>OX940908.1:0-2820500 GCA_954871355.1 Cabera pusaria | reverse complement strand
TGTTTTATCTACTTTGTAGGTTTTATTTCGGCATTTTTTGTATTTTAATAGCCACATGCATCAAAAGGAGTTTATTAATTGAAACAGTACAACCTTCAATAATCATAATGAATTTTTACCTTAAAATAAGTGGATATCAAGTTAAACCTTAGATTTATCGGTCTAGACTTAGTAGGTCATAAAAACTATCAGGGTCATAAAATGACGTAAAAATTTTCGCGCTCGCTTCGCTCGCGCATTGATAGCTCTCGCTGCGCTCACGCAAACCTTAGTTTTATCTACTTTGTGGGTTTTATTTCAGCATTTTTTGTATTTTAATAGCCACATGCATCAAAAGGAGTTTATTAATTGAAACAGTACAACCTTCAATAATCATAATGATTTTTACCTTAAAATAAGTGGATATCAAGTTTAACCTTAGGGTCATCGGTGTTGACTTAGAAGGTCATAAAAACTGTAAGGGTCATAAAAAGACGTAAAAAATTTTCGCGCTCGCTGCGCTCGCGTAAACCTTTGTTTTATCTACTTTGTAAGTAATTTTTCAGCATTTTTTGTATTTTAATAGCCACATGCATCAAAACGAGTTTATAAATTGAAACAGTACAACCTTCAATAATCATAATGATTTTTACCTTAAAATAAGTGGATATCAAGTTTAACCATTAGGGTCATTGGTGTTGACTAAGTAGGTCATAAAAACTGTCAGGGTCATAAAATGACATAAAAATTTTCGCGCTCGCTTCGCTCGCGCTTTGATAGCTCTCGCTGCGCTCGCGCAAACCTTTGTTTTGTCTACTTTGTAGGTTATATTTCAGCATTTTTTGTATTTTAATAGCCACATGCATCAAAACGAGTTTATAAATTGAAACAGTACAACCTTCAATTATCATAATGATTTTTACCTTAAAATAAGTGGATATCAAGTTTAACCTTAGGGTCATCGGTGTTGACTTAGAAGGTTATAAAAACTGTAAGGGTCATAAAAAGACGTAAAAAATTTTCGCGCTCGCTTCGCTCGCGCATTGATAACGCTCGCTGCGCTCGCGCAAACCTTTGTTTTATCTACTTTGTAAGTAATGATTCAGCATTTTTTGTATTTTAATAGCCACATGCATCAAAACGAGTTTATAAATTGAAACAGTACAACCTTCAATAATCATAATGATTTTTACCTTAAAATAAGTGGATATCAAGTTTAACCTTAGGGTCATATAGCCACATGCATCAAAACGAGTTTATAAAATGAAACAGTACAACCTTTAATAATCATAATGATTTTTACCTTAAAATAAGTGGATATCAAGTTAAACCTTAGGGTCATCGGTGTTGACTAAGTAGGTCATAAAAACTGTCAGGGTCATAAAATGACGTAAAAATTTTAGCGCTCGCTTCGCTCGCGCATTGATAGCTCTCGCTGCGCTCGCGCAAACCTTTGTTTTGTCTACTTAGTCTTAGTCTTAGGTTATATTTCAGCATTTTTTGTATTTTAATAGCCACATGTATCAAAACGAGTTTATTAATTGAAACAGTAACCTTCAATAATCATAATGAATTTTTACCTTAAAATAAGTGGATATCAAGTTTAACCCTAGGGTCATCGGTGTTGATTTAGTAGGTTATAAAAACTGCCAGGGTTATATAATGACGAAAAAATTTTCGCGCTCGCTGGTAAACCTTCGTTAGGTTTACCAAGTACCAAGTAATGATTAATGACTTCAACAATTGACGATATCGAGTTCGACATAAGAGTCATCTATATTGACTTGATGATTAGATCATTAAACTGTCAGGGTTATAAAACGCCATAAACATTTTCACTCGCCCAATAATAGCGCTCGCTACGCTCGCGCAGCTATTCATATTCATCTTATTTTCTTTGTAAGAAATGTTTGAGGAACTGTTGTATTCAGTCAAACATTTAAACAGCACAATTTCGTATACTAACCTAACCAAAATGATTAATGACTTTAACAATAGAGGATATTGAGTTCGACTTTGAGGGCACCTATGGTGATTTGGCCTAAGAGATCATCGGTCTAGACCTCAATGGTCATAAAGACACAAATAACGCGGGCGAAGCCGCGGGTAACAGCTAGTATATATATATACGGTCGAATTGAGAAACCTCCTCCTTTTTTTGAAGTCGGTTAATAAAGATAGTTTAATAAATTTAATGATCGTTCTCAAAACGAATAAAAAACATCTTCGAAGGCCCGGTGGCGTAATCGGGAGAACGGTTAACTTTGATGCCAGAGGTACCGAGTTCAAACCCGACCGTGCACCAATGGATTTTTCTATCGAAAACTTTATAAGCGCTTTTCACAGTAGCCCTCCGGTGAAGGAAAAACATCGTTAAGAATCCAACAACCCCCGCATGGTGGTAGGACACTATCTAGTGTCCGCCTGGCCAGCTACCACCCTCAAGTTATAAAATCTGTCGCCAAACATTTAATGTGTTCCGGCAGCTATCCTTGAGAGCAAGTATCCATTCTATGGCCAGCGTGCTTATCATCTTCGACCTCATCATCACTTACCAACAGGTGAGATAGTGTTCAAACGCTAGCTTATAAGAGATATAAAAAAAATCTTCAAATGCCGCGCTAGTCACTTTCAGTGCTAAGTTTGAAGTGTTAATTTTCATATCTCTTGAGATCATATCTTTTTAGATATCGATGAAATTACAATGAAAAATCCTTGGAAATGTACCCTACTAATTAAAAAAAAATCATTCGAATTAGTTCACAATTGGCGTAGTAATCGCGTAACAAAAAAATAATTTTCAAAGGAATTGAGAACCTCCTCCTTTTTCGGAAGTCTGTTAAAAAGATAAAACTTCATCAAAAGTTTATATGTTACGACTTTTTCCGGCAAAATAAGACTCAAACAAAAATTGTAAACATTGTGGTAGGCGCCAATTCGGAGGACAGGTCAAAGTCTTACATTCCATAGGAACAATGATGTTCACCACCGGTGTCTGTTACACAAACAAAGACAACGGCCAGACGTTAATGACCCATTAAGATCAGCTTGTCGTAAACTGCAGTGTCTCATTTATATAGTAGGAACTTACCTACTTGACATTATCATCATACTTATAACATGGCGAGATAACCTGTATTTTTAACCGACTTCAAAAAAGGGAGGAAGTTTCTCAGTTCGACCGTATATATATATATTTTTTTTTTTTACCGACTTCAAAAAAAGGAGGAGGTTCGCGGATAACTTCGTCGTTTATGAACCGATTTTGATTATTCTTTTTTTGTTCGAAAGGAGATATCCCAAGTGTGGTACCATGGTAATTTTATCGAGGTCTGATAAGTATCTCCAGAGATATTGAGATAAACACCTCAAAATTGGTACTGAAAATAAATAGCGCGGCATTGAAGTCGGTTATTTTTTAGTTTCTAAACGATATTATTCATATCATACAGGATAGGCTAGCGTTTGGCCACTGTCTCACACGTTGGTAAGTGATGATGCGGTCGAGGACGGTAGCACGCTAGGCCTAGAATAGGAACTGGCTGTCAAGGATAGCTGCCGGAACACATTAGATGTTTGGCGACAGTTTTTCTAACCTGAGGGTGGTAGCTGGCTAAGCGTAGGTACACTAGATAGTGCGGGGGTTGGGAGTTTCTTAACGATGTTTTCCTGCACTGGAGGGACACTGTGAGAAGCGTTTTAACATACTTTTTTCAATGGAATAAAATAAAATAATAGAATAAATTCCATTGGTGCATGGCAAGGAAATCCCCACATTTTTAACCGACTTCACAAAAAAGGAGGAGGTTCTCAATTAGACTGTATGTTTTTAGGGTTCCGTACCTAAAAGGTAAAACGGGACCTTATTACTAAGACTCCGCTGTCCGTCTGTCTGTCTGTCTGTCTGTCTGTCCGTCTGTCACCAGGCTGTATCTCATGAACCGTGATATTTAGACAAATGAAATTTTCACAGACTATGTATTTCTGTTGCCTCTATAACCACAAATACTTAAAACAGAATAAAGTTAAAAATAATAGAGGGTCCCCATACAAGAAACGTGTATTTTTCGGCATTTGACGCCATCTATGAACGCTTAGTTAGGTAAACGTCCCATAGATGGCGTTATGTTGAAACGTCGATCCCTAACACCTTTGTTAGACGTTAGATGTCGTTATAAGAAATAAAATGTTTATTAATTACTAGTATTTTTTTGCTGGTAAATAATGATAATGGTATTTTTAGCTCGATCTTATAAAATACTGTAGCGTGATACGGAACCCTACGAGTGCGAGTCCGACTTGCTCTTGGCCAGTTTATTTTTAATGTTTGTTACCTCAGAACTCCGTCAAATTTTAACCGATTTGAAAAAAAAAATGTTTGTGAGATCATGCCTCCCGTTTGGTCCCATTCAAATTTTATCGAGATCTGATAATCTCTGGAGATATGAGGATAAACAATAAAAACAAATTTGATACCTCGATGAAATGATTATGGCTAGTGGATATTAATTTAACCATCGCGATCATGAATTATCAATAACCCGATAGTTTAAAAAAAAAAAAGTTCAAAAACTCGGTACGTACATTTGGCTTCAAAGCCACAATTGGAACACACAATCTTTGCGTATTTAACTGGTCATGTAAGTGTCTTTAAATATGTGCTATTTCCACCGTAACAACTGTAATACAGCGTGCTATTTATTTTATGATTTGGGTGATAATTGCTTAAATGTGAGTTATTGATTTTAATATGATAAGATGTTTAATTTTATACTGTGATACTGAAGTTACGGAACCCTACGTGTGCGATTTCAACTCGCCATTCCAGGCGACGTTTCATTCAGGAACATAGTTACGAGTCCAAGGTCCAGCAAATTGTTAACGCGTGACAATGGTGCATCCGTTCCGATAGCCCTGATCATGTAACCAGGCTTAGGGCCAGTTTCACCGGTTCCTGATTATGCGCTAGATAGTTATCTGACACATGCCGCCATACAAAAGCTGTCAAATATCTGTCAGATTTCTTTATATTAGCGCTATCAGGAACCGTTGAAACTGGCCCCTAGCAATTTAATATCCAGGCTAATATCACAGCACAGCTAATATTATAAAAGCGTTTGTAACTCTGTCGCTCTGTCTGTTTGTTACCTAATCACGCCTAAACGGACGATCCGATTTTACTGACATTTAGCACGGAAATACTTTATAGCACGAGGATCCTTTTTGTGAAAATAAAACCATGATTTTTATACAAACTTAACTTAACACGTTCGCTGCTGAAAACACAAACCGTGCGTTTTTTCGATTTTTGGTATCGGAAGTAAAATTTAAAAACATATATATAATACATTGTTATTTTAAATTATTTTTTCACAAGGGGTGCGTGTGACCTTCTGCTGTTGGATTTTAGTTTTTATTTGATGCTACACTTACGAAAAATAATAATAAAAAAATAATTTCAATAATATCGTTTAAAAAAGAACCGACTTCAATGCCGCGCTATTCATTTTCAGTACCAATTTTGAAATGTTTATCTCAATATCTCTGGAGATACTTATCAGACCTCGATAAAATTACCATGTTACCACACTTGAGATATCTCCTTTCGAACAAAAAAAGAATAATCAAAATCGGTTCATAAACGACGAAGTTATCCGCGAACAAACATTAAAAAAAATATATATACGGTCGAATTGAGAAACCTCCTCCTTTTTTTGAAGTCGGTTAAAAACCATGATTTTAATACAAACTTAACTTAAATAACTCAGATCACACAAACGTTGATCGTCATTCGTTAATTAGGACGTGATTGACCGTTTCAATTGAAGGTGCGAATGAGATAACATGTTTGGTGTCCATTTACGAAGATGCGGGGGGGGGGTACTTTGTACTAATAAGTAGTGTATAATGATTGTATGATCATTCGGAAGCAAATTCGGATTCGGAAACTGCCATTCCTTCGACTCAGATCTTAGCAATTCACAATGCTCTAACCATCGATATATATAAAACAGGGGAGATAAGGTACCCAGCTCCTCGATGTGGACCGTATAAATTAGGTTCGCGAACCTAATTTCACCTTAGTCACAATCGAACTGGCGTTTGTGTAGCACGTACATAATTTTATTGATAGTTTAATGGTATCATGTAATGCATATTTGTTATAATGAGGATTGATGATGATTTTGACATTTATTTTAATGATCAATGTATTCATAAATTAATTCAACATAATTTTTGTGAATTTTAGTAAAGTACCTAAAGTATATTTCATACGTCATTGTATTATGACAAAATAGGCGGACTAACCAAAAATGTTTATCATCTCAATTGTACTTACACTATTTTGAATGAAATAAATTATTCTATTCTATTCTATTACATGTGATGTTATCGCATATCCATTTAAATAATTAGCAACAATGCCTTCTCCTATGTTCTTCATGCACATCAAGCTCGACATGAGAAATTCGTGTTTTCATGTACCTAATTGTTTCTAGTTCCATTATGTTTACGTGGCATAAGAGTGAGTACCGCATCTAGCTTTTTATATCGATGGCTCTAACCCATATCTTTAATATTTCAATTTGAAAAAATCAGTGATTCTAATCGTAAAGGTTTCCGCGACCAAATACATAGGTACTAACTTATGGAATAATAAATATTCGAAATTTAAAACAACGCTTCCAAATTCGAATACATTCCATTGAAATGAGAATAACTATTCTGATAAGTTATTTCATTATTAAAACTACCGTGAGTATGTTCCATAATTTATAATAAATTTATACGGCTTAACTCACGTAATCTCAGTCGGAAAGGCCTTACGTGAGTTAAGCCGTATAAATTTATTATAAAATATTCTGATAAGTACCTATCTCCAGAGATATGACGATAAAAATTTGTTACTGAAACTTACTCTTGCGGCGTGGAAGTCGATCGTTTTAGTTTTCAAACTACAGGTTGGCAAAAATGTCATGAAACGGAACTATTTTTGTCTGGCCTGGCAATAATCTAATCTGTGATAAAATTTTCTATGTTAACTGTGGTCAGTTACTGAAAATTTATGAACAAAGTTTTTTTGTGCAACTTAATAGTAGTATTTTTATTATATTTTATTATATATAGTATTATTATTATATTTTCCGTAACCTACGCGACTTAAAGATGTTTTAACATGAATAATACTATCCGTAGTTCCACTAAAGAAGTAATTTTAAAGTTTACCGCCACTCTCTCTGCTATCGGGGTTACTAGTACATAGCAATAGTGGCGCCCCTATTTATTTCTACTCTATTTTGCCAACCTGTATCTTAATTATTTATCTACGAGTGAGGTGTTATCTTATCAAAACTGTCAGATAGATGGAGCGATAGATGGAGCTATATATATTGTGTTTAATGCATGGATTTAAAATATTAGATGCACAGCAGATGTTTTGACAAATTCAATTTAATCCGTATGCTCTTCACTTAAGGCTGTAATTGCTATGTATGCAAAACGGCCCCAACGAAAGGAACCTCGATGGGAGTGTGTCCTTGTCTAACAAACTGCGAGTGCTATATATGTACAATACTATGATATATATATAGTATAGTATATATATAAAATTCTCGTGTCACAGTTTTCGTTGCCATACTCCTCCGAAACGGCTTGACCGATTTTGATGAAATTTTTTGTGCTTATCCGGTATCTATGAGAATCGGCCAACATCTATTTTTCATCCCCCTAAATGTTAGGGGTAGTCCACCCCTAAATTTATTTTTTTATTTTTTAGACAAAATTTTTAATTTCTATTTTTTTATGATACAACATACAAAAATACATACAATCCTCAATTTTCACCCTTCTACGATCAACCCTTATTTTTTAATAGCCATTTTAGTAATTTAATCATTTTTCCTCCATACATACTTACAATAAGTAAGCTATTTTTTGTCTACACTAGAAATTACTACGAAATTATTTATATGGCAAAACAACGTTTGCCGGGTCAGCTAGTATACATATATAATGTGGTCCATACAAAAGAAAGGGACAAAGTCCGTTCAAGGTCGGTCTCTATCGGGCCGGAGTGCACCGTCATGTTTAATATAGTAAAACGTCGTCAGTTTATGTCGAGTATGCTGGAACTAGATCAATCATCCAATTGTCAGTCACTCAAGTCACTGTGGGATCACTTGTAACGTCTTTAAAGACGTACAAGAACAGCTGATAACATACGATGTTCAGTGCAGCCGTTGCTGACACGTTTAGTTATAGAACTTATGTTGCTCTGTTTGCTTGATGGATATGCTTTTTACAAGCTATTTATGTATGTATGTATGTCACTATGTGTGTTCGAACGACGAGTTAAGAAGAAAAGTTACGAATGAATTTTTGATGAGTTCACAGGGTCTTTGAATTATCACCAATATGTCAAAATTGATAGACTTCATGTTACCAGCGTATATCACTCCGTCTGCGTGAATATATGCCCAAGTAGTATTGCTAAGATTTGTTTAAATATATCATTGTAATTAATAATTAGAAATGTTTGAAAACATTGTTATATTTTTTTTGTCAGAGTGCAATTCTGAATTATGTTCGGGTAATTCTGAATGACACTCAAAAGTGGGTTTTAAGTAGTTATGCCTTAAAGTACATGTTTTTTTTTCGTTCAGGTTTACCCTTACGAAATGTATGTAGCGGTTTGGCCACTGAAAAGGCCAAGCATTACATGAGTGCTACTTTCATTTCGGAATTACCCGACAAGTAGCCTACGGCACTCAAACTCTTAGAAGGCATTGACAAATTCGGAATTGCCCTATTCGGCTAAATCTGAAAAGTGCAAAAATTCTTGAGCTAAATAGTTCTAAGCCTACACAGAATTGCAAAAAAACGTTAATGTAGGGAATAAAGAAAATAAAAGTTTAATACCTTAACAGGTTTTGTAATTATGGATGTTCGGGCAAATCCAATAACACCAAAAAACCCGCGAAATCGCCGTTGCTTGGAAAAAAGACAGTTGATGACGCGCGGTCGCTCGCAGCAGCCTGAGGTGACTTGCGGGCGGATGCGTATTAAAATGGCCGCTAGGTGTATGTTGCCAAAGCATGAAATATTGCCGTGTCGATTGGAAAACTTTAATTATTAGAATTCCACAATTTTCGGAGTTACCCGAATGCACCCTACACCCAGTTTGGGCTCGATTGATTTGCCTTGAAGAGCATTTTTTTTAGTACTTAATCTTTAACTTTATCCATAATCATATCATAATTACCGTAGAATATTTTAAAACATCACGCCTAATCTAATATACTTAGGTAGCTATCTAGTAATACCTAGCAAAAAGTTAAAAATAAATGAAAAGTAAAAAATATTTTTTAAAAACAAGCTTTTATCTGGGACAATGAATGAAAAGGTTTGAGATACATAAGTATGTTTAGTAAGTATACCTAACCTGTAAAACAGGTAGTGCCTTAAGCTATATATAGTTCAGAATGTAATGTAAGTAAGTAAGTACCCGCAAAATACTTTTAGGATTTATTTTTAACTTTTACGTTCATTGTCCCAGATAAAAGCTTGTTTTAAATAAGATCGTTTAAAAAACTAAAAAGAACCGACTTCAATGCCGCGCTATTAATTTTCAGTACCAATTTTGAGTTGTTTATCTCCATATCTCTGGAGATACTTATCAGACCTCGATAAAATTACCATGTTACCACACTTGAGATATCTCCTTTCCAACAAAAAAAGAATAATCAAAATCGGTTCATAAACGAAAAAGTTATCCACGAACAAACATAAAAAAAAACATATATACGGTCGAATTGAGAAACCTCCTCCTTTTTTTGAAGTCCGTTAAAAATATTTTTACTTTTAATTTATATAAGTGTGACGTTCGACGTTTGGCTAAAAGCTGAATGGCTCATAACTTTTGTATAGTTGTGTTAATGTTGTGTTATGTTATTATTAAATATATTGTTAAGCTAAAACTTCACTTCAGTTTTTTTTATGTTTAGCAGTTTATATATTACATTTATTCATTCAAGAATAAAAATTGTATGTCATTGTGGTTTGGCGCTCCATCTGATCACTTCCTAAGGTGGACCGGATGGGTCTATTAAGAGTGTGAACGTCAAGGTGTCACCAGATCTTATTGGATGATTGCTCTCACCGACTCGACTGTACCTCCCTACGTATTTGCTGTAGCGAAATTTCAAAGCACGTGACTCGTAAGACGGGGAATATTTGACGGATGTGACGTAGCGTCACGGTTCAAATCAACGGATGTGACGTCAGCTTCATGTTACAATTTTTTTTATCGCAGATAGACAAGAGTTTGACCACTATCCTACCTAGCCCTATGTGTCGGATTATTGAAAATTAAACCTGAAAGTATGAGCATAACTAATCCATCATCGGCCGAAGCGGTCGGGTCTTTTTGTCTCTGCCGATCATGAAATGAAATGAAAAAAAAATTCTCAATAAGATTATTTAAAAAACTATAAGATCGTTTAAAAAACTAAAAAGAACCGACTTTAATGGCGCGCTATTAAATTTCAGTACCAATTTTGAGGTGTTTATCTCTAGAGATACTTATCAGACCTCGATAAGATATTACCATGCTACCACACTTGAGACATCTCCTTTCCAACATAAAAAGAATAATTAAAAACGGTTCATAAACGACGAATTCATCCGCGAACAAACATAAAAATAAACTGGCCAAGTGCGAGTCGGACTCGCACACGTAGGGTTCCGATTGAACAACATTTTTAAAATTAAGTATCTACATAGTTTTAACATCGATATATATATAAATACCGTGTCAATACGAAACATGCTTATTTACTACAACGCCATCTAGCGAATGTCGAACGAACTTCTAACACCCACCATGTGAACACAAAGGTCAGTGATCTTTTTGTTGTCCATCGTTCATAGATGGCGCTATAGTAAAAATACGTTTTTTGTATGGGGACCCCCTTTCATTTTTAACTTTGTTCTGTTTTTAGTATTTGTTGTTATAGCGGCAACAGAAATACATAGTGTGTGAAAATTTCAACCGTCTAACTATCACGGTTCATGAGATACAGCCTGGTGACAGACGGACAGACAGACAGACAGACAGACAGACAGACAGACGGACAGCGTAGTCTCAGTAATAGGGTTCCGTTGGTACCCTTTGGGTTCGGAACCCTAAAAACATATATACGGTCTAATTGAGAAACCTCCTCCTTTTTTTGAAGTCGGTTAAAAATAACCGACTTCAATCAACCGACTCAACAGCCGACAAGATATCCTAGCCAGACATGTATCGATAACTTTGCTCATAATCACAGAAAGACATGTAGGACTGAAGTGTTAGAGTTTGCGCTCTCGGACCATACGGCACAACTAATAAAGTTCCCCGTTCAAAAACGATGCAAAATTTCATTTTGGAGAAAAAAGCAACGTGATTATTCTCCAAATAACATTGCTAAGTTTATAATGTGCTTAAAAAGCCTTTCGTTTGAGGAACTCTATGAGTCAACTGACCCAAATGTAGCATATGACATCTTTATTGAAAATTTCAAACTGTATTATGATCTATGCTTTCCTGAAATATTGATTACCATACAAATTAATAGAAAACCTAAGTGGATATCTAACGGGATAAAAATCTGTAGTAAGCGTAAACGAAAACTTCTATGGAAATCAAGGCTCAATCCATCAAAGTCAAATAAAACACAGTTTTTTAAATACAATAAGTTATTTAAAAAAATTATAAACTTAACCAAAAGAGCCCAAAATAATCACAAAATTACAACATCTGAAAATAAAATTAAAACAGCATGGCAAATTATTAATAAAATGAAATTGAACTTGCCCAAGGAACCGATTTCTAATATAAAACTAGATAACGTAGTTCTAACTGAGCCTGCCAAAATCGCGGACGCATTTAACAATTTTTTCCTTGATAAAATTAAGCCAATACCGGGCGCAGGTAAGAATGTGACTTCGCAAATAAAGCCCTGTTCTAGTTCTATGTTTATGTCGCCGAGCATACCACATGACATTGACGCTATAATTAAGAATTTGAAAAACACAAATAGTGTCGGAAATGATGGCATCTCAACGAAAATAGTAAAAGCTGTCAGTAAATACATAAGTCCTCATTTATGCTTTATATTAAATTTATGTATTTTAAATGGCACCTTTCCATCCGCTCTAAAGACTACAATAGTAAAACCGCTACACAAGAAAAATGATAAAAATCTGATGGAAAACTACAGGCCAATAGCGCTTTTATCAATATTTTCAAAGATTTTCGAAAAATATATATATATGGAAGTAAATAAATTCTTCGAAAAAAATAATTTACTGTGTCCCGAACAAAAAGGTTTTAGAAAGCACAAAACAATAAACATGGCTATTTTCGATTTTTTAAAACCTGTTATAGCAGAAGTTGACAAAACCTCCCCAATTTGTTCAATTTTATGTGATATGACTCAAGCCTTTGATTACGTGGATCATAAAATTTTATGTGAGAAATTGGAAGCGTATGGTCTAAGAGGGAATGTACTATCTTTGATTCAGTCTTACCTATCGATGAGGAAACAGATAACTCAGATTACAAACATAAATATAAAAACGAAAAATAAAGAAATATTTTCCTCAAATGAACGATACGTGTCATACGGGATACCTCAGGGTAGTGTTTTGGGACCACTTTTGTTTATAATATACATAAATGACCTGCCAAAAGTAACAGACCAACAAATGACACTTTTTGCAGACGATAGTACAGTGACCATATCAAAAAATAAGTATAATAATGATTTTTATGGTAATTTGATAAATAAAACACTGAAATCTATAATTTCGTGGCTTGACAATAATAATTTAAAAATTAATTTGACAAAAACCAATATAATGCATTTCAGCCAAAGAGCAAAAAATCCTTTTGACATACAATTAAATTACAATGATATTACAATTAATGATATTGACAATGCAAAGTTTTTAGGTTTAATAATTGACAATAAATTAAATTGGAAGGGACATATAGAACACATAAGTATAAAAATAAGTAGTTTAACATATGCTCTTTACAAGCTGTCCAAAACTTTAAATATGAACGCTCTGCTCACCGCCTATTATGGATTAATAGAATCTACTTTGAGATACGGGATAATATTCTGGGGGAATTCGACAAATAAAAACGTTGTTTTTAAAATGCAAAAACGCTGCATTAGAGCTATGTTTAACATACAGATGCGAGATAGTTGCAAACCGTATTTTCTAGAGCACAGAATTTTGACACTTCCGTCCTTGTATATTATGGAAATTGCTGTTTTTGTAAAGAATAATCCAAACCTCTTTCCAAAGCTTTCTGAGACGGTAAAACGGAATAGACGAAATGATAGGATTCGGATAATTCCAGGCAAAACGACATTACTTCGCAGAAGTATACTTGGTATGGCGCCAACAGTTTTTAATAAGATTCCTAAATCTTTGAAGGACCTGGACAATATTATGTTTAAAAATAGGCTTAAACAATTTTTGATTCAGAAATGTTATTATAGTACTGACGAATTTTTAAATGACAAATTATAATGTATATATTTATGACATTACTATTTTCATGACATTGTATTGCATCCCTTTTAATTTCAATGTAATATACAAGAATGACCAGTGAATAGCTAATTATTAATTTTAAATGTATATATAGCTGAGTAAAGCAGCGCCATCTGCAAAGTTTGCACGCCCGTTAAGGCAAAACATGACGATCCATTTATTATATTTGTCACAACCTTTTGTAATACGCATGTTTTACGCAAATAAAATATCTTTATCTTATCTTATCTTATCTTATCTTATCTCAAATGCCGCGCCATTAATTTTCAGTACCAAGTTTGAGGTGTTATCTCCATATCTCTGGAGATACCTATCAGATCTCAATGAAATTATGTACTATGGTACTACTCTTGGGGTATCTTCATTCCAACAAAAAAAAATCATCAAAATTGGTTTATAAATTACGAAGTTAACCGCGAACAAACATAAAAAAATATATATATACAGTCGAGTTGAGTAACTTTCTTTTTTGGAAGTCGGTCAAAAATAGAGTACAATTTGCTGGTTTAAAAGCATTCAGGTTCATTCAGGTTTCAGACCATTCCAGGTCTAGACAGAGGTAACCTATTTAGAACCATCCATGATAACTAATCTATCGGTATTTTTAAGCAAAAAAAAATAAAGGCCAAATCTTCTTCCCCAGAGGTCTGCGAGTACTCCTCGTCACCATGTTCAAGATCTGGATGTGGGAGAAGAGAGGGACCACAGTGGTGAGCAGATGGTCAGAAGTGGCCAAGAAGAATCCCGATAAAAAGGCTTTTGTCATGGGCGATAGGTCATTGACCTTCCGTGAGGTGAGAATTTTAAGAGTTTAAAGTTCTATTTAACCAACTGTAAAACCGTCCAAGTGCGAGTGCGACTCGCGCATTAAGGTTTCCGTACAAACTAGTCAACCTAGGGTACGTAGTATTATTATCTTTTCTATGCCTAGGGCAAAGTTCGACTCGCGCAGTAAGGCTTCCGTACAAACAAGTCAACCTAGGGCACTTAGTATTATTATCTTTTCTATGCCTAGGGCAAAGTTCGACTCGCGCATTAAGGCTTCCGTACAAACTAGTCAATCTAGGTACGTAGTATTATTATCTTTTCTATGCCTAGGGCAAATTTCCACTCGCGCATTAAGGCTTCCGTACAAACTAGTCAACCTAGGGTACGTAGTATTATTATCTTTTCTATGCCTAGGGCAAAGTTCCACTCGCGCATTAAGGCTTCCGTACAAACTAGTCAACCTAGGGTACGTAGTATTATTATCTTTTCTATGCCTAGGGCAAAGTTCCAGGTAGAGAATTCCATTCCTTGGCAGTACGTATGATGAAAAATAATAAGTTACAGTAAATGTAAAAGTAAATTAGCTTTATTTTGTTATTTAACTACATATTTACGATTTTCAGATTTTTTCCCTATACAAAGGTTACCTAGGTAAACCTTCTTTTCTTTCTTGCCAAATTTGATGATTCTAAGTCAGCGGGAATTACCCTATAGGATTTTCTTACCTGTGAAATCACAAAAAGCAATATAAACAGTATATTTTTATTTGATTTATACAGCTGAAAGAAACCGTAGATTCAATTTTTTATAATCGTCCGTATTTGATATACTTAAGTTTGAAAATGAAATGAAATGAAAAATGTTTATTGCCAAAAAGGTATTACAAAACAAAATAATGCACGTTTATTAGGGTTCCATAGCCGAATGGCAAAGAACGGAACCCTTTTAGTTTCGTCATGTCTGTCTGTCTGTCCGTCCGTATGTCACAGCCATTTTATTCCGAAACTGTTAGGACTAAAGAATTGAAACTTGGTAGATAGATGTATTATGTGAACCGCTTTCCGATTTTTATACAAAAATAAAAAATATAAAAGTTTAAGGGGGGGGGGGGGCATCCCATACATGGAACTGAAACAAATTTTTTTTATTTCTTCAAACCTATACGTGTGGGGTGTTTATGGATAGGTCTTCAAAAATGACATTGAGGTTCCTAAAATATTTTTTTCTCAAAGTCGATCATTTGAAAGATAGGCGCGTCTAAAGTGGTAAAATGTGTGTCCCCCCCCCCCTCTAACTTTTAAAGTATGGGAGTGAAAAAACTAAAAAAAATATATGCTGTAGATCTCAATAAAAACTAACAAAGAAAATTGGTTTGAACGAGATACAGTCAGCACTTTTAGAGATATGGCGACCGCAAAGATAAATTTGTTTTTCATACAAATACTATGAAAAACAAAGTTAATTTTGTAGTTGCGAAAAATCATAGTTATGGAATACTTAACTGTATTACGGAACCCTACGAGTGCGAGTCCGACTTGCACTTGGCCAGTTTATATAACAAGTGGTAACAAATAAACGTTAGAAGAAATTACGGTGATATCCAAACTAGACTCGAGACCTGTATCTTGGATTTCTGAGTGCGCATCTAAATAGGAAAATAACACATAAAATACGTGCAGATTTAACTGAAATTAATATTATAGCATAATGAATCTAATCTACATGATGAATGCTCAGTTTTACAATTGATTACTTCTTACTTAAATAGTTTTACTAGTTTGCGTATTGTACTTAACTTAACTGTACATTCTTTTTTCTTCTTTTCAACTTGATACCTCTACGCCGTCCTGAGATAATATCGTTTAAAAACTTAAAAAAAACCGATTTCAATGCCGCGCCGATTCATTTTCAGTACCAATTTTGAGGTGTTTATCTCAATATCTCTGGAGATACTCATCAGACTGTAACGAGGTATTTCGACTCGTTACATATTTTTCGTTTGGAAGCACATTTCAGCTTCTAAGACTGACAAAATTACCTTTTGGTTTTAAATAATTTAGAACATTTTCGTATTTAGCCATTTTTAGTCGATTTTAAATAATCGAGTTATTACTTGGTCTGTGGATCATTCAATATCCTATAGACAATCTTTCAAAAAAAAAATGACTTTGACATCTGTCAATTCTCGATCGGAGACGTCACTTTTTTCTTGCCCCTAGGCATACAAAGGGCTAATTTTTAGAAAATTTTATAAATCGGATTCCACCAAACGAATCCGTATTTCAAATCGCTTCCGCGATGATACTCGGCGTGCTTATGGCGTAGTGCCATATGATAACGTCGTGATTTTGCGGTGAGTCAATTTTTCATAACCTAAAATGTTTCGCGTCATCCTTCATGGCGACAAATTACAATCGGATTTTTGGTTACAGCCTATGGCGCTGTTTGGCCGACTGTCGTCAGCTGTTTGGGCGACTATGGGTGTCGCCAACTGTTTGTTCGACGCCGGAAGACGTCGTTATTTTGAGATGTTTGTTCGACGCACAACGTTTGGATGTCGTCGTAGTTTTGAGCTGTTTGAGCGACGCTAGATGTCGTCGTCTATTTTGAACGGTGTGCTCAGACGCCCCCGGACGCTGCAGCTAAGCAAATTTCATTATAACTCTTTTTATTACCCTTAAAACTTTAATTTCATATTCGCAAGATGCAAGAAAGACAATAACCAAATTTCAGTAGTAAAATGTAAAATAAATTAACCTAAAAAGTAACGAAAACCGAATGGTATTTATAGTCAAATGTTTAGACATAGTATTCCGGCTTTAACTAAATAATGTGTATCTCATTCTGGAGGTAAGGGACGTTTTGAAGTATTAAAATTTGTCATACAATCCCAAACCGTGTTATCATTTGCCTGTCCCCCGGTCCGAGATTAAAAGTCTCAATGACACCGCTGATTTATCCTGGTAAGTTTTAGATCTTGGTAGAACAAGGGCGCTCGATATTCATAAATACTGTCTACCTAACATTAATTTTTAGCTTTTTATACTCTATAACCTTCATGTTACAACCAGTAACATATATATTTTTATAACCAAATTTTTTTTATTACAATTAGCGCGAGAACAGGGACCGGATTTACCTCCACATACATAATCTTTCTTGCATCTTATTTTTGTTTTTCTTGTCACAATTTAGTGCAATTTTTGTGTTATTTTTTTAGCATTTTTACAGTTTTTGTACTTTGAAAACAGAATTGTAACTTTGTGTACAACCTTTTTTGTATTTTCACAAAACTAATTAACATACAATGTTCTTTATATGTCTTATATACTGGATAGACTAATCTAAGTGTGTACTTACTATATAATAACATTTGAGATATGCGTTGTTTACATTTTGTAAGGAACTGACCTTGACCACATTGAAAGTGCTAAGTTTTTGTTTGAATTGATATAACTTTGTCTTATGTAAAGTTATAACGTTTGTTTACTGTTGAGAAGCATTAAGCTACATTCATATTAGAAAATACTAGCTTATTAACATAATTATTAACCAGTTTATTGATTTTACTTTTCACAAATAGATATAACCTTAGCCGTTGTTAATAATCTTGAAAATTAAGATAAATTGTGAATCTTTTTTGCATCTTACATACTTTACAATTTGAATGTTTCTTTGTACATTCAAATTTCTTTAAATACTTTTGAACATTATTAAATATTAACATAAACTTTAAAACATAATAACTTAAATCGGTTTTAACTAAAAATCTTATAAACTTTGATGAGTTTTAACTATTCTTTGAATTTTTAGTTGGTTGTTTGTCTTTGTTTCTTTAATATTTTTGATTATTCATCATGACTGACAAACAGGTTCAATTTCCACCCTTGTTGGAAGAGAATTTACCTGGTACTTCTAGGGATGCCTTTTGGAATCACCAACGCACCGGCAGAGTTACAACGCTTGGTTGATAAACTCTTTGGACCTGAATTTGACAATGTCCTGTTTAAATATTTAGATGATTTGATTTTAGTAAATGATAATTTTCAAAATCATATAGAGTACCTTAAAAAAGTCCATGAAATACTTAAAAACTCAGGCTTAACAGTAAATCTTAAAAAATGTGAATTTTGCAAAGAAAGACTCCGTTATCTCGGTTATATTGTAGACAGTCAAGGCCTACATACTGATCCGTCTAAATTAGAAATTATAGAAAACTTTCCACGACCAGAGTCCGTAAAACAACTTAGAAGCTTTTTAGGATTATGTTCATATTATCGACGTTTCATTTGTAAATTCGCTGATATTGCCTCCCCTTTAACTAAATTAACTTCCGGAAGTAAAAAGATAAAACATACTTTTGTTTGGAATGAAGAAGCTGAAAAAGCCTTCATTAATTTAAAAAATGCCTTAATAACTACACCTGTTTTACAGTGTCCTGATTTTGAAAAACCTTTCTTTTTACATTGCGATGCTAGTTCTGTAGGAATTGGTAGTGTTCTGAGTCAAGAAGACGAAAATAATGAACAACATCCAATTGCTTATTATTCAAGATCTTTAAATAAATGTGAAAGAAATTATAGTACCACTGAACGTGAACTTTTGGCAGTTTTAGATTCAATTGAACATTTTAGACCTTATGTCGAAGGAATGAAATTCACAGTTGTGACAGATCATGCTAGTCTTAAGTGGCTTTTAAAACTTAATAACCCTAGTGGACGCTTAGCTCGATGGGCTGCACGTATTTCTCAATTTACTTTTGATATTGTTCATAAAAAAGGATCTTTACATCAAGTTCCTGACGCTTTATCTAGAATCAATATAACTTCAATATTAGTTTCCGCTATAAATATTGTCTCACCAGATGAAGATATAGAAGACCCTTGGTATAGAAAAGTCTTTATAAATTGTCAAAAATATCCTTCTAGAATGAAAAACCTTCGAGTAGAAGATAATACTTTGTATCGTTACTGTAAAAATAAATTTGACCCTAATAGTCGTTTAAATTGGAAAATTGTAATACCTAAAGAACATGTTTTAGATACTATTCGTTCTAATCATGATGATATTAATTCTGGACACTTTGGAATACATAAAACTCTTAATAAAATAAAACAACATTATTATTGGAAAGGAATGTTCGGAGACGTTCAAAGATATATTTCTTCTTGCGACATTTGTAAAGCTTATAAACATTCAACTTCTGCTCCTGCTGGTAAGATGGTTAACCCTAAGAAAGTTGATCAACCTATGGTAATGTTATCCGTTGATATTATTGGGATTTTACCTAAATCTTATTCTGGACATAGATTCATTCTTTCAATTGTAGATGTTTTTACTAAATATTGTTGGATATTTCCTATGATAAATGCTACTTCTAAAGTAATTTGTAAAATCTTTGAAAAAGAAATATTTCTTAAATTTGGTGTACCTAAAATCTTAGTGGCCGACAACGGACCCCAATTTATATCTAAATATTTTGTAGATTTCTTAAAAAATTTCAACATGACTAAAATATTTTATAATGCACTATACACTCCACAGAATAATCCAGTAGAAAGATATAATAAGACAATAGAAACATGTATTTCTTGTTTTGTTAAAAATGATCATCGAACTTGGTCAAGGTTTTTGCCTCATGTCCAATAAGCTTTAAATAGTAGTGTAAATCTTGCTACAGAGTACACTCCTAACTTTTTGATGTTCGGTAGAGAACTTATTTTTGATGCATCTTTGCACCGTTTTAGTAACTCTTTGGATAACTTAGATCAACTTGAGCTTGGTACTAGAGATACTTATGCTCACTCTTTAAATTCACTTAGTGAAGTTTTTGTTAAAGTTCAAGCTTATCTTTTGAAAGCTTATAAGCGTAATGCTCTTTATTATAATAGGGGAAGAAAAGTCATTTCTTTTGATGTCGGTGATGTAGTTTGGCGTAGAAGTTTTGTACAGTCAAATGCACCTGCATATTTTTCGGCTAAATTAGCACCTAAGTTTATTAAATGTGAAATTGTAGAGAGAATTTCTCCTAACGTTTATGTATTAAAGGAATTTAATAAAACAAATACTGGACGTTATCATGTTAAAGATATAATTAAATATTAAAATTTTCATTTTTGGATTTAACTTTTATTTAACTTTGTTTTGATATTTTTTTGGGAAGCGCGTTGAATGTGGAAGAATGAGGTTTGATGTATGGAAGAGGACGCGCAGGATGAAAGATGATTATCTGAAAGGAAACCAACACTTTATTGAAATACAACTTTAAATATACTAAACCTAACTTAGGTCTATTTTTGGTAATTTTATTTTATTTTTGATACTTTTAACCTACTTTTAAACTTTTACCCAACTTTAAAAACTACATCTAACGATTATATTTTCTTTTAGAAATTTTCTTGGCATCAAAAGATCTTATGTATATTTTTGTATATTTTATTATTTTGGTTACTTTGAAAAGCTTTTCACTTTTCAAGTACTCGACTTTCTTTTAGATACTTTGAGAAGTTTTCCACTTTTCTAGTATAAATATTGTTTTAGATTGCTATGAAAAGCTTTCCACTTTTCAAATAGCCTGCACATAGTGTAAATACATTTTTAATATAGATGTGTTTCAGTCTTTGTGAAGCATGTTATATATTATTTAGATTATTTAGTTTGTGTTTGTTGTAGACCTAAGCCTCGGATTTGACACTTAGAGCTCTATATAATTTTTACCCGGATTTGCCTCTCGGATTTGACTCTTTTGAGCTTTTGTCTCAGTTAACCTTTTTGGGTAATTTTTTACTCTTCATTTTTTCCTCGCTTTGACATTTTTAGTTCAGGCGTTGAAAACTTTTTAGATATTGTGAACGGAAAGTCGGTGGTGTTGAGCCGGTCACAATACAACTTTGTTGTTTTCCCAACAAACTTTTGTTAACTTGTTTTTGTGCACGGAATGTCGGTGGTGTTGAGCCGGTCACAATATACAATTTTTGGTCTTTTTGACAAACCCTTTTTTTAATTTGTTAGTGTTCGGAAAGTCGGTAGAGTTGAGCCGGTCACTACTTATTATTTTTGGTTCTCTATTTTTATGAGAATTATTTGAACTTGTTGTTCAACTTTTTCATTGAAAACTTGTTCACTGAATCGTTTGCAGTGAATAATTATCTAAAGTCGGCAGCTAATGCTTCACCGTACTACAATATGGATAACTTTTGTTATTATCTTTTAATTTAGTTAGAATCGTTCTGAGATTATAAAAGATAGAGGCGATGGTGCTTATCTACAGTTTTGTTAAATATTTCAGAAATATTTATTTGGTTTGTAATACAGATAGGTAGATGGAGGCTATGGTGCTTATCCACTCTTGAGTATAATTAATTTGTGATGGATTTTAGGATTGAGTCATATTGATGGATTAGTTTTGGTAAACCTTTACATTGTTTTTCACTTAGTTAGAAAGTTTTTATAACTTGTTTTTCTAGAGCAACTTAGTCAGTGGCTAGAAGCTTAACTGATTTAACGTTATGCTTTATTAGTGTCTTCTTTTAGTTTGAATAAATTTCATATTTTGGTGGCGGAATATTTTCTGTTTATTAATTTTTTTGAATAAGTTTTTATTAGGAATTTTTTGGGAGTTCTTCTCAAAAATAAAAGAAGTTTCATTCTTTTATTTTTTTGGGAAGGTATGTACTGTAACGAGGTATTTCGACTCGTTACATATTTTTCGTTTGGAAGCACATTTCAGCTTCTAAGACTGACAAAATTACCTTTTGGTTTTAAATAATTTAGAACATTTTCGTATTTAGCCATTTTTAGTCGATTTTAAATAATCGAGTTATTACTTGGTCTGTGGATCATTCAATATCCTATAGACAATCTTTCAAAAAAAAAATGACTTTGACATCTGTCAATTCTCGATCGGAGACGTCACTTTTTTCTTGCCCCTAGGCATACAAAGGGCTAATTTTTAGAAAATTTTATAAATCGGATTCCACCAAACGAATCCGTATTTCAAATCGCTTCCGCGATGATACTCGGCGTGCTTATGGCGTAGTGCCATATGATAACGTCGTGATTTTGCGGTGAGTCAATTTTTGATAACCTAAAATGTTTCGCGTCATCCTTCATGGCGACAAATTACAATCGGATTTTTGGTTACAGCCTATGGCGCTGTTTGGCCGACTGTCGTCAGCTGTTTGGGCGACTATGGGTGTCGCCAACTGTTTGTTCGACGCCGGAAGACGTCGTTATTTTGAGATGTTTGTTCGACGCACAACGTTTGGATGTCGTCGTAGTTTTGAGCTGTTTGAGCGACGCTAGATGTCGTCGTCTATTTTGAACGGTGTGCTCAGACGCCCCCGGACGCTGCAGCTAAGCAAATTTCATTATAACTCTTTTTATTACCCTTAAAACTTTAATTTCATATTCGCAAGATGCAAGAAAGACAATAACCAAATTTCAGTAGTAAAATGTAAAATAAATTAACCTAAAAAGTAACGAAAACCGAATGGTATTTATAGTCAAATGTTTAGACATAGTATTCCGGCTTTAACTAAATAATGTGTATCTCATTCTGGAGGTAAGGGACGTTTTGAAGTATTAAAATTTGTCATACAATCCCAAACCGTGTTATCATTTGCCTGTCCCCCGGTCCGAGATTAAAAGTCTCAATGACACCGCTGATTTATCCTGGTAAGTTTTAGATCTTGGTAGAACAAGGGCGCTCGATATTCATAAATACTGTCTACCTAACATTAATTTTTAGCTTTTTATACTCTATAACCTTCATGTTACAACCAGTAACATATATATTTTTTATAAACCAAATTTTTTTATTACAAGACCTCGATAAAATTACCATGGTACCACACTTGGGATATCTCCTTTGCAACAAAAAAAAGAATAACCAAAATCGGTTCATATCCGCGAACAAACATAATATATATATATATAATTTTTTTTTTTTTTGTGGGTAGGCGTCAAAAAAGTAACATCAAAAATTTGCTCTCTTAATTTAATAATATTTAAAAAATAGAATAAACCACCCATGATATGATATAGCATAAAAACCTAAAACCGCACCTGCCATTTAGTGTTTTTCCAATATATATTCCTAAGTAGCACTAATTTTAGCACTTCACTAAATTCAAGTACTGCACTGTGTATTTCTCGCATTCAATATGGAAGCTACAATGAAGAAGTCCATGAATGACCTAATGACTACATTTATGTTACGCATGGATAGTTTTGAAGACAAGTTGGCCAAGACCCCGAATCCCTCGCCGAGTAGAGATGGGCTAGCAGAAGAGTTCACAGAATCCAAGACCTTCATTTTAAGTTCCCTGAAAGTGCTTCAGGAACAAATTGAATGTTTGGCCAACAGTGTTGACCAGCTAGAGATGCGCACTCGAAGATCTTGCTGCTACATGGAGTGGCAGAGGAGACTTCGGAGGACACAGCAGGTGTTGTAGCTCAGACTGTGGCACAACGTTTGAAGCAGGCGGCCTTCACAGTAGGTGACATCAGCCGGTGTCATAGAATGGGCCGCACACTAGGAAACACTGACAAACCGCGTCCCATCCTCTGCAAGTTTCGGGACGTCAGCGTACGAGACAAGATCTGGGCTGCTAAGGTAGGCCTTAAGGACTCTGGTATTTCGATATCCGAGTTCCTCACAAAGCCGCGTCACGACATTTTCATGGCGGCTCGTCAGCGCTTTGGTGTGTCGAAGTGTTGGACGAGGGAGGGCTCCGTCTTCGTCGTAGGAACAGACGGAGTTCGACACCGTATTAGCTATCTTGGAGATGTTGACGCCTTAGAGAAATCTAAGCAGAAGGCTCCTAAGGATGCGGTGGTGGCGAAGAAGCCCGCTCCATCAAGATCACGTAGAGCTGCAGCCTCAAAGAAGTGATTTTTCTCGACGTTTCCTCGCTTTGCAACAACATCATTTGGTTGTATTAACACATTTTACTTCGTTATGTACCTACATAATCACTAGATTGTTAATTGCACTGAGTTAGTACCTCCTATTTAACTTTTAGACAAATTATTATAATGGTAACGTAGGTAGACTTGTTCTGTTCTTATTTTTTTATTTGTTTTGTTTTTCGGTCGGTGTTTACAAATTACTTCGTTTCATTTTTTTATTTTTATTTGCTCCACAGATCACTGTTAAATTAAAAACCATTCTGCTCATTTACTTTTATTATGGCTTCACACGACTAGTGTATTTAGCCAGTATCAAAGTATTACATTATACTCATGTTTTCCCAGAGTCAAAGATGTATTAAAGTTTAATATCTATGAGTTTAATTTCATAGCCTAGTAGAAGTTATACCCTCAGTACTCAAGGTATTTAGCGTAATTTTGGTCAGAACTTAAAATTGCATGTTATTCAACATTGTGCAGTGTAGGGAAAGACACTCGCGCAATTTTACCGGCATATCCACATCTATTACTCATTAACTCGTGAAAAACACAAGTTTTAGGATAAATACAATGAGAACTGCCGCTCTCATTTTACTCATGTGCTCTCATTGTCTGTCTGCACCATAGAAAGAATGGAGCACTGCAGATGTTTTGACAAATTCAATTTAATCTGTATGCTTTACTTTAACAATAAGGTTGTAATTGCTTTGTAGAACAAAACGACCCAATTGAAAGACACCCAGGTGGGAGTGTGTCCTTGTCTAACAACCTGCTAGTCCTATATAATTATGTTCCATGTGTATAGTACATATATAAGTTGTTCATACAAAAGAAAGGGACAAACTCCGCTCAAGGTCGATCTCATTGGGGTCGGGGTATGCACTCTATGAGTTTAATATTAAGTAGCAGGTCTTTGGTCTGCGCACAAACTTTTTCACATTCCCGCCAAAGCTCTCCGACACTAGACAAGGCATTGATTTTTGACATTTCCGTTCCGTTTCACTTAATTTGTCGTCGTAGATTATGTTGTTTGTGTTTCATACGGTACTCAGTTATGCACTATTCGTTCTATTAGATATGTAGTAGGTATTTTTATAAATACTAGTATGTTATACCCAGCCGTAAGATGTTTCTTGTAGTACACTGGACGTACCTACTTAGGTACTCGTACCTACCTGTTAGTTTTTACTTTTAGTTATAACTATTTTTGGAAACTTTTGTTTTATTATTATAAAAGTTTTTGTGATACGATATTTTTATCTTTTTTTTGTCTTATTTGTTACTTGTGTCTGAGTAATTTATTAAAGCTTTGTTGGTACGTAATTAGGTAGATTCTTAAGTTAAAAGTTAACTACTGCTAAAATTGTTCTTTAAATATACACTTTTGGTAGGTGGTATAAAATGAACAGGTTGTTTGAGAGTATCTTAAATAAAATAAGTTTTATCATATTTAATATATTGATTTATAAGAGTTATATATTAGTGTTTGTGTAGTTTATTATATTTATACCTATTAAGTATGTCTATAAACAGTAGTAACGATGAATATCTGTCTCTGTCTACAGATACGAATACGAGTGTTGATAGTTTTGCCAGTATACCTACCCTGTCTGATAGCATAGACTCGCAATTTTGCGATGTGCCAAAAAATTTCAACGTGATCCACATAAACGCTCAGAGTATTCCGGCACATTTCACTGAAATGCAGGTGTCATTTATACATAAAAATATTCATGCTATCTTTGTTTCGGAGTCTTGGTTAAAACCTTGTCTTTCCACAATTCTTTACTCATTACCTGGTTTTCGACTTCTACGTAATGACCGCATCGGTAGCGGGGGTGGGGGTGTTGCTATTTACCTTCGTACTCACATTCCTTTCGCCATTGTAAATGTGTCAGCACAACCACCTCCTGCCGATGCTGGGGAACACCTTTTCTTAGAAGTTTCACTTTCCCATACTAAAGTACTACTTGGTGTATATTACTGCCCTTCTCTCCGTATTAATTTCTTTGCCTCTTACGAAAAACTTCTTGAAAACCTCTGTCCTTCCTATAATCACACCATTATTATGGGTGATTTTAACACTTGTCTGCTCATAAAAGATTTTCGTTCGTCTACTTTTGAAATGCTCATTAGAGCTAACAACTTGTCTATTCTTCCTTCTAATCCAACACATTTCTTTCCAAATTCAACTCCATCTCTTCTTGACTTGATTCTTGTTTCTTCCGTAGATCTAGTTGGCAAACATGGCCAATGTGCTGCGGATGCCTTCTCGTACCATGATCTAATATTTCTATCTTTTAAAATAAGACTACCTAAAGTCAAGCCCACTATTCGTCTGCAGCGTAGTTTTGGTGGTATTGATCTCGAGTGTCTACGTAAAGATGCCTTAGAAATGGATTGGTCTCCTATTATAGATGCACGCACTATCGATGACAAGGTTGATATTTTCAATAGTAAATTATTAGGTCTTTATGATATTCACGCACCGTTACGGCCTATTAAAATCAAACATCTACCTGCTCCTTGGCTTACAACTGATATAAAAACTTTAATGCAAAAAAACTTGTAGCCAAAACGAGATTTAAGGTGCGATCTACTGATGTAAATAAGGAAAAGTACATTGAAACCCGGAATCACTGCAATAAGGTGTGTAGGAATGCACAACGCCAGCATATTCTGTAGAAAATGAAGATCCTTCGAAAGTTTGGAAATTTCTTTGTTCGTTGGGAGTTGGTAAACAGCGTCAAAATCCTTTACATAAAAATCTTGATCTCCATTCATTAAATTAACATTTTTCTTCTTCTAGTAATTTCCATGCATCCACAAAAGTAGCTACTTTGGATCATCTTTCCTCTATTCCGACTTCCGACTACTCTTCTTTTGTCTTCCGTCAATTTACTGCTAGTGATGTTAAGAGTAGCATCTCTGCCATTGCCTCAAATGCTATCGGTAGCGACAGTATCAGTCGTAACATGATTGAGCTACTCCTGGATGAAATCCTTCCCATAATCGTACATATCCTAAACGAATCTGTTACCTCTGCGTCTTTTCCATCGCTTTGGAAAGAAGCTCAGATTATACCGCTTCCTAAAAAATTCACTCCTTTTTCCTTCTCTGATTTTCGTCCTATTTCTATTTTACCTTTTCTTTCCAAAGTCCTAGAACGCCTAATTCATCAACAACTTTCCGTCTTCCTTAACAGAAACAATCTATTGAATCCTTTTCAATCCGGTTTTCGTCCAGGCCATAGCACTGTTTCGGCACTGGTGAAGATCACTGATGATACTCGATATGGCATTGAAAGAGGGCATGTAACAGTGCTGTCGTTACTCGATTTTAGCAATGCCTTTAATAATGTCGACTTTGACATTTTACTGGCAATTCTCCGCTCTCTTAACATATCTCCTTCAGTAATTGACTGGTTTCGTACTTACCTGTATGGACGTCGGCAGCGTGTCCGCATTGATGATTCCTTTTCATCTTGGTGTGACACGACTGCGGGTGTCCCTCAGGGCGGCGTTCTATCTCCTCTTCTTTTCGCTATTTTCATAAACTCTATCTCTCAACAGCTTTCTACTTCCTACCACCTTTATGCAGATGATTTGCAAATTTACAGACAAGTACCACTCTCTCAGCTATCAGATGCCATCACACAGACAAATTCTGACCTAGATTGTGTTCTCAAATGGAGTAAATGGTACGGCATAAGTGTGAATCCGGTGAAAACATAATTGATAGTCATCGGCGGTTCCAGGATGATATCCAAGATTGACTGGTTCCGCCTTCCTCAGGTAATATTCGACGGAACACATATACCTATCAGCGATACAGTCAAAAACCTTGGGATACTCTTTGATAGGACATTTTCTTGGGCACCCCAAATAGCTGAAGTTAGTCGTAAGATTTTCGCATCTGCAGGTTCGTTACGACGACTACGTAATATTCTTCCAATTTCCACCAAAACTGCGCTTGCGCAATCCCTTTTGCTTCCTATACTAGATTATGCTGACACCTGCTATTTGGATTTAACCGAGGAACAGCTTAGTAAGCTTGAGAGACTGCAGAACCTTTGTATACGGTTCATATTTGGATTACGCAAGTATGACCACATTTCAGAATTCCGTAAAAAGCTGAAATGGTTACCTATTCGTCTTCGCCGGAATAGTCACGTCCTTTCTCTTCTATACTCTATTCTATTTATCCCGTCTACCCCTTCCTACCTTAAGGAACGTTTCACGTTCCTTCACCTTTCAAATCCGTTTTCCTTGAGATCCGCTGAAACTCTACAACTTTTAACCCCTATCCATTCCTCACTTGCTTATGAAAAATCTTTTACTGTGCAAGCGGTCCATTTATGGAACGCGCTACCAGTGGAGATTAGACATGCCAAATCGCTGGCTATCTTTAAATCCATGGTAAAAGCCCATTACTTGTTCCAAACATGTTAAAACTGCAACACTACTGTGATTTAATATATATATGGTTATGTATATGTGTATTTAATATTATTATACATATATATGTATTTATATATTAATATATTTAGGAACATTATTATATATATGTAGGGTATTTTTATGTATTATATCATAATCAATCAACACCAATATTATAAATGCGAAAGTCAGTTTGTTTATTTGTTTGTTTGTTTGTTTGTTTGTTTGTTTGGGACTTCTTCACGGTCAAACGGCTTGACCGATTTGGCTGAAATTTTGTACAAAGATAGAACATATAGCAGAATAGGATATAGGATAATTTTTTTTTGGCTATCGAGTCAGGGGGTCTAGATATTTTTAATTGAATTTTGTAAATATAAGATCTCTTTTCGAATAAACGGCTTGACCGATTTACCTGAAATGTTGTATAAAGACAGTTCATAAGGCAAAAAAGAATATAGAATACTTTTTTTCTGGCTATCGAGTCAGGGGGTTCAAATATTTTTAATTGAATTTTGTAAATATAAGATCCCTTTTCGAATAAACGGCTTGACCGATTTGCCTGAAATGTTGTTTAAATACAGTTCGTAGGGTAGAATAGGATACAAAATACTTTTTTTTTGGCTATCGAGTCAGGGGGTAAAGATATTTTTAATTGAATTTTGTAAATATAAGACTTCTTCTTGAATAAACGGCTTGACCGATTTGCCTGAAATTTTGTGTGAATACATGTCATAGGGCAGAATAGGATATAGGATACTTTTTTCTGGCTGTCGAGTCAGGGGGTCCAGATATTTTTAATTGAATTTGGTAAATATAAGACCTCTTCTCGAATAAACAGCTTGACCGATTTGCCTGAAATTTTGTGTGAATACATGTCATAGGGCAGAATAGGATATAGGATACTTTTTTTCTGGCTGTCGAGTCAGGGGGTCCAGATATTTTTAATTGAATTTGGTAAATATAAGACCTCTTCTCGAATAAACAGCTTGACCGATTTGCCTGAAATGTTGTTTAAAGACAGATCAAAAGGCAGAATAGAATATAGAATACTTTTTTTCTGGCTATCGAGTCAGAGGGTACAAATATTTTTAATTTAAGATCTCTTCTCTAATAAATGGCTTGACCGATTTGCTTGAAATGTTGTATAAAGACAGTTCATAGGGTAGAATAGGATATAGGATACTTTTTTTTTGCTTTCAAGTCCAGATATTTTTAATTAATTTTTGTAAATTTAAGACCTCTTCTCGAATAAACGGCTTGACCGATTTGCCTGAAATGTTGTATAAAGACAGTTCATAGGGCAGAATAGGATATCGGATACTGTTTTTTGTCCATCGAGTCTGAGCGTTTAGATTTTTTTTGTTGAATTTTGTGAATGTGTGTCCTCTTATCAGCTAAACAGCTTGACCGATTCAGCTGAAATTTTATACATACGAGTATTACAGTTCATATTGCATAGAATCACATGGGATAATTTTTTTCTGGCAGTCGAGTCCAGGTGTCCAGAATTTTTAAATTGAAGTTTTTAAATGTGTGGCCTTCTCTCGGTCGAACGGGTTAACCATTTAAGCTGAAATTTTGTACACAGACAGTCAAAAAGACATAGAAGGGCAACGAATACTTTTTTTTTGGGTGGAAATTTCGGTTGTCTATATTTTTACTATGGAATTTTGTAAATGTGTGGCCTCTTTTTGGCCAAACGGCTTGACCGATTCAGATGAAATTTTGTACAAACACATTGAATAGGGCATAAAAGGGCAAAGAATACTTTTTTTCGGCAGTTAAGTGTGGGTCCTATATTTTTTGTTAACTTTACATAGAGTTTGCATAATCATAAAAGTTTGACCTTAAGATCATAGATTATGACTAAACTTAATAAGTACCTTAATTAGGCCATAAAACTGTCAGGGTCATTAAAAGTCATCAAAATTTACGCGATGGCTTTGCTTGCCCAACGTGTTTTATCTGCTTTGTGGGAAGTATTTCATAAGCATTCGTGTTTTAACAGCCACATTTAACCTTAGGGTCATCGGTGTTAACTTAGTAGGTTATAAAAACTGTCAGCGTCATAAAACGTAAAATTTTTTGCGCTCATTTCGCTCGCGCGGTGATAGCGCTCGCTGCGCTCGCGCAATAATTTGTTTGGTTTACTTTGTAGGTAATATTTCAGCAACTTTTGTATTTTAATAGCCACATGCATCAGAACGACTCCATAAATTAAAACAGTACAATCTTCAATAATCATAATGATTTCTATCCTTAAATAATTGGATATCAAGTTTAACCTTTGTGTTATCAGTGTTAACTTAGTAGGTTATAAAAACTGTCAGGGTCATAAAAGGTCGTAAATTTTTTCGCGCTTGCTTCGCTCGCGCAGTGATAGCGCTTGCTTCGCTCGCGCAGTGGTAGCGCTCGCTCCGGTCTCGCAGCATTTGTTGTATCTACTTTGTAGGAAACATTTCAGCATCTTTTGTATTTTAATAGCCACATGCATCAGAACGAGTCCATAAATTAAAACAGTACAACCTTCAATAATCATATTGAATATTAACCTTAAAATAAGTGGATATGAAGTTTAACCTCTGTGTCATCAGTGTTGACTTAGTAGGTCATAAAAACTGTCAGGGTCATAAAAGATCGTAAATAATTTTCGTGATTTCAGTTTCGTTTTCAGTGATAGCGCTTACTACACTCGCGCAGTAATAGCGCTCGCTCCGGTCGTGCAAGCATTAGTTATATCTACTTTGTAGGAAACATTTCAGCAATTATTGTATTTTAATAGCCACATTCATCAAAACATGACATGAATTAGAACAGTACAGACTTCAATAATCATAATGATTTTTACCTTAAAATAAGTGGATATCAAGTTTAACCTTAGGGTCATCGGTGTTGACTTAGTAGGTCATAAAAACTGTCAGGGTCATAAAATGACGTAAAAATTTTCGCTCTCGCTTCGCTTGCGCATTGATAGCTCTCGCTGCGCTCGCGCAAGCCTTTGTTTTATCTACTTTGTAGGTAATATTTCAGAATTTTTTTGTATTTTAATAGCCAAATGCATCAAAACGAGTTTATAATTGGAACAGTTACAACCTTCAATAATCATAATGATTTTTTTACCTTAAAATAAGTGGATATCAAGTTAAACCTTTGTCTCATCAGTGTTAACTTAGAAGGTCATAAACACTGTCAGGGTCATAAAAGGTCGTAAAAATTTTTCGCGCTCGCTTCGCTCGCGCAGTGATGGCGCTCGCAAGTATTTGTTATATGTACTATGTTGGATACATTTCAGCAACTTTTGTATTTTAATAGCCACATTCATCAAAACATGACATAAATTGGAACAGTACAGACTTCAATAATCATAATGATTTTTACCTTTAAATAAGGGGGTATCAAGTTTAACCTTAGGGTCATCGGTGTTGACTAAGTAGGTCATAAAAACTGTCAGGGTCATAAAATGACGTAAACATTTTCGCGCTCGCTTCGCTCGCGCATTGATAGCTCTCGCTGCGCTCGCGCAAACCTTTGTTTTATCTACATTGTAAGTAATGATTCAGCATTTTTTGTATTTTAATAGCCACATGCATCAAAACGAGTTTATAAATTGAAACAGTACAACCTTCAATAATCATAATGATTTTTACCTTAAAATAAGTGGATATCAAGTTTAACCTTAGGGTCATCGGTGTTGACTAAGTAGGTCATAAAAACTGTTAGGGTCATAAAATGACGTAAACATTTTCGCGCTCGCTTCGCTCGCGCATTGATAGCTCTCGCTGCGCTCGCGCAAACCTTTGTTTTATCTACATTGTAAGTAATGATTCAGCATTTTTTGTATTTTAATAGCCACATGCATCAAAACGAGTTTATAAATTGAAAAAGTACAACCTTCAATAATCATAATGATTTTTACCTTAAAATAAGTGGATATCAAGTTTAACCTTAGGGTCATCGGTGTTGACTTAGAAGGTCATAAAAACTGTAAGGGTCATAAAAAGACGTAAATTATTTTCGCGCTCGCTTCGCTCGCGCATTGATAACGCTCGCTGCGCTCGCGTAAACCTTTGTTTTATCTACTTTGTAAGTAATTTTTCAGCATTTTTTGTATTTTAATAGCCACATGCATCAAAACGAGTTTATAAATTGAAAAAGTACAACCTTCAATAATCATAATGATTTTTACCTTAAAATAAGTGGATATCAAGTTAAACCTTAGGGTCATCGGTGTTGACTTAGAAGGTCATAAAAACTGTAAGGGTCATAAAAAGACGTAAATAATTTTCGCGCTCGCTTCGCTCGCGCATTGATAGCTCTCGCTGCGCTCGCGCAAACCTTTGTTTTGTTTACTTTGTAGGTTATATTTCAGCATTTTTTGTATTTTAATAGCCACATGTATCAAAACGAATTTATAAATTGAAACAGTACTACCTTCAATAATCATAATGAATTTTTACCTTAAAATAAGTGGATATCAAGTTTAACCCTAGGGTCATCGGTGTTGACTTAGTAGGTCATAAAAACTGTCAGGGTCATAAAATGACGTAAAAATTTTCGCGCTCGCTGGTAAACCTTCGTTAGGTTTACCAAGTACCAAGTAATGATTAATGACTTCAACAATTGACGATATCGAGTTCGACCTAAGAGTCATCTATATTGACTTGATGATTAGGTCATTAAACTGTCAGGGTTATAAAACGCCATAAAAATTTTCACTCGCCCAATAATAGCGCTCGCTACGCTCGCGCAGCTATTCACCTTATTTTCTATGTAAGAAATGTTTGAGGAACTGTTGTATTCAGTCAAACATTTAAACAGCACAATTTCGTATACTAACCTAACCAAAATGATTAATGACTTTAACAATAGAGGATATTGAGTTCGACTTTGAGGGCACCTATGGTGATTTGGCCTAAGAGATCATCGATCTAGACCTCAATGGTCATAAAGACACAAATAACGCGGGCGAAGCCGCGGGTAACAGCTAGTATACTATAATTTTAGTAGTCTATTTTGTGTATTATTATTATACATTTTTTTTCTGACATCATTAATTTGTATTGTACGCTACCCCCAATTTTTGTTTGTATTCTTCTTTTCCATGCCAAGGTTGTCTGGAAGAAATTGCTTTATGCGATAAGACCGCCGATTGTATTGCCTTATTATTCTACTGTCTTTCATTACATAGTATGTACAATTTGTAATTTCATTGGTGATCAATAAAGAGTTTTTGTATTGTATTTGTATTTTATTGTATTGTATATATATGTAAATATATATATATATATGGTCGAATTGAGAAACCTCCTCCTTTTTTTGAAGTCGGTTAAAAAAGGGTCTCGACAGGCGGATAGACAGGTAGACAGACGGACAGGCAGACAGACGGAAATACAGATAGACGGACAACAAAGTTATATAAGGGTTCCTTTTGAGGTACGGACACACCGCAGCGTCCTGCTTGATCAGATAGAGTAGTATTTGTACCGACTGGTTCAAACCAAACGCGATCAGAAAACAAACCACGCAGGACGCAGGAATCCGCGGTGTGGCTGTACCTTTAAAGGAGGTCATCAATTCTGTATGGATGTAATATTATCAGAACTGGAAATTATTCACTTAATAGATAATCTATGAGGGTTCCAAACAAATATACAACATTTAATCAGTAAGTCATATGTATATATTTGTATGTATGGTTGTCCACACATTAGTACTTGGATTGTGATATTTTTTTGATGTACTCACATTTAATCCAAATTATAATAGTAAAGATTTCATAATCAGTTCAGTAGTTTTTATGATATAAACTAATATGCGTGGTATGTTATGAAATAGAAAACATTTAAAAACTAGATCAAATTATAGTCTAATAAGAAACTTAAATGGCGGAAACATTGTATCTTATACTAGTAGCATCTCCCGGTTTCTAGCGCGTAGTTCCCGTTCCCGAGAGAATACGGGGATATAATAGCTTATATGCTACTTGCTGATAATGTAGCTTTCCATTAGTGAAAGAATTTTTGAAATCCGTCCAGTAGTTTTTGAGTTAAATCCTTACAAACAAATCAACAAAACATCAAATTTTTCCTCTTTATAATATTAGTTTAGATGTATACTAGCTGTGCCCTACGGCTTTGCCCGCGTTTAATCCTGGTTATAAACCTTCCTTTTAAATCACTCTATCTATTGAGAACCAGTTCCCATTTTAGGCCTAGCGTGTTTATCTTACCATCTTCGACCGCATCATCACTTACCAACAGGTGAGATAGTGGTCAAACGCTAGCCTATAAGTTAAAAAAATATATATAAGTTTAAAATATCTTAGCGTACAGACGGCGAGAAGCAACCTTGTTTTAGTTAGACTATTTAAAGATGTCCTTAAATTTTACTTCTGTTAAAGGTCAATAACCAATTTATTTATTTGTTTTTATTTGTTTATTTAATTATTTTATAATCTCCCAATTTAACAAATTATCTTACATAAATATTTAATCACATTGATAATAAATTGATATCAAAAGTAAATTATGTAATGTTAACTTATCATTTCATTTACAATTTATCATTTAATCAGGATCAACCTTGACATTGACAAGTAACAAAATTAAATTTTTGAATAAACACCCGCGACAATGTCCTTTAGAATATTAACGTCATAACATCTATCTAAGAACCACCACTGATTAATTACGAACCGTTCAAAGACAACATCGAACTAGTTTTGGATAAAAAGGCAACATGGATTTGCACAAACAAATGCTTATTGCAGCGCCCCCTGGTGAGTTGAGACTGTAACACCTATTTAAGAACATGCACCAATCAAATACGAACCCATAACTGAAAACTGCATCAAAATCGGACTAGTAGTTTTGGAGAAAAAATGGCAACATGGATTTGTACACACAAACAAATATCCTCTCACCCCAAACGCATATACAGTCTCGTTCCGTCGTGGGTAAAAATAACTAGTGATAATATAATAAACTGGCCAAGTGCAAGTCGGACTCGCACTCGTAGGGTTCCGTACCACACTACAGTATTTTATAAGATCGAGCAAAAAATACCACTATCATTTTTTGCCAGCAAAAATTAATAATTAATTAATTTTTTTTTCTTATAACGCCATTTAACGTCTAATAAAGGTATTAGGGATTGACATTTCAATATAACGCCATCTATGCAACGTTTACCTAACTAAGCGTTCATAGATGGCGTTACATTGAAATGCCGAATTTTTTTAACTTTATTCTATTTATCTGAAATACATCATCTGTGAAAATTTCAACTGTCTAACTATCACGGTTCATGAGATACAGCCTGGTGACAGACGGACAGACAGACAGACAGAAAGACAGACAGAAAGACAGACAGACAGACAGACAGACAGACAGACAGACAGACAGACAGACGGACGGCGGAGTCTTAGTAATAGGGTCCCGTTTTACCCTTTGGGTACGGAACCCTAAAAACAAACGAACATACTAGAGTTTTGTCATTGACCTTATCGTCAAGAGATCAACGCCCTCTTATATTATTGAGCCGTCTTCACAAAAAAACATTGTGGTCGTTTAATAAACGAAAAATCTGACTTTAAATGCCGCGTTAGTCATTTCCAGTACCAAGTTTGAGATGTATATCTCCATATCTCTAAAGATACTAATCAGATAAATCAGATCTTGATGAAATGACATTGGGACCAAACATGAAGCATACTTACTCAATATTTTTAATAATAAAGTATTTGGCGTGTAGGTACTTACCTATATTTTTAAAAGCTTGAGGCACTGAGGTATAGTAATCACCTAGCCTGAAAAACGGGTAGTGCTTCAAGCTTTTAAGAATAAAGGTAAGTACCTACACGCCAAATACTTACTAGAATTTATTTTTCACATTTTAGTTCATTGTCCCAGATAAAAGCTTGTTTTTAAATACATTTTTCTCATTATTTTTTTTTGCCTATTCTTTCCAGGGCGATGAGCTTTGCAACCGTATCGCGTGGTATTTCAAACGTCAAGGCTTCAAGAGCGGCGAGGTTATTGCTCTCTTCATGGAAACGGCTCCAGAGTACATCTTCATCTGGCTAGGACTGGCCAAGCTCAGAGTTACTACTGCTCTTGTGAATACCAACCTGAGGGGAAGTCAGCTTATACATTGCTTGAGGATAGCTGGATGCAAAGCGGTGGTTTTTGGGGATGAGATGGCTGACGGTAAGTTTTGATTTTTGCTGTGGCGCGTAGGTGATGGATTGTTTTGGTTGAAGTCGTATTTTCCAAAAAGGAGGAGTTCTGGTTCTCAAATCGACATTATGTTTTTTATTTGTACAGTATCGGTCATAATTGGAGTAGCAGTCTCAAAAAGCAATAGCATGACAGCAAAATATGCACATACGACCTTCTTCTATAAGACGTTTCGAACGTAACATAATGAAAGAGAAAGATATACACCCATATATCGCACTCTGTCATTATGAACCAATTAGAAAGAGCGCATGTATTAATTAGTAGAATAACTAGACCAGATTTGCTTCTTTTACCAGTTATACAAATAATGAGGGTAGATTTGAAACAAAATGTATTGATGGCATAAATGAATGAACAAACATTGTCGGTTGGTGAACTTCAGTAGTGGTTGAAGTTTGGTTAATAAATAACTTAAAAAATCAAAATGCAAGCAGATATAATTATTAGAGACTGCGAATATTGAGGCATTGCATAGAAATGGACTAAGTAAATTATATTATCTCAAATGTATAGTGAAAGTGGCATAAGTGTAAGTTATTGCTGAGTGATATTAGGTGATGAGAAATCGTAGTTGTGAAAGTAAATTGTTGATAAAGTGTGTTAATTAGATTTGGCGTTTTTCAGAAGAATTTGATACATCATTACGGAAAGTTCGTTCACACTCTATGGGGTTTAAAAATGCAAAGGTGATAAGTACGAGACGAGAGATGTCTTGAGCAGCTAAGCACCTGTAGTCTCCCTGAATGCAGTTTGGGGAAATTAACGTGGCACCGACATAATATGTGCGAATATTGTGACTTCTTTGCTGCATCGAAAACAATAGAAGTCACACGAAATATTAATTTAAAAGTATCTAAAAACTAGGCGATGTACCGGCTGTGATAATTTGTAATAAGTAATTATGTAAGTTATGATTATAAAGGATTAAGCTTCAATCCTCTTTTCCTAGAGAAAATGAATAATTAAGCTTATAACCTAAAATAATCAATAGAGTAAGAGCAGTTCTTAGATGCAACCAAAACAGTGATATTTTGTCAAAGTAGAAAATTGTCAATATAGGCAATTTCAATTTAATATAAGTATTATGAAATAAAAATTGTAGTATAAGATATTTCGATTTATTGTAAATCAGTTTATTTAAAAAAATGTTTGCTGTGTATTCTTATTATACAAATAAATATTTCTTCAAAAACTATTAAGATAACATCACCATGTTATTTTTTTATTTCACATCTAACATAGATCGTAAATTTACCTTTATTAGCTAAGTTTGTATAAACAGAAATAAAATAATACAAGCTATTAATAATTGATATCTTTATTTGATGTTTACCAAATGTATCTGACGCTACGTTTCACCTTTTTATTCATGTGGTCTGGCTAAGCATGCCATCTATGCAGTACTTACGTGTTATTGTTTGCGTTGGAACATTCGACAGAAATATCGTGCAGGCTACTGTGAACATTGAGGTGCTACTGGACTATTGTCCCTCGATTGTACATATGTTACGCGATTACTCCGTTAATTGTGAACCGATTCAAATAATTATTTTCTCATTCAGTAGGATACATTTTCAAGATAGTTCCATTGTAATTTCATAGAGATCTAATAAGTATCTCCGGATATATGACGATAAACGTCTCAAACTTGCTACTGAAACTGAATCGCGCGGTATAAAAGTCGGTTGTTTTAGTTTCTAAACTATCTTATTTATATCTTCTAATATATAAAATTCTCGTGTCACAGTTTTCGTTGCCATACTCCTCCGAAACGGCTTGACCGATTTTGATGAAATTTTTTGTGCTTATCCGGTATCTATGAGAATCGGCCAACATCTATTTTTCATCCCCCTAAATGTTAGGGGTAGTCCACCCCTAAATTTTAATTTTTATTTTTTAGACAAAATTTTTAATTTCTATTTGTTTATGATACAACATACAAAAATACATACAATCCTCAAATTTTCACTCTTCTACGATCAACCCTTATTTTTTAATAGCCATTTTAGTAATTTAATCATTTTAAATAGGAAATTATTTATATGGCAAAACAACGTTTGCCGGGTCAGCTAGTATTATTTATATAGTAAACTATGTCGCTGATACCCACTACTTCGTTCACATACACCAAGAATATAGTAGCTTATGTTAATCTTCGTGCTAAAAAGTATCTCCTTGTTAATTTTCAGTAAGATGAGAATCGTCCGCTTAGTAGTTTAGTTAGTTTAGTTTAGTAATCTTTATTTCAACTTTTTTTATTTCAGCGATAAAGGATATCCAGGCCGAAATTCCAGACATACCTCTCTTTCAGTACAATTCTCCAGAAAGGGCGACAGTTCCTCTACTCCATGATACCATCCCATTAGCTTCTGAACTGCGTGAGATGGCACCGAAGCCTTTCGCAGAGGTACAAGCGCATCCGCGGGACACACTGTTGTATATCTACACTAGTGGGACTACTGGGTTTCCGAAGGCTGCTATTATTACTAATATTAGGTAACGAATATCGTGCAGTTTCCATATCATTATACTATTCCTAAGAACTTTTGAAAATTGAAAAAAAAATGGGGTCATAATGTCACCACGTTTAGGTATACATCTAACATATGTTTTTTCTGGTTAATGCTACAAAAACTCGTAGGGTTAGTGACATTTTGCATTTTGAAGTAAAAACTTTTTTAGCGGCTTTGTGAACACTCTGTGATGGGTAAAAAATGTTAAACTCGCGTCAGGACCTCGTGCCAGGACACGTGATCTGATGGAAAATTCGTAAGACGGAGGGAGAGTAGAAACTTTTTTTGGAATTGGTAAAAAATGTTGAACTCGCGTCAGAACACGTAACCTTATTGAAAATTCGTAAGAAGGCTCCATCTTGTCGTCCGAGAGTAGACAAAATGCACAACGTGAATGTTCAAGTTTCCACTTCTGCCGGTACTCCCGGAGTGCAACCCGTTGTTTTTTAATTTCACTGGGTTGCTGCAAACGCATGTCTTTACCATGTCAGATCACATCGTCACTTTACATATTTCCTAGTACAAGCTTAACTGGAATTAATTAAAAACCACTGGTCAGTCCGTAAATCTTTTCAAAGGCCTTGTGCTTGATGTTGTCGCAGTAATGACAAATGAGTATGGCCGCCAAAAATTGTACAATAACAGTCGTGAATTTGTAACACACGGTAACATACGTGAATTAAAGTAACACATGTGAACTTTATTAAGTACGTAACATTCACGAATGTTACGTAACACATTAGTAACATACGGTATCATTCGTGAACCAAAATAACTCTGGACATAACCTAAAAAATATTTATTCGTGTAAGTTTTATAGTTGTAGCACGCCACACAGTTTGTTTTGCTACAGAAATAGTATATCTATACACACAAATAAAAATAATTTAGTAAATGAGAGTTCTTACCGTGCGTATTCACTTCACTTGAAAATAATAAAAACTCTCGAGACAAAAGCGCCGACCACTTTGAAGACCACTTTCTCAGAAAACAAAATGGCGATTTCTTCCCACATGTTGGCTAACCTGGAGATGGTGTTGCCATGACTCAAAAATATTTTAAGGAGCTGAAATGTAGCTCTTTTATCGTTAATAATACGGTAACTTGCGTGAAGTATCATTCGGGAAAAAAGAGTGAGACGTTTATATATTCAATTACTTTTGTATTTATTTTTACGTTAGTTACTTAAAAGGATTAATTATAAGTTAGCAAATTTATGGAACAATGTAAAATGCCAAAATGTCCTGGTAAAAAACTACTGGGTATACATTTATGTGACTACTTGGTAGAAGACATCTTAGTGGGATACACGATTATTGTATGGAAACTAAAACAAGCCTTTACAAAAAAAAAATAATGCGCTCATTAGAGACAACCAAAATAAGTTTAAATTATTTATATATGAAACAACATGTTAGTGTGAACCAGAACACACTTCAAACATATCATTAAATAAAGTAACGGAATTCTTAATACTCATCATATGAACGGAACAGATATTTTTCCCTAAATGTACAATTTTTGGCGGCCATACTCAAATAGGCTCATTCCCATTAGTTCACCCAAACAGTTCAACTGTTGAACTAGTGGAAATATTTTTCTCACTAGTTCAACTGCGTATGATTTGGTTTAGCAGATGAACTACTGGAAATAACCATTAGGGCCAGTTTTACCAGTTTTAGCGCTAATGAAGAAATCGGACAGATTTTTGACAGTTTTTATATGGCACCATGTGTCAGATACCTATTTAACGCATTATCAGTAATCGGTGAAACTGGCCCCTACAGTTTTATTTCCACTAGTTAAACCGAGTAGTTCAATCCATCGATATATATAATAAAACTGGCCAAGTGCGAGTCAGACTATTGTCCCGCACATGGAGGGTTCCGAACGCCATCTAACGAACTTCTAACACTAACTAAGTAAACGTTAACACATTAGTAATTAATATTATTAACTGGAAGACCAAGCTTTACTCAGTATTTTTTGCCACTTAAACAGAAATATATGACTCTTCCCGACATCTATTGGCGAATAATAATACTATTTTTTTTTTATTGAGACTAACTAACTGCTTTAGCGAACACTAAAGCTACTTCTACTCGCCAATAGATGTCGGGAAGAGTCATATCTTAAGTTGATTATCGATAAAGTTGAGTATTGAAATCACGAAAAAAACAACATTTTCTGAAAATGAATCCTAGCTAGATCGATTTATCGCCCCCGAAATCCCTTGCATACTAAATTTTATTTATTAGTTGGAGCCGTTTCCGAGATTCAGATTCAGATTCCGAGATTAAGGTAAACACGATAGCGCCATCTATGAAGATTCATAGATATTGTAGGCGCTATTGTAAAAAACACGTTTTTTGTTTTAAACCCTTTTCTCTTAACTCTTTAATTTTTAACTATATTCTGTTCTTAGTATTTGTTGTTATAGCGGAAACAGAAATACATCATCTGTGAAAATTTCAACCGTCTAACTATCACGGTTCATGAGATACAGCCTGGTGACTGACGGACAGACAGACAGACAGACAGACAGAGAGACGGATAGCGGAGTCTCAGTAATAGGGTTCCGTTGGTACCCTTTGGGTTCGGAATCCTAAAAAGGGACATAAGGGTCCCCCCCCCCGCTCCTCAAACTGGACCGTATGAATTAGGTTCGCGAATCTAATTTCACCTTACTCGCAATCGAACTGCCTTTGTGTAGCATGTACAGAATTACATGTGCAATGACAATGATTTCCTCTGTTCTTCATACATCAAGCTCGACATTAGAAATTTGTGTTTTCATGTAGTTGTTTCTAGTTCTATTTACGTTAGTTTATTATGTTTACGTAAGACTGCATACGAGTGACTATCGCATCTCCCTTTTTATATCGATATACGCAAAATAGATTTCAATACAGCAAGTTAAGAATTTAACAGAATCATTATAATATTGGCAATTTTAGTTTTTTTACTCATTTTTAGGTTCCTACTAATCCCTCTCGGAGTTCACACATCAGCTCGTCTCAACTCCAGCGACGTGATATATGATCCCCTCCCACTCCACCACACAGCTGGCGGGGTGCTGGGAGCTGGCCAGGCCATCATCCTCGGCTGCACTGTTGTGCTGAGGAAGAAGTTCTCAGCTTCTAATTACTGGAGCGACGCTGCCAAGTATGGGTGCACTGTAAGTGAACTTTTTGAGAAAATCCGGATAGAACTTTAAGAACCACTTAAACAGGACTCCTAAGTACGTTGTGTTAAATGACTATGTACTCTAAAATGGAATGCTACTTGTCTGGATATGGAAGACTGCAGACGAGGCGTTAGATCTTAAAAGAACTGAATTAAGTCCAACCCGCTAGCGCAACTATTGAAGCTGCAGTCTCCAGGCTAGTTTAGGAACCGGACTCCACTCTAAAGCCAAGATGAGTGTAGATGTGTGCTTTATCACCCTTTTATCCATTTGTGCACTTATCAATCTGTGCTTCGACTGCAATTGAATAGTCAATCGCTTTAATGGTTTTTGAAGACAGCTCATAAGGAGACTCACTGTTCTCACAGTCGAGTCGATTGTACTATACAGTATTCACCAAACTACCTGATATAATTCTTTCTCGATACAAATACAAATCATTTATTTCATTGAAGATAGTGTACAATAATTGAGGTGCTACAATGATGGTAGGTCCGTCTATCTTGCCATAATGTAATGACGTATGAAATATTTCATATAAATATTAATTGGCGTTATTTAATACTTAAAATTGTTTTTATGTCTCTAACTCCCTATTCATAAAACATTAAATTAAATAACAAATTATAATTACATCAAATTATCAATTAAAATTATTGTTAGCATTTAAATAATTCGGTAACACTATAAAATGTTTATATCCTTAGCCAACATAATAATTCCTTTTTGAATTATCTCTTATTTAGGGTCTTAATATGTTTCGGGAGAGCATTGAATACTTTAATGCATATGGCACGACATTGCTTCTGGTAAAGTGCAGTCTTTGGACGTGTATCAGGGTCATAGACCAGTCGGTCATGATTCCGCGATAGGCATATCATATCCTCGATGTAAGTATTCCTATTTTTTTGTACATTACTAGTATTCTTGTTAATCCCTCCAACTAAGCTAAATATGCTTGTGTCTGAAGTGGGTTCACGTCAATAGTGGGTGGTCGAACTCACGACCTTGCGATCGCCAGGCCAACGAGCCATTGGGCTATTGCAGCTTTGCTGTCGGAACTGGGTAGACAAAAGACAAAATCGAATTTTCTGTTTGCCTTCACGCTAAAGCAAGTTCAGAATGTATGGAATGACAGTTCTGTTTCCGCAACAAAAATGTCATTCCTATACATTTTGAACTTGCTTTAGCGTGAAGGCAAACAAGAAATTGGATTTTGTCTTGGGGCCCTGGACTGTTTTCTACATAATTAGCTGATTTTCCAGAAATGTTACTCTTCCTGCAAAATAAATGGTTAGAACCTGAATGTAAAACTTTTTCTTTCAGGCAGCTCAATACATCGGCGAAATTTGCCGTTACTTGCTATCCGTCCCTCCAGGCCCAAACGACCAAGCCCACAAAGTCAAGGTGATCATCGGCAATGGACTAAGACCGCAGATTTGGCAGGAGTTTGTCGACAGATTCAACGTGGCAAGAGTTCTGGAGTTCTATGGTGCTACTGAGGGGAACAGCAATCTTGGTATGACCCCTGATACAATATCTCAACAAATTAGGTTTAGTTAAATATCACTAGCCCAAAAACAAAGTCATAGGCGTACCTAGCTCACCGGATTTGCCAGGTTATAATTATATCCTTGGGTGAGCTATTGGACTGCTCGTTAGCGTAATGAATAAATACACTGCCTTTATGATGAAAGTTGAATAAAACTGGCCAAGTGCGAGTCAGACTTTTGTCCCGCACACGGAGGGTTCCGAATTTCCGAAGTCCGAACGCCACGAATTTCTAACACCAACTAAGTATATATTAACACAAAGGTAATTAATATAATTAAATATCTGGAAGACCGAGTGTTCGTACGACTAACTTTCTTCTGTAGCCCTAGTACTAGCTAATTGAAGCTCTTTAAATACTAAAATTGAATATATAATATTCTAAGTAAACAAATCGACCGAGGCCCACAAATTTAACAAATGAAACGCTTGCGCGTGCTAATTTTTCCTGTGCTGCCATCTAGCTGCGTCGAGGTGAATTAATTTCGTATCGTATCGTATCGTAAAAAACACGTTTTTTGTTTTAAACCCTTTAATTTTTAACTTTGTTCTGTTCTTAGTATTTTTTGTTATAGCGGCAACAGAAATACATTATCTGTGAAAATTTCAACGGTCTAACTATCACGGTTCATGAAATACAGCCTGGTGACAGACGGACAGACAGACAGACAGACAGACAGATAGATAGACAGACAGACGGACAGCGGAGTCTCAGTAATAGGGTTCCGTTGGTACCCTTTGGGTTCGGAACCCTAAAAAGCGAAAGAGGTACCTATGGAGATGAAAAGAAGTAGTGACTGCCTGCCACAACGGGAAAAAGGCGTGATTTTATGTATGTATGTATAATACCACAAGGCAAAGCGATAGTTGGTTTTTGTAGATTTTTTAATTTTTTTCACTGTATAATTAAAATAATATTAAAAATACGAAACATAGAGATGTACAAACATTTTATACATCTTAACTTTTTAATATTTTTTGTTTCGGTTGGAAACAAAGAACCGAAGATCGAGCTTAGTGGCGTGCCATAGGTGAAGGATAGGCCTCGCCCTGTTGGACATAGGTCTAACAGTGGACAGAGATATGCTGATAATGATTTTAATTTTTTTTTGACATATAAAACATTTTACGTCTCACAGACCTGTTATAGATGACTTCTTGTGTCAAAAGGATTTATAGCAATAAAGTAGCCTTAAGTCGTGTTGTGAATCTAGACTTAAATTATCTACTTTGTATGCACGCTATGTCCGACGTTGCCTAATCCTCATTGTTTGACATTTAAATTGACTTCAAGGCTACCTCTGTAATGATATAAGAACAAACCACTGTTTTATAAGTGTTTATAAGTGCATGGTGGTATGACACTGTCTGCATGGTTGTGAGACACTGATTAGTGTCTGTCTGGCCAGCTATTAGGTACCATTATGTTGAAAAATCTGTCGTTAATCATTTAATGTGTTCCGGCAGCTGTCCTTATGAGCCAGTTTCCATTTTAGGTCTAGCGTGCTACCATCTTCGACTGCATCATCACTTACAAACAGGTGAGATAGTGGACAAACGCTTGCCTATACGACGTATAAAAAATTGTGCGGAAAAAGTTTCTTTTTGCAAATAACTAGCTGATATATATATATGTCTTCGTTTACGTACACCAAGAATTTAGTAGCCTCTGTTCATTCTCATGCTATAATGTATCTCCTTGAAAAATTTCAGTAAGATCAGATCGCCCGTTTGGGCGTGATTAGGTAACAAACAGACAGAGTGACAAAGTTATAAATGTTTTTATAATATTATCATAGTATATATGTATGGATGTATCTCTTTTCAGTGAACCTGGACTCAAAAGTTGGTGCAATCGGGTTCCTGAGTCGTCTGGTGTCATCTATTTATCCACTCACTCTAGTCAAGTAAGTTACCACTTCTATTTAATGATTAACAGCTGGTATAATGCCGGCCTCTGCCGCGCCCACAGGTAGTAGCATATTATATCGATGTCCGCCTGTTTTTTTTTTTTTTAATTTATTTATTTTGCGAACTTAGCTCATTAAAAACAGAGTTTCCATAGTAGTTTCCTTAGTAATGTAAACATTGAGAGTATAGTGAAATCAGCTTTGAGGCACTCCAGATCCAGATTTACTACCACAAAGCTTACCACCATCACGGAGAAAATTTGCCGCCATAACCTTTCGGTGTTCCGGCACCGCACAGCCCTTGAGAGTTAGCCTATTCTAGGGTGTTCACCATCTTCGACAAGATCCTCGCTTACCACCAGGCGAGATAGTGGTCAAACGCTAACCTATAAGGTATAAAAAAAATGTGTGGAAAGAACCATTTTGATTATCATCACGTTGTCCAATCACACAATAACAACAAAATAGTCTAAACCTTTAATCTTTGAAAGAAGAAACGAAAAATCTAAAATGTAGAAACGTACAATCAATAATGTTTGTAATGTAATGTTTTCAGATGCGATGAAATAACTGGAGACATCCTTCGAGACAGTAACGGAAATTGTATCACCTGTGGTCCTCATGAACCAGGTAATTAACAAAAAATAAACTAGACAGAAGAGACACTAAGATGTAGGATAAGACAAAGCCGCTGAAAATTCCTTCATATACTTCTGAGTATTACGGCAAGTCTTTTACTGTTCAAGCTGCACGATTATGGAACGCATTTCCCTTAGATATACGAAAAGCTCAATCACTCCCTATCTTCAAAAATATGGTGAAAAATCACTATTTATCATATAATAGTATGTAACATGTTTACTCTGTACTTTAAGTATATATTTTTTATCTATAGGTAAATGTATATATTTTGTTGGTATAGAATATGTATACATATATATTATTGATTACTTATATATATATAATATATTTGTTTATATAAGTATTCTGATATGTAAGTGTATCTATATTTTGTTTTGTATTGGTAAGTAAATACATGTATTTGATGCTTATGCATTTCTGATTGTTTGTTTTTATTTTGATTATATTTTCGCACTTTAGTACCATGTTACGCATTGTACCACCGTCAACTTCTTTAAACAATTCTGTACAATTCTGTCCATCCAAAGGTTGTCTGGCAGAGATCGTTTCAAGCGATAAGACCGCTCATTGTATTGCCTCTAGTAACTTAAGTAGCTTAATTTAGTTTTTTTTTCATTTTAAGTTGGTGTACAATATAAGATTTTTTCTATTCTATCCTATCCTAACCTATCCTATCCTATCCTATCCTATCCTATCCTATCCTATCATATCCTATCCTATCCTATCCTATCCTATCCTAACCTATCCTATCCTATCCTATCCTATCCTATCCTATCCTATCCTATCCTATCCTATCCTATCCTATCCTATCCTATCCTATCCTATCCTATCCTATCCTATCCTATCCTATCCTATCCTATCCTATCCTATCCTATCCTATCCTATCCTATCCTATCCTATCCTATCCTATCCTATCCTATCCTATCCTATCCTATCCTATCCTATCCTATCCTATCCTATCCTATCCTATCCTATCCTATCCTATCCTATCCTATCCTATCCTATCCTATCCTATCCTATCCTATCCTATCCTATCCTATCCTATCCTATCCTATCCTATCCTATCCTATCCTATGCTATCATATGCTATCTTATGCTATCCTATGCTATCCTATGCTATCCTATGCTATGCTATGCTATGCTATGCTATCCTATGCTATGCTATGCTATGATATGCTATGCTATGCTATGCTATGCTATGCTATGCTATGCTATGCTATGCTATGCTATGCTATCCTATGCTATCCTATGCTACCCTATGCTATCCTATGCTATCCTATGCTATCCTATGCTATCCTATGCTATCCTATGCTATCCTATGCTATCCTATGCTATCCTATGCTATGCTATGCTATGCTATGCTATGCTATGCTATGCTATGCTATGCTATGCTATGCTATGCTATGCTATGCTATGCTATCCTATCCTATCCTTTCTGTTGTGTTGTGATGTGTTGTTTTGTGTTGTGTTGTGTTGTGTTGTGTTGTGTTGTGTTGTGTTGTGTTGTGTTGTGTTGTGTTGTGTTGTGTTGTGTTGTGTTGTGTTGTGTTGTGTTGTGTTGTGTTGTGTTGTGTTGTGTTGTGTTGTGTTGTGTTGTGTTGTGTTGTGTTGTGTTGTGTTGTGTTGTGTTGTGTTGTGTTGTGTTGTGTTGTGTTGTGTTGTGTTGTGTTGTGTTGTGTTGTGTTGTGTTGTGTTGTGTTGTGTTGTGTTGTGTTGTGTTGTGTTGTGTTGTGTTGTGTTGTGTTGTGTTGTGTTGTGTTGTGTTGTGTTGTGTTGTGTTGTGTTGTGTTGTGTTGTGTTGTGTTGTGTTGTGTTGTGTTGTGTTGTGTTGTGTTGTGTTGTGTTGTGTTGTGTTGTGTTGTGTTGTGTTGTGTTGTGTTGTGTTGTGTTGTGTTGTGTTGTGTTGTGTTGTGTTGTGTTGTGTTGTGTTGTGTTGTGTTGTGTTGTGTTGTGTTGTGTTGTGTTGTGTTGTGTTGTGTTGTGTTGTGTTGTGTTGTGTTGTGTTGTGTTGTGTTGTGTTGTGTTGTGTTGTGTTGTGTTGTGTTGTGTTGTGTTGTGTTGTGTTGTGTTGTGTTGTGTTGTGTTGTGTTGTGTTGTGTTGTGTTGTGTTGTGTTGTGTTGTGTTGTGTTGTGTTGTGTTGTGTTGTGTTGTGTTGTGTTGTGTTGTGTTGTGTTGTGTTGTGTTGTGTTGTGTTGTGTTGTGTTGTGTTGTGTTGTGTTGTGTTGTGTTGTGTTGTGTTGTGTTGTGTTGTGTTGTGTTGTGTTGTGTTGTGTTGTGTTGTGTTGTGTTGTGTTGTGTTGTGTTGTGTTGTGTTGTGTTGTGTTGTGTTGTGTTGTGTTGTGTTCTGTTGTGTTCTGTTCTGTTGTTTTCTGTTCTGTTGTGTTCTGTTCTGTTCTGTTGTGTTCTGTTCTGTTCTGTTCTGTTCTGTTCTGTTCTGTTGTGTTCTGTACTGTTATGTTGTGTTCTGTTCTGTTCTGTTCTGTTCCGTTCAGTTCTGTTCTGATCCGTTCCTTTCCGTTCCGTTCCGTTCCGTTCCGTTCCGTTCCGTTCCGTTCCGTTCCGTTCCGTTCCGTTCCGTTCTGTTCTGTTCCGTTCTGTTCTGTTCTGTTCTGTTCCGTTCCGTTCCGTTCCGTTCTGTTCTGTTCTGTTCTGTTCTGTTCTGTTCTGTTCTAAAGCCGCTAATAAACCACGTCTTGTAAATTGTTAAATACAATCCAAAATGTTCATCGTACCGACGGGACTTGAACCCGCAACCTCCTGGATAACTATGGGTCCATGTGTGTTCAAGTCCCGTCGGTAAGATGCAAAACTTTGGATTATGTTTAACAATTTACAAAAAATATAATGTGTGCAACACTTCAAAGAAACATAATACCCCGTCTTCTTTACATTTTGTATGATAGTCTATTAAAATTATAATTTCACGTCATTCCACGTCCTTTTTGTCAGCCTTACACTTTACATAGATCAAACATTCCGCACTCAAGATCCTGAAGAAGGCCTCCGGATGAGGCCGAAACATATGTCCATCGCTATATCGACATTGTGTAAGTCACGTTAAATTCCCGTTTTAAATCTATAAGATCAAACATTATTTTTTATAATGAAATTATATTATTTAAAACGGAATCAGAGACACATTTTAAACAATTTTTACATCCATAATTGCCTTGACTTAGTAAAGATCAGAAATGACTCAAAACTTTAAAATGTACGCATAGAAATAATAGCACCAAAAAGATCCACCAGCCAACTATTATTTTTTTGCATGGTGGTAGGACACTATCTAGTGTCCGCCTGGCCAGCTCCCAACCTCAGGTTTGAAAATCTGTCGCCAAACATATAATGTGTTCCCGCAGCTATCCTTGAGAGCTTCCCATTCTAAGTCTAGCGTGCTTACCATCTTTGACCGCATCATTACTTACCAACAGGTGAGATAGTGGTCAAACGCTAGCCTATAAGATATAAAAAAGAAAACATATATATCATGTACTTCTTATATTATGGTATTAATCACCAAGTATATTTGGACTTACTAGCCAAGATGGCGGGTAGGCCAATGACAATAGATGGATGGAAGTAGTTAGCTGTTTGAGGGCCCTGTGGCGCAGTGGCAGAACGATCGGCTTTGAAGCCATAGGTAGCAAGTTCACACCCATCTGTGCACCAATAGATGTTTCTATCAAAAAATATATGTGCGCATTTCACAGTAGCCCTCCGGTGAAGGAAAACATCGTTAAGAAACCCTTAACTACCCGCTTTGTGGTAGGACACTATCTATAGTGTCCACCTAGCCAGCTACCACCCTCAAGTTATAAAATCTGTCGCCAAACATCTAACGTGTATCGGCAGCTGCCCTTGAGAGCCAGTTCCCATTCTAGGCCATTCTAGGCCTCACTTACTATAATAACAGGTGAGATAGTAGTAAAAACGCTAGCCTATTCTATAAAAAAGTCTGTTAAAGAATTGGAAAAGTAAGAGTTACAAAAACGATTTACATCGTTTTTAACCGACTTCAAAAAAAGGAGGAGGTTTCTCAATTCGACCTTATATTTTTTTTTTTTTTTTTTTTATGTTTGTTCGGGGATAACTTCGTCATTTATGCACCGATTTTGATTATTATTTTTTTGTTCGAAAGGAGATATCCCAAGTGTGGTACCATGGTAATTTTATCGAGGCCTGATAAGTATCTCCAGAGATATTGAGATAAACATCTCAAAATTGGTACTGAAAATGAACATTGAAGTCGGTTCTTTTTTAGTTTTTAAACGATATTATTGTTCTAGGCCTTCTTCTCGGCAAGATCGACGCAAAGAAAGCAATCCTAACATTTGCTGGATATGCTGACAAGACTGCGTCTGAGAAGAAGATGGTTCGCAACGTGAAGATAGAAGGTGATTGCTATTTCAATACTGGGGATATCCTCGTGATGGACCACTTCGGATACTTCTACTTTAAAGACCGCACTGGGGATACCTTTAGGTGAGTCAATTCTTACGATTATTTAAGAATAAAAATATTAATACTCTCACTTCTAGTGTGTAGTTCTTCTAACATTACATTCACATAATTAAAAAATAAACTGGCCAAGTGCAAGTCGGACTCGCACTAGTAGGGTTCCGGACCACACTACAGTATTTTATAAGACCGAGCAAAAAATACCACTATCATTTTTCGCCAGCAAACAATCATAATTAATAAACATTTTTATTTCTTATAACGCCATCTAACGTCTAACAAAGGTGTTAGGGATCGACGTTTCAATATAACGCCATCTATGGGACGTTTACCTAACTAAGTGTTCATAGATGGCGTGAAATGCTGAAAAAAACACGTTACTTGTATGGGGACCCTCTATTATTTTTAACTTTATTCTGTTTTTAGTATTTGTTGTTATAAAGGCAACAAAAATACATCATCTGTGAAAATTTTAACTGTCTAACTATCACGGTTCATGAGATACAGCCTGGTGACAGACGGACAGACAGACAGACAGCGGAGTCTTAGTAATAGGGTCCCGTTTTACCCTTTGGGTACGGAACCTAAAAAACGAGTTGTGACAATAGGATCAATTTCAGCATTTGCTGTGTGTGCAATCAATTGCGCTGATTTCAAATTGACCCTTAATTCGGGCTAAAATCTTTGCCGATGATTAAATACAGTAAGAGGGGGTACTTAAAGAATAAGCTGAAGAAACAACATAAAAATGCAATTATTAAATTAAGACTACTAGTAGAAATTGGTGAAGATTTTGGGTTACCTGTGTAATCTAATGATTGACATGCAAGTGTGTGTTAGGTGTGCGTGTTGAGTGAGTGTGTGTGATTTACTTGACCATTTATTATTTAATTCAAACAAGCTCTTTATTGGAGAAAGCATAATCTTATATATATAAAAGAAAGTCGTGTTAGTTACACTATTTATAACTCAAGAACGGCTTTACCGATATGGCTGAAAATTGGTGAGGAGGTAGCTTAGAGCCAGGAGACGGACATAGGATACTTTTTATTTTGGTGAATTTTTGTTTTTGGTGAATTTTTGCGTGTGTAGGGTAATAGCACAATGTTGAAAAACATGCTATTTGCATTCTCACCAAAATTCCACTGAAAATCTTCAGTAAACATCTCATCTTTACTGAAGGTATGACTTAGACTAGACTTTTACTTGAAAACTGAGCTGAAATGTGACTCTGACCCATCTCTACGACCAAAATTGATAAAAACTTGAAAAATTTTAATATTTGACACTGGCTAAATACACTAATCGTGTGGAGACATAATGAAACTTAAAAAAAATGTATGCTTACAAGCAATCGAGACAATAATAATCAATGCCTAATCAATTTTATATTTTGTCAGAATGTAGGTAAATACAGAGATATGCAAGAATGTGATAGCCAAGTTATGAATGTCGTATGTATACAGTTATTCATTAAGTAAGTACCTATACTTATTCAGAATTAAAATTAAATACTGGTGATTATATTTTTTACAATCAAAATTAAACTCAATCGAACTAATTTCAAGTTAATAACTTATCTATAATAATAATAACATTGTTTCATTGCATCATGTCTTGCTGACACGCGGTTGAAGTACTTGATTGTTGTATTTTTATTCTATTTCTGTATTGCCACCACTTTATTATTTATTTGATAATCAAAGTGCCATAATACATTACTGAACTTAATATCTCTTTTGTATTCATTGTATTACTTACGTTCATAAAAGCCTAAATTAAGGTAATCTAAAAGGTAATACGACATTCGTTGTCAGATTCAGATTCAGATATTTATTTGCATAAAATACAGGTTTATAACAACATCGAAAAATACAATATAAGTCCTTATCCGTATTTTGCCATTGGTGGCGTGCAAATCTTTAAAAAAGAAATTATAAAATCAAAATTACTATAATATTTATCCAATGGTACATAAAAATTCCATTATAACAATTCGGTCAATATTTCATAAATTCGTCAAATCTTTTTAATTATTACTATTTTCAATTTATATTATATTAACTTACAAATATTCAAACATGTCACCATTTTTTATTTATATCTAAAAATTCATTCACCGTATAAAATACTTTTTTACATAACCACTCAAATATCTTTTTCTTGAATACTGGTAATGGTAGAGATTTAAAACTATGTGGCAACTTCTTAAAAACTTTGATCGCCATGGAATAAGTGCCAATTGATGTTAAGTGTTTCCTTACTTTTGGGTACACAAGTTTATCAGGAAAACGACTGTTGAAATTAGAAACCTCTCTACATTTTGTGAATAACTGTGGATACTTTTTAACAAAAATACTAAGCTCGTAAACGTACATACTAGGTAGGGTGAGTATACCAATCTTAGGGAATAGTTCGCGACATGAGTGCAGAGGCCCCACACCACATAGGGCACGCACACATTTTTTTTGAGCTATAAATGCTTTTGTCTGTTAGGTGGTACGAAGTTCGCCGGGCCAGCTAGTATACTATATATTATTGTAGTGTTATGACTTCTGCTAGTAACACCACTGTCTGTGTATCCATTAGATTACGAACGTTTTTCGGTCTGAATGAAATAGTGTCCAGTGAAATTGCAGGGCATATGAGACTGACCTAATCACATTTATCTCTAAATCTCTGGAGATATTCATCAGATGACAATGAATTATGAGTACAATGAGACCATAAGGTAACTGTTACCCTCTAAAAAAAATCCAAATTGTTTATTAATCGACGCGGTTCTGAAACTAAACTAAACATTAAAAAAAAAAACAAAAGAATTGAGATCCTCTTTATTTTTTGGAGTCGTTTAAAAAATTATCCCAAACTGTCTTCAATTTTGGCTGATACAAGGTGCTGAACTGTTTTCTGATTATCTTTATCTGTTTTTACTATTCATGCAAGCTTTGATCTATCCTACGAACTAGCTTTATCCAGTAATTCTTCAGTATATCATTGACCCTATTTCTTTTTAACCGACTTCAAAAAAAGGAGGAGGTTTCTCAATTCGACCGTATATATATATATATGTATATATATATTTTTTTATGTTTGTTCGCGGATAACTTCGTTGTTTATGAACCAAGTGTGGTATATTAATTTTATCGAGGTCTGATAAGTATCTCCAGAGATATTGAGATAAACATCTCAATATTGGTACTGAAAATGAATAGCGCGGCATTGAAGTCGGTTCTTTTTTAGTTTTTAAACGATATTATTTACTTCACAGATGGCGCGGCGAAAATGTGTCCACAGCTGAAGTGGAAGGTATGATCAGCACACTAATCGGACTAAAGGATGCCGTCGTTTTCGGCGTCACTGTAAGTATTTATTACAATCAAAATGAACCTTACATTGAATATATAGAGTCTATATTTCTCATATTTCTTGTCCTCAGATACCAAACGTCGAAGGAAAAGCCGGTATGGCAGCAATCTCCGACCCAGAAAAGAAACTAGACCTTATCCATTTCGCGAAAGGTTTAAAATCGTCCCTCCCAGTGTACGCTAGGCCAATATTCATCAGGATTCTTCCAGAAACCCCTCTGACTGCTACCTTCAAGCTAAAGAAAAAAGAACTAATGGAGCAAGGTTATAATTTGACTGCTCATAAGGATCCCATATTTTTTATGGATCAGAAGACGGGCGAATATATCCCGTTGACGCAGAAAATATATGATGATCTGATTCAGGGTAATATTAGGCTGTGATAAGTGAATTATAAAATTGAAAATATTAGAGGGCAGTTTCGTCGCATATTTTACTAATTGAAGAAATAAGATATATACAACACGAATGCAGAGGAAAATGTTGTTGAATCACAATTTGATTGAGGTAGTTTCGCTTCTACAAGTATGAATTCCATTGAAAGATTATCCTATATTGACCACATCGTCATTACCATGGTGGTTTCATTTTTAGGGATCTGTACCCAAAGGGTAAAACGGGACCCTATTACTAAGACTCCGCTGTCCGTCTGTCTGTCTGTCTGTCTATCTGTCCGTCTGTTACCAGGCTGTATCTCATGAACCATGAGAGTTAGACAGTTTAAATTTTCTTAGATGATGTATTTCTGTTGCCGCTATAACAAAAAATACTAAAAACAGAATAAAGTTAAAAATAATAGAGGGTCCCCATACAAGAAACGTGTTTTCTTCGGCATTTCACGCCATCTATGAACGCTTAGTTAGGTAAACGTTCCATAGATGGCGTTATATTGAAATGTTGATCCCTAACACCTTTGTTAGACGTTAGATTGGTGAAAGTTAGTTTATTAATTATAATTTTTTGCTGGCGAAAAATGATAGTGGTATTTTTTGCCCGATCTTATAAAATACTGTAGTGTGGTACGGAACCCTACGAGTGCGAGTCCGACTTGCACTTGGCCAGTTTATTGAAATGAAACTTCTTTAACTTAAACTGGGGTAAAATTCGACGGAACTAACGTAGCGTCACGGTCCGGAGGCAGCGGGAGTGACGTAAGCTTCATGTTTTTAACCGACTTCAAAAAAAGGACGAGGTTTCTCAATTCGACCGTATATAATTTTTTTTTTTAATGTTTGTTCGCGGATAACTTCGTCGTTTATGAACCGATTTTGATTATTCTTTTTTTGTTGAAAAGTAGATATCTCAAGCGTGGTACCATGGTAATTTTATCGAGGTCTGATAAGTATCTCTAGAGATATTGAGATAAACACCTCAAAATTGGTACTGAAAATGAATAGGGCGGCATTGAAGTCGGTTCTTTATTTAGTTTTTAAGCGATATTTTATTCTACATTTATAAACGCCCTCTATTGTAGAGCGGCGTAACTACAAAGACGTATTTGCTAAAGTTCAACAGATGGAGTTGAACAAAAAAATAATTAGTGATGTTGAGAAATAAATTGAATGGATTTGGAAGTTTCAGTTCTAACGTGGTTTTTGGTGGTTCTCTGTTTTATGATAAAACTGTTGGTAACAGGGCTAGCCAAGCGCTCACCTCTAAACATAATAAGAAATTATTCGTATTATTAACAGATATTGTGGCATGCAGAATGCCGGGAGCATCGATATAATAATATCGTTTAAAAACAAAAAAAGAGCCGACTTCAATGCCACGCTATTCAATTTCAGTACCAATTTTGAGATGTTTATCTCAATATCTCTGGAGATACTTATCATACCTCGATGAAATTACCATGGTACCACACTTGGGATATCTCCTTTCGAACAAAAAAAGAATAATCAAAATCGGTTCATAAACGACGAAGTTATCCGCGAACAAACATAAAATAAAAAAAAATAAAAATATATATATATATATATATACGGTCGAATTGAGAAACCTCTTCCTTTTTTTGAAGTCGGTTAAAAAGGAAGATATGTGGTCTCAATGTGGACCGTATACATTATATTCGCGAACCTAATTTCACCTTAGTCACAATCGAACTGGCGTTTGTGTAGCACGTACAGAATTACATGTGCAATTATCGCAGATCCGTTTAAACTATTAGCAACAATGCATTCCATTTTTCTTCATGAACATTAAGCTTGACATTAGAAATTCGTGTTTTCATGTAGTTGTTTAGAGTTCCATTATGTTAACGTGGCATAAGAGTGAGTACCGCATCTACCTTTTTATATCGATGGCCGTATCGATGGATCGTACTAGAATTTTGCATATCACCGGATGGCGTCTATTACCTTGAGACATTAAGAATTAATTTTGTTCTTCAAACTGAAATACATGTCTGTTTCAAAGATAAAGAATAAACAACCCGATGGTATCACCCCAGGCAGACCAGACGAAGCCCTATTACTACAAAATTTTGTTATCTGTCCCAAGCAATGCCCTTCGGGGATAGCTATACCCGTGAACAGGAAGAAATGAAAAGAGTGTTTATATTTTTGTAATTTGTTATACTTGCCGTAACAAAAAATGGCCAAAGATTGATCTAGTGTATGTAGTAAAGGATATTGAATCTTATAAATTCACTAAAATAAATTGTAATTAACCATATAATTTCTTAGTTAAGAAAAATATTTTAGTACTAGGAAAACAAGACATTTGTTTGTAAGGATATCTTGTGTAGCGCAAATTCAAATGTGAAAATGTAATTTATACTCAAATTTTATTTATATTTTGTAGGCTAATAAAACATGTTATTGGAAAATGGTTATTTTATTTAATGGTTCGACGAAAGTTTCAAAATGAAGTTAGTCCATAATTATACGAGATGTTACATGCGAAGAGATTTAAGAAAACCGTATAGTTTCACATCTCAATCTACTAGGCGTCACATACATTTTAGAGCTGTGAATATAACATTACATTAAACAGAAGCTCAATTTAGTGTTGGCCAAATGTGCCAGATGGCAAGACAAAATAATAAAAAATAACAACAAAAAAAAACGTACAACTTTGCAATAAACTAAGTCTGTAAACATATTAACAACAGTGCATCGCACGACATTGGCATCGCGCTTGCTCAGTTTTTTGATCACTAGCTTATACCAGTTATAAATGGGCGGTATTTATTGTTCATCTTATACTCATTCGATTCTTTTCTATCGATTAAATCACGCTTGATTAGGCAATTAAATAGCTTAATTCTAAACCTTATCATCGCTCTACAATGCCAGCCTAAATGTTCTTCCGAAACAAATAATTGAGTAACGAGTAACGAGACGAGCATTTTTAACCGGTACCTACTCAGTATCGATACTAAAAGTGCTTGGAATCGTTTAAATAAATAAATAAATAAAATAAAAATGTCTTTATTTCAGGCCACTACACCCATAAAACTACAAACTAATTGAAAAATTGTAAATAAAAGTAACGCAAGTAAACATCTGGTATTCTCTCCAGACCTTTACTGGCTCTGAATACCATCATCCCAGTTTTTGCAACATTGTATATGAGTCCGTGTTCTGTAGCATAACTCTCACATATAGCTAACAGTTTGCGAAGACCGTTGATAGAAGGACTGAGAAGCACCATATCATCGGCGTAGCTCAGATTGTTGACGCATACGTCACCAACATGGCATCCAATTCTGGTGCCTCTTAGTCTCTATATCAAGTCATTCATATAAATGTTGAATAGGTCCGGAGAGGTTAACCCTCCTTGACGCACACCGCATGCCAGCCTGTATTCGCTGGAAGTCAAGTCGCCCCATCTTACAACATTACTTTGGTTATCGTACCAGTATCTCAACAGACCGACCACATGTTTAGGTACTTCGGAGCCAGAAAATTTTTCCCAGAGAATTTTATAATTCACGAGATCAAATGCTCGGCTCAAGTCCAAGAAGCATGCATACACAGAGGTGTCTCTGTCCACATAGTAGTGCATCGTCTGCTTCTTCATCGTTTCTTCATTATTTTGACACCATTCTAACTTGTTTTTGAATATACTTCTACTTGATCTCATTCGCTCATATACTTCTCCACCTGATGGTCTGCTGGCAAGAACCCAACACGAAAACTCTGTTCTGGCTTCTTGATGAAGATGCTTGATGTGGTGGTTCCACCCTATAATACGCTTTTTTTTTTGTTTATGTGCACCAGATTGTGAACCACTGCTAATAACAGCCGCTTTTTGTATTATGCTAATTATTTCATTATAAATATTATCAATAAAAGTATAACGTTTAGACAATTGCGTACATTTAGTATTGTTCGCGCATTGATCACACTCTAGTTCATCATTAATATATTCTAAATTGTTAAAAAAATACTCTGCGAATTTGTTTATCTGTTCAACGTCCCTTTGCCCCCACAATATTCCCTTCGGTAAACAATCATAATTATTGCTAAAAATTGGTACCGGATCCACACCAGTTCCTTCAATGGTACATTCGACACATAGTGGGAAATGGTCAGACCACATAACATCATTAATAATTTCAGCGCATTGTATTGTATCAATCGCCGCCTCAGTTGCAATGCAGTGGTCTAACCACCTACAACTACCGTGCGCCTCACTTTGATATGTATTAGAACAAATACCTAATTTTTGTATGTCTGCGCCTAACCATTTTTGGTCCACACGATAATAATTCATCTCCAAAAAGGGAGCTAGGATGTGCATTAAAGTCACCTATCATATAGGCTACCTGCACGTGACTTTCCTCGACAATCGTACTTATACTACCTAAACAACTTATGAAGTCAGGGAGATTGACTTCCTTATCAGTCGGCATATAAATACTAATATCTACAAAATGTTTGTTACCGGCGGTAAGTTTAATTGCAGCTGACCGGTCACTATAACAGTCAATTACAGATACAGAACTAAACGTTGACCTGCGCCACATCAATGCAACAATTACCCACTTATCATACGGCCTACAGCTAACTACGCCTGCCGAGGTATCTACAGATGATTTTGCTGTGTAGTCAAAGTCATTATCGATATCTTGCATAAAGTCTAATTCATAAGGCATAAGCCATGTCTCCTGCAACGCGATAATATCAGCGCGACTGCAAAGGTCACGCACATGTTGCATTGCACATGTTGCGGTAGATTCAACAGCCATTTAGTGTTCCCCTTTTGTCCGCAGATTTTCTTTCTAGGCTTGCCATTTTAATTTTAATTTAAACAATAAAGAAATGACTGACAGACGGACTATCAGTTCCATTCGGATCATGATATGTACTGTGATCGGTATACGTTTCTCTAAGTTGTGTTTCACTATTTCACTTTTTTTATTTTTTTTATGTATAAAAATTGTCTGAAGTACTGAAACACACAGTTACATGTATGGTTGGTTTTAACCTACTTTAATTTTTTTTTAATATTCTGACGTAAACGATTGGATCAGAGCTGAATGGTTCATTACTTTTTTTTTCTAGTTCAAAGCGTAGTAAATTCTGCTTTTGCTATGTTTACTTGATAATTGGTTATGATTTATTTTTTTATTTATGATTTTGACGTGTATATGTGCGTATATTAATACTGCCTACATACTGAATAAATGCTTTGATTCTTTGATTCTTTGATTGACCTTTTAATTGATTTACAATTAAAAGATATTATTTTAAAGCTTAAATAACTTAAATCCATATTAAGATCATGTATATATGCGAAAGGGTCGATACCTGACTCCTTCTGGCCAAAATCGTTGCTCAGGAAAACATTCATCTTACTTTTTAGGTATCACAATTTTATACGAGTTAAAGTCAGTTTATCGTTGTTGCGCCAGTAACTGTACTTCCTGACATGTTTCACCCTTTTCCAGAATATGTTCTTTTATATCTTCTATGTTTAGAAACAAAAAAATAATTTTCCAAATCGGTTCTGGCATCTTCGAGTAATCGGTGATCATACATAAAAAAGTCGGTTAAAAATATGCCGACGAATTGAGAACCTCCTCAATTTTTGAAGTTGTTTGAAAAACACTTGAAGTCCAAAAATTCTTGTTAATTGAAATGCTCATTACATTACGGAAACCACAATTTACTAAAAGCTTTTGATACTTAATAAGTAATCTTTCGATTAAAGAAAATAATTGTTAGGTACTTTATCAATTTCACAACTAATCAACTTAATGGTTTCATCAATTCTGACATTTGACGAAAAAAGATGAAACGTATAACGCGGTTCGCAAAGATAAGAAAAATGTTTATAAAGAATAAAAGAACAAAAAACAGTTACATAAATAAACCAGTAGAGGTTTTATTACACAATAGACTGGAGAAAGAATTTCAGTGGATACTGTTACCATTTAACATCGTGTATAAATGTATATTTAGTGCAAAATATGATTTGTCTGATAATTATTTAACACCAAATAGGTGGTTCACAAATTTTATAAACGTCATCGCGAGTTCGGCTATTATCGCTTTTTGTCTTTATAATATTGTTCATTTATTTATGATAAATGATTACCATTGGTACAGATCTTATGCTGAATTTGCTGGAATTATCGAATTCTTCTACTATATTTTCGTCTCCGTATTCCATGTAATATTGTGTCTTTTTAAAAGTCACGTCTATGTGCTCCTAATTCTGAAATGCCACGAAATCTATCAATTCTTCAAAGTAAAGTTCAGTTTTAAGTTTGCCCTCATGAGCAGTTGGGGCTATCTTTGTTTGTATGGGGTTTATATTTTTACCTTTTATTTTTATTATTTTATTTATTCTGATAATGCTAAAGCTAATTTTGTGTACTCGATACAAGGTGTATATTGTGGTGACAAGGATATAGGATTTATAAATGCTGTTTTTTACATTAAATTACTGAGGAAATGTATCGAAATGTGGATTGGTGAGCTGAGTAACTGTATAACAAAAGAAACACATTCATCAGAACAGAGCGTATGTTACGAGAAGATGTTTCAGATCTATGTTTCATTAGTTGAAGCTTATGAATTGTTTCAAAAGACGTTTCTAGAATTGGTGAGTGTAATTTTGTGAAGTAAAAACTTCTTCAGCGGCGTCGAGAACTTTTTTGGGATGGGTCAAAAATGTTAAACTCGCGTCAGGACACGTGACCTGATCATAAATTCGTAAGACGGAGGCAGAAAAGACCAAATGCACAACGTTAATTTTTAAGTTTTCACTTCTGCCGTTGTTTTTTTTTTTAAGTATTATCAAAGATTTTTTGTTTTAACCGATAGGCTAGCGATTGACCACTATCTTGTCTAATTGTAAGCCATGATGTGGTTGAGGATGGTGAAAATGCTAGAACCTGGAGTGGTCTGACTCTCGAGAGCTGTGCTGCCGGAACACCGTAAGCTTATGGCGGCAGATTTTCTCCTTGATGGTGGTAAGCTACTTTTTGTTGAAACTTTTAAGTGGAACAACGATTAAATGCTCCTACGAGCTGTGGTTAAGTAATAATTAAGTTAATTCTCATTTCGACTCTAGTTGATCTTAGTCCCAGTTTGTTTTACTTTGTTTTAATTAATTTATTTTATTTTCAGATATTCTTTCATACAATCGATACTTCTCTGCACTGCTTGGTATACATATCAGTAATTATAGAAGCGTATCATAGATACTACGTAAGTTTATGTTAATGTAAATATAGAAACGTATCATAGACACTACGTAAGCTTCATCATTATCAGCCGGTGTCCGTTCACTGCTGGACGTAGGCCTCTCCCAAGGTGCGCCACTAAGCCCAATCTTCGGCTCTTCTTTTCCAGTCACTGCCCACCGCTTTGCGTATGTCTTCGCTGCACCTAGTCACGTAAGCTTATGTTAATGTAATTATAGAAGCGTATCACAGACACTACGTAAGTTTGTGTTAATGTAATTATAGAAACGTATCATAGATACTTAACGTAATTGTACGTTATACGTACGTTATATAATGTACGTGATACGTACGTACGTTATAAATATCTACCTACTCAAAGCGCGGTGTTCACTATCGGGAAATCAGTGGGTGTTATGGCGCTGCTGAAACTTTAGGTGGTGTTGAATGAAGAAGGCAAAGACGCGTTGAATTAAAATGTTATACATATTGATAAAATTAGATTACCAAGAATGCGATTATATGAAATGAATTTAAGGTGGTTCGATTTCCATACAAAAGTATATTGACAAATACGAGTAAAAGGATCAAAAAATTGCAATGAAATCACATCTATTGGTCTTTATACAACTCTTTACAGACGCGAAATCCAATCTTACTACATAATTTGATTAAATAATATGAAAACTAGGATCGAGATTTTAATTCATTTTTGTCAATATGTGAGTGAAGTTTTTACAGTGTCATACGCTAAGCTCATTAGTGTGTATTGCCGCGATCGTCAGACGTTGCCAAACCGTGCGCTCGCTGAAAAGGAGACGATGCCAGACCGCTGAAATGCGAGTCGCCGCTTTTTCAGGACTTTTTCAAGTTTTCATTAGCATTACAGTACTTATTATTATAGTTTGTGGCCTTCAAATATTTCGTCGGTTTATCGGTTAGTTTAGGCTCTAACAAACTCAAATTTTGTTTTATTTTGTTTCTAACCGACTTCAAAAAAGGATGTTCCTCAATTCGACCGTATATATTTTTTTATGTTTGTTTGCGGATAACTTCGTCGTTTCTGAACCGATTTTGATGATTATTTTTTTGTTGGAAAGGAGACATGATGTATGTATGATAAATCTTCAGAGATATGGAGATAAGCACGTCAAACTTGGTATTGAAAATTAATAGCGTGGCATTTGAAGTCGGTTCTCTTTTTTTAAGTTTTTTTTAATGGATCTTATCGCTTAGTGTTTTTTGGAAATTTTGGACCATATTGGCATATTTTGTAATATTGAAATTGATAGGTACTCCAAGTTTTGAAATTTCGATATATTTTAACCGACTTCAAAAAAAATGTTTCTCAATTCGACCGTATAGTATTTTTTTATGTGTGTAGATATCTTCGTCGTTAATGAACCGATTTTGATAATTCTTTTTTTGTTGGAAAGGAGATATTCCAAGGGTGGTACCATAGTAATTTCATTGAGATCTGATAAGTATCTCTAAATATATGGAGACAAACACCTCACACATGGTACTGAACATTAATATCGCGGCATTGGATATCGTTTCTTTTAGTTGGGACTACATGGGAAGGGCCTTTGAAACAAAAAAGAAATTTTTCAAATCTATTTAGGTATCTTTGAGTAATCGGTGAACATTTTTGAGTATTTTGGCTGAATACTCAAAGGAAAAGGCTTCTGTTTTTTACCATTCGGCTACGGAACCGTAAAAGTGAGATTGATTTTATTATAACGGACAAGAAGCGTATATTTAAAGATGTCACAGTGAACAGGATCACTAGGTTCAACACCGTAGTATTCACCGACTGGTCTTTTCATCGCTCTTATACGAATACGAAATAGCCTCAATACGAAAGTATTTACCGTGTGCGTCCTGCCTGTTATTACTTACGGAGCCGATACGTGGACACTGATAGTGCGACTGGTTCACCAATTCAAAATCGCTCAGCGAGCTATGAAGAGGGCTATGCTTGGAGTCTGTCTGAAGAATCAAATTCGAAATGAAGTCATCCGTCAGAGAACCAAAGTTATCGACATATCTCAAAGGATTAGCTAGCTGAAGTGGTAGTAGGCTGTTCACAACTGTCGTAGAACCGATAACAGTTGAGGTAGACGTGTTTTAGAGTGGAGACCACGGCTCGATCACCAAACTTAACCGATTTCAATTTTTTTTTTTTGTTTGAGAGGTTATGCCTCCCGCTTGGTCCCATTCAAATTTTATTGAGATCTGATAGTCAATATTATAATATTACCGTGTAGTTATCTCCGGAGATATGGAGTTAAACAATGTAAACAAATTTGTATACCTTGATGACATGTTTATGGCAACTGGCTATTTTGACTATCGCGGCATGTGAAGTCGGATTTTTAATTTTGTACGATTATAAATTATGTTGGCTATATTACCGAAACACACATGACATCACTATTCTCAAAATTTAACGTGACGAAGATTTTATAACAAACATGTTACCAAAATTAGTGACATTTTATAAAAAAATTGTTTTACCAGAGAGTGTACTGAGGAGAGTACGACTAATTGACTAAATTGTTTAGATATTTTATTTGTGGTAGGACCAAAGAAGAAGTATCAGGCATATAGTTTCCTGATGTCCGGATTAGCAAACTGAAATGGCAGTGGCCTGGTCATATCTGCCGTATAGGAGCGATAACCGTTGGGGCAGACTGGTTCTAGTGTGGAGACCGCGAATCGGCAAACGTAGCGTAGTCCTGTGACCAGCCCCCCTAGACAAAATTCAATTTCTGTTGCCATTCACGCTAACGCAAGGTCAAAATGTATGGAATGACATTTATGTTTCCGCAACAAAGTGGTCATTCCCATACACTTTAAAGTCGCGTTAGCGTGAATGAAAACAGAAATGGGATTTGTCTAGGGGCCCAGGTGGAGCGACGATGCGAATGCAAAGCGGTGGGCAGTGACTTAGGAAAGGCCTATGTCTACCAGTGGACTGGTACCGGCTGATTTTGATGATGATGATACCAGCGCCAGATCTCGAAAATGGTCATGCATTGCTCTATTAGGACCGTTCCATTATCATTTACGGATATATTTATTATTTTTATATAAATATTGTAAATGAAAATAAAATATTGTCGTGTACAATATTTTTGAAATACTTGTAAAAGGAAAGTATACCTTAGTAAGTAAATAAAAATAAGTTCAAAAACTAAAACCCGACTACTGAAAATACACTCTCTAAAAAGTATGAAACAAGAAAATTGTTGAACCTCGTCGAAAAACCACCCAATAGCGTTAGTATGAGTAGGTACAGACAGGTCACATCAAAAAGTGGTACAAATCTATATGATATTTGGTATTTTGTTATTAGCGAGAGTAATGTAGACAGTAAACTAATAACAATAAATAAAAAGGTAATGTTTAGAATGGAAAACGAAAAAGTTTGTTGGTAAGGAAGGGTTCGAACCCGGTCCCTGATGCGCTTACTCCAGTAGTTCTCACCAATCGGCTACATTACTCATTTACAAAGTGACAAAATTAGCAAATGCTTTTGTAAACGTCAAATACACTATTAAATAATCTGTGATACGAAAGTACTTTCGCGTGTGTGCGTGATCAGTCCTGACGCCACGCTTGTTTACAAATAAAAGTATATAGAGAGTGTATATATACTTCAAATTTAGCTGAATAAATTAAAATAAATAAATTAATTATACGCTTTACTCGCAAAATCAATATTTTTTATTTACCAAATACTATTTCAGTCATTAAAAAATTAAATTCATCAAATAAGAGTATCAGCGCCATCTATTGGCTCTGTTGTGGTTAGCTGACGACGAGCAACCACCTTAAATGTGTACCTACGTAGTAATGGATGGTAGCGAATTGACCGCGTTAAATTTAACGGTCACCTGTTTCGTGACGTGTATGTGACGTTTTCGTGTTAACGTTGACGTTGTCGTCTTTGACATTGATGATGATATTTGAAAATGATTATCTGATGCGTAAATGTGAATAGGCCAGCCGCAACAGTGGGATATAAAATTAAACAAACTCGTACTATTTATAAACCAAATAAAATACAGTTAAATAACTTGGATTAAGGCGTAGGGTAACTGGTGCGGTGCCCTATATATATGCTATAATATATCGCCTTGCGAACTGTAGTCTAAAATTCTGACACCAGTCACCCGCAACAGTAAGTTTATGTTAATGTTATTATAGAAGCGTATCATAGACACTACGTAAGTTAATGTTAATGTAAATATCACACACTAGCAGCCCGCCCCGGCTTCGCACGGGTAGAACATATATGCCTACAAAATTTGCATCAGTTTGTTGCATCGAATATAAAATATGAACATATTTAACAATCATCGTCATATTTCATCCAATTTACACAAAACCTTAACGAATTATGCACCTAAACCTTCCTCATACACAGTCTGGCTATTGGTGAAAACCGCATGATAATCCGTTCAGTAGCTATTGAGATTATTGCGAACAGACAGACAGACGCCATGATGGACTTTGTTTTATAATACTTACGTAGTGATATTGGACGGCCCTTTGGCGTTAAGGATAGTTACCCTAGTATAGTATAGATAGTCGTTGGTTCTAATCCTAGCTATATACCTACCAATGAAAGTTTTATGTGCATTCATGAATCATGAGTTTTCGTACAGTGGTAGTGGGATCATTAAATCTACGAAAAAGTAGCTTACCGCCAAGGAGAACATCTGCCGCCGTAACCTTACGGCGTTCCCCGACGCAAAATGTAGGGGTAATATACGTTTAACGTGTGTATCTGTGTGTCTGTCTGTAGCACCTTAGCACCTAACCGGATGAACCGATTTTGTTTTTATTATTGATAGTTTCTTTTTGTTTGATAGATGTCTTCATCGAGAGTTTTCTTAGCTCTGATTCATAAAAATTCGTTCAATCGTTATAAAACTATGAGCTTTTTGCTAGTTAATTGCGTTATAAAATCATTTTTCATAGGTCTGATCAATTCGAAAATTTTCTTCTTCAACGATATTGTAAGAACATGGCAGCATTGACCTGATGCTGGGCATCTCCTGGACTCTACAGAATACTCAAATCATCACCAACTTACAGCTCAGATTTTAAATGTCGTGTTAAGAGTCATTGGAATGCTTTTAATGAAAAGATTATACATAGATCAGTCGGGGTGGTTTAAAATATTATATTATTATATATATGGATGAATATTATTTCGATATTAGATCGGTGGGGATCTACAGCATAGCTAAGCCTATAATAATATTTTCTTAATAACTATGACCTACTCTGTGGTTTCACTGCAAATATTTTATTAATTTTGCGATGCGTGTAAGTAAAATTCGTGATATCTTCTAGAGTTTTCATTTCAATTATATACGGTAAGGGACAACTTTAATCTATAATATGTGGCCAAGCTAATTAACGTGATTATTTGGATAAGGATTAATACTATATACTTGAAAATAGCCTTGGAAGTTATGTAATATTTTTTAATAAACATTTTAAGATTAAAATGGTTACTGTGAGTCAACCTTAAGAGATAGACATATGCTGTCGCGGACTTTTTTGTAGGTCTTATTAAGTTGTACAACTCTTGCATATAAAATATTCTTCTATCTATTTTCAATTAAGCAGCGTTCGTAAGAAACGTGTTTTTTCGACCGTTTTTTTGCCCACTTAGGTTGCAAATTAGGTCTCCACAAATGTACCTTTGATTTAAACGGGATAATATATAGACTTTTCTCATTCCGAAAGTCCGTTCTATGTACAAGTGAAAGAATTTTTTAAATCGGTTCAGTAGTTTTTGAGCCAAATCATTACAAACATACAAAAATACAAAAATACAAATGTTCTCTCTTTATTATATTGTTACATCGCGTCGTCGAGTCGCGATGTTTCGCCAAGCTTCTCGAACAAAAATACCGTGGGAAAGAATAGACTAATTAGGGGCTATAAACACCCGATCCGACCGTCATAAAAGTTAACCTTCCGGGAATTCAGACCCTAGTCAATGTACCTAGTTTTGTAGTTAAGATTGAACCTTATTCATAAGTAGTTAGAGATCAAATTAGCATGTATGGTAAAGTTGTTTACGTCAGATGCTCAAAGGAAAGCTGCCCCTTTTGTTTGTGATTGTTTTTGCTTTGTTTTGAACGTCTTTTGTCTATTGTTTCGAGTCAATACTGGAAAGTTCTGTAGAAATATTCTCGTCCTATATAAGACGTTGAAACCGCGGCTTGAGTCAGTCATTCTCTGGAAGCGACAGTGTCTATGACTATCTAAGCGCGGATAGCGACCAAGTGATCGTTAAGTGTTATCAGTGAACTAGTGTTGTGAACTGTGAACAGTGAAATCAGTGATTGTGATTACCAACGACCTCAGTGCGTGTTAACGGACATTTGATAATTGTGCAAGACGATTTGGACAGCTACCGTGGAACATTGTGAAACCTAGTGTTCAGTGGAAATAAACGTTCATCTCATCGGATTGGCATTTTAATACCACCCCGCACGTAACAATTGGTGTCAGAAGCGGAATGCCAATCACTCCGAGGGAAGATACGCGTACTCCACGCACCAGTCGCCAGGCGGAAATGGATGCAACCCGGCAGAAGGAGCTCGAAGCGTCGGGAGGAGGAACATCCACATCGGAAGCGCCAGCAGCAACACCAATGGCACCCACCATGGCAGCGCCACCTGCAGCAGCGCCAGCGAGCCGAACTACGGATGGGGGCTTGGAGGCCATGCTAGCCGCTATCCTAGCAGGACAACAAGCTGCACAGGCTGCACTACAAGATGTGCGGCAAGATCAACAAGCTGCACAAGCTGCACTACAAGAAGCTAGCTGTAAACAAGAAGAAGCAAGCCGTAAGCAAGAAGAAGCTACCCGCCAACTGGAAGAGGCAATTACACGTCAGTTGCAGAGCGGGCTCGCCGGCATGGGAGAGAAGATCTAAAAGGTGGAAACCAGCGTCAAAGAGGTGGAAGAGCGACTCGACGTACACGAGCAGACCGTGAATGACCTGGCTAATAAGGTCCAGAAACTGGAATTACGAGGAGTTGGACAGAGCAGCCAGGTTCCCGCTACGACCTCGCCCTTCAAACTGGATTTGCCACACTTCGATGGAACATCTTCGTGGGCAGCCTACAAATTCCAATTTACGACGCTGTCGAAAAGCTGTGGCTGGACAGACGAGCATGCAAATACAGCGCTCACATTAGCGCTGAAAGGAGACGCTCAGTTTATCCTGGAACGTATACCTGAAGAGGAAAGGACTTTGAAGACCCTGCTGGAAGCCCTCGAAACGCGCTATGGTGATAAGCATATGGAGCATGCGGACAAGGCCCAACTACGTGAGCGCACCCAGAAGCCCACAGAGACATTGCAACAGTGGGCAGATGAAATCGAGAGGTTGGTCCGACGAGCCTACGTGTCGACGCCATCAACCATTGAGGTGACATCTCTACAGAGCCTTGTGGATGGAATCAGGGATGATGAGGTACGCGCTGCGGTACGATTGTGGCATCATCAGACACTCAAGAACGCCCTCGCTCATGCCTTGGAAGTGGAAGCAGTGCGACGAGACACCAAACCATACAGAGTTCGGGAGCTAGTGACTGAAACCAGGAAGCCCCGTTATGGACCGACATGTTATGGGTGTGGAGAAAAAGGGCATATTCGGATTGATTGCCCGAAAACGAAGAAACGGGTCAGAAATTGCGAGACCCAAGTGGATGAGGAGGCGTTAAACTAAACGTCGCCAGGGCCGCGGGGCGGGCGCTGGCTGGTCAAGAGAGAGCCCCCACCATCACTGTGACACAAGTGTGCAACGGGAACAGCTTAATCGTCGAGGGCACCCTGAACAATAAGACCTGCAAGTTCACAGTGGACACAGGAGCATCGCGCACAATTGTGAAGCCTGAATTCCTGCAACGATTTATATCACGGAAACATCGATCTACAGCATGCTCACTACGGACAGCAACCGGCCAGTCAGTTCCTGTCCTTGGCGATACAGATGTCGAGATAGTCATCGGTGAGCACTCATACATTCATCCTGTGCTTATTGCCAACATAACTGATGATTGCATTCTGGGATTGGACTTTTTGGAGAAGCAGCATTGCATATTGGATGTGGCCCGTGGTGTTCTCCGGTTTCCCGAGCAATAAGTGTTCTTCGAAGGAACGGCACCGTGTAAGCTTTACTGTCTCAAGGACGTCGTGTTGGCTCCAAAATCGCAAAATATTGTTTGAGTGAAGTTTCCAAATACAGTCAAGAGTGGACTATGTGTAGTTGCCGAAGATGAGGGCACACATCCGACCTGGATTACTGCAAGAACATTGCTCATGACAAACAGAACGGCCAGTGTGCGAATTCTCAACCTTGGCAATGAAGAAGTTCATCTGAAGAAAAACAGCATAATTGGAAAATGTCAAGAAGTGAAATACCTGCGACGAACGGATATTACTTCTACGGAACCAAGCTCGGAAGACCAAATATCACAGCTGCTGGAATCATCCAAAGACAACTTAACGTTCGCTCAGCTGTCACAAGCAAAACGTCTGTTGATGCGGTTTAAAGACGTCTTCGCCGCTGGAAACAACTGTGGACGTACCGGACTTGTTAAACACAAAATTGACACTGGCGACGCAAGACCTATACGACAGAGGCCACGAAGGATTCCATGGGCGAAAGAAGCTGAAGTTGCAGACATGATACGAGACATGGCCAAAGAAAAAGTCATCAAACCATCTACAAGTCCTTGGTCATCGCCAGTGGTTCTGGTGAAAAAGAAAGATGGCTCCACCAGATTCTGCGTAGATTACAGAATGCTTAATGAAGTCACAAAGAAGGACAGCTACCCCTTGCCTCGAATAGACGATACACTGGACATGCTCAGTGGAATGAAGTGGTTTTCAACGGTTGACCTGAAAAGGGCTACTGGCAGGTAGAAATCAGTCCAGAGGACAAAGAGAAGACAGCATTCAGTACGGGCATTGGAAATGGACTCTGGCAATTCAACGTCATGCCATTTGGACTGTGTAATGCTCCAGCAACGTTCGAACGTCTCATGGACAGAGTAATGGTTGGATTACTGGGAGACGTATGCTTGGTGTACCTGGATGACGTCATCATTTTGGGCCGTGATTTTACTGAACATCTGCAGAATCTGGAGAAGGTTTTGAACCGTCTACGTGAAGCAAACCTGAAGCTAAGTGCCAAAAAGTGTGACTTCTTTAAATCCAAAGTCAGCTACCTTGGACACATCATTTCGGAGAACGGGGTACAAACTGATCCTGACAAAATCAAGGCTGTTCAAACTTGGCCTACCCCGAAGAATAAAACGGATGTAAGGTCGTTTTTGGGACTATGCGCTTACTACTAATTGCCAAACCCTTACATCGGTTGACAGAAGAAAAGCGCACATTTGTATGGGACTTGGAGTGTGAAACCGCCTTCAACGATCTAAAGCAGCGACTGTGTGAAACGCCGATCTTGGGATACCCTACCAGAGATGGAAGATTTATTGTGGACACTGATGCCAGCAATACGGGAATTGGAGGAGTTCTCTCACAAATCCAAGGAGACAAAGAAGTGGTCATAGCATACTTCAGTAAATCATTATCCAAACCAGAACGAAACTACTGTGTCACCCGCCGCGAGTTGCTAGCCGTGGTAAAGACTCTTCAGCACTTCAACAAGTACCTCATCGGAAGGGAGTTTACGCTCAGAACTGACCACGCTGCTCTAAAATGGCTTCTACAGTTTAAGAGCCCGGAAGGTCAAACGGCACGATGGATCGAGCAACTTCAAGAGTTCAACTTCGTGACAGAACATCGCAGTGGAAAGGGCCATAGCAACGCCGATGCCCTGTCAAGAAGACCTTGTGCAGATGACTGTAAACACTGCGAAAAGCACGAGTCTAGAGAAGAAGTCAGAGTCATCAGGATGGACAGAACAGATGACGAATGGAACGGCGAAAATATGAGACAAGCACAATTGGAGGACAGAGATTTACGACCTGTACTGGATTGGATAAAGTCTGGAAACAAGCCCCAGTGGAGCGACGTGTCAGCTTGCAGCCCAATCACAAAAAGTTACTGGGCTCAGTGGGACAGCCTGACTCAGGAACAAGGAATCTTGTACCGAAAATGGGAAAACAGCAATGGAAAAGAAACTACGATGCAGGTCGTTGTTCCCCGGAGTAAAGTGGCATCTCTACTACGACACATTCATGATGGAGTTTCTGGTGGACATTTAGGAGTCAAGAAAACTCTTGTGAAGGTTCGTCAACGATTCTACTGGGTACACAGCCGCGATGATGTAGAAGATTGGTGCAGGAAGTGCACCGCTTGCGCGTCAGTAAAAGGACCGAAGACAAGAAGTAAAGGACAACTAAAATTGTACAATGTTGGGGCACCATGGGAGCGCATTGCCGTGGATGTTGCCGGGCCATTTCCCGAGACTGAAGAAGGCAACAAGTACATCATCGTAGTGCAAGATTACTTCAGCAAATGGCCCGAAGTTTTCGCGACACCAAACCAGGAAGCAAAGACAGTTGCAAAGAAGTTGGTGCAAGATTAGTGATCTGTCGATTTGGTGTACCGATGGAACTGCATTCCGATCAAGGAAGGAACTTCGAGTCTGCCCTATTTCAGGAAATGTGCACCCTCCTCGGGATCCAAAAGACGCGGACAACGGCAGCTCATCCACAGTCAGACGGAATGGTTGAGAGGTTTAACCAGACGTTGGAGAATCACCTGGCTAAAGTCGTGGACGCACATCAACGTGACTGGGATCAGTACATACCTCTGTTCTTGTTGTCATACCGTTCCGCTACCCATGACAGCACTGGTATGACTCCTGCAAATGTGAATTTTGGACACGAACTAAGACTTCCTATCGACGCCATAACTGGTTCCCCGCCAGATGCTCCGAAGCCTGTAACCGACTATGTCAGTGATTTTCGTAGTCAGCTGGACGAAGTGCACAGGATAGTTCGAGAGAATAGTTTAAAAACTGGTGAAAAAATGAAGACCCGGTACGATCGTAGAGCGAATACGATGGGTTTCGAAGAAGGAACTCTCGTCTGGTTGCACAACCCACTACGAAGGAAAGGAAAAAGTCCGAAGCTGCAGGCTCATTGGGAAGGACCATACCAGATTATCACGAAGATAAACGACGTTACCTACCGCATTAAACGAGGCCAGAGAGGAAAGCCGAGGGTAGTACACATCGATCGACTTACACGATACCATGGAACAAATGATGATCGGGACGATCATAACTAAGAAGGGGATAATGTTACATCGCGTCGTCGAGTCGCGATGTTTCGCCAAGCTTCTCGAACAAAAATACCGTGGGAAAGAATAGACTAATTAGGGGCTATAAACACCCGATCCGACCGTCATAAAAGTTAACCTTCCGGGAATTCAGACCCTAGTCAATGTACCTAGTTTTGTAGTTAAGATTGAACCTTATTCATAAGTAGTTAGAGATCAAATTAGCATGTATGGTAAAGTTGTTTACGTCAGATGCTCAAAGGAAAGCTGCCCCTTTTGTTTGTGATTGTTTTTGCTTTGTTTTGAACGTCTTTTGTCTATTGTTTCGAGTCAATACTGGAAAGTTCTGTAGAAATATTCTCGTCCTATATAAGACGTTGAAACCGCGGCTTGAGTCAGTCATTCTCTGGAAGCGACAGTGTAACTATCTAAGCGCGGATAGCGACCAAGTGATCGTTAAGTGTTGTCAGTGAACTAGTGTTGTGAACTGTGAACAGTGAAATCAGTGATTGTGATTACCAACGACCTCAGTGCGTGTTAACGGACTTTTGATAATTGTGCAAGACGATTTGGACAGCTACCGTGGAACATTGTGAAACCTAGTGTTCAGTGGAAATAAACGTTCATCTCATCGGATTGGCATTTTAATACCACCCCGCACGTAACAATATTATTAGTTTATTCAATTTAACTCACGGGTCGTACACGCCCGGTCTTTTGGAGGGCATTGATGGAGCCGAAGCCAACATCAAGAGGCCCTTTACTTATGAGGAGGAGATATGGGAAACTATATTATAAAAAGATGGTACATTATATTATGAGACTATTGGGTGAGCTGATTAATGTCGGATTGCTGGTCTATGGGATGAGGTACGGCACCCGCCAATTATGCCTCATTACAAAATATTTAGGCGGGTGGTGACTTGCCACCCACTGAATGGACCCCCCATAAAGGCGGACCGTTATGTCGGCACCGAGGGGCAACATTGGCGTGGATAGCTAAGGGTGTTGAGAGGTGTGCTGCACTTTCACTAAACGCTACTAGCGGCTTTATGCCTTTAACACTTCCACCCTGGAGCTTAGGTCTTAGCTCTTGCGATTCCCACCACCGGCCGGCCGGTCAAGGCAAGCCGGGTGTCAGAGGGTCTCATTTAGCCCTTACGGGATAGGGGTACGCGGTGTCGCCACTCACCGTCGGCTCGCCACAAAGCCGCCCCTGCGGGTATATACTATATTATTAGTATTATTAGTATATTAGTATAGATACTACGTAAGTTTATGCTAATGTAATTATAGAAGCATATTATAGACTCTACGTAAGTTTATGTTAATGCAATTAAGTATGTACCGTAGAACTCACCAAATTTAATTTAAAACGGTGATTCAAAAATTGTGTTCTTGTATTATCCAAACGACTTTTTAAGGAGTTTTAATACATTTTTAGGGTTCTGAACTCAAAATGTACCAACGGAACTCTATTACTGAGACTTAGCTGTCCGTCCGTTCGTCCGTCAGTCCGCACCTTACAGGGCTGTATTTCCTTAACCGTTATAGGTACATACTTGAAATTTTCACTTAGTGTGTAAGTGTATTACTATGGAGAATTTCACAACAAATTCAAAATTAAATTAAATATTAAGTCCCCATACAAGAAACGTGTTTGTTCGACGTTTTTTGCTTGAACTTATAAGCGATAATAGAAAAAGCCTTGAAATCTTTATTAAGTATGTACTTCTATGACCGTTTATCTCAAACAAAATAAGAATTTTACTAAACCTCCTACTTTTTGTGAAGTTTTTTAATTGAAAGTGGGTCCCCAAACAAAAAACGTATTTTACCGGCAAATTTTGTTCAATCGGAAACCCTATGTGTGCGAGTCTAGCTCGCACTTGGTCAGTTTATTTTTAAAAAGATTACTCCTGCACCAGGAAACCATACGTCGCGAAGGACTTCAGAGACATACAAATCACGGATACAAATACATCCAGAATAGATTTATTATCTGAAATTATTTGTATAAATATGTTACAGTTCTGGGCCGCACTTAAAATAGTAAGTTTTTGGTCTTTGAAGAACATGTTGTTTCAATGGCTACTAGGAGCCCAATGTGAAAAGTTCTACGTAGCGAATGAGAAGGCACAAACTGTTTGTATGTTGCAGTTGAAAACTGCGCAGTCAGGTGAGATGTAATTTCATTGATTTATACATTCTTATGCCCATATTTATAATAAACACTAGCAACGGCACCGGTACGTCAACGGGAACAAGATGACGGCGCCGATGTAGCGGTACATATTACATATGTATAGTATGGCAGCTTGTCCACAGCATGACCGGCACCGGGCGACGTCATCCCGGCCGCCGATATTTCGACTAAATCGGCGCGAACACTATAAATTGGCCCGAGATTTTGACGGGCCGATGTGCCGGCATTGGCTGGCAATATAAAATACGTTTGATCTTTTTCCACACACTGCCGACGCCCGGCGCTGTTCGGTCGGTTATTGTTTTTTTGTCTGAGGTTGTTTGTTTTATTTCTATGGAAACGCATCTGCCACGCATAACAGCTAGAAGAAATAGAACCACCGGAATCGGTGGCGGTGGACAAACGATCGGCGGCACGTCATTTTCAAATCGGCCCGAAAAAAATGTTGCCGGTGACGTCCCGGTGCCGTTGCTGTGGACAAACGCTCTAACAGTGCTCACGAACACAAACGAAAAGGAAATTTACGCTATGCGTGCGTCAAAATCTTCATGATACGGGCGTTACGACTACTTTAAGATGTAGTACTCGTATATTATATATATATAGTATGTAAGTATACGAGTATGTGAGGGGAAGCCTGAAAGTGGCAGCAGTGTCAGAAAAGTGAATGAGCAATAGGCTAGCCTGGTATGGACATATTATGAGAAGAAGTGAAGTGTACATGACTAGAAAGGCAACGGACACTAAAGTGGACGGCTATAGAGGAAGAGAAAGACCGCAGGAAGTGTGGATAGACTGTATGATAAAAGATATGGATGTAAAAGGAGTGGATGCGGAAATGACTGCGGATAGACCCAAATGGAAGATAATGACATGTTGCACCGACCCCACTTAAGTGGGATATGGGTAGGATGATAATATTATATTAATAGTTTATAGTATAGTATATATACGTACATTTTTTTAGTGGTCCCCACAAAGGAAAGGGACAAACTCCGTACAAGTGTCTGTCTCTTTCGGGCCAGTAGTGCACAGTCGAATTTATTTATAGTTAAAGGCACTAGCAGTTTTAGACCCACTAACCTAGGATTATCTTCGTGTGAATCATCGGTCTGTGGACAGACTACTAATCTAGGTCTTGATTTGTTGGCGGTTAGCGCTGGTTTCCATGGAGGTGGAATCGTCATTACTCCATTTCTGTAATAATTTTGATACTGACTTATCTCGATAGCCTCACGTGCCTGGAAATGTAGAACCTTTTCCGCATTAGCACGGATGCTTTGTCGAAACGTAGGTAGTGACGATAGGTAGTCCAAGGTAGGTAGGTATTCCAAGATGTGAACATGTTCGACAATTACCGAAATTTCGATGTATTTTTTTTATCTGATACTCGCAGGCTAGCGTTTGACCACTATCTCACCTGTTAGTAAGTGATGATGCGGTCGAAGATGGTAAGCACACTTAGGTCTAGAATGGGAACTGGCTCTCAAGGATAGCTGCCGGAACACATTAGATGTTTGGTGATTTTCTATCTTGAGGGTGGTAGCTGGCCTGGCGGACACCAGATAGTGTACTACCACCATGCGGGGGTTGTTGGTTTCTAACGATGTTTTTCCTTCACCGGAGGGGCCACTGTAAAAAGCGCACATAAATTTATCGATAGAAAAATCCATTAGTGGACGGCGGTTTGAATTTGGTATCTCTGGCATCAAAGCCAACCGTTCTCCCGATTACGCCACCGGACCTTCGATGTAAATTCTGTGTGATGTTTGTGAACGCGTAGAATTGCAAACTGCAGCATACCGCTTTTTACTTAGACAACGCAATTTAATTTTTGTATGGGTGAAAAGATAAGTTTTATCAACAGAGGTGAAACGAAACTAGCTTGGCTATTGTTATTAATTAATTAGCCCGAACCATATCTTACATATTCCTAGTATTAAACGAACAATTTATGTGATGTTAGCTTCCGTAAATTCTCGTTTATTTTTTCAGGATCTAAGAAGCGCCTTTGCAAGAACGTGTTGCGTCTCAGTCGCACTATGAACAAGATCAGTGTTTACGGTATTTACCAACTGGACTCTACCGTACCGTTTATGTTGATGAGTTTCGTGACTACCTACACTATTGTCATGTTGCAGTTTGCTTTGTTGTAAAATAAATGTATTGTACTTGAAATTGTATTACTTTGTTATATTTTCAACCAGGTTCTTGAGGGCCTGGTGTGGTGGGAGAATGGTCGGCTTTGACGCCAGAGGTACCGAGAGCAATCCCCGCTGTGCCGTGTTTTCTATCGAAAACTTTATGTGCGCTTTTTACAGTGGCCCTCCGGTGAAGGAAAAACATCGTTAAGAAACCCCCGACCCTGGCACTATCTAGTGTTCGCCTGGCCAGCTACCTCCCTCAAGTTAGAAAAATCTGTCGCCAAAACATCTATAATATGTTCCGACAGCTATCCTTGAGAGCCAGTTCCAGTTCTAGGCCTAGTGTGCTACCATTCTCAACCGCATCATCACTTACTAAAAGGTGAGATATTGGCCAAACACTGGCCTATATGATATAAAAATAAACTGGCCAAGTGCACGTCGGACTCGCACTCGTAGGGTTCCGTACCACACTACAGTATTTTATAAGATCGAGCAAAAAATACCACTATGATTTTTCGCCAGCAAAATTAATAATTAATAAACATTTTATTTCTTATAACGCCATCTAACGTCTAACAAAGGTGTTAGGGATCGACATTTCAATATAACGTCATCTATGGGATGTTTACCTAACTAAGCGTTCATAGATGGCGTTAAATGCCGAAAAAAACACGTTTCTTGTATGGGGACCCTCTATTATTTCTAACTTTATTCTGTTTTTAGTATTTGTTGTTATAGCGGCAAGAGAAATACATCATCTGTGAAAATTTCAACTGTCTAACTATCACGGTTCATGAGATGCAGCCTGGTGACAGACGGACAGACAGACAGACAGATGGACAGCGGAGTCTTAGTAATAGGGTCCCGTTTTACCTTTTGGGTACGGAACCCTAAAAAAGGTTCTTACAGAAATCTATCGTTTGAAGGAATGTGTTATCACATTCGTCAACAATTTTTGAAGTGAAACTGCTTTAGACGCACTGAGGAAAAAAAATATGGAAGTGACCTAACATCACGGTCCGAATCAACGGAAGCGACGTAGGCGTCATGTTATATTTTATTTTTATAAACGCCCTCTATTATAGAACGGCGTAACGACGAAGACGTATTCTCTATCATTAGGGCATTCGTCCCGCTAAGTTCAACAGATGGAGTTGTACAAAAAAATTATTAGTTATGCTGTGAAATAAATTGAATGAACTCTTCACTTCTAATGCGTAGCTATCGACGCACTCTTTTTTTTAGGGTTACGTATCTCAAAAAGAAAAATGGAACCCTTATAGGATTACTTTGCTGTCCGTCTGTCTGTCTGTCCGTCTGTCTGTCTGTCTGTCTGTCCGTCTGTCTGTCTGTCAAGACCCTTTTTCTCAAGAACGCGTAGAGATATCAAGTTATAACTTATACCAAATACTCGGTTTTACGGTATCTTTTGGCTGTGAAAAAATCAAACTTGCAAGTCAACGCAATCAAATGATATAACCGTTTATGTCGTATATTTTCGCATATTTGCAATTTTAGCAAATTTAGCAAGGGAATCAAAACCTATAGGGTACTTCCCGTTGACCTAGAATCATGAAATTTGGCAAGAAACAAGGTCTTAAAGCACTCTATAGGAATATAGGAATATATAATATAATCTGAAAATAAATATGTACTTAGATAAATAAATAAAAAAGTGAATTTACTATGACAAACTTATTATTTGCGGTTGGTGCAATACATTTTCTGCGGATCGAACTGCAAAGTTAAGTTTGTTAAGTTTAACCTAGATTGACAAAGTTGTACGAAAGCCTCGGTGCGCGTGTCCTTGGCACTCGCACTTGGTCGGTTTTATTTACAGTTCAATACCGTCGCTAGATGGCTCCTGTTACGTCTCATATTTTTGTCTAGTGCTTAAATTGCGAAACCGATCCAACTAAGGGGTTTAGGTTACAATCATTAAGATAGTTTAAAACTAAAACAACCAAAATCCATGCCCCGCGAGTCAGTTTCAGTAGCAAGTTTGCGACGTTTATATAATATCTCTAGATATACTTATCAGATTCGGGAATAAAGCTAAAAACAAGGGGCGGGATGGAAATTAAACACCGGTTGGCAGTAAAGGGATTCATTTATTTTTGCGCGGTAGATATGCGTACTTTACTGCTGCCTACATAGCAAAAATAATGAATTGCCATAACTATTTGGTAGGCGTTAAGAGCGAGCGCGGGGTGCAGTTTTCCATACAAATGTATTCCCCCGTTTCCTCCCTGGAAAATGCTTCTAGAGCAAAATTTGTTTCTACAAAGTCTGCTGTAGCTATGCCCCTATTATTTCCTTGTTTTGAGCAACCAATAGCAAAAAGAAATATGACCTCTTAAGTTAAATACAACACCACAGTTTCTTTGTTGTTAAATAAATGTATTGTCTTTGAAATTGTATTTATTTTAAAATATTATAGCTAACTATGACAACTGTAATATTGGTACTTTTCAACCGACTTCTAAAAAGGAGGAGGTTCTCAATTCGTCTGTATGTTTTTTTTATATATGTTACGCGATTATTCCGTCAATTGTAAACCAATTCGAATGGTTCTTTTTTAATCGGTAGGGTACATTTCCGGAGTGGACCCATTGTAATTTCATCGAGATTTATGATAAGTATCTTCAGAGATATGATGATAAACGTCTCAAACTTGCTACTGGGACCTTATTCAGTACGACAAATGAGATAGCGTTCCATAACGCGCCACGTCACGATATTGAAAAATTGTATTCCTGTACGCCACACGATGGGTAAATTATACAAAACGCGCGCGTTACACGTCCTCATATGTCACGATATTTTGACAGCTCAAAACGCGCTCATAACCTTACCCTACCGCGTTTTAATTGGCATAGAGAATACCATAACGCGGAGATAACATAACACTGCACGGTAAGACTTTAAAATGGTCATACTGAATAAGGCCCCTGAATTGACACCGCGGGGCATGGAAGTCGCGTTGTTTTTTTTATTGTAAAGTATCTTAATTATGTATATTTACTATTGCTTCGTTATATTTACTATTAAGGTAAGGACACACCGCAGCGTCCTGCGTGCGTGATCTAGGCGGTGATCAGATAGCGCAGTAGTATTTGTACCGACTGGTTCACACCGAACGCGATCAGAAAACACTTGAAAAGTACTAAGATCGCGCCCCCATATCGCAGGACGCCGCGGTGTGGCCGTACCTTTACTTTTTTCCCTAGTTTTAAATTGCCAATCCAAATAAGCTAAAAGGTATTACAATACTAACATATAACTAGGTTTTTGTCTATTGTACTCTTCATCGAAGGCTTGAATCTTCATCAAAAGCCAGTTGATCCGACAGGGAACTTAATTATTGATAAAGCTCACCAGATCAGCAAAATGAAGAATAAAGCAGCCAAAAAACCGATGACCTTAGTGGTAAATAAGTTCTGGAACAATCAGTGCAAGTTGGCATAATACACTTTTAGACCAACGGGGCATGAACGCATTGATCGTCTTTAAAACCTTTGTAGAAAATTCTGAATGAATTTGAAATTGATTATTCGTTAAAAGTGCTAAGTTGCTGGGATACCAATGTCTAGCAATGGAATAGTAGGTACTGCCGAATAATCACAGTGATTATTTTGTTATTGACTTTTAATTTTAACATGGAACGGAACAACTTAATTAAAACATCTTTATCACTTCAGCTTTATAGAGTTACTTATTTTCACTAAACATCTTTATACATTCTTGTAGTGGTACGAATTCTGCTCTTAGAGCATTTACCAATGGAGATGTCAATGCAAGGCGTACCCCTCTGCTGGCCATATAGCCATTATTGGCCATATGAGCGTGCGCTGTATTTTTAATACTGTGTGCGTGTTTCAAGCTAGTGTGCGGGATCGTTAAAGTGAGTGATTTGTGTGTGTGCAATGCGTGTTTACCTCGTCCCCCGTAAGTATCGTCAGAAAAAAATGTTTGCGGATTACAACATTAACATCTCCATTGGTAAATGCTCAAAGCTTCTGCTAGTCCGCCTGGGGCGGTACCACCAATTTGCCAATTAATTTTCAGCCGTGAAATAGGAATGTTTTTCGGTTGACATGGCAAGGTGTCCAATGAAATTACAGGTCATATGAGACTCAACATCTTTATGTCTCAAAGTAACAGGTGCAGTGCAGTGATATGCTAAATTTTGGCAGTTCAGAATTTTGCATGCCGCTGTATCTGTTATAGGTAGACGTCATCGCTTACCATCAGGCGAACGTCGTGCTTGTCCTGTTACCTTTTACCATAAAAAAAAACATTTTTACAATTGCAGTAACTAGTGGCACCATACTAACTTATATTATAATTTGATTCAATTTGATTTCTAATAAGATAGTGTATGTAGTCACATTATAAATACAAAGTACTCAATAATATTAGAGATCTGGTTAAGATTAAAATACTAAATTTAATGTAACAACAATTCAATTATTTTAATCAAACATACCATTCATTGCAAGGCATCCAAATGAAACGGACATCATGGTTTTTGACAATATTCCATAAACGCAGGAATAAAAATATTCTAGTCCGAGTACCTGCAGAAGTTTTACTCGACAACAGAATTGAGAAAGATTTTCAATCTATACTTTATCCTTTAAACATTGTGCATGTGTTGTTTTTCAGCATCAAGTATAATTTACTTTACAATTATTTGACTCCAAATAGCTGTTTTTCAAATATAATAAACATCATTGGAGGTGTTTTTAGTGTCGGTCTCTGTTTTTATACTCTTCTATGTAATATATTTAATGCAAATACAGTCCATTGGTATTCATCAGTCGGTAATTTTGCTTTATATTTGGATTTGTACTACTATATGTTTATTTTTATACTGTACATGTGTTTTATTATAATAAAAAGTCACGTCCACGTCAAGTTTCTATTGAAAATTAACAAAATTTTCAAAACGTTTAAGCTTGAATGCAATTTTAGAAATATCATTAGTAAAAACTGGCTATGTATCGTTATATATGGAATTTATTTTCTTGTTTTCTTTTCATTTTTCTTAATCACTACCGATCAATATAGTTACTTTGTCTCTACTTTGTACTGGACTAACTATGATATAAGTGTTATTAATGCTATTTGTATGATGATGCTTATCGCAAGACTCACTGATATATGGACTGATAAATTGATTAAATGTCAATCTAATGAATATGAAAGACTTTACGAAGTGTATGTTGCCCTGGTGGACTCATATACATTGTTTCAAGAAATCTTTGCTACATTGGTAAGTAGTAGAAAGGTTGATGATATCAACACCAATATTATAAAGACGAAAGTCAGTTTGTTTATTTGTTTGTTTGTTGGGGACGGCAAACGTAGCGTAGGACGTCCTGTGACTAGGTGGAGCGACGACATACGCAAAGCGGTGGGCAGTGACTGGAAGAGAAGAGCCGAAGATCGGGCTCAGTGGCGCATCTTGGGAGAAGCCTACGTCCAGCAGTGGACTGATACAGGCTGATGATGATGATGATGTTTGGGACTTCTTTGCGGCTTGACCAATTTGTCTAAAATGTTGTACAAAAACAGTTCATAAGTCAATAGGATATAGGATACTTTTTTTCTGGCTGTCGAGTCAGGGTTCAGATTTTTTGAGTTCACTACTCCTTAAGAAACTATTTTCATATTTAGTCCGCGGTATAAATAATTTATGAAAAATCGAGGTTAATTTTTTTTTTAAATATCTTATAGGCTAGCGTTTTGACCACTATCTCACCTGTTGGTATGTGATGATGCGGTCGAAGATGGTAAGCACGCTAGGCCTAGAATGCGAACTGGCTCTCAAGGATAGCTCCGGAACACATTACATATTTGGCGACAGATTTTCTAACTTGAGTGTGGTAGCGGGCCAGGCGGACACTAGATAATGTCCTACCACCATGCGGGGGTTGTTCGTTTCTTAATGTTTTTCCTTCAGCGGAGGGCCACTGTGAAAAAGCGCACATAAATTTGTCGACAGAAAATTCCATTGGTGCACGGCGGTTTGAACTCGGTACCTCTGGCATCAAAGCCGACCGTTCTCCCGATTACGCCACCGGGCCCTCAAAAAAAAAAACTAAACGTGAGGCGTAAAATGCCTATGCGCATCGTACTTTGCGCATCTTTTTCCTCGAAGTTATGTTTATGTATATAAAAAGTATACCTTGACCTTGAACACAGTATTAATAAATTTGAAGAAGTAAACTCCAGTCGTGTACGGAACTGACTAACACTTATTGAATTTTGTAAATGTGTAATCTCTTCTAGGTCAAACGGGTTGACCGATTCAGCTAAAATTTCACAAAATGATAGTCAATAACCCATTTATAATAGGAACGACATAGGATACTTTTTCTGGCAGTTAAAAGTAACTGATAATAGTTAGTGTTCGATCGCGGCATATCGAAATAAAACATTAAATAAAAAAATCAAAAAACCCGACTGCGCAAAAAGTGAAGTGTTAAAAAACGAACTGAAAAGAGTAGTTTTTTGATATCCCTAAACAGAAGTCTAAACTACTAGACTTACTTGTTTTTTTCTTTTCAGTTCGTTCTTTAACACTTCACTTTTTGCGCAGTCGGGTTTTTAAATTTTTTAATTTAATGTTTTATTTTACACTTTTTAGTTAAGTAAAGGACGGCAAATTTCGTACTTTTAAACGACTATACCAAAAGGAAGAGGTTGTTTGTTACCTCAGAACTCCATCAATTCTTAACCGATTTGGAAAATTCTTTTTTTGTTTGAGTTAATATGATTTTCATTTGGTCTTATTGTGATTTTATTGAGATCTGATAAGTAACTTCAGAGATAAGCGCCGCAAACTTGTTACTGAAAGTGACTAACGCGGCATGTAAAATCGTTTTTTTTTTCGATTTGTACGATCATAAATTATTTGTTATAAATATATTTTGAATCTCCATTTTAAGACCTTTAATTCGATAGCCCACTCGATAGGTTTAAAAAAAAAATTTTTTTTGATCCCCAAATTTTGGCGTCTGAAATCCGCCATTTTGAATTTTTCAATTTTTTATGTTTTCTTTGACACTCGCGCTAGCATGGCGAATCTATTGACGTGCCAATTATCAAAATCGGCCTACGCGTTTGGTCTCTAGTGTGCCATAAAGGATCAAACATACATACATATATAGACTGATTAACACATTACCTCTCCTTTGCGTCGCGCAGTCGGGTAAAAAGGACTACTTCTTGTGCTACTTATGCGAACTACTGTTTTGCAGTCGAGTCTGAGTGTCCAGATTTATTTTATTTTATTGTTTAAATATGTGGACACATTTCGGCCAAATGTTTGATCGATTCAGTAAAAATATAAATAATAACTAAGGATACTTTTTTCTGACAGATTTTTTTAATGAAGTTTGTAAATTCCGTTGAAATTTTTTACAAAGACAGTTTATTTAGTTTCAATTTAATAATTAATGACAGGCATAGAAGGACACAAGACCGCGAATCGTAGCGTAGCGTAACGTAGCGTAGGACGTCCTGTGACCAGGTGGAGTAAAGAAAAGTGGTGGGCAGTGACTGGAAAAGAAGAGCCGAACATCGGGCTCAGTGGCGTATCTTGGAAAAGGCCTACGTCCAGCAGTGGACTGACACCGGTTGATTATGATGATGATGATTATGATAGAAGGACATAAAATACTTTTTTACTGGCAGTTGAGTCCAAACACACATATATTTTATTAAATTTTCTAAATGTGTAATTTCTTCATCTTCTTCGTGTGCATCGAAACGAGTCATACATTTAAATAGTACAACCTTGCATAACCATACATATTATAACAGACTCATTCATAAAAATCATCAGACTCATAAAAATTCTCGCACTCGTAAAATGTATTATAAATTGACTACTAGGTATTTTTATTAACAATTAGGTATTTTTTTAGATCGCTATTAGCGATAAGGCTGCCCATTGTAACGCTTGAAATTTAAACTGTTTATGTATTGTGTTATATATTGTTATATATTGTGTGTCTGTATCATTGGTGTGGCAATAAAGAGTTTGTCTATACATCTAAATACAATATGAGGGTCTTCAAATCGCGAGTGAATAGGTATCTTTTGGGTAAGCGCGCTCTATCGTCGACCGCATCATCACTTAACATCAGATGAGATAGTGGTAAAATGCTAACCAGATCAATGTAAAAAAATACATCTATCTTTACCAAACATCGACTTCTGTCTGTCATTTTACGGCTACATAACTTCGAGACCGATATTGAGCTCCACGGCAAGCTTTTGCTTCTTTTAAAGTTAAACTTCTTCAGGCAGTCTGGAGTAAAATTTAACTTAGCGTCACAGATGACTGATTCTGGGCATTCAGAAGAGAACCGATGTGACGTAAGCGTCATAGTTATATTTTATATTTAATAAAACTGGCCAAGTGCGAGTCAGCATCGCGTCTCTTATCGCACACTTAGGGAGGTTTCCGTACAATACGAAACATAACAGAGTTTCAACCTCATATATTTGATTAATTGATATTACCAAGAATATTTGGTTTGGTCGCGATCTAAAAAGACGGGTCTCGTTTACTAGCGCCATCTATGTCATTTTGCTGAAACTAATTAGATAGATTGCGTTTATAAACACGTTTTTTGTATGGGGACCCCCTTTAATTTTTAACTTTATTTTGTTTTTAGTATTTTTTGTTCTAGCGGCAACAGAAATACACCATCTGTGAAAATTTCAACTGTCTAACTATAACTGTTAATGAGCTATAGCCTGGTGACAGACGGATAGACAGACAGACAGACAGACAGACAGACAGACAGACAGACAGACGGATAGCGGAGTCTTAGTAATAGGGTCCCGTTTTACCCTTTAGGTACGGAACCCTAAAAACGTCCTCTATTGTGCAATGGCGTAACTACGATAACGTATTCGCTATCATTGGGGCATTCGGCCGCTAACTTCAAAAATTTCAATTATGTTAAGAAATAAATTGAATGAACTTGAAAGTTTCACTTCTAATGCGTAGCTTTCAACGTACCCTCTTTTTTCATTCGACTTCCAAAAAGAAGGAGGTTCTCAAATTCGTTAAAGTCGTCAAGGTCTTTATGTTTTTTTAAGGTTCCGTACCCAAAGGGTAAAACGGGACCTTATTACTAAGACTCCGCTGTCCGTCTGTCTGTCTGTCTGTCTGTCCGTCTGTCACCAGGCTGTATCTCATGAACCGTGATAGTTAGACAGTTGAAATTTTCGCAGATGATATATTTCTGTTGCCGCTATAACAACAAATACTAAAAACAGAATAAGGTTAAAAATAATAGAGGGTCCCCATACAAGAAACGTGTTTTGTTCGGCATTTCACGCCATCTATGAACGCTTAGTTAGGTAAACGTTCCATAGATGGCGTTATATTGAAATTTCGATGCCTAACACCTTTGTTAGACGTTAGATGGCGTTATAAAAAAATATTTTTTTATTAATTATTATTTTTTGCTGGCAAAAAATGAAAGTGGTATTTTTTGCTCGATCTTATAAAATACTGTAGTTTGGTACGGAACCCTACTAGTGCGAGTCCGACTTGCACTTGACCAGTTTATTTTGTATCTAATTTCATATGTACCTATATGATATGACGATAAACGTCTCAAATTTGCTACTGAAATTGACTCGCGGGGCATGTAAGTCGGTTGTTTTAGTTTTTAAACTATCTTAATTATTCAATAATCACTTAATTTTGTATGACACAGATATTTATCCATACATTGGATACATCGGTACACTGTCTGCTTTATACAGGAATGTTAATAGAAGGATTCCATAATGTTTATGTAAGTAAGATTTTTTGACCGATAATGTGAACTTAGAATTATTATTAACTAGCTGACCCGGCAAACGTTGTTTTGCCATATAAATAATTTCGTAGTAATTTCTAGTGTAGACAAAAAATAGCTTACTTATTGTAAGTATGTATGGAGGAAAAATGATTAAATTACTAAAATGGCTATTAAAAAATAAGGGTTGATCGTAGAACGGTGAAAATCGAGGATTGTATGTATTTTTGTATGTTGTATCATAAAAAAATAGAAATTAAAAAGTTTGTCTAAAAAATAAAAAAATAAATTTAGGGGTGGACTACCCCTAACATTTAGGGGGATGAAAAATAGATGTTGGCCGATTCTCATAGATACCGGATAAGCACAAAAAATTTCATCAAAATCGGTCAAGCCGTTTCGAAGGAGTATGGCTACGAAAACTGTGACACGAGAATTTTATATATTAAGAAGATTGATTTCAAATAATATATTCGACTATTTTATGAAATTGTGTCAAAACTGTGATATACTTATGTATGGGTGGGCGTAGAACAAAAGTTATTTGATATTAGTTCCATTTGGATCATGATATGTACTGTGATCGGTAGATTGTGTTTCAATATTTCACTTTTTTTTAATAAAAAAAGTGTCGGAAGTATTGAAGAACACAGTTACGTGTACGGTTGGCAACTCTACTTTAATATTTTTTTAAATAGTCTGACGTCAACGATTGGATGACAGCTTAATGGTTCATTACATTTGTTTTTTTAAACTCAAAGCGTTAAATTCTGCTTTTGCTATGTTTACTTGATAATTGATTAGGATTTATTTTATGATTTATAATTTTGACGTGAGTATGTGCGTATATTAATACTGCCTACATACTGAATAAATACTTTGATTCTTGATTCTTCTTGGTTATGAGACTTTCAAGTGCTTCCTAGAGGCTCCTAGGTTGTTACCGGGTATGGATGGACGGATGTTTGTTTATTTTTCACGTAATAATTATGTATTTGAATGAAATTTTGTGCACAGATAGTTTGTAACCTGGAGCATATAGAAATACTATATCTCTCTCAACAATACACTCACATACACGCAAACAAACAAACACAGACACACACACAAATACACACAATTTGTGTTACCTACTAAAGGTTAGAATCTTCATAAGTTATTGTCTATGTTAGGTATATCAATTATGCACAAATAGTTAAAAAGTAGTAATGTATAAGTTTACCCACGGTACATGTATTTGTAACATTTCTTTGTGTCAATCTTACTGAATTCCACAACACAGGATTTTTCCTAGTGTGGAATTTCAGAGTGCCAAAATGATGGTTAATTTGTGTTCATATATATAAGACTTAATGTAATAACTAGTTTAATATTTTGGAAAATAAATCTTTCAAATCTTTCAAAATAGCTCTACATATACAAATACTTTTGACGCGGGCGAAGCTGCGGGGCACAGTTAGTCCATAATACTTTCTGACAGAGGTGATAGATTCTCAGGCGTTATATTTTTTTTACTGCCAAGAAAAAAAAAATTAAGAAAACATTTTGGTTTTGCAGTTTTGGCACAGTTTTGCAATTCTGGTACTTTGGTCCATAAAGAACATAACGCTGCAATGGTTACTAGGAGTGCAGTGTGAGAAGTTTTACATCGCACAAGAACGGGTAGCAGTGGTCTGTACTTCGAAGATCAATCTTAATACAGGTAGAAATCGGACCTCTAATTATACTTTTTTGTAATCATTACCTACAATAGCACTGGACTATTATTTTTTTAAATGTCATAACCACAATCTCACTTGTTGGTAAGTGATGATGCGGTCGAAATTGGCAGCACGCTAAGCCTAGAATGGAAAGGCTGGCTGGCTGGCTTTCAAAGATAGCTGCCAGAACACATCATATATTTTGACGACAGATTTTCTATCTTGAGGGTGGTAGATGACCAGGTGGATAATCGATATCGTCCTACCACCATGCAGGGGTTGGGAGTCTAGGTCGGCCTCTACCAACTGGCCCATTCAAACTCGTCTCAAAAATCTGTTTTGTCAATTTTTCTTCATCCATCCTCTCTAGATGTCCAAACCATCTAAGCATCCCTTTCTCTATCTTTGTCACTACATCTTCTACCACACCACAACATTCCCTTATCACGCTGTTCTCCAATTTATCCATCAGAGTCCCTCCGATCATACTTCTCAAACTTCTCATTTCTACAGCATTAATTTTACTTTCATGTTTCTTCTGCCATACCCAGCATTCACTATCATACATGAGTGTGGGAACCAACATTCCCCTATGTACAGCCAGTCGTGCTTTTTTAGACACGTTCTGACTTCTCATAAGGTTATGCAGTGCCCGCTTGGTTTCCAGCCAAAACTCTTCGCTCAATATCACTTTCACTTTCCACTGTTATAACCGCACATAATTTTTTTTTTCGGTAGAAAGCAAAAATAGATAGAACTTATATATAAAATAGAAGATACAAAAGAATAAATTATAGGTAAAAAATATTTTTAAAAACAAGCTTTTATCTGGGACAATGAACTAAAATGTTAAAAATAAATTCTAGCATAGGATAAAGAAAACATAGAATGCTCATTTAGTGCTTTAGAAACGACCTAGCCTAAGACTTAATATTGTCGCTGGTACCTCGTAGTTCCCCTTAACGCCGCAAGAGGCACCACATGTACAATAAAGTTTTATTTTCAAGTGCCATCTATGTGGCGTTACCGTCAAAACTTAGCTAGAGGTCAATCGTATCTATAGATGGCACTAATGTAAATTTAATGATATTTATGCAGAGATACATAGTTTGAGCTCGATCGTACCAATCGTACCATCTTCGCAGTATACGTCACAGCTTAGGCAATAGTAGCTACGATTAGAAGCACGGAAATCATTCAGCTTCTTATTACGCGCGCTCGCTCGAGCAATGCGCGTTGCGCACATAGATACATCATCCGGACATTTTGAAACAATTCGTACATTTTTTGTGCAGAAATGAATCTAATGAAAAAAAATTATAACTTTTCAGCATTCATGCTGAAAAGTTATAATTTAAATTGTATATATATAATATAATTAATATAATTGTTTATATATATAATTTAATTTATATATAAAATTAACTTAGTTTAAATACATAGTGAATATTATTTCAATATTATAGTTAAGGGGTTGTGTACAATGTTACAGGGCGTGTCGGGCGCTACGATAGTCCTAGCCAGCATGTTAGATTGGGCATGATGTTCTCATCATTGTGCTGTTTCCCTACACTCACACACATTCTCCGGCACTTAATGGTTATTTAATAATCCACACTAATACATTACAATATAACAAGGAATCAAGCGCAGTGTAGAGACATTCAACACTATGATCTGACTGGCTATCCAGAATTCTGGATGCTGCCGTAGGTAGACGTCATCGCTTACTATCAGGCGAGCGCTGTGCGTGTATAGCTATCCAGTATTCTGCATGCGGCTGAATCAGCAAATGGTTAAACGTCATCGCATACCATCAGCCGAGCGTCGTGCGTGTCCTGTGTTACCTTATATCATAAATAACCGGCCAAGTGCGTGTCGGGCTACGCGCAATATAGGGTTCCGTAGTAGCCCGTTATTTAATGCGTCTTTACCCGTTATAAACAAGCAACTAGGTACTTCGTATTTCTCACTTTAAAGCATTTATTCTAAGGATTTTGTATCTGGTACAAAATTATCTAACACCCAAATTCAACGACTATTAGTGCTTAACTAATAAAGTTATCTTAACCGGTATAGTTTTCCTTTAAAGTTCATGAAATGCACTATTATCAGGAATTTTTCCAGATTTTTCTAGCAAGCAGTTTAGCTTTTAGAGGGGAGGGGGGGACACGCCCTACTGGAACAAACATTTGCACTTTAAAGTTGAATATTTCGTAAACGGAGCATTCAATCGAAAAATGGTATTAGCAAGTCATTTTAATATACCTATTTAGTGATACCCCACACGATGGGGTAGACGACGAAGAAAAAAATCATTCCCACGTAGGAGGTAACCTAAAAAAACTTTCAACATTTTATTTCACTATTTTGTCGGCGTAATTTATATGCATACCCCTACAAAATTAGCTTTCTACAGTTTTCTAGTATTAACGGTCTCTTAGCAAAACCTCGGACAGGCAGACAGACGGACATGACGAAACTATAAGGGTTCCTTGTCAGGACTACGGAACCCTAAAAAAGAAATAAGCATAACTACATATTTAGGGGTTTCAGTCTTTTTCCTTTAATACGCGCAGTTGAAATCTTCTGTTATTTATCTTCAACATAGATTAGCACAAAAGAAGTAAGAAGTATATTTTCCGTGGTGTTTATTAGGTAATTGAGAGGCTCGTAATTATTCGTGGGTGCTATAATTTATTTCTATCGTTAGTTCGACAAGGATTTTTATAGGGTGGATAAGGTTCCTACCTGCCTATAGTTGTCGGCACAGAATAAATAATACTTAGCACAAGCAGTTTTACCAATCCATGTAAAACCAGTTTCACAATCCATACACTTGATACGCCTTTGATGTCGGACGACAACGCCGCCCGTGTGCCCGGGTAGGTACTTACATCGCAAATGTGCAAGGTTTGTCAAAAAAAAAAGAACAATGAGATGACACATTTAAAGATAAAAATTGTTGTCAATACTGAAAAAATAAAAGTTCAAGAATGTTTCATAGATATATTTATTCTATACCACCTTTTTAGATAAATAAATAACATAACCTAACATTGCTGACTGGAAACAAGAAGATCAACAACAAGACAACCTAAGATCGGGCTCAGTTGCGTCAAGCAGTGGACTACTGATATCGGCTGATTATGATGATGATGAACATTGCGCGATCAGTGTTCAAGCGCCTATAGCCCGTGCGCGACGCGTAGCTAGGTATATATAAAATAAACTTATTATTACTTGTGTTAAGCGAGCGATGCGTATATATTTATCTTCATACCTCAATGTATACAGAAGATCATTACACATCATCTACATGGTTACCAAATATAAATGATGCCGATTGTAATTTTTTTTTTTTTTATTGTTTATCTATGATTCTAGTAGGTATTTGGCGTGTAGGTACTATCTACCTATATTCTTAAAATCTTGAAGCACTACCCGTTTTTCAGGCTAGGTAATTACTATACTTCAGTGCCTCAAGCTTTAAAAAATATAAGTAAGTACCTACACGCCAAATACTTACTCGAATTTATTTTTAACATTTCAGTTCATTATCCCAGATAAAAGCTTGTTTTTAAAAATATTTTAAAAATATTATATCGAGCCCAAATTCGGTAGTGTTTTGTTTTTTATCACAGATATTCCGTGGCTGTCTTCCAGCTTCATCATCAGACCCTGGATATTATCTAGGTGTAAAGTTCTCTTCAAGACGAATCAATCGAGCCCAAACTCGGTGGGGTTATGTTGTTTTATCACGGAGATGCCGTGGCCACCTTCCGTTTCCATCATTAGACCAGCTCTATGGTACCATATCATTGTATTGTCACCGATGATACATAAGTACACCAAATTTGAGTCTAATCGGATATTAGGAAGTGGGTCTAATTTAGCTTCCAAGATTCCACCCGAACATACATAGTTACATAAATACATTGCAAGTTAAACAAAAGCTTGTAAAAAAGAAACCCATTGGTGCACTCCGGGGATTAAAACGGTACCTCTGGCGTCAAAATCAACCATTATACCTTACTCTACTGGTCCTCAAACCACTTTCTTACCTAACGGTGAAAGACGATAAATGATGCTATCATGCGTGCTTAGTAGTTGAAGAGGGTATTGAGGTGAAACTCTGCACAACCGATAACTATCTTATCCATACAGGGTATCGTATCAGTACGTAGTATTATTATGTTTTCTATGGTATCAGTCCTAAGCCGTCTTTGTGCAATCACTGATGTTGTCATTCAGTTTCCATTCAAACCATTCAAACCTTCCAAAGGTCATCCATCCATTGAGGCTTAAGCCTAGGGGCGTGGGTAGGTAACCACATCCCCTGAGTGATAATAATTATAAAGAAATGTATTCATTTTCTGGTTATTTTCAGAGAGTGAGAGAAGAATCTGCAAGAACATCTTTAGATTGTCCTCGAATTTGAAAAAGATCAACATCTTCGGGATCTACCAACTGGACTCAACTGTGCCTCTAATGTTGATGAACTTCGTTTCTACCTATATTATTGTAATGCTGCAGTTTGCGTTAAAATTGTAATTTTAGATTGAAGTTGCATAAAACAGAGACGAGAATGCTACGACTCGTAAGTTAGTGCAAGCGTTTTGTATTACGCACCAACATAATTTCATGTTGCAGCATATTATTCCATACTTTTCTTTATTATTATGCAAATGTATGTAGATGTAGGCTTATCTTGTTGAAAAAATAGACAGTTTTTATTTAAGCTTCCACAACACTTTCTCGAATAGGGTTAAAATTTAGAATCGTTTGGCACGAAAGGGAGGGTTAGGTGATGGGGGGGTAAGGGAGGGTCCCCCTTTCCTTTTCCCATCACTTTAATTACATAGTTTAAGAGTTATGCGTATTTTAGTAGAATCATAACCCCACTTTTTTGTAACACTTTGCTGATCAATATCACTGTTTTGTTGGATGTTTAACAGACTTTTTGCGCTTCGCCGGCCGCTGCCGCGGCACGCTCGCTTCGCTCGCTCGGCTCGCTTCGCTCGCTCGGCTCGCGCGTTGTGTTGTCGTAGTGTCAACCTAACCTAACCTAGTTTTTTTTTTTTTTAGCGGGGTGTTCTTATTAATTTAGTAGTGGTAAATAATATTACTAACATTTTTACTAAGTTATGCCCTTGTAATTATTATTATCGCTTTGTTTTTATGGGTTAGTTTATTTTTAGGTTAGATTTTGTTTATATCGTTTTCTTATAAAATATGCATTACCTTGTTATAAGAATGGTATTGTTACAATCAGGGACCTAACCTCTACCCATCCCCATAACATTTTATATCAAATTCATGCCAAAGGATTCTAAATTCAACCAAAAATCCAAAATCAAACCCAACAAAAATAGGCATAACTCAAAAACTATGCATTACCTTGCAATGGGAGTGGTAGGGTAGTGAAGGGGGGACCTTGCCTTTCCCATTCCACCCCTCTATCCCCCCTTTTTCGTGCCAAACTATTCTAAATCCAACCCTCGAATAGTCTTTCAAACAATGCTTTTTCAGCAATGTCAAATTATTTCGTCCTAATTATTGTTCTGTATTAATTTTTTGCTTATTTTTGCCACGTCATCCACTAAAGTATATATATATAAGTATAAGCGGCCCTGTACCAGTACGAATGTTCATACCAAACTCGATATCGTAAATCGAACAAATTTTATATGAAAAACAGTATAGCGCCTCTAGGGGTTACACTTCACTAAATTTAGACCAATCAATAAGTCGAAAACTATGTGAGATCTATTAAAAAATAAAACTAAAAACTCGCACTAGGGTACGCCTGCGCAGCGCATCTCACTTTGTCGTTAGACTTGTAGCAGTAAAGTTGTCTAGTGGGTGATCGTTGCAATTTGCGGCAAGACTTTAATGTCTTTGTTAGAATGTGTGATAATTATATTGTAATACGGGACTTATCGCGCTAAAATATAATTTTATTTACCTCGACGTTTTGATCAATTTGCATTGACCGTGGTCGCGAGAAGACTGAAGTTGTGGGTATCAGCATTGTTTTGATTGAGAGTAGTTTGAAACTACCCTCATTTGATCTTGATCGGAGTTGCCATTAGCGCGATAAGTCCCGTATTACAATATAATTATGTGTGTAAATCGCGAAAGAATGTGTGATGATTAAATAAAGCCTGATTTTTAAAGCAAAACTGTCGTCTGTTTTTAAACCAGGGTCCTGACAATTGTTAAATAAATTTTACAATAATCCGATGTAAGCCTCCTTAGAGTTTTAATTTTTTGCAGTATCTGAAAAAAGTCTTTGAAAGAATTTGTTGCGTCAGAAATATGAATAATCATAAGGAGTTTTGGCGGGAACGTGGAAAAGTGTGTGTGATCTCATTGTATTCTTTCCTGAAACTTGTGTTCTTCCGCGTGTTAATATGTAATAAATGTGGATTATTAACCATTAAGTGCCGGTGAATGTGTGCGAGTGTAGGGAAACAGCACAATGTTGAAAAACATGCTATTTGCGGCCTCACCAAAATTCCACTGAAAATCTTCAGTAAACACCACATCTTTACTGAAGGTATGACTTAGACTAGACTTTTACTTGACAACTGACCTGAAATGTGACTTTGACCCATCTCTACGACTAACTTAGACCATTGGTCTAAGACGACTAACATTCATAAAAACTTGAAAATTTTCAATACTTGACACTGGCTAAATACACTAATCGTGTGGAGCCATAAAGAAACAAAAAAAATAAATAATTATCATATTTATCAGTCGCACTTTGAGCAAGACCAGTGTGTACGGTATCGGTTTTATTTCGATGAGTTCTATTATCTTATCAATGAAATTCATCGACATAAACGTTGCAACAGAATATAATACCTAATATTTGTAATGTTGCAGTGTTTCATTGTTGTAAATAAATGTCTTTGAAATTGTATTTATTTTAAAATATTAACCTAACCATGACAATTTTAATCATGGTTATTTAAATTAGGATGTCCTTATGGATTTTTTTTTCATATCATATAGGCTAGCGTTCGACCACTATGTCACCTGTAAACTTTAAACTTTCGCGATTTGAACACATACTTATAAATATTAAAATACGGGACATAATGCGCCTAAAACATAAACCGCCAGGTCAATAAATCTGCTATCGCCGAGCACTATATAACGATAATCTATGATATATGGATAAAAACGATGTCATATATAGAAACGAAAAAAAATATTAAACCTGATGTATGATGTTTAGAAAGGTAAACTACTCGTTATAAACACGCACGCAAACACACACACGCACGCACACACTCATGCACACACACACACACACACACACACGCACGCGCGCATGAACACACGCATGCACAATATGCATGGTTTTTTAAAAAATAATAAAAACAAAATTAAAGAAATTGGCTACATTTGTAAAAATAAAATTAAATATAAAATAAATTGTAACTGAGTCCTATGTAATACGGGGGCTTTGGCATCTGTAATACAGTTTTATTACTAGCTCAGGTGCCAAAAGACTATAAAAAACACATTTATCAGGTACAAAAATTAAAGAGGCGTTAAAATTATATAAATTCCTAGACCTAGTTAAGATTTACTACTAAGATTAACAGCTGTGTTTATCTAAGTCTTTTCTTTTGTGACAATAAAGATATTATTATTATTATATGCTCGTATTTATTCTTTTTTCTTAAGTCTAGGTTTTTTTACAATATAGATATCAAAACAACAATACAAAAATCATTATAAAATAAACAATACTATAAAAAAACCTAAACCTAGGGTGCCGCCGGTAGCGGGGCAGGGCCCAAGCTACCGGGGGTTAGGGCTGCAGAGAGAGAAACCTCCTGACGATGCGTGCCGTGTCAAGAAGCACCGCCTTCTGTATCTGGCCCTTGATCCAGCCGTCTAGCGAGAGCCTCTTGAGATGTTGGTCGAGACTCTTCGCTATTAGGCCGTTCGCAGAGACGACTATCGGTACAATGATAGTCGAGTCAACATCCCACATGGCGGTAACCTCGTGGGCCAAGTCAAGGTACTTGCTAAGCTTGTCCTTCTCGGCCTTTACGAGGTTCTCGTCATGCGGGATGGTGATGTCGACTAACACTGCCCGCCGCTGGGACCGGTCGACTATCACGATATCAGGCCTATTGGCGACAATAGTCCTGTCCGTGATAACCGATCGGTCCCAATAGAGCAAAGCACGACCATTTTCAAGAACTGGTGCAGGTGCGTACTTATAGTACGGCACCTCAGACTCGACAAGGCCATATTGAAGAGCAAGTTGCTGATGGATGATCCTGGCGACGAGGTTATGTCTGTGCAAGTACTCGCCGTTAGCAAGATGAGAACAACCGGAAATAATATGCCTGAGTGACTCTCCGGGACGGCGGCATGCCCGACAAATGTCGACCGTACCGTCCTTCATGATATATTTCCGGTAGTTGTTCGTCTTGATAACTTCGTCCGCAATTGCACAAACAAAACCTTCGGTTTCCCCAAAGAGGTCTCCGAATCGTAGCCAGTTCACCGACGCGAGCAGGTCCACATCGGGTCCCGTTAAGACTCGATAGAACCTCCCGTGCAGCTCCTTGCTCTTCCAGACGTCCTTGCGATCTTCGGTGCTCAGCACTTGAGGTTTGCGCCAGTTCTCTTTGCCTAAGGAGAGAGGTGTTAAGGTCCTGTCAACCGCCACCACATCGCGATGCATCCCACACTCGTTATTTAGGAAATATTCCCGGAGACGGTATACCTCACGGTTATGGAGAGTCTTGGCATTTAAAAAGCCTCGACCGCCCCATTTCCGTGGAATATACAGTCTCATAACAGACGAGCGTGGGTGAAGCATGCGATGTGACGTCAGTTGCTGTCGGACCTTTCTGTCCAGGGCGTCTAATTCGGTCTGAGTCCACCTTAGTATGCCAAAGGTGTATATAAGTAGGGGCATAACCCAGCCGTTGAAGGCACGTACCTTGTTGCCTCCTGACAAAAGACTGTTAAGTACCTTCGTCAGACGACCAAAGAAACGCTCCTTCACCGACTGTTTTATCCCCCCACTCTCGATACCTAATGACTCTGACATACCAAGGTATTTATAGGTGTCGGCTTCGGAGAGAGATCTGATAGTCATTGTGTCTGAAAGTTGAAAATTCAATGAATTCACAACTTTCCCTCGCTGTACGTGCATGACCGCGCACTTATCTACACCGAACTCCATGTTGATGGCGTTGCTGAAAGTCTCAGTGACTTTCAGTAATTCCATCAAATCATGGCGCTTCGGTGCAAAAAGTTTGAGGTCATCCATGTACAGCAAGTGTGAAATGACTTCACCCTCTCTCCTAAGCCGATAGCCCAGCCCTGAATCTTCTAATAATGTGCTTAGAGGATTTAGGGCTAGACAGAACCACAACGGACTCAGACTATCACCCTGGAAGATTCCTCGCTCAATCCTTATAAAGTCCTGCGGATCAGAGGGGCTGTCTCCATCACCCGGTTGACGAAGGACTGTGGTCCACTGCCTCATACAAGAACCTAGAAAAGATCTCAGAGTTGTATCAATTTTATACAACTCCAAGATCCTCTCCAGCCAGGTATGAGGCACTGAATCATAGGCCTTCTTGTAGTCAATCCAGGCGGTGGAGAGAACCCCTCTATTCCGCCGGACTTGTTGGCAAATGGTCGTGTCGATGAGGAGGAGCTCCTTAGTACCACGGGACCCAACCTTACATCCATTCTGAGAAGGGGCCAAAATATTATGCGCAACAATGTGCGAATTAATTTTAAACCTCAGAATAGATGTAAGAAGCTTGTACAGCGTTGGCAAGCATGTAATGGGTCTATAGTTCTTCGGTTCCGTGGTACTACCGGACTTGTGGAGCAGGAAGGTGACACCGGTTGTCATGAATGTTGGCAAGGAACCAACCTCGAGGGCTTGTTGGAATTGCGCCGCTAAGCAGTCGTGTGAGCATCGAATCCACTTTATCCAAAAGTTGTGTAATCCGTCCGGTCCTGGACTTTTCCAGTTCTGGGCCGTACGGATCGCACAACTAACGTCTTCGGGGCTAATACTAATAGCCCCCATGGATTCGATAGGCTCACACGCGCGCTCAACGACGCTCATCCAATCGCCCTCCGTGTGTTCGACGGGCACCGACCAGATACTACGCCAGAAGTTATTCATGGTAGTAGTATCCGGACACTGCTCCTCATTCACACGTTGATTGGTTCCTTCCCAACCTCGGTATACCTTCCTTTGGTCACTTTGGAAGAGGCGATTTTGATAATAGCGATCTACACGCGCTCTATAGCGACGAATACGGTTTGCCAATGCATAAACTTTCTGCTTCAGAAAGTCAATGCGTTCCGTGACACAAGTCATGTAGTCCCGGGGTCTAATCCCGGTCCCAGCAAAGGCCTGGTTCACGAAACGCATGACTCGGGGGCGATGATTACCCCCTCTGAAGCAGATCAACTTCGCAATAAGAGTCCTAAACATATTGATGCGACACTCGATTCGTTCTTGCCACGCAGGGATAGCGGGGCGTCGCGGTATTCGGTCAGTATCCGGAAACTTGACGCGAACAACGCGACACGCCGCTATAGCCGCGCAGTAAAGAATCGAGTGTGTATCAACTAATGTTTCGCTAGTCTGCATATATGGGACTAGCAAAACGTTTAGGGCTCCCATTAACGCCAGGTTACTTTTATTCATTGGCAAACGTGGTAGTCGCGGCCTAGAGTCAGGAGTAGTGCGATACTCCAAAATCGCGTCTTCCAAAGCCCTCCTCAAATGCTCATTAGTCTGGGTACTTACGTTAGTATTCGTACAATCGTCTGCGTCTAGCGCGGCATCCGCCGGGGCAGACGTCGAAGCCGAGCCTGTCGGCCCCTGCGTCGACGACACACTGGGCGGGTCCCGCGCTAAAGCAGAAGTAGTAGGAATAATAGGTAACGCCTCCAGACGCAGCCGATCAAGCGCAGAGTCGTCCAACAGCTTGAGCCGCTGGATGGCCCGCACCTGATCCGATAGTCGTTGTGCGGTAACGGTGACAGCTGGTTCAAGGGCCTGAAACAGAGGTAGTATCCTATCGCGGTACGCGGTCAGGTTAGTTCCTCCCTCTGTAGCCCCGTAGTAGGCGCGCATGCAGTTCTCATTTAAAGAGTGGGTCCATCGCATGCGACGCGCTACACCACCGGTAGCGAGGGCCGGGCGCGGAGCAGAATGCCCCACAGGCCCCAAGCGTGCCGGTAGCGGTGGCCGTCCTCGTCGTCGCGTAGATGGTGGTGGCGGCGGCGGCGGCGTAGGCCCGTCGTCATCACTCGACGAGCTGCCCTCCGGGGGAGTGACAAACTCGTCTCCCGACGATGTGCTCGGAGATGATGCGACGGGCGGAGGTGGTGGGTGCGCGCTATGTACCGCTTGTTCTCGACGTGCTTTCAAACGAGTTATCATTTCTTCTATTTACTTTCATCTCGTATTGTTTGTTGGTTTTTCACTATTTTCACTATTGACATGTTGTGTCATTACTATCACAGTTAAATAATAGCGATGTCCTTCGGATTTTCACAGAACAGGGGTAAAATAATCACTAATAGGTGCAGGGTTAATATTGTTGTGAATATGTTGATGCCAAATAATGTGGATTATGGAAATATGTTCAATAAAAGTAAATAAAAAATAAATTTGTAAAAAGACACGTCCGTCAGTTAAAGCGTTTTTTTTTTTTTTTTTTTTTTTTTTTTTTTTTTTTTTTTTTTTTTTTTTTTATTTATTATATTATTATTACTTATTGGAATCCGGACCGAATCAATGGATCAAACTTCATGACCCTAAGATCATCTCGACCGACCGCTACTATTACTCCCGTATAGTGCGTAGCGATAGAAATAAGAATAATAAGAAAGAAGCGGTAGAAATAATAATATATATAAAATAATAATATATAAGTAAAACATATTTTTAAAAACAAGCTTTTATCTGGGACAATGAACTAAAATGTTAAAAATAAATTCTAGTAAGTATTTGGCGTGTAGGTACTTACCTATATTCTTAAAAGCTTGAAGCACTACCCGTTTTTCAGGCTAGGTAATTACTATACTTCAATGCCTCAAGCTTTTAAAAATATAGTTAAGTACCTACACGCCAAATACTTACTAGAATTTATTTTTAACATTTTAATTCATTGTCCCAGATAAAGGCTTGTTTTAAAGAATATTTTTTACTTATAATTTATTTTTAACTTTTTAGTAGGTAGGTATAGATACCGACTACCTACCTACTATCTAATTATTTAAGAGAAGACATGTTTTAAAATATTCCACGGATATTTGATGTGATTATGGGTAAAGTGCTCTTCAACGAAAATCAATCGACTCGGTGGGGCTATGTTGCTTTATAACAGAAATGCCATGGCCACCTTACAGCTACATCATCAGATCCTGGCTATCATTTATGTGAAAAGTGCTCCTTAACACGAATAATTTGAGCCCAAATTCACTGGGGTTACGTTATTTTATCACAGAGATGCCGTGGCCACCTTCCAGCTTTATCACCAATCGCTAAATATCATCTAGGTGTAAAGTTCTCTTCAAAACAAATCAATCGAGCCCAAACTTGGTAGAGTTACGTTGATTTATCACAGAGATGCCGTGGCCACCTTCCAGCTTCATCACCAATCGCTAAATATCATCTAGGTGTAAAGTTCTCTTCAAGACAAATCAATCGAGTTCAAACTCGGTAGAGTTACGTTGATTTATCACATAGATGCCGTGGCCACATTCCAGCTTCATCGTCAGACCCTGGATATCATCTAGGTGGAAAGTTATCTTCAAGGCGAATCAATCGAGCCCAAACTCGGTAGGGATATGTTGAGTTATCACAGAGATGCCGTGGCCACCTTCCAGCTTCATCATCAGACCCTGGATAACATCTAGGCGTAACGTTCTCTTTAAGATAAATCAATCGAGCCCAAACTCGGTGGGGTTATGTTATTTTATCACAGAGATGCCGTGGCCACCTTCCGTCTCCATCATCAGACCATCTCCATGGTACCATATCATTGTATTGTCACCGAAGATACATAAGTACACCAAATTTGAGTCCAATCGAACATCGGAAAGTGGGTCTAATTTAGCTTCCAAGATTCCACCCGAACATACATAGTGACATACATACATACATACATACATACATACATACATACATACATTGGAAGTTAAATAAAAGCTTGTACAAATGCATCCCAATTTCAACTGGGAGGATGGATTTAGATTGGCCGCAACTTGGAACCCTGTAATTAGCAAGTGTTCGAATCGAAAATCAAAGCAGCAAAAGTCTGTTCTGATATTGTCAGTGTTGTGTGTCGCAATGGAAACTCTGATAAAAATTAAAAATTAAAATAAATTGAGGGTAGTTTCCAACGAACTCTCCCATAAATAGCAGTGCGGACACTCACAACATTCGCTAGGATATATGTGTTGTGTGAATGCAACTTGGTCGAAACGTCGAGTTAGAGAGATAAAAAAATATGTTTTAGGCGCGATAAGTCCCGTATTTTATTATTTATAACTATGTCACCTGTTGGTAAGTGATGATGCGGCCGAGAATGGTACCACGCAAGGCCTAGAATGGAAACTAGCTCTTAAAAATAGTAGGTACATCTGTTGTTTGAAGGAATATACAAAGCCAACCTATTTTGTATATTTACTAAGTATCGCTTTGTATTGGCTATCATTTGTTTTTTTATAGTATAAAATTACCAATTCAATCAAGTTATAGGACATAAAAATACTAATATATTATGTACATATAACTAAGCTTTTATTCCGTTCTTTTTACGGAGAGAAATCATAGGCATGGAACAGAAGCATGGTGGTTTTGTTTTAAAAAAAAGGAAACAAAACCCTCTTGAAAAACTGCCGCCCGATTTCGCCTCTGAGCCATGTCTACAAACTGTTTTCAAGGGTCATCACAAACCGTCTAGCGCGGAGACTCGATGAGTCCTGAGATGACCTACGGAATAGGCCGGGTTTCGAAGCGGTTACGGCACCATTGACCACATCCACACAGTGCAGTAGATTGTACAGAAGACCGAAGAGTACAATCGGCTCCTGTGTTTAGCATTCGTGGACTATAAGAAGGCCTTCGACTCATCGCAACCTGGGCCCCTACACAAAATCCAATTTACTGATTCTATTCACGCTAACGCAAGTTCATAATGTATGGGAATGACATCTTTGTTGCGGAAACATAAATGTCATTCCATACATTTTGAACTTGCGTTGGCGTGAATGGGATCAGGAAATTAGATTTTGTCTAAGGGCCCTGGTCCGTTCTGGATTCCTTGCAGCATTGCCAAGTTAACTGGCGATATATCGAAGTGATGAGATGTCTGTATAATACCGCGACGATGACTGTACAAGTTCAGAACCAGCGAACTAAACATGTCCACCTGCGTCGAGGTGTGAAACAGGGAGATGTCATATCCCCGAAACTGTTCACTAACGCCTTGGAGGATATGTTTAAGACGCTGGACTGGAGAGATTCTGGCATTAACATCAACGGCAAGTACATCTCTCACTTACAATTTGCAGATGACATCATTATGGCAGAGACGCTGCAGGACCTACATAGGATGTTGAATGGCATAGCTGATTCTTCTCGTCGCATTGGTCTCGGAAGAATTTGGATAAAACCAAAGTCATGTAAAACGAGCACGTTGTTCCGGAACCGATTACCGTAGATGGAATCCCACTCGAAATTGTTACGCAGTATGTTACCTAGGGCAAACGCTCCAACTAGGCAAACACAACTTCGAGAAGGAAATCCAGAGGAAAATTCAGCTGGGCTGGGCAGTGGGCGGCATTCGGAAAACTCCGTCGAGCCTTCTCGTCGTCTATACCGCAGTGTCCAAAGACAAAAGTCCCAGTGCGTCCTACCTGTGATGACATACGGAGCCGAGACGTGGACACTCACAGTTCGACTGGTTCACCAATGTAAAGTCGCTCAGCGAGCTATGGAGAGAACTATGCTCGGTATTTCTCTGCGGGATCGAATCCGGAACGAAGTAATTCGCCAGAGAACTAAAGTTATCGACATAACTCAACGGATTAGTAAGCTGAAGTGGCAGTGGGCTGGTCATATCTGCCGTAGGACCGATAACCGTTAGGGCAGACTGGTTTTAGAGTGGAGACCGCGAATCGGCAAACATAGAGTAGGACGCCCTGTGACTGGGTGGAGCGACGACATTTGCAAAGCGGTGGGCAGTGACTGGAAAAGAAGAGCCAAAGATCGGGCTCAGTGGCGCACCTTGGGAGAGGCCTACGTCCAGCAGTGGACGGACACCGGATGATGATGATGATGATGATAACTAGGTTTTTGTCCATTGTACTCTTCATTCTAAGCTTGACATTACCAACAATCCAGTTCCAAAAATTATCATAATATTTGAACCAATTTGCACAAAACCTTGAAAAATTATATAAGTAAATCTTCCTTTGGAATCAATGTATCTGTTGGTGAAAACCGCATGAAAATCCGATCCGTGGTATTCGGTATTCAGTATTGTTTAATAGCAACGCAATGTACAATAGTTGTATCTTAGACTAAAACTACTTATTATATCTACTTATTACTATTGATATGTACCCTGTAGGTACTATTTAGGGTGTAGCAATATTATGCATAATTTATAAAAGTAGTATATGAAGTATAAAGGTATATAATTTATTAAAGAAGCATACATAAAGCAGCGGGGCAATTAATTTTATAATATCATCATCATCAGCCTGTATCAGTCCACTGCTGGACATAGGCCTCTCCCAAGATGCGCCACTGAGCCCGATCTTCGGCTCTTCTCTTCCAGTCACTGCCCACCGCTTTGCGTATGTCGTCGCTCCACCTGGTCACAGGACGTCCTACGCTACGTTTGCCGATTCGCGGTCTCCACTCTAGGACAAGTCTGCCCCAACGGTTATCAGTCCTGCGGCAGATATGACCAGCCCACTGCCACTTCAGCTTGCTAATCCGTTGAGCTATGTCGATAACTTTAGTTCTCTGGCGAATTACTTCGTTCCGGATTCGATCCCGCAGAGAAATACCGAGCATAGCTCTCTCCATAGCTCGCTGAGCGACTTTAAACTGGTGGACCAGTCGGACTGTGAGTGTCCACGTCTCGGCTCCGTATGTCATCACAGGTAGGACGCACTGGTTAAAGACTTTTGTCTTTAGACACTGTGGTATAGGCGACGAGAAGACTCGACGGAGTTTTCCGAATGCTGCCCAGCCCAGCTGAATTCTTCTCTGGATTTCCTTCTCGAAGTTATGTTTGCCTAGTTGGAGCGTTTGCCCTAGGTAAACATACTTAGTGACAACTTCGAGTGGGATTCCATCTACGGCAATCGGTTCCGGAACAACGTGCTCGTTGTACATGACTTTGGTTTTGTCCAAATTCATCCGGAGACCGATGCTACGAGAAGAATCAGCTAGGCCATTCAACATCCTTTGTAGGTCCTGCAGCGTCTCTGCCATAATGACGATGTCATCTGCGAATCGTAAGTGAGAGATGTACCTGCCGTTGATGTTAATGCCACGATCTTTCCAGTCCAGCGTCTTAAACATATCCTCCAAGGCGTTAGTGAACAGTTTCGGGGATATGACGTCCCCCTGTCTCACTCCTCGACGCAGGTGGACATGTTTAGTTCGCTGGTTCTGTACTTGTACAGTCATCGTTGCGGCATTATATAGACATCTCATCACTTCGATATATCGCCAGTCGACTTGGCAACGCTGCAAGGACTCGAGAACAGACCAGGTTTCGATTGAGTCAAAGGCCTTCTCATAGTCCACAAATGCTAAGCACAGGGGCCGATTATACTCTTTGGTCTTCTGTACAATCTGCCGCACCGTGTGGATGTGGTCTATGGTGCCGTAACTGCTTCGAAACCCGGCCTTTTCCGGAGGTTGAAACTCGTCGAGTCTTCGCGCAAGACGGTTCGTGATGACCCTTGAAAACAGCTTGTAGACATGGCTCAGAAGCGAAATCGGGCGATAGTTTTTCAATAGGGTTTTGTCTCCTTTTTTGAAAAACAAAACCACCATGCTTCTGTTCCATGCCTGTGGAGTTCTCCCAGTAAAAAGAACGGAATTAAATAGCTGCTGAAGCTGTTGAACTGCTGGAGCTCCTCCGGCTTTTAAAAGCTCCGTTGTGATTCCGTCTTTTCCTGGGGCTTTTCCATTTTTGAGTTGTTTAAGGGCCATCACGATTTCGTCTCGGCTAATTTCGGGCAGATCTTCTGTGAAGTGGCGGGTTAAGGTGGCTCTAGAATCCTCAGTATCGGGTTCGGGCCTTGAAGCATGCGATGCGTAGAGCTTGCCGTAGAAGTCTTCAACTTCCGACAGAATCTCCGGCTTGGATGCGACGACGTTCCCGGTTGACGTTGTCAGCTTTGTGAGGTGGCTTCTACCCAGAGGCTGGACGAACACTTTCGACCCCCGATTTTGCTCAATTGATTCTTTAATCAAGAGCGTGTTAGAGGATCGGAGGTCGCGTCGTACCAGCTTCTTTATGGATTTGTTGCGCGCCAGGTTAGTTGACAAAGCTGACAAAGGGTCTGTTCGTCTCTCTTCCATTAGCCGAAGTGTTTCTGCCGAGAGTTTGGACTTTTTGCCCGTACGCTTGCTCTCGCAAAACTTCGTCCCTTCATCCCTGAGGATTTCCACCACTTCTTCGAGTTTCTGGTCTACGTCATCTGTGGTTTCCAAGGTAGCGAATCGATTTTCCAATTTTAATTGGAATGTTTCGGACCCAACAACGGTTTGGAGTAGGTTCGGACGGAGCGTAGACTTCATCAATCGGAATCTCTCGGCTTTAAAGTCGATATCCAGAGTGCCTCGTACCAGTCGGTGATCACTTCCAGTATTAAACCTAGTGATCACTGAGACGTCTCTGAATATGCGCCGTTTGTCCGTAATGATGAAGTCAATCTCGTTTTTAGTCACAAAGTCGGGGCTTTGCCACGTCCATTTCCTTTGGGGCTGTTTCTTGAAGAACGAGTTCATCAAGAAAAGCCCCTCTCTCTCGAGGAAATTGACGAGCATTTGTCCCCTGTGATTCCTACTCCCAAATCCGTGGGGTCCTATAGACGATTCGCCGCAAGTTTGTACTCCCACTTTGGCGTTAAAGTCTCCCATGACAACGTTGTAGTTGAATTTTATAATATGTAGTGATAAAATTTCTAATTAAGGTAAAATAATATAGACATGGACACGCTAAAAATACTGTAATACTAGATGTTATTAAGATTAAAGTAATAAATATGATGGAACAACACTCCGACTAACTTGTTCATCAAACATAATATCATTAATTGCAAGGCATTGAAATGAAACGAACATCATGGTTTTCGACAATATATTCCATAAACGCAAGAATAAAAATATCCGAGTCCGAATACCTGTAGAGGTTATACTCGATAATAGAATTGAGAAAGAATTTCAATCTATAATTTATCCTTTAAACATTGTTCATATGTTGTTTTTCAGCATCAAGTATAATTTACTCTGCGATTATTTGACTCCAAATAGCTGTTTTTCAAATATAATTAACGTCATTGGGGGTGTTTTTAGTTCCGGGCTCTGTGTTTATACTCTTCTAAGTAGTATAGTTAATGCAAATACAATACGTTGGTATTCATCAGTAGCTACTTTTGCTTTTTATTTAGATTTGTACTACTTTATTTTTGGTTCTATAGTGTACATGTATTTTATTATAAGAAAGAGTCACGTCCACGTCAAGTTCCTATTGAAAGTTAACAAAATTTTCAAAATGTTTAAGCTTAAATGCAAGATTATAAATATCATCATCCAAAACTGGCTATGCATCGTTATGTTTGGCATTTATTTTCTTGTTTTCAGTTCATCTTTTTTAATCAATGCGGAACAATATAGTTACTTTGTCTTTGGTGTGTACTGGTGTAACTATGATATAAGTGTTATCAATGCTATTTGTATGATGAAGCTTATTGCAAGATTTACTAATATGTGGACTGATGAATTGATCAAATGTCAATCTAATGAATATGAAAGACTTTTTGAAGTGTATGTTGCCCTGGTAGACTCATACGAATTGTTTCAAGATATCTTTGCTACATTGGTAAGTAGTAGAAGAGTAAAATAAACACCAATATTATAAATGCGAAAGTCACTTTGTTTATTTGTTTGGGACTTCTTCACGGGCAAACAGTTTGAACGATTTAGCTGAAATTTTGTACTAAAGCAGTTTATGAGGCAGAATAGGATATAGGGCACTTTTTTCTGGCTGTTGAATCTCGGTGGGTTACATATTTGAATGTCAAAAGTTAAATATCTACTGATCAAATATCGATGTTGATAATATTGAAAATTAAAATATTGAAAGTTGTTATATCGAAGCATAAAATGTCTAAGATTGAAATGCCGAGTTTTTAAAATATCGAATGATTGAAAATGTCGATGATCACTAAATCGAAGTTCAAACTGTCAACATTTATTACATCGAAGTTTATAATACCTACTTGTTATAATATCGAAAAATAATTGATACAGGTAGTGTGAGTGAAAAAATGTGACCAAGTGCAAGTCGGACTCACACTCGTAGGGTTCCGTAGCACAGTAGAGTATTTTATAACTATAATTTTTCGCAACCAAAAAATTTACTTTGTTTTTCATAGTGTTTGGATGAACATTAAACATTAACATTTAACCATTTTAGACGTGCCTATGTTTCAAATGATTGACTTTGAGCAAAAGCGGTTTTAGGAACCTCAATGTCATTTTTAAAGACCTATCAACACCAATCAACACCAATATTATAAATGCGAAAGTCAGTTTGTTTATTTGTTTGTTTGTTTGTTTGTTTGTTTGTTTGGGACTTCTTCACGGTCAAACGGCTTGACCGATTTGGCTGAAATTTTGTACAAAGATAGAACATATGGCAGAATAGGATATAGGATAATTTTTTTTTGGCTATCAAGTCAGGGGGTCTAGATATTTTTAATTGAATTTTGTAAATATAAGATCTCTTTTCGAATAAACGGCTTGACCGATTTACCTAAAATGTGGTATAAAGACAGTTCATAACGCAAAAAAGAATATAGAATACTTTTTTTCTGGCTATCGAGTCAGGGGGTTCAAATATTTTTAATTGAATTTTTTAAATATAAGATCTCTTTTCGAATAAACGGCTTGACCGATTTGCCTGAAATAATGTTTAAAGACAGTTCATAGGATAAAATAGGATACAGAATACTTTTTTCTTGGCTATCGAGTCAGGGGGTAAAGATATTTTTAATTGAATTTTGTAAATATAAGACTTCTTCTCGAATAAACGGCTTGACCAATTTACCTGAAATTTTGTGTGAATACATGTCATAGGGCAGAATAGGATATAGGATACTTTTTTTCTGGCTGTCGAGTCAGGGGGTCCAGATATTTTTATTTGAATTTGGTAAATATAAGACCTCTTCTCGAATAAACAGCTTGACCAATTTGCCTGAAATTTTGTGTGAATACATGTCATAGGGCAGAATAGGATATAGGATACTTTTTTTCTGGCTGTCGAGTCAGGGGGTCCAGATATTTTTAATTTAATTTTGTAAATATAAGACCTCTTCTCGAATAAACAGCTTGACCGATTTGCCTGAAATGTTGTTTAAAGACAGTTCAAAAGGCAGAATAGAATATAGAATACTTTTTTTCTGGCTATCGAGTCAGAGGGTACAAATATTTTTAATTTAAGATCTCTTCTCGAATAAATGGCTTGACCGATTTGCTTGAAATGTTGTATAAAGACAGTTCATAGGGTAAAATAGGATATAGGATACTTTTTTTTTTGCTTTCAACTCCAGATATTTTTAATTAATTTTTGTAAATTTAAGACCTCTTCTCGAATAAACGGCTTGAACGATTTGCCTGAAATGTTGTATAAAGACAGTTCATAGGGCAGAATAGGATATCGGATACTGTTTTTTGTCCATCGAGTCTGAGTGTTTAGATTTTTTTCATTGAATTTTGTGAATGTGTGTCCTCTTATCAGCTAAACAGCTTGACCGATTTAGCTGAAATTTTATACATACGAGTATTACAGTTCATATTGCATAGAATCACATGGGATAATTTTTTTCTGGCAGTCGAGTCCAGGTGTCTAGAATTTTTAAATTTAAGTTTTTAAATGTGTGGCATACTCTCGGTCGAACGGGTTAACCATTAAAGCTGAAATTTTGTACACAGACAGTCAAAAAGACATAGAAGGGCAACGAATACTTTTTTTTTGGGCGGAAATTTCGGTTGTCTATATTTTTACTATGGAATTTTGTAAATGTGTGGCCTCTTTTTGGCCAAACGGCTTGACCGATTCAGATGAAATTTTAAACAAACACATTGAATAGGGCATAAAAGGGCAAAGAATTTTTTTTTTTGGCAGTTAAGTGTGGGTGCCTATATTTTTTGTTAACTTTACATAGAGTTTGCATAATCATAAAAGTTTGACCTTAGGTTCATAGATTATGACTAAACTTAATAAGTACCTTAATTAGGCCATAAAACTGTCAGGGTCATTAAAAGTTATTAAAATTTACGCGATGGCTTTGCTTGCCCAACGTGTTTTATCTGCTTTGTGGGAAGTATTTCATAAGCATTCGTGTTCTAACAGCCACATTTAACCTTAGGGTCATTGGTGTTGACTTAGTAGGTTATAAAAACTGTCAGCGTCATAAAACGTAAAAGTTTTTGCGCTCACTTCGCTCGCGCTGTGATAGCGCTCGCTGCGCTTGCGCAATAATTTGTTTGGTTTACTTTGAAGGTAATATTTCAGCAACTTTTGTATTTTAATAGCCACATGCATCAGAACGAGTCCATAAATTAAAACAGTACAATCTTCAATAATCATAATGATTTCTATTCCTTAAATGATTGGATATCAAGTTTAACCTTTGTGTCATCAGTGTTAACTTAGTAGGTTATAAAAACTGTCAGGGTCATAAAAGGTCGTAAATTTTTTCGCGCTCGCTTCGCTCGCGCAGTGATAGCGTTTGCTTCGCTCGCGCAGTGGTAGCGCTCGCTCCGGTCTCGCAGCATTTGTTGTATCTACTTTGTAGGAAACATTTCAGCATCTTTTGTATTTTAATAGCCACATGCATCAGAACGAGTCCATAAATTAAAACAGTACAACCTTCAATAATCATATTGAATATTAACCTTAAAATAAGTGGATATGAAGTTTAACCTCTGTGTCATCAGTGTTGACTTAGTAGGTCATAAAAACTGTCAGGGTCATAAAAGGTCGTGAAAATTTTTCGTGATTTCAGTTTCGTTTTCAGTGATAGCGCTTACTACATTCGCGCAGTAATAGCGCTCGCTCCGGTCGTGCAAGCTTTAGTTATATCTACTTTGTAGAAAACATTTCAGCAATTATTGTATTTTAATAGCCACATTCATCAAAACATGACATGAATTAGAACAGTACAGACTTCAATAATCATAATGATTTTTACCTTAAAATAAGTGGATATCAAGTTTAACCTTAGGGTCATCGGTGTTGACTAAGTAGGTCATAAAAACTGTCAGGGTCATAAAATGACGTAAAAATTTTCGCGCTCGCTTCGCTCGCGCATTGACAGCTCTCGCTGCCCTCGCGCAAACCTTTGTTTTATCTACTTTGTAGGTTTTATTTCAGCATTTTTTGTATTTTAATAGCCACATGCATCAAAAGGAGTTTATTAATTGAAACAGTACAACCTTCAATAATCATAATGAATTTTTACCTTAAAATAAGTGGATATCAAGCTTAACCTTAGGGTCATCGGTGTTGACTTAGTAGGTCATAAAAACTGTCAGGGTCATAAAATAACGTAAAAATTGTCGCGCTCGCTTCGCTTGCGCATTGATAGCTCTCGCTGCGCTCGCGCAAGCCTTTGTTTTATCTACTTTGTAGGTAATATTTCAGATTTTTTTTGTATTTTAATAGCCACATGCATCAAAACGAGTTTATAATTGGAACAGTTACAACCTTCAATAATCATAATGATTTTTTTACCTTAAAATAAGTGGATATCAAGTAAAACTTTTGTCTCATCAGTGTTAACTTAGAAGGTCATAAACACTGTCAGGATCATAAAAGGTCGTAAAAATTTTTCGCGCTCGCTTCGCTCGCGCAGTGATGGCGCTCGCAAGTATTTGTTATATGTACTTTGTTGGATACATTTCAGCAACTTTTGTATTTTAATAGCCACATTCATCAAAACATGACATAAATTGGAACAGTACAGACTTCAATAATCATAATGATTTTTACCTTTAAATAAGTGGATATCAAGTTTAACCTTAGGGTCATCGATGTTGACTTAGTAGGTCATAAAAACTGTCAGGGTCATAAAATGACGTAAAAATTTTCGCGCTCGCTTCGCTCGCGCATTGACAGCTCTCGCTGCCCTCGCGCAAACCTTTGTTTTATCTACTTTGTAGGTTTTATTTCAGCATTTTTTGTATTTTAATAGCCACATGCATCAAAAGGAGTTTATTAATTGAAACAGTACAACCTTCAATAATCATAATGAATTTTTACCTTAAAATAAGTGGATATCAAGTAAAACCTTAAATTTATCGGTCTAGACTAAGTAGGACATAAAAACTATCAGGGTTATAAAATGACGTAAAAATTTTTGCGCTCGCTTCGCTCGCGCATTGATAGCTCTCGCTGCGCTCACGCAAACCTTTGTTTTATCTACTTTGTAGGTTTTATTTCAGCATTTTTTGTATTTTAATGGCCACATGCATCAAAAGGAGTTTATTAATTGAAACAGTACAACCTTCAATAATCATAATGAATTTTTACCTTAAAATAAGTGGATATCAAGTTAAACCTTTGTCTCATCAGTGTTAACTTAGAAGGTCATAAACACTGTCAGGATCATAAAAGGTCGTAAACATTTTTCGCGCTCGCTTCGCTCGCGCAGTGATGGCGCTCGCAAGTATTTGTTATATGTACTTTGTTGGATACATTTCAGCAACTTTTGTATTTTAATTGCCACATTCATCACAACATGACATAAATTGGAACAGTACAGACTTCAATAATCATAATGATTTTTACCTTTAAATAAGTGGATATCAAGTTTAACCTTAGGGTCATCGATGTTGACTTAGTAGGTCATAAAAACTGTCAGGGTCATAAAATGACGTAAAAACTTTCGCGCTCGCTTCGCTCGCGCATTGACAGCTCTCGCTGCCCTCGCGCAAACCTTTGTTTTATCTACTTTGTAGGTTTTATTTCAGCATTTTTTGTATTTTAATAGCCACATGCATCAAAAGGAGTTTATTAATTGAAACAGTACAACCTTCAATAATCATAATGAATTTTTACCTTAAAATAAGTGGATATCAAGTTAAACCTTAGATTTATCGGTCTAGACATAGGAGGTCATAAAAACTATCAGGGTTATAAAATGACGTAAAAATTTTCGCGCTCGCTTCGCTCGCGCATTGATAGCTCTCGCTGCGCTCACGCAAACCTTTGTTTTATCTACTTTGTAGGTTTTATTTCAGCATTTTTTGTATCTTAATGGCCACATGCATCAAAAGGAGTTTATTAATTGAAACAGTACAACCTTCAATAATCATAATGAATTTTTACCTTAAAATAAGTGGATATCAAGTTTAACCTTAGGGTCATCGGTGTTGACTTAGAAGGTCATTAAAACTGTAAGGGTCATAAAAAGACGAAAAAAATTTCGCGCTCGCTGCGCTCGCGTAAACCTTTGTTTTATCTACTTTGTAAGTAATTTTTCAGCATTTTTTTTACTTTAATAGCCACATGCATCAAAACGAGTTTATAATTGGAACAGTTACAACCTTCAATAATCATAATGATTTTTGTACCTTAAAATAAGTGGATATCAAGTTAAACCTTTGTCTCATCAGTGTTAACTTAGAAGGTCATAAACACTGTCAGGATCATAAAAGGTCGTAAAAATTTTTCGCGCTCGCTTCGCTCGCGCAGTGATGGCGCTCGCAAGTATTTGTTATATGTACTTTGTTGGATACATTTCAGCAACTTTTGTATTTTTATAGCCACATTCATCACAACATGACATAAATTGGAACAGTACAGACTTCAATAATCATAATGAATTTTTACCTTAAAATAAGTGGATATCAAGTTAAACCTTAGATTTATCGGTCTAGACATAGTAGGTCATAAAAACTATCAGGGTTATAAAATGACGTAAAAATTTTCGCGCTCGCTTCGCTCGCGCATTGATAGCTCTCGCTGCGCTCACGCAAACCTTTGTTTTATCTACTTTGTAGGTTTTATTTCAGCATTTTTTGTATTTTAATGGCCACATGCATCAAAAGGAGTTTATTAATTGAAACAGTACAACCTTCAATAATCATAATGATTTTTACTTTAAAATAAGTGGATATCAAGTTTAACTTTAGGGTCATCGGTGTTGACTTAGAAGGTCATAAAAACTGTAAGGGTCATAAAAAGACGAAAAACATTTCGCGCTCGCGTAAACCTTTGTTTTATCTACTTTGTAAGTAATTTTTCAGCATTTTTTGTATGTTAATAGCCACATGCGTCAAAACGAGTTTATAAATTGAAACAGTACAACCTTCAATAATCATAATGATTTTTCCTTAAAATAAGTGGATATCAAGTTTAACCTTAGGGTCATCGGTGTTGACTAAGTAGGTCATAAAAACTGTCAGGGTCATAAAATGACGTAAAAATTTTCGCGCTCGCTTCGCTCGCGCATTGATAGCTCTCGCTGCGCTCGCGCAAACCTTTGTTTTGTCTACTTTGTAGGTTATATTTCAGCATTTTTTGTATTTTAATAGCCACATGTATCAAAACGAGTTTATAAATTGAAACAGTACTACCTTCAATAATCATAATGAATTTTTACCTTAAAATAAGTGGATATCAAGTTTAACCCTAGGGTCATCGGTGTTGATTTAGTAGGTTATAAAAACTGCCAGGGTTATATAATTACGTAAAAATTTTCGCGCTCGCTGGTAAACCTTCGTTAGGTTTACCAAGTACCAAGTAATGATTAATGACTTTAACAATTGACGATATCGAGTTCGACCTAAGAGTCATCTATATTGACTTGATGATTAGGTCATTAAACTGTCAGGGTTATAAAACGCCATAAAAATTTTCACTCGCCCAATAATAGCGCTCGCTACGCTCGCGCAGCTATTCACCTTATTTTCTTTGTAAGAAATGTTTGAGGAACTGTTGTATTCAGTCAAACATTAGAGGACATTGAGTTCGACTTTGAAGGCACCTATGGTGATTTGGCCTAAGAGATCATCCATCTAGACCTCAATGGTCATAAAGACATAAATAACGCGGGCAAAGCCGCGGGTAACAGCTAGTATATCTATAAATAACCCACACGTGTAGGTTTCATGAAAACCAATTATGTAGTTTCAGTTTCCCATACATGGATCTGAAACTACATAATTGTTTTAGCCCCCCTTGATATTTTATTTTTTGCAGTCGAGTCTGAGTGTCCAGATTTATATTTATTTATTTTGTAAATGTGTGGCCACTTCTCGGCCAAACGTTTGATCAATTTAGCTGAAATTTTGTACAAATACCGCCGATAGGGCAAAGAAGAAAAGTCTGTACACGTGTCCGTCTGTCAAGATACCTTTTTTCTCAGGAACGCGAAAGGTATCAAGTTGAAATTTACGTATATCAAATACTCGAGCCTATGATATCTTTCAAATGAAATAATAAAGCTTGTAAGTCTACGCGATCAAACGATATATGTTCTTTCATGTCGCATATTTGCGCATACTTTGCTATCTCTCAAGGGAATCAAAACCTACGTCTCGTTGACCTAGAATCATAAAATTTGACAAGCTAGTTATGAATAAAGCACTTATAAAGGAAAAAAATCGTTAAATATGAAATTTTACATAGAGAAAAAGAATTTACGATTTTTTTTTATTTACTATTTGGGTTTGGTCAACTTGTACTATTCATTATTCTGTGGTTTGGTATATGAACAGTGTCTAGCCATCAGCCTAAGGCTCGAACTGCAAAGTTAAGTTTGTTCTTAGGTTAAAACCTAGTTTGAAAAGTTGGTACGGAAGTCTCGGTGGGCGAGTCCAACTCGACTTGGCCGGTTTTATTTAAATAATCTATCTTCTAATGACTCTAATCTTTTAATGACTAACAGATATTTATGCACACTTTGGATACATCGATACACTGTCTGCTTTATACAGCGACATTAATAGAAGGGCTTAACGATGTTCATGTAAGTAAGATTTTTTACTGATACTCAATGTGAACTTAGAATTAAATTGATTCTCAATATTATATTGAAACATTTCATGAAATCGTGTCACGGCTGTAATATACTATGTATGGTTGTTCGTAGAAAAAAAGTTATTGGACATTATGATACTATTTAATAGAAAGGTAATTATAATTTTAAGTCTTTGTTGATATTATCCACATTACACGTTTTTAAGTAATTCTTACTTTATAACCTAGCTCAACAGAGAGCTTTATTGTACGCCCGAAAAGGGCATACTGTTGATACATTAAATATAAACATACCATGTTTACATGTAACATAGTATTTATAATAAATATATTTTGATTTTGACTTTGATATTCCAAGTGCTTCCTAGAGGCTCCTAAGTTGTTACCATTAACCGTGTTTATCCTATCCTGCTTTCTACTAATATTATAAATGCGATACTTAGTTTTGGATATGGATGGACGGATGTTTGTTAATTTTTTTTAAGTGGGGACACCAGCATGTTTACCACACCACCGCGGAGACAACGATGTAGTTATGTCGGACTCGAACTGACTAAAACCCCACTGTGTTCCACCAGGATGCCTATGTGCCGGGGCTACGGGTGCGTTTTCGCACTCGTCCACGGCCCCAACGGCGTTGGTCCGTGACGACCCTCTCCGGTAATGTGTGTTGGAAATAGTCCGCCCTTACCCTGCGTCTGAGAAGCACGCGGGAAGAACACCACGCGCGCTCGACACCCCTGTGTCTGCCTCCCGTTTTGGTCGCTTTAGATATGCACGACTGAACCTCGTCGGAACTTCGCCATCGGACGACAACTTAACCCAAAAATGTTTGGGTTAAGTTGAACTCCTCCTCCTCCTCCTCCTCCACCCTAGGAACACCTAGGGTGCACCACGAGGAGGTGTTCCGACCCGCACCCCAAATAGTTTATAACCTGTATTAGCATATAGAGTACTTTATACAAATACTTTTTGCTGACTTTTAGACGCGGGCGAAGCTGCGAGGCACCGTAAGGCTTAACAAGCGTTGAGTTAAAGCGTTGAGAGTTAAACAAGCGTTGAGTTAAATCCCGGCTTTTACAACGTTCTTGATATGATTATTCATACGATGTTATGTCTGCTTTTAAATCACTTGTGTCTCGTCTCTTACTTCAGTAAGACATGAAAATGGTTTCTGCTAAATTACTGGCAATAACAATTTGTATTGCTAGCAGACGAAAAATGAAAAAAAGGCGTTTTTGGGTAGATCCTCTGAATGAACAGAGATTTTTAAATGGGCAGTTTGTGACACTGTATAAAGATAAACAAAACCAATGAAGCGCCGGCGTTTTTTTAACGCTCGTGTGAATAACAATAAGAAGTTTCCTAGGTTTTATTCCACTGACGCCCAACATTTGAAAATACGACAGTGCTCGATAAAAAAAACGTCGCGTTTTAAAACCGCTGCCATGTGCACATATACTTGGGAATGCATTTGTTTAATTTCAACGCTTTTTAATGGGCATTATTAAAGCTCTCGTGCGAACTTAGTCACAGAATACTTAATAGTACTAAGTCCATAATACATTCTCAGAGAGGTGATTCTCAGGCGTTTAATTTTTTGTTTGCTGCCCAAAAGAACACCGGTAAGAACCTTTGGTTTTTCAGTTTTGGCGCAGTTTTGCAATTCTGGTAGTTTGGTCCAGCAAGAACATAACGCTGCAATGGTTACTAGGAGTGCAGTGCGAGAAGTTTTACATCGCACAAGAACGGGTAACAGTGGTCTGTACTTCGAAGATAAATCCTAATACAGGTAGAAATCAGACCTCATAAACATACGTTTACTTCAGTTGTACTGTTCAATATTCTGTGCTTTATTACTTTTATTTGTATAATTGCAAATAGATAAAAGCCATAGACTATTTTTTTAACTGACTTTCAAAAAAAGGTGGTTCTCAATTCGTCTGTATATTTTTTTGACCACTATCGTTAGTAAGTGATGATGCAGTCGAGGAAAGTAGCACGCTAGGCCTAGAATTGGCAGCGCGGTGGCAGCTTTCCTTAATAATAATAAATAATAGCCAAATTCCATTCTAGGATACTATCTACCATCATGCGAGGGTTGGGGGTTTCATAGCGATATATTTCTTCATCAGAAGGCTACTGTGAAAAGCGTAGACAATTTTTTCGGTAAAAAAATCTATTGGTGCACGGCGGGGATTCAATTGGTGGTGTGAAAGCCGACCATTCTACCTTAAACTACTGGACCTAACCATTTTCTCACCTAATGATGAAAGACGGTCTCAGATGGTATCGTGCATGCTTAGAAGTTGAAAACAGTACTAAGTTGAGACGCTGGACAACCGACAACTGTCTTATCCCCGTAGGATATAAGTCCTAAGCCGTTTTTGTAAAGTCACTGATGTTGTTATTCAGTTTTCATTCGAACGATGGCTGAAAGCTGCCATAGGTCATCCATCCATTAAGGCTCAAGCCTAATAGCGTGGGAAGGTTACCGTATCCACTGAGTGATAATGACAAAGAAATGTATTCATCTTCTGGATAATTTCAGAGCGTGAGAGAAGAATCTGCAAGAACATCTTCCGATTGTCCTCGAATTTGAAAAAGATCAACATCTTCGGGATCTACCAACTGGACTCAACTGTGCCTCTAATGTTGATGAACTTCGTTTCTACCTATATTATTGTTATGCTGCAGTTTGCGTTAAAATTGTAATTTTACAGTCCGGCAAGTATAACTTGGCGTGCCTGTGCGCCACTGTGCTTTTACTTTGTACTTTGATAACAGTTTCTCTTAAACCACTTTTAATTACTTTTGGCATTATTCAACTATTTTAATGTAGCAGATTTATCAACAATAATGTCGCAGTAATCTCTCAAACGTCAAACTCACAGTTTCAATTAAAAGAATTAGTTCCAAAAACCACCACCGCCAAGTTATACTTGTGGCACTGTAGATTGATGTTGAATAAGACAGAGACGAGAATGCTACGATTCGATTATACGATTCGTGAGTTAATGTAAGCGTTTGGTATTACGCACCAAAATTATTTTATAATGGAACATTATAGGTATTCTATACTATTTTAAATTATTATGCTAATTTATGTAGACTTATCTCGCTTATCTTGTTTAACCCTTAATAGCCTGATTAACGAAAGTGATTTATTTTTAATATTACTGTGTTTGCTTGAGGGTCTAGATGAAGGGAAAAATAATAATAATAAAAAAATAAGAAAATATTTTAAAATTTAATTTCATTTTATTTTTAATTTCACATTTTTTTTCTTTTTATTAATATCGTTGGAAAGAATATTATACAACAGTAAAATACGTACAGCCAACCTATAAAAAAAACTAATAGTAATGTGAACATTCGGTTTAAAAGATTGGTATCAAAATTGAAACTCTAGGTTAAATAGACAGTATTGACATAGAAAAGATTATAATACTACGTGTATTGATTAGGGGATTGCTTTTCACGCATTTTTTTAGCTTTGTCAAATTTTCGTCCCAATATTGTTCTGTATTAAAAACGGTAATATTAGTAATATAATAGTTACTGTATATTACTGTTCTGAAATACAGATTTTACCATTAAAAAGTAATAGATTATCACTCGCATATACCACAGTGCCTAAAGACAAAAGTCTTTAATCAGTGCGTCCTACCCGTCTTGACATACGGAGCCGAGACGTGGACACTCACGGTTCGACTGGTCCACCAATTTAAAGTCGCTCAGCGAGCTATGGAATGAGCTATGCTCGGTGTTTCTCTGCGAGATCGAATCCGGAACGAAGTAATTCGCCAGAGAACTAAAGTGATCGACATAGCTCAGCGGATTAGCTAACTGAAGTGGCAGTGGGCTGGTCATATCTGCCGTAGGACCGATAACCGTTGGGGTAGACTGGTTCTAGAGTGGAGACCGCAAATCGGTAAACGTAGCGTAGGACGCCCTGTTACCAGGTGGAGCGACGACATTCGTAAAGCGGTGGGCAGTGACTGGAAACAAAGAGCCGAAGATCGGGCTCAGTGGCATGACTTGGGAAAGGCCTATGTCCAGCAGTGGACTGATACCGGCTGATTATGATGATGATGATGAGATTATCACTAAAATACTATTACGATTGCATAAAGTTTAATTATTCATAATTTTTAATAATTCTTGCCTATTTGGCATAAAATTTATTGTATATGTGCGCTTTTTTTACCCGAAAGAAGTAGGGTTATATTTTTGGAATGTATGTATGTACGAGTATATTTCTTTGGCACGCCCTAGAGCCAAAACGGCTTGTCGTATTTTTAACCGACGAAAAAAAAAACGGAGGAGATTATCAAGTCGATGCGTATATATATATATATTTTTTTTTAATGTGATTGGTGTCAATAGATTAATCTTAGTCGTAAGAGTGACACTGACTACATCAAAATTTTTAAAAAAATTAAGGATTTTTGCCGCCAAAAAGTGTACTAAAAAAAATTGTTTTTTCAAATTACATCGAGTGTTGTATCAAAATAAAGAATTTTAACGGTTATTACGAATATGTGTTTATTGGAGTTTGGAGTAGGAAATGCTAATACATTATTTTTCACGCGTTATGATTTTTGTACTTTTCAATAATTCACTTGTTTTTGCCACGTCACCCACTAGAGTGTACACAAGCGGCTCTGTACGCCTGCACAGCGCAGCTCACTTTGTCCACGGTAATATTATTTATTATATCACTGTGCTTTGTCGTTAGACTCGTAGTAATAAGGATGTCTAGTGGGTGATCGTTGCAATTTACGCCAAAACTTCTATGTCTTTGTTTGAACGTCTGATTATTGAATAAAGTCTGATATTTTAAAGCAAAACTGTTGTCTATTTGTAAACCGGGGTGGGGTCTGACAATTGTTAAATAAATTTTAAATTAAATACTAGTAATGTGTACATTACTAGCACAATAGCACATTACTAGTAGTATTTTTAACCCCTCCAACTAAGCTAAATATGCTTGTGTCTGGAGCGGGCTTATGTCAATAATGCAATAAAAGATTTTGTTGTAATAAAATACATTTGTAGATAAAATTACCGTCCGTCATGACCCTTTTTAACCGACTTCAAAAAAAGGAGGAGGTTTCTCAATTCGACCGTATATATATATATATATATATATATATATTTTTTTTTTTTTTTTAATGTTTGTTCGCGGATAACTTCGTCGTTTATGAACCGATTTCGATTATTCTTTTTTTGTTCGAAAGGAGTTTCCCAAGTGTGGTACCATGGTAATTTTATCGAGGTATGATAAGTATCTCCAGAGATATTGAGATAAACATCTCAATTTTGTTACTGAAAATGAATAGCGCGGCATTGAAGTCGGTTGTTTTTTAGTTTTTAAACGATATTATTCTCAGGAGCGCTACACGTGGCTACACAACGAAGCTACACATGGCTTCCAATCTCTAAAGATCGGAAGTCGGTGCGCGAGTCCAATTCGTACATCATCGGTATAGGTAGAAAATAAGCAATCTAGCTAAAACCAGTCCGCTGAAGCAGTACCACATTTAATTGGACATTGTTCAGAAGAGCTAAGAGTGTACTTATTATATAACAGAGCTCGGGAGATTTAAAATCTAGATGAAGAAAAGTAGGAGGAGTGAGTGCACTAATTTGAAAAATTATTTCTATTTCTGTTGTTTAATATTTGATTTACGCAGTGCAACATCTCTCGTCGGATTTGAAAACTGCAATGATTTCTTCCAAATGATTAACTTTCGAAATAAGTAGTCATAGATGGCGCCACCAATGCTTAATTGGATGATAAAATGCAATCCACTACTTTTGTCGTATTGATATAGATCGAACCGTGGCTTAATTGGCAAAGCACCTAAATATGTTATTCAGGAGGTTGCTGGTTCAAGTCCCGTCGGTACGATGAAATTTTGGATTGTGTTTAACAATTCTGTTGTTTATTTTAAAGGGTACATTTTAAAGTTGCGATTGTATTAAGGTCATATCATTGACATTGATCATGACGTTTTTAGGTCTCTAACATCAGTTACAGTACTAGAAATGTTAAAACTTGAGTCTCATTGCTATTTGGTGAAGGTTTAGCAATTCCTGACATTACTGGTATTCACAACATAATTAGTAATTAAAGAGTGTTTATATCTTACCTAAAATGGAGATGTAAAACCTGTAAGAATCCGGGGATAAAATATGGCTTGATGACGCTGATAATGTAGCTATCCATTAGTGAAAGAATATTTGAAAGCAGTCCAGTAGTTTTGAGTTAGATCGTAAGAAACAAAAAATATCAAATCTTTCCTCTTCATAATATTAGTTTAGATAATATATGCTTTTATGATACTGAATCGATGACTTCCACAAATATCGGTTTATAATGTAAAAACCTCATTATTTTGTATATCGTTACACTTTTTCGAATTCTTTAAATTCAGCTCAAAATGTGATCATAATAAATCTTATGATCTACTGCGTTACGACGTCCTTACAACGTTTTGCTGCGCCTAAGAAATATCGACAGAATATCTGCTTTGAAGAGCACCTCTCAATAATCAAACTTAAGCATAAAAAACCTCTGGGCAACGGCATAATATAACGATATCTCTTTTTTTCTCTCGATTTTAGCGCAACCCGAAACAATATTGGTTTTCAGACTTTGTTACGCCATTTCACCCTTTTAGGGGTGGAATTTTGAAAAAGCCTGAACCACGTATTTACTTATTTTTTTTAACTGAAGCACATGTCTGTAGTTTCGAATAAAAAAGACTATCTAATCTTGTTTCTCCATACAAATTTTCAACCCCCATTTTATCCCCTAAAAGGGTGAATTTTGGAAAATCCTTTCTTAGTACACCCTTACGTACTAATACAAATATACCCTCCAAATTTCAAGTCTCTACGACCAGCGGTTAAGGCTGTGCGTTGTCAGTCAGTCAGTCAGTCAGTATGTCAGGACAAAGATTCTTATAGTATTAGATTATACTAGCTGATACCCGCGACTTCGTTCATGTATACGACAAATTAGTGGCTTATGTTTATCCTCATACTATAAACTATCTCTTGGTAAAATTTCAGTAAGATCGGATGATCCGTTTAGGCGTGATTAGGTAACAAACAGATAGAGTGACAGAATGACAGAGTGACAGAGTTACACACGTTTTTAGGGTTCCGTAGCCGAATGGCAAAAAACGGAACCCTTATAGATTCGCCATGTCTGTCTGTCTGTCTGTCTGTCCGTCCGTATGTCACAGTCATTTTATTCCGAAACTATTAGGACTACAGAATTGAAACTTGGTAGGTAGATGTATTCTGTAAACCGCTTTCCGATTTTTATACAAAAATAAAAAATATAAAAGTTTAAGGGTTTAAGGGGCATCCCATACATGAAACAGGAACAAAAAATATTTTTTTTCTTCCAATCTATACGTGTGTTGTGTCTATGGATAGGTCTTTAAAAATGACATTGAGGTTTCTAAAATCATTTATTCTCAAAGTCAATCATTTAAAAGATAGGCGCGTCTAAAGTGGTAAAATGTGTGTCCCCCCCCCCCCTCTAACTTAAGGGAGTAGTTAGTAAGGAAGTTAAAAATCTAGAAAAATATATTCTGTAGATCTCAATAAAAACTTTTAGCGAAAATTGGTTTGAACGAGATACAGTCAGCAGTTGTTGAGATATAGCGACCGCAAGTATAACTTTGTTTTTCATACAAACACTATGAAAAACAAAGTTATTTTTGTAGTTGCGAAAAATTATAGTTATAGAATACTCTACTGTGTTACGGAACCCTACGAGTGCGAGTCCGACTTGCACTTGGCCAGTTTTTATAATATTTGAATGGAATGTGGATAGCATAGATTAACATAGTGACTGTCAATTATCGGCCAAAGGTCAATACAAAATGGATATTGTCCTTTGTGTTTGATTAATTACGTTTATTTCAATTTATCAAACATCTATTTAATTAAACACAACGCATACTAAATTTAATAGAACGTTCAGCCACTGAATATGTAATGATAATTAATTAGGTGCAGCTGGAGGAGGAGCTGAAACACATAAGATGGCACATACTGGGGCTATGTGAAGTCCGAAGACAGGGAGAGGACACCATAATCTTAGAATCGGGCCATCTTATGTACTACAGAGAAGGAGATCAGCCATCCCAAGGCGGCGTCGGGTTTCTGGTCAACAAGGTTCTCAGTGACAACGTTGTAGAAATCTCCAGTGTGTCGACCAGGGTAGCGTACCTCATAATTAAGTTAACCAAGAGGTACAGCCTCAAGGTTATCCAGGTCTACGCACCGACCTCGACACACTTGGATGATGAGGTGGAGAGCATGTATGAAGATATCTCCAGAGCTTTACACACCACCTCCAAGGCTCACTACAACGTTGTCATGGGAGACTTTAACGCCAAAGTGGGCGTACAAACTTGCGGCGAATCGTCTATAGGACCACACGGATTTGGGAGTAGGAATCACAGGGGACAAATGCTCGTCAATTTCCTCGAGAGAGAGGGGCTTTTCTTGATGAACTCGTTCTTCAAGAAACAGCCCCAAAGGAAATGGACGTGGCAAAGCCCCGACTTTGTGACTAAAAACGAGATTGACTTCATCATTACGGACAAACGGCGCATATTCAGAGACGTCTCAGTGATCACTAGGTTTAATACTGGAAGTGATCACCGACTGGTACGAGACACTCTGGATATCGACTTTAAAGCCGAGAGATTCCAATTGATGAAGTCTACGCTCCGTCCAAACCTACTCCAAACCGTTGTTTGGTCCGAAACATTCCAATTAAAATTGGAAAATCGATTCGCTGCCTTGGAAACCACAGATGACGTAGACCAGAAACTCGAAGAAGTGGTGGAAATCCTCAGGGATGAAGGGACGAAGATTTGCGAGAGCAAGCGTACGGGCAAAAAGTCCAAACTCTCGGCAGAAACACTTCGGCTAATGGAAGAGAGACGAACAGACCCTTTGTCAGCTTTGTCAACTAACTTGGTGCGCAACAAATCCATAAAGAAGCTGGTACGACGCGACCTCCGATCCTCTAACACGCTCTTGATTAAAGAATCAATTGAGCAGAATCGGGGGTCGAAAGTGTTCGTCCAGCCTCTGGGTAGAAGCCACCTCACAAAGCTGACAACGTCAACGGGGAACGTCGTCGCATCCAAGCCGGAGATTCTGTCGGAAGTTGAAGACTTCTACGGCAAGCTCTACGCATCGCATGCTTCAAGGCCCGAACCCGATACTGAGGATTCTAGAGCCACCTTAACGCGCCACTTCACAGAAGATCTGCCCGAAATTAGCCGAGACGAAATCGTGATGGCCCTTAAACAACTCAAAAATGGAAAAGCCCCAGGAGAAGACGGAATCACAACGGAGCTTTTAAAAGCCGGAGGAGCTCCAGCAGTTCAACAGCTTCAGCAGCTATTTAATTCCGTTCTTTTTACTGGGAGAACTCCACAGGCATGGAACAGAAGCATGGTGGTTTTGTTTTTTCAAAAAAGGAGACAAAACCCTATTGAAAAACTATCGCCCGATTTCGCTTCTGAGCCATGTCTACAAGCTGTTTTCAAGGGTCATCACGAACCGTCTTGCGCGAAGACTCGACGAGTTTCAACCTCCGGAACAGGCCGGGTTTCGAAGCGGTTACGGCACCATAGACCACATCCACACGGTGCGGCAGATTGTACAGAAGACCGAAGAGTACAATCGGCCCCTGTGCTTAGCATTTGTGGACTATGAGAAGGCCTTTGACTCAATCGAAACCTGGTCTGTTCTCGAGTCCTTGCAGCGTTGCCAAGTCGACTGGCGATATATCGAAGTGATGAGATGTCTATATAATGCCGCAACGATGACTGTACAAGTACAGAACCAGCGAACTAAACATGTCCACCTGCGTCGAGGAGTGAGACAGGGGGACGTCATATCCCCGAAACTGTTCACTAACGCCTTGGAGGATATGTTTAAGACGCTGGACTGGAAAGATCGTGGCATTAACATCAACGGCAGGTACATCTCTCACTTACGATTCGCAGATGACATCGTCATTATGGCAGAGACGCTGCAGGACCTACAAAGGATGTTGAATGGCCTAGCTGATTCTTCTCGTAGCATCGGTCTCCGGATGAATTTGGACAAAACCAAAGTCATGTACAACGAGCACGTTGTTCCGGAACCGATTGCCGTAGATGGAATCCCACTCGAAGTTGTCACTAAGTATGTTTACCTAGGGCAAACGCTCCAACTAGGCAAACATAATGCGGCGGTGGATAGGTCCTGCCTACCGCAGATAGGTAGATAGGGTCGGGGTAAATAAAAGTAAATGTAAGGTCTTACTTTTATATTGCCTATTAAGTTACTCAGCCGCACAAGAAGAGCTTAACAAAAGTTAGGAGCGGCACTGGCCTGCTAGTCCGTCCGGTGCGATGGGACCCTTTCCCACAGCTGGGAGGGTGAGCGACTGGAATTGAGCTCGCGCGCAGCCGTAGTAAGCGGCGACGTGGGCGATGGCCAGCGTCGAGTGGTAGGCACAGGTTGTAGGTAGGTAGGCACTTCCGGTACCTAGCTCCCGGTTTAAGACCCAGCTCCCTGTTTAAGACCTGGAATCAACGTCGGTACGGCATTAGCGCTCGTCCTCAACTTAGCTGATCTGCCAGCGTGGAGCGTCGTGATAGGTAGGTACCAGCGGCTCAGTCCGATGATTACGGTTAGTTAGAATAACCGCAGTCAGCGTACCGTGGCAGAACAGCTTACACAGTTTTATAGGCTCGTATGATAATGAAAACTCACCCCAGCGGGTCTTCCAGAATACGTAGTATTTAATAATATCGTTTAAAAACTAAAAAACAACCGACTTCAATGCCGCGCTATTCATTTTCAGTACCAATTTTGAGATGTTTATCTCAATATCTCTGGAGATACTTATCATACCTCGATAAAATTACCATGGTACCACACTTGGGATATCTCCTTTCGAACAAAAAAAGAATAATCGAAATCGGTTCATAAACGACGAAGTTATCCGCGAACAAACATTAAAAAAATATTCATTTTCAGTACCAATTTTGAGATGTTTATCTCAATATCTCTGGAGATACTTATCATACCTCGATAAAATTACCATGGTACCACACTTGGGATATCTCCTTTCGAACAAAAAAAGAATAATCGAAATCGGTTCATAAGCGACGAAGTTATCCGCGAACAAACATAAAAAAAAAAAAAAAAAAAAAAATATATATACGGTCGAATTGAGAAACCTCCTCCTTTTTTTGAAGTCAGTTAAAAAGTGTGGAGGCAGGCGCGTGCGCGTTCAGCGCGCGATCAGTAACTAGTGGCCGAGGCAGGCGATCGAATGAGCTCGAAGCATCGGAACAATAGAAGCGGTGTTTGGGGTCCGTAGGACAGGCAACCCGAGCCATTTAGCGTTTGCTTTTGAACTCACGAGTTCCGTAGGAAATCATTAAGTTTTGATATTTAAGTAGGTATTAAGATAGTAAATAAATACTTTATATTGTATAATTTGTGTAGTTTTTAGTGTAGTATTTAATATTTTTAATAAGTTTTATTTAGATGTTTTAGACTTTTATTATTTGACCTAGATTTAGTAACGGCGCTAGACGCAACGTTACAATAACTTCGAGAAGGAAATCCAGAGAAGAATTCAGCTGGGCTGGGCAGCATTCGGAAAACTCCGTCGAGTCTTCTCGTCGCCTATACCACAGTGTCTAAAGACAAAAGTCTTTAACCAGTGCGTCCTACCTGTGATGACATACGGAGCCGAGACGTGGACACTCACAGTCCGACTGGTCCACCAGTTTAAAGTCGCTCAGCGAGCTATGGAGAGAGCTATGCTCGGTATTTCTCTGCGGGATCGAATCCGGAACGAAGTAATTCGCCAGAGAACTAAAGTTATCGACATAGCTCAACGGATTAGCAAGCTGAAGTGGCAGTGGGCTGGTCATATCTGCCGCAGGACTGATAACCGTTGGGGCAGACTTGTCCTAGAGTGGAGACCGCGAATCGGCAAACGTAGCGTAGGACGTCCTGTGACCAGGTGGAGCGACGACATACGCAAAGCGGTGGGCAGTGACTGGAAGAGAAGAGCCGAAGATCGGGCTCAGTGGCGCATCTTGGGAGAGGCCTATGTCCAGCAGTGGACTGATACAGGCTGATGATGATGATGATGAATTAATTAGGAGGTAAGTTCAGTTATACTACAATTTAAATTATTCAACTTTAAAGATAAATAAATAAATCTGATGTAAAAATAAACCTCTATTGTACTCTTCTTACTGGAAAATGCTTACCATTTACACTCACTTTTTGTATCCCATGTATTCTTGCCTTTATTAAGTGCTAACGCGGGGTGCACTTTTCTATACAAATGTATTCCCCCGTTTCCTCCCTGGAAAATGCTTTTAGAGAAAAATGTGTGTCTACAAAAATCAAGGTCTACTGTAGCTATCATTTACTTTCTTTGACCAACCAATTACAAATAGAAATATGATCTTAAAGCGGAGATTAAAAGGCTTTTTACAATTGGTTGGTAAAAAAAACAAATAGCTACAGCAGACCTTATATTTTTAGCCGACTTCAAAAAAGGAGGAGGTTTCTCAATTCGACCGTATATATATATATATATATATATTTATGTTTGTTCGCGGATAACTTCGTCGTTTATGAACCGATTTTGATTATTCCTTTTTTGTTCGAAAGGAGATATCCCAAGTGTGGTACCATGTGAATTTTATCGAGGTCTAATAAGTATCTCTAGAGATATTGAGATAAACATTTCAAAATTGGTACTGAAAATGAATAATAATAATATAGTGCGGCATTGAAGTCGGTTCTTTTTAGTTTTTAAACGATATTATGTAGAAACAAGTTTTGCTCTAGAAGCATTTTCCAGGGACAAAACGGAGAAATACATTCGTATGGAAAAGTGCATCCCGCGTTTCCTCTTAAAGTTTTCCACGACACAGGATCTCCTAGTGTAGAATTTCAGGGTTTTCTACGTTAATTATGTTTATTAATATTCATATATTTATAAGCCTCCAATGTATGAATCTTACATAGTTAAGTTATTTCAAAATGAATTATTCATTAATTCAAAATCATTTATTAATTTCTCAGAAGGTAAGAAACTCAATCAAGGTAATCTGACAGATAGCATTGATAATAGCTCACCGGATTAGCAAAATAAGGAAAAAGGCAGCTAAAAAATCTATGACCATAATTGTAAACTAGTTTTTGAATAATCACTGCAAGAAGACAAAATACTCTTCTAGACCTCGTTATCGATAAATAATATCGTTTAAAAACTAAAAAACAACCGACTTCAATGCCGCGCTATTCATTTTCAGTACCAATTTTGAGATGTTTATCACAATATCTCTGGAGATACTTATCATACCTCAATAAAATTACCATGGTACCACACTTGGGATATCTCCTTTCGAACAAAAAAAGAATAATCAAAATCGGTTCATAAACGACGAAGTTATCGGCGAAAAAAAAAAATAATGATATATATACGGTCGAATTGAGAAACCTCCTCCTTTTTTTGAAGTCGGTTAATAATCGTTTGTCGTGCTATAAGCTAAGATGCCAATGTCTAGCAGTTGACTAGTATATTGGCTAATTATGGGATTATAATCTCACTGACTCGAAATTTTAGCATGAAACAGTCTAACTAGACCTACAACATCACTTCAGCTATATGTTAGAGTTAGACTATAGGTTTTCCAACAGTGAGACTCTCTTTTTACTCTCATATTATATTTGTTACATATTCCACTACTACGTATATCAATGACGCTGCGCCAATTCTAACAAGAACATAAGAAGAAGTGTCGCAGTGTAGCAGCTATAATTATTATAGTTGCGCAATCCGCCGAAGATTGGGCTCAGTGGCGTGTCTTGGGGGAGGCCTACGTCCAGCAGTGGACTGATACCAGCTTATAATGATGACCATGAATCCATCGGGCGATACCACAGGCGATACCATGAATGGACCATACAGTGTCACTTCGGCGTGGAACTAGCAAATTCAGCAATTAAACAATTCATTTTACTTACAGACTTTCCACTCTCACATCAAAGGACTGTTCTGATTTTTAATTGAAACAACATTTATTGTAAAAGTTTTTTTTAGCAAAAAAGAAGTTCAACAATATCGGTCTTTTTATACCCTCAACGCCGAGCGTACATAAATGCTAACTATGCTAACTTGCTAACTTATATTATAAATGCAAAAGTAACTCTGTCTGTCTGTCTGTGTCACTTTCTCGCCAAAACCAATGAACCAATTTAAATGAAATTTGGTACACAGATAGTCTAGAGCCTGAGATCGGACATAGGCTACTTTTTAATGCGAAATCAGGGTTGAAAGGAGGGGATGAAAAGTTGTATGGAAGTATCGTCATTTTAGGAGCTAGAAACATGAAACTTATTTTTTAGGCTGTTAATTTGGTATAAATAAATTTTACATTCAAAGTTTGTAAAAGTTTTACCCTCAAGGGTGGATAAGGGAGGGGAGGGAAGGGGGTGGGGGGAAAGTGAGGGGAAAAGGGGTGGAGGGAAGAGAGAGGGAGCGGGGAGGGGGCACGGCGTGGTACGGTGCGGTGTAGGTGGGATACGCATGTGTCTTATTTGTAAAATAATTAGCCTAAATATTTAAAAATGTTACCCAAAGACACTATTCCACGCGGACGAAGTCGCGGGTACAGCTAGTTATTCATAAATAGAAATATAATTCACAGTACAAATTGACAACTTCGATTAACCTTCTAATTAAAGTAAAAGCTTAACTTACTTAATTTAATGAAACGCCAATAACTTGAACTAACTACTTTCATTAAACACATTATTCATTGCAAGGCATCGAAATGAAACGGATATCATGGTTTTCGAAAATATTCTATAAACGCAAGAATAAAAATATTCTAGTCCAAGTACCTGTAGAAGTTTTACTCGAAAACAGAATTGAGAAAGAATTTCAATCTATACTTTTTCCTTTAAACATTGTGCATCTGTTTTTATTCAGTATCAAGTATAATTTACTCTATGATTATTTGACTCCAAATAGCTGTTTTTCAAATATAATTAACGTCATTGGAGGTGTTTTTATTGTCGGACTCTGTGTCTACACTATTCTATGTAATTTAGCCAATAAAATAGTGCTTTGGTATTCATCAGTGGCTTCATTTGCCATATATTTAGATGTGTATTACTATATGTTTGGTTCTATATTGTACATGTGTTTTATTATAAGAAAGAGTCACGTCCACGTCAAGTTCCTATTGAAAGTAAACAAAATTTTTAACATTTTTAAACTAAAGTGCAAGATTAGAAATATCATCATCGGGCACTGGCTATGCATCGTTATATATGGCATTTATTTTATTTTTTTCTTTTTATGTTTTTTATTGAATGAGGATGAATATAGTTACTTTGTCTGTGGATTGTATTGGAGCAACTATGATATAAGCATCATCAATGCTATTTGTATGATAAAGCTTATGACAAGATTTACTGATATATGGACTATTGAATTGATCAAATGTCAATCAAATGAATACAAAAGACTGTTCGATGTGTATGTTGTCCTGGTAGACTCATATGCATTGTTTCAAGATACTTTTGCTGCATTTGTAAGTAGAAGATACTTTTTCATAATAATATTATTTTCGTCATAATAATATATATTAATATAGAAATATATATATTCATAGTTATATTTTTGTTAAAGAGAAATCAACTTCATCTTATGTCTAAAGACACTGTCTGTGTATCCAACTACGAATAAATAAATAACCAATGACAAATGCTTTCCTATATGCAATAAAAAAAATCTCAGTATATGGACGCTACATATTAGATATTACATCGTTTGATAAAATAGAGTCGCAATGGAATGAGACATGCTTATCATTAAGCTTCAAAATATCAAGTTTTGAGAAGTTAAAAAATCGTAAACATATTGATGGGCTGGGCACGTGTCCAAACGGAGTGACGACAGATGAAAGACAAGTCTTTCATGTGTATTGCCTTGGCAAGGCAAACGTTGTGTTGATCATCCATCAAGGTGGGTCGACGATATAGCCAGGATCAGATGGTCAAATTCGTACATAATTAATGACGTATAGATAGAATCGAGAAGAATTGTATCATTTGATAGAGGGCTTTAGCCTGTAATGGGTTCAAACTGTCTGCCAATGTAAGCAGCTAGCACTGTACCATTGATAGGTATATTCAATTCTTTGAATTGAATTGATAATTGTATCGATGTATGATATAGTGTAGCGGTACAGAATTATAACCGCTAGGTACACTTTACCATTGTACTATTATTTATTCTGGACCATACATCGATTTCTATCGAGCCAAGTTTTCTCATTTTATGGCCAACAGAACTTTGAGGCCAATATTGACCGCTCCATGGTTCGCTTTGCTACTTTTATTCAACGTGTTATTTTAATAGTCACTTACTTGTATGTCAATCAGATATTTTGCCACACATTGGATACATCGATGCACTGTCTGCTTTATACAGCGATATTAATAGAAGGGCTCCATGATGTTTATGTAAGTAAAAAATTGTAATATTAAACGCCAGGTGTAAAGGTACGGCCACACCGTGTGCGCGGGCACGATTAGATAGTTCAGTAGTTTTTGTACCGACTGGTGCAAACCAAACGCGATCCACGGCGATCAGAAAATGATTGAAAATCAGATCGCGCCCGCGCATCCAACGCAGGACGCCGCGGCAAAGAAAAGATAATAATGCCGCGGTGTGCTTAGCCTTGTAATAAATGTTATTGCAATATATTTAAACATTTCATTAAATTGTGCTATGGCAACAACATACTCATGCAATCGTATATTTATGTATGGGTGATCGTAGAACGAAATTTATCGGATATTATGAAACCTCAAATTGCTCCCTAGAAGCTCCTAGGTTGTTTCTAGTAATAACCGTGTTTATCCCATCCTACTTCTTATAATATTGATACAAGTAAAAAATATTTTTAAAAACAAGCTTTTATCTGGGACAATGAACTAAAATGTTAAAAATAAATTCTAGTAAGTATTTGGCGTGTAGGTACTTACCTATATTCTTAAACGCTTGAAGCACTACCCGTATTTCAGGCTAGGTAATTACTATACTTCAGTGCCTCAAGCTTTTAAAAATATAGGTAAGTACCTACACGCCAAATACTTACTAGAATTTATTTTAAACATTTAGTTCATTGTCCCAGATAAAAGCTTGTTTTAAAAAATATTTTTTACTTATAATTTATTTTTAACTTTTTAGTAGGTAGGTATAGATACCGACTAACTACCAAGTATTTAAGAGAAGGTATGATGTTTTAAAATATTCCACGGATATTTGATGTGATTATGGGTAAAGTGCTCTTCAAGGAAAATCAATCGACTCGGTGGGGCTATGTTGCTTTATAACAGAAATACCATGGCCACCTTCCAGCTTCATCATCAGAACCTGGATAACATCTAGGCGTAAAGTTCTCTTCAAGACATATCAATCGAGCCCAAACTCGGTGGGGTTATGTTGTTTTATCACAGAGATGCCGTGGCCACCTTCCGTCTCCATCATCAGATTAGCTCCATGGTACCAAAACATTGTATTGTCACCGAAGATACAAAAGTACACCAAATTTGAGTCCAATCGGACATCGGGAAGTGGGTCTAATTTAGCTTCCAAGATTCCACCCGAACATACATAGTGACATACATACATACATTGCAAGTTAAATAAAAGCTTGTAACTTGTAATAAAAATGCGAAAGTGTTAAGCATTCACGCAGTGCAATGTGCATGAAATTTTGCGCTCAGATAATTTAAAACCTATATTAGCACACATTTAATACAATTTTATTTTGACGTAGGCGAATCTGCTAGTCACAGCTAATCCATAATAATATCACTGAAAGGTGATTCCTCAGCGTTAATTTTTTGTTTGCTGCCCAAAACAGGACCACTAACAACATTTTGGTATTTCAGTTTTGGCGCACATTTTCAATCCTAGCACTTTGGACAACTAAGAACATAACTCTGCAATGGTTACTAGGAGTGCAGTGTGAGAAGTTTTACATCGCACAAGAACGGGTAACAGTGGCCTGTACTTCGAAGATCAAAACTGAGTCAGGTAGGAGTATCATATTCATAGACATAGATTTTATATTGATGTCCCATTGTTGTATTCACTGAAAGCGTCAAGCTCACTCACCATCTTCTTCGTGGTATGTCGCGTTGTCAGTTAGCTGTATCAAGGCGCTAATTAGTGGTGATTTTGTCCAAAGCTTGTCCAATATGCGGCAAATAATATGGTTAGCATAGTTCCACTTTAGCTAAGTGCTTTTAGAGCTACGTCAACAATTTGGGTTTTGAAGCGTAGCTCGGAGTTTTTTAAGTTATTAGAATGCTACGCTCTATTGCCCGTTGGTAAACTTTGAGTTTAGACTTTAGGATGTAGTCAAAGACCAAGTCTGTGCAAGGAAGAATGCACATGTCCATAAGTTTTTATTTTTATGAGTTTTAATTTTACAGAAAGGTTCATTCATGCATCATCATAAGTTTCTTTATTGACCAATAGCTCTTCTATACATTATCGGTGCGTCTAGCAACCTGTGTATCTTTTCTGCTCTGGAAGGAGACTAATTGGGCCAAGGTAGATGTACTCATGGACATATTGCATTTCTTCGCCGCTGATTTTAAGCTTGTGTTTGGTGGAATTAGTCATTACTTTGGTCTTTCACATGATCATGTATAGTCCAACTTAAAGGCTTGCTTTGTTTAGTACTTGGAGCATCCTTTGTAGTTCAGTTGCTGAATATGAGACTTACTATTATTTAACTGCAAGTAGACAAGCACTGGACCACTTTGCCATCTGATGGTGGATGGCCATAGATGGTATTGTACGCGTCTGGAAGTTAAAGACGGTGGTGACAAGAGGCGTTGGATAACCAAAAAATATATTTTCAACATAGGGTAACGGTCCTAAACTGTCTTCTTATTCGATCAGTGCGTGGTTCAAGCCTCTTAGCCAGTCATCTTTTCACCTTAGGTTAATAAAAATCCAAGTCTAAGGTCATGGGAAGGTTACAATGTCTCCTAGACATCAATGAATTGTCATTGACAAACTGCATTTATCTTCTGGTTATTTTCAGAGAGTGAAAGAAGAATCTGCAAGAACATCTTACGGTTGTCCTCGAATTTAAATAAGATTAACATCTTCGGGATCTACCAACTGGCCTCAACTGTTCCTCTAATATTGTTGGACTTCATTTCTACCTATACTATTGTTATGCTGCAGTTTGCGTTAACATTGTAATTTAAGATTGATATTGGATTAAACAAAGGCGTTATAGGAGTTCTTAGGATGCCCAATCTCTTAGCAATTGACGAAACGTCACACTGGTGCAAATTCGATACGAGTTCTGCTAAATAAAGTTCTAATAATCACAATATTCATATTTATATTACTTCTCACCCTCACCTTTTTTTCTATAAACCAACATAGAGCTGTAGTGACGATTTGAAGTCAGTCATCTGAATGAAGTCAGTCAGTATAAGTGTTTATCAAGGTCCAGTAGCCAATAGTTCATTGTTCGACATTGGCGTTTTAGCTTATTACCATCTTTGATCACATCATCACATACAATAGAGATAATTGCTATAAGCTAGCGTAGTTTTATATAATACTAGCTGTGCCCGCTAATTCGTCCGCGTGGAGTCTTTGGGTAGCATTAACTAATAAGACAGATACGTATCCCAGTTATACCGCACCCTAACACGCCATGCTAATCCTCCCTTCCCCTCTCCCCTCACTTACCCTCCCCTCTCCTTTCCCCTCACTTACACATCCTCTCCCCCTTCCCTCACTCCCACTTCCTCTCCCCCTTCCCTTCCTTCCCCTAACTAACCCTACCCTCCCCCTCCCCTCACTTCTACATCACCTCCCCCTCCCCTCCCCCTGCTAGAAGCTTGAAACTTATTTTTTAGGCTGTTGATTTGACATAAATAAATATGGAATTCAAAGTTTGTGAAGGGATAGAAGAAGGGGGAAGGGGAAGGGGGAGGGAGGGGAGGGGAAGGGGAAGGGGAGGTGAGGGGAAGGGGAAGGGGAGGAAAAGGTAAGGGAGGGGGAAGAGGGGGAAAAGGGGAGGGGAGAGGGAATTGAGGAGAAGGGGAGTGGAGGGGAGTGGGGAGAAGAGAGGGGGAGGAAAGGGGAGGTGGAAGGGGGGAAGGGGAGGGGGAGGGTGAAGTGAGGGAGGGGAGGGGGAAGGGAGAGGGGGAGGGAAGGGGAGAGGGGGAGGGAAGGGGAGAGGGGAAGAGAGGGGAGAGAAAGAGAGGAAGGAAGGGGATAGGGAGGGAAGGGAAGAGGGGGGAGGGGAGAGGGGATTAGCGTGGCGTGGTACGGTGCAGTGTAGGATACGAATGTGTCTTATTTGTAAAATAATCAATCGAAGTAATTAAAATTCTACCCAAAGACACTATTCCACGCGGACGAAGTCGCGGGTACAGCTACTATATTTATATCTAATCAACAGCCTAACTGTGTTCTTTCTCAGGCTCTAGACTATCTTTGAACTTCATTTTATTTCAATCGGTTCAGTAGAACATTTAAATAAACCTTACATATTTCCATACAAACTTTCATCCCCTACTGTTATTTTACACCCTTGAGGGTAAAACTTTTACAAACTTTGAATGTTATATTTATTTATATTTAATTAACAGGTTAAAAAATAAGTTTCAAGCTTCTAAGCTTTAATAAACTGGCCAAGTGCAAGTCGGACTCGCACTCGTAGGGTTCCGTAACACAGTAGAGTATTCTATAACTATGATTTTTCGCAACTACAAAAATAACTTTGTTTTTCATAGTGTTTGTATGAAAAACAAAGTTATACTTGCGGTCGCTATATCTCAACAACTGCTGACTGTATCTTGTTCACCAATTTTCGTTGAAAGTTTTTATTGAGATCTACAGAATCTATTTTTTCTAGATTTTTCACTACCTTACTTTAGAAGTTAGAGGGGGGAGGGGGGACACACACACATTGTACCACTTTAGACGCGCCTATCTTTTAAATGATTGACTTTGAGAAAAAAACGATTTTAGGAACCTCAATGTCATTTTTAAAGACCTATCCATAGACACCACCCCCATACGTATAGGTTTGAAGAAAAAAAATAAGTCAAAAGTCAAAGCATTTATTCAGTATATGGGCAAATTTAAAATTTGCACTTACACACGTCAAATTACATTAAACAGATCATATTCAATAAAAAATATTATAGATATAACAGAAACATAACTTATTGCTTTGAATTTACAAAAAAAAAACAAAGGTATTGAGCCATTCAGCTTTCATCTAGACGTCGAACGTCACACTTAAAACACATGTTTAATTCCCCTGATTAATGTAGGGCTGCCAACCGTACTATTACGTGCACCCGCAACCCAGTGCATGTTTCAGTACTTCAGACAATTTTTATAAAAATCGTATACAGTTCCCCAAAAAAGAACCACTAACTTTCCACAACCTGAATTGAGGTAAAATTAATCTATTTTTGTGTCTTGTATTGAAATTATGTACATCGGACCTCTTATCATAATCATTCAAATTTTTGCGTACATACATAATATTTTTTATATATATATTGACATGCCACTGTGAGAATTTTAATCTCCTTAAATTTTTCACGAAGTTTTTTTTTAAGTTTTGTTCCAGTTCCATGTATGGGATGCCCCCCTTAAACTTTTAATTTTTTTTTTTGTATTAAAATCGGAAAGTGGCTTACAGAATACATCTTCACAAGTTTTCTACACAAGTTTCAATGCTGTAATCCTAATAGTTTCAGAATAAAATGGCTGTGACAGACAGACAACAGACATGGCGAATCTATAAGGGTTCCGTTTTTAGGGTTCCGTCACCGAATGGCAAAAAACAGAACCCTTATGGATTCACCATGTCTGTCTGTCGGTCCGCATGTCACAGCTATTTTATTCCGAAACTATTAGGACTACAGAATTGAAACTTGGTAGGTGAAGCGCTTTCCGATTTTTATAAAAAAATATAAAAGTTTTAGGGGAGCCCCCTTAAACTTATATCCCATACAGGGAACCGAAACAAAAAAAATTCTTCAAACCTACACGTGGATAGGTCTTTAAAAATGACATTGAGGTTCCTAAAATCATTTTTTCTCAAAGTCAATCATTTAAAAGATAGGCGCGTCTAAAGTGGTACAATGTGTGTGTCCCCCCCCTCCACCCTCTAACTTCTAAAGTAAGAGAGTGAAAAATCTAGAAAAAATAAATTCTGTAGATCTCAATAAAAACTTTCAACGAAAATTGGTTTGAGCGATATACAGCCAGCAGTTTTTGAGATATAGCGCCTGCAAAGATAACTTTGTTTTGTGGTTGCGAACAATCATAGTTATAAAATACTCTACTGTGTTTCGGAACCCTACGAGTGCGAGTCCGACTTGCACTTGGCCAGTTTTTTTGCCATTCAGCTACGGAACCCTAAAAATGACGATACTTCCATACAGCTTTTCATCCCCCCTTTCAACTCCTTACAACCCTCTTTTCGCATTTAATAGTAGCCTATGTCCTTTCTCAGGCTCTAGACTATCTGTATACCAAATTTCATTTAAATCTGTTCTGTGGTTTTGGCGTGAAAGTGACACAGACAGACAGAGTTACTTTCGCATTTACAATATTAGTAATAATGAAGTGAGGATTTATTTTTTGAGCTCCGTTGGCGTAAAGCATAAACGGCTTGACATCTAAGCAAGAGGTTGCCGGTTCAAATCCTAGCACGGGTGTTCGTCGATTCAATTCAATTCAATTTATTCAGTAAACAATAAAACATTGTGTGTGAAATAAATACAAAATGCATATAAGGCTACAAAAATATTCACATTTTAAATTATTTTATTTTTTTTAATAACAAACAAAACCAAAAAATAGTAATAATGAAAACAAAAATAAATTAAACATTAATTAAATCGATAAAATGTTATTAAAATTACATATTCATGCCAAAAATAATAAATAATCCGAAAAAAAAAGTAACAAAGAAAAGCATAAAAGTAAGATAGGTGGTAAGAGTATATAAGTATATCAAATTTCCATTTGACTTGCGTCCAAAAATACCTTACCACCATCAAGGAGAAAATCTGCCGCGATAACCTTACGGTGTTCCGGCAGCACACAGCCCTTGAGAGTCAAAATATTCTAGGCCTAGCGTATTACCTCGTCATCGCTTACCACCAGGCGATATAGTGGTCAGACGCTGAGCTTGGAGTCAGTTACAACCGCAACGTGACGCGACGTGACGATGCTTTTGGTTTCGCGCGGCGCAGCGCGGCGCACCAAACTATCTTAATGCAATGTGTATCTTATTGTGTAGTTAGTAAAGTTCAATTGTTTATCACGCGGCTTCCCGCTGCGCTACGCAGTGCCACGGTAATATAATAAACAATATTACTACAGTTTTACAATCATACAGTTTGGAATCGAATGTACTTGCGCAGAGCAACGGCGGGGTACTCGCGGGGAAGCGGGCGGCGTAGATCGCGGTCCTCAATCTCGCTTAGTTTGTGCACTCGCACTTTGCGGGTCGCCCCGACAGTGCAAGATCGAGTTTTAATTACGAGAATGTTGACGACATTAATTAAAATGGTGCACACTTGTTCTGTGTATGGATGTTCCGACAGCAAAACACAACAAGGACTTTCGATTTCATTTCCCCGTGACGCGAGGGAATTTTTTTCCTATAAGTAACTATGTATCTAACCAAACATTGTCTAATACGTACTATTATTTGCAATGAAATGAGTTTATTTCACGTGAAATATAGTATAAAAAAAGTTGCTTGTAAAATTATTTCGCACATAAAATAGCACATAAATTACTAAAACAAAAGCAAAAAATGTTCAATTTACATGAATACTAGGTATACTATACAATACTTATTTTGTATAAATTAATAATACCCCAATATACAAAGTTATTTAGTAAAATTGAGTTGAGGATAAAACTGACTTCAAGAAGCTTGGTGAAAAAAATATTTGGTACCCTATGTAGGCAATGATCTTCTATATAAACTAAGGTTTGTACCTAAGTACATACGCATCACGCAGCTATGATCTTGTGTGAACCAGTGTTTAACACTATTAATAAGTTTATTTGATATAGAACTACCTACTTATGCTTCGCGCACGGGCTACGGCTGATCACGCGATGATAGATTATTTTATTTATGTAAAAAAGTACTATCGTATAGAATATCTCTGTGAGACATTCTTGATCATTTATTTTTCAAAATCAATAAAAAAAAAACCTCTTAATAGGTATAATATCAGCACGTAGTTTGTTTTTGACAACCCTTGCACATTTACGACTGATAGCGTATGTACGTACTCGGGCGTCGGTGTCGTCCGAAATTAAAAGCGATTCTCAACTGTATGATTGTAAAACTGTGATATTACCGTGGCGGTGCAGCGCGGCGCAGCCTTGCGCAGCGAGACGCCGCAGCGCGCAGCCTGTGAAATGTGTATCTTTTTATGTAGTAGATAAAGGTCTTTTTAGGGTTCCATAGGGTAAAACGGGTAAAACGGGACCCTATTACTAAGACTCCGCTGTCCGTCTGTCTGTCTGTCTGTCTGTCTGTCTGTCACCAGGCTGTATCTCATGAACCGTGATAGTTAGACAGGTGAAATTTTCACAGATGATGTATTTCTGTTGCCGCTAAAAACAGAATAAAGTTAAAAATGATAGAGAGATAGAATAAAGTTAAAAATACAAGAAACGTATTTTTTTCGGCATTTTACGCCATTTATGAACGCTTAGTTAGGTAAACGTCGCGTTATATTAAAATGTGGATTCCGAACACCTTTGTTAGACGTTAGATGGCGTTATAAGAAATAAAATGTTTAATTATTATTATTTTATGCTGGCGAAAAATGATAGTGGTATTTTTTGCTCGATCTTATAAAATATACTGTAGTGTGGTACGGAACCCTACGAGTGCGAGTCCGACTTGCACTTAGCCAGTTTATATGTATCACTCTCTTAATAAGTGCGCGCCGCGTCGATCTCGACAGCGGAATCCGCGGTGAGATTCGAATTACGAACTACAAAATTCACTCGTAACACGATCGTAATACGGTTGAATTTCGTAATACGATATTGAAATCTCACCGCGGATTCCGCTTCCGAGATAGCTTACAGAATAGCCCATATAAGTTCTATAAACAATATATAAAAATTATTTTAGGAATCAAAACATTCTTTAACATTAACTGAGGTAAAGGTAAAAAGTCAGAAAACACAAAAAAAACTTATTAATACGGGAATTTTACGGTGACTTACGCGAGATCGATATACCGATCGACTTATGTTTCAGTATCATACCTACGATATTGCGCAAGTCGCGTTAATATCCGTTTTTCAATTAATATAATTAAAATATACTTACGTGAGTTTTTCATAGACTTTATACTTAAATTACGTATTAGATGGATATGTTTTATAAATCAGAAAAATTATAATTTATCACTCACTTCACTAGTTTAGAGGGTTGATCAGGTCTATTCTATAGGTTTTCTGGCACAATTAGAGCCAGTTTCAGCGGTTCCCGATAATGCGTTAGATCGTTATCTGACACATGACGCCATATAAATATAGCTGCCAAAATTCTGTATGATTTCTTCATAATTGCGCTATCAGGAACCGGTGAAAGTGGCGCTTAGTCTCTTATAATTAAAACAAGGAATTGAAATAAGTAATCAGATATTTTTGCATAATATTTAATTGTACATTAAAATTCATTAAATTATATTTACAAAATAACACGTATCCTAACAAATATATTATAAAAACTAATAGAAATTAAATATCATTCCAAACTAAATACCTATAAAAACATGGCTCGATGTTATATAAATAATATTAAGCTTTTAGTCTATTGAAATGTTACTTATTTTTTGGCAGACGACACAATTTTAAATCCAAGTTTGTGAGGTCGAAAGTCGACTAAAAGTAACAAGACCAAAGTTGTAGAGAATTTATCCTGCAAAATAATGTTTTACAAATTTTCTAATTTGCCAGACAAATAAAAAATCTGCTCCCCTTTTTCCAAGATGGCGGCCAGAGGATAAGGGCTGCGACCCCACAAACTTACATTTAACCTTACATCTAAAATATAAAATTGCGACCTCTGACAAACGCAACCTCATATGTAACTTTTTAATGGACTATTTCTTTTGTTTCTCATAAAAACATGGCATTTTGTGCAATAACATCGATTATAACAAAACTTTATTAAAATCAATAAATCGTAACATTTTAAACGTGAAAGCCTCAAGTTTTAAATAATATAAATCTTAATTAACATAAATTATTCGTTTTACTTGGCAGTGCTATTAATAAAATCACATTACTACCCTTAAAAAGATGCCAAGACACAAGACATAATGAAATGCTACCAAAGAATTAGAAAGTAATCTCAACCTTTCTTATTTTGCAACTTAACGGAGTTTGAATTTATTCAGGTTATCAGAGACGAGCTCCCTGATTCTCAATCATTCGAAAGCAAATTCGGATTCAGAAACTGCCTCTCCTTCGACTTAGATCTTTGTAATTCACAACGCTCTAATCTTTTTGATATTTGAAAAAAAAAACAGTGATTCTAATCTTAAAGGTTTCAGCGACTAAATAGCTTACGGAATAACAAATATTCGCAATTCAAAATGACGTTTCCGAATTTGAATGTATCAGATTGAAATGAGAATCAGCCACCTGAACAGACTAGCTAGCCCTGAAAAGATGACTGCCAACCATCAGTTATGGAGAGACACTTAAAGAACAAGAAGGAATTTATTAAGTTACTCAAAAAAAATTTGAGACGTAATTGAACATTTAAATGTAAGTAGTAGTTATCAAAACGATTGATTGGTTATAGAATGGAGTAAATTAAACTTTCACATTCTGGACCTAGCGTGCTACCATTCTCGACCGCATAGACACCAAAAAGTGAGATAGTGGTCAAACGCTATCCTATACGATATGAAAAATAAGACTTTTTAAGAGCACAGAAAACAAAATTAGGTAATTCGTTATGTTTCGTGACAGGCATCATCAAATTCGTTCGGTATATTTATTGACGTCTTCCTTTTAATATTAGTACTCTTAAATATAGACGCTAAAGGTTACGAGAATTTCATGGCTCCCCGCGACCTCTGCCAAATGTATGACACAACGACACTACTAATCAGTGATCCGAAGAACACCATACCTGCCCCCCATACAGCTGCTGATGGGGATACGCAGAACCCACTAGGCTCAGGCAAGTCCTCAGCAAATACCACCCTGAGACCTTTACTGATGGTAGTCCTCGGCTCCTCATAAGTTCTGTTCCCGATGTGGATAAGATCTCTCCTTTTACGTCTAGGCTCGATACTTCCAGGATTAGGACAGACGTCACAATCAGTCTTGCACAGCTCAACATCGCATTGGATAATGAGGTCCATCTCATCAGGGAACTTGAAAGCGTTGAAGAAAGCAAAGGCTATGATAGACGCTCCAGTATTACCGGTATCCTTGGTCTTCTGGAAGGCTCCAAAGAGTTTAGGTTTTAGTACGCAACCGTTGCTGTCAGTGAGAGGAACGACGTGGCGGCTTTCAGAGTCGCGAGCGACGCACTCTCGTACTAAAATGTCGAATCCTGGATCTCCAGTAACTGACACCACCAAAGTCATCACTTCTCCAATTTTGATTAATCCATTAGCTTCAGGAGCAAAAGGTCCTCTACCAGTTTGAATATCTAAGCGAGCCATGGCTGTGTCTCCACTGAAGTTGCTAGTGATCTGATTTAACATACCTACACTGAGTGAAGACACAAGCTGCTTTGTTAGATTTCCTTCCCACAAACACCTGACTCTGCGGATATGATCCCAGACTTCTTGAATACCAGGCTCGTTCTGCAAGACTAGAACGTTTTCTAAGTAAGCTTGACCTTCGTTTTCGAAGTCGCTGTAGAATCTTGTACCGCAAGTGTTCAAACTGACAGTGAAAGAGAATTTCGTCTGTCCAGAGTCTTGTTGGACGTAGACGCATTCCTGGTCGTTGAAGTGGTCTTGGGAGTAGACGATTCCATTGTAAGGTTTGTTGAATTCGATATTAATGGTCATCATTTCTTTGCCGCAGTCAACGGTGATGGCGTGGATGTGAGGAGGGTGACGGTCATCATCAGCGTCAGATGCAGCACTCTGAGCTTCACCGGAAACTGTGCCTGCATTTTCGATTTGTCCGGGGTTGTAAGGAGCTGGAGTGGATTGAGGTTGGTAAGAAGATGTGGGTTGGCTGGGTTGGTAGCTGGGCTGGGAAGGTTGGTAAGTCGGCTGACTCGGTTGTTCAGGCTGACTCGGCTGGTAGGAAGGCTGGCTTGGTTGATAGCTTGGCTGTGTAGCCTCAGATGGCTGAGACGGTTGGTAAGCTGGTTCGGTTGGTTGACTCGGTTGGTATGACGGTTGAGTGGGCTGACTGGGCTGGTAAGAGGGCTGGCTAGGTTGGTATCCTGTCTGCTCAGGTTGTGAAGGTTGGTAAGTTGCTTCACTGGAAGGACTAGGTTGGTAGGGAGCGTTGGTAGATGGGCCTTCATTGTATGTAGGGGTGGGCCGGCTTCCAGGTAACGGATATCCAGTGTGTGGTGGCAGGTAAGAAGGTGCCTCGAAAGGTCTCGGTTTCTCTGGCCTTCCACCCAAATATTGACGAGCTGAAAACATTAAAAGCATGTATTAGTGTTTTATTAACACTTCCTTTAAATTTCTCCCTCAAGATACCCAAGCGGTGCAGGTGCACAGAGCTGCAAAGAAATAAGAATGACTTATAAACCTGAATAAAAACCATGATATTCCAGGCTCACGTTTTATGAGGAGCTGTACAGCTGAATAGCATCTGAGAAAACACATATTTTAAAATATATATATATACTCCTGTTTCTATGTAAAGTTTGTTAGTAAATTTGACGTCATGTTAAGTTTAAGACGTAGAAGTAGAGGTCAGACCTTTCCTATTATGGTGCTGGAAAGTCTGCTGTATCCATTGCAGCAGATCTCCAACCATCTCATCGGTGACTGCGACTTGGTCCGAGGCTGGAAGGTCATCAGAGATGAGCATCTTTACAGATGGAAGACTAGACCACACCGAGTTACAGAGGACAAACTATCTTGTTAGAAATCTACTGGAGGTAGTTAGTGAATCCTGCTGAAGGAGACTTAGTGTAGAACCACAAGTCATTCCAAACAAAATTGGTTATTGATATTGATCGCAAGAGCTGTGTAGGGTAGGTGCGGGGTGGAATTATCTGCCGAGCAATGTCTAGCTGACATGTTTTGACTTTTTCTTCTTTGATCTAACTTTGTTGGTTAATTATGTTTCTTTTAGTGTTATTTACACTTTATATTTGGGTCCATTGTTATATACACTCCAAAATTTCATCGTACCGACGGAATTTGAACCCACGCCTCCTGGGAAACATATGACCGATACTGTACCAATTTAGCTACAGTATGCCCCTACCGATACGACAAAACTACTGGATTGTAATTTAACCAATTATCCATTAATTAATAACTTTAAATTGCATTAAATTACTTCGCTTTTTATAAAAACAATAAAATATGCAAATATTAAAACAAGCAATAAAAACAATGCAAATCCCACAAAGTGAGTAAAACAATATAAAAGATTTAACATCCCCCGCCCCTACCCTGTCAGCACAGCTTCTACAATAGCCCTACAGACACCACAAGACATTATTTACAATAATATATACAACAATATACAACCGGAAGGAAGTAGAGTTCTCAAGACACAACACAATAGACAGATCAAATTAATTCATGATGTTAGTACCTGCTCAAATGCCGTGAACCTAATAAAATAATTGTACATTGTATTTACATACAATTATGCAGCTTAGATTAAAGATAGCCCTCGGAACATAAGCTCAATATTCCAATAGAAATATTTACAATAGAAAAGAACAAGTTTAGTATAGAAAAGTAAGTACAAAACTAAACCCCGACGACAGAAAAATCACGTTCTGATTTTAGAAATTATGCATGCAAGCAGAGGTGCGAACAACTACGGATACCCAACACGGCTCAATTAACTATTTATTTCTTTTAGATCATGACTGTATGTTCTATAGAGGGCGCCATATTGAATTTAATATAATATCACATCTAATACTATAAGAATCTTTGTCCTGACATACTGACTGACTCACTGACTCACTGACAGACAACGCACAGCCTAAACCGCTGGTCGTAGAGACTTGAAATTTGGAGGGTATATTTGTCTTAGTACGTAAGGGTGTACTAAGAAAGGATTTTCCAAAATTCACCCCTTAAGGGGATGAAATGGGGGTTCAAAGTTTGTATGGAGAAACAAGATTAGATCGTCTTTTCTATCCGAAACTTCACATAAGTGCTTCAGTAAAAAAATAAGTAAAGACGTGTTTCAGGTTTTTTTGGAATTCCACCCCTAAGAGGGTGAAATGGGGTAATAAAGTGTAAAATCAATATTGTTTCGGATTACGCTGAAATTTGGCATGCAGATAGTTATTACGACGTTAATTCCCTCTAAGAAAGGATTTTCCAAAATTAACCCTCTAAGGGGATGAAACGGGGGTTCAAAGTTTATATGGAGAAACAAGATTAGATAGTTTTTTCTATCCGAAACTTCACACAAGTGCTTCAGTAAAAAAATAAGTAAACACGTGTTTCAGGTTTTTTTGAAATTCCACACCTGAGAGGGTGAAATGGGGTAATAAAGTGTGAAAATCTATATTATTTCGGATTGCGCTGAAATTTGGCACGCAGATAGTTATTAAGACGTTAGTTCCCTCTGAGAAAGGATTTTCCAAATTAACCCTCGCAGGGAATGAAACGGGGGTTCAAAGTTTGTATGGAGAAACAAGATTAGATAGTCTTTTCTATCCGAAACTCCACACAAGTGCTTCAGTAAAAAAATAAGTAAATACGTGTTTCAGGTTTTTTTGAAATTCCACCCTTAAGAGGGTGAAATGGGGTAATAAAGTGTAAAATCAATATTGTTTCGGATTACGCTGAAATTTGGCATGCAGATAGTTATTACGACGTTAATTCCCTCTAAGAAAGGATTTTCCAAAATTAACCCTCTAAGGGGATGAAACGGGGGTTCAAAGTTTATATGGAGAAACAAGATTAGATAGTTTTTTCTATCCGAAACTTCACACAAGTGCTTCAGTAAAAAAATAAGTGAACACGTGTTTCAGGTTTTTTTGAAATTCCACACCTGAGAGGGTGAAATGGGGTAATAAAGTGTGAAAATCTATATTATTTCGGATTGCGCTGAAATTTGGCACGCAGATAGTTATTAAGACGTTAGTTCCCTCTGAGAAAGGATTTTCCAAATTAACCCTCGCAGGGAATGAAACGGGGGTTCAAAGTTTGTATGGAGAAACAAGATTGGATAGTCTTTTCTATCCGAAACTCCACACAAGTGCTTCAGTAAAAAAATAAGTAAATACGTGTTTCAGGTTTTTTTGAAATTCCACCCTTAAGAGGGTGAAATGGGGTAATAAAGTGTAAAATCAATATTGTTTCGGATTACGCTGAAATTTGGCATGCAGATAGTTATTACGACGTTAATTCCCTCTACGAAAGGATTTTCCAAAATTAACCCTCTAAGGGGATGAAACGGGGGTTCAAAGTTTATATGGAGAAACAAGATTAGATAGTTTTTTCTATCCGAAACTTCACACAAGTGCTTCAGTAAAAAAATAAGTAAACACGTGTTTCAGGTTTTTTTGAAATTCCACACCTGAGAGGGTGAAATGGGGTAATAAAGTGTGAAAATCTATATTATTTCGGATTGCGCTGAAATTTGGCACGCAGATAGTTATTAAGACGTTAGTTCCCTCTGAGAAAGGATTTTCCAAATTAACCCTCGCAGGGGATGAAACGGGGGTTCAAAGTTTGTATGGAGAAACAAGATTAGATAGTCTTTTCTATCCGAAACTCCACACAAGTGCTTCAGTAAAAAAATAAGTAAATACGTGTTTCAGGTTTTTTTGAAATTCCACTCTTAAGAGGGTGAAATGGGGTAATAAAGTGTAAAATCAATATTGTTTCGGATTACGCTGAAATTTGGCATGCAGATAGTTATTACGACGTTAATTCCCTCTAAGAAAGGATTTTCCAAAATTAACCCTCTAAGGGGATGAAGCGGGGGTTCAAATTTTGGATAGTCATTTTATTCGACATTTCACACAAGTACTTCTGTAAATAAATAAGTAAATACGAGTTTCAGACTTTTTCAAAATGCCACCCTAAAAGAGTGAACTGGGGTAAAAAAGTCTGAAAATCAATATAGTTTCGGATTGCACTTTATTGGGTTTTTCGGGTTTTAAAAATATGAATCTTGATTTGTCTTAGTCACGCGATAACATGAAAACAGGTGAACCAATTTGGCTAATTTTTATTTGATGTCTTTAATGATAGAATCGTTTTTACAAAAGAAAAGTTTTAAGTAAATAAAAGGAGTTTTTAACGCGGGCGTAGCCGCGGGGGACTTCTAGTAGTTTATAAGCGGAAAATCAAAACGCTTTCAACAATATTCAGTATTCAATTGATATCAAAAATATTTGAATAAAAGCACCCATGTACAATCTGGTACATTATTTAGTTTTTAAATTAACAGTATTTTAATTTACGTTAAACAAATAAAAACTTTTAATCAAAAGCAGTTAATAAAGACACATATTGCATACGAGTATGCACATAATTAGCAATGAAAGGCAGATTACGTGGTCAATATTAGAAAGAAAATTACAATAAAGGACCTAAAGGTATTTTTATTTTTTTATTCCAATAAAAAAGCTTATTAGCAATGTCGGTTGCACATCACTAGTAGTCTTGTTTGAAAGTTGCCAATTTCTATTTTCCCAGAGTATTAAATTTTGTTCGGTTTTAAACTCAGAGTAACCAGTCAATTGCAACATAACACGCAAAGTAAAGTTTCAAATAAGAATCGATAGATATATGTACTGTTGTACCTTCTTGATAATATCATGAATATACAATTTCTAAAAACTCGCTATTTACCTAAATGTGATAATAATAACACCTGAAATACATAACAAGTAATAACATTAAAATTTTGAATAAATACCCACGACAGCGTCCTGTAGAAAGTTTCTGCCATAACTATCTAAAAACCACCACTGTTTAATTACGAACCGTTTAAAGATAAAATCGAACTACTTTGTAGTTTTGGAGAAAAATGGCATCATGGATTTGCACAACAATGTTTGCTGCAGCGCCCCCTGGTGAGTTATCACCGTAACACCTATCTAAAAATATGGGCCAGTCAAATCCAAACCCATAACTGAATACTGCATCAAAATTGGACGAGTAGTTTTGGAGAAAAATGGCAACATGTATTTGCACAAACATCCTCTCACCCCAAACGCATATACCGTTCCGTCTTGGGTAAAAAATAATTAAATCAATTTTATAGTGATGACAAAGTTAATTGCGTAAGAGCATAGAGTAATTAATAGTACAAGTAGTAAGAGTAATTAATCTAAATTTACATACAGATAGAATACAGTGAAAGGTCAAAGCCAACATTATTTTTAATTTAGAAAGTCAACAGTTAACTGAAAGTGTGAATAATTCATGAAAATAGATTTAAATTATTATTCTTGTGCCAAATTGTGTAATAGTTGTGCTTGGATTTGCATTTTTGTATTTTTTGTTTTATAATTTGAAGATTTATTCATAACAAAGTCACGGAAGTTAGTTATTTAAATTTTAAAGAAAGACGCGTTTTTTAACCACCGATGTAAAATGAAGGGATGTTATAAGTTTGACGTGTGTATCTGAGTATGTGTGTATATAATTTGTAATGTTTATGTGTTTTAATTTCATGCTGTTTAATTTTATCTACCTATATTGTTTTTAAATATGTAGTGTGTTCAGTATTATCGCGTCACCGTCCCGTCCCGCCACGCCACGCTCGCTGTGTGTGACGAGACTTTTATAATTTTAGTCGCAGTCTATGTTTAAGTATTTATTTGACTTTTAAACTTTATTATGTAAATAACTTAGAGTTCGCTCCCGCCGTCTGTACGCTTAGATCTTTTAAACTACGCAACGGAGTTTGATGCGGTTTTCATCAATAGATAGAGTGATTCAAGAGGAATGTTTACAACCAAATCAAACGCGGGAAAAGCCGCGGGGCGCAGCTAGTTTTCAAATAAAATAAAACTTTTTCGCATTAAAAAAACTTTTGCGTTACAAATATTTGCAGTTAGAAAATCGTCAGTAGCTATGAAATTGGGACGTTTTATGTACAAAGCTAATAATCCAAATAAAAAAATACTAAATAGGTGAACTCTTAAGGTACGGACACAGCGCAGCGTCTTGCGTGCGTGATCTAGGCGGCGATCAGATAGCGCAGTAGTATTTGTACTGATTAGTTCACACCAAACGCGATCTGAAAACAATTGAAAAGTACTGATCTCGCGCCCGCAGATCGCAGGACGCCGCGGTGTAGCCGTACCATTAAGCTATAAAATACTGATAAAATCATTAGCAAAGACATATTTATTACAACGAACCAATGTAGTTAAATATAATAGACTCAGAAGAAAGATAATGGAAATTGAAGCATAACCTGAAACGCTTAATACAAAAGCACATGGTACAGTTTGAGAAAATAGGTGTAGGAATAGGTATATAAAGGTATATAATATGTATAGGTATGGTCAATTGAAGCTGTGTAATATTTTGAGTAAAGAAGAGTAAGCTGATATTGTAGTGTTGCTGTGAAAAAAGTTACTACCTACTCAATACAGAATGGTTAAAAAAATACAGAGATGAGTGTATAGTTAATTCAAATATGAGCAAAATTGAGTATACTTTACAAAAGAGTTTTTGAAGTTATAGTTCTTTTGGTGCGATAGAGAAAAATGATGAGAGTGAATTTTTACGATGCGCGCGCACACCGACGCCTAAATTTAACATCGTGAAGTTAGTTCTAGGTGGTACGATGCGCGCGCACACCGAAACCTAAATTCTTCACCGTGAAGTTAGTTCTAGGTGGCATGACTATGTTCAAGTTGTATATGTCATATTTTACGTCATATTTTTATATTTTTACGTTAATAAATTTTTTTTTTATTTAAATAAAATCTCTTTGATTAATTTTAATATTATCGTTAATCACTACTGCATTTTAGTTATTTTTTTTTCATACGCCACAGAAGTATAACTTCTAACACGTGTGTACATAAGTACACACACTCTTTTTTTATATTATATCTTGTAAGCTAGTGTTTGACCACTATCTCGCCTGGTGGTAAGCGATGGTATGGTCGATGATGGTGAACACGCTAGAATACTCTGATTCTCAAGGGCTGCGTGCTGCCGGAACACCATAAGGTTACGGCGGCAGGTTTTCTCCTTGATGATGGTAAGTTACTTTTTGGTAGCAAGTCAGGCGGAACATTGATATTATATGCTCCTACCACCTGTTTAAAGCGAAATTAGTAAGTGAAATTATAGACGGTAATCATGATTATAGGAGTAGCCATAAGACCCTTTAAAACCTTTCAAGTTCGAAGTCTAATAATTTATATAAGCTTAAAGAAAGAGAGGGGTAATATCATAGATCTGAAAAGGGGTAATACGATAAGGCCTTGTAGCAGCCTCTCCTGCTCTTTAGTATTATAAGAAAAAAATGAAAGTGGCCTTGTGTTTGACCCTCAAGCTAGCTAAAAATAAAGTCAAATAATTGTTTAAAGGTACGGACACACCGCAGCGTCCTGCGTGCGCGATCTAGGCGGCGATAAAATAGCTCAGCTTTGTACCGACTTGTTCACACCAAACGCGATCAGAAAACAATTGAAAAGTACTAAGATCGCGCCCGCAGATCGCAGGACGCCGCGGTGTGGCCGTACCTTAAGGAAAAATCAGACGACTGAACTTTGACTATTAATTGTTGTATTTGGTATTCTTAGACACTGATCTTGTACTTTAGAACCATTGATATTGAGTAAGGCAGTAAGAAATGAGTACAGTGTAGAAACACAGTAAAAATGTACAGTAGGAGAGGTCTAGGTCGTTGTACATACCCTTCCTATTCCGTGGTTTTTTCGGTTCTGTAATGTCAAACCAAAATGTTATATCTTTTATTTTGACTGTGTTATGTGCTAAGACTCAAATAAAGAAGACTTGGTTATTTGATAGAAATATTTATATAGGCTCGAAATCTTTTTAAATAGAATCTTTTAGAATCCCGAATCACCTGTTCGAGAAAAAAAATGCCAGCTTGTTTGCAGTTTCATATTAATAATTTTTAAAAATGGGCGGTATAACCCCGAATGCATTTCTGCTCCGGATGCAATTTTGCCCTGGTAGTCATATAGATTACTATAATTTTATGATCGATAGTTTTAGTATAGAAAGAGATGCAGCTTTAAATATGTCTTGTTTCATCTCATCTCATCAAAAAGCGTCGGTAACTATGTAACTCTGAATGAGAGAGGCACAGGGTCAACAATAGTACCTTTGTAAGCTGTCTATGTCCAGCTGTGGGGTCATATGATGCTGTTTTCGACATTGCACTAGATTTCTTGTTAAATACACTGTGCCTCAGTAAAATTTAATATGTGAGCTCTTAAAATAAAACAGTAGCTTAATATTTGAAATTTCAATACTGTCAAATATGTATAAAGCTGCTTACTTACTGTTAAATAAATAAAATTGCAGGAATCGGCAACAATATGATTCCGTATTTTATTGTAGGAATAGATATGAAATAAGATAATAGTCAAAACTGACATGCGTGACATGGTAAATTAATTAAATAGTACTTTTAATTAGTAGTTACAACTACAGATGTTATACATAAAATTAGTGACAATTACTAATATGTGTTTTCAACTACACACACATTTTCATGCACACAAAATGTATAATGATAAAATGAATTTAATTCGAGTTATTTGACATTTAATTTAGTTTAGAATTGGGGATTATTGCGTCAAACTAAAACATTTTTAATGTGCAATCTGCAACGATTTTATTGTTATATTATTTTGATGATTACGATAAGTGACTCGAAAAATATATTTTTTGGCTTTTGTCCACAAAACTCGCAAGTATCACTTTGCAGTCAAATGGGTAGGTGCACTTTAGACGAAAGACTATTTAATCCTAAATATTCAGCATTATATCTATATATCATAATTATGCAATGGGTGTATAAGAAAATATTAGCGCTTCTTGACTTAACACATACACCAGCTTGACAATAGCTAGGTCTCGGGGCAATTGCGCTATGTGTCATTAGTATACATTGTATTTCCAATCTAGTACTTTTCATCATCGAATACGTTAACTTTAATTCTCTTATTGCTTATTTCTCGCTAGAAAACTAAAAAATAAAACTAGCTTATGACATTTTTGAGACTAAAAAGGACGCAATAACCCCAAATTAGTTAGACATACACTAGTGTAACAGTTTTGATGTGACTTACGGAATCTGGAGCTGGTTTCGACGGAGGCTGCAAAGGCGACGACCGCACTCAGCGCCAGGATAGCGCACCACCGCACCATCTGGTGACAAACATTGGGAAGCTTAGAAAAAGGAATTGTTGGTTAACTTACTTATTAATATATTAGCTGTGCCCCGCGGCTTCACTCGCGTTAAAAAGTATGCTATAGCCTTATCTTTAGTACTTGCTATCCATGTGCAAAATTTCAGCTGAATCGGTTTAGCCTTATTTGCTTTGTTTGACTATTATAATATAATTTAATTTTTATAATTCCGATATTGATGACATTCTTGACTGCTTTATTTTTATTATGATTTAAAATGTTCTATTATAATTTAGTTGTAATATTCCTTAATTAATGTAATTTGATTTTGTACCGTTTTGATTAAGGTAAAAATAAAAATAAATTTTTAAATAGCTTTTTGACCTTAAGGACATAGATAAGATAATACTACGTACTAAGGAGTCCCAAACAAACAAATAAGCAAACTGACTTTCACACTTACGAGTATAATATTGGTGTTGGTAAATAATTCACTATAATAAACTGTTCTACTAATAATTTTTAATAAATTGTTCTATCGCCAGTGCTTAGGTATCTTCTAAGCGAGCGTGCTTAAATCTTTGATCACATCGTCACTTAACATCAGGTGAGATAGTGGTTAATCGATTGTCTATTCAGCATTAAATAAATGTTTCCAATCAACTAAATATAGGTACCTTTGCCACAGAATAATGAATAGTACAAGAACAGAAAATGCACTCCCTGCGAGCAAAAATGCGAGATTAAACCTAGTTACATAGTAGTATCGTTCAAAATACGCTACGCGCCTCGGATGCAACTACCTTAGCTTACAAAGTACGTTGTCCTAATTATAAGTTAATTAGTTATGCGAAAACTAGCTACGAATGTATCGCACAACAGACAGGGATCGTTTTATAAATCACTATTTGACTTTTTCCGATAGTTCTTGTAAGCTTTGTGTGAGGTGAGTATGTCTCGATCCGGCCATTTTGGCAATCCGGCGTAATAATGTAGGTATCATTTTTAAAAACAATATCCAAAAGATAATTTGGGTCTTTAATAATTATGGTCGTACTAATAATATTGCTTAAGTGTGATTTAATTTTATTCCTATTCAGTTTTGAGCACATTTTTTACTTAGGAAAATTTCCTTTTTGCAAATTGTTGACAGAAACCTTTGATTTTTCAGTCAACCTAATAGTTGACTTCCATTTATAAGTAAGGCTTATAAAATTAATAAATTTAGCAAAAGTGAGAATTTACATTTCAAAATAGGGTTCCTAAAATTTAAAGCACTTGTCATTTTGAAATAAGAAGTTAAATAAAATTAAATATAAATGAGTTTTAAATCATTTGCTGTGTACCTTGTTGTATAAAACAGTAGGAAATTATATGCAATTTGTAAACTTTTTCCTGAAATATTGATATCAATTTTAATGTATTTTGATGAAGTGATTTCATATGATAACACTTTAGTTATTTTAACAGCTCTAGTTTTTGAGATATTTTTTTCCATAATATATAGAAGGCTATAACATATTTTTTTATATGTGACATGTGCATATAAAAAAATCAATGAAGCTTTAATTACGCATCGTTCAAGCAGTTAAAACTCCAATTATGCAGCGTTAAAACTCGTAATTTGTATTTCAAAATTGATTGCATACATTTTCAGCACGCACAACAATGTTTCAGTTATTTACTTGGAAATATATCTATCAATTCTACTCTACTATAACTCTCAACCTAAATGCACAATGTTATATTAACCGAGCAAAATTCAAAAACATCAGGCGACTCCGGCCAAAGTCCATAAAATCCGACCAAAGTCCAAAACAATCCGGCCAAACCGACACCCATCCCTAGTCATTGTGCAAACCATCTCACGTTACTATAATTGGATATTGTATACATCGATTCCCAGCCGTAAGTTATCTGTGGAACAATGAACGTTTAATCTAGTAAGACCAGAAGATATGCTTTTTGATCCTTGACACAATGTTCCTAACTTTTTGGACATTGAATTCGTTAATTAAGCGATAATGTCCGACAAATAGAGGCGGGGTTTTGTCGTTGTTCAAATATTTTGCTAGAACGTGCAGTTTTTAACTGACTTTACAAAAAGGAGGAGGTTTCTCAATTCGTTTTTTTTTGTGCGATCACGGATAATTTCGTAGTTCATGAACCGATTTTTATTACTCTTTCTTTGTTGGAAAGGCGATATCCCAAGAGTGGTGGTACCACTGTAATTTCATCTAGATCTGATTAGTATCTCCAGAGTATCTCTATATATATGATATCTTGATATCAGTATCCCTCTAATTAAGTAGATTTTACATTGTGTGTGAATTTCATTATGTTATAGTCCTAATTATACAAGTAACAAAATTAAACGACAATATCATTTAGAAAATTAACGCCATAACATCTATCTAAGAACCACCACTAAAGACAAAATCGAACTAGTTTTGGAGAAAAATGGTAACATGGATTTGCACAAACAAATGTTTACTGCAGCGCCCCCTGGTGAGTTGACACTGTAACACCTATTTAAGAACATGCACCAATCAAACACAAACCCATAACTGAAAACTGCATCAAAATCGGACTAGTCGTTTTGAAGAAAAATGGCAACATCGATTTGCACCAACAAATGATTACTGCAGCGCCCCCTAGTGAGTTGTCACCGTGACACTATCTAAAAACATGCAACAATTACACCCGAACCCATAACTGTAAATAGCATCAAAATGGGACTAGTAGTTTTAGAAAAAATTGCAACATGGATTTGCACACACAAACAAACAAACAAACATCCTCTCACCCCAAACGCATATACAGTCTCCGTTCCCTCGTGGGTAAAAATACAATAAAAGAATAGTAATATTGTTCCAATGTCAAGTCAAATTATAATATAAAACATCATAAACATAATAAGTTATATTGTCACAAAAGGATAAAATAAAATACAGAAATACCACTCGCATGCACTTAATACAAGAATTCATATTAAAACAATACAAAAAAAAATAATAATAAAAAAAAAATGAGTATAAATCTAAAAATAAGTCCGTTTCATCGATTTGCCCTAGCGTCCTCTACAGGCGGCAACAATATGTCAAATTACATTTAAAAGTCATAGAAACATCTTCCTATATGTCATCACATACAACAACGATACAGTCACGAACTTTACAATAATAACAATACTTACACACGACTTATTGAGTAATGTAACAACATAATGTTACCTTTCTTAATAATGTAATGTGCCCACCTACGAATAACAAAAACAACCGACTTCCATGCCCCACGAGTCAGTTTCAGTAGCAAGTTTGAGACGTTTATTGTCATATCTCTGGAGATACGTAACACATCTCGGTGAAATTACAATGAACACGGCTCAAAAATGTACGTACCCTTTCAATTAAAAAATTAATAATTCAAATCGGTTCAAAATTGAAGGAGTCATCGCGTAACATACATACAAAAAAACATAGAACGAATTGAGAACCTCCTTCTTTTTGGAAGCGTGCCAAAGAAATATACATACATAAATACACTCTAGAAACACTCCCCAACTCACACTCTGGCGCAGTCGTACAAAAAAGGTTGCAAACTTTCGCATTGGTGACATTAAGTTGCATTTTAATCGTCAGTACAACAATAGTTGTATAAACGTTCACGATTGCCTTGCACTTTGGATCGAGATCCAGAACCATTGTTTTGGAGATGTGACCTCTGACGTAATGGAACATTACTTCGGGGTTGGCAGACGAGCGTGAAATAAACGCTACAAACTTTGCAAAAACTAAAAAGTTTGTTTGATATTTTTAGGGTTACGTACTATAAATAAGATCACTTTGTTGTCCGTCTGTCTGTCTGCCAAGACAGTTTTCTAAAGAACGCGTAGAGGTATGATGTTGAAATTTATATCAAGTACTTACCTAAGTATTTGATATAAGCCTGCTAGCAGCCCGCCCCGGCTTCGCACGGGTAGAACATACATGCCTACAAAATTTCATCAGTTTGTTGCATCGAATATAACATATTAACATATTTAACAATCATCGTCATATGTCAACCAATTTACACAAAACCTTAAAAATTTATGCACCTAAACCTTCCTCATAAACACTCTGGGCTATTGGTGAAAACCGCATGATAATCCTTTCAGAAGCTATTGAGATTATTGCGAACAGACAGACAGACGCAGTGATGGACATTGTTTTATAATACTTACGTAGTGATATTGGACGGGCCTTTGGCGTAAAGGATAGTTATCCTGATTCTGACCCTAGGGTCGTTGGTTCTAATCCTAGCTATATACCTACCAATGAAAGTTTTATGTGCATTCATGAATCATGGGTTTCGTGGGATCATTAAATTTACCAATAATTAAGATAGTTTAAAAACGAAAACAACTGACTTCAATGCCCCGCGAGTCAATTTCAGTAGCAAGTTTGAGACGTTTATCGTCATATCTCTGAAGGTACTTATCACATCCAATGAAATTACAATGAGACCACCTCGTAAACGTACCCTACCGATTACAAAAATAATAATTCGAATCGGTTCACAATTGACGGAGTAATCGCGTAACAAAAAAAGAAAGAAAACAGAAACATACAGACGAATTGAGAACTTCCTTCTTTTTGGAAGTCGGTTGAAAAGTAGCTTACCACCAAAGAGAACATCTGCCGCCGTAAACTTATGGCGTTGCCCGACGCAAAAAGTAGGGGTATTATACGTTTAACGTGTGTATCTGTGTGTCGTCTGTAGCATCTTAGCACCCAACCGGATGAACCGATTTTGATTTAAAGTAGGGGAATTATACGTTTAACGTATCTATCTGTGTGTCTGTCTGTAGCATCTTAGCACCCAACCGGATGAACCGATTCTGATTTTATTATTGATAGTTTTTTTTTATAGATGTCTTCATCAAGAGTGTTCTTAGCTTTGATTCATGAAAATTCGTTCAATCGTTATAAAACTATGAGCTTTGATCAACTTTCATAGGTCTGATCAATTCGAAAATCTTCTTCTTCAACGATATTGTAAGAACATGGCAGCATTGACCTGATGCTGGGACATCTCCTGGACTCTACAGAATACTCAAATCCTCACCAACTTACAGCTCAGATTTTAAATGTCGTGTTTAGAGTCATTGGAATGCTTTTAATGAAAAGATTATACATAGATCAGTCGGGGTGGTTTGAAATAATATATTATATATATAGATCATTATTATTTTATACAATAGATCATATTATTATACTATATTGACTTCAAATTGATTGCCATCGGTGGGGATCTACAGAAAAGCTAAGCTTATAATAATATTTTCGTAGTAACTATGACCTATTCTGTGGTTTGACTGCAAATATTTTATTAATTTTGCGATGCGTGTATGTGAAATCCGTGATATCTTCTAGAGTTTTCATTAGAACTATATACTGTAAGGGACAATTTTAATCTATAATATGTGGCCAAGCAAATTAACGTAATTATTTGGATAAGGATTAATACTATATACTTGTACTTGAAAATAGCCCTGGAAGTTATGTAATATTTTTTAACAAAAAATTAAAGTTTAAAATGGTTACTGTGAGTCAACCTTAAGAGATAGACATATGCTGTTGCGGACTTTTTTGTAGGTCTTATTAAGTTGTACAACTCCTCCATAAAAAATATTCTTCTATCTGTTTTCAATTGAGCAGCGTTCGTAAGAAACATGTTTTTTCGACCGTTTTTTTGTCGACTTAGGTTGCAAATTAGGTCTTCACGAATGTACCTTTGATTTAAACGGGATAATATAAAACTTATTTTCATTTCGAAAGTCCATTCTATATATTAGTGAAAGAATTTTTCAAATCGGTCCAGTAATTTTTGAGCCAAATCATTACAAACATACAAAAATACAAATGTTCTCTCATAATAATATTATTAGTATAGATAAATTTTTGAGACCGGAGACCTAAGTCTGCGGTCTCTGTCTGTCAACTGTGAAAATTAAGCTTGTGAGTAAATGCGATCAAAAGATATAACCGTCCAAGTCGCATATTTTCGCCTAATTTGCGATTTCACATATGAATCATGACATAGTAAGAATAAATGTCTTACAGCATTTGTAAAGGAAAAAATAAAAACCTTAAATATGTAGTTTAATAACAAAGAAAACTTACAAACTTATTTGCGAATGGTGCAATAACCGTGTCTAAGTATAGATTGGCAACGTTAAATTTATCTTTTAGTGAGAGCAATAAAGTCTATATAGTACATTTGTATGGAACTCTCGGTGCGCTAGTCCAACTCGTACTTGTCATCGCATACTACTAGGCGAGAATCAAACGCTAGCTTGGGCCTTATTCAGTATGACCATTTTAAAGTCTTACCGTGCCGTGTTACGTTATCTCCGCGTTATGGTATTCTCTATGCCAATTAAAACGCGGTAGGGTAAGGTTATGAGCGCGTTTTGAGCTGTCAAAATATCGTGACATATAAGGACGTGTAACGCGCGCGTTTTGTATAATTTAACTATCGTGTGCCATTCAGAATACAATATTTCAATAACGTAACGTGGCGCGTTAAGGAACGCGTTATCTCATTGGTCATACTGAATAAGGCCCCTTATCAGCATAAAAAATGGGCAGTGCAGTAAATGTCTTTGCAAACCATGCAACAAGCGTCTCACATATAAAGAAAATAATAATAATAATCATTTATGTCTCTCTCACAATAAGTAATTGGTACAGTTTGGACTTATGTTATTGTGTATGATGTATGATGTATTTTGTGAGAGACTGGTGCCTGCTGCATATGTAATATAAAAGCCCTAAGAACGTATAAAAGTAGCCCGTCTGCACACCCCAGCAAAGAAGACTCATCGTCGCCTTACATAAGATGAATGTGTGTCGAGTAATCGTAAACACCACAATGTAAAATAAGTAGCATTATGTAAACGATGCCTAACATACCTCTTCAAAGATGACCTGTGAACTGTGTCGGATTGTCGTAATCATCACTACATATTATAAAACAATGTCCCCGCCGCGTCTGTCTGTCTGTCTGTTCGCGATAAACTCAATAATTTAAGATAGTATACAAAACAACAAAAAAACCGACTTCGCATGCCACGATAGTCAAAATAGTAGTATCATGTCGTAAAGATATACAAATGCATATGTCGTCAAAAAAGAATTTTAAAAATCGGTCAAGATTTGACGGAGTTTTGAGGTAACAAACATAAAAAAAAAAACAATCGAATTGAGAAGCTCCTCCTTTTTTGTGAAGTCGGTTAAAAACTAATGAACGGATTTTCATGCGATTTTCTACAGCATTGTGTGACATAGTGATTCATGAGGTTTATGTGTATAATATGTAAAGGTTTTGTGTAAATTGGTTGAAATATGACGATGATTGTTAAAGACGTTCATTCATCCGTGCGAAGCCGGGGCGGATCGCTAGTATTTTAATAAGTTAGTTATTTTCAATTTAGCTAAGTAACACTTATTTTTTTATCGATAACTATAATTACCCAGCAATAAATATATTAAGGCTGGATTGGTTGGCTACCTACTTTATTAGAGTGGTGGAAAACTACTGGAATATTATACTGTTTTAAGCACAGAATAAATAATAGTTGGTTAAATTATACAAATGAGAATATATTAATGACTTATAACTTTGTTATGAATAAACATATGCATATGAAAGCAAGGTATTAATTAATTAAAAATTAATTGAATCAATAATAAAACTATTTTTTGAAATTATAAATTATTTTATTTCATTATTGTATAGTATTTATTTAATTATTAATATTATGTTCTGATGATAAGTTACAACTTCCACCATGTGGTCAAAGATACCACCAGGCTAGATAGTGTACAAACGCTATATGATATAAAGATAAAATATCATCGAGGTGATCTGATGATGAAGCCATGCTGTAGGGACTGGAACTACGTAATAGCAAATGGGTGGACAGTTAAATTTGGACTAGAATGTATTTATCATTAGGACAGAAGAAACCACCCAACCCCCGTAAGGTGGTAGGACACTATCTAGTGTCCGCCTGGCCAGCAACCACCCTCAAGTTAGAAAATCTGTCGCCAAAACATCTAAAGTGTTCCGGCAGCTATCCTTGAGAGCCAGTTCCTATTCTAGGCCTAGCGTGCTACCATCCTCGACCGCATCATCACTTACCAACAGGTGTGATAGTGGTCAAACGCTAGCCTATTATGATATAAAAAGAAAACACATTATAACGTCTTTACAAAAAGCTTGTGTTTATGAAAGTTTGTTTTCTATTTTTTTTACAAGCTTTATCTCTACTTCACGGCGAATTTATCTGTCCGTCACAAATCTTGCGATTGATTTTAGAGCGACTTCCAGGGGTTCGATTTAGCTGAAATCTGGCATACATGTGTAAATCGCGTGACAATGTAATATTATGATGACATGGTGCTGGTCTTATGAAGGGGCTGGAAGGTGGCCAAAGGAACTCCTAAACTACACATGTTATATCCGTCGGGCTTGAGCTCGCTGTATTTGTCTTGACTTACTCTAGTCCTAGGTTATGTAAAAGCTTGTGTTTAAAAAGTATTTTTTAAATATTACTTGTTAATTTTAATTAATATCACTTCAGATCATGGTCAGAAGTAAAAAAAAACTTTTTGCACGAATGGTGAACTCTAACTGACGAAATTATTTTTCAATATATTTATTCTTTAATAATAGCGCCTCGCGGTTTCACCCGCGAAGTTCTCCTTCCCGTGAGAATACGGGGATAAAATATAGGTTATGTAACTGGTTGATAATGTAGTAATGTAGCTAGTAACTATTATATTATTTCTGACGTAGCTTCTTATTGGTGAAAGAATTTTTGAAATCGGTTCAGTAGTTTTTGAGCTAAATTGTAACAAACAAAAAAACAACAACTCTTTCGTCTTTATAATTTTAGTTTAGATATAGCGTCGTGTGTAACATCTTACAAATAATATAATAATGACAATGTTTGTATGTTTAGATGTTTGTACAGTTAATTGTTCCTAAAAACGGCTGTGTGATTTAAATGAAATTGGGCCTACAGATCATTTCAAAATAAGATACTATTTACAAGTTCCTACTTTTCGCGGGCCTAGCACATCTAGTATTATATAACAAAGACAGTAATGCAACAAGATAATACAATAATATTAATACGAGAAGACAGCCATGCACATTACTTTCTCTGCCATATCTAGTAGTCACGTTTACTGTGTTCTCACACTAGGATATCAATAAATTGAAGGCTATGTTCATACTTGCTTAAAAAATTATAATGTGCAAATTTGCGATTAATCTGACCATAAAATAATCGTTTACAAAATGAAAAAAAACCGACTTCACATGCCGATAGTGAAAATATCCACTAGTCATAATCACGTTGTCAAGGTATTAAACTTGTTTATTTTAATTATATTGTAATACGGGACTTATCGCACTAAAACATAATTTTATTTACCTCGACGTTTGTTTATATTGTTTTTTTCAATATCTCCAGAGATTATTATCAGATCTCGATAAAATTTAAATGGAACCAAACTGGAGGCATAATCTCTCGGACAAAGAAGATTTTTTTCAAATCGATTAAGATTTGACGGAGTTCTGAGGTAACAAACATAAAAAAAACATACAAATACAAATAACAATACAAAAAACATAAAATACAAACAAACAAAAAAAACAGTCGAATTGAGAACCTCCTCCTTTTTTTGTAAAGTCGGTTAAAAAAGCACTCCACTGAACCCAAAAATACAAACATTCGTGTTCTTTTTAAATTCAGCAGCAGTGTTTTCTAATGTGAAGACAGCCTTACAACCAACTTCAAGTTTAAGGAATAATGTAGTTTTACACAATAGTAACCTAAACGTTATGTGAATACGAATAGCTATAAGATCGTTTAAAAAACGAAAAAGAACCGACTTCAATGCCGCGCTATTAATTTTCAGTACCATTTTTGTTGTGTTTATCTCCATATCTCTGGAGATACTTATCAGACCTCGATAAAATTACCATGATACCACATTTGGGATATCTCCTTTCCAACAAAAAAATAATAATCAAAATCGGTTCATAAACGACGAAGTTATCCGCGAACAAACATAAAAAAAAATTTAAAAAAAAACATATACGGTCGAATTAAGAAACCTCCTCCTTTTTTGAAGTCGGTTAAAAAAACATATATACGGTCGAATTGAGAAACCTCCTCTTTTTTAGAAGTCGGTTTAAAATAATATAACCCTATATAACTTTGTGTTATTGTTGCCGGGTTAAACAAATATATACTTAGTTCAGAACTTTCTTGTTACGTAAGTGCACTAGGAGTTCTAAAAATTTGTGATTTTACTTTGTTCGGAAAGTTATGTCATAATTTCAGTTTTCTACCGACTTCTAAAAAGGAGGAGCTTATCAATTCGGCTGTATGTTTTTTTAAATGTATTTCTTTTTATGTCGAATAGGCTTGCGTTTGACTACTATCTCACCTGTTAGAAAGTGATGATGTGGTCGAAGATGGTAAGCACGCCAGGCCTAGAATGGTAACTGGCTCTCAAAAAATGTGTGTGTAAATGTATGTTATGCGATTACTCCGTCAATTTTGAACCGATTCGAATGATTCTTTTTAGGGTTCCGAACCCAAAGGGTACCAACGGAAACCTATTGCTGAGACTCCGCTGTCCGTCTATCTGCTTGTCTGTCTGTCTGTCTGTCCGTCTGTCACCAGGCTGTATCTCATGAACCGTGATAGTTAGACGGTTGACATTTTCACAGATGATGTATTTCTGTTGCCGCTATAACAACAAATACTAAGAACAGAACACATAGATGGCGCTATCGTGTTTACCTTAATCTCGGAATCTAAATCTCGGAAAAGGCTCCAACGATTAAATAAAATTTAGTGTACAGCGGATTTCGGGGGCGATAAATCGATCTAGCTAGGAGTCATTTTCAGAAAATGTTGTTTTATTCGTGTTTTCAATAATCAACTTCATCGATAATCGACTTAAAATATGATTCTTCCCGACATCTATTAGCGAGTAGAAGTAGCTTTAGTGTTATTTTACTTAGTTGGTGTTAAAAGTGCGTTAGATATTAGTTAGATGGCGTTCGGAACCCTCCGTGTGCGGAACAAAAGTCTGACTCGCACTTGGCCAGTTTTATTTTTAATCGGTAGTGTACATTTCCGAGATGGTCCCATTGTAATTTCATTGAAATCTGATAAGTGTCTTCAGAAATATGACGATAAACGTCTCAAACTTGCTACTGAGACTGAGTCGCGGGCATGGAAGTCGGTTGTTTTAGTTTTTAAACTACCTTAATTGTACAAATGTACTTTGATCGAACACAGTGTGACATGTGTTAGTAATACCTAATCGTAAATTGTTAAGCACTCAGAAACCCAAGACACAGGCTCACCGCCTAGTTTGGGCTTCACAGATCTTCTTGTCAGAATTTAGGCATCTCATTTAATTATTATCATGTAAACTATGTGTGAAATCTTTTTGGAAAATAAACATTATTATTATATTATTATTATTATGTTTATGCCTAAATGGGTTCCACGGTGAAGATATGATTGATGATATAGCGCGATTTAAACAAAGAAAGAAAAATCATTTGTGTAGCCATAAAAAAGCTTAAAATTTAAGAAAAAGTAAAATATTAGGTGCTCTAACAGGCCATTCTCAGCACAAATGTCGCGATTTCCTGGATCATTGACCTTGGAAAATCTGGACACTGATTTCCCAAAGGCCTGATTGCTCAATTAATTCCAATATACCCTTAATAATTTAAGATCGTTTAAAAAACTAAAAGAACCAACTTCAAACGTCGCGCTAGTGAAAGTAGCCAGTAGTTAGTAGCATGTCATTGAGGTATATAAATACTATCTTAATAAATATGTTGATATATTAAATGCCGCTCCATTGATTTCAATAAAATTTTAATGGGACCACCTAGGAAGGGTACTCTTTGAAACAAAAAAATAATATATTTCCAAATTAGTTCAGGTATCTTCGAGTAATCGGTGAACAGACATTAAAAAAAGTCCGACGAATTGATAACCTCCATACATACATACCTGTAAGTGCATACATACACTTGAACAACATAGCCCTCCTTCTTTCGCATTCGGTTAAAAAATAGGTCTATTAGTCTCAATCTAAACTCTAAGGTGTTACCTGTCACAGTGCTATAGACAGACGCTATCTATTACCAAATAGGTAAGTAGTTCTAACTTTACCTGCTACCCTAGTATCAAAAGAAAAAGCGAGTCTAACTTACAAGCATCTTCTTACCAAATCTCGTGTAGAAATTGACCAAAGTAAAATTGCAAGCGATTTCTAGTCCTATTATCATAGCTATTATTATTTAAAACGGTTATTATGCGGTTCACAGTCGAAATTGTTTAAACCAGTTTCAAAGATTTTTAGAGTCAGATTTCTAGTCTACCTAAATTCTATTCTAGATCTTCTTCATAATCTATTAGACTCGAATTCACAATCGATATGTAACGATTGGGCAATACTATTTCCGCATAGATACCGCTATCTAAGCTGCGGTACGCTGAATGCTCGATAGTCGATAAATAACTCGATTTAGTATCGATGATGTATCGATCATATGTGTACGAGAAATGGGATTTCAAGATTTCGTAATGAAGAAGTATTATTAGAGTTTGTCAGGTTTGTAACCTATTTACCTAACGTTGACGCAACTGCGGAAGAAAGAGGTGTGATGTTATGTGGGTGTATGTTTGTTTGTCGATTTCTCTGCTTTTTTATATCTTACTAGCTGATCCTCACAGCTTCTCCCGCTTTAAAATGTATCCTATGACATAATTCGTAACACCGGTTATCCCTGTGCATATGTTTCAGCGAAATCTGTCCAGCCGTTTCACCATGTTAGACCAAAAACGTTAAATTGATTTAAGAGATTGTATTTCCTAAACAACATAAAACACATTTAAATAATGGCGTTAAGCGTAAATTTTCGGTTTTTTTTTTTTTTTTTAATGCAGCAATGAGCACTTTACTAATAAGTAGTCTTGTTAACCGCTCCAACTAAGCTAAATATGCTTGTGTCTGGAGTGGGTTCACGTCAATAGTGCAATGGGTGAGGATCGACTCTCGACCTCTCGATCGCCAGGCCGTCACCTTAGCCACTTAGCTATTGCCGATTATTCTATGTAAACATTTTAAAATCCTTGTTACATGAAATTTTGGCACGTGACATAATATCAAAAAGAAAAACAAAATATTTTACTACCAGTTTCGTAATATATATATGTGCGTTGTCTGTCAGTGAGTCAGTCAGTCAGTCAGTATGTCAGGACAAAGATTCATATAGTAATAGAAGATTATATATTTTCAATACATCAAAAAGATGCCGGAAACATCTATTTCAATGAAATATCTATTTCAATTCAAATTTATCTAATATCCTAAGCTATGTTTATAACCATATTTCCCAAAAAAAAAAAACTGCTATGTGAGGCGCCGCTATTTTGCTTATATTTTATATTTATATAAAATATTATATATTGTATATTATATAGTATATAAAACCTATTTAAACTTTAGGTCAAAATTATCTTACATTTGACATCAAACAATCAAAGCAAGTCAAATACAGCAAATGAGCAAACGGTTCACTCCAAGCTTCACTTTTCAAGTAAAACATAAATATTATAGAACTAATATTTGTTTAGAGTGAAGAAAACATATTACCAATGTGTATAGCGTAATGTTCATTTACTTGACATAAGGCTTGTTTACCACAGCCAGCTATAATAATTTATGAATTTTAAATTTCTATGAAACTTAATTCGAATTGTGTTTAAAACCCTTAGTCACTCCTGTTATTTGAAAGAGGGACTTATGGCTGGTTTCTAAGTACATTTATTAAGAGTTTATAACGCTTTCATTCAGTAGATAAACACTCGATAAATATACCTCAGAAACCGGCCATTAATGCTTCATTTAAATATAAGCGGACTGTAAACGTAAATGAAACAAAGGGTCAAAAACAAAACTCCATCCAAAATTGCCTGGAAGAAATCGTGGTAAACGATACTTCTGTTCATTGTAATATTTAAATCAAGTTAATGATTTATTATCTGAAGCTTTAAGTTGCAAAGTGTCAAATATAAAAAAAATATAATGAAAAAGCATAATTAATTTCATAAAAAAAACTCAAGTGCAGTTAATTCATGTTTTATAATTGAGTAATTTAAATTCAATTACCTTAAAACAACTCAACCAGTTAATTAATATTAAAACGGGGAAAAAATACAAAAACTTAATAAATCACTCAAACACGGAACTAAAATACTAGATACCGTATCGTACATGGTAATTGTAATCCATCCAGATTTATTACTTAGTGTGGGAAAGTCAAACTAAGTTCTATACAAAATTACAATTATTTTCAACTAAACGATCTCGCGCTAGGAAACGGAAGCAACTTGATAAATTAATTTTTAAATAATTCATAGTTTTAGTATCTGTATAACGTGTTTGATTATTTTAGATTTATTGTTTATTTTTATTCATTTTTTATTATAAAATGTTGTGTTTAGATGAAATTACAATAGGGTCAACTGATTTTGATAAAAATTTGCATTAAATTTAGCGCGTAGTAAAAATAAAGATTGGTATTAATAATGTTTCGACATTTCTCCATAGGTACTGAATTTTTTTTAATCCATGTGTGTAGAATTTCGTTAACACCTATAAGGAGTAGGTAAATATTAAGGTATCTAAATAAATATTTTTATTTATTTAGATATAATTATATTATATTAAATTAATTATAATATTAATTATAATATATATATTAATAAATTGTGAAGATTATGTCAAACAAAAATATACAAAAATATAGTTTGCATTGAATTTGAAATGAAATATAAAATTAAAATTTACACTACTTACATATAAATTATAATAAATTATTTATTAATTTATATTACCTATTATTACCTACAAGTATTTTGGTTTTAGCACTAAGTTTACGAATCACTTTTTCAAATATAATCCATCCAAAATCTGAAAAATATGTATTTAAATTGAATTAAACATCTTTGCTATCGTATAGCGCCATCTACACTCGATACCTTAAGACATGACTCTCACTACGGAAGTTGATGACCTCCGTATTCACAGTTGTAACCACATTCATAAACATATAATAATTGCAGGTTTATGTCAGTTCGAAAGTGCGTTACATTATATTGTTACCTAATCGTGCTTTAGGGGTCAAGTGGTAGGTGAAAATTGGCAATTTTTGGGGTCAATTCTTTTGGTCAAATTTTATTGAAGAGAATATAATGATTTTTTTATTTGATGCTTGATTAATGTATCTACATACTTACTTTCATTTAATCGATTGCAACAGTTATTTAATGATTTCGTTTTTTTAATCTGGTAAGTGTTGTGCGCTTGATTTTACCATTTAAAAAAAATATCTTATAGGCTAGCATTTGACCACTATCTCACCTGTTGGCAAGTGATGATGCGGTCGAAGATGGTAAGCACGCTAGGCCTACAATGGGAACTGGCACTCAAGGATAGCTGCCGGAACACATTAGATGTTTTGGCGACAGATTTTGTAACTTGAAGGTAGCTGGCCAGGCGGACACTAGATAGAGTCCTACCACCATGCGGGGGGGTTGTTGGTTTCTTATCGATGTTTTTCCTGCACCGGAGGGCCACTGTGAAAAGCGCACATACATTTTTCGATAGAAAAATCCATTGGTGCAAGGCGGTTTGAACTCGGTACCTCTGGCATCAAAGCCGACCGTTATCCTGACTACGCCACCGGGCCCTCAATTTTGTTAGGACTTTGGGTGGTACTACCACAGTTTCAGTTTATGTCCCGTGAAGTTACAGGGCATATATCTATAGATTGTAGGAGCACAATACCGATGTGCCGCTTGACTTGCTGTCAAAAAGAATCTTGCCACTATCAAGGAAAAAATCTGGCGCCATAACCTTACAATGTTTCTGCAGCACAAAGTCCTTGCGAGTCAGCCCATTCTAGGTTTACCGTGTTCACCATCCTCGATCACATATTCGCTTACCACTAGGCGGGATTAAAAAAAATGAAAAATTATGTAAAAAAAACTCCTTGACGTCTCCAAGGTAACAATCTAGCTACTTGCCTAGCTACGCTTCGTTGCTTCGCCCGCGTTATTGTATAATACAATATACCTTTGTCATATTCTATATTGACTATCCTTGTACACTCTAACTCTCAAGGTAACAGGTAACATTTGAGCTAAATCGAAAAGGTAACAAACAGGTAATAAAATACAAATTGTAACAACTTACTTTTCAATTGACTTCCAAGAAGGAGGAGGTTATCAATTCGTATGTAATTTTTTGTATGTATGTTACGCGATTACTCCACCAATTGTGAATCGATTTGAATGATTCTTTTTGCTACAGGTAGGTTTCATCTCTGAAGTGGTCGCATTTACATTTTATCGAGATCTGATAAGTGTCTTCAGAGATATGACAATAAACGTCTCAAACTTGCTACTGAAACTGACTCGCGCGGCATGAAAATCGGTTATTTTAAATAAATTATGCATTTATAATATTGCAGTTGAGTAAAAGATAAACTGTATTGTAATAAAGCAGTTAAGTTTAAGATCGTTTAAAAAACTAAAAGAACCGAGTTCAAACGTCGCGCTAGTCAAAGCAGCCAGCGGTAAGTAGCATGTTGTCGAGGTATATAAATGTATCGTAATACAAATATTGATATATTAAAAACGGCTTGACCGATTTCGTTAAAATTTAAATAGGACGACCTGTGAAGGTTATTCTTTGAAACAAAATAAGAATTTTTCCAATCGGTTCAGGCATCTTCGAGTTATCGGTGAACATACATAAAAAAAAGATTCCAACGAAATGAGAACCTTCTCCTTTTTTGTGACGTCGGTTAAATAGTCAAAAGGCATAAATCCAATGATATTCCGTAAACAGACTTGTCATTGAAGCAGTTGCAATATGTGTCTGTTCTTTATTTACTTATCATCAATTTACATTATTTGCAGTCGCAAGGACATCCATCAACTCTAATAGAGGACACAAATTATGTCTAAATCTACGACCTAGGTATCTATTTGTCAAGTTAGGTAATTTTGAGTGGTGAGGGCCCGGTGGCGTAATCGGAAGAACGGTCGCCTTTGATGCCGTGGTACCGAGTTCAAACCGCCGTGCACCAATGAATTTTTCTATCGCAAAATTTATGTGCGCTTTTCACAGTGGCCCTCCGGTGAAGGAAAACATCGTTAAGAAACCAACAACCAACGCATGGTGGTAGGACACTATCTAGTGTCCGCCTGGCCAGCTACCACCCTCAAGTTAGAAAATCTGTTACCAAACATCTAATGTGTTCCGGCAGCCATCCTTGAGAGCCAGTTCCCATTCTAGGCCTAGCGTGCTTACCATCTTCGACCGCATCATCACTTACCAACAGGTGAGATAGTGGTCAAATGATGGCCCATAAAGTATTAAAAAAAAAAAAAAAAATTATGACGGCTCTGTGTAGTTATTTGTAGAGATCATTGCTACTTTTTAACCGACTTCACAAAAAGGAGGAGGTTCTCAATTCGTCGGAATCTTTCACCGATTACTCGAAGATGCCTGAACCGATTTGGAAAATATTTTTTTGTTTCAATCAGGTGGTCCCATTTAAATTTGAACGAAATCGGCCGAACCGTTTTTTAACCGACTTCAAAAAAAGGAGGAGGTTTCTCAATTCGACCGTATATATATATATTATGTTTGTTCGGGGATAACTTCGTCATTTATGCACCGATTTTGATTATTCTTTTTTTGTTCGAAAGGAGATATCCCAAGTGTGGTACCATAGTAATTTTATCGAGGTCTGATAAGTATCTCCAGAGATATTGAGATAAACATCTCAAAATTGTTACTGAAAATGAACATTGAAGTCGGTTCTTTTTTAGTTTTTAAACGATATTATAATATATTATTAACATTTGTATTACGATACATTTACTTATCTCGATGACATACTACTAACTCCAGGCACAGATTATATAATAGTTACTGCGTCTACTGGCTGCTATGACTATTGCGACGTTTGAAGTCGGTTCTTTTAGTTTTTTAAACGATTTTAAATTAAAGCCACGTTGATTGCATTGTTAGATTAATAATAGTGCTGTAAGAGTCTTGCTCGTCTACCTTGGGTAGATCTCGTGTGGTGGTAAGCGATGATGAGATCAAATATGATGAACGAATAAATTTCCGAACGTTTCCAACCGCTGCCAGCCAGCTTGCGTATATCATCGCTCTGCTTAGCTGGAGGGCGTCCTACGCTACGTTTACCGATTTTCGATTATTATTGTTTCCTTATTCAGGCTTTATCTTTTATTCTTGTAGAAGAACAGTTCAAGTTTAAAAAAAGTTTGATGTGGAGACAACATGTCAATGACCTTTATAATGACAGTCATTGAAACGCCATCATAATGTTCTCACAGTTATGTAACACTACCTACCATACACGCACATCTTTCTGTCTGTTCTCAATAAACTTACAATATGAACTGTATATATTGATAATAATGATAATGATATTTATTGCCAAAAAGTTTTACAAAATCTTATAAACTAACATAGGCTCAGAAAGAGCGTTAATTTGTATTATTACATCATTGTGAGTATCAGTGAGCCCCAAACTAAGCACGAGGCCTGTATCTTGAGGCTCGGGTGTGGTTTTACAAAAAGTTTTTAAAAATGATTTATACATGAGATATTCTGATGGCAATAATAAGCGTGTGCCTGTGTGTATGTGTGTGTTTGTGTATGTGTGTGTTTGTATATGTAGTATTTGTGTATATATATATATATACATATATATATATACATATATATATATGCGTATGCGTGTGTGTGTGGTTATGTGATGCTAAGATGTGTTAAAGTATGTATGCGTGATTGGTGATTGTAAGTGGGTGAACTTAAAATGTCAAAAACTAGCATAGTTTTTCTGTTTCTGCATAGGTAAGCTGATGTAACCATTCTTTTACAGTACATTTACGGGCATGAGTAGACATTTCAGTGGCAGACATTCAGGTCAGGCAGTGAATAGGTGAGAATACGCAGGACACCTCCTAGCTAAGAGTGATTTTGTTTGTGGGAGAGGTATCATCATAGTATATGATCATAGTCAATGTGACCTCTTAATTTCTTGTGTGTAAAGAGCTGACGCACACGTAGCACTTTAAATTCCTGATATAAAGAGTCTGATGAGAACCGAAATGGTTTCCGCAGCAGGACTTTTATGAGTGCACGCTGAGCTCGTTCAACGAACCTAAGATGTAGGTTTTGCCAGCGCTACCCCAAACAGAGACACAGTATTGCATGACCGACTGACACAAAACTATATATATTTGACGCAACAAAGGTAGTGGTGTACAGTCACGGATTTTTTTCATCACAAAATTAGTTTTCTCACACGCGCAGATAAGTAGGATATGTGGTATTTGAAAGAAAGATTTTCATCGATCATGACACCTATGTACTTTATATAATTTGTCCGATCAATTTAAATGCATTTACATGCTGCATATTAGGTTCTTACTAGTTGTGCGCCGCGGCTTCGCCCGCGTTCAAAAATATTCTGTAGGCCAATCCATAAAGCTGTCTATCCCTGTGCAAAATTCGGTTGAAAATAAAACTAAAATAGTAGCTATGACTAATAATTCAAATCGAAATCGAAAATTGTCTGCGTTTCATCATCATCATCATCATCATCATCATCATCAGCCGGTGTTAGTCCACTGCTGGACGTAGGCTTCTCCCAAGATGCGCCACTGAGCCCGATCTTCGGCTCTTCTTGTCGTACGTCCTGCGATACGGTTGCCGATTCGCGGTCTCCACTCCAGGACAAGTCTACGTCTAAGATTATCAGTCCTGCGGCAAATATAACTAGCTCACTACCACTTCAGTTTACTAATCCGTTGAGCTATGTCGATAACTTTAGTTCTCTGGCGAATTACTTCGTTCCGGATTTGATCCCGCAGAGAAACACCGAGCATAAAGCATGTCTGGGTTTATAAAAAGGTAATACATACGTTGACGAAACCTAAGATTGTAAAAAAACTAAACAGTATTTCATGATATTCAGCTTGTGAGATAGATCGTGCGATTTCCTTCGTATTCAAATCATGGGAAATGTATTTCAATCTAAATGAATGATTAATTAGTTTAAACACGCGAGGAAACGCATTTATTTCAACTTTGTGACTTAAATTACGATTATTTTGCGGAACCCTGTGTTAATTATTATTATAACTAGCTGAGCCCCGCAATTTTGCGTGCGTTAAAAAGTATTCTATGACCTAATCCATAGTATTGGCTATCCCTGTACACAATTTCAGCTAAATTTGCTCATTCGTTTGACCTTGTAGAAGTCCCAAACAAACAAATAAACAAACTAACTTTCGCATTTATAATATTGGTGTTTATTTACTACATGTGGGGCACATTCATTATTCTGTGGCCCCGCTTGTTTATTTACTACATGTGGGACACATTCATTATTTACTACATGTGGGGCACATTCATAATTCTGTGGCCTCGCTTGTTTTGCGTTGAAATTTTTTATAATATTCATAACAATTTCAGATAAGAATATTTTCTTGTGTCACACTTTTAGAGCGTGATTTTTCAGTAGTCGGGTTTTAATTTTTTTTTTGTGAGTATTTCAGTTGGTCCTCAGACAGACAGTTTAGATTCACAAGTGGACCCGATAGGTGGCGCTGTGATCGGGTAGAACAACATGCCGGATACAGTAATAATTCTATAAGTTTTGATATCTGAAAACTTGCCAGTTATAAACGTAGTAATTTCGAAGGTAAGTACAAAACCTCATTAATAATAACTCACATAAGTACAAAGATAACAGAATGCATAGAATGCCCTCGTTCATTTGACATTAATATCATCTCGAGGCGCGTGTGATCTTACAGTTTTTGAGCTGATAACATCGTTACTCATTGTTAGACTAGGGTTGTCGATAACAAGATTTACATAAATTTTAATAATTTTTTATTGATTAAGTTCTGTTCATATTTCAGATGCAGAAGCGGCAATAAACCAATGGCAAAGGCGTCGGCCTGGCGATGAAGAGGTCGTAAGTTCGATTGGGGATCGAACCATTGCAATATTGACGTGAACTCTCTTCAGACACAAGCATATTTAACAACTTAGTTGGAGGGGTTAACAAGACTACTCGTAATGTGCAACCCACATTTGTAGAAAGCTTTTTTAAATAGTTAACAAATACTACGTACTTTGCTTGAATATTAAGTTTAGTATAAAATATAATAAGTTGGGTATGTATATTAGATACACACACGTTTGAGACGTTTATCGTCATATCTCTGGAGATACCTATCATATCTTAATAAAATTTAAATAAGACCCCGTGAAAATGAACCTATAACAAAAAATTGTTCAGTTTGGTTCACAATTAAAGGAGTAATAGGTGAACAAACACAAAAAAAACATACAGACGAAAGAACCTCCTAAAAATCGGTTGAAAACAAAACATTAGCGTTACTCTGTTAAAATAATAATTGTCAACATCTGCGTGACAACCCTATCGAACAATTCAGGGCGATGCAACATGTAGCAATCGAAATAGTCTTGATTGATGTTTCTATTCAAATTAATGTAGTTATTTACACATTTGTGGGGCATTATGTTCATTTAGAGATTAATGTGCAATTGTGCGCGCGGTTGGGTAAATTAGATCTTCAATTGTATTTATTAACGCGAAATGGTACAATTACTTAATTTATTTGGCTTTATTAGACGATGAGTAACGTTTTGGTACCTGACGTCCGAAAAAGAGGTGTGTGTGTGTTTTAGGACTTTTTAGGTGTATGTTATGTAGGTACCTAACATATATATGTCAATAACTTTGGTTCTCTGACGGATGTCTTCGTTTTGAATTCGATTCTTCAGAGAAACCACATGAAACTCCGAGCATAGCCCTCAGCCATAGAAGTTATCGACATAGCTAATAGGATTAGTAAGCTGAAGTGGCAGTGGCTGGTCACATCTGTCGTAGAACCGATAACCGTTGGGGTAGACGAGTTCTTCGAGACCACGGCTCGGTAAAGGCAGTGTAGGACGCCCTCGCTCAGTGGCGTGCCATAGGAGAGGCCTATGTCCAGCAGTGGACGGATTGGCTGATAATAATAATATATTTCTCCGCCAATTGTCAAACGACTATAGTTTGACCACTATCTAACCTGTTGGTAAGTGATGATGCGGTCAAGGAAGGTAGCAAACTAGGCCTATCATTATAGGCCTAGTTTGCTACCTTCCTTGACATTCCCATTGGAATTGTCTCTCAAAGATAGCTGCTGGAACACATCAAATGTTATGGCGACAGATTTTCTAACATGAGGGTGGTAGCTGGCCAGGCGGACACTAGATAGTGTCCTACAACCATGCGGAGATTGGGGATTTCTTTACGATGTTTTTCCTTTACCCGAAGACCACTGTTTACATTTATCGATAGGAAAACCCATTGCTGTATTGTATGGAAAAATATATGTTTTTTTATAAGCTTACTATCTATGTGGGTTGCACATTATTAGTAGTCTTGTAACCCCTCTAACTAAGCTAAATATGCTTGTGTCTGGAGTGGGTTTACGTCAATAGTGCAACGGGTGGGGATCGAACTCACGACATTTCGACGCCTTAGCCATTGGGCTATTGAGGCTTCATTGGTTGTAATAGGAGTGCATTAGAAAATGACAACAAACAGACCCAACGGAAGAAAATTACATATTGCACCGACCGATAAGGGTCGGAAATGATGATGAAATAACCAAAGAGCTTTTATATTACGTAAATGGAACTAATCAAGGATTTTTTTTAAATTTCATTATGGCTCCACACGATTAGTGTATTTAGCCAGTGTCAAGTATTAAAATTCTTCAAGTTCCTGAGAATTCAAGTCATAAAGGTGGGTCAAAGTCACATTCCCAGTCAAGTTGGAGTCAAAGTCAAGTCCAACAAACCCTTAGTAAAAGTGTAGACTTTAATGAAGATTTTAAGCAAAATACACACTTTTCCACGTTCCCGCCAAAACTCCATAACTAAGGCTTTAAGGTAACTAAACTAAGTCTCCTTCAGAAATGTCCATAGAAGTCAAAGTGCTCTTCAATTAAAAAAAATTTCTACAATATAAATAAACTAACGATAACTTTTATAGTTAAAAGAACCTCATGTACAATGTTTTCGCACATTCTTGTTAATAAAGCTAGGTGTAACAATAGCTCAAAGCGTCTTGACACTAATTGTATGCACTAAAATCTGCATATTGTAAGCGCGTGGGTAAAACTTACAGACTACCTACTTTTATACGCCGTACGACACTATACAGATTTTTACAGACACATTGAAAAAGCCACTGCAAAGAGATCACAAAAAATCTTACATGGAATCTAATCGCGTAATGACCGTAGACTAAATCTGAACTTATAAAATTACATATTAACTTACCTACAAAACATTTGACTCAAATTTTTAAGCCCAGCGTAAATGCAAAGACCAAAAATCTCAAAGCGGAAAATGATATATGTAGTACGTATTTATGTACATTATAACGGATTCTAAATTGGAACAATTTTACCGTTTAGTGTTCTAGCTTTTCCGATAAGTCACTCTTTTTAACCGACTTCAAAAAAAGGAGGAGGTTTCTCAATTCGACCGTATATATATATATTTTTTTTTTTTTTTTATGTTTGTTCGCGGATAACTTCGTCGTTTATGAACCGATTTTGATTATTCTTTTTTTGTTCGAAAGGAGATATCCCAAGTGTGGTACCATGGTAATTTTATTGAGGTATGATAAGTATCTCCAGAGATATTGTGATAAACATCTCAAAATTGGTACTGAAAATGAATAGCGCGGCATTGAAGTCGGTTGTTTTTTAGTTTTTAAACGATATTATTATTCATGGGTTCCTAGTAACTTGGTTTCGTTGATAATGTAAATGTAGGCAATTAATTTTGTGATATACACTAACAGACAAGCGTTTGACCACTATCTCAGATGTTAAACGATGATGCGATTAAATATTCAGCACGCTTACCTATTAGATACCTGTTCTCTCGCAATTTGAAGACCCCTGGGTTGTAGGTAAACACAGATACCGGTGAGGAATTCCATTTCTTGACAGTTCAATTGTATGATAAATTATGAAGCAAAACGTTTTGTGGGGGTAGATGGAACGTCCACCATAAAGCGATGGCGCACTTCGGTACGACGGACTTCGGTTGTCCGATAGATATGATACACTATTTGGTATAAAAAAGGTCAAGCTTTATTGAGGACAAACTTTCTTGTCTTATTATCAAAAATAATATCACATAGAACATATGTACATACATATTAATAAAAAAAACATAAGTATAACCTACCATATGTAAAGAACTTTTAAGGAAATGCGAACACATCAGATCTTTTCCCCGAGATATTTGTGAAAAGAGGAACTAAGCAACATTTCTTCACACGACCGTTCACTGTCGCAATTGAGAACCGATTTATTATTCAAACTGTTGTTATCTAAACACATACAAAGTTATGTTGTATTTTGTTGTTGCGCTAATAAGACATTAGACATTACTTAAAAAACCTTTGCAATTTTCAGACTCGTATTTGTAGAGCTAAATACTTGAGATAATAATTAAGACAGATTAAATACTAAAACAAGCAACTGCCATGCCATGCGAGTCAGTTTTAGTAGCAAGTTTGAGACGTTTATCGTCATATCTCTGGAGATATTTATCAAATCTCGATGAAATTACATAGAGACCAGCTTGAAAATGTACCCTACCAATTGAAAAAAATATAATTTGAATCGGTTTACAATTTACGGAGTAATAGCGTAACAAACATAAAAAAAAAACATAGAGACAACTTGGAAACCATTCTTCTTTTTGGAAGTGAGTTGAAAATAGTTCTTATCGTTTCTTTGCTTCTAGCAGGGGAAAGCCTTGAACTTTTTCTATCCTGTCTATCCCACTGCTACGGATTATTCATTATTCTGTGGCTACGGTCAAGGTGGAATACAGGAAAAAAACAATCACTATCTCTTACTTGTATCTGGAGGATCTTTATAGTTCCTGTCTGTCCTCAAAGCAAAATATAGGGCAAATAGGAACATACCCGAAATACGTTAGAACACCAATTGACCCTCTAGCACGGTACTAACGTGATATCGCTTATATAAACCACATTATTCTTCTTCTAATTTATGGAATCCTGGTAACTTTCTTGAGACAATTTAAGACGACAAAAATAAAAATTACAATAATAGAAATAATGGGTTTTTTGGCGGGAACGTGGAAAAGTGTGTGTGATCTCATTGTATTTTTTCCTAAAACTTGTGGTCTTCCGCGAGTTAATGTGTAATAAATGTGGATTATTAACCATTAAGTGCCGGTGAATGTGTGCGAGTGTAGGGAAACACCACAATGTTGATAAACATGCTATTTGCGTTCTCACCAAAATTCCACTGAAAATCTTTAGTAAACACCACATCTTTACTAAAGGTATGACTTAGACTAGACTTTTACTTGAAAAAAACTGACCTGAAATGTGACTTGACTTTGACCTATCTCTTCGACTAAAATTTATAAAAACTTGAAGAATTTCAATACTTGACAATAGCTAAATACACTAATCGTGTGGAGCCATAATAAAACTTAAAAAAAATAGAAATAATAGACGACTGGTAGAATTCAAGCCAATGCTACTAAGACAACTTTGCCACGTACAAGAAACAGAAAATCGTGCCCCTGTATATTTGCCTATTACCAAATAGGAAACACAGACTGGTGCATAGTATTGAAACTTAGTTCACGACTGCAAAATTGCGTGCTCATCTCTTTAGAAATTATTTAAGCTGTGACTTCGATGATTGCTGACTTTCTAGGAAGGTATTGGAAGCATCGGAAATTATTAGATTGGCATGGCATCGTCTGCAATCAGATACCATGTCGTAATTAATTTAGATTTGCAGAATATTTCTTACCGGTTGGTTTTAAAAAGCATTTTCTTGTTAAAAACCATTTTGCAAATATCCCGTTAATTATTAGGTACATTTAACGGGGTTTGCGGGATTTGGGAAACGAAATTTGCAAAATGGTAAACGACCAACGGCTACCTTTAAAAAAAACTTGGTACGGAATAATTTTTAGTTATAAATATTAAAAATAATTATCACGCCTAAAACATTATTTTTAGGGTTCCAAACCCAAAGGGTACCAACGGAACCCTATTACTGAGACTCCGCTGTCCGTCTGTCTGTCTGTCTGTCTGTCTGTCTGTCTGTCTGTCTGTCTGTCACCAGGCTGTATCTCATGAACCGTGATAGTTAGACGGTTGAAATTTTCACAGATGATGTATTTCTGTTGCCGCTATAACAACACATACTAAGAACAGAACAAAGTTAAAAATGAAAGGGTTTAAAACAAAAAAAAACGTGTTTATTACGATACGATACGATACGAAATTAATTCACCTGGACGCACCTAGATGGCAGCACAGGAAAAATAAGCACGCGCAAGCGTTTCATTTGTTAAATTTGTGGGCCTCGGTCGATTTGTTTACTTAGTTGAGGTTTATTAAATAGCACACACACACACACATGTAGTGTACAGTATGGGATAATATATCCACAATTTTAGTACTTAAAGAGCTTCAATTAGTTATAGAAGTGGTAAAAACGGATCTTGGTTAAGATTGGATCATCTGAATCAGTATGGTGAACCGGTTCAGTGAAACGTTTCATTTGGAACATCGGATCACTAAGTCTATCCAGGGTCGGTGGCAGTGGCATCGCGAATCTAAATTATGTAGTATTTGTATTCTCTTTGAACCTAAATTCCTAATGATAATACTGTTTACGATAACTGTTGTGTGCGTAATTGATATTTTTTTATTTTTCGATCCATATTAGCTGAAGTAAAATTATTGTTACTAATTATATAATCGATTTCTTGTTATACTTTTCAGGCTTAGGACTGACAGTTAAATGTTATTGTTAAAGTTAAAAAACGTAAAAAAATATCAGACTAAATCCAAAATATTCCGAAGTAATCCGAAAATGCTGCACTGATATGCTATTACGTTTAGTTCGTTCAAAATGTTCAATACAATCGCACGGTGAGATCAAGTTCCGAATGATCCGTTTTTTGCCAGCAAAGTGAACCGGCTCATCGGCTCAGTTAGAAGAACCGGCTCAGTGAAACGTTTCAGTAAAGAGCTACACACGTCTAATTAGTTAGATTCAGCAGAAAGTTAGTCGTACGAACTACGAACACTCGGTCTTCCAGATATTTAATTATATTAATTACCTTTGTTTGTGTTAATACTTTCTTATTAAATACTTAGTTGGTGGTAGAAGTTCGTGGCGTTCGGACTTCGGAAATTCGGGACCCTCCGTGTGCGGGACAAAAGTCTGACTCGCACTTGGCCAGTTTTATTATTTAACTCGACGTTTCGAACAAGTCGCATTGATCGTGGTCACGAGACGACTGAATATAATTTTACCGAATTACCAAAATTTTGAGCGTCAGAGGGTACATATAGATTTTGTCTTTTGTTCTCGCGGTTACCATTCGAACAAATGTTATTTGTTGTTCATTTTATTTCATGACATGTTGAAGATAAAATAAAACTATTTTTTCATCGATAAAGTAAGTAAAAAAAACAGCTAACGTTTGAGGTTTTCACGCTACATACCTAAAAAGCCATCAGGTGAAATTAGTCATTAAATAAATGTAATTTTTTATTGATCCTTAGAGGAGTAATATAACTAATAATAAAATAGCAATATACACACGATTAAAGCATCTAACCTGTCATCAACTTAACATCCATTGATCTTACTCCAATGGTAAAAAAAATCATGAATGTTTCACGTTCCCCCCAAAATTCTTAAGTTTATTTGGTATTTTGCTTATCGAATTGTGATACGGTACTACTAAGGCATAATAAATCCGATAGGTATTATCTAATGTTACCTAGTCATCGAATCGATAAGATTATGTCATCTTTTGTGCGCTATGATGCCCTGGTAATTATACTATGCATTCATACTATGACTGGCGAGGAACGTGTTTTAATTCAATTGCATAGTTTATTCATGTTATGTATGAATTTGTCTTATAACATGCATATTTTTGTGAGCCGAGATGATTTTTTTTATCAAAACGTATATTTGATAAAATTACAAAACCAAATTTTAATAAATTTTTTTTACATGTATTCATCTTGGCTGATTAAAACGTTATGATGGGTTTTTCTTGGGTTCACTCTAGTGTTTCTTTGAAATGTGAATCTTTAATATGTGAACGTGCAAAGGATCTGTTATTTGAAATACACATTTGACTTTTGCATTTAAGATATTTGTGTTATTCATCCATACCAATCCATATCTAATATATAAAATTCTCGTGTCACAGTTTTCGTTGCCATACTCCTCCGAAACGGCTTGACCGATTTTGATGAAATTTTTTGTGCTTATCCGGTATCTAAGAGATCTATTTTTCTTCCCCCTAATCCAACATCTATTTTTCTTCCCCCTAAATGTTAGGGGTAGTCCAACCCTACATTTTTTTTTATTTTTTTGACAAAATTTTTAATTTCTATTTTTTTATGATACAACATACAAAAATACATACAATCCTCAATTTTCACCCTTCTACGATCAACCCTTATTTTTTAATAGCCATTTATTTATATGGCAAAACAACGTTTGCCGGGTCAGCTAGTTAATATGTAATATTTTAGAAACGTTTGTAACTGTCACTCTCACTTAGTCTGCTTGTTACCCAATAACACCTAAACGGACGATCCGATCTTACTTACATTTAACAAGTGGATACTTTTTAGCATGAGGATGAACATGTCTTACTAAATTCTTGATGTACGTGAACGAAGTCGCGGGTATCAGCTAGTATAGTATAAATAGTACGTAGAGATATGAGAACCTTCAATACATACTATCACAGATATTAAATGTTTACAGACCAATAAGACAAATAACAAATTATCATAGACTTAGCAAATTCAATGTGCCTATCGTTATGCAGAGAGAGGCAGTGAAAATACAGGGTCAGGGCCAGAGGTCAGAGAAAAGTGAAGACTGTCTGGAAGGGCGCGGAACTGGTTGAGATCAGCTATATTACAGGTATAAGAGAAAGGACAGTTTATAATGTGGGAATATAGTGAAGTCGTGATGTGCCATGTGTGATTAGAATAGGACTTTTTCGCAATAAGTTGCTGGAAAAATTGCTAGCATTGAGGTCCATTCTTTGTTAAGTAAATGATACATAAACAATTGAAACACAAAAAAAATTGTTATTGATATTTCCAGATGTAAAGTTTTCTAACCGACTTCAAAAAAGGAGGCGGTTTTAAATTCGACAGTATTTTTTTAATGTTAGTATGTTACCTCTGAACTAACTTAACCAACTTAACCAATTTGGATAATTATTTTCCCATTCTAAGCACAGCGTGCTACCATCCTCGACAGCTTCATCACTTACCAACAGAGCATTAGTGATCAAATGCATATAATGTTCGCAGTGAAAAAAAATTATGTAAGAATTAAGAAAGATTTATTTAATAGCCTATTGCAATACTTGAAATCAATCGAAACTTTTCACAACAAGTCTTAAAGTTGTACTACAATAGATCCTTTCATGTTTAATGACCTAGGCCAATTAGTTCTATCTAATGTTCTTACACTTTTGTTCTCAAACTTGTCCCTTATGTCACTGTGGCGACATGTTGGCATAATTGACATAATTAGTACGCCTGTCGATAAGCGTGGCAAATCAGACCGGTGGGGTTGCTTTTAGGGTTATACCATACCAAAAAAAACCTATTGCATATGTGACATGTATTTCTTTTATGTAAACTGCTGGCTTGAAAAAATTTGGAAAAATTCGTGATAATAGTACATTTCATGAACTTTAAAGGAAAACTATAGCGGTTAAGATAACTTTATTAGTTTAGCAGTAATAGTCGTTGAACTTGGGTGTTGGATAATTTTGTACCAAATACAAAATCTTTAGAATAAATCCTTTAAGGTGACAAAGACGAAGTACCTAGTTGCTTATTTATAACGGGTAAAGACTTGCATTGAATAACGGGCTACGACGGAACCCTACACTGCGCGTGGCCCGACACTCACTTGGCCGGTTATTTATTATTATTTTTGTTAAGCCGTAATTTACTAACCTATTTACAATTTTTTTTATTTATTTGTTAGTCTATATGCTTTCCATTTCCATTGTTATTTTATCGAGACCGATAAATATCTCCAGAGATATTGCGGTAAACACCTCAAACTTAGTAGGTACTGAGAATAACTAGCGTGGCATTATTAGGGTTTTTTAACCGACTTCAAAAAAAGGAGGGGGTTTCTCAATTCGACCGTATACCTATATGTTGTGTTTTTTTTTAATTTATTTATTTATAATAATTACAACGGTACACACAGACCAGTAACACTAATTATCACATTGTTCAATTAAATTATTTCATATATAATCAAGATGAATTAATTAAACATAAAATATTCAATATAATATCGTTTAAAAACTAAAAAACAACCGACTTCAATGCCGCGCTATTCATTTTCAGTACCAATTTTGAGATGTTTATCTCAATATCTCTGGAGATACTTATCATACCTCGATAAAATTACCATGGTACCACACTTGGGATATCTCCTTTCGAACAAAAAAAGAATAATCGAAATCGGTTCATAAACGACGAAGTTATCCGCGAACAAACATAAAAAAACAAAAAAAGAAAAAAAATATATATATATACGGTCGAATTAAGAAACCTCCTCCTTTTTTTGAAGTCGGTTAAAAAACTAAACAGTTGTAGGTACTTCAACATAATCAAGTCAACTTAAAATAGTTTAGTCAATAAATTGTGATTAAAATAGTTTAGTCAATAAATAGTAATTAAAATGTCACATAAATTTATGTTTGTACGCGGATAACTTCGTCGTTTAAGAACCGATTTTGTTTTTTTTTTTTGGAATGGCGATATCCCCAGTTTAGTACCATGGTAATTTTATCGAGGTCTGATAAGCATCCCCAGAGATAAGGAGATAAACACCTCAAAATTGGTACTGAAAATTAATAGCGCGGCATTGAAGTCGGTTCTTTTTAGTTTTTAAAACGATCTTATTTTCGTTTAAAAAAGGATCTTAAATTATTACAATGCCAATACTCCAAAGTGTCACAATGCCCAAATTTCCTAAGCTTATCTTGAAATATAGGTAATATATTATGTCGACATCTTAACAACAAAATTCTTCAACATAGAGCATTGTAAAAATACATCGAGTATTGCAGAGCTGCGTGTGATGTGAAGAGACGCTATAGAAATTGTTATGTCTTCATCTGAGCTTATTTCTCATTATAATGTTATGTCATTTGTATGTCAATGTACACGGCTCATTATTCTTAGGTTCACGTATGAAGATGTGTGGATTAATAATAATTTAAGATCGTTTAAAAAACTAAAAGAACCGACTTCAAACGTCGCGCTAGTCGAAGTAGCCAGTAGACGCAGTAACTATTACATAATCTGTGCCAGTAGTTAGTACTTAGTAGTAAGTCGTCGAGATAAGTAAATGCATCGTAATACAAATGTTAATGTATTAAAAATAGCTCGGCCGATTTCGTTAAAATTTAAATGGGACCACCTGTAAAGTGAACCCTGTGAAACAAAAAAAGAATTTTCCAAATAGGTTCAGGCGTTTTCGAGTGATCGTTGAACATACATAAAAAAAAGGTTCTGACAAATTGAGAACCTCCTCCTTTTTTGTGGTTATTGGAAACAAATTATGTTCTAATCAGTATTTCACTATTAGCAGTTATGTTAAGTTTTCACCCATTTAAACTTTTTAATTGCATATTGGCCAATGGAGCAATAATCACAAGTAAAATTCAGCACATTGGTTAACCCGTAACAGTGTACCTTCGGGCGAGACACTGGGGTCATTACGTGGACACTAATCACTGATCCCCGGGCGAACTTGCCCCATTCTTTACCACATTGTATCGACGGATTACTTAGAATTGCATAGCAAATTCTCAACTGTGACACGTCGCAACTTAAAAGTAAATACGACATCTTTTCAAGGCAATCTTTAGTTAGAAAACTTATAATTATATTGATGACTATTTGGAACGTGTGTACTATATACATGGAAATTATTATTTTTGAGATATTGAGCAAAATATCTCAACGTACGTGAAAAATCACTGTAATGGCATGTCAATTTAAAACCTTTAAATATTTATTTTTAAAATGTGTTTATTAAGCTGTATTTTACTGAAATTACATGAAATTAAACATATATTTGTTGAAATCTATGTTAATATGTTAATGTAAGAAGTCTGTTGCATATACATATTAGATATCTGCATTAACCTAGAAAAATAGAAACATATTTGCAGATTTCATACATAAATAAATGTATAATGACCACTGGTCCTGCAATATCCACCATCGAAATTAAGTCTTTATAACAGTGTTCTATCTTTTAGGTAATTTAACAATAATCAGACCCGCCTTTTAATAATTTGTCAAAATAAAATGATTAGTTCTAAGCTGTAACGCCGTCATTCTTTGACTGTCCTATCCTTAGTCATCAAATTGGGATTACCTTATTAAAAAAAAAAACAATTATAAAAATTTACTCATAAAATAGAGTCAATTTCTGGATTTAAATGCATAATTTTAATTATTTTTTTATTTTAAATGTTTGTTATTTGTATTTTGAATTAGTTTGACATGTAATTTAATTTAATTTATTAATAATAATAATCTGATTTTAGTATGTAATAAATAACTAACAATTTATTTTTATTATGACTTAAGATAAGTACCTACAAACCAAATGGATCCTATGTGTCTGAACAATAAACAAATTGAAACATTAAATTGAATAACAAAATTACACATATCTAAAACTTTCTTGCAACGAACTGTGTTTATTAAAATGACGACTCATTCAATTTAATGTTTTTTTGTACGATTATCTAACACTAATAATGTAATAATAAGCACTAGTTCAAATTATAACATATTTGACCTTTGCCAACATTTCTCAACGAGTGACATAAATGTCACGATAGTATAAAGAATTTTACATACATTTCGTCTTTTTTGCGCAAGTAATGTGCAACGAGGTATCTCTTGTACGTCGATATGTCTTTTACGACATTTTGAATAGTCGGATTTACTGTCACAGGTCATGTTGTGGTCACGCGGTTGTAAAAGGTTAACAGTTCCGACTTAGAGGAATATTTTGTTCCGTGAGGTTATGAATGGATTATTAGACTTTTGTTTTTTTTTACTATATCACCGCTTACACCAGTCGAGATTGTGGTCAAACGCTAGCCTTTATAATAAATAAGATAGTTAAAAAACCACAGAAATAATTATTAAACTAAAACAACCGACTTCTATGCCCCCGCGTATCTCTGGGGATACTTATCAGATCTCTATGAAATTAAAATGGGACCACTTCCAAATCGTAACCTACCGATTAAAAAAAGTATCACTCGAATCGGTTTACAATTGACGGAGTAATCGCGTAACATACATACAAAAAAAAACATACAGACGAATTGAGAACCTCCTTCTTTTTAGAAGTCGGTTGAAAAAAAATTAATGAAAATATTTTTGCTAAAGATTTTATTCGCAGAGATTAAATGTTTAATTTTAATCTTTAATCGCAGTTATATGGGTATATTTTAATTGAAGTATTGTGCTGAATAAACTAACAATATTTAAATTTAATTGATAGATTAACATTTTTTTAATTATAGGCTAGGGTTTGACTACGATCTTGCCTGGTGGTAAGCGATGGTGTGGTCGAGGAAGGTGAACAAGTTAGACCTAAAAAACTTTAACTTAAACCGTTACCATAAACATACTTAGAGATATAAGAGTCTTACAAGCCCAATTTTTTCACTGGACACGTTGTCTTTAAAACCAAAAACATTCCTGAATTCCACAACACAGGATTTTCCTAGTGTGGAATTTCATGTTACATAAACGATAACTATTATAAAGTCCATGATATAAGACATATTGTAAAACTTAATTTAATAGTTTGAAGTTAATAAATAATTCATTTCATTATTAAATGGTGTAATTATTGATAAAATAATTATGACCAAAAATACCGACTTCATAGGCCGCGATATTCAAAGTACTGGCTATTTATAATCATGTCACCTACTTAGACTTGTGTACTTACACAAATTTGCTTATATTGCTTATCTCCATATCTCTGGAGATAATTGATAAAATTATTGATAAAATAATTATGGCCAAAAATACCGACTTCATATGCCGCGATATTCAAAGTACTGGCTATTTATAATCATGTCATCTACTTAGACTTGTGTACTTACACAAATTTGCTTATATTGCTTATCTCCATATCTCTGGAGATAATTTTGACCAAACGGGACCAAACGGGAAACATAATCTCGCAAACAGAAAAAGGATTTTTCAAAACGGTCACAATTTGACGAAGTTCTGAGGTAACAAACATAAAAAAAGTCGAATTAAGAACCTCCTCCTTTTTTGTGAAGTTGGTTAAAAACTAAGCTTAATATTTTAAATTAAATAAATATTTCATTTCATTATTAAATGGTTGAATTATTGACAAAAAGTGGTACCGTCTCTGGCGAATTAGCAGAAGTTCTACCTCACAAAGCCTTCAATTTATAATAGCAGTTGCAACTAAGCTTTTTTATTATCTTTTTTTTATTTCAAAACGCTTCTGTAAGATAAGCACGAAACGCTTCTGTAGAACCTTAAGTTTATAATAATGATTCTAAATTCAAGTTCACTAATGACTGTTAACAATAACCGTTCATAAATCAGCTGATCGTTAAAAAGCTGTCAAATTGACAGCTACTGAGACTTAAAAATATTTTGTATTAGGTATCTATAGTTAATGTTTATATCTGTGCACTTATCCTAGTATTGCGTACTTTTGTTTTTTTATCAACCGACTTCCCAAAAAGAAGGAGGTTCTCAATTCGTCTGTAGATTTTTTTGTGTGTATGTTACGCGATTACTCCGTCAATTGTAAACCGATTTGAATTATTCTATTTTTAATCGGTAGGGCATGTTTCCGATGTGGTCCCATTGTAATTTCATTGAGATCTGATAAGTATCTCCAGAGATATGACGATAAACGTCTCAAACTTGCTACTGAAATTGACTCGCGGGGCATTGAAGTCGGTTGTTTTAGTTTTTAAACTATCTTAATTATTGGTTTAAAAAAATGTTAGAGTATTTTGTTATCTATAATGGTGCCGTAAATGTTTTATTTTTAGACGCACTTTTTTTGATAATAAAGCCACTCGTTGTTTATTTTCTGTGTAGATACGTCACAATAATAATATCGTTTAAAAACTTAATAAAACCGACTTCAATGCCGCGCTATTCATTTTCAGTACCAATTTTGAGATGTTTATCTCAATATCTCTGGAGATACTTATCATACCTCGATAAAATTACCATGGTACCACACTTGGGATATCTCCTTTCGAACAAAAAAAGAATAATCGAAATCGGTTCATAAACGACGAAGTTATCCGCGAACAAACATAAAAAATATATATATATATATATATATATATATATATATATATATATATATATATATATATATATTTCGATAATTTATATTTAGATATATATATATATATACGGTCGAATTGAGAAACCTCCTCCTTTTTTTGAAGTTGGTTAAAAAGTATTTTAGGATATTTAAAAATAACTGGGGTAACTATTATATTTGTGGGAAGGACATTTAAAAAAATAAGCTGCATTAACGAGTTTCCCATAATTATTACGATTGACATGATTGGTACGTAACCTACTCTTTGTGTCAATTTTATTTACTGTCACAACAACCCAACTATAAAATATATATTTATAGTAAATAAATCCTAATTACCTGTAAAAAATATATAAAAAAATAATCAATAACTCACCGTGATTTGATCCTCCAAATAGTTCGAAGAAAACTATAAAAATAAAATTTAAAAAATAATAAAATCAATAAAAAAATCACAACACAACCACACCGGCCAGTAATCCAAAACTCACTTCGAAATATAAACTTTCAAAATTTGTAAATAGAATGCGCTGCGATTCGTCGAATCCACAAAGTCAAATGTACGCGAGGGACCATAGACCACGCTTATATCGCCTTCCCATACATTACCACCACTTAAAAAAGACCCTCTACTTACTAAAACCTACCTATATTTCATAGCTCATTCTTAATTAGTCGCTCTCATGCTTACCACCAGTCAAGCGTGACCTCTTCACGCGTACTTCCTTTAAAGATTTGGAGGTCTAATTAATTTAGTTTTAGTGGTAAGTATTAGACAAATTAATGTATATTCGACAATTAGAATAAGACACATTTTATTGCGTAAATGAAACAATGGCGGACCGAAGGCTCGCTATTGAGACGTTCGTATTACGAAGCTTAGACAGTAATATACTGGTGTATCTATCTTTTTAACTAATGTTACATTGTTACTTTGTCGCGTCTGTACGTTGAAGTTTTTTTAATATCATATAGGCTTGCGTTTGACCACTATCTCACCTGTCGGTAAGTAAAGATGCGGTCGAGGATGAAAGCACGCTAGGCCTAGAATGGGAACTGGCTCTCAAGGATAGCTGCCGGAACACATTAGATGTTTGGCGACAGATTTTCTAAATTGAGGGTTGCGTCTAGCCAGCACACTAGATAGTGTCCTACCACCATGCGGGGGTTGGGGGTTTCTTAACGATGTTTTTCCTTCACCGGAGGGCCACTGTGAAAAGCGCACATAAATTGATCGATAGAAAAATCCATTGGTGCACGGCGGGGATTTTTTATTTTATTTATTTATTTATGCAAAAATACATGTTGCGCTTACAGTTTTACACCAAAGCGTACATCATGCCAGAACTAGTAACTACTGACTATATAATATTTCTAACTAAAAAATCTAATCAACGCACTGAGAAATAAACTGGCCAAGTGCAAGTCGGACTCGCACTAGTAGGGTTCCGTAACACAGTAGAGTATTCTATAACTTTGATTTTTCGCAACTACAAAAATAACTTTGTTTTTCATAGTATTTGTATGAAAAAAAAAGTTATATTTGCGGTCGCTATATCTCAAAAACTGCTGACTGTATCTCGTTAAAACCAATTTTCGATGAAAGTTTTTATTGTGATCTATTGAATGTATTTTTTTTAGATTTTTCACTCCCTTACTTTAAAAGTTAGAGAGGGGGGGGGATACACATTTTACCACTTTAGACGCGCCTATCTTTTAAATCTTTTCTTGGTGTTTCTTCTCTGATGGGAGTATTTCCGAAACACCGGTAGATTCAACAGCCATTCAGTTTTCCCCTTTTGACCGCAGATTTTCTTTCTAGGCTTGCCATTTTTATTTTTATTTAAACAATATTATGCAGCTGACAGACGGACTATCAGTTCCATTTGGATCATGATATGTACTGTGATCGGTATGCGTTTCTCTATGTTGTGTTTCACTATTTCACTTTTTTATTTTTTTTATATAAAAATTGTCTGAAGTACTGAAACACACACTTACATGTATGGTTGGTTTTAACCTACTTTAATTTTTTTTAAATATTCTGACGTAAACGATTGGATGACAGCTGAATGGTTCATTACTTTTTTTTTCTAATTCAAAGCGTTAAATTCTGCTTTTGCTATGTTTACTTGATAATTGGTTATGATTTATTTTATGATTTATGATTTTGACGTGTATATGTGCGTATATTTATACTGCCTACATACTGAATAAATGCTTTGATTCTTTGAATGATTGACTTTGAGAAAAAATGATTTTAGTAACCTCAATGTCATTTTTAAAGACCTATCCATAGATGGTAAGTACTTACCTATATTTTTAAAAGCTTGAGGCACTGAAGTACAGTAATTACCGAGCCTGAAAAACGGGTAGTGCTTCAAGCTTTTAAGGATATAGGTAAGCACCTACACGCCAAATATTTACTAGAATTTATTTTTAACATTTTAGTTCATTGTCCCAGAAGCATGTTTTTAAAAATTTTTTTACTTATAATTTATTTAATGACTATCTCCTATTTTCAAACAACCCCAATCCTTACTTTTAAGGGATCTTTAATGCGTACTTAATTGTTCTTTCTGTAAAAAGATCACAGATTTTTACCTAACTAAAATTGCGAATTTCTTTTTAGGGTTCCCTAAAAAAGGAACCCTTATAGGAACACTTTCTTGTCCGTATCTCTGTCTGTCTATCTGTCTGTCTGTCTGTCCGTCTGTCCCCACTGATTTTCTCAGGAACGTCTAAATTTCTCTCTAGTCTACGTCTAATTTTCTCTAAAAATCTCTAAATTTCAACTTGCTAGCAAGTCGAAATTTATACCTGATACTGAAGTCTATAGTCACAATATTATGTTTCTTTGAAGTGTTTCACACTTTATATTTTTGTAAATTGTTAAACAAAATCCAAAATTTCATCGTACCGACGGGACTTGAACCCGCAACCTCCGGAATAACATGTTCCGGTGCTTTACCAATTAAGCAACGGTGCAAAGTATCGTTACGACATATTATTATCTTTTCTATGGTTACGACGAAATTAGTGGATTGCATTTGTTAACCCAATTATGCATTGGTGGCGCCATCTATGACTACTTATTTCGTAAGTTAATCATTCGGAAGAAAACATTACAGTTTTCAAATCCGACGAGAGATGTTGCACTGCGTAAATCAAATATTATGTTTCTTTGAAGTGTTTCACACTTTATATTTTTATTAATTGTTAAACACAATCCAAAATTTCATCGTACCGACGGGATTTGAACCCGCAACCTCCGGAATAACATGTTCCGGTGCTTTGCCAATTAAGCAACGGTGCGAAGTATCGTTACACTCCCAAAAGTCTCGTTACCAAAGAAGAGTAGTTATTGACGACGTAGGCAAGCCACGCACAGTAGCTAGTATATCTTACGAGGTCAGATGTAGATAGCTGGCAGGGTCAGAACTGAATTACAGCTTTTTAGCACAGAATTAAGCTTTGTTTTTGGATGGGTGTGAATTGTATTGCATTAGGAAATGATCAAGTATATTTTATGTGTTTAGGTTATTCCGTATATTATATTAGGTTATTCCGTAGGACTAGTATATATTTTTAACCAACTTCACAAAAAAGGAGGAGGTTTTCAATTCGACTGGTTTTTTTTATTTTATGTTTGTTATCTTGACCGATTTGAAAAGTTATTTTTTTGTTTGAAAGTTTATACCTCACGTGTGGTCCCATTCAAATTTTATAGAGGTGTGATAATTATCTCCGGAGATATGGAGATAAACAATATAAACAAATTTGATACCTTGATGATATCATTATGACTAGTGGATATTGCACTATCGCGACACGTGAAGTCGGTTTTTTCGTTTAAAACGATCTTAAATTATCTGTGTTTAGGGTTCCGTACCGAAAGGGTGCCAGACTGTTCGTTGTTTTTTTTAAAACGTCAACGCAAAAAGAAGGTTTGTTATACCTTTGACATGTGTATCAGTGTCAATATGTGTCTGTCTGTGGCATCGTAGACCCCAAACGGCTAAACTGATTTTGATTTAGATTGTTTTTAACCGACTTCAAAAAAGGAGGATGTTTCTCAATTCGACCGTATATATGTTTTTTTTTTATGTTTGTTCACGGATAACTTCGTCGTTAATCAACCGATTTTGATTATTCTTGTTTTGTTGGAAAGGAGATATCCCAAGTGTGGTAACATGGTAATTTTATCGACGTCTGATAATTACCTTTACAGATATGGAGATAAACACCTCAAAATTGGTACTGAAAATTAATAGCGCATTGAAGTCGGTTCTTATTTGTTTTTTATACGATCTTATTGTTTGATATGTCTCTTAATCGAAAATGTTCTTAGCTTTGATTCATGGAAATCCGTTCAGCCTTTTGTACACTATGAGCAGTTTTCTAGTTGATGGCGCTATGAAATCAACTATCATAGGTATGTTCCATTCGAAATTTGGTATCCTCTTACTTCAACGATATTGTAAGAACATGGTAGCATTAACCTGATGCTGGGACATCTCCAAGAATCTGCAGAATACTCAACTCTTCACCAACTTACAGAAAAGAAGTCAAACGGCAATAACCCAATGGATAGGGTGTCGGACTGGCGATCGAGAGGTCGTGAGTTCAAACCCCACCCCACCCATTGCATTATTGACGTGAACCCACTCCAGACACAAGCATATATAGCTTAGTTGGAGGGGTTAACAAGAATACTAGTACTGTGAAACCCACATTGCGAGTAATCTTTAAAAAAAGAAAAAAAATAGTTAGGGCTCATTGGAATCGTCTTAATGAACAGATTATACTTCGACCAGTCGGGGTGGTTTTACATTTTGAATTTAAATATTTATAATTATGCTGACTGTACAGTATCTACCTCCTAGGTTCAGGCTCATCCTTTAGATGGAGCCTTTAGCACTTTATCGGCTTTGTGAATAGATCCCATTCTAGGCCTAGTGTGCTTATCATCTTGGACCGCATCATCACTTACCAACAGGTGAAATAGTGGTCAAACGCTAGCATATATGATATAAAAAGTTTGAGAGGTTAACAAGACTACTAGTAAATTGTTAAACACAATCCAAAATGTCATCGTACCGACGGGACTCGAACCCGCACCCCCCGGATTACACGTCCAGGTGCTCTGCCAATTAAGCCACGGTTCGATCCATCGATACGACGAAATTAGTGGATTGCATTTGTTAACCCAATTATACATTGGTGGCGCCATCTATGACTACTTATTACGTAAGTTAATCATTCGGAAGAAATCATTACAGTTTTCAAATCCGACGAGAGATGTTGCACTGCGTAAATCAAATATTATGTTTCTTTGAAGTGTCACACACTTTATATTTTTGTAAATTGTTAAACACAATACAAAATTGCAAAAACAATTTACAAAAATATAAAGTGTGTGACACTTCAAGGAAACATAATATAAGACTACTAGTAATGTGCAACCCACATTTCTAGTAAGCTTTTTTTAAAAAAAAAACAAGTAAAAAATATGTCGATAAAACTATAATGGGACCAAACGGTGAGCATACTCCTTCAAACAAAAAAATATTTTTTCTATTCGGTTAAGAAACAACGGAGATCTGAGGTATCAGATTACAGGTGAATTGAGATAGGTACTCCTCTTTTGTTGTGAAGCCGGTTAAAAATAAAGTAGCAAGGCAATACAATCGGCGGTCTTAGCGCTTCAAGAAATTTCTTACAAACCACCTTGGCTATGGAAAAGATAATATGCCAACATAAATAATTGACAGTTATCGACGTCATAGCAATGACAGTAGTGTTTAAATTATAACTCAAATATAATGTTTCTTTGAAGTGTTTCACACTTTATTTATTTTTTTGTAAATTGTTAAACACAATCCAAAATTTCGTCGTAACGATACTTCGCACCGTGGCTTAAATGGCAAAGCACCGGAACATGTTATTCCCGGTGGTTGCGGGTTCAAGTCTCGTCGGTACGATGAAATTTTGGATTGTGTTTAACAATTTACAAAAAAAAAATTAAGTGTGAAACACTTCAAAGAAACATAATATTTGATTTACGCAGTGCAACATCTCTCGTCGGATTTGAAAACTGTAATGATTTCTTCCGAATGATTAACTTACGTAATAAGTAGTCATAGATGGTGCCACCAATGCATAATTGGGTTAACAAATGCAATCCACTAATTTCGTCGTAACGATACTTCGCACCGTGGCTTAATTGGCAAAGCACCGGAACATGTTATTCCGGAGGTTGCGGGTTCAAGTCCCGTCGGTACGATGAAATTTTGGATTGTGTTTAACAATTTACAAATTATAACTCATAAACAGAAGTAGCGTAACAATACCTCTTTCCTCCGAAATCTCTTATTATAGTAATTTTACAGAGGTGCAATTTGCAAGATGCTCTCGTAAACTATTACACAGCTTAATATTAGAGCAATAAAGTTCAAATTACTTAAATTATAGGTTACTTTACTTTATTTCATCTTACTTTAGGTCAACGATGCGTGGTATAGCTGTAACGTAACATTTCGTTAGAGAACTATGATATTTTATAAATAGACTGGCTGCGGCCCGAACCTTTGCCAGATTTATACAATACTTACTAGCAGTAGCTCGCGGTTTCCCCCGCGTAGTACCCGTTTTTGTGAGAATACGGGGATAAAATACAGCCTATGTTACTTGCTGATAATTTAGCTTTCCATTAGTGAAAGGATTTTTGAAATTGGTACAGTGGTTATTAAGTAAAATCTTAACAAACAAACAAACAAATAAAAATTTAAATCTTTCCTCTTTATTATAATAGTTTAGACGTACATATGCGTCCTATACCATAGACATAAAAGTGGACGGCTATAGAGGAAGAGGAAGACCTAAGGAAATGTGGATAGACTGTTTGAAGGATAGCTACGGATGTAAAAGGAGTGGAGGCAGAAATTACTGCGGAAAGACCCCAATGGGGTTCATTGGCAGTAATTTCTGTAAGTAATTTCTGTAAGTAATTTCTGTAAGTAATTTCTGTGAGTAATTTCTGTAAGTAATTTCTGTAAGTAACTTCTGTAAGTAATTTCTGTAAGTAATTTCTGTAAGTAATTTCTGTAAGTAATTTCTGTGAGTAATTTCTGTAAGTAATTTCTGTAAGTAACTTCTGTAAGTAATTTCTGTAAGTAATTTCTGTAAGTAATTTCTGTAAGTAATTTCTGTAAGTAATTTCTGTAAGTAATTTCTGTAAGTAATTTCTGTAAGTAATTTCTGTAAGTAATTTTTGTAAGTAATTTCTGTAAGTAATTTCTGTAAGTAATTTCTGTAAGTAATTTCTGTAAGTAATTTATGTAAGTAATTTATGTAAGTAATTTCTGTAAGTAATTTCTGTAAGTAAGAGAATGAAATGTTGCACCGACCCCACTTAAGTGGGATAGGGGTAGGAAGATGATTATGGTGATGTCATATCTTATGTGAATCTTATTGTTTATTTCCGTGCACCAGTACAGCTTCAGAATACAAATAAAAAACAGATTCTCCGTTCAACTGTATTTTTAACGACGTTCTGTGACCAAAACCGTTCCGGAAATTTGTTTGCGCCTCGTGCCGCCTCCTCCAATATAACACCAAAAGTAAAACAGCAAAATATGTAATGCAAATATGACAATGCTGCCAGAGACTGTAACAGGCGATTTGATAAGTAACCCTGTGAACGTCATGGCGTAGGTAACGTGTTTTTAGGGTTCCGAACCCAAAGGGTACCAACGGAACCCTATTGCTGAGACTCCGCTGTCCATCTGTCTGTCTGTCTGTCTGTCTGTCTGTCCGTCTGTCACCAGGCTGTATCTCATGAACCGAGATAGTAAGACAGTTGAAATTTTCACACATGATGTATTTCTGTTGCCGCTATAACAACAAATACTAAAAACTGAATAAAGTAAAAAATTAAAGGGGGTATACAAGAAACGTGTTTTTTCGACATTTTACTATAACGCCATCTATGAACAATTGACTATATTAATTATATGAATTACCTATGTGTTAACTTTCACATAGTTGACGTTAGGCGTTTGTAAGATGGCGTTGTACTAAAAAAGCACGCTGATCCTGTTTTAATAAATGTTTGGAATTGAGATAGAATAGATCTATTTATCAATTTATTACAAACAACGTGATTTCTTTCAGCATTTTTTGCTCGATTTTAAAATATTGTAGTGTGGTACGGAATCGGAACCCTACGAGTGCAAGTCCGACTTGCACTTGGCCAGTTTTATTTAAATAACTTATTTAAATTTTTCTATTATAATATATGTTTAACCCATCTTGTGCCATTCATACACATCAAAGTGCCAGCTAGCAACTTTTCACGGGTAAGAAAGGGAATAAGGAAAAGGGATCGAGTAGATAGTAAGTAGTAGTGTCATATAAACTGCAATACTTTTATTTTCTTATTTTCATTTTTAATTGTTTTGTGCATCAATAATTAATAGGTAATTTAATTACATCGATATAAAAATGTATTTGCGATACTCACTCTTATGCCATGTTAACATAATGGAACTCTAAACAACTACATGAAAACACGAATTTCTAATGTCGAGCTTGATGTGCTTGAAGAACAGATGAAGGCTTGTTGCTAATTATTTAAATCGATCTGCGATAATTGCACATGTAATTCTGTACGTGCTACACAAACGCCAGATAGATTGTGACTAAGGTGAAATTAGGTTCGCAAACCTAATTCATACGGTCCACATTGAGGAGAGGGGTCCCTTATCTCCCTTTTTATGGTTCCGTAGCCGAATGGCAAAAAACGGAACCCTTGTAGATTCGTCATGTCTGCCATTTTATTCCGAAACTGTTAAGTCTACAGAATTGAACCTTGGTAGGTAGATGTATTCTGTGAACCGCTTTCCGATTTTTATACAAAAGTAAAAAAAATAAAAGTTTAAGGTTGGGGGCATCCCATACATGGAACTGAAACAAAAAAAAAATTTTTTTCTTCAAACCTATACGTGTGGGGTGTCTATAGATAGGTCTTCAAAAATGACATTGAGGTTCCTAAAATCATTTTTTTTTCAAAGTCAATCATTTGAAAGATAGGCGCGTCTAAAGTGGTAAAATGTGTTTCCCCCCCTCTAACTTTTAAAGTATGGGAGTGAAAAATCTAAAAAAAATATATGCTGTAGCTCTCAATAGAAACTAACAACGAAAATTGGTTTTAACGAGATACAGTCAGCAGTTTTTGAGATATGGCGACCGCTAAGATAACTTTGTTTTTTTATACAAATACTATGAAAATCAAAGTTAATTATGTAGTTGCGAAAAATCATAGTTATGGAATACTTGACTGTGTTACGGAACCCTACGAGTGCGAGTCCGACTTGCACTTGGCCAGTTTTTTATATATCAATGTTTAATTATAAAATAAATAGAAATAACATCATTTATTTCTCTCACACTATTTTTTTTTTTTTTATAAAGATTACTCGCAATGTGTGTTGCACATTACTAGTATTCTTGTTAACCCCTCCAACTAAGCTAAATATGCTTGTGTCTGGAGTGGGTTCACGTCAATAGTGCAATGGGTGGGGTGGGGATCGAACTCACGACCTCTCGATCGCCAGTCCGACACCTTATCCATTGGGCTATTGCCGCCTTTTAAAAAATTATATAATATGTTGTTGTTTTTAATGGCAATAATAAAATAAGTACAAATACAAATTATTTCTTATTTAGTAGTACGTAGTACTATTAAGTATTCTGTGTTATTAGTAAGAAGGGAGCGCGTACGGATTTCGGATTTGTTTTTGGACACCGACCGTCGCTACAAATTACGATTGGACGCAGTTTCTGTATTCTATGACCTAAACATACAATTGTGAGATGACATATCTAGTTCTCAATATCATTGGCATATGTAAGTTCGTTCAACATCTACATTAGTCATAAATTAACAATTTTCATTAAGACAATATGATGATAATCGCTACCAGAATATTCTCGAACAAAATGTACTCTCTATTATTCATTATTACTCGTTTGACCACTATCTCGCCTGGTGGTAAGTGATGATGTTGTGGTCGAAGATGGTGAACACGCTAGGCATAAAATGATCTAACTCTCAAGGGCTTTCTTTTTTTTATGGTAAAAGCATATTATTATCTTTTCTATGGTAAAAGGTAACAGGACCAGCACGGAGCTCGCCTGATGGTAAGCGATGACGTCTACCTATAACAGATACAGCAGCATGAAAAAATTCTGAACTGCCATAATTTTGCACGTCACGGCACTGCGCCTGTTACCTTGAGACATAAAGATGTTGAGTCTCACATGCCCTGTAATTTCACTGGACGTTTGCCATTTCAACCGAAAAACATACCTATTTCACGGCTGAAAATTAATTGGCTAAGTGGTGGTACCGCCCTAGGCGGACTAGCAGAAGTCCTACCACTACAGGCTGTCTGTGTCACGGTATTATAATAATATATTATATATATTACCGTGTCTGTGTGCTGCCACTTTCGCTGTAATATAAAAAATATAAATACTATTGACTTTACTTCGAATGTATATGCGTAAGTATTTAAAAATCAAAATTTACATGCGTTTACAATTTTCACTTTCAAGGCTAAACCAATTTTGTTGCGGTTTCTATTATTTGAAAGCTGGCGTTTCACGGTTGATTATTAGTTTTGTTTAGTATAAATACATGGATCCGCTTTTTAAATATTTCTTATATTATTATAACAATATCTCCTGCGTATTAGTAATTTTAAACCGACTTCAATATAGGAGGAGGATTCGTTGGATTTTTTTAATGTATGTTAACCGATTAAAAGTCCGATTGGTCCGATTTCGATTTTTTTTTTTGGAAGGATATACTTTCAAGCAGTGTCATTTAAATTTCATCAAGATATGTTTAGTATATCCAGAGATATGGAGATAAACACCTCAAACTTGGTACTGAAAATGACTAAAACGGCATTTGAAGTCGGTTCTTATAGTTTTTTTTAACGATTTTAAATTATGTAAGACTAAGTTATAAATTAAGTTTTTAGGGTTCCGTAGCCGAATGGCAAAAAACGGAACCCTTATAGATTCGTCATGTCTGTCTGTCTGTCTGTCCGTCCGTATGTCACAGCCATTTTATTCCAAAACTGTTAGGACTACAGATTTGAAACTTGGTAGGTAGATGTATTCTTTGAACTGCTTTCCGATTTTTATACAAAAATAAAAAATATAAAAGTTTAAGGGGGGGCATCCCATACATGGAACTGAAACTAAAAAAATTTTTTTTCTTCAAACCTATACGTGTGGGGTGTCTACAGATAGGTCTTCAAAAATGACATTGAGGTACCTAAAATCATTTTTTTCTCAAAGTCAATCATTTGAAAGATAGGCGCGTCTAAAGTAGTAAAATGTGTGTCCCCCCCCCCCTCTAACTTTTAAAGTATGGGAGTGAAAAATCTAAAAAAAATATATGCTGTAGATCTCAATAAAAAATAACAACGAAAATTGGTTTGAACGAGATAAAGTCGGCAGTTTTAGAGATACGGCGACCGCAAAGAGAACTTTGTTTTTCATACAAACACTATAAAAAACAAAGTTAATTTTGTAGTTGCGAAAAATCATAGTTATGGATTACTTAACTGTGTTACGGAACCCTACGAGTGCGAGTCCGACTTGCACTTGGCCAGTTATTTTTTTGTGCTAGGCAGTAACTAAACCTACTACTATTTATTAGGTATATTTATTTGCTAAAAAAAAAACTGGCCAAGTGTGAGTCAGCATCGCGACTCCTATTGCACACTTAGGGAGGGTTCCGTACAACACGAAACATAACAGAGTTTCAACCTCATATATTTGATTAATTGATATTACCAAGAATATTTGGTTTGGTCGCGATCTAAAAAGACGGGGCTTGTTTACTAGCGCCATCTATGTCATTTTGCCGAAACTAATTAGATAGATGGCGTTTAAAAACACGTTTTTTGTATGGGGACCCCCTTTAATTTTTAACTTTATTTTATTTTTAGTATTTGTTGTTCTAGCGGCAACAGAAATACACCATCTGTGAAAATTTCAACTGTCTAACTATCACGGTTAATGAGCTATAGCCTGGTGACAGACAGACAGACAGACAGACAGACGGCCAGCGGAGTCTTAGTAATAGGGTCCCGTTTTACTTAAAATTAAAATTAAATATAAGTAGCGATTAGTGCATTAAAATAAATTAATTAAATTGAACTCTTTAAATTACCACAACTACTATTTACCCTATTTCTACTTGCTTAACAACTATTTACTATTGACTCAGAGCAGTAATTACTAAAGTAATAAAGTACTTTAGTAATAATCGGAAAAAGGACCTACAAAGGATGTTGAATGACCTAGCTGATTCTTCTCGTCGCATCGATGCGACGAGAAGAATTTGTTTGTTTTGTTTGTTTTTCTCTTCTCTCTCCACTCCCCTTACGCTCCCCCTCCACTCCCCCCTATCGTCCCCCTAACAAACTTTGAATGTCGTATTATCCTCCCCCTCCCCTCCCCTTCACTTCCGCATCCCCTCCACCTCCCCATCCCCTCTCCCTCCATTTCAGATCACCTCCCCTCCCCCACTCCCCCGCCCTCCTCCACCACTCCCCCTACCCCCCACCACTCCTCCTACCCTCCCCCTCAGCTCTCCCTCCCAATCCCCTACCCTCCCCAACCACTCCTTCTACCCTCCCCTCCCCTCCCCCTACCCACCCTTTCACTCCCCATACCCTCCCTCTCCACTCCCCCTCCCCTCCCTCTCCACTCCCCCTCCCCTCCCTCTCCACTCCCCCTCTGATTTTCCCCCTCTGAGATTTGTTTGTTTGTTACGGAGATCGATCTCCGGATGAATTTGGATTAAACCAAAGTCATGTACAACGAGCACGTTGTTCTGGAGCCGATTGCCATAGATGGAATCCCACTCGGAGTTGTCACGCAGTATGTTTACATAGAGCAAACGCTCCAACTAGGCAAACACAACTTCGAGAAAGAAATCCAGAGAAGAATTCAGCTGGGCTGGGCAGCATTTGGAAAACTCCGTCGAGTCTTCTCGTCGCATATACCACAGTGTCTAAAGACAAAAGTCTTTAATCAGTGCGTCCTACCTGTCATGACATACGGAGCCGAGACGTGGACACTCACGGTTCGACTAGTCCTCCAGAGAACTAAAGTGATCGACATAGCTCAGCGGATTAGCAAACTGAAGTGGCAGTGGGCTGGTCATATCTGCCGTAGGACCGATAACCGTTGGGGCAGACTGGTTCTAGAGTGAAGACCGCGAATCGGCAAACTTAGAGTAGGACGCCCTGTGACTAGGTGGAGCGACGACATTCGCAAAGCGGTGGGCAGTGACTGGAAACAAAGAGCCGAAGACCGGGCTCAGTGGCGTGTCTTGGGGGAGGCCTATGTCCAGCAGTGGACTGATACCGGCTGATAATGATGATGATGAGTAGTAATTCCTCTTAGACTATTGACTTTATTACTACTTCAAAGGTAATCTATAACCAAACGAATATTATAAAGAGGAATTATTTGAATCTTGTTTGTTTGTTACGGTTTTACTCAAAAACTATTAAACCGATTTCAAAAATTCTTTTACTAATAGAAAGCTACATTATCAGCGAGTAACATAAGCTATATTTTATCCCCGTATGCTGACGGAAACGGGTACTACGCGGGTGAAACCGCGACGTGCAGATAGTATTGTATATGTTTATTTTTCGTAAGTTTCGCCGTAGCGCTTTTACTACAAAAACAACAACTATAATATATGATTAATTAATATGAAATAAGTTATAAATTTAAACATATTATGTTATTTTATAATACGAGTTCTATAATTAGTGTTAACATCATAACTAAAACCTACACTAGTAGGTTTTATTTATATAGGATATATCTCTGGAGATAATTATCAGATCTCGGTAAAATTACAATGGGACCATCTCGGAAACGATCTCGAAAATAATCATTCAAATCTGTTTACAATTGGCGGAGTAATCGTATAATATACATACAAAAAAAATAACATACAGACGAATTCAGAACCTCCTTCTTTTTGGGAAGTCGGTTGAAAACAATCATTCAAATCGGTTCACAATTGGCGAAATTATCGCGTAACACATACGAGTAAAAAAAAAAATTATACTGACAAATTGAGTGCCTCCTCCTTTTTGGAAGTCGGCTAAAAATTAAGCAATACTTTCATCAAAGCTACTGCACAAGCAAACATAAAATTTCCTAAAGACCTATTCAAAGAAATACGTTTACATTTCCACACATCGTTACGAGCAATTTCTTACTGACGTCACAGATTATTTTAGCAGTTTCTACAACGTGTAATTTAACTGTAACTTTAACTGTAGGGTCAATAGTTATGGTGTTACGGAGGAATAATGTAACTTAGGTTAGTTAATAGGTGTTTAGAATGACCAGTAAGAATGTAGCTGTTGAAATAGAGAAAGAATTGCTTTGCTTTTCGAGTTCCTCGTTTGTGAGATTTGCAATCGACTTCAAAAAAGGAAGAGGTTCTCAATTTGACGGTTTTTTCTTGATTTTGCCTCAGAACTTCGTCATTTATCCTACTCATTGACCGAGCCATCGTAGCAAGTGAAACGTCACAGTTTCGACTAGGTCAAAAATGCTTTTGTCCGGATGTTTGTCTGTCTGTTCTCGCCTATAGGTCGCATTTATCAACCGATTTTGACAAAAATTGGCACACTAATTCCTTGATTTTTTTTTAATTTTTTTTTTTTTAATGATTCATCTACTTCACGTAGATGTCTCACTGCTATTACAATCTAGCCTTATAATTAAGCTAATAAGTAATTTGATTTTAACTTAATTTACTATTAAAATATTACTAAGAATGTGTCCATTAACACTTTTCCTAATGTCTCTATTAAGGGGTAGACACTTTGTTATTATGTTCTTTTAAATAGCGATGATTAAATAATAGATTGATTTATTTAGGATTTTTTATCGATCGCGTTTTTTTCTATTTAGGGGAAAATAAGGGAGGAAATTAAAAAAAATCAATAATGGGGAGTGGAGGGGGGAGTGGAGGGGGGAAAGGGGGAGTGGAGGGGGGAAAGGGGGAGTGGAGGGGGGAAAGGGGGAGTGGAGGGGGAAAGGGGGGAGTTTGCTGTAGCATCATTTATAGACGGATTTCAATCAAATTTGAGATGTATGCTGCCGGAACTAAGAGTGTTAGTGTGTTTACTTCAGTCATGTAGACATTTTGACATACCATGAATACCTAATATGTTATAACTGTGGTAAGTAAAGAAATCTGAAAATCTGAAAACTGGAACTCCCACCTGATCAACCGTTTGACTTTACAAGGAAGAATAAACACGGTCGGTTAACGGTTAGACGCAAGCATTGCAAATAAAAGCTGTGATGAAAATAACAATGATGAAAATGATTTTAATAGATGACTGCCACATATGGATGGGTCAAGGATGCTGCATTCAAATCTAGACAGGCAGACAATTGCCCATTAGTCACTCACTCTAGTTCTGAAACGTGTCGTTACATCTTTATAAATAAAACTTAAAATAAAAGTGCAAGAGACATTGATATTGACAAATATTTTTATAGATGTGTCAACGGTGTTTAATATTTTGTCCCGCTGTATCCGCTTGATTGATAGTGTTCTAATGAGTGTTAAAGACCGAAAAAGTTATAAGTATTTACAACACTCAAAAATTTGAAAAACAATATTTTTATAGCCATAACGCAAACGTTAATAAAAAAATGGTCTTTATAAGGTTTAGTTTAATTTAAGCGGTGTGATTATGTCTTCTTTCTGAAAATTTGTCAGTGAAAACACTACATATTTCGTTCCACCTGACTTACTACCAAAAATTAGACTGACTTACCACCAACAAGAAGACATCTGCCGCCATAACCGTACGGTGTTCTGGTAGCACACAGCCCTTGAGCCTAGCTTAGCCTAACAGAACTAAAAAAGCTAAGCTAAGCTTGTCTGTTTCAGACAAATTTGCAGTGCCATTTTTAGCTTTATTATGACACATCTTTACCTCTCCATTATTAAATCACTGGTGACAAACTTATGTTTTCATGTGGAAAAAATTGGAGATAAATGTTTTTCCACTGAACTTCTCTATTCTATTTCACGACGATAATACTGCACAAGCAACCCTGATATCTGAACAAATAAATTGGCTTTGAATATGAATGATTGCAACCATCAACACCAATATTATAAATGCGAAAGTCAGTTTGTTTATTTGTTTGTTTGTTTGTTTGTTTGTTTGTTTGGGACTTCTTCACGGTCAAACGGCTTGACCGATTTGGCTGAAATTTTGTACAAAGATAGAACATATGGCAGAATAGGATATAGGATAATTTTTTTTTGGCTATCAAGTCAGGGGGTCTAGATATTTTTAATTGAATTTTGTAAATATAAGATCTCTTTTCGAATAAACGGCTTGACCGATTTACCTAAAATGTGGTATAAAGACAGTTCATAACGCAAAAAAGAATATAGAATACTTTTTTTCTGGCTATCGAGTCAGGGGGTTCAAATATTTTTAATTGAATTTTTTAAATATAAGATCTCTTTTCGAATAAACGGCTTGACCGATTTGCCTGAAATAATGTTTAAAGACAGTTCATAGGATAAAATAGGATACAGAATACTTTTTTCTTGGCTATCGAGTCAGGGGGTAAAGATATTTTTAATTGAATTTTGTAAATATAAGACTTCTTCTCGAATAAACGGCTTGACCAATTTACCTGAAATTTTGTGTGAATACATGTCATAGGGCAGAATAGGATATAGGATACTTTTTTTCTGGCTGTCGAGTCAGGGGGTCCAGATATTTTTATTTGAATTTGGTAAATATAAGACCTCTTCTCGAATAAACAGCTTGACCAATTTGCCTGAAATTTTGTGTGAATACATGTCATAGGGCAGAATAGGATATAGGATACTTTTTTTCTGGCTGTCGAGTCAGGGGGTCCAGATATTTTTAATTTAATTTTGTAAATATAAGACCTCTTCTCGAATAAACAGCTTGACCGATTTGCCTGAAATGTTGTTTAAAGACAGTTCAAAAGGCAGAATAGAATATAGAATACTTTTTTTCTGGCTATCGAGTCAGAGGGTACAAATATTTTTAATTTAAGATCTCTTCTCGAATAAATGGCTTGACCGATTTGCTTGAAATGTTGTATAAAGACAGTTCATAGGGTAGAATAGGATATAGGATACTTTTTTTTTTGCTTTCAACTCCAGATATTTTTAATTAATTTTTGTAAATTTAAGACCTCTTCTCGAATAAACGGCTTGAACGATTTGCCTGAAATGTTGTATAAAGACAGTTCATAGGGCAGAATAGGATATCGGATACTGTTTTTTGTCCATCGAGTCTGAGTGTTTAGATTTTTTTCATTGAATTTTGTGAATGTGTGTCCTCTTATCAGCTAAACAGCTTGACCGATTTAGCTGAAATTTTATACATACGAGTATTACAGTTCATATTGCATAGAATCACATGGGATAATTTTTTTCTGGCAGTCGAGTCCAGGTGTCTAGAATTTTTAAATTTAAGTTTTTAAATGTGTGGCATACTCTCGGTCGAACGGGTTAACCATTAAAGCTGAAATTTTGTACACAGACAGTCAAAAAGACATAGAAGGGCAACGAATACTTTTTTTTTGGGCGGAAATTTCGGTTGTCTATATTTTTACTATGGAATTTTGTAAATGTGTGGCCTCTTTTTGGCCAAACGGCTTGACCGATTCAGATGAAATTTTAAACAAACACATTGAATAGGGCATAAAAGGGCAAAGAATTTTTTTTTTTGGCAGTTAAGTGTGGGTGCCTATATTTTTTGTTAACTTTACATAGAGTTTGCATAATCATAAAAGTTTGACCTTAGGTTCATAGATTATGACTAAACTTAATAAGTACCTTAATTAGGCCATAAAACTGTCAGGGTCATTAAAAGTTATTAAAATTTACGCGATGGCTTTGCTTGCCCAACGTGTTTTATCTGCTTTGTGGGAAGTATTTCATAAGCATTCGTGTTCTAACAGCCACATTTAACCTTAGGGTCATTGGTGTTGACTTAGTAGGTTATAAAAACTGTCAGCGTCATAAAACGTAAAAGTTTTTGCGCTCACTTCGCTCGCGCTGTGATAGCGCTCGCTGCGCTTGCGCAATAATTTGTTTGGTTTACTTTGAAGGTAATATTTCAGCAACTTTTGTATTTTAATAGCCACATGCATCAGAACGAGTCCATAAATTAAAACAGTACAATCTTCAATAATCATAATGATTTCTATTCCTTAAATGATTGGATATCAAGTTTAACCTTTGTGTCATCAGTGTTAACTTAGTAGGTTATAAAAACTGTCAGGGTCATAAAAGGTCGTAAATTTTTTCGCGCTCGCTTCGCTCGCGCAGTGATAGCGTTTGCTTCGCTCGCGCAGTGGTAGCGCTCGCTCCGGTCTCGCAGCATTTGTTGTATCTACTTTGTAGGAAACATTTCAGCATCTTTTGTATTTTAATAGCCACATGCATCAGAACGAGTCCATAAATTAAAACAGTACAACCTTCAATAATCATATTGAATATTAACCTTAAAATAAGTGGATATGAAGTTTAACCTCTGTGTCATCAGTGTTGACTTAGTAGGTCATAAAAACTGTCAGGGTCATAAAAGGTCGTGAAAATTTTTCGTGATTTCAGTTTCGTTTTCAGTGATAGCGCTTACTACATTCGCGCAGTAATAGCGCTCGCTCCGGTCGTGCAAGCTTTAGTTATATCTACTTTGTAGAAAACATTTCAGCAATTATTGTATTTTAATAGCCACATTCATCAAAACATGACATGAATTAGAACAGTACAGACTTCAATAATCATAATGATTTTTACCTTAAAATAAGTGGATATCAAGTTTAACCTTAGGGTCATCGGTGTTGACTAAGTAGGTCATAAAAACTGTCAGGGTCATAAAATGACGTAAAAATTTTCGCGCTCGCTTCGCTCGCGCATTGACAGCTCTCGCTGCGCTCGCGCAAACCTTTGTTTTATCTACTTTGTAGGTTTTATTTCAGCATTTTTTGTATTTAAATAGCCACATGCATCAAAAGGAGTTTATTAATTGAAACAGTACAACCTTCAATAATCATAATGAATTTTTATCTTAAAATAAGTGGATATCAAGCTTAACCTTAGGGTCATCGGTGTTGACTTAGTAGGTCATAAAAACTGTCAGGGTCATAAAATAACGTAAAAATTGTCGCGCTCGCTTCGCTTGCGCATTGATAGCTCTCGCTGCGCTCGCGCAAGCCTTTGTTTTATCTACTTTGTAGGTAATATTTCAGATTTTTTTTGTATTTTAATAGCCACATGCATCAAAACGAGTTTATAATTGGAACAGTTACAACCTTCAATAATCATAATGATTTTTTTACCTTAAAATAAGTGGATATCAAGTAAAACTTTTGTCTCATCAGTGTTAACTTAGAAGGTCATAAACACTGTCAGGATCATAAAAGGTCGTAAAAATTTTTCGCGCTCGCTTCGCTCGCGCAGTGATGGCGCTCGCAAGTATTTGTTATATGTACTTTGTTGGATACATTTCAGCAACTTTTGTATTTTAATAGCCACATTCATCAAAACATGACATAAATTGGAACAGTACAGACTTCAATAATCATAATGATTTTTACCTTTAAATAAGTGGATATCAAGTTTAACCTTAGGGTCATCGATGTTGACTTAGTAGGTCATAAAAACTGTCAGGGTCATAAAATGACGTAAAAATTTTCGCGCTCGCTTCGCTCGCGCATTGACAGCTCTCGCTGCCCTCGCGCAAACCTTTGTTTTATCTACTTTGTAGGTTTTATTTCAGCATTTTTTGTATTTTAATAGCCACATGCATCAAAAGGAGTTTATTAATTGAAACAGTACAACCTTCAATAATCATAATGAATTTTTACCTTAAAATAAGTGGATATCAAGTAAAACCTTAAATTTATCGGTCTAGACTAAGTAGGACATAAAAACTATCAGGGTTATAAAATGACGTAAAAATTTTTGCGCTCGCTTCGCTCGCGCATTGATAGCTCTCGCTGCGCTCACGCAAACCTTTGTTTTATCTACTTTGTAGGTTTTATTTCAGCATTTTTTGTATTTTAATGGCCACATGCATCAAAAGGAGTTTATTAATTGAAACAGTACAACCTTCAATAATCATAATGAATTTTTACCTTAAAATAAGTGGATATCAAGTTAAACCTTTGTCTCATCAGTGTTAACTTAGAAGGTCATAAACACTGTCAGGATCATAAAAGGTCGTAAACATTTTTCGCGCTCGCTTCGCTCGCGCAGTGATGGCGCTCGCAAGTATTTGTTATATGTACTTTGTTGGATACATTTCAGCAACTTTTGTATTTTAATTGCCACATTCATCACAACATGACATAAATTGGAACAGTACAGACTTCAATAATCATAATGATTTTTACCTTTAAATAAGTGGATATCAAGTTTAACCTTAGGGTCATCGATGTTGACTTAGTAGGTCATAAAAACTGTCAGGGTCATAAAATGACGTAAAAACTTTCGCGCTCGCTTCGCTCGCGCATTGACAGCTCTCGCTGCCCTCGCGCAAACCTTTGTTTTATCTACTTTGTAGGTTTTATTTCAGCATTTTTTGTATTTTAATAGCCACATGCATCAAAAGGAGTTTATTAATTGAAACAGTACAACCTTCAATAATCATAATGAATTTTTACCTTAAAATAAGTGGATATCAAGTTAAACCTTAGATTTATCGGTCTAGACATAGGAGGTCATAAAAACTATCAGGGTTATAAAATGACGTAAAAATTTTCGCGCTCGCTTCGCTCGCGCATTGATAGCTCTCGCTGCGCTCACGCAAACCTTTGTTTTATCTACTTTGTAGGTTTTATTTCAGCATTTTTTGTATCTTAATGGCCACATGCATCAAAAGGAGTTTATTAATTGAAACAGTACAACCTTCAATAATCATAATGAATTTTTACCTTAAAATAAGTGGATATCAAGTTTAACCTTAGGGTCATCGGTGTTGACTTAGAAGGTCATTAAAACTGTAAGGGTCATAAAAAGACGAAAAAAATTTCGCGCTCGCTGCGCTCGCGTAAACCTTTGTTTTATCTACTTTGTAAGTAATTTTTCAGCATTTTTTTTACTTTAATAGCCACATGCATCAAAACGAGTTTATAATTGGAACAGTTACAACCTTCAATAATCATAATGATTTTTGTACCTTAAAATAAGTGGATATCAAGTTAAACCTTTGTCTCATCAGTGTTAACTTAGAAGGTCATAAACACTGTCAGGATCATAAAAGGTCGTAAAAATTTTTCGCGCTCGCTTCGCTCGCGCAGTGATGGCGCTCGCAAGTATTTGTTATATGTACTTTGTTGGATACATTTCAGCAACTTTTGTATTTTTATAGCCACATTCATCACAACATGACATAAATTGGAACAGTACAGACTTCAATAATCATAATGAATTTTTACCTTAAAATAAGTGGATATCAAGTTAAACCTTAGATTTATCGGTCTAGACATAGTAGGTCATAAAAACTATCAGGGTTATAAAATGACGTAAAAATTTTCGCGCTCGCTTCGCTCGCGCATTGATAGCTCTCGCTGCGCTCACGCAAACCTTTGTTTTATCTACTTTGTAGGTTTTATTTCAGCATTTTTTGTATTTTAATGGCCACATGCATCAAAAGGAGTTTATTAATTGAAACAGTACAACCTTCAATAATCATAATGATTTTTACTTTAAAATAAGTGGATATCAAGTTTAACTTTAGGGTCATCGGTGTTGACTTAGAAGGTCATAAAAACTGTAAGGGTCATAAAAAGACGAAAAACATTTCGCGCTCGCGTAAACCTTTGTTTTATCTACTTTGTAAGTAATTTTTCAGCATTTTTTGTATGTTAATAGCCACATGCGTCAAAACGAGTTTATAAATTGAAACAGTACAACCTTCAATAATCATAATGATTTTTCCTTAAAATAAGTGGATATCAAGTTTAACCTTAGGGTCATCGGTGTTGACTAAGTAGGTCATAAAAACTGTCAGGGTCATAAAATGACGTAAAAATTTTCGCGCTCGCTTCGCTCGCGCATTGATAGCTCTCGCTGCGCTCGCGCAAACCTTTGTTTTGTCTACTTTGTAGGTTATATTTCAGCATTTTTTGTATTTTAATAGCCACATGTATCAAAACGAGTTTATAAATTGAAACAGTACTACCTTCAATAATCATAATGAATTTTTACCTTAAAATAAGTGGATATCAAGTTTAACCCTAGGGTCATCGGTGTTGATTTAGTAGGTTATAAAAACTGCCAGGGTTATATAATTACGTAAAAATTTTCGCGCTCGCTGGTAAACCTTCGTTAGGTTTACCAAGTACCAAGTAATGATTAATGACTTTAACAATTGACGATATCGAGTTCGACCTAAGAGTCATCTATATTGACTTGATGATTAGGTCATTAAACTGTCAGGGTTATAAAACGCCATAAAAATTTTCACTCGCCCAATAATAGCGCTCGCTACGCTCGCGCAGCTATTCACCTTATTTTCTTTGTAAGAAATGTTTGAGGAACTGTTGTATTCAGTCAAACATTAGAGGACATTGAGTTCGACTTTGAAGGCACCTATGGTGATTTGGCCTAAGAGATCATCCATCTAGACCTCAATGGTCATAAAGACATAAATAACGCGGGCAAAGCCGCGGGTAACAGCTAGTTTTATATATTTATATTTTAAATCTTATAGGCTAGCGTATGACCACAATCTTACCTGTTGGTAAGTGATGATGCGGTCGAGGATGGTAGCACGATAGGCCTAGAATGGGAGCTGGCTCTCAAGGATAGCTGCCGGAACTCATAAGATGTTTGGTGACAGATTTTCTAACTTGAGGGTGGTAGCTGGCCAGGCGGATACCATATAGTGTCCTACAACCATGCACCATGCATTTTATGCATCGATATACACAATATATAAGATCGTTTAAAAAACTAAAAACAACCGACTTCAATGTCGCGCTATTAATTTTCAGTACCAATTTTGAGGTGTTTATCTCCATATCTCTGGAGATACTTATCAGACCTCGATAAAATTACCATGGTACCACACTTGGGATATCTCCTATCGAACAAAAAAAATACAATTAAAATCGGTTCATAAACGACGAAGTTATTCGCGAACAAACATAAAAAAATTAAAAAAAATAAAACATATATACGGTCGAATTGAGAAACCTCCTCCTTTTTTTGAAGTCGGTTAAACAGGATTTAATGCGTTTGTTTTCAGGCTGTTAGCTTATAGAGACAATTTATTTAAATATAAGCTGGGGCCTGCAGATTCACCCGCAATAAAAAAAATTCCATAGCCTATTCAATAGCTTCCTGGCTGTCCCTGTACAAAATTTCAGCTAAATCGGTCCAGCTGTTTGACCGTGTATAAGCCCCAAACAAAAAACTGACTTTTAGCGCCTATTGAAGAATTATCAACCAACTTCCGAAAAGAAAGAAGATCTCAATTCCTGATGAATGTATGTTTTTTTTTATGTAGGATGTATTTTTAGGGTTCCGTACCCAAAGGGTAAAATGGGACCCTATTACTAAGACTTCGCTGTCCGTCTGTCTGTCAGTCTGTCTGTCTGTCTGTCTATCTGTCCGTCTGTCACCAGGCTGTATCTCATGAACCGTGATAGTTAGACAGTTGAAATTTTCACAGATGATGTATTTCTGTTGCCGCTATAACAACAAATACTAAAAACAGAATAAAGTTAAGAAATAACAGAGGGTCCCCATACAAGAAAAGTATTTTTTTCGGCATTTCACGCCATCTATGAACGCTTAGTTAGGTAAACGTCCCATAGATGGCGTTATATTGAAATGTCGAACCCTAACATCTTTGTTAGACGTTAGATGACGTTATAAGAAATAAAATGTTTATTAATTATTATTTTTTGCTGGCGAAAAATGATGCTGGTATTTTTTTCTCGATCTTATAAAATACTGTAGTGTGGTAAGGAACCCTACTAGTGCGAGTCCGACTTGCACTTGGCCAGTTTTTTTTTCTTGTATGTATGTTACGCGATTACTCCGTTAATTGAGAACCGATTCAAATGATATTTTTTTAACTACTAGACTACATTTCCAAGATGGTACTACCATTGTAATTTTATCGAGATCTGAGAAGTATCGCCAGAGATATGACGATAAACGTCTCAAACTTGCTACTGAAACTGACTCACGCAGCATTGAAGTTTATTTATGTTCGCGGATAACTTCGTCGTTTATGAACTGATTTTGATGATTATTTTTTATTGGAAAGAACATATTCCAAGGATGGTATCATAGTAATTTCATCTAGATATGATAAGTATCTCCAGAGATATGGAGATAAACACCTAAAACTTGGTACTGAAAATGAATAGCGCGGCATTTGAAGTCGGATATTTTAGTTTTTTCGATTTTAAACGATCTTATTAAACTATCTTAATTATGTATCACAATTTTTTGTCTTAAAAAGTGCGCGCCGCATCGCGTCGCGTCGCGTCTCGGTGTAAGTTGACCCTTACTTACTTTAAATACTTTACACCAAGTTTAGTAACGCAGTAAAATCTTTCTCTAACATTGAAAGTGTGACGTATAAAATTAAACAGTTACGTTATATTACGTAAAATGTTAATTTATGTTAATAACCTCTAAATGGATACACTCTGCATAATGACTATTATTTTTATGCATATTTGTGACTTCTTCTGATTTAATAAAGAGTTTTAAAAAATAATTGTCGGTGTATTTTTAACCGACTTCACAAAAAAGGAGGAGGTTCTGAAATCGTCGGAACTTTTTTTTATTTTATTATGTATGTTAACCGATTACTCGAAGATGCCTGAACCGATTTGGGATTTTTTTTTTTCAAAGGTTACCCTTCCCAGGGGGTCCCATTTAAATTTTAACAAAATCGGCCGAGCCATTTTTAATATATCAACATTTGTATTACGACGCATTTACTTATCTCGACGACTTACTACTACTGGCACAGATTATGTAATAGTTACTACATGTGCTGGCTACTTTGACTAGCGCGACGTTTGAAGTCGGTTCGTTTAGTTTTTTAAACGATCTTATATTATAGCTACTAAGGAAATCTGCGAAACAAATAATCGAGATATTAGCGTAAGTTATTTATTAATTTCTTTATATCACCACCAACATCGACACCAATATTATAAATGCGAAAGTCAATTTGTTTATTTCCTTGTTTGGGACTTCTTCTTCTTCACTTCTTTTCTTCTTCTTCTTCTTCATTTGGCAGAAAATTTACACAGGAATAGCCAGTACTATTAGGCTATAGACAACATATTAACACGCGTGGGGCACAGCTAGCTTTGTTATATTAGGATTTCTACTTATCATTTGTTTGAACAATAATATCGTTTAAAAACTAAAAAAGAACCGACTTCAATGCCGCGCTATTCATTTTCAGTACCAATTTTCAGATGTTTATCTCAATATCTCTGGAGATACTTATCAAACCTCCATAAAATTACCATGGTACTATACTTGGGATATCTCCTTTCGAACAAAAAAAGAATAATCAAAATCGGTTCATAAACGACGAAGTTATCCGCGAACAAATATTAAAAAAATATATATATATACGTAATTGACGACGAATTGACGTGATTGAATTGAGAAACCTCCTCCTTTTTTTGAAGTCGGTTAAAAAACATTTTTTTGCATCTTGATTGAGCGGATATCATAATGACCGGCGAATTACATAAATTACAATAATAATAAGAGGTAGGTCCACTATATTGTCTGTGTTATTGCAATGTTCCGCCTGTTATAGGGTAGCTAATTGATTTAGATTTTGTTAAGTTGTTTAACAAAAACTTTGTCGGAAGATATAAAATAAGTAATTAAGACTTCACAAACAATATAGTGGTAGGATTACTAGTCCACCTAGGCACATAATAATGAATAGTACAAACCTAGGGTTAGTACCACCACAAAAGTCTTAGGCTGAGTGTCGCCATCTTACTTTAACTATAACAAACGTCAAAAATCTGTCAAACTCATTTATTATATCTTCATTAATTAAGTACTAATTTACCTACTGGTAGTGGTTTGGTAGACTAAATTTAAGTTTTTATGTTTTTTTATTAGGTATATTCATTTGTTTATAGTAAGGTAGTTTTAAAAATATATTATTGTATGCATTATCTTATATTAGATTTTAAAAAAAATTAAGTACTAAGATGAATTGATGATATAACCATGCATGGCCTTATCCCCGGGGAAAGACAAAATTATTTCCCTGTTTTTCGCCACTGACAGGAGATCAACACAATAATTTAAACGCTTGGTGAAGTTTAACCCCGAGTTTTGATTTTGTTTCGTATTAAAAAGTTTAAAAAAATAATTGATTAAAAGTCAGCGGGCGTTTATAATTGTTGAAAAACTTTACTTATAATTTGCCTTCTCCGCTAAACAAAACATGGCAAGGGGACTTTTTTGTCTTTCCACCTATCCGTGGTTAAATTGTTGTGTTAATCTCCTGTCAGTGGCGAAAAACAGGGAAATAATTATGTCATTTCCCCGGATGTAAGGCCATGCTAGCCCTCCTGTTGGTGTTTTTGTGTGGAGTTTTGACGTTTTTTTTTTTTGACTGAACTTTGACGTTTGTTTTTACCCGACTGCGCGACGCAAAGGAGAGGTAATGTGTTTATCAGTCTATATATGTATGTATGTATGTTTGTTCCTTTGTGGCACACTAGAGACCAAACGCGTAGGCCGATTTTGATAATTGGCACGTCAATAGATTCGCCATGCTAGCGCGAGTGTCAACGAAAACATAAAAAATTGAAAAATTCAAAATGGCGGATTTCAGACGCCAAAATTTGGGGTTAAAAAAATTTTTTTTTTTCAAAACCTTTCGAGTGGGATATCGAATTAAAGGTCTTAAAATGCAGATTCAAAATATATTTATAAAAAATAATTTATGATCGTACAAATCGAAAGAAAAACAATTTTACATGCCGCGTTAGTCACTTTCAGTAACAAGTTTGCGGTGCTTATCTCTGAAGTTACTTATCAGATCTCAATAAAATTACAATGAGACCAAACGAAAATCATATTAACTCAAACAAAAAAAGAATTTTCCAAATCGGTTAAGAATTGATGGAGTTCTGAGGTAACAAACAACCTCTTCTTTTTGGTATAGTCGTTCAATAGTACAACTGTAAAGTAAGTAAGCTTAAAAAGCAATACCCTATCTATTTCACGCATTTCGGTTTTTTGTTCAGATTACGGAATTTGCCGTCCTTTACTTAACTAAAAAGTGTAAAATAAAACAATTAATTAAAAAATCATTCATCCCCATTCGTTAAGCCATTAATATGTCCCGACTGTTAAAGTCTCTATATTCCATATAACAATGTATAATTTATTTTATGAGTGTATCAACCGAGAAATAATTTAAATGGTATAGTTTTTTGATATCCCTAAACAGAAGTCTAAACTACTAGACTTACTTGTTTTTTTCTTTTCAGTTCGTTTTTTAACACTTCACTTTTTGCGCAGTCGGGTTTTTTGATTTTTTAATTTAATGTTTTATTTGTTTGTTGTTGTTTTGGTGAAACTCAGCCTAATGGCACAGCATAAACAATAGCTAATAGGCTTCCGTTTCGTCTCTAGAAAATGTTTCTAGAGAAAAAATTGTTTCTACAAAAAAATCAAGTTCTGTTGGAGCTATGCCCTTATCATTTGCTCTTTTTGACCAACCAATTGCAAATAGAAATATGACCCTTCAAAAATCGGGATCAAGAGGAGATAAAAAGGATTATATTTCTTTTTGCAATTGGTTGGTCAAAATAAGCAAATGATAGGGGAATAGCTACAAGCAGACCTTGATATTTTGTAAAAAAGAATTTTGCTCTAGAAGTATTTTCCAGGGCGGAAACAGGGGAATACATTGGTATGGAAAAGTACATCCCGCGTTCCCTCTTAATATTAAAACTGCAGTGATACCACTGGTTTGTCATTTAATTTATTACAGGGAATTAATCATTTAATGATTTAATTTATCCATTGGCGAACCGGCGAGTCAACGGTTAAAAGCGTTGGGCTCGCCGGGTCGTTGGCTTTCAAAACAGCCTACTCTCATCATTGGCGAAGTTTTTTGCGTCGCGGGCTTAGAATTTCAAGCATGCACAAAGAGCGACGTATCTTGGGGGAAGCCTATGTCCAGCAGTGGACTGATACCTGATCATTATGATGATGAAAGTCTCTTAATATGCTACTATTTTCAACCGACTTCCAAAAAGAAGTAGGTTCTCAATTCGTCTGTATGTTTTTTTTCTTTGTATGTATATTACGCGATTACTCCGTCAATTGTGAACGGATTCAAATGATTCTTTTTTTAATCGATAGGGTACGTTTTGGAGGTGGTTCCATTGTAATTTCATCTCATCGAGATCTAATAAGTATCTCCAGAGACATGATGATAAACGTCTTAAACTTGCTACTGAAATTGACTCGCGGGGCATTGAAGTCGGTTTTATCTTAATTTATAGAATTCAAAATCACAACTTTACCATACAACATGATAAAAGATTACAACGCAACTTGTCCTTATTCCATTGACTAACGATATCCAATTCTTACATAATCATGAATGGAGAGCAAGATCTAGGCACCTGTCAAAATCTAGACCACAAAAGCTGTGTACACATCAGATGTCATTTGTCAACGATGTAACCGATTATTACAATATTTATTGTGGGCATGTTCTATTTTAATACAATAGACGCAAGACAAAGGTAAAGTAAAGTTATTATAGTAAAGGTATTATAATGGACTCTGTAAGGAATGGTTTATATTGAGACAGTTTTGAGAAGTTTTGACAATGATTTTTGTATGTTTTGCAGATTTATTAACGCTTGACCACTTTGTCATCGTTTTTAGGGTTCCGTATTCAAAGGGTACAAATGGTACCCTTTTACTGATCCTCCAATGTCCGTCCGTCCGTCCCGTCACAGGGCTGTATATTCAGATATACACTTAAAATGTTGTCAGAAATATGTTTATGGCCGCTTTAACAACAAATAATAATTTTAAATTTTAGGTGGTCCTAAGGAGTTCGGAGGTAACAAACATAAAAATAAACTGTGCTAATTGAGAACCTTCTTTCTTGTGAAGTCGGTTAAAAACTAAAACTTTGTGTGTGCTGAACAAGTCCATCTCAGCACACATGTTCATGTTTTCGACGCTGTTTTTTAGATGCACCTGTAGCGGACAGAATAGCTCTGCAGAATGTAGCTGCGGCGGTTTGCTTCGCTACTGTGACGTCATGAATATGACGTGCTGCTTCCTTTACGTATAGTCACAGAATAAATAAGATCGTTTAAATTTTATTTATATATTTTACATTAAATGCCGGGCTTTTAATTTTCAGTACCAAGTTTAAAGTGCTTATATCCATATCTCTGGAGCTACTTATCAGATCATAATTAAATTACTACGATACCTCCCTTGGGATATTTCCTTTCCAACACAAAAAAGAATCATCAAAATCGATTCATAAACAACGAAGTTATCCAAAATATATATGCGGTCGAATTGAAAACCTCCTCCTTTTTACAAGCTTTTATTTAACTTGCAATGTATGTATGTATGTATATATGTATGTATTTATGCATGTATGTATGTATGTGTGTATGTATGTTCGGCTGGAATCTTGGAAGCTAAATTAGACTTTCCGATGTTCGATTGGACTCAAATTTGGTGTATGTTATGTATCTTCGGTGACAATACAATGATATGGTACCATGGAGCTGGTCTGATAATGGAGACGGAAGGTGGCCACGGCATCTCTGTGATAAAACAACATAGCCCCACCGAGTTTGGGCTCGATTGATTTGTCCTAAAGAGAACTTTACGCCTAGATGATATCTAGGGTCTGATGATGAAGCTGGAAGGTGGCCACGGCATCTCTGTGATAAATCAACATAACCCTACTGTGTTTGGGCTTGATTGATTCGTCTTTAAATGAACATTTTACCTAGATGATATCCAGAGTCGGATGATGAAGCTGGAAGGTGGCCACGGCATCTCTGTGATAAAATAACGTAACCCAGTGAATTTGGGCTCAAATGATTCGTCTTGAGGAGCACATTACACTTAAATGATAGCCAGGATCTGATGATGAAGCTGTAAGGTGGCCATGGCATTTCTGTTATAAGCAACATAGATAGCCCCACCGAGTCGATTGATTTTCCTTGAAGCGCACTATACCCATAATCACATCAAATATCTCGGAATATTTTAAAACATCATGCATTCTCTTAAGTACTTAGATAGTAGGTAGGTAGTCGGTATCTATACATCCTACTAAAAAGTTAAAAATAAATTATAAGTAAAAAATATTTTAAAAAACAAGCTTTTATCTTGTACAATGTACTAAAATGTTAAAAATAAATTCTAGTAAGTATTTGGCGTGTAGGTACTTACCTATATTTTTAAAAGCTTGAGGCACTGAAGTATGGTAATTACCTAGCCTGAAAAACGGGTAGTGCTTCAAGCTTTTAAGAATATAGGTAAGTACCTACACGCCAAATACTTACTAGAATTTATTTTTAACATTTTAGTTCATTGTTCAAGATAAAAGCTTGTTTTAAAAATATTTTTTACTTATAATTTATTTTGAGGTTGGTTAACAACAGTGGCAGTGCGGTATTTCCTAGCTCGATGTATAGTGCTAATATCTATCGTCATGGATGTCATAACTACGTTTTCTGTTTGATAAAGAGTGAGAGCCCCTGCAGACAACAGATTTTCTATCAGCTGTTACTTTGGTTACGTAGTAGGTATTTAATTATTCTGTGGTTTGGTCCGTTTCTTAATCAGTGTGATATATATAGAATACTAGCCGTGCATTGCGGCTTCGCCCGCGTTAAAAAGTATCATATAGCCTAACTCATAGTACTGGCTATTCCTGTGTAAAATTTCACCCAAATCGCGTCCAGGCGATTTACCGTGAAGAAGTTCCAAACAAATATACAAACTGACTTTCGCGTTTATAATTATTGGTGTTGATAGAAATTTGTACAATACAACGAAGAGATATCTGCCGATAGTTATCCAATTCGTCTTCATACTATAAACCTAGTAAACTATCGGCCGATAGAAAGTCGGTCTGCGGGGCTCTAAGTTCTTTAGTTCTCGAACTTTTCTATTTAATTAACTGCTACATTCCTGTTCTTACAAATATTGTATAATCAAATTCAATCAAACTTCTATCTTAAAACCGGAGCCACAGTAATATTTATAATAATATTACCGTTCCGGGGCTATTATCAATTATTAATTGTTCCGCAATGCTTTCTAGTAAAAGTTATTCTAAGTTAACATAATTAGTGGCATTTTACGACTTGCCTAACTATTTGCATAGCTGTAACTTTAATTACGCGAATCCTTGATAAAATATGTAAGTATGTAAAAGTGAAATAGTTGAAATGAGATACCATCGAATTGTATAATTTGTGTATTACTTGGTAGTCGAGCAGCGGAAATACGGTGATATAAATAAAGATATGTCATTCATCTAACATAATTATATTATGACATCTTGTCCACTACTAAAATATTTCCTTCTCTTACCATAAGCCATAGATCACATTTTGCATTTGTATCCAGCATTCGTATGTATTTATCTATTTATTTCTCCTTATATCTATATATATATATTCTATGTATATATTTAACTTACTAATATGTATTGTATTTATATTATATTACATTGTATATAATATTTAAATTTAATAAAAATATTTTCGCGCTAGTTCATCACCCGCAGGCTTAGCTGAAAACCAGTGTCTAGGTGTGTAACCCCAGACATATGTGCTGAGTTAAGCCTTTTTGGCACCTCACTTCTCATAAACTTATTTTAAAACCTGTGTTCTTTCTTCTTTTGATGTTTTACATTATTATTATAATTAATTAAATTTGTTACTATGTGAGTTTTTGCCAAATAAACGATTTTCTTTCTTTCTTCTATTAATATAGTTGGTTTTGCTATGGTGCCATTATAATATTGCGATCTGATAAGTATCTCCATAAGATATGGAGACAGACACCACAAACTTAGTACTGAGAATGACACTAGATTTTTTTTTGGATTATTAAATTACAAGCTTCTAGCATTTACCAATGGAGATGTTAACATTGTAATCCGCAAACATTTTTTTCTGCCGATACTTACGGGGGACGAGGTAAACACGCATTGCACACACACAAATCACTCACTTTAACGATCCCGCACACTAGCTTGAAACACGCACACAGTATTAAAAATACAGCGTAGTTACGCACTCTTATATGGCCAAAAATGGCTATATGGCCAGCAGAGGGGTACGCCTTGCGTTAACATCTCCATTGGTAAATGCTCGAAGATTACATGGCATAGTCGATATTTTTCGTTTTGATTACTTTTAAATGGTGCAACCCGTCATAGAGGATTTTTTTTTCGCATTTAGATTTCTTAAAGTTATCTTTAATCGACTTCCAAAAGGAGGAGGTTCTCAATTTCTCTGTACGTATGTCTGTTTTTTTAGGGTTCCGTACCCAAAGGGTAAAACGGGACCCTATTACTAAGACTCCGCTGTCCGTCTGTCTGTCTGTCTGTCTGTCTGTCGGTCTGTCTGTCCGTCTGTCACCAGGCTATAGCTCATTAACCGTGATAGTTAGACAGTTGAAATTTTCACAGATGGTGTATTTCTGTTGCCGCTAAAACAACAAATTTAGTATTTGTTGTTTTAGTTTAAACAAAATAAAGTTTAAAATTTAAGTGGGTCCCCATACAAAAAACGTGTTTTTAAACGCCATCTATCTAATTAGTTTCGGCAAAATGACATAGATGGCGCTAGTAAACGAGCCCCGTCTTTCTAGATCGCGACCAAACAAAATATTCTTGGTAATATCACTTAATCAAATATATGAGGTTGAAACTCTGTTATGTTTCGTATTATACGGAACCCTCCCTAAGTGTGCGATAAAAGACGCGATGCTGACTCGCACTTGGCCAGTTTTATTTTGTGTATTTGTTACGTGATTACTTCGCCAATTTGGAACCGATTGGGTTGGGACGGTTCTTTTTTTCATGGGTTTCATTCACCTAGTGGTCCCATTATTTATTCAAATCACTAGCAGCGCCTCGCGGTTTCACCCGTGCAGTTCCCGTTCCCGTAAGAATACGGGGATAAAATATAGCTTATATTACTCACTGATAATGTAGCATTCCATAAGTGAAATAATTTTTCATTAAATAAACATTTCCACTCATTTGAGTAGTAAAAGTGCAACCTCCTGTTGTGGGGTTGATTAAAGATTAGCCCCTGGAAGGCGGTAGTAAGCTAAGCCTTAAACAAGCAGTTATTCTTTAAAATGGCGTCTTGTAATCCCCCATGGAATATCTCAAAGGGAATACTTATATGGCTTAATCTACACCATGGTCATCTTGTTCAGGGCTTTGTTAATGATTAACTACTCTGATAATGTTTAATAATAATAATACATATCTTTATTGGGTTAAACAAAAGTGTAGGTACATTTCAAAATATCTAGTGTATAAAAGTATCTATTTAACAATGGATAGTAAGTACCCTTGTAGAGCTCTGTACCCAGCACTAGGACTATAAAGCCTGTATTGCGGGTTACAGTGACCCTCTCCGGTAAATGCCATTCCTTTATGCATATAAAAATTTGTATTTCTTAGATGTGTACTAATTAATTAAACATATATAAATTGTTTTTAATCTATGAATATTGTCTTCTTTCCCTTGACGTGTTTGACGTGACAACATCCAATAAATCGATGAACGCCGACTGCTTGCACGAAAAAGTGTCTCGTTACGCTCATGTCCCATTACGCTCATTATACGCTTGCGCCAATTTCATCAATGTTTTTAACCGACTCCAAAAAAGGAGGAGGTCTCTCAATTCGACCGTATATATGTTTTTTTTTTTTTTATATTTGTTCGCGGATAATTTCGTCGTTTAAGAACCGAGTTTGATTTTTTTTTGTTCGAAAGGAGATATCCCAAGTGTGGTACCATGGTAATTTTATTGATAAGTATCTCCAGAGAGATTGAGATAAAGATCTCGAAATTGGTACTGAAAATGAATAGCGCGGCATTGAAGTCGGTTCTTTTTTAGTTTTTAAACGATATTATTCTATGACGTTGTCACGTTAAACTATCGTCCGTAAACCAACTTTACAGACAACCAATTTTTTTAGAATACTTATTTTATTTATGATCTCCATTATTTTCGATATATAATTTTCACATTATGGAAGGACCATTATATCGATGTTCCGCCTGATTTGCCTCCAAAATGTAGTTTACCCCAATTATAGCCCAATGGATAGGGTGTCGGACTGGCGATCGAGAGGTCGTGAGTGAGACCCATTGCACTATTGAATCAAGAATCAAGAATCAAAGCATTTATTCAGTATGTAGGCAGTATAAATATACACACATATACACGTTAAAATCATAAATCATAAAATAAATCATAACCAATTATCAAGTAAACATAGCAAAAGCAGAATTTAACGCTTTGAATTAGAAAAAAAAAGTAATGAACCATTCAGCTGTCATCCAATCGTTTACGTCAGAATATTAAAAAAAAATTAAAGTAGGTTAAAACCAACCATACATGTAACTGTGTGTTTCAGTACTTCAGACAATTTTTATATAAAAAAAATAAAAAAGTGAAATAGTGAAACACAACATAGAGAAACGCATACCGATCACAGTACATATCATGATCCAAATGGAACTGATAGTCCGTCTGTCAGCTGCATAATATTGTTTAAGTAAAAATAAAAATGGCAAGCCTAGAAAGAAAATCTGCGGACAAAAGGGGAAAACTGAATGGCTGTTGAATCTACCGGTGTTTCGGAAATACTCCCATCAGAGAAGAAACACCAAGAAACTCTATGGGGCTTGTCTTGTCATTTTATCTTTTTTTTTTAAATTAATTGTACATGTCAGCTTTAAAATTTTAACAATATATTATTAATTATAATACAATTTATATTTGTTCTTGGAACTTGGGGCATTCAGGCCATGCATTTTTGTCATCCATATAGTCACCTATTGTATAGTATGATTTTTTCATCAAATTGGATTTTACATAGATTTTAAATTTGCTCATAGGCAATTGATCAATATCTTTAGGTATTTGGGACCTCCGGGAAAACTCCCGGGAAATCCCAATTACTTTATGTGTGCCAACCCTATCTACTGTTACCTAAATATGGAGACAGGAATGGGATGGCACTTGCAGTTCCGGCGTTTTACGGCTGAGGCGTAAGAGCCGGGGAAGAACAGAGAAAGGTCCTCTTCTAGATTAATAGGAAGGTCTGGGTACTTATCTTTTAGTGCGCGGTCCTTTACGCAGAAGTGGACCGGGTATATTTCATTTGCTCAGGAAACATATAATAACAATGCTTGGTGTTATTTACAACTTTATCATTGTTTATTGGATATAATATTATGTTCTAAATACATTCGACGTATCGCAGCAGCTTTTCATGCTGAGAACACGCGAAACTTAATATTTTCTTATATCCTTATAAAAGCCTTTTGCTTAAAGAAAAATATGTTACTAATGACAAATAATGTCAGAATCCCTGACAACTAATTCTACCATCGACATATGAAAACATTCAAATATATCGGATGAGAAAATTAAGCTGTCAACAAGAAGTTCGAACATTATAAAATAAGGCGAGGTCGCCACATCACCCCCCCACGAAGACGAACATCCCCACCAAAAAGGGAGGCCGCCCGTAATCGGAAGGATGAACAAAATTGTCCCATAGTCATTCAGAATCAAACAAATCTGTGATGACCATAGAGGAAGTTGAAATTCGGGACGTCAGGTCAACCAAATTATACAAAATAACAATTTACATTAACTAAAACTCAAATTATCTCGGGACTAAGGATTCACAGATCCAAAACATACCTAAATTTGACTCGACGTCCAGAACGCGTCGAAACGACAGGATCCAAGGCTGGTGGAGGAGACTCCTTCGAGGCAGGCAATGGAATTAAATTTCCGACCGGAGGAACAGGCACCGTGAGAGGTACGTCCAATGGGTTGCTGCCTGGTTGCACTGAGGTCGATACATGATCATCCTCAGCCTCGAGATGTGCTGGTTTAACTCTGTCCACGCTTACCTCCCGCCTTTTTCCCCCCACATCAATCGTGACGGTTTTTGCCCCTCTACTGAGGACCTTATATGGTCCAGTATAGGGTGGCTGAAGAGAACGTCGGACCGTATCGTCACGTAAAAACACGTGCGTAGTGGTCGACATTTCTTTAAAAGTGAAAACTGAAGGAGACGAATGCCGAGACGCAGGAATTGGTCGAAGATCTGCCACAACCTTACGTAGCTGTGCCAAAAAATCATGCGCACTACTATCACTGGTTGGCAAGGATGGTACCACGAAATCCCCTGGAAGTCTCAAAGGCTCTCCATATAATAACTCGGCAGCAGAACATTTCAAGTCTTCCTTGAGTGCTGTTCTAATACCTAGCAGAACCAGCGGTAAGGCTTTACTCCATGTCTCTGCATGGCACATTAAAGCAGCCTTAAGCTGTCTGTGTAAACGTTCTACCATCCCATTAGCTTGCGGATGATAACTGGTTGTCCTAATTCGCTTAGTTGCGCAAAACTGTAACGACTCATTAAACAAGGTAGACTCAAACTGTCTGCCTTGGTCAGTAGTGACAACGAGTGGTACACCAAATCGCGAAATCCACCCGTATTTGCTACCTCTTCAGCAGTGATACATGACATCGGCCATGCCTCTGCCCACCTCGTAAATCTATCGATTGCGGTGAGGCAGTACGTAAAACCGTTTGAATGCGGCATCGGTCCGATTATGTCTAAATGTACCTGCTGAAAACGAGAACTTGTGCTGGCAAAATTGCCTAACGGAGATGAAGCATGCCTGGTAATTTTGCTACGCTGGCATGAGACACAACAACGTGCCCAAGACATACAATCTTTCCTAAGTAACGGCCAGATGTAACGATCTGCGACCAGGCGTGCGCTTGTGCGCGCGCTAGGGTGGCCGAGATTGTGCAATCTGAGAAATACAGGCCGTCGAAAGGATGCGGGTAAATACGGTCTCGGTTTCCCCGTTGATACATCGCATGTTACAGAAATATCCGTTCCTGGAATAGGAACAGATTCTAATTTCAAAGAAGAATCTGCTCGCAACGTAACAAGTTCCTCGTCCACCTTCTGAGCTTCAGCCAGAGCAGCGTAGTCGTCTGTAAGAGAAATTGCCTCTATGCGCGACATCGCATCTGCCACTACATTGTCGTCGCCTTTAACGTACACGAAGTCAGTGGTAAATTGGCTAATGAAACTCAACTGGTTTAATTGAACCGGTGGTAACTTTTCTCTTCGCTGTTTAAACGCGAAAATTAGAGGTTTGTGATCCGTAAATATGGTCACATGTTGCGCTTCCAAGAAATGTCTGAAATGCTGAACACTCTCGTAAACAGCTAGGAGTTCCCTATAATAAGCGGGCCACTCCTTCTGCTTTTCTGTTAATTTTTTACTGAAAAAGGCTAATGGATGCCAACTCTCATTATCGCTCTTACGTTGTTGTAAACACGAGCCTACATGAGTACCTGACGCGTCGGTAAATAAACCTAACTGCGCGTTACTATCAGGGTGTGACAACAAGGTAACTGTTGTGAGGCTATCCCTACAAGCTATGTAGTCTTTTTCTATGGCATCCGTCCAAGGGAATGGTTGTGTACCTTTCCCATGAGTGGATGAAATCGCATCAACCAGAGGTGCCTGATATTTTGCTGCACCGGGTAAAAATCTGCGGTAGAAATTTAACATTCCTAAAAAACGTCACATTCCCTGCACAGTTTTAGGAGGCGGGAACTCTGCGAGCGCTTGTATTCGCTCGTTAGGCGGCTTTGTGCCTTCTGCATTGATCTGATAACCTAAAAAGGTAACCTCAGATGTACCAAAAACGCACTTTGCCGGGTTAATAACAACACCGAACTGTCGTAACCTACCGAACAGTATTTTGAGATGTTCCGCATGATTCGGCTTATCCACGGAATGTACCAGGATGTCATCAACGTATGCGTAACAGAAATCGAGGCCTCGCACGACTTCATCGATAAATCGTTGAAAAGTCTGACCTGCATTTCGTAAACCGAATGTCATGTAGGGAAATTCGAATAACCCGAACGGTGTTATAATCGCAGTTTTGCAAATATCCCCTTTAAACACGGGAATTTGATTGTAAGCTTTAACCAAATCTACGGTCGTAAATACCGTTGACTTAGCTAAGTTGCTAGCAAAATCACCGATATGCCTAACCGGATATCTATCCGGGATAGTTCGCGCGTTTAATATCCGGTAATCGCCACACGGACGCCAGGTTGAATCCTTTTTAGAAACTAGGTGCAAGGGTGATGACCAAGGACTATCCGAAGGCCTAGCTGTACCAGCTCGAACCATTGCGTCGAACTCTTGCTGCGCCACACGAAGTTTATCGGGGGCCAGCCGTCGTGGTCTGCACGAAATAGGTGGTCCCTCTGTTGTTTCGATGTGGTGCCTAGTCGAATGTCTGACTACCCTATCAATACCTGGTGGGCGCGTAATATCGGGAAAATCTGAAAGCAAATCCGTATAACTGTTACTCGGGAGTACGATGGCCCTAACACTGGACTGCGCAACGTTTGCTGCAGTTGCTACAACGTTCAGTTTGGTAACCCCATCGATTATCCGTTGTCGACGGCAGTCGGGTAACAAATTATAGTGGCTCAAAAAGTCTGAGCCAATAATTGGAGTGCTAACATCCGCGATTACAAAGTTCCAAGTGAACTCTCTTCTAAAACCGAGGTCTAAATGAAGAGTAGTTGTGCCGTAGGTTTTAATAGATGACTGGTTTGCGGCAAACAACTCGAACCCGCTCTCCCCTAAACGACCCTTTATTAAGCGTCGCGGGTAACAGCAGATATCCGAACCTGTATCTACTAAAAAATTTATTTTAGTTGCACGATCACTAACGAACAACCTACGACTTTTAAATCCGCGGTCGCTCATAGTTGCTACCGACCGCGGTATGCGTTGCCCAGATTGTGCTGCCTTCCAATTGCAGGGCCGAACGCACTTCGAAGCCCTACCGGCAAAACGATTATGGTACCAGCACAAATTCTGATTTTTAACACGCGACCTACTATTATTATTATTACGACTTCGGCCGCGATTTTGTTTGTTACAGGAATGATTCTTATTAAGCGACCGGACATCTTGAGAATTACTATCCATGGCCGATGCAACCATCCCTGCCAGCGTGGAAACCTGGCTTCTAACTTCGTCCAACTCCGAAATCTTGGAAGGTTTGGACGGTTCGGCTGTACGCACACTGCAAGACTGCGACGGATCTTGCGATATAATTTCAAATAAGCGATCCGCTAATTGTGCCGTTATATTTAATTCCTGCAATGGCTGCGCCTCTAAAACAATTTGGATTTGCAGAGGAAGTTGTCTAAGCCAAATCGATTTGAGAACCTCCTCCGGAAAATTTTTATTCGCGAGCGTCCTTAAATGCCGTAAAAACGAGGACGGCTCCCTATCCCCGATTGTCTCGCCACCTAATAACTGTCTGATGTTTTCCTCATGCGATTGCGAGAAACTCGAGACAATCGCTTGTTTTAACTTGGTGTACGGGGAAACGGCAGGGGGTCGAATAATCAATGCTTCGACCTCCCTGGTGCAACTAATATCTAAGTGTGCCACGGCATAAGAAAATTTTGTCACTTCCTGAGTGATTTTATTAATAACGAATTGTGACTCAAGACTGGCAAACCACAGGGCAGGCCTGTCCTTACAAAAAACAGGTGTACGAATACTCACCCGGCCGACGCATACTTGCCCATCCTGACTATCATTCGATGCCTCGAAGAACGCCTCCCTTTCTGCAGTCGGTCCCGACGGACGAGCCTCTTGTCCCGTCATCGTCGACGCCTTTCAATCCAACTGCACGTCCGGGAAGTAAAAAACTTCCAGAAGGTACCAATCTGAAAATTTTCAAAGCACAGAAAACAATTGCACAATGACAACAGGGAAAAAAAAACAAAGGAAATTAATTTTTATTCCTTTCTAGGTTCTACAAGGCTGTTCTGGGCTAGAATGATCGTGATGCGGCGATCTACACCTATAGGCATAGCCTAACTACGATATAGAAAAACAAAAATTCTAAAAACACATAATTAACTTCGCCACATAAAAGGAATGCGCCGGCAGCGTCCGCTTAAAAAACAGGGACCTCGGAATGTCGTTTGCGACAATCCGGGACAGGAACTGACGAATTTGGGTACCTTGACACTTTCACACACTAAAAGAGGTAAGACGACGGAATCTTCTAGGCTCCTGTCGTCTAGTTGCAGCTCTGCACTGTTCAGCACTCCGTCGCTGGTCACCAATTTGGGACCTCCGGGAAAACTCCCGGGAAATCCCAATTACTTTATGTGTGCCAACCCTATCTACTGTTACCTAAATATGGAGACAGGAATGGGATGGCACTTGCAGTTCCGGCGTTTTACGGCTGAGGCGTAAGAGCCGGGGAAGAACAGAGAAAGGTCCTCTTCTAGATTAATAGGAAGGTCTGGGTACTTATCTTTTAGTGCGCGGTCCTTTACGCAGAAGTGGACCGGGTATATTTCATTTGCTCAGGAAACATATAATAACAATGCTTGGTGTTATTTACAACTTTATCATTGTTTATTGGATATAATATTATGTTCTAAATACATTCGACGTATCGCAGCAGCTTTTCATGCTGAGAACACGCGAAACTTAATATTTTCTTATATCCTTATAAAAGCCTTTTGCTTGAAGAAAAATAAGTTACTAATGAAAAATAATGTCAGAATCCCTGACAACTAATTCTACCATCGACATATGAAAACATTCAAATATATCGGATGAGAAAATTAAGCTGTCAACAAGAAGTTCGAACATTATAAAATAAGGCGAGGTCGCCACAGGTAGCTTATTGTAAAAGCGTACACAGTTCCCCATGAATGAACCACTAACTTTCTGCAGTCTGAAATTAGGTATAATTAATCTATTTTTATGTCTTGTATTAAAATTATGTACATCAGACCTTTTCTTATAATCATTTATATTCTTGCGTATGAACAAAATATTTTCATAAATGTATTGACATGCCACTGTTAGAATTTTAATTTCCTTAAATTTTTCACGAAGTAATTCTCGCGACCTCATACTATATATAGAGCGAATAGCTCGTTTCTGCAAAACAAATATTGACGTGAACCCACTCCAGACACAAGCATATTTAGCTTAGTTAGGGGGGGTTAACAGGAATACTAGTAATGTGCAACCCACATTGCGAGTAATCTTTTAAAAAAAAAATATATATATATATATATATATATATATATATATATATATTTAGTTTCACCTGTCCCGATGTTTGTCATCAAACCTGGCTGAAAATGGCTGTAGGAACTACACATGTTAAACCCGTCGTGTTTGGGCTCATTGGATTTGTCTTGACTTTCTTTGGTCTAAGATTATGTAAAAGATTGTTTTTAAATAAAACAAAAAAAAATGAAATGTCTCTTATCGCACACTTAGAGAGGGTTCCGTACAATACAAAACATAACAGAGTTTTAACCTCATATATTTGATCAATTGATATTACCAAGAATATGTGTGGTTTGGTCGCGATCTAGAAAGACGGGGCGGCACTCGTTTACTAGCGCCATCTATGTCATTTTGCCGAAACTAATTAGATAGATGGCGTTTAAAAACACGTTCTTTGTATGGGGACCTCCTTTAATTTTAAACTTTATTTTGTTTTTAGTATTTGTTGTTCTAGCGGCAACAGAAATACACCATCTGTGAAAATTTCAACTGTCTAATATCACGGGTAATGAGCTATAGCTTGGTGACAGACGGACAGACAGACAGACAGACAGACAGACAGACAGCGGAGTCTTAGTAATAGGGTCACGTTTTACCCAATGGGTACGGAACCCTAAAAAGGTTTTTAAAATATCACTTGTTTATAACCACATATAGTACATATATGCCGACCAACGTCTCAAACTAGCTACTGAAACTGACTCACGCGACATGACAGTCGGTTGCTTTAGTTTTTAAACTGAATCTTCATTAATACTTTAAAAAATTGTAGCGTTTCATTTAGTAACCTTAAAAGCCAGCTACTTGAATACGAACGGGCGATTTACTAAACTGAATAAATAAAACAAATTCACATTAACCTCCCTGCGATTTAAACAGTCTAACTAATTGATGGTTCAAATAATATTCACGAGTATGTTGACTAACAGTGGCGAAGATGTATGGTGTACAATCTCATACAAAAGTGGTAACTCTGGGTTTGTGATCTGTATGGTAACTTTAACTTAGCTGCAAGACGAGCTGAATACCTGTAATTATAATTTAAGATCGCACAAAACGAAAAAAACCGACTTCACATGCCGCGATAGTGAAAATATCCACTAGTCATAATCATGTCATCGAGGTATCAAATTTGTTTATTTTGTTTATTTCCATATCTCCGGAGATGATTATCAGATCTCGATAAAATTTGAATGGGACCAAACGAGAAGTATAATCTCTCAAACAAAAAAAAAATTGGTTAATATTTGACGGAGTTCTATGGTAAGAACCGCCGCGGCTTCGCCTGCGTTAAAAACAACTTTCATTTATTACATTTTTTTTTCATAAGAACCATCTCCTGACGATTAAAAACACGCAAAAAAAGAATTACCGACACCAGTCCAGCCGTTCACACGTGATGCCGTGACCAAGAGAAATTGGGATTAATTTTTATATATAAAGAAGATTTAGTTTTTAATATTTGTTGTTATATTCCCCATAATATATTCATATATTCAACATTCTTCGTGAAAATAAGTAAATAATAATAAAGTATCTTTATATTACGATTAAGGAGATACAGCCCTTTAAAATGCGGACAGAGAGACGAACAGCGAAGTCTCAGTAATAGGGTTCCTTTGGTACCCTTTGGGTGCGCACTCCTAAAATCAAAATCGATTCATCCGTTTAGGAGCTACAATGCCACAGACAGACACACACACCAAACTTATAACACCCTTATTTTATTGTCGGGGGTTAAATATTAAAAATAATATTGTCTTTTTCAAAATAATAATAAAACCGACTTCATAATCACAAACAGGCCCTCAAAAGCGAAAAATAAATTACTTAATATAATTATTATAAGCGCTACCCACTTATCTAGTTAAAGTCGGTGCCAGCCAAGTCTATTGGATAGTAGGTAGATACATGTAGGTAGTATCTATCTAAAAAGCTTGAAGCACTACCCGTTTTTCAGGCTATGTAATTACTATACTTCAATGCCTCAAGCTTTTAAAAATATAGGTGAGTACCTACACGCCAAATACTTACTAGAATTTATTTTTAACATTTTAGTTCATTGTCCCAGATAAAAGCTTATTTTAAAAAATATTTTTTACTTATATTTTATTTTTAACTTTTTAGTAGATAGATATAGATACCGAATACCTTCCTACTAACTAAGTATTTCAGAGAAGGCATGATGTTTCAAAATATTCCACGAATATTTGATGTGATTATGGGTAGAGTGCTCTTTAAGGAAAATCAATCGACTCGGTGGGGCTATGTTGCTTTATAACAGAAATGCCATGGCCACCTTACAGCTTCATCATCAGATCCTGGCTATAATTTAAGTGTAAAGTGCTCCTCAAGACGAATCATTTGAGCCCAAATTCACTGGGGTTACGTTATTTTATCACAGAGATGCCGTGGCCACCTTCCAGCTTCATCACCAGTCGCTAAATATCATCTAGGTGTAAAGTTCTCTTCAAGACGAATCAATCGAGCCCAAACTCGGTAGAGTTACGTTGATTTATGACAGAGATGGCGTGGCCACCTTCCAGCTTCATCATCAGACCCTGGATATTATCTAGGTGTAAAGTTCTCTTCAAGACGAATCAATCGAGCCCAAACTCGGTAGAGTTACATTGATATATCACAGACATGCCGTGGCCACCTTCAAGCTTCATCATCAGACCCTGGATATCATCTTAGTAAAAAGTTATCTTCAAGACAAATCAATCGAGCCCAAACTCGGTAGAGTTATGTTGATTTATCACAGAGATGCCGTGGCCACCTTCCAGCTTCATCATCAGAACCTGGATACCATTTAAGTGTAAAGTGCTCCTCAAGACAAATCATTTGAACCCAAATTCACTGGGGTTACGTTATTTTATCACAGAGATGCCGTGGCCACCTTCCAGCTTCATCACCAATTGCTAAATATCATCTAGGTGTAAAGTTATCTTCAAGACGAATCAATCTAGCCCAAACTCGGTAGAGTTACGTTGATTTATCACAGAGATGGCGTGGCCACCTTCCAGCTTTATCATCAGACCCTGGATATTATCTAGGTGTAAAGTTATCTTCAAGACGAATCAATCTAGCCCAAACTCGGTAGAGTTACATTGATATATCACAGAGATGCCGTGGCCACCTTCCAGCTTCATCATCAGACCCTGGATTTCATCTTAGTAACAAGTTCTCTCCAAGAAAAATCAATCGAGCCCAAATTCGGTGGAGTTATGTTATTTTGTCACAGAGATGCCGTGGCCACCTTCTGTCTCCATCATCAGACCAGCTCGATGGTACCATGTCATTGTATTGTCACCGAAGATACATAAGCACACCAAATTTGAGTCCAATCGGACATCGGGAAGTGGGTCTAATTTAGCTTCCAAGATTCCACCCGAACATAAATAGTGACATACATACTCGTACATACATACATATATACATTGCAAGTTAAATAAAAGCTTGTAAAAAACATAATCATTTGAATCCGTTCACAATTGACGAAGTAATCGCGTAACATACACACAAAAAGAAAACTTACAGACGAATTGAGAACCTCCTCCTTTTCTGTTAAAAATAAAGTTATAAAAATAGGTCAAAAGTCAATCAAAATGTAGGTCAACGACCTCTGTTATCATTATAAAATTCTTAAATAAATAAATAATTTCTCAATAAACATTAACGTATGTAAATAAACACAAAATACTTAATAGCCATTGGTCCAAATACTTTTCCGCATAAATATTAATAAAATTAATAATAAAATTAAAAGTAATGTGTTTGTAAGGTGATATCTTTGTTAAAGTCATAGTGATTTAATAAAATATTAATTAACTAATACTATGAAACAATGGGGAATATATTAACTTGTGACCTTTTGATGGAAATATACAATACATTTATTATATAAATTTTAGGGATCCTTGGTAAGAGCTTGTCCAGATAGGGAGAATTCGCCGCGGTCCTTTCGCGCGTAACACGCGCGACTGATGCGTCCAGGAGTGTACCAACGCGCGAGCATGCCAAAACCGTATCAAACAAAATGTTGGCACACTAGCTCTGGTTCGCGCGTTAACTGGACGCAACAAGGCGTCTCTAGTGTCTCGACAAGCGCGCAATACATGTGAATCAAGCGCGAGTCCAAGTCTGGCGAAGTAAATAATAATAAAATTTCGCGCGAAGTAGTGGGCGTCAATAAATTGCGTCCACAAGCATCGCGCGAATTATAAATACGCGCACGGTCGCGCGTCACACGCTACATAACGTTATACGCTAGGTTACGTAATACGCTAGGTTACGTTATACGCTAGGTTACGTTATACGCTACGTTACGTTATACGCTAGGTTACTATACGCTACGTTACGTTATACGCTAGGTTACGTTATACGCTACGTAACGTTATACGCTAAGTTACGTTATATGCAACGTTACGTTACATGTTACGTTACGTTATACGCTACGTTACGTGATACGCTACGTTACGTTATATGCGCGACCGTTGCGTCCAAAAGAAGCGTACCAACGCGCGAGCATTTCACAATTCTGTACCAAAATGTTGGCGCATTCGCTCTGAAGTTCTCACGTATGCTGGATGGCTGGGCGCAACAGGGCGTCTCTAGTGTCTCTAGAGTCTGGCGAAGTGTCTGTTCGAACTTTACAAGGCTGTATTTCCCTAACCGCTCCTATTTGCATGAAAATACGTGAAATTTTCACGCAGTATGTATTACTATGGGGGACTTAATAAAAATTACTTAAAGCAAATTAAAATTAAAATTAAAGCGGGTCCTGATACAAAAAAACTTATTTTCCGGCAAATTTTATTCATACGGAACCCTACGGTATACGAGTCCGATTGGCACTTGGCCAGTTTATTTATGTTATGAGGTAAAAGGTCAAGCATGACACTCGCCTTAGGCAAGAGATACGTCTACCTATGGCAGATACAGCAGAATGCAACAATATCGAAGTTTTGCATGTCACTGCACTGCCCCTGTTACCACAGATTATATAATAGTTACTACGTAACTGTTACCTCGAGACAAAGATGTTAATGGTGCGGACACACCGCGGTGTCCTGCGATCTGCGGGCGCGATCTCAGAGCATTTCAATTGTTTTCTAATCGCGTTTGGTGTAAACTAGTCTGTACAAATACTACTGCGCTTTGTACAATCTGATAGCCGCCTAGATCGCGCACGCGGGACGCTGCGGTGTGTCCGAAGTCTCACAATTTCACAGCTAAAACATCATCAACATCAATAAAATTACGATGTTTGAATCTTGTAGATAATTTAATCATTAAAAGATCGTTTAAAAAGAACCGACTGCAAACGTCGCGGTAGTCATTTTCAGTACAGAGTTTGAGGTGATTAGGTATCTTCATACCTCTGGAGATACTGAACATATCTCGATGAAATTTAAATGGGACCACCTGTGAAATAGAGGGGTACCTTCACTTCACAGGTGGTCCCATTTTCGAATAAAAAAAATATACTAAAAGACTTTTCCAAATCGGTTCAGGCGTCTTCGAGTAATCGGTCAACATACATAAAAAAGTCCTCCTTGGAGAGAGAGAGAGAGCGAGAGAGAAGAGATATGACTCCAAAAGTCATATCTCTGGAGATACTTAGCTGATCTCGAAGGTAATACAATAGCACCACTTCGGAAATGTACCTTACCTATTAAAAAAAACATCATTCGAATCGGTTCACAATTAACGGAGTAATCGCGTAACATACATACAAAAAAAAACATACAAACGAATTGAGAACCTCGTTCTTTTTAGAAGTCGGTTACAAATGAATACAAAGTAAAGAGATATTGATGATAAGAATACATTAATTTTTATTTCTTTTTATTATTAAAACACGTGTTAATACGTAACTTGTCGTAAAATCAAGACTTTTAATTAACGCTTTTTGAATTGCAAATATGTATCTAATAGAACAACATTGTGTCGTCACTCGTCAGTAAATAAATATATGAATATTATTAGATACTAGCTAAAAGCCGAGCTTTGTGAGGGCTCGCGTAGTTTTTCTGCCTGGTAATAATTTTAAGACAGTTTTTTTTATATTAAATAGCGAATCTGCCCCACACTGGCAAACATTTTGCCAAAACACCAACCACTCCAACAAATGCATAAAATTTGCCATCATATTATTGAATTATGGCATTAAATAAGGCATAATAAAACCGGCCATATCGAGTTGGACTCGCCCACCGAAACTTCCGTACTAACGTTGGTTGGTACCAATTAAGCTGGACCTCTAAATTGTATGAGCGCTTATATAACTCAGAGGCCTATCTTGATTGGAGCGAACTACAACACTGTCTAGGGATATTTTGTAAAACTTTAACTCATAAAATACTGGCCAGTTTAAAAATATTTTAATTATAGCTTATTTTGTGGGTCTTAATGATTGATTCCAAATTTGAATTTGAAGAAATAAATTAAAAACAAAAGTTTTGCGCGGCATAATTGTAGCGAAGTTCGAATGTTTTTATTTACCTAACCTAGTTTTTGGTATTTTTTTGTTTCAAATTAAAGTTTTATTAAAAATTATCGGTTAATTTCGAATTTACTTAACTGTATGCATCATGCAGCGGCGCCATTTAACGAGAGACGAGATATTAAGGGCAGTAGGCATGCTTCAAGTTGGGGCTACTCAACGGAGTATAGCCGAGGAGATTGGAACATGACAAAACGTGATATCAAGGTTGTGGTGACGTTATCGTGCCACTGGTGAAGTGGCTGAAAGGCACCCAGGCGGGAAGCGCATAACCACACTAAGACAGGACCGGTTTTTGCAAGTGGCCGCGATGAGACGACCTGACGTTACGGCTTTGCAGTTGGTTCAAAGGATCCAGTCAGAACACCAGTTGCTTGTCAGTGACCGAACTGTGAGGAGAAGACTGCATGAGGCTAACCTTCATGCTCGCAGGCCGCTTCCTACTCTAGCACTACGCAGAGGATATCGCGGACGAAGATTAGAGTGGGCCCGAGAACATTTGCTCTGGGAAGATAACCAATGGTCTGTAGTGCTGTTTACCGATGAGTCCCGATTCGGTTTTTATCCTGATTCACAAAGAGTACGTGTATGGCGAGCTCCTGGACGTGAAAAGCGTCTGCAACACCCTCAGGAAGTCCATCCATACCACGGCGGAACAATTATGGTTTGGGCGGGTATTCGTGTTGGTTGAAGAACAGACCTCGTTTGGATCAGAAACACCATGACTGCAGAAAAATACCGAAATTAGGTGCTAGCACCAATAATCTATCCCCATCGAATGCAAATGGGCCAAGCTTTCACGCTCATACACGACAACGCCCGTCCGCACACTGCTCGAGTGGTCACCAGCTGGCTTCAGGAGCACAATGTGTCGGTCTTAGACCGGCCCGCGCAATTACCAGACCTAAACCCCATAGAGCACGCGTGGGACATGCTCCAAAGAAGGGCTTTGAGGAATTTTCCTCCCAACGTTGCGACTGAAGAGCAACTTTTTTGCATCTTAGCATGACTTGGGACAATATCCCGCAGCAAGACTTTGATAACTTGATTCGAAGCATGAAAAACCGTTGCAGGACCGTGGTTAACGTCATGGGTGGTTTTAGTGACTACTAATTTTTCGGGTAACTGCAAAAAACCTGATAATTTCGCTTTACTTTTATTTTTTTTCTTAAAAAGACATTCATGTTTAGGTTTACCACTATTTCACATTTTATCTTTATTTCAATAAAAAAATATTTAGGCAAATTAAATAACTTTGTTTTATTCTAAAGCATAGTCTGATAAATGGGCTCTTTAAAAATATATACATGTTGTATGTTTGTTGTAAAACATTTGGAATAAATTGAGAAAATCAGAATATCCCGAGACAGTGTTGATGTGTGTACTATATCAACACCAATATTATAAATGCGAAAGTCAGTTTGTTTATTTGTTTGTTTGTTTGTTTGTTTGGGACTTCTTCACGGTCAAACGGCTTGACCGATTTGGCTGAAATTTTGTACAAAGATAGAACATATGGCAGAATAGGATATAGGATAATTTTTTTTTGGCTATCGAGTCAGGGGGTCTAGATATTTTTAATTGAATTTTGTAAATATAAGATCTCTTTTCGAATAAACGGCTTGACCGATTTACCTGAAATGTTGTATAAAGACAGTTCGTAAGGCAAAAAATAATATAGAATACTTTTTTTGTGGCTATCGAGTCAGGGGGTTCAAATATTTTTAATTGAATTTTGTAAATATAAGATCTCTTTTCGAATAAACGGCTTGACCGATTTACCTGAAATGTTGTTTAAAGACAGTTCGTAGGGTAGAATAGGATACAGCATACTTTTTTTTTGGCTATCGAGTCAGGGGGTAAAGATATTTTTAATTGAATTTTGTAAATATAAGACTTCTTCTCGAATAAACGGCTTGACCGATTTGCCTGAAATTTTGTGTGAATACATGTCATAGGGCAGAATAGGACATAGGATACTTTTTTTCTGGCTGTCGAGTCAGGGGGTCCAGATATTTTTAATTGAATTTGGTAAATATAAGACCTCTTCTCGAATAAACAGCTTGACCGATTTGCCTGAAATTTTTTGTGAATACATGTCATAGGGCAGAATAGGATATAAGATACTTTTTTCTGGCTGTCGAGTCAGGGGGTCCAGATATTTTTAATTGAATTTTGTAAATATAAGATCTCTTTTCGAATAAACAGCTTGACCGATTTGCCTGAAATGTTGTTTAAAGACAGTTCAAAAGGCAGAATAGAATATAGAATACTTTTTTTCTGGCTATCGAGTCAGAGGGTACAAATATTTTTAATTTAGAATAAATGGCTTGACCGATTTGCTTGAAATGTTGTATAAAGACAGTTCATAGGGTAGAATAGGATATAGGATAATTTTTTTTTGGCTATCGAGTCAGGGGGTCTAGATATTTTTAATTGAATTTTGTAAATATAAGATCTCTTTTCGAATAAACAGCTTGACCGATTTGCCTGAAATGTTGTTTAAAGACAGTTCAAAAGGCAGAATAGAATATAGAATACTTTTTTTCTGGCTATCGAGTCAGAGGGTACAAATATTTTTAATTTAGAATAAATGGCTTGACCGATTTGCTTGAAATGTTGTATAAAGACAGTTCATAGGGTAGAATAGGATATAGGATACTTTTTTTTTTGCTTTCAAGTCCAGATATTTTTAATTAATTTTTGTAAATTTAAGACCTCTTCTCGAATAAACGGCTTGACCGATTTGCCTGAAATGTTGTATAAAGACAGTTCATAGGGCAGAATAGGATATTGGAAACTGTTTTTTGTCCATAGAGTCTGAGTGTTTAGATTTTTTTTATTGAATTTTGTGAATGTGTGTCCTCTTATCAGCTAAACAGCTTGACCGATTCAGCTGAAATTTTATACATACAAGTATTACAGTTCATATTGCATAGAATCACATGGGATAATTTTTTTCTGGCAGTCGAGTCCAGGTGTCCAGAATTTTTAAATTGAAGTTTTTAAATGTGTGGCCTTCTCTCGGTCGAACGGGTTAACCATTTAAGCTGAAATGTTGTACACAGACAGTCAAAAAGACAGAAGGGCAACGAATACTTTTTTTTTGGGTGGAAATTTCGGTTGTCTATATTTTCACTATGGAATTTTGTAAATGTGTGGCCTCTTTTTGGCCAAACGGCTTGACCGATTCAGATGAAATTTTGTACAAACACATTGAATGGGGCATAAAAGGGCAATGAATACTTTTTTTCGGCAGTTAAGTGTGGGTGCCTATATTTTTTGTTAACTTTACATAGAGTTTGCATAATCATAAAAGTTTGACCTTAGGTTCATAGATTACGACTAAACTTAATAAGTACCTTAATTAGGCCATAAAACTGTCAGGGTCATTAAAAGTCATCAAAATGTACGCGATGGCTTTGCTTGCCCAACGTGTTTTATCTGCTTTGTGGGAAGTATTTCATAAGCATTCGTGTTTTAACAGCCACATTTAACCTTAGGGTCATCGGTGTTGACTTAGTAGGTTATAAAAACTGTCAGCGTCATAAAACGTAAAATTTTTTGCGCTCACTTCGCTCGCGCGGTGATAGCGCTCGCTGCGCTCGCGCAATAATTTGTTTGGTTTACTTTGTAGGTAATATTTCAGCAACTTTTGTATTTTAATAGCCACATGCATCAGAACGAGTCCATTAATTAAAACAGTACAATCTTCAATAATCATAATGATTTCTATCCTTAAATAATTGGATATCAAGCTTAACCTTTGTGTCATCAGTGTTGACTTAGTAGGTCATAAAAACTGTCAGGGTCATAAAAGGTCGTAAAAATTTTTCGTGATTTCAGTTTCGTTTTCAGTGATAGCGCTTACTACGCTCGCGCAGTAATAGCGCTCGCTCCGGTCGTGCAAGCATTAGTTATATCTACTTTGTAGGAAACATTTCAGCAATTATTGTATTTTAATAGCCACATTCATCAAAACATGACATGAATTAGAACAGTACAGACTTCAATAATCATAATGATTTTCGGTGTTGACTTAGTAGGTCATAAAAACTGTCAGGGTCATAAAATGACGTAAAAATTTTCGCGCTCGCTTCGCTTGCGCATTGATAGCTCTCGCTGCGCTCGCGCAAGCCTTTGTTTTATCTACTTTGTAGGTAATATTTCAGATTTTTTTTGTATTTTAATAGCCACATGCATCAACACGAGTTTATAAATTGAAACAGTACTACCTTCAATAATCATAATTAATTTTTACCTTAAAATAAGTGCATATCAAGTTTAACCTTAGGGTCATCGGTGTTGACTTAGAAGGTCATAAAAACTGTAAAGGTCATAAAAAGACGTAAAAAATGTTCGCGCTCGCTGCACTCGCGTAAACCTTTGCTTTATCTACTTTGTAAGTAATTTTTCAGCATTTTTTGTATGTTAATAGCCACATGCATCAAAACGAGTTTATAAATTGAAACAGTACAACCTTCAATTATCATAATGATTTTTACCTTAAAATAAGTGGATATCAAGTTTAACCTTAGGGTCATCGGTGTTGACTAAGTAGGTTATAAAAACTGTCAGGTTCATAAAATGACGTAAAAATTTTCGCGCTCGCTTCGCTCGCGCATTGATAGCTCTCGCTGCGCTCGCGCATACCTTTGTTTTGTCTACTTTGTAGGTTATATTTCAGCATTTTTTGTATTTTAATAGCCACATGTATCAAAACGAGTTTATAAATTGAAACAGTACTACCTTCAATAATCATAATGAATTTTTACCTTAAAATAAGTGGAGGGCCAGGGTTATATAATGACGTAAAAATTTTCGCGCTCACTGGTAAACCTTCGTTAGGTTTACCAAGTATCAAGTAATGATTAATGACTTCAACAATTGACGATATCGAGTTCGACCTAAGAGTCATCTATATTGACTTGATGATTAGGTCATTAAACTGTCAGGGTTATAAAACGCCATAAAAATTTTCACTCGCCCAATAATAGCGCTCGCTACGCTCGCGCAGCTATTCACCTTATTTTCTTTGTAAGAAATGTTTGAGGAACTGTTGTATTCAGTCAAACATTTAAACAGCACAATTTCGTATACGAACCTAACCAAAATGATTAATTACTTTAACAATAGAGGATATTGAGTTCGACTTTGAGGGCACCTATGGTGATTTGGCCTAAGAGATCATCGATCTAGACCTCAATGGTCATAAAGACACAAATCACGCGGGCGAAGCCGCGGGTAGCAGCTAGTCTGGTATAAATTTCAACTTGCTCCTGAGAAAATCGGTGGCGACACACGAACAGACAGACAGACAGACGGACAAGAAAGTGATCTTATAAATTTCAACTTGCTCCTGAGAAAATCGGTGGTGACACACGAACAGACAGACAGACGGACAAGAAAGTGATCTTATAAGGGTACCTTTTTTACCTTTTGAGGTACGGAACCCTAAAAATAAAGTTTACCTTCTCATTCAAACTTTTACAAAGGCACCTAGGAGTATAAGCTAATAAAATCTGCCCCGGAAGAAATCTGATTGATATTTATACGACATGTAGGTTCTAATAAAATATTTATTTTCTGAAAGCTTGAGATCTGTAACTCAATTGCTTTTTTTTTCTAAAGCAGAAAATGTAAAAAACAGAAAATTAAAATTTTTCAAGACAGACTGCAGCAATTAATCCAATTTTTTTATATATCTTTAGGACAAATAATAGCTATTATATAAAAAAAATTAAGAGCTTTATAACATCATAGCATCATAGAAAAATTAAAAAAAATATTTTTATATATAATTTTTTACCATGATACAATTTTGGCACAATAACAAAAAAAATCGTACCTTTAATATTTGCCTATAATAATGTAATATTTATTTAAAAAAAGGTACGTCATAGTAAAAAAAAACTGGCCAGGTGCGAGTCAGACATTTGTCCCGCACCTGGAGGGTCCCGAACGCCATCTAAAGGATATCTAACGAACTTCTAACACCAACAAAGTGAACGTTAACACAAAGGTGTTAGCAATTACTATTATTAAATATCTGGATGACCGGCTTTGCTCTTGTGTGTAATATAATAAATGGTGGCAAAAAATACCGAGCAAAGCTCTTGAGCTTTGCTCGGTATTTTTGCTACTTAAACAGAAAAATGTGACTCTTCCCCGACATCTATCGGCGAATAATAATACTATTTTTTTTAATTTAGAGCAACTAACTGCTTTAACGACACTATAACACTAAAGCTACTTCTACTCGCCAATAGATGTCGGATAGAGTCATATTTTAAGTTGATTATCGATAAAGTTGATTATTGAAAACACGAATAAAACAACATTTTCTGAAAACTAATCTAGCTAGATCGATATATCGCCTCCGAAATCCCCTGTATACTTAATTTTATTTAATCGTTGGAGCCGTTTCCGAGATTCAGATTCAGATTCCGAGATTAAAGTAAACACGATAGCACCTATGAATGATAGATGGCGCTATCGTAAAAAACACGTTTTTTGTTTAAACCCTTTAATTTTTAACTTTGTTCTGTTCTCAGTATTTGTTGCCATAGCGGCAACAGAAATACATCATCTGTGAACATTTCAACCGTCTAACTATCACGGTTCATGAGATACAGCCTGGTGACAGACGGACAGACAGACAGACAGACAGACAGACAGACAGTGGAGTCTCAGTAATAGGGTTCCTATAGTCATAATAGGTATCTCTATCATCTACTACATTTACATAAATAATACATTACATGCTCGCCTTTAATTGCTTCTTTCTGCTATTTATGTACATATATTACTTATATACATATATATATTATGTACATATAGTATTACATTTACATATATTATTAAAAATAATATTAATTTTCAAAATAACAACAATAGCTTCTATTGTGAAAGTAAATAAATAAAACATTTGAATATCAATTATCAGTTTTATTATTCAATCTTAGTTAGCTATGTTTCAAGGAACAAAATATTATTATTATGACACTTTATTAGAGTTCCGTAGCCGAATGGTAAAAAACGGAACTCTTGTAGATTTGTAATGTCTGTCTGTCTGTCACAGCCACTTTTTTCCGAAATTACTAATAATTTGGGAATAGTTAGTATAATAGTTACGAAATTCCTTAGAATACACAGTTGAAACTTCGTAGGTAGATGTATTTTTTGAGCCGCTTTTCGATTTTTATACAAAATTAAAATAATTTAAGTTCTTTTACAAAACGACAAAAACCGACTTCACACTCCGCGATAGTAATATTTTTTTTTATCGGTTAAGATTTGACGGAGTACGGTGGTAGATTTGAGAGGAGACGGAGAGCCTAGGGCATTTCCAACCAAAAAAATGCATAATAAGAATGTTATACTTTAAATAGAAACAGAAAATTGTAAAAAATCTTTTTATATTTCAAAATTCATAAAGATCCTTGAAATCTGCCACTTTTTGGAATCGTCAGCGTAATCCGCATCATCACAATAGGTGAGATAGTGGTCAAACGCTAGCCTAGAAGATATAAAAAAAAATCTGCCATTGTTAAAATTTAGGTCCTAAATGGCAGATATCTGCCATAAATGGTACACCAGACGTTATTTGGATGACAGATGTAAATTCTTTAGATTTCCAACAGATGGCGTTAGTAACCAAACATTATGTTCGCAGCGAAGTTAATTCTTTGATCTTCTAATGCCCCCCCCCCCCCCCCCCTAAAAGCTAAACTGCTGGCTTGAAAAATCTGGAAAAATTCGTGATAATAGTGCATTTCATGAACTTTAAAGGAAACTTATTTTAAATATTTAGGGTTTTTTTTAGGAATTATGAATTATGAACAATAGCGGTTAAGATAACTTTATCAGTTTAGCCGTAATAGTCGTTGAACTTGGGTGTTGGATAATTTTGTACCAAATACATCGAGGGTGCAGTGTTAAAACCCGATAAATGTCCGAGGGTGCAGTGTTAAAACCCGATAAATGAAAAAAAAAAACCAAAACCCGCTTTAAAAGTTTTAAAGCCCACTATAATCAGAATTGTTTGCTCTTCTTAGTGATGTTTCCAGATAAACAGATTTTAATGTTTGACATACAGAAATACTAACCAAATAACACAATAAGTGCAAATTAAAATAAATTATTTTAGTTGAAAGAACTAATGGTAAGTTTTATTTTTTTTTGCATTTATCGGGTTTTAACACTGCACCCTCGGGCATTTATCGGGTTTTAACACTGCACCCTCGGGCATTTATCGGGTTTTAACACTGCACCCTCGGGCATTTATCGGGTTTTAACACTGCACCCTCGACATAATCCTTTGGATAAATCCTTTAAAGTGCAAAGACGAAGTACGTAGTTGCTTGTTTATAACGGGTAAAGACTTGCATTGAATAACGGGCTACTACGGAACCCTACACTGGGCCTACACTTGGCCGGCTATTTTTAATGTTAATAAAATTATATATTTTTTACTGATAACATCATCAACATCTACATGTAAATTAAAATTACTATACAAACGCACAAATCAATAGGGGTGATATAATATAAAAAAAAAAAATAATAATATTATAATATAAATATAAAAATAGGGGTGAGTGATAGGGGTATTTCAGTAAAGTGCACCACAAAAGTGCTCAGGTTGTGGGATAGTGTTATAAATAATAATAATATAAGATAAGTAAAAACATACTTACATTAGTTTAAGAACTTAGGAATTATGTTTAGTTAAAAAGAAAAAAAACTAAAAAGAACCGACTTTAATGTCGCGCTATTAATTTTCAGTACCAATTTTGAGGTGTTTATCTCCACATCTCTGGAGATGCTTATCAGACCTCAATAAAATTACCATGGTACCATACTTGGGATGACTCCTTTCCAAAATAATAATAATAATAAAAAATCGGTTCATAAACCACGAAGTTATGCACGAACAAACATTAAAAAAAAACATATACGGTCGAATTGAAAAAACCTCCTCCTTTTTTGAAGTCGGTTAAAAACTCAAAACAATTACAAAATATATACTTAGGTATACTAACAGTAGTTTAAGAACTTTGTTATTAAGGTTAAATAAAAAAGTATAATTATTTTTGCTTTTCAGTTTTTTCGGCGGTTTAATTTTTTTGCTAAAAAGTTTTATTTTATAATTTTTTTGTGGCCATAATCTACTATGTTAAAAGCAGGCGTCATTGCTTACCTCTGGCCTAGACAGACGTTATATAGAACATTTATGCTCTATAGTAAAAATAAAAATAAAATAATTTAAGATCACATAAAAAACTAAAAAAACCGACTTCCAACGTCACGCTAGTCAATTTTAATACGGTAAGTTTGAGGTGTTTATCTTCATATCTCTGGAGATACTGAACATACCTCGATGAAATTTAAATGGTACCACCTGTAAAATATAATCAGCATAATCAGCCGGCATCAGTCCACTGCTGGACATATGCCTCTCTCAAGACACGCAATTGAGCCCGATTTTTGGCTCTTTGTTTTAAGTGTTATTACGAACTAACAGACCTTAATGAAAAATGAAAAATTATAAAATATGAAAAATTATCTGTAATGAAAAATTGTGTCCTTCACAAATTTTGGATTGCCTGCTATAAGCGGTATTGATAGCTGTACCAAATGCTAGTAATTTTTAGTACCGTTTGAGGTATTTATCTCCATATCTCTGGAGATACTCATCTGATCCCGATAAGCTTACTATGTGACTAAACAGGAACTAACAAAACTCTTAAACAGAAAAAAATAAATCATGGAGTTCTGAGGTTACGAATTTAACAAAAAAAAACAGGCGAATACATGCAGTCGATCACAGAACCTCCTCCTTTTTTGAAGTCGGTTAATAACAGGCAAATTGAGAATAGCTTCCTTGTTTGTGAAGTCATTTAAAAACTCGATTTTAATTTTTAAAAGATAAAAGTTTACTAGCAAATATGGGTTATACATCAGGGGCCTTATTCAGTATGACCAATGAGATAACGGGTTCCTTAACGCGCCACGTTACGTTATTGAAAAATTGTATTCTGTATGCCACACTATAGGTAAATTATACAAAACGCGCGCGTTACACGTTCTCATATGTCATGATATTTTGACAGCTCAAAACGCGGTCATAACCTTACCCTACCGCGTTTTAATTGGCATAGAGAATACCATAAAGCGGAGATAACGTAACACGGCACGGTAAGACTTTAAAATGGCCATACTGAATAAGGCCCCAGTAGTAGTCTTGTACTAAGCTTGTGTCTGGAGTAGGCTCACGACAATTGTGCACACAATACTCACGACATAATGGGTGGGGCATCAAACTCACGACACGACCTCTCGATCGCCAGGCCGACGCCTTAACCATTGGGCTACTGCTGATTTATTAAAACGTATAATTGCAGCCAATTTCTTTTAATAAAATCAATAATGCATGATATTATTTGTAGTATTATTATCTGCTCTGTGTTGTTAGTGAACGTACAAAGCCGGACTAAAATTAAATTGTTACGAAAACACTTTTCTCCGCGACTACCCACAAAATTTTTAAGAATACAAAAGGTCATTCGTGAGGGTCTACCTGACCTTGGCAACACATGTCACCATTAACAATAATAACCGATGTTGTAACGACCACAGACCACCGGTTTCGCCTATCTTGGCCATCTTTAGCGGTCTGCCGTCATTAGGGTACTTAGGAGATAAAGGACGAATATGGTTAGAGATAATTAAGATTTGATGCTTGTTGCTACCATTTTTATTTGGAATTCTTTAGTATAAAGCTTAGTGCAGCCTCGAGTTGAGAAGTGTGGCCGTGGAAGAAGTATGTAAAGGTCGTTTTTAGGATTCCGAACCCAAAGGGTACCAACAGAACCCTATTACTGAGACTCCGCTGTCCGTCTGTCTGTTTGTCAGTCTGTCTGTCTGTCTGTCTGTCTGTCTGTCCGTCTGTCACCAGGCTGTATCTCATGAACCGTGATAGTTGGACGGTTGAAATATTCACAGATGATGTATTTCTGTTGCCGCTGTAACAACAAATACTAAGAACAGAACAAAGTTAAAAATTAAAGAAAAGTAAAAAAAAAAATCTTTACCTTAATCTGAATCTCGGAAGCGGCTCCGACGATTAAATAAAATTTAGTATACAGGGGATTTCGGGGGCGATAAATCGATCTAGCTAGGAGTCATTTTCAGAAAATATTGGTTTATCGTGTTTTCAATAATCAACTTTATTGATAATCAACTTAAAATATGACTCTTCCCGACATCTATTGGCGAGTAGAAGTAGCTTTACTGTGTCGGTAAAGCAGTTAGTTGCTCTCAATTAAAAAAAATAGTATTATTATTCGTCAATAGAATATTCGTCTGTTTAAGTGGTAAAAAATACCGAGCAAAGCTCGGTCAACCATTTATTTAATAATATTAATTACTACAATTACTACAATTACTATTACTACTATTACTATTACTACTATGTAATACTTCTACCTTTGTGTTAACGTTTACTTAGTTGGTGTTAGAAGTTTGTTAGATATTCTTAAGATGGCGTTCGGAACCCTCCGTGTGCGGGACAAAAGTCTGACTCGCACTTGGCCAGTTTTATTTTTTTATAGTAGATAAGCTAGCGTTTGACCACTATCTCACCTGCAGGACTAGCATGGCCTTATCCCCGGGGAAAGATAAAATTATTTCCCTGTTTTTCACCACTGACAGGAGATCAACACAACAATTTAAACGCTTGGTGAAGTTTAACCCCAAGTTTTGATTTGTTTCGTATTTAAAAGTTTAATAAAGAATTGATTATAAGTCAGCGGGCGTTTATAATTGTCGAAAAACTTTACTTATAATTTGCCTTCTCCACCAAACAAAACACGGATAGGTGGAAATACAAAATAGTCCCCTAGCCCTACTGGGCCTCTAGAAAAAATCCAATTTTTGTTTTTAATCACGCTAACACAACTTTAAAATCTATGGGAATGACAACTTCGTTCGGAAACATAAATGTCATTCCATAAGAATAAGAATAATATTTATTGTTCAAAACTGTGTTTCCAAAAATATGTTAAAATTATGTAGTATCAACAGTTTTTTCTTTTCGAACATACAATAATTGCGTATGGTAACAAAACTATAAAACTAAATTATACGTAGGTATTAGGTATACAATTTTACTTTTTTTATACCACTATTTTATTCTAATCAACACCAATATTATAAATGCGAAAGTCAGTTTGTTAATTTGTTTGTTTGTTTGTTTGTTTGGGACTTCTTCACGGTCAAACGGCTTGACCGATTTGGCTGAAATTTTGTACAAAGATAGAACATATGGCAGAATAGGATATAGGATAATTTTTTTTTGGCTATCGAGTCAGGGGGTCTAGATATTTTTAATTGAATTTTGTAAATATAAGATCTCTTTTCGAATAAACGGCTTGACCGATTTACCTGAAATGTTGTATAAAGACAGTTCATAAGGCAAAAAATAATATAGAATACTTTTTTTCTGGCTATCGAGTCAGGGGGTTCAAATATTTTTAATTGAATTTTGTAAATATAAGATCTGTTTTCGAATAAACGGCTTGACCGATTTGCCTGAAATGTTGTATAAAGACAGTTCGTAGGGTAGAATAGGATACAGAATACTTTTTTTTTGGCTGTCGAGTCAGGGGGTAAAGATATTTTTAATTGAATTTTGTAAATATAAGACTTCTTCTCGAATAAACGGCTTGACCGATTTGCCTGAAATTTTGTGTGAATACATGTCATAGGGCAGAATAGGATATAGGATACTTTTTTTCTGGCTGTCGAGTCAGGGGGTTCAAATATTTTTAATTGAATTTTGTAAATATAAGATCTGTTTTCGAATAAACGGCTTGACCGATTTGCCTGAAATGTTGTATAAAGACAGTTCGTAGGGTAGAATAGGATACAGAATACTTTTTTTTTGGCTGTCGAGTCAGGGGGTAAAGATATTTTTAATTGAATTTTGTAAATATAAGACTTCTTCTCGAATAAACGGCAAGACCGATTTTCCTGAAATTTTGTTTGAATACATGTCATAGGGCAGAATAGGATATAGGATACTTTTTTTCTGGCTGTCGAGTCAGGGGGTCCAGATATTTTTAATTGAATTTGGTAAATATAAGACCTCTTCTCAAATAAATAGCTTGACCGATTTGCCTGAAATTTTGTGTGAATACATGTCATAGGGCAGAATAGGATATAGGATAAATTGTTTTTGGCTATCGAGTCGGGGGGTATAGATATTTTTAATTGAATTTTGTAAATATAAGATCTCTTTTCAAATAAACGGCTTGACCGATTTACCTGAAATGTTGTATAAAGACAGTTCATAAGGCAAAAAATAATATAGAATACTTTTTTTCTGGCTATCGAGTCAGGGGGTTCAAATATTTTTAATTGAATTTTGTAAATATAAGATCTCTTTTCGAATAAACGGCTTGACCGATTTGCCTGAAATGTTGTATAAAGACAGTTCGTAGGGTAGAATAGGATACAGAATACTTTTTTTTTGGCTGTCGAGTCAGGGGGTAAAGATATTTTTAATTGAATTTTGTAAATATAAGACTTCTTCTCGAATAAACGGCTTGACCGATTTGCCTGAAATTTTGTGTGAATACATGTCATAGGGCAGAATAGGATATAGGATACTTTTCTTCTAGCTGTCGAGTCATGGGGTCCAGATATTTTTAATTGAAATTTGTAAATATAAGATCTCTTCTTGAATAAACGGCTTGACCGATTTGCCTGAAATTTTGTGTGAATACATGTCATAGGGCAGAATAGGATATTGGATAATTTTTTTCTGGTTGTCGAATCAGGGGGTCCAGATATTTTTAATTGAATTTTGTAAATATAAGACCTCTTCTCGAATAAACAGCTAGACCGATTTGCCTAAAATGTTGTTTAAAGACAGTTCAAAAGGCAAAATAGAATATAGAATACTTTTTTTCTGGCTATCGAGTCAGAGGGTAGAAATATTTTTAATTTAAGATCTCTTCTCGAATAAATGGCTTGACCGATTTGCTTGAAATGTTGTATAAAGACAGTTCATAGGGTAGAATAGGATATAGGATACTTTTTTTTTGCTTTCAAGTCCAGATATTTTTAATTAATTTTTGTAAATTTAAGACCTCTTCTCGAATAAACGGCTTGACCGATTTGCCTGAAATGTTGTATAAAGACTGTAAGGGTGGCCCCTTACGTTTAGGTAAAGTAGAATGTAGATTAGATGTAGTTGTAGTAAGTAGTTAGTTGTAGGTTGAGTACGATAAACTACGTTAACACGGGAGCGGAATGTAAATAATGTGTCCGTCACCAATGAAAGCATTTATTGCACTAAAAATGATATTACAATTAATTATAATAAAGGAATGCATCGCGAAGGTTTCCGCGCCGTCAACATTTATGTCGAGCGTGCTCGTACATGCTGCCAAATTTAAAAGAAAGAGCAAAGAAAGGTTTAGGGCGATGTAGCCTTATCAAGTTTACGGACAGCAGTTACGATCACCTCGTCTACACTATCGTAGTCCGCGCGGTGCTCGTGACCCGACGCATGTCGTTGGGCCGGTTGCTCGGCACTGTTAGAGTCTCGCTTCACGTCAAGGTTTACGCTGCAGCCTCGATATTTCCTTCTAAGACGCAGTGTTCCCCATGCAACGAGAGACGTGATCAGTAATCCGACTACAGTATACAACACATAGTTGTGCGTCTCATGTGTCAATGATTGAACGCTTAGCGTGTCTTGCTGCTCCTTGACCTTTTCAATTCTGCCTTTCAATTCCTTCAGGATCTCCTTGTGATCTTCAGGGATATATGTATGATTGAAGTCGGTAAGTATGTGATTGATGCTCGACTCACGCATGTACATTTTTTCTTCGTTTGGTGTAAGTTTCAACTCGCTGTGATAGTCGTTGCGAGCGTGAATGGTGAAACTTTCTCCCTTGAGCATGCAGCCAAAGTCGAGAGTTATGATTCCTGTGCCATATAGATGTTGTGACGTCACCCCAGCTGGACAGAAAATGCGCGTAGTGCATTCTTCGCAACAGGAGAATAGCCACGCGCCACGATTGTGTAATCGCACCCACCTGTCGTTGCAATCCGATATTCTTGTGCGGCATGTAGATAAGTTGCCATTGTTTAATATTTGCGCTTCACATAATGATTCGGCTACCTTTATGTTGTAAATAGGTTGATTGATGATACACAATAGTTTATTTTCTTCAAGATTACTGCATGATGTTACATCTCGGTGCTCTAGAGGCACTATCGTGTCTCTTTTTAGGTTAACAGCGAGGTATTCAGATGTCACTGCTATGCTGTTCTCTGAGTGTGCAACTATTTGCGGGATCGGAATAATGCGATTAAGTTCATATTGTTCGTTGTTTATCAGCAGGAGCTTCACTTCGAATACAAGGTATGCACTTGTTAAGTTGTGTGGTTCTTGTAGAGATCCAATAAATGGTTTTCGTTCGATTGAATTATCTTAATGTCTTTCTCGTACTGGGTAGCAATATGTTCATCCAGAACGCCAAAAAGAGAGTTGGCTAGGTATCCAATTCCGTTCACTAGTCCTCTTTTTCTTCTAGATAAACCATGTTCAGAACGTAGGATGTCATTGTGGTGTTGAATTTCATTGAGTTCATGTTGAAACTGAGCAGATATTGTCAAAAAGGCTGCTTCTGTCTTGCATAATGTTGTTAAGTGATTGACATAATTTTGTGCGTTGTCCAGGCTCCGCCAAAATGTCGTCATGTTGTAGTAAACGACCATCTTCCACTCGTCTTGAATGATTTGCATATCGGCCACCTTATCAAAATAAACAAGTCGTGCAGGGCTGAGCTTCGTTATGTTGATCATATTTTGTTGTGTAGTGAGCCCAACACACATTGTAAACATCAAAAGTAACATGCAAAAAAGGTTGTTGAGGTGCCCCTTGCCGTGCTTATGTCGTTTTATTTGTGTAGTTTGCTTCGTATTTTCATTGTCACATGTTGTAGAGGTGGGTGTGGCGGGCGACGGCTCCAACGGAAGGCGTGACAGCTTTGTGATCGGTCGCTTCATATTGTTCGCCTTAGTTTTCAGTGTAACGACTCGTACCCGACCATCAGCACCAGGATGAGTTTCCACTACCCGTCCCAGAATCCACTTGGCAGGCGGGATGTTGTCTTCCTTGACGAGGACGACGTCACCAATTTCTAAGTTGGTTGTGGGAAAGTGCCACTTGCTTCTGGTTTGTAGAGTTTGCAGGTAGTCGTTCGACCACCTCTTCCAAAAATCCTTGAACATTTTTTCGGTAAGTTGCCACCTTGTGGTGAACGTCATGTCATTGCCCACGGCGGATAGTGGTGGTTCAAGTGCTGACTCACCAATTAGAAAGTGCGCAGGCGTAAGACAATCGATGTTGTCGATGTCCTCAGTCAATGCTACCAGGGGTCGAGAGTTTAGACATCCTTCAATCTGCGTCAAGAGCGTCGAGAACTCTTCAAATGTAAGTTTTTGGTCGCCGAGTACACGTTTGAGATGGTGTTTTAGACTCTTTACAGCAGCCTCCCAGAGACCGCCAGCTGTGGGCCAGGAAGGAGCGTTGAAGTGCCAGTTAATGCCCCTCTCTGACAGGTAAGTTATGACGTCATCGCTTGTGTATTGTTGTAGTGCCTCCTTTCTTTCCTTTTCCAATGTTCTTGCTGCGCCCACAAAGTTAGTACCATTGTCACTGTACATGTGTTGAGGTTTTCCTCTGCGGGCACACAGTCTCTTCAAGGCGTTCAGAAAAGCCGCTGTGCTGAGATCGGAGACGAGTTCGAGGTGGATAGCTTTGGTGCAAAGGCATACGAACACCGCGACGTAGGCCTTCATTGTTTTGATCCCTCTGCCCTTGTTGGCCTTTACCTCCACACTTCCAGTAAAATCCACACCTGTGTGCGTAAACGATCGCGATGGTGTGACACGCGGTGGTGGTAAGTCTGCCATAAGCTGGTTGTTATTGGCTGTTTTGTATCGATGACACTTGATGCACCTTACGAGTTGTTTCTTCACTGCTCTCAAGCCACTAATAATCCAATATTTATTGCGTAGATGTGATAACGTTAGTCTGGCTCCTCCGTGCAGAGTGCTCTTGTGCGCTTGATCGATCAGTAACTCCGTTACCTTGTCGTTGTATGGCAAGATTATTGGATGTTTTTGTTCATGTTTCAAGTTGGCATGTTCTAGTCGTCCTCCCACACGCAGGATCTTATATTCGTCCAGGATGGGATTTAAGTTTAGAATGCTGCTAGTTGATCGCACCTTGTCGTATTTATTAAGTTGTGCAATATCGTCAGCAAAGTGATTTAATTGTGTGGCCTTGATAATTGCATTATGTGCATTTTGCAGGTCATTTGTTGTTAAGTGCGATGTGAGCTTCTTATTTCTGACGTCACGCGCATTACTCACGAATCGTAATATCCAACTTAGGATTCGTGTTACGCGAGCTATAGAGCTATGTTTATTTAATAGTTCTTCTATCAATGGCATCGATTTTTGTGTTGCGCAGACTTGTTTTGTCTTTTTCAGTTCAGCATCGGTGTCGAAAATCCTTTGATTTGGCAGATCGTTGCCTTTTAACCAGGCTGGGCCTTGCCACCACAATGGATGTGATTTAAGTTGTGAAGGTGTCAATCCTCTACTGGCACAGTCCACCGGGTTATCTTGATCTTTCTGATCTCACATGTTTCCAACAGGAAGCCGGCATGGTTTCCGTTATCTTCACAACTCTGTTGAAGACGAAGGTTTTCCAACGGGAAGGGTCGCCCTTTAACCACCCCAGCACCACCATTGAGTCAGTCCACCCATTCACTGTTATATCTCGAACATTGAGAGAGTCTATGATTTTTTTCATTAATTTGGATAACAGATGTGCACCACAAAGTTCTAGTCTGGGTAATGAAACAGGTTGTCGTAATGGTGCAAGTTTAGTTTTTCCAGCCACCAATTTGACGACGTAATTCCCTTGATCGTCAGTTGATCTGCAGTAGATAGCGCAAGCGTAGGCTTTCTCCGATGCGTCACTAAAGCCGTGAAGTTCAATAGGTTGTGACGTGTTTCCCAACCATCTTTGTATGTCTATGTGTTTGATTTGAGGCAGTTCTTGCCGGAACTGCTCCCATTCCTTTTGAAGACAGTCTGGAAGGGATTCGTCCCAAGATATTGTTGACATCCATGTTTGTTGAAAGATAAGTTTAGCTTTCATAGTTACAGGCGATATCCATCCAAGCGGGTCGTACAACTTCGATATGTCGGATAGCAGTCTGCGTTTAGTTGTTGTGACGTCAGACTTATCGTTGAGTTCGTTGTGGTTAAATGAAAACTGATCCGTGCACGGGTTCCAGTTAATACCGAGCGTTTTGTTTGTTTCCGCATGTATGAAGTTAATCATGTTTTGATTGATAAGATTTTTCGGCAGGTGTTCGAGTAATGTTGGGCTGTTACTGGCCCATTTACGAAGGTTGAATCCTCCGCCTTTCATCATCTCGATAAGTTGGTATTGTGTCGTTTGCGCCTCTTCAATAGTATTGCTTCCTCCCAATAAGTCATCGACGTACAATTGATGTTTCAAAATATTTGCGGCCGAAGGATATTTGTGACCGTCGTCCTTGACGAGTTGTTTGATCGTTCGCATGGCAAGAAACGGTGCGGCCTTGGTACCGTAAGTGACGGTACACAACTGGTACTCTATTATTGGGTCTGTTTCATCCGTCCGCCACACTATTTTTTGTAAGTGTTGATCTTCTTCACACACCAATATTTGTCGGTAAAATTTTTCAATGTCAGCTGTGTAGACAAACTGGAAGGTTCTCCAACGCAAGATGATCGCCTGAAGGTCTTGTTGCATGTTGGGGCCACACTCCATCAATTCATTGAGGCTGTGACCTGATGAAGTGTTGGCGGAGGCGTTGAAAACGACACGAAGTTTTGTTGTGGTGGAATCGGGTTTAATGACTCCATGATGCGGTAAAATACAGCTGGGTTCACGTGAAATTGTACTTTTCTTCATGTGTCCAAGTTCTAGGTAGTCGTTGATGAATTCCTTGTAGGTTTTAGATAGTTTTTCGTTTTTTGCTAGTTTCCTTTCTAGCGAGCGAAACTGCGCTATCGCTTGAGGTCTTGATACGCCTAAATGTTGCTCGAAGTTCGGTTTCATTGGAATTTTGACCTCGTATCGCCCATCCTCCCGTCGACGAGTGGTGTTTTTATACAGTATTTCACAATAGTCTTCTTCGGGTGACTCAGGGCGTGGTTCAGTGATCTCTTCCATTTCCCAGAAACGTGAAATGTCTTCGATGTTGTTGAGGATGACGTGGCAGTTGAAAGTTTTTGTGTTCCGAAGTAAAATCCATCCAATCTTAGTTTGTTGTGCAATCGGAGCCTCGGGCGAGCCTCTTAGCACCCCAGCCATGACGATGTCGGCATATACTCCAGCATCTAGTAGTAGGTCAACTGGCCGAGAAACGTTGTACTCGGGATCAGCTAGATTAATGTTTTGTAGATGTGGCCACTGTTGTTTTTCGAATGTGTAATTTGGAAGATTGTTAAGCATCCTTGACATGATTATCGCCTCGGTTGTGAATGTATGGTCGCCGAAGAGTGATTCACATACAAGTTGAACAGTCCCGTTACTTTGATTGGTCGAAAACCCAATTCCAGAAATAGTTGCGTTTTGTTTTCGACGTCGCAGGCCAAGACGTTGTGCAGCTGATTCTGTTATCAAATTTGTTTGCGATCCTTGGTCAAGTAAACATCTAAGTGTTAAGTAAGTTCCATCAGCTGACCTGATTTTTAATAACGCTGTCGCAAGTAATTCTTCGTTGAAATCGCCAGTAACATGATTCGCCTTGTGTTGAGGTTGCATGTTGGTGGTTGACGTCAAAGGCAGGCTTGGTGTCAAGTTAGTCGGCTTGTTCAATAAATCCGTTTCACGTATTATGTCATGTAGTGAAGTATGATGTTGATTGTTACAAACGCGGCACCGTTTGATAGATGTACACCTTTTATCATTGTGTGAGTACATACAATTTTTGCACACCTTAAGTTGTGAAATTGTTTTTAACTTCGTCTCTGGTTGCATTTGTTTGAATTGTTGGCAATAGAGCAGGAAATGATCGCTTTTGCACAAAGGGCAATTCCTTTCGGTGTTGACGTAATATGTTTTGCCCAAATAGTTTTTAGGTCTGTATGGCGGAGAGAGCGCTCTTGAAACTGGTTGAGCTTTGTCCTTGTTTGTCTGAATCGGCCTTGTTGCAGTGACATGTTGCGGCTTCCTTTTGTTGATAGGTTCCAACGCAGTGAATTTTCGCTGTAGGAATTCCATGAACTCGTCAAAGGACGGAAGTTCTCGAGGTTGGTTTCGAGTTTCCATGTATGACGCGTAGGTTTCAGAGTCGAGTTTACCAGCCAAGATGTGAACGAGGATGGGGTCCCACGATGTTGTTTCGATGCCCAAGTTGTGAATTGCGTGTGTGGTCTCCAAACTAGTATCATAGAGTCGCTTTAGCTCGAATGCAGATTGATGTTGTATGATTGGCTGATTCATGAAGGTTTCAATTTGTCTCGTGAAGAGAAGTTGCTTATTGTTATAACGAAGGGTGAGAATCTCCCAACAAGTTTCATAGTTTTCAGCCGATACAGATAGATGTTGTACAATGCGTTCTGCTTCCCCTCTTAGTTTTCCCTTGAGATGCTGCATCTTTTGACACGGAGTTAGCATGGTGTTGTTGTGGATTGCCTCGCAGTATAGATCCATGAAAGTTGGCCACTGTGCGTAGTTCCCGGTGAATGTCGGTATCTCGATAGGAGGTAAAGAGCGCTGCTGGTGAGACGCAGAGTTTAGTTTTTGATGCAATTTTCGTTTGGTTGCCTCGAACTCGGCTTCATGGTTTGAGAATTGCTCTTCATAGGTTAAGTTGGTGCCTATCAAAACGTTGTCGATCTGCCAGTGAGTGTCGTCGATGATCCTCCAACGACCTTGTAGCATTTGCAATTTGTCTTCAAGTTCCCACTTCTCGGTGATTGATTTGATGTTGATGTTGCGAATCAAACGAGAAAGGGCACGAAAGTTGGTGTTTTGTAGGCTGATCAGTTCATCTGACTTGGATAGTCCTCCAGTTTCCGTCTGTTCAGCAACCCCTCTTGCTTCCATGATGGTTTGAAGGGCTTCCTTTGTTGTTACATATGTCTGACGTAGAGTTTGATACGCGTTGGTGGTCAAGTAATCGTTTGATTTGTCTTCAAACGTCAGGATTTGTGCATGGTTGACCTCAAATTCGTTCCACAGCGACTCCAAAGCGTCCAGGCGTTTTTGGGCATAGTCTGGCGTCTTCCTGCTGGGAGAGTCCTTCTTGAAGTTAACCACAATCTTCTCAATCCCTTCAGCAATGATTTGCTGTCTTTGAAGTAAGTAATGCATGTTGATGAATGTTGATAGTTTCAGTGATAGTTAGAACTGTTTTTCACACGTAGTTTCACTGAAGTATCCGGCTCGAAGAAATGTAAGGGTGGCCCCTTACGTTTAGGTAAAGTAGAATGTAGATTAGATGTAGTTGTAGTAAGTAGTTAGTTGTAGGTTGAGTACGATAAACTACGTTAACACGGGAGCGGAATGTAAATAATGTGTCCGTCACCAATGAAAGCATTTATTGCACTAAAAATGATATTACAATTAATTATAATAAAGGAATGCATCGCGAAGGTTTCCGCGCCGTCAACATTTATGTCGAGCGTGCTCGTACAAAGACAGTTCATAGGGCAGAACAGGATATCGGATACTGTTGTTTGTCCATCGAGTCTGAGTGTTTAGATTTTTTTACTGAATTTTGTGAATGTGTGTCCTCTTATCAGCTAAACAGCTTGACCGATTCAGCTGAAATTTTATACATACGAGTATTACAGTTCATATTGCATAGAATCACATGGGCTAATTTTTTTCTGGCAGTCGAGTCCAGGTGTCCAGAATTTTTAAATTGAAGTTTTTAAATGTGTGGCCTACTCTCGGTCGAACGGGTTAACCATTTAAGCTGAAATTTTGTACACAGACAGTCAAAAAGACATAGAAGGGCAACAAATACTTTTTTTTTGGGTGGAAATTTCGGTTGTCTATAATTTTACTATAGAATTTTGTAAATGTGTGGCCTCTTTTTGGCCAAACGGCTTGACCAATTCAGATGAAATTTTGTACAAACACATTGAATAGGGCATAAAAGGGCAAAGAATACTTTTTTTCGGCAGTTAAGTGTGGGTGCCTATATTTTTTGTTAACTTTACATAGAGTTTGCATAATCATAAAAGTTTGACCTTAGGTTCATAGATTATGACTAAACTTAATAAGTACCTTAATTAGGCCATAAAACTGTCAGGGTCATTAAAAGTCATCAAAATTTACGCGATGGCTTTGCTTGCCCAACGTGTTTTATCTGCTTTGTGGGAAGTATTTCATAAGCATTCGTGTTTTAACAGCCACATTTAACCTTAGGGTCATCGGTGTTGACATAGTAGGTTATAAAAACTGTCAGCGTCATAAAACGTAAAATTTTTTGCGCTCACTTCGCTTGCGCGGTGATAGCGCTCGCTGCGCTCGCGCAATAATTTGTTTGGTTTACTTTGTAGGTAATATTTCAGCAACTTTTGTATTTTAATAGCCACATGCATCAGAACGAGTCCATAAATTAAAACAGTACAATCTTCAATAATCATCGCTGCGCTCGCGCAAGCCTTTGTTTTATCTACTTTGTAGGTAATATTTCAGAATTTTTTTGTTTTTAATAGCCACATGCATCAAAACGAGTTTATAGTTGGAACAGTTACAACCTTCAATAATCATAATGATTTTTTTACCTTAAAATAAGTGGATATCAAGTTAAACCTTTGTCTCATCAGTGTTCACTTAGAAGGTCATAAACACTGTCAGGGTCATAAAAGGTCGTAAAAATTTTTCGCGCTCGCTTCGCTCGCGCAGTGATGGCGCTCGCAAGATTTGTTATATGTACTTTGTTGGATACATTTCAGCAACTTTTGTATTTTAATAGCCACATTCATCAAAACATGACATAAATTGGAACAGTACAGACTTCAATAATCATAATGATTTTTACCTTTAAATAAGTGGATATCAAGTTTAACCTTAGGGTCATCGGTGTTGACTTAGAAGGTCATAAAAACTGTAAGGGTCATAAAAAGACGTAAAAAATTTTCGCGCTCGCTGCGCTCGCGTAAACCTTTGTTTTATCTACTTTGTAAGTAATTTTTCAGCATTTTTTTTATTTTAATAACCACATGCATCAAAACGAGTTTATAAATTGAAACAGTACAACCTTTAATAATCATAATGATTTTTACCTTAAAATAAGTGGATATAAAGTTTAACCTTAGGGTCATCGGTGTTGACTAAGTAGGTCATAAAAACTGTCAGGGTCATAAAATGACGTAAAAATTTTCGCGCTCGCTTCGCTCGCGCATTAATAACGCTCGCTGCGCTCGCGCAAACCTTTGTTTTATCTACTTTGTAAGTAATGATTCGGCATTTTTTGTATTTTAATAGCCACATGCATCAAAACGAGTTTATAAATTGAAACAGTACAACCTTCAATAATCATAATGATTTTTACTTTAAAATAAGTGGATATCAAGTTTAACCTTAGGGTCATCGGTGTTGACTTAGAAGGTCATAAAAACTGTTAGGGTCATAAAAAGACGTAAAAAATTTTCGCGCTCGCTGCGCTCGCGTAAACCTTTGTTTTATCTACTTTGTAAGTAATTTTTCAGCATTTTTTGTATTTTAATAACCACATGCATCAAAACGAGTTTATAAATTGAAACAGTACAACCTTTAATAATCATAATGATTTTTACCTTAAAATAAGTGGATATAAAGTTTAACCTTAGGGTCATCTATTATGTATCTACTTTGTAAGTAATGATTCAGCATTTTGTGTATTTTAATAGCCACATGCATCAAAACGAGTTTATAAATTGAAACAGTACAACCTTCAATAATCATAATGATTTTTACTTTAAAATAAGTGGATATCAAGTTTAACCTTAGGGTCATCGGTGTTGACTTAGAAGGTCATAAAAACTGTAAGGGTCATAAAAAGACGTAAAAAATTTTCGCGCTCGCTGCGCTCGCGTAAACCTTTGTTTTATCTACTTTGTAAGTAATTTTTCAGCATTTTTTGTATTTTAATAACCACATGCATCAAAACGAGTTTATAAATTGAAACAGTACAACCTTTAATAATCATAATGATTTTTACTTTAAAATAAGTGGATATCAAGTTTAACCTTAGGGTCATCGGTGTTGACTTAGAAGGTCATAAAAACTGTAAGGGTCATAAAAAGACGTAAAAAAATTTCGCGCTCGCTGCGCTCGCGTAAACCTTTGTTTTATCTACTTTGTAAGTAATTTTTCAGCATTTTTAGTATTTTAATAACCACATGCATCAAAACGAGTTTATAAATTGAAACAGTACAACCTTTAATAATCATAATGATTTTTACCTTAAAATAAGTGGATATAAAGTTTAACCTTAGGGTCATCGGTGTTGACTAAGTAGGTCATAAAAACTGTCAGGGTCATAAAATGACGTAAAAATTTTCGCGCTCGCTTCGCTTGCGCATTGATAGCTCTCGCTGCGCTCGCGCAAGCCTTTGTTTTATCTACTTTGTAGGTAATATTTCAGATTTTTTTTTTATTTTAATAGCCACATGCATCAAAACGAGTTTATAAATTGAAGAGACCTCAATGGTCATAAAGACACAAATAAAGCGGGCGAAGCCGCGGGTAACAGCTAGTTTTATTAATATTTTACACTAACTATACCATTTGGTTTTATATTGCCAGTTACTTAAAATTATTTTTAAAAACAAACAAAATTTCAAAAAACATTAAAAAGCTAGGGCTTATCAAAATATTCGTTCAGGTTGTAAAATGATTTCTTTATCAACCACTGTTTTAGTTTGATCCTGAACAAATTTCCATTTATTGCTTTAATGTCTACTGGTAAATGATTGAAAATTTTAATTCCAGATATGACAGCGCTTTCGTGAAACATTGTTATTGTTCACTTGTGGAATACACTTATTATATCTGTATTGGCTACGCAAGCTATCGGCTCTGCACGATTGTTGACTAAAATAATATTTTTCATTGGTTTTTACAAATGTACAGAGTTCTAAAATGTATATACATGTCACAGTCAAGAAATAATTATTTACAAATATGTTACGAAGAGATTCAGTCTACTCCATTTTAAATATGTTACGTAGATATCTCTTTTGAAGCACAAACGTCGAATGAACATCTACTGAATTGCCCCAAAATATGATTCTATAACTTAAATGAGGGTAGACGTAACCATAATATGCTTTTATTGCTACCTTTTTTGATGAAATATTAGTTAATACACTTAATGCGTAGCAATATTTTGCAATTTTACAATTAATTTTGCTTATGTGCCCTTTCCAGTTTAGGTGATAGTCTAAAGTCACTCCTCCTCACCTCATTTATCTCTGTTACCGTGTTTCCTTCATTTATTATATTAATTTGCATATGGCATCTTTTATAATTTTTAAACTGCATGATATTAGTTTTGTTTATATTAACACTAAGGTTTATGTTACTCAACCAATCGGTGACTATTTGTAAGGTATTGTTGACCTCTTTTTCAAAAGTATTTAAGTTGAGTTCCTTTTGGGGAATGAAGATGGTTGCGTCATCGGCAAACATAGCACAGGTTTTTTGCGTAATTTGAGGCAGTTCATTAATGTATATCAGAAACAATAAAGGTCCGAGTATACTGCCCTGTGGAACACCTAAAATCAAATTTCTATATGCTGACTCAATGTGTTCTATACATTTTGTTTTATAATTGTAGCTTTGAATAACAGTTGATTGACTTCTGTCGCTTAGATATGATTATATTAAGGACAAAGACGTCCCCCTTATACCTACTGTAGTGTATAGACATTTATAGATGTAGGTAGCTCTGTCGTCTCGAGAAGCGCCCGCGCGGGTTGCGGGGTTGGAAGGGGATTAGCCTACCGACCGCCGCGGAGTGAAGACGTGTGCGCTTGCTGCGAGCCGATATCAGTGTGGTTTAGTTAGTTATCCTCCCCTAATATAAACCTATCATAGTGTACATTACATGTGGCGACGAGGATGTGGCGACCAGTAGCCATCCCGTTGCAAGAGATCACGGAGAATTCCCTTGGAGATGCAGAGATACAGAAAGTGAGAGAGGGGCTTTACAATGGAAACTGGGATGAAACAGTTAAAGCCTATAAACTTTTCCAAAATGAATTATGTTTTCATGGCGATATTCTCCTCAGGGGGACGAAAATTGTAATCCCAATCAAATTACGAAGAAAAGTTCTGGAAGCTGCACATGAAGGCCATCCAGGGATAGTAGCGATGAAGGGCAGATTGAGGATCAAGGTATGGTGGCCTAAATGTGACAAAGATACTGAAAACATATGCAAAGCTTGTAAAGGATGCATCTTGGTCTCTGCTCCCAGCGCCCCAAATTCATTAAAAAGAAGAGACTTGCCTTCAGAACCATGGGTTGACATAGCAATTGACCTCATGGGCCCCTTACCTAGTGGAGATTGTATCCTGGTAGTAGTAGATTATTACACCAGATATAAAGAGGTAAAAACGTGCAGAACAATAACAAGCACCGAAATAATCGGAATGCTTAAAGACATTTTTAGCAGGCTTGGCAATCCGGTCTCGCTTACATCAGACAACGGGAGACGATTTTCAAGCGAAGACTTTAAGAGTTTCTGTGCAGAGAGGAACATACGACATTATAATACCATTCCCTACTGGCCTCAACAAAACGGAGAGGTGGAACGCCAGAATAGGGACATCCTAATACGCCTCAAGATTTCTCAAGTAGAATAAAAGAACTGGAAGGAGGCTCTTCGCGAGTACATGGTGATGTACAATAGTACACCTCACACAGTTACAGGGAAAACACCTGCGGAACTGTTCTTTAGACGACAATTTCGAGACAAGCTGCCTATGATTCAGGACATGACGCATCTCTCGGAGGACTTGGAAATGAGGGATAGAGATAAGGTATTCAAGTAAAAAGGGAAGGAATATGTGGATAGGAAGAGAAGAGCTACAGGTTGTGAATTGGAAGTTGGAGATAAAGTATACGTCAAGAACATGAGTAAACAAAACAAGCTTAGCTTAAACTATGTACCCGAAACACATACTGTCGAAGCGAATAAAGGAGGGGACGTAAGTCTTCGGAACGATGAAACTGGTCAGCGAATCAAACGGAATGTCGTACACCTAAAACGAGTGTAAATTCAAAGCAATAAGTTATGTTTATGTTATATCTATAATATTTTTTATTGAATATGATCTGTTTAATGTTATTTGACGTGTGTAAGTGCAAATTTTTTATTTGCCCATATACTGAATAAATGCTTTGACTTTGACTTTAGTGGAAGGACAATGGAGAGTACTAGATGAAGAGAATAATGCCAGTGATGCGCAAAGAAACGATAATGGGGATGAAAATCAATCACAACTCGAGTGAAAAAATGAATGGACAATAGTGCGAAAATAATTGATGATTAGTGGTTATACAATCATTTAAATAGGGACTTGCTGATTGTACTTGATAAAGATACCTATGGAAAAATAAAAATGTCTCTTAAAGTACAATATATTTTGGTGATTATGAATGTACTAGCTGTTACCCGCGGCTTCGCCCGCGTTATTTGTGTCTTTATGACCATTGAGGTCTAGACCGATGATCTCTTAGGCCAAATCACCATAGGTGCCCTCAAAGTCGAACTCAATATCCTCTATTGTTAAAGTCATTAATCATTTTGGTTAGGTTAGTATACGAAATTGTGCTGTTTAAATGTTTGACTGAATACAACAGTTCCTCAAACATTTCTTACAAAGAAAATAAGGTGAATAGCTGCGCGAGCGTAGCGAGCGCTATTATTGGGCGAGTGAAAATGTTTATGGCGTTTTATAACCCTGACAGTTTAATGATCTAATCATCAAGTCAATATAGATGACTCTTATGTCGAACTCGATATCGTCAATTGTTGAAGTCATTAATCATTACTTGGTACTTGGTAAACCTAACGAAGGTTTACCAGCGAGCGCGAAAATTTTTTCGTCATTATATAACCCTGGCAGTTTTTATAACCTACTAAATCAACACCGATGACCCTAGGGTTAAACTTGATATCCACTTATTTTAAGGTAAAAATTCATTATGATTATTGAAGGTTACTGTTTCAATTAATAAACTCGTTTTGATACATGTGGCTATTAAAATACAAAAAATGCTGAAATATAACCTAAGACTAAGACTAAGTAGACAAAACAAAGGTTTGCGCGAGCGCAGCGAGAGCTATCAATGCGCGAGCGAAGCGAGCGCTAAAATTTTTACGTCATTTTATGACCCTGACAGTTTTTATGAACTACTTAGTCAACACCGATGACCCTAATGTTTAACTTGATATCCACTTATTTTAAGGTAAAAATCATTATGATTATTAAAGGTTGTACTGTTTCAATTTATAAACTCGTTTTGATGCATGTAGCTATATGACCCTAAGGTTAAACTTGATATCCACTTATTTTAAGGTAAAAATCATTATGATTATTTAAGGTTGTACTGTTTCAATTTATAAACTCGTTTTGATGCATGTGGCTATTAAAATACAAAAAATGCTGAATCATTACTTACAAAGTAGATAAAACAAAGGTTTGCGCGAGCGCAGCGAGCGTTATCAATGCGCGAGCGAAGCGAGCGCGAAAATGTTTTACGTCTTTTTATGACCCTTACAGTTTTTATAACCTTCTAAGTCAACACCGATGACCCTAAGGTTAAACTTGATATCCACTTATTTTAAGGTAAAAATCATTATGATTATTGAAGGTTGTACTGTTTCAATTTATAAACTCGTTTTGATGCATGTGGCTATTAAAATACAAAAAATGCTGAAATATAACCTACAAAGTAGACAAAACAAAGGTTTGCGCGAGCGCAGCGAGAGCTATCAAAGCGCGAGCGAAGCGAGCGCGAAAATTTTTATGTCATTTTATGACCCTGACAGTTTTTATGACCTACTTAGTCAACACCAATGACCCTAATGGTTAAACTTGATATCCACTTATTTTAAGGTAAAAATCATTATGATTATTGAAGGTTGTACTGTTTCAATTTATATACTCGTTTTGATGCATGTGGCTATTAAAATACAAAAAATGCTGAATCATTACTTACAAAGTAGATAAAACAAAGGTTTGCGCGAGCGCAGCGAGCGTTATCAATGCGCGAGCGTAGCGAGCGCGAAAATTTTTTACGTCTTTTTATGACCCTTACAGTTTTTATGACCTTCTAAGTCAACACCGATGACCCTAAGGTTAAACTTGATATCCACTTATTTTAAGGTAAAAATCATTATGATTATTGAAGGTTGTACTGTTTCAATTAATAAACTCCTTTTGATGCATGTGGCTATTAAAATACAAAAAATGCTGAAATAAACCCACAAAGTAGATAAAACTAAGGTTTGCGTGAGCGCAGCGACAGCTATCAATGCGCGAGCGAAGCGAGCGCGAAAATTTTTACGTCATTTTATGACCCTGATAGTTTTTATGACCTACTAAGTCTAGACCGATAAATCTAAGGTTTAACTTGATATCCACTTATTTTAAGGTAAAAATTCATTATGATTATTGAAGGTTGTACTGTTTCAATTAATAAACTCCTTTTGATGCATGTGGCTATTAAAATACAAAAAATGCCGAAATAAAACCTACAAAGTAGATAAAACAAAGGTTTGCGCGAGCGCAGCGAGAGCTATCAATGCGCAAGCGAAGCGAGCGCGAAAATTTTTACGTCATTATATGACCCTGACAGTTTTTATGACCTACTAAGTCAACACCGATGACCCTAAGGTTAAACTTGATATCCACTTATTTAAAGGTAAAAATCATTATGATTATTGAAGTCTGTACTGTTCCAATTTATGTCATGTTTTGATGAATGTGGCTATTAAAATACAAAAGTTGCTGAAATGTATCCAACAAAGTACATATAACAAAATACTTGCGAGCGCCATCACTGCGCGAGCGAAGCGAGCGCGAAAAATTTTTACGACCTTTTATGACCCTGACAGTGTTTATGACCTTCTAAGTTAACACTGATGAGACAAAGGTTTAACTTGATATCCACTTATTTTAAGGTAAAAAAATCATGATTATTGAAGGTTATAACAGTTCCAATTATAAACTCGGTTTGATGCATGTGGCTATTAAAATACAAAAAAAATCTGAAATATTACCTACAAAGTAGATAAAACAAAGGCCTGCGCGAGCGCAGCGAGAGCTATCAATGCGCAAGCGAAGCGAGCGCGAAAATTTTTATGTCATTTTATGACCCTGACAGTTTTTATGACCTACTAAGTCAACACCGATGACCCTAAGGTTAAACTTGATAGTCCTTGATTGTCCACTTATTTTAAGGTAAAAATCATTATGATTATTGAAGTCTGTACTGTTCTAATTCATGTCATGTTTTGATGAATGTGGCTATTAAAATACAAAAGTTGCTGAAATGTATCCAACAAAGTACATATAACAAATACTTGCGAGCGCCATCACTGCGCGAGCGAAGCGAGCGCGAAAAATTTTTACGACCTTTTATGACCCTGACAGTGTTTATGACCTTCTAAGTTAACACTGATGAGACAAAGGTTTAACTTGATATCCACTTATTTTAAGGTAAAAAAATCATTATGATTATTGAAAGTTGTAACTGTTCCAATTATAAACTTGTTTTGATGCATGTGGCTATTAAAAAACAAATAAATTCTGAAATATTACCTAAAAGTAGATAAAACAAAGGCTTGCGCGAGCGCGAAATTTTTTACGTCATTTTATGACCCTGACAGTTTTTATGACCTACTAAGTCAACACCGATGACCCTAAGGTTAAACTTGATATCCACTTATTTTAAGGTAAAAATCATTATGATTATTGAAGTCTGTACTGTTCTAATTCATGTCATGTTTTGATTAATGTGGCTATTAAAATACAATAATTGCTGAAATGTTTCCTACAAAGTTAATATAACTAATGCTTGCACGACCGGAGCGAGCGCTATTACTGCGCGAGCGTAGTAAGCGCTATCACTGAAAACGAAACTGAAATCACGAAAAATTTTTACGACCTTTTATGACCCTGACAGTTTTTATGACCTACTAAGTCAATACTGATGACACAGAGGTTAAACTTCATATCCACTTATTTTAAGGTTAATATTCAATATGATTATTGAAGGTTGTACTGTTTTAATTTATGGATTCGTTCTGATGCATGTGGCTATTAAAATACAAAAGATGCTGAAATGTTTCCTACAAAGTAGATACAACAAATGCTGCGAGACCGGAGCGAGCGCTACCACTGCGCGAGCGAAGCAAGCGCTATCACTGCGCGAGCGAAGCGAGCGCGAAAAAATTTACGACCTTTTATGTATATGACAGTTTTTATAACCTTCTAAGTTAACACTGATGACACAAAGGTTAAACTTGATATCCAATTATTTAAGGATAGAAATCATTATGATTATTGAAGATTGTACTGTTTTAATTTATGGACTCGTTCTGATGCATGTGGCTATTAAAATACAAAAGTTGCTGAAATATTACCTACAAAGTAAACCAAACAAATTGTTGCGCGAGCGCAGCGATCGCTATCACCGCGCGAGCGAAGTGAGCGCAAAAAATTTTACGTTTTATGACGCTGACAGTTTTTATAACCTACTATATCAACACCGATGACCCTAAGGTTAAATGTGGCTGTTAAAACACGAATGCTTATGAAATACTTCCCACAAAGCAGATAAAACACGTTGGGCAAGCAAAGCCATCGCGTAAATTTTGATGACTTTTAATGACCCTGACAGTTTTATGGCCTAATTAAGGTACTTATTAAGTTTAGTCATAATCTATGAACCTAAGGTTAAACTTTTATGATTATGCAAACTCTATGTAAAGTTAACAAAAAATATAGGCACCCACACTTAACTGCCGAAAAAAAGTATTCTTTGCCCATTTATGCCCTATTCAATGTGTTTGTACAAAATTTCATCTGAATCGGTCAAGCCGTTTGGCCAAAAAGAGGCCACACATTTACAAAATTCTATAGTAAAAATATAGACAACCGAAATTTCCACCCAAAAAAAAGTATTCGTTGCCCTTCTATGTCTTTTTGACTGTCTGTGTACAACATTTCAGCTTAAATGGTTAACCCGTTCGACCGAGAGTAGGCCACTCATTTAAAAACTTCAATTTAAAAATTCTGGACACCTGGACTCGACTGCCAGAAAAAAATTAGCCCATGTGATTCTATGCAATATGAACTGTAATACTCGTATGTATAAAATTTCAGCTGAATCGGTCAAGCTGTTTAGCTGATAAGAGGACACACATTCACAAAATTCAATAGAAAAATCTAAACACTCAGACTCGATGCACAAAAAACAGTATCCGATATCCTATTCTGCCCTATGAACTGTCTTTATACAACATTTCAGGCAAATCGGTCAAGCTGTTTATTCGAGAAGAGGTCTTAAATTTACAAAAATTAATTAAAAATATCTGGACTTGAAAGCAAAAAAAAAAGTATCCTATATCCTATTCTACCCTATGAACTGTCTTTATACAACATTTCAAGCAAATCTGTCAAGCCATTTATTCGAGAAGAGATCTTAAATTAAAAATATTTGTACTCTCTGACTCGATAGCCAGAAAAAAAGTATTCTATATTCTATTCTGCCTTTTGAACTGTCTTTAAACAACATTTCAGGCAAATCGGTCTAACTGTTTATTCGAGAAGAGGTCTTATATTTACAAACTTCAATTAAAAATATCTGGACCCCCTGATTCGACAACCAGAAAAAAATTATCCAATATCCTATTCTGCCCTATGACATGTATTCACACAAAATTTCAGGCAAATCGGTCAAGCCGTTTATTCGAGAAGAAGTCTTATATTTACAAAATTCAAATAAAAATATCTTTACCCCCTGACTCGATAGCCAAAAAAAAAGTATTCTGTATCCTATTCTACCCTACGAACTGTCTTTATACAACATTTCAGGCAAATCGGTCAAGCCGTTTATTCGAAAAGAGATCTTATATTTACAAAATTCAATTAAAAATATTTGAACCCCCTGACTCAGTAGCCAGAAAAAAAGTATTCTATATTCTTTTTTGCCTTATGAACTGTTTTTATACAACATTTCAGGTAAATCGGTCAAGCCGTTTATTCGAAAAGAGATCTTATATTTACAAAATTCAATTAAAAATATCTAGACCCCCTGACTCGATAGCCAAAAAAAAATTATCCTATATCCTATTCTGCCATATGTTCTATCTTTGTACAAAATTTCAGCCAAATCGGTCAAGCCGTTTGACCGTGAAGAAGTCCCAAACAAACAAACAAACAAACAAACAAACAAATAAACAAACTGACTTTCGCATTTATAATATTGGTGTTGATTTAATTTGTACATTAAACTGATCACAAACCCTAAACTGGATATTTTATTAGAAAAAATATTTAAAAAATATATATATAAAAATAATAACAAAGAAGGGATGTAGTGTATAGACATTTATAGATGTAGGCAGCTCTGTCGTCTCGAGAAGCGCCCGCGCGGGTTGCGGGGTTGGGAGGGGATTAGCCTACCGACCGCCGTGGAGTGAAGACGTGTGCGCTTGCTGCGAGCCGATATCAGTGTGGTTTAGTTAGTTATCCTCCCCTAATATAAACCTATCATAGTGTACATTACACCTACTGCTTCTAATTTTTCCAATAAGATTTGGTGAACCACGCATTTATACATTTTGAACTTGCGTTAGCGTGAAAGGAAACAAAAATTGGATTTTGTCTAGGGGGGCTGATGTTAAGTGAAGATGTGATCGACGATGTAGCACACATGCCTAGTAGATATATGTAGAGGATCCGACTCTGGAGAGAATAATACGAAAAAGCACTTGTAGTAATTTCACAATTATATTTCTGTCGACCATAGTAAGCGCTTACAACCTCTATTTTAGAAGCTAGTAACCACAGAACACTTATATCCTAGCTAGTTTGCCTTCTCTCTCTACGTAGTAACGGAATGAGCTACAGTCCGGCAAGTATAACTTGGCGTGCCTGTGCGCTACTGTGCTTTTACTTTGTACTTTGATAACAGTTTCTCTTAAACCACTTTTAATTACTTTTGGCATTATTGAACTATTTTAATGTAGCAGATTTATCAACAATTATGACGCGGTAATCTCTCAAACGTCAAACTCACAGTTTCAATTAAAAGAATTAGTTCCAAAAACCACCACCGCCAAGTTATACTTGTGGCACTGTACGTTGTACCACCGACAATCTTTAAGAAAAAATCCCATTATGTTCTGAGCTCTGCGATTGGCTCTTCTCACTTTTGCATCAACCAATAACAGAACTGACTTAAGCCCGCTTGAATTTGAATTAAACGTTGTCATTGGCTGATGCCATCGACGCTCGGCAAATGTTGCCATATACAAAATATTTAAAAATCTAACTAATATCAGAGTAAAAAAAACTAAATAATTAAAACAAAATATCAAATATTAGTCACAAAATTACGAACCCTAACATATAGTATGTTCACTCGCGATTTAAAGTCCCCCGGATTGTACTTAACAGGAAACACAGACTCTGGCAGGGTAATCCATTCCTTTGCTGTGCGTATAATACCTTTGAAACCTCCCCTACCCTTTGCAACAAAAAAATAATTTTCTAAATCGGTTCACGCATCTTCGACTAATCGGTGAACATACATAAAAAAAAAATCCGACGAATTGAGAACCTCCTCCTTTTTCGTGAAGTCGGTTAATAAAGTGAAGCTGTCTGTACGTTTCTCACAACTCCGCACATTTCCACTAACGATTACCAGGCCAGCATATAACCAAAGATTACCTACCAATACCTGCGCAAACGTAACCTTGAATGTAATCTTTAATTGAGCGTAGAAAGAGTAAATAAATCACGTTAGACAATGACGCATGCTTCTTTGTCATTCGTTGCCTCACTCTAACCAATAAAATGACGACACGGAATCTTGCCCTTTAACCGCAATAGTTTATTAAGAAATTTGGGGGTTTTTGTGTTTTATTAGGGTTCAGTGATTCTAAGAAGTCTTTAAATAACAGGACTTCACTTTAATTAACAGTAAGTTTTTGTTTTTTTTTTCCAATTTTCTATAACCTAAAAAGCATTAAGAGAACTATTTTATTTATATTTAAAGAAATAACCGGCCAAGTGCGTGTCGGGCCACGCGTAGTGTAGGGTTCCGTAGTAGCCCGTTATTCAATGCAAGTCCTTACCCGTTATAAACAAGCAACTAGGTACTCCGTCTTTGTCACTTTAAAGGATTTATTCTAAGGATTTTGTATTTGGTACAAAATTATCCAACACCCAAGTTCAACGACTATTACTGCTAAACTAATAAAGTTATCTTAACCGCTATAATTTTCCTTTAAAGTTCATGAAAAGCACGAATTTTTCCAGATTTTTAAGCCAGCAGTTTAGCTTTTAGAGGGGGGGACGCCCTACTGGAACAAAAATTTGCACTTTTAAGTTCAATATTTCGTAAATGGAGCATCCATTCGAAAAATAATATTAGCAACCCTTAAGTCATTTTAAAAGACCTATTCAACGATACCCCACACGATGGGGAAGACAACGAAAAAAAAATTCATGCCCACTTCTCATGTAGGGAGCTACCCTAAAAAAAATATTTTTCAAAATTTTATTTCACCACTTTGTCGGCGTAATTTATATACATACCCCTACAAAATGACAGCTTTCTAGTATTACCGGTCTCTTAGCAAAACCTCGGACAGACAGACAGACAGACAGACAGACAGACAGACAGACAGACAGACAGACAGACAGACGGACATGACGAAACTATAAGGGTTCCTTGTCAGGACTACGGAACCCTAAAAAAACCGGTTATTTCGAGTTGTACTCGCCCACCGAGGCTTCCGTACCAACTTCTCAGACTAGGTTAAAGAACAAACTTAACTTTGTAGTTCGATCCAGAAAAAAATTATTGCATCAACTACAAATAATAAGTTTGTAACAGTAAATGTACCTTTTTTGTTAATAAACTACTTATATACGCTTTTCAGATGTATTCCTTTATAAGTGCTTCAAGACCTTGCTTCTTGCCAAATCTCATGATTCTAGGTCATCGGGAAGTACCCTTATAGGTTTTCGACCCTTAACCTATAGGATACTCCCAGTTGACCTAGAATTGTCAATTTAGGTTAAAAGCTTAAAAAAATAGACTTCTGTATCTGGTATAAATTTCTACTTGCTATGTCCACCCGTTCCTGAGAAAATCGGTGGTGACACACGGACAGACAGACGGACAGACGGACAAGAAAGTGATCTTATAGGAGTTCCTTTTGTGGTACGGAACCCTAAAAAGTAGCGTATTGACAATAATGAGAACAGATAAAATTCAATTACAAATGAAAAACTAAATTTGGAAAAGTCCAATAAGTACCTACCTATACAGAAAATTGAATTTGCCCTGAACAGGACATAATATTATTATGTTGAGAGGAAAGAAAGAGAAATGTACCAGAATAATAACCGAATGTTACACGGAAATCAGAAGAAGAAGACAACCAAATTGAATGGGATGCCGACTCGACGATGACGAGCAAGTAAAATGCTCAAAACGATTTCGTACAGCAAAAGATTTTATCTGGTGGTGCATTATTACATCGATATTCCACCTGACTTGATACCGAAAAGTAGCTTGCCAATATCAAGGAGAAAATCTGCCGCCATAACCTTACGGCATCGATGTCCTAGCAATGGCTAGGACATCGATGCCTTACGGTGTTCCAGCAGCACACAGCCCTTGAGAGTCAGACCATTCTAGGCCTGGCGTGTTCATCATCTTTGACCACATCATCGCTTACCACCAGGCGAGATAGTAGTATTATAGAGTCTGTGCAAAAAGAGAACCGTCGTGTCGTTACGATGAACTAACATTCAGAGGTAAGGAAGGAAGATACCTAAGTACATAAAGTCCCCGTCACGAGAAGCTATAAATTATGTAAACAAGCATCTTTTACTAAGTAAACATTTTATACTGCGAGATAATAATAAATTGACCATATTCAATCGACATGAAATATAGACGGGTTATATGAAAGTAACCCTATTTAATTTAGTCGGATCATATTTTAACGACGCAAAGCGCTATCGTTTGTGTTTCTTGGTACCGGACGCAGGGATTGTAAACTATCGGGACGCCATTTTGAAATAAACGCGTCATTCGAGTTTCGAGTTTATTTTCACAAATTCATTTTTTTTGTTGGTCCAAATGTTGTGAACTCCTGAACACTTGTTTACATAATTTATAGCTTCTCGTGACGGGGACTATAGTAGCACACGATAATGATAAGAATAGGTACCTGCCAAATATTAAACATTTTTGGTCGTACTAGTAATGACAGCAGTGTTCAGTTTTCAATGCAAAAAAAAAACAGTAAAAAATGTAGTGGTAGGACTTCTGCTACACCGCTTGGGGCGGTACCACCACTTTGCCAATTAATTTTCAGCCGTGAAATAGGAATGTTTTCGGTTGAAATGGCAAGGTGTCCAGTGAAATTACAGGGCATGTGAGATTCAAACATCTTTATGTCTCAAGGTAACAGGCGCAGTGCGACATGCAAAATTCTGAGCTGCCAGAATTTTGCATGCCGCCGCTGTATCTGTCATAGGTAGACGTCATCGCTTACCATCAGGCGAGCGTCGTTATTGTCCAGCTACCTTTTCCCATTAAAAAAAATTATAACGACTTACGACTGCCGCGACCTCAATTTCTACAAAGGTTCTCATTTTGCTCTGCGGAACCCGATATTATAAACTTTGTGCATGCACTTAACTAAACACGTTACCAATTTACTTGATAAATAATCGCTTATTTAATTGACATATGAAATTAATCGATGTCGTAGGGTTTAATTGATTTAGCAGCTATTCATTGTAATTATTTAAAAAGATTCCCATGTGGCACAAGGTCTAAGGGGTCCTATTACATCTTTCTTCATAATTATATCACATTGCTACTACTGGCAATGAGCATTAGAGGTAAACGGTTAGATATCATAAAAAATAAAACTGGCCAAGTGCGAGTCAGCATCCCGTCTCTTATGGCACACTTAGGGAGGGTTCCGTACAATACGAAACATAACAGAGTTTCAACCTCATATATTTGATTAATTGATATTACCAAGAATATTTCGTTTGGTCGCGATCTAGAAAGACGGGGCTCGTTTACTAGCGCCATCTATGTCATTTTGCCGAAACTAATTAGATGGCGTTTAAAAACACGTTTTTTGTATGGGGACCCCCTTTAATTTTATTTTAATTATTTTGTTTTTAGTATTTGTTGTTCTAGCGGCAACAGACCCATCTGTGAAAATTTCAACTGTCTAACTATCACGGTTAATGAGCTATAGCCTGGTGACAGACGGACAGACAGACAGACAGACAGACAGACAGACGGACAGCGGAGTCTTAGTAATAGGGTCCTATTTTACCCTTTGGGTACGGAACCCTAAAAATATGTGAAATGTTAAGGTTATTTTAAAATCTTTTACAAAACGAAAAACGCCGACTTCCAATGCCGCGCTAGTCATTCTCAGTGCCAAGTTTGAGGTATTTCTTTCCATATCTCTGGAGATACTTATCAGATCTGGGAAGCATACTATCTCAAACAAAAAAAAAACGTATTCCTTTTTTTTTATATAAATGTCATAGTTCTGATGTAACAAATAAATAATTTATGATCGTACAAAACGAATAGTTTAAGATCGATTAAAAAACTAAAAGAACCGACTTCAAACGTCGCGCTAGTCAAATTAGCCAGTAGACCAGTAACTATTATATAATCTGTGCCAGTAGTACTCGTAAGTAGTAAATCGTCGAGATAAGGAAATGCATCGTAATACAAATGTTGATGTATTAAAAAACGGCTGGGCCGATTTCGTTAAAATTACAATTGGACCACCTCAGAAACGCACACTACCCATTAAAAAAGAATAATTCAAATCCGTTCACAATTGACGGAGTAATCCCGTAAAACGTAAAATACACACAAATAATATCGTTTAAAAACTAAAAAACAACCGACTTCAATGCCGCGCTATTCATTTTCAGTACCAATTTTGAGATGTTTATCTCAATATCTCTGGAGATACTTATCATACCTCGATAAAATTACCATGGTACCACACTTGGGATATCTCCTTTCGAACAAAAAAGAATAATCGAAATCGGTTCATAAACGACGAAGTTATCCGCGAACAAACATAAAAAAAAAAATAAAAAATAAAAAAAAAAATACGGTCGAATTGAGAAACCTCCTCCTTTTTTTTAAGTCGGTTAATAAAACATACAGATGAATTGATAACCTCCTCCTTTTTGGGAAGTCGGTTAAAAAAGCGATTTCACATGCCACGTTAGTCAAAGAACTTGCAAGTTATAATCATGTCATCTAAGTATACAATTTGCAAATATTATTATCTCCATATCTCCGGAGATAATAGTCATAGCTCAATAAAATTTGAAATTCAAACCATACGAGAGGCATAATCTCTCAGACAAATAAAGATTTTGTCAAATCGGTTAAGATTTGACGGAGTTCTGAGGTAACAAACATAAAAACAAAACAGTCGAATTGAGAACATCCTCCTTTTTTGTGAAGTCGGTTAAAAAAGAAAATACAGTCAAATTGTGAACCTCCTCATTTTTTCTAAAATTGGTTAAAAATTGTTAACGCCGCATTTGAAGCACAGAATACTTAACAGTACCACGTATTTGAAGCCAGTTTTTCAATCGACTTCCAAAAAGAAGGAGGTTCTCAATTCGTCTGTATGTTTTTTTTTGTATGTATGTTACGCGATTACTCCGTCAATTGTGAGCCGATTCGAATGGTAATATTTTTAATCGGTAGGGTACGTTTCCGAGGTGGTCCCATTGTAATTTCATCGAGATCTGATAAGTATCTCCAGAGATATGACGATAAACGTCTTGAACTTGCTACTGAAATTGACTCGCGGGGCATGGAGGTAAATATTATAGTACTACACATATCGATGCTCGCTTGTTTTAGTTTTTAACCGACTTCAAAAAAAGGAGGAGGTTTCTCAATTCGAACGTATTATTATTTTTTTTTTTTTTTTAATGTTTGTTCGCGGATAACTTCGTCGTTTATGAACCGATTTTGATTATTCGTTTTTTGTTCGAAAGGAGATATCCCAAGTGTGGTACCATGGTAATTTTATGGAGGTCTGATAAGTATCTCCAGAGATATTGAGATAAACATCTCAAATTTGGTACTGAAAATGAATAGCGCGGCATTGAAGTCGGTTCTTTTTTAGTTTTTAAACGATATTATTAAACCACTTAAACTATCTTGTCTCGTCAGATGTTTTAGTTTTTAAACTATCTTTACTATTTCGTTTTGTAAACCTCTCATCTCCCTCTCACCCTCAAATCCTCTAGTCCTAGATATTTTGTCACATTACAATATTATCATTATCAGGATGATATCGCAGGAAAACATCGGTAAGAAACCAACAACCCCCGCATGGTGGTAGGACACTATCTAGTGTCCGCCTGGCTAGATACCACCCTCAAGTTAGAAAATCTGTAACCAAACATCTAATGTGTTCCGGCAGCTATCCTTGAGAGCCAGTTCCCATTCTAGGCCTAGCGTGCTTACCATCTTCGACCGCATCATCACTTACCAAGTGAGATAGTGGTAGATAGTGGTCAAACGCTAGACTATAAGATATAAAAAATAAATATTTTATATGTAACCGAAAGTTAATCGCTGTATTAGGAATGACCGAAATTCTTAAATTAGAAACGGAAACAAAATAAAACTATGCAACATTTCATCCCATACATGTACACACTTAAAATTAGTTTATAACTATATAATATACAATATAAACTACTCCTAAAACTATAATACAGACAACATAAAATCTACAAATAAAAAACTGAATTAAGGTCGCTGTCCGCTGGTAGGGTCCCCAAAAAGCTGGCGACATTACCTCTTTGAATGGCAAGACTAATTCGTTGGCCGAGGTACGCGCCAGCTCTTTGGTCATGGGAGACATCTATCAGACGTCTGGGCAACTCCTTTACAAAACCGCGTGCTTGTTGTCCCCACGACCCCACCTCCAATGTCTGCATATTTCCTCCGCTTGAGGAACCTCTGCCGCGTCTGCGGCTGCTCCTGCAGCCCGTGAGGTACTGTTAAGGTGGGATGCTGCTAACGTATCGGCGCACGTTGCATCCCACACTAGCGGCTTTCCACGACACCAAGGAATCAACGTCATGCCGTCAGGTCTCTCGCCATCGTCACGTGAAATACCGTTCGGCTCTAAAATAGCCAGCACGTTGACGGTGGCAAAGGCCCGACGGATAACGTCGTTTAGTGAAGCGTGTCGTGAAAGCCGCCCCGCACTGCGGCTACATGATAGGCCGTGGTGGCCCAGGTGATCAACCTCGTCGCCACAGCGACAGCGGTGCGGCTCTGTTCTAAAGATGGCCAGACGCAGTCCCACGGCGACGGAAAAACTATTGTTATCCATAAACGTCCCTATATTGGACGAAGGTAACGCCTGCAACCAGTATCCTGATTCCCGTTCGCGCGTGGCAAGAAGACGAGCCCGGTCCCTATTATCTAAACAACTGTCTAAAAGATATTTCTGTACATTTTTGCATAAGGGCTCGTCCCATTGCCGTTGCGAACGGAGACTTCTCGGAAAGGCTTCCTCCGGGCATGCCAAGGACCAGGCATTTTTAGCTTCCTCTATTCGAGTGATCGATAGTTGTGTTAAAGAATTATTTATTATTTTATCAAAAATACCGGTAATACCTTGGACAGAAGAAAAAAAAGCCGGTAGCGAAACACTGGAAATTTTGCGTATGCCTATGTCTCCGGACCGAATAGGCAAGGAAGCTTGACACCACGAATTGTCCGAAAGAGAGCAATTTAGAATTTTGGTAACGATATTTTTAATAGTTTCATCTAAGCTCGATAGTAAGATCAAATGGTTCCAAAACGGGCAGCAGCGAAGTATGTAGGTGAATTTTGGTACAAAAAGACAAAACCAAATTATGTGAAAGACTATGTGGCAATTAATTTTAGTAAGACGCTCTGATGCATCTTCAAATTTTTGGCGCTGTTTATGAATAAAATCTGGAAACGATTTTCTAGAATTGGTGCACCAAGGAGGCGAAGATTATTTTTAACCGACTTCAAAAAAAGGAGGAGGTTTCTTTATTCGACCGTATATATGTTTTTTGTTTGTTCGCGGATAACTTCGTCGTTTATGAACCGATTTTGATTATTATTTTTTTGTTGGAAAGAAAATATCCCAAATGTGGTACCATAGTAATTTCATCGAGGTCTGATATTAGTATATCCAGAGATATGGAGATAAACACCTCAAACTTGGTACTGAAAATTAATAGCGCGGCATTGAAGTCGGTTCTTTTTAGTTTTTTAAACGATCTTATTATTTAAGAGTTTAATATTTGGTGCCAGACTGTTAAAATAAAAATAAATAATTGTGTGAAAATAATCGAGGACATCGCTGGTGTAGGTACTACCTAGTCTTTCTTTACGCTGTGTCTTAGAAGTTTTAACTACCTACCTAGTAAGAATACATTGAAATTTGTGTGTCTAAATAAAATGTAATATTACTAGTGCAACAGTATGACTTATTAAGGCTTTAAGATTCGCCAAATGCGTCTTTTTAACGCGACATCCTGAAGAAGCTACCAATTCTATCGACTTGAGAAAAATATATCAAGAAGATCATTCTGTTACCTGTTATTTCGCCGAATAACATTTTCAAATTACTGAGCCAATTTTGAGTAAAAAAATCTGATATGAACCTCTTTTTCATTCCTATAGCGTGCAATACCGTGATAAGCTAGGATGATGGATTATAATCCATCATCCTAGGTGATAAGGAAGATAGCGTCATTACACATTTTGACACCATCGGATAGGAAATTTAAAAATATGCAAAATCGCCTTTTCGCTATATTTTTAACCGACTTCAAAAAAAGGAGGAGGTTTCTCAATTCGACCGTATATTTTTTTTTTTTTTTTTTATGTTTGTTCGCGGATAACTTCGTCGTTTATGAACCGATTTTGATTATTCTTTTTTTGTTCGAAAGGAGATATCCCAAGTGTGGTACCATGGTAATTTTATCGAGGTCTGATAAGTATCTCCAGAGATATTGAGATAAACATTTCAAAATTGGTACTGAAAATGAATAGCGCGGCATTGAAGTCGGTTCCTTTTTAGTTTTTAAACGATATTATTAGATCTAAAATTCAGTTTGTTCAGTAATATTTTGTGTTATTTAAAAGAATTTCGCCACGTCCCATGACCGCCGACACCCGCGAGGTCCTAGGGTATATAAAAGTACTCTGTGGTCCTAGGCGGGGGATGGGGCCGTCTGTATATATCTCGGGTATATATATAATGTTCTATTAGCAGACGAAGTGAAGTTGTTGCTTATGAATTTTATGATAAGCGCCCTCTATGAGCGACTCTGTGCAACGTGTTAAGATGTTTATAGGTAGACTGCACGATACGCCTTGATTGTTGTTCTAGGTATTGTAAGAATTAGTTCAAGAGTTATACACAAGATGGTGATCTAATTAATATTTTATATTGAAGACAACTTATTATACAATGAATGAAATAAATTATTAAATTATTAAAGTATTACATAATTTTAAAAATAAGGGCATCAAATCAACCCTTCTCACACATGCATTTACGGACTTTATTCCTCTTACGCTTTGCCCGTTTTTTAAATATGTATTATTATACTTACTAGGTACCTATTATTATTATTTACTATATCCTGATATTATATAAAATATAGTTTAAAAACTAAAACAACCGACTTCCATGGCCCGCGGGTCAATTTCAGTAGCAAGTTTGAGACGTTTATCGTCATATCTCTGGAGATACTAATCAGATCTCGATGAAATTACAATGGGGCCACCTCGGAAACGAACCCGACAGATTAAAAAAGAATCATTCAAATTGGTTCACAATTGACAGAGAAATCGCGTAACATACACAAAAAAATACAGACGAATTGAGAACCTCCTTCTTTTTGGGAATTCTTGAAGTCCTGGGAAGACCTTTGAAGTTCTAACAAAAATATCAATAGATAGTGGCCAAGCACTTATAATATATATTATGTACCTATATTTAGCATAAAAATCAAAATCAATGTCTTAGATGTAAACAAAAACTATGTTTCCGCCCGGGATCGAACCGGGGGCCTTCTGCGTGTTAGGCAGATGTGATAACCGCTACACCACGGAAACCGACGATGTATCAGTTGAAATATAGAAACAGTTCTTTGACTTACATCTACTAGCACAGCCAGCACAGAATAATTAATAGTACAAGGCCACGCCAACATCCTTGTTCAAGTCGGTATAAAACGAGGGATCGCATCCGTGATGTAGTACCACGCAGTGTCACTAGATGGCGTTGTATACCGTTAACACACGCAAGTGTTTGTTGACGAGATGGTGATTGCCACTGGTTTTGAGTTCGCGCTCATTACGCCTAAGCGGCATTCGGCAATTACTACAAATATCAGTATCAGTAATACATTTTTGAAAAGCGTTAATAGTAGATTAGTAGCCAAGGGCTGTAAGGCATCAATTGCAGCCCGAGATATTTAGGCGCACGAGCGCAGCGACTACTCTGCTTTACATCTCGATTGTGAGGTAAGTAGAAAAAAACCGGCATTACAAGTATAAAACACTTTATTAGTTAAAATTTATAGTGAAATGATTGTTAATTGCTACTTCAGCTTCCATTTTCATCGAATCGGGAGTGCAGCTTATATGTTCATCACTTGCAGAACTCATGTTTTTTCCTAATTAGCACGTAATTATAAAAAAATCCCAAAAAAAAACAATATTAAATGTAAAAGTTTTCTATTCCCGCCTTTTTTAATTTTTTTTTTTTCAAGTACGAAATTGAGCTTCGCCGTTCGATATTTAAAATTGATGACTATTATACTCATACGAAGACAAGGCTGAATAGCGAAGCGACCTCTTTTGTCATTGGGCTGAATGCATGATGTCTATTGCCAGTATGATGGTTAGATGTACGCGAACTTTTTGAAAGAGTGAAGAGTTTTTTTTTTAATTACTTACCGCCCTAGGGCTTTTCTAGCTACATTATTACCCTAGAGCGCTAATTGATTACCTACAAGCCCCATTTGGGGGTAATAAGGACCTACTTACCGAATATGAGAGATGTAAATAAACTTTAAGTGTGTTAATTTAAGCACATTATCGTTCATTAACGTTTGCATTTCACCAAATTAGACTTTAGATATTGTTACTTAGGTAATTTAGGGTTCTGTAGTCTGTACCCAAACGGCACTAAAGGGTTCCTTTAGTACCCTTTGTAGTTTGTATATTCATCATCATGAGCCTGTGTCAGTCCACTGCTGGAGGTAGGCCTCTCCCAAGATGCGAGAGGCCTTTGTATATTAAAGTAACCGAAAAGTAAAGTAACTGACTGACTTCGCTGTCCGTCCATCTGTCTGCATTTGTGTTTGTGTACACTGTCCATTGTGTTACAGAGTTGTTATTCCTAAACCGTAATAGATAGATATTTAAAATTTACACGAATTATGTATTACTATGGAGGATTTAACAACAAATTCGAAAAAAAAAACATAAAATTAAATATAAAAGAGGGTCCCCTTTTTTTGAATAAAAAAGGCAGACTTAACGTTCCCAAACACACGAGCGAACGCACAGACCTGCTACATATAATAAATTTGATCGCGTACACCGGCCCCCATGAGACCGACCTTGAACGGAGTTTGTCCCTTTCTTTTGTATGGACATCTTATATATATACCATACATATAGTATAAAGCATATATAGGACTAGCAGGTTGTTAGACAAGGACACACTCCCACCCTGGTGTCTCTCAATTGGTGTCTCAAATCGTTTTGTTCTACAAAGCAATTACAACCTTATTGTTAAGGCATACGGATTAATACAATACAATACAATACAAAAACTCTTTATTGCAAACCAATTAGGTACATATCTATTACAAAAATAAAAAAATTATGTCTATGTGGTATTACAATGGGCGGTCTTATCGCTATTAGCGATCTCTACCAGACAACCTTTGTATGGACAGATATACAAGAAGAATAAGACGGTGGTGTACAATAATAAGTATATGTACAACATTAAATGGTAGAATAATATAAATAACTCAAACATATATACTACACATATAAAACATACTCTATATCAATACAATACATACATTACAATACATACCAATAAATAAATAATAATACATTATACTTTCAATAGTTTAAATGCCAGTTTATGTATAGTTACACAAGTGAGAGATAATGAGTTTTCAACTTGTTTTTAAAAATTGCTAATGATTTGGCTTTTCGTATGTCCAAAGGTAAGTCGTTCCAGAGTCGTGCAGCTTGTACTGCAAAGGAATTGGCAAAATATTCAGAAGAATGAAAAGGAATCTTTAAAACTAAGTTTTCAGCGGAGCGTAAGGATAGGGAGTGTGAGTTATGCAAGAATTGAAAACGTAGTTTAAGGTAAGGAGGAGTAGAAGGAATGAAAAGGACAGAGTATAATAAAGAAAGGATGTGAGCATTCCGGCGCAGACGAATGGGTAACCAGTTCAGCTTTTTTCGAAATTCGGAAATGTGGTCGAATTTTCGCAGACCATATATGAAGCGGATACAGAAATTTTGAAGGCGTTCTAGTTTATTGAGCTGTTCCTCGGTTAAGTCTGGATATGAGGCATCGGCATAATCGAGTATTGGAAGTAATAGAGATTGTGCAAGCGCAACTTTAGTGGTTATAGGTAAAACATTCCGGAGTCTTCTGAGGGAAGAGGCGGAAGCAAACATCTTGCGACTGGTTTCTGCGATTTGTGGTATCCAGGATAATTTGCGATCAATACAAATACCAAGGTTTTTTACAGTGTCACTAATTTTTACAATTGTCCCATCAAAAATGACTTGTGGAAGGTGAAACCAATCAATTTTCGATATTAATCTCGAGCTGCCTATAACAATACATTGTGTCTTAGTCGGATTAACCGTCAGACCATAGGATTTACTCCAGTTGGAGATTTTCTGTAGATCAGAGTTTGTGGTCTGGATTGCATCAGATAATTGTAAGAGAGAAGCTTGCGTGTAAATTTGCAGATCGTCTGCGTAAAGGTGGTAGGACGAAGAGAGTTGAAGTGAAATTGTATTTATAAAGATTGAAAAGAGAAGAGGGGATAGAACGCCGCCCTGAGGGACGCCCGCCGTCGTATCACACCACGAAGAATAAGTATCATCGACACGAACACGTTGGCGACGTCCATACAGGTAACTGCGAAACCACGAAATTACCGTCGGATTAAATTGAATTTGTCAAAACATCTGCAGTGCACCATCCTTTTATATTACGTCTATTAGCGAAGGCGATTGATTACCACCACGTACTTTTTACTCCGTAGACAGAGAACACAATAGACCGCGGGTAGCTCCGTCTCTTTCCGACATGAAATAGGATACACCATGGAGTTATTCCATGTAACGGAAAAGGACAAAGCTATAATATTAACCTTTCTCAGCGCATGCCGGTTTTTACAGGTTCAGTAACATAGTTAGTCGTTCTTAGCTTAACGAACTTTGACATTTATTGCTATGTATCACTGGGCTTTAAATACATATATGGTTATGTTACAATCTTCTATCTCATGTGGCTACGCTACCCAAATCTCTATAGTTTTATCCCTCTACGTTTTTACTCTGTAGCGATACGTGCGTGCGTCTGTGGCATGTAATGTTGCTAGTATATGAAATAAAATACCACTCGCTTTTCGATGAAACATTTTATTAATACATACTTCCAGTGACTGAGTTTGAAGTTGTTATAACACAAGTAGATAAATATATAGTCCATCCCTACTAATATTATAAATGCGAAAGTAACTCTGTCTGTCTGTCTGTTACGCTTTCCCGCTTAAACCTCTCAACCGATTTTGATGAAATTTGGCACAGACAATCTTTAGACCCTGAGAAAGGACATAGGCTACCTTTTATTGCGAAAAAAAGGGATGAAGAGGTTGAAATAGAGAAGTTTGTATGGGATTTCTGAATTTTAAAAGATAAAACCATGAAACTTTATATTTAAGCACTTGATAAGAAATAATTAAACATTTGTTTTAGCGTCTTTGAAATTTCGACCTGTGAGGGGATGAAATAGGGGTTGAAAGTTTGTATGAAGTTCGTCATTTTTGAAGATAAAAACATAACTGTTTGTATTTAGGCACTAAATAAGAAACAAAAAATTGTTTGTTCTAGCATTTTGAAATATTTACCAGTGTGGGGGTGAAATAGGGGTTGAAAGTTTGTATGGGTGTTCGTCATTTTTGAAGATTAAACCATGAAACTTGGTACGTAGGTCTCTTAGGATGTGCAGAGTTTTTCTACAAACGGAATTCCCGAAATTCGAACGGAACGGAACGGATTCGGAACGGGAACTACGAAGCCTTACTATTTGTATACAAAATCTTAACCACTGAACCTAGGAACATGATATTTAGAAGTTTTGGGTGTATAAAGTTAAAAAAAAATGTGGCTTTTGAAGTTAAAGTTCCTTTTAACGAATACTCTGCATCGCCGCCGCTGACGACTGACCGCGGTCGTCGGTCGTCGTCGCGCACATTCGCCGAAGTGTGGCGGCAGGCAACGGCGCTGTCGTGTGGTGGGGGAGCGCACGAATCTAACTATGCCTACCCGAACGGGCAGACACGTGAGGCCAGACGTCAGTGTCGGACGCATGCGATTAGAGAAATTTGCGCTACAGGGAATTACGTTTTTCGATCCAGTAAAATTATTTTATTGTTTCGTATAATTTTTTAAGTAAGTTTTTTTTATTAGTTAGGTCCTGTAAATTAATTTTGTACATCCTAATCCTAACTAATATTATTGTTACGTGCGGGGTGGTATTAAAATGCCAATCCGATGAGATGAACGTTTATTTCCACTGATCACTAGGTTAGCACAATGTTCCACAGTAGTTGTCCAAATCGTCTTGCACAATTATCAAAAGTCCGTTAACACACACTGAGGTCAATGGTAATCACAATCACTGATTTCACTGTTCACAGTTCACAACACTAGTTCACTGATAACACTTAACGATCACTTGGTCGCTATCCGCGCTTAGATGGTTACTCTGTCGCTTCCAAAGAATGACTCTCTTAACGCCGCGGTGCGACGCTTTATATAGGACACAATAATTATTCTAGAAAATCCTCGATCAATAAAGAATAAAAATAAGAGACAAACAAGCAATAAATCAAAAACAAAAGGGGCGGCTTTCCTTTGAAGATCTGATGTAAACAACTTTACCATACATGCTAATTTGATCTCTAACTACTTATGAATAAGGTTCAATCTTAACTACAAAACTAGGTACATTGACTAGGGTCGGGATTCCAGGAAGGTGTTTATAGCCCCTAATTACTCTATTGTTTCCCACGCTATTTTTGTTCGAGAAGCTTGGCGAAACATCGCGACTCGACGACGCGATGTAAGATTATCCACTTCTTAGTTATGATCGTCCCGATCATCATTTGTTCCATGGTATCGTGTGAGTCGATCGATGTGCACTACTCTCGGCTTTCCTCTCTGGCCTCGTTTAATGCGGTAGGTAACGTCGTTTATCTTCGTGATAATCTGGTATGGTCCTTCCCAATGAGCCTGCAGCTTCGGACTTTTTCCTTTCCTTCGTAGTGGGTTGTGCAACCAGACGAGTGTTCCTTCTTCGAATCCCATCGTATTCGCTCTACGATCGTACCGGGTCTTCATTTTCTTGCCAGTTTTCAAACTATTCTCTCGAACTATTCTGTGCACTTCATCCAACTGACTGCGAAGATCACTGACATAGTCCGTTACAGGCTTCGGAGCATCCGGAGGAGAGCCAGTTATGGCGTCGATAGGAAGTCTTAGTTCGTGTCCAAAATTCACATTTGCAGGAGTCATACCAGTGCTGTCATGGGTAGCGGAACGGTACGACAACAAGAACAGAGGTATGTACTGGTCCCAGTCTCGTTGATGTGCGTCCACGACTTTAGCCAGGTGATTCTCCAACGTCTGGTTAAACCTCTCAACCATTCCGTCTGACTGTGGATGAGCTGCCGTTGTCCGCGTCTTTTGGATCCCGAGGAGGGTGCACATTTCTTGGAATAGGGCAGACTCGAAATTCCTTCCTTGATCGGAATGCAGTTCCATCAGTACACCAAATCGACAGATCACTTCTTGCACCAACTTCTTTGCAACTGTTTTTGCTTCCTGGTTTGGTGTCGCGAAAACCTCGGGCCATTTGCTGAAGTAATCTTGCACCACGATGATGTACTTGTTACCTTCTTCAGTCTCGGGAAATGGCCCGGCAACATCCACGGCAATGCGCTCCTATGGTGCTCCAACGTTGTACAATTTTAGTTGTCCTTTTACTTCTTGTCTTCGGTCCTTTTACTGATGCGCAAGCGGTGCACTTCCTGCACCAATCTTCCACATCCTCGCGGCTGTGTACCCAGTAAAATCGTTGACGAACCTTCACAAGAGTTTTCTTGACTCCTAGATGTCCACCAGAAACTCCATCATGAATGTGTCGTAGTAGAGATGCCACTTTGCTCCGGGGAACAACGACCTGCATCGTAGTTTATTTTCCATTGCTGCTTTCCCATTTTCGGTACAAGATTCCTTGTTCCAGAGTCAGGCTGTCCCACTGAGCCCAGTAACTTTTTGTAATTGGGCTGCAGCTGACACGTCGCTCCACTGGGGCTTGTTTCCAGACTTTATCCAATCCAGTACAGGTCGTAAATCTCTGTCGTCCAATTGTGCTTGTTTCATATTTTCGCCGTTCCATTCGTCATCTGTTCTGTCCATCCTGATGACTCTGACTTCTTCTCGAGACTCGTGCTTTTCACAGTGTTTACAGTCATCTGCACAAGGTCTCCTTGACAGGGCATCGGCGTTGCTATGGCCCTTTCCACTGCGATGTTCTGTCACGAAATTGAACTCTTGGAGTTGCTCGATCCATCGTGCCACTTGACCTTCCGGGCTCTTAAACTGAAGAAGCCATTTAAGAGCAGCGTGGTCAGTTCTGAGCGTAAACTCTCTTCCGATGAGGTACTTGTTGAAGTGCTGAAGATTCTTCACCACAGCTAGCAACTCGCGGCGGGTGACACAGTAGTTTCGTTCTGGTTTGGATAATGATTTACTGAAGTATGCTATGACCACTTCTTGGTCTCCTTGGATTTGCGGGAGAACTCCGCCAATTCCCGTGTGGCATCAGTGTCCACAATAAATCTTCCATCTCTGGTAGGGTACCCCAAGATTGGCGTTTCACACAGTCGCTGCTTAAGATTGTTGAAGGCGGATTCACACTCCAAATCCCATACGAAAGTGCGCTTTTCTTCCGTCAGTCGATGTAAGGATTTGGCAATTCCAGAAAAGTTCTTGACGAACCGCCGATAGCATAGTCCCAAAAACGACCTTACATCCGTTTTATTCGTCGGGGTAGGCCAAGTTTAAACAACCTTGATTTTGCCAGGATCAATTTGTACACTTTCTCCGAAATGATGTGTCCAAGGTAGCTGACTTTGGATTTAAAGAAGTCACACTTTTTGGCACTCAGCTTCAGGTTTGCTTCACGTAAACGGTTCAAAACCTTCTCCAGATTCTGCAGATGTTCAGTAAAATCACGGCCCAAAATGATGACGTCATCCAGGTACACTAAGCATACGTCTCCCAGTAATCCAACCATTACTCTGTCCATGAGACGTTCGAACGTTGCTGGAGCATTACATAGTCCAAATGGCATGACGTTGAATTTCCAGAGTCCATTTCCAATGCATGTACTGAATGCTGTCTTCTCTTTGTCTTCTGGACTGATTTCTACCTGCCAGTAGCCACTTTTCAGGTGAACCGTTGAAAACCACTTCATTCCACTGAGCATGTCCAGTGTATCGTCTATTCGAGGCAAGGGGTAGCTGTCCTTCTTTGTGACTTCATTAAGCATTCTGTAATCTACGCAGAATCTGGTGGAGCCATCTTTCTTTTTCACCAGAACCACTGGCGATGACCAAGGACTTGTAGATGGTTCGATGACTTTTTCTTCGGCCATGTCTCGTATCATGTCTGCAACTTCAGCTTCTTTCGCCCATGGAATCCTTCGTGGCCTCTGTCGTATAGGTCTTGCGTCGCCAGTGTCAATTTTGTGTTTAACAAGTCCGCTACGTCCACAGTTGTTTCCAGCGGCGAAAACGTCTTTAAACCGCATCAACAGACGTTTTGCTTGTGACAGCTGAGCGAATGTTAAGTTGTCTTTGGATGATTCCAGCAGCTGTGATATTTGATCTTCCGAGCTTGGTTCCGTTCGTCGCAGGTACTTCACTTCTTGACATTTTCCAATTAAGCTGTTTTTCTTCAGATGAACTTCTTCATTGCCAAGGTTAAGAATTCGCACACTGGCCGTTCTGTTTGTCATGAGCAATGTTCTCGCAGTAATCCAGGTCGGATGTGTGCCCTCATCTTCGGCAACTACACATAGTCCACTCTTGACTGTATTTGGAAATTTCACTCGTACAATATTTTGCGATTTTTGAGCCAACACGACGTCCTTGAGACAGTAAAGCTTACACGGTGCCGTTCCTTCGAAGAACACTTCTTGCTCGGGAAACCGGAGTACACCACGGGCCACATCCAATATGCAATGCTGCTACTCCAAAAAGTCCAATCCCAGAATGCAATCATCAGTTATGTTGGCAATCAGTACAGGATGAATGTATGAGTGCTCACCGATGATTATCTCCACGTCGGTATCGCCAAGGACAGGAACTGACTGGCCGGTTGCTGTCCGTAGTGAGCATGCTGCAGATCGATGTTTCCGAGATATAAATCGTTGCAGGAATTCAGGCTTCACAATAGTGCGCGATGCTCCTGTGTCCACTGTGAACTTGCAGGTCTTGTTGTTCAAGGTGCCCTCGACGATTAAGCTGTTTCCGTTGCACACTTGTGTCACAGTGACGGTGGGGGCTCTCTCTTGACCAGCCAGCGCCCGCCCCGCGGCCCTGGCGACGTTTAGTTTAACGCCTCCTCATCCACTTGGGTCTCGCAATTTCTGACCCGTTTCTTCGTTTTCGGGCAATCAATCCGAATATGCCGTCTTTCTCCACACCCGTAACATGTTGGTCCATAACGGGGCTTCCTGGTTTCAGTCTACTAGCTCCCGAACTCTGTATGGTTTGGTGTCTCGTCGCACTGCTTCCACTTCCAACGCATGAGCGAGGGCGTTCTTGAGTGTCTGATGATGCCCCAATCGTACCGCAGCGCGTACCTCATCATCCCTGATTCCATCCACAAAGCTCTGTAGAGATGTCATTTCAATGGTTGATGGCGTCAACATGTAGGCTCGTCGGACCAATCTCTCGATTTCATCTGCCCACTGTTGCAATGTCTCTGTGGGCTTCTGGGTGCGCTCACGTAGTTGTGCCCTGTACGCATGCTCCATGTGCTTGTCTCCATAGCGCGTTTCAAGGGCTTGCAGCAGGGTCTTCAGCGTCCTTTCCTCTTCAGGTATGCGTTCCAGGATAAGTTGAGCATCTCTTTTCAGCGCTAATATGTAATACATGCTAATTTGATCGATTGAGCTTTGATTTTGAATTGAGATTGAACCTTATTCATAAGTAGTTAGATACTTATGAATAAGGTTCAATCTTAACTACAAAACTAGGTACATTGACTAGGGTCGGGATTCCAGGAAGCCCCTAATTACTCTATTGTTTCCCACGCTATTTTTGTTCGAGAAGCTTGGCGAAACATCGCGACTCGACGACGCGTAACATTATAATTGCGAAAGTAACTCTGTCTGTCTGTCTGTGTCACTTTCACGCCAAAACCACTAAACCGATTTAAATGAAATTTGGTACACAGATAGTCTTGAGCCTAAGAAAGGACATAGGCTACTTTTTAATGCGAAAATAGGGTTGTAAGGGGTTGAAAGGGGGGATGAAAAGTTGTATGGAAGTATCGTCATTTTAAGAGCTAGAAACTTGAAACTTATTTTTTAGGCTGTTGATTCCATATAAATAAATAAGACATTCAAAGTTTGTGAGAGGAAAGGGGGAGGGGGAAGGAGGAGGGAGGGGAGGTGAGGGGAAGGGAAGGGAGGGAGAAGTGGGAGGGAAGGGGGAAGTGAGTGGAAGGGGGAGGGGAGGGGAGTGAGGGGAAAGGGGAGGAGGAGAGTAAAGTGAGGGGAAGAGGAGGGGGAGGGAGTGGGGGAAGAGAGAGGGGAGAGGAAAGTGAGGGAGGGGAAGGGGAAGGGAGGGGAAGGGAAAGGGAGGGGAAGGGGAAGGGAGGGGAAGGGGAAGGGATTGGAATGGGGGAATGGAGAGGGGAGAGGAGGGGAGAAAGGGTAGGGGGAGAGGGAAGTGAGGGGAAAAGGGAGAGGGAAGTGAGGGCAAGAGAGAGGGGGAGGTGAGGGGAGGGGAAGGGAGGGGGGGCCGCGGGATTACCGTGGCTTGGTGCGGTGCGGTGTAGGTGGGATACGCATGTGTCTTATTTGTAAAATAATAAGCCTAAATAATTAAAAATGCTACCAAAAGACACTATTTCACGCGGACGAAGTCGCGGGTACAGCTAGTATTATTATATATTCGTAGGTCTGACAAATAATTCAATGCAACCATTTAGAGTTTGCTGTGGTCCTATTTTTTTAGATTCAAATTTACCTAGTGGTGCGACGTTTTTGCGAGTGTGTGTTTTCTGTCTACGGGTCTGAACTAGTTTAACGAAGCACTTTAGTATGGGAGGTCCCATGCAGTAGGGAAAATTACCCCAAAATTTCGGATAAGATAAACTTGTCACACTGACTAATCTAAGCTATCTAGGCTAGGCTACTATCAGGGCTAGCATGGCCTTATCCCCGGGAGAAAGACAAAATTATTTCCCTATTTTTCGTCACCGACAGGATATCAACACAACAATTTAAACTATGCTCGGAGTTTCTCTGAAGGATCGAATTCGAAACGAAGTCATCCGTCAGAGAACCAAAGTTATCGAAATAGCTCAAAGGATTAGCAAGCTGAAATGGCAGTGGGCTGGTCACATCTGTCGTAAAACCGATAACCGTTGGGTTAGACGTGTTCTAGAGTGGAGACCACGGCTCGGCAAACGTAGCGTAGGACGCCCTCTAGCTAGGTGGAGCGATGATATATGCAAGCTGGCTGGCAGCGGTTGGAAACGAATAGCTGAAGATCGAGCTCAGTGGCGTGCCATGGGAAAGGCCTATGTCCAGCAGTGGACGGAAATTGGCTGATAATGATAAATTTAAACACTTGGTGAAGTTTAACCCCGAGTTTTGATTTTGTTTCGTATTAAAAAGTTAAATAATATCGTTTAAAAACTAAAAAACAACCGACTTCAATGCCGCGCTATTCATTTTCAGTACCAATTTTAAGATGTTTATCTCAATATCTCTGGAGATACTTATCACACCGCGATAAAATTACCATGGTACCACACTTGAGATATCTCCTTTCGAACAAAAAAAGAATAATCGAAATCGGTTCAGAAACGACGAAGTTATCCGCGAACAAACATAAAAAAAAAAGAAAAAAAAAGAAAAATATATATATACGGTCGAATTGAGAAACCTCCTCCTTTTTTTGAAGTCGGTTAAAAAAAGAATTGATTAAAAGTCAGCAGGCGTTTATAATTGTCGAAAAACTTTACTTATAATTTGCCTTCTTCACCAAACAAAACACGGATAGGTGGAAAGACAAAATAGTCCCCTTGCTATGCTAGCCCTGCTGTTGCTTGGTAGCGGACTGAGCGCGGAAACGTATTACTTAAGCATTTAGTAGTATTACTGAACTTGTGTTCAGTAATACAGCGTGTTTGGGAACGTTATGTCTGCCTTTTTTATTTTCGTCTGAGGGGGTCCCCTACAAGAAACGTGTTTTTTCAGACTTTTTTCGAACTTATGAACTATAATAGATAGAGACTTGAAATCTACACAAAACATATAATTACTTACTGCAGCCGCTATAATAACAAATACTAATAAATTATTATTTAAAAAAAACCGACTTCATAATCACAAACAGGCAATCAAAAGCGAAAAATAAATCCCACTTATCTATTTGAAGTCGGTGCCAGCAAAGTCGGTTTAATTTTTTTTGAAAATAATTTATTGGGGTAGAAGGTATCAAGGAGAAAATTTGCCGCCATAACCTTACGGTGTTCCGGCAGCACGCCTTTGGTGTGTTCATCATCATCGATCACGTCATCGCTTACCACCAGACGAGATAGTGATGAAACGCTAGCCTATCAGATATTTAATAAAATTATAGTGGTGAAACGCTTGTTTGTTCACACATAATAAAAATATATTCAGCTAAAAAAAATCAAAGAAATAGGTACTAAGGCGCCATACTCCCAGAGGAGTTAGTGATCACGTGCAAAGCGTGCAAGGCTGTATAATCAAAGGCAAAGCTTCAATGACTTGAAGTTTGAAAAACCGAACAAATGCGAGTCTGACTCACATACCAAATGTTCTGTATACATTTTTAACCGACTTCAAAGATAGGAGGAGGTTTCTCAATTCGACTGTATATATATATTAATTTTTTTTCAATGTTTGTTCGCGGCTAACTTCGTCGTTTATGAACCGATTTTGATTATTCTTTTTTTGTTGGAAAGGAGATATCCCAAGTGTGGTACAATGGTAATTTTATTGAGGTCTGATAAGTATCTCTAGAGATATTGAGATAAACACCTCAAAATTGGTACTGAAAATGAATAGCGCGGCATTGAAGTCGGTTTTTTTTAGTTTTTAAACGATCTTATTGATTTGTTCTTTCACTGGAAGTACCTTATCAAATCAACAATTTATACGGTAAACGCACTAAAACAAACTCCTGTGAGAGTATGGCGCCTTAGTATTTCTTTGATTTTTTAGGTTAATATTTTTTTATTATTTGGGAGTGATAATAATGTCAGATTATTTTAAAACGAAAAATACCGACTTCAAATACTGAGTTAGTCGTTTTCAGTAGCAAGTTTGAGGTGTAATATCTTTATATATCTGGAGATACGTATCAGATCTCGATAATTTTTTAATAGATCTTTCATACCTCAGAAGTATGGTCATATGTATAAAAATAAATTTTGAAAATTGGTCCACAGTTGACAGTGAAGTCATTGAACATAGGTACATCGATTTGAAGTTAGTAAAAAATTAGACCTTCATTCGTTCCTAAAATAAGATACTTAGTTTAAAACGAAAACATCCGACTTCCATGCCCCGCGAGTCAGTTTCAGTAGCAAGTTTGAGACGTTTATTGACATATCTCTGTAGATACTTATCAAATCTCGAAGAAATTACAATGGTACCACCCTTAGAATATCTCCTATCCAATAAAAAAATAATCATTTAAATCGGTTCATAAATGACGAAGTTAACCGGGAACAAACAAAAAAAAATATTATATTATACGGTTGAATTGAGAAACATCCACCTTTTTTGAAGTCGACTAAAAAGGAAATCTGATTCATAAACAACGAAGTTATGACAAGATAACTATGGGTTCTTTTTTGTCTCATAAAGAACCCTAAAAGTCTAACAAAACACGCCTTTACGATCCATTTTGGAAATTACGTTTGCACAACACAATTTGCGCAGATTTAGATATAATTGCGCACTAGAAGTAACTCGTATAATTTAATTACACTATTTATTTTTGGGCTTTCTTGACTGATAACGCTTAACAGTCTTGCCCAAGGAATGGCAAGTATTTACCACTTATAGTACAGAATAAATATGTTTACACATAATCCAACATTTAATCGTATTGACGGGATTCGAACCCATGCCTCCCCTCTGCGTTTACGTCCTCCGGAGAAGGTTTTTTGGTTGTTTTGCAACTTGCTCGAAGGTCCGGAACGACCACGAGTGTTTTTCAATCAAATTGTGACTGACATTTTGCGCAGACTCGAATTTCGAGGTTATGTACATGTATTTTTAATTTTCTGATTATTTTTCGTTTGTTTTTACGATTAATGTCTCGTCATGTCACGTCTTGGTCTCGACAATTTCAAAAAACAATTTTCTTCCGATCCCCTTAATCTGTAACAAAAATTACAGCTTTTCCCGCCAAATGTACTGTCACAAACGTCAGAGCGTTTTTCAACCATAGAATTTGATGGTTAAAAAGTTGCAACTGTTGCTAGATACCAATTGCGACGCTCTGAGGTCGTGAACGGGGTCAATTCATTATTCTGTGACGGGGTTAGAGCGTTTGGTTGTACTCCGAGCGTAGGTCGTGAACGCAGCCCTGGGAAACATGCCCAGGCGCTCTACCCAATTAAGCCACATATTTCCCAGGATGTGCGAGTTTTATTCCCGTCGGTACGATTAAATTTTGGATTGTGTGTAACAATGTACAAAAATATAAAGAATAAAATAAATATACGAAAAATTATTTACGCTCGAATTGAGAAACGTCCTCCTTTTTTGAAGTCGAAGGAATGGAAGGAATGAAGAAGGTTAAAAAAAAAGTAATTCCTTTTTTAACCGACATCAAAAAAAGGAGGGGGTTTCTTAATTCGACCGTATATTTAATTTTTTTTTTTATGTTTGTACGCGGATAACTTTGCGCTCGTTTATGAACCGATTTTGATTATTCTTTCTTTGTTCGAAAGGAAATATCCCAAGTGTGGTACCATGGTAATTTTATCGAGGTCTGATAAGTATCTCCAGAGATATTGAGATAAACATCTCAAAATTGGTACTGAAAATGAATAGCGCGGCATTGAAGTCGGTTCTTTTTTAGTTTTTAAACGATATTATCTTTCCTCCTTTTGAGAGCCCCGTTAGCATTATGGATAGATGCATGGCTTTCTTTACTTCTAAGCTAGAGATCGCCAGTTCAAATCTGGCACGGTTGTCTACAGGTGGTAGATGCATATTGTATCGATGTCCCGCCTGACTTGCTACCAAAAAGTAGCTTGTCATCATCAAGGAAAAAATCTGCCACCATAACCTTACGTTGTTCCGGCTCCGGCAGTACACAGCCCTTGAGAGTCTAAGTATTCTATATATTTATGGTTTTTAGTTTTTTTTCTTTATACGTTCTGTAAGACCTTACTTCTTGCCCAATTTTATAATTCTAGGTCAACGGAAAGTACGGTTTTTTTATTGACGAACTTCACGAAAAAGGAGGAGGTTCTCAAGTCGTCGCACTCTTTTTTTTTAATTATTTTTATGTATGTTCACCGATTACTCGAAGATGCTTGAACCGATTTGGAAAATTATTTTTATCTTTCAAAGGGTACCCTTCACAAGTGGTCCCATTTAAAATTTAACGAAATCGGCCGAGCCGTTCTTAATACGAGTATATCAACATTTGTATTACTATGCATTTACTTATCTCAACGACTTATTAGTTACGAGTACCTACCTACTACTGGCACAGATTATATAATAGTTACTGCGTCTACTGGCTACTTTGACTAGCGCGACGTTTGAAGTCGGTTCTTTTAGTTTTTTAAACGATCTTAAATTATTCAAATATAGAATCAAGAAATATGCGAAAATATACGACATAAACGGTCATATATTTTGATCTTGTGGAGTTAAAGGTTTAATTTTTCACAGCTGCACAGAATTAACACACAGCTCAAAACACTGAACGGATTGCGCTGAAATTCGGCACACAGATAGTTATTATCTTATATTGTTTTTCCATACCATTGCACCCCCTCTTAGGGGTGGAATTTCAAAAAACCTGAAACACGTATATACTTATTTTTTACTGAAGCACTTATGTGAAGTTTCGTATAGAAAAAACTATCTAATCTTGTTTTTCCATACAAACTTTGAAACCCCGTTTCATCCCTTTCAGGGGTGAATTTTGGAAAATCCTTTCTCAGAGGTAACTAACGGCGTAATAACTATCTGCATGCCAAATTTCAGCGCAATCCGAAACAATATTGATTTTCACACTTTGTTACCCCATTGCACCCTCTTAGGGGTGGAATTTCAAAAAAACCTGAAACACGTATTTACTTATTTTTTTACTGAAGCACTTATGTGAAGTTTCGGATAGAAAAGACTATCTAATCATCTTTCGCCATACAAACTTTAGTATCTAATACTATAAGAATCTTTGTCCTGACATACTGACTCACTGACAGACAACGCACAGCCTAAGCCGCTGGTCGTAGAGACTTGAAATTTGGAGGGTATATTTGTCTTAGTACGTAAGGGTGTACTAAGAAAGGATTTTCCAAAATTCACCCCTTAAGGGGATGAAATGGGGGTTCAAAGTTTGTATAAATTAGTAAATACGTGTTTCAGACTTTTTCGAAATTCTACCTTTAAGAGGGTGAAATGGGGTAACAAAGTCTGAAAATCAATATTGTTTCGGATTGTGATGAAATAAAGCATGCAGGTGGTTATTATGACGTTAGTATCAGCTAAGAAAGGATTTTCTAAAATTCACCTCTTAAAGGGATGAAATGGGGGTTCAAACTTTTTATGGAGAAATAAGATTAGATAGTCTTTTCTATTCGAAACTTCACACAAGTACTTCAGTAAATAAATAAGTAAATACGTGTTTCAGGCTTTTTCGAAACGCCACACCTAAAAGGGTGAAGTAGGGTAACAAAGTCTGAAATCAATATTGTTTTGGATTGCACTGAAATTTGGCATGCAGATAGTTATTTTGACGTAGGTATCCGCTAAGAAAGTATTTTTTAAATTCACTCTTTAAGGGGATGAAGCGGGGGTTCAAAGTTTGGATAGTCATTTTATTCGACATTTGACACAAGTGCTTCTGTAAATAAATAAGTAAATACGAGTTTCAGGCTTTTTCAAAATGCCACCCTAAGAGAGTGAAGTGGGGTTGTTATCCAGGAGGTGGCGGGTTTAAGTCCCGTCGGTACGATGAAATTTTGGATTGTGTTTAACAATTTACAAAAATATAAAGTGTGTGACACTTCAAAGAAACATAATATGGGGTAACAAAGTTTGAAAATCAATATTATTTCGGATTGCGCTGAAATTTAGTTGTTGTGACGTAGGTATCCGCTTAGAAAGGATTTTCTAAAATTTCCCTTGGATATTACTTATTATTTTTAATTATATATTAATATATATATACTTATAGATTTATTTAAGTACTTCTGTAAATAAATACGTGTTGCAGGATTTTTGCAAGGGGTTGGTAAAAAGTCTGAAAAACAATATAGTTTTTCGGATTTTATAAATATGAATCCCTATTTCCCTAACTCACGCAATACCTTGAAAACGGGTGAACCGATTTGGCTTTTACTTCTTTGATGTAGGTATTTTATGATAGAAAAAATAAAAGTTTTAAGTAAATAAAAGAAGTCTTTAACGCGGGCAAAGCCGCGGGGCACTTCTAGTACTTACATACATACATACGTACATATACTCGAAAAATATAACCCTCCTTCTTTCGCAGTCGGGTAATAGCCGACGTAAGTAGGTAGACACAATTTTTGTGTTGTATGTATATGTATAGATAGGTAGATAGGTTTAACCGTGTCAGGTCCCAAACAAGAGATGATGTCTTATCTCGTATTTAATAGAATATTGATAAGACGTTAACTGTACAGCGTAATTCATTGTCAGTTATTTTCATCCGTTAGTATATTAATGTGCAATTATGTTACGCTTTGTTAAGGGGATCATTTTAAATTTTAAACAATTAAAATTATGAAGTTTTAACTTTGAGATACATGAAGATTGCGTAGATGGAAACATCAACATTAGCCTACCTCCGTCCGTACATAGGTCTGGACATAGGTCCAGCAGTGGTCGGAGCAAGACTGATCCGCTGACAGTGCTGCAGTGGTCGTCGCGATCTCGCTGTCTAAACTCCCGAGGAATTGCATCGGAGATGCTCGAAGCCTAGGTCGAGACAATCGATATCATATAAGTAAATAGTAGTGAGTTTAAAAGTCGGTACTTTTTAATTATTCCCTATTTTAAAATAATGTTTATGAATATGACTGTTTTAAAATGGTAGGCGTGTTTGCCCGCTAAAACATTTAACGTTGGTGTAGATTGGACCTTACTTAACCTAATTACCTATAACTATATAATAATTAAGACAGTTTAAAAACTAAAACAACCAACTTCTATGCCCCGCGAGTCAATTTCAGTAGCAAGTTTGATACGTTTATTGTCATATCTCAGGAGATATTTATCAGATCTCAATGAAATTACAATGGGACCACTTCGTAAATGTATCCTACCGATTAAAAAAATAATTGTTCGAATCGGTTCAGAATTGACGGAGTAATCGTATAACATACATACATAAAAAAAAAAACAAAAAAAAAAAGATTCCGACGAATTGACAAAAAATTAATCATAATACATTATCAAATAAACATAGCAAAAATTAAAAAAAAAAAAAGTAATGCATCATTCAGCTGTCATCAAATTGTTGACGTCAGACTATTAAAAAAAATTATTAAAGTAGGGTTCCAACCATACACGTAACTGTGTGTTTCAGTACTTCAGACAATTAAAAAAAAGTGAAATAGATACCGATCACAGTACACATCATGATCCGAATGGAACTGATTTACCAGTGATAGTCAGTGGATTTGACTGAAGACTAATTAATTCATCCTAGTTTTGTTTCTATCTCACTCAGAGGAGGAGGAAAATGAGGATTAAGAACAGGAGGACGAGAAGAGAGAGAGAATGAACTCCACTCGTCAGTCGTGCGTTGGAGGTGACACACGCCTTTTTAATCAACTTCACAAGAGGGAGTCAGAAATCCGTCATTCCGACGAAAAAAAAAAAATTAATAGTTTTAATTATCTTAAACTTAATAGATATTATTAATAATATTCGACATAATTAAATATTCAATTTTTTTAGTGAGAAAAATAGTATTTATTATCGAACGCAAACAAAAAACATTGAATATTGAATAGGAAATAACAATATGTACATAAAATAAGTAATTAAAACAGTAAATAATACTGTATTATAAATGTGTCATTTAATAATTATATTTCAATTTTCATTATCATAATACATAATACGATGCAATTTCTTCCAAGCAATAAATTGATTGTAACAATTTTTATATCGCTGTACCGATTTGGAGGGTGCTAAATTTTGAGTTATTTCCGCAGCTTCCGCAGCAATGTTTCGTCGCACTTCTTCATCTTCAGAGTCGTCACTTGAATAATCCGATGAATTCATTGTCGGGTTTTTTTTTACACAGCTGTATTCACTTATTTTTTATACACAAGTTTTTTTATATGTATATTTTTGATGTAATTTTTATCAGAATCAGAAAATTTGACTCTTATTGAAATAACAACTGCACGGTTACCATGGTAATAAGTTATTTCAAATAGATAACGGGAAGAAAATTAAAACAAAAATAGACTAAATTTTAAACTGTCACTAATTGTGAGCAGTCTGAAATATGCATCTTTCTTCCCACAAACAAAAGAAGAAATTCAAACTTTCGGCCTCGGAATGATGAAAATATATTTTTGTTTGAGAGAGTAATGACTTCTGTTTAGTCCATAGACGAAATATAAAAGGATGGTGCACTGCAGATGTTTTGACAAATTCAATTTAATCCGTATGTTTTAACAATAAGGTTGTTATTGCTTTGTAGAAAAAAACGGCCCCATTGAGAGACACCAGGGTGGGAGTTGTCCTTGTCTAACAACCTACTAGTCCTGTATATGTTCTATACTATTATGTATGGTATATATATATAAGTTGTCCATACAAAAAGAAAGGGACAAACTCCGTTCGAGGTCGAACTCATGGGGGCCGGTATGCGATCAAGTTTAATATGTAGCAGGTCTGTGGTTTAGTCTCATTAAATTTACCGTAGATCTGACAAGAATCTCCAGAAATTTGGAAATAAACACTTCGAACTTAGTACTGATAATTAAGAAACATAAGTGCTAACGCGGGTTGCACTTTTCCATACAAATGTATTCCCCCGTTTCCTCTCTGGAAAATTCTTCTAGAGCAAGATTTATTTTTACAAAAAATCAAGGTCTGTATCTATGCCCATATCATTTGCTTTTTTTGACCAACCAGATGTAAATAGAAATATGAACCTACAAAAATCTTAAAGAGGAGATAAAATGGATCATATTTTTTTTCGTCTGCTGAAAATGACTAGCTTGGCATTTGAAATCGTTGCTAGGGTTCCGTACCCAAAGGGTAAAACGGGACCTATTACCGGACCCTATTACTAAGACTCCGCTGTCCGTCTGTCACCAGGTTGTATCTCATGAACCGTGATAGTTAGATAGTTGAAATTTTCGCAGATGATATATTTCTGTTGCCGCTATTGACCCCATAGAAGAAACGTATAATTAAAACAACGTTAATTAAAATAACGCCATCTATGAACGCTTAGGTAAACGTCCATAGATGGCGTTATATTGAAATGCCGATCCCTAACACCTTTGTTAGACGTTAGATGGCGTTGTAAGAAATAAAATGGTTATAATTATTATTTTTTGCTGGCGAAAAATGATAGTGGTATTTTTACTCGATCTTATAAAATACTGTATTGTGGTACGGAACCCTACGAGTGCGAGACCGACTTGCACTTGGCTAGTTTATTTTTTAGTTTTGTGAACGTTCCTTGTGTGAATCTTAAATAATTTTAAGCCAATTCATTCATTTCTTAGATTACAATCAATGAAAATAATGTCGGAATGTCGAAATGTATTATCGGTCGAAATTCATCGCTATTCATGTAGAGACTACCGGCCCAGGGGCGGAAGTCTCTACATTGATAGCGTTGCGTCTTGTCATCGCAAGCGTCTACTTGAAGGCGATGAAGCTAATCAGTTGTAAACTTGTAGCTCTGTTCATAACGACGGTCATCGGTCGAAATTCATCGCTATTCATGTAGAGACTACCGGCCCAGGGGCGGAAGTCTCTACATTGATAGCGTTGCGTCTTGTCATCGCAAGCGTCTACTTGAAGGCGATGAAGCTAGACAGTTGTAAACTTGTAGCTCTGTTCATAACGACGGTCATCGGTCGAAATTCATCGCTATTCATGTAGAGACTACCGGCCCAGGGGCGGAAGTCTCTACATTGATAGCGTTGCGTCTTGTCATCGCAAGCGTCTACTTGAAGGCGATGAAGCTAGACAGTTGTAAACTTGTAGCTCTGTTCATAACGACGGTCATCGGTCGAAATTCATCGCTATTCATGTAGAGACTACCGGCCCAGGGGCGGAAGTCTCTACATTGATAGCGTTGCGTCTTGTCATCGCAAGCGTCTACTAGAAGGCGATGAAGCTAGACAGTTGTAAACTTGTAGCTCTGTTCATAACGACGGTCATCGGTCGAAATTCATCGCTATTCATGTAGAGACTACCGGCCCAGGGGCGGAAGTCTCTACATTGATAGCGTTGCGTCTTGTCATCGCAAGCGTCTACTTGAAGGCGATGAAGCTAGACAGTTGTAAACTTGTAGCTCTGTTCATAACGACGGTCATCGGTCGAAATTCATCGCTATTCATGTAGAGACTACCGGCCCAGGGGCGGAAGTCTCTACATTAATAGCGTTGCGTCTTGTCATCGCAAGCGTCTACTTGAAGGCGATGAAGCTAGACAGTTGTAAACTTGTAGCTCTGTTCATAACGACGGTCATCGGTCGAAATTCATCGCTATTCATGTAGAGACTACCGGCCCAGGGGCGGAAGTCTCTACATTAATAGCGTTGCGTCTTGTCATCGCAAGCGTCTACTTGAAGGCGATGAAGCTAGACAGTTGTAAACTTGTAGCTCTGTTCATAACGACGGTCATCGGTCGAAATTCATCGCTATTCATGTAGAGACTACCGGCCCAGGGGCGGAAGTCTCTACATTGATAGCGTTGCGTCTTGTCATCGCAAGCGTCTACTTGAAGGCGATGAAGCTAGACAGTTGTAAACTTGTAGCTCTGTTCATAAAGACGGTCATCGGTCGAAATTCATCGCTATTCATGTAGAGACTACCGACGCCAAGCAGCGTTTAAATGCCATAAGCAGAAGAAGAAGAAGAGACTACCGGCCCTGTACTATTAAGTATTCTGTGCTATGCCTTACATTTGAACAAACTACTCTTCGCCTTAACATGCGTTAATCTATGCTTCCTTAGCCAATCGCAGACAGTCGCGGTCTTCTCGAAGAGGACCATAACATTATAATCTCTATAATATTTATATTTGCCTAGTACAATAAAAGTTATTACTCTTAGATAATGAGAAAACAAGATTGCAGGGAAATTTTCTTATTAGATACAGCCAGACGGATATGGGTAACGGCTCTCTTTAAAACGATAAAAAATTAAATAAGTAAAAATAGTAAAAATATTTATTAGTAAGTGAAAAATTTAAATTGTTGATCCTCAAGATGTCAAGATTGATGCAGTTTGTTGGTACTCTGATAAGTAAGTATATGTATTTTTTTTTATTGAATGTGCGAGTACGTTTTCAGATTCCTTTTCAGATAATTTCCCGTTTGAGATAATGGTCAAACACTAGCCTATCCAGACTAATATCACAGTTTTACAATCATACTAATCTATACTTCTATACTAATATTATAAAGAGAGAACATTTGTATTTTTGTATGTTTGTAATGATTTGGCTCAAAAACTACTGAACCGATTTAAAAAATTCTTTCACTAATACATAGAATGGACTTTCGGAATGAAAATAGGCTATATATTATCCCGTTTAAATCAAAGGTACATTCGTGGAGACTTAATTTGCAACCTAAGTCGGCAAAAACACGGTCGAAAAAACACGTTTCTTACGAACGCTGCTTAATTGAAAATAGATAGAAGAATATTTTATATGCAAGAGTTGTACAACTTAATAAGACCTACAAAAAAGTCCGCGACAGCATATGTCTATCTGTTAAGATTGACTCACAGTAACCATTTTAATCTTAAAATGTTTGTTAAAAAATATTACACAACTTCCAAGGCTATTTTCACGCATATAGTATTAATCCTTATCCAAATAATTACGTTCATTAGCTTGGCCACATATTATAGATTAAAATTGTCCTTTACAGTATCTAAAAATGAAAAATCTAGAAGATATCACGAATTTCACATACACGCATCGCAAAATTAATAAAATATTTGCAGTGAAACCACAGATTAGGTTATAGTTACTTCGAAAATTTTATTATAAGCTAATCTTTGCTGTAGATCCCCACCGATCACCATCAAATTGAAGTCAATATAGTATAATAATATGATCTATTGTATAAAATAATATTCATCTATTTTAATTTATTATAATAATATAATATTTTAAACCACCCCAACTGATCTATGTATAATCTTTGCATTAAAAGCATTCCAATTACTCTAAACACGACATTGAAAATCTGAGCTGTAAGTTGGTGAGGATTTGAGTATTCTGTAGAGTCCAGGAGATGTCCCAGCACCAGGTCAATGCTTCCATGTTCTTAAAATATCGTTGAAGAAGAAGATTTTCGAATTGATCCGACCTATGAAAGTTGATTTCATAGCGCAATTAACTAGAAAAAAGCTCATAGTTTTATAACGATGGAACGAATTTTCATGAATCAAAGCTAAGAAAACTATCTATTAAGACATCTATCAAACAAAAAAAACTATCAATAATAAAAACAAAATCGGTTCATCCGGTTAGGTGCTAAGATGCTACAGACAGACACACAGATACACACGTTAAACGTATAATACCCCTTCTTTGATCCCATGATTTGATTGATTTTGATTCAATGATCCCACTACCTCTGTACGAAAACCCATGATTCATTAATGCACATAAAACTTTCTATCTCATGTAACTATCCTTTACGCCAAAGGGCCGTCCAATATCACTACGTAAGTATTATAAAACAAAGTCCATCACTGCGTCTGTCTGTCTGTTCGCAATAATCTCAATAGCTTCTGAACGGATTATCATGCGGTTTTTGCCAATAGCCAGAGTGTTTATGAGGAAGGTTTAGGTCCATAATTCGTTAAGGTTTTGTGTAAATTGGATGAAATATGACGATGATTGTTAAATATGTTCATATTTTATATTCGATGCAACAAATTCATGCAAATTTTGTAGGCATATATATTCTACCCGTGCAAAGCCGGGGCGGGCTGCTAGTATTATAATAAACTGGCCAAGTGCGAGTCAGACTCACACACTAGGTTCCAATAGAACAAAAATAGCCGGAAATATAAGTTTTTTGTATGGGGACTTTTAATTTAATTTAGTTTTTATTAATTGATGTTATAGCAAACATTGCTGTACACACTATGAGCAAATTTCAAGTCTCTATCTATTACGGTTTGTAAAATCGAGCATAAAACCCTCTTACTTTAATGATATTGTTGAACATGGTAGCATTGACCTGATGCTGGGACATCTCCTGGAATCTGCAGTATACTCAACTCCTCACCAACTTATAGCAGAGTTATTGAGTTTGGGCTCATTGTAGTTGTATCAATGAACATAATTTTATACATAGATCAGTTGGAGGTGATTTAAAATTTTGAATGTAAGTATAATTTTTACGGTACAATAACGTATTACAATGTACCTACTGTGGGTTTTTTTCGCCAAATACCGTGATGCAGTTTTGAGCAGTGTAATTATAATTATAAAGATTGAATTTTTACATTCATGTAAATTTGTACACATTTGTGCTACGATTTCTGGTAAACTGGCAACATCTTGATCCTAAAATACATTGAAAATCCAACCTTGAAAGTTTTGGCGGGAACGTGGAAAAGTGTGTGTGATCTCATTGTATTTTTTCCTAAAACTTGTGTTCTTCCGCGAGTTAATGTGTAATAAATGTGGATTATTAACCATTAAGTGCCGGTAAATGTGTGCGAGTGTAGGGAAACAGCACAATGTTGAAAAACATGCTATTTGCGTACTCACCAAAATTCCACTGAAAATATTCAGTAAATACCACATCTTTATTAAAGGTATAACTTAGACTAGACTTTTACTTGAAAATCTGACCTGAAATGAGACTTTGACCCACCTCTACGACTAAAATCCATAAAAAAAACTTGAAGAATTTCAATACTTGACTCTGGCTAAATACACTAATCGTGTGGAGCTATAATAAAAAAAAAAAAAAAAACTAACCTTTTTGATGGTGATTAATGCGTAGTGATGGGCCTAACTTGCTACCAAAACAAGCTTACAACTATCAATTAGGAAATCTGACGCCATCACCTTACGGTGTTCCGACAACGTATACTGATGCATACAATTTCTGACTTACAAGGGCTATCCCTTGAGAGTCAGAGTATTCTAGGTCTAGCTTGTTCATCATCTTCACCACATCATTGCTTACCACCAGGTGAGGTAGTGGTCAAACGCTAGCCTGTAAAATATACTTAAAACTTTTTAGGTCATTTTTTATAAGCATCATTTTTGTCTCTTCGCAGTTTGCAATCTCTGCATGTGCATAGGAGTTATGTTCGCCTGGCCCTCGTCAACGCTCCGGCTCTTTGAATCAGCCAACACCACTCTGCATCGGCCTATGACGGAGACTGAACTGGCTCTATTCGGCAGCTTGTCTTCCATTGGAGCCCTGATTGGTACTCCAGTTGTGGGCGTCTTTTTGGACAGGTTCGGGAGAAAAAACTCTGCGATTACGGTGTCTTTGATGGGAGTTGTAAGTATACGTGACGTGCTCAGAGTAACAATGACTAAAGTATAGAGCGCGCCTACTCGGGTACGAACAGTAAGCACTGGTCAGAACATTGTCGCTGTCCACCGGCAAGCGCGAACAGTCCACATTCTGAGTTCAAGTGGAGTGCGTTCTGTCACAATTTATATTGTTTTTGCCGGAAAAATGATAAAATGCGCGGTGCAAACTTGCTAAAACTACACAAGAAAACACACGAAACTATAATATCGTTTAAAAACTAAAAAACAACCGACTTCAATGCCGCGCTATTCATTTTCAGTACCAATTTTGAGATGTTTATCTCAATATCTCTGGAGATACTTATCATACCTCGATAAAATTACCATGGTACCACACTTGGGATATCTCCTTTCGAACAAAAAAAGAATAATCGAAATCGGTTCATAAACGACGAAGTTATCCGCGAACAAACATAAAAAAAAAAAAGAAAAAAAAAAAATATACGGTCGAAATGAGAAACCTCCTCCTTTTTTTGAAGTCGGTTAAAAATGTAACATTATTTTCACGAGATGGCCAGTTTTTCATACTTTTAATATATCACATTCCTCTCAATGTATAATACAACATATTCATTTTTCGTCGTCACTTGTCACCCGCTTCATCGATAAGCGCGTGGGTGTTTGCAGGCATCCCTACGCAAGACCTATAAATCAATATACGTGTAGCTATAGCACATCTGCTTACAACTCGCAGCAAGGTAGCGGGTTTATGAGCTTACCATACTTACCATAGGCCCGTTCTATACTTTAGTAATTGTTACTCTGAGCCTGGTACCCGATAAGAACTTTTCGCCCAAACAGAAAAGAAAATATTTTTTTTCTACTTCTTTGTCTTCTGTGATTTAAAACAATTATATGTAAAACTTCCAAAAATAATAAATTCTGAAATCGTCTCTATGTTATTTTTATTTTTCGTATGTTTGCTACGCAAATAGTCAGCCAATGTAAATCGATACGAATAATTATCTTTTTTAACCGACTTCAAAAAAAGGAGGAGGTTTCTAAATTCGACCGTATCTTTTTTTTTTTATGTTTGTTCGCGTATAACTTCGTCGTTTATGAACCGATTTTTATTATTCTTTTTTTGTTGGAAAGGATATATTTCAAGTGTAGTACCATAATAATTTTATCGAAATCTGATAAGTATCTCCAGAGATATGGAGATAAACACCTCAAAATTGGTACTGAAAATTAATAGCGCGGCATTGAAGTCGGTTCTTTTTAGTTTTTTAAACGTCTTATCATTGGTAGGGTACATCTCCACTGAGGCTCCATTGTAATTTCATCGAAATCTGATGAGTATCTCCAGAGATATGGAGATAAACATCCTACGTCTGCCGCGTTCAGCGGAAAAAAAAATAATTATAATAGGTACAATAAGCGCACGTGAGCTGACATTTTACTAGATTTACAACTTGTTTACTGCTATAAAGTCGTAATACCGTGTAAATTTACAGCGTTATATAAAAATTGTAAAGTAGATTTAATTCTTTGCGTTGTTATCGTGTTATATTTACAAATTACTCCCTTTAGAATTGTAGACTAGTCACTTGATGGAAAATGACGTAGCTTTTTGAGATGTTGATCCCTGCGGTGGTGCTAAATGAGCGAAAACTGATGGTACGCTTCTAGCATAGCTTGCTCCACCATAACATAGAATAATATAGCAAATCAGGCAGAACATCGGTTTAATGATCCCACTACTTTTGTAAACTTTAAACTTTCGCGATTTGAACACATAGTTATAAATATTATAATATCGTTTAAAAACTAAAAAACAACCGACTTCAATGCCGCGCTATTCATTTTCAGTACCAATTTTGAGATGTTTATCTCAATATCTCTGGAGATACTTATCATACCTCGATAAAATTACCATGGTACCACACTTGGGATATCTCATTTCGAACAAAAAAAGAATAATCGAAATCGGTTCATAAACGACAAAGTTATCCGCGAACAAACATAAAAAAAATATATATATATATATATATACGGTCGAATTGAGAAACCTCCTCCTTTTTTGAAGTCGGTTAAAAATATAAATTCATTTAACAGTCAGAAGTAAATCCGTATTTTTTAACCGACTTCAAAAAAAGGAGGAGTCCTTTTTTTGAAGTCGGTTAAAAAATACGGGACTTATCGCGCCTAAAACATTAATTTTATTTAACTTGTCGTCTCGTGACCACGATCAATGCAACTTGGTCGAAACGTCGAGTTAAATAAAATCAATGTTTTAGGCGCGATAAGTCCCGTATTTTCATATTTATAACTATGATCCCACTACCTTTGTATGAACATCCATGATTCATGAATGTATATACTACTGTTTCGATAAAAGAAAGGTATCATAATATCGTTTAAAAACTAAAAAACAACCGACTTCAATGCCGCGCTATTCATTTTCAGTACCAATTTTGAGATGTTTATCTCAATATCTCTGGAGATACTTATCATACCTCGATAAAATTACCATGGTACCACACTTGGGATATCTCCTTTCGAACAAAAAAAGAATAATCGAAATCGGTTCATAAACGACGAAGTTATCCGCGAACAAACATAAAAAAAATATTCATTTTCAGTACCAATTTTGAGATGTTTATCTCAATATCTCTGGAGATACTTATCATACCTCGATAAAATTACCATGGGACCACACTTGGGATATCTCCTTTCGAACAAAAAAAGAATAATCGAAATCGGTTCATAAACGACGAAGTTATCCGCGAACAAACATAAAAAAAAAAAAAAAAAAAAAATATACGGTCGAATTGAGAAACCTCCTCCTTTTTTTGAAGTCGGTTAAAAAAAGGTTTGCATGAGGTAGGGCAGGCGGAATATACTGCACGAATGTATTGTTTCTGGTGCTTAATAAAAGGTGCACGATTTACGTCAACTGAATTGCCCAAAATTACAAACAAGTCCTTGATCAACTAGTTAGTTTATAAGTAACTAATCCTTTACAAAAATATAGGTGAATTGAGAACCTTCTCCTTTTTTGTGAAGTCGGTTAAATAGTACCTGCACAGCGACCTAATTTCCTTCCGACCCGACTTCCTTGCTTTTTTTTTGTGAGACGCCTTTTTAAATTGTTAAAGCAAAACGTTGAATGCGCGGTGCTTCAACTATAAACTTTCCATTTCTTTCTATTTTTAACCGACTTCACAAAAAATGAGGAGGTTCTCAATTTGTCTGTATGTTTTTTTTTTTTTTTTTTGTGTATGTTACGCGATTTCTCCATCAATTGTGAACGAATTCAAATGATTCTTTTTTTAATAGGTAGGATACGTTTCCGAGGTGGTCCCATTTTAATTTTATCGAAATCTGATTAGTATCACCAGAGATATGGAGATAAATACCTCAAACATAGGAGAATGTACTAGTTTTAGTAGACGAGTCACAAGAAGATTACACACAATGGAGGTTGCTATTGCATATAAGATATTCTTACGGTAACTGTGAGCGAGATAGAAATAAAGGTGGGGATAATTTTTTAGCGTTTGACCACTATCTCACCTGTTGCTAAGTGATGATGCGGTCGAAGATAGAGAAGTGGACTAGAATGGGAACTGGCTCTCAAGGATAGCTGCCGGAACACATTAGATGTTTGGCGACAGATTTTCTGACTTGAGCTGGCCAGGCGGACAATATATATGTTCTACCACCATGCGGGGGTTATTGGTTTCTTAACGATGTTTTCCTTCACCGGAGGGCCACTGTGAGAAGCGCACATATATTTTTCGATAGAAAAATTCATTGGTGCACGGCGGTTTGAACTCGGTACCACGGCATCAAAGCCGACCGTTTTCCCAATTACGCCACCGGGCCCTCAATAAATAATTATTTATTAATAATTATAATAAATAATTATATATAAATAATTTGTCTTCACAGGAATGTTCTACCGGGCAAAGTCATGTTAGAGTGTAAACTTTTTTAAACATACCTAATATTTTTTGATATGACATGACATTTGGCGAAGATGGCGGCCATTTCAGTCCCGCGACACTGCATACATTATTAAATAACTCAGAATTATGAACGTACTTTGTACCAATCAACACAGCAAAAAAAAATTATAAGCATAAAACCACATATTATATAATAGTTACTACGTAAATAATACTTTCCGTTGTTAGGTTGGCTACACAGTGCTTTCATAATTCGGGTATCCACAATATAGGGAAGTGCCTCTTATAACGTCGTAGAGTGATTCAGTACTCTGTTGGCCATATGGCGGCAATTAATGTTAATAATCGCAAATGATACTTTTTAATATTCATTTTGGAATACAACTAGTCCGTGTTATAAAAGTATTTGGAATTATAGTAATAAAATAGACAATTAATTATCGTGTGTGTCAGATGCTTTACTTGCACAGGGCCATTTTGGACATTGTCCTTTGATACCTTGATGACATAATTATTACTAGTGAATATTTTCACTATAGCGCGGCATTTAAAGTCAATTTTTTTAGGGTTCCGAACGCAAAGGGTACCAAATGAACACTTTCTGAGACTTTGTTGTCCGTTCGTCCGTCCGTCCGTCCATCCGTCCGTGTGTCTGAAATTTTCAAAAAGTATATATCCGTCAGTGTATAACGGCCCAGACACGAAATTTAATAGATGCATGTAATTTAATTAAAACTTGATTTGCACTAAAAAGGGTAAAATAAGTTATTTATCAAAAAAAAAAAAAAACCGACTTCATAACCACAAACAGGCACTCAAAAGCGAAAAATAAATTACTTAAAATTATTATAAGCGTTACCCACTTATCTATTTGAAGTCGGTGCCAGCCAAGTCTATTGGATAGTAGATATATAATACCTACATGGATCTACTATAAACACGCTTTTTAAAAAATAAAATAATATTTTTTTATTCACACTATTATTTATTTATATTTATTGAAATTTTTAACACTATTCTTAATTTAAATTTATTAAAATTTATTTTCAATGTTTTAGTTCGGTTTTCTATGAAAAGCGTGTTTTTTAGTTTTTTTTTATTTATTTTTTTCATACAAACATACAGGTGAAGCTAATAAAAAGCTAATAAAAAATAAAACCGGCTAAGTCGAGTTGACTAATAATACATTTACAATTTATAACTATTTACAACCTAGTCAAATCAAATCTTAATTAAATGAAAGAATTTATTGGAAATTGAATTATTTATTTAGAATTTATTGGTTACTTAAAGAAACTATTGTAACTATATTAATGTATTAAAATAAATTTAAATGATTATGCTAAGGCAATACTCAAAACAATTTAAAAAACTAATTAAACTAAAATATTAAATATGACTAATAATTAAAATGAAAACTACAAATAATAAATGTAATTTAGGTCGCTGTCTGCTGATAGAGTACCCAAAAAGCTGGCGACATTACCTCTTTGAATCGCGAAACTAATGCGTTACCCGAGATAAGCGCCAGCTCTTTGGTCTTGGGAGACATCGATTAGGCGTCTAGACAGCTCCCTAACAAAACCGCGTGCTTGTTGACCCCACGGGCCCATGGTTTCGACCCCAAACGGAAGAAAAGCATAGTTGTCACCTGCTTCTATGTGCTTATATATTTCCTCCGTTTGAGAGCCTCTGCTGCGTCTGCAGCTGCTCCTGCCGCCCGTGAGGTATTATGGAGATGGGAAACTGCCAATGTGAATTTTGAATTAAATAAAGCTTAATTATTATTATTATATTATAAGTCGAGTTGGACTCGCCCACCGAGGCTTCCGTACCAACGTTGGATAGTACCAATTAAGCTAGACCTCTAAATTGTATGAGCGATCATATAACTCAGAGGCCTATCTTAATTGCATAAACTATGCATGTTTGCAACTTTAATATCTGGTATAAATTTCAACTTGCTAGGTCTACCCGTTCCTGAGAAAATTGGTCGTGACACACTGACAGACAGACAGACGGACAGACGGACAGACAGACGGACAAGAAAGTGATCTTATAAGGGTTTCTTTTTTATCTTTTGAGGTACGGAACTCAAAAAAATTAAAATAATGAGCAATTTAGCTTTCATCATTCTAAACGTAGAACGTCACACTTGAAACAAATGTTTAATTCCCCTGATTAATGTAAGGGTTGCCAACCGTACTATTACGTTCATCCCCAATCGAGATGATTTCATCTGATCAGTGTCTCCATAAAGTATGGACACTTCAAACTTGGTACTGAAAATGACCAGCGTGGCATTTGAAGTCAGTTATTTCGTTTTGTAATTAACGTTCTCAAATGATTTCCAGTTGGCCTGGACAATGATAGCCTCGAGTCCTCGAGTAGAAATGCTACTGGCAGCTGTGTTCGTGTCTGGACTTAGTGGCTCAGTGTTCCTCATTGTGCCAGTCTATGTCAGCGAGATATGTGACGGCACTATACGGGGGGCTATGTGCTCTGGTACTGTTATATTCTATGGAGTTGGGATGCTGCTATCATATTTGCTTGGAGGGTGAGTGTTTTGTTTTATGTTATCCTAGTATTCCTAGTCAATACCAGATATATTTAAAAGTTATATTTTTTAAATATTTTATAGGTTATCGTTGTGACCACCATCTGGCCTGGTGGTAAGCAATGATGTGGTCGAAGATGGGTGAACACGCTAGGCCAGAGTATTTTAATCTAAGACTAGACAGAACTTGAGAGTCAGAGCATTTTATACTCGGACTCGCAAGTTCTGTGTGCTGCCGGTACACCGTCAAAGGTTATGGCGGCAGTTTTTTTTTTGGTGGATGGTGGTAAGCTTAGGTGGTAGCTCAACCGACGTCCAAAAAAGAGGAAGTTCTCAATTCGTTTGTATGTTTCTTTTGTATGTATTTTACGCGATTACTACGTCACTTGAGAACCGATTCGAATGATTCTTTTTTCAATCGGTAGAATAAATTTTCGAGATGGTCTCAATGCAATTTCATCGAGACCTGATAAGTATCTCCAGAGATATATCGACAAACGTCTCAAACTTGCTACTGAAACTGACTCACGGGGCATGAAAGTCGTTTGTTTTAGTTTTTATCTTTTATTAATTAATTAATTATTGGTGTGTGCCTATACATGCTTCGGCAGTACCTACATATATAATAAAACTGGCCAAGTGCGAGTCAGCATCGCGTCTCTTATCGCACACTTAGGGAGGGTTCCGTACACTACGAAACATAACAGTGTTTCAACCTCATATATGTGATTAATTGATATTACCAAGAATATTTGGTTTGGTCGCGATCTAGAAAAACGGGGCTCGTTTACTAGCGCCATCTATGTCATTTTGCCGAAACGGCAAAGAAGAAGATGGCGTTTAAAAACACGTGTTTTGTATGGGGACCCCCTTTAATTTTTAACTTTATTTTATTTTTAGTATTTGTTGTTCTAGCGGCAACAGAAATACACCATCTGTGAAAATTTCAAGTGTCTAACTATCACGGTTAATGAGCTATAGCCTGGTGACAGACGGACAGACAGACAGACAGATAGACAGACAGACGGACAGCGGAGTCTTAGTAATAGGGTCCCGTTTTACCATTTGGGTACGGAACCCTAAAAAGCTAATTTTTGGTAGCAAGTCAAGCGGAACATTGACATTGTTTTGTAAATAAGTGCCCTATACCAGGGCCGGTAGTCTCTACATGCATAGCAATGAATTTCGAGCGATAATCGTCGATACGAAAAGAGATGCAGATAACAACTGCCTAGCTGCATCTCCACCCTTACGTAGTAACTATGAAATAATCTGTGCCTATACATCTATATGTAGTTTTTTTATAGTTTTATCTCCAACTGTCTCCAGGTACCTAGAATACCACATGATGGTGTATGTGTCGCTGACGATGACGGCGGCCGGGACAGCTGCGCTGGCCATCCTCAAGGAGTCTCCAACTTGCCACATGATCAACGGCATGGAGAAGGTATGACCCATGTCATGACAGACAGACAGACAGACAGCAGAGAATCATGACAGATGTCATGATTCTCTGCTCTGCGGTTTTACCCGTATTTTATTATGTTATTGTTCCCGTGGGAATATCGGGATAAAAGTACCCTATGCGGTTTTTCAGGGTCTAGACTATTTACATACCAAATTTCAGCTCAATCGGTTTGAATAGTTTTAGCGTGAAGATGTAACAATCACACTCACAATTTTTCGCCCTTATACAATACAATAACTCTTTATTGATTACCATGAATATACAACACTTTAAGTTCTTAATTAAAAAAAATTATTTAGGTAATACAATCGGCGGTCTTATCGCTTAAAGCGATCTCTACCAGACAACCTTAGGATAGACAGGAGTATTACAAAGAATGGACCGTGGTGCTCAATAAAAATAAATAATATCAAAGTACCAAATATATACCAATTCTAATACATATATAAAAATATATATAAAATATACTAATATATATAAGAAATAAATATTCAAATAATAAAATAAAGTTAATAAAAATCTTGATAGCGTTTAATTTATAGTGGACAGGTAATGATTCTTTACCATATTTTTAAATATTGGTAAAGATTCAGCACGTCTGATTTCCAGTGGCAGCTTATAATATGAGTAGCAAGTAGGATAGGAAAGCTAATTTTTTTTTTAAAGTGGCTATAGCCCAATGGCTAAGGCGTCGGTCTGGCGATCGAGGGGTCGTGATTTCGATCCACACCCATTGCACTATTGACGTAAGCCTACTCCTGACACAAGCATATTTTAGCTTAGATGGAGGGGTTAAAAATTAAATATTAGTTATCAAAGCAAGACTACTAGTAATAAATAAAATAATTAAATAAATAATGTGAAAAAATTGCATTTAATATGTTTAGTAAGTAATCACGTGGTGTTTTTAGCAACATTTGGACGCCCTTCGCCCCGGTGATATGTGATGAGGTATTTAGACTCAACCCCCTCCTACACAAATCACGTGTCAAACAAAATTCTCAGGGTCAGTTTCACCGGTTCCTGATAGCGCTAATATGATGTAATCTGACAGATTTTTGACAGCTTTTATATGGCGACATGTGTCAGATAACTATCTAACGCATTATCAGGAACCTGTGAAACTTTTTATTTTATTTTATTAAAGTAAAGTAGAATCTGATTAAATTTTAAAAATGTTTAGACAGACAATAAAGCCGGCTTTTCACTATGGGATATAATTTAATTCATATTATATCTTGAGATATACCATTTTATCGCTCGTCATACATATTATATGAGACCGTTTACACTATGCTATAATATATATTACATCCCAAGCTATAAATATTTTTTCCACCGACTGAGCTATATTTGAAGGTTCATATTTTACCTCACGTCCCCGGACACCGCGCCTCCCCCTGCCTCGCCCTCAGTTTTTTTTTGTTTTTTTATTTTTATTGTGGCTCCACACAATGAGTGTATTTAGCCCAGTGTTTGAATGAAACCATAGACAGCCAAAAGTGAACTATATATATCTTACAGTGTGAACAGCAATCGCGGGATATTATATATAGCACAAAATGTAATTTATATTATATCCCATAGTGAAAAGCCGGCTTAAGGTTGGAGATTGTTTTTGACTGGCATAAACGAAAATATACACGTGATATCTCATTATATCAAGAAGGAATGTGATATTTCGTGACTTTTTCCAAAACCCTCCAAGGACCCCCCTTTTTCCAAAACCCTCCAAGGACTCCCCTTTTTCCAAAACCCTCCAAGGACTCCCCTTTTCCCAAAACCCTCCAAGGACCCCCCTTTCAAGCCTCGCGTGATTAATGGACGATACCCAATGACATTCTAGTGGTGTATAATCGAAACATAGTGTGCTTCTAATCTCTTCAAAAAAATTTAAATTAATAAATTAAATAAAATTAATAAAATTATTTAGATAATTAATTTTTTTTTTTTTTTTTTAATTAAAAATAAAATGAAGTGAGGGTAGTTTCCAACGATTTCTCCTATAAATAGCAGTGCGGACACTCACAACATTCAGTCGTCTCGTGACCACGATCAATGCAACTTGGTCGAAACGTCGAGTAAATAAGATTTATGTCTTAGGCGCGATAAGTCCCGTATTTTAATATTTATAACTATGTGTTCAAATCGCGAAAGTTTAAAGTTTACAATAGACATAATATAATAGGTCTTTGCTTCTATATGCTATTAATGTATTTTCAGGAAGCCGCCAAAGCATTAGCATTCTACAGAAGAGTGCAGCCTGATTCTAAAGAAGTCCAGGAAGAACTCAGCGTCATACGTCGCAGCTTGAACCCTGATATGGACGGTGAGATTCTGTTTTTAACCGACATCACAAATAGGAGTAGGTTCTCAATTCGTCGGAATATTTTTAACTTGAAAACTTCTTTAGACGCGTTGAGCTCTTTTTGGGTGAACAAAAATCATGGAACTCGCGTCATCGTCACCGAACGCTTTCCATGAGCTATATGTATACTGTGTATATGTGTAAAAACATCAACTACTTTTCAGGTTAGCATAATAAGATCTTTTAAAAAACTAAAATAACCGAATTCAAATGTCGCGCTATAAATTTTTAGCACAATGTTTGAGGTGTTTATCTCCATATCTTTGGAGATACTAATTAGATCTCAATGAAATTACTGTGGTATTACCCTTGGGATATCTCCTTTCCAACTGAAAATGAATCATCACAATCGGTTAGCATAATAAGGTTAGCATAAACAGGTTAGCATAATAAGATCTTTTAAAAAACTAAAATAACCGAATTCAAATGTCGCGCTATAAATTTTTAGCACAATGTTTGAGGTGTTTATCTCCATATCTTTGGAGATACTAATTAGATCTCAATGAAATTACTGTGGTATTACCCTTGGGATATCTCCTTTCCAACTGAAAATGAATCATCACAATCGGTTCATAGCAGACGAAGTTATCCGCGAACAAACACTAAAAAAAATATAGGTATATACATATACGGTCGAATTGAGTAACCTCCTTATTTGGAAGTCGGTTAAAAAGTGTAAAAATCGCGTCACCACCACCGCACGCTTCCCATGAAGCTATATGTATACTGTTCTGTATCTCGACGATACAATTCACAAGTTACTTAGTTGTCATTTCTATCGGCAGTCGCCAAAGACTGCTCCGCATGGGTTTTTTCAATGTATGTTCACCTGTTTACTCGAAGACGCCTGAACCGATTTGAAAAATTATTTTTATATTTGAAAAGGTATACTTTGAGGTGGTCCTATTTAAATTTCATCGAGATATGTCCAGTATCTCCAGACATATGTAGATAAAACCTCAAACTTGGAATTACTACTGGAACTCAATATTGCGGCATCTGAAGTCGGTTCTTTAAGTTTTTTAAACGATCTCAAATTATCCTTTACATTTACAACGATTTATTTATATTTTACAACATAAATGAGTAAAACCGGGCTAATAAGAAAAGAAGCGATTTGTTAATAGACCCGTTGGCATAATGTTGGCTTGACTTCAAATCGAGAGGTCACTCACTGGTTCAAATTCTAGAACGAGGATTCATCCACGGTGGGATCATATTATTTATGTTCTTCTAACTTGCTACCAAATAGTAGCTTACCAACATCAAAGAGAAAATCTGCCGCCATAACCTCACTTACGCCGTAACCTTATCTTCGACCATATTAAACAGTATGTAATATAATAAATAAATGTAAATGTAAAATATGATATTGATATGATTGATTTTAAATTGTGAAGCGTGAATATTGTGAATTTGTGAGTGAAAACTTACCTGAAATAAATGAATTTTAATTTTTTATTATCGCTTACCACCAGACGAGATAGTGGTCAAACGCCAGCCTGTAAAGGTACGGACGGGCGCGGGCGCGATCAGATAGTGCAGTCATATTTGTACCTAATAATTCAAACCAAACGCGATCAACGGCGATTAGACAGCGATTCAAAAGTAGATCGCGCCTGCGCCCGCGCCCGCATTTTGCAGTAGTGTGGCCGTACCTTAAGGTATAAAAAAAGAAACGCAAAACAAATTATTTCAAATAAATCGTCATTAAAAATCAAAACGGTTAAGAGCTTGTCAGTCTTTCCTGCGAATTTTAACGCAAATAAGAGTGATATTTTTACTACCTATTCTTTTTAACAGATTCGACACCAGAAGTTGAAAAACTAAATCCTGAGAAGCAAGCAACGAAATTGTCGACATGGCAGTTCATAAGTAATTTTTACCAACCATATTTAATTGAACTCAAAACTCAAAAAATGAGAGCCTAGAGAAAGGAAGGCTCAGTGGTGTAGCGGGAGAATGGTTGGCTTTGACGCCAGAGGTACAGAGTTTAATCCTTGCTGTGCACCAATGGATTTTTCTATCGAAAAATGTATGTACGCTTTTCACAGTGAAGCTCTCCAGTGAAGGAAAAACATTCGGAAACCCCCAACCCCCGCATGGTCGTAGGACGATCAAGTGACCGCCTGGCGCTACCACCCTCAAGCTAGAAAATCTGCCAAGCATCTGATGTGTTCCAGCAGCTCTCCTTGAGAGCTAGTTCCCATTCTAGGCCTAGCGTGCTACCATATTTGACCGCATCATCACTTACCAACAGGTGAAATAGTGGTCAAACGATCTTTATGATATGAAAAAAAGTCTCAGAGTATTGGATTCTTTTGCCAAAGCAGCAGACATTTTGCCAAATTCGTTAGAATGAATCAATGAACAAAATAAGGAAATCCATCTTTACAACATAAAATATATTACAAAAGGGAATTAAAACTTTTAGGGTACTTTCCGTTGGCTTAGAATCATGAAATTTGGCAAGAAGCCAAATTCTTGAACCACTTATATAGGAATAAATCTGAAAACTGTAAATATGTAGTTTAATAAAACAAAAAGCTTGTTTACATTACTAAGTTAATAATTGCGGTTGGTTCATAAACAATATCTAGGCATTGTCTTGTCTTGGAATCGAACTGCAAAGTTAAGTTTGTCCTTAAACCTTGTTTGACAAATTTGCACGGAAGCCTTGGTGCGCGAGTCCATCTCGCACTTAGCCAGTCTTTTCTTCTTTATCGTTCTCTGATGATGACGACCACATGTAGCTCGTCTCCATTTTATACGATCTTCGGATGTGTGTACCGCAACATATTTGCCACTTCAAGTGGATTATTTTCAAGCGACTTCGACTTCGGACGTTTTCAATCCGTCTGTGTTTTTTTTTGTATGTTACGCTATTATTCCGTCAATTGTGAACCGATTCAAATGATTCTTTTTTTAATCGGTAGAGTACGTTTCTGAGGTGATCTCATTGTAATTTCATCGAGGTCTCATAAGTATCTCCAGAGATATGATGATAAACGTCTCAAACTTGCTACTGAAATTGAGTCGGGGGATTTGAAGTCGGTTTTTTAGTTTTTTTTTACACTATCTTAATTATTATAAATCAAGAGAATTGGTTTACAGTACTTCACAACCCATTTATAAAGTTTTAATTATATTTTTCCTGCTTACAGAAAAGTCCAGTTCAACCCGCGCAGCAATCTACCTGACCCTGACCTTGTTGACAGCCTCTATCTTCCAAGGTTTAGTCGTAGTGCAGGTCTATGCTGAGCCATTGTTTGAGGAAGCCATTCCTAGCATGTCGCCAACAATCTGCAGTGTAGTGCTGGCCGTAATAGCTATCATATCTGGACTGATTGCGGCTTACTTAACAGAGCGGATTGGAAGAAGGGTAGGTCTCTTTAGTTTTATGTGACTTTGGTACATTTTTAGGGTTCCGTACCTCAAAAGATAAAAAGGAACCCTTATAAGATCACTTTCTTGTCCGTCTGTCTGTCTGTCTGTCTGTCCGTCTGTCCGTGTGTCACCACTGATTTTCTCAGGAACGGGTGGACCTAGCAAGTTGAAATTTATACCTGATACTGAAGTCTATAGTCCCTATTGGGTGTATAAAAACCAAGGTCTTGAGCCAACACAATAAAAATATATGGGCAAATTTAGATTTTCGTAAAAACTTGTTAGTACCAAAATGTACCTTGATTTTCGACTTTTTTATTTTTCGGAATTTTTCCTTTACTTGTACTGTAAGACCTTGCTTTTGACCAAAATTGTCAATTCTAGGTAAACCGGAAGTACCCTATAGGTTTGGGGTCGAAAACCTAAAGGGTACTTCCCGTTGACCTAGAATCATTAAATTTGGCAAGAAGCAAAGTCTTACAGCAAAAATTAAGGAAAAATTCAAATAATAAAAAATTAAAGGGTGTCCCCATACATACATAGTTTGCGCCAATTAATGTAGACCTCTGAGTTATATGAACACTGATACAATTTAGAGGTCTAGCTTAATTGGTACACCAACGTTGGTGCGGAAGCCTCGGTGGGCGAGTTCAACTCGACTTGGCCGGTTTTTATTATAATCACAGATGGATGTTTGAAGAAAAAATTCTAGCATTTCGCAAATATAGGCTTCAGTGTCTTTTAATTAGCTGGCTGTAGTTAGTGGCATTTCTGGACTGATGCTGCTGGCTATGTAGACGGATAGGTCTCTGTTTTATGTTACCTTGGTAGTATTTTACTGCCGTGACCAGGATGTGTGTGGATGTCATGCCATCAATACGAACTTTTTGCGAACTATTTGGCAGTGTGATCTTTACTTCGTTTATCGATTACTTCTGGACTGTAATACCCATAAATACGTACAAAAAAGGTGGATACCTAAACGTCATAATGGAACTTAAAATGGCTGCCATTCTTAGGGTTAAGTCAATCAAGGTCGTCAATGGACCAATGGACAATCAATGGCAGTCATTTAAAGTTCCATTATGACGTTTAGTATATTTTTTATCATTACTGTACTGGATGGATGGATTAAGATATGATTTCTGATTGCTGCCTAAATAAATACTCAAGCAGCTAATTAGGAGATAGATCTCTTGCAACTGTGTACCTGGGCCCCTAGACAAAATCCAATTTCCTTTATGCCTTCACGCTAACGCAAGTTCAAAACGTATGGGAATGACATTTTTGTTGCGGAAACATAAATGTCATTCCATACATTTTGAACTTCCGTTAACGTGAAGGCAAACAGGAAATTGGATTTTGTCTAGGGGCCCTGAGCTTCCGACAATTAATTATTTTGTTCCCATAATGCTAAAGCTTCTGAGGGTTCTGGGGATAAAACTGATACAATTTCCAGCCCCTGATGATCTACGCATCGTTCGCGACCGGTGCCAGCTGCTTACTCCTGGGCTTCCAGCTCCATCTTCACTGGGGTCCTAGTTGGCTGACTGCGGTGAACGTCTACTTCTTCACCACGGTCTATTCGTTTGGTGCTGGAACTGTTCCTTATGTGATAATGGCTGAAGTGTTCTTGCCTGAGGTAAGTAGTTAAAGTATTGATTTGAAAACTGATCGACATAATTATTTCGTTTGTTGTTGTTGTGTCATTCCAAAATATTCAAAAATGACGTGTTCAACTTCCGACACTCCCGGAGTGCCACCCGTTATTTTTAGGGTTCCGTACTTCAAAAGTTAAAAAAAGGAACTCTTATAAGATCACTTTCTTGTCCGTCTGTCTGTCTGTCCGTGTGTCCCCACTGATTTTCTCAGGAATGGGTGAACCTAGCAAGTTGAAATTTATACCTGATACTGAGGTCTATAGTCCCTATTGGGTGTATAAAAATCAAGGTCTTGAGTCAACACAATAAAAATATATGGACAAATTTAGATTTTCGCGAAAACTTGTTAGTACCAAAATGTACCTTAATTTTTAACTTTGTTTATTTTTCGGAATTTTTCCTTTACTTGTGCTCTAAGACCTTGCTTATAACCAAAATTGGCAATTCTAGGTAAACTGGAAGTACCCTATAGGTTTTGGGTCGAAAACCTATAGGGTACTTCCCGTTGACCTAGAATCATTAAATTTGGCAAGAAGCAAAGTCTTACAGCAAAAATTAAGGAAAAATACTAAAAAATAAAAAAAGTTGAAAATTAAAGCTCCACAACCAGCACGTCTACATTATATACTTCATCCGTTTATACATGGCCTACTATTTATAATTTTATTTTATAAATATCCGAACTTTGATTCTAAGAAATATTTAAATTTTATGTTTGTACTTTTAATCGTTAACAAGATTAAAGTTGTATGTTATCATGTAAGAAAAACACTTTCACACTACAAAAAACACCTGCACAATGAATTACTCCAACTTTCCTCACCTACACCGAACACTACAACACTATCTACTTGTCATACCTTACACACTTTATCCACGCCTCATCTTCCAAAAACTCATTCCAACTTCACGAAAAGACACCCACACTATATGGTAACACATACTTACAACAGCATTGTGAAGGTTTGTGATATCAAAAACAAAAATTCCGCTAGCGCCCGAATTATAGTACAACAATGGTTGCTCAGGCAATCATATGATGAAACAGAAAAGATCATACAGCTGGGAGTTTAACTTAATAAATTATTACGGACATGACGCACATAGACTTACACACACACATACACACACACATACACACACACATACACACACACACACACACACACACACACACACACACACATACACACACACACACACACACACACGCACACTAACACACACTCAAACACATATGCACACATATGCCTCCAAGTTAAGTTTGATTTTTTAAATTACGTACATCGAATTTAATGGCTTCCACGACACGGGCCTTGAGCCTAGTGTGCCCACAGTTAAAAATATGGATCTAGTTATAAGTTCAAATCATCTTTAAATATATTGTTTAGGCATAACTATTGTATCCCCTGTAAATTTGTTTTCTGGAAAATAAATAAATATAAATCTTTAAAAAAAATATAAAGGGTGTCCCCATACATACATAGTTTGCGCCAATTAATGTAGACCTCTGAGTTATATGAGCGCTGATACAATTTAGAGGTCTAGCTTAATTGGTTAGTACGGAAGCCTCGGTGGGCGAGTTCAACTCGACTTAGGCGGTTTTATCTTTTTTGTTATAGCTGCAATAGTAACACATCATTTATGAACATTATTAGTCTACTTATTACGGTTCAAAAGATATAGCGCTGCAACAGACGGATAGCGCAGTCTCAGTAATGGAGTCCTAGTACCTTTTTGGTACAGAACCCTAAAAATGCTTCGTTCACATGTACGTATTAGCTCAAAGTTACTTTCTTACTGAATTATTTTGTGGTTTGCGAGAGTATACTTCAAAACCCATTGTAAATTCATCGAGATCTGATGAATACCTCTAGAGATATGGAGATAAACATCTCAAACTTGCTAATCAAAATGACTAGCGCGGCATTAGGAGACGTATTTTTAGTTTTTTGTTATTTTTTATTTTGTCATATTTTTGACTATCGTAAGGAACTTTACACACAACGTTTTTTAATGCAATGACGACGCGCGCCCTCTGCGCGTTATCAACGCAACGCGTATTAATTTTGTACTATTCATTATTCTGTGGTATTAGTGCATACAAAAGTTACAACATGGCGTGGGTCTTGCGTATGCTGAGAATCCCGATTGCGTTCTACGCGCGTTGTCTGCACATTAAATAAACTGGCCAAGTGCAAGTCAGACTAGCACTCGTAGGGTTCCGTACCACACTACAGTATTTTATAAGATCGAGCAAAAAATACCACTATCATTTTTCGCCAGCAAAAAATAATAATAAACATTTTACTTCTTATAACGCCATCTAACGTCTAACAAAGGTGTTAGGGATCGACATTTCAATATAACGCCATCTATGGGACGTCTACCTAACTAAGCGTTCATAGATGGCGTGAAATGCCGAAAAAAACACGTTTCTTGTATGGGGACCCTCTATTATTTTTAACTTTGTTCTGTTTTTAGTATTTGTTGTTATAGCGGCAACAGAAATACATCATCTGCGAAAATTTCAACTGTCTAACTATCACGGTTCATGAGATACAGCCTGGTGACAGACGGACAGACAGACAGACGGACAGCGGAGTCTTAGTAACTGGGTCCTGTTTTACCCTTTGGGTACGGAACCCTAAAAACTTGGTTTGCAAAGGCGCTTAAGACCGAACGCGGGGTGCACTTTTTCATACAAATGTATTCCCCCGTTTCCGCTCAAGAAATTGCTTCTAGAGAAAAAAAATGTTTCTAAAAAAAATCAAGGTCTGCTGTAGCTATGCCCCATCATTTGCTTTTTTTGACCAACCATATTGCAAAAAGAAATATAATCCTTTTTATCTCCTCTTTAAGAGTTTGGGAGAGGCCCACGTCCATCAGTGGACTGACACGGGCTGATGATGATGATAAAAAGTTTGAAGGATCATATTTATATTTGCAATTGGTTGGTCAAAAAAAGCAGATGATAGGGGCATAGCTACAGCAGACCTTGATTTTTGTGGAAACAAATGTTGCTCTAGAAGCATTCGCCAGGGAGAAAACGGGGGAATACGTTTATATGGAAAAGTGCACCCTGCGTTCGCTCTTAAGAAGTCACTTATGAGTTTCTATCCATCTTTTACCTTGCTCAAATTCTCAGTTCTTTATTTATTCCTCAGGTCAAAAGCTTCATGTCAACTCTGGCCATAGAATGGGCGTGGTTCTGCAACTCCGTCATTCTCTTCATCTTCAACCCTCTTCTAAAGGTCATTGGTCTCGGCCCGGTCTTCTACATATTTGCAGCAGTCAGTCTTCTTACTGGCGTCTACTCGATTTTCTACGTTCCAGAGACCAAGGGACTCCCCATTGATGATATTCAAGCTAAGCTATGTAGAAAGAAGAAGAAGGTTATTTACTAAAGGATTTTATGTTCTGTTGTAAGAATTATAGTGTTGTAGAGAATCTCCGGTAGATGGCGGGCTTGCAATTTATTTCTAAACACGTAAACCTCTCATTGATAAAGCCTTCCAACAAAAATATGTGGCTGCAAATTATAGGATGGCATAGTGTTGTGTCGTTTGTTATATTACGAACTGAATTTAAAATAAGGAGGTTTTCGTGTTCACCATTATCGATCATCATATCGTGGAGACCACAGCTCGGTGAACGAAGCGTAGGACGCCCTCCAGCTAGGTGGAGCGATGATATACGCAAGCTGGCTGGCAGCGGTTAGAAACAAGTAGCTGAAGATCGAGCTCAGTGGCGTGCCATAGGAGAGGCCTGTCCAGCAGTGGACGAATACAGGCTGTTAATGATGATGATGGTCATCGATCACATCATCGCTTATCACCAGGTGAGATGGTCAAACTCGAAACTATCCGCTATAAAAAAAACATCCGAGGGTGCTTGGCGACGGAGGTCTTATATATCCTTTAATCGATTTGACGATACCCTAGGGAAGGTATAGGTGGATAATGGATATTGTGAAGCTGGAAGGTGTATTTGCAGTATTGTTCAATGTAATCTTAATTGTTAGCTTTAAGTTGTAGGTATAGATGACAGTTTATAACGAGTGCATTCTTCTTGTTATTTATTTCCTACGGATCCGAGATGTGGACACTGACGGTGCGACTAGTTAACCAATTCAAAGTCGCTCAGCGAGCTATGGAAAGTACTATCGGAGTAACTTTGAAGGATCGAATTCGAATTCAAAACCAAAGTTATCGACATAGCTCAAAGGATTAGCAAGCTGAAGTGGCAGTGGGCTGGTCATATCTGTCGTAGAACCGATAACCATTGGTGTAGACGTGTTCTAGAGTGGAGACCACGGCTTGGCAAACGTAGTGTAGGACGCCCTCTAGCTAGGTGGAGCGATGATATACGCAAGCTGGCTGGCAGCGGCTGAAGACAAAGAGCTGAAAATCGAGCTCAGTGGCGTGCCATAGATGAAGCTTATGTCCAGCTGTGGACAGAGATAGGCTGACGATGATGATATAAATTAAGAGCAGTTTAATGTGTAACATATTTTTATACTTGGTTAAAATAAATGTTATAAACTTATCTGTTTGAGTTTTAGTTCGAATTTGCTCGAGTTCGTCACTATAGCATCTGAATACATTGTTATGTTGATGAGTTACCTCGGTTACCTAGAGTAGAGTCTATTCTCCGTAGTCACGGATAAAGACAGTCTATTCTCCGTGCTCTAGGTATGGTTTATTCCCCTACAGATTTTCTATCAAACTAAATTTGAAACTTGCACAGAATAATGAATAGCACATAACTATTGATAGTTTTTGCAAATGTATAGTGGAAATAAATCGCAATTATTTATGTTCATATGAATTTATTATTTTTTGCGTCGGGTTTTTTTTCTTGTAAATATACTGTACACTGGCCATACTTTTGACACAGGCAGAAAAACGCCAAGCAGCGTTTAAGCCATAAGAAGAAGGAGAAGAAGAGGGAGCTCCTGTCTACGAAATAAATAGGATGAAATTGGAAGTTTCATTTCATACTCCTGTTTACGTTGATTTCTAACGCGTACCTAGCTTTCTATGCACCCTTTTTAGAATTGAACCTAAAGGGTACCAACGGAACCCTATTACTGAGATTCCGCTGTCCGTCTGTCTGTCTGTCTGTCTGTCTGTCTTTCCGTCTGTCTGTCCGTCTGTCTGTCTGTCTGACTGTCCGTCTGTCACCAGGCTGTATCTCATGAACCGTGATAGTTAGACGGTTGAAATTTTCACAGATGATGTATTTCTGTTGCCGCTATAACAACAAATACTGAAAACATAACAAAGCTAAATATTAAAGGGGATCCCCATACAAAAAACGTGTTTTTACTATAGCGCCATCTATGAACGATTGTTTAAAGTTTTAATAATTAATATTAATTACCTACCTTTGTGTTTAACGTTCACTTAGTTGGTGTAAGAAGTTCGTTAGATATTCGTTAGATGGCGTTGTATTGAGTAAGCATGTTTTGTATTGACTTATATATATATATTATTATACTGCGGGTCGGAACACTCCGTGTGCGCGAGACAAAAGTCTGACTCGCACTTGGCCAGTTTTAATGATTGTACTCAAATCAACACCAATCAACATCAACACCAATATTATAAATGCGAAAGTCAGTTTGTTTATTTGTTTGTTTGTTTGTTTGTTTGTTTGTTTGGGACTTCTTCACGGTCAAACGGCTTGACCGATTTGGCTGAAATTTTGTACAAAGATAGAACATATAGCAGAATAGGATATAGGATAATTTTTTTTTGGCTATCGAGTCAGGGGGTCTAGATATTTTTAATTGAATTTTGTAAATATAAGATCTCTTTTCGAATAAACGGCTTGACCGATTTACCTGAAATGTTGTATAAAGACAGTTCGTAAGGCAAAAAATAATATAGAATACTTTTTTTGTGGCTATCGAGTCAGGGGGTTGAAATATTTTTAATTGAATTTTGTAGATATAAGATCTCTTTTCGAATAAACGGCTTGACCGATTTGCCTGAAATGTTGTATAAAGACAGTTCGTAGGGTAGAATAGGATACAGAATACTTTTTTTTTGGCTATCGAGTCAGGGGGTAAAGATATTTTTAATTGAATTTTGTAAATATAAGACTTCTTCTCGAATAAGCGGCTTGACCGATTTGCCTGAAATTTTGTGTGAATACATGTCATAGGGCAGAATAGGACATAGGATACTTTTTTTCTGGCTGTCGAGTCAGGGGGTCCAGATATTTTTAATTGAATTTGGTAAATATAAGACCTCTTCTCGAATAAACAGCTTGACCGATTTGCCTGAATTTTTTTGTGAATACATGTCATAGGGCAGAATAGGATATAAGATACTTTTTTCTGGCTGTCGAGTCAGGGGGTCCAGATATTTTTAATTGAATTAGGTAAATATAAGACCTCTTCTCGAATAAACAGCTTGACCGATTTGCCTGAATTGTTGTTTAAAGACAGTTCAAAAGGCAGAATAGAATATAGAATACTTTTTTTCTGGCTATCGAGTCAGAGGGTACAAATATTTTAAATTGAAATTTGTAAATATAAGATCTCTTCTTGAATAAACGGCTTGACCGATTTGCCTGAAATTTTGTGTGAATACATGTCATAGGGCAGAATAGGATATTGGATAATTTTTTTCTGGTTGTCGAGTCAGGGGGTCCAGATATTTTTAATTGAATTTTGTAAATATAAGACCTCTTCTCGAATAAACAGCTTGACCGATTTGCCTGAAATGTTGTTTAAAGACAGTTCAAAAGGCAGAATAGAATATAGAATACTTTTTTTCTGGCTGTCGAGTCAGAGGGTACAAATATTTTTAATTTAAGATCTCTTCTCGAATAAATGGCTTGACCGATTTGCTTGAAATGTTGTATAAAGACAGTTCATAGGATAGAATAGGATATAGGATACTTTTTGTTTTGCTTTCAAGTCCAGATATTTTTAATTAATTTTTGTAAATTTAAGACCTCTTCTCGAATAAACGGCTTGACCGATTTGCCTGAAATGTTGTATAAAGACAGTTCATAGGGCAGAATAGGATATCGGATACTGTTTTTTGTCCATCGAGTCTGAGTGTTTAGATTTTTTTTATTGAATTTTGTGAATGTGTGTCCTCTTATCAGCTAAACAGCTTGACCGATTCAGCTGAAATTTTATACATACGAGTATTACAGTTCATATTGCATAGAATCACATGGGATAATGTTTTTCTGGCAGTCGAGTCCAGGTGTCCAGAATTTTTAAATTGAAGTTTTTAAATGTGTGGCCTTCTCTCGGTCGAACGGGTTAACCATTTAAGCTGAAATTTTGTACACAGACAGTCAAAAAGACAGAAGGGCAACGAATACTTTTTTTTTGGGTGGAAATTTCGGTTGTCTATATTTTTACTATGGATTTTGTAAATGTATGGCCTCTTTTTGGCCAAACGGCTTGACCGATTCAGATGAAATTTTGTACAAACACATTGAATGGGGCATAAAAGGGCAAAGAATACTTTTTTTCGGCAGTTAAGTGTGGGTGCCTATATTTTTTGTTAACTTTACATAGAGTTTGCATAATCATAAAAGTTTGACCTTAGGTTCATAGATTACGACTAAACTTAATAAGTACCTTAATTAGGCCATAAAACTGTCAGGGTCATTAAAAGTCATCAAAATTTACGCGATGGCTTTGCTTGCCCAACGTGTTTTATCTGCTTTGTGGGAAGTATTTCATAAGCATTCGTGTTTTAACAGCCACATTTAACCTTAGGGTCATCGGTGTTGACTTAGTAGGTTATAAAAACTGTCAGCGTCATAAAACGTAAAATTTTTTGCGCTCACTTCGCTCGCGCGGTGATAGCGCTCGCTGCGCTCGCGCAATAATTTGTTTGGTTTACTTTGTAGGTAATATTTCAGCAACTTTTGTATTTTAATAGCCACATGCATCAGAACGAGTCCATAAATTAAAACAGTACAATCTTCAATAATCATAATGATTTCTATCCTTAAATAATTGGATATCAAGTTTAACCTTTGTGTCATCAGTGTTGACTTAGTAGGTCATATAAACTGTCAGGGTCATAAAAGGTCGTAAAAATTTTTCGTGATTTCAGTTTCGTTTTCAGTGATTGCGCTTACTACGCTCGCGCAGTAATAGCGCTCGCTCCGGTCGTGCAAGCATTAGTTATATCTACTTTGTAGGAAACATTTCAGCAATTATTGTATTTTAATAGCCACATTCATCAAAACATGACATGAATTAGAACAGTACAGACTTCAATAATCATAATGATTTTCGGTGTTGACTTAGTAGGTCATAAAAACTGTTAGGGCCATAAAATGACGTAAAAATTTTCGCGCTCGCTTCGCTTGCGCATTGATAGCTCTCGCTGCGCTCGCGCAAGCCTTTGTTTTATCTACTTTGTAGGTAATATTTCAGATTTTTTTTGTATTTTAATAGCCACATGCATCAAAACGAGTTTATAATTGGAACAGTTACAACCTTCAATAATCATAATGATTTTTTTACCTTAAAATAAGTGGATATCAAGTTAAACCTTTGTCTCATCAGTGTTAACTTAGAAGGTCATAAACACTGTCAGGGTCATAAAAGGTCGTAAAAATTTTTCGCGCTCGCTTCGCTCGCGCAGTGATGGCGCTCGCAAGTATTTGTTATACGTACTTTGTTGGATACATTTCAGCAACTTTTGTATTTTAATAGCCACATTCATCAAAACATGACATAAATTGGAACAGTACAGACTTCAATAATCATAATGATTTTTACCTTTAAATAAGTGGATATCAAGTTTAACCTTAGGGTCATCGGTGTCGACTTAGTAGGTCATAAAAACTGTCAGGGTCATAAAATGACGTAAAAATTTTCGTGCTCGCTTCACTCGCGCATTGATAGCTCTCGCTGCGCTCGCGCAAACCTTTGTTTTATCTACTTTGTAGGTTTTATTTCAGCATTTTTTGTATTTTAATAGCCACATGCATCAAAAGGAGTTTATTAATTGAAACAGTACAACCTTCAATAATCATAATGAATTTTTACCTTAAAATAAGTGGATATCAAGTTTAACCTTAGGGTCATCGGTGTTGACTTAGAAGGTCATAAAAACTATAAGGGTCATAAAAAGACGTAAAAAATTTTCGCGCTCGCTGCGCTCGCGCAAACCTTTGTTTTGTCTACTTTGTAGGTTATATTTCAGCATTTTTTGTATTTCAATAGCCACATGTATCAAAACGAGTTTATAAATTGAAACAGTACTACCTTCAATAATCATAATTAATGTTTACCTTAAAATAAGTGCATATCAAGTTTAACCTTAGGGTCATCGGTGTTGACTTAGAAGGTCATAAAAACTGTAAAGGTCATAAAAAGACGTAAAAAATTTTCGCGCTCGCTGCGCTCGCGTAAACCTTTGCTTTATCTACTTTGTAAGTAATTTTTCAGCATTTTTTGTATGTTAATAGCCACATGCATCAAAACAAGTTTATAAATTGAAACAGTACAACCTTCAATAATCATAATGATTTTACCTTAAAATAAGTGGATATCAAGTTTAACCTTTGTGTCATCAGTGTTGACTTAGTAGGTCATATAAACTGTCAGGGTCATAAAAGGTCGTAAAAATTTTTCGTGATTTCAGTTTCGTTTTCAGTGATTGCGCTTACTACGCTCGCGCAGTAATAGCGCTCGCTCCGGTCGTGCAAGCATTAGTTATATCTACTTTGTAGGAAACATTTCAGCAATTATTGTATTTTAATAGCCACATTCATCAAAACATGACATGAATTAGAACAGTACAGACTTCAATAATCATAATGATTTTCGGTGTTGACTTAGTAGGTCATAAAAACTGTCAGGGTCATAAAATGACGTAAAAATTTTCGCGCTCGCTTCGCTTGCGCATTGATAGCTCTCGCTGCGCTCGCGCAAGCCTTTGTTTTATCTACTTTGTAGGTAATATTTCAGAATTTTTTTGTATTTTAATAGCCACATGCATCAAAACGAGTTTATAATTGGAACAGTTACAACCTTCAATAATCATAATGATTTTTTTACCTTAAAATAAGTGGATATCAAGTTAAACCTTGTCTCATCAGTGTTAACTTAGAAGGTCATAAACACTGTCAGAGTCATAAAAGGTCGTAAAAATTTTTCGCGCTCGCTTCGCTCGCGCAGTGATGGCGCTCGCAAGTATTTGTTATATGTACTTTGTTGGATACATTTCAGCAACTTTTGTATTTTAATAGCCACATTCATCAAAACATGACATAAATTGGAACAGTACAGACTTCAATAATCATAATGATTTTTACCTTTAAATAAGTGGATATCAAGTTTAACCTTAGGGTCATCGGTGTTGACTTAGTAGGTCATAAAAACTGTCAGGGTCATAAAATGACGTAAAAATTTTCGTGCTTGCTTCACTCGCGCATTGATAGCTCTCGCTGCGCTCGCGCAAACCTTTGTTTTATCTACTTTGTAGGTTTTATTTCAGCATTTTTTGTATTTTAATAGCCACATGCATCAAAAGGAGTTTATTAATTGAAACAGTACAACCTTCAATAATCATAATGAATTTTTACCTTAAAATAAGTGGATATCAAGTTTAACCTTAGGGTCATCGGTGTTGACTTAGAAGGTCATAAAAACTGTAAGGGTCATAAAAAGACGTAAAAAATTTTCGCGCTCGCTGCGCTCGCGCAAACCTTTGTTTTGTCTACTTTGTAGGTTATATTTCAGCATTTTTTGTATTTCAATAGCCACATGTATCAAAACGAGTTTATAAATTGAAACAGTACTACCTTCAATAATCATAATTAATTTTTACCTTAAAATAAGTGGATATCAAGTTTAACCTTAGGGTCATCGGTGTTGACTTAGAAGGTCATAAAAACTGTAAAGGTCATAAAAAGACGTAAAAAATTTTCGCGCTCGCTGCGCTCGCGTAAACCTTTGCTTTATCTACTTTGTAATTAATTTTTCAGCATTTTTTGTATGTTAATAGCCACATGCATCAAAACGAGTTTATAAATTGAAACAGTACAACCTTCAATAATCATAATGATTTTTACCTTAAAATAAGTGGATATCAAGTTTAACCTTAGGGTCATCGGTGTTGACTAAGTAGGTCATAAAAACTGTCAGGTTTATAAAATGACGTAAAAATTTTCGCGCTCGCTTCGCTCGCGCATTGATAGCTCTCGCTGCGCTCGCGCAAACCTTTGTTTTGTCTACTTTGTAGGTTATATTTCAGCATTTTTTGTATTTTAATAGCCACATGTATCAAAACGAGTTTATAAATTGAAACAGTACTACCTTCAATAATCATAATGAATTTTTACCTTAAAATAAGTGGATATCAAGTTTAACCCTAGGGTCATCGGTGTTGATTTAGTAGGTTATAAAAACTGCCAGGGTTATATAATGACGTAAAAATTTTCGCGCTCACTGGTAAACCTTCGTTAGGTTTACCAAGTATCAAGTAATGATTAATGACTTCAACAATTGACGATATCGAGTTCGACCTAAGAGTCATCTATATTGACTTGATGATTAGGTCATTAAACTGTCGGGGTTATAAAACGCCATAAAAATGTTCACTCGCCCAATAATAGCGCTCGCTACGCTCGCGCAGCTATTCACCTTATTTTCTTTGTAAGAAATGTTTGAGGAACTGTTGTATTCAGTCAAACATTTAAACAGCACAATTTCGTATACTAACCTAACCAAAATGATTAATTACTTTAACAATATAGGATATTGAGTTCGACTTTGAGGGCACCTATGGTGATTTGGCCTAAGAGATCATCGATCTAGACCTCAATGGTCATAAAGACACAAATAACGCGGGCGAAGCCGCGGGTAGCAGCTAGTATGGTATAATTTCATGTTAATTTCTCTTCACAACGTCGGCCATTTGTAAATCATGTCATTTTTATGCCTATACTGTGAAATTCATTCCAAATCATAGGCTTAATATAAAAGATGGTGCAGTGCGAATGTTTTGACAAATTCAATATAATGTTGTATTTGCTATGTACAACAAAACGGCTAAAACGAATGGCACCTAGGTGGGAGTGTGTCCTTGTCTAACAACCTGCCAGTGCTATATATCTACTATACTATGTGTATGGTACATATATGTGGTCCATGCAAAAAAGGGACAAACTCCGTTCAAGGTCTGTGCGTTCATGATCTTGCAGCCTGTTTTGCAGTTTAATTCGCAGTCGAGTTTAATACAGTAAAACGTCGTTGGTAGGTGGTGCTTCGATTGGAATCATGCAACAAATGTAGCGTAGCATATCTAGCGTACTAGTAACTATATGATATCTATGTAAGGAAGACAGATCCGCCTTAAACTGGATAATGAAGTCCAATGTAACCAAGTCAGGATGTCAGCAATTCAATAGTTGTGAAGTGTAGTGAACGTACGGTCGTAGTGATGTGAACTCTACAGTGGATTGTAAAAAAATTGGGACAGTTAATGACATCCTTGGAAACAGAAGATTATTTAGAATTATTAGGTGTAATATAGGCGATACGTGGATTGTGACTAGAGATCTATAGGAAAAAAAAGTGTGCATTTATCAATAGCCCCCCGGTAAAGGAAAAACATCGATAAGAAACCCCCAGGCATGTAATAGGCATGTTGGACACTTTTTTAGTTTTATTATGGCTCCACACGAGTACTGTATTTAGCCAGTGTCAAAGTATTAGAATAAATTCAAGTTTTTATAGATTCTAGTCACAAAGTCGAGTGAAAGTCACATTCAGTCAAGCTTAATTCATATTCTAGTGCAAGTTATACCCTCAGTAAGGATGTGGACTTCACTGAAGGCTTTCAGTGGAATTTTGGTGTGAACGTAAAATGGCAAGTTTTCAACATTGTACGTTTTCCCTACACTTTCACACATTTACCGGGCACTTTATGGTTAATAATCCACAATTATCAGGGACCGGTAAAACTGGCCCTAACACGTGGAAGAACACATGTTTTAGGAAAAATACATTGAGAGCACTCACACTTTTTTACCTTTTACACTTAATTTATTTTTTTAAGGGCCCGGTAGCGTAAGTGGGAGAATGGTCGGCTTAATCTTAAGTTAGGCTTAAGTTTAATCTCCGCCGTGCACCAATGGATTTTTCTATCGAAAAATGTAAGTGCGCTTAACAGTGGCCCTCCGGTGAAGGAAAAACATCTTTAAGAAACCAACAACCCCCGCATGGTGGTAGGACACTATCTAGTGTCCGCCTGGCCAGCTACCATCCTCAAGTTGCAAAGTCTGTCGCCAAACATCTAATGTGTTCCGGCAGCTATCCTTGAGAGCCAGCTCCCATTCTAGGCCTAGCGTGCTTACCATCTTCGACCGCATCATCACTTACCAACAGTTGAGATAGTGGTCAGACGCTATCCAATAAGAAATGAAAAAAATAAGAAGACTGTACCTACGCCGTTTGCATCGTCACTTAACATCAGGTGACATAGAGTCTGTGCAAAAAGATAACCGTCGTAGCGTTCAGATGAACTAACATTCAAAGGTAAGGAAGGCAGGTACATACTACCTACATACATACTATTACATACATACTATTATCGTGTGGTAGTACCACACGATAATGATAAAAGTAGGTACCTACCAAGTATCAAACATTTTTAGTCGTACTAGTAATGACAGCAGTGTTGTCAATGCAACAAAAACAGCAGGGCTAGTATGGCCTTATCCCCGGGGGAAAGACAAAATTATTTCCCTGTTTTTCGCCACTGACAGGAGATCAACACAACAATTAAAACGCTTGGTGAAGTTTAACCCCGAGTTTAGATTTTGTTTCGTATTAAAAAGTTTAAAAAAGAATTGATTAAAAGTCAGCGGGCGTTTATAATTGTCGAAAAACTTTACTTATAATTTGCCTTCTTCACCAAACAAAACACGGATAGGTGGAAAGACAAAATAGTCCCCTTGCCATGCTAGCCCTGCAGGGCCGGTAGTCTCTACATGAATAGCGATTGAATTTCAACCGATAATCGTCGATAAGAAAAGAGATGCAGATAACAACTGTCTAGCTGCATCTCCTTCTACTAGACGTTTGCGATGACAGGACGCATTGCTATCAATGTAGAGACTTCCACCCCTGTAAATTAAAACGACCGACGACCGACGCGACCTCAATTTCTACGACGGTTCTCCTTTTGCACAGACTAGTGGTCAAGTGCGTGTCATGTTTTTTCGTAAGCTAGTGTGCTCGGGGGAAGTTCCAGAATAGTTAAGTTAGTTGAAAATAGTAATACTTCGCTTCGCAAATTAGTTAGATAATTTAAATGCGACTGAGTTAAAATTATACGTCACATGTATTCTCATCGAAGCCATTGTAAGACGTAAGTAGGTAATATAGGATGTTGCTATTATTATTATGAATAACAATTTTATTTGACTATTGATGCCGAACGAATTTTTTTTTACATGTCATTATTTGACCGAACGAGCGAAGGGTGATTTCAGTTTCGTGATTGGCCAAAAATGCTTTTGTCCGTCTGTCCGATCTCGCCTACAGGTCGCATTTTTCAGCCGATTTTGACATAAATTGGCACACAAATTCCTTAATTTATTTAGTTTATTTTGAACCGACTACAAAAAAAGGAGCAGGTTTCTAAATTCGACCGTATATATATATATATATTTATGTTTGTTCGCGGCTAACTTCGTCGTTTATGAACCGATTTTGATTATTCTTTCTTTATTGGAAAGGAGATATCCCAAGTGTGGTACCATGGTAATTTTATCGAGGTCTGATAAGTATATCCAGAAATATTGAGATAAACACCTCAAAATTGGTACTGAAAATGAATAGCGCGACATTGAAGTCGGTTCTTTTTTAGTTTTTAAACGATATTATGTTAATCGCGATTTTTGATTGGGGTAAAGGGGAAATAGTACTTAGCGTTATTTGACGACGGATTTTAATCAAATTTGAGAGGCACACTAAGAACTTAATTCCACACAAGATTTTGCCAAAGGTGAGTGAGTGGAAGGGGAAAAGGGCGAAGTTTTCTGTAGCGCTATTAGCCTATTGGAAAATTCAAGCAAATGAAATTCGATTAAAAGTTGAACTTTCTTCGTTAATTTTGTTCCGCAAATTATTTTTTTGACTTGTATTTTCATTATTTCACTTGTTGGTTGTTACGTAGATAGCTAGGTTCAACTAGGGGTAGAGGGTGAATTCAAAATACAGGTACTTAATAATAATTTAGTTGTTTGAATATATATAATAATATTTGACTCGACCATCATTGTTCCGATAGTTGTTTCTGCTAACGGTCTAATAGCGAAAAGTCTCGACCAACATCTTAAGAGACTTTCGCTAGACGGCTGGATCAAGGGCCAGATACAGAAGGCGGTACTTCTTGACACGGCACGCATCGTCAGGAGGTTCCTCTCTCTGCAGCCCTAACCACCGGTAGCTTGGGCCCTGCCCCGCTGCTGGTGGCACTCTAGGTTTAGGTTTTTTTATAATATTGTTTATTTTATAATATTTTTTTTATTGTTTTGATATCTATATTGTAAAAAAACCTATACCTAAGATAAGAAAATAAATATGTGCAAAATTTAGTTGTTATATTGCTAGATTTATCAGTCTTATTTCCGCCGAGTATATGGAGTGAATTGGAGTGGAGGGCACTAGAAGAGTTAAACGGAGTAATGGCAGGCCTGAACGGTGGGAGTAGTGCTGTAGGGCCCGTCCAAGGTGTCTCCAGTCCAGAGGCTGCGCGTCAGGGTTGGATCGTAGGATCCTGCAGCGGAACTGCGCTGGTACGGTGATCCTGGAATTGCCGAGGTTACGGGTCAGTGAGGCCTGTGCGCAGACGGCCCCCGTATCGCCATGTAATTACTCTTAATTGCGATAGGTACCACTACATAGTAATTAAGCTTAAACACTAGTTTTAAAAGAACAACCATATTAGGAACTCACCCCAGCGGGAAAATATAAACACACGGCACAGTGACTATTTAGGCTAGACAGCCTTCCTGATGTAGTCAAATTTTCTGAAATTAATATTTTTAGGTAAAAGTTTGAGTAGGCCGATATGCGTTCGCGCCGTACGCAGTTGCCGAATAACGGTCTCTCAACCGCACGTAATGTCATTTATCCTGACAGCCGATTGTCTGTCAGTAAGTAAATGACAGATGACAGTAATACGCGACAACGTCGAGTCGATATCACTGTCATTAAAATAAAGTCATTATAATAATAGTATGCTACTTTTCAGAATGTATTGTTTTGTTACGGTACGACCACGGCTATCCTCTGAGCACCACTAAGAATATTTATAAAAAATACGATAAAATATTTATTAAAAGTAAGTTTTTTATATAATAAACGATACATATTGAATAATTTGTACATAGCGATCTCAGATGAGAATATTTTCTTGTTTCATACTTTATAGAGCGTGATATTTCAGTAGTGGGGTTTTAGTTTTTGAACTTATTTTTTATTTCAAGTATTTTGGGGTTTTTGCATAAATTTATACATGCATACATGTCAACATACATACATAGCGATCAACAAACACATAACCTTCCCTATTGCTTCCTTGCAACGCCGCGCCGTGGGGTAAAAATTAGTTTTCTTGACTTGGACGGGATATATCTTGCAAACGCTACCCTTGACAAAAATATGATGTACCAAACTCTACCTTCATTTTAAAATCCCTATTTAACGATACCCCACAATATGGGGTGGGGTAAAACAATTTTTTTCGTTCTTGACTTCGTGCCCTCTAGAGGGCGCCATATTCAATTTCTTGTAACGTTACATAGCCTGCAACCAGCAAACAAATAAGACGCGTCCAACGACACCTCATTTGTCAAATTATGATTAGAATTTTAGAAGTTATGAGGGAACAGATGAACATACATACGTACATACCCACATACCGGTCAAAAACATAACCCTCCTTTTTGCTTCGCCGTAGTCGGGTAAAAAAGCGTGATTGTATGTATGTATGTATATATGTATTATTTAGATCTATATTGATTTATTGATAAGTGCCATTGCAACTTGTTGCAATGTTACATGGTAGATAAGTGACGATGCGGTCGAGGATAGTAGGCCTAAAATCGGAACTGGCTCTCCGAGTTATATATTTTAGGGAAATAGCAAGAGCGAACATAATAATACACCGAGTAAGCGATATGAATGACTTTATTACAAGTACTCAATATAGTACATATAAAATAACAGTATTTATCTAAACACCCTGCAAAGGACAGCTACCGTACCACAGATAATTTGTTTATACCTGAATAATGACTGAATAATCGTTTGTCTGCAATCTCGCCTGATGGTAAGTGACGATGCAGCAGAAGGTGGAGCACGATGGCTCAGTAGATACCTATTCACTCTTGACTTGAACATTCAGAGATTGTATTCTGGGTAGATCTGATTCTTCTGTACGCATCGGTCTCCGGATGAACTTAGATAAGACCAAGATCATGTTCAACGAAAATGTTATTCCAGAACCGATTGCCCTAAACGGAGTTCCTCTCGAAGTTGTTCACGAATATGTCTACCTTGGGCAAATCTTGCAGATCTTGGGTAGAAACAACTTCGAAAAGGAAGCTCGCAGAATAATACAGCTGGGATGGGCAGCATTTGGAAAACTTCGTCGAGTCTTTTCATCGCCAATACCGCAAAGCCTGAAGACGAAAGTCTTTAACGAGTGCGTCCTACCTGTTATTACCTACGGAGCCGAGACGTGGACGCTGACAGTGCGACTGGTTCATCAATTCAAAGTCGCTCAGCGAGCTATGGAGAGGGCTATGCTTGGAGTCTTTATGAAGAATCAAATTCGAAATGAAGTCCTCCGTCAGAGAACCAAAGTTATCGACATAGCTCAAAGGATCAGCAAGCTGAAGTGGCAGTGGGCTGGTCACATCTGTCGTAGAACCGATAACCGTTGGGGTAGACGTGTTCTAGAGTGGAGACCACGGCTCGGTAAACGTAGTGTAGGGCGCCCTCCAGCTACGTGGAGCGATGATATACGCAAGCTGGCTGGCAGTGGTTGGAAACAGAGAGCTGAAGATCGAGCTCAGTGGCGTGCCATAGGTGAGGCCTATGTCCAGCAGTGGACGGAGATAGGATGATGATGATTATTCAGGGTAAAAAAAATGGAAAGACCATTCTTTTTTGCCGTTCTAATGATAAAGGTTAGAACCAAAGCGCTTCATCCGTATTTTAGGTATGTCTAACATACAAATGTTTCTCGACAATTTTCCAACAAGAGTGTGGTAGCTGGCCAGGCAAAGACTAGATACAAACGAATATATTGTAATACATGTACCTATACACTTACATGCTAGTTGCTTTAACTAAACGAAATTTAACTAAAAATAATGATATCTATTTAATATGGTCTACTATAACTATATTAACATGATCAAAGATTTTTTTTTATGCGAAAATGGGTATCGATGGACCCCTATCTCACCTGATGTTAAGTGACGATGCGGTCGATGATGTAGCGCGCTTAACCAAAAGATACCTATTCACTCGCGACTTGAAAACCCCTATTTGTATCTAATCGGAAACATCAAACTCACTCTCAAGGAAAGCTGGACTTATATAAGGTAACAGGACAAGCACGACGCTCGCCTGATGGTAGGCGATGACGTCTACCTATTACAGACACAGCGGTATGCAACATTCTGGACTGCCAGAACCTTGCATGTCACTGCACTGCGCCTGTTACCTTGAGACACAAAGATATTAAGTCTCACATGCCCTGTAATTTCACTGGACACCTGGACATTCCATTTCCGTCCACAGCTGGACATAGGCCTCTACCATGGCACGCCACTGAGCTCAATCTTCAGCTATTTCACTCCAACCGCTGCCAGCCAACTTGCGTATGTCACAGCTACACCAAGAAACTAAATAGTGTCTTACAACCATGCCAGGAGTTGGGATTGCTTAACGATGTTTTTCCTTCACAGGAAGGCCGCTGTGAAAGCACACAAAAAGTTATCCAAACATGTAGCGACAAAGATATTTAGTCTTTAGTCTATATTATTTCTGAGGCTAACAGTGTGTTAGCTTATTATTTTATGTTCATTTTAACCACATCCTGTAAATACCACCTCATTAAATATATTTTGTATTTTCAAAACAAAATCTGTGTGTAGTGTGCTACTTGAATATACGTGTTTTAAATAATGAAATAAATTAATCTTAATACCATAAATAATTATTAACTTACTATAATTTTCTAATATTTCTTTATATCAAAAATAACGGAAAGTCGGGTTTGAATTTACGCTTACAATTTTTAAAACATGGTTGAAAAACTTTAAGGTGATAATAAAAATAAGTGACGTTTAATCGGAAAAGTGGTTAAGTTTTGTATTTTAATAATTATTTGATTACTTAGCTATCTTCTGACGAACGAGATAATAATGATATCTTTATATCTTCTTAATTATTATGTTTGCCTAGTATTTACCGTTTAATGTTCATTTAGATAAAGAGAAAATGAGGTTCTAAATTAACTATAATTTATTTATTTAACCGATGTTGTAGCTCTCTGATTTATTACAATTGTCTTTCATTTTTACGTCTTTTAAAATAAAATTAGAAAATAATGGGATTGACAGTGCAAGTGGTTTGCACTGGATTAAGTAAGTACATACGTTTTTTTTTTCTGCCGACTTCCAAAAAGTTTTTTTTTAAAATATATGTTTGTTACGCAATAACTCCGCCAATTTTGAACTGATTTGAATAATTATTTTTTTAGGGTTCCGAACCTTAAAAGGAAAAAAGGAACCCTTATAGGATCACTTTGTTGTTCGTCTATCTGTCTGTCTGTCCGTCTGTCAAGACCCTTCATAGGTATTGACAGTTTAAGAGGTGGGTATAAGTGCTTGCTTCTTGCCAAATTTCATGATTCTAGGTCAATGGGAAGTAACCTATAGGTTGATAATTAAAGTTACCCTATAGGTTGTATAAATATGTTGAAAATTATGGTAAATTTTGGTACTACAAGTTTATGCGAAAATCTAAATTTACTCATATCTTTTTAGCGTGTTGACTCAGGACCTTGATTTTTATACACCCCATAGGGACTAAAGACCTCAGTATCTGTTATAAATTTCAACTTGCTGAGTCCACCCGTTGCTGACAAAATCGGTGGTGACACACGGACAGACGGACAAGAAAGTGATCTTACAAGGGTTCCTGTTGTACCTTTTTAGGTACGGAACCCTAAAAACCATGATAGTTTTAAAAATCATAAAGCATTGTTGTTGCTTTTCTAAAATTTGTGTATTTTTGGAACTAAACAACAATGCTTATTTATATAAATGCAGGTTTGAATAACTGTTTAGTGGCTATTTCAAATTTATTGAGTTCTAAATATTGACCCAGGGCACATGAGTAAAGTTTTCTTTACTCATGTGCCCATGGAGCTTCGTATAGTAGCAAATCACACCTCGAAAGACTACTTTACTGGGTTTTCTATCGTCCTAGTACATATTCTGGTTGTGGTTGCATTTCTGGTCTTATTTTCAGAATAAAGAGTGCCCCTTTTATTATTAACTTACACAGGACACATTAAAGTAACCGCAGATTTGTATGGAAATTACAATGTTACTTATTATTCACACTAGACGGCGCTTTTCAATTCCATACAAATCTTTGTTTACTTTAAAGTGATCGAGTAAGTATACCAATCTGAAGAAACTCGCACTAGGAGCTCAGACCTGGAAGAGAACGGTAAGAACTCAAACGTGCAATAAACAGAAATGCTGAATGTAGTTCCATTCCAGTATGCAGTCTTTGTGGCTGTATGGGCATCATGTTTGCCTGGCCCTCTTCAACTCTTCGCATCTTCGAGTCAGCCAACACCACCCTTGATCGGCCAATGACGGAGTCAGAAGTGGCTCTTTTCGGCAGCATGACATCTATAGGAGCCATGATTGGTACACCTATACTTGGGTTCCTGCTGGATAGAATTGGAAGGAAGAATTGTACGATACTGTCTTGCTTGATGGGCGTGGTAATTTTATATTTTATTTCTTTGTTTTCGTCAAAATTGAGCATCTCACCCTCTCGGAAACCCGGTTTGAAAAATAGAACCTACAGGCACCGATTATATAACAGCTACATTTTTACGTAAAGATGAAAAAAAAATCTTAGAAAAGGTATACATAGGGTTCTTTTGCCTAATGTTGGCGCTGCCAGTTGCATTTTCGTGGTTAAGATACTTATTTTAGTTATGCACTGTGCCCAGCTTTCAAAGATGGTCGCTGATACAATTTAGTTACGAGGATTCTAGTGGCATGTGAAGTTCCAAGGCAAATCTATGATAATCAAGATTTAGAAACCTCAAGTTACCTGCGCAAAAAAGAGATGCAAAAAACACTGTTTTTACCATTGCCACTCAAAAAAGAGCACTTTATTCATCGATAGCAGTGAATAAAACGCTCTTTTACTCACTCGGTGAATAAAAACATTTTGAATTTGGAACAAGCACGAAATACGAATTGTGGTCAAAAAATAAATAAATCTTGCTGAAAATGTCTACTGGCTAGCTAAATGAAGGTATACCATAGAAGCTGTATAATTAAATAAAAAAAAGAATCTTGCCAATTTTGGTTAAAATATTTTGTGTTTTCACTATGGCTCCACACGATTAATGTATTCAGCCAAAATCAAATATTAAAATTGTTCACGATTTTGTAAATTCATGTTGAGTCAAAATCACATTTCTGGCCATGTTGAAGTCACAGTCTAGTGCAAGTTTTTAAACTAACCCTTTTTAAAGATTTGAACTTTACTGAAGATTTTCAATGGTATTTTTGTAAGAATACAACATATACCACGTTTTTAGGGTTCCGTACCCAAAGGGTACAACGGGACCCTATTACTAAGACTCCGCTGTCCGTCTGTCTGTCTGTCTTTCTGTCTGTCTGTCTGTCTATCTGTCTGTCTGTCTGTCTGTCTGTCTGTCTGTCTGTCTGTCTATCTGTCTGTCTGTCTGTCTGTCTGTCCGTCTGTCACCAGGCTGTATCTCATGAACCGTGATAGTTAGACAGTTGACATTTTCACAGATGATGTATTTCTGTTGCCACTATAACAACAAATACTAAAAACAGAATGAAGTTAAAAATAATAGAGGGTCTCCATACAAGAAACGAGTTTTTTTCGGCATTTCACGCCATCTATGAACGCTTACTTAGGTAAACGTCCCATAGATGGCGTTATATTGAAATGTCGATCCTTAACTCCTTTGTTAGATGTTAGATGGCGTTATAAGAAATAAAATGTTTATTAATTACTATTTTTTGCTGGAGAAAAATTATAGTGGTATTTTATGCTCGATCTTATAAAATACTGTAGTTTGGTACGGAACCCTACTAGTGCGAGTCCGACTTGCACTTGGCCAGTTTATTCAACATTGTGCTGTTTTCCTACACTAGCACACATTCACCGGCACCAAATGGCTTATAATCCACATTTATTACACACTAATAATAAAATATGATAAATATACTAAATACTATACTACTCTTTATTTTCTCGCAGTCAATGGTAAAAAGAAGATTACACGACTCGTGAATAAAACATTTAATCTCGGTCCTTGTATCGCTCGCTCCGCTCTGGATTCTACTCTAGAATCCTTCGCTGCTCTCGGGATCCAACTTAGTCCCTCGAATTAAATTGCCTTTTTATTCACTTGTTGTATAATCTACTATTGTGCTAGTCTGTCTGTAGTAATGAGATGAACATTTTACGCCTATCGGTCCAATTTCGATTTAAAAAATAAGTCACAAAAGCCTGTTACATGCTAAATATTAATTTTTATAAATATTTAAAACTTTTCTGACAGTTTTTATTTCGATTTTTGATACTTAATTATTGTTTACAGTTCGGCTGGGCGATGATAGCATTCAGCTCTCAAGTAGAAGTGGTAATGACAGCGATTTTCACCTGCGGCCTCGCCGGTTCTGTATTCCTGGTAGCTCCCGTATATGTTGGAGAGCTTTGCGAGGAGTCCATCAGAGGAGCTATGTGTTCTGGTACCATGGTCGTCTACGCTGCAGGAATGCTTGTTTCATATCTACTAGGAGGGTAAGAATCTTTTACTCACTAAATAGTTTTGTGTTCCTAGTAGTTGCCATGTATGTTTTGTATCGGCCTCAATTATTATTATTGAATTATAAAAATACCGTTTGCATCCAGCTTAAAAATGCAAAAAGCAGTTTTTTTTACAATATTTAGGCACTACAGAAAAATGAAGTTTGTTTTATAATTATGTAGCAACAATTTATTAAAGGTCAGAACCTGGATTACGTTCACGTCTTCTAAAGTAGGGTCAATTTAATAGATCACATTTGACATCTGTCACTCTTAGCTTCATAGTAAGGTTACTTGCTTAAAAACATCGATTCAATTGATGAATCGATACGCATTAACCCATACAAGACTGATGTTAGTTTGATGTTATTCGAAATAACCAATTTTCCGGCAGCTTTTAATGAGAAATACAATTAGTATTTACGTTATTCAGTGTTATTTACTTGTTTATTTTGCGTTAATATTAAATTGATAAGACACATTAATACAAATTATACAAATCGGAAATTGTACATATTTAAACGATTTTATATGTATTTATGGATGAGAAAGTAGCTCCATAGAAAATGGCCCAATAAAATAAAAAAACATACTCAAATGTACCTATGGATCTAACGTTTAGTAGTTTATCGTTAGTTTTTTAACCCAAATTATTATTGATTTTAGTTCCTATTCAATTATTTTTGTATTTTTTTAGTCAAAGAATAATATTATGTGTTAATTACAATCACAGTGTAGTTATTTTATAGTTAAACATCCTTCACACGTAATCATTGCATTCAATTTAACCTATCGACTGATCAATCATTTGATTTTTAAGGTAGCATCCCTAGTTTTTATAAAGTAAAAGTGTTCACTGACGTAACTTTGTACTGACGTTTAGTTTTTTAGAACAAAAATTGTTTATTATGTTTAAAATGAATTATTAGTCAAAGTAAATCTTAAAAACGCTTTCTTTTGTAATTATTAGAATAATAAATATGTATTTGTAACTGAAAAATGTTCAGTAATAATGCAGTTCTGACTTTGAAATAATTAATAATTTTATGTGCCGTTCATTACAAGGTTACGTTGTTGAATTTTGATTGACTCTACTTATAGTCCAGTCATTTGGTAGTTTTACCTGGAAAGTTTTTCGGGAGTTTTGAAAATGGGTGATTTCATAAATTTTGACTTGCAATTTCCGAATCTGAATTTTGCCACCTCGTATGTATGCCGCTCGCGCCGCCATCTTGGAAAAATAGCGGCAGAAAACAGTTTTTCGACAATATCTCCTTTCCAACTCATTCTACGATAAAAACGTCCTCTACGAAATTAAACCAGAGAAAATTTTCTACAATTTATGTTATAACATATTTTTTCTTCACATCAATAGTTTCAGCGTACAAGCGCCGCAAAGTGTTCTCTAACACGTGTCATGGCCAAATAGCTCATTTCCACATCACCTTGTAGCGCTTTTTAGTTATCGGAACCTAAAAGGTACCAACGGATCTCTATTACGTCCGTACGTCTATCTGTTTTAGCTTAAACTTGTAACATAATACATACATAGAAACTTGAAATAATTACTATGGCTCATATAACCACAAAAACTAAATACAGAATAAAGTTAAAAATAAAGGCGGGTCCCCATACAAGAAACGTGTATTTTCAGGTGTTTTATGCTCGATATTATAAACCGTAAGATATTTTGTTCACAGTGTGTCATTTTTCCGGCAAATTTTGTTCAAACGGAACTTACGTGTCCGACTCCTACTTGACCAGTATATTTTTTACAATCAATAATTCAGCGGCAATCGCTAAGCCCAATGGCTAAGGCGTCGGCCTGGCGATCGAGAGGTAGTTAGGGTATGAGTTTGATCCCCACCCAATGTATTGACGTGAACCCAAGCACATTTAGTGTACCCATACAATGTATGGGAATGAACAAAATGCTCAACAATGGGGATGGAAAAGAAACAAGACCGGGCTAATTCCTGTCACCACACTCGAGCCCCCAGCTCAAGAAAACTTTTTTAAACTAAGAAACTTAATTTCTAGCAAATGCCAAACAAAAAGGCATGTTATAAAGCCTGCGGATGTGGAAAGCTGGGTAAAAGTGCACTTGTTCAATGCGTTAATTATTGAGCACGTCGAAATCTACACAATCACCAATTTTCAAAACTCCCGGAAAAATTTCCAGGTAACCTACTGTTTTGAGCACCAAATGACTGTATTATTCTGGTTGTCGGTTGATTGGTTGTTTTGCAATTCGCTCGAAGGTACTTAACGACAAACGAGTCGATACACGAGACGACGACGAGACAAACGAGTCGAGACACGAGACGACGACGAGACAAACGAGAGAAAACAACGAGGGTTATTTGCTCAATTTTTTTCTGTAGCAAAAATGATTCCGACGAATTGAGAACTTCCTCCTTTATGTGAAGTCATTTAAAAACAATTTCCAGATACCTAGAATACCGTACAATGGTATACACAAGTCTGTCACTGACCGCTCTGGTGACAGCACTGTTGGCTGTCCTCAAAGAATCTCCAACACACCTCATGGCTAAAGGACTGGAAAAGGTAAAAAAATAATGTAATATTTTAAAAACTAAAACAACCGACTTCCATGCCCCGCGAGTCTATTTCAGTAGCAAGCTGCCCTCCGGGCCAAGTTGAGGGCCCGGTGGCGTAATCGGTCGGCTTTGATACAGTGGTACCGAGTTCAAACCTCGCCGTGCACCAATGGATTTTTATATCGAACAATGTATGTGCGCTTCTCACAGTGGCCCTCCAGTGAAGGAAAACATCGTTAATAAACCAACAACCCCCCCCCCCCCCCCGCATGGTGGCATGACACTATCTAGTGTCCACCTGGCCAGCTACCACCCTCAAGTTAGAAAATCCGACGCCAAACATCTAATGTGTTCCGGCAGCTATCCTTGAGAGCCAGTTCTCATTCTAGGCCTAGCGTGCTTACCATCTTCGACCGTACCATCAGCTACAGGTGACACCAGCAGGTGAGATAGTGGTCAAACGCTAGCCTATAAGATATTTAAAAAAAAGTTTGAGACGTTTATCGTCGTTTTAATGTGAACGTACCGGCTTTTGTTCGCGTGTATTTACTTCGGATGTGCTCCGACCAGGTTTCAACCTAATACGTAGGTCATCGTCTGGGAGCGGCTAGGATGGCGGCAACGCACGTCGTATCGCCCGCGCTTCCCGGCGCAACTGTTTATCGTCGTGTCTGGAGATACTTATCAGATTTCGATAAAATGACAATGGGCCACCTTGAAAATGTACCCTACCGATTTAAAACACAACATTTCAGTGATTCCACCTAGATTTAATCATATTAACTATAAAAGAAGTTAAAGTCACCTTCGCTTATAGTATAGGAATCTCTCATAGGAAATTAAAAAATTTTCAAGAATTTTGTCGGCTGCTCTAGGGAAGCCATTTAAGATAAAGAAGCCACGGGCAAGATGGCCAATACTAGCGCGGCCCCATCTTGACCCATCTCGGCGGAGGACTGCTTACCTCAGGTTTTTAGTGGGTATACCCTTCTGGCAGTGACTCCCACATAACCATCTCGCTCCCCCGGGCGTGTGTGATAGTGATGATAGTGATATCCATAAAGGATTTTCCTGGGTCAAAAAAAAAAGGGAAGCAATTTTACTTTTAGATACGAAAGTTGCATTGTCACCGTTTACTTGTTTCCAGGAAGCAGCAGCATCAATAGCCTTTTACAGAAGTGTGAAACCAGACTCCAAAGAAGTTCTGAAAGAAATGAATGTGATCAGAAGGACACTAAATCCAGATATGGATGGTGAGTTTCAACGTGTGCGTACTGCATATTTCCTCCTTTCATTTCCATATTTCCATTTTCCTGCTTTCATTTTTTAACCGACTTCACAAAAAAAGGAGGAGGTTCACAATTCATCGGTTTTTTTATTATGTACTAGCAGCCCGCCCCGGTTTCGCACGGGTAGAACATATATGCCTACAAAATTTGCATCGGTTTGTTGCATCGAATACAAAATATTAACATATTTAACAATCATCGTCATATTTCAACCAATTTACACAAAACCTTAACGAATTATGCACCTAAGACCTAAACCTTCCTCATAAACACTCTGGCTATTGGTAAAAACCGCATGATAATCCGTTCAGAAGCTATTGAGATTATTGCGAACAGACAGACAGACGCAGTGATGGATATTGTTTTATAATACTTACGTAGTGATATTGGACGGCCCTTTGGCGTAAAGGATAGTTACCCTGATTCTGATCCGAGGGTCGTTGGTTCTAATCCTCTATATACCTACCAATTAAAGTTTTATGTGCATTTATTAATCATGGGTTTTCGGGGATCATTAAATCTACCAGTAATTAAGATAGTTTAAAAACTAAAACAACTGACTTTAATGCCCCGCGAGTCAATTTCAGTAGCAAGTTTGAGACGTTTATCGTCATATCTCTGAAGATACTTATCACATCTCAATGAAATTACAATGGGACCACTTCTAAAACGTACCCTACCGATTACAAAAATAATCATTCAAATCGGTTCACAATTGACGGAGTAATCGTAATAAAAAGAAAAAATAAACATACACACGAATTGAGAACTTCCTTCTTTTTGGTAGTCGGTTGAAAAGTAGCTTACCACCAAGGAAAACATCTGCCGCCGTAACCTTACGGCGTTTCCCGACGCAAAAAGTAAGGGGTTTAACGTGTGTATCTGTGTGTCTGCCTGTAGCATCTTAGCACCCAACCGGATGAACCGATTTTGATTTTATTATTGATAGTTTTTTTTTATAGATGTCTTCATCTCGAGAGTTCTTAGCTTTGATTCATGAAAATTCGTTCAATCGTTTTAAAACTATGAGCTTTAATCAACTTTCATAGGTCTGATCAATTCGAAAATCTTCTTTTTCAACGATATTGTAAGAACATGGAAGCATTGACCTGATCTCCTGGACTCTACAGAATACTCAAATCCTCACCAACTTACAGCTCAGATTTTAAATGTCGTGTTTATAGTCATTGGAATGCTTTTAATGAAAAGATTATACATAGATCAGTCGGGGTGGTTTAAAATATTATATTATATATATAGATCATTATTATTTTATACAATAGATCATATTATTATACTATATTGACTTCAAATTGATTGTGATCGGTGGGGATCTACAGAAAAGCTAAGCTTATAATAATATTTTCGTAGTAACTATGACCTATTCTGTGGTTTCACTACAAATATTTAATTAATTTTGCGATGCGTGTATGTGAAATCCGTGATATCTTCTAGAGTTTTCATTAGAACTATATACTGTAAAGGACAATTTCAATCTATAATATATGGCCAAACTACTTAACGTAATTATTTTGATAAGGGTTAATACTATATACTTGAAAATAGCCCTGGAAGTTATGTAATATTTTTTAACAAAAAATTAAAGATTAAAATGGTTACTGTGAGTCATCCTTAAGAGATAGACATATGCTGTTGCGGAATCTTTTGTAGATCTTATTAAGTTGTACAACTCTTCCATAGAAAATATTCTTCCATCTGTTTTCAATTGAGCAGCGTTCGTAAGAAACCTGTTTTATCGACCGTTTTTTTGTCGACTTAGGTTGCAAATTAGGTCTCCACGAATGCACCTTTGATTTAAACGGGATAATATAGCCTTTTTTCATTTCAAAAGTCCATTCTATATATTAATGAAAGAATTTTTGAAATCGGTCCCGTAGTTTTTGAGCCAAATCATTACAAACATACAAAAATACAAATGTTCTCTCTTTATAATATTAGTATAGATGTTCACCGATTATTCGAAGATGTCTGAACTGATTTGAAAAATCCTTTTTAGGGTTCCGTAGCCGAATGGCAAAAAACGCAACCCTTATAGATTCATCATGTATGTCTGTCTGTCTGTCTGTCTGTCTGTCTGTCTGTCCATCCGTATGTCTCAGCCATTTTATTCCGAAACTGTTAGGACTACAGAATTGAAACTTGGTAGGTAGATGTATTCTGTGAACCGCTTTCCGATTTTTATACAAAAATAAAAAATATTAAAGTTTAAGGGGGGCATCCCATACATGGAACTGAAACAAAAAAAAATTTTTTCTTCAAACCTATACGTGTTGGGTTTTTTTTTTTTTTTTATACCGAACTGGGTAGCACTTGATCACTATCTCACCTGATGTTAAGTGATGATGCGATCGATGATGTAGCGTGCTTACCCAGAAGATACCTATTCACTCGCGATTTGAAGACCCCCATATTGTACTTAATCGGAAACACAGACTCAGGCAGGGTATTCCATTCCTTAGCGGTTCGTATGATGAACGAAAAAGCAAATCGCTTCGTTCGGGTAGATGGTATATCCACCATAAATCGGTGGCGCCTTTTAGTGTCTCTGGATGTCCGATTATAAAATGGGGATGGTGGAATCAAATCATGCAGTTCCATTGCACACTCTCCGAAATGTATCCGATAGAAAACCGATAAACAAGCGACTTTGCGGCAATGCGCGAGACTCTGGAGTCTCTTGCTTACTAATAGGTCATCGCTGATGAGTTTTTTGGCTCTCCTCTCAATAGCTTCCAGTGTCTCCAGCTGGTATTTAGCAGAACCATCCCAAAGGTGAGAACAGTACTCCATACACGACCGGACTTGTGCTTGGTAAAGATTAAGCAACTGTCCCGGTGTGAAGTACCGTCTCACCTTAGCCAAAATGCCAAGCTTTTTTGAGGCTAGCTGGGCTCTAGACTCAATATAAGAGCCGAAATTGAGAGTTGGTGTCAAAGAGATGCCAAGAAGCTCGAGATTGTTACTTATCGGAACGGACACATACCGGAAAGTAGGAGCCAGTAGAAATGGGCTCCGTTTAGCGGAGAAAAGTCACGCCTGGGTTTTCGCAGCATTGAACTTGACCAGATTGGCATCGCCCCAATCAGAGACTGCCTTCAAAGAAAAGTTCAAGCGTTCGACCATCGCTTCTCTATGAGACTGGATTTGTAATGCACTGGTTCGTGCGTTGGATGTATAACTCTCTACAACAGTGCTGTCATCTGCGTACCCAAAGATACCGGGTTTAAGCAGGTCATTAATATGCAGCAGAAAAAGTGTTGCAGAGAGTACTGATCCTTGAGGGACTCCGGCATTTATAGCCAATTGGTCGGAAGAACAGCCATCGATGACCACTCGAATCGACCGATCCCTTAAGAAATCTGCTATCCAAACACATAAACCAGTGGGCAGGCCGTATGAAGGAAGCTTGCTAATAAGGCTATCGTGCCAAACCCTGTCGAAAGCCTTCGAGATGTCAAGAGAGACGGCCAGCGCCTCGCCGTGGTTCTCGATGGCTTCGCTCCAGATGTGCGTGGCATACGCTAGAAGATCCCCAGTAGACCGATTTCGGCGAAACCCGTATTGTCGGTCACTGAGGAGATCGTTCACTTCTAGGTATGCCAAGAGCCTATGGTTCCGTACACGTTCCATAGTCTTACAGAGTATGGAAGTGACTGAGATAGGCCTGTAATTGACAGGGTCTGCACGACTACCCTTTTTCGGCACGGGTTGCACGTTTGCTTGCTTCCAGGACTTAGGCACTTGACCAGTCGTCATAGACAAGCGAAAGAGGCGTGTCAAAATAGGAGCCAACTCAGGCGCACACGTCCTCAAGACTACAGCTGGTATACCGTCTGGACCACTAGCTTTGTTCACGTCTAGATTGCGCAACGCTTTGCGTACTTCAGTCTGACGAATGCGGATTTCCGACATAATCGTCCCGCAAGTCGGCAGACTAGAAGGTACAGCATTGCCAGCATCTAAACGTGAAGACTCCGCAAACAGAGTAGCAAATAAATTCGCTTTCTCTTCAGCCGAGTGTGCTAGTGATCCATCGGGTTTCAGTAGTGGAGGCAGTGAGGGACGGCAGAAGTTCTCTTCGATCGACTTCGCCAGGGACCAGAACGCTTTGCTACCCGAGGGGTAAGAAGCAAGTTTGTTCCCTGTTCGGCGTATGTGATCGAAGCGAGCCTTCTTGAGAGCCTTTTTGCAGGACTTGGCGGCTAAGTTAAAGGCTTTCTTCTTTTCGCGTACATCTCTAGTCTTGCGGGTTCGAGCATCAGCCCAGGCTAAGTAAGCTTTATGTTTTGATGCTTCTGCATCTCTACATTTGGCATTAAACCATGGACGAGCTTTGCTTGACATCGGAACGTCAGAAAATGGTATGAAATATTCCATACCCTGACGTAACACTTCTGTCACAGCATCCGCGCAAGCTGAGGGATCGCTCGAAGAAAAACATACCTGCCGCCAAGGATAAGACGCGAAAAAACAACGCATCTCATCCCAATCTGCTGACCTGTATCGCCACACCCGCCGGGTGCCTTTTTGGCTGGGATCGGGCGGGGAGTAGACGGATACAGACTTCACCAGACAGTGGTCGGAGCTACCTAAGGGTGATGAAACCGACACCGAGTAGCGGCCTGGTTCTGTTGTCAGCAGAAGGTCCAAGCAATTGGCTGTATGGCCATCAACGTCCGGTATCCTTGTTGCTCCCTGGACCAACTGAGTGAGGTCTAGCGTTAAAGCAAGCTTTTGCATCTCTCGACCAGCGTGGTCTGTGCTCTGGTATGGGTATAGTCAGTCTTGATGATGGGCGTTAAAATCCCCCAGAAGCACTAATTGAGCAGAAGAATACCTCTGTTGGGCCACATCAGCCGCCTCACTGAGGTGGTTTGTGAGCCTGTTTGTCTCTTCGTCTCCGCTGTGCGAACGGTAGACACTAGCATAAAGAATTTTCTCTATGCCAGTGTCCACCAAAATCCACATGATGGAAAGTTGAGGGTCTTCAAGGTTGCGGAGACGCCGATAGCAAATGTCATCGCGGGCATACATACAAACTCCCGCCCTCGCCCTAAAGTTATGCTCTAGAACATAGCCTGGGTAGGCAAGGTACGCCACGTCAGCTGGACATTTGATCTGCGTCTCCGTGAGGAACAGAATATGCGGTTTTTCGGTCTCAAGGTGGTGGTGGACCGAGAGGATATTGGAGTGCAAGCCTCGAATGTTTGAGAGGTGCACTTGAAGGGAGAGGACGTGCTGTCTATAGATAGGTCTTTAAAAAGGTTTCTAAAATCATTTTATCTCAAAGTCAATAATTTCAAAGATAGGCGCGTCTAAAGTGGTAAAATATGTGTCCCCCCCCGCTCTAACTTCTAAAGTAAGGGAGTGAAAAATCTAGAAAAAATATATTCTGTAGATTTTAATAAAAACTTTCAACGAAAATTGGTTTGAACGAGATACATTTAGCAGTTTTTGAGATATAGCGACCGCAAGTATAACTTTGTTTTTCATACAAACACTATGAAAAACAAAGTTATTTTTGTAGTTGCGAACAATCAAAGTTATAGAACTACTAACTACTAGTTATACTACTACTCTACTGTGTTACGGAACCCTACGAGTGCGAGTCCGACTTGCACTTGACCAGTTTATTTTGTTTCAAAGGGTATACCGTTCTTTGATGGTCCCATTTAAATTTTAACGAAATCGGTCGAGCCGTTTTTAATGTATCAATATTTGTATCACGATACATTTATGTACCTTGACGACATGCTACTAACTACTGGTACAGATTATATAATAGTTACTAGGTTCATTTCCACGGGAAATGGGACCACCCATTTAAATTTTATCAAGACCCTTTGAGTATTCAGCCAAAGAATACTCAAAGTCAAGACTTGATAAGCATTTCCAGAGATATGACCATGATATCGGTTGAAAATAGTAGTAGTACTATATAGTAATATGTATAGTAATAGTATAGTAATAGTATACTAATAGTATAGTAATAGTATAGTAATAGTATAGTAATAGTATAGTAATAGTATAGTAATAGTATAGTAATAGTATAGTAATAGTATAGTAATAGTATAGTAATAGTATAGTAATAGTATAGTAATAGTATAGTAATAGTATAGTAATAGTATAGTAATAGTATATTAATAGTATAGTAATAGTATAGTAATAGTATACTAATAGTATTGTAATAGTATAGTAATAGTATTGTAATAGTATAGTAATAGTATAGTAAAAGTATAGTAAAAGTATAGTAATAGTATAGTAATAGTATAGTAATAGTATTGTAATAGTATAGTAATAGTATACTAATAGTATACTAATAGTATAGTAATAGTATAGTAATAGTAATAGTATACTAATAGTATTGTAATAGTATAGTAATAGTATTGTAATAGTATAGTAATAGTATAGTAATAGTATAGTAATAGTATAGTAATAGTATTGTAATAGTATAGTAATAGTATAGTAATAGTATTGTAATAGTATAGTAATAGTATAGTAATAGTATAGTAATAGTATAGTAATAGTATAGTAATAGTATAGTAATAGTATAGTAATAGTATAGTAATAGTATAGTGATAGTATTGTAATAGTATAGTAATAGTATAGTAATAGTATAGTAATAATACTATACTATTACTAATAATAGTGTAGTAGTATGTACTAGGAAAATCTTCCATCAAACAAACTTTAAGCTAGTCCGTTTATGACTCGAATTATAAATTGTATTTTCAGATTACACGGCGGAAGAACAGCAACTGAATCCAGAAAATCAGACAGTGAAGAAACTGTCCCAATGGAAATTTATCAGTGAGTATTTATTAGGGTTTGTTTTCCCGTTTAGTTCGTAAATTACCGTAAATTAACCACTAGCTCAAATTCCGTGCACAATACAGTACACGTCCAAAACGGTTTTTGCTATCTGAAGGATCTGATTTTTATCTGTAACAAGCTGTGCCCCGCGGCTTATCCCGCATTTAATCCTATAAATACCGCAATAATAGTTATAAACCTTCCTCTTGAATTAGGAGGAGGTTCTCAATTCGTCTGTATGTTTTTGTTTTTTTGTATGTATGTTACGCGATTACTCCGTCAATTGAGAACCGATTCGAATGATTTTTATTTTATCGGTAGGTTACGTTTCAGAGGTGGTCTCATTGTAATTTCATCGAGATCTGATAAGTATCTCCAGAGATATGTAGATAAACGTCTCAAACTCAAATGAAAGTCGGTTGTTTTTAACCGACTTCAAAAAAAGGAGGAGGTTTCTCAATTCGACCGTATATATATATTTTTTTTTTTTTTTTTTTTTTTATGTTTGTTCGCGTAGAACTTCGCCGTTTATGATGTTCGAAAGGAGATATCCCAAGTGTGGTACCATGGTAATTTTATCGAGGTATGATAAGTATCTCATGAGATATTGAGATAAACATCTCAAAATTGGTACTGAAAATGAATAGCGCGGCATTGAAGTCGGTTGTTTTTTAGTTTTTAAACGATATTATAGTTTTTAAATATCTTATATACTATGTAAAGAATTACATTGTTTTTTTAGGAAAATCCAGATCAACGCGAAGCGCAATATACCTGACTTTCATCATGATGATAGCTTCGGTTTTCCAAGGATTGGTAGTGGTCCAAGTATATGCAGAACCATTGTTTGAAGAGGCTGTTCCTACCATGTCTCCCAATCTTGGGAGTATACTGCTGGCTGTGGATGGGATTGTTTCTGGAGTACTTGCAGCTTTCTTCACTGAGTGGGCTGGAAGACGGGTAAGCTCTTTGTGGTTTTATGATACCCTGGTAGTACAGTGTCCTGGTAGAAAATAATGTGACGATGTTACTTTTAGCACAGAATAATGTATAGTACAAGTACTTTTAGTGTCAGATGGAATCGTGCCAGTCTGGAAATGGAAGATGGCTGTTTGATGTTGAGGTTGGTTATAATAAGGAAGGTGGATAAAGTTGGTCTGCCAAATATGTTTCTAATTTGTTCAAGCGTATGTAGAACCACTGTTATGTCTAGAGTAGACTGAATGGGCTGTGCTGGTAAGCTCTTTGTACTCCTGATATTCTTATGGAGCTTCTAAGTAGATCATGTATAACTACTGTTTGAAGACGCTGTCTTTACCTAAAATTGATAAATAATTACTAATAAAAATTAAAACAAGAGAACGTATAATTTTAATTTTGGCGTTTAGTTTCGGCAACAAATCAAAGGCCTTTTTAACCGACTTCACAAAAAGGAGGAGGTTCTCAATTCGTCGGAACCTTTTTTTTATGTCGATTACTCGAAGATGCATGAACTAATTTCAAACATTATTTTTATGTTTCTAAGGTTACCCTTCCTAAGTGGTCGCATTTAAACTTTAACGAAATCGGCTCAGCCGTTTTTAATATATCAACATTTGTATTAGGACGCATTCACTTATCTCGACGACTTATTAACAGGGATGTTGCGAATATTCGCATCCGCATCCGCAAATGCGGAGCTTCCGCATCGATTTGGACATCTGCATCCGCATCCGCATCCGCACTAATGAATGCGGATTTTCATGCGGATTTGGATGTAATACAAGTTGCGACCAGAAAGAAATTGGGTGACGTGACAATTACCAATGGGAGCAAAATTATTGGTGACAGATCCGACGCGTTTGTTGTGGTGCATCGTATGTTTCTTGTAAATAAATCATTACGTGTTTGTGTTGCGCTGTGAATGACTTATCGTATAGATAAATATTTTGAGTTTTTTGTGATACAGTGATCATTGTGTATAAATAAGTGTTTATTGGGAAATTTTTATATTAGTCTTAGCTCCGCTTATTAAAATACATTATATAATATACTCGTACATTAAAATAGCTAGATAAACGCCATTATGTTACACCGGTAATGCGTTTAATTGTAGGTAAAGTTTGTCGTATTATAACAATATTCTTTATTTTTCCACGCAAGACGGTTCGTGATGACCCTTGAAAACAGCTTGTAGTCATGGCTCAGAAGCAAAATCGAGCAGTAGTTTTTTTAAAGGGCTTTATCTCCTTTTTTGAAAACGGGAACCACCATGCATCTTTTCCATGCCTGTGGATTTCTCACAGTGAAGCAAACAGAATTGAAAAGCAATTGAAGCTGACATATAGCTGGGGCTCCTAAAGTTTTTAGAAACTCCGTTATGATTCCGTCTTCACCTGGGCCTTTTCCATTATTGAGCTGTTTAAGGACCATCACGATTTATTTCGGCTGACTTCGGGCTGGTCTTCTGTGAAGTGGCGGCTTAAGGCGGCTCTATAATCCTCAGTATTGAATACCGGCATTGAAGCATGCGATGCGTAGAGCTTGCCGTAGTAGAAGTCTTGAACTTTCGATATAATCTCCGATTTGGATGCGACGACGTGCCCCGTTGACATTGTTAGCTTTGTGAGGTGGCTTTTTTCCAAAGGCTGGATGAACACTTATGGCCCTTTTTCAAATGAGTGTTTCGTGAGTGAACAGGTATCTTCTACACAAGCGCGCGTGCTACATCGTCGATCACATCTTCACTTAAAATCGGGTGAGATAGTGGTCGAACGCTTGCTTATTAACTATAAAAAAAGCTATTATGCTCAATTCATTATTTAATCAAGAGCGATCGTTAGAGGATCGGGGATCGCGTTGTACGAGCTTCTTCATGGATTTGCACCTGTTTAATTGACAAAGCTGACAATGAGGCTGACAATGAGGTTCGTCTCTCTTTCATTAGTCCAAGTGTTTTTGCTGAAAGTTTGGACGTTTTGCCCGTACGCTTGCTCCCGAAAAACTTCTTCCCTAAGGATTTCCACCACTACTTCGAGTTTCAAGTCTACGTCATCTGTGTTTCAAAGGCAGAAATAAATTATATTACCTACCTATACATAATTATATTAAGTCTTAAACTTCCGCATCCGCGGATGTGAGCCTTCAAAATTCCGCATCCGCATTCGCATCCGCGGATGTGAAAAATCGACATCCTCAACATCCCTGTTTATTACTAACTACTGCCACAGATTATGTAATAGTTACTGCGTCTAATGGCTACGTTGACTAGCATGACGTTCAAAGTTCGTTCTTTTAGTTGTTTAAACGATCTTAAATTACTATTTAATGGAATGAGATATAAAGTTCCTTGAATTTTCTAAAAATTGCTAGCAGCAATTGGTTTATTAAGATGTTATTATTATGGTATTTTAGCGAATAATATAATGACGACAACAGCTCTTTTTGCATTAAAAAGGTATTCTACAAAACACACTGCTATAAAAGTAGTCTTAATAATTATATTTTTTAAGCTTTCTAGCAATGTGGTTGTCACATTACTAGTAGTCTTGTTAACCTCTCTAACTAAGTTAAATATGCTTGTGTCTGGAGTGGGTTCACGTCAATAGTGCAATGGGTGGGGATCGAACTCACGACCTCTCGATCGCCAGGCTGACAATCAATACAATTTACATCCGGTTCTTATCACATAACTGAAATTCTTCCAGCCTCTGATGATTTACTCAGCATTCGCCACTGGAGCCAGCTGCCTGATCCTGGGCATTCAGATCCAGTTCCACTGGGGTCCGTACTGGATGATAGCAGCTAACATCTACTTCTTTACCATGGTCTACTCGTTCGGAGCAGCCACTGTTCCTTACGTGCTAATTGCTGAGGTGTTCTTACCGGAGGTTGGTCAATCAATGTTATTTAAATGTATTCCAAGCGATGTGCCTCCACACTCACATGTTCTGGTATTCTTGTGAGTGTCAGTGTAAAAGTCCTGACTTATTGCCTTTAAGAGTCGCGTTTCCTACAGGTGGGGGAGCATAACTAATGTATCAATGTCCGGCTTGATTTGCTAATCAAAAAGTATATTACCACCATCAAGGAGCAAATTTGCCGCCATAACCTTACGGTGTTCCGGCATTACACAGTCCTTGAGCATCAGAGTATTCTAGGCCTAGCGAGTTCACCATCTTTGCCCACATCATGATACATATAGATGATACATATAGAAAACGTACGTTGTCGCAAGTCACAACTTGTGAGAATCTGTTCGTATATTATCATCATCAGGTTTTCACCAGCCAGAATTAGCCCTCTGAAGTTCCACGCCACTGATCATGGCAAATAGCTTATTTTTTATTAGGACATCAGGTAAGTACAAGTGAAGCCCAAGCCTGATGATAAACGATGACGTATGCCTTCAACAGATAATACGACCCGCAAAAATGTGTATATTTTGCGAGCCACTAGATTGCGCCTGTAACATTGAGCAAGATACTAAGCTACTCATATCTAGTTTCTACATTTTGAGTCTCAGATGCCCTGTCATTTCACTGCTTCTCAATGCACCAACATTGCGTTATGCGTACGTCGTCGCCTCATATAATACGTCACTCAAGCTGTGGAGTCCAATCCAATCCAATAATGCGAATTAGATCTGACTCCATTAGAAGGAACATTACCGTTGGGGTATCCCAAAGTTTATAAGTGCCTTCTAATATTGCTACATTACTGTTGGGTCAAAAATTTAAAGTTGATCAGCGTGCTATGGTAAAGGCTATGCTCGGAGTAACTCTGAAGGATCGAATCCGGAACGAGGTGATCCGATAGGGGAGCAAAGTCATCGATGTCGATAATCTCGACTGCGAAGATCTAATTCGATGGGCTATGTAGCCCATCGAATTAGTAAGCTGAAGTGGCAATGGCCCGGTCACAATAGCCGAAAAACCAACTGCTGCAGTAGATGAGTTCTTGAGTGGAGACCGCGGATCGGTAAATGTAGCGTAGGACGCCCTCAGACTAGGTGGCGCGATCATGTTCGCAAGGTGGCTCGCAAGAACTGGTTGAGAGTAGCCGAGGATTGTGCTCATTGGCATGCAGTTGGAGAGGCCTATGTCCAACAGTGGGTTAGTATAGTCTGATGATAATGATGATAATGTGCTACATCATCGATATTTTTCCTAAAACCTTATCAAACAATACCTTTCAGGTGAAGAGTTTCCTCATGGTGGTAGTCATAGAACTGCTCTGGATCTGCAACTCCATCATCCTCTACATCTTCCACCCTCTCCTGAAGACCATCGGCCTCGGTCCGGTCTTCTATTTGTTCGCAGTAGTCGGCTTTTTCATAGGCGTCTACTCGGTCTTCTACCTTCCTGAGACTAAAGGTCTTACAGTAGACGCCATTCAGGATAAGCTGTCGGGGAAGTATAATAGTGCAGAAAAGTCTGGGTGATAGGCATTTTTTTTATGTAGTCTAGTGACGCTTTTATATGATTAATGCCATATCCAAATCTCTTACTAGTTTTCTTTAAATATCAAGGTAAATAATAATTTCTAGTCTAAACTCCATTATCAACCGACTTCCAAAAATGAGGAGGTTCTAAATTCGTCTGTATGTTTTTTTTGTATGTTTGATCACCGATTACTCCCTCAATTTAAAACTGATTTGAATGTTTTTTTTAGGAATAGAGTATGTTTGAAGTGGTCAAGTGGTCAAGTGGTCATTTAAATGTTATCAAGATCTGATAAGTATCTCCAGAGATATGACGATTAAAGTTTCAAACTTGCTACTCAAACTGACTCGCACGGCATAGAAGTCGATATTTTTTTTTTAGTTTTTTAACTATTTTATTATGTTAGTTGAAAATAATAATTTAAGGAAAGCCAGTAAAATATTGTATTTCAAGTAAATAGTCAGTTAATGTTTCTAAAATAGACACGTAAGTTTTTCAAATCATTATTTTGATTTTTTAACAGGGTACAAAACCTATGCACAAAATAATAATATTAAGTTTATAAGATAGTTATGATTTAAGTACATATCTTAATGTGTTTTTAACCGACTTCACAAAAAAGGTAGAGGTTCTCAATTCGATTTATTTTAATTTTTTATGTTTGTTACCTCAGAACTCCGTCAAATCTTAACCGATTCGATTTTTTTTTTGTTCGAGAGATTCCTCCCGTTTCCTCCCATTCAAATTTTATCGAGATATGACAATTATCTCCGAAGATATGGAGTTAAACAATATAAGCAAATTTGTTGTTATTTTTATAATATTTATATCTAATTTGTTATTTGTTAACCTCAGCATTGTATAGTTAATAAATATGCAGATACAATGTTTCTATTGTATTCTAAGCCATTGTGTTAATACTTTTGTTTTAATTTTACTCATTTATTCTATAAGCATAATTTTGAAAAGGGTTATTGCCCCCATATCATTACTCGGACGTACTGTAATCTATCATTAACATTTGATTTTATAAAGAAAGAGCTTTTGTATCTTTGTGTAATTGTAACGCTAACACCCCATCTTTTTCCGTCGGAGGTTAATAAAGAAGACGCATGTAGACTATAATTTACAAAAGTAAACTTGACATGTGTCATACTTGTGCTGTAATGTATACTGTAAATGTGTGAAACAGCAAGGCGCTACTAGTTATAGTTATATTCATTCCATCCACAGACCTGCTACATATTAAACTAGATCGCGTACACCGGCCCCCATGAGACCGACCTTGAACGGAGTTTGTCCCTTTCTTTTGTATGGACAACTTATATATATACTATACATATAGTAGAGAACATATATAGCGCTAGCAGGCAGTAGCAGGTTGTTAGACAAGGACACACTCTCCACCCTGGTGTCTCTCAATTGGGCCGTTTTGTTCTACAAAGCAAATACAACCTTATTGTTAAGGCATACGGATTAAATTGAATTTGTCAAAACATCTGCAGTGCACCATCCTTTTATATTACATCTATGATTCCATCAATGCGCACGAAGCAATTTGCTTCTACATTCCTCATACGCACTGCCAAGGAATGGAATTCCTTGCCTGAGTCTGTGCTTCACGATTACTACCACCTGGGGGTCTTCAAGTCGCGAGTGAATAGGTATCTTCTAGGCAAGCGTGCAACATCTTGGACCACATCGTCACTTAACATCAGGTGAGGTAGTGGTCAATCGATTGCCTATTGAGCATAAAAAAAGTTAGGACTTTAAAGTTCAAGTATTATGCTCCCTTTAACCGCATTCAAGTTTCCGGAACCGAACCGGCGATATACACAAGATTGCCATTAAGCACCCAAATAACCCCTTTCAAGCAGTAAACTACAATAAACTTCTTAGCATAGCTTTGTATGTGCCTTTATTACCTATGGTTGGTTGAGAATAGGAGAGTACCTACTCTCCTATTCTACTCGACTACTTACTCTCCTAGGTAGGAGAGTAAGTAGTCGAGTACACGGCGTCACCAATATGGCGCGTGAGCGGGGCTAGGGTTACCAGCGTGGCAGGGTGGTATCATCTCTTCTTGAGGAGATGAATCGGAGAAATCCAAACAATTACGTGGTGTGGTGTAATAATTAGGTTCATTTACTGTATGACTAGGTTATGCACATTGACAAGGGAAGTTCAATTAGTGCCGGGAATCCGTCTGCTCATAGGAACTATATAGCCCACCATATACCGTTCAATGAGTGCCGGAAGACGTATACGTCTTCTAAAAATTACTTACTAGGTTTATTTGTATATTTAGGAAAGCTAGTAATTTTTAACCGAATTCGTTCTTTGCAACTTGTTTGCTTGCAAAAAAATAAACAGTCATAGAATAAAAAGTTTTTTTTTATGCTCTTGACCACTATGTTATTTTTTTTAAATAACTTTTAAGCCAGCGTTTGACCGCTATCTCCCCTGTTGGTAATTAATGATGCGTTCGAAGATGGTAAGCATACTAGCATGTCATTTTATGTTAAGTGGTGATGCGTTTATGTTCTTAGTTTACTTTAACTGAATGATAAACAACCAGCCTACACTTAAAGTATATAGAAGCGTGTACGCGGTCGCGTTGTCTCATTAAAAATATTCTCAGTAATCGCCAAACAGAGCAATATTTTAGTTTTTTTTTTTGTATTTTCTCTCTCGATGTAATAGTTATATATAACGTCTTCACACAAAGTTTTTTAATTATCCAAATTATCTAAATGGTGAAAATTATTTAAAATATTTTTTTTAATATCTTATAGGCTCGCGTTTGACCATTAGCTCACTTGTTGGTAAGTCATGATACGGTCGAAAATGGTAAGCACGCTAGGCCTTAAATGGGAACTGGCTCTCAAGGATAGCTGCCGGAACACAAACACATTAGATGTTTGGCGGCAGATTTTCTAACTTGAGGGTAGCTGTCCAGGCGGACACTAGATAGTGTCCTACTACCATGCAAACGCAAAAATGTATTGTTGGCAATATTGCATTAAATTTTCAATAAGCAAATATTTTGACATCGCTGTTTACACATTCCTTAACATCTCCTATGAGATAAAAATCTCAATTGACACTTAGTCGTTAAAAAAGATTCAAATTTCTTTTATTTCCACACAACTTCCAACTTAGCAATTCTCAAACTAGTCGCTTTAGTCAAGCGACTATCCTCATCCAAACGCTGCATGAAGCTCGTTTCAGGCTCTACTCGTACGACCCACTGTCCTAGATTCAAAAGTACGGGAAGTTTATGATTTTGTAGTTTCTCTGTGCCACCAGCTAACATTCTAACGATTTTACAATGTATGGATCGGTGAGATATCCATTATTAGACAGAAATTACATTAACCTATTGCTTGTAGAACTTGCACAAATCTTTTTGAGCTCTCTGATCTTATAGGTACAGTCCGGCAAGTATAACTTGGCGCGGCTGTGCGCCACTGTGCTTTTACTTTGTACTTTGATAATAGTTTCTCTTAAACCACTTTTAATTACTTTTGGCATTATTGAACTATTTTAACGTAGCAGATTTATCAACAATAATGTCGCGGTAATCTCTCAATTAATAATATAATTAATTAATCTCTCGGAATTCGTTCCAAAAACCACCACCGCCAAGTTATACTTGTGGCACTGTACTATAGTAGGGTCAATTTAATAGATCACATTTGACATCTGTCATTCTTAGCTTCATAGTAAGGTTACTTACTTAAAAACATCGATTCAATTGATGAATCGATACGCATCAACACAAACAAGACTGATGTTAGTTTGATGTTATTCGAAATAACCAGTTTTCCGGCAGCTCTAAATGAGAAATACAATTAGTATTGACATTATTCAGTGTTATTTACTTGTTTGTTTTACGTTAATATTAAATTGATAAGACACATTAATACAAATTATACAAATCGGAAATTGTACATATTTAAACGACTTTATATGTATTTATGGATGAGAAAGTAGCTCCATAGAAAATGGCCCAATAAAATAAAAAAACATACTCAAATGTACCCATGGATCTAACGTTTTGTAGTTTATTGTTAGTTTTTTAACCCAAATTATTATTGATTTTAGTTCCTATTCAATTATTTTTGTATTTTTTTAGTCAAAGAATAATATATTATGTGTTAATTACAATCACAGTGTAGTTATTTTTATAGTTAAATATCCTTCACAAGTAATCATTGCATTCGATTCAACCTATCGACTGATCAATAATTTGATTTTTGGGTAGCATCCCTAGTGTTTACAAAAAAAAAGTGTTCACTGACGTAACGTTTTACTGACGTTTAGTTTTTTTAGAACAGAAGTTGTTTATTATGTTTAAAATGAATTATTAGTCAAAGTAAATTGTAAAAACGCTTTCTTTTGTAATTATTAGAATAAATATGTATTTGTAACTGAAAAATGTTAAGTAATTATGCAGTTCTGACTTTGAAATAATTAATAATTTTATGTACCCTTCATTACAAGGTCACGTTGTTGAATTTTGATGAAGTGTCAAATGTAATCTATTAAATTGACTCTACTATAGGCTACCAGGTCAGACAAGGCGATGTTTTTTGTTCCACTTCCTAGGGATGTGCGATACGAGTTACAATAATAAGATCGTTTAAAAACTAAATTAAATAAAAGACTTCAAATGCCGCGCTAGTAATTTTCAGTACCAAGTTTGAGGTGTTTATCTCCATATCGCTGGAGATACTTATCAAATATCGATGAAATTACTATGGTACTATTCTAGGGATAACTCCTTTCCAACAAAAAAAGAATCATCAATAGAGTATTTTTAACCGGTATACCTAGTCATTCAGTAAGATTGGTGATATGTGTTTGGTTGGTAGGTGATTTGACCTCGGCGGAAGCCTTACAATTAGTGTTCACCTATTTATAAATCAAATGTAGGGCTTAAAGTCGGCAATGGTACCTCTACCAAGAACGAGTTAAAACTTTGTTAATTTTAATAAAGGTTTAATAAACTTTGCATGACAGCCTGGGGCGTTACCTCAGCTTTGTCTTGTCAAATAACTAAAACGTTTCCTTGAAGGCGTTGTAAGACTGAAGAAACAATACTGTTTCAGATCTTGTATTAGATCCACAGATTACCCAAACCCAACCAAAACAAAACTCCTCAGTGTACAAACAGTAACTATTTGTAATAGAACGCGCTATCAGTTCCGAAGTTTACCAATTAAACTCTGGCACGCTGATGTCGATAGCGCAGGGATCGTTTGTGTGTACTCTGTGGTAAGTGTAACAGCGTTTGTACTCTGTGGTTGGTGTTATATTGTTTACTCTGTGGTAAGCGTAGGATATTGTGTACTCTGCGGAAAGTGTAACATCGTGTAGTCTGTGGTAAGGCAGAACGCGGGTTTTGTAAGACTTCATTGGACCTTGGGGTGTTTTTTAGGGTTCCGTAGTCCTGACAAGGAACCCTTATAGTTTCGTCATGTCCGTCTGTCTGTCTGGCTGTCCGAGGTTTTGCTAAAAGGCCGTTAATACTAGAAAGCTGTAATTTTATAAGAGTATGTATATATATTACGCCGACAAAGTGCTGAAATAAAATTGTAAAAAATATTTTTTTTAGGGTTATACCCTTATATGAGAAGTGGGGATGATTTTCTTTTTTTAATTTTTAATAGTCGTTGAACTTGGGTGTTGGATAATTTTGTACCAAATACAAAATCAATCAATTATGCATTAGTGGCGCCATCTATGACTACTTATTACGTAAATTAATCATTCGGAAGAAATCATTACTGCAAATAAATTTCAAGTTTTGAATGACGTTCTCTGTCAGTTAACTATCTGAAACTTTATCAGGAACCAGTGAAATTAACTCTTAACTTACACTTAGGGATTCAAGTAGAAATTTTACACACTGATATGCACTAGTTTTTCTGCTATTTTATTTTTAGGTAGTAGTTTGTTATTTAAGGTTAATGTATCAGTTAATTATTATCATAGGTTATGTAAAGGTGCGTACAGACTATGTAACATAACATCATATACAATATTGTTATATAACATGTTTTAGATAATATGGACACGGAATGTTATAAAACATGAATCAATAACATTTTATAAATATGTACAACAACAATGTTACATTAGTTACGTGTACTCACTTGCTCTGAAAAATTGTCATATAACATTGTGATTCTAATGTGTACAGTATTGTTTTATGTTGAAATATTGGTTAACAAGGTCACATAATGTGGACGTTTTATATCACACAAGTTATATAACGTGTAACATGTAACATAGTCTGTGTGCGCACCTTAATAATTATTATTTTTTATTTCTTTTTTTAAACTGGAAGGTTATTCCTCTCGCGAAGGAATTAAAATATTGTCTAAATGTTCAAGGCCCACACCTACGCACGGGTGTGGGTGAAAGATACCAAAATGTGTTTGATCCGTGAGAGAAGCGAAGTAGGTTTAGTGTACGATTTGTAATGATCATATAAGGTCTTTGCTACACGAACGGTTTTTCCGCCGCGGCTTTCGGTCCAGAAAGCTGTCACAAGCTACACAGATTTGCTTTTTTTAAATATTATAATATAGTACAAAAGAAATACAAATCTGTGTAGCCTAGCGTTTGACAACTATCTTTGAGTGGGCCCCAGTGGCGTAGTGGGAGAATGGCCGCCTTTAATACCAGAGGTACCGAGTTTAATCCCCGCCGTGCACCAATAGATTCTTCGATGGAAAAGTGTATTTGCGTTTTTCACAGTGGCCCTCCGGTAAAGGAAAAATATCGTTAAGAAACCCCCAACCCCAACATGGTGGTAGGAGTATCTAGTGTCCGCCTGGCCAGCTACCACCCTCAAGTTAGAAAATCTGTCGCCAAACATCTAATGTGTTCCGGCTGCTATCCTTGAGAGCCAGTTCCTATTCTAGGCCTAGCGTGCTTACCATCTTCGACCGCATCATCACTTACTAACAAATGAAATAATGGTTAAAAGCTAACCTATATGATGTAAAAAAAAGTCTCACCTCACCAAGAGAGATACAATTACCAACGTAAGTGACGATGAAGTTAAGAATGGTAGCACGCTAGACCTAGCATGAGAACTGCCTCTCAAAGACAGCTGCCAGAAGACGTTAGATGTTCGGCAAGAGATTTTTCGATGTGAATGTTGTAGCTGGCCAGGCGGACGCTAGATACTTATCTCGAAGTTTCATAGGGATTGAAATGAACAAACATGACAGAGACGGAGCTATACAGCCTATATAGCTGCGTCCCCGTCATTTAGTTCATTTCGTTCATTCAGCCTAACTTCGTGATTGGGCTGCTGCTCTAGAGTCTGTGCAAAAAGAGAACCATCTTACAAATTGAGGTCGCGTGAGTCGTCATTCGTTTTAATTTACTGTTTTTGCAACACTGCTGTAATTACTGTACGACTACAATGTTTGATACTGGGTAGGTACCTACTCATATAATTGTCGTGTGGTACCTTACCTTTGAATGTTAGCTCATCGTTACGCCACGGCGGTTCTCTTTTTACACAGACTTGCTCAGAGATGCGAGTTGGCCAACACCCTTATTCTGCTAGCTTACTAAGCCGGGACTTTTCTTACGTTTATCTTCACCGGACCACCGTCAAATGCATAATAGGGAATATGAATGTGGTATAAATTTACTTGAAATCATTTATTTTCGAATCATTATTGTTCTGGTGTTGTATTTTAAACATTTTTTTATAAATAAAATACTCGTACATGTGTTAAAATATTATATGAAAAATGCAAAAAAAGCGTGGGAAATTTAAATTTGCTAAACACATCACCACTTGTCAATTAGAAAGTGACGTCACAGTGCAGCACACGGTCTCCACAGATTAAATCTGTTTCATAGAAATAGTGTGCACTGTAGTACGAATATGTTGTATTTCTATAGTTATAAATATTAAAATACGGGACTTATCGCGCCTAAAACATTAATTTTATTTAACTCGACGTTTCGACCAAGTTGCATTGATCGTGGTCACGAGACGACAGTCGTGACAACAGTCAGTCGTCTCGTGACCACGATCACTGCAACTTGGTCGAAACGTCGAGTTAAATAAAATTAATGTTTTAGGCGCGATAAGTCCCGTATTTTAATATTTATAACTATGTGTTCAAATCGTAGTATTTCTATTAAAAATATTTAATCTGTGGAGACCCAGTCGTGCACGGTGACGTCACAAAGGCGCGCGAAAATTTGGCAGCGTTTTAGATACCTCATATTTTTTCAATGCTAAAACTATATTTTGTAGCTTAATTTGAACACTTTCAGTATTGATTAATTTTTTTACTGTGTTAAATGGATGTATTCAGTGAAATAAACATATTTAAAAAAATTATGCATATTCCCTATTAACGGCAACAGCCTAAAAACTAAGGCGTCGGCCTGGCGATCGAGAGGTCGTGAGTTCGATTCCCACCCATTGAACTATTGACGTGAACCCACTCAAGACACAAGCATATTAAGCGTAGTTAGAGGGGTTTACAAGAATACTAGTTAAGAGCAACCCACATTGCTAGTAAGTTTAAAAAAATGTATAGAAAACTTTTTCTGTGTTTTTACAAACCCTTGATAGTTAACTCCCGGCTATCAAAGGCGCTCCATTTGTACTCAACCGTGAATTTCGACAAGACCCACCAAGTAAGTATGAACGCTGTAAGATATTGTTTTGCCTACAACTTATGTGCATGTGTGATCCCTGGGTGGTGATAAATGAGAGACCACTCATGCAAGAACCCTGAACAAAGACGTCCTCCGACGAACGACGAGCCCTCGGACAGACGGACAGATGGACGTACGGACGGACGGACAGACAGACAAACAGACGACATTTGATATCGGTAAAAATTGCTTAATACACAGACTACGGATTTTGCTATACCAATCTATGGTTTATAATTTAAAATCGATTAAAAACTAAAAGAACCGACTTCAAACGTCCCGCTAGTCATTTTCAGTATTTTGAAGTTTTTATCTTCATATCTCTGGAGGTATGTTCAGTACCTCCTCGATCTCGATGAAATTTAAATAGGACCACCTGTGAAGTATATAATACCCTTTCTAATAAAAAAGATTTATCCAAATCGGTTATATATAGAAATAGCTGTTCCCGCGACTTCGTCCGCGTGGCATAGTGTCTTTGGGTAGCATTAACAAATAAGACACATACGTATCCCAACTACACCGCGCCGTACCACGCCACGCTAATCCCCCCTTCCCTCCTCCCCTCACATACCCTCCCCTCCCTCTTCCCCTCACTTCCACCTCCCCTCCCCCTCTGCTCCCCTCCCCTAAACTTGAACTCGTTTAAAAACGTTTTCTCTATATAATATTAGTCTGGAAGTCTGGATTATCACAGAATAAAAATCGCCAGTGTAAAACAGACTTTAACATTTGGTCGGGTTTTGCCTGCACTTGATAATGTGAACGAATTCTAATGATGATCACGAATTCACGATCAATCGATCTACAATCAGGCACACTATGTGTGAGAGGTTGGAACTAATGTCGGGTTCCGTACAGATATTTTTAAATACATTTATAAAATTCACGTCCGACCTAAGTGTGTATCTCTTCAACCGACTGCCGAAAAGGGGGAGGTTCTCAATTCGTCAATTGCCAGCCTCAATATGTTCTTCCGAGACACATAGTTGAGTAACGGTACGAGTACTTTTAACAAGTACCTACTTGATATCGATTCCAAAGTTTTGATCTTAAAAGTACTTGGATACGAATGAAAAGCTTTTTAAAATATAGACCATTATCTCGCCTGGTGGTAAGCGATGATGACTGTGTTCGAATGAACACGCTAGGCCTAGAATACTCTGAATCTCAAGGGCTGTGTGCTGCCGGAACACCATAGAGGATATGGCGGCAGATTTTCTCCTTGATGGTCGTAAGTTACTTATTCCTACGGTAGCAAGTCAGGCGGAACATCGATAATATGCTCCTATCCCCTGTGGAATGGCTACATAATACATCCTTACATCGTACATCAATTCGCATAGTGTGAATCTGGTGGTCAGATTTCATCTTCGACAGTCATGGTTAAAGGCGTACAAACAGTGGTGACTCTTTAGCACCATAGGATTAAGTCTATGAAGGTAAAGTTCAATTTTAAGAAGAAAAGTTCCGTACCCTTAATGTACGGCCACACCGCGGCGTCCTGCGATCTGCGGGCGCGATCTCAGTACTTTTCAATTGTTTTCTGAACGCGTTTGGTGTGAACCAGTCGGTACAAATACTACTACGCTGTCTGATCGCCGCCTAGATCGCGCACGCAGGACGCTGTGGTGTGTCCGTAACTTTAGATTATTATATATGTCTATCTATGGTCGTTCCATGCATAAACAATTTTCAGGGTTCCTTACCTCAAAAGGAAAAAAAAAACAATCCATACATTTTCAAGCAGTTCAATTGACTGATATAAGATTTTTTGTTTTATTTATGAGTAAAATGAATTTCAACTGAGACCCGTTTTCTCAATTCCAGGTAGCAAAAATCAAAAAAAAAAAAATCAAAATATCTTTATTGTTGAAACTGTGTACAAGTAGATGGTAAATTCCTTACATGGTATCAACAGTTTGCCCTTTTCAGGCGTACAATATTATAAATAGTATTTATGAATCTAAGCTAATAACTATATGTAGTATCTTTAATTTTAGTTCTACTTACGTAATATTATTTACAAATAGGTATGCTTTATTTTAGCTTATTTTTAACTTCCGGATTTACGACAACTTTTTATTATGGCGTTGCATGTCTGAAACTCTATCAGGCATGGGTGAAACTGGTCATCATCATCATTATCAGCCAGTATTCGTCCACTGTTGGACATAGGCCTCTCCTATGGCACGCCACTGAGCTCGATCTTCAGCTCTCTGTTCCCAACCGCTGCCAGCTAGACTGAGTATAATCATCGCTCCACCTAGCTGGAGGGCGTCCTGTACTACGTTTACCGAGCCGTGGTCTCCACTCTAGAACACATCTACCCTAACGGTTATCGGTTCTACGACAGATGTGACCAGTCCATTGCCACTTCAGTTTGCTAATCCTAAAATGAGCTATATTGATAACCTTGGTGCAAATTGCCTCATTATGTTCTGTTAATTTTCTTATGTGCGAAAATGTCAAAGTCTGATCACTATGCTGCTTAATTTAATTAAATTAATAAAATCTAAATATCCAGTGCCCGTTTGCACTAAAATTAAGAATCGCATGGTCTAAGGAATCGCCCTACTAGCTTGTCAAAACATCACAAAATAAACAAATCCGGCTAACAAAATCTCAAAATATAGATAAATGTAGGATCATTAGCCTATCTGCAAGATATATTTTAAGTTTTTTTAAAGTGTATTGTTTAAATTGCAAAATAAATTATTTAAAAATTAAAATTAAAATGACCTTACTAAAAATTACGGGATGTCCGTGTGGGAAAGTGCCAAGAACGCTGGCTGCATTCCCGCGTTGAATCGCTAAAGGGATTCTTTGTGCTAGGAGCCAGCTCTTTTTAACCGACTTCAAAAAAAGGAGGAGGTTTTCGACCGTATATATATATATATATATTTTTTTTTTTTTTTTTAATGTTTGTTCGCGGATAACTTCGTCGTTTATGAACCGATTTCGATTATTCTTTTTTTGTTCGAAAGGAGATATCCCAAGTGTGGTACCATGGTAATTTTATCGAGGTATGATAAGTATCTCCAGAGATATTGAGATAAACATCTCAAAATTGGTACTGAAAATGAATAGCGCGGCATTGAAGTCGGTTGTTTTTTAGTTTTTAAACGATATTATGTCACCGGTGGTATCGACAAGGCGTTGAGCAATTTTCTTGAGAAATGTTTTGGTACTTGGACTATCCATGGATCAAAAGTTTCAACACCAAGCGGCATAAACATATATTAGCTACTAGATAAAGCTGCATATTTACGCCGCTTGGTGTAGATTTAGATTCCCGATCTTGCTGTTGTTGAGATATTTTGATATCTTAGGTAGTGCAAACGGGTATTAGCACAGAACACAGATTAGATAGATTCTGTTCTGTGGGCATTAGTGTCTTTAGGCTCCACGCCAAATACCAGTCCTTACCTATACAAATTAATTCATTAGGTTAAACAGAACAAGTACTACTTACATTTTAGAGCTGATTAGAATCTAGATCAAAGAATGCGCCAGATCATCATTGGAATTACCTTAGGTTTGAAAAAGTGGCATTAGAGTAATTATAGTAATACGATATTTTGAAGTGCTACTTTTTGGGTGAACAAAAAGCGTGAAACTCGCGTCATCGTCACCGCACCCTCAAGTTAGGAAATCTGTCACCAAACATCTAATGTGTTCCGGCAGCTATCCTTGAGAGCCACTTCCCATTCTAGTCCTAGCGTGCTCACCACCAGGCCTTCATCGCTTACCACCAGGTGTGATAGTCAAAACGGCTCTAACTACGCATTTTTTGCAGATCTGGTTTTTTATCCAAAAGCAAAATAAACAAAACATCACGATCGAGTACCAGGGAAGCATAACAACGCAGAAACTCTCGAAAACACTCGGCACCCAATGCGTACCACAATTCGAAAACGTAGAAAACGGCGAACGCAGCCACCGGCAGCCTTCTCATTAACCCAGAAAATGCTGCCGGCAGTGAAAGACGAAAGAAACTAGTATACGAGATATATTAGCGGTGGTGGGCTCGCGCCTGGTTCAGTTGCAACGCGTCCGCGTTCAAGGTCGCATGTGTGGACGGCCCTTAGCCGATCGCGATCGTCCCGTTTCGAGTACGAACTTTTTCTAACTTAAAAATTTCAAGCGAACTTCGCCAATTTATTTTAAATTTCAGAACTCGAACTGATTTTATTGTGATTGTGTTGTGAGCTGCCAGTTCGGGAATATAATTGTGTAAGTATTTTTCCCATTTATAATTTATCAGAATTTCAGGCATTATTTTCAGGATGAAAATATTTTTACAAAAGATATTATGATTAAAATCTATACCTACACATTGAAGTTCAATGAAATGTAAACAATTTAACTAATGTATAATAATTTCAAACAAAAAGCATTGAATGTCATATATGTCTATGATAATAAGTGTACAATTTATTTGCAATTAAACTGCATATGATTTTTCTATTAATTTAAAAATACCTGCCTAATTAATTTAATAAAATTAACATGTTCGATTTAATAATGAAATAAAATGCCTTTAAATAGAGGTAAATGTACTAGGAATCCAGGATAGAAAGGTTATCCAATTTTCCGGCTTATTATTAGGCCAATTACAGACCATCAAGCAACGTCGTCACTTCGATCAATCAATCACTACGGTACATTGCTCTATAATCATCCGGTCAAGTCTATTACCAAACAGCTGTTTCAAGTTTCAATAAACATGTCAGTTATTCTACTGTGAAATAGAAATCTTTTTTTGGCTGGGTGGGCAAAGAGCCAGTAAAATTTTAGGGCATCGAAATCTGAAAAAAGTATCGACGCGTGAAATTTTGGCAATGCAGAATTTGTTGCGCCACGGTATTTAGTATAGGCAGGTTCAGTAATTTCTTAGCATTTAACAATTATCTCGTTTGGTGATAAGCGATGATGTGATCGAAGAAGATGAACACTTTAGGACTAGAATGGTCTGACTCTCATGGACTCCGTAAGGTTTTAGCGGCAGATTATCTCCTTGATGGTGGTAAGCTTTTTTTAATCGTCACCTTCTACCAGTTGAGATAGTGGTCAATGATGGCCTATCTACAATAAAAAAAACTGGCTAAGTGCAACTCGTACACGCACTAGTGGGGTTCCGTAACACAGTAGAGACTTTCATAATTAACTTTGATTTTCATAGTAATCGTATGCCAAACAAAGTTAAATTTGCGGTTGTGAAAATGTGCTTTATCTCAAAAACTACTGAACTACTCTCGTTCAAATTAATTCTACAGCATATTTTTTTTTTTAGATTTTTTCACTCACTTAATTTAAAACTTAGCAGGGTAAGGGACACATATTTTACCACTTCAGAAGTGCCGTAGCCGAATGGCAAAAAACGGAACCCCGAAGATATACACTTCTGGAAAAACTACTTTTTTGGTAACAAGTCAGGCTGAACATCGATATAATCATCTCCTACCAATTGTGGAAAAGTAGTTAAAGGTTTGCAAGTAGCAAAGTATCATGCAATGAGCAAGTTAAGAAAAATCGCCAATGATTGTGTTCCCACAAACGGACGCCTCGGTCGACCACGAAAGACATCTTTCTGTTTTTGACATCTATCTGACTGACATTGAGGGCCCGGTGGCGTAATCGGGAGAACGGTCGGCTTTGATGCCGTGGTGCCGAGTTCAAACCGCCGTCCACCAATGGATTTTTCTATCGAAAAATGTATGTGCGCTTCTCACAGTGAAGGAAAACACCGTTAAACTGAAACCATCAACCCCCGCATGGTGGTAGGACACTATCTAGTGCCCGCCTGGCCAGCTACCACCCTAAAGTTAGAAAAATCTGTCGCCAAAACATCTAAATGTGTTCCGGCAGCTATCCTCGAGAGCCAGTTCCCATTCTAGGCCTAGCGTGCTTACCATCTTCGACTGCATCATCACTTACCAACAGGTGAGATAGTGGTCAAACTATAAGATATTTAAAAAAAAAACATATTGATTGTTTTGAGCACGGATTTTGAGCATGATTTTATTTGTTATTTTTTAATTCCTATCTATGATTTGTATCTGTGTAATGAAATTATTAAGTACCTAAGTAATTGAAAATTACAATTCTGTTTTAATTAAATATTTGTACCCTACAAAAAGTTTGATTGTACTTCAATCTGACAAATAAATATATTGAATTGAATTGAGTGGAAAAAAGAAGTAGAGTGATGACATAGTGGCCTACCAGCCTGGACGGACATCGCCCTGTAGAAAATTCTGGAGATTCATAGCAGGCTATAGAATAATCTTTGCCCAGCACTGGGACAGGTTAAAATAAAGAAAGACAAGTGCATAGCAAAACATCTTATAGATATGCTTTGACTTGAAAACTTCCGCCTGTTTCAGTCGATAAAAAAACAGGCTTATCACAGACTTACCACGCTGATTAACGGTAATTTTAAAAAGTAGAAATTTATAGGAGTAATTCTATTTTATGTATCCGTATCCGATACCTACATTTTATGCCAGTAAAATCAAATTATGGCGGTATTTGTAAAAAAAAGCATGTTTTTAATAAGGAGACAAGAAGTATAATAATAAATAAAATAATATAAATAAAAAAGCCTTTATTTGTTCTTCTTTTTTTACATGTTGCTTATTTTAAATACCTATGCTACATTACCTATATTATGTTTTTTTGTTAGTTGCTTAATACTTATATTTATGTATCTAGAGTTAGTTTAACAATTGTTTTTTTTTTTTTTTTATTTAATTTTATAGTTTTTTACAGTATTTAACTAAATGTTTACTATATTTTTAAAGTTTATTTTTAATTGTTTATATAGGTGTTTATTTGGTTGCTTGGATGGTTGGTTGGTCCTTTTTTAGCAAGAACCCCAATACAAGAAGAAGATAGGTATAAAGATAAGTATTATATTGACCACCATGTCCAAGAGAAAAATAATTAGGTTACGACTAATCAAATATATTTGCCAAGTTCCGACATGATGTTTAGTATGGAAGTTAGTATGGAAGACGAGTTGGGATTTCCTTTCCAGATTTGTATCACTCCATCTTAGACCGCATCAGCACTTAGCTTCAAGTGAGATTGGTGGTGTGGTGCTCACCTGTCTAGCAAATCTTATGCGGTCTTATCACTCGCAGCTATATCTTCTAGGCAACCATCAACACCAATATTATAAATGCGAAAGTCAGTTTGTTTATTTATTTGGGACTTCTTCACCAAGTAACTAATATTTAATTAAAGCACAGAAAAAATAAAAGTTGTAATTTAATTGCATAATGTCTTTAAACAAATGTTCATAAGAAGAATTCAAGATCGTTGCAAAACGAAATCAAATGCCTCGCTCCTCATTTTCAGTACTAAGTTTGAGGTGTTTATCTCCATATCTCTGGAGATACTTATCAGATCTTGATAAAATTATTATGAGACTAAACGAGAAGCATACTCTCTCAAATAAAAAAAATATTTTCCTAATAGGCGGAATTCTGAAGTAACAAACTAAAAAAACAGTTGAATTGAGAAACTCTTAATTTTTTTGAAGTCGGTTAAAAATAAGGAGCTGGCATTTAAGAGCAAGTGCTCGTGAGGAAAGAATTTTGATCTCAGTAACAAAAATATATAAAGTGCCTGCACAAAACATCCGCACGGTGAGATTTGACCCCAAGACCAAGGGAAGCAACCACCAAGGGAGCACTTGGTTATAGTACTTCTACTATTATTTATTCTGTGGTGAAGCTGAAAGAGCATCTAGATTAGGCAGAAGTTTTCTTTGCGAAATATTTTTCAGTATTCTGTAAATGTAATAAATTTGGAAATGTAACTTCAATGTTATGAAGTTACATTTCCATTGGAAAATCACTCGCACTTTTATTTTTAAATATGGAATCTATAGCAACAATTGAGATACGTTTCATACTAACACGTTCAGCAAATATGCAAAACCTAGGTCTTTCAAAGGTACCAAAATAGATTAAAATTTTACTAGGTGTCAAAATAATTATTATTGTCGAGGATACACTAAACTTTTAAAACTAGGCTATCATGTCCAGTTTTATCTCTAGGGCGCAAGCAAATACTAGAATAAGATCTAGACAAAGTTAAAACCTAATTTACTAGGCGCTCAGACAATCGAAGAGCTTAAAAGCTTTCTGCGGATATTAATAAAGTTTAAAAAATAGTCAATTCGCATAAGATTATTTCTATCTAATGCCAAAAATGTTCGTTGATAGGAATTTAAATTTATTGTTATCTATTTGCATTGATTGAGTATGGATATCAAATGATAATTAAATTCAAAATTTAAAACCAATTCCGCCCGATTTATCTATTTATATAATCTGTTCGTTGAGACCATTCCAATGAGCCCAAACTCAAACATCTCTGCTGTAAGTTGTTGCGGAGTTGAGTTTTCTGCGGACTCCAGGAGATGCCCCAGAATCAGAGGTCTATGTTATTACAATAACTTTGAACATTAATTTTCGGGTATAGGATGTTTTGTGCAATGTGAGTTTAAGTCTTCTTCAATACATGGAATCCTGGTATGAGGATGTGATTGTTAAACATGTCGGCGTCATCATCATCAGCCGGTGTCAGTCTACTGCTGGACGTAGGCCTCTCCCAAGATGCGCCACTGAGCCCAATCTTCGGCTTTTCTTTTCCAGTCACTGGGCAATGACTGGAAAAGAAAAGTAAGAAAAGAAAGACTTTGCGTATTTCGTTTTATATATAGTTATTTCGTCGCACCACCTGGTCACAGAACGTACGTTTGCCGATTCGCGGTCTCCACTCCGGGACAAGTCTACCCCAACGTGTATCAGTCCTGTGGCAGAGATGACCAGCCCACTGCCACTTCAGTTTACTAATCCGTTGAGCTATGTCGATAACTTTATTTCTGTGGCGAATTACTTTGTTCCGGACGCGATCCCGCAGAGAAATACCGAGCATAGCTCTCTCCAGAGCTCGCTGAGCGACTTTAAATTGGTGGACCAGTCGGACTGTGAGTGTCCACGTCTCGGCTCCGTATCTCATCACAGGTAGGACGCACTGGTTGAAGACTTTTTTCACTGACTTTAGATACTGTGGTATAGGCGGAGAGAAGACTCGACGGAGTTTTCCGAATGCTGCCCAACCCAGCTAAATTCTTCTCTGAATTTCTTCTCGAAGTTGTGTTTGCCTAGTTGGAGCGTCTGCCCTAGGTAAACATACTGCGTAACAACTTCAAGTGGGATTCCATCTACAGCAATCGGTTCCGGAACAACGTGCTCGTTGTACATGACTTTGGTTTTATCCAAATTCATCCGGAGACAGATGCGACGAGAAGAATCAGCTAGGTCATTCAACATCCTTTGTAGGTCCTGCAGCGTATCTGCCATAATGACGATGTCATCTGGGAATGGAAGTGAGAGATGTACTTGCCGTTGATGTTAATACCATAACTTTCCAGTCCAGCGTCTTAAACATATTCTCCAAGGGTTAGTGAACAGTTTCGGGGATATGACGTCCCCCTGTCTCACTCCTCGACGCAGGTGAATATGTTTAGATCGCTGGTTCTGTACTTGTACAGTCATCGTTGCGGCATTATACCGACATCTCATCTCTTCGATGTCAAAAGTCAAAAGTCAAAGCATTTATTCAGTAAATGGGCAAATTAAAAATTTGCACTTACACACGTCAAATATTAGTAATAGATCATATTCGATATAAAATATTATAGATATAACAGAAACATAACTTATTGCTTTGAATTTACAAAAAAAAAAACAAAGGTATTAAGCCATTCAGCTTTCATCTAGACGTCGAACGACATACTTAAAACACATGTTTAATTCCCCTGATTAATGTAGGGTTGCCAACCGTACTATTACGTGCACCCGCAACCCAGTGCACGTTTCAGTACTTCAGACAATTTTTATCCAAAAATTTGTGAAATAATGAAACACAATAAATAAATAAAACGCAGACTAATTGCAGTACAAATCATATTCCGAATGGAACTGATTGTCCGTCTATCAGCTGCATAATACCGTCTTAACAGGCAACCCTAGATCTGCAAACAAAAGATGAAAACTGATTGACTGTTGAATCTACTGGTGTTTCGGAAGTACTCCCATCAGAGAAGAAACACCAAGAAACTCTATTGGGCTTGTCACTTATTTTAATTCATTTTTTTTAAATTCATATCAATTTTTTTTTTAATTTACAACATTTTATACATTATCATACAATTTATATTATATCTCGGAGCTTGGGGCATGCAGGCCAAGCATTTTTGTCATTCATATAGTCATTTAATGTATAGTACGATTTCTTAATTAATTTGGATTTTACAAAGGTTTTAAATCTGCTACAGATACTATCAGACAGTTGATTAATATCTTTAGGAAATTTATTATAAAATGGTATACAGTTCCCCAAAAAAGAACCACTACAACACACATCCACATCGAATCCACAACCTGAATTGAGATAAAATTAATCAATTTTTGTGTCTTGTATTAAAATTATGAAAATCGGACCTCTTATCATAATCATTCAAATTTTTGCGTACATACATAATATTTTTATATATATATTGACATGCCACTGTGAGAATTTTAATCTCCTTAAATTTTATAAAATAGCTCTTTTTTGTGAAACAAATATAGATTGGATTTCGGCGGCTTTCCCCCACAATAAAATGCCATAGGACATTATACTGTGGAAGTAGTTAAAGTAAACCAATCTAGCAGTGGATTCGTCAGTCAAGTTTCTAATTTTACGTACTGCGTATGCAGCGGCGCTCAATCTACCTGCTAAAGCCGATATTTGAGAACCCCATTGTAGCTTTGAATCTAGGGTGATGCCCAAGAATGTAGAGGATTCAACAAATTCTAGTGGTACGTTTATTAATATCCTGCTATTAATGACACCTTTTCTTACATTTGCCAGCGAGAATTCAATACATTTGGTTTTTTTGGCGTTCAGTAATAAGTTATTGGTTGTAAACCAATTCGATGTATCGCCAGTCGACTTGGCAACGCTGCAAGGACTCCAGAACGGACCAGGTTTCGATTGAGTCGAAGGCCTTCTCATAGTCCACAAACGTTAAGTACAGGGGTCAATTATACTCTTTGGTCTTCTGTATAATCTGCCGCACCGTGTGGATGTGGTCTATGGTGCTGTAACCGCTTCGAAACTCGGCCTGTTCCGGAAGTTGGAACTCGTCGAGTATTCGCGCAAGACGGTTCGTGATGACCCTTGAAAACAACTTGTAGACATGGCTCAGAAGCGAAATCGGGCGGTAGTTTTTCAAGAAGGTTTGTCTCCTTTTTTGAAAAACAGAACCACCGTGCTTCTGTTCCATTCTTGTGGAGTTCTCCTAGTGCAAAGAACGGAATTAAAAAGCTGTTGAACTGCTGGAGCTCCCCCGGCTTTTAAAAGCTCTGTTGTGATTCTGTCTTTTCATGGGGCTTTTTAGGGTTCCGAACCCAAAGAGTACCAACGGAACCCTATTACTGAGACTCCGCTGTCCGTCTGTCTGTCTGTCTGTCTGTCTGTATGTCTGTCTGTCCGTCTGTCACCAGGCTGTATCTCATGAACCGTGATAGTTAGACGGTTGAAATTTTCACAGATGATGTATTTCTGTTGCCGCTATAACAACAAATACTAAGAACAGAACAAAGTTAAAATTAAAGAAAAGTTTAAAAAAAGTTTTTTACGATAGCGCAGCGCCACCTATCTAGTTGCTAAGATGGCGCTATCGTCTTTACCTTAATCTGAATCTCGGAAGCGGCTCCAACGATTAAATAAAATTTAGTATACCTACAGGGGATTTCGGGGGTGATAAATCGATCTAGCTAGGAGTCATTTTCAGAAAATGTTGTTTTATTCGTGTTTTCAATAATCAACTTTATTGATAATCAACTTAAAATATACTCTTCCCGACATCTATTGGCGAGTAGAAGTACTGTGTCGGTAAAGCAGTTAGTTGCTCTCAATTAAAAAAAATAGTATTATTATTCGTCAATAGATGTCGGGAAGAGTCATATTTGTCTGTTTAAGTGGCAAAAAATACCGAGCAAAGCTCGGTCAACCAGATATTTAATAATATTAATTACTACAATTACTATTACCACTATTACTATTACTACTATATAATACTATTCTACCTTTGTGTTAACGTTTACTTAGTTGGTGTTAGAAGTTCGTTAGAAATTCAACAGATGGCGTTCGAAACCCTCCGTGTGCGGGACAAAGTCTGACTCACACTTGGCCAGTTTTATTCATTTTTGAGCTGTTTAAGAGCCATCACGATCTCGTCTCAGCTTAAACTTTGTGGGAAGCGCAATCTTGTTAAAACGGATTGTAACTGCTAGCTATTTTTCAACCAATTACCAAAAAAGAGGTTATTAATTAGTCTGCATGTTTTATTTCTCACGCGACAACTCCAAATGTGAACCGATTTGAATTATTAATAATGGGTTGAGTTAATCCCCAAAAGGTTCCATTGAATTTTTATCAAGAAATAATAATATTATGGAAATTAACATCGTGAACTTGCAACTGAAACTGACTTCACGTGGCACGTGAAGTCAGTAATTTTGTTTTTAAAGTCATTTAATTATTGTATAAGCGAAAACTTCTTTTGGCGCGCTGAGCACTTTAATCGTTATTAGCCCCGCATTGATGTATTTTCCACTTCTGTCTTAAACAATCACCGGTTTTTTTAACAATCGTAAAAATAAGGATCTCCTAAAAGTAGTCAGAAGAATTGGAGAAATCAGAAAGTCCTTTTAAGACCAATTTCTTTTGGGATAGCTCCAAGAAAGTAATCGCAAGTATTATATTTTGTGAGATATAAACCTTAAGGTACGGAAACACCGCAGCGTCCTGCGTACGCGATCTAGGTGGCGATCAAATAGCGCAGTAGTATTTGTACCGACTGTACTTGTAACTACGTTTTGAGGGCCCGGTGGCGTAATCGGGAGAACAGGTTGGTTTTGATGCCGTGGTACCAAGTTCAAACCCCGCCGTGCACCAATGGATTTTTCGATCGAAAAATGTATGTGCGCTTCTCACAGTGGCCCTCCGGTGAAGGAAAACATCGTTAAGAAACCAACAACCTCCCCGCATGGTGGTATGACACTATCTAGTGTCCGCCTGGCTAGCTACCACCCTCAAATTAGAAAATCTGTCGCCAAACATCTAATGTGTTCCGCCAGCTATTCTTGAGAGCCAGTTCCCATTTGAGGCCTAGCGTACTTACCATCTTCGACCACATCATCACTTACCAACAGTTGAGATAGTGGTCAAACGCTAGCCTATAAGAAATAAAAAAAAAATTGGTTCACACCAAACGCGATCAAAAAACAATTGGAAAGTACTGAGATCGCGCCCGCAGATCGCGAGACACCGCGGTGTGGCCGTAGCTTTAGAAGTTTTAACCAGTTAACCACATTTTGTAGCGCGATAAGAAATGCAACCGTGTAAAGCATCTCATTAGAATAGCCGCCCATTCGATTCAAATTGTGTCTCATTCGATTATACGCGTTGGATTAGATTTGGGACAGATTCTTTTGACAACAAATTCAATTTGAATATCTGTGTCTGTCGCCCGCTGGGTTAACGGTACAGGGGTATTGTTACCTCCTTGTTGGTGCTGTGATCCTGGTATACGATAGAGGGAAAGGTCAGTGGGAGGACATTTCGGAATAAGGATAATTGAAGAGGGAAGGAAAATTATATGTATAATTCTAATGCGTTGACATTATATTATTCGGTAACAATAATAACTTATTCCTTTGTTTTTGTATTTTTATTTTATAATTTAAAAAAAACATGTATGCGTCATAGACCTATAATAAATAACCTTGGTTTATAACCTCTATGGTATGCGTTTAACTTCTGCATAACTGCAACTCTTTGAATAAAATAATTAAGATAGTTTAAAAACTAAAACAACCGACTTCAATGCCCCGCGAGTCAATTTCAGTAGCAAGTTTGAGACGTTTATCGTCATATCTCTGGAGATACTTTTCAGATCTCGATGAAATTACAATGGGACCACCTCGGAAACGTACCCTACCGATCACAAAAGGAATCATTCGAATAGGTTCAGCATTGACGGAGTAATCGCGTAACATACATACAAAAAATAAAGAAAAAAACATACAGACGAATTGAGAACCTCCTTCTTTTTGGAAGTCGGTTGAAAAGAAAATAAGAGATTTCTGTCAAATCGGCTACCTACAGAACGATATAAAGTTGTACGTGGTTGTACGTCTAACTCTAATAACATGCTGTATAAAATAATCATCAACATTCCTGTACCCCTAGTACGAGTTTTCATCGTAAACGCTTTTGACAGATCTCACATAGTTTTCGACTTATTCTAGCTCCCTGATTGGTCTTAAAGTGTAGTAACCACTAGAGGCGCTGTACTGTTTTTCATACAACATTTACTCGATATACGATCTCGAATTTGGTATGAAAACTCGTACTAAGGGTACTGAGTCGATGATAACGATATACGAATGCACTAGATCAGAATTCAATTGGTGCCAATAAGCAGTAGAATTAATTCTTAACAACGGTGTTGATGCCTTGTACAGGTGGATTGAAAAGTGATGTGCCATGTTTATTCTATTTATTTTAAAGTACCTATAGTTAAGGCGGCAATAGCCCAAAGGATAGGGTGTCGGACTGGCGATCAAGAGGTCGTGAGTTCGATCCCCACCCCATCCATTACACTATTGACGTGAACCCACTCCAGACACAAGTATATTTTAGCTTAGTTGGAGGGGTTAACAAGAATACTAGTAATGTGCAACCCACAAAGCGAGTAATCTTTATTTAAAAAAAAAAATTAGTATTGGGGTTTTGGCGGAAACGTGAAAAAGTGAGTGTGTGTGTGTACTTTCATTGTATTTTTTCCTAAAACTTGTGTTATTCCACGAGTTAATAAGCAATACATGTGGTTAATTAACAAGTGCCGGTTAATGTGTGCGAGTATAGACATGATTGTATATACTCGCACACATTCACCGGTACTATGTTGAAAAACAAGCTATTTTGCGTTCATACCAAAATTACCCTGAAAATCTTCAGTAACATCTAATACATCTTTACAAGAAGGGTATGACTTGGCCTATACCATGACTTTAATTTGACATGAATGTGATTTTGACTCGACTTTTACATAACACCTGAATTTACAAATACTTGAACATTTCTAATACTTTGATCTGGCTTTATACACTAACTGCCTAAAGTCCATAGACGTAATATAAATTGACTGCGCAAAACGGCCCTGATGAGACCGACCTAGAACAGAGTTTGACCCTTTCTTTTGTATGGACGACTTATATATATATATATATATATATATATATATATACTATACATATAGTAAAGAACATATATAGCACTAGCAGGTTGTTAGACAAGGACACACTCCCACCCGGGTGCCTTTCGATTGGGCCGTTTTGTTCTACAAGGCAATTACAACTTTATAGTTAGAGCATACGGATTAAATTAAATTTGTCAAACCATCTGCAGTGCACCATCCTTTTATATTATGTCTATGGTAAAGTCATAATAACTTGAAAACGTTCATATTGCCCTCTACCTACTAAGACATCATTACACGCCTATTAACGACCCCTATATAACCTAAAACAATAGGCTATAAATATGCACTATATTCACTATTAAAAGCTAACCAAAGAGCTATGACCACAATTTTCTATTAAAAATATCAGCTTTTATATTATTGTCAATTCTATAGTCATTAACGCACTAAGATTTATACACAAAATGCTACTTATCTAGGCCTCAAGGTTAGAAAGTAAACACAAACAGCTTATCCACACAACAGGAAAATGTAATTCGTAAAGTACTTCTCTGGTCGACTGTCCGTACTGTGGCCCCGATAGTACGTCAATGACACGATTAGGGTCACCCATTGAGACGAGCTTTCTCGCGCGGACTTCAACCCGCATGCATTGTGGGGTCACATGTTCATAGTTCATGCTGTCCTAGTACAAAATCTCAAATGTCCTGCACAAAAAACAGTTGAGTAAAAAATCATATAAAAATAAACTGGCCAAGTGCAAGTCGGACACGCACTAGTAGGGTTCCGTACCACACTACAGTATTTTATAAGATCAAGCAAAAAATACCAATAACGTTTTTCGCCAGCAAAAAATAATAATTAATAAACATTTTATTTCTTATAACGCCATCTCACATCTAATAAAGGAGTTAGGGATCGACATTTCAATATAACGCCATCTATGGGACTTTTACCTAACTAAGCGTTCATAGATGACGTGAAATGCCGAAAAAAACACGTTTCTTGTATGGGGACCCTCTATTATTTTTAACTTTATTCTGTTTTTAGTATTTGTTTTTATAGCGGCAACAGAAATACATCATCTGTGAAAATTTCAACTGTCTAACTATCACGGTTCATGAGATACAGCCTGGTGACAGACGGACAGACAGACAGACAGACAAACAGACAGACAGACAGAGACAGACGGACAGCGGAGTCTTAGTAATAGGGTCCCGTTTTACCATTTGGGTACGGAACCCTAAAAAAAACATTGGAACCAGCTATCCGCCCCGGATTCGCACGAGTATTACTGGATCTACCGATCTATTTATGTAGGCTAATGATGAAATTAAGATAAATGCTGTTGCGATCGTTACTAAACTTCACAGGATCAACCCGCTGGGCTTATCTGAAAATCCTTTAAGAGCCGCGTTAGCGTAAAGAATAGGATTGGCTTGACTTCTATGGGAGAGGTCGCCCGGTTGAAATCCTAGCACGGTGATCATCAAGGAGAAAAGCTGCCGCCATAACCTTACGGTGTTCCGACAGCACAAAGTCAGAGTGTAGCGTGTTAACTATCTCCGACCACATCAGGTCAAACAGTAGGCCTGATATAAAAAAAAACAGATTGCTTGAAAAAAATACGAAAATGCTCTAGCCATGTTGGAGTCTATGGGAAATGTACTAAAAATACACAAAAATCTCTATAATGGGGAATGCTCTGAAGAGCTTTTCAGCCTGATTCCACCATTGCCATTCTTTTAACGTAGTGCTCGGCACCGTCAAAAAGCTCACCCTCACATCTTAAAGACTTGGGCGTCTCGCACTTCCTGTTTTCACTGAGGATTTTTACCGCGTACCTGTCAGATGTGGAATGACCTTCTCGCCGCGATCTTCCCATCTAGCTACAAGATGGGATCTTTTAAATAGGGTACCCACAAACTCCTCATAGGTCGGCAACGCATCAACAGTATTAATGGTGTTGCAGTTGTCCATAGGCGAAGGTAATCGCTTACCATCAAGCGGGCTGTCTGCTTGTTTGTCTAGCATAACATAAATAATAATAATCGATTTTCATATATTTATAACTTATGCTGCTAAGTGGTTAATCTCACTTTACTCTCAACTCACGTACTAAACCTATTTAAACATAGAATAAAATTAAAGAAGTTATAATATTTTATAGTTGATGGCGTCTACGATTGCTTTTACTGTAAATAGAAGGAATTTGTACCTTTGGCGCACCATATATACCTACGTCTGGAGGTCTAGTGGAACACTTTTTTTTTTTAAATTTCAGTATCTATTATCTATACGAGTACTTCTATACTAATATTATAAACAGAGAACATTTGTATTTTTGTATGTTTGTAATGATTTGGCTCAAAAACTACTGAACCGATTTAAAAAATTCTTTCACTAATACATATAATGGACTTTCGGAATGAAAATAGGCTACATATTATCCCATTTAAATCAAAGGTACATTCGTAGAGACCTAATTTGCAACCTAAGTCGGCAAAAAAACGGTCGAAAAAACACGTTTCTTACGAACGCTGCTTAATTGAAAATAGATAGAAGAATAATTTCTATGCAAGAGTTGTACAACTTAATAAGACCTACAAAAAAGTCCGCGACAGCATATGTCTATCTCTTAAGGTCGACTCACAGTAACCATTTTAATCATAAAATTTTTGTTAAAAAATATTACATAACTTCCAAGGCTATTTTCAAGTATATGGTATTAATTCTTATCCAAATAATAGTTAATTAGCTTGGCCACATATTATAGATTAAAATTGTACTTTACAGTATATAATTCAAATGAAAACTCTAGAAGATATCACGAATTTTACATACACGCATCGCAAAATTAATAAAATATTTGCAGTGAAACCACAGATTAGGTCATAGTTACTCCGAAAATATTATTATAAGCTTAGCTATGATGTAGATACCCACCGATCACAATCAATTTGAAGTCAATTTAGTATAATAATATGATCTATTGTATAAAATAATATTCATCTATATATATAATAATATAATATTTTAAACCACCCCGACTGATCTATGTATAATCTTTTCATTAAAAGCATTCCAATGACTCTAAACACGACATTTAAAATCTGAGCTGTAAGTTGGTGAGGATTTGAGTATCGTTGAAGAAGAAGATTTTCGAATTGATCAGACCTATGAAAGTTGATTTCATAGCGCAATTAACTAGAAAAAAGCTCATAGTTTTATAACGGTTGAACGAATTTTCATGAATCAAAGCTAAGAAAACTCTCGATAAAGACATCTATCAAACAAAAAAAAACTATCAATAATAAAAACAAAATCGGTTCATCCGGTTAGGTGCTAAGATGCTACAGACAGACACACAGATACACACGTTAAACGTATATTACCCCTACATTTTGCGTCGGGGAACGCGTAAGGTTACGGCGGCAGATGTTTTCCTTGGTGGTTAAGCTACTTTTTGGTAGATTTAATGATCCCACTACCACTGTACGAAAACTCATGATTCATGAATGCACATAAAACTTTCATTGGTAGGTATATAGCTAGGATCATCGGATCAGAATCAGGGTAACTATCCTTTACGCCAAAGGGCCGTCCAATATCACTACGTAAGTATTATAAAACAAAGTCCATCACTGCGTCTGTCTGTCTGTTCGCAATAATCTCAATAGCTACTGAACGGATTATCATGCCGCTTTCACCAATAGCCAGAGTGTTTATGAGGAAGGTTTAGGTGCATAATTCGTTAAGGTTTTGTGTAAATTGGATGAAATATGACGATGATTTTTCAATATGTTCATATTTTATATCCGATGCAACAAACTGATGCAAATTTTGTAGACATATAATGTGTTCTACCCGTGCGAAGCCGGGGCGGGCTGCTAGTATTATAAGTATGCCGGCTCATCAAAAATGAGAAGCTTTGGCACCACTATAACTAAATACACTTATCTGTAGGCCTCTTGAATAATTTTTAGGGTTCCGTAGTCCTGACAAGGAACCCTTATAGTTTCGTCATGTCCGTCTGTCTGTCTGTCCGAGGTTTTGCTAAGAGACTGTTAATATTAGAAAGCTGTAATTTTGTAGATGTATGTATATAAATTACGCCGACAAAGTGGTGAAATACCATTTTGAAAATTTTTAAAATTTTTAATGCATGAGAAATGAGGATGATTTTTTTTTTCATCGTCTACCCTATCGTGTGGGGTATCGTTGAATAGGATTTTTAAAATGAATTAAGGGTTGCTAATACTATTTTTCGATTGAATGCTCCATTCACGAAATATTAAACTTTAAAGTGCAAATGTTTGTTCCAGTAGGGCGTCCCTCCACCCCTTTAAAAGCTAAGCTGCTGGCTGGAGAAATTTGGAAAAATTCGTGATAATAGTGCATTTCATGAACTTTAAAGGAAAACTATAGCGGTTAAGATAACTTTATTAGTATAGCAGTAATAGTCGTAAGTAACTGGGGTGTTGGATAATTTTGTACCAAATACAAAATCCTTACAATACATCCTTTTAAGTGACAAAGACGAAGTTCCTAGTTGCTTGTTTATAACGGGTAAAGACTTTTATTGAATAACGGGCTACTACGGTACCCTACACTGCGCGTGGCCCGACACGCACTTGGCCGGTTATTGTTTTCTAAATCATTCCAAAATACACAGCTCCCATACTTAAGAGGAGGTTAATGAACAATGGCTTAAGTCGTCCAATATTTACCCCTCTCAACTATATAGCTAGTTAACTGTGCTATAGCTATAATTAGAGACACTGATCCTAATCTTCAAAGAACTCCCGACATCTTCCAAAACACGGTAAAACCTCCGCGAAATAAACGCAATTTTAGTAAACACCGTTAGGCGGATTCCGTAACATAACGTAATATTCAGTCACAGTCGGACGCTTGCGTCTAATAGTGTTATGCTATATTTATTACCGTCTCTGTTTTAACGGACATAATTGATTTATTGTTATTGAGATTTTTCTTCGAGTGGTTGTAAATGGAAAATGGCCGTTCTTGGAATTGTTCTGCCGTAATGTAAAATTTAACTACTACGGCGTGGTACAGAATGTTTCTTTTATATCAGGGTAACAGGATTAAGAAGACGTTGTTATAAAGTATACCTGATACGTAACTAAAGTCTGGCTTGGTAAAATTACACTTTATCTTACTTTTAATATGCGTCAGTATGCATAGATGGATTTGTTGTTATTCTTTCACACAAAAACGACTGAACGGATTTCGATGAAATTTGACACACAGATAGTTTATGACTTGGATTAACACAAAGGCACAGAATAATAAATAGTACAAGTACAATAAAATACTTTTTAATGCGAGCAAAGCCACGGGTCGCAACTAAGCCTTAATAAAACCGTAGTTGAAGAGATATAGAATATACAATGATATTCGTTTCAAATGAATAACGATTTTCCCGATTTACAGTGCCACAAGTATAACTTGGCGGTGGTGGTTTTTGGAACTAATTCCGCTCTCTTGAAACTGTGAGTTTGACGTTTGAGAGATTACCGCGACATTATTGTTGATAAATCTGCTACAGTAAAATAGTTCAATAATGCCAAAAGTAATTAAAAGTGGTTTAAGAGAAACTGTTATCAAAGTACAAAGTAAAAGCACAGTGGCGCACAGCCGCGCCAAGTTATACTTGCCGGACTGTAGATAGTCTTCTCAAAAACAAGTCTACTCTTATTCTAAAGATGAAAAACCATCAAAGAACTTCATGATGATTAATGATGACGAAAATAAGCTTTCCAAAAACTAGTTGAAGAATTAGATTTGACATATCAGGAACACATATGAACAAGAAGTTATTTTTTCACGCATGCATGTCAAAACACACTCAAAATTCATAAAAGGCAAGATTTGAAGCCTTCCAAGCTATGTCACCATAGCTCATCATTCCCTGTTTAAAAATAAAATTAATAAGAAAACGTTGATTAAGCTAAGCGTATTTTAAGTAAAGGCACATAAAACCTAAAAGACTAAAACGTTAGCTTATTCTACTTGCGGTCATTGCCCTGAGTAAACAATAAGCAGCATTGTTTGAGCGACTCGCTAATTACCGAGCTGTTCAACCAGCAAATTGGACGATTACGATACTTCTTATATTTTTATGCTTGCCTGGTATTTTTAATCTAGGTAAGTACTTAGGTTAATTAGGTTTCAGTCTTAATTTTAAGTCTAGACATAACATAATTTAGTTGATCTATGTGTAAAATTAGTTTTTAATTATTATTTTACAGATTATGCGGCGGTGACCATTTGCCATCAGGTGGGTCGCTAGCTGTTTGCCGCTCCATATTATATAATACTAGCAGCCCGCCCCGGATTCGCACGGGTAGAACATATATGCCTACAAAATTTGCATCAGTTTGTTGCATCGAATATAAAATATTAACATATTTAACAATCATCGTCATATTTCAACCAATTTACACAAAACATTAACGAATTATGCACCTAAACCTTCCTCATAAACACTCTGGCTATTGGTAAAAACCGCATGATAGTTCAGTAGCTATTGAGATTATTGCGAACAGATAGACAGACGCAGTGATGAACTTTGTTTTATAATACTTACGTAGTGATATTGTACGGCCCTCTGGCGTAAAGGATATTTACCCTGATTCTGACCCGTCGGTCGTTGGTTCTAATCCTAGCTATATACCTACCAATGAAAATTTTATGTGCATTCATGAATCATGAGTTTTCGTACAGTGGTAGTGGGATCATTAAATCAACCAAAAAGTAGATTACCACCAAGGAGAACATCTGCCGCCGTAACCTTACGGCGTTCCCCGACGCAAAATGTAGGGGTAATATACGTTTAACGTGTGTATCTGTGTGTCTGCCTGTAGCATCTTAGCACCTTACCAGATGAACCAATTTTGTTTTTATTATTCAAAGTTTTTTTTTGTTTGATAGATGTCTTCATCGAGAGTGTTCTTAGCTTTGATTCATGAAAATTCGTTCAATCGTTATAAAACTATGAGCTTTTTTCTAGTTAATTGCGCTATGAAATCAACTTTTATAGGTCTGATCAATTCAAAAATCTTCTTCTTCAACGATATTGTAAGAACATGGAAGCATTGACCTGATGCTGGGACATCTCCTGGACTCTACAGAATACTCAAATCCTCACCAACTTAGAGCTCAGATTTTAAATGTCGTGTTTAGAGTCATTGGAATGCTTTTAATGAAAAGATTAGGTATACATAGATCAGTCGGGGTGGTTTAAAATATTATATTATGATATATATAGATGAATATTATTTTACACAATAGATCATATTATTATACTATATTGATTTCAAATTGATTGTGATCGGTGCGGATCTACGAGTACAGCATAGCTAAGCTTATAATAATATTTTCGGAGTACCTATGACCTAATCTGTGGTTTCACTGCAAATATTTCATTAATTTTGCGATGCGTGTATGTGAAACTCGTGATATCTTCTAGAGTTTTCATTTGAATTATATACTGTAAAGGACAATTTAAATCAATAATATGTGGCCAAGCTAATTAACGTAATTATTTGGATAAGAATTAAAACTATATATTTGAAAATAGCCTTGGAAGTTATGTAATATTTTTTAACAAAAGTTTTAAGATTAAAATGGTTACTGTGAGTCAACCTTAAGAGATAGACATATGCTGTCGCGGACTTTTTTGTAGGTCTTATTAAGTTGTACAACTCTTGCGTAGAAAATATTCTTCTATCTATTTTTAATTAAGCAGCGTTCGTAAGAAACGTGTTTTTTCGACCGTTTTTTTGCCGACTTAGGTTGCAAATTAGGTCTCCATGAATGTACCTTTGATTTAAACGGGATAATATATAGCCTATTTTTATTCCGAAAGTCCATTATATGTATTAGTGAAAGAATTTTTTAAATCGGTTCAGTCGTTTTTGAGCTTACTCATTACAAACATACAAAAATACAAATGTTCTCTCTTTATAGTATTAGTATAGATATAGATAAAAGTTATTTAGGTACCTAACCCAAACGGTTACTAAAAGCTTAATTTATATCCATATCTCTGGAGATGTTCATCAGATCTCGAGAAATTGTATTATGGGACCAACGTATATACCCTGCTAAATAGTTCAAGTTTTAAGATAAAACTAATTATTTTAACGAAGCAGTAAACCTGGTACTTACTTACATTGCGAAAAATAATGTTTGCACTATGCAGGATTTTATTAAGAATGTTAAGTAGCTAACTAACCAACATAGGTAGCTGAATGTCCTATTACAACGAAAATCGGTTGCAAATACATTGTTATCGATGCAGAGACTATTGGGATAGTCATTGTACAGTAAATAATTTGCTTTAACCATTCTAAAATGTTGAAAACTATTACCGTGAATACTAATGCGTTGCTAAGAAAAGAACTACTTTAACCTTACATAACTTTTATGGAATATTTTTTTATATGAAATTTGTATGACATCACCTCAAATTTTTCGTTCATATATCGCATGTCGCGACATGCATGTCGCCGCGGTGCTTATGGGTGGATATGATTACAGCCGGTGCTGATTGGTGGATATGATGTATGACATTTACGTATAGCTGTGATTGGCGGACGCTTCCGCACACAGATTTATACACATGCTAAATTGCTAATGTGTCATGTCAACTGCTGTCATAGTAGCTAGCTACCATTATAGCTACATGTTTACACATCAACAAAAGTTCCACTGGCACCGTGGTTTCATAAAAAAATACATTTTTTTTTTAATATCTGATAAGCTAGCCTTTTACCACTATCTCGCCTGGTGGTAAGCGATGATGCGGTCGATGGTGAACACGCTAGGCCTAGAATGGTCTGACTTTCAAGGGATGTGTGCTGCCGGTAAACTGTAGGTTATGGCGGCAGATTTTCTCCTTGATGGTGGTAAGCTGCTTTTTGGTATCAAGTTAAGCGATACCTCGATATAATCACAGTGTTACAATCTATATAATTATTATATATCCATACTAGCTGATACCCGCGACTTCGTTCACGTACACCAAGAATTTAGTAGCCTATGTTCATCCTCATGCTTTATAATATCTCCTTGCATGGATTGTAAAACTGTGCTATTATATAATGCTCCAGATTTAGCCTAATTATATTCTGAAGAATTTCAGAAGAAAATAAATCGTTCCTTTTATCGGCTGTTCGGATGATAAACGACAAAGCAAAAACTCTGCGTTCGATTTTTTTGGCATATGCCGTGCCGTCTCGAATTCTGGCATTCGAGAGTTTTGTCTCATGTCTTTGGTTTAAGCAGACGTCATATTTCGCAGTAGGTATTGCAATTGACTTATATTCGTTTGTACTAGTATTTATTCTGTGCTATAGTTATGTTTTCCGCGGAACGGTGTAGAACGCACGGATGGTCAGATCATTGACCCTCAATGCTCACTGCACTATTTACTAACTGCACTGAGCACTGTTATGATATCCTAGTATTGGGACAATCGGAATTCTTTCAGCTCAAAAATTTATAAAACAAAAATTTTGGATTATTTTATTATACCCGTTCGTCAAGTTTTTCAATTAATCTTCGTTTGGCCCTCTGGTAGAAATAGCTAGCGATAAGACCGTCCATCGTCATTTTAACCGACTTCACAAAAATGTAGGACGTAATTTTTATTTTGTAATTAAATTTTTTGATAAAAATTATATTGTAATTTTATCTAGATCTGATGAATCGACTATCAGATACAAAAATATTGTTATGTTTCAGAAAATCAGGGTCCAGATTTTCTTGGGTCCTTCAGATTTCCTTATTCCAGATTTCCTGGATCAGATCCAGGAAATGGTGACATTTGTTCTGAGGGCTGAGACTGGCCTGTTTCAGCACCTCATATTTTCCTTTTTCTTAAATATTAAGCTTGTTTATTGCTAAATAAATAGTATTTCTTATTTAAGTTTCATAATAATAAATAATGAAATTTGCCTGTTATAACGGAAACATACATGTAAAGAAGTAACTAAATATTCACACTTTGCGAGTGCAAAAATATAACCTCGTTAAATCTCGTTGCCGCCATATCCGTCGATCTATAAAAACTAGAAATGCATTTATTTGCATGATGAACGCTCTTTACGGTTCCTGTTTGCTATATTTATCGGGAGCTTCCCTAATCGCTGGTTCATTGCAGATAAACGAAGATCGTATGTACTTATTTAATTTGACCCATCTTTACGACTTGAATTCTCAAAATATTGAAGAATTTTAATATTCAACACTGGCTAAATACACTAATAGTGTGATGTGGAGCCATTAAATTTTTTTTGCCACAAATTTTTTGCTGACATAAAATCATTATTTAAATTGTTATTATCACCATCGCCATCACTTTTAGCTTGCTTTGCTTGATGAGGGAGTAAAATCAAAATCATTAAATCTCATAGACGTAAGAGGCTACTATAATTTTAATGATTTTTTTGTATTTATTCACACACAATGTTTAAATTGTTTCTTGAATAAATTAAATAAAAAAAAAATTAAAAAAAAATACGGTCGAATTGAGAAACCTCCTCCTTTTTTTGAAGTCGGTTAAAAATACATTTGAAAAGCTACCGTAAATTCAAAGAGTTTACTCTCGTTAATCGTTTTACATCCCAACGGAAAAAAAACCAGTACTAGATTGTAAAACTTTCAACTTACCTCTCACTTTTTTACAAAGTAAAGCTCTAGAGCAGGAATTTCGAGACTAAAATGCGAATTTTAGGAAACCTCGCTTTGGAATGGGACCAAAATATGCGCTGAATTTTAAACACTCGAAGTTAAATACTGACTCGACAGCATTCTTTAGTTTACTGAAGTTTCACACAATGTAAGCATTTTAAGCTGCTGACCACGATCTCTGTTAACACATCTTCTTTTGGTTATACTTGCCTGGTAGAAATGTTGCAGTGAGATGAGAAAGAGTTGGTTTGCTTGTATTTTTTGGATTGCCTTTTTTTTTATTTTCGCTCCACATGATTAGTGTATGTCCAGTCAAAATAGACATTACAGTTTGCATTAATTCCTAACAAGCTGGATTTTTGTGCAGGCCTTGAATACGTCATTACAAATGATCCCGCGGTCATTGCAAAGTCCCCATGGATCCCGCTTGTGCGTTGTTTTTTATTCGAGATCTAAGGTCACAAATTTGCGTTTTTCGCGATTTTCAGGAAAACGGTAAGTTTTATCATAAAAGTACCTTTGATAAAATTATAGATCATAAAATTATCTATAAAAAATGTTTCAATACTTTTTTTTCTACGAGCCACCGTTTGAGATATAACGATTCAAAAAGTTATAAAAGTTGGTATCGTCATAATATGCATGAGTACGCCACGTATATATGATGTATGATTTTCGCAACTACAAAAATAACTTTGTTTTGCATAGTGTTTGTATGAAAAACCAAGTTATATTTGCGGTCGCTATATCTCAAAAACTGCTGACTGTATCTCGTTCAAACCAATTTTCGTTGAAAGTTTTTATTGAGATCTACAGAATATATTTTTTCTAGATTTTTCATTCCCTTACTTTAAAAGTTAAAGGGCGGAGGGGGACACACATTATACCACTTTAGAGGCGCCTATCTTTTAAATGATTGACTTTGAGAAAAAATAATGTAAGAAACCTCAATGTCATTTTTAAAGACCTATCCATAGTATCCCCACACGTATAGGTTTGAACATATTTTTTTTGTTTCAGTTCCAGGTATGGGATGCCCCCCCCCCCCCCCCTTATATCTCAGAAACGGTGGCTCGTAGGAAAAAAAGTATTGAGCCAATTTTTATAGATAATTTTATGGTCTACAATTTTGTCTATATTACTTTCATGATAAAACTTACCGTTTTTCTGAAAGTCGTGAAAAACGCAAATTTATGACTTTTGACCTCGAATAAAAAACAACGCACAAGCGGGATCGATGGGGACTTTTGACATGTCATTTGTAATGACGCATCCAAGGCCTGCACAAAAATGCAGCTTGTTGGGAATTAATGCAAACTGCAATCATAATTTAGTCTATTTTGACTGGATTATTAGGCAGTGTCATAGAAAAGATAATAATAGTCAAGATTTCAAATTCTTCAAGTTTTGTGAATCAAGTTATAAAGTACCTAAATAGATTATACTGAAGATTTTCAGTGGAATTTAGGTCAGATTCATTGATTCTCTCACAATGAGAGCACAAGCTTTTTCACGTTCCCGTCAAAACTCTTCTAGTTGTGTCCCAATAATATCGTTTAAAAACTAAAAAAGAACCGACTTCAATGTTCATTTTCAGTACCTCATTTTACCTCAATATTTTCTCAAGTTTATCTCAATATCTCTGGAGATACTTATCAGACCTCGATAAAATTACCATGGTACCACACTTGAGATATCTCCTTTCGAACAAAAAAAGAATAATCAAAATCGGTGCATAAATGACGAAGTTATCCCCGAACAAACATAAAAAAAAAAAAAAAAATATATATACGGTCGAATTGAGAACCTCCTCCTTTTTTTGAAGTCGGTTAATAAAAAAGTACATATACGAGTATTAAGGTTTTACCGACACATTTATACGTCCGGTTACGTTTAGCCTCCGTTTTCACGTTTTCTAATATAAAATATTAGACTGCAACGACGTGATGTTTTAAATAAGTTGGTGAACTTAATTCTTCATTTCCCTTTGATGCTCAATGAGTAAATAATAATGTCGTTTAAAAACTAAAAAAGAACCGACTTCAATGTTCATTTTCAGTACCAATTTTGAGATGTTTATCTCAATATCTCTGGAGATACTTATCAGACCTCGATAAAATTACCATGGTACCACACTTGGGATATCTCCTTTCGAACAAAAAAAGAATATCAAAATCGGTGCATAAACGACGAAGTTATCCCCGAACAAACATAAAAAATATATATATATGTATATATATATATATATATATATAGGAGGAGGTTTCTCAATTCGACCGTATATATATATATATATATATATATATATACGGTCGAATTGAGAAACCTCCTCCTTTTTTTGAAGTCGGTTAAAAATAAAACCGACCAAGTGCGAGTTGAACTCACGTACTGAGGGGTTAGTACAAACTTGTTAAACGAGGTTACAGGTTGCAGTTCGATCCCTACAATCCCTAGACCGATCGATGCCTAAAAAAAAAAGTGTGTGTACTTATGTACACGCGTTAGAAGTTATACTTCTGTGGCGTATGGAAAAAAAATAACTAAAATGCAGTAGTGATTAACGATAAATATTAAAATTAATCAGAAAGATTTTATTTAAATAAAAAAGGTTTTATTAACGTAAAAATATGACGTTCTTACGAAATGACATATACAACTTGAACATAGTCATGCCACCTAGAACTAACTTCACGATGTTAAATTAAGGTGTCGGTGTGCGCGCGCATCGTAAAAATTCACTCTCATCATTTTTCTCCATCGCGCCAAAAGAAGTATAACTTCAAAAACGGTTATTGCACCAATTGCAAATAATAAGTAGGTATGTATTAAATTAAACTTTGTTTTGCAAATAAACTACATATTTACGGTTTTAATTTTCTGATTCTGAGTCAACGGGAAGTTGGTACCCTTAAGGTTTTGATTCCTTCGATCTTAAATTACTTGGAATTGAAATGTGAGAATGTGCGATCCAAGTATTGTGAATTACAAAGACCCGAGTAGAAGGGAAAGGCACTTTTCGATTCTGAATTTGTATGTTTACGAATTATTTCGAGAGCCGCTGTGTTGCTCCAAACTACGCCTCATTTTCCACAAACAATAAGCTCTACACCAGTTTGTTTTACCGTATTTAGTTAGAAACAACTGGAAAGTAAGAAGCTTTCTCTTACCCATCATCATTCTAAACCCTATTGCTAAAGTAACAAAGACTTTATAGACCACATAAATCTAGATATTTTAAAGCTGTACTTAAGATTCCAATCGTGTTTGTTCTGTGATTTCGTTTCCTAAGATATTGTTGGTATGCTAATCTCTTGCCGCATACTGCTTTCCTAGTAGTTAGTCTAGTTCTGGTATTGAAATTTCGTAATAATTTTGTATAACTTGAAAAGAAAAATCTTGAGTCACAAAGGCCACTTTTAAAATGGAAAAAGATCATCTAGGCAATAGGTATCGCGCATATATTCTTTGAGAATATGCCATTTGCAGAATTTTTCATAATTATTTTGAATTTGATTTTAAGACATAGATAGTTCTTTTGTTTTATTGTTTACCTAATAATATTCAAATCCATAGACATAAAAAAATTCATACTGATCAGTATGATCACACAATCTTGTAATCATACGATGACGAGCAAAAATATCTTCCAATGCTCAATTGAAGTATAATTCACAAAGGGATTGTGAATTGTTACTCTAAATGCATTATGACATTGTGGGTACTCGTTTTCGATGGAACCTTCCAGATCTAATCATCAGACTGACCACTTTTAACTCGTAGTCGGTGGAATGGTCATACATTAAGGATGCTGCTTCAGTCTGGAATAAAGTGAGCGAACCATTTCTATAGAGATAACGAGTGAAAGTGAACGTGTACGACGGCAAAGAATAAATAATAGTTGACCTCGGAAAGGTCTGCTAAATGTTACACACTCATTTGGTAAAGAATAAATAATAATAAGTCTAAATAAAAGCATTTTACAGCCAGCATTTTGGAAACTTTACCTATCGGTAGTGGTTTGGTAAACAAAATTTAATTTTTATTATTTTGATTAGGTATATTTGTTTGTTTATAGTTAGGTAGTTTTATAATGTAAATAACTTCGGTAAATAAAAAGAATTTGGTAAATCAATAACCAATCAATCAATAACCATTTATTTCTCTCTCACAATAAGAAATTGGTACAGTTTGGACTTATGTTATTGTACATGTAAAAATATAGACACGTAAGATTGGGCTATGTTTGAATGTAAGATTATAATATTTTGTGAGAGACTGGTGCCTGCTGTAGGTTTTGTAGAAAAACCTGTAATGCAGGTCACCAGGACCCCTCCCGCTTATTATTACTTTAATTCAAAATCAATATAGTCATTGGTGGGTAAAACATGTGGAGGAGTGATTGATTAGAAAATGTTCAATATATTATTTACTAAGTCCATGCTTTATTAAATGTGATGAGTTCGGTGTTAGGATTGGTGAGTAGGTTAGTGCATAGTGTAATTAATTATTGAGTGTGTGTGTGTGTGTGTGTGTGATTGAGTGTGTGTGTTTGATGTTTTTTTTGTGAAATGAGTTTAGTTGTGTTGAGTAGGCAGTATGTTTTGTGTGCAGAGGTGTCTAACGTGAGTTAAATAAATAAGTATCGTGTATGCGGATTAAATTAGCCGGGTAAATAAGTTTTCAGTTTCCTGATAGTTAACCCTTAATAACCTAGAGTTTCAATTTTGATAACAATCTTTTAAACCGAATGTTCACATTACTATTAGTTTTTTTATTAGGTTGGCTGTACGTATTTTACTGTTGTATAATATTTTTTCCAACGAAATAAAAAAAAATAAAAAATTCCCTTCATCTAGACCCTCAAGCAAACACAGTAATATTAAAAATAAATCACTTTTGTGTTTTTAAGTAATTGAGGATGGATAGCTTACATAAAGATAGAAATATCTGCCTCACTGTAAGAACTTCCCACTTCTTGTACAGGTCTTGTGTGGGGTATCTATATGGAAGACCTGCGCTGCCTTTAAAAATGGCTCGCTGTGCACGTTCAGCCTCAATGAGATGTGTTTTCGCTGAGCCTCCCCATGAGGAGGCATAGTATATAAGGGATTGCGCTAACGAAAAATAGACCATTTTTATTGTCGCTTGGTTAGCAACATGACGAAGATTAGCAAATATATAAATAAGTTTGCGTACATAAAGTATAGTAAATATATACGTAAAGTTTTGATTATGGATTAAAAAATTGTACTTATCAGCTGATTAATCAGATCTATGAAAGTTGATTTCATAGGCTCATCGTAATCAACAAGAAAAAACTCAGTTTTGAACTAATTTTCGTGAGTTAAAGCTAAGAACACTCTCGATTAATGCAACTTTCAAACAAAAACAACTAAATCAAAATCAGCTTATTCGTTTACGCGTTACGATGCCACACACATACATAGATACAGAAATACACGAGTCAAACTTATAACACCCTTTCTTTTTATATCGCCGGTTAAAAACTAGATTCCTCGCCTACCAGACTTGCGGCGTCTATCCTATCTGTAGTTATAAATATTATAATATCGTTTAAAAACTAAAAAAGAACCGACTTCAATCCCGCGCTATTCATTTTTAACCGACTTCAAAAAAAGGATGAGGTTTCTCAATTCGACCGTCTATATATATATATATATATATATATATATATATATATATTTTTATGTTTGTTCGCGGATAACTTCGTCGTTTATGAACCGATTTTGATTATTCTTTTTTTGTTCGAAAGGAAAGATCCCAAGTGTGGTACCATGGTAATTTTATCGAGGTCTGATAAGTATCTCCAGAGATATTGAGATTAACATCTCAAAATTGGTACTTAAAATGAATAGCGCGGCATTGTAGTCGGTTCTTTTTTAGTTTTTAAACGATATTTCAGTACCAATTTTGAGATGTTTATCTTCATATCTCTGGAGATACTTATCAGACCTCGATAAAATTACCATGGTACCACACTTGGGATATCTCCTTTCGAACAAAAAAATTATAATCAAAATCGGTTCATAAACGATGAAGTTATCCGCGAACAAACATAAAAAAAAATATATATATACATATATATATACGGTCGAATTGAGAAACGTCTTCCTTTTTTTGAAGTCGGTTAAAAATACGGGACTTATCGCGCTTTAACTCGACGTTTAGACCAAGTTGCATTGATCGTGGCGTGGTCACGAGACGACTGCTATCCTATTTATGTCTGTTGATTTAAATTTTATTATAAAACATAAATAAGAGCTTTCTACGTTTAATTTTTATTATTATTTGCCTTTAAAGCGTAGGTAGGAAGTCCCGTGCTACACAAAACGGTCGTAAACCAGATTTGCCACATCTCAACAGTGCACATACCATCAATTTTATGTTTCCCTGGTACAATAAATCTTTATTACTTACTTCCACTGATGCGTTGATTTTTATAGCCTTTTTTAAAGTAAGAAAAGTCTTGCACGATGAAGAAAAATAATCAAGAAAGTGTTTACTGCTTATTTAATTTTTAGGGTTCCGTACCTAAAGAACCCTAATAGAATTACTTTTTCGTCCGTCTGTCTATCTGACCGTCTGTCTGTCTGTCGAAACCCTTTTTCTCAGGAACACGTACAAGTATCAAAGTTGAAACATAGATAAAATCCTCGGGACTAGGGTATCTTTCACTGTCGATCAAAAAGTACCGTTTAAGTCGCATATTTTGCAATATTCTGCAATTTTTACATGCAAGCGTTACTTTTCTAATGCTACCCAGCATTAGAAGGCTTGTCACTTTACCTTCATCATCAATTTAGATCAAAATCTAACCTTTATATATGTGTAATCTAATCTAACCTTGACCCGCGTGGATCCCGCGGGATTGAGTAATCCCTCATTTCAATCCCGCGGGATTGAATGAGCTGCGGGATTGCAATCCCTATTCTTAACCGACTTCTCAAAAAAGGATGAGGTTCTCAATTCGTCGGAAACTTTTTTATTTTTTTATTTTTTATGTATGTTCACCTTTTTTTGTTTCCCAGGTGGTCCCCTATTACATTTTTACGAAATCTGCCGAGCCATTTTTAATAAATCAACATTTGTATTACGATGCATTCACTTATCTCGACGACTAATTACTCACTACTGGCACAGATTATGTAACAGTTACTATGTCTACTGGCTACTTGGACTAGCGCGACTGAAGTCGGTTCTATTAGTTTTTTAAACGATCTTAAATTATTTTTCCTTCCGAATAGTAGAACCGCAATGTTCATCATCTCGATATTTTGATGTTACTTTTTGGCGCCTTTTTTTTTAATTTGATGTACTCAGTGTCACTCTCTCGACTAAGACGAATCTATTGAAACCACTCACATAAAAATACGACAAGCCGTTTAGGCTCTAGGGCGTGCCAAATAAATATACGAGTGTATGTATACTCGAAAAACATAACCTTCCTTCATTCGCAGTCGGGGAAAAAGCCTAAGAAATAGAACGTTGAGCCCCGTTGGCGTAAAGGATAGATGTCTTGATTTCTAAGCTGGTTCGAATCCTAGCACGGTATCCTCTTTTTACGAAATCGATTAAAATAATCTAAGATGGTATACAATAAATAATAGTTTAAAAAAACTAAAAAAATACGTTAAACACAATCCAAAATTTCATCGTACCGACGGGACTTGATATATAATATAAAGTGTGAAACACTTCAAAGAAACATAATATTTAAAAAAATACGCTTTTATAGAAAATCCAACTAAAAAATAGAAAATAAATTTTAATACATTTGAATTAAAAATAATGTAAGAAAAAATGATTTTATTGTAAAAAAAGCGTGGGGTGCATGGTATCAATAGTTCCAAATATTTTATGAACAGATATGACTAGAAGGGTTATTTTGATAATATCCTGAAAAGCACCCCACGCTTTTTTTACAATAAAATCATTTTTTCTTACACTATTTTTAATTCAAATTTATTAAAATTTATTTTCTATTTTTTTGTCGGATTTTCTATAAAAGCGTATTTTTTTAGTTTTTTTAAACTATTATTTATTTTTCATTTTTTAGTCGAATTTTTTTAAAAATCCTAGTTAGGATAACGGGTCAAAATGTTTAAAATATTGAATTGTCATCGGTCCTTAATAAGTATGCCAAATTTCGAGTTAATCCGACGTTTTGAAGGGGGTTAAAATCATGTTCAAAGATTCCTTTACATACTAACATACAAACATACATGCGTCTGAAGCTAATAAAAGCGTATTAAAAAGAAAAATCCGACTTTAAACGCTGAGCTAGTTATTTTCAGTAGGGCTATTCTGTAAGTTATCTCGACAGCGGAATCGGCGGTGAGATTTGGATTTCGTATTACGAATGTGATACGATTGAATTTCGTAGTACGAAAATAATAATAAATAATAATATAAATATATATAATAATAATAAATAAATAAATAATGGTAATTTTATCGAGATCTGATAAGTATTTCCAGAGATATGGAGATAAACACCTCAATATTGGTACTGAATATTAATAGCGCGGCATTGAAGTCGGTTCTTTTTAGTTTTTTAAACGATCTTATAAATTAATGTAAACAAATAATGAGGGTACATCTTGCCATTGTCAGCCGTGCTAGGTCGTACCTGTGGTACAGCTGACATTGTCAGCCGTGCTAGGTCGTACCTGTGGTACAGCTGACAGTCACTTCCAGCAGTGCGCCCACACCAATATGTATAATTATAATTTAAGTAAATCTACATTAAAACAGTGAACGTAATTAATAATTGTCAATATGTCAAATAACAATCAAATTTACAAAATTTACAAAAAGATTATGACTGTAAGTCCTGATGCCGTCCCTCGCGCGCCCAACCTATGCCAAAAGACCCTATCACACTAGCGGCATTGCCACGCTGGATTGCCAGGGAAATCTGCTGGACAAGGAACCAACCAGAACGGGGATCGCAACTCTTCTCCCGTAAACGTTGTCCCAAGTCCAGCACAAATATTATTATATTATATTATATTATTATATATATTATTTCTTATCTTAATTTACATTTAACTGTTAGATTTAAAAAATAAAAATAGGTAAATTACAAATAAAATATAACTAGATAAGTGTCTCCCATATTGGCCAGTGTCAAAACTCGCAAGCTTAAGGTATACTCTCTCTCTAACAAAAAAAACATACGGATTGCACTCCGGGAGTGCCGGCAGAAATGAAAACATTTTTGAAATTTTTAGAATAACACCACGCACAAGCGCCCTGCGCTCTGTTGGAATGACACCTCGCGCAAGCGCCCTGCGCTCCGTTGGAATGACACCTCGCGCAAGCGGTCTGCGCTCCGTCTTACGAATTTTCGTCTTACGATCAGGACACGTGACCCTGACACGAGTTTAACATTGTTTACCCATCCCAAGAAAAGTGCACAACGCCGCTAAAGAACTTTTCACTTCAAAAAGAACAGAAATAAGTTTGCAAGTACAAAATTAAAAATACAATTCTAAAGCAAACTACCCAGTGCAAGCTACACAAAGACACGTTGAGGTAAATCCAATATCAGCTATAATATGCTATAATATGATATCAATGCACTTGACAACAATGCACTTTATATCATTCAAACCGACCAGTTTTACTTGAGCTCTGCGACTCCTTTGTACATTGCACTGAGAGCATGCGAGTGGGCAGAACAAGTCTTACAACTAGTATGTTGTATTCTTCGATCATTTACCAATGGAGATATTAACGTTGTAATCCGCAAATTTTTTTTCTGCCGATACTTACGGGGGACGAGGTATACACGCATTGCACACACACAAATAACTCACTTTAATGATCCCGCACACTAGCTTGAAACACGCACACAGTATTAAAAATACAGCGTAGTTACGCACGCTCATATGGCCAAAAATGGCTATATGGCCAGCAGAGGGGTACGCCTTGCGTTAACATCTCCTTTGGTAAATATGCTCGAAGGTTGTATTGGTTTACTTGCGTTTTAATGCTGATAATGCTAAGATGATCATTTAGATTAAAGAAAGATACATAAATGTTACTAGATACTTTAAATTATTACTTACTCGCAATAAACTAGGTAACTAAAGTTTACACAGATTATATAGTGTGTGTGTTGCGTGGATGGAGTATTAAATGGATCTGGCATTTAAATAACAATAATAATATGAGAAGGATAAAACTATACAATCACTAGTATGAGAGAGCGAGATAATCAATTTTTTATCCTTCTCTGCATATGCGATTTTATTGTTTGGAGCCAGCTCTGGCCCCCAGTTCTAGTACACCCATTGGCTTTCACCCGCTGTCATGTATGACCCGACTAAATTACGTTGTTCATTTTATCTTATAGCTGGCATATGTACTCGTATCACGTGTTCATCATTTTAGTCGGGTTATATCTCAAAAGCTATTTCATTCGCATACGCAATTGTTAATTTTCCCTCTACGGTGTGTTGTGAGTGTGTAAATGTATTTGTTACTTCTTCACGCTAAAACTAATCAACCGATTGAGCTGAAATTTGGTATGTAGATAGCCTAGGCCCTGGAATAACACAAAGGGTACTTTTTATTCCGATATTTTTACGAGTACGATATCTATGCAGGTAAAAACTAGTATTATATAAATTCTTCACAACCCTGTTGAAAAGGTCTACTTACACTGGTCGAGTTAACATGACACTGAACGGAAGACGTAAGGATTAAAATGTGTTCAAGTTGTATTCCCTTGAGTGTGATAATATAGGAAAACGGAGAATATTCAGAGTATGTGAGCTGTGATGTGATGCAATGTGATAGTGATGTTGAAAACTTATGATTTTAAAACAACTTATCGATATATATGAGGTAGACAGATAGCTGAATTAGCCATTCAATTAACAGCCTAGCCTCTTAACTAAACAGCCCCGTACAACTAGATTCTTGAATGATATCCAGCCATTTGTTTTGACTTACTCTGGCCCTAGGTTATGTAAAAGCTTGTGTTTAAAAAGGTTTTTTAAAATATTACTTGTTATTATTTGTTGTTATAGTGGCTATGTGGTTGTGCATTATGGTTATACATACTTTGTGAAAATTTAAAGTAGTTAAAGGTTAAAGCCTGTTACGGTTTAGAAGACACAGCTCACTGATAGACGGACAGACGGATGGACGGATAGTGAAGTCTCAGCTATAGGGTTCCGTTGGTACTCTTTTGGTACGGCCTAAACTGCGACATATATACAAAAAATTATACTTTCTTAATCACCTTATATTTTTTTAATAAAATCGGTGCAAGAGAAATACTTTCTTTCATGTCTTTTTTTACACGAACTTTAATAACCATGCTTAAAACAGTAAAAAGTATATTCATAAACCGCAAAAACCAATAAAATATAAACTTCATAAAAAATAAAATACTAGGTAGGCAGAATGAGTTACCGCCACACCACAGAGTACGTGAAGATAATCAGTAGGAAAGTCACAGATTGATATCTACAAGTTTTTTGTGTAATAATGATCAATCTAGGGCGGTCCATTTAATAGGTTATATGTAGTCGCATGGACATTTGTAACAATATGAGTCCTGCGTAAATCAAATATTATGTTTCTGTAAAGCGTCTCACACTTTATATTTTTGTAAATTGTTAAAAATTGTTTGACACTTCAAAGAAACATAATATTTGATTTACGCAGTGCAACATCACTCGTCGGATTTGAAAACTGTAATGATTTCTTCCGAATGATTAACTTACGTAATAAGTAGTCATAGATGGCGCCACCAATGCATAATTGGGTTAACAAATGCAATCCACTAATTTCGTCGTATCGATGTATCGAACCGTGGCTTAATTGGCAGAGCACCTAGACGTGTAATCCGGGGGGTGCGGGTTCAAGTCCCGTCTGTACGATGAAATTTTGGATTGTGTTTAACAATTTACAAAAATATAAAGTGTGAGACACTTCAAAGAAACATAATATGAGTCCTGTTGAGACATTGGCCAAAAATAATTATTACTTTTTTTATGCTACATAGGCAAGTGACTGACCACTACCTCACCTGATGTTAAGTGACGATGTGGTCCAAGATGTAGCACGCTTGCCTAGAAGATACCTATTCACTTGCGACTTGAAAACCCCAGGTGGTGGTTATCGGCATACACCACAAATTTTGTTCCACATTACAGTATTCTTGTTAACCCCTCCATCTAAGCTAAATATGCTTGTGTCTAGTGTGGGTTCACGTCAATAGTGCAATGGATGGGGTGGGGATTGAACTCACGACCTCTCGATCGCCAGTCCGACACCTTATCCATTAGGCTATTGCCGCCTTAAGTTATTATTAAATGTTATTAATTACCTAATATTTCTGTGGGAAACACAAATTCAGGCAAGGAATTCCATTCCTTGGCTTTGCGTATGAGGAACGTTGAAGTAAGTCACTTCGTGCGTATTGATGGAATGTCCACCATTATGTAACATTACCTAACAAAACAGTTTTTTTGTACGATATTAGTGATAGCGTATATATATCTTGTTGCGTAAACTCTCCTCAAAGAGCTTACGCAGCAAGAGCAATTTCGTATAGGTACACTTGGGTATACGAAATCTAGGCCAAAATATGTAACAAAATAGTAGATAGTAAAAAAAAAAGTTGAAAAAAAATAGTACTGATTATTAGCAGTTACGTTATAACCATAATTTTCTGATTAAATCACAGATGTCGCCTTCCAAAGATTGAAGACAAATCAAAGTACGGCCATCACAGCTATCTCATTATTTTTGCATGTCAACGACCAGTAGGTTATTGAGGTTGCTGATCACTTGCATTCCCCCATTATAACCGAACATTAACCAAAAACAATCCAGCAATTTGCAACAAAAAATAATGACAGAGAGATGTTGAATAAAAACAAAAATGGCGCGCAAAACAAAGATGGCTGACAATTATGGCGGGAAGTCAGGACAATGATAGTTTTACCAGACCGTAAAGGCCTTTGTGTCCACGATTGCCAGTTTTTTTATTCATTTCCAACAGAGCTGGGCATTTTCATTTTATTTTTAAGTGACTTTTTTATTTTAAAGTGACTCTGAATGCGGAAGTTAAATGATTTCTGTTGGGAATTCTATTGCAACGCATTTTTATGAAAATTGTTCTGTAAAAAAATGTTGTGGATGTCTATAAACTGAACATTTAATTCCTAATAATATTTTGTTAGATATTGCAGTGGCACAAAGGTGTTAAGAAGAACTAAATCCTACCGTACAAAATCATGTCACTGAGTTCCAATAACATTTCCGGTGCCAATTATTATGGAGACGTATTGATTGATAAGCTGATGATGGTTGCACATACTAGTAGTCTTGTTAACTCTCCAATTAAGCTAAATTGCTTATGTCTGAAGTGGGTTCACGTCAATAGTGCAATGGGTGGGGATCAAACTTACGACCTCTTGATCGCCAGATTGGGATATTGACTCTTTTTAGGACACAAAACGCTATGGGTACCTAATTTACATCTGAGACCGTGAGAGATGTGCTTGTCTGACAACAATAAAAAGTGAAAGTTTTAAACCTAAAATAATTGTTTCTAAGCCGTTTTTGATGAGATTTTGAATGAATCATTGAGCAACTTATAAAAAAAAACTTATTCAGATGCACAATAAGCTCAACATAGATATTTAATCGCCACCATTGCAAATTCGATTAATCAAAATTAAATTATCGCCACAAATAAATCAAAATTACCAGGTTACCAGATACAGTGAAGGTAGTTACAAATAATTGTCAAAAGTGAAAGAACATCAATTAAGAAATGAAAGTGGGGACGATAAGTGGAGAATTCGCAAATTGTGTAGCGTTTTAACGTTTTACATATGAAACATAATTTGTTTAACTACAGTTAGGTGCAGTTAATTTAACTATGTGATTCTCACTTTTGTATTTTAAATGGTGAGGGAATTAGAAATCCTTCCTGATGTTGGATTGGGCTCAAATTTGGTGTAGGTATTTGCGTATCTTTGGTGCGGTACCACCACTCTGCCAATTAATTTTCAGCCGTGAAATAGGAATGTTTTTCGGCTGAAATAGCAAGGTAACCAGTGAAATTACAGGGTTTGTGAGACTCAACATCCTTATGTCTCAAGGTAACAGGCGCAGTGCAGTGACATGCAAAATTCTGGCAGTACAAAATTTTGCATACCGCTGAATTTGTAATAAGTAGACGTCATCGCTTACCATCAGGTGAGCGTCGTGCTTTTCGTGATACCTTTATAGCATAAAAAAATGCAATAATATGGTACCGAGCTGACATGATAATATAGCCGGGCTGTAGCGAACTTCGTAACTTCGTAATGGTAAATGGTAGGACAATAGAATTTGGGCTAGTATGTACAGTGCCACAAGTATAACTTGGCGGTGGTGGTTTTTGGAACTAATTCTTTTAATTGAAACTGTGAGTTTGACGTTTGAGAGATTACCGCGACATTATTGTTGATAAATCTGCTACATTAAAATAATTCAATAATGCCAAAAGTAATTAAAAGTGTTTTAAGAGAAACTGTTATCAAAGTACAAAGTAAAAGCACAGTGGCGCACAGACACGCCAAGTTATACTTGCCGGACTGTATGAGTATCATTACACACAAGATAAATTCTTTACAAAAAACTTGTGCTTAACGAAGTATTTAAATTTATGTAATGTATTTTTTTATATACATAACTTTATCATCTCATTCGACCCAGGTTGGACAAACTCCTTAACTTTAGAAATAAGTAAAAATTTAAATAATCTTATTATGACATTTGTATGCCAAAACCTTAAATAAATCACCAGGCAAACATAAGCCGCCTTTTAAGACTATCGCACCGAAACCAACCAAGTCACATTTTCATAAAAAAGTGTCATGAAACGGAAAGTTAAAAATAATAAGTACAAAAATAACAGGTATATAAAAATAGCACGTATCGCGCTTTCACTGGTTACCTACCTCGTTAAATGCATAATAGTGACATGTCAAAACACTCGTTATACTCGACTATTTGCTTAATCACATTGCGGTTAGACGCTGGTGTCAGAAATATTAGAATACACACTGGCGCTTAGATTGTAGAGCTGATTTGAAATATATTTTTTTAAAGGGGAATGCCTCAAATCTTTTCGTTCATCGATCGCATGTCGCCGACATGCATGTCGCATTACAGCCTGTGCTGATTCGTAAATGTATGACATTTAGGTCTAGCTGTGATTGGCGGATGCTTCCGTAGCCATAGTTGTATACATGCTAATTTGTGTCATGTCAACTGCTGCCATAGTAGCTATCTACCATATATAGCTACAGATATACAAAAAGTTTCACTTGGATCGTGGTTTCATAAAATCACACCACACTTTTTTATTTTGGTTTACGCAAAAGTTGCCGCACATTGCCGGCTGTATTATTTTTGAGTACTTTGACTTGAGTCTTTTTAAAGACTCGAGGATCTGTAAGGAGTAAATAGGTATCTTTTTGCCAAACATGTTATATCTTGATCACACTACTGTCCGTCAGGTGAAATAGTGGAAAAGAAAATTTCGACTTAATGTTTTTGGGTTTTTTACATGAAATGTATAGACTTTTTTTTTGATACTTATCATCATTATCATCATCACCATAATCAGCCAGTATCAGTCCACTGCTGGACATAGGCCTCTCCCAAGTCATGCCACTGAGCTCGATCTTCGGCTCTTTGTTTCCAGTCAGTTGATACTTAAAGTATTTAGTAATTAGTGATTTTCCTGTTAGGTCATATGCCTCTGAAATGCATTGTTTCTTCAGGTTTCTATTTTTTAATGCTATGTTGATTGTATTCTGCACCCGTGTGTATTCAGCTCGTCACTGCTTGTAGAATCTTATTTGCTGACGTTACTTTTCTTTCATTCACTAGTTTACCTTGCAACGTAGAGTATTTGCTTAAACAGTTTACGAACTTACAACTTACAACTCTATTCTTGAAATTGTCGTTTTCACTATCTTTTGCAAACTTTCGTTTTTTTATCTTTGCGGTAGGTCTCATTAGATCACACGCTCTAAACAGTATTTTTTGTCCTATTCTACTAAATATATACCGGATCATCACTTACCAACAGGTGAGATAGTGCTCAAACGCTATCATATAAGATAAATTTAAAAATGTTATCTCTGTGCAAACCAGAATTTTATTATTTCAGAACCTAGTTCAACATTCTGTCTGAATCACTCAAGAGTGATTACGACTAGCACGCCCTAAAATTTTCCCCACCGCTGCTGGATGACTGGTAAAAAATGTTTTTAGCATTAATTCCTCCTTTTGTACTTGTTTTGTGCAATAAAGAATTTACAAACAAACAAACCAGTTCAGGTGCTTAGCTGCAAAGAGGGCTGCAAACAAACGTTATTAAAAAAACCCACCTGCATAAAAAGGCAATAATTCATATCAATATTGTATTGTATTTTAGTCATAAAGTATATTATACATAGTGAGTATATGCATTGTGGCGTTGCGTCGCGTCGCGTCTCGTCTCGGTGTGAAATAACCGTTACTCGATACCTATCAGAAAGTACAAATACTATATCTATCGCACCATCAGCCAAGGTCCGATGCATGTATTTTAGGTCAACCTCAGACCACTTTCTAACATCTGAACTTGAACTTGAAATTGAAGCTTTGCCAAGTTTACACTACTGAATGGAAATAGTAACCTTATATGACATTACCTTATTTCTAACATCCTTACATCTCAAGGTAACAGGCGCAGTGGAGTAACGTGCGAAATTTTGTCTAAGTATTCAGAATTTTGGATGCTCCTGTATCTGTAATAGGTTTGGTAGACGTCATCGCTTACCCATCAGGCGAGCGTCGTGCTTGTCATGTTACTCGTATCTTAGTAAATAAAAAAAATCTCAATTTCTTTTTTATCGTAACTTTCTTAGTAAAAAGTCAAAAGAAACGTATAACCTACACAAACCAAACTATTAAATCGTACATCTAAATTGACCGAAGCCAATGAAAGTTGTATTCATTACAAAAATATTGCAGTCTCCCTGGCCTAGGCTAGACAAACAATAATAAAAATCTTTTCATAAAACTTTCATTTTTCTCACTGGCAATAATGTAATTGTCAAAATATGACATTTATCCTACTAATCCGATTTAACTTTCGCTGCGGCTTAGAGCTGTCAATTAAAAAGAATTATTTTTAATTTTAGTTGCGATTTTTTTGTTAATAAGTCGAATGATTGGCAAAATCTGTTGATCTAAGTTCTATTTGGTTAGCGTTTAGGTGTTTGCAGTGAAAGCAAATTCATGAAATGTCCATTATCCTAGAATGATACATAATGACAAAAATGTATTCTTGTATCGTAATGATCATACTCAATAACATACAAAACTGAATATCACACACTTCGTGAGATTTATGTATGGTGTACTGTTCTCACCTCTGGGATGGGTCAGCCAAATATCAGCTGGAGGCGCTGGAAGTAATTGAGAGGAGAGCTAAGAGACTTATAAATGACGACGAACTTGTAGGGAAAAGGCTCCAGAGGCTAGACCATCGCCGCAAAGTCGCTAGTTTATCGGTTTTCTATCGGATACATTTCGGAGAGTGTGCCATCCAATTGCACGAGTTAGTACAGCCATCCCCTTTCTTCTATCGGACAACCAGACGTACCGATGTGCGCCACCGCTTCATGGTGGACGTTCCATCTACACGCACGAAGCATTTTGCTTCGTCCTACATAATACGATCCGCCAAAGAATGGAACTCCTTGCCGGTGTCTGTTTCCCGATAGCTACAACCCGGGGGTCTTCAAATCGCGAGTAAACAGGTATTCACTAGGTAAGCGTGCTACATCGTTGACCGCATTGTCACTTAACATCAGGTGAGATAGTGGTCAAACGCTTGCATATACAGCATAAAAAAAAAAATGTTTTGTTTTTACCATGCCTACCTGGCAACTATTTTTAATCTGTGCGCAGTAATTTAACCTACGTAACTTAACCATAAATACAGTGCCACAAGTAATAACTTGGCGGTGGTGGTTTTTGGAACTAATTCTTTTAATTGAAACTGTGAGTGTGACGTTTGAAAGATTACCGCGACATTATTGATAAATCTGCTACATTAAAATAGTTCAATAATGCCAAAAGTAATTAAAAGTGGTTTAAGAGAAACTGTTATCAAAATACAAAGTAAAAGCACAGTGGCGCACAGGCACGCCAAGTTATACTTGCCGGACTATATATTTTGTATTCTAGCTTTAGGATATAATTATACATGAGCAAAGTCGCAAAATACACGTTGTCCCTAAATAAATCACCAATTCTAACTAATTTTATTGGGTTTTGCAATGTAAGATGTCACCACAAAAACATTTTAATCCTGTCACAATGTAGCTATACACATAGACGTAATATAAAAGGATGGTGCACTGCAGACGTTTTGACAAATTCAATTCAATCCGTATACTTTAAAAATAAGGTTGTAATTGCTTTGTAGAACAAAACGGCCCAATTGAGAGACACCAAAGTGGGAGTGTGTCCTTGTCTAACAACCTGTTAGACCTATATATGTTCTATACTATTGTATAATATATTATACAATAGTATAGAACAATAATATATAATAATACAATAATATATAATATATTATATTAGTTGTCCATACAAAAAAGGGACAAACTCCGTTCAAGGACAGTCTCATGGGGGCCGGTGTACACGATCGAGTTTGATATGTAGCAGATCTGTGGCTATACATAAATCAATGCCCGTCATGGCACAGATACAGTGCCACAAGTATAACTTGGCGGTGGTGGTTTTTGGAACTAATTCTTTTAAATGAAACTGTGAGTTTGACGTTTGAGAGATTACCGCGAAATTATTGATCATAAATCTGCTAAATTAAAATAGTTCAATGATGCCATAAGTAATTAAAAGTGGTTTAAGAAAAACTGTTATCAAAGTACAAAGTAAAAGCACAGTGGCGCACAGGCACGCCAAGTTATACTGCCGGACTGTAATTAATGAAAGTACAAATATCATGGTAAATATTCATCAAACACAAATGAAATCAAGTCAATGTCACACCTGTCATAATGTATCATCAAATCACTGCATTCTCATAATGTGTTCGTTAACACTTGAAACCAGCTTTACCGTTACTTTAAGCTTGGTTTACCGAAAAACCGTTGACTGCAGTAGGTAACGGGTTTCTGACAGTTTTAAATGTCTGAATTTCTATTCCAATAGTCCTCTATCAATCTGTGGTAAATTGGCACAGAGTACAAATAGGATTTGTAGTTTATTTATACATCAGAAAGATCAGGGTAACAGATTAAGCTGTTTAGTGTTTATAATTTTGTATTTTCTAATTGGTATATTTTTATGCCGCATAAAATAAACCTACATACAGTGCCACAAGTATAACTTGGCGGTGGTGGTTTTTGGAACTAATTCCGAGAGATTAATTAATTATATTATTAATTGAGAGATTACCGCGACATTATTGTTGATAAATCTGCTACATTAAAATAGTTCAATAATGCCAAAAGTAATTAAAAGTGGTTTAAGAGAAACTGTTATCAAAGTACAAAGTAAAAGCACAGTGGCGCACAGCCGCGCCAAGTTATAATTGCCGGACTGTAGTAATGACATGTGTGGATATATAGCGTTCAAGACTAATTATAAGTATTTTATCGGTAAGCTCGGCCCTTTGAGTATTCATAGGTGAATACTCTCTATTGTAATAATTTTATTATATATCATATACTAATTTATCGATAATTTGAACAAAGGATTAAAAAATTGAAATAATAAAATAGTATCGTTTAAGTTAATTTTATTTACTTGAAGTGTTATGGTAGCTATTTAGATATTTGTAGTATTGTTTTAATTTTTTTGACAAAATTTCTCATAAAGTGTATTTTTCTGTTGAATTTTTTTGTTGTTGTTACAACCCTTAAAAAATAAAAATAAATAAAGGCTTTATAAATTCATTTGCTAACAAAAAGACCAAAAAGTCATTATATCCAGTCACAAAGCTGCATTTTAAACTGAAAAAATAAAAGTAATATTTGCCTCCGCTAGGCAAAGCGACATAAATACAAAAATGTGTATTCTCTGCATGACTGCTATAACTGTTACCAGCCATTTCAACGTAATACCTTTTTAATGGCGGCCATATTGTGAAACTCAATTTGTTACTGTAAGGCAATTTCGTAAAATATAGGGTTATCTGTCCTCAACACTAACGGTTTATCTCAAAACTATTATTATAAAAATATAAAGCTTACGAACAATGCAAAATTATAATTAACAACTTTCATCTTGTTTTATCAATGCAATCATCGTATAAAACGCTAATTGTGATTCTCTAATCGACAGATAACCTCGATGTCGGATTGTTCTTAATCTAGATAAATGCATTAACACACACAATACATAGGCGATGATAGGTGCGAGACATACATCAAAAGAAACATCAAGAGCTCTTGATTAGTAACTGTGCCAAAACGATCACGATGACCACTCGATAAATGAATGAACAGTCACTGATCCTAATCGTGTTTAATTTGACACACTTCTGAGGCGTTAAATATAAATTCGACAAAAACTTGATTTGCCCAATTGAATAGCGACGAGCAAAAAGTTTACCGTTCGACGTCAAACAAATCTTATTTAATATATTACGACGAATATTTGACAAATGGATTGACAATGCGAGCTTTTTGTCGAAGCGCAAAAACGGCGAATTCGTCGTTACGCGGTTTTAGGTCGAAGCCGTAATGTCACTTTTATGACATTTTGAATGGGTGCGTGGGAAAAATTATTATGGTTTTTTAATATGAGAGGTCTGGCTTTTATTGTTTTGTGATTGTCACAATTTGCAAGCAGGTGTTTTTTGTGCTATAATGGGATGATGTTAATTGGTTTGTTGAGGTGGTCGAGAGTCTATCATTATCGTGTTCTTTTTAGAGCGAGAGAAGCTTTGTACTCTTAATTAGTTTTCACTTTTTATAGTGTTAAATTTTACGCGCTATTATTAGGTTTAAACTTTCACATTGAAGAGCTTACCACTTTTATCTATTTACACTGCCAAATGAGATTTTGTTCACATTTCTCTACTTGAATAAAATCTGAGAAGAATACAAAATTAGCAATGGCTTAAATTGCCTGCAAAACCTACTTTGTAAGATCGGTGAGAGTAAGCAAAATAAAGCAGCCATATTGTATGTTTGCTACAAAAGTACTAGGCAAGTATAACTTACGAGAGATTTCCACGTTGCTCGCCACTTTCATCCAGTCTTTCAGGTCGCGGGTCGAGCTCTAAGGTCGGGTACTGCGAATCTGCTTATATTGACCTGCTAGCTCTGTGATTTCATGACAGCTTAGTATTCATTCGGTTACCGGTTAGGTCAAGGCTGGCAGATGATTTTGACCTCGTTGACTGTTGATTGCTTATTTTACGGAATCAAATTGTTGAACTGGTTTTATCAAATCTCGTGACAACATAATTGCATTGATATGTTTATTTGTTAACTGTCTGACAGCTTGTTTTTAGAACAGTGAAATGAATCTTTAGTCTAAGTTTTTATTTTAACGGTTGTATCAAAAAGAATTGGCTAAAACAGTAATAATGATCATAAACATATATTTTAACAAATAAACTTTTTAACCGACTTCACAAAAAAGTAGCAGGTTCTCAATTCGACGGTATGTTTGTGAACTCATAACTCCGTCAAATCTTAACCGATTTGAAAAAATATTTTTTTGTATGAGAGATTATGCTTTCCGTTTGGTCCCATTCAAATTTAATTGAGATCTGATAATCATCTCCGGAGATATGGAGATAAACATCTCAAACTCAATTGTATACCTTGAAGCATCCTTGATGACATGATACTGGCCACTGTACGGTACTTTGACTCATCAGGTTAGCTTATTGAATATGACTTCCAGTCACATTATGGTAATAAATACAGTTTTCAATCTACTTTCAAAATTGAGGAGGTTCTCAAATTCGTCTGTATGTTTTTTTGTATCTTACGCGATTACTCCGTCAATTGTGACCCGATTCGAATGATTCTTTTTTAATTGTAATTTCATCGAGATCTGATAAGTATCTTCAGAGATATAGTGATAAACATTTCAAACTTGCTACTGAACTGACCCGCATGGCATTTGACGTCGGTTTTTATAGTTTTTTAAACGATCTTACATCAATCATAATAATATGTGAAGTTCCTGTTCTCGATCGTTGTTCTCTCATTACAAGTTAGCTTAGGGTATTATGTTAGTACGAACTCTTTTTACAGTTTTTAACTTTTTACGTGGTTTTTTGTTTACAATTTTCTCTTGTTGAAAATGTCTCACCGTCATGTCTAAGATCTGATCTGACAGTGACAGGCATATAATATAATGTGACAATGACAGCATAAATAATAAGATGCGTTCCCTGTGCGCTAATTTTTAAGAAAAAGTATATTTTTGTATCGAATTGTATGTATTTTAATTATTTATATATTTATTTAAATGTGTTTTGACTGAATGTATGTTTCTGTAATATTATTTATTTTTGTAAATTTTTTTCGTGTCCAATCCGCTTAGGTCCATCTGAAAATCAGCGTTCCGGTTAAAACCTGAACATATGTGCTGAGATGGTCCTGTTCAGCACACACACACAAATAGCTTAAGTTTTATTATTTATGATTTTTTGTTTTATGTACTACTAGGTTTAAGTTTTTGTTTTTATTTAAATACCTACGTTTTTTAGTGTGTAGCTGAATAAATGCATTTCATTTCATTTCATTTCATTTCATTATTTATTTGTTGACCACACAAAACTCCCAACACTTCTCGACTTTCACAATTAAAGTGAAATAAACACTAAATAAGTTAACTAAGCTCGCTCTATGTACAAGTAGTAAAAGCAGCGTTTTGTTTATGCTAATTTGAATTTCTCCGGCACACATCTCAAAGCCCTTTACACGGTGCGACAAATTTTTGATCGCCGTCAACAACTGCAACAGACTGCATCTGTTGACGTAATCATTGTATTGTTGTCTAATATTTAACCGACTTCACAAAAAAGGAGGAGGTTCTCAATTCATCTGTATGTTTTTGTGTTTGTATGTTACGCGATTACTCCGTCAATTCTTTCTGTAATGGATAGGGTACATTTCTGAGGTGGTCCCATTGTATAATTTTATAATTTCATCGAGATCTGACAAGTACCTCCAGAGATATGACGATAAACGTTTCAAACTTGCTACTGAAATTGACTCGCGGGGCATTGAAGTCGGTTGTTTTAGTTTTTAAACTATCTTAATTTTTTGAATAATAAAGTGAAAAGAACATCATGTTACAATATGATTGTACTAGCTGTGCCCTGCTGTTATACCCGGGTAGACTTTGTTCCCGTGGGAATATCGGGATAAAAAGAATACCCTATGTGTTATCCCAGGACCTAGGCTATCTACATACCAAAATTCAGTTCAATCGGTTCAGTAGATTTTGCGTGAAAGAGTAACAAATATCTATACCTCCATAAATACAAACTTTCTCGTTTATAATATAAGTTAGGATAACCAAACGTAAAGCAAGCTATAATTATATTGTACTACGGGACTTATCGCGCTAAAAACAAAATTTTATTTACCTTGACGTTTCGCCGATCTGCCGTTGTCGTCAGTATTGTGTGTCGCAATGGCAACTCCGATCAAGATCAAATGAGGGTAGTTTCAAACTACTCTCAATCATAACAATGCTGATACCCACAACTTCAGTCTTTTCGTGACCACGGTCAATGCAACTTGATCAAAACGTTCAGGTAAATAAAATTATGTTTTTTAGTGCGATAAGTTCCGTATTACAATATAATTATGTGTGTAAATCGCGAAAGTTTAAAATTTACTATTGTAAAGCAAGCTAAGCTGAAAGCATTTTGTCAATGTTCTAATTGACCGAGTAAAGCGAAAGTCTCCGTTTCAGCTTAAGCAAGATGTTCTCGTATGTCAGTCCGGATGTCTGTTCTCATCACAGATCGCTTTGTGAACCGATTCTCGTGAAATTTTGTGAGCAAGTCCGATAATTTTGTAGAATTTTTTTGTCGATTCAGTTTTTAGAAATTTTTCAAAATGGCTAACATATATGGGGATTGAGAACGTAAAGGGTTGGATTTAGTATGATTTGGCACGAAAAAGGGGGCTAGAGGGGTGGAATGGGAAGGGGAGGGTCCCCCCTTCACTACCCTACCACTCCCATTACAAGGTAATGCATAGTTTTTGAGTTATGCCTATTTTTGTTGGGTTTGATTTTGGATTTTTGGTTGAATTTAGAATCGTTTGGCATGAATTTGATATAAAATGTTGTAGGGATGGGTAGAGGTTAGGTCGCTGATTGTAACAATATCATTTCTTTAACAAGGTAATGCATATTTTACAAGAAAACGATATAAACAAAATCTAACATAACAATATACTAAACCATAAAAACAAAGCGCAAATAATAATTACAAAGGCTAGATAACTTATTAAAAATTTTAGTAATATTATTTACCACTACTAAATTAATAAGAAAACCCGACTAGAAAAAAAACTAGGATAGGTTAGGTTGAAACTGCGACAACACAACGCGCGAGCCGAGCGAGCGAAGCGAGCGTGCCGCGGCAGCGGCCGGCGAAGCGCAAAAAGTTTGTTAAACATCCAACAAAACAGTGATATTGATCAGCAAAGTGTTACAAAAAAGTGAGGTTATGATTTTACAAAAATACGCATAACTCTTAAACTATGTATTACCTTGTAATGAAAGTGGTGGTAAAAGGAAAGGGGGTCCCCCTTACCCCCCCATCACCTCATCCTCCCTTTTTCGTGCCAAACGATTCTAAATTTTTACCAAGTTAGGTTATGATTTTGCAAAAAAAATCATAACTCAAAAACTATGGATTACCTTGTAATGAGAGTGGCGGGATAGTGAAAGGGAGACCCTCACCTACCCCCTCCACCCCTCCATTCCCCCTTTTTCGTGCCAAACGATTCTAAATTTCATCCAACGTAAATAATAAGATCGTTAAAAAAACTAAAAATAACCGACTTCAATGCCGCGCTATTAATTTTCAGTACCAATTTTGAGTTTTTTATCTCCATATCTCTGGAGATACTAATCAGACCTCAATAAAATTACCATGGTACCACACTTGGGATATCTCTTTTCCAACAAAAAATAATAATCAAAATCGGTTCATGACCGACGAAGTTGTCCGCGAACAAACATAAAAATATATATATATATACGGTCGAATTAAGAAACCTCTCTCTTTTTTTGAAGTCGGTTAAATAGAAACATATTTTCATCATCATCATTAATAGCCAGTATTCGTTCGTTGGACATAGGCCTCACCTATGGCACAGCACTGATCTTCTGCTATTTGCTTCCAACCGCTGCCAGTCAGCTTGCGTACATTATCGCTTCACCACGCTCGAGGGCGTTTTAGCCATTAAAAAAAAATCAATAATGCTATTTAAACTTTTTTTAACCTTATTAAGGCGCAACTTTTTTGTCTGAACAACTTTTTCATTCGATTAATTTCAAGTAGTCGGGTGTGTGATATTCAGTTTTACGCTATGCAAAGACAGACTCGCGAGGTATACGGCTCACATAACAACCAATAATATATTTATGTACTTCTATTGTACACTAGTATGTCTACTTGTCCTGTCCAAGAAAATTATCACTACACATACAAATGTGATAATATGGTTAAATCAGTAGAGCCGTATTGCCTAAAAGAGCGAAGTTTCTTCACAAAGAAATAAACAATACAAATTGTATCATATAGGCTAGCGTTTGACCACTATCTCACCCGTTGGTAAGTGATGATGCAGTCGGGGATGGTAGCACGCTAGGCCTAGAATCGGAACTGGCTCTCAAGGATAGTTTTTTTAGACAGATTTTCTAACTTGAAGGTGGTAGATGGCCAGACGGACACTAGATAGTGTCCTACTACCATGCGGGGGTTGGGGGTTTCTTAAAGATGTGTTTTCATCACCGGAGGGCCATTGTGGACGCACATACATTTTTCGATGGAAAAATCCATTGTAGCACGGCAGGGATTGCACTCCGTACGTATGGCGTCTAAGCCGACCATTCTCTCACTACACCACTTGGCCCTTATAACGACTTGCTTACTTATTTGCATATAAACATTGCTGCACATAAAAGCTCCAAAGCTCTCTATTTGAGAAAAGCGTCAATAGTTGTTTATATGCTATTGTTAAGTGAAGAATCAAAGCTATAACTTAGCTTGAGTACTTTAAGTAGGTGTGACTTGCATTCAAAGGTGGTGAAATATGTTTAAGTTATTTGAAGCTTTCTCTTTGATATATGTCACTTTAGGTGACTTTTATCGCACCTATTAAGAGGGAACGCGGGGTGCACTGCTCCATACAAATGTATTACCCCGTTTCCTCCCTAGAAAAAGCTTTTAGAGCAAAATTTGTAAATAGAAAATAGAAAGTACATTGAAAATAGAAATATGACTCTCCATAAATCTTAAAGAGGAAATTAGAAAGATTATATTTCTTTTTGCAATTGGTTGGTCAAAAAAGCAAATGATAGGGGCGAAGCCTTCAAGCATTTACCAATGGAGATGTTAACGTTGTAGTCCGCAAACATTATTTTCTGCCGATACTTATGGGGGACGAGGTAAACACGCATGGCACACACACAAATCACTCACTTTAGCGATCCCGCACACTAGCTTGAAACACGCACACAGTATTAAAAATACAGCGTAGTTACGCACGCTCGTATGGCCAAAAATGGCTATATGGCCAGCAGAGGGGTACGCTTTGCGTCAACATCTCCATTAGTAAATGCTCGAAGGGCGTAGCTATAGCAGACCTTGATTTACCTATAGTTACCTAGTTTAAGAAGTTGGTTGTTTATACGGAAGCCTCGGTGGGAGAGTCCAACTCGTACTTGGCCGTTTTTTTTTTGGATTGACGCATTTGGATAAAATTTAGCACCCCATCATGTTGTAGGTTGGTTATAAACTAGATAAACATAATAGACATATATAACTTTTTACAAGTATTATAAAGTAGGCAAAGCTGCGGGGAACAGCTTATGACAAAAAAACCCTCCTTTTTGCTTCGCCGTAGTCGGGTAATAAATATTTAAAAGTTACGACATATTTTGCTAAGTTTAATTTTTATTGATCGTAAATTTTACAAGGAAATAAAATTAATTGAAAGAGCGGCGCTACCGACTTATTAGCTTTTTTTAAAGCAAAAATATGCATTTAATTATTTTTAAGCTACTTTTCTCTATCGTTGGCCATAAATTTAATAATTAATTGGCTATATTTATTAAATACACGGTAGAAACGGGTTTTATAAAGGAAATCCGTCCCTTAATTGCGCTGTTTATTTTATTTGCTCGTTGCAAAATATTGGCTTTCTATGACCGAAATCAATGTAGCACTTGTTACCCGACTGTGGCAAAGCTCAAAAGGTGGGGTTATGTGTTTGACCTGTATGTATGTATGTATGTATGTATGTATGTCCGTTCCTATGTTCACTAGTTTCAAAGGCTCACCGATTTTAATAAATTATAAAACATAATATTGTTTTTGATGGCGCAGGTGTTACTGGGTACATAAAATGCTTTAAAAATCAAAATGGCAGATTTTATTCGCGTGCGGGCAAAAAAAATGTTTCCATCGAGAGGGGTATCAGAAATAAAGGGCTTACAAAAATATTTGTTTAAATGTAATTTTCAATGAGAAATGCTAAAAACAATAACAATAATTATTCATTTTCCACGCAGTCAGGTTTGATTCTTTTCAATTCTAATAATATTATTAATTTAGAAAATCTGTCGCCAAACATCTAATGTGTTCCGGCAGCTATCCTTGAGAGCCAGTTGCCATTCTAGGCCTAGCGTGCTATCATCATCAACCGCATCATCACTTACCAACAAGTGAGATAGTGGTCAAACGCTAGCAAATAAAGTATAAAAAAACCCTTATATTTTTATTATTAGTAAAAGACGAGAAAGTCATTTCACCAAATCATGACTCAAAAATAATTGTCACCAAGTCATACACTTAAGTATTAAACTTAACTAGCTATGGCCTACGGCTTCGATGGATCATATGATGTAACTACTGTTCTACTACGCTCTTGGCTATTCCTGTGCAAAATTTCATTCAAATCTATCGAGCCGTTACATGAATATATAGATGAATACTTTGTAGCATACCAATCAACACTTTATAATCTAAGACAAGTAAAAACTAATTAGGAATCACAATGGGCGGTCTTATCGCTCAGAGTTATCTCTACTAGACAACCTTTGGATGGACCGGAGCTAGTTTTGAAAATAAGCGGTCAGATCTATAAGAGAAGAAACACAAACAAATTATATTTGGTGGTATTGGTATATATATCTATCAACACCAATATTATAAATGCGTCAGTTTGTTTATTTGTTTGTTTGTTTGTTTGTTTGTTTGTTTGGGACTTCTTCACGGTCAAACGGCTTGACAGATTTGGCTGAAATTTTGTACAAAGATAGTACATAGGGCAGAATAGGATATAGGATACTTTTTTTTTGGCTATCGAGTCAGGGGGTCCAGATATTTTTAATTGAATTTTGTAAATATAAGACATCTTCTCGAATAAACAGCTTGACCGATTTGTCTGAAATTTTGTTTGAATACATGTCATAGGGCAGAATAGAATATAGGATACTTTCTTTCTGGCTCTCGAGTCAGGGGGTCCAGATATTTTTAATTGAATTTTGTAAATATAAGACATCTTCTCGAATAAACCGCTTGACCGATTTGTCTGACATGTTGTGTAAAGACAGTTCATAGGGCAGAATAGGATACAGAAAACTTATTTTCTGGCTATCAAGTCAGGGGGTCCAAATATTTTTAATTGAATGTTGTAAATATAAGACATCTTCTCGAATAAACGGCTTGACCGATTTGACTGAAATTTTGTGTGAATACATGTCATAGGGCAGAATAGGATATAGGATACTCTTTTTCTGGCTGTCGAGTCTGGGGGTCCAAATATTTTTAACGGAATTTCGTAAATAAAAGGCATCTTCTTGAATAAACGGCTTGACCAATTTGCCTGTCATGTTGTATAAAGACAGTTCATAGGGCAGAATAGGATATAGAATACATTTTTTCTGGCTATCGAGTCAGGGAGTTCAAATATTTTTAATTAAATTTTGTAAATATAAGACCACTTCTCGAATAAAAGGCTTGACCAAATAGCCTGACATGTAGTATAAAGACAGTTCATAGGGCAGAATAGGATACAGAAAACTTTTTTTCTGGCTATCAAGTCAGGGGGTCCCAATATTTTTAACGGAATTTCGTAAATAAAAGGCATCTTCTCGAATAAACGGCTTGACCAATTTGTCTGTCATGTTGTATAAAGACAGTTCATAGGGCAGAATAGGATATAGAATACTTTTTTTCTGGCTATCGAGTCAGGGAGTTAAAATATTTTTAATTAAATTTTGTAAATATAAGACCACTTCTCGAATACAAGGCTTGACCAAATAGCCTGACATGTAGTATGAAGACAGTTCATAGGGCAGAATAGGATACAGAAAACTTTTTTTCTGGTTATCAAGTCACGGGGTCCAAATATTTTTAACGGAATTTCGTAAATAAAAGGCATCTTCTCGAATAAACGGCTTGACCAATTTGTCTGTCATGTTGTATAAAGACAGTTCATAGGGCAGAATAGGATAAGGAAAACTTTTTTTCTGGCTATCGAGTCAGGGAGAAAAAATATTTTTAGTTAAATTTTGTAAATATAAGACCACTTCTCGAATAAAAGGCTTGACCAAAAAGCCTGACATGTAGTATAAAGACAGTTCATAGGGCAGAATAGGATACAGAAAACTTTTTTTCTGGCTATCAAGTCAGGGGGTCCAAATATTTTTAACGGAATTTCGTAAATAAAAGGCATCTTCTCGAATAAGCGACTTGACCAATTTGCCTGACATGTTGTGTAAAGATAGTTCATAGGGCAGAATAGGATATAGAATACTTTTTTCTGGCTATCGAGTCAGGGGGTCCAAATATTTTTAATTGAATTTTGTAAATATAAGACCTTTTCTCGAATAAACGTCTTGACCAATTTGCCTGGCATGTTGTTTAAAGACAGTTCATAGGGCAGAGTAGGATATAGGATACTTTTTTTTGGCTATCGAGTCTGGGTGTCCAGATTTTTTTTTATTGAATTTTGGGTATGTATGGCCACTTATCAACTAAACGGCTTGACCGATACGGCTGAAATTTTCTACATATACAGCTCATATGGCATAGAAGCACATAGGATACTTTTTTTCTGGCAGTCGAGTCCAGGTGTCCAGATTTTTTTTATTGAACTTTGATAATGTGTGGCCTCCTCTCCGTCAAACGGGTAAACCATTTCAGCTGAAATTTTGTGCACAGACGGTCAATAAGACATAGGATACTTTTTTTTGGCTGGTAATTTCGAGTGTCCATAATTTTATTATGGAATAATGTGTTGCCTCTTAGCGGCAATCGTTTTCACCGAGTTTTCAGCTCAAATTTAGTATTTTGAATTTTTTAAACGTGTGATTTCTTCTCGGGTAAACGAGTTGACCGATTGAGCTAAAATTGCACAGAGACAGTCAATAAGACATAGACCAAGAGTAGAGTCTATTATCCGAGCACATTGGTTACTTTTTTTACAATCGAGTCCGGTTGTCAGTTTTTTATTGTTGAATTTTGTACATGTTTGGCCTCTTTTCGGCCAAAAGGCTTGACCGATTCACATGCCATTTTGTACAAAGACATTTAATAGGGCATAAAAGGGCAAAGAATACTTTTTTTTTCGGCAGTTAAGTGAGAGTGCATATATTTTTGTTAATTTTACATAGAGTTAACATAATCATAAAAGTTTGACCTTAGGTTCGTCTATAATGACTTAATTAGTGTCTTGATTAGGCCATAAAACTGTCAGGTTCATTAGAAGTCATCAAAATTTACGCGCTGGCTTTGCTTGCCCAACGTGTTTATCTGCTTTGTGGGAAGTATTTCAAAAACTTTCGTGTTTTAACAGCCTTAGGGTAATTGGTGTTGACTTAGTAGGTCATAAAACCTGTCAGGGTCATTAAAATACTTGAATTTTATTCGCGCTCGCTTCGCTCGCGTAGTTATAGCACTCTCTGCGCTCGCGCAAGCATTTATTTTATCTACTTTGAATGTAATATTTCAGAAACTTTTGTATTTTAATAGCCACGCCACATACATCAAAATGAGTCACAAATTTAAACAGTACAACCTTCAATAATCATAATGATTATTAACTTTAAAATAAGTGGATATCACGTTTAACCCTAATGTCATCAGTGTTGACTTAGTAGGTCATAAAAACTGTCAGGGTCATAAAAAGTCGTAAAAAATTTCCGCGCTCGCTTCGCTCGCGCAGTGATAGCGCTCGCTACGCTCGCGCAAGCATTTATTTTATTAATTTTGTAGGAAATATTTCGTCAACTTTTAAATTTTAATAGCCACATGCATCAAAACGAATCATACATTGAAACAGAACAACCTTCAATAATCATAATGATTATTAACCTTAAATTAAGTGGATATCAAATTTAACCCTAATGCCATCGGTGTTGACTTAGTAGGTCATAAAAACTGTCAGGGTCATAAAAAGTCGTAAAAAATTTCCGCGCTCGCTTCGCTCGCGCAAGCATTTATTTAATCAACTTTAAAGGTAATTCAATTTCAGCAACTTTTGTATATTAATAACCACATGCATCAAAACGAGTCATAAATTAAAACTGTACAATCTTCAATAATCATAATGATTATTACCTTAAAATAAGTGGTCATAAAATGTCAGGGTCATAAAAAGTCGTAAACATTTTCGCGCTAGCTTCGCTCGCGCTGTAATAGCGCTCGCTACGCTCGCGCAAGCATTTATTTTATCAACTTTGAAGGAAATATTTCGTCAACTTTTGAATTTTAATAGCCACATGTATCAAAACGAATCATACATTGAAACAGAACAACCTTCAATAATCATAATGATTATTAACCTTAAATTAAGTGGATATCAAATTTAACCCTAATGCCATCGGTGTTGACTTAGTAGATCATAAAAACTGTCAGGGTCATAAAAAGTCGTAAAAAATTTCCGCGCTCGCTTCGCTTGCGCAGTGATAGCGCTCGCTACGCTCGCGCAAGCATTTATTTTATTAACTTTAAAGGTAATACTTCAGAAACTTCTGTATATTAATAACCACATGCATCAAAACGAGTCATAAATTAAAACTGTTCAATCATCAATACTCATAATGATTATTACCTTAAAATAAGTGGTCATAAAATGTCAGGGTCATAAAAAGTCGTAAAAATTTTCGCGCTCGCTTCGCTCGCGCAGTAATAGCGCTCGCTACGCTCGCACAAGCATTTATTTTATCAGCTTTGAAGGAAATATTTCAGCAACTTTCGCATATTAATAACCATATGCATCAAAACGAGTCATAAATTAAAACAGAACAACCTTCAATAATCATAATTATTATTATCTATAGTGTCATCAGTGTTGACTTAGTAGGTTATAAAAACTGTCAGGGTCATAAAAAGTCGTAAAAATTTTTCACGCTCGCTTCGCTCGCCCAATCATTTATTTTATCTACTTCGAAAATATATTTTTCAGCAAATTTTGTATTTTAATAGCCACATGCATCAAAACAAGTCATACATTGAAACAGAACAACCTTCAATAATCATAATGATTATTAACCTTTAATTAAGTGGATATCAAATTTAACCCTAATGTCATCGGTGTTGACTTAGTAGGTCATAAAATCTATCAGGGTCATAAAAAGACGTAAAAAAAATCTCGCTCGCTTCGCTCGCGCAGTGATAGCGCTCGCTGCGCTCGCGCGAGTATTTGTTTTCTATACTTTAAAGGTAATATTTCAGCAAATTCTGTATTTTAATAGACACATGCATCAAAATGAGTCTTAAATTGAAACAGTACAACCTTCAATAACCATAATGATTATTAACCTTAAAATAAGTGATTATCGACTTTAACCTGAGCGTCATCAGTGTTGACTTAGTAGGTCATTAAAACTGTCAGGGTCATAAAAAGTAGTAAACATTTTTCGCAGTAATAACGCTATATAGCGTATAATAGCGTGTTTCAACAGCCTCATACATTAGACTGACTCAAATACTTAAACAGCAAAACTTGGTAAACCTTGGTTAGGTTTACCAAGTAATTATTAATGACTTTGACAATAGACGATATCGAGTTCGACCTAAGAGTCATCTATAGTGAGTTTATTATTAGGTCGTAATTTGTCAGGGTCATAAAAAGTCATAAAAAATGTTCGCTCGCGCAATGACAGCTCTTGCTGCGCTCGCGCAGCTATTCTCCTTATTTTCTTTGTAAGAAATGTTTTAGGAACTTTTGTGTTGAGTCAAACATTTAAACAGCACAACTTCGTATACCTAACCAAAATGATTATGACTTTAACAATAGAGGATATTGAGTTCGACTTTTGGGTCACCTATGGTGACTTGGCGTAAGAGATCATCGATCTTGACCTCAAAGATCATAAAGACTCAAATAACGCGGGCGAAGCCGCGGGTAACAGCTAGTATATATATATATATGTCTATAAATCTTAACATTAGTAATAAACACATCGCACATCTCCACTTCATAGCTTAGCATTCAGTGGAAACGATGACATAGTTTCTTAGCTTAGCTTTGACATCCTCACAGTATAGCTGCATAGCACATCTCTGGTGGAAAATTACCCTTAGGCCAGAGGCTTAGTTTTCGCACAGGATTGTTCTTCCACTTTCCTGGAATCTCAGGCCTGGGATTTTCCCACAATAGTTACCAAGCTTTCAAGGAAAATAGCGCTAATAAGAGAGTTGTCGCTAATTAGCTACGCAGCCGCTTATCAATTGAGTAAGCGGTCAAATGCTTGTCTGTCTGTAAAAAAAGGGTAACTGGACAAATGTACTAAGAGCCAGCTTTTTAGGGTTCCGTTGCCGAATGGCGAAAAACGGAACCCTTATAGATTCGCCATGTTTGTCTGTATGTCTGTCGGTCTGTCTGTCTGTCCGTCCGTATGTCACAGCCATTTTATTCCGAAACTGTTAGGACTACAGAATTGAAACTTGGTAGGTAGATGTATTCTGTGAACCGCTTTCCGATTTTTATACAAAAATAAAAAATATAAAAGTTTAAGGGGGGGGCATCCCATACATGGACCTGAAACAAAATATAATTTTTTTCTTGAAACCTATACGTGTGGGGAGTCTGGATAGGTCTTCAAAAATGACATTGAGGTTCCTAAAATCATTTTTTCTCAAAGTCAATCATTTGAAAGATAGGCGCGTCTAAAGTGGTAAAATGTGTGTCCCCCCCACCCCCTCTAACTTTTAAAGTATCGGAGTGAACAATCTAAAAAAAATATATGCTGTAGATCTCAATAAAAACTAACAACGAAAATTGGTTTGAACGAGATACAGCCAGCAGTTTTTGAGATATGGCGACCGCAAAGATAACTTTGTTTTTCATACAAACACTATGAAAAACAAAGTTAATTTTGTAGTTAACTGTGTTACGGAACCCTACGAGTGCGAGTCCGACTTGCACTTGGCCAGTTATTTCGTGATAAGGTAATGATAAGGTAAGGTAAGGTATAAGATAAGGTATAAGATAAGGTAATGATAAGGTAAGGACAAGCACGACGCTCGACTGATGGTAAGCGATAACGTCTATCTATTACAGATACAGCGGCATGCAACATTCTAGATAGACAGTACTTTCAAATGTCACTGCACTGCGCCTGTTACCTCGAGACATAGAGATGTTAAGACTCCCATGCCCTGTAATTTCACTGGACACTGCCCAGTGCCATTCAAACCGAAAAACATTCTTATTTCACGGCAATTATTTATCAAAATGGTGGTACCAGATGTAGTACCTTACCTGTGTTGATACAAAGTAATATTAAATTATGCTTTGTCTAATTTATGTGATATTTTTCACAGCTCACTGTATGGATGATATAGTGTAATGGTTAATGAACTTATTCGATTATAGATTACTCTAATGGATCTTAGAATCGATAGTTGCATGGCGTGATGTATAAATGTTAAATAATCGAAAAGTCATTAGGTACTGTGTATATACAGTTCGATTTATTTTATATCAACCCGATTATCGATAGTCCGTTCTGTGGGAGCTTTCTTTGATCTTTATGCGTGGTACTTTACTAAAGGGGCGGTACCCGTCTATGAAGTAGGACATAAGTGTAGTAGATATTACCGGAAAAAAATACTAACCTTCATAGACTAGTGAGCTGTCAAATATATCATCCTATCACCATTCAGTATTCAGTATTCAGTATTTTATTGCGTCTATAAAAGTATTTACAAGGTCTTAAATAAAATGTACAGTTCTTTATAGACCCTGGAAGGGCACAGCAATATTACTTTAAAAAATTAAATTATTAATCAATTAGGAGAGAGGAGGAATATTACACTTCTACATAATTATCGTAATTATTATTATTTATACCATCCATAGACAAAGTATAGCAAAGCTCCCATAACCATAGACGTAATATAAAAGAAAGTGCACTGCAGATGTTTTGACAAATTCAATTTAATCCGTATACTTTAACTATAAGGTTGTAATTGCTTTGTAGAACAATACGGCCCAATTGAGAGATACCAGGGTGGGAGTGTGTCCTTGTCTAACAACCTGCTAGTCTTATATATGTTCTATACTATGTGTATGGTATATATGTAAGTGGTCCATACAAAAGAAAGGGACAAACTCCATTCAAGGTCGGTCTCATGGGGGCCGGTGTACGCGATCAAGTTTAATATGTAGCAGGTCTGTGCCCATAACGTTTCCACAGTGCCCACACAAATCGACATTTTGCAGGTAGTTAGACACTTTCTCTCTACTTCTGGCCCTTTCACGCCTTCCCCACGATCTGACCTTGATGAGCAGGTATATCGTGATTCATAAATCCAATGATCATGAGCTCGATACAATTGATTCATGTTACAGCTATGAGGGATAAGGCCGTGCGCACACTCGACAAGCGCAATTAATTTACTTTGTAGATTTAAACACACAAATCAAAAAGAAGGAGTTTATGAGATCGACGTGTATATTTGTGCATGTCTGTGGTAATATAGCGCCCAAACGGATAAACCGATTTCGATTTCTTTTTAACTGACTTCAAAAAAAGGAGGAGGTTTCTCAATTCGACTGTATATATATTTTTTTTATGTTTGTTCGCGGATAACTTCGTTTTTTATGAACTGATTTTGATTATTTTTCTTTTGATGGAAAGAAAATATCTCAAGTGTGGTACCATGGCAATTTAGTATCTCTAGAGATATGGAGGTAAACATCTCAAAATTGGTACTGAAAATTAATAGCGTAGCATTTGAAGTTGGTTGTTTTAGTTTTTTAATCGATCTTATTACCTATTTCTTAATTTAGTTTTCATTTGAGCTTTGTTCTAGTGATGATACTATGAGATTAACTTTGATACATCTCATCAATTCTAAATTCGGTATCCTCTTACTTCAAGTACTTCCACAATAAATGTCATTGTCAATACATATGTACATATATAATATATAATATACATATATAACGTCATGTATAAAATTCTCGTCTAGAAAGCGTCTGATTTGTAGATTAGAATGCGGTCTCACGCTAAAAAAATGTTCATTTTACGAAAATCTTTTTACAAGTGGTACGCTAGATCGACAGTCATGGTATCGAAATCCATTGTTGCTATTCGAAGTACAGAGTATATAGCGCTTCGCCGGATGCTACGACGGCGTGCTTGCTTCGCTCTTCTGTTTTTTTGTCTAAATTATTGTCCATTTAATTATTGTTTTCACCCTTCGGGTACGGCCGCAGCACCCTTATAAATGTCATGCTACTCACATCATATGCGCAGACCTTTAGAGTAAAATTATGCTTCTGAATGATAGTTGACCCTCGTTGGAAAGTGAGGATAGAGGTCAGCATAAGCACGTCTGCACAAATAACAATGTTTGACCGTCAGTCGTGACTGATGATGAAGGCTGAATGAATACACCGTGCGTTGCCATCAATTATATTAAAACTAGACCGGCCTGCTCAACTTAGCTACCAGCAACGATTTAAAAATAAAGTAGGTAGCGGATATGACATACATACAAAATATACTTATTTTATTTTTTGATTGATTTAAAAATGGATAATGTTAACTGTTGCGAATTTTTTTATATTTGTAAATTCATATTTTTTTACAAAATGTTGATATTTCTTTTTTCTTTGAAAAGGCGTCGCCGAAAACTATGTTTAAATAACCGGCCAAGTGCGTGTCGGGCCACGCGCATTATACCTACGCCCTACTGGAACAAAAATTTGCACTTTAAAGTTTAATATTTCGTAAATGGAGCATTCAATCGAAAAATGGTAGTAGCAACCCTAATACCATTAGTCATTTTAAAAGACCTATTCAACGATACCCCACACGATGGGGTAGACGATGAAAAAAAAATCATCCCCACTTCTCATATAGGGGAGCTAACCTAAAAAAAATAGTTTTCAAAATTTTATTCAGCACTTTGTCGGCATCATTCATTTACATACTCCCACAAAATTACAGCTTTCTAGTATTAGCGGTCTCTTAGCAAAACCTCGGACAGACAGACAGACGGACATGACGAAACTATAAGGGTTCCTTGTCAGGACTACGGAACCCTAAAAAATGAGGTACGGAACCCTAAAAAACCCCCGGTTTAACTCCTTAAGAAGAAAGGATTTTCTAGAATTAACTTCGAATTCCGGAAAATGCTTTCTGAGCGGATACCTATTAGGTCATAATAACTATCTGCATGCCAAATTTCAACGCAACCCGTTGAGTGGTTTGAGCTGTGTGTTGATAGATCAGTCAGTCAGTAAGTCTTGACGTTTGACTTTTATATTATATTTACAGAGATACACATAACAATGTGACATTTGGATAGGTGTGTCGTGTCGTGACCACAGGCTGCATCTGCGCACGTTGTCCAAAGCTGTCATGTGCCGTTGTGCACGATTGTCCCACTCGTGGGATTCTAACTGTCTCACAGTACGGTTCCGACCCACATTCGATCGTGAAAGGTACCAGGAGAACAGGATCTGTAAGATCTGTGTTCAGAACTGAAACCTTAACATTCACTGTGGATGAAATTATTCGAACGCGCAAAGTTACTTATACTTATGTACTCAGGTTATTCTTGCCTGTAAAAGAGCCTACAGCTTCAATAGAGCTTTCATTTTACTTTTAATTTTTTAAATTGAATACGGATAAGTACTTGACCGTTATCTCACCTGATGTTAAGGGAAGATGCGGTCTAAGACTGTATTGTGCTTATCTTGAAGTGGAAGGAAGACTGTGAGCCTCTGCTCTGAACCAGTCTGCGGAATGGCTGTCACCAAACATCATCGAATCGATTAGTGACATTAGGTCGGGGGTGGTTCGAGCCTCGGCCAAAGCTTGCCACCACCGGCGGTTGCCCATTTAGAACCACCCATGTTGCTATTTTCATGGTTAAGGTTTAGTTGAGACACACCGCTCAGCCTTTCATGAACGCCTAATCTTCTTCTGCCTTGTTGTTATGTTACAGAATGTAGGACGGTAGAATCATATTATATCGATCTTCCGCCTTACTTGCTACCAAAAAACTAGCTTACCACCATCGAGGAGAAAATCTGCCACGATAACCTTACGGTGTTCCGGCAGCACACTGCCCTTGAGAGTCAGAATGTTCTAGGCCTAGTGTTCACCATCTTCGACTACATCATCGCTTGCCACCAAGTGAGATAGTGGTCAAACGCTAGCCTATGAGATACAAAATAAAAAAACTGGCCAAGTGCGAGTCTGACTTTTGTGATTTGTTCCGCACACGGAGGGTTCCGAATTTCCGAAGTCTGAACGCCACGAACTTTTAACACCAACTAAGTATTTGGTAAGTAAGTATTAACAAAAACAAAGGTAATTAATATAATTAAATATCTGAAAGACCGAGTGTTCGTACGACTAATTTTCTACTGATTATAACTAATTAAAGCTCATACATATAGACAGACAGACGGACAGCGGAGTCTCAGTAATAGGGTTCCGTTGGTACCCTTTGGGTTCGGAACCCTAAAAAAGAGCAGAAATAATGAATGATACGCAGTTCTTGTGCTTATCCTGCCAACACCCAAATTTCTCAAATTCTACTATTGATTGCCAAATTTTTTAATGTTTTTTTTCTTTCTTTACAGAGTCCCAACAATGGACGACTGAGCACGTGAGACAGTGAAGTTACAGTGCAATTCTGACTAGTGAACAGTGCGTGGACAGTGCTTTGAATTTAGTGTTACCATGGAGTTCAGAATACAGTTGCTCGCGACCGCGATCTTTATGGTTTTCGGTAAGTAACTACTTTATAATAAACTACTGTAACCTACTTGTTCCTCAAAATAAAGACGTATTGTGAAACTGAGAAATAGACTTATACACCTCGTATTTAAGCCCTTTAAAATGAAGAAAAGAAACCTTCTAGACATTGATGCTCTCCTTTTACTATTGAAACATGTGCACAATTTCGTGTGTTATAGATAAGAGAGGATGGATATATAAATAAACTAAAGCCTTTTTACGGTTTATAGTTGAATAATATTTTGGACGTGCTTATAATTGTAAAACTGTGGTCCTACCACATGATTTCTTTACTAATGTGGAACATGATTTCTTTACTTATGTGGCGACCAAAGGTAGAGCTTTGGATTGATCTGTTGCTATGGGCGCTCGATGGTAATTTTGCCGAACAAAATTATACAAGCTTTGGGGAAATATACAAGGATGGCATTGAACATCATGTCACAAACCTACATGATTACGTCTGTGCATCATGTTCATGCTTTTGAAGAAACCTTTTAGATGTTGATGCTCTCCTAGTATTAGTGAAACTAGTGTACAACCACAATTGACTGTCTGTCTGCCCAGTCAGTTTTCTAACTATTTAGGTAGTTAGATGCGACTTTTAGCATTGATAAATTGACATAAATAGTTACAAATTTCTCAGCTGCCTTGGACACATTTGTATTAGCATTCAGGCCAACTGCAAATTTAAAATTGTGAAGCCATGACATTAATTGTTGTAGATAATATATAACATACATATATAACATTTTTTCCACAACATTTTTTAGGACTAGCTGGAATACCTCGACGATATTCAGATTATCCAGATTCATATATTTCTTGAAATATTATTTCTTCCTTAGGATCTTATATTTCTTTATTAGCAGTAATATTAATTTTAATTATTATTTGAGAATCAATAATTAATCAACGGATACATTATGAAGTTGCGCTTGGCGTGAATGCTAACAGAAGTGTATTTTGTTCAGGGCTGCTGGATAGCACAAGTGACAAGCTATGAATTTCTGTCTATAACATAATACATTGTAAAACTGTGACAATACTGAGGTCTGAGACATGCAAAACTGTAGATTGCTAGAGTTTTAGGGTAACGGCAAATGAAACTTGACATTTCCCACGCTTTGCTAAGACTTGACGTTTCCCACGCTTAGCAATTAACTGGTCACTAAATGTATAAATACATCTTTTTATCGCCAAAAATAAAAGTATTTTATAAAATAATTATTAAATCCGTTTCAAAAAATCTATTGGCAGATATGTTACACAGATAAATGAGCATGAAATTCTCATTAAATATGTTAATTAGTACACAAGTATGCATGTAGAGCATCGACATCATAAACGGGCATATTAATTAGCCACGCCGTTTTATTTAACAACATAATTAAATTAATTATATGCAACAAAAAACCCGTCGTGCCATAAAGAAAGCAGTAGTATCTAAGCTTGAAATCTCATAGGTAAATTATAAATTCGAAGAAAAAATATGTTTAGTATATTTGCCTGACTGTACAAGAAAGAAAGTGATGTTACCATTTAATTTGTGGTTCTACATTTTTATTATAAAATACATACATGTAAATTAGACGAGCATTTTATCATTATTTCACCTGGTGTTAAGTGATGATGTACGGCAATTCGAACTTGTCTGGAAGTGAAAGACGGCAGTGAGACGAGGCGCTGGCGATGCATAAATAAATATAAATTAAAAGCAAAAATCAATTTTAAACACAATTGTTTTGTAAAGACGTTACCATGTGTAATGAAAAGTAATAATGATGATAACTGTACATTCTGGCCCTAATTGTCCTACCATTTGCCATTACGAAGTTCCAGTCCCTACAGTCTAGCTCCATCATCAGGTCAACTCGATGATTCCAAATTGTTTGCCACATTTATTGCATTATCACCGAAAATACGCAAGCATACTAAAGAGTCCGATCGAACGTCAGGATGTGGTTCTAATTTAACTACCAAGATTTGACCCACATTAACACCATCAGTTAAAAATCGTAAACATAAACTGATCAAGTGCGAGTCGGGCTTGCTCACGTAGGGTTCCGATTGAACAAAATTTGCCGGAAAAGTAAGTTTCTTGTATGGGGACCCATTTTCATTTATTTTAGTTATTTTATATCAGCCTTTATAATAAACATTACGAGCAAATTTCAATTGTCATCTATTACGGTTTGTAAGATTGAGCATAAAACGCCTGAAAAACCACGTTTCTTGTATGGGGACGCCCTTTAATTAATTTTATTTTGTTTTTAGTATTTGTTGTTAAATCCTCTATAGTAATACATACTTCATGAAAATTTCAAGTATTGTAAAGATCGCAAATATCTGGTCAATGACTTATATTCAAAAAATTACTTGAAATTATGAGCATAAACGAAAGTACCAAAATCTTATGGAAGTCTAATTTGTCTTGCTTGAGATTGAGACCAAATTATTGTAGTGATCCGACCCTGGACAATTTCAGTACAAAAAGTTCAATACAAATCAAATAGTGAGGTCCTAATGCTATGTCGATGTTATTTTTGTTACGACTGTAAACGACAGGAATGTCTATAATCGATTTAGATGAAGAAAATTTTCCAATCTTTTGCTACCAATAAGTAGCTTACCACCATCAAGGAATAAAACTGCCGCTATAACCTTACGGTGTTCCGGCAGCACACAGCCCTAGAAAGTAATTCTAGGCCTAGCGTGTTCACCATCTTCGACCACATCATCGCTTACCACCAGGCGAGATCAAACTCTGGCCTATAGACAAAAAAAAAATGTATTTATTGGTTAAATTACATTATACATTACATTGTACGCCTTTTTAACCGACTTCAAAAAAAGGAGGAGGTTTCTCAATTCGACCGTAAATATTTTTGTTTTTTTTTTTATGTTTGTTCGCAGATAACTTCGTCGTTTATGAACCGATTTTGATTATTCTTTTTTTGTTCGAAAGGAGTTATCCCAAGTGTGGTACCATGGTAATTTTATCGAAGTCTGATAAGTATCTCCAGAGATTTTGAGATAAACATCTCAAAATTGGTACTGAAAATGAATAGCGCGGCATTGAAGTCGGTTCTTTTTAACCGATTTCAAAATAATATCGTTTAAAAACTAAAAAACAACCGACTTCAATGCCGCGCTATTCATTTTCAGTACCAATTTTGAGATGTTTATCTCAATATCTCTGGAGATACTTATCATACCTCGATAAAATTACCATGGTACTACACTTGGGATATCTCCTTTCGAACAAAAAAAGAATAATCGAAATCGGTTCATAAACGACGAAGTTATCCGCGAACAAACATAAAAAAAAGAAAAAAAATATATATACGGTCGAATTGAGAAACCTCCTCCTTTTTTTGAAGTCGGTTAAAAAGGAGGACGTTTCTCAATTCGAACGTATATATATATATATATATATATATATATATATATATATATATTTTATGTTTGTTCGCGGATAACTTCGTCGTTTATGAACCGATTTTGATTATTCTTTTTTTGTTCGTAAGGAGATATCCCAAGTTTGGTACCATGGTAATTTTATCGAGGTCTGATAAGTATCTCCAGAGATATTGAGATAAATATCTCAAAATTGGTACTGAAAATGAATAGCGCGGCATTGAAGTCGGTTCTTTTTTAGTTTTTAAACGATATTATTGTAAATGTTTAACATTGCACGCCTAAGGCGTGTCTCTAACAGATAAGAGTCAAGTCGGGGTCGAAGCGAGGTAGGCGCTTGCTTCATACAAAACATGTCGTCAATTACATTTGTCTGCCTACCTCCCATGACTTTACTTACTTTTATCGAAAGCGCACAAATATCACACTTTCCACAGGATATTGATCACACAATTAAAACATTTAAAATGCCTCGTTTATATCTCGGTAGGATAGCGGGACTAAACCAGGAAAACATATTTTTAAGAAGTGAGTATAAAATTGTAACCATAATTTTAAACGTCGGTTAAGCAGGCCAAGCACATGTATTTAAGATCGTTCCGCATGCTATCGTAAATACTTTATCATAATTTTAAAGAAATGCTCAAACATGAATTCGTTTTGAGTCACGCGAACTCAAATTGAGATGTACTCGTAAAAACCTGTTGGTGATAAATCGAGTGAAAGAAAAGTAAGAATTGTATTTACTGAGCAATATAGTACTTTGTAGGTATGTTACGATTTCATCCGTGTAATTTACTTACTTCTAAATGGTTATTAGGTATTACAGATGGCGCCACAAATGCATAATAGACTAGATTCCCAAAAAAAATGTTTAGTCCGTCATTTACATTATCAAAAAATATAGGATACGTATTTTTTTATTTTTTCAATTAAACAATGAAGCGAAACAAGCGTTGAAATCTCCGTGACGTCACAGTCCACTACACTTTTTAGCGGTTCGTGATTGTGACGTAACGAACCCCCACTCCCGAACTTTGACACTTTTTATCTTTGTCAATATCTATTGATTTGTAATATAAAAAATACGAGTCCAGTGGCGGATTATCTATAAGACAAACTATCCACATGCCTAGGGGCGCGAGATTACAAACTAGCCACATGCCAAGGGGCGCGAAATTACAAACTAGCCACATGCCTAGGGGCGCGAGATTACAAACTAGCCACATGCCTAGGGGCGCGAGATTACAAACAGCCACATGTCTAGGGGCGCGAGATTACAAACTAACCACATGCCTAGGGGCGCGAGATTACAAACTAGCCACATGCCTAGGGGCGCGAGATTACAAACTAGCCACATGCGTAGGGGCGCGAGGTTACAAAAGGGCGCGCGTGGAAATTTTTAAACGAAGAAAAAAAACATACCTATCCTAAATATCCTAAAGTCCTAATTGGGTGTCCCTAGTAAAAATTATTAATTAAATAAGTAAAAACCAATGACGCATGATGACATATGGCGTCAGATTTTACGGGGTCTCAAAACTTCCCCGCCTGACATGTGACTTTCCCGCAATAAAATTATCCTGTGTTCATTCAAAGCTACCTTCATACAAATTTCTTCATAATCCGGTAAGTTGTTTTTGCGTGAAATACTCAGTCACAGAATAATTAATAGTACAAGTGAAATAGAAAAAAAATAACTGGCCAAGTGCAAGTCGGACTTGCACTCGTAGGGTACCGTAACACAGTAGAGTATTTTATAACTTTTTCGCCACCAAAAAATTTACTTTGGTTTTCATAGACTTTGTATGAAAAACAAAGTTATATTTGCGGTCGCTAATCTCAAAAACTGCTGACTGTATCTCGTTCAAACTCATTTTCATTTTACGTTTTTATTGAAATCTACAGCATATATATTTTTGGAATTTTCCTTGCCATACTTTAATAGCAGAGGGACACACACACACACATTTTACCACTTTAGACGTGCCTATCTTTCAAATGATTCACTTTGAGAAAAATGTTTTTTGGAACCTCAATGTCATTTTTAAATACCTATCTATAGACAACCTAACCTATAGGTTTGATTTTTTTTTTTTTTAGTTTCAATTTCATGTATGAGGATTTTATTTTTAAAATTTTTGTATACAAATCGTAAAGCGGTTCTCAGAATACACCTACCTACCAAGTGTCAAATGTGTAGTCTTAATAGTTTCGGAATAAAGTGGCTGTGACATACGGACGGACAGACGGACAGACTGATATGACAAATATAAGGGTTCCGTTTTTGCCATTCGGCTACGGAACCCCAAAAAGCACCCTTCCTTCGGAATCTATCGCGCTTACAATATTCGTAAGATGGCAACTAGAGGGGCGCTAGTGCTTAGCCTATAGAGCGCTGTAGGCATTTAATCCGACCCTGTCCAATATTTTTGATAATCTAACAGACAGATTTGCTTCTTCTTTCATCATACGTACTGCCAAGGAATGGAATTCCCTGCCCGAGTCTGTGTTTCCGATTAGATACAACATAGGGGTCTTCAAGTTGCGAGTGAATAGGTATCTTTTGGGTAAGCGTGTGCTACATGATTGACCGCATCGTCACTTAACATCAGGTGAGATAGTGGTCCAGCGATACCCATTGTCGAATTAAAAAAAAACTTATTAGAGTTATATTTTTTTACCAAGGCATCATCCATATTGCTTATAAATTAAACGCAATCCATTAGTTTCGACGTATCAGTAGGATCGCATCGAAGCTGAGTTGGTACGGCGCCGGGAAAGTTCCCCGGGAGCCGCGGGATCAAGTCTCGTCGGTTCCGGATCTTACCAGTAAGTTGGTAAGTGATGATGCGGTCAAAGATGGTAGCACGCTAGACCTAGTATAGTATTTTACCGAGTTTGACTCGTCGTTGCTCTGCGTCTAAAATTATTTTTACTTACTGAATAATAATTAAGATATTATAGTTTACAAACCTAAAACAACAGACTTCTATGCCGCGCGAGTCAGTTTCAGTAGCAAGTTTGAAACGTTTATCGTCATATCTCTGAAGATACTAATCATATCTCGATGAAATTACAATGGGACTACCTTGGAAATGTACTTTACTAATTTAAAAAAGAATCATTCGAATCGGTTAAAAATTTACGGAGTAATCGCGTAATATATATGTTTTTTAAATGCAATCGAATTGAGATCGTCCACTTTTTAGGGTTCCGTAGCCGAATGGCAAAAAACGGAACCCTTATAGATTCGTCATGTCTGTCTGTCTGTCTGTCTGTCTGTCCATCCGTATGTCACAGCCATTTTATTCCAAAACTGTTAGGACTACAGAATTGAAACTTGGTAGGTAGATGTATTCTGTGAACCGCTTTCCGATTTTTATACAAAAATAAAAAATATAAAAGTTTAAGGGGGGGCATCCCATACATGGAACTGAAACTAAAAAAAATTTTTTCTTCAATACTATACGTGTCTACAGATAGGTCTTCGAAAATGACATTGAGGTTCCTAAAATCATTTTTTCTCAAAGTCAATCATTTGAAAGATAGGCGCGTCTAAAGTAGTAAAATGTGTGTCCCCCCCCCTCTAACTTTTAAAGTATGGGAGTGAAAAATCTAAAAAAAATATATGCTGTAGATCTTAATAAAAACTAACAACGAAAATTGGTTTGAACGAGATAAAGTCAGCAGTTTTAGAGATATGGCCGCAAAGATAACTTTGTTTTTCATACAAACACTATGAAAAACAAAGTTAATTTTGTAGTCGCGAAAAATCATAGTTATGGATTACTTAACTGTGTTACGGAACCCTACGAGTGCGAGTCCGACTTGCACTTGGCCAGTTATTTTTTTAAGTCGGTTGATCATTTATACGGGTGCACGTCTGAATTATGACCTACCAAACGTAACAAACATACAAAAAAAAAAAAAAAAGTCGAATTGAGAGCCTCCTCCTTTTTGGAAGTTGGTTAAAAATAAGTTTATTTCAGACTCACTGAATTATAGCTAATATTATACTATTAGCTATTCAGTGGTCCAAACCGATAGTGTAACAGTACTTAATTACAAGTAATTATTGTTTTTGTGGCTTTATTATAATTGCACCGACAACGGAACACGAAAATAATTTCATCTGAACGCGAAGGAATCTCAACCTGATGCTGATCTGTTCTTAAATGTTATGTTTTAATTCCGTCAATTACATAGTAATTAATTTAATTTCATGTTTTAATTGGTTTCAAATTAATGTTTATTGTTATACCTACTTATTTTTTTGGTGTTGAAAGTTGTTAAATTCTGCTGTCGTTCAAAATGTATTTTTATTTTATTTAAGGTATAAAATATAGGTTCGTGTACCTATTCAGATGGCGTTTAGACTTTTTTCACTTGTGTGTTGATGTTGAACTGTAATCTGCTTTCGAATATGCATTCCTGGTATAAAGAAGACACAAATGTCATTCTGCCCCGGTTTCGGAGCAATGTCTCTACGATCCCGATGCTTTCTCTGTCATCAAACTTCCAGAAGAAAGAGATATATCTGCATCTCGTTCTTGACAACGAATATCAGTCACCATTTTTTTACAAATGTACAGTCTACCCGTGGACGGAGTTACTCCCTCTACGAGTCTACCAAAACTGAATTACGCAGATTTATTGATAAAAGACATTGAACCAAGAGGTTTGGAAACAACCTTTCAAAAAGATCTCAGTTACCACGGACAACGGACAACGTAACCTTCGTTGGGTTCGTTTTGGTTTTGGTTCGTAAATTGGGTTCTGTTGGTGCCCTTTGGGAACGGAATTCTATAAACAGAATTTAGGTGGCTGTCTGCTGATAGAGTAGGTAGGTGTAGGTACCTACCTACCCAAAAAGCTGGCGACATTACTTTGAATTAGGTACGAGACTAATAAGTTGTCCAAGGTTTTATGTTACTTTGTATAGTTACTTTTGTTAGGGTCCCCGCACACGGGCCACGGGCCACAACCACAAAACGCCGCCACCGGCATATTTCCTATAGTTTTCATACATTTTATCATGTAGCGTATGGCGGCCACCGGCGTTAACCGTGTGCGGCGAGTCCATATAAAATGTATGAAAACTATAGGAAATATGCCGGTGGCGGCTTGTGGCCGGTGGCCCGTGTGCGCCGACCCTTACTTGTACTATTATTTATTCTGTTCTTTTGTTTACATAGTAACAATTATATAATCTGTGCTTTAATTTAGCCCAGCGTAGTACTATTAAGTATTCTGTGGCCCAACTACCTCTTGGATTGAATTATGAATTGTTTTTTGCTGGATTCAGCGCCATTTTGGTAAGTGAGAGCCTTAAAAGAAGGCTGTATAGTAAATGTAATGCATACCAGCAACCAAATAAGTATTTTACAGATGCTTTCAACTTTGAATAGAAAACACCGTACGAATGACAGACTAATTCAGTTTCATACCGGATATTATGAACATACATACAACTATATGTTAATAATCTGTAATAAATGTACACCAAACTTTGAAAAATGAGAACACATCCATTTTGTGTATTCTGAAATTCCCGTTCATCTGATTATATTAAATATCGACATGCATTTGTTATCTGGACAATTAAAAATTATACAAGTTAAAAGAAACCGTAATAAACGTCTGGCGTTAAAAACATGTTCGTGCTTAATTGGCTTCGCACCTCCTTGCATTGCTGATTTCCTGGTAGGTAACGGTACTTTGTATTTTGAAAGGTTGTATTTTTTTTAATAAAAATAAATAAAAATGCACTTACTCAATATGAATTATTTTACTTTAAATGTTTTGATTTATAATTAAAATCTACAGTTGTTTAAACATTCATAAAAGCTTATTTATGTTAGTTATTTTAACTATAACTTAATAATTGACAGTCGACCCAATAATTAATATAAATAACTAATAATAACATCTTTACTTAGAAAAAACACATTTAGGCATATACTATACACTAATGTTCGTTTGTACTTTAACCTTAGATAACTTGTCAAAATATCACAAAATATACAAATCCGGCTATCAAAATCTCAAAATATAGATAGATAATATGCAGTAGAGATATATTTTAAGATATTAAAGCCGGCTTTTCACTGTAAAATATAATGTAAATTACACATTGAGCTCTAAATTACATAGCGCGATTGCTGATCACACTGTAAGATATATAGTTAAGCTTTGGTTGTCTTATGTCTATGGTTTCATTCAAACAGGGGGAGGCGCGGTGTCAGGGGACGTGAGGTAAAATATAAACCTTCAAATATAGCTCAGTCGGTGGAAAAAATATTTATAGCTTGGGATGTAATATATATTGTAGCATAGTGTAAACGATCTCATACAAAATGTATAACGAGCGATAATTTTTTTTATCTCAAGATATAATATACATTATATTATATCCCATATTGAAAAGCCGGCTTTATTCCCGATCTGAGTTTCCGATGTCACAGAAAAGATAATAATTGCGATGTTGCTTTTGAAATCTTAGGCGATACTTAAGTTTAGTGCAAACGGGCATAAAGTGTTCTCCTGATATCTAAACTGGGTTCTAAGCCACAGTCTAATCGCGTGTGATACTCGTAAATAGGCCTATTCAGTCTGTTTGCTGAGCTGTTTTGACCTTATTTCAATTAAATTTGGAGACTTTAAATCTAAAATATAATCGCAAACATCTATGCAAACTTCGATGAAGCATAGCAAGCTGTTAACAAAATAAATATAAGGGTCATATTTCTATTTGCAATTGGTTGGCCAAAAATAGAAAATAATAGGGGTACGCCCCTATTATTTTCTAAAAAAAAACAGCTAAAGCAGACCTTGATTTCTTCTCAACAATTTTTTCTCTAGAAGCATTTTCCAGGGAAATATATTTGTATGGAAAAGTGCACCCTGCGTTCGCTCTTAAAAACTAAAACAACCGAATCCCTTACCGTGTGAACCAGTTTCAGTAGCAAGTTTAAAAAGTTAATCGTCATATCTCTGAAGATAGCTAAGAAATTTGAAATGATTTAAGACCTTTGAAATCTACCCTACCAATTTCAAATAGAATCATTCGATTCGGTTCATTAATGACGGAGTAATCTCGTAACATAGTTACATATTATACAAAAAAATAACATACAGTCGAATTGAAAACCTCCTCTTTTTTGGAAGTTGGTTGAAAATAATCGTACTCTACACTTGACAAGCTATTTTTAGCCCAATACCTAAATAGTGCCTACTAATACTTGTCTAGAATTTCGACTAGGTCATAAATAAAACTCTAACACTCATTACTAACTCTAAACGGCGTTATAAATCAGGACCCGTCATATTAACGGTTAACATCGGCGATAGATCATAGATCTATCGACTATCGATCAATGTAGATCATCGATCAATCTATTTCGCCGCATCGCTGTAGGTGTTTTGGCGCCATTTGTAATTTGCTGTCAGGCCATTTTTGGCGGACTAATTTCAACGAATTTCGCAGAAGGTGGTAATTGACAAGCTTGGTTTGATTATCATCATCATTACAACCAATGACAATGACAATTTTCGTCCATTGCTGAACATACGCCTCTCTTATGGCACGCCACTGAGCTCGATCTGGTTTTGTGCTGCTGCCAGCCGCTTGGTTTATTTGGTTGGTTATATTGGTTTATTAAAAACAAGATTCCGACTAATTGAGAACCTCTTCTTTTTTGTAAAGTCGGTAAAAAACGTCTATAACCAGGCTAGAATACTAACGAGTGTTTTTTACAATACAATAAAACAACAGTTAATTTGTGACCTATAGAAACAACTTTACATTCTGTGGCACGTTGAACCCGCGTAACATGAGCATATATTTTTTGTACCTACTTGGGCAAAAACTTAAACGCCTAAAAAAATAAAAAAAATATATAGTGGGCTTCTTCGTCCTTCTTCGAAATTCCCGCCGTGCACCAATGGATTTTTCTACAGAAAAAAATATGTGCGCATGTCACAGTGGCCATATGGTTGAGAAAAACATTGTTAAGATTGGAAATCTGTCTGTATTTCGGCAGCTGCCCTTGAGGATCCCATTCCAGGTCTAGCGTGCTACCATGTTCGATAGTATCAAAACTGTGGTATCACTTACCAACAAGTGAGATAGTAGTCAAACGCTAGCCAATCTAAACTAATATTAAAAAGTCAAGATTTGATTTTTTGTTTCTTTGTTTGTTACTATTTAAATCAAAAACTACTCGACCGCTGATAGAACACTGACCGACACTGATGGAAAGCTACATTATCAGGGAGTAACAAAAGCTATATTTTGTCCCCGTATTCTCACGGGAACGGAAACGACGCGGGTAAAACCGCGGGGCGCTGCTAGTACCTACGATATAAACATATTTAAAAAATCCGTTACATATCAAGATGATTTTTCAACTATTTTAACTTTGACCAGAGATTGGTTCTTTATTGTTTTTGTCTATGGTTCGACAAAGATTTATTCAAGATGGATCTTCCGCAAAACTCGACCTGTTTCCACAGCAATTGATCACAATAGAGCGGTTGAAGTGTTATTACCATATTTATGGGAAAGTGAGACAGATAGATGAGGAAATATGATAAACGACGTGTCACTGTGATTTAGTGGTGGACTTCCATATAGCGGTATCGATTTATATCGATAATGATCTAGAATCGATACGGAATCAAGTTAAAAGCTGTTTATACTATGGTTCCTGGTGATATCGATGATATCGATGTTCCGCCTGACTTGAAAAAGTAGCTTACCACCATCACGGATAAATTGCCACCATAACCTTACGGTGTTCCGGCAGCATACATCCCTCGAGAGTCAGAATATTCTAGGCCAGGCGACGGAGTGGTCAAACAGTATTGAGAAGAAAAAAAAAATGTTTGTATGACCGCTTAGGGTGCTACCATCCTCGACCACATCATCATTTACCAATTTCCGCTAGCCTATACAATATATAACAATAATTTTAATCGTACAAAACGAAAAAACTGACTTCACATGTCGCGATAGTGAAAATATCCACTAGCAAATTTGTTTATATTGTTTATCTCCATATCTCCGGAGATAATTATCAGATCTGGATAAAATTTGAAAGGGACCATACGGGAGGCATACATCAAAATCATTTTCAACATGATTAAGATTTGACGGAGTTCTGAGGTAACAAACATAAAAACATTAAAAAATATTACAGTCGAATTAAAAACCTCCTCTTTCTTTGTGAAGTCGGTTTAAAATATTACATGGCTATATACCAAGTGACAATAATACATACCTGTTATTATTGGTGTAACATATAATATATGTGTGAAACAGAAGAGGTGTGTGAATTGTATGGTTTGTGTGAATGCACCGCACCTATTGTAGCTGTGTAGGTCACAGTTGTATGGGAAGGCTCGAAATACCACCGCTTTACGCCACAAGCTATATATTTTGTTGTGTTCCGTTTTACTGTAAATTAGCAATTTACAAAGCGATCTGGACAAACAATGGCGACTACTGCTGTCACTCACTAGGAGGCGCTACTGAGTAAAATAATTCGGATTGTTTTGTTGACAGCTGTCAAGCTATACAACTTATATTGATATAGTCAAATTGTATGTAATGTCAATGTCAGTTTAGGTAACATCTCATACAAAAAATGATATTTGACACTTCGCAGGCCTTGTAGCACATGAGTAAAGAAAAGCTTGTAGTCCACAAGCGCCTCATGTACGAGTAAAAATGAACCCGAGAAAATTCACACACGAGCACCCATTGCCAACGGTGATGAACTTTTGAGTATTCTTAACCTTAATTCATAAATAATTCTACTGCTGGACGTAGGCCTCTCGCAAGATGAGCCACTGAGCCCGATCTTCAGCTCTTCTTTTCTAGTCACTGCCTTGGAGCCTTGGCTTTGTGTGGGACTTTCCATCTTTGGGAGGAATATGCCCTAATCGCCACGCTGGGCAGGCGGGTTGACGATCACAGGACGTAATTTATTTATTAATAATTCTTTAGTAATTCCGCTTCTATTAGAAGCGGAATCGTCCTGATGTTAACTGATGATGTAGTTGATGATGTGGTTAGGAGCCTTCTAACCACATTATCAGTTCACATCAGGTGAGATAATGCTCAAAGGCTGGACTATCCAGCCGCAAAAAATCTTTACTATAATTCTAATCCATCTAGGTACAGTCTAAAAATACCTACCACAGCCCTGGCTGAATATATTAGTTTCTACTAGCATAAGAGGGGGACACCGCGAGCAAGCGAGACAAAAGAACAGGTAGTACCGTACGCTCCAGATCTGTTTCCACGGAGACAATTTCGTGAAATACCTGAAGGCATTCTCGACGGGACGAGGTATTGTGGTAGGGGCATGTTGTATCGATACAAGATTACAAGTCTACAGGTGACCAAAGTAAATACAAGTCTATAGTTGTCTAACGCTTGTCGTCACATGCGTAAAAACAGTAACAATTTAATGTATAAAGAACCGATGAAACTGGCTCTTTTTAACATAATAAACATAATACAAATTTAAAACCATCCCCGATTGATCTTTGTATGATTTGTTTATTGAGAATTTGAGACCACTCCGATGAGCCCAAACTCGACATCTCTGCTGTAAATTGGCAAACAGTTGAGTATTCTGCGGATTCCAGGACATGTCCTAGCATTAGGTCAATGCTACCATGTTCTTACAATGTCGTTAAAGTAAGTGAATACCGAATATTTTGAATTGATCAGACCTATGCAAGCTGATTTCATAGCGCCATCAACTAGAAAAAAGCTCATAGTTTTAAAACGGTTGAACAGTTTTTTATAAATCAAAGCTAAGAACACTCTTGAAGAAGACACCTATAAAATAAATTTAAAAAAACTAATCAAAATCGGTTGAGCCGTTTGGGCGCTACGATGCCACAGAGAGACAGACACACAGATAAACAGAGAAACACGTCAAACTTATAACACCCCTTCCTTTTGTGTCGGGGGTTAAAAACAGGCTAAATATACTGCTTGTAATTTGTAAGCATATATACTAGGATGGTAGCATTTGTAAAGTATCTCATGTACAGATTGTGGAACAGGATCTTTAACATTTATTGCGGTGTTTCTCGGAAAATAAGCTAGGATAAACCACCCACGAGCTGTCTAGATCAAACAGATTAACGCTGCAAAAAAAGTGAAGCTTTTCATGTCTAGACTAGAATGTAAGCATTACATTTACCTAGATGTGTTTAGGACTCTTTTAGACTAAATTTATGGTGCAATCATAGCTTAGCTTAGGTTGGATATACGTATTATGTACATAGTATCGATATTGTTTACGCTTCAACCGGAAGCCACCTTTAAGATCTTGAGTATTATTGGAGGAGGTTCTCAATTCGTGTGTATGTTTTTTTTTTATGTGTATGTTACGCGATTACTCCGTCAATTGAGAACGGATTCAAATGATTCTTTTTTAAATAGGTAGGGTACGTTTCCAAGGTGGTCCCAGTGTAATTTCATCGAGATCTGATTAGTATCTCCAGAGATATGGAGATAAATACCTCAAACATAGGAGAATGGGTTTTAGAAGAAGAGTCCCAAGAAGAAGATTAAACACAATGGAGGTTGCAATTGCATATACTTTTGAAGACTAAAAAATATGACCTTGAATAATTTTTTTACATCTTCACGTTGATTTTGGTTTTTGACAGATAATCTTACGGTAGCTGTGAGCGAGATAGAAACAAAGGGGGGGGAGAATTAATTTGTCTTCACAGGAATGTTCTACCGGGCAAAGTCTAGTTAGAGTGCAAAGTTAGTTAATATTCTTTGACATGACATGACGTTTGGCGAAGATGGCGGGCATATGAGTCCCGCGACACTGCATACATAATTACATAACTTAGAATTATGAACGTACTTTGTACCAATCAACACTGCAAAAAAAATGTACAAGCATAATACCACAGATTATATAATAGTTACTACATAAATAATACTTTCCGTTGTTAGGTTGGCTACACAGTGCTTTCATAATTCGGGTATCAACAATGTAGGGAAGTGCCAACTCTTATAATGGCGCCTCTTCACAATCGGCGATCATACGCGAGCACGATCGTGTAGAAGGGCTACTCGCCTGTAGTCGGCCATCATGGTCCTTATTCGTCGTCATGATCGCGGCGATCGATGACTTGTCGGTTTTTCGGGCACGCATCAAAGGGAATCGCTTGTAGTTGGGAAGCGCGTGCCCACACGATCGCCGATCATTCATTCACCGGAGGACAGCGGAGCCGTGCGTACGTTGCGTCGTTTTTTTGTTTTTAAATACAAGTTTGCCGCTCAATAAATGATCACGGACGATCGTGTGGATGCTTGCACAATGATCGTGACGATTACCTTGCCGATCACAGACGATCAACGACTGTCGATCATCGCCGATTGTGAAGAGGCGCCATAACGTCGTAGAGTGATTCAGTACTCTGTAGGCCATATGGCGGCAATTAATGTTAATAATCGCAAATAATAGTTTTTAATATTCATTTTGGAAAACAACTAGTCCGTGTTATAAAAGTATTTGGAATTATTGTAATAAAATAGACAATTAATTATCGTGTGTGTCAGATGCTTTAATTGTACAGGGCCATTTTGGACATTGTCCTTTGATACCTTGATGACATCATTATGACTAGTTAATATTTTCACTAGCGCGGCATTTAAAATCAATTTTTTAGGGCTCCGAACCCAAAGAGTACCAAATGAACACATTCTGAGACTTTGTTGTCCGTTCGTCCGTCCGTCCGTGTGTCCGTGTGTCTATATGTGCGCACTTTACAGATCTCTAGCTTCTTAACCGTAATAGGTACATACTTGAAATTTTCACAAAGTATATATCCGTCAGTGTATAACGGCCCAGACACGAAATTTTATAGATGCATGTAATTTAATTAAAACTTGTTTTGCACTAAAAAGGGTAAAATAAAATCTTTTTCAAAAAAAATAAAACCGACTTCATAACCACAAACAGGCACGCAAAAGCGTAAAATAAATTACTTAATATAATTGATAAAAGCGCTACCCACTTATCTATTTGAAGTCGGTGCCAGCCAAGTCTAATAGGTAGTAGATAGATACTACCTACATGTATCTACCTACTTACTACTACTACATACATAGTATCTATCTACTATCCAATAGACTTCACTGGCACCGACTTCAAATAGGTAAGTGGGTAGCGCTGATAATAATTATATTAAGTAATTTATTTTTCGCTTTTTATTGCCTATTTGTGGTTATGAAGTCGGTTTTAATTTTTTGAAAAATAATTTATTTTGAAAGTTAAAAATGTACGAGAGTTTTTATATGTAAACTAAATATATAAAATAGATGTAAAGATTATTTAAAGGGCCCTTTCCAATTTTAGTCCCGTTTTAAATTGTATGAAAGTGAAGATTGCGATTTGATATCACTAATCGTGGAGTCGTTAATTAAATTAATTTGCATTAGAGTGAATGGTAAAGCATGTGATTTTTTATTATATTAATAAATATATGATTCTCGATTCCCAATAAGGTAAAATTAAGAAACGAGAATATTGCCTGCTTGTAAATATGATTTATAACATTTTATTAGAATGAATTTAATGTATTTTGTTATACTGAAAGAAATATCCTGCTCGTAAACTAAATCTACCAGGCGGGAGGCGACCATGTCGCATCAGATTGTATTCAAATGTACTAGGCTCACATGATCGCGGTGAAACTAAATAAACATTTCTCTAGTTAGGTCTTGCTTGATTGCCGAGTTTCTCTCTCGGTCCTACTCTCGCTATTTATTTACGTTAGTGTATCTTCTTGTGTACATGTATTTCTGGTAATTATAGACACGTTGCATAAAATAGATAAATAACAAATATGTCTGTATGTACCTATTTTATATTTAATTAAATAATTATTTATTCATGTTTAATATAACATAATATACCCAATTAGTTTTCACCAAGAATAGGTAATCTTATCGCTAAAAGTGTCCCCTTGCAGGCAACCTTTGAGAGGACAATAAGTTAAATGTTACGTGACACGATTTATGGTAAATCTGCAACGAAATTATTATAAATTTTAATGTATCATAACTTATAATACACACCAGAATTATTATTATCATAATAAAATGCAATTAGGCCCAGCAGATAAAGCGGACTTCGTCTAATTATAGCGCCTATGCCAATTACTGTGTGTCAATTGCTCAATGGCGGTGTAATGATATCGTAAAATGCTTTCATTGCCAAGGCTTAGAGTTTATTATGGTCACTCGTAAAACGAGAGAGTTACGTTTTTATTTCAAATGTGTCAGTAGGCTTTTTATAGTAGCCTAACTGCGCCCCGTTGCTTCGCTCACATTAAACATATCTTATGTATCTAATATTTTTTTTTTTTACACCTTCTGCAAAACTTCAAGCAAACCCGTCAAGTCAAGCCTATAATAAACTCAAGCACTTAATTTATCGGTTAAGCTGTGATTAAGAAGCAAACAAGTAATCAAACTGAAATTTTACCAGTAAGTAGTTGAAAAATATCATCATCATTATCATCAGCCTGTGTCAGTCCACTGCTGGACGTAGGCCTCTCCCAAGATGCGCCACTGAGCCTGATCTTTGGAAAATATAATAAACCACATACATTTTTTTTGGTTGCATTATGGCTCGAGGCGATAAGGTATTTAGCCAGCGTCAAAGTATTAGAATTGAAGTCGTAAAATCAATGTCAAAGTGACATTCAATTTCATAGAGTCCAATCCAAGTCATACCCTCAGTGTAGCATTTATATTCTCTTTTCCGTCGATAAAGATGTGGAATTTAGTGAAAGTTTTCAGGAATTTTAATATGAACGTAAAATGGCAGACACACGTTCATTTCACGTTCCCGCCAAAACTCTATATTGCCAGTTAAGTAAAAGTTTATAAAAATAGTCCACAACCTCGCAACACCTAGTTTGAGGGCATCCTACGCTACGATACGATTGCCGATACGTGGTATCCACTCAAAAACTAGTTTACCCCTAAGGCTGTCGGTTCTTCGGCTAATATGGTCAGCCCACTGCTAATCTAGAGTAGCTATGTCGATGACTTTAGTTCTCTCGTACTAATTAATTATCTTTTACTTTCTCTAATAGTTCAACTTCATTAAGTGCGCCGTCTACGGATGTCTAACTGGCGTTGATGACCACCAAGTTCTACAACTTATCTAACTAGTCAACTACTAGGTCTACTTTTACCTACTATTACTTATGCATTCCTAGTATTAAACTCATGTTGACTGATGTTAAACATTTGTGAGCTTAGTTATGTACCGAGAGAAGCGAAGCAGAGTGGACACTCTGCTTCAGTTTGGCCCATAGACGTAATATAAAAGGATGGTGCACTGCAGATGGTTTGACAAATTCAATTTAATCCGTATGCTTTAACGATAAGGTTGTAATTGCTTTGTAGAACAAAACGGCCCAATTGAGAGACACCAGGGTGGGAGTGTGTCCTTGTCTAACAACCTGCTAGTCCTATATATGTTCTATACTATGTGTATGGTATATATATAAGTTGTCCATACAAAAGGAAGGGACAAACTCAGTTCAAGGTCGGTCTCATGGGGGCCGGTGTACGCGATCATGTTTAATATGTAGCAGGTCTGTGGTTTGGCCAAAAATGCTTTCATATAAAATATGTCCGGCTGTTCCTCTTACTCTACAGGTTGCATTTCTCAACTGATTCTTGTAAGATTTTGTGAGCAGGTTCGACAATTTTATAGAATTTATTTTTGTCCATTCCGTTTTTGGCAATTTTTTTAAGTTGCGGAGATATGAGGGTTGAAAACGTAAAAAAAAAGAGCTGCGTCATTTATTAATCGATTTGAAAAAATATTATTCTTTTGTTTACGAGAGTATTGCTTCCCGTTTGGTCTCATTGCAAAATTTATCGAGATCTGATGGGTCTCTCCAGAGATATGGAGATAAGCATCTCAAACTTGCTATTAAAAATGACTAGCGCGGCATTTGGTTTGAGATTTTTTGTCGTTTTATGAACGATCTTAAATTATTACTTGTGCTTAATAACGTAACAGTAAAAGCACCAGAAGCCAGCATGGCCTTATCCCCGGGGGAAAGACAAAATTATTTCCCTGGTTTTCGCCACTGACAGGAGATCAATACAACAATTTAAGCGCTTGGTGAAGTTTAATCCCGAGTTTTTATTTTGTTTCGTATTAAAAAGTTTAAAAAAAGAATTGATTAAAAGTCAGCGGACGTTTATAATTGTCGAAAAACTTTACTAATAATTTGCCTTCTCCACCAAACAAAACACGGATAGGTGGAAAGACAAAACCCTTGCCATGCTAGCCCTGCAGGTATGCTCGCTAAACTATAACTGCCAATAACATGAAGTGAACTTCGGCACTTAAATTCAATAATATTTCTTGAGTCAATATATCCTATTATCCTTCTTCCTACTATAATATTATAAAGGCGAAAGTCTGTGAGTGTTGTATGTTTGTTACAATCGGTTGGTTAGGTTTAACGTGGAAACAGTTCCACGTTAAAACATCCGATTGAGCTAAAGTTTTATTTAGATATATGATTATAATTATAAATTACCGACGCGAGATCTCGCTGCGTGAACTCCCGAGAATGTGCATCGGACATGCATGAAACCTAGCTCGAGACAGACAACAACAAACAGTAGTGAGTATAATAGTCTGTAATTTATAATCATGATTCAAACTCAGGATAACTAAAAGCCTAGATATAAATTGTTAAACACAATCCAAAATTTCATCGTACCGACGGGACTCGAACCCGCACCCCCCGGATTACACGTCCAGGTGCTCTGCCAATTAAGCCACGGTTCGATCCATCGATACGACGAAATTAGTGGATTGCATTTGTTAACCCAATTATGCATTGGTGGCGCCATCTATGACTACTTATTACGTAAGTTAATCATTCGGAAGAAATCATTACAGTTTTCAAATCCGACGAGAGATGTTGCACTGCGTAAATCAAATATTATGTTTCTTTAAAGTGTCACATACTTTATATTTTTGTAAATTGTTAGCCTAGATATAGCTCAGCGGATTAGCTAACTGAAGCGGCAGTGGGCTGGTCATATCTGCCGTAGGACCGATAACAGTTAGGGCAGACTGGTTCTAGAGTGGAGACCGCGAATCGGAAAACGTAGCGTAGGACGCCCTGGGACCAGGTGGAGCGACGACATTCGCTAAGCGGTGGGCAGTGACTGGAAACAAAGAGCCGAAGATCGGGCTCAGTGGCGTGTCTTGGAAGAGGCCTACGTCCAGCAGTGGACTGATATAATGATAATAGCCTAGACCCAGGAATAACATAGGTTACTTTTTATTCCGGGAACGATGTCTACGCGGGTAACAGCGCGGAGCATAGCTAGTATGTCAATATACTTAAAAGCCGTACATGTCCTACGCACTGAGAATAATACCTAGCCTAGAGGCAACTTTCGATCGCGTCCAAGGTGCCGTGATTTTCACTTTTGTCTCGCGTACGCGACTAATCACAAATGAGTTACACTTGCTGGCAGGATGTTGGCACGTGAGGTGGAATGTACAATATGTACTTGTAGCTACCTACTTGTTTACAACGCGGACGTGGGAAGTAAATACTTGAGAGATTACTTTCAAAGAACGGGGTCATTATCCCGCGTTTATAAATCTTATAACGATTTCACACGAGGCGGATTTTAGTTGCTTAAATGTCTAGGGTAGGAATGTACTATTCGAGTAAGCGCTAGCAATTATTTGACACTTTTCTTTCGATTAAATCGAGCTTGATTAACTAGTCAAATAGCTCAATTCTAAACTTTAGTGTCGCCCTATGACACCAGCTTAGATGTTCTTCCGAGACAAATCAATGAGTGACTATATAGGTTCTTACTTTATATCAATACCTACTCCGTACTCGGTATCAGTTTCAAAGTACTGATACTATCCTTGATAGCAAATAGGAGGATAGTTGCATTTGAGCTATTATACCATACAATAACTTCTTATTGATTTATACCAAGAATATGCAAAACTTAATTAATACCACAGAATTAATAATAGTACGTAATACAGAAATATTGAGGTAAAACAATCGGTAGTCTTATCGCTTAAAGCGATCTCTTCCAGATAACCTAAGAATGGACAGGATTACCTGTTAAAAATAATAGACGCTGGTGCTTAATGAAAATAATATTATAGTTTTTTTTATTATACATGATAAGCAAGCGACCACCTGTACCCTTAGTACGTAGTATTATTATCTTTTCTATGCCCTTAGTACGAGTTTTCATACCAAACTCGATATCGTATATCGAACAAATGTTGTATGAAAAACAGTACAGCGCCTCTAGTGGTTACTACACTTCACTAAATTTAGACCAATCGGGGAGCCAGAATAAGTCGAAAGTTATGGGAGATCTGTCAAAAGCGTTTACGATAAAGACTCGTACTAGGGGGTACTGATGTTAAATGAAACTGTGCTCGAGCCTAAGAGATGAGATGAGGGCCCGGTGGCGTAATCGGGAGAACGTTCGGCTTTGATGCCGTGGTACCGAGTTCAAACCGCCGTGCACCAATGGATTTTTCTATCGAAAAATTTATGTGCGCTTCTCACAGTGGCCCTCCGGTGAAGGAAAAACATCGTTAAGAAACCAACAAAACCCCCGCATGGTGGTAGGACACTATCTAGTGTCCGCCTGGCCAGCTACCACCCTCAAGTTAGAAAATCTGTCACCAAACATCTAATGTGTTCCGGCAGCTATCCTTGAGAGCCAGTTCCCATTCTAGGCCTAGCGTGCTTACCATCTTCGACCGCATCATCACTTACCAACAGGTGAGATAGTGGTCAAACGCTAGCCTATAACGTATAAAAAAAAAAAAAAAAAAAAAAAGATACCTGTTCACTCGCGATTTTAAGGCCCCCGAATGGTATTTATACCCCCGTATGGTACTGGCAGGAAATTCCATTCCTTTGTTGTGCGAATGATAAATGTTGAAGCGTTTTGTTAACATGAGTACTTTTCATTAGAACTGGAGACGATGGTCTAATTCTACACAAAGCTCGTTTCTAAATATATATAGATATTCTATGAAAAATATATATATATTTTAATAGAATAATTTACACTGAAAGAACCGTTGGCTTGATACGCAAAAGGTGACAAGTGCGTTCAGCATAACGCTAAAACCGCGTAAATTACCATTTTGGCCGTTTCTCTGTTCCGACGAGTATACCGGTCACTGACCCCATGCGTGCTGCACATTTAAAGTTACTATTGTTAACGTACTCAGGAAAGGAAGAAATATTTAAATTAAGATTTAGACTATATCAACACCAATCACCATCATCATCATCTTTAATCAACACCAATATTATAAATGCAAAAGTCATTTTGTTACCTCTTCACGGTCAAATAACTTGACTGTTTTGGTTAAAATTATACACATAGCTAATGAGATAGACTATGGCATAGGATACATTTTAAAACGGGTGACGTTGCGGGCCGCAGCTATTTCAATTATATATGTACACTTATAATGTTAACTTAGTTACTTTGTATTTGGTCATATAATATTAATTTGTATTAATATTAAAGTTAAATTAATACATACTATTTTATATAAGTTGGAATTATTAAAAACGAAAAAGCCTACTGCAGTATCTTGATAATCTATATCAGTTTTTGAGTGTAAGGAAAACGAATGACTATTGATTAATAAATAAAAAATTAAGAACAACTTTTATTCGTTAACCTACTTTTTTTAAATTAATTAATAGTCATTCGTTTGCCTTCGAAACATTTTTTTTTTCACATGCCCTGTAATTTCACTGGACACCTTGCCAATTCAACCGAAAAACATTCCTATTTCACGGCTGAAAATTAATTAAAAACTTATTTGATATTTGATAAGATTCCTTATCTTCTATTTTAGCTAAACTTCTAGTACTGATACACTGGTACTTATTACGTCCCTGCCGTCGGTGGATTTGAATTTAGAAGCGAGCTGTGCGCACGCGCTTGTACTATTTCGCCCACGATCGCGCACCGCATTGTTATTGAGCGAAATATTTCTTAGGGCTGTAAAAACAGGATAATAAATGTCATTTTATGTTTTTCATTTAAAATAAGTTGATCTTGTATTATGTGTTTGTCCCTATAGGTGAACTTGTGCAAAATTATTCATTAAATTCAGTTTCTATTCTAGGCCTAATCATTATCATATTCATATTTATTTTGCATCAGATATGGTTACAATGAGGTGTTATTGTTTAGGTTTGGTTCATTCATATCTTAACCTATTTGGCATTATGCAGGTATTACAGGCATATTTAGATCTAACTAGATCTACCTATTTACAAGATAAATTATATACATTTAACATAAAATTGCTTTATTTAGAAATAAACATCATTTAGGTTCTTCTTATGTCTAAAAAAATTGTTGTTCCGCCTGACTTGCTACCAAAAAGTAGTTTACCATCATCAAGGAGAAAATTTGCCACTATAACCTTACGTTGTTCTGGCATCACACAGCTCTTGAGAGTCAGTACTCCGTGCCTACTGTGTTCAACATCTTTAAAGTAAATAACCGGCCAAGTGCGTGTCGGGCCACGCGCAGTGTAGGGTTCCGTTGTAGCTTGTTATTCAATGCAAGTCTTTACCCGTTATATACAAGTAACTAGGTACTCCGTCTTTGTCACTTTATGGATTTATTCTAAGGATTTTGTATTTGGTACAAAATTATCCAACACCCAAGTTCAACGACTATTACTGCTAAACTAATAAAGTTATCTGAACCGCTATAATTTTCCTTTAAAGTTCATGAAATACGCTATTGTCAGGAATTTTTTCAGATTTTTCAAGCCAGCAGTTTAGCTTTTAGAGGGGGGGGGGACGCCCTACTGGAACAAAAATTTGCACTTTAAAGTTTAATATTTCGTAAATGGAGCATTCAATCGAGAAATGGTATTAGCAACCCTTAAGTCATTTTAAAAGACCTATTCAACGATATCCCACACAATGGGATAGACGGTAAAAAAAAAATCATCCCCACTTCTCATATAAGGGTGGTACCAAAAAAAAAATATTTTTCACAATTTTATTTCAGCACTTTGTCGGCGTAATTTATATATATACCCCCACAAAATTACTGCTTTCTAATATTAATGGTCTCTTAGCAAAACCTCAGACAGACAGACAGGCAGACAGACAGACAGACGACGAAACTATAAGGGTTCCTTGTCAGGACTACGGAACCCTAAAAAAGGGGGGGGGGGGGGTGCGAGCACATTTATAATATAAGTTTCAAGCGCCTTTATATAATTTATTTTTTATAGTAGTGGCTTAAGTATAAATAATTTTAGCACCACAACTTTAGTACTTTTGTATCGCCACTCATGATCTCTATGTTAATTATATGCGGCGCGCTCACAGCCACTGTTATGATGAGTTATTGTAACAAAGTTATGCGTGTTACTGTAATCTAACAACAATGGTCGACTGATTATGAATATTAATGTAGGTAACCAACTGTCGTCATTGTACACATAGCTGGTTTGATTGCACGCACCATCGCACATCGTTTCTTCATAATTTATCGCGCGCATCGTGAAAATTTTAGTCAAATATTTTTTCCAAACGCGCCAAAAGACGTATAACTTAAAATTATTTCTTATTCAAAAAAATCAAAAGGTAGTCCCATTGTAAATGATTTGATGATTATCTCCGAAGATATAAAGATAAACATCTCAAATTTTCTACTAAAATAATTTAAAAAAAATAACCGGCCAAGTGCATGTCGGGCCACGCGCAGTGTAGGGTTCCGTAGTAGCATGTTATTCAAAGCAAGTCTTTACCCGTTATAAACAAGCAACTAGGTACTTCGTCTTTGTCACTTTAAAGTATTTATTTTAAGGATTTTTTATTTAGTACAAAATTATCCAACACCCAAGTTCAACGCCTATTACTGCTAAACTAATAAAGTTATCTTAACCGCTATAACTTTCCTTCGAAGTTCATGAAATACGCTATTGTCACGAATTTTTCCAGATTTTTCAAGTAAGCAGTTTAGCTTTTAGAGGGGGGGGGGGGGCGCCCTACTGGAACAAAAATTTGCACTTTAAAGTTTAATATTTCGTAAATGAAGCGTTCAATCGAAAAATGGTATTAGCAACCCTTAAGTCATTTTAAAAGACCTATTCAACAACACCCCACACGATGGGGTAGACGATGAAAAAAAATTCATCCCCACTTCCCATATAAGGGAGCTACCCTAAAAAAAAATATTTTTCAAAATTTTTTTTCAGCACTTTGTCGGCGTCATTTATATTCATACCCCTACAAAATTACAGCTTTCTAGTATTAGCGGTCTCTTAGCAAAACCTCGGAAAGACAGACAGACGGACATGACAAAACTATGACGACGTTTTTTTTGTTTTCGTCCTTTTTTGTGAAGTCGGTTAATGACTAGCGCGACATTTGAAGTCGGTTTTGTTTTAAAGATCTTTTATCAGTTCTTAGTTTCGGGCTCTGTGGCGTATCTTGGGAGAGACCTATGTCCAGCAGTGGACTGACACCAGCTGATTATGATAATGAAGATGAACGCAATAATTATTCATTATATCTCAATAACTTATATATTGTAACTTTTATGAATATCTCTCAGCCAGCCCTAGAGCAAATGCGACTCGGTCATTATTCAGCACAGTTTATCTTTTATCAATGAGTGATATAGTTTAGGGTTTAGTTCCAACCCGAGCCCGAGACGTAGCCAAGGCGATAAAATTGTCCGCGCTTATTTACGACTTTATCCACGGGGCGCGTGCGTAAACTATAGGAATTTTGTTTCGTATTTTAGTACCTTTTCTGTATATTATTAGAAAGTGATTTCTGTATTTAATATTATTTAAAAATGAGAGCTTGATTTGGCTATTTTTTTAATCACATATGCTAGGATTTGACCACTATCTCGCCTGGTGGTAAGCGATGATGCAGAGGTCGAGGATGGTGATCACGCTTGGCCTAGAATGGTTTGACTCTCAAAGGCTGTGTGCTGCCGGAACACCGTAAGGTTATGTTATGGCAGCAGATTTTTTTCGTAATAGTGGTAATGGTGGTTTTTGGCAGCAAATCAGGCGGAAGATTGATACAATGTTCCTACAACCTGTGGACGAATAACCACGAATGTACGTAGAAAAATCCATTGGTGCAAGGCTAGGATTTGAACCGGCTTTATTCGAGTAGATGGGATGAAAAAATATTTATCTATAGGCTAAAGTGCTACCATCTTCGACCGCATCGTCAGTTACCATCGCTGACATAGTCGTCAACCACAGCCTATACCAACTTACTAAACATATAATAAAACCGGCCAAGTGCAAGTCGGACTCAATCACCGAGGCTTCCGTACCTTTGCAGTTCGATCCATAGAAAATGTATTGCACCAACCGCAAATAATAAGTTTGTTATAGTAAATTCACTTTTTTTGTTATTAAGCTACATATTTACGGTTTTCACGTTCGTCGGTCACGTCGTTCGGTCGGTACGTTCCTGTATAAGTAAGTATATAGTGTATATATATGTATAAGTGGTTCAACACCTTGCTTCTTGCCAAATTTCATGATTCTAGGTCAAGCAAAGTACCCTATAGGTTTTGATTAAAATCACAAAATATACGAAAATATGCGACATAAATAATAAATATCTGTTGATCGTGTTGACTTCTAGGTTTGATTTTTACAGCCGAAAGATACCGTAAACCCAAGTATTTATTATAAGTTTTAACTTTATTATAAAAACTGACGTTCATTTTAAACTAACAGATTTAAAAACGGGAATTTAACATGGCTTACACGATGTCGGTATAGCGATCGATGTTGAGCGAGGCTGAACGCGTCGGCGAGCGCCCCACACTCAGATCCTGAAGAAGGCCTCCGGATGAGGCCGAAACATATGTCGATCGCTTTATCGACATCGCGTAAGTCACGTTAAATTCCCCTTTTTAAATCTATAAGCTTCAACTTGTCATCTTACTTATTTACGCATTCCGAAGATAAAGGGTCTTGATGGATGGACAGACAGACAGACGGACAACAAAGTGATCCTATAAGGGTTCCTTTTTTTCCTTTTAAGGCACGGAACCCTAAAAATAGCAAAGCACTGTAATTTTAATAATAAAAAAAACGACTCGTGGTCAAATTAAAAACATAAATTTTCTCATGAACCTATTAATATTCCGGTTGCATTCTCGTGATTACGATTACCGCTTTGAATGTAAATTCGGTCCCTCACACAATGGAATGCGTAATTATTTGTCATTATAATGATGATCGTCTTTTATCGGCATCCTTTAATGTTTATAAATTAATAATTACAAGTAGTAACTTACAGTATAAACTAGAAAAGAAATATCAATAAATATATCAAATAAAAATAAGCAAAAATCGTTTCGATACACAATATTTTTGAAAAGACGTTATCAAGTGTAATGAAAAGTATTCCAGAATGATACAGCTAGGATAATCAGCATCTTCGTCGAGTCTTTTTATCGCCCATACCCTAAAGCCTAAAGATGAAAGTCTTTAGTGAGTGCTTCTTATAACCTGTTATTACTTACGGAGCCGAGACGTGGACACTGACGGTGCGACTAGTTCACCAATTCAAAATCGCTCAGCGAGCTATGGAGAGGGCTATGCTCTGAGTTTCTTTGATGGATCGAATTTGAAATGTAGTCCGACAGAGAACCAACGATATAGCTCAAAACATTAGCAAGCTGAAGTGGCAGTGAGCTGGTCACGACTGTGGTGAACCGATAACCGTTAGGGTAGACGTGTTCTAGAGTGGAGACCGCGGCTCGGTAAACGTAGTGTAGGGCGCCCTCCTGCTAGGTGGAGCGATGATATACGCTAGCTGGCTGGCAGCGATTGGAAACAAAGAGCCGAAGACCGAGCTCAGTGGCGTGCCATAGGTGAGGCCTATGTCTAGCAGTGGACAGAGATAGGCTGATGATAATGAATGATAACAATACATACTAGCCCAAATTAGCTGCCGCGTGTGAAGCATTTGTTCCGCGGCGTCATGACTATTGTGGCTGTCGTTTATATGCGTGAAAATGTAAAAAGCTTTATTATCTTTCCTTATCCTTATGTAGCCAGCCGGTAGAGGTCGACCTAGGCGATAGTATTACGACCAGATCGGAGACGTTTTAAAGAAAGGCCAAGTCTAAAGTACCTATATACCCGGCGAGCATGTATGAAGGCGCCCATGAAAGCGGGAGAAGTGAAAGAGGTATGTCGGGATCGTAGCATGTAAAAAGAAGTAGTTTCTGCCTACTCCGACGGGAAAAAGGCGTGATTTTTAACCGACTTCACAAAAAGGAAGGTTATCAATAAAAAAGGAGGAGTTCTGATTACTCAAAGATGCCTGAACCGATTTGGAAAGTTCTTTTTTTGTTTCAAAGGTTACCCTTCCCAGGTGGTCCTATTTAAATTTTAACGAAATATTTTGAGCCGTTTTTAATATATCAACATTTGTATTACGATGCATTTGTATACCTCGATGAGATGATACCAGCAACTGGCTACTTTGACTAGCGCGACGTTTGAAGTCGGTTCATCTAGTTTTATAAACGATCTTAAATTATATGTATGTATTACTATGTAATTACAAAACAGAAATAAAGTAAAGATGTAATTTCTAATAAAAACTCTTCTTCGCAGCATCTCAAGGGTTGAGGGCCATGTCTCGGTAATAAATGTCTAGGTCGCTATTGTATCGGGTCGAACTTGACTGCAAGTGGGCCACATCCCTATTGCAACGTCCTGCGGGACACCTGCAGTCCACCGGGATACCTTCCTAATTGACACTAGTCGTGCTGGGAATGGGTCAATGTCTTTTTTTCAACCTCCTTCCAAAAAGGAGGAGGTTCTCCATTCATCTGTATTATTTTTTTAGGGTTCCGTACCTTTATTTATAGGAGCACTTTGTTGTCCGTCTGCCTGTCTGTCTGTCTATCTATCCGTCTGTCCGTCTGTCAATACCCTTTATCTCCGGGACGCGTGGAGGTATCAAGTTCGAGGGCCCGGTGGCGTAATCGGGAGAACGGTCGGCTTTGATGCCGTGGTACCGAGTTCAAACCGCCGTGCACCAATGAATTTATCGAAAAATTTATGTGCGCTTCTCACAGTGGCCCTACGGTGGAGGAAAAACATCGTTAAGAAACCAACAACCCCCGCATTGTGGTAAGAGGACACTATCTAGTGTCCGCCTGGCCAGCTACCACCCTCAAGTTAAAAAATCTGTCGCCAAACATCTAATGTGTTCCGGCAGCTATCCTTGAGAGCCAGTTCCCATTCTAGGCCTAGCGTGCTTACCATCTACGACCGCGTCATCACTTACCAATAGGTGAGATAGTGGTCTAAACGCTAGCCTATAAGATATAAAAAAAAAATTGAAACTTGTACTATATACTTGAGCCTACGGAATCTTTCGCGCTGAGAAAAAATCAAACTTGTTAGTCCACGGTGTCAACGCAATCATAAGGTATAACCGTATAAGTCGCATATTTTCGCATATGCGATTTCACAAGGGAATCAAAACTTGCACTTCCCGTTGACCTAGAATCATAAAATTTGGCAAGAAGCAAGGTCTTACAGCTCATAATATAAAGGAAATAAAACTGGCCAAGTGCAAGTCAGACTTTTGTCCCGCAAACGGAGGGTTCCGAACACCATCTATCGAATTTATAACTAACTTCTTACACCAACTAAGTAAACTTTAACACAAAGGTAGAATAGTATTATATAGTAGTATTAGTAATAGTAGTAATAGTAATTGTAGCAATTAATATTATTATATATCTGGTTGACCGAGCTTTGCTCGGTATTTTTTGCCACTTAAACAAACAAATATGACTCTTCCTGACATCTATTGACGAATAATAATACAATTTTTTTTAATAGAGAGCAACTAACTACTTTACCGACACAGTACTTCTACTCGCCAATAGATGTCGGGAAGAGTCATATTTTAAGTTGATTATCAATAAAGTTGATTATTGAAAACACGAATAAAACAACATTTTCTGAAAATGACTCCTAGCTAGATCGATTTATCGCCCCCGAAATCCCCGTAGGTATACTAAATTTTATTTCATCGTTGGAGCCGCTTCCGAGATTCAGATTAAGGTAAAGACGATAGCGCCATCTTTGATGCTAGCTAGATGGCGCTGCGCTATAGTGAAAAACTTTTTTTAAACTTTTCTTTAATTTTTAACTTTGTTCTGTTCTTAGTATTTGTTGTTATAGCGGCAACAGAAATACATCATCTGTGAAAATTTCAACCGTCTATCACGGTTCATGAGATACAGCCTGGTGACAGACGGACAGACAGACAGACAGACAGACAGACAGACAGACAGTCAGACGGACAGCGGAGTCACAGTAATAGGGTTCCGTTAGTACCCTTTGGGTTCTGAACTCTAAAAAACGCTGACCCCGTAAATAGGTATAAAGTTTTAAGACAAAAACGAATTAACGATTACAAACTTAATATTTGCGGTTAGTGCATAACCGTGTCTAGGAATGTGTCTAGGGATCGAACTGCAACGTTAAGTTTATTCCTTTAAGTTACTAACCAAAGTTACAGTTTTTCTTTCTTAGTTTATTCCTAAAATAGAATAGAATAGAAAACACTTTATTGAAGACCATAAAAACGAAACAGTACGTTACAATAAATGAAACAATAGTGTAACAATAGGCGGTCTTATCGCTGAGCTATAACCTAGTTTGAGAAGATTGTACGGAAGTTTCAGTGCGCGAATCAAACTCGCACATGGCCGTTTTATTTTTAAATGATACTAGGTAACAGACAAAAGCAGACGGGTACAAGTTACACATACCCTCAATTATTTGAGATATTAATGGTGACAGGTAACATAGAGTCAAACGGAACCGGAACGCAGTAATTTGCCAGAGAACTAAAGTTATCGACATAGCTCAACGGATTAGTAAACTCAAGAATTTTTTATGTACTTTCCTTTTAGAAACTTCCTGATTCAATACTACAACAAAGAAACTTACTGTCTAAGCGTGTGCTAGGTTTCTGCGGCTTTATCAGTTAAATCTATCGAAGATAGAGAGCTACACAAGGCGAGGTATTTTATCAATAATAACGCAGCCGTATAAAACGCTGGATTCGGCGCTAATGGAGGATTCTAGTCAACGAAGTTGCCTCGGGAGTTGTACATTTGGTTGGGCAACGAAATGCGCGGGTTCTAAAATTATTAGATTTTTTTTAAAGACAACTAACTGCCCCGTTGTGTTGTAGCTGGCGGGAGTCTTTACAAATATACAGATCACGGGCACAATTACACCTTTGAGGGCCCGGTGGCGTAATCGGGAGAATGGTTGGCTTTGATGCCAGAGGTACTGAGTTCAAACCGCCGTGCACCAATGGTTTTTTTTGTCGAAAAATTTATGTTCGCTTTTCACAGTGGCTCTCCGGTGAAGGAATAACATCGTTAAGAAACCAAGAACGACGCATGGTGGTAGGACACTATCTAGTGTCCGCCTGGCCAGCTACCACCCTCTTGTTAGAAAATCTGTCGCCAAAACATCTAATGTTTTTCGGCAGCTATCCTTGAGAGCCAGTTCCCATTCTAGGCCTAGCGTGCTTACCATCTTCGACCGCATCATCACTTACCAACAGGTGAGATAGTGGTCAAACGCTAGCCTATAAGATATTAAAAAAAAAGCCTCGGAAGAATTGTTTGTAGATCACACAAAGAATTATCCCGTGTGGGAATCGAACCTTTGACCTTCAGTCTCGTGGATAGGCTCACTAACCAGTAGATTAACTGGTCAGTTGATTAAACGAGGCATTTTGGTTGAAGATATTGAATAAGAAAGTAAGAAATAGAAAAAGTCTCAGTTCGTTAGTATAGTGCAAGCAGAGGAAAAATATGTAGTAACAGTTGTGTTTGTAAAATATCTCTATGTATCCTAAAATTTAAGCAATAAGCCTAAGTTTTTGCGTGAAAGAGTAACAAACATCAATTATTTAGGCTATTTTATTTAAATTACAAGCAAGCTCGACCAACAGGTGAGATAGTTATCAAGTGCTTGCCTATATGACAAAAAAAAGCTACCGCCAACTTCCTGGCCCCACACCGGAGCCTGTTTCCAACAGTCCTTATCTCCGCTTGTTCTTAGGATTCACTTTAACCACCTTCCACCATTATCTGCAGAATTTCACACTCTTATATAAAAGCAAATAGGAAATGCAAATACCTTATAAGATAAATCTTCTACTTTGTATTTTTATAATTAGAGGTAGGATTTTCATTGATTTAATAGACGTGATAAGAGTATACTAGTGTGGTTGCTAAGGCGGTTTTTAGGGTTCCGTAGCCAAATGGCAAAAAACGGAACCCTTATAGATTCGCCATGTCTGTCTGTCTGTCCGTCCGTATGTCACAGCCATTTTATTCCGAAACTGTTAGGACTACAGAATTGAAACTTGGTAGGTAGATGTATTCTGTGAACCGCTTTCCGATTTTTATACAAAAATAAAAAATATAAGAGTTTAAGGGGGGGCTAATACATGGAACTGAAAAAAAAATAATCTTCAAACCTATACGTGTCTATGGATAGGTCTTCAAAAATGATATTGAGGTTCCTAAAATCATTTTTTCTCAAAGTCAATCATTTGAAAGATGAGCGCGTCTAAAGTGGTAAAATGTGTGTCCCCCCCCCCCCCCCCCTCTAACTTTTAAAGTATGGGAGTGAAAAATCTAAAAAAATAATATGCTGTAGATCTCAATAAAAACTAACAACGAAAATTAGTTTGAACGACAGTTTTAGAGATATGGCGACCGCAAAGATAACTTTGTTTTTCATACAAACACTATGAAAAACAAAATTAATTTTGTAGTTGCGAAAAATCATAGTTATGGAATACTTAACTGTGTTACGGAACCCTACGAGTGCGAGTCCGACTTGCACTTGGCCAGTTTATTTTTAGGTTATCTTCTCACACTGATTGACTGTTATTAATAATTTATCGCTGGGTTTCTTGTAGAGGCGTCAAATTCTTCATAAACAGTTTTAATGCCATGTTAGTGAGTATTAAAAAGTTACTGACTGATCTATCAACACACAGCTCAAACCACTCGGCAGATTGGGCTGAAATTTTGCATCTTTGTTATTATGACGTAGGTATTAGCTAAGAAAGGATTTTCCATAATTCACCCCTTGAGGGCTGATATAATAGTTATCGGTTTTTTTTATATTAGATAAGCAAGCGTTTGACCACTATCTCACCTGATGTTAAGAGAAGATGTGATCGACGATATAACACGCTTGCCTAGAAGATACCTGTTCACTCGCGACTTGAAGATCCCCGGGATTGTACTTCACAGGAACCACAGACTCTGGCAGGGAATTCCATTCCTTTGCTGTGCGTATGGTAAATGTTGATGCAAAGCGCTTTGTGCGACAGAATTTTAAATTTAATTTTAATTTAACTTCCACAGAAGTCTTTACTATAAATAAGACTTCGAATTATAAATATCCTCAAAGACACCCAGCTTTCTATTAACCAGTGTTGTTTCCTTCCCAGCTGCGACGTGGAGTGAAGCGGCTCGTGACGCCACCTGTCCCAGGATCTGCGGTCCAGCGTTACAAGGAGAGCCAGTCTGTGCCACCGACGGATACATCTACCCCTCACTCTGTGAGATGAGGAAGAAGACTTGCGGGAAAGGTGAGTCGATAGTATTTGCCGCTATTATCTTATTTGCCTATTCTCTTATTTGCCTATTCTCTTATTTGCCTATTCTCTTATTTGCCTATTCTCTTATTTGCCTATTATCCTTATTATTCATCTGACATGGTATTTATTAGACATAGGATACTTAAAAAATTGTTAATTCTTCATTTTAAAACGCGGGCGACGTTGAGATACCAGGACGGGTCAAAAAGTTCGCGGAATGAAAGGGAAGGGGGGTGAATTTAAACATGAAATTATTTTTCCTTCTCAATACCTATATTCTTCATTAACCCTAATACACTTTTCAGAACTATCAAATATTTTTTTTATACCTTCGAAAAAAATTATTTGTCAAGGCCATCAAAATCATCAGAAATTGCCGACTTCACTTCTTCGTCATTCAATTCTTTCCACGAAGCTCTTTTTTCATGTTTGGGAACAAATCACAATCACAAGGGGCCAAATCTGGATTATAGGGAGGGTGGGTTAAAGTTTCGAAACCGCACTTGTGTAAGGCAGCCATCGCAACATGACTCTTGTATAACTATCTAACTAACGAATGTACTTCCGTTTCCAGGTGTAAGACTGGCCCAGGACCAAGGGTCATGTTCCCGAGCCCAGGGGTCTAAGTGTGAGCACCGGTGTACTTCCGAGAGGGACCCCGTCTGTGGGACTAACGGCAGAACGTACCTCAACCGCTGTATGCTGCAGGTCGAGATCTGCAGGTCAGGATATACGGATATTCTTTATATTATGCATTAACTGCAGGTGTACGGCTCAATTTAACAATGGTGTTAAATATGCAAAATTTTTTTTTGTTCATTATGGCTCCACACGATTAGTGTATTTAGCCAGTGTCAAGTAGTGTAAGTTATCTTCAAATTTTTGTTAATTTTAGTGATAAAGATGGGTCAAAGTTACATTTCAGTAATGTTTCAAGTCAACTCTAGTCCAAGTCAATTATTAAAGATGTGGACTTTATTGAATATTTGTAAGGAATTTTGTTGAGAACGCCAATAGCATGTTTTTCAACATTGCGCTGTTTCCCTACACTCGCACACATTCACTGGCACTTAAAGGTTAATAATCCAGATATATTACACATTAACAGGCGGAAGAACACAAGTTTTAGGAAAAAATACAATGAGAGCACACACTTTTTCACGTCCCAGCCAAAACTCCCATTATGCTACATTCGAAATTACCAGCATATTATATATATATTATATTCTATACTCATTTCAATTAGATACATTGGAACTCGGAAGCAGAATATTGATTAATACGTGAGCTATTGGAAATCTTTCCGATTAAATGCACTGATTTTTTCCAATTGAAATATCAAAAGTGTCCGACCGGAGCATTAAGTCAAGGCAGTTTTCGAATCTGAGTTTGTTTACGAATGATTGTGAATAAGCCTCCAGGTCAGGATTCTTGCCAATTTGTTTGCAATTTAAGAATATGGCTGTTATTCTGGACCTTAACTTAGAAAACAATCATGAAATACCCTGTTAAATATTGAGAAAAACGTCTAATATTGCAGATGTCAATGGGCGACGGTGGCCATTTCCCATCAGGACACTAGCTTCTGTGTAATTTTTTATAAAAAAAAGTTTGTAAAGAGTAAAGGTCATTTTTATCGTCGGAAAAAAACAAAATATATAAGTGAGGATCTCGTATAGAGAATATTCTAAGAATTTCCTCAGGCGGTAGGAACATCGATGTTCCGCCTGACTTGCTACCAAACAGTAGCTTACCGTCATCAAAGAGAAGATCTGCCGCCGTAACCTTACGGTGTTCCGGCAGTACACAGCCCTTGAGAGTCAGACCATTCTAGACCTAGCGTGTCCACCATCTTCGACCGCATCATCGCTTACCACCAGGCGAGATAGTGGTCAAACGCCTAGCGTTTCAGATATAAAAAAAAATCAAAATATTTTTTGGACCGTAGGCAACTTCAACTATAATTTAATGCTTCTCAAACGTGACTTTAGCTTAACTTGACATAAATCTCGATAAGTATAATGTGAGAATGTTTTTTCTCTTTAGAGATATAATCTATCAAGATATCAAATACCACGTCCACATAATGCTTGGTCCTTGTTGCGCTAAATATTTATTTTTACGTCCTACCATACAATGCTTTGAATCCTTTGCGAATACTAATATGACAAGGAAAAATACACGTACATTACACGGGCGTGAATATCGCACATCCAGTTTTATTAATAGAGCGAGGGCTAGTTTCTCCGATTAGAATTAGACGAAGCTAAAGTTTCAGATAGTTAGCTAATAGGTGACACCCATATTAAGGGCCAGTTTCACCGGTGCCTGTGATTAGCTTATTGGAAACTTATCTATTATTGACAGCTTTTATATGGCGTCATATATGTCAGATGTCAGATCTTAAACTTTATCAAGAAATGGTGAAACTTGCCCTTAAGCTGTCAAAAGTCTGTCAGATAAGTTCCTAATAGAGCAAAGAAAAAAAAAACTAAATCAGATAATAACTGATGGAGTTATAGAAGACGAAATTGGCACTGTGGATTGGACTAAAGTCAGTGGTCCAGCACCTTATATCAGAGCCGTCTTCAAACAAGCAGGATTCCATCTTACACCGCTTGTTCACACTTGTTCACTTAACATCCGGTGAGATAGTAAGTGCTTGTTTGACAGTAATGAAAAAGTGTTATGTGGTTTTATTAAACTACGTTGCATGTGAAATTTTTTATTTATGAATAGCTATGGTAGTTAGCTACTTTAACCACAAAATAAATATAGTACAAGTACATTAACAGCAGTTGACAGGACACATAGGCATGTTTACAAATATGGCTGCGGAAGCGTCCGCCAATCACAGCCAGACCTAAATGTCATACATCATATCCACCAATCAAGCCTAAGCACCGACATAAATTTGAGGCGATGTTATAACCACAGACCTGCTATTTAATATTAAACTAGACTGCGTACTCCGGCCCTAGTGAGACCGACCTTGAACGGAGTTTGTCCCTTTCTTTTGAATGGACAACTTAAACATATACTATACATATAGTATAGACCATATATAGCACTAGCAGGTTGTTAGACAAGGACACACCCCCACCCGGGGCCTTTCAATTGGGCCGTTTTGTTCTACAAAGCAATTACAACCTTATTGTTAAAGCATACGGATTAAATTGAACTTGTCAAAACATCTGCAGTGCACCATCCTTTTATATTACGTCTATGGTTATAACAGTTTCAAAATGTGTAGTATTTATGGGCTGGCACTGTAGGGCCTGTAGGTTATGGTTCTCAGTAACATCATCACGGATGTGAATCTGGCTCCCAGCCAACCTGATGATGACGATAACTGCGAGTACTTCCAGCATTTTTATTGTAATTCACTGTTGGATTAGTGGTCTGTGCTCGAAGTTTTACTTGCATTTTTCCATAGAAATGTATTCTCCTGTTTCCTCCCTGGAAAATGCTTCTAGAGTAATTTTTTTTTTCTACAATAATCAAGAACTGCTGTAGCCCCCTGTCATTTGCTTTTTTGACCAACCAATTGCAAAAAGAAATATGACCCTTCAAAAACCTGAACTATGACTTATCTTACTGCCCTGATCTAGACTGCTACCAGACAAATTTGAAGGGGTTTTTAATTTGAGTTCATCTGCAAAAATGTTATGCGAAAAATAATTTGATTGGATCAGTTTTTGAGAAGAAAACGGGAATACGAAAACTTATTTTAGTCAAAATGTTGTAGGTAAAATTGGACTGAGTTTGCGTTGTCCTATCGCACTCTTGTTGGTTGTTCGGGTACTGCGTGACGGAAATAGTTTCTTTACAATGACTATTTTTCAAATTCCTCGCGCCCGCGTTCCCTCTTAACCACTCCAACTAAGCTAAAGTCTTAGCTTAAATGTGCTTGTGTCTGGAGTGGGTTTACGTCAATGAGTGGGGATCGAACTTACGACCTTGATTGCCAAGCAGATCCCTTAGCCATTGGGCTATTATTTTTTTTTATATATATATGCTAGCGTTTGACCACTATCTCACCGGTTGGTAAGTGATAATGTGGTCGAAGATGGTAAGCACGCTAAGCCTAAAATGGGAACTGACTCTCAAGGATAGCTGCTGGAACACATCAGATGTTTGGCGACAGATTTTATAACTTGAGAGTGGTAGCTGGCCAGGCGGACACGAGATAGTGTCCTACCACCATGCGGGGGTTGTTGGTTTCTTAACGATGTTTTTCCTTCACCGTGGGGCCACTGTGAAAAGTGCACATAAGTTTTTCAATAAAAAAATCCATTGGTGCATGGCGGTTTTAACTCGGTACTTCTGGTATTAAAGCCAACCGTTCTCCCGATTACGCCACCGGGCCCTCAGACTTTTGCCGCTTATATCATTTGTTCTCCTTCTTCCAGGGTCGGCATCGGTCTCTCCCACTTGGGTGCATGCAACAATATCAGCGCTCACCGCGAGAACTGCCCGGTGGACTGCTCGCAGGCTCCGCTGGACGGACCCATCTGTGGCTCCGATGGGAACGTCTATAAGAACACATGCCAGATGAAGCTGTTTACTTGCGGGTACGTTCATTTTCAACCGACTTATACTGTCTTCATACGCATTGCCAAGGAATGGAATTCCTTACGATACCACCTGGGGTCACCTGGTTAAAAAGGCATATTATTATTATTATTCTTTACATGATTTTTTAAACGATAAACAATAATTACATTGTTGTACCGCCGCGGCGTCCTGCGTTCTGCGAGTGCGATCCTTTTGCGAGTACTTTTCAATTGTTTTCTGATCGCGTTTGATGTAAACCAGACAGTACAAATACTACTGCACTATCTCATCGCCGCGGCGCCGCCTAGATCGCGCACGCAGGACGCTGCGGTGTGTCCGTACCCTTAGTTTAAATACGCATTCGTTTGTTAACAATTTCCTGTACATCTCGTTTCAGACAAGGAGTAGTTCGTACCAGCAAGAAGCACTGTCAGACCACACGACACTGTCGGGAGTCGTGCTGGAGAGTGGCTCGCCCCACCTGCGGCTCCGACGGCAAGTTGTACGCCAACGCTTGCAGGATGAAGGCTACCAACTGCGGGTATGATTCTTTCATCATTATCAGCCGATATCAGTCCACGGCTGGACATAGGCCTCTCTTAAGTCATGCCACTGAGCCTAGTCTTCGTAGTCGTGTCTACCGTCTACCCTAATGATTCTGTGTTGTACGACAGATGTGACCAGCCCACTGTCACTTCAGCTTGCTAATCCGTTGAGCTATGTCGATAACTTTAGTTCTCTGTCGGATTACTTGATTTCGAATTCGATCCATCAGAGCGACTTCGAGAATAGCCCTCTCCCATCGAATTATATAGGTTATAATTCGATGCCCTATCCATAGCTCGCTGAGTGACTTTAAAATAATGAACCAGTCGCACCGTCAGTGTCCACGTCTCCGCTCCGTAAGTATTATCGGGTAGGACGCACTCGTCAAAGACTTTCGTCTTCAAGCTTCGTAGTATGGGCGATGAAAAGACTCGGCGAAGTTTTCCAAATACTGCCCATCCCAGCTGTATCCTACTGCGAGCTTCCTTCTCGAAGTAGTTCTTACCCAATCGTAAGATTTTACCCAATTTGATTCAATTATTATTATAGTACAAAACATTCATATTACTGCCTACGAGGAAAAAAAACCAGATACGCCATGCGGGTGCTGAATATCATCTCTCTCCCTATCTTTCTCCCTCTCTTTATTCTTTCATCTCCCTCCCTATCTCTCTCTCTCTCTCTCCTCTCTCTTTCTCTCTCTATCCTCTCTTTTTCTCTCTCTCTCCTCTCTCTTTCTCTCTATATCATTCTCTCTCTCTTTCTCCCCTCTCTTTCTCTTTTGGCATAATGTACGTTAAATCTCACCGTATATTTCCCCATATTCCAGCAAGCACGTGTTTGAAGTACCAATGGCGTTCTGCGTATCCCAAGAGCGTACATCAGGAGGCGAGTCCTGTCCCACTGACTGCTTGGACCAGAAGGAGAAGCTAGTCTGCGGATCTGATGAGAACATCTACAGGAACGAGTGTGAGATGAAGATGTTGAACTGCGGGTGAGTTGAGCTTCTTAAGGTTGTTTAAAGTTTGAGGATAAGATTGTTTAAAGTTTGAGGTGCGTAGTTTTCTCGAATATTAACGCAGTTTATGGTTTATTAACTATAGTTAACCAACCAACAGTCAGTTCCTTAAGGAACTGACTGTTTGAAAAAATGTTAGTAGGTACATACCTACCTTTAGTCCTTTGTATACAAAGGTCTTTTTTGCCGTTTACAATCATTATAAAAAGGTGAAACGTTTCTGAAACTTGTCTGCGTAGTGGCAGAATGATAACGAAACTAATGATACTTCGTGTTACATATTTTTTATTTAGAAAAAAAATATTGTTTTGTTACGAGTAGACAGACAATCAGACTCTCGACTGCTATCTCATCTGATGTTGTCTGTAGATGGTTTTGAGGGGATAAAAAGAAAATAACTTATCAAAAAGCGTAAATAACAAACCATTATGACCGACATCAAATATGGATTAGGTTCATAATTCTATTATAATATTATTTAAAACGGTTATACACTCACGGTTATGATCGGAATTGCTCCGACCAGTTTCGGACATATGTCGGAGCAATTCCAATGATAAAACTCGTGAGTGTACAACCGTTTTAAATAATAATATTATGCATGATTCTTACGATACTTTCAATGATTTCAAAGTTCGTTTGAATTTTTGTAGATTTACGTCGATACAACTAAAGTTTCAAATGTCCTTTCCAGTGTAAGCAACAGAAAGATAGTAAAGAAGGTGGACATGGAGAAATGTCGCAGCAAGATGAGCAAGTGTCTCAAAGTGAAGTGTCCGAGCGAGGCTGACCCGGTGTGTGGAACCGACGCTAATGTATACACCAACCCATGCCAACTGAAGGTCGCTACTTGCCTGTGAGTATTATGTATACACCAATACATGCCAACTGAAGGTCGCTACTTGCCTGTGAGTATTATGTAGACACCAATACATGCCAACTGAAGGTCGCTACTTGCCTGTGAGTATTATGTATACACCAACCCATGCCAACTGAAGGTCGCTACTTGCCTGTGAGTATTATGTATACACCAATACATGCCAACTGAAGGTCGCTACTTGCTTGTGAGTATTATGTATACACCAATACATGCCAACTGAAGGTCGCTACTTGCCTGTGAGTATTATGTATACACCAATACATGCCAACTGAAGGTCGCTACTTGCCTGTGAGTATTATGTATACACCAATACATGCCAACTGAAGGTCGCTACTTGCCTGTGAGTATTATGTAGACACCAATACATGCCAACTGAAGGTCGCTACTTGCCTGTGAGTATTATGTATACACCAACCCATGCCAACTGAAGGTCGCTACTTGCCTGTGAGTATTATGTATACACCAACCCATGCCAACTGAAGGTCGCTACTTGCCTGTAAGTATTATATTATATTATTATCAACAGACTTCCAAAAAGAAGGAAGTTCTTAATTCGTTTTTTTTTTTTTTTTAATTATTTAATTTTTTTTAATACATCTGATATGCTAGCGTTTGATCACTATCTCACCTGTTGGTAAGTGGTGATGCGTACAAAGATGGTAAGCATGAGAAGGTAAGTAAGGAGATGGTAAGTAAGGATAGCTCCCGGAACGCATTAGATGTTTGGCGACAGATTTTCTAACTTGATTTGTTAATTTTCTTTGTATGAATGTTACGCGATTACTCCGGCAATTGTGAACCGATTCTAATGATGATATTTTTAATCGGTAGGGTGCTGCTTTTCTTTAGTGGTTCCATTGTAATTTCATCGATATCTGATAAATATCTCCAGAGATATGACGATAAACGTCTTAAACTTGCCACTGAGACTGACTCACGGAGCTTGGGAGTCGGTTGTTTTTGTTTTTAAACTATGTAAATTATTTTATTTTAATGATATTTGGGAAACTTACTGCTAAACAATAGTAAATATTAAAAATTATATTTTGAAGGCAATTTACAAATTTCAACTAATAATTAGTTTATATTATCAAAATAAGAGTAGGTTAATATTAACATTCGTCCACAGCTGGACATAGGCCTCTCCTATGGCACGCCACTGAGCTCGATCTTCAGCTCTTTGTCTGCAACCGCTGCCAGCCAGCTAGCGTATATCTTTATTTATTTTTAAGTTTACTAGCAATATGGGTTGCAAATTACCAGTAGTCTACCCTTCGACTAAGCTAAATATGCTAGTGTCTGCAGTGGGCTCACGTGTGCAATGCAATAGTGCATTGAAACTATGTATATTATTGTAAATTGTTAAACACAATCCAAAATTTCATCGTACCGACGGGACTCGAACCCGCACCCCCCGGATTACACGTCCAGGTGCTCTGCCAATTAAGCCACGGTTCGATACATCGATACGACGAAATTAGTGGATTGCATTTGTTAACCCAATTATGCATTGGTGGCGCCATCTATGACTACTTATTACGTAAGTTAATCATTCGGAAGAAATCATTACAGTTTTCAAATCCGACGAGAGATGTTGCACTGCGTAAATCAAATATTATGTTTCTTTGAAATGTCTCACACTTTATATTTTTGTAAATTGTTAAACACAATCCAAAATTTCATCGTACCGACGGGACTCGAACCCGCACCCCCCGGATTACACGTCCAGGTGCTCTGCCAATTATTATGAAATTTTGGATTGTGTTTAACAATTTACAAAAATATAAAGTGTGAGACACTTCAAAGAAACATAATATATGTATATTATGCTATAGGACTAGTATATTTTCTGTGCTATTACCCTAGGCTACTCTGAGTAGTCTGAGACTATTACTCATTGTACGGTTATTATTTTTTCTTTCATATGGTTATCTAATTGGTGGTTTTATTGTACAATTGTGTTTTTTTTTTTTGTTAATTTTTCATGAGTAGGAAATATTTCAGGGATGATATTTTTATGATCTGATGAGATCTTATTTTATTATCTTTGGAGATATGGAAATACACTCAAAACTCAAAACATGTATTCAGTATATGGGTAGATTAAGAATCTGCACTAACACACGTCCAATGTAATAAAATAGATCATAATTCAATAATAATTCTATAAAAATAATATGAAAAAAAAATTACTGATTAGCCATTCAGCTTTTATCCAATCGTCGAACATCAGGCTAAAAAAACATATTAATTTTAATTGTAAGTAATTAATTATGTTGATGTTTTTTAGGGTTCCGTACCCAAAGGGTAAAAGGGGACCCTATAACTAAGACTCCGCTGTCCGTCTGTCTGTCTCTCTGTCTGTCCGTCTGTCACCAGGCTGTATCTCATGAACCGTGATAGTTAGACAGTTGAAATTTTCACAGATGATGTATTTCTGTTGCCGCTATAACAACAAATACTAAAAACAGAATGAAGTTAAAAATAATAGAGGGTCCCCATACAAGAAACGTGTATTTTTCGGCATTTCACGCCATCTATGAATTGCTTAGTTAGGTAAACGTCCCATAGATGGCGTTATATTAAAATGTCGATCCCTAACACCTTTGTTAAATGTTAGATGGCGTTAAAAGAAATAAAATGTTTATTAATTATTATTTTTTGCTGGCAAAAAATGATAGTGGTATTTTTTGCTCGATCTTATAAAATACTGTAGTGTGGTACGGAACCCTACTAGTGCGAGTCCGACTTGCACTTGGCCAATTTATTTAAGTTTGTAGAAATATACAACATTTGATGAGTGTAAATAAAAATAAAATAAACTCTTCAGCATTGTACATAGAGCACACCCAGTATCATAATGTATGACTTCCCCATTCCAGCAAGGGAGTCCAGCTAGCCCACTTTGGTAACTGCACACTGCTGCCACGCTCTCCCTCCGACTGCCCCGAGTCCTGTGACCACGACCCTGAAGAACCCGCCTGCGGCTCTGATGGAAACGTTTACAGGTAATATAGGTTATCTACGACAAATTGCTTTATGCCGTAAGACCGCCGATCGTGAAACCTTATTCGTTATTGCTATCTAGAAATTAAGTTTTGTTTCGCAATACATATTAATTTTTCTATACTAAACTTACGAGTAAGTACCTATATTATGTTGTCACAAACAGTGCCAAGGCATGGGACACTTATAGCACATCTAATAGTGGGACTGAATCTTTCAATTTACAGCAAACTATGGAGAAAGCTAAGCGTAGTATTATTATATATTCTGTAGCTACGCTGTGTTTCTCGTAGGCGTGCTACACACATATTCGGGTCGACACATTTGGCTCTGCAGTATTTGTTGAACGACAAAGCCGACCCGAAGCAATTCAACATCATAATTAGCCGGTGTCAGTCCACAGCTGGACGTAGGCCTCTCCTAAGACACGCCACTGAGCCCGATCTTCGGCAGTTCGGCTCTTCTTTTCCAGTCACTGCTCACCGCTTTGCGTATATCGTCACTCCACCTGATCACAGGACGTCCGACGCTACGTTTGCCGATTGTCTTTATGTCTACCCCATTTATTGATTTAAAATTAAAATTATAATAATGGTCATCAGTCCTGTGTCAGATATGACCAGCGCACTGCCACTTCAGTGTGCTAATCCTTTGAGCTATGTCGATCACTTTAGTTCTCTGGCGAATTACTTCGTTCCGGATTAGATCCCGCAGAGAAACACCGAGCATAGCTCTCTCCATAGCTCCCTGGGCGACTTTAAATTTAATTAGGCGCACCCTGCATTAAGCTACTATTTTGATCCTCTCCATACAAAGGTTTGTCTGGAAAAGATCGCTGTTAGCTATAAGACCGCCCATTGTAACACTTTAAATGAAATGTGTAAAAGTTATATGTGTCTGTTTCTTTGGTGGCGCAATAAAGAATTTATTTATCTATCTTTAAATTGACCAATTACAAGTCGATCTGTGAGAGTCCACGTCTCGGTTCCGTATGTCATCACAGGTAGGACTTTACTCAGCTAGTGCTGATCAGGTTGTAAATGTAACCCGACTAGCATGTGCCGACCCGAAAATTGAACTACCTACACATATTCGATTTTTCGATGTCGACTGCTCTATCAGGAACTCTTTTTTCGTCTGAAACTGCCCCTTTGTCTTTTTAACTGACTTCAAAAAAAGCAGAAGGTTTTGTCAATTCGACCGTATATATATATTTAATTTTGTTTATGTTTTTTCACGGATAACTTCGTCGTTTATGAACCGATTTTGATTATTCTTTATTTGTTGGAAAGGAGATATTCCGAGTGTAGTACCATGGTAATTTTATCGAGGTCTGATTAGTATCTCCAGAGATATGGAGATAAATACCTCAAAATTGGTACTGAAAATTAATAGCGCGGCATTGAAGTCGGTCTTTCTTAGTTTTTTAAACGATCTTATTATGGTTTACTATCTGATATTGATTTTAAGTTGTGGAAAGCGTAGCATTTTATTTTCAATCGGCGTAATTTTGTTACCAGACCAATTGATCGATCGTCGATCGAATATAGCTGGACAATATTGTTAGTCGATCAACTTAACAACTCAAATTCTTGATTGTGGGGAAATCGCGTTTAAAGGATCAAATTATGATGCGTTTTATTATAAAATCGCCGCATACCATATTTTTATTGATGCGTTATTATAATAAAGGTGCGGTTTGTTAGTCGACGTTTTCTGGAACGGTATCCGTCGATCAATCTAAGTCACCACACTAGTCGATCAACTTGACATGATGAATTATGCATCTTTGTTAAAAACAATATAAACTTCTTTTTTGAAATAAAATCATTTCGTGCTGGATAAATATAAGTATAATTTATGTATACCACAAGTAAATAATAATATGTACCACAAAAGTGTTTGTATAGCGGCAATTAAAATGTATAACAACCTACCTTTAGGCCTCAAGATTTTGGAAGGAAATAAATTCAAAACATCCTTAAAATCCTGGCTTATATCTAAAACGCATTATAGTCTTAAGGAATATTTCAATATAATGTAGACTTATTGTTATGTTTTCTTGTATATATAGATATGTAGTAAAAGTCTAAATATTTGTAAAGTAGCCAATTAATTTAGTAATTAAGTACATTATATTATTGTAATGTAAGTTAATTCATAAACTTTTATATTGCACGCTCAAAATGGGCAAGCTGTTGGAACTAATTGACATAAGTTATACCATCTTGTTACCACCCAGTTTTGCAATAAATATTTTCTGATTCTGATTATAAAACACCGACTATTATATTAATACTGTTTGTTGTCGACTGTCTCGACCTAGGTTTCATGCATGTCCGATCCACATCCTCGGGAGTTCACGCAGCGAGATCGCGACGAGCACTGATTTTTGATTTCTGATTCTGATTCTGATTCTTAGATCAGTGATGGATCGATTAGTGTGGTGACACCCTTATTTAACTAACTAGCAGGGCATCGCGGTTTCACTCGCGTAGTTCCCGTTCCCGTGAGAATACCGGGATAAAATATATGCTACAACTAATAGCTTATGTTACTCGCTAATAATGTAGGTAGCTTTCCATTTGTGAAAGAAATTTTGTAAATTGGTCCAGATCAGTCATCTTTCCGCTTTATAACATCTTTCCTCATTATTATTGTTATATACCGGATGTAATTATTATTGTTATATACCGGCTGTAATTATTATTGTTATATACCGGCTGTAATTATTATTGTTATATACCGGCTGTAATTCACGTACCTTTAGTCGAATTTTCTCGACCTAGATTTCGAGCAAGTCAGTCGCTCTTCCTCGGAAGTAAGGTCACGCGGTCGTCGCTCGAAACCTAGGTCGAGAAAATTCGACTAAAGGTACGTGAATTACAGCCGGTATATAACAATAATAATGTTAAAAATTCACGATAATTTTAAAATCTTTCCTCATTTTAATATTAGTTTAAATTGATATAAATACTTAACTGGCCAAGAGTTTGTGCCAGATAATTGATTATAATTTTCCATTATTTAGACCCGTGCTTCATCTTCCAGATCAGAATGCGAGCTCCGTCGCCTCACCTGCGGTCAGCACGTGGTAGAAGTAGCTGCCGCTCACTGCCGCACTACTGCCCTCTGCCACGGTCAGTGTCCTGACACGCCGGCCTTCGTCTGTGGCTCTGATAACAGGTTCTACAAGAACGAGTGTATCATGAAGAAGGAAAACTGCGGGTAAGTTTATAAACTTAAGGTTTATTCCTTACTAGTAGCGCCTCGCGGTTGCACCCACGTAGTTCCCGTACCCGTAAGAATACGGGGATAAATTATAGCCTATATTACTCGTTGATAATGTAGCTTTCCACTAGTGAGAGAATTTTTGAAATCGGTTCAGTAGTTTTTGAGTTAAATCGTAAGAAATAAACAAAAATCAAATCGTTCCTTTCTATTATATTAGTTTTGAATATATTACCGGATATCTGGTGTGTGCTAATGCGCCAAAAAATATATAATATAAAATAGATTTTTTTTTGCATAATTCATTGTTTTAGTAGTTTAAAATAATTTCGCCTTTCTACTGCAACCGGTTCGGGATATGCCTATAAAGGTAGAAACATTGTTTTTGTATTATATATAAGAAGATAATTCAATGGTGGTTAGTTAACGAGTAAGTACTTTGTATCACTATCTCAGACTTCACATATATTAAATAACTGCCATGCCACGCGAGTCAGTTTCAGTAGCAAGTTTGAGACGTTTATTATCATATCTCTGGAGATACCCGACAGATCTCGATGAAATTAAAATGGAACCACTTCGAAAATGTACCCTACCGATTAAAAAAAGAATCATTCGAATCGGTTCACAATTCACGGAGAAATCGCGTAAAACACATAAAAAGACATACAGACTAATTTAGAACATCCTTCTTTTTGGGAGTCGGTTGAATGAATATTAATATTAATATATTCAACCAAACCAAACATAACAAAATATTAATATATTCAACCAATCCAAACATAACAAAATATTAATATATTCAACCAATCCAAACATAACAAAATATTAATATATTCAACCAAACCAAACATAACAAAATAGTAATATATTCAACCAAACCAAACATAACAAAATATTAATATATTCAACCAATCCAAACATAACAAAATATTAATATATTCAACCAATCCAAACATAACAAAATATTAATATATTCGACCAATCCAAACATAACAAAATAGTAATATATTCAACCAATCCAAACATAACAAAATATTAATATATTCAACCAATCCAAACATAACAAAATATTAATATATTCAACCAATCCAAACATAACAAAATATTAATATATTCAACCAATCCAAACATAACAAAATATTAATATATTCAACCAATCCAAACATAACAAAATATTAATATATTCGACCAATCCAAACATAACAAAATAGTAATATATTCAACCAATCCAAACATAACAAAATATTAATATATTCAACCAATCCAAACATAACACAATACAGACGAATTTCTCAATTAGTCTGTATTTTTCCAACAACTAATTTGTTAAGCTTGTACAATTAGGGCGTGTAGAGTTAGAAGCTTGGCTCTACATGATATCTGAAAAAAATTATTGAAATTCATGAAATTTTGGATTTTTGTGTAAGATAATTATGTTCTTTTGTTACACACAATCCTAAATGCCATCATATCGGCGGGATTCGAACCTGCACCCTCCTGGGAAACATGCCTAGCTCAGACTATCATAAAAAAGGCAGACAGATTCCTGCTGAACACCCGAGTGACCGCAAGTTCAGTAATACTACATTCTTGAGTAATAAGTTTCCGCGCTCAGTCCAGCATCGTCATTACGGCATGATTACTACGTAAGCAACGCTGCGAAGTAATACTGCACGGAAGCGTCCGACCCTGCTGCCGCTTGGTAGCAAACTGAGCGCGGAAGCGTATTACTCAAGCTTTTAGTATTACTGAACTTTCAGCGATCATTCGGGTGTTCGGCACGAATCTGTCTGCCTTTTTTATGATAGTTTGAGATGCCTAGGTGTTCTGACCAACTAAGCCCGTCAGTACGATGAAATTTTGGATTGTCTGCAACAATGGGATATAATTATCTGACAACAAAGATGATGATGCCTAAATACAACTTCCCCCTCTTCCAGCAAGCACGTATTCGTGGTGCCCCTGAAGCGGTGCCTGGCCAGGTTCCAGTACTCGGGCTGCGCGCGAGTCTGCCCCCCCGAGTACGACCCTGTCTGCGGGACTGATGATAAGACCTACTCCAACAAGTGCTTCTTGGAGATGGAGAACTGCCGGTCGAGGTGAGTTGCACACAGTTTGAGTGGCAAGAGCATTATAACAAAGTTCTATCTGATACCACCAATAAGTAGCTTACCACCATCAAGAAGAACATGTTGTCGCCATAATCTTACGGTGTACGGTATGAGAGTCGGACTATGCTTCACCATATCATCGCTTACCACCAGGTAAGATAGTGGTCAAATGAAAACCTATCAGACATAAAACAATTATTGATAGTTACTTGACAAATTATTTTTTTGGGATCATTATCATCAATAGGAAGCTATTGTTATCTTAATTAACCTTGTAGGGTGGTGTTCTTAATGGATGACCTCTGGTGGTAGGCTTGGGCTCGAACCACCCACCGGACAAGGGCAGGTTACCAATCAGTTTCCTAAGTGGCCGCATGATCTTCGATGACAGTTTAAAAGCCCGTTGACGTAAAGGAAAGAAGAAGGACTTCTAAGCGAGAGGTTGCTGGTTCAAATCCTAGCACAGGTGTTCGCCCACGGGTGGTAGGAGCATATTATATCGATATTCCTCCTGACTTGCTACCTAAAACAAGTTACCACCATCAATGTAACGTATAACATTATACGGTGTTCCGTTAGTACAGCCCTTGAGAGTCAGAGGTTTAACGTGTGGTGAACACGTTAAATCTTCGCTTACCACCAGGCGAGATAGTGGTCAAAGGCTAGCCTATTAAGATATAAAAAAAGTTTCGATCAAGTTGCAATAATCGTGATCACGAGAAGAATACAACTATTGTATCTTTATATATATTTGTATATTTAGTGCATCGAGGTACTTGTAAACCAGAGGCACCCATCATAAACTGACTTAGGTGCCGAGCGGCGCGCGATCGGGCGTGAGTGACTTACGCTAAACCATATTATCTTTTCTATGGCTAAACTAAGCGAGATGTAGATCCAGCATTGCTTTTTATTTGAACGTAGAGCTAGTTCGCGACGCGTCATCTGGTACGTAGTACATATACATCGATGATTTATTGCAATTAGTCATATTACAATATGAATATGTATATCTTAATGTATATCATAATATTAAAATTGTTTCAGGAGCCTCGTTTCCCTGAAATATCTCGGGACGTGCACAGACCCGATAGCGGAAGAACCGAAGAACTATCTATATCGATGAACAAATCGATATCATGTATCGATTAACCAGTCATATCGACTTACTCGCTTTTCTTCCATATAATGGGGAACAGATGTCCCCACTTTAGTGCCAACAATAAAATATAACTTATGTGAACAACGTAATGAGATTTTAACGTGTCGTCTTCCAGTAATCGTTTTCATAGATTAATATTTTATTCAAATTAATCGACTTTTTACTATAGATATAGGTATAAAAATGAAATTGAGATTAGTGTTAATCGATGTTAAATTCCAATTTGCGTTCTAAATTCAAATTGTTCTGTTGTAAAATTAGTACAAAATCAAAATTGACACCAGAAAATGGCGTTCAAAATGGCCGATTTTCACGCATTTACTAATCTAATTAATTTATTAAAACGAATTTAGTGATTTAGATGTAATCAACACATTTTTGACTGTTTATTTATTGATCTATTTATTTTCATCTTAATTTTAAGTGAATTTTGTAAATAAACTTAGCGAATTTCGTATTATTACAATCTTAAGCTCATTTGTAACTTAAATGTAATTTTTGATAATAATGCATTTTTATAGGCACCCACATTTACATCTTTTTTATTAAAATAATTGCCACTTCATTCTTAAATTATAGTGATAGGACACTATCTAGTGTCTGCATTGCCAGCTACCACCCTCAAGTTAAAAAATCTGTCGCCAAACATCTTATGTTTTCCGGCAGCTATTCTTGAGAGCCAGTTTCAATTCTAGGCCTAGCGTGCTACCATCCTCGACCGCATCATAACTTACCAACAGCTGAGATAGAGGTCAAACGCCAGCATATTATGATATAAAAAAAACGATATAATTTTAACAGGGGTTTATAAAAGTGTTCAATATTTTGAAGTTGTAGTAGCCATATTAAGGTATTCTTCTTCAATAAATATATTTTAGTGAAATTAATGTTTTCTATGCGATTGCAATAAGTATTTAATCTACTTGTAGCTATATCTGTCAAATGTTTGTATCATTCGATTTATTGTAATAAAACAATTTTACAGAAATTAAAGACTATTATTTAATTCCTTTCTCTTCCAAAGATTTATCGAAGTTACCATATACTTAAGCAACTTATTCATCGATCTATTATAATGTACCTACGTCCTGCCAAGTTAACATGATACGATACAATGAAAAACGATAGTTTATAAGGTCAACGTTAATAAGATCAACGTAATATGTTGACCTTCACATACATTGACCTTAAACTTATTCCTTGTCATTCATGACTGTAGGAGGACGGCGCCATGATTAGTATGGCGCTAAAGAGCTTAATTTTAGATATGGTTTATAAACCTTATACTATTATAATATAATATAATATTGTAAATTGTTAAACACAATCCAAAATTTCATCGTACCGACGGGACTTGAACCCGCAACCTCCGGAATAACATGTTCCGGTGCTTTGCCAATTAAGCCACGGTGCGAAGTATCGTTACGATGAAATTAGTGGATTGCATTTGTTAACCCAATTATGCATTGGTGGCGCCATCTATGACTACTTATTACGTAAGTTAATCATTCGAAAGAAATCATTACAGTTTTCAAATCCGACGAGAGATGTTGCACTGCGTAAATCAAATATTATGTTTCTTTGAAGTGTTTCACACTTTATATTTTTGTAAATTGTTTTTTAACACCGTTGCTCGTAAAGCTAATGTAATTCCACCGGTTTTAAATATGTAAAGCGGGTCATAAAAAACGCGTGTGTTACCAAAGCAAATAGTTAAGTTAAAGTCCATACAAATTCCATCACAGTATTATTTGCCATTTCGCGCGCTGTTGCTATTCAAATTTCGAACTAATCACCGCGCGGCGCCAGTCAGTAGGCAGCGCTAGCGCGCTGTTAAAATGGCGGGAAAGCAACAGTGTGCATTCACAGATTCAGTTTATTTAAAATAAAAAAATCAGTTTATTCGGTAATTTAAAAACTTGGCTGCATGCTCTAACGTCTTTGCCAACATTTTCACGCAGCTACGGCAGAAAATAATCCTCGCGCCATTTTTCTCAAATTTTCTTTTCTTTGTACTTGTATTGTGAAAATTTAAATATGACAACTTTCAATAATGAAGAAGAGCCATATATTACTTCAACTCCACCGGATATACTAACAGAAGCGCGAACCGCATGCGACAGCTTGCTGCCGTCAATATCCAAAGATAGATACATAACCACGTATGAAAACATAATTAAACAACCAACTACAACTACGTATCATTTTAATAATTGTAATTTCACTAACTGTTTCAATTATTAGAAATGAACAAAATATAAAATGTTTTTTTTTCTGTTACCTCGCAAATGTGTTAAAAAAACGTCGTACGATATACGTGCGTATTGGTTATAACACACTAATATCGTAATGTAAACACAATCCAAAATTTCATCGTACCGACGGGACTTGAACCCGCAACCTCCGGAATAACATGTTCCGGTGCTTTACCAATTAAGCCACGGTGCGAAGTATCGTTACGACGAAATTAGTAAAGATAAAGATAAAGATCATTTATTTGCTTAAAACATGAGTATGCATACAACATAAAAATGCATGCAATATGTCAATAATAGTCAAGAAGAACATGCATGTTTTGCCAGTTAAGGCGTACAAATTTATTTTAAATAACAAAATCATAGTTTCCAACTGACATCAATTAATAAACATTAAAAAACCGCATTCGTAATTATTAATTAATCAAATTTAATTTAAATTGTATTCAATTCAATTCGAAATTATAGAAAAAAAAACTTATAAAAATAAATAGATAATAATATAATTCAAATGTCAGTATGATTCAATCTTAAATCTAAGAATTCATTCTGTGTCAGTCAGGAAGTCAGATATAGTGAATTGCATTTGTTAACCCAATTATGCATTGGTGGCGCCATCTATGACTACTTATTACGTAAGTTAATCATTCGGAAAAGCTCTCTATCCTGGTATAACCATACCGATTTTTTTTACATAGTTATACTCCTGTACTTATTTATATATATATATATAAAATAACGTATCTTCCATGGTGCATGTTACCCATATTTATCCATCGATAAACCTTCAAGCATTTAATTCAGTTTACTAATGCTACGACCACACCGCGGCGTGCTGCGTCGCATGCGCGTTCGTGATCCTATTTTCAATCGTTTTATGATCGCCGTAAATCGCGTTTGATGTGAACAAGTTGATACAAATACTACTGCGCTATCTGATCGCCGCCTAGATCGCGCACACAGGGCGCCGCCATGTGGCCGTGACTTAGTAGAGCTTATTTTGCGAACAGTAAAATAAAACTTATATTAGTCACAAATGCAATCCTAAGGATTTCAATAAATAAAAACATATTTTTCTGTATCAATTTGTTGGACATTTAATCAGGGACAAAGCATGTTAGAACCAACGATATAACAAAAAGATAATGCAATTTGATGCTATCATTAATCTAATACTATAAGAATCTTTGTCCTGACATACTGACTGACTGAATGACTGACTGACTGACAGACAACGCACAGCCTAAACCGCTGGTCGTAGAGACTTGAAATTTGGAGGGTATATTTTTCTTAGTACGTAAAGGTGTACTAAGAAAAGGATTTTCCAAAATTCACCCCTTTAGGGGATGAAATGGGGGTTCAAAGTGTGTATGGAGAAACAAGATTAGATAGTCTTTTCTATTCGAAACTTCACACAAGTGCTTCAAAAAAAAAATAAGTAAGTACGTGTTTCAGGCTTTTTCCAAATTCTACCCCTAAAAGGGTGAAATGGGGTATCAAAGTCTGAAAATCAATATTGTTTCGGATTGCGCTGAAATTTGGCATACAGATAGTTATTACGACGTTAGTTCCCTATAAAAAATGATTTTATAAAAACTATTAACTATACGAATTCTAAGTTTGTATAAAGAAACAAGATTAGATAGTTTTTTCTATTCGAAACTTCACACAAGTGCTTCAGTAAATAAATAAGTAATAGCGTGTTTCAGGCTTTTTCGAAATTCAAGCCCTGAGAGGGTGAAATGGGGTAATAAAGTGTGAAAACCATGTTGTTTTGGATTGCGCTGAAATTTGGCATGCAGATAGTTATTTTGACGTTAGTATCTGTTAAGAAAGGATTTCCTAAAATTCACCCCTGAAGGGGATGAAACGGGGTTCAAAGTTTGTATGGAAACAAGATAAGATAGTCTTTTCTATTCGAATCTTTGCACAAGTACTTAAGTAAATAAATAAGTAAATACGAGTTTCAGGCTTTTTCAAAATGCCACCCCTAATATGGTGAAGTGGGATAACAAAGTCTTAAATCAATATTGTTTTGGATTGCACTGAAATTTGGCATGCAGATAGTTATTTTGACGTAGGTATCCGCCAAGAAAAAATACTCTTTAAGGGGATGAAGCGGGGGTTGAAAGTTTGTATGGAGAAACAAGATTAGATTGTTTTTTCTATTCGAAACTTCGCACAAGTACTTCAGAAAATAAATAAGTAATAGCGTGTTGCAGACTTTTCGAAATGCCACCCCTAACAGGGTGAAGTGGGATAACAAAGTCTGAAATCAATATTGTTTCGGATTGCGCTGAAATTTGGCATGCAGATAGTTATTATAACGCAGGTATCCGCTAAGAAAGGATTTGTCAAAATTCACTCCTTAAGGGGATGAAACGGGGGTTCAACGTTTGAACCAATTTGGCTTTTACTTCTTTGATGTCTTATATGATAGAAAGGTTTTTACAAAATAAAAGTTTTACGTAAATGAAAGAAGTAAGAGGGAACGCGGAATGCACTTTTTCATTCAAATGTATTCCCCCGTGTCCTCCCTGGAAAATGTTTCAAGAGAAAACATTGTTTCCACAAAAAATATCAAGGTCTGCTGTAGTTACGCCCCTATAATTTTTTGACCAACCAATTACAAATAGAAATATGACCCTTCAAAAATCTTAAAGAGGAGATTAGAATGCTTATATTTCTTTTTGCAATTGGTTGGTCAAAAAACCCAAATGATTGGGCATAGCTACAGCAGACCTTGATTTTTTGTAGAAACAAATTTGTACGGAACGGGGGAATACATTTGTATGGAAGATACTTAAATTAAACATTTTAAACCACCCCCGACTGATTTATATATTATTATGTATAATTTATTAATTGAGACCATCCCAATGAGATATTACGATATCTCAGAGTGGCGGGTAAGTATACTGCATAAAAGATAGCTTGATCTCTGCGACAGTGACATTTACATAGAAGATTGACATTTTTAGAGTTGGGATAGTGGTGGAAAAAATCGATTATCAAACAATGTTGTAATGAAATCGAATGATGAGAAATTGGATTTTACGTAAGTAAATAAAATCAAATTTCTCACTATTTAAGATATAGTATGTAAACATGTAAATAATATTAATTAAATAAATTATAATAATGTTAGGATAGTATTTATCGACGTTTGTCACTATTATCGATGCTAATGTAACATACAATTTGGTTTTATTTAATTACATATATAAAAATTTATAAATTAAATTTTATTAAAAATATCGTTAGTATAAACTATCGATATTTTAAATAAAACTCTATCTAAAACTCTGTGGTCGCGAGCATTCGTCGCCCATCACTAATCGGCATGCCCATAAAGTATGACAATGACAGGTACGGACTGTACTATTTAGAAAAAACAACAGTCCGGCAAGTATAACTTGGCGTGCCTGTGCGCCACTGTGCTTTTATTTTGTACTTTGATAACAGTTTCTCTTAAACCACTTTTAATTACTTTTGGCATTATTGAACTATTTTAATGTAGCAGATTTATCAACAATAATGTCGCGGTAATCTCTCAAACGTCAAACTCACAGTTTCAATTAAAAGAATAAGTTCCAAAAACCACCACCGCCAAGTTATACTTGTGGCACTGTACTTCATAGGCGTGATTTTTCTGACAGCTGTCACAGAGATCAAGCTATATTTTTATGGATTATAGTGCGCAGATGCTTTTTTTTTATTTTTTTTATGCTGTATAAGCAAGCGTTTGACCACTATCTCACCTGATGTTAAGTGACAATGCGGTCGACGATGTAGCACGCTTACCTAGTAAATACCTGTTCACTTGCGATTTGAAGACCCCCGGGTTGTAGCTATCGGAAAACACAGACACCGGCAAGGAGTTCCATTCTTTGGCGGATCGTATTATGTAGGACGAAGCAAAACGCTTCGTGCGTGTAGATGGAACGTCCACCATTAAGCGGTTGGTTGTCCGATAGAAGAAAGGGGATGGCGGTACTAACTCGTGCAATTGGATGGCACACTCTCCGAAATGTATCCGATAGAAAACCGAGGAACTAGCGACTTTGCGGCGATGGTCTAGGCTCTGGAGCCTTTTCCCTACAAGTTCGTCGCCATTTATAAGTCTCTTAGCTCTCCTCTCAATTACTTCCAGCGCCTCCAGCTGATATTTGGCTGACCCATCCCAGAGGTGAGAACAGTACTCCATACATGAACGGACTTGTGCTTGATACAAGTTGAGCAGCTGTCCCGGTGTGAAGTACTGTCTCACTTTAGCCAGAATACCAAGCTTTTTTGAAGCCAACTGGGCCTTGGACTCGATGTAGGATCCAAAGTTGAGCGTGGGTGTTAAAGAGACGCCAAGAAGCTCAAGGTGGTCAGTTATCGGTACGGACACATTTCGAAAAGTAGGTGTCAACTGAAATGGACTTCTTTTGGCGGAGAATAGACAAGCCTGGGTCTTTACAGCATTGAACTTTACCAGATTGGCATCACCCCAATCAGAGACAGCCTTTAGGGACAAGTTCATGCGCTCAACCATCGCCTCCCTAAGACATTGGATTTCAGCTGCACTGGTCCGTGCACTGGATGTATAGCTCTCTACAACAGTGCTGTCGTCTGCATACCCAAAGATTTTACCCCCGGGCTTTAGCAGATCGTTGATATGTAGCAGAAATAGGGTTGCAGAGAGCACCGATCCCTGAGGGACCCCGGCATTTATTGCCAATTGGTCAGAAGAGCAGCCATCAATGACAACTCTTATCGACCGGTCCCTTAGAAAATCCGAAATCCAGACACAAAAACCAGTGGGTAGTCCGTATGATGGAAACTTATTTATAAGACTATCGTGCCAAACCCTGTCAAAGGCTTTTGAGATATCAAGGGAAACCGCAAGCGCTTCCTCATGATTCTCTATAGCCTCACTCCAGATGTGCGTGGCATACGCTAGAAGATCCCCAGTGGACCGATTTCGGCGAAATCCGTATTGTCGGTCACTGAGGAGATCATTCGTTTCTAGGTATGCCAGGAGCCGGTTGTTCAGTACACGTTCCATAGTCTTGCAGAGTATGGACGTGACCGAAATTGGCCTGTAGTTGGCAGGGTCAGCACGACTGCCTATTTTGGGCACGGGTTGCACGTTGGCAAGCTTCCATGATCTTGGTACTTCACCAGTTGTCATAGAGAGGCGAAAGAGGCGTGTCAAGATAGGAGTGAGTTCAGGCGCACAGGTTTTCAGAACTATAGCTGGAATCCCATCAGGACCGCTGGCTTTGTTCACGTCTAGATTTTGCAACGTTTTTCGAACCTCAGTCTGACGGATGCGTATTTCTGACATATTTGTCACACATCCAGGTAGACTAGGAGATGTCTCACCAGCAGTAACTAGACGTGAAGATTCCGCAAACAGAGAAGCAAATAGATTTGCCTTCTCTTTGGCGGTGTGAGCCAACGTCCCATCAGGATTCAGCAGTGGGGGAAGTGAGGGGCGGCAGAAGTTTGACTCGACCGACTTAGACAGGGACCAAAATGCTTTACTACCCGCAGGGTACGAAGCTAGTTTGGTCCCTATCCGGCCTATGTGATCAAATCGGGCCTTCCGTAGAGCCTTTTTGCAGGACTTGGGAGCCTTGTTGAATGCTTTCTTCTTTGCTGAGAGATCCTTGGCCTTGCGGTTTCGAGCGTCAACCCAAGCCAGGTATGCTTTTTGTTTCAGCGCTTCAGCACTTCCACACTCAGCTCCAAACCAGGGTTGAGCTTTGCCTGACATTGCCGTATCAGAGAATGGAATATAATATTCCATTCCTTGACGCAGCACATCCTTCACAGCGTCCGCACAAACCGAAGGATCGTCAGAAGAAAAACAAACAGGTCGCCAAGGATAAGATGCAAAGAACGACCGCATCTCATCCCAATCTGCTGACTTGTATCGCCACACCCGCCGAGTGCCTCTAGGGCTAGGATCGGGCGGGGAGTAGACAGATACAGATTTCACCAGACAGTGGTCGTAACTACCTAGCGGTGATGATACCGACACTGAGTAGCGGTCTGGATCAGTCGTCAGCAGAAGGTCCAAGCAATTGGCTGTATGGCTGTCAACATCAGGAACCCGCGTTGCCTCCTGGACCAGCTGTATCGCCAGACCACGCCAGACCAGATTTAACGCTAAAGCTAGTTTTCGCGTCTCTCTCCCAGCGTGGTCGGTGCACTGGTGTGGGAAGAGCCATTCCTGGTGGTGGGCATTAAAGTCCCCCAGTAACACTAGCTGGCCTGAAGGGTATTTATGTTGAGCAGCATCCGCCGCCTCACTTAAGTACTCTGTGAGCCTGCTCGTCTCCTGGTCTCCAGTGTGCGACCGGTAGACACAGGTACTAGGCCTGTGTCAACCAGTATCCAAAGCACAGAGTATCGGGGGTCTTCGAGGTATCGAAGACGCTGACAGCAGATGTCGTCCCGAACATACGCGCATACACCTGACCGAGCTTTAAAATTGTGCTCCAGGGTGTAGGCGGGGTACGTAAGGTACGCCACGTCGGAAGGACATCGTATCTGCGTCTCCGATAGAAACAAGAGTGTAGAAACAAGAGTTTATCAGTCTCAAGGTGATGGTGGACTGCCTGGAGATTGGAGTGCAAGCCTCTGATGTTTGTGAGGTGCACTTTGAGGGAGAGGGCGTGCATCCGCTGTTTAACGTTACTCTTGTTTCTACTTTTTCTCATAATGGATATCGGAGTGCAGGTAAGAAGATTGCAGTGAAGCGAGACGCCCTGCTGCTGACCATCAGACAAACACCGGGACACCACATCTGAGGGGGGACCAGTCTGGAGACTGCGGGGACGCCCGAGCCCCCCCGAGGATGTCCATAGGGCCCTCTCCTGCGGTCGCCAACCGGCACTATGGAGCATCTCGGGATTTTTCGACAGTTGGCGGGGCAGCCTTTCACGTGTGGCTGGCACGCTACTTGGGCCCCCTACTGACTGCGGTCGGCCAGCGGTGCACCGTGCCTCGGATCCCGCTACCCTCCGCGACTGGTCACCCGATGCGGTCGCGTCAGCATTTATCTGGTCGGTCTTACAGCAATGGCGCAACTGCTTCGACCCATCTCCTATTGTGGCTGCACCGGTCATCACACCGTAAAACTAAAATGCTTGGCGGCATGGCTTTGGCCGGTGGGTGGTCACGAGCCGCGGCAAAAGCCTCCCACCGAGTCACCTAATTAGCACCACCCGGGGACCACGTGTAGGGATTCACATGTTGGGGTACTCCCCTACGGACGTGGGTGACTTGGCCCCCAAAACGAAGCCCCGAAGCACGGAAAAGATGGCTTCTGCCATTCGCTTCTGCGCCATGTTGATTATTTGACGACGATGACGAAAGTTGCTATGATAGTCTCATTTCTTTCATATTGTTACATTGCGTCGTCGAGTCGCGATGTTTCGACAAGCTTCTCGAACAAAAATAGCGTGGGAAAGAATAGACTAATTAGGGGCTATAAACACCCGACCCGACCGTCATATTAGTAACCTTCCTGGAATTCCGACCCTAGTCAATGTACCTAGTTTTGTAGTTAAGATTGAACCTTATTCTTAAGTCGTTAGAGATAAAATTAGCATGTATGGTAAAGTTGTTTACATCAGATGTTCAAAGGAAAGCCGCGTATTGTTTGTGATTTTTATTGCTCTGTTTTGAACGTCTTTTGTCTATTGTTTTCGAGTCAATACTGGAATGTTCTGTAGAAATATTATCGTTCTATATAAGACGTTGAAACCGCGGCTTGAGGCAGTCATTCTTTGGAAGCGACAGTGTATAGATAAAGCCTGGATAGCGACCAAGTGAGTGTTATCAGTGAACTAGTGTTGTGAACAGTGAAATCAGTGATTGTGATTTACCAACGACCTCAGTGTGTGTTAACGGACTTTTGATAATTGTGCAAGACGATTTGGACAACTACTGTGGAACATTGTGTAACCTAGTGTTCAGTGGAAATAAACGTTCATTTCATCAGATTGGCATTTTTATACCACCCCGCACGTAACAAATTGGTAGTCATAGTCTCCCAACCAAAAAAGGCTGATAATATTTAAACGATTGAACAGATTTTGATGAAACAAAGCTAAGAATACTATCGATGAAGACAGCTCATATCATACAAAATATCATACAAAAAAAAACTAAATCAAAATCAGTTCATCTATTAGGGCGCTAAAATGCCACAGACAGAGACATAGATACACATGTCAAACTTATACCACCCCTTCGTTTTGAATCAGGGGTTAAAAACCGTATTACTGTGAGCCTGGTTTGGATCAATATCATATTTTTTAAGCGCCTAAAGAAACATTGTTTTAAGCCTCTTGGCATGGGTTATACAGTTGTTTTGTAAGGGTAATAGACCACATTAGTTTAGTCTTCTTCTTATATAGCTAAAATATAATTTTTATTATCTGATTTTTACGAATCAGAGCTAAGAACACTCTCGATTAAGACACTAACCAAACAAAATAAAAAAAACTTTATTAAAATCTGTTTACTCGTTTGGACGCCACGATGCCATAGACACACAATGCACAGATACATACACGTCAAACTTATAACACCCATTTTTTTGCGTCTGGGCTAAAAACGTAGTACCACAGTTGGTAGGATAAGAGCATTAACACAATGTTCTACCTAGGTACGGAAAAGTAGCTCACCACCATCAAAGATAAAATCTGCCGCTATAACCTTACGATGTTCCAGCAGCCCTTGAGAGGCAAAGTATTCTAGGCCTAGCGTGTTCACAATCATCGACCACATCATAGCTTACCGCACAAACGCTAGCCTATCAACTACTACTCTACATACATACATACAATCACGCCATTTTCCCGTTGGGGTAGACAGAGACTACTTCTTTCCAGATACTACGATCCTGACATACCTCCTTCGCTTCTTCCACTTTCATGAGCGCCTTCATACATGCTCGCCGGTTATAAGTAGAATAAGTTTTGACTTGTCCTTTCTTTAAAACTTTCTTTCTTTTTATTCTAAAGAGTCTAAAATACCGTTAAAGAAATGCAAACTGTAGAAGTACTATAGTGTAACTTCCGATAATCCTCCAGAATCTTAGAGGTAAAGCTGCATCCACAGTGAACACGTAGCAGGCGCTCATCTTTGTGAAGTGGCTGTCGATGGTCCGCAGGATGCTTTTACCAAAACGCTTGGTGTGTTTGTGGCTTTGGACTGTGGATTCTGTGAAAGGTAAAGTATGGTGTAATCATGTCACTTCGTCGACTTCAAAAAAGGAGAAGGTTCAATGTTTCCTCGTATATTTTCAACCGACTTCCAAAAAGAAGGAGGATCTCAATTCGTCTGTATGTTTTTTTTATATTACGCGATTACCCCGTCAATTGTGAACCGATTCGAATGATTATTTTTGTAATCGGTAGGGTACGTTTTCGAGGTGATTCCATTGTAATTTCATCGAGATCTGATAAGCATCTCCAGAGATATAACGATAAACGTGTCGAACTTGCTACTGAAATTGACTCGCGGGGCATTGAAGTCGGTTGTTTTAGTTTTTAAACTATCTTAATTATTTAATGTATGTTCACCGATTACTCAAAGACGCCTGGACCGATTTTGTTTGCTGGTGTCATTTAAATGTCATCGAGATCTGACGAGTATCTCCAGAGATATAGAGGTAACACCTCAAACTTGGCACTGACACCGGCTGATTATGATGATGATCGCTTAACTATTACTATTGTCGCTCACTTACAGACATTTTTTAAGCGACTTTAAAAAAAGGATGTTTCATGAATTCGACTGTATATATTTTTTTATGTGTGTTCGCAGATAACTTCGTCGTTTATGAACCGATTTTGACGATTCTTTTTTTTTAGAAAGAAAATATCCCAAGAGTGATACCATAGTAATTTTATCGACATCTGATAAGTATCTCCAGAGATATAGAGATAAACACCTAAACTTGGTACAGAAAATTATAAGCGTGGCATTTAAAGTCGATTATTTTAGTTTTTTAACGATCTTATTCATCAACAGCGATGTTGCCTGGGTCGGAAAATAGTCATTCTTATTAGTCCGTGTGTTAGAATATCATAAATTATTGGATACGTATTTATTTATTTTTTTTCAAAAATTACAAATTAATTTTTTTTTTCCTAAGACACAAAAATTTAAATAAAAAAGTACATTCAATTTCTTACACTATTTTAACGTATTGGGAATTTTTATACATTTAATTTTATTTTATAGAATAGAATCACATTTATTCTTCTTCTTCAATAATTAATTATAATATGTATTCATATTTAATCAAATCAAAAAATCTAAATCAAAATAAGTTTATTGCAAAGAAAGTAGGTAGTATACAATAGTTGTTCTTAATTAATTAATAAAGTGCCGTACAATCTACTCGTTTAGAGTGTGCAACATTAATTTAGATATTTTATCTGTCATTTAAATAGTAAATACAATTGATTAATATTGGTCCATGTCAATAAAAATTATAATTATTATATTTGAATTATTTTAAATATTTTAGAAAACTACATGCATACTGAATAACAATGAATACTAAGGCTAATAATAATCTAAATCATAAATGTATATAAAAATCATCCTTTTATCACAGGTTTGAATTGTAGGTAGTCTTGCACACTATAAAAACAGTGAGTCAGTAGCCAAGATTTCAGATGTTTTTTAAATTGATTACAATGTAATATTTGTATGTCCTTCGGTACTTTGTTGTAGATTTTTATCGACATTGCGTATACATTCTTTTTGAACAAGTCTAATCGGCAGTCCGGTAGATACATTCTGTTGTATTGTCTGCACGTTCTTCCAGTAGTCCGCGATTCTTGTGTATAGAAACCCAGATGTTGCTTGACAAAAACACATATTTCCAAAATATACATGCATGGTAGCGGTAATATATTGAGTTCCTTAAATATCGGACGACAGCTGTCGGTAGACCAGGCTCCACAAATTGCCCGTATAAACTTTTTTTGGACTATAAATACTCTATTGATGTCAACGGAGTTTCCCCACAAAGTTAGTCCGTACGACAAAATGGAGGATACGTAGCCGTGGTACGCTGTGATTGCAGATTCCTTGCCCACGAGCAAGCGGAGTTGTCGTATAGCGTAAACGAAACGGTCAAGCCGGTCGCAAATAATTTGTACGTGGCATTTCCAGTTGCAGTGCTTGTCAATTGTAATGCCCAGAAATGTACATATTGTAATGTACATGTGTCCACATCCTCTAATTTTATACTATTGTAGATGATCTCTAATTTATTTTGCTTGGATTGGTAAGTTTGAAACTGCATAATATTTGTTTTAGTTATGTTAACTTTCAATTTATTTAAATTTAGCCAGCTTATGATTTTAGTCAGAGTATTATTTATATCTTTAGTTAATTGATTAGTATTTTTAGACTTTACAACTATTGTTGTGTCATCGGCGTATAATATACATTGATGCTTGGTCACGTTCGGAATGTCATTAATATACGTCAGAAATATAAATGGACCCAGTATACTCCCTTGTGGAACTCCTGCTTTCGTCTTTTTAATTTCCGACCTATAGATCATTTTGTTTTTATTTTCAATTTTCGATAGTTCAGTATATTGTTGCCGGTTTGTTAAATAACTTTTTAGCCAATTAAGAGCATTTCCTCTAATTCCGTAATAATCCAGTTTACGTAGGGCTATACTATGATCGACTAGATCGAATGCTTTTGTCATGTCCAAAAATATAGCAGCTACTTTCTCATTATTATTAAGTCCATCTGTTATTGATTTTATCAGTTTAAAGCAGGCTGTTGTGGAACTTTTTTTTGTAAAACCATATTGATCAGAGGTTAATATATTATTTTTTGTCATGAATTCATCGAGTCTCGTAAGCATGACCTTCTCAAAAATCTTTGATAAGACTGGGATGAGAGTTATAGGCCTGTAATTATTAATCTCATTTTTATTACCTGTTTTATACAGCGGTTTTACGATTGACATTTTTAAAGCATCCGGAAATGAGCCTTCGGTGAAAGACAAATTTACTATGTGAGATAATGGTTTTGAAAGAGTGTCTGCGCACATTTTAATGATTTTTGTATTCAGCTTGTCATAACCTACGGAATTAGTATTATTTAATAATTGAATTGTTTTTTTAATTTCTTTTTCGTCAGCGGGTTTTAAAAATATAGAATTAATTGTATTGTTTTTTAATGATTTGCATATGTCTACTAAATTATTCGTTTTCTTATTGTCAGATTCAGATAGATTGATAAAATTATTGTTGAAAATATTGCAAATTGTTTAATGAAATATTAAATTATAATTATATCATATCATATATTAAATTTTAATGAAATAGTATATCACGACCAAATGATTTGGTTTTTTTTTGATGCGGTAGTTTTAAATTTACGTATGGTACAAGTAACAAGAAATAAGGGCAATATAGGTTCTAATGTATTCATGTTTTTATTTCAATTATTTACTAAATAAAATAGAAAGGTGAATGCAAATATTGAAAAAAAGTATACAGTCATGTCAAAGGATAATATTAATATTTTATTATAGGACAAAAAAAAGGAATGTAAAATAATTATTTATTATTGTGTCACAGCTTATAATTGTATATTTTATGTAGTTAGTTATGTGGCGATTAATGATAAAATGTGTGTATATGTTGTGTGTGCGTGTGTGTGAGCACGCGCGCGCGTGCATGTGTGCGTGTGTGATTGATTGAGTATGTGTGATTTTGAGAATGAATGAAGTGAGTTTGAGTGTTCAATTGTTTTATTTTAGTGTACGTTTCATAGTATGAGATACTAAGTAAGAACGAGGTGAGAGATTTTTTGCAAAGTTTGGACGGTAGTGTGAAGAAGGTCATTTTTTTACTGAAACTGTTGTAAAGGTGGGGTCCTAAGAAGCACTGGTGTCTACAAGCAAAGGAAGAAGAGAACTTTCCTACTGGGAAGATTCTGTCCTTTCTACGCTTATTCAAATAATCTTTTTGCACAAAATTCACCTTGTTGTGGGCAAATAAGATAGATTTTATGACAAAAAGTTTTCTTATTGATATTACTTTTGCTTCTGCATAAAGTTTTGATGTTGAGAATCCAAAAGGTTTTTTTAACATAACTTTGAGAATAGATCTTTGAGCTCTTTCGATTTTTAACATATATGATTTGTATGTGCCTCCCCAGACACTCACACAATATGATAAAAGGCAATGACACAAAGCATAATAAACAGATGTAATGAGATGGGAATCTACTCTATTTCTCAAACGATTAAAGACAGGTATTAATTTGCGGGTTCTTCCGGTTAGAGTATTGATATGTTTTTTGCGAGTTAGAAGATTATCAATAATTACTCCAAGGTATTTTATATGCAATACTTTTTCAAGCTTTACGCAAGAAGTACATGCAATAGTGCTTAAATTGTGGCAGACATGAGCTGAGATAACGATTGCATTCGGTTGACTAGCTTTTGAACTTGAAAATGTCATATACTCGTATTTAGTTTTACTGAGATTTAGTGTTAAAATGTTTGATCTGAGCCAAGACATCACTTCTTTAAGGCCAATTTCAGCAAGATTCTTGGCCTCTGTCCATGACGGTGCAGAAAAAACGAGTACGGTGTCATCAGCGAATGCAACTATTTTACCATTTTTTAGTTGCAAAGGTCATTTACATAAATAGTTTAAGATTGCAAAGGTCATTTACATAAATAAGAAAGAGGGTGGGTCCCAAAATGCTGCCCTGGGGAACTCCGTAGGTGACTTTTGCCACGTCGCTATTTTCACCTACCTTTATCCATTGAGATCGATTTGAGAGATAGTCCGATAAAAGTCTCTAGGCAACTCCTCTAATACCCAGCATCTCCATCTTTCGAATTAGTTTTGGGACAGAGACAGTATCAAACGCCTTAGCTAGGTCTAAGAAGATACCTATGCACTTATTTTTTTTATCAACTTCTCGTACAATATAATCTGTAAGTTCGCCAACAGCAAGTTCGGTGGATTTACTCGAGATAAAACCAAATTGGTTATCAGATAGTAACTTGTATTTGGTGAGAAAGGAAGTCAGTCGTTTGTTGATAAGTCTTTCTAATATTTTTGATAAAGACGTAAGTATGGAAATCGGTCTATAATTGCTGATACTGTCTCTGTCTCCACCTTTAAATATAGGTTTTACTAGAGCAATTTTGAACATATCCGGGAAAATTCTTGTAGAAAAGCAAAGATTTGATATGTGTGTGATAGCGGGTGCAATAAGAGATTTAGCGACTTTCAATGCTTTGGTAGAAATACCATCAAATCCTATGAGCAGTTGGATTTAAGGTTCATAAGTAATGTCTCCACTACTACATTGTTTGTGTCTAATAGAACAAAGGAATTTTTACAGTTTGAGTTGAGACGGTCAGAACATCCTTTTTATTAAATTTATTGCATAAAATGTTATCCGTCAATTTTTTACCAACATTGGAAAAGTAATTATTAATAAAATTTAGATTTTCTTGGACTATCCTTTAATTTTAGTAAGTGCTCATTATCTATACTACTGTTTATGTTAGAATTTACTTTTGAAATATTTTTGATAATCTGCCAAGTCTTTTTGGAGTCTTTATTAGCTTTTTAATTTCATTTTTGTCGTATCCTCTCTTACTTTTTTAATGATATTACCACAAAAGTTTCTGTAGCGTTTATAAATGGTGGAATGATTTTTATTGTTCTGGTCAAGTTTTAGGTTCTGATGGAGTTTATCGCGATGCCTAATGCATTTAAGAAGGCCTGGTGTTATCCATGGCTCTTTTATTTGTTGCCTACAAGGCATTCGTTTGACAGAAGTATTTTTAAAAATTACCCTTTTCATCTCATTTACTAATACAAATGTAGCTTGGTTTACATCGTTCATACTAAGAATTGAATTAAGAGTTGAAATATTTAGGTCTTCTGGAATGCTAGCATAATTGGTAAAGTTAAGCAGACTATTTTTATTCGTAAAGTGTATTTTATGTGTTTTTAATATAAGCGCGACACTATAATGATCTGTGATGGTGGATGAGATCACAAGTATCGTAGATTTGAGTCTTGTCTTGAGAAACATATGGTTTAGGCAACTTTTCTCTCTAGTTGGAAAATTATGTGCAGATGTGAGCTCGTGTGAGGCTAGTATTTCTAAGTACTCCTCACCATCATAATTGATTTTATTGATATTAATATCGCCTGTCAGTATAATATTTTTGTATGATTTTAATGAAGTTAGAATTCGGTCAATTGAAACGAGAAAGTTATTTAGGTTTCTATAAGATGGAGGGCGATAGATTGCTAAAATTGCTGTATCATACAGGCTCAAATACTGTTGCTTCTATGTTGTTTCGAATAAAGACTACGACTCCTTCGTTTTGTGTACTATCGTGCTTCGAGCTGTGCGGAGTGAAATTTTTGAGATGGGGGGAATAACTAATTTTATTTAGCCAGCACTCTGTAAGAATAACAATATCCATGTCAATACTTATGCGAGTAAGTAAAATTTCAATTTGCGGTAAGTTTCGATCAATAAGTATTGACAAACTAATGTTTTGACAAATTAATGCAAGTTTTGTTGATATTCCAGTAAGATGATCACTGACAGCTTCAACGCTGCATTGATATGAATCGTAAGTGGGGGCTCGTGACATCACTAACTGCTAGAAAGTAATACACTTTTCAGCGGTGTGTGACGTCACGCGGAATTTCATCGCTCTAGATATTTTCGTAATTAGTAATTTTTTGTTAATTGAAAAAATAAATAATACGTATCCAATATTTTTTGATAATGTAAATGACGGACAATAAAATTTTTTAGTAAACTAGCCTATTCCATCTTCTTCACTTGACAATACTGAGATAGTTATGAGATAATGACATCTCAGTCAATAAAATGGTTTCAATGGTTTCAATGGTTTCAATGGTTTCAATAAAATAATGAGAGCTGAAGTAACTTACGAGAACATTCAGCAAGGATCTTTTTAAGAATGACAACACGCACACATTCAATCTCCTTATAGAAGAGTTCGCAGGAGTAGCAGAGGAGAGTCTCAATGAAAATGCCTTTTATGATCCAACCGTACACTGCAATCGCGTGGCTTGTGAAATGACTTGTTGGTTCCTGTAAAAATTATTAAAATATTTTTATGTGTTTAATATAAATATGTATATTATATCAGATACTATAAGAATCTTTGTCATGACATACTGACTGACTGACTGACTGACTGACTGACAGAAGACGCACAGCATAAACCACTGGTCGTAGAGATTAAATTTGGAGGGTATATTTTTCTTAGTACGTAAACGTTTACTAAAAAAGGATTTTCCAAATTTCACTCCGTTAGGGGATGAAATTGGGGTTCAAAGTTTGTATGGAGAAACAAAATTAGATAGTATTTTCTATTCGAAATTTAACACAAGTGCTTCAGTAAAAAAATAAGTAAATACGTGTTTCAGGCTTTTTTGAAATTCCACCCCTAAGAGGGTGAAATGGGGTAACAAAGTCTGAAAATCAATATTGTTTTGGATTGCACTGAAATTTGGCATGCAGATAGTTATTACGGCGTTAATTCTCTCTGAGAAATGATTTTGAGATGGGGTTCAAAGTTCGTAAGGAGAAACAAGATTAGATAGTTTTTTCTATTCTAAACTTCACATAAGTGCTTCTGTAAATAAATAAGAAAATACGTGGTTCAGGCTTTTTCGAAATGCGACCCCTAAAATGGTGAAGTGGGGTAACAAAGTCTGAAATAAATAAATATTGTTTCGGATTGCGCTGAAATTAGCATGCAAATAGTTATTTTGACGCAAGTATCCGCTAAGGAATAATTATTCACAATTCACTCTTTAATGGGATGAAACGGGGGTTCAAAGTTTGTATGGAGAAACAATATTAGAAAGTTTTATCTATCCGAAACTTCACCCAAGTGCTTAAGTAAGGAAATAAGAAAATAGGTGCTTCAGGCTTTTTCGAAATGCCACCCCTAAATAGGTGAAGTAAGGTAACCAAGTCTAAAATAAATATTTTTTAGGAATGCGCTGAAATTTAGCATGCATGCAATGAAAGTTGTTTTGGCGTAAGTATCTGTTAAGAAAAGATTTTTCAAAATTCACTCTTTAAAGGGATGAAACGGGGGTTCAAAGTTTGTACCAATTTGGCTTTAACTTCTTTATGTCTTTTATGATAGAAAGGTTTTTCAAAATAAATGTTTTAAGTAAATAAAAGAAAGAAAGTAAAGAAGTCTTTAACGCGGGCGAAGCCGCGGGGCACTTCCAGTATAATATAAATGTGATCTATTATTTTCTGAACTAAGGTATTTCTCTATTTATATGTGTGCGGGTCGGACTCGCAATTGGCCAGTTTATTATTACTAGTGTATTTATATATTATTTGCAGAATTAAATGTTAACTTACCGAAGTGACTGTAGACCAGACTAATAAAATCTCTATGTATATCAAAGACTGCATGAACGTCATTACAAAATGGAATAGTATCTGAAAGAAATTGATGGCTTTCAACTCTCAAGTATCCAAACCATCGACGTCGATGATCCAAACATTATTATAGTTGTATATTAAATAATTGTTTGAATTTGAACCTAACGCCACTGACAATAAAAGTCACTTAACGTTCGTGATTAATAGAACTTTAAAAGTTATGCCATGCCTACCACGATTTGAAAAGCTTCGTGTATCAAACAATTCGCCAACATGATGTTTTTGAAAGTCGTTTTCAGATCCACCAACAACTTTTGGTTTCTATTATTTACTTCATATCGCAATAAGGTCTTCTTCCAACTCCTTAGCTTATATACTAAGTAAATCATCAGATATGACACATGGGCGACTTCCATTTCGAATATAAAAGTTGTTGATATAAACACGCCTCTTGTCCAGACCCAAAAATTGTCCAAGAAAATCTTTATGATTAACAAGCCAAAATAGAACAGCCCAATTATAATCAGTGTACCCCAAGTCATAATTGTTAAGGTGCTTGTATCTCCAGGGTTCTTTATTATATCTCCTATTTGTTGTATCTTCTCTATTAATTTTATGTTCGTCTTCTTCGCATAGAAATTTAAAGCAGTCAGTGATGAAAATATTAGCACATACTGTGTGTAGGTCATTGAATACATTATTTTGGAGGTTTTATCAACGAATGGCATGTCTAACATTGTTGATAAAAAGACGTAGATGACGAATGTATTTGCCAAAATTGACAATGCAATATTCATTTTTGCTATAGGAGATGCCCGGTTATTTTTGATGTTAAATTTTCTCATGCAGAAAAATGATGCGGCAAAGTAAAACGGCTTGAATATCTTCTGGTAATCTTCGTTTAGTTTTATTCCCTGCAATGGTCTTTGTTTTATCTTCTTTATTATTATTTTCTTAATTATCTTCATTGTACTTTTCTGTTCAAAGGTACTTGAAAGGTGAAAGGTTCGATATTAGCGGCTCCTGTTAAATGAATGTTTAATTTAGAAATTTCATTTTTGTATAAGAAATTCATAATTGCAATTTAAAGTATCAAAACAACATATTAAAAATGAAAACAACGTGTTACATAAAGTTGAAATAACACTTTATGTGCGCATCAAAATGGATTTATTTACAAAATTTTGTATTATTAATTATTTTTAATGAGTATGTTTATTTTTCATACAAAATTAAAATCTATAATATTGTTAACTGAAGGGACAACACTACTTACAAGAGCGCGTTGCCAAGCAACGCGTAATGACGCGAAAGCTTTATTAAATACCGCCAATCGATCGGAGAGTGTCAGTAACTATGATTGTTTGCGTCAGCGTCGTTTGTTGGTTCATGTTTTGACACTATACTGGCCTATATAATTATCATCAGATGTCAGGGTCATCGCACAAAATTTTCCATGAAACTTCCAAACTGTATAAGTACCTACTAAAAAAATTCTATGTCAGTTTTGTTAAGTCAGTTTTGCTAGTTTTTTAATGACTTTAAATTGGTATCCATAAATTATCAATAATTTTACTGAAAACAACACAAACTATAACACCTTTCTCAATAATGACTAGTTATTAAAAAAATGGACACATCGCTAGGAGTGGCACCAACTGAGTACTACTAATAACTTAATATATTGTTTCAATCGTATTAAGTGCAACTTATTACAAAAACACATTAGTTGAAGTTATTTTCCTAGCCTGTCATGGTGTACTGATGGATTAGTAAGTACCTAATGTTAGATAATAGGGATAGTATACAAACGCTGAAGGAAATTATTTCAGCCCTTAATTTTGTTGAGTAAAAAGACTGTAAATGTATTATTATAAGATCCGTTCAAACTGTCGCGAAAATGGCGGCGATCATAGCAACGTTCTAGTATACTAATGGGATTTTTTTATTATAATTAAGCTAGCTAGTGATGTGGGTTGCCCATTACTACGAGTCTTGTCAACCTCTAACTCATGTCAAGAGTGCAATCGGAAGGGATTATACTTACGATCTCTGGATCGCCAGGTCGACGCCATTGGGCTATTGCTGTTATGTACGCTTACAATGCAATATATTTTTGAGGTTCCGGTGTAGTGGGAGAACGCCGCCGTGCACTAATGGATTTTTCTATCGAAAAATGTATGTGCGCTTTTCACAGTGACCCTCCGGTGAAGGAAAAAAACCCCCAACACACACATAGTTGTAGGCCCATCGACGTCATACGTCGATGGGTAGGACACTATCTAGTGTACGCCTAACCAGCTACCTGTCTGTCCATTCCGTCCTTCCGTTCGTCCGTCTGTCAGAGGGCTGTATCTTTGAAATCTCTCTTCTAAATTGCATTTTTAATTAGTCAATAATCAATAACACACTCAATCCTAAATTAAATCACTTAGGGGCTAAAACACAACACAGCAATTAACACAAAAAATATGGAATTCACCGCACGCACAAATCGTTCAAAGCGATCGAACCACGGATCGAACGAAGTAAAAACTGTAAAAAGTGATTAAAATGTTTGAAAACAAACACACGCGTCTTGGCGCCAACCGCCACCTGCGCGCGCATTCAAAAACCAATTCTACATTTCTTCTATCCAGTTATCGTAAAGTTATTACGACCTTATTTTGAAAGCGGTAAGGTGCAAAGTTGTAACTATAAAAACCTGTCAAAGGTCAAGCTTTAATGAACGCTTTTCGGTTTCGCGCATGCGCAAAGCAAAGTGCAACTGCAAAAACCAACTGTCCATTACAGTTCGATCTAACGAACCTCATTTTTTAAGCCTTAGCGTAGTACATATAAGGTCATCTTTGGTTTCATCAATAGTAGTGAAATGTTACTGGATAATGGTAACTATTATATATATAATATTCGCTCTGTCTCTGTTTTGAACGTGATGAATCAATTAGAATAAAAGAGAAGGCATAATTATGGGTGTTAGGTTATTTTCGTTACGGAATTTCTGGATTTGGTCTCCACGCTCAAGGCCCGCGATAGAAGCTATGCTTTAGCTTAAAAATTCTACCCACGGAATGTATACATGTCGCTATCTAATCACCAAGCTACAGCAGCCACCGTGTCTGCTATCCTAAGAAAGCCTAAACCAGATGCAATGCACTATATGTTGATAACCCCACCGCAGATGATGTAGAAGAAGTTTCTATTTTGACGTTTCTATCGGTACTAAAGACAAGAAAGATAAACCCCCTACACCAGTCCTTCTAGACAAAATCCAATTTCTGTTTCCATTCGCAAGATCAAAATGTATGGGAATGACATTTATTTTTCCGCCACAGTCGTCATTCCCATACATTTTGAAGTTGCGTTAGCGTAAATGTAAACAGAAATTGGAAATTGTCTAGAAAGCCTGGTTCATCAAGAATAGCGAATCGAAGGAAAAATACGCTAAATATTGTAATAGTTAATTGCATGTAGATTAGGCCTACAGGAGATACTACGATAAAAAATAAGTCCTAAAAATGTCATGCCGCGCAAGTCAGTTTAAGTAGCACGTTTGAGACGTTTATCATCATATCTCTGGTGATACTTATCAGATCTGGGTTAAATTTAAAAAAGATCACTTTGAAAATGAACCCTACCTATCAGTGGAGTTTTCGGCAAACAAACATACACAAAAAAAACAAAGACGTATTAAGAACCTCCATTTTAGAAAGTCAGTTGAAAACGCGCCATTTACTGCCTCTTGGTGGTGTGGAAATTATTTTGTAATATTAAAAAACAAGGTAGGGACACACCGCAGCGTCCAGCGTGCGCGATCTAAGCGGCGATCAGATAGCGCAGTAGTATGTGTACCGACTGATTCACACCAAACGCTATCAGAAAACAATTAAAAAGTACTGAGATCGCGCCCGCAGATCGCAGGACGCCGCGATGTGGCCGTACCTTTAGGATGAATTCATAAACTTTTCAACACAAGGAAAAATAATTCATTACATCAACGTATAACAACATTTATTCGAATATTATGTTTCTTGAAGTGTTCTCACACTTTATATTTTTGTAAAATTGTTAAACACAATCCAAAATTTCATCGTACCGACGGGACTCGAACCCGCACCCCCCGGATTGCACGTCCAGGTTCTCTGCCAATTAAGCCACGGTTCGATACATCGATACGACGAAATTAGTGGATTGCATTTGTTAACCCAATTATGCATTGGTGGCGCCATCTATGACTACTTATTACGTAAGTTAATCATTCGGAAGAAATCATTACAGTTTTCAAATCCGACGAGAGATGTTGCACTGCGTAAATCAAATATTATGTTGAATCGAATGATTAACTTACGTAATAAGTAGTCATAGATGGCGCCACCAATGCATAATTGGGTTAACAAATGCAATCCACTAATTTTGTCGTATCGATGTATCGAACCGTGGCTTAATTGGCAGAGCACCTGGACGTGTAATCCGGGGGGTGCGGGTTCGAGTCCCGTCGGTACGATGAAATTTTGGATTGTGTTTAACAACATTTATTCGTTTCTCATCGTTCCATTTTCATTTTTGCCGTCATAGTTTCTTTTATATCAATGTTTACAATAATTATACTTACATTTGAATTTAATATCTATTCTAAATGAGTTATAACACGTTGCATCATTGACACGAGATCAAAATAATTGTTTGTATATATATAACGCATAGATTTATTTTATATCTATACATATACATAAAAATCGGAAAAATGATATTCAGTGACTTAATATTTTAAGTTATTTAATTTTTTTTTTAACAGTTACAGTATTATTCAAATTACAGTATTGTACAATTTTGCATGCCAGATTTTAGCGTAATGTGTCGAACACATTTTTAAAAATTGTCAACAACTTTTACCTAGGAACCATATTTCATGTAAAATATACTATTTCATTTAATTTCATTTCAATGTAATATTGGCAATATTCTTATCAAGATTATCTGATCTGCTGAAGAAGCATAGGAGCTTTCTGAGTCTTCGAATTGCGGGCAGCGAGATGCAATGTAAAGTTCTGATGGTAGAGATTATCCAGCTTTTAACGATCAAAATAAAGTAAAACTAAAAGTACGAATACACCAGACAGTGAACTTTCTATACTTGTCTGTAAAGATTTTCAACAAATTCTCAATGGAACTAAAGATATTGCAGTACTTTAAATTTAGAAAATAACTTAAAGACTTGGTTGCTAAATAGAATGTTTTATACTGCTAAGTAAATGTTTGACCAATAATATATTCAAAATTGTAAAATATAATGCTATTTTCTTTGGCATTGTACATGAACAATACTAATTATTTTGTTCGCATAGACTTCACATAATTCATTTTGTTTTCTCGTGTATGAGACTTCTGTTGTATTAATTGTCTTCTGAATTGCACTCTATTTATGGTAAATAAATACATTTCATTTCAAGAATCTTTGTTGTGAGACTATGCGTCTTTACAATAGAATATAATATCATCAAGATAGCTTACTCCAAAGATATACGAGTACATTTACACCAATATGGGCGTGATGCGTAAGTTATGACAGCATATTGTATGTCAATCATTTAAAGTTTGTGTTAAGCAGCTAACTCTAAATAAAAGCTCAATCTGGCCCATTCATATCTGACTCCAGTATCCCTCGCCGTTCTAGTAAATAAACGGTAGGTAACACAATTTCTAACCTAAAATCACGGTTCTACTTCAGTTGCCTTTGCTTTATCTATATCCTTCTGTCTCTCTTTCTTCGTCTTCATACTTGAGTGGATCTCATTAACAGTCCGCATTTTGGTCTCCGGTACTGCTAAGATGATGTAAACTGATGATACTAAGCAGACGCCCCCGAAGAAGTAGAATGCTACGTGGACGCCGAGGGCTGCTACTAGGGGCTTGAAGAATAGAGCTTGGAGGAAGGCTGCTAAGGATGCCGATGCCATAGCGGTTGCCATTACTGTTCCTCGATACTGGAAGGAAACGAATATATTAGAATTTTCTAACTTATGTTATCATAAATTAATAGACGAGTGTGTTATTCTAGCGAAGCGATTGTCTACAGTCGATAATCTGCTCATTTATCTAACCAAAGACATATGTCTGTGACCATCTGGGAATTATCAAGTATTTATTATGGTTATTTCCCTTTATTGCATTGTTGCAAGTCCAATTTGTAAATACACCTAACTAACCTCGGAAAGAAGTATTTTGGACTGCATTAAATCAGAATATAAATTTCCAAAATCTATAATTGATTATATTGGTAATATTGTTCACAGGTGGTAGGATTATTATTATATCAATATTCCGCCTGACTTTCTGTTAAAAAGTAGCTAAAATTATTACTATCAAGGAGAAAATCTGCCGCCATAACATTACGGTGTTCCGGCAACATATAGTCCTTGAGAGTCAGATCATTTCAAGTTAAGCGTACATTTTAATGCATAAGAACTTTTAAACATTTAGGTTAAACTACACACGAGTTTCATGGTTTCATGCTTAATTTGGGGCTCCTTGTCATTCTTGTCTTGTCACTTGAATCACATTTTTGAAGAAAACCCTTCCAATCGTAATGGCCTAATTTTTGGTCATCTATTTACTAACATCGGAATTATTAAGGAATGTTCGCCTCTTTTTAGTCTTCTTTCATTGTGCTGCTACCATTTTCTCTGCACCTCCAGGATGACCGGTGGAAAATGCTATTCTAGCACTAAGTGTACAAGATTTTGTGTGCAAAAGTTTTTTTTTCTTATAATGTTATATCTAAACATGACGTAGATACCTCGCTACCATTGTTATGACATACATAAAATTTGAATAATAATAATAATCGTATTGTAATAATTTAATTAAATTACTAACATTTATTTTTAAGATTATTTATTTGTGCATTACTAACAATATGGATCTTTGTGTCTGCGAATAAAAAAAATGAATTGAATTGAATTGAATTACAATCTAGCCCTATAACAACTAGGCTAATGAGTAACTTTATTTTGATTTAATTTACTATTAGAATATTACTAAGAATGTGTCCATTAACACTTTTCGTAATGTCTCTATTAAGGGGAAGACACTTTGTTCTTGTGTTCTTTTAAATAGCGTTCACATCACTACACTTTGTGTGCAAAAGTATAAAGAATAAAACACGAAGCCAGTTCTTACTTTGAAAGAGAACATCTCTCCGATCAACACGACTGACACGGGCTGCAGACCCGAGGAGTCACAGAAGATGCACAGGCACAGCGTGGCCACAGGGATCCAGTCTGGGGCGTACACATCGTAGTCCCGAGCCAGGAACCACGAAGCCAGCACGCACATACTGAGCCCTGATATTAGCGAGGTGACGAATAGGAGAGGCTGGAAAGAAGAGGACAATATTCATATAGATCATCATCATCTTCCTACCCTTATTCCACTAAAGTGGAGTCTATAAAACATGTCATTCTCTTCCATTTGTGTCTATCCGCAGTTATTTCCGCATCCACTCCTTTTACATCCTTCCATCACACAGGCCATCTACACGTTCTAGATACTATTTTAAATTTTGGTGACGCCAGCTCTTGATCATTTTGGCATACAATGGAAATTAATGTAAGACCCTGATCCAATCAACGAAGCAATCGATAAACTTATATAGCACCAAACATCATGTGTCGTAGCTTCGAAGAGTTTGGTAAATGCTATTAGGGAAAAATGCACTAAAGTTCCTAACGAGGCATCAGTGCTGTTACTATCGCCCTCTATAACGGTCGAAATTAAAACTATGTTGAAGTTTTGCACAAGGCCAAAAGGTTCGAGTAAAGGGTTATTTTCGTTTGAAGGAAAAGTACTTATTGAAATTCCAGGGTATATGAGACTCAGCATTTAGTGGTCTCAAGGTTCTATTGCTGAGCTGGTTCTAGTTCTTTCTGATATAGACAGACTCCATCACATACCATGAGTCGTGCTTGTTCTGTTACCTCATACCACAAGAAAGCTACATCAATTTAATCGGCAACGAATTGAGACATACCTTTCTACCAGCCTTCTCTACCAAGCTGCTTCCCAGCGCGGATCCCGTGACCTGCACGGCTCCCAGCATCATGGCCTGCTGGTTTGGAGACAGCACCAGCGAGGTGGAAGCTCTGGCGAAGATCTCTCCAGCGAAGTTCAGCACCGGGATGGCTCCACACACTTCTCTAGCCAAGGATACGAACATAGCGACGCGGAAAGCTCTGAATAGTACGGAGTCCATTACTGCAAAATAAAGTATATTGTTAGTGATGTAGTTACTTGGCCCAGTCAGTTAAGTCAGAGTTTTCTAAGCCTAGCTAGCGTGTTCACCATCTTTGATCACATCCACACCAGGCGGGATAGTGGTCAATCGCTAGCCTGTCAGATATTAAAAAGTCAATAAGGATTTATATCTCTGTTGTTTGTGTTTGATCTGTTTGTAGTAAAGATACGGTATTTGCACATAAATATTACAATACAATACAATACGATACGATACAATACAAAAAACTCTTTATTGCATACCAATTACATATATCTATTACAACAATCAGAAATTATGTCTACGGCATTACAATGGGCAGTCTTATCTCTATGAGCGATCTCTTCTAGATAACCTTTGGATGGACGGAAATACAAAAAAAAAGACTGTGGTGTACAATTATTATAGTATACAAAATTAAAGGTAGAATAATATAAATAACTTAAACAAAATAATATACTACACATATAAAACATACTTTATATCAATACAATACATATATAGAATACTATGTATGTAGTAAGTATGTAGATACTGTTAGGTAGTATTTATCTACTACCTATTAGACTTGGTTGGCGCCGACTTCAAATAGATGAGTGGGTAGCGCTTATAATAATTTTAATATGTTATTTTTCGCTTTTGAGTGCCTTATATCCACTCAGATCTCTATAAACACATTCAACGAAAATTGATTTGAACGAGATATAGTCAGCAGTTATTTAGATATTGCAACTGTAAATATAACTCTGTTTTTTCATACAAACACTATGCAAAACAAAGTAAAATTTTTGCTGGCGAAAAGTTATGGTTTTAACATCCGTAACATATTACGGAACCCTACGAATGCGAGTCCTACTTGCACTTGGCCAATTTGTTTACTTCTATCTAACCAGTCTTAAGACTTGGCCAAATTTTAATGTTACCATTACCTTATGAACTAAGAGCGAACGCGGGTAGCACTTTTTCATACAATTGCAAATAGAAATATTGACCCTTCAAAAATCTTAAAGAGGGGATTAGAAGGCTTATATTTCTTTTTTGCAATTTGTTGACCAAAAAACAAATGATAGTAGCAACAGCAGACCTTCATATTTTGTGTAAACATTTTTTTCTCTAGAAGCATTTTCTAGTAAGAAAACGGGGGAATACATTTGTATCGAAAAGTGCACCCCGCGTTACCTCTATACGTCTATGGAGTATTATATTAGGTCGCTGCGTCTATGTGATTGATTAAACCACTTTAAAACCATTTATACGATAAACAAGATGTTTAACAATTGATTGTTGCCACACAGCATAAGGACAAATCGTTTTTTTCCTGTTTAATTGCGATTCTAATAACCAGAGTTTAGTAATTTGAAGAATTCATATGAAATAAGACGTATAGGTAGTAAAAGGACTTAAGAACTAAGTGTATTACATCATATGATTAATGATGATGGTTGGATTACTGATGAAAGCACGTCGGGGCATTGTCGGAGACATCACCATGCTTAGATAGTTGACTATAAGTAAATCGGACCGACAGCTTTATTGAACCGACAAATGTGTCGAATGCATTTTTGGTGATATTATTGTATTTAAATAGTTCACATTAGAGCGACCTGCAGGGTTATTCTTAATCATTGGAAATCAAATTTGGATTTGGAAACTGCCTTTCCTTCGACTTGGATCTTTGCAATTCACAATACTCCGATCGATTACTTTCGATATTTTAATTCGAAAAAATCAGTGATACTATTCGAAAGGTTTCCGCGATAAAATAGCTCATGGATTTATCTATATTCAAAATTAAAAATGAAGCTCCCGAATCCGAATAGGATTTCGGCATATTTAGCTAGTTTAAAGGGTTAACAAGACATTATAGTAATATGCACTACACATTGTTTAACTAGTGAGATTTAAAAAAAAATCACTTTCAATACATGGTTAAAATGTTGCTGAAATTAATACCAGAGTCACATGATTTGAGGCCTTCGCAGTACATCTGTAAATAAATAGCCAGCTGCCAAATTAATTGAGAATATTAGGACTTCATTCATATTAAGATGGCCGCTGGTAGGGTCTAGCACGGCAAGTAGTAGATATACCTACTATTCTTAAAAGCGAATTTAAATTTCATCATCATCATCAGCCTATGTTAGTCCACTGCTGGACATAGGCCTCTCCAACTGCACGCCACTGATCATGATCCTCGGCAACTCTCATCCAGCTCTCGACAGCCACCTTACGAAGATCAACGCTCAACCCAGTCTGAGGACGTCCTACGCTACGCGGTCTCCACTCAAGATCTTGTTTGGGGTAAACGGCTGTCGGTTCTTCGGCTGATATGTCCGGCCCACTGCCACTTCAGTTTGCTAATCCAGTGAGCTGTCGATGACTTTGGTTCTCTGTCGATTCGATCCTTCAGATAATTAAATTTAATGAAATAAAAAAAACAACTTAATTTTTATTTTATTTTAGTTGGCCGTGTTAGTATTTGTGTATGTTTGTGTGAGTTAAATCTTGGAATCTCAATAAGAACCACTTCCTGATGTTTGAGTGTACTCAAATTTGGTATAATTGCGTATCTTCGGTGCCAATGCAATAATATGGTACCATCAAGCTGACCTGATGATGAGCCGGCCTGTAGGGACTGGAACTACGTAATGGGTGATGGTAGGATAATCTAATTTGGGCTAGAATGTTCTGTTAACATTAGTATGTGTTAGATATTAAAATGTTTTGAAATAAACGAAAAAAAGTGGTAAAATTTAATGAAATGAATTTGAACTTTGAACTTTAAATGTAGGTACTGAAAATAGAAACACTAATATAACTTTACCTTCAATACAAGGAAGGTAACTTTAATTTGAATAATGCGGTCTGCGTTTTTTTATTCAATGTAACATTTATTTTGTAAATAAGGCTCAATTTTCTACAGCAAATTCGTGGCAATCAATAAACCACTCTGTCGCAGCTTAATTGATTCGCATCATTTTTACTGACTGTTCTTATTACCTCTAGCTAGGCTGATATTATAATGATACATTATATTTTTGTCGACTCACAAATTACAATCAATCAACACCAATATCATAATATAATGCGAAAGTCGCGCTGTAGTTTTTACGCAATTTTGTATATTTGTTTGGGACCTAATTCACGGTCAAACAGCTCGACCCATTTGGCTGAAATTTTGCACAAAGATTGCCAGTTTAGTAAATAAGGAGGACAAAGGGTAGTTATAACGCGGGCGAAGCTGCAGGGCACAGCTAGTGGTGTATAAAAATTTCGTGTAATGTTAAACGCACATTCTAAAAGAAGGGTTCTGTAGACATATAATTTTTAGCGAAATCAAAAGGGTGACGATCTCAAATGTAGTTATTTATGGTTTTAAGTTAAATCGTAGTTGAATTTTAGTTTGATTTGATATATAGGAATGGTATGTAAGCTAGGTTAAACTCACACTTCAGCAACAGCACAGCACTTTTGACTAAAAAAGGTCTACGACTTGTAAGTTGTAAAGCTAGACAGGTTTGCTATAAATAATTTTGATTTCACGTGACTTCTTTCTATAGTCTTTTTTATAGCTTGTAGGCTAGATTTTGACCACTATCTCACCTTCTGGTAGTTCTAGTGATATGCGGTCGAGGATGGTAACACGCTAGGCCCAGAATGGGAACTGGCTCTCAAGGATAGCTGCCGGAACACATTAAATGTTTTGGCGACAGATTTTCTTACTTGAGGGTGGTAGCTGGCCAAGCTGATACTAGATAGTGCAACACCATGCGGGGGTGTTGGCTTCTTTTCCTTCACCGGGGGCTGTGAAAAGCGCGAAGCATAATTTTTTTGATAGAAAAATCCATTGGGGCACGGCGGGGATTAAACTCGGTACCTCTGGCATCAAAGCCGACCGTTCTCCGACTTATACCACCGGGCCACATGAGTAAAGAAAAGGACCGGACCATCAAATCAGTCTAGGTGTACATTCTACGTATAGGTACAATTAGTATAGGTTTACATTTTGTCATAACATGTCAAGCATGACCACTGCTAGCTGGTACGCGATGACGTTAGTTTAGAACAGAAACTGTGCAAAACTCTTCGTAACCAAAATTTTGCGGGTCACTGCTCTGTGTCCATTACCGAGACATGTAGAGAATATATTGTCTCACAGGCCACATTTAATTTAACAAAAGATATCTTTAAACATATTTGAACAGATTTACAGTCTATATCTATCTCTATGAAATTACAAAGGGATCACCTTGGAAATGTACCCTACCAATTTAAAAAAGAATCATTCAAATCCATTGATGAAATCACTCATTGAAACCATCATCATCATTGATGTTATCAATGTTCAAATCGGTTTACAATTGACGGAGTAATCGCATAACATACTCGTACATGCGAGTACATAAAAAAAAACACACAGACGAATTGAAAACGTCCTCCATTTTGAAGTCAGTTGAAAATATGATATTTCAGAATAAAGTCTGATGAATCAGTCTTCTCGGGACCACAATTAATTTGACTCGATGGAAAGTCAACCTGCAGGGCTAGCATGGCAAGGGGACTATTTTTATCCCGGGATAAAAATGTTCATTCATCCTTTCCGTCATTTTTAGGGTTCCGAACCCAAAGGGTACCAACGGAACCCTATTACTGAGACTCCGCTGTCCGTCTGTCTGTCTGTCTGTCTGTCTGTCTCTCTGTCCGTCTGTCACCAGGTTGTATCTCATGAACCGTGATAGTTAGACGGTTGAAATTTTCACAGATGATGTATTTCTGTTGCCGCTATAACAACAAATACTAAGAACAGAACAAAGTTAAAAATTAAAGAAAAGATTAAAAAAAGTTTTTTACGATAGCGCAGCGCCATCTACCTAGCATCAAGGATGGCGCGGCGCTATCGTCGTTACCTTAATCGGAATCTCGGAAGCGGCTCCAACGGTTAAATAAAATTTAGTATACCTACAGGGGATTTCGGGGGCGATAAATCGATCTAGCTAGGAATCATTTTCAGAAAATTTTGTTTTATTCGTGTTTTCAATAATCAACTTTATTGATAATCTACTTAAAATATGACTCCCGACATCTATTGGCGAGTAGAAGTACTGAGTCAGTAAAGCAATTAAGGCCCATTTAGACGGGAGAGTTTCTCGTACGTTTCCTTACGAGAAACCATACGCTACTATCAAAAGCACTAATCGCTATAACACAATCGTATCAAAATGTATGTAAACATTTTGTATGTAAGCAAGAACTAAAATCTCGCCTGCGATTATGTCATACGAGATTCGCATATGACTTATCGCTAGGCGATAATTGCCTAAGTTTGTTAACACAACAAAAGTATAGTAAGCAGATTCTTGCTTATGAGAGTCTCGACTTGTATAAACACGATCTCGTATGACATTTTTCAAGTTCATACGAGTATCGTACAAATCGGATTGAACGGTTTTGAGTGCGAGAATCGAAATACGAGAAAATTCTGTTTAGACCGACACTATCAATATTCTATTGCGAGTCAATTGTCGCCAGAGTGGAAGAGCGAGAGGTGTGAATGTTTAGACATATAATCTTCTTTATATTCCTTCGATAATCGTATCTTCGAGACGAGAAGAGTTATTCTACTTTGATGGTCAGGTCTTACTTGGCGTTAGTATTCGTAAGATGGCGTTGTATTGAATAAGGACGCGGCTCCTGTTTTAATAATTGTTTGGATTTGACACGGTAATATAATATAATAATATCTGGATGACCGAGCTTTGCTAGCAATTTTTTTTTGTAAATCGTGTTTTATGTAATTTTTTGGCTCCCAATAATAGTCTTCTTACAAAAGAACAAACTTGGAAAAATTAATCATCACGTCTGGACTCGAACCGGGATCCTTTTGATCGCACTCCGAATGATCTCCCACCGAGCTATTGTAACAATGTAGCAATGGCGAAATTTACCTTCATATTCTAATTATATTGTAGGAGTTTTTCATTACCTGAAAACAGGGATAAATCAACTTTTTCTGAAAATGAAAACCTAGCTAGATCGATTTGTCAATTTATTACAAGAAACGTGATTTTTTTCAGCATTTTTTGCTCGATTTTATAACATATTGTAGTGTGGTACGGAATCGGAACCCTACGAGTGCAAGTCTGACTTGCACTTGGCCAGTTTATTGTAGTTGTCACAACTATTGTGTTACTTGACCGTGCTAATGGGTACAATTACCGTACTTTGTTATTATGATTGTTATTATGAATCGCGCTATTTGAACTTCTCTTGACAATAAATATTGTCAATATGAATAAATAATAAAATATCACATTTTTAATATTGATTGAGAATAATAATTAAATAAAAACAACACTATATTGTTATTATTATTATAATTTAAATTACTTCCTAATATACCTAACCTTTATGAATGTAGTACTATTACTAGAACTACTGAAACATGCACTGGGTTGCGGGTGCACGTAATAGTACGGTTGGCAACCCTACATTAATCAGGGGAATTAAACATGTGTTTTAAGTGTGACGTTCGACGTCTAGATGAAAGCTGAATGGCTCAATACCTTTGTTTTTTTTTGTAAATTCAAAGCAATAAGTTATGTTTCTTTTATATCTATAATATTTTTTATTGAATATGATCTGTTTAATGTAATTTGACGTGTGTAAGTGCAAATTTTTAATTTGCCCATATACTGAATAAATGCTTTGACTTTTGACTTTTTGACTAACGGGATATTTACCATGTTAATAGAGCATGAAAGCCTAAAAACTTATATTTTGTAGTACTTTTAAGCAAAACCGACTGGCAACATTGTTCTATTCTAAAAAGAAAATAAAACTCCAAAACGCATGCGCGATCTTTACGGTGGTGGATAAATTTAAACCCACGTCGTAAGATCGGTGATACATTTAAACCCACGTCGTAAGATCGGTGATACATTTAAACCCACGTCGTAAGATCGGTGATACATTTAAACCCACGTCGTAAGATCGGTGATAAATTTAAACCCACGTCGTAAGATCGGTGATACATTTAAACCCACGTCGTAAGATCGGTGATAAATTTAAACCCACGTCGTAAGATCGGTGATAAATTTAAACCCACGTCGTAAGATCGGTGATAAATTTCTCCTTGACAATGGTCTAATATCACAGATTTTTAGCATTTCTCGGTTATTCTTGCTTTGAAAGGGAAAAATACGTGTACTTCAAATGTCAAACGGCAAATTATACGTAAAGTTTTTAGACAATTATAAACGCCCGCTGACTTTTAATCAATTTTTATACTTTTTAATAGTAAGTAACAAAATCAAAACTCAGGGTTAAACTTCACCAAGCGTTTAAATTTTATTGTTGTATTGATCTCCTGTCAGTGGCGAAAAATAGAGGGAAATAATTTTGTCTTTCCCCCGGGGATACAGGTGGAGCTACGACATATGCAAAGCGGTGGGCAGTGACTGGAAAAGAAGAGCCGAAGTTCGGGCTCAGTGGCGCATCTTGGGAGAGGCCTACGTCCAGCAGTGGACTGATACAGGCTGATGATGATGATGAAACGTCAAGGTAAATTAATTTTTTTTTTAATGTGATAAATCCCGTATTAATATCTAAATCGCGAAAATGTAAGGTTTACAAAAAAAGTGTAAGGAGAAACTTACTGATATTCTTGATGACGAATTTACTGGTTTCATCATCAGCCTTCTGTTCCAGTTTCATAGCATCCAGCTCGCTGGAGATCTTCGGATCCTCCTCGTGTCTGCAGCGCAACCAGGCTAGCACCCTGGTGGCTTCCTGGAGGGAATGAAGGAAAAATAATTTAAAATCGTTTAAAAAACTAAGAGAACCGACTTCAAAAACTTCAACTGAAAATTACTAGCGTGGCACGCTAGTAATTTTTAGTACGAACTTTGAGGTGTTTGTCTACATATATCTGGAGATACTGGATATATCTCGACTAAAATTAAATGGGACCATCTGTGAAGTGTAACCCTTTTTAACAAAACAAGATTTTTTCAATTTGGTTCAGGCGTATTCGAGTAATTGGTGAACATACATAAAATAAAAGGTTCCTACTAATAGAAAACCCTCCTTTTGTTACGTCAGTTAATTAATATAATGTTTTTAAGTTATCTTATAAAAGGCTTATGTATGTTGTAGGTAAAGCCACTTAGTTTCTGATTTCACATGCACTGCGCTGTTAGTTACCTTGAGACATAAAATGTCCTGCTGTAATTTCACTGGACACATTGCCATTGAAACTGAAAAAAAAACTTGTTTACCACTGAATTAATTTAGCACCGTAGTGGTACCACCCCAGGCAGACTAGCATTTAGCAGAAGTCCGAACACTACAATAATGTGGCGAAAAATTCGGTTACCCTGACTTTTTAGACTTTTCGCATATATAATGTTCTAATTACTTATTAATTTCGAATTATTTGAGAGCCGATTCTCATCCCAGGCCTGGTATGGCAACATCTTTGACCACATCATCACTTACCAACAGGTGAGATAGTCAAATGCTAGCCTATAATTATACTATAAAAAAGGTCAAGTGCGAGTTGGACTCACGCACCGAGGCTGCCGTACAAACTGGTCAAACTAGGTTAAAGTACAAACTTAACTTTGTAGTTCGATCCATAGAAAATGTATTGCATTTGTAATAGTAAATTAACCTTTGTTTTGGTATTAAAATACAGATTTACGGTTTTCAGATTTATTCCTATAAAAGTGCTCCAAGACCCTTGCTTCTTGCCAAATTTCATGATTCTAGATCAACGAGCATTATACCCTATAGGTTTTCGACCCAAAACCTATAGGGTACTTCTGGTTGACCTAGAATTGTCAATTTTGGTTAAAGGCAAGCATAAGTAAAGGGAAAATCCAAAAAATAAAAGAAAGTTGAAAATTAAGGTAAATTTTGGTACTTACAAGTGTTCCCAAATATTTAATTTGCCCATTTTATGTTTACTCAGGACCTTGATTTTTATACACCTAATAGGGACTATAGACTTCAGTCTCTGGTATAAATTTCAAATTGCTAGGTCCACCCGTTCCTGAGAAAAATCGGTGGTGACACACGAACTGACGGACAAGAGAGTTAGTGATCTTAGAAGGGTTCCATTTTTTACTTTTTGACGTGCAGAACCCTAAAAATCAGACGAGTGACTTTTTTATAGGTATAAAATTATACCTATAAATATAATAAAATAAATATAGAAACATACATTAGCTCCTAACTTAGCGACGACCTACAATATAGATCAAACAAGAAAAATAAACAATAGTTAAGTAGATAAATCTTTAAACAAAGGTAAACTGCAACTAACAATAAATTTACGTATACTAATATAAAGCCACCAATATTATTACTGATTTAAATAAGGCTCTGTGCAAACGTAGACACTTTCGTGTCTTGTGTTGGATAGAAGATGCCAGTGAATCTTTTATTTTTATTTAAACTATATGAAATCAACCACTCCCTATTACCTTTATTTACCGCCGAGTACTATACACTAATATACAGTACCCAGCGGTAAAATTAATGCACTTCGAGCGAAAGAAGGACATAATCGCCTAGTTTCGGTTTTGTAGAGTGTCGTATTGAAAGAGCATTATTTACCGCCGGCTACTGTAGCTATATTTTGTGTCCATTTGCTTCCGCATAAACGGATCGCCAATCAAAAAGTATTCCGTGGAGGTAACAGGAAACTAAAAGTTGCAAGTTTTGATATAATTCTACGGCGTTGCAATAACGGACGCGTCACGATCAACAGAATCGTAAGGCGTAACGTGCGTTACCAATACAGAACGTATTGGTAACAGGCAACCGGCGTCTTCCAATTATTTTTTTATCATATAGCCTAATGTTTAAAGTGGTCAAACACCACTATTTCACTTGTTGGTAAGTGTTGATGCGTTCGAAGATGGTAGCAAGCTATGACACAGCAACTGTGGTTGCCTATGTTGTACCGTGTAGTCACTAGTTAGCAATAAGTATCCACGTTTGTTCAGCGCCTAAAATTTCTTCTCTCTATCTTATCTAATTATGTTTGCAGTTACTATTTTGAACATGTTTTAATAACTGTCATAAAGTAACAAATAATATTAATCTGCATAAATACTACGCTAGAGTTTTTAAGCTTGTTTATTTTCCGTCACATACAGACCAACACGTGGCTATTTGAATCTTCCATGCAAAAAAAGAACATTTTATAAGAGAAATGCTTGAAATTGTCAATTTATAGAACAATGAGGCCCAGTTTCACTGGTTATTGATAAAGTTTCAGACAGTTATCTGACAGATGACTTCATATAAAAAAACTGTCAAAAATATATCAAATTAGGTCCTAATCGCGCTATCAGGAACCGGCAAAACTGGCCCTAAGATATGTTTCTATACTCCAGATCTGTAACTATACGGGAAAGTGCAGGAAAAATAGAAAAATCTGTCCCCCCAAATCACAGATCCTCCGCAGTTTTTTCTGGCTGTCGGACTGTCTTACGGGGTCGAACGAGAATAATATATTATGTATTACACTTATCATATATAAATAATGTAAATAAATAAATAAAAAATAGATAAATGTAATAATTTATTGGTCTCGTTCGACCCCATAAGAAACCAAAGGGAGTAAAATATTTCGCTCATACGCGAGCAGGAGCTCGTGCTAGGAGCACAGGGAATAAACATATTGTAAAATGTATCTCTTACGTGTACACTTGTTAAATGACCTGTCAAGATTCTTTTCTTCTTCTTCTTCTTCCGCTGCTTGGCGTTTTTCAAGATTCTTTTAACACCCCTTAAGTTGAGCTCCTGTCTGCTGTTTTCCGGTAAAGCTAAAACATGAAATCCTCCAAAAAGGGTGTTAAAAGAATCTTAACAGGTCGGCAACGCGTGAGTGACAGACGTGTTGCAAGTCATAGGCGACGGTGACTATAGTCCGGCAATCACGTGCGCGACCGTCCCGCGGGGTGTCAGACGGTGGCGGGGACGAGGTACCCAAGATGTCAGCGGGTAGCGGGTGGTGTAGCGGGGAAGGGAAGCGTGTTTAGCCGTGTCACAGATTATATAATAGTCCTTGCAGCCAGTGTTATTAATATGTCTTAACTACTTGTGCTATTATTTATTTTGTGACTTAACTAAATACAGACACAATAACGGCAGGAAAAGATTGATAGAATCACTGTCAGAAAAACTACGTCAAAAATTCGCAATAATCAAGAATATCGTGCGCTTCTGCAACTCACCATCGATATGAATAAACTACTACGTCCATGTACTTACCTCGATGCAACTCACACATATTAGTTTATGAACTATACATAAGTAATATATAGGTACTTTAAGAAGTTGTTTCCAGCTTCAGTGGCGGTATTTTGTAGCCACGGGACTAATAGTTCAATTTCAACGTTATAGACTTAAATACTGAACAAATAGTATTATTCATTTTTGATTATTGTTACGGTTAAACTCACGTGCAATGGTCGACTGTATGGTAGACGTCCGACTGCCTGTTTCTAGGCAATCGGTGTCTCTCATCTTCATTGGTCAGTACGCGTGCTCCCAGCGAGCACCGCACCCGCACTGAAACGAAACCCGTTGTAGGTACCTATATCAGACAGTCGACCATTACACGTAAGTTTAACCGTAACAATAAATAAAAAGTTATAGACCTAATCTTACCTCATAGTTCCCTTTCTTGACAAGGTAGGAGGGAGACTCCGGCATCATCATGAAGACAGCCAGGTGAGCGACAGGGACGGACAGACACACCCACAGGATAGCGCGGTAAGACAGCATGTCGCCGATCACATACAAGAACAGGTTGCCGCCAGTGTGTGCGAAGATCAGCTGGAATTAGTCACTGGGGTTAAAACCACATTTGCATACCGAAGACTGACTTAGAGACTTAGTTTCCCACTGGTGGACAAGGGTACCCTTATAGCATTCCAGTAATATTTCACAGATGGTAGGAGTATATTGTATCGATGTTCCGCCTGACTTGCTATCAAGGAGAAAATGTACCTACATCCCAGGATTTAATGTACACTAATTAATGTGTGACCCAATAACATTTCATTTCTTTTCAATTAATATACATTACAGCTGCCGTGTGTGAAGCTCTTGACCGGCGTTACGTTATGCTCGCTGTAAGGCGTCCATTACACGGTAGGTTATCCGTCAATCAAACCAATCAATCATGACTTTTGCATGCAGCTATCAAAAGTATGTAAATTTCGGTCAATCACCGTCAGTCACCCCACTAGACGATTCAGTCACAGTAGTCTCATGACCACGATCAATGCAACTTGGTCGAAACGTCGAGTTAAATAAAATTAATGTTTTAGGCGCGATAAGTCCCGTATTTTCATATTTATAACTATAGGTTATCCATCGGTCACAGCCGTGATTGTCAGCAAACTGACAACAAAACCTATCGTGTAATGGACGCCTAACACATTACATTACGCCCGTAATGTAATGTGTTACAGCGAGCGTTCGTGCAGTCAGTACGGGCTTCTACTATTCATTACTAGCTGTGCCCGCGACTTCGTCCGCGTGGAATAGTGTATTTGGGTAGCATTAACTAATAAGACACATACGTATCCCATTTACACCGCACCGCACCACGCCATGCTAATCCCCTTTGAACCCCTTACAACTCTTTTTTCGCATTAAAAAGTAGACTGTGTCCTTTCTCAGGCTCTAGACTATCTGAGCACTAAATTTCATTTAAATCGGTTCAGTGGTTTTGGCGTGAAAGTGAGACAGACAGAAGAACAGAGTTACTTTCGCATTTATAATATTAATATATAATACTAGAAGTCCCCCGCGGCTACGCCCGCGTTAAAAACTCCTTTTATTTACTTAAAACTTTTCTTTTGTAAAAACGATTCTATCATTAAAGACATCAAATAAAAATTAGCCAAATTGGTTCACCTGTTTTCATGTTATCGCGTGACTAAGACAAATCAGGATTCATATTTTTAAAACCCGAAAAACCCAATAAAGCGCAATCCGAAACTATATTGATTTTCAGACTTTTTTACCCCAGTTCACTCTTTTAGGGTGGCATTTTGAAAAAGTCTGAAACTCGTATTTACTTATTTATTTACAGAAGTACTTGTGTGAAATGTCGAATAAAATGACTATCCAAAATTTGAGCCCCCGCTTCATCCCTTGAAGAGTGAATTTTGAAAAATCCTTTCTCAGCGGATACCTACGTCAAAATTTCTATCTGGATGCAAAATATCAGCGCAATCCGAAACAATATTGATTTCAGACATTGTTACTCCACTTCACCCATTTAGGAATAGAATTTCAAAAAGCCTGACACACGTATTTACTCATTTATTTACTAAACTACTTGTGTGAAGTTTCGAATATAAGAGACAATCAATTCTTGTTTCTCCATACAAACTTTGAACCCTCGTTTCATCCTCTTCAGGGATGAATTTTGGAAAACCTTTCTCAGAGGGAACTAACGTCGTAATTAATAACTATCTGCATGCCAAATTTCAGCGCAATCAGAAATAATATTGATTTTTACACTTTATTACCCCATTTCACCCTCCTAGGGGTGGAATTACAAAAAAACCTGAAACACGTGTTTACTTATTTTTTTACTGAAGCACTTGTGTGAAGTTTCGGATAGAAAAGACTATCTAATCTTGTTTCTCCATACAAACTTTCAACCCCCGTTTCATCCCCTTCGAGGGTTAATTTTGGGAAATCCTTTCAAAGAGGGATCTAACGTCGTAATAACTATCTGCATGCCAAATTTCAGCGCAATCTGAAACAATATTGATTTTACACTTTATTACCCCATTTCACCCTCTTAGGGGTGGAATTACAAAAAAACCTGAAACACGTGTTTACTTATTTTTTTACTAAAGCACTTGTGTGGAGTTTCGGATAGAAAAGACTATCTAATCTTGTTTCTCCATACAAACTTTGAACCCCCGTTTCATCCCCTTCGAGGGTCAATTTTGGAAAATCCTTTCTCAGAGGGAACTAACGTCGTAATAACTATCTGCATGCCAAATTTCAGCGCAATCCGAAACAATATTGATTTTCACACTTTATTACCCAATTTCACCCTCTTAGGGGTGGAATTAAAAAAAACCTGAAACACGTGTTTACTTATTTTTTTACTGAAGCACTTGTGTGGAGTTTCAGATAGAAAAGACTATCTAATCTTGTTTCTCCATACAAACTTTGAACCCCGTTTCATCCCCTTCGAGGGTTAATTTTGGAAAATCCTTTCTTAGTGGGAACTAACGTCGTAATAACTATTTGCATGCCAAATTTCAGCGCAATCCGAAACAATATTGATTTTACACTTTATTACCCCATTTCACCCTCTTAGGGGTGGAATTCCAAAAAAACCTGAAACACGTCTTTACTTATTTTTTTACTGAAGCACTTATGTGAAGTTTCGGATAGAAAAGACGATCTAATCTTGTTTCTCCATACAAACTTTGAACCCCCATTTCATCCACTTAAGGGGTGAATTTTGGAAAATGCTTTCTTAGTACACCTTTACGTACTAAGACAAATATACCCTCCAAATTTCAAGTCTCTACGACCAGCGGTTTAGGCTGTGCGTTGTCTGTCAGTGAGTCAGTGAGTCAGTCAGTATGTCAGGACAAAGATTCTTATAGTATTAGATATAGTAGGGATTCTGTGGTATGCGAGCAACGAGCGGCTACGAGTGCACTACAAAATGTATTATAACTCTAACTAAATTCTTAGTGTACGTGAAAGTCGCAGTATTAGCTTATATAAAAACAATATGGAAAAGACTGAACAGTTCACGATGACTTACCATACTTCCCAAAATTCCTCTAATATTAATGTCGCTGATCTCCTTGGTGTAGATGGGACAGGTGACGTAAGCTCCGGCCATGGTGATGCCGATCAGAGCTCGAGCCAATACAAATGCCCACGTCTCCATGGAAGACAGCTTCAAAACCCAGCATAGCTGTTGGAAGGAAACAGTTTGTTGACAATCACACCATAAAGTTGAGAGTTTCTGGACATGTGAGCTATTGGCCATCTCCTGATTTTAAACGGTGCGGTCTACGAATGGAACTGTGAATTTTGGAAGTTTGGCAGTGGAATTAGGCAGTGACCGAGGCGCTGGATAATCGACGATAGATCTCATTTACCTCAACACGGTAATCAGTTTGCGGTTTTATAAGTCTTCGCATATATCAGATCTAACACATACATACATACATACAATTACAATTAAAAATCAAAGATACCTAAACGTCAGGAGGTGATTCTAATTTAGCTTCCAGGATTTTACCCACACATAACATACATAGGCACTAACATTTTTCTAACAAAAAAGTACGTGCGCATTTCATAGTGACCCTCCGGTAAAGGAAAAACATCGTTAAGAAACTCCCAACCCCCGCATGGTGGTAGGATACTGTCTAGTGTCCACCTGGCCAGCTACCACCCTAAAGTTAGAAAATCTGTCGCCCAACATCTAATGTGTTGCGGCAGCTATACTTGAGAGCCAGTTCCCATTCTAGGCCTAGCGTACTCGCACATACATCCTCGACCGTATCATCACTTACCAACAGGTGAGATAGTGGTAGTAAGTGGTAACTAGCCTATAAGATATAAAGATAAACCAGCCAAGTCGAGTAGGGACTCGCCCACCGAGGCTTCCTTACCAACTTCTCAAACGAGATTAAAAGACAAACTTACTACGTAGTTCACCAACCAACCAATTGCACCAACCTTAAATAAAAAGTTTGTAATAGTAAATTCACTTTTTCTTTAATTAACTATATATTTACAGTTTTCAGATTTATTCCTATATAAGTGCTTCAGGACCTTGCTTCTTGCCATATTTCTTGATTTTAGGTCAACGGAAAGTACCCTATGGGTTTTAATTCCCGTTTAAAATGGCAAAATATTCGGAAATATGTGACATATACGGTCATATCTTATGATCGCGTTGACTTAAAGGTTTGATTTTTTCACAAACGAAAGATACCGTAGTCCTAAGTATTTGTTACAAGTTTCAATTTGATACCTCCACGCGTTCCGGAGATAAAGGGTCTTGACAGACGGACAGATGGACAGACAGACAGACGGACAACGAAGTAATCCTATAAGGGCTACTTTTTCCTTTTATGGTACGGAACCCTAAAAAAAAGAAAAACAGACGGCAAATAAAATAAAAAAAGTCATTTGGTTAATACAAATTGTCTTACAGCAGTGACGAATGACATGAACAGTAGCGTTGCTTTCCTCCCGAGGGTGTCTCCGAGGAAGGCCATCAAGAAGTCTGCAAGGATGCACACCAGGTAGCCGACCGCTGCCATCCAGGAGATCTGGAACAATGCAGTTCCATGAGTTTACATTCTTTTCACAGTCTTGAACTATTCATTATTCTGTGCAGTGGCTCACAAGGAAAAACATCGCTAAGAAACCCCTAACTCCCGCATGATGATGGGACGCTGTCTAGTGTCCGCCTGGCCAGCTACCACCCTCAAGTTAGAAAATTTGTCGCCAACACATCATCTGTTTATCCTTAAAAATCTGCGTGGAAAAGTGCATTTTGCTCACTAGCGTGGAAAGAGTTTTTAAAATTCGAACCTTTTTACTAAATATATTTTTTAACTTCCAATCCACTGAAAATGCATAAATACTTTTTCATGTCAGTGCGCCAACCTCATTTTCAGTATAACCACAATGGCCAGCACGACATCTGTATGAAAAAAATAAAAACGATTGAACACATAAAGTAAGTAAATATAGAGATTTGGGTAGCGTGGCCACACGAGATAGAAGATAGTATACTAACTATTATATAATCTGTGACATAACCATATAATGTATTTAGAACCCAGTGACACATAGCAATAAAGATCAAATTTCGTTAAGCTAAAAACGGCTAACTACTTTACTGACCCTGTAAAAGCCGGCACGGCACTGAGAGAGGGAAATATTATAGCTTTGTCCTTTTCCGTTACATGGAATAACTCCATAGTATATCTTATTTCATGTAGGATAGAGACAGAGCTACCCGCGGTCTATTCTTTTCTCTGTCTACGATTGAACATTTTCTTCTTTTTTAGGGTTCCATACCCAAAGGCTAAAACGGGACCCTATGACCCTGTCTGTCTGTCTGTCTGTCTGTCTGTCTGTCTGTCTGTCTGTCTGTCTGTCTGTCTGTCTGTCTGTCTGTCTGTCTGTCTGTCTGTCTGTCTGTCTGTCTGTCTGTCTGTCTGTCCGTCTGTCACCAGGCTACAGCTCATTAACCGTGATAGTTAGACTGTTGAAATTTTCACAGATAGTGTATTTCTGTTGTCGCTAGAACAACAAATACTAAAAACAAAATAAAGTTAAAAATTAAAGGAGGTCCCCATACAAAAAACGTGTTTTTAAACGCCATCTATCTAATTAGTTTCGGCAAAATGACATAGATGGCGCTAGTAAACGAGCCCCGTCTTTCTAGATCGCGACCAAACCAAATATTCTTGGTAATATCAATAAAATTAATCAAATATATGAGGTTGAAACTCTGTTACGTTTCGTATTGTACGGAACCCTCATTAAGTGTGCGATAAGAGACGCGATGCTGACTCGCACTTGGCCAGTTTAATTTTTAGTTTTCTTATGGCTCCACACGATTAGTGTATATAGCCAGTGTCAACTATTAAAATTGTTCACGTTTTTGTAAATTTAAGGCATAAGGTCACATTTCAGGTCAAGTTGAAGTCATAGTCCAGTCTGAATTATACCCTCAGTAAATATATGGACTTTAGTAAAGATTTTCAGTGGGATTTTGGTGTGAATTTATTACACAATTCTGGATTACCGGTATTGTATGTATATTTTTTTTTTCGTAATATCGAGTTTTTTGGATTTCTTTTGGCTCCCATTAATAGTTTTACTCACAAAGGAACTTGATAAAAATAACCGGCCAAGTGCGTGTCGGGCCACGCGTAGTGTAGGGTTCCATAATAGCCTGTTATTCAATGCAAGTCTTTACCCGTTATAAACAAGCAACTAGGTACTCCGTCTTTGTCACTTTAAAGGATTTTGTATTTGGTACAAAATTATCCAACACCCAAGTTCAACGACTATTACTGCTAAACTAATAAAGTTATCTTAACCGCTATAATTTTCCTTTAAAGTTCATGAAATGCGCTATTATCACGAATTATTCCAGATTTTTCAAGCCAGCAGTTTAGCTTTTAGAGGGGGGGACGTCCTACTGGAACAAAAATTTGCACTTTAAAGTTTAATATTTCGTAAATGGAGCATTCAATCGAAAAATGGTATTAGCAACCCTTAAATCATTTTAAAAGACCTATTCAACGATACCCCACACGATGGAGTAGACGATAAAAAATATCATCCCCACTTCTCATATAGAGGAGCAACCCTAAAAAATATATTTTTCAATATTTTATTTCAGCAGTTTGTCCGCGTAATTTATATACATACCCCCTACAAAATTACAGCTTTCTAGTATTAATGGTCTCTTAGCAAAACCTCGGACAGACAGACAGACAGACAGACAGACGGATATGACGAAACTATAAGGGTTCCTTGTCAAGACTACGGAACCGTAAAAAGGGTAAAAGTTAAAACTAATAAAGTTATCTTAACCGCTATAATTTTCCTTTAAAGTTCATGAAATGCGCTATTATCACGAATTATTCCAGATTTTTCAAGCCAGCAGTTTAGCTTTTAGAGGGGGGGACGCCCTACTGGAACAAAAATTTTCACTTTAAAGTTTAATATTTCGTAAATGGGGCATTCAATCGAAAAATGGTATTAGCAACCCTTAAATCATTTTAAAAGACCTATTCAACGGTATCCCACACGATGGAGTAGACGAAAAAAAAAAATCATCCCCACTTCTCATATAGAGGAGCAACCCAAAAAAAAATATTTTTCAACATTTTATTTCAGCAGTTTGTCCGCGTAATTTATATACATACCCCCACAAAATTACAGCTTTCTAGTATTAACGGTCTCTTAGCAAAACCTCGGACAGACAGACAGACAGACGGATATGACGAAACTATAAGGGTTCCTTGTCAGGACTACTGAACCTTAAAAAGGGAAAAATAGTCATCTCATTTGGTCTCGAACCAGGGACCTCCCGAACGCCATCCAATCGATCTTCCACCAAGCTATTATAACGTTGTCAAATGAGTCGAAATTACCCTTTGTATTCTAATGATATTGTAGCAGTTTTTCAATGCCTAAAACACGAATAAAACAACATTTTCTGAATATGCATCCTAGCTAGATCGATTTATCGCCCCCGAAATCCCTCGTATACTATCGCGTAAAAGTCCGTATATTTTCATCCCATCTATTCGAAAAGTGATGGTTTGTTCCTTGTTAAGTGCGCGAAAAACAGGTCTTTTCCGCCCTAGGGCGGAAAAGACCTGTTTTTAAATTAAAAAATTACTTTCCCGCCCTAGGGCGGGAAAGTAATTTTTTATTTATTGGCTTATGACTGTTCTTTTATAGTGCCCTGTCTAAGGAGGTTCAATAATAATATTGTACGGGAAATGTTACTGTCCTATTAAATAGAGAGCGCGCGGCGCTAATTAAGTTAAAAAAAATGCTGCAACGTCATAAAGACGGGGAAACAAATAAAAAAAAATTAAGCGCGCAAAGTGGCACGATACACATATCTTTTGGTGGCCAAGAAGAAGAAAAAAAGCGCTAGAATTATTGGCATTTTTAGTCTGTGCTCACAGACTGTCATAATAACACATTCAACCATAGAGTAGGAAATACATATAGACATGGAGGTACCGCGATACATTTGCTTGCATGGATTTAACTTCAAATAAACTGGCCAAGTGCAAGTCGGACTCGCACTCGTAGGGTTCCGTAACACAGTTAAGTATTCCACAACTATGATTTTTCGCAACTACAAAATTAACTTTGTTTTTCATAGTGTTTGTATGAAAAACAAAGTTATCTTTGCGGTCGCCATATCTCTAAAACTGCTGACTGTATCTCGTTCAAACCAATTTTCGTTGAAAGTTTTTATTGAGATCCACAGAATATATTTTTTTAGATTTTTCACTCCCATACTTTAAAAGTTAGAGGGGGGACACACATTTTACCACTTTAGACGCGCCTATCTTTCAAATGATTGACTTTGAGAAAAAATGATTTTAGGAACCACCTCAATGTCATTTTTGAAGACCTATCTATAGGTACCCCACACATATATGTTTGAAGAATTTTTTGTTTCAGTTCCATGTATGGCATGCCCCTCTTAAACTTTTATATTTTTTATTTTTGTATAAAAATCGGAAAGCGGTTTACAGAATACATCTACCTACCATGTTTCAATTCTGTAGTCCTAACAGTTTCGGAATAAAATGGCTGTGACATACGGACGGACAGACAGACAGACAGACAGACATGACGAATCTATAAGGGTTCCGTTTTTTTGCCATTCGGCTACGGAACCCTAAAAAGTGCGTAGAAGTCATAATGGATCCTAAAATGACTGCCATTGATTGTCTATTGGTCCATGGATGACCTAGATTTTTTTTTTTTTTTTATACCGAACTGGGTAGCACTTGATCACTATCTCACCTGATGTTAAGTGATGATGCGATCGATGATGTAGCGTGCTTACCCAGAATATACCTATTCACTCGCGATTTGAAGACCCCCATATTGTACTTAATCGGAAACACGGACTCAGGCAGGGTATTCCATTCCTTAGCGGTTCGTATGATGAACGAAGAAGCAAATCGCTTCATTCGGGTAGATGGTATATCCACCATAAATCGGTGGCGCCTTTTAGTGTCTCTGGATGTCCGATTATAAAATGGGGATGGTGGAATCAAATCATGCAGTTCCATTGCACACTCTCCGAAATGTATCCGATAGAAAACCGATAAACAAGCGACTTTGCGGCGATGCGCGAGACTCTGGAGTCTCTTGCTTACTAATAGGTCATCGCTGATGAGTTTTTTGACTCTCCTCTCAATAGCTTCCAGTGTCTCCAGCTGGTATTTAGCAGAACCATCCCAAAGGTGAGAACAGTACTCTATACACGACCGGACTTGTGCTTGGTAAAGATTAAGCAACTGTCCCGGTGTGAAGTACCGTCTCACCTTAGCCAAAATGCCAAGCTTTTTTGAGGCTAGCTGGGCTCTAGACTCAATATAAGAGCCGAAATTGAGAGTTGGTGTCAAAGAGATGCCAAGAAGCTCGAGATTGTTACTTATCGGAACGGACACATCCCGGAAAGTAGGAGCCAGTAGAAATGGGCTCCGTTTAGCGGAGAAAAGACACGCCTGGGTTTTCGCAGCATTGAACTTGACCAGATTGGCATCGCCCCAATCAGAGACTGCCTTCAAAGAAAAGTTCAAGCGTTCGACCATCGCTTCTCTATGAGACTGGATTTGTAATGCACTGGTTCGTGCGTTGGATGTATAACTCTCTACAACAGTGCTGTCATCTGCGTACCCAAAGATACCGGGTTTAAGCAGGTCATTAATGTGCAGCAGAGAAAGTGTTGCAGAGAGTACTGATCCTTGAGGGACTCCGGCATTTATGGCCAATTGGTCGGAAGAACAGCCATCGATGACCACTCGAATCGACCGATCCCTTAAGAAATCTGCTATCCAAACACATAAACCAGTGGGCAGGCCGTATGAAGGAAGCTTGCTAATAAGGCTACCGTGCCAAACCCTGTCGAAAGCCTTCGAGATGTCAAGAGAGACGGCCAGCGCCTCGCCGTGGTTCTCGATGGCTTCGCTCCAGATGTGCGTGGCATACGCTAGAAGATCCCCAGTAGACCGGTTTCGGCGAAACCCGTATTGTCGGTCACTGAGGAGATCGTTCACTTCTAGGTATGCCAGGAGCCTGTGGTTCAGTACACGTTCCATAGTCTTACAGAGTATGGAAGTGACTGAGATAGGCCTGTAATTGACAGGGTCTGCACGACTACCCTTTTTCGGCACGGGTTGCACGTTTGCTTGCTTCCAGGACTTAGGCACTTGACCAGTCGTCATAGACAAGCGAAAGAGGCGTGTCAAAATAGGAGCCAACTCAGGCGCACACGTCCTCAAGACTACAGCTGGTATACCGTCTGGACCACTAGCTTTGTTCACGTCTAGATTGCGCAACGCTTTGCGTACTTCAGTCTGACGAATGCGGATTTCCGACATAAACGTCCCGCAAGTCGGCAGACTAGAAGGTACAGCATTGCCAGCATCTAAACGTGAAGACTCCGCAAACAGAGTAACAAATAAATTCGCTTTCTCTTCAGCCGAGTGTGCTAGTGATCCATCGGGTTTCAGTAGTGGAGGCAGTGAGGGACGGCAGAAGTTCTCTTCGATCGACTTCGCCAGGAACCAGAACGCTTTGCTACCCGAGGGGTAAGAAGCAAGTTTGTTCCCTGTTCGGCATATGTGATCGAAGCGAGCCTTCTTGAGAGCCTTTTTGCAGGACTTGGCGGCTTTTAACTTAGCCGCCAGGCTTAGGCTTTCTTCTTTTCGCGTACATCTCTAGTCTTGCGGGTTCGAGCATCAGCCCAGGCTAAGTAAGCTTCATGTTTTGATGCTTCTGCATCTCTACATTTGGCATTAAACCATGGACGAGCTTTGCTTGACACCGGAACTTCAGAAAATGGTATGAAATACTCCATACCCTGACGTAACACTTCTGTCACAGCATCCGCGCAAGCTGAGGGATCGCTCGAAGAAAAACATACCTGCCGACAAGGATAAGACGCGAAAAAACAACGCATCTCATCCCAATCTGCTGACCTGTATCGCCACACCCACCGGGTGCCTTTTTGGCTGGGATCGGGCGGGGAGTAGACGGATACAGACTTCACCAGACAGTGTTCGGAGCTACCTAAGGGTGATGAAACCGACACCGAGTAGCGGTCTGGTTCTGTTGTCAGCAGAAGGTCCAAGCAATTGGCTGTATGGCCATCAACGTCCGGTATCCTTGTTGCTCCCTGGACCAACTGAGTGAGGTCTAGCGTTAAAGCATGCTTTCGCATCTCTCGACCAGCGTGGTCTGTGCTCTGGTATGGGTATAGCCAGTCTTGATGATGGGCGTTGAAATCCCCCAGAAGCACTAATTGAGCAGAAGGATACCTCTGTTGGGCCACATCAGCCGCCTCACTGAGGTGGTTTGTGAGCCTGTTTGTCTCCACGTCTCCGCTGTGCGAACGGTAGACACTAGCATAAAGAATTTTCTCTATGCCAGTGTCCACCAAAATCCACATGACGGAAAGTTGAGGGTCTTCAAGGTTGCGGAGACGCCGATAGCAAATGTCATCGCGGGCATACATACAAACTCCCGCCCTCGCCCTAAAGTTATGCTCTAGAACATAGCCTGGGTAGGCAAGGTACGCCGCGTCAGCTGGACATTTGATCTGCGTCTCCGTGAGGAACAGAATATGCGGTTTTTCGGTCTCAAGGTGGTGGTGGACCGAGAGGATATTGGAGTGCAAGCCTCGAATGTTTGAGAGGTGCACTTGAAGGGAGAGGACGTGCTTCCGCTGTTTAACCTTTATTCTGTGTCTGCCTTTCATTTTGTGGGGAATGAAGTTAGGTAAGGGAAACGGAAGTGGAAACGAAGCGCTAATTACCAACCCGTGATACATATTAGGTCTTTTCACCTATTGGGAACCAATCCTGGAGACCGCGGGGACGCCCGAGCCCCCCCAGAGGTGTCCATCGGGTCCTCTCGTCCGGTCGCCAACCGGCACGATGGCGCACCTCCGGGATTTTTCGCGAGATGGCGGGGCAGCCTTTCATGAGTGGCTGGCTCACTACTTGGGCCCCCAACTATCTGCGGTCGGCCAGCGGAGAACCGTGCCTCGGATCCCGCTGCTCTTCAAGATTGGCTGCCAGGTAAATTGACCTTCAATGTATCACGACTAGCTATAGTAAGCAACGCAACTGTTTCCGACCCGTTCCCCATAATGGCTTCACCAAACATTCATGCCGTAAAGCAACCGCTTGGCGGCATGGCTTTGTCTGGTGGGTGGTAACACGCCGCGGCCTAAGCCTACCACCTGAAAAGTACTGCTCTTTTGGCGCCACCCAGGGGACACGTGTAGGACATCGAGGGCTAAACCCTACGGACGCGAGCAGTAATAGTCCCCCAAAAAGATTGACACAATCCTAACAATGGACCAATGTACAATTAATGGCATACGTTTAAGGTTTAGCTATATACCTTTTTAGGGTTCCGTAGCCGAATGGCAAAAAACGGAACCCTTATAGATTCGTCATGTCTGTCTGTCTGTCTATGGATAGGTGTCTATGGATAGGTCTTCAAAAATGACATTGAGGTTCTTAAAATCATTTTTTCTCAAAGTCAATCATTTGAAAGATAGGCGCGTCTAAAGTGGTAAAATGTGTGTCCCCCCCCCCCCCCCCTCTAACTTTTAAAGTATGGGAGTGAAAAATCTAAAAAAATATATCATGTCGATCTCAATAAAAACTAACGACAAAAATTGGTTTGAACGAGATACAGTCAGCAGTTTTAGAGATAATGGTGACCGCAAAGATAACTTTGTTTTTCATACAAACACTATGAAAAACAAAGTTAATTTTGTAGTTGCGAAAAATCATAGTTATGGCATACTTAACTGTGTTACGGAACCCTACGAGTGCGAGTCCGACTTGCACTTGGCCAGTTTATTTTTGTAGGTATTTCATGTCATGTCATTATGTATAATATCTACCTATGTCAATGAGTTAAAGGTAAAATGTTTATCGGGTGAAAACTGCAATAGGTGCGAAGTTTTTATCGGAAACTGTATGTATTTATTAGTTTATTACGTTTGTTAATGTTAGTCAGCGTCTTTTAAAACATTATGCTCTTGAATTGCTATTTTATAGAGCCTTTTATCTATTCCCTTTTCTCATAGAGGGGGATGAAAAGCAGAGGGTAAAACTTGGCTGCAATATTATTTTCTCTCGGCCAACGTACTTTGGAATCCTTCGCTTCGCTCTGGATTCAAAATAGTGGCCTCACAGAAACGTACCATATTGCACCCTTGTGATAATATCTACTATTTTATTTATTTAAGTATGCTAATTGTTGTATGAACAATTCTTCGAACCTTTAGGGTCTCTAAGGTTCGGAGAATTTTTGTTGAATTGAAACTTATCTACGTAATGCCTACTCAACCGTGACGTAGATAAGTTTTTTCATGCAATAACAGGAACATGATTAGACATTTAGATGTCTCTGTTTTCGTGCGTCTAGCGTACCGAATTTTTTTTTAATCATATACGACTACTATCTTATCTGTTGGTAAGTGATGATACGGTCGAGGATGATAGCACAGTAGGTCTAGAATGAGACCTGGCTCTCAGGGATAGCCGCCGTGCGGAACATATCAGATGTTAGGCGACAGATTTTCTAAGTTTGAGGGTGGTAGCTGGCCAGACGGACACTAGATAGTGTCCTACCACCATGCTAGGGATGTGGGGTTTCTTAAAGATGTTTGTCCTTCACTGGAGGGCCACTGTGAAAAGCGCATATACATTTTTCAATAGAAAAATCTATTGGTGCACTGCGGGAATTGAACTCGGTAGGTACCTCTGGCGTCAACGCCGATAATTCTCGCACTACACCAATGAGCCCTCAAAAAAATGTCGGTAGGCAGACGTACCCACAAACTTTTGACCACGCTCCTAAATTCCAAGAGCTGAATCCAATTAGTGGTCAGCCTAAGCGTGAAAATCTCTACTTGCTACTAACCGTTCACCTTATTATTTTTTAAGCAACTGCAACAGGCGTAGAAACAAGTGAATATGGTAATATTCAGAAGGAATATTTATCTCGATTCGAAAACGTTCTTCATATATTAAACCTAAGATTCCAAAAATTCTGGCTGATCAACGACTACATATTCAGTTGGTCGTCGCTAAAGAAAGAACTAGATCAAGACATGGAATATGTTGATACTAAATTGTATTTAATCGTTGAAGCCGCTTCCGAGATTCAGATTAAGGTAAAGACGATAGCGCCATCTTTGATGCTAGCTAGATGGCGCGGCGCTATCGTAAAAAACTTTTTTTAAACTTTTCTTTAATTTTTAACTTTGTTCTGTTCTTAGTATTTGTTGTTATAGCGGCAACAGAAATACATCATCTGTGAACATTTCAACCGTCTAACATTCACATTTTAACCGTCAACCTTCATGAGGTACAGCCTGGTGACAGACGGACAGACAGAGAGACAGACGGACAGCGGAGTCTCAGTAATAGGGTTCCGTTGGTACCCTTTGGGTTCGGAACCCTAAAAATGGGAAAGCCCCCGGAGAGGATGAAATTACAACGGAGCTCTTAAAAGCTGGTGGAACTCCAGCGCTTGTACAGCTGCAGCGTGTATTTAATTCCGTCCTCTCTTCGGGGAGAATTACAAGGCAAAAAGGAGACAAGACCAACTTAAAGAACTATCGACCCATTTCACTCTTGAGTCACGTCTATAAGCTATTTTCGAGAGTCATCACAAATCGTCTCGCGCTTAGACTCGACGAGTTTCAGCCCCCTGAACAGGCTGGGTTTTGAGGAGGATACATGTTATACAGAAGACCGGATAGTATAACCAGCCCCTGTGCCTTGCGTTTGTGGACTATGAGAAAGCTTTTGACTCTGTAGAAACCTGGTCTGTTCTGGAGTCTCTGCAACGGTGCCAAGTTTATTGGCGATACGTCCAAGTACTGAGAGGCCTGTATGACGCCGCGACTATGACCACCCAAGTACAAAATCAGCAGACCAAACATATCCCCTTACATAGAGTAGTGAGACAAGGAGACGTTATTTCCCCCAAATTGTTCACTACCACTCTGGAGGATATGTTCAAGACGCTGAATTGGAAAGGACCGGGCATAAATATAAACTTCGAGCACCTCTCACTCTTGAGGTTTGCGGACGATATCGTCATCATGGCTGAAACCGTGCAGGACTTGCAATACATGCTGACCACCCTCGCTGATTCTTCTGCACGCATCGGTCTCCGGATGAACTTGGATAAGACCAAGATCATGTTCAACGAATATGTTATCGGAACCGATTGCCCTTAACGGAGTTCCTCTCGAAGTTGTTCATGAGTACGTCTACCTTGGGCATATCTTGCAATTGGTTAGAAATAACTTTGAGAAGGAAGCTCAGAAGGATACAGCAGGGATGGGCAGCATTTGAAAAACTTCGTCGAGTCATCTCATCGCCCATACCGCAAAGCCTAAAGACGAAAGTCTTTAACGAGTGCGTCCTACCTGTTGTTACTTACGGAGCCGAGACGTAGACAAAGACAGTGCGACTAGATCACCAATTCAAAGTCGCTCAGCGAGCTATGGAGAGAGCTATGCTAGGAGTCTCTCTTAAGGATCGTATTCGAACTGAAGTCATCCGTCAAAGAACAAAAGTTATAGACATAGCTCAAAGGATTAGCAAGATGAAGTGGCAGGGGGCTGATCACATCTCGTATCTCATCACTGTCGTAGAACCGATAACCGGTGTGGTAGATGTATTCTAAAGTGGAGACCGCGGCTCGGTAAACGTAGTGTACGACGCCCTCCAGCTAGGTAGAGCGATGATATACGCAAGCTGGCGGGCAGCGGTTGGAAACATAGAGCTGAAGATCGAGCTCAGTGTCGTGCCATAGGTGAGGCCTATGTTCAGCAGTGGACAGAGATAGGCTGATGATGATGATGATGAATAACTATATGCATATATGTATATATGCAAATTTTAAAATATATTAATAGTACATAGGATTTCTTTTATCGCGGACAATGGCGCAGGGCGCAGTAAGATGATGCAATTATGATTAACAAACAATCTGACCATAAAAACAGCCGCATGATTATTATTTATTCGTAGGCTTAAGGCCGATTTATATATTAATAAATATAAATACTAATTCATCAGTATAGGATGGGCGTTGTAAGCAACGCTACACTGATGAGGTTTATGAATCGACTATTTACACTTTAAGTGTAAGTAAAACAATGTAACTAACCCATATATTATTATGTTACTCTTTAAACTAACCTCACTATCTGAGAGCGGGGTTCCTCTGGGCGAGTCTTTTGATTGTAGCAGCAATGACATGGGTGACATCCATCCTATACTCATGCCATACGCAAACGCCGGCAGGTTGACTGTAACAAAAATAATATTATTTACATTGAATACCCTTGGAATAAACATATATTCAGAAGGGAGGGATTTGTAGGAGTAACCATAATTTTAAAAAAATGTTTTTATCGACAAAACCACCCACTATTTGTTCCACGCCACCACCCATGATCGACAACCATTTTAGTTTTTAGGTTTCGTAGCGGAATTGCAAAAAACGGTACCCTTATAGATTCGTCATGTCTGTCGGTCCGTATGTCACAGCGTAATATATAAGTAACTATTATATGAATAACGTAATAAGATCGTTTAAAACTAAAAGAACCGACTTCAAATGCCGCGCTATTAATTTTCTGTACCAAGTTTGAGGTGTTTATCTCCATATCTCTGGAGATACTTATCAGATCTCGATGAAATTACAATGGGACCACCTCGGAAATGTACCCTACTGATAAAAAAAAGAATCATTCGAATCGTTTCACAATTGACGGACTAATCGCGTAACATACATATTTAAAAAAACATACAGACGAATTGAGAACCTCCTCCTTCATCTATACTCCTCTTTCGAAGTGGGTTGAAAATCGATTTTTCCTTAAAACTTCCACACACAATCTGTTTATAAGACAATTTGGTAAGTTTATTTAAATCTTATAGGCGTCGAACCATTATCTCGCCTGGTGGTAAACGATGATATGGCGAATATAATGGACTCGCTATACATAGAATACTCTGACTCTCAAGGGCAGTGTGCTGCCGGAACACTGTAAGGTTATGGCGGCAGATTTTCTCCTTGATGGTGGTAGATACTTTTTGGTAGCAAGTCAGGTGAAACATCGATTATACTCCTACCACCTGCGTACGAACAGCGACCTCTAGCTTCGAGGCCAAGCATATATCCAATACTTCAACAAAATACAAAATATAATATTATGTAGTTATAAAACAATTTAATGTTTTATTTTTTAACCGACTTCACAAAAACGGAGGAGGTTCTCAATTCGCCGGAATCGTTTTTTATTTATTAATTACTGTATATTTACCGATAACTGGAACACGCCTGAACTATTTGAAAAAATATTCTTTGTATGAAAGGGAAATATTCTTTGTTTTTTTTATTTATTTTTTTTTTATACTCCCCGGGTGATCCCATTTAAATGTCATCGAGATATGTTCAGTTTCTCCAGAGATATGGAGATAAACATCTCAAACTATGTACTGTAAATAATAAGCGCGACGTTTGATTTGAAGTCGGTTCTTTTAGGCTGAGTTGCACCATCTTACTTTAACTATAAAAAACTCCAAAAACAAGTCAAACTCCATAGAATAATATCGTTTAAAAACTAAAAAAAAGAACCGACTTCAATGCCGCGCTATTCATTTTCAGTACCAATTTTGAGATGTTTATCTCAATATCTCTGGAGATACTTATCAGACCTCAATAAAATTACCATGGTACCACACTTGGGATATCTCCTTTTGAACAAAAAAATAATAATCAAAATCGGTTCATAAATGACGAAGTCATCCGCGAACAAACATAAAAAAATATATCTTCTAATACTATAAGAATCTTTGTCCTGACATACTGACTGACTGACTCACTGACAGACAACGCACAGCCTAAACCGCTGGTCGAAGAGACTTGAAATTTGGAGGGTATATTTGTCTTAGTATGTAAGGGTGTACTAAGAAAGGATTTTTCAAAATTCACCCCTTAAAGGGATGAAATGGGGGTTCAAAGTTTGTATGGAGAAACAAGATTAGATAGTATTTTCTATCCGAAACTTCACACAAGTGCTTCAGTAAAAAAATAAGTAAATACGTGTTTCAGGTTTTTTTGAAATTCCATCCCTAAGAGGGTGAAATGGGGTAACAAAGTGTGAAAATCAATATTTTTTCGGATTGCGCTGAAATTTGGCATGCAGATAATTATTACAACGTTAGTTACCTTTAAAAAAGGATTTTTCAAAATTCACCCCTGAAGGAGATGAAACGGGTTTCAAAGTTTGTATGGAGAAACAAGATTAGATAGTCTTTTCTATTCGTAACTTCATACAAGTGCTCAAGTAATAAAAATAAGTAAATACGTGTTTCGGTTTTTTTTTAATCCATCCCTAAGGGGTTGAAATGGGGGTAACAAAGTGTAAAAATCAATATTGTTTCGGATTGCGTTGAAATTTGGCATGCAGACTTATTACGAAGTTAGTTCCCTCTGAGAAAGTATTTTCCAAAATTCACCCCTGAAAGGGATGAAACGGGGGTTCAAAGTTTGTGTGGAGAAACAAGATTAGATAGTCTTTTCTATTCGAAACTTCATACAAGTGCTCCAGTAGAAAAATAAATAAATACGTGTTTCAGTTTTTTTTTAATTACACCCCTAAGAGGGTGAAATGGGGTAACAAAGTGTGAAAATCAATATTATTTCGGATTGCGCTGAAATTTGGCATGCAGATAGTTATTACAACGTTAGTGCCCTCTGAGAAAGGATTTTCCAAAATTCACCCCTGAAAGGGATGAAACGGGGGTTCAAAGTTTGTATGGAGAAACAAGATTAGATAGTCTTTTATATTTGAAACATAACACAAGTACTTAAGTAAGTAAATACGTGTTTCATGCTGTTTCGAAATTCCACCCCTAAAAGGGTGAAGAGGGGTAACAAAGTCTGAAATCAATATTGTTTCGGATTGCGCTGAAATTTGGCATGCAGATAGTTAGTTATTTTGACATAGGTTAAGAAATAATTTTTCAAAATTCACTCTTCAAGGGGATGAAGCGGGGGTTCAAAGTTTGGATAGTCATTTTATTCGATATTTCACACAAGTACTTCTGTAAATAAATACGTAAATACGAGTTTCAGACTTTTTCAAAATGCTACCCTAACAGGATAAACTGTGGTAACAAAGTCTAAAAATCAATATTGTTTCGGATTGCGCTGAAATTTAGAATGCAGATAGTTATTATGACGTAGGTATCCGCTCAGAAAGATTTTCTAAGAATTCCTCCCGGATACGGAACGGGGAATCATAGTTTGTATGGCGAAACAAGATGAGATAAAGTACGTGTGTAGGATTTTTTTAAATGGGGTAGGCAACAAAGTCTGAAACTTTGGGTTTTTCGGGTTTTATAAATATGAATCCTGAATTGCCTTAGTCACGCGATACCATGAAAACGGGTGAACCGATTTGGCTAATTCTTTTTTGATGTCTTTATTGATAGAATCGTTTTTACAAAAGAAAAGTTTTAAGTAAAGAAAATAAGTTTTTAACGCGGGCGAAGCCGTGGGACACTTCTAGTATATATATATATATATATATACGGTCGAATTGAGAAACCTCCTCCTTATTTTGAAGTCGGTTAAAAACACCGTTTATAGTTGTAGTTATGGTTAATATAAGATGCAACGTTCGTTAATATCATATACGTGCATCTCAGCCTAAGTTTTAAAAAAATCTTAAACTATCTCATAAATATACATTTTTAGGGTTCCGTACCCAAAGGGTAAAACGGGACCCTATTACTAAGACTCCGCTGTCCGTCTGTCTGTCTGTCTGTCTGTCTGTCTGTCACCAGGCTGTATCTCATGAATCGTGATAGTTAGACAGTTGAAATTTTCACAGATGATGTATTTCTGTTGCCGCTATAACAACAAATACTAAAAACAGAATAAAGTTAAAAATAATAGAGGGCCCCCATACAAGAAACGTGTTTTCTTCGGCATTTCACGCCATCTATGAACGCTTAGTTAGGTAAACTTCCCTAACTCCTTTGTTAGACGTTAGATGGCGTTATAAGAAATACAATGTTTATTTATTATTATTTTTTGCTGGCGAAAAATAATAGTGGTATGTTTTGCTCGATCTTATAAAATACTGTAGTGTGGTACGGAACCCTACTAGTGCGAGTCCGACTTGCACTTGGCCAGTTTATTTTATTTATTAATAACTATCTGCATAGATAAATGTTGATTCGTGCAAATATAAGTAGGTATTCGGTTTTTTAATATAAAATAAAAGAAAAAATAAATAATAATTAAATAAATAAAATAAAATTTTTATATTTTAAGTACTACTTATTGTAGTTTATATAATTTTGATATTGTCATTCGGTAATTGTTAAGTTGTTTAAATAAATGTCTAAATTTAATAATAACTTAAAAATAACTTACTCAGCACGGCACAAATAACTTGATTCACGACACTCCCTTCCTCAAATAGGTAGTAGTACTTATGGGCCCGCATTTTTATTAAACTATCAGACACTAATAACACACAATTTTTAAAAACACTACGGACTAACGCTTTAAGCCATTAAAATTTAAATAAGATACTGTGAAAGTGCATTTTAAATAATTTAAAATTGTTATATATTTTTCTAAGGTACTTTACGACAAAGTATTTTATTTGTATTGAGTTATGGCATTTTTTGTCTTAATAGTAAATCTATTAACATCGCGCGTGCTTTCCGCAGCGCGAGGTGGTTTCATCTATTAATTTTATTCAGCGGACGGCCGATATCATAGTACAAAATACGAATGGGGACAAAAGTTCACTTATAAGAACGTGTTACTTTGCTTTGTTTAAACTTGCTTTGATTCATCATCATCATAATCAGACTGTGTCAGTCCACTGCTGGACGTAGGCCTCTCCCAAGACACGCCACTGAGCCCGATCTTCGGCTCATTGGGAGGGATATGCCCTAATCGCCAAGCTGGGCAGACGGATTGTATTTAGCTACGCCATAATTTGAAATGGTTATACCGCCACTTGTCGGTCGCCAGAGCCTCGTTTGTTGGTCAGCAGGATGCACCACCAGGTGAGGTTGGCTGGGAGCACTGAGGTGGTATTTGTGCTCCCTTACATCCTTAAATTTTTTTACATGCTTTGATTAGAAAATATATATTACAGACTAGATTTACGTACATTATTCATTCATTATCAGCCAATTTCCGTCCACTGCTGGACATAGGCCTTTACTATGGCACGTCACTGAGCTCGATCTTCAGCTATTCGTTTCCAACCCACAGATTACTATGTGTATACTATTCCAACCGCCGCCAGCCAGCTTGCATATATCATCGCTCCACCTAGCTAGAGGGCGTCCTACACTACGTTTGCCGAGCCGTGGTCTCCACTCTAGAACACGTCTACCTCAACGTTTATCGGTTCTACAACAGATGTGACCAGCCCACTGCCACTTCAGCTTACTAGTAAAATTTGTTTTAATTAATAAAGTAATTTTTTTTTTCTGGTATTTCAATAACATCTTGAATGGGATGACACGCTTGTTAAAGTTAATAAATAGTACGGTCAAAATATACAAGTTTACAATAACTCACAAACTGCAAAAAAATGTTACGAATGTTGGGAACACCATCCTACTTATTATAAAGACAAAAGTTTGTGTGTGTGTTTGTGTGTGTGTTTGTTACTTCTTCCCGCTAAAACTGCTCAACTGATTGAGCTGAAATTGTGTATGTAGCCCATAGGATAAGGTTACTTTTTATCCAGACATTCTCACACCGACTACCAAACTTTCCCACGGGAACGATGATAATGATTTATTTATTTACTATACTTTAAATATAACATAACAGATACTTAAACCTAAAGCGTTATATCTAATACTCACAATAAAAAAAAACAATTATACTTATATCTATTTACATAAATTATATCTACGAATAATATCGTTTAAAAACTAAAAAAGAACCGACTTCAATGCCGCGCTATTCAATTTCAGTACCAATTTTGAGATGTTTATCTCAATATCTCTGGAGATACTTATCATACCTCGATGAAATTACCATGGTACCACATTTCCTTTCGAACAAAAAAAGAATAATCAAAATCGGTTCATAAACGACGAAGTTATCCGCGAACAAACATAAAAAAAAATAAAAATAAAATAAAAAATATATATATACGGTCGAATTGAGAAACCTCCTCCTTTTTTTGAAGTCGGTTAAAAATAGTAAAAAATTATAAATCAAAACATTAACGAAAAATAAAATTATCACACATATAAAACAATAAGAGAATAATATACATAATTACCACATGAGCACAGAATAATGAATAGTACAAGTGACATGAGTAAAGAAGTAATTACAGAGTAACTCTTTCGCTGTATTGGCGACAAATTCTTTGCACCGCTATCCATCTGTCCGTCAAGACGTCAGTCTGAGGAAATACGGTGACAAGCTCATTTAGATGCCTCTGTGTTCTTACTATGGGGGAGTTCTGGCGAGCTGCGGTGCGCGCGGGCTCGGGCGCGAACAGTGGCACGCGGCCGGCGCGGAATCGTGCACGCTGCTCTGGTACGTATAGTCGACTCGCTTCGCTCAGTAGCTCAGTGCTTTGTAAGCGCCCATGCAGGCCTGTCGCACTCCGCGCTGTAGCTATGAAACTACAAGTACCTCCGCGCACCCGCTAGGGTCCAAGTTCAGTCAGATAAGTGTCACGCGCGCTCTCGATCGGCCGCGCGCCTTACTTGTACCTACCTCAATATTATATTCCTTGCTTCATATAGTAACTGTAAAGAATAACTATGTAAAAAGCAAAGAATGTCACACATAAAATGGTAGGTAGGTATAAATCAGCTGAGTTTCATGTTACAAGGGAATTCACGTAATGATCTTTAGGGAATTTCTATCGACATTACATTTTGCTTTATTTAGTTAGTTCTAAGATAAATAAATAGGGTAGGTACCTACTAACGTTTACTTCAATTTTCCTTTTTTTCTTTCTTAATGATTTTGTCGTGTCATACGATAGTCAGATTTTTATAATCGGAGAGTTAATGTAATTAAAGTACTTATAGATCTCAGATCACTGAGATTCACTGAGATCTGATAAGTATCTCCAGAGATATGACGATAAACGTCTCAAACTTGCTACTGAAATTGACTCGCGGGGCATGGAAGTCGGTGTTTTAGTTTTTAATCTACTTCACAAAAACGGAGGAGGTTCTCAATTCGACGGTTTTTAGGGTTCCGTACCCAAAGGGTACCAACGGAACCCTATTACTGAGACTCCGCTGTCCGTCTGTCTGTCTGTCTGTCTGTCCGTCTGTCACCAAGCTGTATCTCATGAACCGTGATAGACAGTTGAAATTTTCACAGATGATGTATTTCTGTTACCGCTATAACAACAAATACTAAAAACAGAATAAAGTTAAAGATAATAGAGGGTCCCCATACAAGAAACGTGTTTTCTTCGGCTTTTCACGCCATCTATGAACGCTTAGTTAGGTAAACGTCCCATAGATGGCGTTATATTGAAATAACGATCCCTAACACCTTTGTTAGACGTTAGAAGGCGTTATAAGAAACGAAATGTTTATTAATTATTATTTTTTGCTGGCGAATAATGATAGTGGTATTTTTTGCTCGATCTTATAAAGTACTGTAGTGTGGTCCGGAACTCTACGAGTGCGAGTCCGACTTGCACTTGGCCAGTTTATTTAAATGTTTGTGACCTCAGAACTCTGTCAGATCTTAACCGATTTGAAATTGAAAATTATTTTTTAGGGTTCCGTAGTCCTGATAAGGAACCCTTATATTTTCGTCATGTCCGTCTGTCTGTCTGTCTGTGTGTCTGTCTGTCTGTCCAAGGTTTTGCTAGGAGACCGTTAGTACTAGAAAGCTGAAATTGTGTAGGTATGTGTGTATATCAATAACGCCGACAAAATGGTGAAATAAAATATTGTTTTTTTTTTAAATATATTTTTTTTATTTTGATATTCAACTATTACAAAATAAAGTTTTCCTAGAATGAATAAAATACATACAGTAGAGTCCGTTTATAATGACATCGAAAGGAACTGACAAACAAGTCATAATAAGCGGACGTCATACAAAGCGTTTTGTGAAATGAAAAACCTTTTTTATGTAAATATGAATGTACTTAAGTAGTTCAATACATAAACATAGTTCAAAACAAAAACGAGCCACGTGCCGAACGTCGTCGGGAAACAACGAACATTACCGAAGGTGTACAGAATCATGTCGGTCATTATAACCGGACATAATTTACATTTTTGTATTAAAAATGGGTCATAATAAGCGACATGTCACTGTAAGGGAAGTGGGAAGTCATTATATCCGACTATTTATAAAGAATTTCATATGAAAACCAAACTTCGTAGTATAGTTACGTCATAATAACCGGTTGGTCAATATAGGCGGAGTCATAATAAACGGATTCTACTGTAATTATTTTTGGTCGAAAAAGTGAGTCGGCTCCTACACGATTATAATGTTACAATTCAAACAACCTACGATTCTAGGCAAGTGATACTATTTATAGATTTAAAAAACGGGAATTTAACGTGACTTACGCGATGTCGATATAGCGATCGACATATGTTTCGGCCTCATCCGGAGGCCTTCTTACTTCCTTGCCTTCTTCTTCGAGTACATACTGACAAGTGGGTATTTTAAGTGGCGCGGTGAATTTTATATTCAGACGGAAGGTGTGGCCATGGGTTCTCTTATAGCTCCAGTAGTTGCGAATATTTTTATGGAGTGGTTCGAGACATCGGCACTACGCGACATATCTTTTAGACCGAGATACTGGTGGCGATATGTGGATGACGTGTTTGCTATTTTACATAAGGACCATGTAACACCCTTATTAGAACATCTAAATAGCAAACATCCGATGATCACTTTCACTGTCGAACGAGAAATAGAGGGCGCGTTGCCGTTTCTTGACGTGTTACTCAAGCGACAACAGAATGGACATCTCTCACACACAGTGTACCGCAAGAGTACGCATACAGACCGGTACTTGAGAGCCCCCCCATCCCATCACCATCCCGCCCATCTAGCGTCGTTGCCTCGGACACTTATCAACAGAGCGCTGAGATTATGTGACCCACAACATGTAGACACGGAACTCGCGCATGTGAAGGCGGTGTTAGAGGCAAACGGATACAGCTGGAAGCAGAGTAATCGGATTGCGAACAACTCCACAAAGTGCCGAATAACATCGGTTGAGAGAGCAGCAACGTACCTACCATACGTCAAGGGGGTCACGGACAAAATTGGACACTTGTTACGCCGAAGATATAGCATCAAGACGATATTCCGCCCCCTCTCACGTGTCAGGCAATTGTTGCGCTCTCCAAGGGATAAGGATCCCCTAGGAGCTCCTGGGGTCTACGTCGTTCCTTGCGACTGTGGTGCAAGCTACGTAGGCGAGACCAGAAGAAACGTGTCCACAAGACTCAAAGAACACATTGCTTCCATGAAGAACGTGGACAGCGGTAGCTCGGCGGTTACAGAGCACGCTCTCACATCTGGGACGACGCACTACATCAGATTTGACAAGGCACGGATTTTGGCGCGTGAAAAGTACTTTGTACCCCGCAAAATCCGAGAAGCCATTGAGATCAGTCGTCGTCGTAACTTCAACAGAGACAGAGGGTACCTGTCACATACGTGGAAAACCGTTCTTCATGGAAAGCACGTCACCAGTGGCAACAGTGAGGAGGACACCTTGAGTTCCGTCTGCCGGTTGGATGAGGTTTCGTCTGAAGTAAACAGCAGTGATGAAGACGAAGCCCTCCAACCTAATCCCGCGCCTCCACTATGTACACCGCATCATCACCCCCCACCAACACCACAACCACCGCCGCCGCCGCCCGCTCCGTCCGCCCGCGCTGCACGAGCAGCGGCCCGCAGTGCGAGGTTGAACGCGTCGGCGAGCGCCCCGCACTCAAGATCCTGAAGAAGGCCTCCGGATGAGGCCGAAACATATGTCGATCGCTATATCGACATCGCGTAAGTCACGTTAAATTCCCGTTTTTTAAATCTATAAGTTTAAAATGAACGTGAGTTTTTATTATAAAAGTGATACTATTGTCGCGTTATTTAACTTACGCAATCTAAAACTTTACTCAATTTTAATTGAACGTCACGTATTTTAGTTTAACTGTAGTACTTTTATCCTACCTCGACATTAAACATTAATGTAGTACTTATTATCAGTAATGTACTCATTACATTGTTCTACGAGTATTCTTCTACCAATTAAAGGCTTACAAGTTTTCTCATAACATTCAACCCTATAGTAAAGGCCGCGAGTTGACCGAGTTATTCAGACTCTCGCTGTGCGGACTTACGGTGCATTTTACTGTGCGCAACACGCGGTTCATAGTTACTATTAGTTGATACTGTGGCGCAAATTCAAGGTCGCACCCGAGGCGTGAAGCGCCTTTTGAACGTTACTAGCGTTGTAACTAGGTTTAATCTCGCATTTTTGCTCTCAGGGAGTGCAATTATTCTGTGGCCCATGCAATATACGTAGCACCGTCAGAATTTGATCTACCAATCTGCGACTTTCTAAAGTGGTAAATCCCAACGTCCCAATAATAAACTTAGTTGGATACATAAATGGATAATATCCGATTTTTTTCTGATACAGAAACCTTACAAAGCGTTTTTGTACTTTTTCAATCATTAGGGAATAGCTCGCTTCGTGAGGGTTCCAAACGCAGGCACTTGACTTGATTTTAGTTCGAACAAGCGTAGTATAAAGCAATACGATAGCCTTCATATTAGTAAATTCTCTGCAGTTACGTGTAACAAATCCAAGTCTTTTAAAGCAATCAGCTGCTAGAGTTCGCATGTGGATGTGGAATGTAAGTTTGGTGTCGAATATAAAGCCTAAGTCTTTAACTATTTCATTTCTGGTAATTGAGTTGCCGTTCAGATCGTATAGAGATGTAAGGCACTGTGATGATTTTGTAAAGGTCATAACTGAGCATTTGGCTATGTTAAGAAATAGTTTATTTCTCTCGCTCCATAAAAGTATTGCATCCAAGTCTTGTTATAGAGCATCAGCATCGTATTGGGACTTAACCGCCTTATAAATTTTTAGGTCATCTGCGTAAAATAGACATTTTGTATGAGTCACATATTCTGGTAAATCGTTAACCATAATCGAGAATAGCAATGGTCCTAAGGACGAGCCTTGGCTCACTCCTGATCTAGTGTGGTATGGTAATGAATTATAGCAGCCTAGACGGACAAATTGTTGGCGGTCACGCAAATAGCTCGAAAAAAGTACAAGAAGTTGGGGAGCAAAACCAACTATGCTGAGTTTATCTAGAAGCACAACATTGTCCACCTAGTCAAAGGCTTTCCTAAAATCTAGATAAACTACGTCTACTTGGTTCTTTTGATCTATATTTTTTTAGATGTAGTCTACCAATGTCAGGAGGTTAGAGTTTACTGAACGGTTTTTTCTAAATGCGTGTTGCGCGTCACAGAAATGAGGTTCAAGCTGCTTATATATGCTATTGTGGAGCAGACTCTCAAATATCTTACCAAATGCTGGAAGGATTGCAATAGGCCTGTAATTTTCTACCAAGTTTTTATCGCCAGATTTAAAGATTGGAGTGACTCGAGACTTTTTCCACATTTGTGGATAGATGCCAGTTTTTAATGAGAGGTTAAATATGTGTGCTAACGGCTCGGACAGTTGTTGTTTAAGTGCCTTTATAATATACGGGGGAACATTGTCAGGCCCTACTGAGCCTCTTGGTTTTATTTTATCTATGTGTAAGGCTATGTCATAAGTAAGAAAGTATTTAATATTTATAAGGTTACTACATTGTGCGGACTCTACTGTTTTAGCATCTAAATTTGGTACATTTGGGAGAAACACGCTACTGAAGTAATCGGCAAAGGCAGTGGCCGCAGCTTGGTTGTCATATTTAATGCCCTTATATGTTATGCTGGGGTCAAAGCCACCCTTGGTTTTTAAGTTTCTTATGTGTTTCCAGAATGCAGTAGGATTTAAAGTTAGTTCTTTCTTTCTACGCGGGCTACGCGGGTAAAACCGCGGGGCACAGCTAGTTATAAATCAAATGTGGAAAATATCCATCGAACCACATCTGCAAAAAAAAATATTCGAAGACAAAGTTTGCAAATATTGGTTTTTGTCATATCATAAGAATAGGTCAAAGCTTGATTGTAGATCTTTCTTTAGATTATCTTTCTAAAAAAGGCTCATAGCTGTATTCCTCAATATCATTATTTCTGAGATATAACCAGATAAGTACCTCGAATTCACTAAATATAACATAGTGAATGCGAGGTCTGTGGAGGGCCCAGTGGCGCAGTGGTTGGCTTACATGCCAGAGGTAGTGGGCTCAAATCCCCGCCGTGCACTTACGAAATTTTCCATAGAAAAAAATGTGTACATTTCACTGTGGCCCTCCGGTGAAGGAAAACATCGTTAAGAAACCCCATGACGGTACCCCAGCATGATGGTCTAGGACACTGTCTAGTGTCCGCCTGGCCAGCTACCACCCCCAAGTTAGAAAATCTGTCGCCAAACATCTAATCTGTTCCGGCAGCTATCCATAAGAGCCAGTTCCCATTTTAGGCCTAGCTAGCTACTATCCTCGACCGCATCATCACTTCATAATATTACACACAGGGGAGATAGTGGTCAAACGCTATGATATAATGCTAAAAAAATCTTTGATTCAACTTTTTCATTCTCTCAGCTAAAGTTGTCCTACAGAAAGATATCAAAATAGTTTGCTGAGCACGGTTGTATTGGTTTTGAAATGCTTTTGTAAATTTTATATCTGTTTCTAATCAAAAAATCATACAACTTTACATTCATTTATAACATCCATTTAAACAAAATAAATACAAACAGTCACTCAAATTAAAATATCAATGTTAGGGATATTTTTAATCGTATACATAGATGAACAAGTCGTAAATTACAGTAAACCTTATTTACAACATGGTATGATACACTTTCGTAGTAGGTACATTGTGTTTAAATTTGCATATAAGATATTGTGACAGTACCTAAGTCTGAGTCTATATTATATAACTGTGCTATAACCGCACGTATAGACCGTGTACATATACCTATAACCGCACGTATAGACCGTGTACATATACCTATAACCGCACGTATAGACCGTGTACATATACCTATAACCGCACGTATAGACTGTGTACATATACCATACTAGCTGATACCCGTGACTTCGTTCACGTACACCAAGAATTTAGTAGCCTATGTTCATCCTCATGCTATAAAGTATCTCCTTGTTAAATTTCAGTAAGATCGGAGTAACAAACGGACAGAGTGATAGAGTTACAAACGTTATTTACCGTATATACCGTTATAGTATACATACATGTTACTGACTGATTTGACTATGGGACGTATCTAAAACCTTACCATTATGTGTTACTGGACTTTTCAGTTTTAAAAATGCCGATTTACGTCCCGAGATATTTTTTGTCGAACTTGCGCCACTTAACTAATTTTTTCGTGGATTTTTCATAGAAGATAAGTTATTTTGTAATAAGCATCAACAAAACCTATGTTACAAAACAAAATGGGTCGTATCAGAGGACTGATTGTTAATTTTTGATTGTTTGTTACACACGTCAAACTTATAACACCCCTTCTGTTTGCGTCGAGGGTTAATGAATATATCCCGTTTATAATACCTACAACAAATACCTACTAATATAATATCATCAATGACACAGCAGTGTCACAAGTCGTTAGGTCATTTTGTAAACATTGTTCACAAATACCAACTAACGCCTGAAACACTTTAACTGATTAATGGCTTAATGAATAGGTCTAGCTTTCTATTTCATTGTATCCAATACTCCAAACACATTCATAAAGTTTGTTCGTCTCTAAAATGAAAACATTCAAATCAATATTCACAAAAAACAAAACGGTATATCCGAGAAGAGTTGAAGTTTTGATCGATAATAAATTAGAAGAAGACTTTGAGAAAATAGTTCGACCATTCAGTATTCTGCAAGTCGTGTCCTTCAATTACAGATATGTTATAATTTACGGTTTCATCGTGTCTAATACAAATTTTGTTACTTTTCTAAATATCTTGGGATGTTTTGCATTTGTCACTTGTTTTTTATACACATTCGCTCTTGACTTGACAAGGCCCGATTTCAATTTGTATAGATCAATTTTCGATTTTATGACAGTTTGCAGTTCCATTATTTATACCGCAGGATTTATATTATTAACTGTAACAAAAGTTTGCAGAAGTCAGCACAGTGTTAATCTTATTGTAAGAACACATAATGTGTATCGTTTATATAAGAATAGAGATTATAAGATTGCCCGTAAACGTAACCATATCATAGTAGCCATTATACTTATTTGGTATACTGCCGAAGCTATTTTCTGGTATTACATTAATAACTATTTTTCGTTAGGTGCTATAGTAAGGTTAGTGCAAGCAATCATGTTTGAAATTGAGATGGCATATGCTCTTTGCATGATAAATTTGATTAGAATAAACATGGAGAATTTGACGAGACAATTAAAAATATTCTATAAAAATGTTGGAGTGAACGGTTCGACTACCAGGACAGAAGAAATTAAAAGAATTCACGATTGCTTTAAGGATGTGTTCGACACTTATAACATGTTCAAGATAACGTTGCAGGAGATGGTATTGTTATTTTATGTTGTTTACTCTACAAAGTAGCACATTTCTCTGAGACAGACAAATGTGCTATTTTATTATATAAATTTATTCTCAGACTATCATAAAAAGGCAGACAGATTCGTGCGAAACACCCTAGTGACCGCAAGTTCAGTAATACCACATTCTTGAGTAATAAGTTTCCGCGCTCAGTCCGGCATAGTCAATACGGCATGATTACTACGTAAGCAACGCTGCGAAGTAATACTGCACGAAAGCGTCCGACCCTGCTGCCGCTTGGTAGCAAACTGAGCGCGGAAGCGTATTACTCAAGCATTTAGTATTACTGAACTTGCGTTCACTTGGGTGTTCGGTAGTGATGGCAACAAATGCGATTTTTCATTAATTTCATCAGCATGCGAATTCGTGAGTCTTAGCATGCTAAATGCTATTGCTAAGCTATTGATAATACGATAATTGATAAAAATAAGTACTTATGTGTTTTTGTTAATATGCGAATTAAAGAGCACGTTACACTATGCAGTAAGTGCTACACAAATTTTATTAAACAATAACACGCATTCATTCAATATACCTAGACCCTAAATACGCGTAAATCAAAAATAATAACGAAATCATTGCTGCACTTCATTTATTCGCACCACTCTACTAATAATTTAAACGTTAATTCGTTAATAATAATTACATAATTCAATCCATATTCGACCTTAAATGCAAGCAAATAAAGATAATAATGGCTTCACCTCATTTTTCGCATTGCCTGCTAACCTGCTAATCACGTGAAATGAATTATGAAAGAAGAGATACGTAGATTTAGTATTCCCGTGGTTGTGACGGAGAGCGCACGCTACCGATGCATTCGCTTCGCACTTCACAGAATTTCGCAACTACATTTAATTTGCAAACTGCTAATTAAGCATTCGCATGCTAACAATTAATGTGAATGCGAATTAATCCATCGCTAGTGTTCGGCACGAATCCGTCTGCCTTTTTTATGATAGTTTGAGATAATTATTATATTTATATCTCTAGAGATACTCGTGATATCTCAATGAAATTATAATGGGACCGTCAGCTCCTATTTCTGTTTTTTCAAGTCATATTTGTTGTTATGTTTCAGTTATTATTTCACACTACAAAGTCATTTTTCCTTGCATTGATGCACACCGAAGTTATAATTGTATTGGGGAAATTATTTTCTCAGGGCCGACTACCTGTACGTATTGGGTTTATTTAAATTGTTTAAGATTTGATGACATTTAACAGCAGAAAAAGAAGTATAAAGTGATATTGATCACTGTAGTAGTAGTGTTATCTAAGAATCCTACTCCCTACTGATATTATAAAGGCGAAAGTATGTGTGAATGTTTGTCACTCCGTCACGCTAAAACTATTCAACCGATTGACCTGAAATTTGGTATATAGATAGTCTAGACCCAGACACATAGAGTAATTTTTATCCCGATAGTTAGTTGCCTTCTGGTCAGCGGTGGGACAAGTGTAATTAAATGTAATTATGCGCCAAAAGTAGATAAGTTACTCCATTATGAGCCCATTTTCATCCACTGAGCTTGATTTTTAGCTATTCGTTTCCAACTGCTGCCAGCCAGCTTGCGTATATCATCGCTCCACCTAGCTGGAGGGCGTCCTACACTACGTGTACCAAGCCGTGGTCTCCACTCTAGAACACGTCTACCCCAACGGTTATCAGTTCTACGACAGATGTGACTAACCCACTGCCATTTCATGAAAGCCATATTACATAACTATTAGTTACTTAACTGCTTTTTTGCAGCCTGAATTTTCCGAAGTGATTTTCTTTTTATTCGTAATGAGGAATGTGAAGGACTTATTGTTCCAATTTGCGGTTGCTATAGAGAGTGAGATGATACACATCTCCAGTGAGAGGGCTCGAGCTACTTGTGCTGTACTCACATACGTGCTGAGGCAGGGTATGTACTATCATCATTATCAACCTGTATTAGTTCACTGCTGGACATAGGCCTCTTCATAGTTTGAGAGCCCAGTGTTGTAGTGGGAGAATCGTCGGCTTTGACACCAGAGGTACCGAGTTCAATCTCCGCCAAGCACCGATGGGTTTTTCTATCAAAAAAAATTATGTTCTTTTTCAGTGGCCCTCTGGTGAAGGAAAACATCGTTAAGAAACCCCGAACCCCCGCATGGTGGAAGGACACTATATAGTGTCCGCCTGGCCAGCTACCACCCTCAAGTTAGAAAATCTGTCGCCAAACATCTAATGTGTTCCGGCAGCGACCCTTAAGTGCCAGTTCCCATTCTAGGCCTAGCGTGCTACCATCCTCGACCGCATCATCACTTACCAACTGGTGAGATAGTGGTCAAAAGCTGGCCTATAGGATATATTAAAAAAAAATATATAGCACGCCCCTGAGCTCGATTTTCGGCATGTACTATATTAAAATGTAAAGTGCCAGATTCACCGATTCCTGCCCCCTTAATCTCATTCAATCGAAAACCTAATCGGAAACTCCACTCTTTTGACTCAGATCTTTTCAATTCACGTTGCTTTATATCCATGACTTTTGATCTTTCAACTCGAAACAATCAGTGACTCTTATCGGAAAGGTTTCCGCGACCAGATAACTCACGGAATAACAAATAGTCGAAATTCAAAATGACGTTTCCGAATTCGAATGTATACGATTGAAATGAGAATAAGGGCCAATTTCACAGGTTCCTGATAATACGTTAGATAGTTATCTGACACATGTTGCCATATAAATGCTGTCAAAAATCTGTCAGATTACATCATATTAGCGCTATCGGGAACCGGTGAAACTGGCCCCAAGCCTATTATGAACTTATTTATCGCATTGTTGACAATATTTGTATGGCGTCATGTGTCAGATCTTTATCTGGAACTTTAGTTCAATTAACGGATAGTAATTAATTAGTAAATAAATTTGGTGCGTGTTACTCAGAAGCTGCTGGTTCAAATCCCGCTGAACGGCGAAATTTTGGATTGTATATAATTATGTACAAAAAAAATATTTATTTCGATATATAATTTTGAGAATACAAGACGATTCTGAAGTTAATTGCAGACGCGTCATGTTTCAGAAGAAAAGCAGATATGCAAGAAGATCCAGCGTCTCCATAAAACAGAGTTCACGAAGATGACGATGTGTGGCCTGTTCACCCTGGATGCTGAACTGCCTCTGAAGCTGATGGGCATCCTCGTCACCTACAATGTTGTTCTACTGCAGTTTGCGTTCATACCATCCTAGTACACTAACCAGAAGTTTGATGGTCACTAGCTGCGGCGCGCGGCTTCGCACGGGTTTAAATACTGTACCATATATCTATGCAATTCTACCGTATAGGTATATATCTCTGTGCAAAATTATAGTCAAATCCCACAAGTGGTATTATATTATTATCGACTGACTTGCTACCAAAAAGTAGCTTTACTACCATCAAGGAGACAATGTACCGTTATTACCTTACGGCGTTCCGGCAGCACACAGAACAGTATTCTAGGCCTAAGGCCAGGCGAGATAGTCAAACGCTAGCCTATCTAATATATAAAATTCTCGTGTCACAGTTTTCGTTGCCATACTCCTCCGAAACGGCTTGACCGATTTTGATGAAATTTTTTGTGCTTATCCGGTATCTATGAGAATCGGCCAACATCTATTTTTCATCCCCCTAAATGTTAGGGGTAGTCCACCCCTAAATATTTTTTTTTTTGAGACAAATTTTTTAATTTCTATTTTTTTATAATACAACATACAAAAATACATACAATCCTCAATTTTCACCCTTCTACGATCAACCCTTATTTTTTAATAGCCATTTTAGTAATTTATTTATATGGCAAAACAACGTTTGCCGGGTCAGCTAGTAAGATATAAAAAAATCCATCCGTGAAAAAAATATATAGACCTATATATTTTTTTTTTTGTAGGTAGGTAGGTTTGTAGGTACCTACAAACTAACTTTCTCATTTTAGAGTATTGGCTATGATATCTGAAGCCAATGACTATTTTCGGAACCTTCAACGAGAGGCGCTGCTGCGTTTATAAAATCCTGGTATTATTGATATTATTTTTTTATTTTTTCGTGGACTCTGAACCTTGTACTATTCATTATTCTGTGTCTGAACTTAAATCGAATCGGAATCATCGCCACCCAAAGACCTTCTAAATAATATAAAACTTGACTGCGTGCACCGGCCCTAATGAGACCGACCTTGAACGGAGTTTATCTCTTTCTTTTTAACCGACTTCACAAAAGAGGAGGAGGTTCTCAATTCGTTTGAATTATTTTTGATTGATTTTTTTTTTTTTTTTTGTGTATGTTACGCGATTACTCCGTCAATTGTGAACGGATTCAAATGATTCTTTTTAATAGGTAGGGTACGTTTCCGAGGTGGTCCCATTTTAATTTTATCGAGATCTGATTAGTATCTTCAGAGATATGGAGATAAATATCTCAAACATAGGAGAATGTACTGGTTTTAGAAGAAGAGTCCCAAGAAGATTATACACAATGGAGGTTGCTATTGCATATACTTTTGAAGACTAAGAAATATGACCTTGAATAATGTTTTTACATCTTTCTTCAAGTTGATTTTGGTTTTTAATCCTCGACGCAAAACGAAGGAATGTTATAAGTTTGACGTGTGTATCTGTGTATCTGTGTGTCTGTCATCGTGGCATCGTAGCGACCAAACGGATGAACCGATTTTGATTTAGTTTGTTTTGTTTGATAGATGTCTTCGTCGAGAGTGTTCTTAGCTTTATTTCATGAAAATCTGTTCAGCCGTTTAAATATTATCAGCTCTTTTTTGGTTAAAAAACTACGATAGCAACTTTCGTAAGCTCGTAGTCCTTTGACCGCGGACGTCAGAAAAATCAAAATGGTGCTGTCGCAGTATCTCGTTACTTCAATGATATTGCAAAAATATGGTAAGCTTGATCTAATTCTGAGACATCTCCTTGGAATGGTCTCAATGTACAAAGTTATACATATGCTTTGATTATAAACTCGCATTACATATAAGTACAAATCAATCGGGGGTGGTTTTAATTTTTTGAATTTAAGTATTATTGACAGATTTTCTTACGGTAACTGTGAGCGAGATAGAAATAAAGGTGGGGAGAATTAATTTGTCTTCACAGGTATGTTCTACCAGGCAAAGTCTTGTTAATGTGCAAAGTTTTTGAGCATCCTACTTCCTATCCTACTTCCTACTATAATATTATAAATGCGTAAGTAAGTGTGTGTGTGTGTGTGAATGTTTGTTACCACGTATCTCGATAACCACTAAACCAATTTTGATGAAATTTATAACGTAGGTAGTGTAGGTTTTAACTTAAGACATAAGCTAATATTATTTTTGAAAATCATCCCTTAAAGGGGTTAAATAGGGTGATAAAGTTTCTATGGAAAATCTCAAAACTCGGTACAAATAAACCTTAAAACAAATAATGAGACACGTGTTTTTCATTTTTTCAAAGGGGGCTTGAAAAATGAATTTTTTTTGTAAAAATTATAAAAAAATCAGTAAATTTGTTCTCACATATTCTTTTGTCCGATTCACTCAAAACTCGGCACAAACAAACCTTAAAACAAATAATGAACTTTTCAAATCTAACCCTAAGGGGGGTGTAAAATGATTTTGTTTGGAATAGTCATAGAAAATTCATTAATGTTTGTTTTCACGTATTCCTTGGCCCGATTCACTTAAAACTCGGTACATATAATCTATCCAACAAATAATGAGACACGTGTATTTCATTTTTTCAAAACTACCCCTTAGGGGGGTGTAAAATGATTTTGTTTGGAATAGATAGAAAATTCAGTAATGTTTGTTTTCACGTATTCTTTGGCCCGATTCACTTAAAACTTGGTACATATAATATATCCAACAAATAATGATACAAGTGTATTTCATTTTTTCAAAACTACCCCTTAGGGGGCTTGAAAACTGATTTTTCTTTGTAAAAATTATAAAAAAATCAGTAATATTTGTTTTCACGTATTCCTTTGTCCGATTCACTCAAAACTCGGCACAAACAAACCTTAAAACAAATAATGAACTTTTCAAATCTGCCCCTAAGGGCGGTGTAAAATTATTTTTAATTTTCTTTGGAAAAGTCATAGAAAATTCAGTAATGTTTGTTACCTCGTATTCCTTGGACCGATTCACTCAAAACTCGGTACACATAATCTATAAAACAAATAACGAGACACGTATTTTTTTATTTTCCAAATCTACCCCTAGGGGGTCTGTAAAATGAATTTTGTATGGAAAAATCATATAAAATCCAGTCGTTTGTTTTGACGTATCTGCATAACTAATTAACCGATTTCAATGAAATTTGACACGTAAATAGTGTAAGTTTTAAAATAACATATAGGGTAATTTGATTTTCAAAATTCAACCCCTGAAGGGGTAACATAGGTTGATAAAGTTTCTATAAAAATGTTATTCCTTGGTCTGGTTTACTCAAAACTAGGTACAAATAAAACTTAAAACAAATAATGAAACATGTATTTTTATTTCTTTCAAATTGACCCCTGGGGGAGTGAATATGTAATTTTATCTAGAGAAATCATAGAAAATACATTAATGTTTGTTTCCACGTATCTGCATAACTACTAAATCGATTTTGATGATATTGGAAATGTAGATAGTATAATAGGTCCTGAAATAAAACATAATAAGGTACTTTGATTTTCAAAAATCATCCCCTAAAATGGTTAAACAGGGTGATAAAGTTTCTATGGTAAATTTTATTACATACTTGGTTTGATTCACTCAACATTCGTGTGCAAAATGAAATGTGTAAGTATAGAAAACATGTATTTCCTGGTTCCGTTCACTATGTAGGGAAATACAGTTTAACGTAAATAATGAAATCTGTATATATAAACGGAAAACGTTACCGACTGACTGACTAACTGACTGATCTATCAACGCACAGCTCAAACCACTTAACGCATTTGGCGAAATTTGGCATGCAGATAGTTGTTATGAGTTATGACGCAGGTTTCCGCTAAGAAAGGATTTTCCAAAATTCACTCCTTAAAGGGATGAAACGGGACTTTAAAGTTTTTATATAGAAACAACATAAGATAGTCTATTTTATTGGAAACTTCTCACAAGTACTTGTGTAAATAAGTAAGTAAATATGTGTTTCAGGCTTTTTCGAAATCCCACCTTTAAGAGAGTGAAATGGGGTACAAACAAACAAAACAAAGACATATAATATTTGATTTACGCAGTGCAACATCTCTCGTCGGATTTGAAAACTGTAATGTATTCTTCCGAATGATTAACTTACGTAATAAGTAGTCATAGATGGCGCCACCAATGCATAATTGGGTTAACAAATGCAATCCACTAATTTCGTCGTAACGATACTTCGCACCGTGGCTTAATTGGCAAAGCACCGGAACATGTTATTCCGGAGGTTGCGGGTTCAAGTCCCGTCGGTACGATGAAATTTTGGATTGTGTTTAACAATTAACAAAAAATATAAAGTGTGAAACACTTCAAAGAAACATAATATTTGATTTACGCAGTGCAACATCTCTCGTCGGATTTGAAAACTGTAATGTATTCTTCCGAATGATTAACTTACGTAATAAGTAGTCATAGATGGCGCCACCAATGCATAATTGGGTTAACAAATGCAATCCACTAATTTCGTCGTAACGATACTTCGCACCGTGGCTTAATTGGCAAAGCACCGGAACATGTTATTCCGGAGGTTGCGGGTTCAAGTCCCGTCGGTACGATGAAATTTGGATTGTGTTTAACAATTTACAAAAAATATAAAGTGTGAAACACTTCAAAGAAACATAATATTAAACAAAATAAAGTTTGAAAATCAATATGGGTATTTTTTGGGTTTTATATAAATGAGTCGCTATGTCCCTTAGTGACGCCATAACTTGAAAATGGGTAGACCGATATGGTCTACGTCTAATTCAGTTTTTCATGTGTTTTTACGAAAAAAAATTAAAGAAATGAATGAAGTTATTAACGCGGGCGAAGCCGCGGGGCACTGCTAGTACCTTATATTTTTTTACATGACATGACGTTTGGCGAAGATGGCGGCCATATCAGTCCCGCCCGCGACACTGCATACATAAATAACTCAGAATTATAAATATACTTTGTACCAACCAACACTGCAAAAATAAATTATAAGCATAATACCACAGATTATATAATAGTTACTACGTGAATAATACTTTCCGTTGTTAGGTTGGCTACACAGTGCTTTCATAATTCGGGTATTAACAATGTAAGGAAGTGCCAACTCTTATAACGTAGTAGCGTGATTCAGACTGTGTGGGCCATATGGCGGCAATTAATGTTAATAATCGCAAATAATACTTTTTAATATTCATTTTGGAATACAACTAGTCCGTGTTATAAAAGTATTTGGAATTATTTTAATAAAATAGACAATAAATTATCGTGTGTGTCAGATGCATTTATTGCACAGGGCCATTTTGGACATTGTCCTTTGATACCTTGATGACATCATAATAACTAGTGAATATTTTCACTAGCGCGGCATTTAAAGTCAATGTTTTAGGGTTCCAAACCCAAAGGGTACCATATGAACACTTTCTGAGACTTTGTTGTCCGTCCGTCCGTCCGTCCGTCCGTCCGTCCGTGTGTCTATATGTGCGCACTTTACAGATGTACCTTCTTAACCGTAATAGGTACATACTTGAAATTTTCACAAAGTATATACGAGTATACGTCAGTGTATAACGGCCCAGACACGAAATTTTATAGATGCATGTAATTTGCATGAAAGATAAGATAAGATGCATGAAACTTGTTATGCACTAAAACGGGTAAAATAAATTATTTTTCAAAAAAAATAAAACCGACTTCATGACCACAAACAGGCACTCAGAAGTGAAAAATAAATTAATTATTATAATTTTTATAAGCGCTAGCCACTTATCTATTTGAAGTCGTTGCCAGCCAAGTCTCATAGGTTACTACCTAGTCTAATTTATTTAAATTATATATTGGTGCACAGTGCATAAACCGTGTCTAGGTATCGGTCTAGGGATTGAAATGCAAAGTTAAGTTTGTCCTTTAACCAATTTTGACAAGTTTGTACGGAAGCCTCGGTGCGCCAGTCCAATTCCCACTTGGGCAGTTCCCTTTACGCATTTCTGAGAAAAATAGTTTGAAACTTGTTTGGCACTAAAAAAGGTAAAATAAAATCTTTAAAAAAAAAACGAATTCATTACCACAAACAGGCACTCAAAAGCGAAAAATAAATTACTTAATATAATTATTATAAGCGCTACCCACTTATCTATTTGAGATATTTAACAAGATTATCAAAACGATAAGCGGTTCTGGGAGAACGTTAGATTTCTACTCTAATCTCATAGTACCAAATTGCCCACAACAAAGTCTTCATAATGTAAACAGTTTCTTTGCAAACGTCGGAAAAAAAACATGCTGAAAAACGTCGAATACTAATCAGATATATCAAATTCCTGATAATCCCTCTTCTGTCCCCTTCTCCTTCATCATGCTTCCAACAGATGAAACTGAAATGTTTAATATTATAATTACTCTAAAGAACAGTAATGCAGTTGGACATGACCAAATCCCATTAAAAATACTACAAAAATACACACACTTTCTCGTTTCCCCCATCACTCATATCTGCAACCTCGCCATCTCAACAGGACGTCACACTGCTGATCGCCAAGTCCTTAAAATGTTATATAACTCTCTCTGCCAATCCATTGTCGACTATTGCATTATCTCGTGGGGTGGGGCAGCAAGGTCCCATCTCATTGAAGTAGAAAGAGCCCAACGAGCCATACTCAAAGTAGGAGCTGGTCTACCTTTTCGCTACCCAACAAAAGATCTTTATAAAAATTGGGATGTACTCGTTAGTACATCCCAATTTTTGATTTTTATTTATTTTTTATTTTTACAAACTTTATTAAAACAGCACTGCCAATTAAATTATGACCCTGAAAAACTAAAAAATAATTGAGGAAAGGCACAGTATGTCCTACTAAATCCTTTCGTCTTTCACTGTCTCATAAATTCTTCAATTTTCTAGGTCCTTATTTGTACAATAAACTCAACAGCAAACTAAATGTATACCCCTTAAATACGCACAGATGTAAACAAACTGTAGCTACATATTTAAAATCTGTAGCTACATGTACAAACAAACTGTAGCTACATAATTTCGTCGTAACGATACTTCGCACCGTGGCTTAATTGGCAAAGCACCGGAACATGTCATTCCGGAGGTTGCGGGTTCAAGTCCCGTCGGTACGATGAAATTTTGGATTGTGTTTAACAATTTACAAAAATATAAAGTGTGAAACACTTTAAAGAAACATAATATTTGATTTACGCAGTGCAACATCTCTCGTCGGATTTGAAAACTGTAATGATTTCTTCCGAGTGATTAACTTACGTAATAAGTAGTCATAGATGGCGCCACCAATGCATAATTGGGTTAACAAATGCAATCCACTAATTTCGTCGTAACGATACTTCGCACCGTGGCTTAATTAGCAAAGCACCGGAACATGTCATTCCGGAGGTTGCGGGTTCAAGTCCCGTCGGTACTATGAAATTTTGGATTGTGTTTAACAATTTACAAAAATATAAAGTGTGAAACACTTTAAAGAAACATAATATTTGATTTACGCAGTGCAACATCTCTCGTCGGATTTGAAAACTGTAATGATTTCTTCCGAGTGATTAACTTACGTAATAAGTAGTCATAGATGGCGCCACCAATGCATAATTGGGTTAACAAATGCAATCCACTAATTTCGTCGTAACGATACTTCGCACCGTGGCTTAATTGGCAAAGCACCGGAACATGTCATTCCGGAGGTTGCGGGTTCAAGTCCCGTCGGTACGATGAAATTTTGGATTGTGTTTAACAATTTACAAAAATATAAAGTGTGAAACACTTTAAAGAAACATAATATTTGATTTACGCAGTGCAACATCTCTCGTCGGATTTGAAAACTGTAATGATTTCTTCCGAGTGATTAACTTACGTAATAAGTAGTCATAGATGGCGCCACCAATGCATAATTGGGTTAACAAATGCAATCCACTAATTTCGTCGTAACGATACTTCGCACCGTGGCTTAATTGGCAAAGCACCGGAACATGTCATTCCGGAGGTTGCGGGTTCAAGTCCCGTCGGTACGATGAAATTTTGGATTGTGTTTAACAATTTACAAAAATATAAAGTGTGAAACACTTTAAAGAAACATAATATTTAAAATCACAAAATTACCACGAAACTGAACTTATTCTTTTAATCTAAAAATAAAAATTATAAACCCCCACACACACACACACACACACACACACACACACACACACACACACGCACACGCACACGCACACGCACACGCACACGCACACGCACACGCACACGCACACGCACACGCACACGCACACGCACACGCACACGCACACGCACACGCACACGCACACGCACACGCACACGCACACGCACACGCACACGCACACGCACACGCACACGCACACGCACACGCACACGCACACGCACACGCACACGCACACGCACACGCACACGCACACGCACACGCACACGCACACGCACACGCACACGCACACGCACACGCACACGCACACGCACACGCACACGCACACGCACACGCACACGCACACGCACACGCACACGCACACGCACACGCACACGCACACGCACACGCACACGCACACGCACACGCACACGCACACGCACACGCACACGCACACGCACACGCACACGCACACGCACACGCACACGCACACGCACACGCACACGCACACGCACACGCACACGCACACGCACACGCACACGCACACGCACACGCACACGCACACGCACACGCACACGCACACGCACACGCACACGCACACGCACACGCACACGCACACGCACACGCACACACACCCACACACACACACCCACACACACACACACACACACACACACACACACACACACACACACACACACACACACACACACACACACACACACACACACACACACACACACACACACACACACACACACACACACACACACACACACACACACACACACACACACACACACACACACACAGACACCAGCTTTTATGCTTCTTTCAGGTCACTTAAACACACTCTCATTCTTGCTCTCCACAAGCACTTGGTTGCACAAGCACAATCGTGTTTTTTAAAGGAAAGCATGTACCTTTAAGTAGTTATAGATTACATACCGTTTCCTGCAACATAGTACACTTCCGTGTCCCGTCTACAGTTAATTGACCCTTATATATTGTTTCTACTGTGGGGGGGCCTGGTGACCTGTAATACAGGTTTTCAAAAAAACCTACAGCAGACACCAGCTCTCACAAAGTAGTACCACTATAGAAGGTATATTGCTGCATATAGTTTTTAAATTAGTATATAACTAGTGAAACCTATTGTAATATGTAGTTGTACTTACCTTTGTGATGAGGAAATAAATATTTGAGGTCGGTGCCAGCCAAGTCTAATAGGTAGTAGATATATAATACCTACATGTACCTATTTACTACTACTACATACATAGTATCTATCTACTATCCAATAGACTTGGCTGGCACCGGCTTCAAATAGATAAGTGGGTAGGCGCTTATAATAATTATATGAAGTAATTTGTTTTTTCGCTTTTGAGTGCCTGTTTGTGGTAATGAAGTCGGTTTTATTTTTTTTTTTAAAGATTTTATGTATGGACAACTTATATATATATACATATAGTATAGAATATATATAGCACTAGCAGGTTGTTAGACAAAGACACACTACCACCCGGGTGCCTTTCATTTGGACCGTTTTGTTGTACAAAGCAATTATAACCTTATATCTAAAGCATACGGATTAAATTGAATTTGTCAAAACATCCTGCAGTGCACCATCTTTTATATTACGCTATGTCGCCACCTATTATTATAATGTGGTGCTGCGTCAGTTTGCGTGTATACTATCCTAGTAGTATTGTTGACTATGTAGAAGTTTTGTAGTATCCGACATAGATAGATGTAATATAAAACGATGGTGCACTGCAGATGTTTTGACAAATTCAATTTAATCCGTATGCTGTAACAATAAGGTTCTAATTGTATTGTAAAACAAAACGGCCCTATTGAAAGGCACCAGGGTGGGAGTGTGTCCTTGTCTAACAACCTGCTAGTACTATATATGTTATATACTATATATATAGTATATACGTGTTACAAAATACCCCGTAAAAAATCTAATTAATTATCAAAGCCAAACATTTTGTCAACCCTAGTAAGCTGTCATGTCAGGGAACCAGATTATTAAACAGAAAGGTCTAAGTACCTATTTTACCTAATAATTGTCTACTTTAATAGTTTTCCTATTTTTCATTCATAAATATTTACTACCTCTCTTTTTTCCTCTCTATTTCTTATTAAATTATTACAAATTTGAGGCAAGGCAAACATTTTTCGATATTTTCACTATTGTGACACTTGTGATGTGACATGAACTGTCAAATCAAATGTCATGTCAAGTTATTATTAATTATTATTTTTTTAATTTTTAAAGTGTTCACACGTGTAGTGTATTTAGCCAGTACTTTTATTATTTCCTTTTTTTTAATGATTACCTTGAGTAGCAAGCGGCACTACATTGACAGACCTGTTGATAAATTATCATAGTTTTCCGTTCTGCTCACGTTTAATTTATTTTACTTTTCTTTGTATTTCTTACAAACGTAGCGTGTAAATATTATTTTTGTGTTTGATTCATCATTATTTCACTAAGTTGAAATTGTGTATATCAGAAATAGCGTACTATACGCTAGAACGTGTATTATTTCTTTTATTATTTTTTATATATTATATATATTTATTATATATATATTATTTGTTATTATGACAAACAAAAAATAATAACATAGTTACCTTAATTCTTTCTAAAATATACTTATGTTTAAAAATACTGTAAAACCAGTGCACCACCGGATGGGTGAATTCGATGTACACTATAGAGTTTGTATTGTTGATATTTTTACTATAATACCTATTTGAGCGTATACAAATATATATTTGTTATTACATATAACCATTTCATAGTATTTATATACATATTTTAATCATAAATATTTATTTATATATATTATATGTTGAATATATCCAGTGGTAGTCACAGCGATAATGATGAATATTTTTCCTTTTCTTCTGACAGTAATCGTAGTAGTGAAGATAGCTTTACTAGTATCCCTTGTCTAGAACAAAATCTAATATCTGAATTTTCTGATGTATCTTTGAACTTTAACGCTATCTATATAAATGCGCAGAGTATTCCGGCTCATTACCCCGATATGCTGGCGTCTTTCGATAATAAAAATATACACGCAATAGTAATCTCTGAGTCATGGTTAAAACCATGCCTTTTCACTATCTACTATTCCCTACCTGGTTTCATTCTGATAAGAAATGACCGTATTGGTAGTGGTGGTGGCGGTGTAGCAATTTACCTTCGTTCTCACTTTCCCTATTCTGTAGTAAGTATGTCTGCACAGCCTCCACCACCCAATGCCTGTGAACATTTGCTCATAGAGGTCCTTCTTTCTCATACAAAGATTTTGCTCGGAGCTTACTATTGCCCCTCTCTACGTATTAACTATTTTACATCCTTTGAGAAAATCTTGGAAGATTTCACTCCATTATATAGTCATACAATTTTAATGGGTGACTTTAACACGTGCCTGCTCAAATGTGACGCCCGTTCTAACTCCTTTCATTCAGTGATAAAATCTAGCAACTTGCATATTCTTCCCCTGAACGCTACACATCATTTCCCCAATACCTCCCCTTCCCTTCTCGACTTAATTGTCGTATCTTCCCCTAGCCATGTTGCTAAGCATGGCCAGTATCCAGCCAATGCTTTTTCTTTCCATGACCTCATTTTCATTTCCTATAGACTTCGTCCTCCTAAATCAAAACCAACCATTCGCCTGCAACGTAATTTTAGTGCTTTAAACATGGAAAGCCTGCAGTCTGATGCTGAAAACCTTGATTGGTCTTCACTATATGAAGCGGAGTCGACTGACGATAAATTGTCCATTTTTAATTCTTACCTGACTACTCTTTACGATGCCCATGCTCCCCTGAGATCAATCAAACTAAAACATCTCCCTGCTCCTTGGATAACAGACGATATCAGGAAAATTATGCATCGTAAAGAAGCTGCCAAATCCAAATATAAATCCCGCCCTAATGATACCACTAAATCCAAATACTCCCGCTCCAGGAATCACTGCAACAAGGTGTGTAGGGATGCTCAGCGTCAGCACATCCATAAATCTGTCGAAAACGAGGATCCAGCAAAGGTCTGGAAGTTTCTCAGATCCTTGGGAATAGGTAAATCTCGTCAAAATTCTGTTCCTAGTAATTTAGATATTGATTCGTTAAACTCACATTTTTCTTCATCCACCAATTTTGACGGGATTACCAAATCTCGCACCCTACAACTTCTGTCTTCTATTTCTACTCCTAACTTTCCTTCCTTTGTCTTCTCTCCATTTTCTGATGACAATGTTAAGAAGAGCGTAACATCCATCGTTTCTAACGCAGTGGGCAGTGACGGTATTAGCCGAAACAAGATAATTCCCATCCTTGACCAAATCCTTCCTGTACTAACACATATATTAAACCACTCTGTTACTCACGGTGACTTTCCTTCCCTTTGGAAGGAAGCTCAAATAATCCCTTTACCTAAAAAAATAAATCCAAAGTAGTTTTCCGAATATCGTCCTATCTCCATTCTCCCATTTCTTTCCAAGGTCCTCGAACGGCTTGTTCATTCCCAGCTCAGCACCTTTCTGACCCGTAATAATCTTCTAAATCCTTATCAGTCCGGTTTTCGTCCTGGCCATAGTACCGTCACTGCTTTAACTAAAATAACGGATGATATTCGTCTGGGCATGGAGCATGGTCGGCTTACAGTACTAACTTTGTTAGATTTTAGTAATGCGTTCAATACGATCGACTTTGATGTACTACTAGGGACCCTGCGCTCTATTAACGCTTCTCCAGAAGCAATTAATTGGTTCCGTAGCTACCTATTCGGTCGTCGGCAGCGTGTACGTCTTGAAGAGAAGTTCTCCTCTTGGTGCAACACGACGGCCGGCGTGCCGCAGGGTGGTGTTCTCTCTCCCCTTCTCTTTGCAATCTTTATCAACTCTATTTCCCAAAATCTTTCTTCTTCCTACCACTTTTATGCAGATGATCTCCAAATCTACTCCCAATCTTCCTTAGCCCACCTTTCTGATGCTGTTAATATAATAAACAACGATCTTTGTCGCATAACACAGTGGACTGCCACCTTTGGACTTAAGATAAACGCAGCCAAGACACAGGTTATTATTGTAGGCAGTTCTCGTATGGTGTCAAAAATAGACTGGGCTCAACTTCCATCAGTGGTTTTCGACAGAGTCACCACACCATACAGCAAAGTCGTTAAGAATCTCGGTATTTTAATTGACCAAAACCTGTCTTGGGCTCCTCAACTCGAAGCAGTGAGCACCAAAATGTTTGCATCTACGGGTTCACTTCGACGTTTACGAAATTTTCTTCCTACCGCCACTAAAACTGCGCTTGCACAATCCCTTCTTCTTCCTGTTCTAGACTATGCCGACGCCAGTTATCTTGATCTCTCGGAGGAGCAATTAGACAAGCTTGAGCGCATTCAAAACCTTTGCATCCGGTTCATATTTGGTTTGCGCAAGTATGACCACGTGTCTCACTTTCGCAAAAAGCTCAAGTGGCTCCCCATACGTCTTCACCGGAATACCCGCATTCTTTCTCTCCTCTATAATATACTTTTTGTCCCATATTATCCCTGCTATTTTAAAGATCGTTTCGAATTTTTACACTGCTCTAACAACCTCAATCTCAGGTCATCAGAAAATCTTACTCTCAGTATCCCGCAACACACGAGTACATTCTACAGTAAATCGTTTACAGTTGAAGCAGCTCGGTTATGGAACTCGTTGCCAGTTGATATAAAAACTTCCACTTCTCTCCATATATTTAATGTTCGTGTCAAAAACTTCTATTTGTCTCAATGTTACTTGTAGTTATCCTTAGTACTTAGTCCCCAATGTCGTATAATGCTGTTGTGTTCCCTAAATCTATTTATTTATTTATTTCTCTCTTTTTCATTTTGTATATTTATGAATAAGTTTATTTATATGCATAAGTTATATGTATATGTATAAATGGAGTATGTATGAATATATATCTATACGGTTAATTATATGTATTGCGTCTATTGTATTGATTGATTGTATTGATTAGATGAATAATTTTAAATACTTTGTTATTTCATAAATGCACACTGCCATCGATAGTAGTAATAATGTATCTCCAATCGTCTCTCGGTTGCCTGGAAGAGATCGCTGTTTAGCGATAAGGCCGCCGATTGTACAGTTAGTTTTTTAAGTGTTTGTAAATACCTATCTCTGTATTCCTTATGTGCAATAAAGTGTTAATCTATCTATCTACCTCAATACAAGGATGTCATTATACTAAAGTACCTACTGGCTTTTTGTGGGGTTATGTGAAGGACAGAGTGTATTTCTCCGATTGCCCAACGATTGCCGAGATGGAACAGCGTGTCCGATCGTCAGTGTTCATTTAGGTTGTGTCATTAGATTAGGTCTTTTAAAATGTTTGTCGTTCCACGAATTAGGTAGAAATGTAGGTACATTCTGCGTAGTTTATCTTTAATTTAAGTGAAATAGGGTTTGCACATCAGTAAAAATAATTTTTATTTTTTATTTTTTGGTGTAAGTTATACAACGTTACAACGGTTCTTAAATGTTGTAAATTTATCTATATATAATATAATTTTAATATATATAATATAATTTTAATGTTGTATATTTATAAAATCAATTGATTAGTTATAAGGCACCATATAAACTCCTTTCGGCTTTACGGGTAGTTTTGTAACTCCCTGTATATAAGTCGTCCATACAAAAGAAAGAGACAAACTCCGTTCTAGGTCGGTCTCATCAGGGCCGTTTTGCGCAGTCAATTTATATTACGTCTATGGTATCAGACAATGATTGGTACCTCTGATGAGGTTCTTGCTGCTACGGTTTGCATTTATACTTTCCTAATAACATATTGGCTTTGTACCATAGACCTAATATAAACAGATGGTGCACTGCAGATGTTTTGACAAATTCAATTTAATCTGTATGCTCTATACATAAGGTTATAATTGCTATGTACATCAAAACGGCCCAAAGGAAAGGCACGTAGGTGGGAGTGTGTCCTTGTCTAACAACCTGCCAGTGCTATACATGTACTATAACTATATGTATATATGTGGCCCATACAACAGAAAGGGATAAACTCCGTTCAAGGTCGGTCTCATGTGGGTCGGTTTTGCGGTTCAGGACGCAGAAGGTGGTTGCTCGTCGTCAGCTAACCACAACAGAGCCAATAGATGGCGCTGATACTCTTATTTGATGAATTAAATTTTTTTATGACTGAAATAGTTGAATTAATTGAATTAATTGAAATATTTGGTAAATAAAAAATTTTGATATTGCGAGTAAAGCGTTTAAATTTTAATTTATTCAGCTAGATTTGAAGTATATATACACTCTCTATATACTTTTATTTGTAAGCAAGCGTGGCGTCAGGACTGATCACGCACACTCGCGAAAGTATTTTTCTATCACAGATTATTTAATAGTGTATTTGACGTTTACGAAAGCATTTGCAAATTTTGTCAGTTTGTAAATGAGTAAAGTAGCCGATTGATAAGGGCTTTGGGTTAGAGCGCAACAGGGACCGGGTTCGAACCCTTCCATATAATATTACTTTTTATCGTTTTCCATTCCAAACATTACATTTTTATTTCTTCTTATATAATTTACTGTCGACATTACTCTCGCTAATAACAAAATACCAAATATGATATAGATTTGCACTACTTTTTGATGTAGTACTTCTAACTGGTAGTACTCTTACTAACGCTATTGGGTGATTTTGAGTCCACGATGTTCAACGGATATTTTGTTGCTGGATGCGTCTGTAGATCCCAAAGTGAAGCGACCAGCGTACTAGTTGTGCTTTGCGGCTTTACCCATAATCTAACAGGAACTGGCTGAACTGCTATTTGCGATAAAATGTAGCCTATGTTAGGATATGGATGAGTCGGATAATAAATCAAGCTTCTCTTGTCATGTGACTACGACAGCGAGTAGAAGGCATTAGCTGATTATAAATTACAGACAAAATAAAAAAAGAGTAGGTCATATATAAAGTATATTAATTTATTTACGTATACGCATACTTTCCTCTTTTATTCGTGTACAATATTTTATTTTCATTTACAACATATTTATATAAAAATAATAAATAGATATTATTAAAACCCTAAACAGGGGCGCAGGGCACAAGTTACTGGTAGTTAGAGCTGCAGAGTGAGGAGTTCTGTCTGACAATATGTGCCGTGTCCAGGATGACTGCCTGCTGTGGTTATACCTTAACCAAACGTCTAGCGAGAGCCTCTAGAGATGTTGATCAAGGCTATCCGCTAAATAGTCCTGTCTGTAAATGATAATAGAACGGTCCTAATAGAGCTATGCATGACCATTTTCGAGAACTGGCGCTGGTATCATCCTCATCATCATCACAATCAGCCGGTACCAGTCCACTGGTGGAGGCCTCTCTCAAGTCATTTATTTTCCACCGCTTTAGTATTATAGTAGGATACCGTAACCCTAGGGTTATTGCTAATGCTTCACAAAGGGAGACCAACCATTCCAAGGCGGTGTGGAGTTCTTAGTACACAAGGTCCTCTCTGACAATATCTTAGAAATCTCCAGTGTGTCGACAAGGGTAGCGTATCTTGTGAGCAAACTCGCCGAGAGGTAGCTTCAGGTTATCCAAATATACGCACCGACTTCAGCACTCTCGGACGATGGAGTGGAGGAAATGTACGAGGATATTTCCAAGGTCTTGTACACTACCCAAAAGGCCCACTTCAACGTTGTCATGGGAGATCTTATTGCTAAAGTGGGAGTACAAACAAGCGGCGAATTGGTAGTAAGACCACACGGATTTGGAAGCAGGAATCTAGGAGGGCAAATGCTCGTCAACTTCCTCTAGAAAGAAGGGGTTTTTCTGATGAATTCCTTCTTTCAGAAAGACCATGGGCGGAAGTAGATGTTTCAAAGCCCTAATCATATGACCAAAAACTGGCCAACTGCAAGTCGAACTCACTCTCGTACGGTATATGTATACTGTGTTACGGAAGTTACACAGTAGAGTAATTTTTATATAGAACTTTCGCCATCAAAAAATTAACTTTGTTTTTCATAGTGTTTGTATGAAAAACAAAGTTATATTTGCGGTTGCTATATCTCAAAAACTGCTGCCTATATCTAGTTCAAACCAATTTTCGTTGAAAGTGCTTACTGAGATCTACAGCATATATATTTTTTTGATTTTTCACATATATAACCACTTTAGAAGTGACTATCTTTCAAACGATTGTCTTTTAGAAAAAATGGTGTTAGGAACCCCAATTTCATTTTTCAAAGACCTATCTATAGAAAAGGCAGGTATAGGTTTGATGAAACATTTTTATTTTAGTTTCAGTTCCATGTAAAGCGGTTCACAGAATACACCAATCTGCCAAGTTCCAATTGTGTAGTCTAAATAGTTTCGGAATAAAGTGGCTGTGACATACGGACGGACGGACAGACAGACAGACATGATGAAACTATAAGGCTTCCCATACGGCTACGGAACCGTAAAAACGAGATTGATTTCATTATGACGGACAAGAAGCGTATATTTAGAGATGTCACAGTGATCAGGATCACTAGGATCAACACCGGTAGTGTTCACCGACTGGTCTTTTCATTGCCCTTATCCCAAAGCCTGAAGACGAAATAATAAATAAAATATTTATTCAGTAAATAACACAAACCATAAAAATATAATAATAATAAATACAATCACTAATATGCAATGTGCAATTAAATATATCTTATAATAATGTTTCATAATAAATTTATCTAATATGAGGGTACAACTGAACATTGTCAGCCGTTCTAGGTCGAACCTGTGTTACAGCTGACAATAACTTCCTACTGTGCGGTAACATTATCTAAGTATGTATTATTTTTGAAAATTTAAGGGTATATATAATATTGAATTGCATGAATAGAACAAATTAGTATACATTGAGCGAATGTTATAAGATACCTATTTACATTAGAATAATCACATGAGGATTTACGTTTTTCGATTTATCAATATTTTAAAGAAATGTAAGCCAGTACCTAAATTCAATAATAAAATATCAAATATTATGTTTCTTTGAAGTGTTTCACACTTTATATTTTTGTAAATTGTTAAACACAATCCAAAATTTCATCGTACCGACGGGACTTGAACCCGCAACCTCCGGAATAACATGTTCCGGTGCTTTGCCAATTAAGCCACGGTGCGAAGTATCGTTACGACGAAATTAGTGCAACATCTCTCGTCGGATTTGAAAACTGTAATGTATTCTTCCGAATGATTAACTTACGTAATAAGTAGTCATAGATGGCGCCACCAATGCATAATTGGGTTAACAAAATGCAATCCACTAATTTCGTCGTAACGATACTTCGCACCGTGGCTTAATTGGCAAAGCACCGGAACATGTTATTCCGGAGGTTGCGGGTTCAAGTCCCGTCGGTACGATGAAATTTTGGATTGTGTTTAACAATTTAATAAAATATCAATTGAAAATAAAGGTCCAGTTTTCTTAGCAGTTGTCACAAATATCACGCTGCTAGTGCCACAGGTATTGCATACCGGTTTTGTGCAAGAATCGTGTGACGTACCTAATTACTCCTACTAGTGTTGTGGTATTTTTACTTTGTAATTTACGAGTAGGTTAGGTGTCTATCGGATACAAAAAGTCATTAACGAGTGCGTCCTACCTGTTAATACTTTCGAATGAAGTCATCCGTCAGAGAACCAAAGTTATCGACATATCTCAAAGGATTAGCTAGCTGAAGTGGCAGTGGGCTGGTCACAATTGTCGTAGAACCGATATCCGTTGGGGTAGAAATTTTGTAGAGTGGAGACCACGACTCGGTAAACGTACTAAAAGTATCTTTTTTGCAATCTTTTTAGGGTTCCGTAGTCTTGACAAGGAACCCTTATAGTTTCGTCATGTGTTTCTGTCTGTCTGTCTGTCTGTCTATCCGAGGTTTTGCTAAGAGACCGTTAATACTAGAAAGCTGTAATTTTGTGGGGGGTATGTATATAAACTACGCCGACAAAGTGCTGAAATAAAATTTTGAAAATATTATTTTTTAGGGTAGCTCCTCTATATGAGAAGTGGGGATGATTTTTTTTTCATCGTCTACCCCATCGTCTGGATTATCTTTGAATAGATCTTTTAAAAAGATTTAAGGGTTGCTAGTACCATTTTTCGATTGAATGCTCCATTTACGAAATATTAAACTTTAAAGTGCAAATTTTTGTTCTAGTAGGGCGTCCCCCCCCCCTCTAAAAGCTAAACTGCTGGCTTGCAAAATCTAGAAAAATTCGTGATAATAGTGCATTTCATGAACTTTAAAGGAAAATTATAACGGTTAAGATAACTTTATTACTTCAGCAGTAATAGTCGTTGAACTTGGGTGTTGGATAATTTTGTACCAAATACAAAGACGACGTACCAAGTTGCTTGTTTTTAACTGGTAAAGACTTGCATTGAATAACAGGCTACTACGGAACCCTACACTGCGCGTGGCCAGACACGCACTTGGCCGGTTATTTATTTTTAATGTACGTTAACCGATTGCTCGAAGATGTTTGAACCGATTTGGAAAATTCTTTTTTGTTTCTAAGGCTCTTCCCAGGTGATCCCAACTAAAAGAACCAACTTCAAATGCCGCGCTATTAATTTTCACTACCAAGTTTGAGGTGTTTATCTTCATATCTCTGGAGATACTTAAGAAAAAATAAAGAATCAAAATCGGTTCACAAACGACGAAGTTATCCGTGAAGAAACATAATATATATATATATATATATATATACCGTATATATATAATACTATAAGAATCTTTGTCCTGACATACTGACTGACTGACTGACTGACAGACAACGCACAGACTAAACCGCTGGTCGTAGAGACTTGAAATTTAGAGAGTATATTTGTCTTAGTACGTAGGGGTGTACTAAGAAAGAATTTTTCAAAATTCACCCCTTAAGAGGATGAAATGGGGGTTCAAAGTTTGTATGGAGAAACAAGATTAGATAGTCTTTTCTATCCGAAACTTCACACAAGTGCTTCAGTACAAAAATAAGTAAATACATGTTTCAGGTTTTTTTGAAATTCCATGTCAAAATTCTACCCCTAAAAGGGTGAAGTGGGGTAACAAAGTCTGAAATCAATATTGTTTCGGATTGCGCTGAAATTTGGCATGCATACAGTTATTTTGACCTAGGCATCCGCTAAGAAAGAATTTTTCAAAATACACTCTTTAAGGGGATGAAGCGGGGGTTCAAAGTTTGGATAGTCGTTTTATTCGACATTTCACACAAGTACTTCTGTAAATAAATAAGTAAATACGAGTTTCAGACTTTTTCAAAATGCCACCCTAAGAGGATAAACTGGGGTGGGGTAACAAAGTCTAAAAATCAATATTGTTTCGGATTGCGCTGAAATTCAGAATGCAGATAGTAATTATGACGTAGGTATCCCCTCAGAAAAGATTTTCTAATAATTCCTCCCGGATACGGAACGGGAATTCAAAGTTTGTATGGCGAAACAAGATGGGATAAAGTACGTGTTGTAGGATTTTTCGAAATGGGGTAGGTAACAAAGTCTGTAAATTTAGGTTTTTCAGGTTTTATAAATATAAATCCCGAATTGCCTTAGTCTAGCGATAACATGAAAACGGGTGAACCGATTTGGCTAATTCTTATTTGATGTGTTTAATGATAGAAATGTATTTACAAAAGAAAAATTTTAAGTAAATAAAAGAAGGTTTTAACGCGGGCGAAGCCACGGGGCACTTCTAGTATATATATACGGTTAAATTTAGATTCCCATTCTAGGCCTAGCGTGCTTACCATCTTCGTCCGCATCATCACTTACCAACAGGTAGTGGTCAAACGCTAGACTATAAGATAGATATTTAAAAAAAGAAACCTCATTTTTTTGAAGTCGGTTTAATAAACGAATTGAAACTAAAGACATTGTGCAGCACGACACAAAACAGATTTTTATTTGATTTTGAGTTTGTTAGAGCCTAACCTAACCGATAAACCGACGAAATATTTGAAGACCACAAACTACAATTAATGAAAACTTGAAACTCCTGAAAAAGCGGCGACAGCGAACGCACGATTTGGCAACGTCCCACAATCGCGATAATACACACTAATGAGCTTAGTGTATGACACTGTAAACACTTCACTCACATATTGACAAAAGAATTAAAATCTCGATCTTAGTTTTCATAATATTTAATCAAATTATGTAATAAAATATGATTTCGCGTATGTTAAGAGTTGTATAAAGGCTAATAGATGTGATTTCCTTGCAATTTTTCGATCCATTTACTCGTATTTGTAAATATACTTATGTATGGAAATCGAACCACCTTAACATAGTTAAGTAGAAGGTCTTTGGTTTGTACAGAACTGCTGATAGTTAGCTACCAACCACCGTTTTCCAGCTATTCAGATGTGAAACATAAATGTTTTCCGGTTTAAAAGTAAAAAAAATCTCTTGAAATTACGGGTTGTGTGTGCACATGCGAAATTCTAGTTCTAGTTTTGCATGCCACATCATCTGTTATAAGTTTGCTGTCATCGCATACCATGTGAGTGTGTAGTTTTCCCACTGTGTATGAAAAGATATTAAAACAAAAACTTATTTAAAAATAAATTTTATTTACAAAATACACAAACTATTTTTGTACTTTTAGACTAAGCACTAAGTTACAGTTGCTAAAACTTGTTTTGTGACTAAGTTACATCTACAATAATTAGTGGGATTCTATAGAAATGTAAGTGTTACAATAAGTGTTAAAATGAAATACACAGAAATCTCTCATTTATTAGTTACCTATGATTTTTATAGAAACACCACAGTGCCACCCGTAGAAAAACCAATTCCTCTACTATTTTATAGCCGACTGTACAAAAAAGGATATAGGTACTGAAAGTCTGTGCATGTTCCTATAATATGAATATCTAACAATCTTTACACACATTGAGCGTAATGCTTTGAAAACTTATATATATTATAATTTATGATCGTACAAAACGACATCATCTCCGGAGATAATGCCATAGCTCGCTAAAATTTGAATGAGATCAAACGGGAGGCATAATCTCTCAAACAAAAAAATAAGTTTTCAAATCGGTTAAGATTTGACGGAGTTCTGAGGCAACAAACATAATAAAAAAAACAGTCTAATTGAAAACCTACTTTTTTGTGAAGTCGGTTATATATACGAGATTTGTCGCTCTAAAAAAATAAATTTTATGTATGAAATTTTAGTTACTTATTTTAATATTTATTATCAAAAATTCAGGGTCCTAGCCTTAGCCAGCACAAAATTACAGGATGTTGAAAATGGCCTGAATGCCTTCGAGAAAATGATGTTACGGCCGTGCCTCTTGGTTTTGCTCGACTTGACGGGGGCACGACAGTGCCCTTAGATCACTATGTGCTTAGCAGGGTTATTCTTAATAATTCGAGAGAAAATTCAGATTAGGAAACTGCCCTTACTTCGACTTGGATCTTTGCAATTTACAATGCTCCAATCAGCTACTTCTGATATTTCAATTCAAAAAAATAATTGATTTATGATTCTAATTGGATTTTTTTCCACGAGAACATAGCTCACGGATACATCAAAATTAAAATTCAAAATGAAACTTCGGAATCTGAATAAGTTTCCAAGGCCGGGCTGGAAAGTAAAAGTTTACAAAAAGACTTTTACTTATTTTAGGGTGCCGTAGTTAAGGTTATAAGTATTTTGTGTCTGCCTGTCTGTCTGTGTCTGTCCGACTGTCCATCACTCTAAATTCCTTAAAGCCTTCTGATTACTACAGTTATTAAGTTTTTAAAACGATATCATCAGTTTTATTTCTAGAAGTAATTAATACATGTTGACATTTATAACAGCAACAGTTAGCTCTCATTTTGAACATAGTCATTAATGGTACCATAGACCTCGATTCCTAGATTCCATAGACATTACTTCTTATCCTGCCGTCCAACACAGCTGAGGACTTTGAAACTCCTTCCGAAAATCTCTCCATCCCCGAGGGTCTGAGGAAGAGGCTGGTTCAGCGTCTCCGGGAGGAACAGTGACGTCACACCTCCCATCACGCAGAGCACGCCCATGATGGTCAGAGGGAGGGCTCTGGAATACACCGCCTGCGGACCAAGGAAAGCATTAGATAGATAGATGGATACACACACAACACAGAACACTTTATTGTTCACCAGTTACAAAAAATGCTTAGAATAAAACTGGCCAAGTGCGAGTCAGATTTTTGTCTCGCACACGGAGGGTTCCGAACCGCAGTATAATAATATATGAGTATAATATAATATTATATTGCTGTGTATTGCCAAACATGCTTATTAATTACAACGCAATATAACGAATATCTAACAAACTTCTAACACCAACTAAGTGAACGTTAACACAAAGGTAGGTAATTAATATTAATTATTATAAGTTAAACAATCGTTCATAGATGGCGCTATAGTAAAAACACGTTTTTTGTATGGGGGTATTACCCCCTTTAATTTTTAACTTTGTTTTTTAGTATTTGTTGTTATAGCGGCAACAGAAATACATCATCTGTGAAAATGTCAACCGACTAACTATCACGGTTCATGAGACAGACAGACAGACATGCAGACAGACTCTATACTACTCATCTTTCTAATGCTTTTTAAATCAAACTCTTCAAACATGGTGACTGTCAGGACATTTCTCTCGGTAGTATAGAGAGTATATACCTTTTTTTGCGCCTTGTATCCTGGTACAGAGAACAATAAGATAAACTATCCTGCCATTATACGCGGTGGTTCCAGAGGTGGTAGAAGCATTATATCGATGTTTGCTTGACTTGCTACCAAAAAGTGACTGACCACTATTGAGGAAAATTGGAGGCCTTCACCAGAATCTCGAGTGCGGGGTTTTATTTATTTTAGTTATAGGGGTCAAAGACTAATAGGATTAGAATAATAAGCAATGTGTTACCCACATTGTTAGTAGAGTCTGTACATAAGATCGTGTAAAAAACTAAAAAAGAACCGACTTCAATGCCGCGCTATTAATTTTCAGTATCAATTTTGAGGTGTTGATCTATCTCTGGAGATACTTATCAGACCTCGATATAATTACCATGGTACCACACTTGGGATATCTCCTTTCCAACAAAAAAGAATAATGAAAATCGGTCTTTAAACGACGAAGTTATCCGCAAAAAAATATATTAAAAAAAAAACATATATATATACGGTCGAATTGAGAAACGTCCTCCTATTTTTGAAGTCGGTTAAAAAAGAGTATCGTTGTGGCTTTACGATGACGGATGAACTAACATTCAAAGGTAAGGAAGGATGGTACTACCTACCTAGTACACCTGATAATGATATGAGTAGGTACCTACCAAGGTATCAAACGTTTTTAGTCGTAATGGCAATGACAGAGCAGTTTTTAACGCAAAATAATATCGTTTAAAAACTAAAAAAGAACCGACTTCAATGTTCATTTTCAGTACCAATTTTGAGATGTTTATCTCAATATCTCTGGAGATACTTATCAGACCTCGATAATATTACCATGGTACCACACTTGGGATATCTCCTTTCGAACAAAAAAAGAATAATCAAAATCGGTGCATAAATGACGAAGTTATCCCCGAACAAACATTAAAAAAAAAATTAAAAAAAAATATATATATATATATATATATATATATACGGTCGAATTGAGAAACCTCCTCCTTTTTTTGAAGTCGGTTAAAAAAACAATAAATTAGAAACATCAACACGCGCGCCCTCAATTTCTACGACGGTTCTCTTTTTGCACAGACTAAGCATTTAATGAATTAAGATTGTTTAAAAACTAAAACAACCGACTTCCATGCCTTGCGAGTCAGTTTCAATAGCAAGTTTGAGGCGTTTATTGTCATATCTTTAGAGATACTAATCAGATCTCTATTAAATTATAATGGGACCACTTCGAAAATGTATCCTACCGATTAAAAAAAGAATCATTCGAATCAGTTCACAATTGACGAAATATCGCATAACATACATACAAAAAAACATACAGACGAATTGTGAACCTCCTCTTTTTAGAAGTCGATTAAAAAATAAGTTGGTTTACGGACGATAGTACGTCAAAACATAACATTGATGAAGTCGGCGCATGCGTATAATGAGCGTAACGGGACAATGAGCGTAACTGGACACTTTTTCGTGCATGCAGCCGGCGTTCATCGATTTATTAGACATTGTCACGTCAAAAGAATAAATAACTAATAGATGTATACTAACAAGGTGCACAATGTAAGGGCAAGCCAGCAGTCCCAGGCCAGATATGAAGGAAGCTGCCCCCATGGCCTGCGCGCGCAGCACCGTCGGCAGCAACTCTCCGATCTGCACGTAGAACACGGCGAAGGAAGACGCGGCACACAGCCGGCCCAGCATCGCCAGCGAGACCGTGATCCAGGGCCAGGCTGGAACGTGGACAAATAAATGTTAAAATATTATAAGATAGCTTAAAAACTAAAATAGACGACTTCAATGCCTCGCTAGCCAATTTCAGTAGCAAGTTGTGGTTTAAGACATTTATTTCTCAAAAGAATTACAAAAATTCACTTAAATGAGAAATTTAAATATTTACAATTTGTTATTTAGACTAGGCATATCTAATATAATAAATAATGATTAGTGTCTTCTAACAAAAATATAATATGCATGTAGGTAGATAGAAAAGTAGTGTAGTAGCGGACGATTTGCTTCTCGCATAACTGGTTCGACCGATGCTTACTGATAAGCGTTACAAAGAATTAGATGTTACTTTACTAGATGTGGTATGTTATTGTATACAATATTACTTAAGGTATTATATTATCAGCTAACAGTTGATGGCTTTTATTTATTTAAACATTACATTTTATTTGATTTATGTTTTTAATTTATTTTATGATTTTATTTATTTAAAATTTAATGCATCTCAAAATAATATATTTTGTATTATACTATCAATATGTGATTTATTCTGTTAACTTCTGCTGGCTTTTAAAATTATAATATAAAGGCGAGCATTTTATTTATTAGCAAGGATATTTGTGTATATGTTTTTTTTTATAGTATAATGTTTTAATGTAGTTTATATTTTTAATAGTATCGTTAACGATTTTTGTATTTTAGTTTTGTGTTAGCTATTGTATTAATTATTTAAAGTAATAATTTATTGTACCGATTGTTTTTATACATTTATATGTTAGTGCTTTTGTTGTTTTTTATGTAATATTTTAGTAGCTTTTTGAAGGTTTTTAATGATTTACTTTCTTTAATATCTCTTGGCAGTTTGTTGTAGATTTGAGCACCCTCGTGCATTAAGTTTTTCTTACCATAGTTTGTACGTGGAGAGTGAGTAGTATATTTATATCATTTCAAGTTTGAGACGTTTATCTCATATCTCTGGAGAAACTTATCAGATCTCGATGAAATTACAATGGCACCACCTCGGAAACGTACCCTACCGATTACAAAAAGAATAATTTGATTCGGTTCATAATTGACGGAGTAATCACGTTACATACACACAAAAAATAAGAAAAAGAAAAAAAAAACAGATGAATTGAGAACGTCCTCCTTTTTTGTGATGTCGGTTAATAAACTGCCCAAGTGCAAGTCGGAGTCGCACTCGTAGGGTTCCGTAACACCAAAGAAATAGGAATAATAAGTATTCCTAATAGGGAATATGCATGATTTTTTTAAATATTTTTAATTCAGTGATTACATCCATTTAACACAGTAAAAAAATGAGATAATACTGAAAGTGTTCAAATTAAGCTAAAAAAATAGTTATAACATTGAAAAATATGAAGTACTCGTATCTAAAACGCTGCCAAATTTTCGCGCGCGTTTGTGACGTCACAGTGCACCGCACGGTCTCCACAAATTAAATCTTTTTATTGAAATAGTAAGTATTCGTACAAAAGTGCATAGTATTTCTATAAAAAATATTTATTCTGTGGAGACCGTGTGGTGCCCTGTGACGTCACTTTCTAATTGACAAGTGGTGATGTGTTTTGCAAATTAAAATTTCCCACGCTTTTTTTGCATTATTCATATAATATTTTAACACATTTAAGAGTATTTTATTTATAAAAAAATGATTAACAAACAACACCAGAACAATAATGATTTGAAAATAAATGATTTCAAGTAAATGTACTACATTCATATTCCCTATTCTGTGCGTAACACAGTAGAGTATTTTATAACTATCAGTTTTTTCCACCAAAAAAATCACTTTGTTTTTCATAGTGTTTGTATGATAAATGTTATTTGTTCTTTGTCAATTTGAGAACATGATTGCATGTAACAAACCGTACGGTCTCTTCCAGGGTCTCTGGGTTTTGTGCCACACCATAAATAGTTTTTATTCTAATTTATTTCTAGACACAGAAGCAATGCCCGAATTATTCTTTGCAATAACAATTCTTTAAGGCGTTTTCGTTTATTAGCATTATTATTTATTATGAGCCTAAATTATCTCGCATAGACGACTACTTTTAATTCTGTCTAAGTCCCAATGGTCCCACTATTTCTGTGGCGGTCTGCCACGAAGGACGTCGGTGGACTTCTCGGTCTAGAGTTTACTTGGCAGTTAAAATACTCCCTATAGACTTACGTCGAGAAACCCCGAGAATACCCTAGAATAAAAATAACTGATAAAACGGATAAAAACTACGGATTAAATTGAATTTGTCAAAACATCTGCAGTGCACCATCCTTTTTATTACGTCTGTGATATTGTGAGACGAGCTTACATTCCGGCACCAGCACGCAGCTGAGACAGGCCAGTCCTCCCACACACATGAACACACAAAAATACTATATTGTGAGACGAGCTTACATTCCGGCACCAGCACGCAGCTGAGACAGGCCAGTCCTCCCACACACATGAACACACAAACATACTATATTGTGAGACGAGCTTACATTCCGGCACCAGCACGCAGCTGAGACAGGCCAGTCCTCCCACACACATGAACACACAAACATACTATATTATGAGACGAGCTTACATTCCGGCACCAGCACGCAGCTGAGACAGGCCAGTCCTCCAACACACATGAACACACAAACATACTATATTATGAGACGAGCTTACATTCCGGCACCAGCACGCAGCTGAGACAGGCCAGTCCTCCAACACACATGAACACACAAACATACTATATTATGAGACGAGCTTACATTCCGGCACCAGCACGCAGCTGAGACAGGCCAGTCCTCCAACACACATGAACACACAAACATACTATATTATGAGACGAGCTTACATTCCGGCACCAGCACGCAGCTGAGACAGGCCAGTCCTCCCACACACATGAACACACAAACATACTATATTATGAGACGAGCTTACATTCCGGCACCAGCACGCAGCTGAGACAGGCCAGTCCTCCCACACACATGAACACACAAACATACTATATTGTGAGACGAGCTTACATTCCGGCACCAGCACGCAGCTGAGACAGGCCAGTCCTCCAACACACATGAACACACAAACATACTATATTATGAGACGAGCTTACATTCCGGCACCAGCACGCAGCTGAGACAGGCCAGTCCTCCCACACACATGAACACACAAACATACTATATTATGAGACGAGCTTACATTCCGGCACCAGCACGCAGCTGAGACAGGCCAGTCCTCCCACACACATGAACACACAAACATACTATATTGTGAGACGAGCTTACATTCCGGCACCAGCACGCAGCTGAGACAGGCCAGTCCTCCAACACACATGAACACACAAAGCACCCAGCGCCGCCCGAACCGTTCCATGCAGCGCCACGCCAGGAAGTACGAAGGGAGCTCTACTGCGCCACCTGGGAAATATTACACTACTTAGGATACCTACTAATGGAGAAAATATTAAACTTATAAATTTACTAATGGAGGTTATCGATTAAACACAATGGCAGAATTTTAAGATTTTTTGTTTTTTTGTTATGGTAAAAGGTAACAAGACAAACATGACGCTCGCCTGATGGTAAGCGATGACGTCTACCTATAACAGATACAGCGGCATGCAAAATTCTGGCAGTCCAGAATTTTAATTCCATGTCACTGGACTGCGCCTGTTACCTTGAAACATAAAGATGCTGAGTCTCACATGCCCTGTAATTTCACTGGACACCTTGCCATTTCAACCGAAAAACATTCCTATTTCACGGCTGAAAATTATTTGGCAAAGTGGTGGTACCGCCCCAGGCGGACTAGCAGAAGTCCTACCACTACAGAAACTTCCAAGTTCTTGAGTCACTTTCTAAGATGGAATCGTGGTTACCTGGAAATAGAAGATAAACATAATACCAGGTGCGACAGACTTTGGTCTTATCTATATAGATTTTAAAGTCAAAACTTCAGTAAGCACGTCGGGCACTTTTGGAATGAGAAAAAAGCACTGAACTCGCGTGACCATCACGCTCAATTTTTTTTTTATGGTATGAGTAGCAAACAAGCAGACGGGCCACCTGATGGAAAGTGGTCATCGTCACCTATGAACACTTGCAACACTAGAGCTGGCACTGATGCGTTGCCAACCTGTTAAGATTCTTTTAACGCCCCTTTTGAATGACTCCATGTTGTAGCTCTGCGGGAAAACAGCAGACGGGAGCACATTTTACAAGTGGGAGAAATGACCGCTTGATCGAAATGTGTGCAAATACAAAGAACTTTTCACTTCTCACGTGCATTACTACGACTGACAGTTTTTTTTTAATATCAGACCTGGTGATAAACGATGAAAAAAAATCCTAGAATGGTATGACTCTCAAGGGCTGTGTGTTGCCGGAACACCGTTACACAGGTTATGGCGGCAGATTTTCTGCTTGATGGTGGTAAGCTACTTATTGATAGATAATATTTATTGTATGGGTATTTAGATTAATTGTGCCAACGTAAGTTCCTTTGTCATCATTCATCCAAGTCATTGCTCTGCTGAAACTTTTCAGTCACCGAAACACTTGAGTCGTCACTGTCAGACACGTAAGTCTCAACTAAGATACTGCCTTAAGTTGTGGTTATTGGTTATAAAGCACTGGTATTTTGAGTCTAAATTAGGCAACACTGATACAAGGCAAATTTGACAAATTTCCAAGTAAAATTTTAGCCAAAATGAAAACTCCAGCTGGAGAAACAAAATAATTGCAATAATAAAACAATACTTACCAATAAAGAACGCCAGATAGTCATCTACGCCTAAATTAGGAGTATTATAACTCAGACTATTGTAAACAACTCCTAGAGCGACCCAGTTGAACGTCAGGAGCAAAAACTTCTTCCGTATATTGGGATATCGGAACACATCCAACGGAGATGCCTTACAATCTCCTTCTGAATTCTGGTCATCCATTCTCTTATTCTCCATCACATCATCTTCTCCATCTTCATGGATAAAAATCTTACTAACAAGTTGATAAGACTTTCTTCTCAAAGTACTGCCAGGCGACTTGGCAAAATCTGTTTGTGTAGCTTTCTGTAACGATTGATGGCAATCTTCTTCCACACTTTCTCTTTTAGATTTTTTATTAACAATCTCTGCTACTTCTAAAGCTAATATTCTTTCTAAACTCTCTGCTTTCTGATCTTCTGTTTCTGCTATTTTAGTTAAGTCTGGTTTGAAGGTAAACATGTTGCTGATTCTTCTGTCGTATTCTTCTTTCTCGCGGTCTGGGTTGGGAATGTGGCCGTTCATATTTGGTAGCATCGCTAGTTCAGCTTCTGCTGTTTCCTCTTCTTTTATTTTTTTCTGTTAATGCACGTTTTAAATAAAATTAAAATGTAATAATAATAATACATATTTCAACTCAATGGTGTTTTTGTAGATGTTTCCACTACATATACAGTTAATTAAATTATCGATTAAGTTTATATGAATAGTTGATTGAACAGATGTGATGCTACTTCAGATGTATCATAGCAAACACCACATTTTTAGAACAGGCTCTAATTATGGCGACGTCATAGTTGAAGACCGTTAGCATGAAATGGAAAGCAATTTGACGGAGCTAGTTTTCATATCCTACTAATATAAAAAAAATCTAACTAAAAACAAAAAAAAATAATTGTACAGGCGAAAGTTTGTGAGTGTGTACTGTATGAGTATGTTTGTGAGTGTGTACTGTATGAGTATGTTTGTGAGTGTGTATTGTATGAGTATGTTTGTTACTACTTCACTCTAAAACTGCTCAACCAATTGAGCTGGAATTTGGTATGTAGATAGTGTAGACCCTGGAAAACACATTGGGTACTTTTTATCCCGATATTCCCACGGGAACGATGTCTACGCGAGAAAAACCGCGGGGTACAGCTAGTTTCTTAAATTAAATTGAGGATGCAGGTGTGAGATTAGAATAACTTACATGTAATTCGATGAGGAACCCTCTAGGTAGAGTGATGCCATTCCTCCTGCCAAGGTTTCTGAGCACCTTCTCAGCATCAGCAATCCGGCCTCTGCCCGCGAGCCATCTTGGAGATTCTGGTATCAGCCAGTAATAGCTGCAAGCAGGGCAGTTTTTAACTATATGATGATCTTTGGATGAGATGGATGGATGAACTCACGGGTGTGGTACAATCAAGACGTTTGCCTTGCGTTCGGCAACCAAAGATGTCACGTCATTATATGAATGGGGAGCAAAACATTCGTTTCCCAAAAATAGCGCTTCATTTTACTGTGCTTGATGCCCTCAAACCCTGAACTGTTAAGATCGTGAGTCTCATTATCTCACACGTTCTGCAAATTCTACATCGCAGAACTTAACTATCATATCCAAAACGGAGAGAGTTTTGCTAATCTATTTGTCTAGTTTTACTACAGCCCTCTGTGATTTTTTTTTATTGTGAAATATGGAATCTGTTGGGCTGTCCTTATTTCTATATACCGATTTTAACATAATGTGTAAAGTTACGGCCACACCGCCGCGATCTGTGATCTGCGGGCTCAGGCGCGGTCTACTTTTCAATTGTTTTCTGATCGTCGTAGATCGTGTTGATTTGAACCAGTCGATACAAATACTACTGTGTTATCTGATCGCGCCCGCGCCCGTGCCCGCGGTTTGCATCGGCTTGGCCGGACCTTAATAATTACCTATAGAGTAGTATGAAAGGTATACTGGTAGCCAGGGAGAGGTGGTACCAGTCCCGGAACAAGTAGGCCAGCATGGAGAGCACGCACATGCCCGTCGCGAACAACATGCCTACCACGATACCTGGAATACGACATCATATATTACCAACAATACTATTAATTAATTATATAAAAATACATATATTTAGTTGATATATGAGTTGATATATATAGAGTCCGAATAAAGCCGGACATAGTTAGGCTTTTTAATTGCGTGTTAGGCCAAAATAAACGGTATCCGGCTTATCCTTGTTGTCGGCTTTTGTTAGGCTTTTTACACTTCGCAAACGAGCGAGCGGCGAACGTGGTCGAACGCAGGCAAGACTCGGTCGCTCTTTGTTGTCGCTGCGGACTGTGGCTGCAGTACTTAGACTGATTTGGCATTCATTTTCTATAAATAAAATGAATGAAATAAAATGTAATTAGAATTTAACGAGATTTATCGTAATCATTAAAAAAAGCTTGATTTTACATAAACTTTTTTGTCGTACCTATTAGTACTAATACACAAAATCCTGAATAATGTAGGGTGTCTAACCTTTTTACCTGAATGTCCGGCAAAACAGACTGGTCTGTCCGGCTATTAGGTTTGGCGACCTGGCAACCCTACCCGCAACGTTCCCGGTGCAAAGGTGCCCGTAACGCTCGCAGCGTTGCCACGGTGAATGGCGATGGCCATTCTTGCACCAGCAACGACCCGGCACGGGATTCTCCAGTCACTTCAAAAATCTTATGCCCTAAACGTTTATGTAAAGTTTTTGCGTCCGCACCCCAACTTTGTCAACTATCCAACATTGTCTCCACGGCTATGGGCACAAAATGACATTGTGGCTACATAGCCGCGTACTATTAATTATTCACAATTTATTTTAAAATAATTAGGGCTAATGCTTGGAGTGGAGACCACGGCTCGGTAAACGAAGCGTAGGACGCCCTCCGGCTAGGTGGAGCGATGATATACGCAAGCTGGCTGCCAGCGGTTGGAAGCAAGGAGCTGAAGATCGAGCTCAGTGGCGTGCCATAGGAGAGGCCTGTGTCCAGCAGTGGATGAAAACTGACTGCTAATGATGATGATCATGATAAGGGCTTATGATAAGTACTAACCAAATGAATCTATGTGTCTGAATAATACACGAATTGAATTAAAATTAACTGAATACGTCAACACCAATCAACTGGGGAATTCCAGAAAAATATTAATATGCTTGTTTTGACATGTCCTTCAACTTAAAATGTTTACAACTGAAACTACGTGCATTACTTTTAATTCAATTTTGTACAACACTGAAAGCAACTTTTATACATTGTCGTTAATTTAAAATCTAATTTATTTAATGTAAATTGAATTATAGTAGATTTTTTTACTAAACCAAACCCCCTCATATTGGTGTGTGTCCCCATTGTCAAATCAAAACTAAACGTTAAATTATCGTAAAACTTTCTTTGAGCTTCATGATATATTTTGTTATTTTTAGAAACAAGTATCCTTCTTCTTTATTGAGAAATATTTAAAATAGCCTAAAATAACGTAATTCTATTTAAAATCGCATTTGAATTGTTGTCCCCGAAATTCGTTATATCCGGACATCTCGGTTTTGTTACCAAATTTTCTTTAAGAATAATTTCTACCAAACAGATTTTTATATTTTGAAATGACAGCTTGGTCTTCGGGCAGTCAAATCGGCAGTCCAAATACAACTTCAGTGTCATTTTTGGGCATTGAGATTGTGAGGTAGGTCGGACCCGTGCAAAAATTGTTGTCAGGTTTGTAATGTTGCAATCAAAACTTTACCGATATGTTTTTAATAGCATGTATTTTTGTAAGAATGTTGTATTATTTTTCTGGAATTCCTCAACGAATCATCAACACCAATCAACTAATCTAATCAAAAACGACTTTCCATGCCGCGCGAGTCAGTTTCAGTAGCAAGTTTGAGACGTCGTCATATCTCTGGAGATTCTTATCAGATCATAATAAGTTTGAGACGTCGTCATATCTCTGGAGATTCTTATCAGATCATAATAAGTTTGAGACGTCGTCATATCTCTGGAGATTCTTATCAGATCATAATAAGTTTGAGACGTCGTCATATCTCTGGAGATTCTTATCAGATCATAATAACATTTAAATAGGACCTCTGGACATGAGCCCTACCTACGGATAAAAAATCATTCAAATCAGTTTACAATTGGCGGAGTAATTGGTGAACAAACATAAAAAAAATCATCACGACATACATACCATCGCGTACAGTTGTGCGTATCCAGTTTCAAAACATTTTCGGTTGCAAGTATCGATTATTTTTCTAACCAATCAGAAGAGCCAAAACCAAAAAAAAATTTCTTACCAAAAAATCTATAATAAAAAAATTAAATAAAATAGGAAGATCTTTCTCTAAAAGAGCCAAAACAAAAACAAAACATAATTTTTGGCTTTGTTCCGTCTAGTCATTGGTCAACAATGTCAACATAGACAGAAGCGAGATGCCAATTCAATAAGAGTGCACAGGAAATTATTCCTTAAGGTGGATACGCACAAATGAAGGCGATTGTACATTGAGAACCTCCTCCTTTTTGAAAGTCGGTTGAAAATGCAAATGCCAGTTTTTTGGTACCTATCTCTGTGTAGAAAAGATTTAGAATTGTGCTTGTAAACACAACTTACTTATCTTTAACAATGCTATGAGCACCTATATTTGTCATAATTATGAAGGCCTTGTTGGCGTTAAAGGATAGATGGCTGGACTTCTTAACGAGGGGTCGCCGGCTCCAATCCTAGCACGAGTTTTCGTCCAGGTGGTATAGGAGCATATATCGATGTTCTGCCTGACTTGTTACCAAAAAGTAGCTTGCAACCATCAGGGAAAAATCTGCCGACATAACCTTACGGTGTTCCGGCAGCACACAAGAGAGACACCTCGAGAGTCAGAGTATTCTAGGCCTATAAGCGTGTTCACCATCATCGACTACATCATCGCTTACCAGCAAGCGTGATAGTGGTCAAACGCTAGCCTATAAGATATTTTTTAAAAATAAGAAAGTCTACAACAGTAGTTTCTCAACACCGTCATTACAGCTTACCGGTATACGTTCTTCGATTGGGTGGCATCAGCTCCAAAGCCAAGATGAAAGGCAGCTGGTACAGTGCAGGGAAGAACAATCCACCAGCCACTCTCAAAGCAGCATAGCTCCAGTAGGATGTAGAGAATGAAGCCGCTATGGCCAGGGGGACTTCCAGGAAGATCATCAAGAGGATGGTAGGGCGTCGACCGTATCTGGAATTATTTAAATAGATATTTACTAGGTCCCCGGATGTAAGGGAGTTTGAATACCACCTCAGTGCTGCCAGCCAACCTCACCTGCCCGTGGTACATCCTGCTGACCAACAAACGAGACTCTGGCGACCGACAATTGGCGGTATAACCATTTCGAAATTATGGCGTAGCTAAATCCTACAGGCCGGTGACGGGCAGCAGCGTCATCGGTGCGAGAAACTACGTTCTGCGATCGCCAACCCGCCTGCCCAGCGTGGCTATTAGGGCATATTCCTCCCAAAGATGGAAAGTCACACACAAAGCCAAGGCACCAAAGCTTCACAATTTCTACAATACTGTATTAATGCTTATCAAAATAATTACATTAATTACCGTGGTCACATAACTGTGCCCGCGACTTCGTCCGCGGCGAATAGTGTCTTTGGGCAACATTAGAAACAAGGCGGTATCCCAACTACACCGCACCGCACCACGCCACGCTTATCCTTTTCCCTCCCCTCACTTCCTCATCCCCTTCCCCTCCACAACCCTTTCCCTCACATACCCTACCCTCGTCCTGCCCTCCCCTCCCCCTTCCCCTCACTTCCACATCCCCTCCACCTCCCATCCCCTCCCCTCCCCACCACTCAACCTCCACTCTCCCTACCCTCCCGCTCCACTCTTCTTACCCTCCCACTCCACTTCCCCACCCTCCCCTTCCACTACCCCTACCTTCCCCCTCCACTCCCCCTTCTTCCTTACAAACTATGAATGTTATATTGTCCTCTCCATTCCCCTCTACTCCCCCTCCCCCTTCCCCTCACTTCCACATCCCTTCCACCTCCCCATCCCCTCCCCCTCCTCTTCAGCTCACCTGCCCTCCCCCACCACTACCCCTAGCCTCCCCCACCACTACCCCTAGCCTCCCCCACCACTCCCCCTACCCTCCCCCTCCACTCTCCCTACCCTCCCTCTCCACTCCCCCTTCCCCCTCAGAAATTTTGAATACCATATTTATTTATATCGAATCAACAGCCTAAATAAGCTTTAAAAATGACGGTACTTCCATACAACTTTTCATCCCCCCTTTTAACCCCTTACAACCCTCTTTTCGCATCAAAAAGTAGCCTAAATGTCCTTTCTCAGGCTCTAGACTATCTATGTACCAAATTTCATTTAAATCGGTTCAGTAGTTTTGGCGTGAAAGCGGGACAGACAGAATTACTTTCGCATTATATAGTAAAGATAAATAAAACCCAGAGATGGCGCTAACGTAGATTTTAATAGCTCTCCTTTAAATATTGCCTAAATGTATGAGATCCTGCATCGCACAAACGATATTTTCCGCGATATTGAAAATGATGCACTTGCTTCGTGATTAAACATCTCAAACGTTGAACTCGTTTAAAAACGTTTTTTCTTTATAATATTAGTCTGCATTGAAATTGTCCTTTACAGCATATAATTTAAATAAAAAAACTTTAGAAGATATCACAGATTTGAAAATTATGCGTCACGAAAAATAATAAAATATTTGCAGTAAAACCACAAATTAGACAATAGTTACTGCGTAAACATAGCTTAGCTATTTTTGTAGATCCCAACCTATATAAATCAATTTGATGTCAATATAGTTTCATCTATCGTATAAAACTAGCCGAGTTCCGCGGCTTCGCCCGCGTTAAAAAGTATCTATAGGTTTTGGGTCGAAAACCTATAGGGTACTTCCCGTTGACCTAGAATCATGAAATTTGGCAAGAAGCAAGGTCTTACAGCACAAATTAAGGAAAAACTCCCAAAAATTAAAAAAAGTTGAAAATTAAAGGTTGTTCCCATACATACATAGTAAGCGCCAATTAAGGTAGACCTCTGAGTTACATGAGCGCTCATACAATTTAGAGGTCTAGCTTAATTGGTTGGTACGGAAGTCTCGGTGGGCGAGTTCAACTCGACTTAGCCGGTTTTATTTTTATTGTGTGTATGTTACGCGATTACTCCGTCAATTCTGAACCTTTTTGTAATCGGAAGGGTACGTTTCCGAGGTGGTCCCATTTTATTTTCATCGAGATCTGATCTGAAGTATCTCCAGAGATATGACGATAAACGTCCCAAACTTGCTACTGAAATTGACTCGCGGGGCATTGAAGTCGGTTGTTTTAGTTTTTAAACTATCTTAATTATTTATTGTATGAAATACAGTCATTCCTTGTTTGAAATAATATGCTTCCCGTTTGTTCTCATTTTTATTAGGGTTCCGTAGGTTAAAAGGTAAAAAAAGGAACCCTTATAAGATCACTTTCTTGTCTGTCTGTCCGTGTGTCACCACCGATTTTCTTAGGAACGGGTGGACCTTGTAAGTTAAAGTTTATACCAGATACTGAGGTCTATAGTCCATATTAGGCGTATAAAAATCAAGGTCCAGAGTCAACACGATAAAAAGATATGGGCAAATTTAGATTTTCTTTTTTGTTTTTCGGAATTTTTCCTTTACTTGTGCTGTAAGACCTTGCTTTTGACCAAAATTGACAATTCTAGGTCAACCGGAAGTACCCTATAGGTTTTGGGTCGAAAACCTATAAGGTACTTCCCGTTAACCTAGAATCATGAAATTTGGCAAGAAACAAGGTCTTATAGCACAAATAAAGGAAAAATTCCAAAAAATAAAAAAAGTTGAAAATTAAAGGGTATCCACATACATAGTTAACGCCAATTAAGGTAGGTCTACCAATTAGGCTAATTGGTACCAACCAACGTTGGTACGGAAGCCTCGGTGGGCGAGTCCAACTCGACTTTGCCGGTTTTTATTTACCTTTTGAGATACGGAACCCTAAAAAGACTCCGATGAATTGAGAACCTCCTCTTTTTTTGTGAAGTCAGTTAATAAAAAATAAAAATTCTCTGTATGTTTACTTGTTAAGGGACGCATTTTGGACATGTCAATACACCCTGGATGCATAGATTTATCCGAGGTCTGTGGTTATATTTTATAGACATAGTGCACTTAAAGTACGTAGTACTATTAAATATTCTGTGCTTAAAGCCCGCAATGGCCAAAATTAGTTCTCGGGGCACTCGCAGTGGTATGGGTCAATGGGCTGAATTTCACCAGTCTCCTTTGCGTGTCAAGTATTTATGTAGGCAGACGCCATTTCTAGTGACTTCTACAGTAAAGATTTTAAGATCACGAGTACATCAGCATCATCAACAGCAAGTATTCGTCCACTGCTGGACATGGGCTCTCCTAAGGCACAAATACATACAATATCAAAATGTTTCATGTTTAACCTTACCTGTCGGACATCCATCCGAAGAACAAGTTGCCAAATATTGATCCCACCCAGAACAGCGTGTTACTCATCCGGGGGATCCAGTCCTTGTCACAGACCAGTGCGAACTGCCAGCAGAAATATAAGGAGCTTTTTTATAAAGTAGTAAGGGGCCGTCTATTAATCACGTGAGGCTTGAGGGGGGGGGGGGGGGTTTGACTAAAATCACAAAATTTCACAAGGGGGGAGGGGGTGTAGTAAGATATCACGTGTATTTATTTTTTCATTATTTTTCAAACCCGCGATTTTTAAATCGAAAAGCGGCGTGTAGTGTGACCTTGACTTGCCGTTGCTAGGCAACGAACGAAGTACCTTCTCACGCGCCGCTTATGATAATATTCTAAAATATTTAAGATTTTTTGTAGATACTAAAAATACACGTGATGTTGGGTGGGGGTGGGGGGGTAGTCTTAAACCTCGCCATGTATCACCAAGGGGGAAGGGGGGTTAAAAAATGCTTAAAAAAAGATCACGTGATTAATGGACGGCCCCTAAATAAATAGGTTGAAATTTTCACAGGTGATGTATTCCTGTTGCCGCTATAACAACAAATACTAAGAACAGAACAAAGTTAAAAATTAAAGAAAAGTTAAAAAAAAGTTTTTTGTGATAGCGCGGCGCCATCTAGCTAGCATCTTAGATGGCGCTATCGTCTTTACCTTAATCTGAATCTCGGAAACGGCTCCAACGATTAAATAAAATTTAGTATACAGGGGATTTCGGGGGCGATAAATCGATCTAGCTAGGAGTCATTTTCAGAAAATATTGTTTTATTCGTGTTTTCAATAATCAACTTTATTGATAATCAACTTAAAATATGACTCTTCCCGACATCTATTGGCAAGTAGAAGTAGCTTTAGTGTTACTGTGTCGGTAAAGCAGTAAGTTGCGCTCAATTAAAAAAAATTATTATTATTCGTCAATAGTTGTCGGGAAGAGTCATATTTGTCTCAAAAGTCAAAAGTCAAACCATTTATTCAGTATATAGGCAAATAAAAAATGTGCACTTACACACGTCAAATTACATTAAATAGATCATATTCAATAAAAAATATTATAGATATAACAGAAACATAACTTATTGCTTTGAAATTACATAAAAAAAACTTAGGTATTGAGCCTTTCAGCTTTCATCTAGACGTCGAACGTCGCACTTAAAACACATGTTTAATTCCCCTGATTAATGTAGGGTTGCCAACCGTACTATTACGTGCACCCGCAACCCAGTGCATGTTTCAGTACTTCAGACAATTTTTATCCAAAAAATTGTGAAATAATGTCTGTTTAAGTGCAAAAAATACCGAGCAAAGCTCGGTAAACCAGATATTTAATAATATTATTACTACTATTACTATTACTACTATATAATATTATTCTACCTCTGTGTTAACGTTTACTTAGTTGGTGTTAGAAGTTAGTTATATATTCTTTAGATGGCGTTCGGAACCCTCCGTGTGCGGGACAAAAGTCTGACTCGCACTTGGCCAGTTTTATTTAGTAAATAGTCTCAGTTAGTCTCTTGTTGACGCTATTGAGAAAGCTCAAATACAAGGGACATTTGCGACAGAATTCGATTTTTTCGGGCAAAAAATCCAATTTTGCTTTAAAATTAGGGTTGGTATAAATATAAGGTTTAACATTATGTATTTTTTTATATCTTATAGGATAGCGTTTGACCACTACCCTATATCTCACCTGCTGGTAAGTGATGATGTCAAACCATTCTAGGCCTAGCGTGTTCACCATCCTTGACCACACCATCACTTACAACCAGACGAAGTGGTCAAACACCAGCGTGTCAGGTATAAAAGAAGAGCAAGGATTGTTTACTAACAGTGGACTTACATCAGTAACAAGAGTCCTGGTGTAATGTTCTGGACTGTACCGCCAGCCGTGGGAACAGCGATGAGCTTCCTTGCTCCTGACTGCCAGGATTACTTCCTTCACTCTTTGGATCTGAAACACATCCCAGGTTGACTTTGATTTTACTATTTTCTTCTCAATACTACTTAGATTGATGCTGGGAAATATCCTATAGCCTGCCTGGCTTCTGGAATAGGAGGAGGTTCTCAATTCGTCTGTATGTTTTTTAGGGTTCCGTACCCAAAGGGTAAAACGGGACCCTATTACTAAGACTCCGCTGTCCGTCTGTCTGTCTGTCCGTCTGTCACCAGGCTGTATCTCATGAACCGTGATAGTTAGACAGTTCAAATTTTCACAGATGATGTATTTCTGTTGCCACTATAACAACAAATACTAAAAACAGATTAAAGTTAAAAATATTGGGGGTCCCCATACAAGAAACGTGTTTTTTTCGGCATTTCAATATAACACCATCTACGAACGCTTAGATAAACGTCAATAGATGGCGTTATATTGAAATGCCGATCTCTAACACTTTTGTGTTAACTTTCACTTAGATATTAGACGTTAGATGGCGTTATAAGAAATAAAATGTTTATTAATTATTATTTTTTGCTGGCGAAAAATGATAGTAGTATTTATTGCTCAATCTTATAAATATACTGTAGTGTGGTACGGAACCCTACGAGTGCGAGTCCGACTAGCACTTGGCCAGTTTATTTTTTGTATGTATGCTACGCGTTACGCGATAACTCCGTCACTTGTGAATCAATTCGAATGATTCTTTTTTTAATCGGTAGGGTACATTTCCGAGATATGACGATAAACGTCTCAAACTTGCTACTAAAATTGTCGTCGGTTGTTTTAGTATTTAAACTATCTTAATTATTTAATTGATAGGGTACATTTCCAAGGTGGTTCCACTGTAATTTCATATACCCTCCTGTTAACTGACTCCACTGTCTAAAGGTACGGCTACACCGCGGCGTCCTGCGATCTGCGGGCGCGATCTCAGTACTTTTCAATTGTTTTCTTATCGCGTTTGGTGTGAACCAGTCCGTACAAATACTACTGCGCTATCTGATCGCCGCCTTGATCGCGCACGCAGGACTCTGCGGCGTGTCCGTACCTTCAGTGAGTAAAATAAAAATTGCTCTTCTTCTAGAGTTTTCTCTAAAATAATAACAATTTTTCGTAGCAGATTCGAGTTAGATTCGAGTTAGTGACAATGTAGTCGAGGATGGTAACCATTAGCAACAGACAGCAACAGAGATTCCTCTCTAGAAGAAAAGCAATTTATTTTCATAGAATATTGACTTGGATTTAAGTATTCATATTTCTATGGACATAACAATATTGAGGAGCGCAAATTTGGCTCACAAGACAGCTGTCAAAACACATATATATATGTTTGGCGAAAAACAGCTATACAGACAGCTGCAACATTCTTATTTTAAGTTGGTTACGATTGAGAAAGTAAGATACTGTACAGCCTTGTTACCCGACTACCGGAAGGTTATAACTTTCACCAGTAAGTAAGCATATTCATCTGTTCCCTCATAACTTATTAATTCCTTATTATAATTTGACAAATTATTGGTATTGGAAGCGTGTTGATCGTCCGCTGGTTATAAGCTATGTGATGTCATATCATATTCAATTACATATGACGCTCTTTAGATGACATAAAGTCATGTATAAAAAAACGGTTATTATTTCTTTAGACATGTTGGGTATCAAATGAAACTACTTCATTAGGACACTTCAAAATTAGGTGTATATATTGTTAGCGGTTCCTCGTAGTTTTGCTTGCAGCCGATGATAAGGATTCATTTCAATTTAGTTTTTAACCTACTTTTTACCCGACTGCGCGACGCAAAGGAGAGGTAATGTGTTTATCAGTCTATATATGTATGTATGTATGTATGTTTGTTCCTATGTGGCACACTAGAGACCAAACGCGTGGGCCGATTTTGATAATTGGCACGTCAATAAATTCGCCAAAACATAAAAAATTGAAAAATTCAAAATGGCGGATTTCAGACGCCAAAATTTGGGGATCAAAAAATTTTTTTTTTTTCAAAACCTATCGAGTGGGGTATCGAATTAAAGGTCTTAAAATGGAGATTCAAAATATATTTATAACAAATAATTTATGATCGTACAAATGAAAAAAAAAACGATTTTACATGCCGCGTTAGTCACTTTCAGTAACAAGTTTGCGGTGCTTATCAGATCTCAATAAAATTACAATGAGACCAAACGAAAATCATATTAACTCAAACAAAAAAAGAATTTCACAAATCGGTTAAGAATTGATGGAGTTCTGAGGTAAATGTTGGGGTGTCCCGACTGTTAAAGTCTCTATATTCCATATAACAATGTATAATTAACCGACTTCAAAAAAAGGAGGAGGTTTCTCAATTCGACCGTATTTTTTTATTTTTTTTATGTTTGTTCGCGGATAACTTCGTCGTTTATGAACCGATTTCGATTATTCTTTTTTTGTTCGAAAGGAAATAGTCCAAGTGTAGTACCATGGTAATTTTATCGAGGTATGATAAGTATCTCCAGAGATATTGAGATAAACATCTCAAAATTGGTACTGAAAATGAATAGCGCGGCATTGAAGTCGGTTGTTTTTTAGTTTTTAAACGATATTATTTATTTTATGAGTGTATCGACCGAGAAAGAATTTAAATGGTATAGTTTTTTGATATCCCTAAACAGAAGTCTAAACTACTAGACTTACTTGTTTTTTTCTTTTCAGTTCGTTTTTTAACACTTCACTTTTTGCGCAGTCGGGTTTTCAGGGTTCCGTAGCCGAATGGCAAAAAACGGAACCCTTATAGATTCGCCATGTCTGTCTGTCTGTCTGTCTGTCTGTCTGTCCGTCTGTATGTCACAGCCATTTTATTCCGAAACTATTAGGACTACAGAATTGAAACTTGGTAGGTAGATGTATTCTGTAAACCGCTTTCCGATTTTTATACAAAAATAAAAAATATAAAAGTTTAAGGGGGGGCATCCCATACATGGAACTGAAACTAAAAAAAAAATTTTTCGTCAAACCTATACGTGTGGGATATATAGATAGGTAGGATAGGTCTTCAAAAATGACATTGAGATTTCTAAAATCATTTTTTCTCAAAGTCAAACATTTGAAAGGCGTGTCTAAAGTGGTAAAATGTGTGTCCCCTCCCCCCCCCCCTCTAACTTCTAAAGTAAGGGAGTAAGTAAGTAGATTTTTCATCTAGAAAAAATATATTCTGTAGATCTCAATAAAAACTTTCAACGAAAATTGGTTTGAACGAGATACAGTCAGCGGTTGTTGAGATACAGCGACCGCAAGTATAACTTTGTTTTTCATACAAACACTATGAAAAACAAAGTTAATTTTGTAGTTGCGAAAAATCATAGTTATGGAATACTTAACGGTGTTACGGAACCCTACGAGTGCGAGTCCGACTTGCACTTGGCCAGTTTTTTTTATTTTTTTATTTAATGTTTTATTATACTTGTTTTACACTAGCAATGCCTCGGTTTCACGCGCGTAATTCCCGCTCCCGTAAGAATACGGGGATAAAATATAACTTACTAGCTAGCCCGGCGAACTTCGTACCACCTAACAGACAATGAATGTCGTGTTACCTTTTAGATTAACTTAATTTAGGCTTTTAAGGACGTAATAAATGAATATAATTTATTATGTATTATGGCAATACAGATATAGAATAAAAGTTGGTAAAAATGGCTTATGGAAATATATAGACATTTTTATGTTGCTTGTAAGCATACATTTGTGAACGCACGCATATTGGACAATCAATAAATATGTCAAACAATTATCATTACTGACAATATTTACATTTTTAAAATCTACATGACTTGAATTCACAAAAACTTGAAGAATTTTTACTTGACCTACTACTTGACTCTGGCTAAATACACTAATCGCGTGGAGCCATAATTATACCAAAAAAAAAACACGATAATCCGAATATTGTAATGCTATCCCCACATGAGAAAAAATTTTATACTTGACACTGGCTAAATACACTAATCGTGTGGAGACATAATTATACAAAAAAAAATTACGGCGGAATAAACAATTGAACATCAAATGATTGGCAGTTTTTAAACCCAGGCACATTTTGGCAAAATATTTTATCTTGTATAATTTTTTTTGGTCAATTATTCATTGTTTTTAATACTTATTATCCTATTCCTGACAAAGATAATTCCAAAAATACAAAAATCATAAAAATTGGTCCAGCCGTTCTTGAGTTATAAGTGTAGTAACTAACACGACTTTCTTTTATATATATATAAGATGTTACTCACTGATAATGTAGCTTTCCATTAGTGAAAGAATTTTTGAAATCGTTCCAGAAGTTTTTGAGTTAAATCGTAACAAACAAACATAAAATCAAATCTTTCCTTTTTCTAATATTAGTTTAGATTTACAGCATGAGTGTGGTGATACCAACTTGTTGTTCCCGTTCTTCTTCTCCCGTCGCCGGCATCAGCTGGTGGATCGTCACCGTGTGCACCGCTCCTCCAACCTCCACGTTTTCTGATCTGGAATGTAAGTTATCATTTGCTGTGACTTGCAGCTTACTAGTGACATTCCCCGGCTTCTCACGGGTAGAGCATAGTTATATACCTATACATATTTTGCATCAGTTTGTTGCGTTAAATATAAATTAACATCATCGTCATATTTCAACCAATTTACACAAAACCTTAACTAATTTTACACTTGTAGTTTCCTTAGGAATCACTCTGTCGATAGATGAAAGCCACAGGAAAATCCGTTCAGTAGTTTTTGAGATTATCGCGAACATCTTCTAATACTATAAGAATCTTTATCCTGACATAAGTACTGACTGACTGACTGACTGACTGACTGACAGACAACGCACAGCCTAAACCGCTGGTCGAAGAGACTTGAAATTTGGAGGTTATATTTGCCTTAGTACGTAAAGGTGTACTAAGAAAGGATTTTTCAAAATTCACCCCTTTAGGGGATGAAATGGGGGTTGAAAGTTTGTATGGAACAACAACAGTAGATAGTCTTTTCTATTCGAAACTTCACAATGTGCTTCAGTAAAAAAATAAGTAAATAAGTGTAAATAAGGATTTTTCAAAATGGGGTAGGTAAAAAAGTCTGAATATTTGGGTTTTACGGGTTTTGTAAATATGAAACCCGATTTGTATTAGTCACGCGATAACATGAAAACGGGTGAACCGTTTTTGCTAATTCTTCTTTGATGTTTTTAATGATAGAATCGTTTCTACAAAAGAAAAGTTTTAAGTAAATAACAGGAGTTTTTAACGCGGGCGAAGCCGCATAGCACTTCTAGTATATACATACAGACAGACGCGGCGTGGGACTTTGTGTAATAATATAATGTAGTATGGTTATAAATTTTACATTTGTGTTCTGTTCTCCTATAAAAAAAAGAAAATAAAAATTAATTAATTCAGGATAAAGATTCTTATAGTATTAGAAGATGTTCGCGATAAAAAATAAGGAGAGACTCGCATAAACTTAGCACCACCAAGGGGTCACGTTTAGGGTAATTAAAGGACATTATAAAATTAATTAAATTCAACAAATATTGATCGACAGATCTGTGAAATATGTTTGGTCATTTTAGGCTTGAGATTCCAACGTAACTTACTTTTCCTTAACATAATCGTTAAGCGCCTCATGCAGCGCGATCGTATCGACCGTGTATCCTCGACAGCTTTCATACTCTCCATGTTGTCCTGGTACCGTGAGGTTCTTTAACAGGTCTTTTGGAAGGCCCAGGGTCACCAGCTCAGGTGGTGGCGCGCACCAGTGCTCTGGAGTTGCATTTGTGAATACCTGAAAATAAAATTTGTACCTATTTTATTTTCTAAATTTTGTATAGATTTGTAGGAATGAATGGTGAAACTTTAAAAAACCAGATCAGTCATCTCTTTGTTGATCGGATGGCGTGATAAAATTAGGCGACTAGGAAACTATAGAATTGTGTTTTATAGGCTTTTTAGGGTTCCGTATCTACCTCAAGAGGAAAAAAGGAACCCTTATATGATCACTTTGTTGTCCGTCTGTCTGTCCGTCTGTCAAGACGGACGACCCTTTTTATTCATAGATGTACCGTAGATATTTGTTAATACTTGGGTATTTGATATAAGTTTCAATTTGATATCTCTACGCGTTCTTGAGAAAAACTGGCTAAGTGCAAGTCAGACTCACACTCGTAGGGTTCCGTACCACACTACAGTATTTTATAAGATCGAGCAAAAAATACCACTATCATTTTACGCCAGCAAAAAATAATAATTAATAAACATTTTATTTCTTATAATGCCATCTAACTTCTAACAAAGGTGATAGGGATCGGCATCTGAATATAACGCCATCTATGGACGTTTACCTAAGCGTTCGTAGATGGCGTTATATTGAAATGCCGAAAAAAACACGTTTCTTGTATGGGTATCTCCCTATTATATTGAACTTTATTCTGTTTTTAGTGTTTGTTGTTATAGCGGCAACAGAAATACATCAATTTCAACTGTCTAACTATCACGGTTCGTGAGATACAGGCTGGTGACGGACGGACAGACAGACAGACGGACAGCGGAGTCTTAGTAATAGGGTCCCGTTTTACCCTTTGGATACGGAACCCTAAAAACAGATTAAAATTAAAAATATTGGGGGTAAACCCTAAAAAGCAAAACTTAGCAAACTCATTAATTGCGGTTGGTATATTAATTAAAGTTATCTAGGCATCGGTCTAGGAGTCCAACTGCTAAGTTAAGTTTGTCTCTAACTTAGTTTAACAAGTTTGTACGGAAGCCTCGGTGTGCAAGTCCAACTCGCACTTGACCGGTTTTTTATGGTGGATAGACCTTGACCACTAACCTCCTGATGTAAGTGTTGTCGCAGGGTTAAAACGGGTGCGGGGTAGTAAAGCGAAAATTTCTCGCAATCAAAAGTTATACATGCCACAGTATTTAACATAAGTAGATATTAATTACCTAACAGCTACAGTCTGGCTAGTCATGCTTTCCCAGTTATTTAATATCTTCAAGTTCGGTTATTTTTTGTATCACTGTATTAATAAGTGCGCGCTGTACTGCACTGTTTTTTTTTAGTTGTATTATGGCTCCACACGATTAGTGTATTTAGCCAGTGTCAAGTATTGAAATTCTTCAGGTTTTTATTAATTTTAGTCATAGAGATGGGTCAAAGTCACATTTCAGGTCAGTTTTCAAGTAAAAGTCTAGTCTACGTCATACCTTCAGTAAAGATGTGGTGTTTACTGAAGATTTTCAGTGGAATTTTGGTGAGAACGCAAATAGCATGTTTTACAACATTGTGCAGTTTCCCTACACTCGCACACATTCACCGGCACTTAATGGTTAATAATCCACATTTATTACACATTAACACGCGGAAGAACACAAGTTTTAGGAAAAAATACAATGATATCACACATACTTTTCCACGTTCCCGCCAAAACTCCTGTACTGCACTGTCTTAATAAGTTCTTGACTGACTTATACCTATGTCATGTCAGTCAAGAACTTGTCTATTATAACCGGTGATTTTATATGGAGTTTGACAGATTTTTGACGTTTGTTATAGTTAAAGTAAGATGGTGTAACTCAGCCTTAATGTAGTAGCCACGCTTAATAACAATACGTACGCAGTACCTGTATATCACGACAAATGATAAAAACTAAAGTAAAAAGAGTTTAGGTGCTTTTAACAATATCAGTCACATTTTGTTCGACAAAAAGTTAACCTTGTTCTTTGTTTCATTATAAAAATACACTTATTATCAAAATACTAAAGTTACGGTCAAAACAGAGCGATCTGCGAGGAGCGATCAGATAGTGCAATAGTATTGTACCGACTAGTTCAAACTTCAAACCAAACGCGATCTACGGCGATCAGAAAACAATTGAATAGTAGATCGCGCCCGCGCCTGCAGATCGCAGATCGCAGCGGTGTGGCCGTACCTTACTCGTATTTGAATAATATAACAATTAATTTATACACGTCTAAACATTAATAGTTTTTAATTTTGTTTGAGACTTTAAACATTCACTTTTTATTTTTATATCTTATAGGCTAGCGTTTGACCACTATCTCACCTGTTGGTAAGTGATGATGTGGTCGAGGATGGTAGCACGCTAATCCTAGAATGGGAACTGGCTCTCAAGGAAAGCTGCTATAACACATTAGATGTTTGGCGACAGATTTTCTAACTTGAAGGCGGTAGCTGGCCAGGCGGACACTAGATAGTGTCCTATCCTACCACCATGCATACGTGATGGATGTTTCAAAAGTGGTAGGCAGTATGCTTCAGCTATGTATCAAAATATCCACCAAACGGCCCCCCCGTTTGGTGGATGTTTTGATACAAGGGAAACATCGACAGGATACAGCAATCAAAATTTCCAGGAATTAGGAGCATATTATATCAATGTTCTGCTTGACTCCCTACCAAAAAGTAGCTTACTATCGTCTATAATATAACCTTACGGTGTTCCGGCAGCACACAGCCCTTGAGAGTCAGAGTATTCTAGGGCTAGCGTGTTCACCATCTTCGACCACATCATCGCTTACCACCAGGCGAGATAGTGGTCGAACGATAGCTTCTTCATCATAATCAGCCTATCTCTGTCCACTGTTGGATATAGCTTCACCTATAGCTCTAAAGCTGCGTGGTGGTAGGGCTAATAACCACCTGGCCAACTACCACCTTCAAGTTTGAAAATCTGTCGCCAAACATGTACTTTGTTACAACAGTGTTCCCTTTATATCGTAAATTGGATCGCTGACATCCAGTTCAGTCTTTCACAAAAAAAAACTGGGCAAGTCGAGTTGGACTCACCCACCGAGGCTTCCGTACCAACTTTTCAAACTAGGTTAAAGGACAGACTTAACTTTGCAGTTCGATCCAAAGAAAATGTTTTGCACCGACCGCAAATAATAAGTTTGTAAGGTAATAAATTTGTAAGGTCAATCGGAAGTGCCCTATAGGTTTTGAGTGAAAAACCTATAGGGCACTTCCCGTTGACCTAGAATCATGAAATTTAGCAAGAAGCAAGGTCTTACAGCACAAATAAAGGAATAATTCCAAAAAATACAAAAAGTTGAAAATTAAACGGTGCCCCCATACACACATACGAGTAGTATACGGCAATTAAGGTAGACCTCTGAGTTATATGAGCGCTGCTACAATTTAGAGGTTGGTTACTATCCAACGTTGGTACGGAAGCCTCGATGGGCGAGTCCAACTCGACTTGGCCGGTTTTTTTTTTTGTTATTAAACTACATATTTCCGGTTTTCAGTTTTATTCCCATAAAAGTGGTTCAAGACCATGCTTTTTGCCAAATTCCATGATTCTAGGTCAACGGAAAGTACCCTATAGGTTTTGATTGAAATCGCAAAATATGCGAAAATATGCGACACAAATGGTCATATCTTTTGATCGCGTTGACTTACAAGTTTGATTTTTTCACAGCCAAAAGATATCGTAGACCCGGGTATTTAGTATAAGTTTCAACTTGATACCTCTACGCATTCCGCACATAAAGGGTCTTGACAGACGGACAGACAAACAGACAGACGGACAACAAAGTGGATAAGGATAATAAGGGTTCCTTTTTTCCTTTTAAGGTACGGAACCTTACAAATCGATGGCAGGAGGAATTTATGAAGACGCTCATGAAAGTGGAAAAGGCGAAAGAGGTTTGTCAGGATCGTAGCATGTGGAAAGAAGGAGTCTCTGCACAGAAATAGGAATAAAAAGGTATTTATTCCTATTTCTGTGAGTCTATGCATACCACAACGGGAAAAAGGCGTGATTTATAAATGTAGGATGTAAGTAGCGTTACTCGGGAAACAAATTTCTTATCAAAACCAGTCTTAACATCTACGAAATCGTTGTTTTAAGAATTTAATTCCGAGCAACCACAAGTAGTATTTGAAACAAATTAAAAATATCATTGCTAGGAAGGCAAAAACTGCTGAATTCACTAATGAATTAAAAGAGTCATGCAAACTTTTAATCCATCGTGTTTCTGGCACGCTAATGGATAACATGATAATGCTTTTGACAAGACTTGTACAAATTACATCATTTATAACCGACTTCACAAAAACGGAGAAGGTTCTCAACTGGCCTGAATTTTTTTTTGAGACACTTTTATTCCTTTTCTTAGTCTTTTTTTTTCGTTTAGTATAATTATATTACGTTACTCGTGACTTTAGGTGTATATTATTGCACGGCTGCGCTCGGCTGCTAACTTCACGCCGTGCAATAATAGACAATTTAAGTCACGAGTGTCGTATATTATATATATTTTATATAAAATTCTCGTGTCACAGTTTTCGTTGCCATACTCCTCCGAAACGGCTTGACCGATTTTGATGAAATTTTTTGTGCTTATCCGGTATCTATGAGAATCGGCCAACATCTATTTTTCATCCCCCTAAATGTTAGGGGTAGTCCACCCCTACATTTTATTTTTTATTTTTTAGACAAAATTTTTAATTTCTATTTTTTTATGATACAACATACAAAAATACATACAATCCTTAATTTTCACCCTTCTACGATCAACCCTTATTTTTTAATAGCCATTATAAAAATAAATTAAGGAAATTATTAGGAAATTATTTATATGGCAAAACAACGTTTGCCGGGTCAGCTAGTTATTTTATAGACATAAACCCGCACTTAACGCTTACGCTACGCTTTTCCGTCAAATAGTCGATAATCGACTATTGAAGTCACGGAAAAGCGTGCGTAAAGTGCGGGTTTAGGTCACACTGTGCTATAAACGATTTTAAATTATAGTTATACGTTATAGTGTATATAGTTATAGGTGACTAACATATTAAAACGGCTTCGGATTCAAAAAGTGTTATATATAATATATATCTAAATACACTGTGTTCAGCAGAACGTTGAATATAAGCCACACACACTTTGCTGCAGGATTTTTAGGCACAAAATACTTTTCAACCGACTTAAAAAAAAGGAGGTTCTCAATTCGTCTGTATGTTTATTTTTGTATGTATGTTGCGCGATTACTCCGACTATTGTAAACCGATATTTTTTTAATAGGTAGGGTACATTTCCGAGGTAGTCTCATCGTAATATCATCGAGATCTAATTAGTATCTCCAGAGATATGACGATAAACGTCTCAAACTTGCTACTGAAATTGACTCGCGGGGCATGGAAGTCTGTTGTTTCAGTTTTCTCTTTGTTGTTGTTTCAGTTTTTTCATCTTATTGTTACAGTTACTTACATTACACATTATTTTTATTACCTACATTGAATTATTTACTAATCACATTTTTATTTATAGCATTTTGCTTTCGGAGATTAATGAGATTTTTTATTTATTTGTAAATACAAAAATGGGTAGCGCTAGACCGCTATCTCTCCTGATGTTAAGTCATGATGCGGTATATCTTATCGTAGCACGTTATGAGTGATGTGATTTGGCATGGTTAAAGTTCGTAGATTTAGAGAACTAATTAAAAAATAATAATACTATGCAATCTCTCTAGATGTTATGAGTCTTTGATAAAGAAACCTCTAAAATGTATAAATTAAAGTCAAATTTTAATGCCAAGTCGCCCAACGAGCATCTTTACATGTGTCTTTAGGGGGCGTCCATAAATTACGTGAGGTGTTTAAGGGGGGGAGGGGATCGAGTCAAATCTCATCTAATCTTACGTTGGAGAGAGGGGTGGTCTCGGCAAATATCACGCAATTTTTTTTCTGATTGAAACAAAAAACAATTTTTCTGATTGAAACAAAAAACAATTTTTCTGATTGAAACAAAAAACAATTATTACACTTATAATTAAACTTTCAGCAATATTGATTACTAGTCTTAACTATTCGTAAATAAAAGCACGAAGCAAATGTTTTTTCTTCTTATTACCATAACAATCCAATAGGTTTACGTAAGAAACCCATGCTTTGAAAAATCTCACGTGAGATTTGGGGATGGGGGAGGGGGTTGAATAAAATCTCACGACATCTCACCAGGGGGGGAGGAATTTACAGAAAATTTAAAAAAACACCTCACGTAATTTATGGACGCCCCTAAAACAATGTCGCTCCCGCTATCTGTACGCTTTTTAAGATTCCGTACCCAAAGGGTAAAACGGGATCCTATTACTAAGACTGCTGTCGCTGTCTATCGGTCTGTATGTCTGTCCGTCGGTCTCCAGGCTGACTAACAACAAATACTAAAAATAGAATAAAGTTAGAAATTATGGGGGGTCGCCATAGAAGAAACGTGATTTTGTCGGGATTTCAATATAACGCCATCTATGAACGCTTAGGTAAACGTCCATAGATGGCGTTATATTTAAATGCCGATCCCTAACACCTTTGTGTTAACTTTCACTTAGATAGCGTTATACATTAGATGGCGTTATAAAAAATAAGCACTCGGCTCAGAACTCTGTTTTGATAAAATGTTTATTTATTATTATTATTTGCTGGCGAAAAATGATAGTGACATTTTTTGCTTGATCTTATAAAATACTGTAGTGTGGTACGGAGCTCTACGAGTGCGAGTCCGACTTGCTTTTGGCCAGTTTATTTAAACTACACAACAGATTTTAATGCACTTTTCATCAACAGATAGAGTGATTCAAGGGGAAGGTTTATCAGTTATACTATAATCGGTTTAGCTCCTTATTCACAATCCATTGATATTTTCGTTCGAATAATATTGTTATCTAATAGCTATCTATCGGAGATGCGCGTTATCACATTATAGTTCCCGCGTATACAGGGTGATTCAGTACCGATGGATCAAACGAAGCAGGGTGGTAGAAGACCTCACTGCGCATCTATTGAACCCCCATGTATGTTCTACCATTTTGCATAGTTTAGAACATATGACATTTTTTTTAATGTTTTTGCCATTCGCCGCTTTTGTTCACAAAAAAAAATGTTTCTGCTCAACCCTTTACGCTAGGGCAATATTTTTTTTTTGTGATCGTAGGTACATAATAGACCTAACAAATAGTATTATTATTATTATTTTACTCAAATAGTAAATACTTTCATAATAATAGAAAAAGTTACAAAAATCTCATTGATCAATGCTACTGCATAAAAGTTTGCGAGGCCAATACAAAAAAAATCACATATTTTTTTTCATACCTATTTTAAAAACTTCAGTATTTATCTAGCTACAACCTCTGCAAAGGGTTGAGCAGAAAAATATTTTTTGTGAAACAAAGCGATGAATGGTAAAAACATTTAAAAAAATGTCATATCTCATAAACTATCCAAAATGGTAGAACATACATAGGGGTTCAATAGATGCGCAGTGAGGTCCTCTACCACCCTGCTTCGTTTGATCCATCGGTACTGAATCATCCTGTATATAGGTACTTATACATGACTGGAGCCCACGACTGATAATGGAACTATGTTATCATTATCAGTTCTGTTTTTTTGTAGAGGTAGATGACCAGATAGGTACCTCAAGGATTTATACGTAAATAACATAATGTTTATTGCGTATTATGTGATTGATTCTAATTTATCTACTGTGTTAAACATTGTTTTTATCTGAATCCAACAAAGGAGGTGGTCCTCAATTTGGAAGTTTATTTTTTTTATTCATGTATATTCGGATGCAAATTTTATTTTTTGTGATCGAAGAAGATTTATTCCGAAATAGTTCCATATACATTTTGTCAACTTCTGATGAGTTCTGATCTCAAACTTGGTACTGAAAATGACTAACGCGGCATTAGAAGTCGTGTTTTAACCTACTTCATTGAAAAGGAGGAGGCCCTCAATTTGCCTGATTTTTTTTATGTTTGAGAGAGTATGCTTCCCGTTTGGTTCCATAATAAATTTTATCGAGATCTGATATAAGTTTCTCCAGAAATATGGAGATAAACGCCTCAAACTTAGTACTGAAAACGACTAACGCGGCTTTTGAAGTCGGTTTTGTCAACAATCTTACATTATTTAGTTTAAATTATTTTATGTAACAGACCTGATGTTGTAACAATCAAGAAGATTACACTCAATGGAGGTTGCATGTAGAATATACTCTTGAAGACCAAATATATGACCTTGAATAACAACACATCACGATAAATATTATCTTTTTTAAGTGTTACATACTTTATATTTTTGTACATCATTACGTACAATCAAATTTTTTTTTTTATTTCATTAATTTTGTTCTGCTGCATCATTTATCATACGTACTGCCAATGAGTGGAATTCCTTGCCGGTGTCTGTGTTTCCCAGTAACTATAACCCGGGGGTCTTCGATCAGTCATTAGAGTCACGGTAGTATTTATTATATTACCGTGTTAGAGTCATCGATCTAGGCGGCGATAAGATAGCGCAGTAGTATTTGTAACGACTGGTTCACACCAAACGCGATCTACGGCGATCAGAAAACGATTGAAAATAGGATCGCAAATGTGCACATGGACGCAGGACGCCGCGGTGTGGTCGTACTTTTAGCCCTTACCATGGTCCCTACATATATTCGACTAGCGATTCGCCGCGGCTTCGCACGGGTAGAACATAGATTTTTTGCATCAGTTTGTTGCGTAGAGTATGAATTAACATCTTCAACGATTGTCGTCATATTTCAACTAATTTATACAAAACCTTATCGAACTATACACTTAAACCTTCCTCATAAATCACTGTGTCTATTTGGTGAAAACAGTATGAAATTCCGTTTAGTAGTTTTTGAGTTTATCGCGAATAGTCAGACAGACAGACGCAGTAGGGGACTTTGATTTATATTATGTAGTGATAGAGTATAATTGAATAAAGATACGACCACACCGCGGCGCCCTGCGTCCGCGTGCACGTTCGCGATCTGATTTTCAATCGTTTTCTGATCGCCGTAGGTCGCGTTTGGTGTGAACCAGTCGGGACAAATACTGCTGCGCTATCCAGTGCGTTATCTGATCGCCGCATAGATCGCTCACGCAGGACGCCGCGGTTTGCGACGCCACCAAATTATCTCAATACAATGTGTATCTTGTGTAGTTAATAAAGTTAAATTGTTTATCACGCGGCTTCCCGCTGCGCCGCGCGGCGCAGCCTGAAGCCGTCGAACCAACTCAATGAAATGTGTATCTTTTATGTAGTAAATAAAGTTCTTTTTGTATCACTCTCCTAATGAGTGCGCGCCGCGTCGCGTCGCATCGCGGTCTGAGCTGACCCTATAGCTTCAGGGTACAACCAAACCACAGAAGAGATATAAGTTCTATGAACCCCTGGTACAACTAGCATCCTAATACTTTGTGCTGTATTTGTCGGATAGGACGTAAGCATGTCAAGTGCCAACATAAAACATGAAATGATTTCATCCGCCATTAATCTCCCACATGGATTCTAAAGAAAATAAACAGACGGCAACACGCGGCTTGCTTCGATAAACTAGACGTTGTATTTGATTGATCGATTGAAGTATTGATTTAGTTTAAGCCAATATGAATTCGTTTCGAGTGTGTGTTTTGGTAAAAGCCATGAGATCTCTAGCTACTTATTTACGACTAGCAGCCCGCCCCGGCTTTGCACGGGTAGAACATTTATGCCTACAAAATTTGCATCAGTTTGTTGCATCAAATATAAAATATTAACATATTTAACAATCATCGTCATATTTCAACCAATTTACACAAAACCTTAACGAATTATGCACCTAAGACCTAAACCTTCCTTATAAACACTCTGGCTATTGGTGAAACCTATTTCACAGAAGCTATTGAGATTATTGCGAACAGACAGACAAACGCAGTGATGGACATTTTTTTATAATACTTACGTAGTGATATTGGACGGCCCTTTGGCGTAAAGGTTAGTTACCCTGATTCTGACCCGAGGGTCGTTGGTACTAATCCTAGCTATATACCTACCAATGAAAGTTTAATGTGCATTCATGAATCATGGGTTTTCGTGGGATCATTAAATTTATCAAAAATTAAGATAGTTAAATAACTAAAACAACTGACTTCAATGCCCCGCGAGTCAATTTCAGTAGCAAGTTTGAGATGTTTATCGTCATATCTCTGAAGATACTTATCAGATCTCAATGAAATTACAATGGCACCACCTCGGAAACGTACCCTACCGATTAAAAAAATAATCATTTGAATCGGTTCACAATTGACGGAGTAATCGCGTAACATACACTCACAAAAAAAGAAAGAAAAAAGAAACATGCAGACGAATTGAGAACTTCCTTCTTTTTGGTAGTCAGTTGAAAAGTAGCTTACCACCAAGGAGAACATCTGCCGCCGTAACCTTACGGCGTTCCCCGACGCTAAAAGTAGGGGTATTATACGTTTAACATGTGTATATGTGTGTCTGTCTGTAGCATCTTAGCACCCAACCGGATGAACCGATTTTGATTTTATTATTACTTACTTACTGCACTGGCGCGCTGACACCAAAGTGGGTCTTGGCCTCCGACATTAAGAGACGCCATTTCTCCCTGGATTGCGCGACCTCTTGCCAATCGGACACCTGAATCTGGTTCAGATCTTTTTTGACTACATTTATATTTTTACATTTTATTATTGATAGTTTATTTTTTATAGATGCCTTCATCGAGAGTGTTCTTAGCTTTGATTCGTAAAAATTCGTTCAATCGTTATGAAACTATGAGCTTTAATCAACTTTCATAGCTCTAATCAATTCGAAAATCTTCTTCTTCAACGATATTGTAAGAACATGGAAGCATTGACCTTGATGCTGGGACATCTCCTGGACTCTACAGAATACTCAAATCCTCACCAACTTACAGCTCAGATTTTAAATGTCGTGTTTAGAGTCATTGGAATGCTTTTAATGAAAAGATTAAACAGTCGGGTTGGTTTAAAATATTATATAGATCATTATTATTTTATACAATAGATCATATTATTATACTATTTTGACTTCAAATTGATTGTGATCGGTGGGGATCTACAGCATAGCTAAGCTATAATAATATTTGTGTAGTAACTATGACCTATTCTGTGGTTTCACTGCAAATATTTTATAAATTTTGTGATGCGTGTATGTGAAATCCGTGATATCTTCTAGAGTTTTCATTTGAATTATATACTGTAAAGGACAATTTTAATCTATAATATGTGGCCAAGCTAATTAACGTAACTATTTGGATGAGTAGTTGCATTGACCACGGTCACGAGAAGACTGAAGTTTTGAAGTTAAGTATCAGTATTGTTTTGATTGAGAGTAGTTTGAAACTACCCTCATTTGATCTTGATCTGAGTTGCCATTGCGACACACAATACTGACGACATCGGCAGATTTGGCAACTTGATCGAAACGTCGAGGTAAATAAAATTATGTTTTTAGCGCGATAAGTCCCGTTTTACAATATAATTATATTTGGATGAGGATTAATACTATATACTTGAAAATAGCCCTGGAAGTTATGTAATATTTTTTAACAAAAAATTAAAGATTAAAGTGGTTACTGTGAGTCAACCTTAAGAGATAGACATATGCTGTCGCTTTTTTGTAGGTCTTATTAAGTTGTACAACTCTTCCATAAAAACTATTCTTCCATCTGTTTTCAATTGAGCAGCGTTCGTAAGAAACGTGTTTTGTCGACCGTTTTTTTGTCGACTTAGGTTGAAAATTAGGTCTCCACGAATGTACCTTTGATTTAAACGGGATAATATATAGCCTATTTTCATTTCGAAAGTCCATTCTATATATTAGTGAAAGAATTTTTTAAATCGGTCCAGTAGTTTTTGAGCCAAATCATTACAAACATACAAAAATACAAATGTCCTGTCTTTATAATATTAATTTAGATTTATTTTAATAGCAGGAACTCGGAATGCTTTTAAATAATTTGAGGGCCCGGTGGCGTAATCGGGAGAACTCCTTTCAATTAATTCCAGTGTCTCCAGCTGGTATAGCTGACCTGTTCCAGAGCTGAAATCAGTCCATACACGATCGGACTTGTGCTTGATACAGATTGAGCGCTGACTGACTGAGACTGTATGATTGTATGTCTTGTATTGTATTCTATTGAGTTGGATGGGAGCCAACCGTTTGAACCCAGCCCATCACCGATAAATGACTGGGTAACTGTGTAACACAAATATTAACGTAAACAGACAATCTACAGTACTAAATGTGGCTTTTATTTACTTCTCTACACGTAAATATACATGTCCTATGTGATGAGATGGTACAGTACTACATATAGGTAACTGTACAAAAGGAGAAAAGTTAAAGTTTGTGTGAATGTACATTTTGTTCCTTAGCCCCCGATACAAAAAAAAGGGTGCTTGTTTTATTTATTCGTAGGGATGCTATAAATTTGATATGTTTATCTGAGTATATTTGTATGTATGATTCTGTCTGTAGCATCGTTGCGCCCAAACGGATGAACCGATCTTGATTTAATTTATTTTGTTTAATAGGTGTCTTAATCGAGAGTGTTCTCAGCTTAGATTCCTGAAATATCCGTTCAGCAGTTTGTAGACTGTGAGATTTTTTCTAGATGGATCTATGCTAAATTCGGTATACACATCATTCAATGATATTGTAAGAACATAGCACTGACGTGATGCTGGCACATCTCCTGCAATTTCTAATACTCTAACTCCTTATCAACTTGCAGCAGAGATGTCGTGTTTGGGCTCATTGGAATGGTCACAATGAACAGATTATACTTAGATCAGTCGGGGGTGGTTTTAAATGTTGAATTTAAGTATTATTTAAGTAAGTATGTTACCTCGCGGTTGTGGTAGGTCATAAGGTCACCCATGCGCTGAATTGATCAAATTAAAGCAACGGTCTCAAATTCAATGAATGAGTGCACAAGAGTGGCAGCCGTGAGAGAGGAATGGCAAGGAGCACTAAACCTGGAGTGACGACTGGGAACACTATGCCAAGAGTAATAGATACAATGAAGAAGAATAAACCTGACCACGCGTACTCACACTATCTAGCATCCGTCTGGCTTACTACCACACTCAAGATGGAATCAGTCGCTAAAAATTTAATGTGTTCCTTGTGTTGCTGTCTTTGAGAGCCATTTCCCATTCTAGGCTAAGTCGCGTCGTCACTTACCAACAAGTAAGGTAGAGGTATATGAAACAAACATTAAATTAATTATTAAATTAAATAACAAACCACAATGACCACCCTGCATGTATCGGCAAGGTTCCCATATACTTCCTCTGCCCATCTCACTGCAATTTTATGTATACCTTATGTAAAAAGATTTATGTTTAAATATTCTAAAATGGGAGCTGGCTCTCAAGCACAGATACTGGAACACATTAGCTGTATAGCGACAGATTCTAACTTGAAGTTGGTAGCTGGCCAGGTGGATACAAGACAGTGTCCGAACACTATGCATCTCGTGTATATTGTGTAAAGACGCTATGGCAATATTCTGAAATACTATGGGGTGAAAATCGTGAGGGCCCGGTGGCGTAATCAGGAGAACGGTTTGGCTTTGATGCCAGAGGTACCAAGTTCGAACCGCCGTGCACCAATGGATTTTTCTATCGAAAAAATTGTACGCTTATCTCTGGCTCTGGTGGTAGGACACTATCTAGTGTCCACCTGGCCAGCTACCACTCAAGTAAGAAAATCTGTCGCCAAAACATCTAATGTGTTCCGGCAGCTATCCTTGAGCCAGTTCCCATTCTAGGCCTAACGTGCTTACCATCTTCGACCGCATCATCACTTACCAACAGGTGAGATAGTGGTCAAACGCTAGCCTATAAGATATTAAAAAAATATTAAAAAATCTAAGTGACAATACACCCTGCGCTGCATGTTCCTCTTTAAAGTGATATTAATGAATAGCCAACTTATTGGTGAGTAATCTGGCCACATTCACGGCTCCAATAAATAAAATAAAATGATCCTACATACTCGAACAATACAGTAGTTTACAGAAGGCCCCAACCCAAACTCGGGCGTGTCTATATTTTTGGAGCCCGAATAAATTTTAAATATATGTACCTACATATCTATATTATGAACTACTTATCGTACTGTTTGTTCCAAGAAGAACAAATAAGTTGTACAGGTTTATAGAACAGTAACAATAAAGCCACCAAATAATACCGTGTTTTGTGTTTAAACAGGTGTTGACGATGTCAAGTAACATTCAAAATAGGTACGTGTTTCAATGCATGGATCGGTGCTTAGAATACGGTAGTAAGACGCAACTTGAAATATTGAATTCCAAGCTCGCACCGAAAATCATGAAGGTTATTTTTTTAATACCCCATAGGCGTTTGACCCCTACTTTACCTGAGTGAATGAAAGAAAGGTAAATTCGGTGAACTAATCGGCGTTATGTCTTTGCTCAGTGGGTGGTTCTAGCCAAGGTTTTAATTTTTGCTCTATCGTAAAAACTGAAATTACTAAAGGTACGGACACACCGCAGCGTCCTGCGTGCGCGATCAAGGTGGCGATCAGATAGCGCAGTAGTATTTGTACAGACTGGTTCACACCAAGCGCGATCAGAAAACAATTAAAAAGTACTGAGATCGCACCCGCAGATCGCAGGACGCCGCGGTGTCGCCGTACCTTAAAGCATTTAACTTGTGCGAAAAAAGTGCATACAAAAAATCTATCAAGTACGAGTCGCACTCGCCTATACTTAGCACAATTCGGACTACCACACAAATACAATATATTATACAAAATATATATAATAAAACTGGCCAAGTGCGAGTCAACATCGCGTCTCTTATCGCACACTTAGGGAGAGTTCCGTACAATACGAAACATAACAGAGTTTCAACCTCATATATATGATTAATTGATATTACCAAGAATATTTGGTTTGGTCGCGATCTAGAAAGACGGGGCTCGTTTAGTAGCGCCATCTATGTCATTTTGCCGAAACTAATTAGATAGATGGCGTTTAAAAACACGTTTTTTATATGGGGACCCCCTTTAATTTTTAACTTTATTTTGTTTTTAGTATTTGTTGTTCTAGCGGCAACAGAAATACACCATCTGTGAAAATTTCAACTGTCTAACTATCACGGTTAATGAGCTATAGCCTGGTGACAGACGGACAGACAGACAGACAGACAGACGGACGGACGGACAGCGGGGTCTTAGTAATAGGGTCCCATTTTACCCTTTGGGTATGGAACCCTAAAAATGAATCCCAATTTCCCTTGGTCACGGCATCACGCGTGAACGGCTGGACCGATTTCGCTAATTCTTTTTTGTCGTGTTTTTTATCGTCAGGTCAAAAAAAATAAAATAAATGAAAGTTGTTTATAACGCAGGCGAAGCCGCAGGGCACAGCTAGTACAAAATAATTTATAATCGTACAAAACGAAAAAAAAAACCGACGTCATATGCCGCAATAGTCAAACTAGCCAGTAGTATCATGTCGTCAAGGTATACAAATGCATATGTCATCAAGGTATACAATGAGTTTGAGATGTTTATCTCCATATCTCCGGAGATAATTGTCACAGCTCGATAAAATTTGAATGAGGCCCAAACGGGAGGCATAATCTCTCAAACGAAAAAAGAATTTTACAAATCGGTTATGATTCAACGGAATTCTGAGGTAACAAACATTAAAAAACAGTCGAATTGAGAACCTCCTCCTTTTAGTGAAGTCGGTTAACAGTAATATTTGGCAGAACGGGACGGCACCCTTCACATGCAAGTTCGACACGCATTTGGCCAGTTTTAATAGATTCATCACTAAGCACTGGGTACGCCACAAAACAGATAATAATACTACGAATCGCTTTCGGCCAACATTTAGACTATTTACAATAAATAACGCGCGACTCACCGCTCGGTACAAATTAATTGTGCAAAACATGAATTATGATTAATGATCTAATAAGTGTATAGACAGACAGACAATTCAAAACATGTATGAATAAATTCCGTGACTTATGTTTACGCTACTAATAGGTAGAGTTAAATAGACACATCGTGGAGACTTGACAAAAGAAATCGTGCGAACTGGATTATAATATGTATTGAATAAGGCTGTTTTCATATTGATATCTTCAATATTATTTTATTTATAAGCTAGCGTTTGTTTTTTGGCAGCAAGTCAGGCGGAACATCGATGTACTAATTGGCTTTTACCATCATTCTACTATTCTTGGCCTAGCGTATTCACCACCGTAGGCCACATTATCGCTTACCAGAAGGCGAGATAGTGGTCAAACGCTAGCCTATTAGATTTTAAAACTATTACTATAAACTACTCCTAAAACTAATAATACTAACATACAGACACATAAAATCTACAAATAAAAAACTGAATTAAGGTCGCCGTCCGCTGGTAGGGTACCCAAAAAGCTGGCGACATTACCTCTTTGAATGGCAAAACTAATTCGTTGGCCGAGGTACGCGCCAGCTCTTCGGTCGTGGAAGACATCTATCAGACGTCTGGACAGCTCTTTTACAAAACCGCGTGCTTGTTGACCCCACGGGCCCATGGCTGTTCCCATGGTCTCAACCCTAAACGGTAGAAACGCATAATTGACTCCAATTTCTGCTTATATCCTCCGTTTGAGAGCCTCTGCCGCGTCTGCGGCTGCTCCTGCAGCCCGTGAGGTATTGTTACCTTCATCGTGACTCACCGTTCACCATCACTCTTTCTATTGGTGAAAACCACATGAAAATCTATTCAGTAATTTTTGCGTTTATTGCGAACAGATAGACAGATGCGGCGGGGGACTTTGTTTTTTAGGGTTCCGTACCCAAAGGGTAAAACGGGACCCTATTACTAAGACTCCGCTGTCCTTCTGTCTGTCTGTCTGTCTGTCTGTCCGTCTGTCTGTCTGTCCGTCTGTCACCAGGCTATAGCTCATTAACCGTGATAGTTAGACAGTTGAAATTTTCACAGATGGTGTATTTCTGTTGCCGCTAGAACAACAAATACTAAAAACAAAATAAAGTTCAAAATTAAAGGGGGTCCCCATACAAAGAACGAGTTTTTAAACGCCATCTATCTATTTAGCTTTGGCAAAATGACATAGATGGCGCTAGTAAACGAGCGCCCCGTCTTTCTAGATCGCGACCAAACCAAATATTCTTGGTAATATAAATAAATCAAATATATGAGGTTGAAACTCTGTTATGTTTCGAATTGTACGGAACCCTCCTTAAGTGTGCGATAAGAGACGCGATGCTGACTCGCACTTGGCCAGTTTTTTTTTATGATGTGTTGTGATGTAATATTGCTGCTTAACTTTGTCCACGAAATTATTATTGAAAGCATTCACTATTCAGCTTAATTCGATGACGAATCAATTTTTATCACCTTAACAAGAATCGATGTTATTTATTTGCTTCGCCTGGTAAGCAGGCATTATCGAGATAAATGTGAGAGATTACTTAAGCTTATTAAACTTACCTGCGAAAAGACTAGAAAGGAAGTGGGGACAGCTGCTAAACCACACAACAGATAGAATAGCAGCACATGCCAGTAGCCGGAGCGAGTAGCTAGCACGGCCGCTGCATCCAGCGCCCGAGTCCAGCCCATCACCGCACGGACCACTTCACTCTTACAACAGCCATCTTCTTTAAGTTTCTTATGCCCTGGTACACCCTGGTCATTGCTCACTTTCTAATCCATTTCTTATGAATTCACTTTCACGATTTATCCGGTAACCTACCTACTTTCTTTAGTGTAGGTATAAAAAAATCTGAATATTTTGTTGTCTTTTATTTTTTTTAATCACATCGAAATAATATGTAATCAAAAAATCTCTTGGACACACACACACAAAGTCCGGCGATTTTAAAAGTAAATAATCTTAATTATTGAACTAATTTAGCGGGACAGCTTTTTTGCACTTATTTTATAGGTCAAGAGTATCTCAAGCATGAAAAAGTTTTCACAAAATTCCCGCCTATTTTTTCACTATCTAATCACTTAAAAAGTAACTTCACTAATAAAAGAAACATAGTACACGATAACTCCGAATATTATTGTGTTTTATAAATACACAAAAATACGTCCGCCTCTCAATCATCAATAACGATAACTGAACTGCGCTACGTACCTACATTGTATGGAGACCAAACAGCTAGGATCCGATGTTCATACAAATCATACAAGGCTAGCTCTACTCACATTTGGTTGGATTCTATCGATAACTACGATTTTCAGGCATTACCTCTACTACTACAGTACAATCTATTCTACTGTAGCCTAGATTTTACGCAAATTAGAACTCAGTAGGTATCGATCGCGAAATGTTAGTCGCAATGATTATAAATCGATTATTAATTTTTCTTATGGGAAATTATAAGGCAGGCAGACTTTTTTTTATATTATAGAGTGGCGTACAAGCTGGCTGCCCAGCTGGTGGTAAGTGATCACCGCCTCCTATCAACATCTGCAACACCCGACGCTTTGCCGGCGTGTCGTCTACTCTCATCAGTGAGAATTCTTATTACCTACTTACTCTTAGTTTTAAGGACCTTATCATACTAGCGGATTGCGAGCGTCCTCAAAGCGGAGCGGGCGCGCAACGGATTCGTTACGGACGCGCAACGATCACACCGCGCATGCGCAGCGAATTCGTTGCGGACGCGTAACAAGATCGTCGCGAGCAGCAGCGTGGACGCCATTTTGTACTGTCTCGTACAAACGCCAGCCCAACAAAGCCAACAGCAGTGTTTCCTCGTCGGAATCCATTTTGTTACCAAGTGTATTGTACGTCGCTAATTCGCTACAAACACGCGACGAAAACGTAGCATATTTGCCACGCGTCCTCGACGTCCTCACTGTGCAGCCGCTGCGTGTTCGCGACGCATTCGCTGCGTGCATGCCCCGCCGCGTAGCCGCTCCCAAACCGCTAATATGATAAGGCCCTAAGGCAACTTAAAACACATCGTCACTTAACACCAGGTGAGCTAGTCAATCGCTTGCCTATTCAGCTTCTAAAAAACTTCTACTTCTGCTTATTACAGATGGTGTAGCAGATCATCATCGTCATAATCAGCCGGTGACAGTCCACTGCTGGACGAAGTCCTCTCCCAAGATACGCCACTGAGCCCGATCTTTGGCTGCTGCTACTGCTTAGCGTATGTCGTCGCTCCACCTGGTCACATTGTCCTACGCTACGTTTGCCGATTCGTGGTCTCCACTCTAGGACAAGTCTGCCCTAACGGTTATCAGTCCTACCACAGAATACTTAATAGGTCCTACGGTATGACCAGCCCACTGCCACTGCGTTTGCTAATGGTTACATTAGTTCTCTGGCTAATTACGCCGTTCCAGTATGGTATACGAATCCATAGATTCAGACACGAGTCATATTTAGCTTAGTTGGAGGGGTTAACAAGAATACTAGTAATGTGTAACACACAATTGCTAGTAAGCTTTTTAATAGATAAATAATTATTGAAAACATTTTTACTAAAAAAATGTTTATTATAATTCTCGACATCAGAGGCATTAGGTCGCATGTATAGATCCGACCAAAATGACTTTTTAATACAGCAATATTAAGGTTTTGTTTCTCTTTCTAATAATCTGACCTTGATATTTCTAGCTTATACCGTTGACAAGATACACAGATGCATAAAGTCGGATTTACAGACTTTTTGAAATGCCTGGGCGCCATAAGTTTCCATGTTTACTTCCAGCCTTATGCATCAAATAATTAAAAGTTTTATGAGTCGTATTTCAACATAAAATGTTATGCATTTTAAATGTTTGGTCTTACATACTGGACGCATCAGCAGATAAGTCTTTGTGCATCAAAAGACAAAAATGACGAAAAAACATTTGTAAATTTAATTTTTGCTCTCCTGTAAAGTAAGAGTTTTGTACATCCGACCTAATGCATCTGATGTCGAGAATTATCTATGACAAAACTGAATTCCCAGAATTTTGCCCGTCACTGTACTGCAATCGATATGATTACCTTAAAACCTTTAAATTATAGATTGTACTCCTAAATGTTGAGGTTCACACATCCTGTAAATTCACTTAACGGGCAGTATTAAGTGAAAATTTAGGAGTTGTGAATCTCAACTTTCTCTTTTTCTTCTTTCTTACTGAAAATGCATATGTTGAACGCGAGTGGACATGTGCCTGCTTGGTGAGCGTACTATATCCTATATCGCATCGTGTGACATGGTGGTCAAACGCTTCACTACAATAATGATATAATAATAATTGAGATAGTTTAAAAACTAAAACAACCGACTTCCATGCCCCGCGAATCAATATCAGTAGCAAGTTTGAGACGTTTATCGTCATATCTCTGGAGATACTTATCAAATCTCTATGAAATGGGACCACATCGGAAACGTACCCTACTGATTACAAAAATAATAATTCAAATCGGTTCACAATTGACAGGGTAATCGCTTTACGTACACAAAAAAAAAACATACAGACGAATTGAGAACCCCCTTCCTTTTTTGTGAAGTCGGTTAATTAACACAGTCTAAAAAGAAAAACAACCGAATTCCATGCCGCGTGAGTCCTTTTCAGTAGTAAGATTATCGTTATATCTCTGGAGATACTCATAAGATCTCGCTGGAATTACAATGATACCACCTTGGAAATATACCCTACCAATTCAAAAACGGAAGCTGGCTGGCAGCGGTTGGAAACAAAGGGCTGAAGATCGAGCTCAGTGGCGTGACATAGACGAGGCCTATGTCCAGCAGTGGACAGAGACAGGCTGATGATGATGAAGATAGTGAATTAAAAAAAAGATCATTCGAATCGGTTCACGATTGACGGAGTAATCGCGACACATACATACAAAAAAAGATGTTAGAAAAACATACAGACGAATTGAGAAACTCCTCCTTTTTGGAAGTTGGTTCAAAAAAAAAGAATGATGGTGATGCCCCAGGCAGACTGGAACGATTTGATTGAAATCTTTAGGCAGCTCTTGAATGAAAGCTTTTAAAATGACCTAGATTTCAACTCGGAGAAAGTGATAACAAATATCTCTATCGAATAACTGAACAAAAGTCATTGATCGTTATTTCTAAAAGATATCTAATAATCTAGAAGAAATGTATGTCGGTACGACATTAAAATAGAGGAAGCTTTTCATGTTATTTATTTTCAACGGACTTCCAAAAAGAAGGAGGTTCTCAATTCATCCGTGTTTTTTTTGTATGTATGTTACGTGATTACTTCGTAAATTGTGAACCGATTTGAATGATTCTTTTATTAATCGGTAGGGTATGTTTCTGAAATGGTCCCATTGTAATTTCATCGAGATCCGATAAGTATCTCCAGATATATGACGATAAACGTCTCAAACTTGCTACTGAAATTGACTCGCGGGGCATTGAAGTCGGTTGTTTTAGTTTTTAAACTATCTTAAATAATTATCACTATATAAGGGATCATACATTTCGGAGAGTAAATATACGTATACCATCTACCCAAACGAAGCGATTTACATCTTCGTTCATCATACGAATCGCCAGGAAATGGAATAGGTACCCTGCCTGAGTCTTTGTTTCCCGGGGGGTCTTCAAACCGCGAGTGAATAGGTATCTTCTAGGAAAGTGCGCTCCATCATCGATCGCATCATCACTTAACATCAGGTAAGATAGTGGTCAAGTGCTACCTAGTTCGGCGTATGTAAAAACAATCTAAAAACTCATTTGGATCAACTGAAGTTAGGATAATAGAAAAGTCAGAAATCACAAAAAACTTTTTCTTGTGATTTCTTATACATTTTGTAGGATTGAAGAAAATTAGTAATGGGCACACATTTTTTAACCGACTTCACAAAAAAGAAGGAGGTTCTCAATTCGTCTGTATGTTTTTTTTTGTGTGTATGTTACGCGATTACTCCGTCAATTCTGAACCGATTAGAATGATTCTTTTTGCAATCGGTAGGGTACGTTTCCGAGGTGGTCCCATTGAAATTTCATCGAGATCTAATAAGTATCTCCAGAGATATGACGATAAACGTCTCAAACTTGCTACTGAAATTGACTCGCGGGGCATTTAAAGTCGGTTGTTTTCGATTCTAAACTTTCTTAATTATTTAATGATATAAGGTAATAAGCACGACGTTCGCCTGATGGTAAGCGATGACGTCTACCTATTACAGATACAGCGGCAAAATGTTGCATGTCACTGTACTGCGCCAGTTAATTCGAGATATAAACATTACAAGCCTCCCATGCTGTGGCATATCTTTCACGATCACATCATGCTTACCTTTTCATAACATGCATATTCTTTGGTATTAAAACAATATATGTTGCTTTATGACGGAACGATGTCAACATGAAAAATGAATGACAGGAAAAATATGAAAAGAGGGGTTTTTGGAAATATCCTGGAGGACAGACATTGTCCAGGATACTAAAATATTCTTGGCATTTATCTTTTCTCCGAATAATTGCACTAAGCAGTCTTAATCAACATGGAACTACAAGATACCTATTACAATAGGTTAGATTACGTAAAAAAGAGAGGCATTCTTCTTCAAATGGGCTCCTATGTGTATATTGGCAAGCATGTTGTCATTGGCAGAAAATGCGTGCTAGAAGACTAATGCATAATTGCAGATAAGTATTCTGTGTACTCTGTGCTCGCAGCTGAGACTGTTGTCCCATCATTTGTTCGATACTCTGGTAGCCCTGCACGTCTCATCTCATCACCTGAAACAATGCCGGATTCTGTGACGGAATATCTGAGGAGGGTCCGGTATTTACCGAGCTTCCCCGCAGGATAGAATGGGCTCGAAGATCATGGTGGAACTATAAGTGTTCCCTCTATTAATGTAGCGTGCGGTAGGGCTCCAGGCGCTCCGTTACGTTACAATGCCCTGCAATTTCACTGAAAACTTTGCGATTCAGGCCAAAAATCATTCCTATTTTGCGGCTGAATTAATTGGCAATCAAAGAATCAAAGCATTTATTCAGTATGTAGGCAGTATTAATATACGCACATAGGTATACACGTCAAAATCATAAATCATAACCAATTATCAAGTAAACATAGCAAAAGCAGAATTTTAACGCTTTGAATTAGAAAAAAAAACAAAAGTAATGAACCATTCAGCTGTCATCCAATCGATTAGACAGAATATTTCAAAAAAATTAAAGTAGGTTGAAACCAATCATACATGTAACTGTGTGTTTCAGTACTTCAGACAATTTTTATATAAAAAAAATATTGATGGCAAATTGATGGTACCGCCCCAGGCGGATAAGTAGAACTACCACTACAAGAAGTCTTACCATTACAACACATATTTGTCAAAAATAAGTAACAGTTGTGATTTGTAGGCTTTCTTGCTAAAATTACCTATAATAAGACCCAGATTTATATATTGCGATAGTTATTATCAGTCATTATTGTATGAAAGGATATAGATAACACATGTCATAGTTTTGGCAAAAATATAATAAAATCTAATGTAAAGATCTAAATGTATTGTGTTTAGATTTATGTATAATTTAAGATCGTTTAAAAAACTAAAAGAACCGACTTCAAACGTCGCGCTAGTCGAAGTAGCCAGTAGATGTAGTAACTATTATATAATCTGTGCCAGTAGTTAGTAGTAAGTCGTCGAGATAAGTAAATGCATCGTAATACAAACGTTGATATATTAAAAATGGCTCGGCCGATTTCGTTAATATTTGGGAAGGGTACCCTTTGAAACAAAAAAGAATTTTCCAAATCGGTTCAGGCATCTATGAGTAATCGGTAAAGATACATTAAAAAAAAAGGTTCCGTCGAATTGAGAACCTCCTTTTTTGTGACGTCGGTTAATAAAAGGTAATTAATAACATATGAGATTTGTGTGATTAGGTCAACAAAGTCGATCCCACTGTCTTATCAGGGCCGGTAGTCTCTACACGAATAGCGATGAATTTCAAGCGATAATTGTCGATACGAAAAGAGATGCAGATAACAACTGTCTAGCTGCATCTCATTCTAGCATACGTTTGCGATGACAAGACGTATCGCTATCAATGTAGAGACTTCCACCCCTGTACGCTTCTCGTTCTTTCAAATTACTCAATGGATTTTAGTGCGGTTTTCAGCAATAGATAGAGTGATTTAAGAGGAACGTTTATAATTGGGAACGGGGGTGAAGCAACGGGGAACAGCTAGTATTTTTATAAACTGTACAATTTTTTAATGATTTTACAAAAAATGGAGATAATTAACTTTACTGTAGCACAGGTTACGTTACTACGTACTGTAGTGGAAGTTCTTAGTGAAAGTCTTTAAAATATATTATGTATGTGCATAATTATTTATTTAAAATTTATATATATACCAAAACAATTTCAAAAACTAAACTAATATATTAAATATGACTAATAATTAAAATAAAAACTACAAATAATAAATAGAATTTAGGTCGCTGTCTGCTGGTAGAGTACCCAAAAAGCTGGTGTTACAAAATTACATTCATTATAACCTATTTGTTACCTATTATTATTATTCCTATATTTAAATACTTATTTATCTACTAGTGTTTTGGCGACTGGCAATACAATCGTTATCTTCCAGTCTGTCAACTGTCAAACGTATTGTATTGTCAGCCGCTAGAGATACGTCACTTCCGAATGGACGTGGGAAGCAAGCAAGTTGCCTTCGTTATGGAATAGCCAAGACGACTCGCCATTCGATAGTCGGCGGTCGTCCTAAGCGGTAGCTAAGCTAAGAGAAGTTATTGTGATTCTTTTCAAATAAAGCCCTTGTGAACCTTTGTGAATTTAAAGTAATAAACTCAGTGACTGAAAGTGACGCAGTTTTTCTTGTACCCGTCACATCTCAGAAGCGGGATAAAACGATAGCAAGGTACGTAAAGTGTGACTTTTTGTTTTCTTTACTTTAATTGAAAAATAAATTGTTTTTCTATTGACAATCCCTTGTTATCTCCCATGTGCCCACGTGTTTAAACGTTAGCTTGCTAAAGACTCGGTCAGGGCACTCCCTGATAGTATTAAGTGAAGTTGATATTGTGAACGGTTTAAAACCGGCGGCATTCGGCCAGAGCAACCCTCTGGTAGTGTCGCGGGATTAAATTGAGCACAGTTATTTTGTGGGTAGGTTATTATAAAATATTATTCAGGCAAGCTACGAGAATTGTTAATTTTTAACCAGGGCACTCCCTGGTAGTGATGTTACGTAATTAGTTTGTTCAAACTTATCATCATAGAATTATTTGTGCGCTGCTATTTTGAGGGTAGGTTAGATAGTATGAAATATTTATGAAATACCTGTTGTTAACATTTGACCGGGGCACTCCCTGGTAGTGTTTGCAAAAGGCTTATGGTATGATCTATGATCGTATCAACATTTGGCCAGGGTACCCCCTGGTAGTGATGATACGTGATTAGGTTGTTATAGGGAGAATGACTGTGCTATTTTGGTTAGCATGTTTGAATACCCACCCAGTATATTTTCAATGATGTTAATACTAGGCCAGGATACCCCCTGCTAAGTTAACTAACTTGAAAATATTGGACTATTGAAAATTATAGTGAACCTTGGAACAGTGATGCTTGTTAAAATTCTTCTTTACAGCATTGATGGAGAGTGATCGAACACCTTCACGTGGCCCTAATGGCAGCCAGGATATTGATCACAGGAGCCGTAGCAGGCACCGCAAGAAACGATCGACACGGCTTCGCCAGCGAAGTCATAGTGATCTCGATGACCGAAAGCAACGGGCAGACTGCAGTCCCGATGAGCGCCGCAGTAGGCGCAGTACAGAGCGATGCAGTGAACGATCAGGTTGACCGCGTGTCCGGAGTACCCGGAGTCCACCACGAAACAGTCGTAATAGCAGAATTGACAGTGAGAGCCGAGACGTCAACCGACGTCGAAAGCGAGGCAGAGCTAGGCGTGACTCTGCAAGTGATAGTGAGGGTCGCGAATCGAAGCGTAGTGGGTATTCGCAGATTAGTAATAGTGACTTAATGCATTCCTTTTTAGATGTTTTGAATTCTGTTAAATCTGGTTCGAACGAGAAGTTTTCATCATTGCACAATGTTATACCTGATTTTGATCCAATGGTCAAGGAACAAACCGTTAATGCATGGCTCACAAAAGTAGAGGAATGTAAGCAAATTTATAATTGGTCAGAGAAGCAAGTTATACATTACGCCTTACCTAAGCTTGTGGGCGTCGCGAAAACGTGGTACCAAAGTTTACCAACACTATTGTACTCGTGGAGTGAGTGGAAAGCTAAGATTTTGGAATCATTTCCATCTAGCCAAAATTATGGTGAACTACTCACAGAAATGTTAAACAAAAAACTACGTTTTGGCGAATCCCCCGAGCTGTACTATTACGAAAAGATAAACCTTCTTAACCGCTGCAAAATTTATGGTACAAGTGCCGTTGATTGTCTGGTCTTTGGGGTAGAAGATAGAAGTATGAGATTAGGAGCTCAGGCAGCTCAATTTTCTGAGCCGGAACAGTTATTAAAATTCTTTAAAACTATCAAACCCGGGATTTTGAGGGATGCTGATAGATCAGGGAGAGATAAAGAAAAGCGTATAACAAACAATGAGATAAAAATAGTTAGTAAAAACAGTAAACCGGAATCTAATAGCATAGTTTGCTTTAACTGTAACCAAACAGGTCATCCAAGTTACAAATGTAATAAGCCTCTATTGAATTGCACTCGATGCAATTTATTTGGTCATCTAGCCAATGCGTGTCCTAAAGCTGAGGGATTACAAAAATCCGATAAGGAAATGTAATTTATGTTCAATAAATTGTACTTTCTAAGTTTTAAGATTTCTGGAGACACGTTCAAGCCATGATCTAAAAAAAAAACACTCAGTTTTTCGTTTCCCTACTCCATCAAACCATGTAACGAGGTATTTCGACTCGTTACATATTTTTCGTTTGGAAGCACATTTCAGCTTCTAAGACTGACAAAATTACCTTTTGGTTTTAAATAATTTAGAACATTTTCGTATTTAGCCATTTTTAGTCGATTTTAAATAATCGAGTTATTACTTGGTCTGTGGATCATTCAATATCCTATAGACAATCTTTCAAAAAAAAATGACTTTGACATCTGTCAATTCTCGATCGGAGACGTCACTTTTTCTTGCCCCTAGGCATACAAAGGGCTCATTTTTTAGAAAATTTTATAAATCGGATTCAATAAAATGAATCCGTATTCCAAATCGCCCTTGCGATAATACTCGGCGTGCTTATGGCGTAGTGCCATATGATAACGTCGTGATTTTGCGGTGAGTCAATTTTTGATAACCTAAAATGTTTCGCGTCATCCTTCATGGCGACAAATTACAATCGGATTTTTGGTTACAGCCTTTTGGCGCTGTTTGAGCTGTTTGGGCGACTATGGGTGTCGCCAACTGTTTGTTCGACGCTGGAAGACGTCGTTATTTTGAGATGTTTGTTCGACGCACAACGTTTGGATGTCGTCGTAGTTTTGAGCTGTTTGAGCGACGCTAGATGTCGTCGTCTATTTTGAACGGTGTGCTCAGACGCCACCGGACGCTGCAGCTAAGCTAATTTCATTATAACTCTTTTTATTACCCTTAAAACTTTAATTTCATATTCGCAAGATGCAAGAAAGACAATAACCAAATTTCAGTAGTAAAATGTAAAATAAATTAACCTAAAAAGTAACGAAAACCGAATGGTATTTATAGTCAAATGTTTAGACATAGTATTGCGGCTTTAACTAAGTAATGTAACTCACTTTGGAGGTAAGGGACGTTTTGAAGTATTAAAATTTGTCATACATTCCCAAAACAGTGTTATATCATTTGCCTGTCCCCCGGTCCGAGATTAAAAGTCTCAATGACACCGCTGATTTATCCTGGTAAGTTTTAGATCTTGGTAGAACAAGGGCGCTCGATATTCATAAATACTGTCTACCTAACATTAGTTTTTAGCTTTTTATACTCTATAACCTTCATGTTACAACCAGTAACGTTTTATATTTTTTATAAACAAAATTTTTTTATTACAATTAGCGCGAGAACAGGGACCGGATTTACCTCCACATATATAATCTTTCTTGCATCTTATTTTTGTTTTTCTTGTCACAATTTAGTGCAATTTTTGTGTTATTTTTAGCATTTTTACAGTTTGTGTACTTTGAAAACACAATTGTTACAACTTTTTTTGTATTTTAACAAAACTAATTAACATACAATGTTCTTTATATGTCTTATATACTGGATAGACTAATCTAAGTGTGTACTTACTATATAATAACATTTGAGATATGCGTTGTTTACATTTTGTAAGGAACTGACCTTGACCACATTGAAAGTGCTAAGTTTTTGTTTGAATTGATATAACTTTGTCTTATATAAAGTTATAACGTTTGTTTACTGTTGAGAAGCATTAAGCTACATTCATATTAGAAAATACTAGCTTATTAACATAATTATTAACTAGTTTATTGATTTTACTTTTCACAAATAGATATAACCTTAGCCGTTGTTAATAATCTTGAAAATTAAGATAAATTGTGAATCTTTTTTGCATCTTACATACTTCACAATTTGAATGTTTCTTTGTACATTCAAATTTCTTTAAATACTTTTGAACATTATTAAATATTAACATAAACTTTAAAACATAATAACTTAAACCGGTTTTTAACTAAAAATCTTATAAACTTTGATGAGTTTTAACTATTCTTTGAATTTTTAGTTGGTTGTTTGTCTTTGTTTCTTTAATATTTTTGATTATTCATCATGACTGACAAACAGGTTCAATTTCCACCCTTGTTGGAAGAGAACTTACCTGGTACTTCTAGGGATGTTATTTCTAATCCGGCGTTGGATAATTTAGAGGCTGTTGACCCTTTCTTACCTAACTTTGGTCATAGTAGCTTGCATAATTTTACACCTTTACCTTCGTTTAACTCGATGAATGTTCAACTCAATGAACAATTGAAAAAGCATTTGCCTTCAACAAATAAACTTCCTGATTTGAAGCGTAGTAAGATATCTTTTGATGGGAAAACTTGTGTTAGAGATTTTATCACTTCGGTTGAGGAGTATTTTTTGTATAAAAATTTTGATGAAAACTTTTTAGTCGGTTCTTTTTCTGATCTGCTCACTGGAACAGCAACGAAATGGTTCCGTAGTATTCGAATTAGGGTTTCTTCGTGGACAACACTTAAAACTGAATTGTTGAACAGATTCGACAAACCTGAATTTGATTATCATTTGGAGTATGAAATGAGAACTCGCAAACAACGGAGTAATGAGTCACTTCCTGATTTCATTACTGAGATTTTAGATATGTCTAGCAGATTAGCTAATCCAACTTTTGAGAATGTTTTGATAACTATAATTAAACACAACATGTTACCTATTTACACACCGTTTTTATTTGGAAAATCAATAGACACTATTGAACAGTTTATCCGAATTAGTAAGGAATTAGAGATTTTAGTTAACCGAAAACCTGTAAAGGAAATTAAACAAAACTTTCATGCGGTTGAAACCAAACTTTCTTGTTTGAAGTGTAAGTCGACTGACCACACTTATAAAGAGTGTACAGAGATTCTTGGACCTGTGTGCTTTAAATGTCATAAACGAGGCGTTTTGACAAAGAACTGTGATACTTGTCATTCTGACAATATTAAAAATAATAATAATTCAAAAAACTTGTAAGGCATCGGGCCCAGGTTTTTGATAAAACTTCAGGTGCTCCGATATCCAATTATAAACCTGATGATGATACGTGTAAGAGAGAATTTTCAGAATGGCTTGACTATTTAAAAACATTTTTTTCTGTTCATAAAGCAGCTCCTATACTTTTTACTAAACAAAATGATACTAGACCATTTTTAAAATTTACCATTTATAATGAAACTTTTTCTGGATTGCTAGATAGTGGTTCAAATAGCTGTGTTTTAGGTAATAACCAACCCTTGCATTTTTCTAAACTAGGATTTCAAATTAAACCTATTGATGCCTCCGCTTGTACTGCTGACGGTTCATCAAGAAAAGTTATCGGTTCTATGCGATTACCGGTTACCGTTGACAATGTTTGTAAACTTGTAGAATTTTTAATAATACCCTCTTTTGATCCACCTATTATATTGGGATTTGATTTTTGGTTGAAATTTAACTTAGCTAAAGACTTGTGGAAAAATATTGAATATGTTCACAATAATAAAATTCAAGTGAACGCTGTTACTGAAAGAATATACACTTTATTTTAACAACTTAAAAATAATTACCTAATGACAATATCAAGATTATATAAACTACAATAATAATATCTATACTATAAATAAAAGACAGAACCTAGGTCGCTACCTGCCGGTAATGTTCCCAAAAAGCTAGCGACGTTACCTCGTTGTATAGCTAGGCTAATACGTTGGCCGAGGTAAGCGCCAGCTCTTTGGTCACGGGTGATGTCAATTAGGCGTCTGGACAACTCCTTAACAAAACCTCGGGCATCTCGACCCCATGGGCCCATTGTTTCGACCGCAAACGGAAGAAATATGTATCCATCACCAATGGTAGCATATTTCCTCCGTTTGAGGTTTTCTGCAGCATCCGCTGCCGCGCCCGCTGACCGTGAGGTCCCGCATATATGGGACGCCGCTAATGTGTCAGCACATGTGGCGTCCCACACCAATGGTCTTCCTCGACACCATGGCACCAACGTCATACCGTCGGGCCTCTTACCATCGTCACGTGATATACCGTTCGGCTCTAATATGGCCGGCACGTTCACGGTGGCAAGGGCCCGACGGATGACGTCGTTTATTGTGGCGTGGCGTGAGAGACGCCCTGCACTGCGGCGGCATGACAGGCCGTGGTGGCCTAATCTGTCCACTTCACTGCCGCAGTGACAATTGTGAGGTTCCGTCCTAGAGATGCCCAGACGCAACCCTATGGCAATAGAAAAACTTTCATTGTCCATTAGGGTACCAATGTTGGATGAAGGTAGTGCTTGTAACCAATAACCAGATTCTCGTTCGCGCGTGGCAAGGAGACGAGCCCGGACTTTATTATCAATACTTTTGTCTAAAATTTGTTTCTGTACAATTTTACAAAGGGGATCGTCCCATTGCCTTTGCGAACTAAGATTTTTTGGAAGATCCTCACTTGGACAAGCCAAAGACCAGGCCGTTCTACCATCTTCCAAAGAGTCTATTGAAATTTGTGATGCTGAATTTGAAATTATTCTCTTAAAAAGAACCAAAACACTGTTGGCAGAAGATAGAAAGGCCGGTAATGAAACACTGGAAATTTTGCGGATGCCAATGCCTCCAAGCCGAACAGGCAGAGATGCCTGACACCATGAAATATCTGGAAGTGAACAATTTAGAATTTGGGTTAAAACATTTTTAATCGCGTCATCCAAACTTAGTAGTAAAGAAATGTGGTTCCAAAGAGGGCAACATCGTAGTATATACGTAAATTTTGGCACAAAAAGACAAAATCGAATTAGATGAAAAGCCATGTGGTTGTGAATTTTAGTGAGACGTTCAGACGTATCTTCAAATTTTTGACGTTGTTCATCGACAAAATCTGGGAATGACTCGTGAAGGATCGGAGCTCCTAGGAGGCGCAAACTTTTACCGGTCAATAATTTTAAATTTGGAGCTAAACTGTTAAATTTATCATACAAATTGTCTCTTTTTTCTGAAGGTACAATGTCTGTTATAAATAGTTCACATTTAGAGAAATTTAGTTCTAAACCAATTGATTTAAATCTACCAATTAACAATTCTAAATCTTCCAATACAGTTGTAGCATCGCCTCCAAGGGTCCCGTCATCCAGATACCACATATTTAATTTGGAATTTAGACTCGAGATTATGGGATGTATGGCTAGTCCAAATATGGCTGGTCCAAGAGGGTCACCCTGTTGACATCCTGAGCAAGAATTGATTAAATTATCTCGGTAAAGTAATTTAGAATCCAAACCATAACATTTCCAAAGATATTTTAATGTTTCCGGAATACAATTTTGGATTTCATTCAAAAGGATAGAACGGTCTACAGAATTAAAAGCATTTTTGACATCCACCTTCAATATCACCTCACCACAATTGTGATGTAAGAATGTGCGGAGAGCATGAACAGCTGCCTCGCATCCGCCCTTGCTGCCGAAGCCTAACTGAAGCGGCTGGAACTTTTCAGTCAGTTTTTGGTGAATGTGGCGGCAGCAAACCTTGGATGCGATTCTTCTATATGTGCACCCTACGGCTATTGGCCTGATGCCACCATCTTTTTTTTTCAGCGCGCATAGGTTTGCACCATATAGGAGAGGGGCAATCTGTTCATGCACCTTACCTGATAACATGTAGTTGATGAGGGCGGTGATGTCTCGTAATAGTATCTGGCCCGCATCCCCAGTTGCTCCAAAAATTAAATCTTTAATGTGCTGGGGAGTTAGGCCGTCCAACCCACCAGCAGATCCATTTTTAAATGACATCACCGCCACTTTCACGTCTTTTTCAGTTGCCTGTAAACATTCAACACAAGGCTGAGTGGAGTTAATCGGGAGGCAAGGCGGTGATAGCGATGGTGGATGCTTGTCAATCAGGGCTGCTAAAGTTTCTGGTGTATTTGGCGCAATGGTGTCATTAGTAAACAAAAGCTGAGCAGCTCCCTTCAAGTCTCCATCACTTATTTTAGTCTCCACTTTATTGAAAATACTATGAGAATTTTTATTCTGCCAATGTGAATGTTGTTGATTTGAATTTTGAATTTGTGAAGAATTATCTGTCCTATGGTTGGATTGTGTGTAACAGTTATTTTTTATTGTGGTAGTGAGAGATTGTTTTGTATTTTGAGAGTGGAGAACTTCGAAGGGAAAAGCCAACAATTGTTCCCAAGCACTTTCAGAATTTTCATTTAAAACTTTCTTAATTTTAATAGACAAATTTTGAGCGACTGAGATACGTGCACCACGGGGAATGCGCTTAACAATCGAAGTGGATGATTTTAATTTAGAAAGATATTGCCAAAATGGTTGTGAGTTACAAAATTGAGCCTGAATGGGAGTTTGAGATAAATGGGTATCAACGTTGACAGTATGTGCATCTTGCGAGAGAGATTTGTGGCTCTTTCCAATATGCACATTGAGTCCTCGCTGACCCTTAAAAAAACGTGCTTGGGAGCAATGAGGACACTGCACCAGCTCATTACCGTCATACGATGATCCAGCATTGGTAGTACCGGCAGGCTGCGACCTTCTACATATTATACTAGATGTATGACTACTCATTTTATGAATAAACACTAAAATTATAATAAAAAACACACAAACTGGTATCAAAATAAACATGCACTGACAGTGTCACTAAATAAACAAATATTCATCTGGAACCGCACAGCAAAGAGAATATAAATACTGCCGCACAGGCGCACACGGGACACGCCCCGGCGCGCCGCGGCTCGGCACCATCCAAAATTAAGATGTAAACTCCTTTGTACTCGTATGTATTATATCCTGTTTTTAAATTCACAAAAATTGATGAAGTAGGTATTTTAATCGGTTTCCTCAGACTAGAGTCGGTTTCATCTACCAAGGATCCACAGAGAATAGACTACTCTTATCCGTGCAAGGGTCGATAATGGCAGTGTCCCTGTCGGCCTCCTTGATGAGCTTTCCACACTTATACTTAAAGATTGCTCCTCAAGGCTTGCTAGTACTATTTTGGGGTTGCAGTGTAAATTTTGTAAATAAATTTAATTTAATTAATTTTTCAAGTCGCTGTTACTTCTACAGTTCATTTAACTCCTTCTGAGAAACAACAATTAGATGAAACCATTGCTTTGTTTGAAGATATTTCTTATGAGAAAAAAGGTTTAGGCCTTACCACCCTTGTGGAACATAAAATTAACGTTACTGGCGACCCTTTTAAAAGTAGATATTGGCCGTTGAGTCCTGCTAAACAAAAAGAACATGTTTTAGATACTATTCGTTCTAATCATGATGATATTCATTCTGGACACTTTGGAATACATAAAACTCTTAATAAAATAAAACAACATTATTATTGGAAAGGAATGTTCGGAGACGTTCAAAGATATATTTCTTCTTGCGACATTTGTAAAGCTTATAAACATTCAACTTCTGCTCCTGCTGGTAAGATGGTTAACCCTAAGAAAGTTGATCAACCCATGGTAATGTTATCCGTTGATATTATTGGGATTTTACCTAAATCTTATTCTGGACATAGATTCATTCTTTCAATTGTAGATGTTTTTACTAAATATTGTTGGATATTTCCAATGATAAATGCTACTTCTAAAGTAATTTGTAAAATCTTTGAAAAAGAAATATTTCTTAAATTTGGTGTACCTAAAATTTTAGTGGCCGACAACGGACCCCAATTTATATCTAAACATTTTGTAGATTTCTTAAAAAAATTCAACATCACTAAAATATTTTATAATGCACTATACACTCCACAGAATAATCCAGTAGAAAGATATAATAAGACAATAGAAACATGTATTTCTTGTTTTGTTAAAAATGATCATCGAACTTGGTCAAGGTTTTTGCCTCATGTCCAATTAGCTTTAAATAGTAGTGTAAATCTTGCTACAGAGTACACTCCTAACTTTTTGATGTTCGGTAGAGAACTTATTTTTGATGCATCTTTGCACCGTTTTAGTAACTCTTTTGATAACTTAGATCAACTTGAGCTTGGTACTAGAGATACTTATGCTCACTCTTTAAATTCACTTAGTGAAGTTTTTGTTAAAGTTCAAGCTTATCTTTTGAAAGCTTATAAGCGTAATGCTCTTTATTATAATAGGGGAAGAAAAGTCATTTCTTTTGATGTCGGTGATGTAGTTTGGCGTAGAAGTTTTGTACAGTCAAATGCACCTGCATATTTTTCGGCTAAATTAGCACCTAAGTTTATTAAATGTGAAATTGTAGAGAGAATTTCTCCTAACGTTTATGTACTAAAGGAATTTAATAAAACAAGTACTGGACGTTATCATGTTAAAGATATAATTAAATATTAAAATTTTCATTTTTGGATTTAACTTTTATTTAACTTTGTTTTGATATTCTATTTTGGTCCGGCGTTGTTAGTTGATGAATGAGATTTGAAGTATGAAAGAAGTTGCCGGAGATGAAAGATGATCGCCTGAAAGGAAAACCAACACTTTATTGAAATACAACTTTAAATATACTAAACCTAACTTAGGTCTATTTTTGGTAATTTTATTTTATTTTTGATACTTTTAACCTACTTTTGAACTTTTACCCAACTTCAAAAGCTACATCTAACGATTGTATTTTCTTTTAGAAATTTTCTTGGCATCAAAAGATCTTATGTATATTTTTGTATATTTTATTATTTTGGTTACTTTGAAAAGCTTTTCACTTTTCAAGTACTCAACTTTCTTTTAGATACTTTGAGAAGTTTTCCACTTTTCTAGTATAAATATTGTTTTAGATTGCTATGAAAAGCTTTCCACTTTTCAAATAGCCTGCACATAGTGTAAATACATTTTTAATATAGATGTGTTTCAGTCTTTGTGAAGCATGTTATATATTATTTAGATTATTTAGTTTGTGTTTGTTGTAGACCTAAGACTTGGATTTGACACTTAGAGCTCTATATAATTTTTACCCGGATTTGCCTCTCGGATTTGACTCTTTTTGAGCTTTTGTCTCAGTTAACCTTTTTGGGTAATTTTTTACTCTTCATTTTTTCCTCGCTTTGACATTTTTGGTTCAAGCGTTGGAAACTTTAGATATTGTGAACGGAAAGTCGGTGGTGTTGAGCCGGTCACAATACAACTTTGTTGTTTTCCCAACAAACTTTTGTTAACTTGTTTTTGTGCACGGAATGTCGGTGGTGTTGAGCCGGTCACAATATACAATTTTTGGTCTTTTTGACAAACCCTTTTATTAATTTGTTAGTGTTCGGAAAGTCGGTAGAGTTGAGCCGGTCACTACTTATTATTTTTGGTTCTCTATTTTTATGAGAATAATTTGAACTTTTGTTGTTCAACTTTTTCATTGAAAACTTGTTCACTGAATCTTTTGCAGTGAATAATTATCTATAGTCGGCAGCTAATGCTTAACCGTACTACAATATGGATAACCTTTGTTATTACCTTTTAATTTAGTTAGAATCGTTCTGAGATTATAAAAGATAGAGGCGATGGTGCTTATCTACACTTTTGTTAAATATTTCAGAAATATTTATTTGGTTTGTAATACAGATAGGTAGATGGAGGCTATGGTGCTTATCCACTCTTGAGTATAATTAATTTGTGATGGATTTTAGGATTGAGTCGGTTAGGATTGAGATTAGTTTTGGTAAACCTTTACATTGTTTTTCACTTAGTTAGAAAGTTTTTATAACTTGTTTTTCTAGAGCAACTTAGTCAGTGGCTAGAAGCTTAACTGATTTAACGTTATGCTTTATTAGTGTCTTCTTTTAGTTTGAATAAATTTCATATTTTGGTGGCGGAATATTTTCTGTTTATTAATTTTTTTGAATAAGTTTTTGTTAGGAATTTTTTGGGAGTTCTTCTCAAAAATAAAAGAAGTTTCATTCTTTTACTTTTTTTTGGGAAGGTATGTACTGTAACGAGGTATTTCGACTCGTTACATATTTTTCGTTTGGAAGCACATTTCAGCTTCTAAGACTGACAAAATTACCTTTTGGTTTTAAATAATTTAGAACATTTTCGTATTTAGCCATTTTTAGTCGATTTTAAATAATCGAGTTATTACTTGGTCTGTGGATCATTCAATATCCTATAGACAATCTTTAAAAAAAAAATGACTTTGACATCTGTCAATTCTCGATCGGAGACGTCACTTTTTCTTGCCCCTAGGCATACAAAGGGCTCATTTTTTAGAAAATTTTATAAATCGGATTCAATAAAATGAATCCGTATTCCAAATCGCCCTTGCGATAATACTCGGCGTGCTTAAGGCGTAGTGCCATATGATAACGTCGTGATTTTGCGGTGAGTCAATTTTTGATAACCTAAAATGTTTCGCGTCATCCTTCATGGCGACAAATTACAATCGGATTTTTGGTTACAGCCTTTTGGCGCTGTTTGAGCTGTTTGGGCGACTATGGGTGTCGCCAACTGTTTGTTCGACGCTGGAAGACGTCGTTATTTTGAGATGTTTGTTCGACGCACAACGTTTGGATGTCGTCGTAGTTTTGAGCTGTTTGAGCGACGCTAGATGTCGTCGTCTATTTTGAACGGTGTGCTCAGACGCCACCGGACGCTGCAGCTAAGCTAATTTCATTATAACTCTTTTTATTACCCTTAAAACTTTAATTTCATATTCGCAAGATGCAAGAAAGACAATAACCAAATTTCAGTAGTAAAATGTAAAATAAATTAACCTAAAAAGTAACGAAAACCGAATGGTATTTATAGTCAAATGTTTAGACATAGTATTGCGGCTTTAACTAAGTAATGTAACTCACTTTGGAGGTAAGGGACGTTTTGAAGTATTAAAATTTGTCATACATTCCCAAAACAGTGTTATATCATTTGCCTGTCCCCCGGTCCGAGATTAAAAGTCTCAATGACACCGCTGATTTATCCTGGTAAGTTTTAGATCTTGGTAGAACAAGGGCGCTCGATATTCATAAATACTGTCTACCTAACATTAGTTTTTAGCTTTTTATACTCTATAACCTTCATGTTACAACCAGTAACGTTTTATATTTTTATAACCAAGTTTTTTTATTACAACCAGCATAATGTTTAGAGATTTATAGGGTTAACTAGTTTTGTTTTTAAAGTAGTAGTAAAGACCTTGCCATGCTAGTCGGGTCCTAACAGCGCTGTTAAGAAGGCCCATTTTGGCATTATATATAATATAATAAATAATTTTAAAGTTGTAGATTTTCATAAAAAGGTATAGTACATATTTCACTATGGGCCTCAATCGTAGTAACTATTATATAATCTGTGTCCAAACTAGGCTAAGCCGGCTAGGCCAGTATCTTGGGAACCTAGAACGCTATTAAGAGTACTACAAATAGGTATTCTGTACGTGAACTACTCAGATATACATAGATTGAAATAAATAACATTAATACTGTTACAAATTTACGATTATAAAAAATAAGGATAAAGGATGAAGATTATTTATTTTATTGGAACCACTTATTATTTTTGCACATCTCTCGTTATATTGAATTTGTATCGATTCGATCAATGTTAGAACTAAAGTTATCCTATTGATAAGTTTCGATCATAGATTCAATTATTTCCTTTTAGTGTATCTGCTTAGTGATCATTGGTATTTTAAATCTGATTAATAGTTTTTAAATTGATTAAACATTATCACACAGTTTATGGTATTCCCTGCCAGATTATTACAATATAAGTTATTTATGAGTTACTATGACATTTAGGCTGTAGACATTTATTCATGTGAGAGCGCAGCGCCTCGAATATCCTTTATAATAATATATGCTCCTTGTTTTCCGTGTCTGTGTTTAAAAAGTGTGTATGTGAGTGGGTGTCGTGTGTATTATTAGAGTGTGAGTGATATGCCATAACATTAGAAACTCAGTAATATACAGCTGCATCCCTGGTTGACATTTGGATCCTTCTCTGATAGCGATCATAGCTCGGGTAAGGATATTCAACATGATCCCATTAATAATGATAACGAGCAATCAGGTGAAAACTTATCAGGCTATACTAATTCAGTATTACCTAAATTTGTTGGGTTAGCATTTAGGTAGGAGTGAGTTGTGATAATGATCAAATTATTTGTATATTTATGTATAAAGTGAGTTGCAGATAGTGTATTATTGGCATGCCGGGCACTATGATTGTGTCGCCTAAAGAAAAATAATAAACTTTCTAGGATAATTAAATTATCTGGGTAGGCTGGGCACAATGTGTCACTCAGAAAATAAAATAAAAATAGCTACGATATGATAGTGATATGACTGATTATTGTGGGCATGCCGGGTACAATGATGTATCGCCCAAGGAAAAGCAATAATCAGTCTGTTACAATATGATAGTGATAAGACTGATTACTGTGGGCATGCCGGATACTATGATGTATCGCCTAAGGAAAAGCAGTAATCTGTTACAATATGGTAGTGAGTGATATGACTGATTATTGTGGGCATGCCGGGTACAATGATGTATCGCCCAAGGAAAAGCAATAATCAGTCTGTTACAATATGATAGTGATAAGACTGATTACTGTGGGCATGCCGGGTACTATGATGTATCGCCTAAGGAAAAGCAGTAATCAATCTGTTACAATATGGAAGTGAGAATACTGATTATTGTGGGCATGCCGGGTACTATGATGTATCGCCTAAGGAAAAGCAATAATCAATCTGTAAATGTATACATCCTCGAAATTAATTTTATTTGTTCTTTGAAATTATATGCAGTCTAGCTTCTTTTAAATATGATTGTTATCAAGTTTTCTTTAATAAAAGTTCCAAATTTAATATTGGTAGTACCAAATTTAACAAACGTAGTTATATCGGTGTTGTAGTTAACTCTAAATCATGTAAACTAACAACGAAGGTACTCGTTGACAGTCGGATGGCCGAGCTGTTACAAAATTACATTCATTATAACCTATTTGTTACCTATTATTATTATTCCTATATTTAAATACTTATTTATCTACTAGTGTTTTGGCGACTGGCAATACAATCGTTATCTTCCAGTCTGTCAACTGTCAAACGTATTGTATTGTCAGCCGCTAGAGATACGTCACTTCCGAATGGACGTGGGAAGCAAGCAAGTTGCCTTCGTTATGGAATAGCCAAGACGACTCGCCATTCGATAGTCGGCGGTCGTCCTAAGCGGTAGCTAAGCTAAGAGAAGTTATTGTGATTCTTTTCAAATAAAGCCCTTGTGAACCTTTGTGAATTTAAAGTAATAAACTCAGTGACTGAAAGTGACGCAGTTTTTCTTGTACCCGTCACACTGGCGACATTGCCTCTTTGAATCGCGAAACTAATGCGTTGCCCGAGGTAAGCGCCAGCTCTTTGGTCGTGGGAGACATCGATTAGGCGTCTAGACAGCTCCCTAACAAAACCGCGTGCTTGTTGACCCCACGGGCCCATGGTTTCGACCCCAAACGGAAGAAAAGCATAGTTGTCACCGATGCTTATGTATTTCCTCCGTTTGAGAGCCTCTGCTGCGTCTGCAGCTGCTCCTGCCGCCCGTGAGGTATTATATTTGTATGTGTAAAGGTTCTTTTTATATCATATAGCGTTAGCGTTTGACCACTATCTCACCTGTTGCTAAGTGATGATGCTGTCGATGATGGCAGCACGCTAGGCCTAGAATGGGAACTTGTTCTCAAGGATAGCTGTTTGGCGATAGATTTTCTTCTTCGAATGACATCAAAAACGTGTTTATGTAAATTGCATCATCTTGGTGACAATTTTTTTTTTAATTTTTATGTTTGCAGCTCAAAATATAATCCTTCTTACTGACATTATAAAGGCGGAAGTTTGTGTGTATGTGTGTTTGTGTGTATGTGTGTTTGTGTGTCACTCTGTCACGCTAAAACTATTCAACCGATTGAGCTGAAATTTGGTATGTAGATAGCCCTGAAATAACACCTAGGGCACTTTTTATCCCGAAACTCCCACGGGAACGACGTCTACGCGGGTAAAACCGAGGGGCACAGCTAGTCACAAATAATGGACATCGTTGAGAAACCCCCAACCCCGCATGGTGGTAGGACCCTATCTAGTGTCCCCCTGACCAGCTAAGTACCACCCTCAACTTCTGTCTGATAATCTGTCGCCAAACATCTAGGGGAAGGAGGCCCAAAGCAGGTACCCCGCCCAAAGCAGGTCGGCGTAAATACGCATCTGTGCAATGAATTAGCGTATATGTATAAGTGCGACAAAACCACCCGAATCCGTTTCGACACGAATCAGTCAAACCGAGGCGTCGCACTCGCTTGATTTTGGCAAGAATTATAAATATTGTTTTTGGTGGAATTTATTAAAAAATATCAAGGTACGAGTATGTGAATTTGAATTATTCTAATATGGTCAGAGTTATGCTTCCTTAGTTTGTGTGTGTCATTAAGCGTGAATCTAGCTTGTAATTCGCACTTAACGATTACATTTCTCATTTACACTTTCAGGTTATATTTTCAAAAACCAAAATATGGGCTCATGGGCAAAGCGGGTATGGGTAAATCAGGTACCCGTTTTGCCCCTACCTTCTTTACTCTAGTAAGGTATTGTGATAGGGTTTAAAAATTAAATGGTACTTTTTGCGTTTTTCTAAGGCTTGTGGCTGATTGACTTCTATAATGCTTCTTTTATATTTATTTCAGATGATACAAAAATATAAAAGAAAAACTCAAAAAGCGTCTTGGGACTTGAAGCGACAATGAAGTTGGCTATGGAAAAAGCTAATCAAAAATCCCTCAAAAGTGATCCCTTAAATATAACATTAGTTTTTCAACGTTGCAAAGGCATATTGAAAAAGGTTCAGCGGAAAAATGCTTAGCTTTTTTAGTATAAGATAATATTTTCAACTGTTCGGTCTTCGCCGGCTTTGCCCAGATGCCATACCCGCTTTATACCCGGGCACACCCACCGGGCAAAGTGGGTCAAATGACACACAGCATTTTTTTCGTTTTAACTAAGTTAATTGTTAATATAGGCGTGATTTATATTTCTGATTATGAAGTTTGATAAATAAGTAAGTAAACTATTCAAATAAAACTATTTTAAATATAAAAATGATGCATTTATTTTAAGATAAACCTTAAGCGACCTGTTTTGGGCCCCCCTCCCCTAATGTGTTCCGGCAGCTATCCTTGAGAGCCAGTTCACATTTTAAGCCTAGCGTGCTACCATCCTCGACCGCATCATTACTTACCAACAGGTGAGATAGTGGTCAACCGCTAGCCTATATGATACCTAATAAAAAAATTGGACAGTCTCCTTTAATCATTTTACCCCTTTACCTCTTCCCCGTACGATCCATCTCAAAAATCGCTTGAGGGCCCAATGGCGAAGTGGAAGAATGGTCGTCTTTGACGCCAGAGGTAGCGTGTTCTATACCCGCTGCGCACCAATGGATTTTTCTATAGGAAAAAATATGTGCGTTTTTAACAGTGAAGAAAAAACCCCCAGCATCGTGATAGGACACTGTCTAGTGTCCGCCTGGCCAGCTTCTACCCTTATATGTTTTCTCTAACGCGCCTTAATTAATATAACTTCAAATAATTAAGACAAAAACTAAAACAACCGACTTCAATGCCCCGCGAATCAATTTCAGTGGCAAGTTTGAGACGTTTATCGTCATATCTCTGGAGATACTTATCAGATCTCGATGAAATTACAATGGGACCACCTCGAAAACGTACCCTACCTATTAAAAAAAGAATCATTTGAATCCGTTCTCAATTGACGGAGTAATCGCGTCACATACACAAAAAAAACAGACGAATTGAGAACCTCCTCCTTTTTTGTGGAGTCGGTTAAAAATGATCCCAATATAATTTAAAGGCAAAACTGCGTGCTTATTTAGTTTATCAGCTCAAGTGTTATCTATGTACTTAGTAAGTTACCTGTTAAAGCTAAGTTTGAGATAGGTTTATCTAAGTTCTTATCAAAAAAATTCCACACATATTTGATCGGATCTAAGATTAACTTATTTTTAAAAATCAATTCAGTCGAGTCATGTATAAGAACCTACATATTTTTTAGTTTCTTATCGATGACTCAACTGAATCTACTTTAATACGTAGTTAAGAGGGAACGCAGGGTGCACTTTTCCATACAAACGTATTCCCCCGTTTCCTCCTGGAAAATGCTTCTAGAGAAAAATTTGTTTCTACGAAAAATCAAGGTCTGCTCCTCCCTGGAACATGCTTCTAAAGAAAAAATTGTCTCTACAAAAAAAAAACAAAGTTTGCTGTACCTACGCCCATATAATTTGCTTTTTTTGAACAACCAATTGCAAAAAGAAATATAAGCATTCTTATCTCCTCTTTTTTAAAAGGTCATATTTCTTTTTGCGATTGGTTGGTCAAAAACAGAAAATGATAGGGGCGTAGCTACAGCAGACCTTGATTTTTTTGTAAAGACAAATTTTTCTTTAGAAGCATATTCCAGGGAGTAAAGGGGGGGATTACATTTGTATGGAAAAGTGCACCCCGCGTTACCTCTTAAGCCTTCTTGGGCCCTGCGTAGAGCATTCATCATCAACTGAAATACTTGTGTTAGTGATATTCACATTGATTTATTAATAAATTGATTGATTGGTTAGGGCGGTACCACCACTTTGGCAATTATTCGGACGTAATAGGGATGTTTTTCGGTTGGAATTGGCAAATGAAATTACATGTCAGACTTAACATCTTTATGTGTCAAGGTAACAGGCGTGTAACATTCTATGCTGAATTTTGTATGCTCCATACATTGTATGCTCCATACATTGTATGCTCCATACATTGTATGCTCCATACATTGAACATGTACTGCATTATTATATATTACTAGCTGACCCGGCAAACGTTGTTTTGCCATATAAATAATTAACTAATTAAATGACGATTGATCAGTTTTCGACCGGAGCGGAAAAATGATTAAATTACTAAAATGGCTATTAAAAAATAAGGGTTGATCGTAGAAGGGTGAAAATTGAGGATTGTATGTATTTTTGTATGTTGTATCATAAAAAAATAGAAATTAAAAATGTTGTCTAAAAAATAAATAAAAAATTTAGGGGTGGACTACCCCTAACATTTAGGGGGATGAAAAATAGATGTTGGCCGATTCTCATAGATACCGGATAAGCACAAAAAATTTCATCAAAATCGGTCAAGCCGTTTCGGAGGAGTATGGCAACGAAAACTGTGACACGAGAATTTTATATATTAGATAGTTCATAAGAACCAGCAAAAATCTCCAAAATAAACACTCTAACACATTCTGTATTCTTTGATTTTATTTAGTGGTTTTTATACCTATGTTGTTAAAGCGGCAATAATAATAAACAACATATGAAACTTGTATGTGTCTACCTATTCCGGTTCCGAAACTACAGCCGTGGGACAGACGGACGGACAGCGGAGTCTTAGTAATAACTTCCCGTTGGCACCTCTTGGATATGGAACCCTAAAAATAAAAGGACCCTACTCCAAATATACAAAAAGAACATGATAACGAGAGTGAAAGTTAATTGAGACACATTTTAGGAGTTATTTATTTACCTTTTTTATGTCTTATAGGCTAGCCTTTGACCAACATCTCGCCTGATGATAAGAACACGCTAGCCCTAGAATATTCTGACTCTCAAGGGCTGTGTGCTGCCGGAACACCGTAAGGTTATGGCGACAGATTTTCTCCGTGATGGTGGTTAGATATATTAATTTACATTTACATTGAAAGAGGTCGAATTACGGTTTACGATGGAGCAAGTGAAGTGATCGACATATCTCAAGTGATATGTAAATAGATTCAAGTTATTTGTGCGGTGGACCGACGCGACCTCTGTGAGTGCGATCAACCGTTGAAGGTGTCGCATTTATGACAAGTGTCAACTAAATATAGGTACGTACCTATCATACCTACATATTAATATGTAATATGTAACGTATGTATGTTTAGAATGGAAGGGAAAGGAAAAGGGCGTTCGAATCTGACAATAAATAAATCATAGTTATACAGAGAGACGACTCGTCGTCTCGTGACCACGATCAATGCAACTTGGTCAAAACGTCGAGTTAAATAAAAAATTATGTCTTAGGCGCGATAAGTCCCGTATTTTAATATTTATAACTATGTGTTCTATCTATCTATCTAATATTATAACAATCTTTGTCCTGACATACTGACTGACTGACAGACAACGCACAGCCTAAACCACCGGTCGTAGATACTTGAAATTTGGAGGGTATATTTATCTTAGTACGTAAAGGTGTACTAAGAAAGGATTTTTTAAAATTCACCCCTTAAGAGGATGAAATGGGGGTTCAAAGTTTGTATGGAGAAACAAGATTAGATAGTTTTTTTCTATACGAAACTTCACACAAGTGCTTCCGTAAATAAAAAAGTAAATACGTGTTTTAGGCTTTTTCGAAATTCTTCCCCTATGAGGGAGAAATGGGGTGACAAATTCTGAAAATCAATATTGTTTCGGATTGCGCTGAAATTTGGCATGCAGATATGTATAACAACGTTTGTTCTCTCTGAGAAATGTTTTTTTTTAAATTCACCCCTTAAGAAAATGAAACGAGGGTTCATATTTTGTATGGAGAAACAAGATTAGATAGTCATTTCTATTTGAAACTTCACACAATTCCTTTAGTAAATAAATAAGTAAATAAGTGTTACAGGCTTTTTCGAAATTCAACCCTTAAGAGGGCGAAATGGTGTAACAAAGTGTGAAAATCAATATTGTTTATGATTGGGCTGAAATTTGGCATGCAGGTAGTTATTTTGACGTAGGTATCGATAGTCTATTTTATTCAAAACTTTATGTAAGTATTTCTGTAAATAAATAAGTAAATACGTGTTGCAAGATTTTACGAAATGGGGTAGGTAACAAAGTCTGAAATACAACGTGGTTTTTCGGGTTTTATAAATTTGGGCTTTATAATGAATCCCTATTTCCCTTAGTCACGCGATAAAATGAAATCGAGTGAACAGATTTTGCTAATACTTTTTTATGTCTTTTATGAGAGAAAGGTTTTTACAAAAGAAAAGTTTAAGTATATAAAATAAGTTTTTAACGCGGGCGAAGCCGCAAGGCACTTTTAGTACAATATAAACGACTCCTAAAACGAATACAGACTATATAAAATCTAGAAATCAAAAACTGAATTACAGTCGCTGTCCGCTGGCAGGGTCCCCAAAAAGCTGGCGACATTACCTCTTTTACAGGCAAAACTAATTTGTTGCCCGAGGTAAGCGCCAGCTCTTTGGTCATAGGAGACATCGATCAGACGTCTAGACAACTCTTGTATCCTCTTGCTTTAACGATATTGTAAGAACATGGTAGCATTGACCTGATGCTTGAACATATCCTGGAATCTGCAGGTGCCTTGGAGTATTCGGGAAACAACTATAAAAAAATATTCCGACGAACTGAGAACCTTCAACTTTTTTTTAAATTTATCTTATAGGCTAGTGTTTGACCACTATCTCACCTGTTGGTAAGTGATGATGCGGTCGAAAATGGTAAGCACGCTAGGCCTAGAATGGGAACTGGCTCTCAAGGATAGCTGCCGGAACACATTAGATGTTTGGCGACAGATTTCCCAACTTGAGGGTGGTAGTTGGCCAGGCGGACACTAGATAGTGTGTCCTACCACCATGCGGAGGTTGTTGGTTTCTTAACGATGTTTTTCCTTCACCGAAGGGTCACTGTGAAAAGCGCACATAATTTTTTCGATAGAAACATCCATTGGTGCACGGCGGTTTGAACTCGGTACCTCTGGCATCAAAGCCAACCGTTCTCCCGATTATGCCACCGGCCCTTCTGTACATTAATAAAAGCTAGTAGCTAAGTTACTGCTTTACTCAGCTCCATTTAATACTTGTCCTATTATAGGTACTTGTCTTATACTACTTGTAATATATGATACCCTAGTAACACAGTAGCACAGGCAGTACCTAGTAAGTTATATCTCTCACGGACCCTCGGATCTCGGACGTAACTCACAGCAATTGTCTCGTCTAAATCGTACTCAAACATCCGGATTTGGCCGGCGTCTTAACTCGCTTATTTATCTGACACATGGCCTACTTGAGCCAGGCCCCTTCTATATAATACTAGTTGGATATTAAACTAATATACATAATTTTTGGAAGGGATAACTCGCTCATTGTTTCTCATGGAATCAAGACCGATATTACAAATACAAATGCGATAATCTGTTGTATACTTGTTTGTTGTGAGTTGTGACATTTTTCTTCGCTTCATCGAGAGTTCGCTGCCGTCCGTCCGTCCGTCCGTCCGCATTTCACAGGGCTACGTAGATACTTGAAAGTTTCACGGAGTATGTATTGCTATGGGGGATATAATGACAAATACTAAAAACAAAATACAATCAAATATTAAAATATGGTATAAAAGTATACATACCATACTTTTTACAGTATTACAGTATTATCAGTATTACAGTATTATTTATTATTAGTATTATTTTAGTTTACAGTTTTACAATCCAATTGTAAAACAGCATATATATAGATAGCTTAGTTGGAGGGGTTAACAAAAATACTAGTAATGTGCAACACACATTGCGAGTAAGCTTTTTCTTTAAAAAAAATAAAGTAGTAAATGTAGTGCATCGACAGCGCACCTTGATATCTTGAAGTCTGCAACGGTAAACATGGCCGACACAATTATTGACAATCTACGAGTGATTAACTAATCGATGGACGCGGAACAATTGTATGCAGTTTGCTTTGGCTACTCTGCAGTTACACAGGGAGGTATTAAGGCAGGTGTCACCGCCGGCGCTAGATAGTATCCTAGACTATTAATTTATTCTGTGTCGCTTGTAGAGCAAGCCTCTTAGCGAGTGTTCTGCCCGCCGCGCAATCGCAGCGCAAGCTTTTTACCCCCGACGCAAAAAGAAGGGGTGTTTTAAGTTTTACGTGTGTATCTGAGTATGTGTGTCTGTCTGTGGCATTGTAGCGCCTGAACGGATGAATCGATTTTGATTTAATTTGTTTGATAGGTGTCTTAATTAATCGAGTGTTCTTAGCTTTGGTTCATGAAAATGTATTCAGCCGTTTTGAGACTATATGAGTATTTTTTTAGAAGATGACGCTATGAAATCAGCTTCTATTGGTCTGATCAATTCAATATCAGGTATACTCTTACTACTTCAACGATATTGTAAGAATTTGGTAACGTTGCAACGTAAGTCAACGCGTTGACTTGATGTTGGGACATCTCTTGGAATCTGCAAAATACTCAGCTCCTCACCAACTTACAGGAGAGATAAAGGTCTCATTAAACATTTTGAATAAATCGGTCAGGGTGGTTTAAAATTTTGAATTTAAGTACCTTTTATTACCGTATACTGTATACATACATTTTTTACATTACATATGATACATACATTACATATGACTTTGCTATGACTTTTGCGATCAATATGTTGATTTTTACTCGATTTCGAGTAATAGACGAAGCTTGCTAGCCTATTAAATATTGTTAGCGTCGCTTGGCCCTGTATTATGCCTTAAATACGTACCTGTGCGTGACGTATGCGGAATATGCTCGGGACGGATGTTTACAATCGTGGATGTGTACTATACATAGAAAGTCACTCGGGATGACCTAGGATCTATGTAGCTTTAGAACTCTATACATCTATCTACATATAATAGTAATCCTAAACTGGTCTAAATGTTTTTTATTTATTAACCGACTTCAAAAAAAGGAGGAGGTTTCTCGACCGTATTTTTTTTATGTTTGTTCGTAGATAACTTCGTCGTTTATGAAGCGATTTTGATTATTCTTTTTTTTTTTTTGGAAAGGAGATATCCCAAGTGTAGTACCATAGTAATTTTATCGAGGTCTGATAAGTATCTCCAGAGATATGGAGATAAACACCTCAAAATTGGTACTGAAAATTAATAGCGCGGCATTGAAGTCGGTTCTTTTTAGTTTTTTAAACGATCTTATTTGTGTGACACAATTTCTTTGCCAATGATTACTCTTTAGCCCCCGGCGAAAAAAGAAGGGGTGTTACAAGTTTGACGTGTGTATTTGTGTATCGTATAACGTCTTGATTGTCCGCTGGTTAAATAATATATAGGCTATGTGAGCTGTCGCTCGCGGCTTTGCTTTCAAATGCGAAAGTAAAATTGTATATTTGTTTGCTTGGGAGTTTTTAACGGTCAAACGGCTGGACCGATTTAGCAGAAATGTTGTACAGGGATAGCCAGTACTTTTTAACGCGGGCAAAGCCGCGGGCACAGCTAGTTAGGAATAATTTCCAAAATTAGAGCGTGATTTTTCAGAAGTAGGGTTTTAAGTTTTGAGCTTGATGTAAAAAATTAAATATATATATACCTATACGGTCGAATTGAGAAACCTTTTCGGTTAAAATTACCTTTTAACCGACTTCAAGAAAAGGAGGTTTCTCAATTCGACCGTATATATATATATATATATAAATATATATATAGCTACCAGCTGTGCCCGCGACTTCGTCCGCGTGGAATAGTGTCTTTGGGTAGCATTATTAAATATTTAAGCTAATTATTTTACAATTAAGACACATGTGTATCCCACCTACACCGCACCGTACCACGCCGCGCCAATCCCCCCTCCCTTCCCTCTCTCCCTCCCCTTTCCCCCATTTGCCCTTTCCCTCCCCTGCTCTCTATTCCCCCACTCCCCTCCCCTCACCTTCCCCTCACTTTCCACTTCCCTTCACCTCCTCTCCCTCTCTCCCTTCCCCTTACTTCCACCTCCCCCCTCCCCTCCCCAGTCCCCTTCCCCTTCCCCCTCACGAACTTTGAATGTCATATTTATTTATATCGAATAACGCCCTAAACAATAAGTTTCAAGCTTCTAGCTTTAAAAATGACGATACTTCCATACAACTTTTCATACCTTTTTTTAACCCTTTACAACCCTCTTTTCGCGTTGAAAAGTAGCCTTTGTCCTTTCTCAGGCTCTAAACTATCTGTGTACCAAATTTCATTTAAATCCGTTTAGTAGAAAATTCACATAAACCTTACATATTTTCATACAAACTTTCATCCCCTATTCCATATTGTTATTTTTACACCCTTGAGGGTAAGACTTTTACAAACTTTGAATGTCATATTTATTTCTATCGGATCAACAGCCTAAAAAATAAGTTTCAAGCTTCTAGCTCTAAAAATGACGATACTTTCATACAACTTTTCATCCCCCCTTTCAACCCCTTACAACCCTCTTTTCACATTAAAAAGTAGCCTATGTCCTTTCTCGGGCTCTAGACTATCTGTGTACCAAATTCCATTTAAATCGGTTCAGTAGAACATTAACATAAACCTTACATATTTCCGTACAAACTTTCATCCCCTATTGTTATTTTACAACCTTGAGGGTAAAACTTTTACAAACTTTGAATGTCATATTTATTTCTATCGAATTAACAGCCTAAAAAATAAGTTTCAAGCTTCTAGCTCTAAAAATGACGATACTTTCATACAACTTTTCATCCCCCCTTTCAACCCCTTACAACCCCTATTTTAGCATTAAAAAGTAGCCTATGTCCTTTCTCAGGCTCTAGACTATCTGTGTACCAAATTTAATTTAATTCGGTTCAGTGGTTTTGGCGTGAAAGTGACACAGACAGACAGACAGAGTTACTTTCGCATTTATAATATTATAATATATACACAATATATATTGTTAGAAACTCTAATAAAATTAATATAAGTAAAATAAACTGGCCAATTGCAAGTCGGACTCGCACTCGTAGGGTTCCGTACCACACTACAGTATTTTATAAGATCGAGAAAAAAATACCACTATCATTTTTCGCCAGCAAAAATAATAATTAATAAACATTTTATTTCTTATAACGCCATCTAACGTCTAACAAAGGTTTTAGGGATCGACATTTCAATATTACGCCATCTATGGGACGTTTACCAAACTAAGCGTACATAGATGGCGTGAAATGCCGAAAAAACACGTTTCTTGTATGGGGACCCTCTATTATTTTTAACTTTATTCTGTTTTTAGTATTTGTTGTTATAGCGGCAACAGAAATACATCATCTGTGAAAATTTCGACTGTCCAACTATCACGGTTCATGAGATACAGCCTGGTGACAGACGGACAGACAGACAGACAGACAGACAGACAGACAGACAGACGGACAGCGGAGTCTTAGTAAAAGGGTCCCGTTTTACCCTTTGGGTACGGAACCCTAAAAAGAATGATCACAAACAACACTAAATTATTTATTAACAATTCTAAAATAATTACACAAAGTGACGTGGACCTAGAGGGACAACCGTACAGTACGAGCGCACACCAGCAAATAAACTGAATGAAATGCGGTGAGCGCGCTGCTTTTATAGTGACGCGCGGGGGGAGGCTGCTAAGGCGATGATTTTTCCTAACAATATATATATATATATAGTTAGGATTAGGATTAGTTAGGATTTTTTTGTTTTTTTTTTGTTCGTGGATTACTTCGTCGTTTATGAACCGATTTTGATGATTATTTTTTGTTGGAAAGGAGATGTCTCTAGAATGGTACCATAGTAATTTCATCGAGATCTGATAAGTATCTCCAGAGATATGGAGATAAAAACCTCAAATTTGGTACTGAAAATTAATAGCGCGGCATTTGAAGTCGGTTCTTTTAGTTTTTTATACGATCTTATTTTACTTGCTATTATTAAAGTCACATTCTTCATGTAGACTTCTCCTCTACACAGTTTGCAAACACGTCAAAACATCATTAACATTCGATAGGCTTGTATGTTAACATGATTTTCAATGTAGTGCCTACTACCTATTCGTGTGTTGTCCACACTTTCGGCACTCAGTATGCGCGATGATTGCCCGTGATCCATCATTGTCAATTTGCCTTTAAATTATTATTTGTTTAGAATAGGGCTGCCTCCAACAAGTGACATATTATAATATAAGATATTTTTTTATTTTAAAATTATCGTGAATTTGTAACATTATTATTGTTATATACCGGCTGTAATTCACGTACCTTTAGTCGAATTTTCTCGACCTAAGTTTCGAGCGAGTCCGCCGCTCTTCCTCGGGAGGGACCTCACTCCGGAGGACGGAAATTCGACTAAAGGTACGTGAATTACAGCCGGTATATAACAATAATAATTAGATATTTTTGTTTTGATGAAACAAGGTAGCAATAGGCGAGGCGCTCGCATGATGGTAAGCGACGACGTTTGTAAGATTCACTCATTTACACCACAACCACACCTCATTGCCACAAGTATAACTTGGCGGTGGTGGTTTTTGGAACTAATTATTTTAATTGAAACTGTGAGTTTGACGTTTGAGAGATTACCGCGACATTATTGTTGATAAATCTGCTACATTAAAATAGTTCAATAATGCCAAAAGTAATTAAAAGTGGTTTAAGAGAAACTGTTATCAAAGTACAAAGTAAAAGCACAGTGGCGCACAGGCACGCCAAGTTATACTTGCCGGACTGTCAAAGCAAAAAGTTTATTTTATGATGTAATTACAAGTCTTTGGTCTGATTAGTCTGTGGTCTGGTAACATGACATGACAGAGTGAAATGGCGGGGTAGGGAGACTGATCTGTAATGGGGAATCGAGTGGATGTAAAAAGGAAAGAAAATGCTAATGTTAAGAATATTCCTAATATATCGATGAAATATGAACTACTTTTTTAACTTTAGATATTTCGCGGACCTCATAGACTACTAGCGGCAAACTTATACGCGATGGCCCCTATTGGTTCACCGAGTTGCAGCTCATTGCAAAGAGAATATAATACTACTATTCTGGATTTGAGAATTAATAATATCGTTTAAAAACTAAAAAACAACCGACTTCAATGCCGCGCTATTCATTTTCAGTACCAATTTTGAGATGTTTATCTCAATATCTCTGGAGATACTTATCATACCTCGATAAAATTACCATGGTACCACACTTGGCATATCTCCTTTCGAACAAAAAAAGAATAATCGAAATCGGTTCATAAACGACGAAGTTATCCGAGAACAAAAAAAAAAAAAAAAAATATACGGTCGAATTGAGAAACCTCCTCCTTTTTTTGAAGTCGGTTAAAAAAAACTCAAGCGGTCGGGTTTTTGTTATTTTCAATCATTAACTTGTTATTCGTCGATAATAACCCGAAAGTGTTAACACAACCCTAAACTAAATAAACCATTTATTACCTAAACAAAAACTAGTACCTACGTAACTTGAATGCGTAAAAGAAGACACTGAATGCAAAAAACACACGTTGGTAATAGAGTTAGTTTGCAGGCCGTGTGCTCAAATTGAAGTGTTCCTCCTACCTATGATAATAACAACCAACTTACTACGTGCGACTTTATATTATGCGCAAAGATTATGGGTATGAACATAACATAATATAAACTGCGCAAAACGGCCCTGATGAGACCGACCTAGAACGGAGTTTGTCCCTTTCTTTTGTATGGACGACTTAAATATATATATATATATATTATACATTAACGGCCTTACTAATAAAAATTTGCCCATACATCTGTTAAACGGTTGTACAGTTGCACAGTGAATGAGCTAAACACGCGTCAATCCATTGTTTGACTAATAAACGTTGAATAGGCAGTGGGTATCTATATAGACGTTTAACACTTTTTCTTTTTCATCTGGCAACTATTAGTCAATTCGTTTCGAAACTGTTCGTCTTAAATAGTTCCGTAAATTATTTTTTCATAAAGTTTACTAATTATTTATATTAGTCATGAAATTTTGTTTTAGGAATGCAATATTAATCAAACTACGTTGTTTTTAGAACTTTTTGTTGAAATTTGTTGATATAATGGAAAATAATTTCTTTTAGTAGGAGTGAAAGACTTAAAACAAATTTTAGAACGAAACACTCAAATTGACTGTTGTCCTCTGTCTACGCTGTTGACATTGTATCCATGGAGACTAGCGGTCTCCATGGATACAATATAAACCTTATTGTAGCCATCTTTGAATAAATTGTCAATTTCCAAAGATAATGTAATCACTGCGTTTAGTTTATTCCACATAGCTTTTCGTCAACCTGTAATTTGTATTTCAAATGGAAAATCTGAATTGTTCAAAAAATGGATCTGCACGGTCTTCATAATGTTTTCGATTTTTTTATTTACCTCCTCTATCTCCCAATGGTCAAATATGTCGAAATAATTTTTGTAATCCATTTCAATGAGAACAAATCTAACACATACAAACGATCCTCAAATAACAGCATACTTTTCGAAGTTTGAAGAATCAAAACGTTTATTCACAGAATACTAGACACAGATTTAATAATAGTTACTATGCCTAGACATGATTTCGATCAGCTGATAATAGAGAAATACACTCGCTAAACTAGGTTCCCAGGCTGTTTAAGAAATGATTAGCCTCCTTTGATAATGGCACATCTGTATACCAACTTTATCCAACGCTTACGTCAAACATATTTTTATTGGTCAGCTTTTGTGGTATACAACGTGTATACAGAGTGAAAAAAACTTTATTAGTAAGGCCGATAATATAGAACATATATAGCACTAGTAGGTTGTTAGACAAGGACACACTCCCACCCGGGTGCCTTTCAATTGAGCCGTTTTGTTCTACAATACAATTACAACTTATTGTTATATACCGGCTGTAATTCACGTACCTTTAGTCGAATTTTCTCGACCTAGGTTGGAGTGAACATCGCGATCTCACCGCGTGACCTCACTCCCGAGGAAGAGCGACGGACTTGCTCGAAACCTAGGTCGAGAAAATTCGACTAAAGGTACGTGAATTACAGCCGGTATATAACAATAATAATGTTACAAATTCACGATAATTTTAAAATCAAAACAATCACAACCTTATTGTTACAGCATACGGATTAAATTGAATTTGTCAAAACATCTGCAGTGCACCGTCCTTTTATATTTTTTTTTTTTTTTATACGTTATAGGCTAGCGTTTGACCACTATCTCACCTGTTGGTAAGTGATGATGCGGTCGAAGATGGTAAGCACGCTAGGCCTAGAATGGGGAACTGGCTCTCAAGGATAGCTGCCGGAACACATTAGATGTTTGGTGACAGATTTTCTAACTTGAGGGTGGTAGCTGGCCAGGCGGACACTAGATAGTGTCCTACCACCATGCGGGGGTTTTGTTGGTTTCTTAACGATGTTTTTCCTTCACCGGAGGGCCACTGTGAGAAGCGCACATAAATTTTTTCGATAGAAAAATCCATTGGTGCACGGCGGTTTGAACTCGGTACCACGGCATCAAAGCCGAACGTTCTCCCGATTACGCCACCAGGCCCTCAAGTTACGTCTCATATTACGTCTATGGGTATTACATAGGTGCTGTGCCAGCCGTGAGGTGAATCTGGCAACGCGCGAGAGAAACACGAACAAAACTACGACGAGAGTGGTGATAAAACAGACAGACCTTGGGAGTCAGAGTATTAGAATACTATTAGGCCTAGAGGCCTAGCGTGTTCACCATCTTCGATATCATCGCTTACCACCAGGCGATATAGTGGTTAAATTCCTTTCAGATATAAAAAAAAATCAGGGTAATAACGATTAAAAGTCGAACTATAAAACGATATTTGACCCGGAATTTTGCGCAGACAAAATCGAGTATAATCAAAGACAAAATGTTACATATTTACACGGAAGAAGCCGGGTGTTGTGACTAGTGATGTAATAAAACTACTAAATAAAAAATAAAAACATTCATTTATTAGTCTTTGGAATGACTTGTAATAATAACTAAAAAACTTAAAACACTGTTCACTCCGGCGGCCAAATGTGCATACATACACAATTTGTTTAAAAAAACATTTAAATTTGAGTAATGTACCTATAGTTTTCATTAAAATTAAATAGTTACACTCGCTAGATGGCTTTTGATGTGAAACTACTGAGATATTTTTGTTTGTCGAATATTCGTTAGGGAAGATACCTACGAATAAATCATAAGTCAGGAACTCTAATTCAGAACAAATAAGACACAAAAAGTGGCCCTCCTTCAAACCAAAACGACGTAGATTCAAAATAAGAATCACTGCGAAGTTACAAATGATTGGCTTGGAGATTGATTTAAATTCGGAACGAATACAGGGATTGGTTCGCGCATGTGCTGCAATGTCTGTTATGTCAGTTGAGTCAAACAAGACAAATATCCGACAAATGACGTGCTGGACACGACCTTTAACCCAGCCTACTTGGACACGACTTTTGTTAGGTCAGTTTTATAACGCAGTTACTTTGCCTGACTTATGATTTATTCGTAGGAATATACTCGTATAACTAGGTGATACCCGCGACTCCGTTCACGTACACCAAGAATTTTTAACTGTAAAGCTCTGTCAATCAACATTTTTACGATCCGAGTTATTTAAGTTATGTGTAAAAATAATGATTTTGTTTTCACAAAAAGTAGCCTATGTTTATCCTCATGCAATAAAGTATCTCCTTGTTACATTTCAGTAAGATCGGATCGTCCGTTTAGGCGTGATTAGGGAACACACAGACAGAGTGACAGAGTTATAAATCTTTTTATAATATTAGTCTGGATTTCAGAACAAGTCGTAGAAAATTATAAATGTTAGAAATATAAAAAATGAAAGCGGTCTGGATGTCGCAGGCAGATAGTTTAATTAGCCGTTCAATCAACAGCCTAGCCTCTTTACGTAATAGCGCCGTTCAACTGGATTCCTGAATGATATCCAACCATTTGATGCTAGGCAAATGACTTGGATCGATTACGTTTCATCACTTACCTACCCTGTTCATTAGTCTGACACTAAGGCAACACACTAGAGAACAGTGACCACCAGAAATATATGTGTATGCATATAATATATGTCTTCCATTGATGACCAGAAATATGTATAATATATATATATATATATATATATATATATATATCTGGTCATCAATGGAAAACGAATGAAAGGAAAACATAGGGTTTGTTCATGCTGACTCCTTGTTTGTCAGATTTACATTACGTTTATTTTAAAAGCCATCTGTTGAGTGTCCAGGAACTAACATGTTTGTTTTTTTTTAATAAAACGAATCATTATTACGCAACGAAATAGAAATTTCAAATAAAAGTAAATAATCTTCTTATAATTTTATTATAAAAACTCACGTTCATTTTAAACTTATAGATTTAAAAAACGGGAATTTAACGTGACTTACGCGATGTCGATATAGCGATCGACATATGTTTCGGCCTCATCCGGAGGCCTTCTTCAGGATCTTGAGTGCGGGGCGGAAGCAGCAACGTACCTACCATACGTCAAGGGGGTCACGGACAAAATTGGACACTTGTTACGCCGAAGATATAGCATCAAGACGATATTCCGCCCCCACTCACGGGTCAGGCAATTGTTGCGCTCTCCAAGGGATAAGGATCCCTTAGGAGTTCCTGGGGTCTACATCGTTCTTTGCGACTGTGGTGCAAGCTATGTAGGCGAGACCAGAAGAAACGTGTCCACAAGACTCAGAGAACACATTGCTTCCATGAAGAACGTGGACAGCGGCAGCTCGGCGGTGACAGAGCACGCTCTCACATCTGGGACGACGCACTACATCAGATTTGACAAGGCACGGATTTTGGCGCGTGAAAAGCACTTTGTGCCCCGCAAAATCCGAGAAGCCATTGAGATTAGTCGTCGTCGTAACTTCAACAGAGACAGAGGGTGGTACCTGTCACATACGTGGAAAACCGTTCTTCATGGAAAGCACGTCACCAGTGGCAACAGTGAGGAGGACACCTTGAGTTCCGTCTGCCGGTTATATGTGGTTTCGTCTGAAGAAAACAGCAGTGATGAAGACGAAGCCCTCCAACCTAATCCCGCGCCTTATTGGAGGCGCGGGATGTACACCGCATCATCACCCCCCACCAACACCACCGCCGCCGCCGCCCGCTCCGTCCGCCCGCGCTGCACGAGCAGCGGCCCGCAGTGCGAGGCTGAACGCGTCGGCGAGCGCCCCGCACTCAAGATCCTGAAGAAGGCCTCCGAATGAGGCCGAAACATATGTCGATCGCTATATCGACATCGCGTAAGTCACGTTAAATTCCCGTTTTTTAAATCTATAAATCTTCTTATATATAACAATGAATCCCAATTGCCCTTGGTCACGGCATCACGCGTTAACGGCTGGACCGATTTCGTTAATTCTTTGTTGTGTTTTTTATCGTCAGGAGATGGTTCTTATGAAAAAAGAAATTAAAATAAATATAAGTTGTTTTTAACGCAGGCGAAGCCGCGGGGCACAGCTAGTACATAATATTTTTTGTTTAGGGCATCATGCATTATTTATTTTTCTATAATAGAAATACTCCGTCACTGCAATCAGTGGATTGGTAAAATATAAGATTTCTTAAAATATGTTAACATTTTAAGACTTATCAGAACATCAGAAGATGAAAATAACCCTCTAACGAAGGCCTATTGTCTTAGAGTCTCAGCGATAAGACCGCCTCTTATAAAACCTTGTTATCTTAGTTTCACAGTTTGTTTTGTTGTTCAATATATTGTTCATCTGTTGTTATGTGGCATAGATAATATTAAAAATTAAATTAAAATGTTCAACACAAATTCATTCACAACACGCTACATATAAAATACTTATACAAAATACTATTAAAATAATGTTAATTAATTTGGTACGATCACACTTGGACAGGGTTGCATAGAATCTGCCAAAATATCATCCAAATTGGAAGTAAGATCGAAGTCGCCACGTTGAAGAGCCAGTTGCCGTAGATCTGAAAATAAATAATATATTACAATTACTTCTAGTTCTTTTGTATAATTTTTAACCGACTTCAAAAAAAGGAGGAGGTTTCTCAATTCGACCGTTTGTTGTTTTTTTTTTTTTATGTTTGTTCGCGGATAACTTCGTCGTTTATGAACCGATTTCGATTATTCTTTTTTTGTTCGAAAGGAGATATCCCAAGTGTGGTACCATGGTAATTTTATCGAGGTATGATAAGTATCTCCAGAGATATTGAGATAAACATCTCAAAATTGGTACTGAAAATGAATAGCGCGGCATTGAAGTCGGTTGTTTTTTAGTTTTTAAACGATATTATTGTATATTTAATTGTGCACTTTGTTACTTTTTTGACATGTCTATGTGAGTACTGTTGCACCTAAAGATGAATAAAAGTAATAATAATCTTTTTATAGTTTTTCATCTGTCCATCCACAAATCATATAATTTAAGGTAACAATGTAAAGGGCCTCTTGACGTTGGCTTCGGGTCCGTTAATGCCTTCCAAAGGTCCGGGCAATGTACGACCCGTGATGTAAAGTAATAATAAAACTACAATACAATAGTTTATTTGATACCACTCGAGATGCAGCTCATCTTCATCGTAATTTCAGAAATCACAATAAATCCTAAGATTTTGGCAATTTTGGCAATTTGTGTGTGTGTGTGACACATGTGTGTGTGTGACACGTGTGTGTGTGACACATGTGAACGTGTGTGACACATGTGGACGTGTGTGACACATGTATGTGTGACACGTGCGTGTGTGTGACACGTGTGTGTGTGACACATGTGTACGTGTGTGTGACACATGTGTATGTGTGTGTGACACATGTTTATGTGTGTGTGACACATGTGTGTGTGTGACACATGTGCGTGTGACACATGTGTGTGTATGTGTGTGATACATGTGTATGTGTGTGACACATGTGTGTGTGAGAAACATGTGTGTGTGACACATGTGTATGTGTGTGACACATGTGTATGTGTGTGACACATGTGTGTTTGACACATGTGTGTGACACATGTGTGTGTGTGTGTGTGTGTGACACATGTGTGTGTGACACATGCATACTGCATACACTTTATAATACGATACGTATACGACAAACATACGTTTGGTAGATAGAAAGAAGGGACAGTAGAAGAGGAGAAAGGAGGAAGGAGATAGTATATTACGATACGTGACTTAAGTAGTCTATTATTGCACGGCGTGAAGTTAGCCTACGCCGTGCAATAATACACAACATAAGTCACGAGTATCGTATATTATTTTATAGCTGTCAGTGTGACATAACCCGGAATTTATGCTTGCTACGCTTTTCTGTCAAATAGAAGATTACTGCACGGCGTGAAGTTGGTACCCGAGCGCAGCGAGGGTCCTAATCGTCGTGCAATAATCGACTATTTAAGTCACGAAAAGGCGTGCGTAAAGTGCGGGTTTAGGGCACACTGTGCTATAAAGATAGTTACAGCAGTTTTCCTTTATTTTCTTATCTTACCATAGAATCGACAATAGAGAACATGATCGCCTGCATGGCCGCGTCCCTGCCTCTTGATAACATCTCCAAAATACGATCTTCCGGGAACAGAACTGCGCTGTATGATATCATACCGATGGAGAGGATCGCCAGGGGGTGAAGTATTATGCAGATTATTCGCTTCATAATCAGGCATATTTTACTGAAAATAAACAATTATATAAATATTTATCTTATGTATAAAAATCAATTGCTGTTCGTTAGTCTCGCTAAAACTCGAGAACGTCTGGGCCGATTAGCTGATTTTGGTTTTGAAATGTTTGTCGTAGTCCAGGGAAGGGTTAAACGGTTAGAAAATATGGCAAAAATTGCAATAACAATATTTCATTTTCCCATATAAACTGTTCTACCTAGTTTCCTGTCAAACATTTGACGTTCGTCCCTTCGGTACGGTAGGGTAGACTCTGTTCCACTCTCGAATTGAAATTAGCACGTATTTAATTAAGGGTTTTGAATCGACAACATAATATATCCAATATTATGCTCTTTGAAGTGTTTCACACTTTATCGTCATTCCGGAGGTTGCGGGTTCAAGTCCCGTCGGTACGATGAAATTTTGGATTGTGTTTAACAATTTACAATAATATATCCACATTATTTAGATATATTTAGAATTTTGATGGTAGTCCCAGGTTGTTATTGTTGGTTCGTCCAGAAATTTTAGTAATTGTATGGACATATTTTGATGTGGTTGTCATTATGGCGCTTTCATACATGGGTATTCGCTATTTATGTGTAAGATCCGACAAAAACAAAATATTTTTGTTTTTGTTTTTATGCTCAATCTTAAAAACCTTAATAGATAGAGACTTGCAATTTACTCATGGTTTGTATTACAATGGCTGCTATAAGTTCAAATAATTAAAACTAAATATAATTAAAAATTAAAGGGTGTCCTCATACAAGAAACGTATTTTTCCGGCAAATTTTGTTTAATTGGAACCCTGCGTGTGCCGGTCCGACTCGCACTTGGACAGTTTACATATATTCGCGGTACGAAGTTCGCCGGGTCAGCTAGTTATTTAAATAATTTAATTGAGAGCCAGTTCCCATTCTAGGCCTAGGGTGCTTAATATCTACGACCGCATCATCACTTGCCAACAGGTGATATATGGTCAAACGCTAGCCTAACAGATATTTAAAAAAATTAAGTAATGTAAAATCGTTTAATAACTAATAGAACTGAGTTCAAATGCCGCGATAGTCATTTTAGTACCAAGTTTGAGTAATTTATTTTCATATCTCTGGAGATACATCAGGGTCCCTCGACAAAATCCAATTTATGTTTTCATTCACGCTAACGCAAGATCAAAATGTATGGAATGATATTTATGTGCAGTAACATAAATGTCATTCCATACATTTTGAAACTGCGTTAGCGTGAATGGAAACAGCAATTGAACTTTGTTTAGGGGGGCAGATCTCGATGAAAATTAAATGGGACCATCTGGCCAGTAATACCCTTTCAAAGAATTCTAGTGTCCGCCTGGCCAGCTACCACCCTCCAGTTAGAAAATCTGTCGCCAAACATCTAATGTGTTCCGGCAGCTATCCTTGAGAGCCAGTTTCCATTCTAGGCCTAGCGTGCTGACCATCTTCGACCGCATCATCACTTACCAACAGGTGAGATAGTGGTCAAGCGCTAGCCAATAAGATATAAAAAGAAAACAACAAAAGAAGAATTTCCCAAACCAGGCGTCTTTGAGTATTCAGCAGTAATGCAGCAGTGTATGGTTAATCGAACTAATATTAAACGTTGTGCGGTTAAACCCTATATCATATCTCCATACACGTAATCTAAACGGACGGTGCACTGCAGATATTTTGACAAATTCAATTTAATCCGTATGTTATAACGATAAGGTTGTAATTGCTTTGTAGAACAAAACGGCCCAATTGAGAGGCACCCGGGTGGGAGTGTGTCCTTGTCTAACAACCTGCTAGTCCTATATATGTTCTATATTATAATTATGTATGGTATATATATAAGTTGTCCATACAAAAGATAGTGACAAACACCGTTCAAGGTCGGTCTCATGGGGGTCGGTGTACGCGATCAAGTTTAATATGTAGCAGGTCTGTGCATATCTCAGATCATTTTAATTTACTTGGCTATGACAAACGTAGCGATGCCAATGCCATCTATTTGTAATGTCAGGCTAATCATTAATTCATCAAGAAAAAAACTACAAGAATACTTACTTGCCAAGCCCAGGCTTATTTTCCACAGCGCCCACAATCAAAGCCAAAGGCGTATAAAGAACAGCGACAACCAATCCCAGCGAGAAGTTATGTACCCCCACCGCCAAACAAGCCGTCGCCAACTCAGTAAGTACCAGGATGTTCACTAGTAACAACTCCTCGCGGCTTATGTGACCCTGGCGTATACGCAGACATAGAGGGGTGATAAGCACTAGGAGTAATGAGGTCGCCATGAGACCGTAGAATACTGAAATTTCAGATTGAAGACCGTATTGTGCTCCTGAAAAAGAACATCATGTTTTCACACTGTTGTATAATTTTTAGGTTTCCGTACCCAAAGAGTACCACTTATTACTGAGAACCTTATTACTGAGACTTCGCTCACCGTCCGTTCGTCTGTCTGTCTGCACTTTACAGGTCTGTATCTCCCTAACCGTAGTAGGTAGATACTTGAAATTTTAAATCCCCTATAACACAAAGTTTGTAATAACAAGAGGGATTTAACAACAAATACTAGAAACAAAATAAAATTTAATATTACAGGAGGTCCCCATACAAAAGATGCCCGGCGAGGGCCCGGTGGCGTAATCGGGAGAACGGTCGGCTTTGATGCCGAGGTACCGAGTTCAAACCGCCGTGCACCAATGAATTTTTCTAACGAAAAATTTATGTGCCCTTCTCACAGTGGCCCTCCGGTGAAGAAAAACATCGTTAAGAAACCAACAACCCCCGCATGGTGGTAGGACACTATCTAGTGTCCGCCTGGCCAGCTACCATCCTCAAGTTAGAAAATCTGTCGCCAAACATGTAATGTGTTCCGGCAGCTATCCTTGAGAGCCAGTTCCCATTCTAGGCCTAGCGTGCTTACCTGACCTGTGCTCTTCGACCGCATCATCACTTACCAACAGGTGAGACAGTAGTGGTCAAACGCTAGCCTATAAGAGATTAAAAAAAAAGATAGGTTAATCAAATGTATATTACAGATTACTATTGAAATAAGGAAGTTTTTAAAACTTGTTTGAAAAAAAAATTAAGTAATTTTTTTTATGTAATCGATCTTCAAAGTCTGAACCTCACTTGATGATTTCTCACTTTTTGGAATTCAATTTTTTTTTGTCAAACCGGTTAACATTGTTGGTTGTGTTTTTAACATGGTATTGATGATCAGCTATCTAGCTACATTTAAAAAAAACATCAGTTAATTATCTCTATTAGTAAGGTCAATATGGTCACATTGACCTTACTAAACTTAATAAAACGTCTCTGTAGTCGCAATTTAGTAGAAATTGTTAAAAAAGGCCATAACTCTTAGGAGTTATGGTCTTTTTTAACTACCAAAAATCGCGGAACATACATGGGGGTGATTTAGATACCCCTAGAGGTGTTGTACCTCTGGACTTCCGCTGAAACACTACTTTCTGGCACACCCTGTATAATGCTTTAGGTATTATTAAATCATGAACGGCATTATCGCCAAATGCGAAACTTTCAGATGTTTTTTAAAGGCGTGTCTTGTAACCAGCTATACTAAAAATATACAGTACAGTTGTTAGTACAGATACCGGCGATAAATATTGCACATCGACCTTTAGAACGAGACAATCGGCTAATTTCGGTTTCGTAGAGCGTTATCACTGTGCATACTACCTATGTGACGCTTTGTCAGTCGTTGTTCAAGTGCGATAGAGTGCGGTCGCGTCCCGTTCAAAATATATATATAGAGTTGTTAACACCCCCAAATTTCAATAATTTTAAAGTTGTACTATGACATCTTTAGGAAAAAGTGGGAAACCTTTACGAGGTCAGTCACGCGAAATCATCTACGTCTATAAATATTTTGCAACAGAAGCCGAGACATTTAAAAATAAACTGGCCAATTGTAACTCGGACTCGCACTCGTAGGGTTCCGTACCACACTACAGTATTCTATAAGATCGAGCAAAAAATACCACTATCATTTTTTGCCAGCAAAAAATAATAATTAATAAACATTTTATTTCTTATAACGCCATCTAACGTCTAACAAAGGTGTTAGGGATCGACATTTCAATATAACGCCATCTATGGGACGTTTACCTAACTAGCGTTCATAGATGGCGTGAAATGCCGAAAAAAACACGTTTCTTGTATGGGGACCCTCTATTATTTTTAACTTTATTCTGTTTTTAGTATTTTTTGTTATAGCGGCAACAGAAATACATCGACTGTGAAAATTTCAACTGTCTAACGATCACGGTTCATGAGATACAGCCTGGTGACAGACGGACAGACAGACAGACAGACGGACAGCGGAGTCGTAGTAATAGGGTCCCGTTTTACCCTTTGGGTACGGAACTCTAAAAATGAGGATGACAATGGAGGTAATATATAAAACATATTATAAAACATTATTGACTGAAAAATTAAACATGATCGGAGCTCAAGAGTGGAAAAAGGTTTGTGATCATGCAATCAAATGTGAGAATGAATATCGAAGATTTCAACACAGCTTAGACAATTACACTGACAGACTAGTGATAAATACGGCTGATAGTGACAGTGATATTGTTCTCATTGAGCGCACAGACAGTGAAATGGAAGGAATTGAGAATTAGAATTATTATTGTTTTTATTAGAATGCCTAATTTTAACAATAGGTATAATGGTGTTTATTATGTAGGTATAGGTACTGCAGCTGTAAAATAAATAAATACGTTAACATGATGTGAATATGTTTTTTAATTTATTTTAGCCCAACCTGAAGACAGCACTTCTAGAAAAAAAAATGGTGTATACAAATAAAAAAAAAATGATCAAAAGACGCAAATCATAATTGTTTTAACAGCTCCTAATAGACACCGGACCGTTAGTATTTCGTGCGACAGAGATAACGCTCTACAAAGCCGAAATTAGCCGATTGTCTCTATCTAAAGGTCGATGTGCAATATTTATCGCCGGTATCTGTACAGCCATAAAAAATTGAGGTTTTAAATCGATTTACCTTTAAACTTACCAATCTTACTAAAAACCATCGGCGAATTCATAACAGCATACCCAATCAAATGTACCAGCAGATAATTCGATCCTATATTGACTATACTCATTGTAGATTCTTCAGTCTTTTTAGCCTTCTTTTTTTTACGTTTCTCTTTCGACTTATGTTCGCCTGGTGCTTCTGATTCTAATGTAGCTTTGTCTTTGTATGCTTTTCTCTGTCTGACTGTTTGTTCGTCAGATGATTTGTCTTCTTCTATTAGGTTATCTTTCTCTGTTTGTTCACTGTCTGATGTTTTGTTTTTTTCTTCTTTCTTGTTAGATTTTGTATCTTTGTCCTTATCTTCGTCTTCGTCGTCTTGTTGTATGGTAACCCACAGGTAGAGTGCACGAATTAACATGGCAACACAGAGTAGACATAACGAGGGCATATACTGGCCTGAAAATTTTTTTAAATACCCTTAATTTAAAGAACTCTTTTATATTCTACAATCACTAGCAAATAACTCGCTCATTATTCTTATTTTCACGTTTCTTTTTCGAATTATTATCGCCTGGTACTTCTGTTTCCCTACAATCACTTTCTCCAGCTTACTTTCTTGATCTCCGAGTAATGAGCGTCATAATACTTTAAAAAAAATGCTTCTTATGGTATAACAAATAATAAGGACATTATAATTAACTAATTAATAATAACTACATTTGCGACACCCTAAATAGTACAGGGTACGTGCCAGTAGTCATAATCAGATTAGTTTTTGACTAAGTTTTATAACTATTGTAGTACATTGTTTTTGCAAATAAATGAATACTAACTATAGTCCGATAATGCGCACGCTTAACAAAAGAAACTTACCAATAGAAATAAACCTATTAGTAGCCGCCAGCATATAAAAGAAGTAGCTCTGATGGAATCTCTCCAACAAATTATTCAGAGATCTGAGGGTACTTTCCAACGCTACCCCCAGTCTGTAGAAGTTAGCCGTGGAGAGGGCATTGACCCGGGGCGGCACGCCGGCGGGGTCATTGACATCGCGACCTTCTAACGTCACAGCTTCGATGTTGAAACGGTGGAATAGCCCATGGTTTCCGTTTGGTACCTGGATTGTTAAGAAAGTTATGAACGAACCGCAAAAGAATAGGACATATTGCCAGATGACTTATTTCCGAGTTATAACTTGGGTGTCTTCAAGTCGAGACTGAACCGTATCCTTAGTAAGAGTTCATACGAACTCGATATCGTATATAGAAGAAATTTTGTATGAAAAACAGTAAGGCGCCTCTAGTGGTTAGCACACTTCACTAAATTTAGACCAATCAGGGAGCCAGAATAAGTCGAAAAGTATGCGAAATCTGTTAAAAGCGTTTACGATGAAAACTTATACTAAGGGTACTAAGCGATGATCGTTGTTGAGAAAAGAGATACAGTTATTAAACTGTCTATTAGCATCTCCTTCTATTACAGTCTAATAGAAAGAGATGCAACTAGACAGTTTGATAATTCAATAAACTTCTAATGATTAGACGTCTGCGATCAATGTAGAGACTTCCACCCAAGGTATCTTCTGGGTAAGCATCCTCTACACTCTTGTTCACATCTTCACTTTCCATCAGGTAAGATAGTGGTCAATTGCGTGCTTGTCAATTGCTTGCTTGTCAATTGCTTGCTTATCAATTGCTTGGGAATTTATTTGGGAAAAATATATATATTTAGAACAATGGCGGGCCGAACTAGTAGTTACATTCAGTAGAGCTTTCGACGTCCGTTTGGAATTGGGTACGGCTATCATTGCAGCTTTATGGCCAGCGCACACAGTCACACAGAGAGGTTCGGTATTTTACATTTTCCAACGTAATAAATTAGTACGTATCTAAATGGTAACAAGAAATAGATACCAAACGCCAGCCAACGCAGATGCCGACTGCAGGGATATCATGGAGAATTTGCAGCCGGCCAGCGAATCTGTATTTTCTACCAACTTCAAAAAAGGAGTAGGTTCTCAATTGATTTTTTTTTTTGTTACTTTAGAACTCCATCTTTTATTAACCAATTTCGAAAATTATTTTTTGTTGGAGAGAGTACACTTCCCGTTTGGTCCCATTGTAATTTTATCGAGACCTGCTGATTATCTCCAGAGATATGGAGGTAAACACACACTTTTGAAGTAGTTTTTATTCGTTTAGTAAACTATCTGAAATTATGTTACCATTAGATTACTTTTTTTAATCATATAGGCTTGCGTTTGACCACTATCTCACCTGTTGGTAAGTGATGATGCAGTCGAGGATGGTAAGCACGCTAGGCCTAGAATGGGAACTGACTCTCAAGGGCAGCTACCGGAACACATTAGATGTTTGGCGACAGATTTTCTAAGATGAGATTTTTTATTTCTTTTGTAACTATTACCATACCGAATTCACGTTGGAAAATTTAACAAGTTTACGTTAACAAATTTAACGGATTTACGTTGGCAAAATTAACGGATTGACGTTGGTAAACTTAACGAATTTACGTTGGCAAATTTAACGGATTTACGTTGGCAAAATTAACGGATTGACGTTGGTAAACTTAACGGATTTACGTTGGCAAATTTAACGGATTTACGTTGGCAAAATTAACGGATTGACGTTGGTAAACTTAACGAATTTACGTTGGCAATTTTAAAATGGCCTTCCTTGCCATACACCGTTGGTACACTGGCTTATAAGACATGCTGCTATATGATCAGTAATAGTCACCCCCGCGAGCTGCGCAGACACCATGCCCAGCATGGTCCACAGACTGTTGGTCCACTCCTCCATCTTGTTACGACTTCTCAACCACGAGTAACTGAAATCACAATTACATTTATTTTTGGAGTTTCCTCCTTAACAATCGATTTTCATATACGGCCCCGGGTGTGGAAATGTTATAAGTGAAATTCAAGCGTAAACTAAAAATCGTATCTGTCAAAGTGAAAGGTAAAAAGGTATAAAGGTGCGCAAGGTACCTTGCGTACCTTTATACCTTTATATATATCATTTTATTTTGTTTTTAGTATTTTTTGTTAAATCTCCAATAGTAATATATATATAATAATAGTAACACATCTTCACACTTCGTGAAAAAACAAGTATCTACCTATTACATTTAGGAAGATACAGCCCCGTGAAATGCGGACAGACGGACGGACGAACGGACAGCGAATTCTCAGTAATAGAGTTCCGTGTGTACCCTTAGGGTTCGGAACCCTAAAAAGCATAACTTATTTCTCTGAATTAAAAATATATATAAGTAATGAGCCATTCACAATAACGTCGTACTTCATTGACGAGTACCGCCCAACAAACACAAACTCTCGATAACCGGTTTGAAATTAAATAAACCTAAAATAAAATAATATCGTTTAAAAACTAAAAAAGAACCGACTTCAATGCCGCGCTATTCATTTTCAGTACCAATTTTGAGGTGTTTATCTCAATATCTCTGGAGATACGTATCAGACCTCGATAAAATTACCATGGTACTACACTTGGGATATACTTCCTTTGCAACAAAAAAAGAATAACCAAAATCGGTTCATAAACGACGAAGTTATCCGCGAACAAACATAAAAAAAATATATATATATATACGGTCGAATTGAGAAACCTCCTCCTTTTTTTGAAGTCTGCTAAAAATAAAAAAATTACACAATATATCGTCGCCTTAGAGCTTATTTATCCTATCTACTTTTCGTTACATGCTCTTTGTATTTATTAATATAATTTTTACTATAAGCAACGTTTAAACTTATTTTCAACCGACTTCCAAAAAGGAGGAGGTTCTCAATTCGTCCTGTATGTTTTCTTTTTTTTTGTATGTTATGCGATTCCGTCAATAGTGAACCGATTCGAATGATTCTTTTTTTAATAGGTAGGGTACATTTTCGAGGTCCCATTGTAATTTTATCGAGATCTGATAAATATCTCCAGAGATATGACGATGAACGTTTCAAACTTGCTACTGAAATTGATTCGCGGGGCACGGAAGCTCTTAATTAGAATCTTTTACCCTACGGTAAAAGGGTCAATAAGAATGAGACGCAAAAGAAAATACACATATATTATGTTCACCTGTTTTTATAAGAGTGATGGATGCCAGATTTGACGCACAGTTTGTGTACTAAGTTGACGAGGTCCAAGTTCGGGAGTTGTCCGTTCAATCCTTCCACTTTCACCTCTATGTACTCTGGAAACGGTGTCAATAGGTTATATTGGTTTTTATAGTTTCAATGCATATTATATCATGTTATGGTGGCGCCTCATTACTTGAAGGAAGAGAAGAGTAAGAAAGATGCAGATAAGCTGCCTGTACTTATTGCATTTGCGGTATCTTCTTTTACTTACTACTACCACAGATTATATAATAGTTAGTCCTACTACTACTAAATTTAAAAAATACTTTTTTGCTCAAAATAGGTACTCTCACCTAAGTACATACTTTACCGCACGCTCCGTTGTATTGAAAGGCGCCGTGCGTACTCGTATGTATCCTTTATGGTTTATGGTGCGTAATTTTTAATGGGCTTCGTAAGTGCATTTTTTGAGCAAATGTGGTTGAAAATAACTATTACATCTATAAAGCCTAACTCGTTTTTTGAACTGGCGAGTAGCGATTTAAAAAATCTAACCTACCACTTAAATTGAAAACGACTTACTTATTTTAGGTGTATGGAACTCCAAATTAATGGCAGCTTGAATAGACCCCGATCTTCCTTTCAGCTTGCCAGGGTTCAAGCATTTTTGGTGGTCACCACCCCAAGAAAATCCCGGAACTTTCCCCAAGTCAAGACTTGGAGTACCAGGCTTCCAGAAACTGCCAAGAGATGTATAAAACGTCTCTGCGTCGCTCTGCAACCCGTGATAAGCTTCTAACCATGCCTGCATTCCTAGTTGTTCATGCTCCGTGAATAGGAATATTATATCTTTGGCCCAGTATTTTTGAGCTAGAAACCAATAAAATATATTCAATTAATATATTTTTTAGCTTTAAACACATCAATCAACAATCACACAGGTGGCAGGAGCATTATATCGATGTTCCACCTGAATTACTGCATTGGCATGTGGGAGCATAAATATTTGATATTGCTTAAAATGCTTTGACTTTGTGTATGAAAACCTCGAGTTGCCTTGCTTTCCCCAACATTTCATTGTTATTCATTATGTTAACATTAAATTATTTAACAAAAAAAAATAGATTCACGGCAATTTTGCAGTGTTTTAGTCTCTTTTTTTATTTACGACTAAGCAAACGTTTGGCTACAATATCACCTGATGTTAAGTGACAATTTAGTGGACGATGTAGCGTGCATGCTTAGTAAGTACCTATTCACTCTCGATTTGAGAAATCTTAGGTTATATTTTAGAAGAAAGACAGTCAACTTCATCGTCATCATCATTATCAGCCAATTTCCGTTCACTGCTGGACATAGGCCTCTCCCATGGCACGCCAGCCAGCTTGCGTATATCATCGCTCCACCTAGCTGGAGGACGTCCTACACTACGTTTGCCGAGCCGTGGTCTCCACTCTAGAAACAGTCTACCCCAACGGTTATCGGTTCTATGACAGATTTGACCAGCCCACTGCCATTTCAGCTAACTAATCTTTTGAGCAATATCGATAACTTTTGTTCCCTGACGGATGACTTACGTTACGTAACGTTACGTTATACAACTTACGTCTAGCGAACTGAGCAAATGCCAGCATTAATGCTATTCCAGCGGCGGTTCCTTTCTGATGTGAAGAGAGTGGTCGGAATGGAGCCGTCACCACTACAGCCTCGAGGGATGAGGTGCGCGGGGCACGGAGTATGCCGTACACGTTTGTGCCATGGAACACCTGGATTAATGAATAGGTGCTACATTAGGAAAAATCTAAAGCCAAGACAAAAACGGAGACTAATAATTTAAGATTGTTTAAGAAACTGAAAGAACCGGCTTCAAATGTTGCGTTAGTCAAAGTAGCCTGCAGTAAATAGCATGTCATTGAAATAAACAAAAGCAACCTAATACAAATTTTGATATTAATAAATTATAAGTAAAAAATATTTTTAAAAACAAGCTTTTATCTGGGACAATGAACTAAAATGTTAAAAATAAATGCTAGTAAGTATTTGGCGTGTAGGTACTTACCTATATTCTTAAAAGCTTGAAGCACTACCCGTTTTTCAGGCTAGGTAATAACTGTACTTCTGTGCCTCAAGCTTTTAAAAATATAGGTAAGTACCTACACGCCGAATACTTACTTGAATTTATTTTTAACATTTTATTTCATTGTCCCAGATAAAAGTTTGTTTTTAAAAATATTTTTTACTTATAATTTATTTTTAACTTTTTAGTAGGTAGGTATAGATACCGACTACCTACCTACTACCTAAGTATTTAAGGGAATGCATGATGGTTTAAAATATTCCACGGATATTTGATGTGATTATGGGTAAAGTGGTCTTCAAGGAAAATCAATCGACTCGGTGGGGCTATGTTGCTTTATAACAAAAATGCCATGGCCACCTTAAAGCTTCATCATTAGATCCTGGCTATCATTTAAGTGTAAAGTGCTCCTCAAGACAAATCATTTGAGCCCAAATTCACTGGGGTTACGTTATTTTATCACAGAGATGCCGTGGCCACCTTCCAGCTTCATCACCAGTCGCTAAATATCATCTAGGTGTAAAGTTCTCTTCAAGACGAATCAATCGAGCCCAAACTCGGTAGCGTTTTGTTTTTTTATCACAGATATTCCGTGGCCACCTTCCAGCTTCATCATCAGACCCTGGATATCATCTAGGTGAAAAGTTCTCTTCAAGACGAATCAATCGAGCCCAAACTCGGTAGAGTTATGTTGATTTATCACAGAGATGCCGTGGCCACCTTCCAGCTACATCATCAGACCCTGGATATCATCTAGGCGTAAAGTTTTCTTCAAGACAAATCAATCGAGCCCATACTCGGTGGGGTTATGTTGTTTTATCACAGAGATGCCATGGCCACCTTCCGTCTCCATCATCAGACCAGCTCCATGGTACCATATCATTGTATTGACACCGAAGATACATGAGTACACCAAATTTAAGTCCAATCGGACATCGGGAAGTGGGTCTAATTTAGCTTCCAAGATTCCACCCGAACATACATAGTGACTACATACATACATACTTACATACATTGCAAGTTAAATAAAAGCTTGTAAAAACGGCTCGACCGATTTCATTAAAATGTAAATGGGACCACCTGGGAAGGGTGACATTAAATTTCAAAAGAATACTTTTTACTGATAAGTATACAGACAGCGCGAGTCTGTTTTTGCAGCCAGACGGCCACGAAAACTAAAATAAAATGGCAAAGTGCAAGTCGGACTCGCACTCGTAGGGTTCCGTACCACACTACAGTATTTTATAAGATCGAGCAAAAAATACCACTATCATTTTACGCCAGCAAAAAATAATAATTAATAAACATTTTATTTCATATAATGCTATCTAACGTCTAACAAAGGTGTTAGGGATCGGCATTTCAATATAACGCCATCTATGGACGTTTACCTAAGTGTTCATAGATGGCGTTAAATTGAAATGCCGAAAAAAACACGTTTCTTGTATGTCCCCTATTATTTTTAACTTTATTCTGTTTCTAGTATTTGTTGTTATAGCGGCAACAGATATACATCATCTGTGAAAATGTCAACTGTTAAACTATCATGGTTCATGAGATACAGCCTGGTGACAGACGGACAGACAGACAGACAGACACACAGACGGACAGCGGAGTCTCAGTAATAGGGTTCCATTAGTACCCTTTGGGTACGGAACCCTAAATATGCCTCGTTGCGTGAAATTAACTGCAATGGCCCGAAAATTTCAAGCCCCCCAAAGGCAAAGACATATTTCCTATAACTTTTTCCGTTTCGACTGTGCCATTGTAATGGTTAATTGTGATGGCTTACTGTGGTAAGTAATAAAAAGTCGGCATTCTTAGATTCAATTCAAATCGTGATACTTGCATTCTAATTCTAATTCTGATTGGTAATGGGGGGCTATAAGACCTGCACTGACGTCCCGCTTGGGGTGTATTGTGCATTTCCCCCTGTCAGCGATCACCCAAGCCATCCCAGCTCCTTGATGAAGCGGAGCACGGCTTTAGGTAGCTGGCATAACGCTTCCAAGCTGGCATAACGCTTCCAATACTTGCACTATCTATAGTACATATATATCTGAGATCACCATCTTCTGCCACATCATCACTTACCACCAGGCATGATAGACCCTCAACCACACCATCACATAAAATCAGTGCGAACACTTGCACAAAAGTGCTCAACATCTATTCTTCACAATGTTTCCAATTGTAACCTTTGACATTGCTTTTTCAACCAACTTCCAAAAAGAAGGAGGTTCTCAATTCTTTTTTTTTTATGGAAGTATGTTATGATTTCGAATTCGAATCAGATTTTTCTGAGAATTTTTTTTTAGAGAATTCAGATTCAAATGATTATTTTTTTAATCGGTAAGGTACGTTTTCGAGGTGGTCCCATTGTAATTTCATCGAGATCTGACAAGTATCTCCAGAGATACGACAATAAATGTCTCAAACTTGCATGGAAGTCGGTTGTTTTAGTTTTTAACTATCTTAATTATTTACTCTCTGTAAGTACTGTGTAGTTTTTTCTGACCTGACCCTGGCCCATGGGATAGTTGAGAGTGAAGTTGTGGGTGTACACCTCTAGATGTAGCTGTGACATCTTTGCTACCAGCCACGGCACAGGCATTTCATCTGTCTCATCATATTTATCCTGAAACATCGAATTTCAAATACATCTTTTTTTTTATTTCATTAAATTAACAAATAACACATTCTACAATCTAATCGTTCAAAATCTGAACTGAAACTTGACTGAACTTCAGATGTGTTGCCAACATAATGACCTTCTAAGAACACATATCAATCAAAATGATATTTTTAATCGAAGCTTTTATAAATTCAAGGAAGATATATTATCCAACCTCTTGTCAGAGAGGATGCTTAATCAAACAATCTGATTTAGGGATACCAATCTCTGGTGAATCCTAATTTCATCAATGTATTACATTTAGGTAATGTAACAGCTTGTTAAATTTATCATTCTGTCTACACATACCTAGTTCATAATTGTGACAATTTTTGTATTTGTTTATTTCTAAGGGAAAATAATATTTATTGGCACCTTACTCCGCATAAGTGGAGCCCAAAACCTCATGGTCAGACATAAGTAATCTTTAAAGATGTTCACTCCATACAATACCACCATAATTGGTGGTAAATCTTGAGAATGTAGCAAGAATCGGCTGGTGTGGCAGTGTGTAATACATCAATCTACAGTGCGAGCAAAATCATATTATACCGTTTTATTTGTATTTTAGTTCTCAAATAACATAACTTGCCTGATGGTGAGTATAACAGAAACCACAGCATGCAAAACAGCCAAACTTCAAACTCAAAAAAACCATCTATTTTATAATTATTACTAACTGATAATGTGTTGGCACAACCGCAGGTAGAAAAGTACAAGTTTATTTTTCTATAAGTGTTACACACTTCATATTTTTGTACATTGTTACAGACATGATTGTATTGTATCGATAGGATCATATGATACCGTGGCTTAGTTGGTCAGTGCACCTGGGCATGTTTCCCAGGCAGTGCAGGTTCGAATCCCGTCGGTACGATGAAATTTTGGATTGTGTTTAACAATGTTACTATCTATCCATCTCTTCTCAACAATTTGAATCGGTGTTTAATATCACTAGGTTCAGTAGGCATAAAATTTAAACGTGTATTTACTTACTTCTAGTTCTTTCAAGAATTCATTGTAAAACTGTTTAGCGGCGTACTCGCCGTTGAATTCGTTGGTCACCAAGCCGGGAAGCAGCGCATTTTCGGAGAAATACGTTTCATTGTTGAACTCCCGGTTGCCCAGCATCCCAAACCATATTATAGCCCCCACATAGCACAGGAAACACAGAGGAGCGTGGACTTTTTTCAGCACTTTTACCCATTTTACCGAACCGTACTCGGGATCGGAAAGAAGACCCATTTTTCCAACACGCAAATGAAGTAGAGTTGATAGATTGGATCAATTTATAATTATTTTCATGATCAAACATTAGTGTCCTTGTTAACAGTATTTTTTAACCCTGCAAATTTTAAGACTGAAACAGCTGTATTATATTATTTATTAGTTAATTCAGTAATATGACAGGCCCGAATTCCAGGCCCTGAAAAATAGAAATTGATAAATTTTGAGCTTGTTTTGTTGTCATTGTTGTCAAAATGTCAATGCCATGCTGTGATGTAATATCAAAAGTAAAATATAAGTCAGTGTCAAAATGTATTATTTTTTAAATTTAGAATGGCTCCACACTTTTAGTGTGCTTAGCCAGTATATACAAAAAACTTTTTATTAGATTTAAGTCGTAAAGCCAAATCCAAAGTCCCATATCTAGTTAAATTGAAGTCATCCAATCGAAGTCATACCCTCAGTAAAAATATAAATGGACTGTACTGAAGATTTTCAGTGGAATTTTGGTGTAAGCGAAAATAGCATGTTTTTAAAAATTGTGCTGTTTCCAGGGCCCTACACTCATTTCAAATTTTAACTATACTATCATTCTATCGAGTGAAATTTTGTTTCATAGATATTTTATAGATTTGTTGATAGATTCATATCTTTAATTATATGCCGAATCTATAATTGAATCAATAGCTGTGAAGAATATTTATTACTTTATATAAGTTGCATTAACTACTACAGAATGTAAAAACTTAACCATTAGCATGTAGGTTTTTTTTAATTGTTATCATCATCATCATCAGCCTAAACTAGTCCACAGCTGGACATCCGACATAATAGGCCTCTCCCTATTATGCCCAGCACTTCCAGCATCTGAGCACGATCGTTCAATTTTATATACCTTACAGTGCTAATCTATCGAATGGCATCAAAAAAGATGACTAGACTGGCCTATGCTGCAAACACTGTTTGCTCCGAGGGCCTATGGGGTAGGTATTCATTATTCGTTAGAGTCTGTGCAAAAAGTGAACTGTCGCAGACATTGAGGTCGCGTCGGACGTCGGTCGTTTAATTTCTTTTGTTGCAATTACTGCTGTAATTTCTAGTACGACTAACATTTCTTGATACTTGGTAGGATACTCTTATCATTACCTACTCTTATCATTATCGTGTGCTACTAGCACGCTACTAGGTAGGTATGTACCTTCCTTCATTACCTTTCGTTTAGTTCATCGTAACGCCACGACGGTTCTTTTTTTGCACAGATTCTATGAAAAAATAAACAACAGATTTATAAAATACTACCATTTATTTTGATGGTCTCTAAGTATAAAAATAGCATACGCATAAAATTTGCATTATAAAAAATATTTTCATGAACACAACGGTACAACCGAAAACAACCGAACAATAGATATAGGATTCACTATAACGTAGTTAATCCCAGGTCATTGGTTACAACTAGGTTACAACATTTCAATTAAATGATGTATGTTTTTAGGATTCCGTACCCAAAGTGTACCTACCCAGTCCCGCAACATTGCATACATAATTAAAATCTCAGAATTATGAACGTACTTTGTACCAACCAACACTTCAAAAAAAGTTTCTATTAAATTTATAAGCATAATACCGTAGATTATTTAATAGTTACTACGTAAATAATACTTTCCGTTGTTAGGTTGGATACACAGTACGTTCATAATTCGGGTATTAACAATGTAGGGAAGTGCCAACTCTTATAACGTAGTAGAGTGATTCAGTAGGTACTCTCTGTACCTTCCATCGGAGCCCTGTTACTAAACTGCGCTATCCATCTGTTCATCCGTCTGTCAGACTCCCTAGTCTGTTGTATCTTCTAAACCGTAATAGGAAGATACTTGAAAATTTCACATGGCATTTATTAGGTACTATGGTCTCTATAACAAAAATAATAAAGGTCGCTATACAAGAAACGTATTTTTTTCGGCGTTTTTAGGGTTCCGTACCCAAAGGGTAAAACGGGCCTATTACTAAGACTCCGCTGTCCGTCTGTCTGTCTGTCTGTCTGTCTGTCTGTCCGTCTGTCACCAGGCTGTATCTCATGAACCGTGATAGTTAGACAGTCGAAATTTTCACATATGATGTATTTCTGTTGCCGCTATAGCAACAAATACTAAAAACAGAATAAAATTAATAATAATAGAGGGTCCCCATACAAGAAACGTGTTTTTTTCGGCATTTCACGCCATCTACGAACGCTTAGTTAGGTAAACGTCCCATAGATGGCGTTATATTGAAATGTCGATCCCTAACACCTTTGTTAGACGTTAGATGGCGTTATAAGAAATAGAATGTTTATTAATTATTATTTTTTGCTGGCGAAAAATGGTAGTGGTATTTTTTGCTCGATCTTATAAAATACTGTAGTGTGGTACGGAACCCTACGAGTGCGAACCCGACTTGCACTTGGCCAGTTTATTTATTTGTTCTTATGAAACGTAATAGATTGAGACTTCAAATTTTTACAAAGTATCTATGTAGGTATTATAATCCAAATAAAATACGAAATTAAAGGGGTGCCGATACAAGAAACGTATATTTTCGGCAATTTTTCTCTTAATTAATTTTATACCTACTGTGGTTCGGAACCCTACGTGTGCGAGTTCGACTCTCACTTGGACGTAGTTAAGCAAAAAGGATCCAATCCACACCACCCCAGTTTTTCAGTATAGCAGTTTAAAGTTTGACAGAGTATTTGTCACTCTGATGTTACTTCAAATTATTATTTTATTGTGTTGCAAGTTAAGATATTTTTTTATGTTTTTAATTATGTATGCTTAATTAGGTATACTTTGTTATTGTTCAGTATTTATAGTATTTATATTCTCTTTGTGCAGTATCTCTTTTTCAATTTCACGATAAACACCCTAACAATAAAATTGATTTTATTAATAAAACTGTCAAAATTATTACAATTTTAAAATTATTTTCATAGAAACTCAAGAATATTATTATCAATAGGCATCGAGTGGCTTAACACAGTAGGTAATCATAATCAGTCTAATATTTTAATATATCCATACTATCCATACTAATATTATAAATGCGAAAGTAACTCTGTCTGTCTGTCTGTTAACTTTTCAAGCCTAAACCGCTGAACCGAATTCGATGAAATTTGGTGCGGAGATAGTTTGAGATCTTGGAAAGGATATAGGATAGTGTTTATCCTGAATATCATCCCTTAAGGGTGAAAAAGGGGGTGGAAGTTTGTATGGGGAATGTAAAATCGCTGAGCCGATTGCAATTATATTTAATACGAAGACAGTTTGAAACACTGGAAAAGACATATAATAGTTTTTATCCTGGATATCATCCCTTAAGGGAGGAAAAGGGGGTGGAAGTTTATATGGGGAATGTAAACCCGCTGAGCCGATTGCAATGATATTTAGTAAGAAGACAGTTTGAAACACTGGAAAAGATATATAATAGTTTTTATCCTGGATATCATCCCTTAAGGGGGGCTGTGGCCTCACGGAAAAGAAATACCACAAGCCAAACTGGACGATTTAAAATCCATGCTTGAACTTATTCCAAAAGACTGTCAAGACTTTTATAAATCTCTCCAGGGGAATGTCAATTTAATAGATGACGTCGATGGGTATGGTGATTCACTGGACTTCATCCAAGAAGATGTAATGAATGAAACAGAGAATATTTAAATATTCTATTATCAGTAATATATTTAAATATATTCATACTGATATTTTTTATACAGTTTTTTTTTTATAAAAAAGCTATGATTATTACATATGAATCACAACAGCTATCCTTATGGTAATCTACTAACCTATGTCAGTCATCAATAAAGATCTCACAGTTTAATATCTCCATATCTCGTATCTCCCCATCTTCCATCTCCCGTTTCCCATCTCCCTATCCCATTTCCCATCCCCCATATCCCATCTACCACCTCCCATCTACCGTCTTCCATCTTCCTATCTTCTCATCTTCCCATCCCCATCTCCTATCTCACATCTCATATCCACCCCTTAAGGGATGATTTCCGAGTTAAAAACTTTCACTCACTTTTTCACGATGTTCTAATAAACAGGCCAAGTCTTGGCCTGTTTATTAGAACATCATTTCAGCTAACGTAACGTGTTAAGGGGTACGATTTCCATACAAAAGTATATTCCACAAATATGAATAAATAGAACAAAAAATTGCACTGAAATCACATTTATTGGTCTTTTATAAGTATGCTATGCACAAGTCGGAAAAATTGTTTACTTACATCATTTGATTGATATAGATGAAATTATTTTGAATAATAATAAAATGTAAAGTTCAAACCAAAAATTATTGATTGAATAATATGTTTATATTATTATTATTTCCAGTTCAAACACGTAACTGCAGACTCAATTGTGAAAACATTTAAAATGCTCAAACAAAAGAAAACCGAGGACCTGTGGGGAATGTCAACCACAGTTCTCAGTTACATTATTACTGTTATTAGCCCATACTTAGCTTTTATTTTTAACAGATGCGTTGATCAAGGTGTCTTCCCGGATTTGATGAAAAAAAGTAAATTGATTCCTTTATTCAAATCAGTAAACAAAAATGATCCATCTAACTATAGACCAATCTCTATACTACCGGCATTGAGTAAAATTTTTGAAAAAGTAATATTAGACCAGCTTTTAACACATTTTAACATGAATGATCTTTTAAATAGCAAACAATTTGGATTTACTAAAGGGCGTTCTACTACTGATGCAGGAATAGGTCTTCTTAAACATATATTTGATGCATGGGAGAAAGCACAAGATGCTATTGGCGTGTTCTGTTTTTTTTTTTTTTTTTTTTATACCGAACTTGGTAGCACTTGATCACTATCTCACCTGATGTCAAGTGATGATGCGATCGATGATGTAGCGTGCTTACCCAGAAGATACCTATTCACTCGCGATTTGAAGACCCCCATATTGTACTTAATCGGAAACACGGACTCAGGCAGGGTATTCCATTCCTTAGCGGTTCGTATGATGAACGAAGAAGCAAATCGCTTCGTTCGGGTAGATGGTATATCCACCATAAATCGGTGGCGCCTTTTAGTGTCTCTGGATGTCCGATTATAAAATGGGGATGGTGGAATCAAATCATGCAGTTCCATTGCACACTCTCCGAAATGTATCCGATAGAAAACCGATATACAAGCGACTTTGCGGCGATGCGCGAGACTCTGGAGTCTCTTGCTTACTAATAGGTCATCGCTGATGAGTTTTTTGGCTCTCCTCTCAATAGCTTCCAGTGTCTCCAGCTGGTATTTAGCAGAACCATCCCAAAGGTGAGAACAGTACTCCATACACGACCGGACTTGTGCTTGGTAAAGATTAAGCAACTGTCCCGGTGTGAAGTACCGTCTCACCTTAGCCAAAATGCCAAGCTTTTTTGAGGCTAGCTGGGCTCTAGACTCAATATAAGAGCCGAAATTGAGAGTTGGTGTCAAAGAGATGCCAAGAAGCTCGAGATTGTTACTTATCGGAACGGACACATCCCGGAAAGTAGGAGCCAGTAGAAATGGGCTCCGTTTAGCGGAGAAAAGACACGCCTGGGTTTTCGCAGCATTGAACTTGACCAGATTGGCATCGCCCCAATCAGAGACTGCCTTCAAAGAAAAGTTCAAGCGTTCGACCATCGCTTCTCTATGAGACTGGATTTGTAATGCACTGGTTCGTGCGTTGGATGTATAACTCTCTACAACAGTGCTGTCATCTGCGTACCCAAAGATACCGGGTTTAAGCAGGTCATTAATATGCAGCAGAAAAAGTGTTGCAGAGAGTACTGATCCTTGAGGGACTCCGGCATTTATGGCCAATTGGTCGGAAGAACAGCCATCGATGACCACTCGAATCGACCGATCCCTTAAGAAATCTGCTATCCAAACACATAAACCAGTGGGCAGGCCGTATGAAGGAAGCTTGCTAATAAGGCTATCGTGCCAAACCCTATCGAAAGCCTTCGAGATGTCAAGAGAGACGGCCAGCGCCTCGCCGTGGTTCTCGATGGCTTCGCTCCAGATGTGCGTGGCATACGCTAGAAGATCCCCAGTAGACCGGTTTCGGCGAAACCCGTATTGTCGGTCACTGAGGAGATCGTTCACTTCTAGGTATGCCAGGAGCCTGTGGTTAAGTACACGTTCCATAGTCTTACAGAGTATGGAAGTGACTGAGATAGGCCTGTAATTGACAGGGTCTGCACGACTACCCTTTTTCGGCACGGGTTGCACGTTTGCTTGCTTCCAGGACTTAGGCACTTGACCAGTCGTCATAGACAAGCGAAAGAGGCGTGTCAAAATAGGAGCCAACTCAGGCGCACACGTCCTCAAGACTACAGCTGGTATACCGTCTGGACCACTAGCTTTGTTCACGTCTAGATTGCGCAACGCTTTGCGTACTTCAGTCTGACGAATGCGGATTTCCGACATAAACGTCCCGCAAGTCGGCAGACTAGAAGCTACAGCATTGCCAGCATCTAAACGTGAAGGCTCCGCAAACAGAGTAACAAATAAATTCGCTTTCTCTTCAGCCGAGTGTGCTAGTGATCCATCGGGTTTCAGTAGTGGAGGCAGTGAGGGACGGCAGAAGTTCTCTTCGATCGACTTCGCCAGGGACCAGAACGCTTTGCTACCCGAGGGGTAAGAAGCAAGTTTGTTCCCTGTTCGGCGTATGTGATCGAAGCGAGCCTTCTTGAGAGCCTTTTTGCAGGACTTGGCGGCTAAGTTAAAGGCTTTCTTCTTTTCGCGTACATCTCTAGTCTTGCGGGTTCGAGCATCAGCCCAGGCTAAGTAAGCTTCATGTTTTGATGCTTCTGCATCTCTACATTTGGCATTAAACCATGGACGAGCTTTGCTTGACACCGGAACGTCAGAAAATGGTATGAAATACTCCATACCCTGACGTAATACTTCTGTCACAGCATCCGCGCAAGCTGAGGGATCGCTCGAAGAAAAACATACCTGCCGCCAAGGATAAGACGCGAAAAAACAACGCATCTCATCCCAATCTGCTGACCTGTATCGCCACACCCGCCGGGTGCCTTTTTGGCTGGGATCGGGCGGGGAGTAGACGGAGACAGACTTCACCAGACAGTGGTCGGAGCTACCTAAGGGTGATGAAACCGACACCGAGTAGCGGTCTGGTTCTGTTGTCAGCAGAAGGTCCAAGCAATTGGCTGTATGGCCATCAACGTCCGGTATCCTTGTTGCTCCCTGGACCAACTGAGTGAGGTCTAGCGTTAAAGCAAGCTTTCGCATCTCTCGACCAGCGTGGTCCAGCGACCAGTTCTGTGACCTATCAAAAGCATTTGATTGTGTCTGTCATGAAACACTAATTTACAAATTAAAATACTACGGTGTTGAAGGTAAGGCACTTGATCTGGTATCATCATACCTCTGTAACAGAACACAGATGGTTGAAGTCAATGGCGTCAGGTCATCTGGATCCCTCATAAAAATGGGAGTCCCGCAGGGATCGATCCTAGGACCTTTTTTATTTCTAGTTTATATCAATGATTTACCGTCATTTGTACAGAACCTATGTGATATTGTTTTGTTCGCAGATGATACTTCCTTGATATTCAAAATAGATAGGACTACACCTAACTTTGACGATGTAAACAAATCAATAACACAGGTTCTGAATTGGTTTACAACCAATAACTTATTGTTAAACGCAAAAAAAACTAAATGTATTAATTTCTCTCTACCAAATATAAAAAAAGGTATCCTAAATAGAAGTATATTAATAAATGATGAACCATTAGAACTTGTTGAATCCACAACATTCTTGGGCATCACCCTGGATTCAAAGCTTCAATGGGGTTCTCAAATATCGGTTCTAGCAGGTAGGTTAAGCTCCGCTGCATACGCAGTACGTAAAATTAGATTTTTAACGGACGAAGCCACTGCAAGATTGGTCTATTTCAGCTACTTCCACAGTATAATGTCTTATGGCATTTTATTGTGGGGGAAAGCCGCTGAAATCCAATCAATATTTGTTTTGCAGAAACGAGCTATTCGCTCTATATATAGTATGAGGTCGCGAGATTCACTTCGTGAAAAATTTAAGGAAATTAAAATTCTAACAGTGGCATGTCAATACATTTATGAAAATATTTTGTTCATACGCAAGAATATAAATGATTATAAGAAAAGGTCTGATGTACATAATTTTAATACAAGACATAAAAATAGATTAATTATACCTAATTTCAGACTGCAGAAAGTTAGTGGTTCATTCATGGGGAACTGTGTACGCTTTTACAATAAGCTACCTAAAGATATTGATCAATTGCCTATGAGCAAATTTAAAATCTATGTAAAATCCAATTTGATGAAAAAATCATACTATACAATAGGTGACTATATGGATGACAAAAATGCATGGCCTGAATGCCCCAAGTTCCAAGAACAAATATAAATTGTATTATAATTAATAATATATTGTTAAATTTTTAAAGCTGACATGTACAATTAATTTAAAAAAAAAAGATAAAATGACAAGACAAGCCCCATAGAGTTTCTTGGTGTTTCTTCTCTGATGGGAGTATTTCCGAAACACCGGTAGATTCAACAGCCATTCAGTTTTCCCCTTTTGTCCGCAGATTTTCTTTCTAGGCTTGCCATTTTTATTTTTATTTAAACAATATTATGCAGCTGACAGACGGACTATCAGTTCCATTTGGATCATGATATGTACTGTGATCGGTATGCGTTTCTCTATGTTGTGTTTCACTATTTCACTTTTTTATTTTTTTTATATAAAAATTGTCTGAAGTACTGAAACACACACTTACATGTATGGTTGGTTTTAACCTACTTTAATTTTTTTTTAATATTCTGACGTAAACGATTGGATGACAGCTGAATGGTTCATTACTATTTTTTTCTAATTCAAAGCGTTAAATTCTGCTTTTGCTATGTTTACTTGATAATTGGTTATGATTTATGATTTTGACGTGTATATGTGCGTATATTTATACTGCCTACATACTGAATAAATGCTTTGATTCTTGATTGATTCTTGATTCATTTAAATCATGTAGGGAAACATAATTCCCGACATTTAAAGACATATTCAAGACCAATAGATGTGATTTCAGTGCAAATTTTTACTCCATTTACTTATATTTGTGCATTATACTTTTGTATGGAAATCGTACCCCTTTAAGAACATTATTTAAAAATGCCGAAATGACTAGGTATACCTACCCTAGAACCAATTTTATCACTTTTGTCATTTATTTAATTCTCAATAACGCTAACTTTCTTGTACAAATAACCAGTCGTATACATTTTCTCTATTTCACGTTGCGGCACATGCCGCGTCTCTCGTACTAGGAACACAACTAGCACTGCAGTGATAGCTCCTATTAGAGAGAATAAGAAGAAAGTTCCGTCGAACCCTAGGTTCCGTACACATGGACCGAAGAAGAAGAGCACATTGAAATTAGCGCAGTACATCGCACAGATGATTATTGCCGTTGCTGCGCTTCGCACCTGAAAAATAATAATTAGTAAAGTTATATAAATGTAAATACAAAAATAATATATTTGCACAGAAATAATGTCACATTATTCAATTAATCTATATCAATGATAAGTAAAACTTTTGTAAAAAAATCTACAATAATGTAAACGTTTACGGTAGAAGTGAAGTTGATAAAAATCCGCAATCTTGTGGGACATTATTTATCAAAAGATTGCGGCACAGTGGCGTTAGCAATAGACCATTTTAAAGTAGACTCACAGAAATATAAGTAAATACCTTATTACTCATATTTTAGTGAGTAGACAACATTGTATCACGGGGGCGTCACATAGTTTTTTCTTTCAGGCCGCTATTTTGAATCCAGAGCATAGATAAAAAGTATGTCCTTAATTTTTAATCGCCGAAAGTCGCAGCCAACTAGCTCAATTAGCCGTTCAATCAACAGCCTAGCCTCTTTACTAAACAGCGCTGTTCAACTAACGGCCTGAATGATATTCAGCCATTTGAAGGTCTTCTGTGCCTTCATTTAAACGCCATAGCGTCGGTTCTGTTGACGCGCGGCCGCTACCGCGGCTCCCCTCCTCGCTACGTTCGTCGGCGCTCATCACGCGGTGGTCACTGTTCTCTAGTGGGTTGCCTTAGTGTCATACTAAGCCATGTTGTAATAAACACTACGGTTGGATATCATTCAGGCCGCTAGTTGAAAGTAAAGAGATATGCGTTTCATTAATCGACTTAAAAGAAAGTTGCAAAGAGAAGTTAAATATAGTGGAACACAAATGTTTTCTCTTCTGAGTGCATAAAAGAAGGTAAGTAGGTAGTCATTAACTCACTTCACAAAATAGGAGGTTTTTTTTGTGTATGTTAGGTACGCGATTACTCCGTCAATTGTGAATGAATTCGAATGATTCTTTTTTTAATGAGTAGGGTACGTTTCCGAGGTGGTCCCATTGTATTTTAACGAAATCGGCCGAGCCGTTTTTTAATATATCAACATTTGTATTACGATGCATTTACTTATCTCGACTATTTACTACTTACTAGTGGCACAGAGTATATAATAGTTCCTGTGTCTACTGGCTACTTTGACTAGCGCGAAGTTTGAAGTCGGTTCTTTTAGTTTTTTAAACGATCTTAAATTATTCTATTTGAGGATGACCTTCGAAGAAACGGTATGGTGTGTTTAAAAAATAAAACAAAGAACTGCAAATATAATAAATTACTTCTTAGATCTTATCAGAGATTCCAAAACAAATAGAACTGCTTATAGTACGTCATATAAATATAGTTATGCAAGATAATTCCTATCAAGTATTATAAATCTACTTAGTGATAGTGTAGGTACAGACAATTAAATAGTGGCTTTATCTTCCTCCTTTTTTTACGGGAGCGTATTTTTAATCCGGAGCGGAGCGAAAAATTTGTGAGTACTGAGGAATCCTATAGTTGAGCGAGGAATTCAATAATTTGTGAGTACTGAGGAACACTATAGTTGAGCGAGGAATTCAATAATTTGTGAGGACTGAGGAACACTATAGTTGAGCGAGGAATTCAATAATTTGTGAGGACTGAGGAACACTATAGTTGAGCGAGGAATTCAATAATTTGTGAGGACTGAGGAACACTATAGTTGAGCGAGGAATTCAATAATTTGTGAGGACTGAGGAACACTATAGTTGAGCGAGGCATTCAATAATTTGTGAGGACTGAGGAACACTATAGTTGAGCGAGGAATTCAATAATTTGTGAGGACTGAGGAACACTATAGTTGAGCGAGGAATTCAATAATTTGTGAGGACTGAGGAACACTATAGTTGAGCGAGGAATTCAATAATTTGTGAGGACTGAGGAACACTATGGTTGAGCGAGGAATTCAATAATTTGTGAGGACTGAGGAACACTATGGTTGAGCGAGGAATTCAATAATTTGTGAGGACTGAGGAACACTATGGTTGAGCGAGGAATTCAATAATTTGTGAGGACTGAGGAACACTATGGTTGAGCGAGGAATTCAATAATTTGTGAGGACTGAGGAACACTATGGTTGAGCGAGGAATTCAATAATTTGTGAGGACTGAGGAACACTATGGTTGAGCGAGGAATTCAATAATTTGTGAGGACTGAGGAACACTATGGTTGAGCGAGGAATTCAATAATTTGTGAGGACTGAGGAACACTATAGTTGAGCGAGGAATTCAATAATTTGTGAGGACTGAGGAACACTATAGTTGAGCGAGGAATTCAATAATTTGTGAGGACTGAGGAACACTATGGTTGAGCGAGGAATTCAATAATTTGTGAGGACTGAGGAACACTATAGTTGAGCGAGGAATTCAATAATTTGTGAGGACTGAGGAACACTATGGTTGAGCGAGGAATTCAATAATTTGTGAGGACTGAGGAACACTATAGTTGAGCGAGGAATTCAATAATTTGTGAGGACTGAGGAACACTATGGTTGAGCGAGGAATTCAATAATTTGTGAGGACTGAGGAACACTATAGTTGAGCGAGGCATTCAATAATTTTGCGACCGATTGATACTTTTTTTGCTGCTGCTGCTGCTTTACTGCATTTTATCCCCGTCTATTATAGGAAAACGACTACGATGATATTTTGGATTGTGTGTAACAATGTCATAGAAAAGATAATAATACTATATACGTAACAATGTACAATAATATAAAGTGTGTTACAATTCAAGGCACATAATATTTGATTGAAAATTATTGTCTACTTTTTAGTTTGGTGTTCTATTTTAGTTTTGTGTTGTTTAAGGGCAACAGAGGTAAATTATAATATCGATGGTATTGGCAATGCCGTAAGCATTTGTAGGCTACTTATACCTGATCCTTGGGCGTTGCTAAATGGACAACCACTGGTAGAAAGCCTCGGCCGTGGCTCACGTCCCTGGATCAAAGACTTGTGGCTGATCGCTTTTCCAAGGTCCAGCGTAATGTTTAGTCCCAGCCAATTTAGAAAACAGGTTGGGGAAGTCGCCTTCTTTAGGTTGGACATAAGTCAGTTAGCTATACAGCGCCTATTCTTGCTGCTATCTTCCATTTTCAGTCAACCACAAATCCAATATAGACCGCATCGTAACTTAACATCACCTTGACATTGACCACTATCTCGGTCAAAAACTTTATGTTAGGGGTACCAGGTATCAGGCTGGTATCAGGAGATAATGAATAGGGCCTATTATTCAAAGCATTTACCTGAGGTCCATAAGATTCAGCCATCTGTACGAAGACTATGTTCAGCACTCCGAGATGGAAAGAGAAGCAGAACACTATGACAGCTAGGATGGTGACCCAAGTAGGAATAGCTGACCATCGCATGCCAGCGGCGAGCACTGCCGAGCATATTGCCACTATACTGCAGTTTGTGATCATTAGGGTCTGAAAATATTGCATATCGATTGAAATCGTATTGCCATTTTACAAACATATTTAATAAAATTTAAGTGAACTTGAAAGACTTAACAAATACTTTGGACAGACACATGACTAAATTATAAGGGGTTTCATACAGGTACTACGGCACCCTAGAAAAGGACCGACCAGACAAATTGATTCCTGTTGCTTGTTGATAAGTATTTTGCTATATAAGTACTTACATAACATATCTCAAATCTGATTTTGATATAATGGTTATAACTTATAACCTGCCGTGCAGCTCTTTGTTCTCCTATACGTCCTTGCATTCTTCGCTGATCAGCACCTAAAGCTTGCACCAGTTCTTATTGCCTAAGGAGAGAGGCATAAAGGTCCTGTCTACTACTGCCATCACTTTGCGATGCATCCTACTCCACACTCGTTGTCAATGAAATATTCTCGGAGACTACACACCTCACGGTTGTGGAGAGTCGCGGCTCTTATAAAACCTTGATGCCCCCCCTTTTTCCGTGGGATCTTATAACAGACGGACATGAGTGAAGAATGCGATATGACGTTAAGAAACTCCCCACCCCCGCATGGTGGTAAGGCACTATCTAGTGTCCACCTGGCTAGCTACCACCCTCAAGTTATAAGAAAATATGTCACCAAATATCTAATATGTTCCGGCAGCTATCCTTGAGTGCCAGTTCCCATTTTAGGCTTAGCGTGCTACCATCCTCTACCGCATCATCACTTAACAACAGGTGAGATAGTAGTCAAACGCTAGCCTATAAGATATTAATAAAAATTCAGTTGCAGCTGGAACTTTCTATCCAGGGCGACCAGCTCACTCTGAGTTGACCTTGGTATGCCAAAGATGTAAGCAGGGGTATAACCCAGCCTTTATAGGCGCGCACTTTTTTGCCCCCTGACAAAAGTCAGGCAATCAAAGAAGTGCTCCTTCACCGACTGTTTTATCCCCCCACTCTCTATAACCAACGACTCTGACATAACAAGGTATTTATAGGTGTCAACTTCGGAGAGAGATCGCCCCCTGATTCTCAATCATTCAAAAACCAATTTTCTTCAAAAGTTTCATTTTTAATTATGAATATTAATAAATCCGTGAGCTATTAAGTCGCGGAAACCTTTCCAATATGAATTGTAAAGACCCGAAGGAGAGGCAGTTTCCGAATCCGAATTTGCTTTCGAATGATTGAAAATAACCCTGATGAAAGTCATTGTCTCGGAAAGTAGTAAATTTGTACACCCCCCCTACACGTGCATGACCGCGCACTTGTCTATACCAAACTCCATGTTGATGGAGTTACTGTGACTCTCAGTAACTGCATTAAATCATGGCCTGCATCATCGGTGGAAAGAGTTAGAGGTCATCAATGTACAGCAAGTGTGAAATGACTTCACCCTCTCTCTAAAGTCGATAGCCTAATCCGGAATTCTCTAGCAGAGTGCTAAAAGGAGCTAGAGCTAGAGACAGCACTATAACGGGCTGAGACGGTCACCCTAGAAGATACCTCGCTCAATCCTAACGGACTCCTGAAGACCAGAAGTGCTGTCTCGACCACCCGGTTGACGAATGACTGTTGCCCACTGCCTCATACAAGAACCTAGTAAAGATCTTTCAGTTATATGAATTATACAGCTCCAAGATCCTCTCCAGCCAGGGCCCCTAGACAAAATCCAATTTCCGGTTTCCATTCACGCTAACGCAAGTTCAAATTGTACATCTTTGTTGCGGAAACATAAATGTCATTCCATACATTTTAAACTTTTGTTAGCGGGAATGGAAACTGGAAATGGGATTTTGTCTTGGGGCCCTGATATGAGACACTGAATCATGGGCCTTCTTGTTATTACTATAGTAATTACCCTTCTCGGGAACATATCCGTAATAACCATGGTCAGGATACTAGCGAACACTTGCACCACAGCTAACATCACCGAGCATAGGTTAGAAGACAGAGATGGCGCTGCGGTCGCGAAGAATTCCACCGCGTAAGTATGAATGACTACCATACCCATAGACACCGTCAGGATCATGAATAACACTGAATTTATCAGCATTCGTCGGTTGTGTGGCACTGTCCCTGTAAAACAAATATACATTGAGTAAGTATGTATTATCCTTTTGTGAAGTCAGTCATAAACTAGAGTCTGAACAGTAAATAAACTGGCCAAGTGCAAGTCGGACTTGCACTCGTAGGGTTCCGTACCACACTACAGTATTTTATAAGATCGAGCAAAAATACCACTATTATTTTTCGCCAGCAAAAAAATAATATTAATAAACATTTTATTTCTTATAACGCCATCTATGGGACGTTTACCTAACTAAGCGTTCATAGATGGCGTGAAATGCCGAAAAAAACACGTTTCTTGTATGGGGACCCTCTATTATTTTTAACTTTATTCTGTTTTTAGTATTTGTTGTTATAGCGGCAACAGAAATACATCATCTGTGAAAATTTCAACTGTCTAACTATCACGGTTCATGAGATACAGCCTGGTAACAGACGGACAGACAGACAGACAGACGGACAGCGGTGTTTTAGTAATAGGGTCCCGTTTTACCCTTTGGGTACGGAACCCTAAAAAACAACAACAGTAAATTAAAACAACCGACGACCGACGCGACCTCAATTTCTACGACGGTTCTCTTTTTGCACAGACTTCTAAGTGGGGTATAATTTTTTATTAACATCATCATATTCAACTATCAAATGACCAAGTGCAAGTCGGACTCGCACTCGTAGGGTTCCGTAACACAGTAGAGTATTCTATTACTATGATTTTTCGCAACTACAAAAATAACTTTATTTTTCATAGTGATTGTATGAAAACTGCTGACTGTATCTCGTTCAAATCAATTTTCGTTGAAAGTTGTTATTGAGATCTATAGAATATATTTTTTCTAGATTTTTCACTCCCTTATTTTAAAAGTTTGAGGGGGGGGGGACACATTTTACCACTTTAGACGCGCCTACCTTTTAAATGTTTGACTTTGGGAAAAAATGATTTCAGGAACCTCAATGTCATTTTTAAAGACCTATCCATGGACATCCCATCCCACACGTATAGGTTTGAACAAACATTTATTTTTTTGTTTCAGTTCCATGTATGTGATGCCCCCTTAAACTGTTATATTTTTTTATTTTTGTATAAAAATCATAAAGCTGTTTACAAAATACATCCACCTACTAAGTTTCAATCCTGTAGTCCTAATAGTTTCGGAATAAAATGGCTGTGACATACGGACGGACAGACAAACAGACAGACAGACACGGCGAATCTATAAGGGTTCCGTTTTTTGCCATTTGGCTACGGAACCCTAAAAACCAACTCCGGAGGACGTGAACGCAGCCCTGGGGGATTATTCTGTAAGCTATCTCTGAAGCGGATTCCGCGGTGATATTTGAATTTCGTACTGCGAAATTCAGAGATATTCCGATTGATGATCACAGGCGGCGTTGTTGCTGAGTCAAATTATAAATCTTAAAAAAAATATACTTATAAATATTTCCTTTATACATGTTTTGGTTCCCTATAAATGTACTATGTAATACTCACATAGCAATATCAAAGAATTCGCCTTTTCTTGTTCCTGTTGGTCTATTACAGTTTTTTCGTTTAGTGATTTTTCTGTTTTCTCGGTGATCGGTTTTTCAACATCTGTGAATGAAACAAAAAACATTGTAAATAATGCTTAATTCTGATTCTGTTGAATCTTGAATTGTTACTAAGTTATAAATAATGTTATTAATGTTTGGTATATAGGTAATAATAGTAGTTGTATTATCTTTATCTCTTAACTAGTTAACTCTAAAACAACTGCGGGTTAACTTTACTACATTATTATTGTATGTCCGAAATGGACAAACTGTTGGAACAATACTTTAAACTTAAGATCTTATGTACACAGTTTGACACAAAAAAAAATATTTCTATTTCTATTTCTAAACAATAAGTTAATCATTCGGAAGAAATCGTTACAGTTTTCAAATCTGAAATCAGAAATTTTGGATTGTGTTAAACAATCTACAAACGCCTAAAACGCTAAAAACTACTACGCCAAGGAATTGAAGGAACTATTTGAGAGAGGCAAGAATAATGTCGCCAAAGAAGTAGCAGAGTTGCTAGCTACAGACGGAACGACTTGGCACTTTATACCACCTAGAATGCCAAACTGTGGAGGACTATGGGAGGCAGGTGTCCAATCAGCAAAGCGGCACTTGACTAGGGTGAACAAATACACCAAGCTGACGTATGAAGAGTTATCCACGATGTTAACTCAGATTGAGGCATGTCTCAACTCACGCCCTCTCTGTCAGATTGATAATTCTACAGATTTGCCACTAACACCAGGACACTTTCTAGTGGGCGAGTCTCTTATAGGTGTTCCTGACATAAATTATGATAAATTCAAACCCAGTCTACTGTCAAGATGGCAATTAATACAACGTCTGAAGCAAGACTTTTGGCATAAATGGCAAACTGAGTATTTGAATACGTTACAACAACGATACAAATGGCAAGTCACAGTACCATCACCTACTGTCGGAGACTTGGTTATAATCAAAGATGAAGATATGCCACCTACAAAATGGTTACTTGGTAGAATCCGACATCTACATCTCGGAGCAGATAATTTGGCCAGAGTGGCAACAGTTCAGTGCAAGGGGAATCATGAATTGAAAAGACCGATTTCTAAACTGATACCACTACCTAAGAAACCAGATGAGTGAGTTATGGTGGGCGGCAAAAGATACTTTTATTGTGAAGTGAAGTGATGTGTAGTATGAAATATTTAAGCAGTGTTTTGAATTTTTAAGTTTTTGTTACCAGTCAATGTTTACAGTCCATTGTTTTAAGAAAGTTTAAAGTTTAATTTGTTGTGAAAATTTATAAGATACAAATGTTATCGAAGATAGTTTTTAGCTGAAGTTGTATGATTTTTTAAATTCGTTCTGTTAAAAACTGTTGTTTTTGGTGGGCGGTATGTCTAATACTTTACGTACGTACCTAATTTTGTATCGCGCCGCCGACCTACCAGTGCATTAAAACCATTCAAAGAGAGAACACGTTTAATTTAGTCCCAAACCGTTCATATGCTAGAACCGACCTTAGTGCAGTAAGCAAGTATAAAGTGTGAAACACTTCAAGAAACATAATAGGTATTTAACTGCTATCACTGCTGTGTAAAGGAAGGGTATTGTCGGTCACCTAAGCAGAAAAAAACATAAACTAGTGAAAAATCAACCTTTTATTTAAAAACTAGTAACTAGGCAAACATAACTTCAATTATTATTCTATGAGAACCATCAACAATGAGATCAATATTTTTTTAATTTATGGCACAATAAACATTTTTAAAAAAAATTGCTTTGACCGGAATTACCCAACATTCCGGGTAATGCCGGTTGGCAGGGTGACAATGCCGGTCGGTCAGGATTTTAACGGCACAAATAGCATATGTAGCCTTCGGAGCCTTGGCTCCATTTTACCTTCAATCCTTGGCTCCTATTCCGAGGCATCCTAAAATTGTAAATAATATAATATAAGAAACACAAATGCGAAGAACTTGAAACAGAAACAGTGTCCTGGCAGCACACAGCCCTTGAGAGTCAGAGTATTCTAGGCCTATTGTGTTCACCGCCTTTGACAACATCGTCGCTTACCACCAGGCGAGATAGTGGTCAAACGGTAGCCTAATAACATATGAGAAAAAAAAAAAAAAAAAAAAAAAAACTATTTTTTACGTCTAAAAAAATATAAAATATATATATCTATATTATATTATAAAAATAAAAAATATCATCTACTTCACATACGAGACTTGCGGGTAATGCCGGCCAGCAGTGACCGGCATTAGCCGCCTGTGCACTTTTGAGGATAAAAATTATTTTAAAAAAAACTTCCCGCAAATTGCTTGAAATCTACAACTAAATGGATAGTTAGATAACTGATTAGCATAAATGATTACAGACAGAAGAATATTATGACGCTCACCTCTTATTTTCTTTCGCTAAAAAGTTAGATGAAAGTGGCGCGAAACAAACACATGTCTAGTTCTCAGTGAGCCGTGGTCGGAATTATGCGGAGATCGGTGCGTCAGGGCGGGGAACAATCACGCCACCCTCTTAGCATGTGCGCGAAAACGAAGTATTTAGTGAGAAAGTTTGGTGACCGGTATTGTCGCCTGACCGGGAATACCCGCTTTTACCCTATCGTGTAATGTAACCCCATGGAGAAAGTATATATATGTAGAGAGAACATTATAGCGTATGCGAATGAAATAGCTACAGAGATATAACCCGACTAAAATGATGAACACGTGATACATATGCCAACTATAAGATAAAATGAACAACGTAATTTGGTCGGGTCATACACGACAGCGGGTGAGAGCCAATGGGTGCATTAGAACTTGGTTCCATACAGTGCTGGAACCAGTTTAATCGCATACGCAGAGAAGGATATAAAAAAGGTGTTCATCTCGCTCTCTCATACTAGTAATTGTATAGTTTTATCCTTCTCATATTATTATTGTTATTTAAGTGCCACATCCACTTAATACTCCATCCACGTGTAACCCACAGAGAATAGAGACTCTAGGTATCCGTGGTGTACAGTCCGGCAAGTATAACTTGGCATGCCTGTGCGCCACTGTGCTTTTACTTTGTACTTTGATAACAGTTTCTCTTAAACCACTTTTAATTACTTTTGGCATTATTGAACTATTTTAATGTAGCAGATTTATCAACAATAATGTCGCGGTAATATCTCAAACGTCAAACTCACAGTTTCAGTTAAAATAATTAGTTCCAAAAACCACCACCGCCAAGTTATACTTGTGGCACTGTAGTAACCTCTGCATTATGTATATCCGAACAATGCTATCATTGTTCCGAACGTACTACCTACTATTAATAATTAAGTGGTGCCTAACTACGAAATAAAAATGGATATGGGTACTATTCATTATTCTGTGATATGGGTAACGAGAGGTTGTTTCTATTTCTCCAGTCGTTATCCTATCGAAGCTAATTAATATAGTAGTAGGACCCAGCTCTTCGCCACAGTGCTGGTCCTAACCTAATGCAGTATCAAATCATTAGGAATAAATAAAATTTTCTCAAAGTTATTCAAAACTTATAAAACTACTGCCAAAAACAAACAACGTAGTTAGTAGGTAGGTTTCAATATCGATGCGAGAAAGTCAAGTAAGTACAGTCAGTCGGTTGGTTGGTTTAGCCGTATTTTGAGTTTCAACATCGATGAATCTTCTTCATTTGTACCAGTAAAACATAAATCAGGTGTGATGGTCATGTTCATGTCGATTAATTGAAGGGTGCTACCATGAAATTGTATAATTGTATTTGAATAATCACGTATACTACACAACACCAACTAACACAACGTTGTACTGATAAATAATATTCATTAAGGTACTTTAATATATATATATATATATATTTATGTATATCATGCAATTATTCATATATCTATATGTATGTACCTATAGTCATGATGATGAAGTGACTTGTTAGGTATTTAGACATTTACATTACTTATTTATGTACAAAAAGCAAGTGCCATCATAGACCGGTAGGCAAATTATTATCATGATAGATTTAAATGTAAACTCATAATTATATGAGTAAGAAACCATTGTTTTCGCAGTAGGTCTTATAAGCCCCGCCCTAAATTTTATTATTAATCGCATGATTAATACTATGGCCATCTCTGTCTAAATCCCATTATTTGTATCCATTAGACAGAGATCACACTAAATCAAAGTATTCAGCTTAGAATACTGGAATAGTTGAATGTTGCATCACGCTCTCACTGCAAGCTAGTGAGGGAGAGAAGAAATATTACGCTGGTTCTTGTGAACGCTGCTGTAGTGTGGTTGTACCGCTAGTACATAATCTGTGGCGCCGCTTATGATGCTTACTATTCTTAAATAATTATGCAGAATGCTGAACATTTTTGGCGGGAAATTAAAATGTAGATGTCGCTTTTGCAAGTTATTTATGTAACGAGCTGTGCCATGAATGAGTTATTGGCACAGTTTTACAATCATATTGTAAAACTGTGCTTATGGTCGGTCTCTGAGGCACGTTTATTGAGTTACGTTTATCTACTCAATTGCACCGTTATTGAATTGATAAACTATCAATAAATGTACTCAGAAACCGGCCGTTAATCGTATTAAACTTATTTTAAAAAAATCGTGACTCGTGACTTGTAACTTTTACTTGGCTTCATTGAGGACTAAGTATAATTAAATTAATTTATTGACGGGACCAAAATGCGGCATGTATTTAGCCCAGAGACTATATGATTGTAAAAACTGTATATCTATTATATATAAAATCCAAAGTCCTGACTAACTGACTGATTGACTGACTGAGATATCAACGCACAGCCCAAACCGCTTCACCTAGACACTTGAAATTTGGAGGGTGTGTTCTTCGTAAAGTGTAGGTAGGCATCCACTAAGAAAGGATTTTTAATAATTCCACCCCTAAGTGGGTGAAATGAAGGGTTGAACTTTCTATGAACTTCTACTTTTTGTTCTCAGGGTCAATTGTCTCCAAACTTGGTACACATACTATTTAATAAAAATAATGAGATACGGGTGTCACAGTCTTTTCAAAATCATCCCCCACGTGTTTTTCTGACTGACTGAATGACTGCCTGATATATTAACGCACTGCCTAAACCACTGGTCTTAGAGACATAATATTTGGAGGGTGTTGTGTTCTTTGTAAAGTGCAGGTGGCACTATGAAATAGTTTTTTGATATTCCACCCCTAAGTGCGTGAAATGGAGGGTTGAACTTTCTATGAAACTTTTTATTCTCTGGGTCAATTGTTTTGAAAGTTGGTACACATACTCTTTAATTAAAATGGTGAGATACGGGTATCACAGTTTTTCAAAAATCATCCCCCACGAGTTTTTCTGACTCACTGAATGACTGCCTGATATATCAACGCACTGCCTAAATCACTGGTCCTGGAGACGTGATATTTAGAGGGTGTGTTCTTTGTAAAGTGCAAGTATCCACTACGAAATAGTTTTTAGAAATTCTACCCCTAAGTGGAACTTTCTAAAAACTTTTTATTCTCTGGGTCAATTGTTTAAAAATTAGTACACGTACTTTTTAATTAAAATTGTGAGTAACGGGTATCACAATTTTTCAAAAATCATCCCCTACGCGTTTTTCTGACTGACTGAATGACTGCCTGATATATCAATGCACTAACTAAACCACTGGTCTTAGAGACATGATATTTGGAGGGTGTGTTTTTTGAGAAGTACAAGTATCCACTATGAAATAGTTTTTTGATATTCCACCCCTAAGTATGTGAAATGGAGGGTTGAACTTTCTAAGAAATTTTTTATCCTTTGGGTAAATTGTCTCCAAAATTGGTGCACAAACTTTTGAATTAAAATGGTGAGTTACCGGTATCACAGTTTTCAATAATCATCCCCTACATTTATTTCTGACTGACTGAATGACTGCCTGATATATCAACGCACTGCAATGCCTAAACCACTCGTCCTAGAGACATGATATTTGGAAGGTGTGTTCTTTGTGAAGTGCAAATATCCACTAAAACATCGATTTTCGAAATTCTACCCCTAAGAGAGTATGATGTAAGGTTACATTTTCTGTAATTATTTTATTCTCTGGGTCCGGTCGCAAGATCATCTCGAAAATTGGTATAATTATATAATATATGAGACACATGTATCACAGTTTTTTCCAAAATCATCCCTCACGCGTTAGTCTGGCTGAATAACTGACTGATATATCAATGTGCAACATAATCCACTGATATTAAAGACATAACATATAGAGAGTGTGTTTTTTGTGAAGTGAAGCTATCCACTAAGAAAGGGTTTTTTCGAAATTCCACCCCTAACTGGGTGAAATGATAAGTTTAATTTTCTGTGAAATATTTTATCCTCTGGCGCGATGTACTTGAAAATATGTACACATACTTATCAATTAAAATTATGACACACATGTTTCACAGTTTTTTCAAAATTATCTCTTAAGCATTTGTATAAATAACTGACTGATTTATCAACGTGCAGCCTAATCCGCTGGTCTTGTGGTGGCTGAAATATTGTATAAAGACAGTTCATAGAACAAAATAGGTTACAGGATACTTTTTTTTGGCTGTCAAGTCTGGGTAGCCAGATTTTTTTAATAGAATATTGTAAATATTAGATATCTTCTCGGATAAACGGCGGGACAGTCAATAAGACAAAAAAGGACATAGGATACTTTTTTGTTGGCAGTCGAGTTTGGGTGTCGAGTTTTTTTTTATTGGATTTTGTAAGCGTTTGACGTCTTATCAGCTAAACAGCTAAACCGATTTAGCTGAAACTTTGTGCAAAGATAGTCAATAGAACATACATGGATATAGGATATTTTTTTTCTAGCAAAAAAGTCTGGATAGATAGATATTTTTATTGAATTTTGTAAATGTGTGGCGTCATATTTGATAAACGGCTTAACCGATTCAGCTGAAATTATGTACTAAGTAGTCAATAGAACATACAAGGACAATGTATACTTTTTTTCTGGCAGACAGTCTGATGTACAGATTTTTTTAATTACATGTTGTAAATGTGTGACGTCTTATCAGATCAATGACTTGGCCGATTCGGCTGAAATGTTGTACAAAGATAGTCATTAGAGCATAGTAGGACATAGGACACTTTTATTTTGGCAAACACTTAAACAGCACAACTTGGTATATCCTAACCATAATGATTAATGACCTTTACAATAGAGGATATCGAGTTCGACCTTAGAGTCCTCTCTAATGACTTAACTAAAGGTTATGAAGTCATAAAACTGACAGGGTCATAAAAAGTCATAAAAAAAATTTCGCGCTCGCTACGCTCGCGCAATAATAGCAACCATTCGCCTTATCTTCTTTGTAGGAATCATAATGAGACGAACATTTAAAGAACACAACTTGGTATACCTAACCTGATTAATGACTTTAACAACATAGGATATCGAGTTTGACCTTTGAGTCATCTATAGTGACTTGATTGATAGGTAATAAAACTGTAAGGGCATAAAAAGTCATTAAAATGTCTACTTCTCAACTTGGTTTACCTCACCATAATGATTAATGACTTTAATAATAGAGAATATCGAGTTCGGCCATAGAGTCTTCTATAGTGACTTAATTAAAGGGAATGAGGTCATAAAAATGTCGGGGTCGTAAAAAGTCATAAAAAATTGCACTCCTCGCAATAATAGCACTCCCTACGCTCGCGCAACTAGTCGTGTTATCTACTTTGTAGGAAATATTTTAGGAACTTTTGTTTTAGTAGCTTCATGCATCAGACTGAGTCATGCATTAAATAGCACATTTTTGTATACGTAACAATAATTATTAATTATTTAACATCAAAAGATATCGAGTTTGACCTAAGAGTCATCTGAAGTGACTTGATTATTAGGTCTTAAAATTGTCAGGGTCATAAAAAATGTCACGCATGCTTTGCTCTCGAACTGTTTGCCTTATCTAATATGTAAGAAATGTTTGGATAAACTTTTGTGTTTTGACAGCCTCATGCATCGGATTGAGTATACATTCAAATAGCACTGTTTTGTATACCTAACCATAATGAATAATGACTTTAACAACTGAAGATATCGAGTTCAACCTCAGAGTCATCTATAGTGACTTGATTATTAGGCCATAAAACTGTCAGGGTCATAAAATGTCATAAAAAAATTCGCGGTCGCTTCGCTCGCATTTAAACAGCACTGTCAACTTGGTATACCTAACCATGACAATTAATGACTTTTACAATAGAGGATATCGATTTCGACCTTGGAGTCCTCTATAGTGACTTATAAAAAGTGGAAAGGACTTATGGGCTCATAAAACTGTCGGGGTCATAAAAAGTCGTAAAATATTTTGGCGCTCGCTGCGCTCGCGCAACCATTTGCCTTATCTACTTTGGAAGAAATATTTCATTTTTTTTGTTTTAACTGCCTCATGCACGGAGTCAAACATTTAAATAGTTACCATACTGATTAGTGACTTTAACCACATAATACTTAATAGTTTTTAACAACTGAGGATATTGAGTTCGACCTTAGGGTCATCTATAGTGACTAATAAGGTCATAAAACTGTCAGTCATAAAAAGTCGTGAAAAATTCGGCCACGCGAGCGAACCGCCGGCAGATGCTAGTTACCTATAAAAACAAATTGCAAACCTTTTTCATCATCATCATCATCATCATCATCAATGTTATGTACGAGACTCTTCAAGTACGCGAACTCTTTCAAAATTTCTTCTGTAGTCTCAGACTCAGCACGATAAAACTTCAGTGAACTTAAGGCCTCCTGGAAATAAAATATTTGTTCTGAAGTTTTTTTTTTTGGGATCATATCAGAGTTGTATTGAATGTGTTTTGTCAGCTATTTATGACTCTTGTACGCTTTATGCTTGGTGGAAAAAATATGTAGGTAGTTATCAAAGTAATGTGATTTTTTAATTATAAAGGTAGCAAAGAAGCAAATGCCCCACCTAATCGATGGTATGTGGTTACCGTCGCCTATATACACTAGCAACGTAAGGGGTGAAACTTTATTTCAGCTACCACGCTAGCTACCACAGCTACACATGTTTATGTGTTAAAAAAGTTTCACTTGCATCGTGGTTTCACAAAATCACACCACACTTTCCAACCGACTTTCAAAAAGAAGGAGGTTCTCAATTTGTCTGTATGTTACGCGATTACTCTGTCAATTGTGAACCGATTTGAATGATTCTTTTTTTAGTCGATAGGGTACGTTTTCGATGTAGTCTCATTGTAATTTCATTGAGATCTGATAAGTATTTCCAGAGATATGACGATAAACGTCTCAAACTTGCTACTGAAACTGATTCGCGTGGCATGGAAGTCGGTTGTTTTAGTTTTTAAACTATATTAATTATTTTTTTTATTGTCGCTCATGTGTTGCCTACCTGTCAAAATTCTTTTAACGCCCCATTTGAAGGACTGCGGGAAAACGAGTAACGACAGAGCTCATTCCACATGTTAAGTGCTTCTTGAACCAAACTGACTCATATTTAGCCCTTGGGTTATGATATGAAGTAACTATGTATAACTAAAAATAATCCGTGTTCTGTGAAAGGATCACAGGTAAATATAATATACAAATAATATATTTAAAAACTAAATAACATGTACAAATATTATACAAATAAAAAGAATAATATAAGGCTGCTGAAGCGTCCACCAATCACAGCTCGACCTAAATGTCATACATTACATCCACCAATCAGCACCGGTATATCAAGCATGACGCGATGCGATAGATGGAAAAAAAAAATTGAGGTTATTTAATAAAAGTGTCGGTTTAAAAGGAAATTTCACAAAAGTGACAAAAGCTTACCTTCTCCCTCTCCATCTTCAACAAATATGTCGGCGTCTCTCTCAAACAGCACAACAGCACAACATACAGCGCCGACACCGAAATATTGATGTAGCATATTACGTTGTAGTTGCAAAACCAGCCGCTTAAATACGAGAAAATCACGCCGATGTTGTACATAAAGGACATCATACTGCAGGTGCTGCCACGGATGGACACCTGGGAGATTTCGTTAATGTGCACGGTAGATACAACAAGACCTAAACCACCGCCGATTCCAATCAAGAACCGGCCTGTAAGGAGTTGGATCGTGGATCGAGCTGTCACTATTAGAGTCCAAGAAACCTGTAAAGAAGAAATATATTTTAATTTTTTGTTCGTTTTTTATGATATTTACTCAATCAACAGGTTGGTGTTCGATAGGTCAGTAATTATAAAATAATATAAATATCGTGTCGAAAGCAGGGTCATCGGTTACTTAGGCTTGGGTAGTTCTGCCACGTTGTGCACATAATGAACAAGTCCCTGTAACAGAGTGCTGATACATTGGGATGCCATGGCGACGTCACCGGCTACGTTGCCAAATAATTTGTATTCAAGTAATTTTAAGTCGAATGACATTTAACTCACTTGGCTACGGTCCAGCGACGTCACCGATTTGGAAGCGTAGCCAGGCCTCCCTCACTCGCCCATAGCTACTGCGCGTTATACCTAAACTTTCGTCAACGCCGGCGGTATTATCTGCCAGTCGGTTGTCACTGCGCTCACGTATATTATTATTCAAATGACGGGATAACTGCACATTCGTAGTCTATATCAGAAACGATTCAAGTTTTTTATAGTCATTTTGCGGGTTTGACAAAAAACAAGCATTATATTTTTCATTTTTTTTTATGCTAACGATACTATAATGACAAGACGGCGTAAAATTCACTTGCTCGACTTCAAATTCGACTTTAGTTAGGAATTTTGATGTTATTTTGTGAGGTAAATAAAAAGAATTCGTAAACTTTTTTTTTACTTCATTGAGTCAACTCTTTACTGTATCGTGCGCGCGCCGGTATATCGCGCGCTGAACGAAGTAATAACAACGCTAGGTCGAGCGTCTTAGACATATTTTTGCTTGTATTGTCTGAAATAAACGTTAGTATTGTGTTTTTGTAGGGGAGTGAAGTATCTGTTACGTAGTAACTATTATATAATCTGTGGCGTAGCCACTACCGACCGGCACCTACGTGGAGACTTGATACTTTGGCGACCTGGCAACGCGTAGCCAAGTCGCCAGTATTTTGTATTACAAGTAAGTTACGCTACGCCTCCCTCACTCAGTGGCCAGTGGCTGATCGTCAAGACGGACGCGCGCGTGTTATTGTTCGCTTATTTGGAAACCTATTTCACTACGATGGGTAACCAGAAGCAGCCAGCCATGGCTACATAGCTAGCAACGTAGTCATGGCGTCCTAAAGTGGCGCCGTAACACTCACGTAAAATTTCGTTCAATCTTTCCCTCCTCCTTTCAATCATCTTTTTCGCGGATATGTCATAGCTGGTTATTATATATATATATATATATTTAATTAAATTATATCTATTATAAAAACTCACGTTCATTTTAAACTTATAGATTTGAGAAGGGAATTTAACGTGACTCACGCGAGGTCGATATAGCGATCGACATATGTTTCAGCCTCATCCGGAGGCCTTCTTCAGGATCTTGAGTGCGGGGCTCTCGCCGACGCGTTCAGCCTCGCCCTTCTCAAATCTATAAATTATATCTAATGACAATTTACCACAAACATTAGTCCACTGAGTAGTTGCGCCCTTTTCCTTCCAAGTTTTTCTCCCAAATACCCAGCGAACAGCGTCGAGAGTAAAGAGCCTAGCATGGGAATCGAGCCTATGAGACTCTCCTCACTCTGCGTGATCTTGTAGCCAAGAGGAGACTGATGACTCTTCAACACCAGGTTAGCGTTTGACGGCCATACCGAGGCGAATGATATCATCATTCCCATCGTTGTCACTGAAACATCATAGTTTTATTTAGTGACTAGCTGTGCTCGCGGTTTTACCTGGGTAGACATATCCACAAGAATAGGGGCAGATAGAGATTTAAAAAATGTAGCCAGCTGCATAGCAACCAAAGTCCTAAGGCCGTGCAATTTTTGCTTTGCCGATAAATGCCGCCGACTCACACTACTAGTAAAGCTTCATGCTCGTGACTGTACCTACAATTAATATTTTTCTCATCCTCTGTAATATTGGTCTTGGTAACAAGCAGAATGTTTGTATTCATTTCGAAGTTATATCCGTTATTATTAACTATTTTTATTTCCAAATAATAAGATAATTTTCAACATAAATAGTCAGTTTTAACAATATCTTTTTGCACTTACTAAGCACCATAAGTGCTCAAATAATATTTTGAAATGTAAGAAATAATTATCGTCAACATCATCCGATGATGAAGAAATAATACTTAGGTAGAAATACATACCAATTAAGGCACATGTATATTGCGCTAAAAGATGCTTCATTTTTTTAGAAGTAGTAATAATTATTATAAAAACTTCTAGATGTCAAACACTCAAATAACAATTTCACTAAATATATTTTTAATTAATAATATTTTTTTTAGAACAAAATGTAACTGTACAAACTACTCAGCTCAAACTGATCCTGTTTTATAATTTACGTAAAATGTCTTTGCGGGAAGTAGATATGTGATTGTAAATAATTTTAAGTTAGGTTAAGCATTTAAACATTATTCCTAAGCTAATAGCAGTACATTCTGTTATCAGAGATTAAACATATGGCTACGGCAGCTTCTGACGAGACTCTTTTCATAATGCTATTATAATAATCATGACTTAGAATAAAATATGCTTGATCATTGTCTATCTACCTATCTATATTTCTTCTCTTATGTAAAAATGAATGTTTGTCTGTATGTCCATTATAAAATCATAAACTATGCATTTGATCAAAGTCAAAGCATTTATTCAGTATATGGGCAAATTAAAAATTTGCACTTACACTCGTCAAATTACATTAAATAGATCATATTCAATAAAAAATATTATAGATTTAACAGAAACATAACTATCATGTGATGATCTATAGCAAAGTCACAGAATACTTATTAGTACTGCGAAGCAAAGTTGTTGTGCATGAGCTAAAGAACGACCAATTTGCGACAGATGGTACCACACATAGATAATGCTTTTTCGGGCAGGAAGACGTCTGTCGGGACCATAGACGTAATATAAAAGGATGGTGCACTGCAGATGTTTTGACAAATTCAATTTAATCCGTATACTTTAGCAATAAGGTTGTAATTGCTTTGTAGAACAAAAGAGCCCAATTGAGAGACATCAGGGTAGGAGTGTGTCCTTGTCTAACAAACTGCTACTGCCTGCTAGTGCTATATATGTTCTCTACTATATGTATAGTATATATATAACTTGTCCATACATAAGTTATTTTTCAAAAAAAATAAAACCGACTTCATAATCACAAACAAGCACTCAAAAGCGAAAAATAAATTACTTAAAATTATTATAAGCGCTACCCACTTATCTATTTGAAGTCGGTGCCAGCCAAGTCTAATAGGTAGTAGATAGATAATACCTACATGTATCTACCTACTTACTAACCTACATGTACCTACTTACTACTACTACATACATAGTATCTATCTACTATCCAATAGACTTGGTTGGCACCGACTTCAAATAGATAAGTGGGTAGCGCTTATAATAATTTTAAGTAATTTATTTTTCGCTTTTGAGTGCTTGTTTGTGATTATGAAGTCGGTTTTATTTTTTTTGAAAAATAACTTATTTTACCCTTTTTAGTGCATAACAAGTTTTAATTAAATTACATGCATCTATTACATTTGGTGTCTGGGCCGTTATACACTGACGGATATATACTTTTTGAAAATTTCAAGTATGTATCTATAACGGTTAAGAAGATACAGATCTGTAAAGTGCGCACATATGTATAGACACACGGACGGACGGACGAACGGACAACAAAGTCTCAGAAAGTGTTCATTTGGTACCCTTTGGGTTCGGAACCCTAAAAAAATTGACTTTAAATGCCTTGCTAAAGTGATAATATTCACTAGTAATAATTATGTCATCAAGGTATCAAAGGACAATGTCCAAAATGGCCCTGTGCAATTAAAGCATCTGACACACACGATAATTAATTGTCTATTTTATTACAATAATTCCAAATACTTTTATAACACGGACTAGTTGAATTCCAAAATGAATGTAAAAAAGTATTATTTGCGATTATTAACATTACTTGCCGCCATATGGCCAACAGAGTACTGAATCACTCTATTACGTTATAAGAGGCACTTCCCTATATTGTTGAAACCCGAATTATGAAAGCACTGTGTAGCCAACCTAACAACGGAAAGTATTATTAACGTAGTAACTATTATATAATCTGTGGTATTATGCTTATAAATATTTTTTTGCAGTGTTGGTTGGTACAAAGTACGTTCATAATTCTGAGTTATTTAATAATGTATGCAGTGTCGCGGGACTGAAATGGCCGCCATCTTCGGCAAACGTCATGTCATGTCAAAAAATCTTAGGTATGTTTAAAAAAGTTTGCACCCTAACAAGACTTTGTCCGGTAGAACATTCCTGTGAAGACAAATTATTTATATTTATATATAATTATTTATTATAATTATTAATATATAATTATTTATTGAGGGCCCGGTGGCGTAATTGGGAGAACAGTCGGCTTTGATGCCGTGGTACCGAGTTCAAACCGCCGTGCACCAATGAATTTTTCGATCGAAAAATATATGTGCGCTTCTCACAGTTGCCCTCCGGTGAAGGAAAACATCGTTAAGAAACCAACAACCCCCGCATGGTGGTAGGACATATCTAGTGTCCGGCTGGCCAGCTACCACCCTCAAGTTAGAAAATCTATCTCCAAACATCTTATGTGTTCAGGCAGCTATCCTTGAGAGCCAGTTCCCATTCTAGTCCACTTCTCTATCTTCGACCGCATCATCACTTAGCAACAGGTGAGATAGTGGTCAAACGCTAGCTATAAGATATTAAAAAAATATATATTATCCCCACCTTTATTTCTATCTCGCTCACAGTTACTGTAAGAATATCTGTCAAAAACCAAAATCAACGAGAAGAAAGATGTAAAAACATTATTCAAAGTCATATTTTTTAGTCTTCAAAAGTATATCCAATAGCAACCTCTATTGTGTATAATCTTCTTGGGACTTTTCTACTAAAACCAGTACATTCTCCTATGTTTGAGGTATTTATCTCCATATCTCTGGAGATACTTATCAGATCTCGATAAAATTAAAATGGGACCACCTCGGAAACGTATCCTACCTATTAAAAAAAGAATCATTTGGATCCGTTCACTATTGACGGAGAAATCGCGTAACATACACACAAAAAAAAAAAAACATACAGACGAATTGAGAACCTCCTCCTTTTTTGTGAAGTCGGTTAAAAAGAAAGGGACAAACTCCGTTCAAGCTCGGTCTCATGGGGGCCGGTGTACGCGATCAAGTTTGATATGTATCAGGAATGTGGTCGGGACAGCTAGTATTGAATAAATCAGTCTAATTTAGATAGATTTATTACTCTATACCTACTCTAAGTTGTATTATTTTACTAGCTGTGCCACAGAATAATAAATAGTACAAGTACTGTGCTACGAAGTTAAAACTTAGGTTACCTACTTGTGTGCACATTAGGTACTTACTCCATAGGTCAGTAAAATAAAAAGAAGGTGCGTATAAAGCTGCGCGTTATAAGTGAAACTTCCAGAGTGGGAATCCAGAGTATTAAGTTCATTGAATTTATTTCTCAACATCACTAATAATTTTTTGGAATATGTCTTCGTAGTTACGCCTTTCTATAATAGAGGGCGTTTATAAATATAAAATATAACATGACGCTTACGTCACTTCCGTTGGGTTTGTACCGTGACGCTACGTCGCTCCGTTAAATGTTCACTTAACATTAGGTGAGATAGTGATCAAGTGCTAACCAGTTCGGTATTAAAAAAAAGTTCGCTATAAATACTCCATTGCACATAAAGAAGTTTCAAAAATATATGAATTTCTTATCAAGACGACTTACTACGTTGGCAAAAGTGAAACCCTGCAGTTTGTTCGTGGAGTAGCAAATCTCTCCCTCTCTCTCTCCAGTGAAATTAGGTCAAAATAAATACCTAAGGTCGTTAAAAAATACCCCGCAAGTTATTTTCAAGAGCAAGTTTGAGGGGTGCATTTCGTCGTCAGAGGTATTGTTTGCCATCGATTTTCAAAACTTGCTCCCAAAGTGACAATTGAAGGTGTTTATTTACATATTTTTGAAGATGCACAACTGATTTCTATGATTTTTATAAATAATGGGACCACCACCGCGGAGGTAAACATGTAACGGAGCTATTGTATATATTTTTTGTTTTTGCTTACTTTGGTTTATGATCTACACGGGTTTTGCATGAGTGTAGATAAAGTAGGGTATAAAACTGCAGATAACTAGGTAATAAAACACTTGTGTTTTATACTTACACTTCGCAAAGAAAAGAACACCCACTTCCAGTTTCATGTCTCTAAGATCAGCGGTTTGGGCTGCGCATCGATATATCAGCCAGGCAATCTTTCAGTAATGTCCACATCCTTACTGAGGGTATGACTTTGAATAGATTTTTACTTTAACTTGACTTGAAATGAGACTGACTCGACATTACGATTTGAATCTACGAAAATTTGAACAATTTTGATACTTGCCACTGGCTAAATACACTAATCGTGTGGAGCCATAATTAAACTTTAAAAGGTGACGGAGGTACACATTGCCGCATAGACCATTGCCGACAAGCGAAGGCGGCCATTGGCGGCAACAATCGATCGCGACGAGCCGCTTCATTGTATGATAGCCTGGTATTTCGAAGCGCTATAAGAGTCGAATAATGGCGTAAGCGTTCTCCTTTTCTGCTCATCGACAATTTCTCGCTTTGGTCACGTCACGTCCTATCTATATGGCTTCTTAACCGACTTCCGAAAAGGAGAACGTTCTTAATTCGTCTGTATGGTTTTTTTTATACGTATGTATGTTATGTTATGTTATGCGACTACTCCGTCAATTTTGAACCGATTCGAATGATTTTTTTTTTTTAATCGGTAGGTTTCCTTTGTAATTTCATCGAGATCTGATAAGTACCTCCAGAGATATGACGATAAACGTCTCTAACTTGCTACTGAAACTGACTCGCGCGGCATGGACTCATGGAAGTCGGAAGATTTTAAACTATGTTAATTATACACACTAAACTATTTTGCTGGCTTTATTTATTAGTAACTAACTAGCTGATACCCGCGACTTCGTTCACGTACATCAAGAATTTTATCACTGTAAAGCTAATCGTCTGTTTGTTTAGGCGTGATTAGGTAACAAACAGACAGAGTGACAGAGTTACAAACGTTTTTATAGTATTACCACAGAATAATGAATCGGTATTACTAGCTGTTGCCCGCGACTTCGTCTGCGCAGTAATGAAGATATCTATGAAGTGTAATGATGTTTCATATTTCAGTTACCAGAAAATGCCTATCACAAAAAACAACTTTTTAAGGCACCGATTAGAAAAAATATTCGTTATTTCTGTAAAATCTCTCTATACGGTGTAGGTCTAAAGTGGTAAAATGTGTCCACTCCTCTAACTTTTAAAGTAAGGGAGTGAAAAATCTTAAAAAAATATATCTCATTTCGAATTATAAATTCGATGATATCTCAATTAAAACTTTCAACGTAAATTGGTTTGTACCAGATACAGTCAGCAGTTTCTGAGATATAGCGACCGCAAATATAACTATGTATTTCATACAAACACTACGAAAAAAATAAAGTAAATTTTTTGGTGGCGAAAAATTATAGTTATAAACCCTACGAGTGCGAGTCCGACTTGCACTTGGCCAGTTTATTCTTTAAATATTATGTGTCACACACTTTATATTTTTGTATATTGTTACTAATCAAATCAAATATTATGTTACAAATTATTATGTAAGTGTAACAAACAAATAAACGTTTAGAATTATAATTACAGCATCATAAACAATTTGAATAATACAACAACATATTTGTTCTAGTAATAATAAGTAGATACTTAATTATAAGGTTAGTAGTTAGGTCTCCAGCAAAAAAGTTAAATATTTAGGACTCCAAGCTTCTGAATACCTTCTCGATCTTTTCGTTCGCGTCTCCTTCCAAAGATGTCGCTACAAAAGCTGACGTTGAAAATATTTAGCAGTAAATTATATTTCTGTCAATAAACACATTTTATTACTCAAGAAAAATATATAATATAAATGAAACAGTTTGAAATTAAAATGTTAAATTTTAATCATTTCGTTAATTATTATTACAAGAGCATAGATTTATTTATCGATGTACTGAATCGCGCAAACGATTTGTTTCTCGATATTTGATTGGGATCAACTTATTTATAACTCTATTTCGGGGTCAGAGACGCTTCGGGTAAGCCAGTCTCGTCAAGTTGGTCTATTTTGTCGATACCTTTACACCTTTACCTTTACCTTACCGCACTCGAAGAAAACCCTTCGGGTTAACTCGACCCCCTTTTTGCACGTATCACAAAAAGTTTGCTTTTACCCGACTGCGGAGACTTTCAAATAAGTACTACATTTTCCAAGAATTTCTGCATTGTAGTTTTAGAAGGTATTTACAAATTTTGTCATCCATGAAAGTATTTGCAAAGATTAATTATAATTATATAAGTAGACATGATTTGTTATTAAATTTCAACTTGCTTGCTAGGTCCACCCGTTCCTGAGAAAATCGGTGGTGACACACGGATAGACGGACAAGAAAGTGATCTTATAAGGGTGCCTGTTTTAGGGCTCCATACCTCAAAAGGTAGAAATGAACCCTTATAAGATCACTTTCTTGTCCGTCTGTCCGTCAGTCTGTCAGTCCGTCTGTCCGTGTGTCACCACCAATTTTCTCACAAACGGGTGGACCTAGCAAGTTGAAATGTATACCAGATACTGAGGTCTATAGTCCCTATTAGGTGTATAAAAATCGAAGTCCTGAGTCAACACGATAAAAAGATATGGGCAAATTTAGATTTTCGCGAAAACTCGTGAGTACCAAAATTCACCTTAATTTTTAACTTTTTTTATATTTCGGAATTTTTTCTTTAGTGCTGGTGGACTTTGACAATTCTAGGTCAACCGGAAATTTCCTTTAGGTTTTGGGTCGAAAACCTATAGGGTACTTCCCATTGGGGATCCCTTTGTTTCGCATAATTTAATAAAAATAATTATAAGCATTTTTATCTCCTCTTTAAGATTTTTGAAGGGTCAGTATTTCTATTTGCAAATGATAGGGGGCGCATAGCTACAGCAGACCTTAATTTTTTGTAGAAACAAATTTTGCTCTAGATGCATTTTCCAGGGAGGAAACGGGGGAATATACATTTGTATGGAAAACTGCACCCCGCGCTCGGTTGCGCTTTCAATATATCTACCTACCTCAAACTTGCTACTGAACATGACAAGCGTAACATTTGTAGTCGGTGTTTTAAGTTTATAAACAGTTGTAGGATCTATTTTCCGCCAGCTTACATTTAACTTACCAAATTTCGTAAATTCATCATTGAGGAACATATATAATATCGCATGGAAGTCGGTTTTTAGGGTTCCGTAGTCCTGACAAGGAACCCTTATAGTTTCGTCATGTTCGTCTGTCTGTCTGTCTGTCTGTCTGTCCGAAGTTTTGCTAAGAGACCATTAATGCTAGAAAGCTGTAATTTTGTAGGGGTGTGTATATAAATTACGCCGACAAATAAAATTTTTAAAAATATTTTTTTAGGGTACTTCCCCTACATGAGAAGTGGGGATGAATTATTTTTCGTCGTCTACCCCATCGTGTGGGGTATCGTTGAATAGGTCTTTTAAAAAGACTTAAGGGTTGCTAATACTATTTTTCGATTGAATGCTCCATTTACGAAATATTAAACTTTAAAGTGCACATTTTTGTTCCAGTAGGGCGTCCTCCCCCCCCCCTCTAAAAACTAAACTGCTGGCTTAAAAAATCTGGAAAAATTCGAAATAATAGTGCATCTCATGAACTTTAAAGGAAAATTATAGCGGTTAAGATAACTTTATTAGCTTAGCAGTAATTGTCGTTGAACTTGGGTGTTGGATAATTTTGTACCAAATACAAAATCCTTAGAATAAATACTTTAAAGTGACAAAGACGAAGTACCTAGTTGCTTGTTTATAACGGGTAAAGACTTGCATTGAATAATGGGCTACTACGGAACCCTACGCTGCACGTGGCCCGACACGCGCTTGGCCGGTTATTTATTTTGTAAACGATCATAGCCTGCACTAGCGCGTCTTATCACTACTAACTTTGTTAATTCTATGCTAGGTAGACTGAAGAAACCTAAACAAGACTAGACGGTTTCATTTAATATTTTTGTTATTATGAACAACAAGACCGTTGTCTGATGACGTTCAAGTATAACTGATACACGCAAAACTTAGGGTTAGGATTCCGTTGGTACACTTTGGGTACGGAACCCTAACAATGTATGACAAACACTGGGGACTATATCTAATATTATTTTCTTCGCAATTCCACTTCTATTTCTTCCACTGTTTTCCCCCTGGTTTCCGGCAGAGCAAGCGCGGCAACAAGTGCGCCGAGCATGTTCACGGCGGCGAAACTGAAGAACGCTCCATAGGGTCCGATGATTGACGAGAGGCTTCCGAAGGCGATCAGCTGGATGAATGACATCAGCCAACAGAATGTCACTATGGCACCCATGGCTTTAGCTCGGATCTGGAAAGATATGTTTCCCTTGTATTATTTCTTTAAGATAAGATTTTTTTGTTTTACAGTCACCAGACCATGGATGATAGAGTGATCGTGCCTCATTTCTTTAAAATTTGAACGAGGTATCACTTAAAATTAGAGATTTAGGAGTTTCAATCGGCGCCACCTAGGTAGGTACCATACAAAGGTTGTCTGGTAGAGATCGCTAATAGCGATAAGACCGCCCGATGTAATACCACATAGACTTAATTTTTTATTTGTGTAATAGATATGTACCTAATTGGTTTGCAATAAAGAGTTTTTGTATTGTATTGTACCAGATGGTGCCGATTGAATCCTATCCCAGCCTCTCTTCAGACGCCCTCAACAAATCACCCTCTTCGGAAGACAGGTTGGGTGAGACTTTTTATGTCATATAAATTTGACAAATAACTAAGCGAGTTTGATGGGAAATGGTACCCGCCTACCATTGTTTTGTGCTTCCCGCCGCATAAGAATAAATGTAATACTAGGCATTGCCGGCGCGTTATCTACGAGTACCTTTATGTATGCTAAAACTATGAATTCTTAATGCGTATTTCTACCATAGTCTACTATCTATCAAGTCAGTACATTCCATCTTAGACCGTTTCTTCCTATTCTATCATGTGGCCAACAATCAATCATTCACCAACAAAATTGTACCTAAAATGGATCATTGTGGAGATTACCTGAAAGTTAAACATCTCTGACATCATAATATAAGGCATCGGTGAGACTCCTGCAGAGAACGAGCTGAGAGACATGATGATGGCCAGCACCGGCAACCACACTGGTGCGCTGCTGCCCTGGTCCAGCAACAGCTGTGTCGTGGCCAGGATGACCAGGGCTATTGTGGATACTAGGAATGTTGTTGACAGGATTACCTGTAATTATTTGCAAAATATTTTTATATGAACTTAAATTGAGCTTGGATGGTATGGAGAAGAGTACTATCGACTGTGTTCATCATCATTTTTATCATCGTCATTCAATAATCTGTTTCCATACACACTTGTGCATAGGCTTATCTACCATGCACTGACGGCTTTTCAAACTCATTCTTGAACCAAATGAGACCAAATACCATGCAAACACCAAAAGAGCGTCTGTGAATATTTCTTCGATCCACAGAAAGAAAATACCCGAGGATCATGACAGCAAGGAAACTCAGAGCCTGCAGTTCTAAACCGAAGGTCACTCCAACCAGATCAAGACTACGTAGTATTATTATCTTTTCTATGTCAAGACAGGAAGTTACGATGGCAAATTAATAAATTTACAAACACATAGAAATATCTCAAAGGAAGGAAGCTGGTTCTTTTGCTCTGCATATGAGTATGTACAGCAGAAGATGGAAAAGAGCTGATTATATAATGATGATGATGACATGTTGACATTATTGTAATTAACTAGGAATGCAGAGCTCTGAAGAGCTATCATCGTTAGCAGTATAGTTTACTTACATACCTTTCTGCCAATCCTTTCCATGCAGCACATAGAGACAAAAGACCCGAGAATCATGACAGCAGGGAAGCTCAGAGCTTGCAGTTCTGGACTGAAGGTTACACCTGATGAGGACAGGATGGTGGACGCGTAGGTCAAGATGGCGAGGTTTCCGTTGCTGGCCCCAATAGACGTTACTGTTATCATGAGGAAGAACGCGCGTCGCCACGCTCTGTTCTTCACTGTCAAGAAGTAAAGGATTCAATTAGTTTTCGCATCATCGAGTTGTATTTTTAATCTACTTCAAAAAAGGGAGGATGTTCTTAATTCGTCGGTTCTTTTATGTATGTTCACCGATTACTCAAACGCCTTAGAAAATTATATTTCTGTTTGTAGGTAAGTGTATATACTTTTCATGTAGTCTCGTTTAAATTTTATCGAGATCTGATGAGTATCTCCAGAGATATTGAGATAAACACCTCCAACTTGCTACTAATAATTACCTACATACATAAATTCACTCGAAAAACATATCCCTCCTTCTGGCGCAGTCGGGTAAAAAACAAGACTAGGTATAATTTTTCGCGGCGCTGTACTTCGCCAAATATTCCAAAAACAGCCAAATGCCCTTCTCGTCCAAAACGTTTCCAGATTTGTTTCTGCAACGACATTGCAATTTTTCAATATTATGGCGTATTATTATATTATAAATACAATTTATAAGTAGATAAGTAGTTAGACCACTGTTTTACAATCCATGTAAAACAGTGGTTAGACAATTGATTGTTATAACACCTAAATACCGACTTCCATGCCATGCGAGTCAGTTTTAGTTACAAGTTTGAGACGTTTATCGACATATCTCTGAAAATACTTCACATCTCGATGAAATTACAATGGCATCACCCTTGGGATATCTCCTTTCCAACAAAAAAGGAATCATAGTTATAAAGCTATGTCGTTGCAAGAGACGACAACAACGTCGTCTCGTGACCACGATCAATGCAACTTGGTCGAAACGTCGAGTTAAATAAAAATTTATGTTTTAGGCGCGATAATCCCGTATTTTAATATTTATAACTATGTGTTTAAATCGCGAAAGTTTAAAAAAATAATCATCAAAATCGGTTCATAAACAACGAAGTTATCCGCGAACACACATAAAACAAAAATCATCATCATTATCAGTCCACTGCTGGACGTAGGCCTCCCCCAAGTCACGCCACTGAGCCCGGTCGTCGGCTCTTTATTTCCAGTCACTGCCCACCGCTTTGCGAATGTCGTCGCTCCACCTAGACTTTAGACTGCGACTTTAAACTGGTGGACTAGTCGAACCGTGAGTGTCCACATCTCGGCTCCGTATGTCATGACAGGTAGGACGCACTGATTAAAGACTTTTGTCTTTAGGCACTGTGGTATAGGCGACGAGAAGACTCGACGGAGTTTCCCAAATGCTGCCCAGCCCAGCTGAATTCTTCTCTGGATTTCCTTCTCGAAGTTGTGTTTGCCTAGTTGGAGCGTTTGCCCTAGCTAAACATACTGCGTGACAACTTCGAGTGAGATTCCATCTACGGCAATCGGTTCCGGAACAACGTGCTCGTTGTACATGACATTGGTTTTATCCAAATTCATCCGGAGACAGATTCGACGAGAAGAATCAGCTAGGTCATTCAACATTCTTTGTAGGTCCTGCAGCGTCTCTGCCATAATGACGATGTCATCTGCGAATCGTAAGTGTGAGATGTACTTGCCGTTAATGTTGATGCCATTGATTTAAAAAAATATGTTTATTGTTGGTATAAAAAAAAATATCCGGTGGAAGTTAGTTAAGCCGGTTAAAATCTAAGAATAAAAAACAAAAAAACGGTCGAAATAACACGTTTCTTACGAACGCTGCTCAATTGAAAATAGATAGAAGAATATTTTGTATGGAACAGTTGTACAACTTAATAAGACCTACAAAAAAGTCCGCGACAGCATATGTTTATCTCTTAAGGTTGACTCACAGTAACCATTTTAATCTTTATTTTTTTGTTAAAAAATATTACATAACTTCCAGAGCTATTTTCAAGTATATAGTATGAATCCTTATCCATATAATTACGTTAATTAGCTTGGCCAAATATTATAGATTAAAATTGTCCTTTACAGTATATAATTCTAATGAAAACTCTAGAAGATATCACGGATTTCACATACACGCATCGCAAAATTAATAAAATATTTGCAGTTAAACCACAGAATAGGTCATGGTTACTAAGAAAATATTATTATAAGCTTAGCTTTTCTGTAGATTCCCACCGATTGCAATCAATTTGAAGTCAATATAGTATAATAATATGTTCTACTGTATAAAATAATAATGATCTATATATATAATCTAATATTTTAAACCACCCCGACTGATCTATGTATAATCTTTTCATTAAAAGCATTCCAATGACTCTAAACACGACATTTAAAATCTGCTAGGCTATTCTGTAAGCTATCTCGACAGCGGAATCCGCGGTGAGATTCAAATTACGTATTACGAAATTCAACCGTATACCAACGTAATACGATTGAATTTCGTAGTACGAAATTTGAATCTCACCGCGGATTCCGCTATCGAGATAGCTTACAGAATAGCCTAGCTGAGCTGTAAGTTGGTGAGGATTTGAGTATTCAGTAGAGTCCAGGAGATGTCCCAGCATCAGGTCAATGCTTCCATGTTCTTACAATATCGTTGAAGAAGAAGATTTTCGAATTGATCAGACCTATGAAAGTTGATTAAAGCTTATACTTTTATAACGATTGAACGAATTTTCATGAATCAAAGCTAAGAACACTCTCGATGAAGACATCTATAAAAAAAAACTATCAATAGTAACATCAAAATCGGTTCAACCGGTTGGGTGCTAAGATGCTACAGACAGACACACAGATACAAACGTTAAACGTATAATACCCCTACTTTTTGCGTCGGGGAACGCCGTAAGGTTACGGCGGCAGATGTTCTCCTTGGTGGTAAGCTACTTTTCAACCGACTTCCAAAAAGAAGGAAGTTCTCAATTCGTCTGTATGTTACTTTTTTAACCGACTTCAAAAAAAGGAGGAGGTTTCTCAATTCGACCGTATTTTTTTTTTCTTTCTTTCTCTTGGTGTGTATGTTACGCGATTACTCCGTCAATTGTGAACCGGTTCGAATGATTATTTTTGTAATCGGTAGGGTACGTTTCCGAGGTGGTCCCATTGTAATTTCATTGAGATGTGACAAGTATCTTCAGAGATATGACGATAAACGTCTCAACCTTGCTACTGAAATTGACTCGCGGGGCATTGAAGTCAGTTATTGGTAGATTTGATGATCCCACGAAAACCCATGATTCATGAATGCACATAAAACTTTCATTGGTAGGTATATAGCTAGGATTAGAACCAACGACCCACGGGTCAAAATCAGGGTAACTATCCTTTACGCCAAAGGGCCGTCCAATATCACTACGTAAGTATTATAAAACAATGTCCATCACTGCGTCTGTCTGTCTGTTCGCAACAATCTCAATAGCTTCTGAACGGATTATCATGCGGTTTTCACCAATAGCGAGAGTGTTTATGAGGAAGGTTTAGGTGCATAATTCGTTAAGGTTTTGTGTAAATTGGTTGACATACTGACAAACTGATGCAAATTTTGTAGGTATATATGTTCTACCCGTGCGAAGCCGGGGCGGGCTGCTAGTAATTAATAAATTACCGTGTCCACATAGTAATTAATAGTGCCATGTCCAAGGTATTAATCACATGAGTAACCGTTTCTTTACTCATGTGGTATTATTATAGTATACAACCTACTCGTCACGTCATGATCGCCTAGTACTAAATAGCAATTGCCGTGGAATAGTGATATAAACTCAAAATGAACGTAAGGGTCAGCTCAGACCGTGACGCGACGCGACGCGGCGGGGCTCGCACTTATTAAGAGAGTGATACATAAGATAACTTCATTTACTACACAAATACACATGATGATACACATTGCATTGAGATCACTTCGTGGCGCAGCGCGGCGTCGGGCTGCACCGCGCGGCTTCTTGCTGCGCCGCGCTGCGCCACACGAAACTAAAAGAATCGTCACGTCGCGGCGCTTCGCGTTGCGGTATGAACTGACCCTTAACGCGCGCGCCGGTACTGTGCGCGGGCAGTCGATATTTTTTTACTAATGTATTTCTTTAAGTTCATGTTAGCTTAGTACAATGAAGCAAATTCTGTGAAATAATGACACAACTAGAAATGTTGTGAACGTGGACGCTGTGTCTGTGGGGGTAGCTCGTAAACAGAGAAAAGAAGGTAGCTGCAGCGGCCGTGGCCAGACTCCAGTAGGGCTAGCATGGCAAGGGGACTATTTTAATACGCTTTTATTAGCTTCAGACGTATGTATGTTTGTATGTTAGTATGTAACGGAATCTTTGAACATGATTTTAACCCCCTTCAAAACGTCGGATTAACTCGAAATTTGGCATACTTATTAAGGACCGATGACAATAAATAATAAAAAAAAAAAAAAAAAAAAATAAATAAAAACAAAAAAAAATCGACTAAAAAATGAAAAATAAATACATAATAGTTTAAAAAAACTAAAAAAATACGCTTTTATAGAAAATCCAACTAAAAAATAGAAAATAAATTTTAATAAATTTGAATTAAAAATAGTGTAAGAAAAAATGATTTTATTGTAAAAAAAAGCGTGGGGTGCTTTTCAGGATATTATCAAAATAACCCTTCTAGTCATATCTGTTCATAAAATATTTGGAACTATTGATACCATGCACCCCACGCTTTTTTTTACAATAGAATCATTTTTTCTAACACTATTTTTAATTCAAATTTATTAAAATTTATTTTCTATTTTTTGGTTGGATTTTCTATAAAAGCGTATTTTTTTAGTTTTTTTAAACTATTATTTATTGTCTTTCTGCCTATCCGTGTTTTGTTTGGTGGAGAAGGCAAATTATAAGTAAAGTTTTTCGACAATTATAAATGCCCGCTGACTTTTAATCAATTATTTTTTTTACCTTTTTAATACGAAACAAAATCAAAACTCGGGGTTAAACTTCACCAAGCGTTTAAATTGTTGTGTTGATCTCCTGTCAGTGGCGAAGAACAGAGAAATAATTTTGTCTTTCCCCCGGGGATAAGACCATGCCTAGCCCTGCAGAGCCATCGAAATATGGACTTATTTTGTGCCATGTTGTAATGTAACACTATTAACTTATGTTTGCCTATTACTACGAAGCAATTTTCCGTGCAATAGTGACACAACTCCAAAAATGTAAGCGCGGTGGACTCTATGCGGTGGACTGACGACGTGATTACGGTACCCATTCTGTAAACCGCTGCATGATTTTTATACAAAAATAAAATAATAAAATATTAAGGCGGCTCCGAACATGAAATTGACACAATTTTTTTTTCATCAAACTTATAGGTACGTGCGGGGTGTCTATAAATAGGTCTTTAAAAATTACATTCAGGTTCCTAAAACTATTTTCACTCAAAGTCAATCGTTTGAAAGATAGACACTTCTAAAGTGGTAAAAAGTGTGTCTCTCCCACGCCCTCTAAATTTTAAAATAAAGGAGTAAACATTTAAAAAAATAAAATATACATGCTGTAGATCTTCAAATCTTAACACTTTCAACGAAAATTGGTTTGAACGAGATATAGTAAGCAGATTTTGAGATATAGCACACTTTCAAAATCGCAAATATAATTTTTACCATTGCCACTCGAAAAAGAGCACTTTATTCATCGACAGCAGTGAATAAAGCGTTCTTTTACTCACTCGGTGAATAAAAACATTTTGAATTAGGAACAAGCACGAAATACGAATTATGCACAAATAAAACCGGCAAAGTCGACTTGTTGTCGTAAAGTTGGACTCGCCCACCGAGGCTTCCGTACCAACGTTGGTAGGTACCAATTAAGCTAGACCTCTAAATTGTATGAGCGCTCATATAACTCAGAGGCCTATCTTAATTGGTAGACTCTATGTATGTATGGGGACCCTTGAAATTTTAACTTTTTTTATTTTTTGGAATTTTTCCTTTGCTTGTGTTGTAAGACCTTGCTTGTGACCATAATTGACAATTCTAGGTCGACCGGAAGTACCCTATAGGTTTTGGGTCGAAAACCTATAGGGTACTTCCCATTGACCTAGAATCCTAAAAATCCTAAATTCCTGAAAATTAAGGCACATTTTGGTACTTACAAGTTTTCGCGAAAATCTAAATTTGCCCATATCTTTTTATCGTGCTGGCTCAGGACCTTGATTTTTATACACCTTATAGGGACTATAGATTTCAGTATCTGGTATACATTTCAACTTGCTAGGTCCACCCGTTCCTGAGAAAATTGGTGGTGACACACGGACAGATAGACGGACAGACAGACACAGACAGACGGACAAGAAAGTGATCTTATAAGGGTTCCTTTTTTTACCTTTTGAGGTACGGAACCCTAAAAATAAATTAATCTTGCTGAAAGTGCCTACTGGCTGGCTGAATGGAGGTAAACGATAGAAGCTATATAATTAAAAATAAATATCCCGCCAATTTTGGTTAAATTCTTTTTTTGTTTTCATTATGACTCCACACGATTAGTGTATTCAGCCAGATTCGAGTATCATAATTGTTCAAGTTTTTGTAAATTCATGTCATAATGTTGAGTCAAAGTCACATTTCTGTGTTGTGAGTTCTAAGTCAAGTTGAAGTCACAGTCTAGTCCAAGCCTTAGTAAAGATGTGAACTTTACTGGGTGAGAACACAAATAGCGTGTTTTTCAACATTGTGCTGTTTCCCTACTCGCACACATTCACCTGTACGAAATGGTTAATAATCCACATTTATTACACATTACTAATATAACATGATATACAACTATTTATTTTCTCACAGTCAATGGTAAAAAGAAGTTTACACGACTTGTAAATAAAAAATGTAATCTCGGTTCTTGTATCCCTCGCTCCGCTCTGGATTCTAATCTAGAATCCTTCGCTGCTCTCGAGATCCAACTTAGTCCCTCGAACCAAATTGCCTTTTTATTCACTTGTTGTATAATCTACTATTGTTTTTCATACAAACATTATGAAAAAGAAAAACAAAGTAGAATTTTTGCTCGCAAATAATGATCGTTATAAAATACTGTACTGTGTTACGGAGCCCTACAAGTGCGTGTCCTACTTGCACTTGGCCAGTTTATTTTTATTTATTCTGTGGCATTATTAAGGTGAAACTTTTATTACATCGCCTCAATTTTTTTCGTCCATCCATCGTATGTCGTACAGCAGGTGCGTTAGCTTAATTGGTGGATATTATGATGTATCACCGTGGATGGAGTTTCCCTCTACGTTAATGACATTTAGTTCTATCTATAGCTGTGGTTGGCGGACGCTTCCTCAGTCCGCAGCCATATTCGTATGCATGCTCATGTCATTTCAACTGCTGTCATCTGCAAAATTTGCTGTAATGTCTTTGTCATCTTTGAGTATTCAATCTGAATACTCAAAGGCTGTCATAGTAGCTAGCTGTCATAGCACTTGATAGCAGTAGCCACATAGTAGCACAGTTTTACAATCCATATGTAAAACTGTGGCGTCGGAGTTTTGACTGGAACGTGAAAAAATGTGTGTGCTCTCATAATGAGAGCCTATCTAACCTATGTGATCCCACTGCTGGGCTCGCCCATTTTTTCCAGCTATCCCTATCCAACGCGGTTTGTGGCCAGTCATTGTGAAAACAATCCAAATCGTCTCGCCACCGATTTTTGGCAGTTTTTGGGCCTCGTTGACAGCCGTCTTCAGGCACCCACTGCGTGACAATTTTGGCCCACTTGTCGGGATACATTGGACAAGTATGACCCACCCAGTCGCATATCAGCCTGGCAGTCCTGTCACCCACGTCATCTATGCCGGTTCTTGAGCGCACACCGCTAAGTACCATGTTTGGGCACCGTAGGTTAGGATGTGCAAGCAAAATACAAGTGTCGATAAGTTGCTGTTTCAGTAACACCGGAAGTTCTCCCTTCATTAGTTCCTTCATGGACCAGTAGCTCCTCCAGGCATTTTCGACTCGGCGTTCGATTTATTTTTCTCGCCGGTTTTTGAAGGAAACTATCTGGTATATTCATCGACATAATGTAAGTTTTGTCCATAAACCTCGACCCTACGTTTCGTGCTATTGGTCATGATATTGGTTTTTGTACGAAATAAAAACTTACAGAATTTTAAAACTTGACAATGGCTAAATACACTAATCGTGTGGAGCTATAATGATATTTTAACAAAAAGATAATGTAACTACAACATATTCGATATGATCGCCTAGTACTGAGGAGCAATTTTCCGTGGAATAGTGGTGACATAACTCAAAATAAGCGTGAGTAGAGAGAGAGTACCACTCGCCTGGGCTGTCGCGGGCAGATCATCTTTTTAGGGTCCCGTAGCCGAATGATAAAAACTGAAACTTTATAGATTCGTCATGTCAGTGTCTGTTTGTCCGTCCGTATATTCACAGCCATTTTATTCGGGAAACTATTGAGACTACTCAGTTGAAACTACTAAGTTTGCTAGGTGTATTTTGTGAACAGCTTTACGATTTTTTTTTAAATAAAAGAATAAGAGGGTGCGGGCCCATCCCCCCATACATATCACTGAAACTAAAAAAATGTTTTTTCATCAAACCTAAACATGCGGAGTTAATAAATAGGCCTTTAAAAGTGACCCTGAGGTTCCTAAAACCATTTTTTCAAAGTCAATCATTTGAAAATAGTCACTTCGAAAATAGTAAAATGTTCCCCCCCCCCCCCTTTTAACTTTTAAAGTAAGGGAGTGAAAAATCTAAAAAAATACATACTGTACGATCTCAATAAACACTTTCAATGACAATGGGTTTAAATTTGAAAGAAATATATAGGCAGCAGTTTTTAAGATATAGCAACCACAAATATAACTTTGTTTTTCATACAAACACTATGAAATACAAAGTTTTTTACTGGCGAAAATGATAGTTATTAAATACTCTACTGGGTTACGGAACCCTACGAGTTCGAGTCCAACTTGCACTTGGCCAGTTATTTTTAGAATTTTCTTTCTTGAAGTTCATGTCAGCTTAGTACAATGGATCAAATTCTGTGGAATAATGACACAACTTGATTGTTGTGGATGCTGGAGTGCGTTCACGTCCTACGCCCAGATTTCAACCATAAGCGCCAGCCGCGTGCGCGACCTCAGTGTCGTACTCAGTTAGCTGAGTTAACGCAACTGCGTCATTCACGACCTCGGTTGTTTCACTCCAACAAGCTGTTGCAACTTTTTAACCAAAAAATTTGATGGTTAAAAAAAGTTCTGACGTTTGTGACAGTAAATTTTGCGGGTACTTTGCTTTGTAAATTACTGTAATTTTTAAAACCGACTCGGAGTAGATTAAGTGAATGGGAAAATTGTCAAAAATTTAAAAAAAATTAACTAGAACAGCATTGCAAAATTTATCCTTCGATAAAAATTCCAATTAATCGAAGAAATAAACGAAACATTTTTAGAAATAAACCGGCCAAGTGCGTGTCCGGCCACGCGCAGTGTAGGGTTCCGTAGTAGCCTGTTATTCAATGCAAGTCTTTACCCGTTATAAACAAGGAACTAGGTACTCCGTCTTTGTCACTTTAAAGGATTTTTTCTAAGGATTTTGTATTTGGTACAAAATTCTCCAACACCCAAGTTCAACGACTTTTACTGCTAAACTAATAAAGTTATCTTAACCGCTATAGTTTTCCTTTAAAGTTCATGAAATGCGCTATTATCACGAATTTTCCCAGATTTTTCAAGCCAGCAATTTAGCTTTTAGAGGGGGGGGGACGCCCTACTGGAACAAAAATTTGCACTTTAAAGTTTAATATTTCGTAAATGGAGCATTCAATCGAAAAATGGTATTAGCAACCGTTAAATCATTTTAAAAGACCTATTCAACGATACCCCATACGATGGGGTAGACGATGAAAAAAAAAATCATCCCCACTTCTCATATAGGGGAGCTACCCTAAAAAAAAATATTTTTAAAAATTTTAGTTTAGCACTTTGTTGGCGTCATTTATTTACATACCCCCACAAAAATACAGCTTTCTAGTATTAATGGTCTCTTAGCAAAACCTTGGACAGACAGACAGACAGACGGACATGACGAAACTATAAGGGTTCCTTGTCAGGACTACGGAACCCTAAAAAAACAGGTGGGGCAGTCTTTGGGGAATGCCGATAGAAGTTAAAACTAAGTAACTTGTGAATTGTATCGATGATATACACAGTATATATATAGCTTCATAGGAAGCGTGCGGTGACTTTGACGCGAGTTTCACTCTTTTTGTTCACCCAAAAAGTGCTCAACGCTCCTAAAGAAGTTTTCACTTAAAAAAAAAAGAAATGCATCAAACCTCAAAATTTGCGTCAGCGCGCAATGTCAAAGCCACAATTTGAGTGAAAAATTCCCGTGGTCCGTACCTTCGAGTGAGTTGCAAAACAACCAAACAACTGAAGAGGATGTAAACACAACACAACCCTGTGGTGGCTGGTGGGCGTGTGGCCGTGGCCAGACAGAACTATCGAAATATACTTTGGATTATATTATCTTTTCTATGACTTTGGCTAACGTAGACAGAGAATAGAAGTTTTTATCCCTCTACGTTGGCTACCAACAGTACCAACATATTACGTCTATGCTACCTACAAAATCTACTATTATTTACTCTGTGCCATGTTGTAGCACTACTAACTTATGTTCGCCTATTACAACGGAACAATTTTCCGTGGAATAGTGACACAACTCCAAAAATGTAGCGGTTATGGTAGCGGTGAGCGGTGACTGCACAGATATCATACATACAAATAAATATCTGTAGGTGACTTTCTTTACTCATGTGGACTGACTGACTGACTGACGTACGTACGTGTACCCTACGTTTCATACTATTATCACAGATTATATAATAGTTACTACGTAATTATAAGTTCTATTATTTATTCTGCGTTTTTATTATTCTTAAAAGTCTGTTTCATACTCATGATCGCCTAGTACTGCGAAGCGATTTCCCGTGGAATAGTGACCCAACTCAAAATGAGACAGACGCACAAGACCAACCAACCAGTTAGTAGTGCACGGATGATCTACTAGTCTATTTCTCCGTGAGTAGCAGTATCGATACAAATACAAAGTGCAACTTTTTAGGGTTCCGTAGCCGAATGGCAAAAAACGGAACCCTTATAGATTCGTCATGTCTGTCTGTCTGTCTGTCCGTCCGTATGTCACAGCCATTTTATTCCGAAACTGTGAGGACTACAGAAGTAAAAATTGTGAGGTAGATGAACTCTATGAACCGCTTTCCGATTTTTATACAAAAATAAAAAATATAAAAGTTTAAGGGGGGGGCATGGCCATACATGGAACTGAAACGAAAAAAAAATTTTTTTCATCAAACATATACGTGTGTCTATGGAAAGGTCTTCAAAAATAACATTGAGGTTCCTAAACTAATTTTTTCTCAAAAGTCAATCATTCGAAATATAGGCGCGTCTAAAGTGGTAAAATGTGTGTCCCCCCCTCTAACTTTTGAAGTATGGGAGTGGAAAATCTAAAAAAAATATATCATGGAGATCTCAATAAAAACTAACAACGAAAATTGGTTTGAACGAAATACAGTCAGCAGTTTTAGAGATATGGCGACCATACAAACACTATGAAAAACAAAGTTAATTTTGTAGTTGCGAAAAAGTATAGTTATGGAATACTTAACTGTGTTACGGAACCCTACGAGTGCGAGTCCGACTTGCACTTGGCCAGTTTTTAGTTTGAACATACGTTACGTAGTATTATCACAGATTATATAATAGTTACTACGTAACAGATACTTCACTCCCCTACAAAGGCGCTCGACCTAGCGATGTTATTACTTCGTTCAGCGCGCGATGTACCAGCGCGCCCCGATACAGTAAAGGGTTGACTCAATAAACTAAAAAAAAGTTTACGAATTATTTTTATTTACCTCACAAAATTACATCAAAGTTCCGAACTAAGAGTCGAATTTTATGTCGGAAAAGTGAATTTTACGCCGTCTTGTCATTTTAGTATCGGTAGCAAAAAAAATGAAACATATTGAGCTTGTTTTTTGTCAAACCCGCAAAATGACTATGAAAAACTTAAATCGTTTCTAAGATAGAATACGAATGCGCAGTTATCCCGTCATTAGAATAATAATATACGTTGCGCGAGCGTGAGCAGTGACAGCCGACTGGCAGATAGTACCGGCGCAGGTGACGAAAGTTTAGGTATAAATCGCAGTAGCTATGGGCGAGTGAGGGAGGCCTGTTATTATTATCTTTTCTATGGTTTAAAGTAGCAAATGTAATGAATGAAGGCGCTCATGAAAGTAGTAGACCTAATTTGCAACCTAAGTCGACCAAAAAAACGGTCGAAAAAACACGTTTCTTACGAACGCTGCTCAATTGATAATAGATGGAAGAATATTTTCTATAGAAGAGTTGTACAACTTTATAAGACCTACAAAAAAGTCCGCGACAGCATATGTCTACACAGTAACCATTTTAATCTATATTTTTTTGTCAAAAAATATTACATAGTTTCCAAGGCCATTTTCAAATATATAGTATTAATCCTTATCCAAATAATTACGTTAAGTAGCTTGGCCACATATTATAGAATAAAATTTTCCTTTACAGTATATAATTAAAATGAAATTTCTAGAAGATATCACAGATTTCACATACACGCATCGCAAAATTATAAAATATTTGCAGTGAAACCACAGATTAGGTCATAGTTACTACTAAAAATATTGTTATAAGCTTAGCTATTCTGTAGATCTCCACCAATCACAATCAATTTGTCAAGTCAATATAGTATAATAATATGATCTATAGTAAAAAAATAATAATAATAAATATATATAATATTTTAAACCACCCCGACTGATCTATAAATAATCTTTTCATTAAAAGCATTCCAATGACTCTAAACACGACATTTAAAATCTGAGCTGTAAGTTGGTAAGGATTTGAGTATTCTGTAGAGTCCAGGAGATGTTCCAGCATCAGGTCAATGCTTCCATGTTCTTACAATAAGAAGAAGATTATCGAATTGATCAGACCTATGAAAGTTGATGTCATAGCGCAATTCACTAGAAAAAAGCTCATAGTTTTATAACGAATAAACGAATTTTCATGAATCAAAGCTAAGAACACTCTCTATGAAGACACCTATCAAACATAAAAAAAACTATCAATAATAAAATCAAAATCGGTTCATCCGGTTGGGTGCTAAAATGCTACAGACAGACACACAGATACACACGTGAAACGTATAATACCCCTACTTTTTGCGTCGGGGAACGCCGTAAGGTTACGGCGGCAGATGTTCTCCTTGGTGGTAAGCTACTTTTCAACCGACTTCCAAAAAGAAGGTTCTCAATTCGTCTGTATGTTTTTTTTTTCTTTTTTTTTGTGTGTGCATGTTACGCGATTACTCTGTCAATTGTGAACCGATTTGAATGATTCTTTTTGTAATCGGTAAAAAACGTACCCTACGTTTCCGAGGTGGTTCCATTGTAATTTCATTGAGATCTAATTAGTATCTCCAGAGATATGACTATAAACGTCTCAAACTTGCTACTGAAATTGACTCGAAAACCCATGATTCATGAATGCACATAAAACTTTCATTGGTAGGTATATAGCTAGAATTAGAACCAACGGCCGTCGGGTCAGAATCGGGGTCTTTTATCTTTTACGCCAAAGGGCCGTCCAATATCACTACGTTAGTATTATTAAACAAAGTCCATCACTGCGTCTGTCTGTCTGTTCGCAATAATCTCAATAGCTACTGAACGGATTATCATGCGGTTTTCACCAATAGCCAGAGTGTTTATGAGGAAGGTTTAGGTAATTTGATTCCACCTTCCCCATTTTATTATCAGACATCCAGAGACACTAAAAGGCGCCACCGATTTATGGTGGATATACCATCTACCCGAACGAAGCGATTTGCATCTTCGTTCAGATTGCGAACCGCCAAAGAATGGAATGCTCTGCCTGAGTCTGTGTTTCCGGCTAAATACAACATGGGGGTCTTCAAATCGCGAGTGAATAGGTATCTTTTGGGTAAGCGCGCTCCATCATCGACCGCATCATCACTTAACATCAGGTGAGATAGTGGTCAAGAGCTGCCCAGTTCTTTATTTAAAAAAAGGTGCATAATTTGTTAAGGTTTTGTGTAAATTGGTTGAAATATGACGATGATTGTTAAATATGTTAATATTTATATTCGATGCAACAAACTGATGCAAATTTTGTAGGCATGTTCTACCCGTGCGAAGCCGGGGCGGGCTGCTAGTAGGTAATAAAACGCTAAAATCACGTGAGTAGTTTACCGGTTAAATGGCAATAAAACGCTAAATAGGTTTTTGTTTTTCTTTGTATTATTTTTTTTAATAAAGCTTACTCGCAATAAAGGTTGCACATTACTAGTATTCTTGTTAACCCCTCCAACTAAGCTAAATATGCTCGTGTCTGGAGTGGGTTCACATCAATATTGCACTATGCTGAGGTGGGTCCTATTTTGCACCAAATAACATTTGTTCAATTAATATATAAGTTAGTGATTAGTTAATTGTATTTGATCCAAAATAATCATATTTTCTTTCTTTCTTTCAATGGGTGGGGATTGAACTCTCGATTGTCAGTCCGACACCTTATCCATTGGGCTATTGCCGCTTTTTGGTAGGCTTGGGCGGGGGCACACGATGCGTTGCGGCGCCGCACCGCAAAGATTTCACCGTGTCAGTGGGCACACGAGCGGTGCGGCGCCGTAACGTTGTTATGTCGCAGCGGCGCCGTAGCACCGTTGGACAGTCTGTAAATGAAAATGGATCGTAAAAGACGTCTATTATTGGCCCTACTATTACGCCACCGCCGAAATCGACGTAGAAGACGTACGACGATACTGGATCTGTCCTTTTATTGCACTAAGGAACAGTGATGGACAGTTTTTTCTCCAAGAATATAAAGAGTTGCTGTTAGACGAAAAGAAGTTTTACAATTTCTTTCGAATGAGTGTGTTAAGTTTCGAATGTTTATTGAAATCTTTAGAACCACATATACGGAAACAATACACTAACATGAGGAATCCAGTGGAGCCAATAGAAATGCTGGGCATCACTTTGAGGTAAGTAATGAAAATTATTTTTTTTTAATAATAATACTTTTTAATTTTCAAAACGATCAAAAAAGGAAATGTTAATAATCATAATCAATCTTATTAATCTTCTTAATAGTAATCTTGATAAATCTTAATTACAAATTTGCAAAATCGTACTCTACGCTGTCTTGAGTGTTTCACCTGGACCTTGACCTGGACCTGTCAATAAATTATAATCTGAGCTCAAGTCTGTTGGAGTGTATGTACTTCTGTAACTTCTTGTATGATACCCGTGTGATGAAGGCTGTTGAGACTTTTGTTCAAACCTAAATGATGATGATTGTTGGGACATTGAGCCATACCGCATTTCAGTGATAATTTGTAACACCTTGCTTTGGAAGGTGAGAGTTTGAAGGTCTGTGAAATCTTGAATTGATGGCAAAATACCCTTAAAAAATTACAAGTGGCGATCTTCGGGCTTCTTAAGGGCTTTTAATGCTTCCTTTTCGAATAATAATAATGTGAAATAAATAAAATAACGTGAAGACTTCGGTGCAATATCACTTGTAGAATCGGTGTTGGTTTCTCCAGCTACGTCTAAGCTACTGTCTGTCTCATTTTGTGCCACTTTTGTTAAAAATAAAAGTTGATTGTAAAAATGATATTTTTTCAGTTTTTTAGCGGCTGAGCCAGATTTAGAGGTTTCTTTTAACTTTTTAAAATATTTATAGAAGTTATCTTTGACACTTCTCCATTTCTTCACTATATCATTACCTAAAAATAAAATATTAACATTAAGATTACATGAGATTTTATTATTTAAATAAACGTTTTTGTTACAGGTATCTAGGAAGTGGAAATTCACTACAAGATTTGGAGTACAAATTCAAACGGGGAAAATCTACGATTAGATATATAATTAGGAGAGTTTGTCGTGCTATATGGAAAAATCTTCTTCAAGACAACATTCCCGAACTAACAACAGAAAGACTCAAAAATATTGATACTGATAATGATAATGATATTTATTGCCAAAAAGTTTTACAAAATCTTATAAACTAACGTAGGCTCAGAAAGAGCGTTAACTTGTAAGATTACATTGTGAGTATCAGTGAGCCCCAAACTAAGCACAAGGCCTGTATATTGAGGCTCGGGTGTGGTTTTACAAAAAGTTTTTGAAAATGATTTATACATGAGATATTCTGATGGCAATAATAAGTGTGTGCCTGTGTGTATGTGTGTGTTTGTGTATGGGTGTGTTTGTGTATGTGTGTGTTTGTATATGTGGTATTTGTCTATATATATATATATGTATGCGCGTGTGTGTGGTTATTGCATCTAGTTTCGATTTAAGGGCGAATTTTCCTCACTGCATCGGTGCCCTCGATGGGAAGCATATTCGCATGCGTAATCCTGCTAATAGTGGCTCGCTTTTTTTTAATTACAAAGCCTTTTTCTCTATAGTCCTTTAAGCTGTTGTGGACTCAAACTACAAATTTATTTTTATTGACATTGGCGCATACGGTAAAAAATGCGATTCAACTTTTTTTCAAAATTCAAAACTATATGAGAAACTCATTAACAATGACCTACCATTGCCTGATCCCCAGCCACTGTGTGGTTCCAATAGACGAACCCCGTATGTATTTGTGGGTGACGAAGCTTTTGGATTGAGCAACCACATTATGCGTCCATATGGAGGTAACAATCTCAATGTTAAACAAAAGATTTACAGTTATCGTCTCAGCAGAGCCAGAAGATATGTCGAATGCGCTTTTGGGATTATGGCGAATAAATGGCGCATTTTTCACAGACCGATAGACGTGTCCTATAATTTTGCTACTGACATTGTGAAGGCATGTTGTGTCCTACATAATTTTGTCGCAGATCGGGATGGTTTTCGGCAAAAGGATAAATTGGCAATAACTGATGATGAATTTCACTCATTACAACCTCAAGATGAAGAGATGACAGCAGCAAATGTCATTAGAGATGAATTTGCAAGCTATTTTATGAGCAACAGAGGGTCTCTACAATGGCAGTTGCAAGCTATTTTATGAGCAACAGAGGGTCTCTACAATGGCAGTTGCAAGCTATTTTATGAGCAACAGAGGGTCTCTACAATGGCAGTTGCAAGCTATTTTATGAGCAACAGAGGGTCTCTACAATGGCAGTTGCAAGCTATTTTATGAGCAACAGAGGGTCTCTACAATGGCAGTTGCAAGCTATTTTATGAGCAACAGAGGGTCTCTACAATGGCAGTTGCAAGCTATTTTATGAGCAACAGAGGGTCTCTACAATGGCAGTTGCAAGCTATTTTATGAGCAACAGAGGGTCTCTACAATGGCAGTTACAGAAGTTTTGATCATCATAAAAACATTAAATAATTACTTACCTATCTGGTTCTTTATATCAGGAGCTAAATTATCATAGTCTGGAAATAAAATTTTGGCAATTTGCTCCCATGCTTTTATTTTCATTGTTTTATTTTTAAAGTCTTCATTGGACTTATCCCAAAGGTTTTCCCGTTCTTGGACTAATGTAATTAGGTAGTCTATATCAATAACATCTAGGTTGGCACTCATTTTTAACCGACTTCAAAAAAAGGAGGAGGTTTCTCAATTCGACCGTTTTTTTTTTTTTTTGTTTATGTTTGTTCGCGGATAACTTCGTCGTTTATGAACCGATTTCGATTATTCTTTTTTTGTTCGAAAGGAGATATCCCAAGTGTGGTACCATGGTAATTTTATCGAGGTATGATAAGTATCTCCAGAGATATTGAGGTAAACATCTCAAAATTGGTACTGAAAATGAATAGCGCGGCATTGAAGTCGGTTGTTTTTTAGTTTTTAAACGATATTATTTAAAACCTCAATCACAATAAACAAAAATACTTAGAAAAAAAATCGAAACGAGCGAGCGTGTGTCCTTCCTTGTGACGCAAAACAACTGAGCGGTGCCGCTCCGACGTCGCCCCTCCCCGCCTCGTCTTGGTGGTTGCAAGTCTGGTGCGGCGCCGGAGCGCATCGTGTGACATGCCACAGATATTTCTATGTAAGACGACGCAGCGACACCGCTCCGGCGCCGCACCGCCGCCGCAACGCATCGTGTGCCCCCGGCCTTTATTAAAAAAATCTGTTGACAGGTGCTTTATCATCTTCAGCCTATGTGAGTCCACTGCTGGACATAGGCCTAACTGAGCACGATTTTCATTAAGGTCCTGCCAGCCACCTTGCGAAGATCATCGCTCCACCTAGTCTGAGGACGTCCTACGCTTGTTGATACGCGGACTCCACTCAAGAACTCGTTTACTCCAACGGTTGTCGGCTCTTCGGCTGATATGTCCAGCCCACTGCCACTTCAGTTTGCTAATCCGCCGAGCTACATCGATGACTTTGGTTATCTGTCGAATCATCTCGGTCTTGGATTTGATCTTTCAGCACTTGCTATTAAATAAGTATGTATATGTAAAAGGTACTCACAAATTGTGATAAAAGAGATCTTTGGTAGGGACTCGTAATAGTGGTCATCGTTGCTCATATAGTGGACTTCACTTAAAACTGATTTGTCTGTAACGTCCAAACCTCGTAGAAATGCTACCGTCGTTGTTGCGTCCTGAAACGATGCAAGATGGTCAATTAATACGTTTTCACTTTCAGTTATTTGCGAGGTCTGGTTCACCTGGCAGAAGGATGTAGGTACAACTAGCCAATTAAATTCGACAATAGAAATCAACACCAACATTATAAATGCGATAGTCAGTTCGTATATTTGTTTGTTTGTGACTTTAGCTGAAATTTTGCACAGGGAGGGATAGCCAGTATTATGGAGTAGGCTATACGATACTTTTCAATGCGAGCGAAGCCGCGGGGCACAGCTAGTCTATAGATAGTATATAGATAAGTATAAAATCGCAAGTCTTGATTGACTCAATGATTTATCTACGCTCAGCTCAAAGTCAAATCGCTGGTCCTAGAGACATGAAGTTTGGAGGGTGTGTTCTGCATCCACCAAGGAAGAGTTTTTTGAAATTCTACCCCTAAGAGAATAAATTGAGCGGTTGAGTTTTTTGTAAAACTATTTCTCTGGGTCTATGGATCTGAAAATTGGTACACATACTCTTCGCTATTATTTTTGAGACACATGTATTTAATTTTTTAGGGTTCCGTAGCCGAATGGCAAATTACGGAACCCTTATAGATTCGCCATGTCTGTCTGTCTATCTGTCTGTCTGTCTGTCTGTCCGTCCGTCCGTATGTCACAGCCATTTTATTCCGAAACTGTTAGGACTACAGAATTGAAACTGAGTAGGTAGATGTATTCTGTGAACCGCTTTCCGATTTTTATACAATGATAAAAAATATGAAAGTTTAAGGGGAGGGCATTCAATACATGGAAATGAAACAAAAAAAAATTTTTTTCATCAAACCTATACGTGTCTATGAATAGGTCTTTAAAAATGACATTGAGGTTTCTAAAATCATTTTTTCTCAAAGTCAATCATTTAAAAGATAGACGCGTCTAAAGTGGTAAAATGTGTGTCCCCCCCCCCCCTAACTTCTAAAGTAAGGGAGTGAAAAATCTAGAAAAAATATATTCTGTAGATCTCAATAAAAACTTTCAACGAAAATTGGTTTGAACGAGATTCATTCTGCAGTTGTTGAGATATGGCGACCGCAAGTATAACTTTGTTTTTCATACAAACACTACGAAAAACAAAGTTATTTTTGTAGTTGCGAAAAATCATATACATAGAATACTCTACTGTGTTACGGAACCCTACGAGTGCGAGTCCGACTTGCACTTGGCCAGTTTTTTTCCAAAATCATCCCACACCCGTTTATCTGACTAACTGACTGCTCTGATTGATATTATCAAAGTACAGCCTTGTACTATTCATTACTAGCTGTGCCCGCGACTTCGTGCGCGTGGAATAGTGTCTTTGGGTAGCATTAACTAATAAGACACATACGTATCCCAGCTGACCGCACCCTACCACGCCATGCTAACACCCTTGCAACCCTCTTTTCGCATTAAAAAGTAGCCTATGTCCTTTCTCAGGCTCTAGACTATCTGTGTACCAAATTTCTTTTAAATCGGTTCAGTGGTTTTGGCGTGAAAGTGAGACAGACAGACAGACAGAGTTACTTTCGCATTTAAAATATTAGTAAGGATTCTGTGGTACAGCCTAAACCGATAGTCCTAGAAACATGAAATTTAGATTGTGTGTTGGAACTTCGTCCATAGGGCATTGTTTCGGAATTAGGATAATTATGGTATGTTTGTTTGTGTTGTTTATTCAATTGAGACGGAGTAAGAGTGCTTGTGTTAGTTTTTGATGAAAAATATGTCAAAAGTTTCCTGCAGCTGCGAATCCGCGAAATATGAATATTAAAGTAATTAATAACAATAAAAAATAATGTCAGGTAGGTGAGTAACCTTTTACTATAACTTTTAACTTCAAAAACCCTTTGCACGCACAAATTTTCTGAGAGGCCCAAGCTTCATTTTTAGGGTTCCGTACCCAAAGGGTAAAACGGGACCCTATTTCTAAGACTCCGCTGTCCGTCTGTCTGTCTGTCTGTCTGTCTGTCTGTATGTATGTCTGTCTGTCTGTCTGTCCGTCTGTCACCAGGCTGTATCTCATGAACCGTGATAGTTAGACAGTTGAAATTTTCACAGATGATGTATTTCTGTTGCCACTATAACAACAAATACTAAAAACAGAGTAAAGTAAAAAAAACACGTTATGGGGTCCCCATACAAGAAATGTGCTTTTTTCGGCATTTCACGCCATCTATGAACGCTTAGTTAGGTAAACGTCCCATAGATGGCGTTACATTGAAATGTCGATCCCTCCTTTGTTAGACGTTAGATGGCGTTATAAGAAATAAAATGTTTATTAATTATTTTTTGCTGGCGAAAAATGATAGTGGTATTTTTTGGCCGATCTTATAAAATACTGTAGTGTGGTACGGAACCCTACTAGTGCGAGTCCGACTTGCACATGGCCAGTTTATTCATTTTGTTGCTACGTTTCACAGCTGGTTGTTAACTTGATTACTGTTCACAATCAGATATTAAATCGGCGAATTTGCCCCAAATTTTAGCTTAAGCTAGGTACTTGTTCATAGAGAGCTATAAGCAATATTTACAGTGTGCCCTCAGATCAGTAGCGCATACCATACTGTGCACAGCAAGCACACAAAGCACTATTGGTGCGACGACCTTTACTCACAATAATTTTGCCTTCTTTCACCAGGAACGCAGGAGACTCAGGAGCTTTCATCATCAGCAGCACAGTGAAGATAGGTATACCGAGCACCGTCCACAACACTGTATTGTACTCCAAATAAGATCCCATAGCGTACATTGTTAGGATGCCAATATTTTGCATCATGATAAGAAGAGACCCTAACAGTCCTCTGACGTGGTCTTGGCTGATCTCCTTCACATACATTGGGATGAGGTTAAAACACCCACCGGCTGGGATACCGCAGCAAATTCTAGCAGTTATTAAGCCCGTTGTGCTCGTCGTAAATATTTTTATGATCCAGCATAACTGAAAGGCGGAACAGTTAATCAATGGTCGCACAAAAGGAATCAATCATTTCGCTTTAGGTACGTAGTTCTATTAAGTATTCTGTGCTTTAACTTGACACCTAGACCTTTCGAGATCGACTTCATAACAATTGCTATGAAGTCGATGATTTTCGATAACGACCAAGCGAGCAGGCAGCCAAATACGATTGCGTTTCCAAAATAAAAAGTCCACCACAATCCGAAAACACCAAACAAAACGCAGGCAAGCAAAGATTTTTACACAACTCGCATCGCGTTCTTGTCATATTAGAAACGTCGCATTTAGCATTCGAGTACTAAGGAAACATAAAGCAGTAGGTACCGCTTGAGGCACAGCAATAGCGATAACACCGACTCGCCGCCCATACGTATCCGCTATGTACGCATAGATAGGCACGCCGAATACGGCCGATAAGCACATTGTACTCGCGACCCATGATAGCTCGCTGTCGGATATTCTGCCCACTGGCGATAATTCTGATTGCAACACTTTCGTCATGGGTGATATCCAGCCGCTCTGCAATCCGTAGGTCAGCAGCGTTGAGTTAGCTGGAAAAATACTCTTCGGTTACTATGACGGCCTAGTACAATTATGTTTTACTTTAGTTAGGTATTTTATTTGATTATGTTTATTTTATTGAAATCTATAAAAAATAAATAAAAAATACAAACAATTTATTTATTTCTTTACGTACCTAGTATTGCTACAATCCATTGGACGTATGTATGGCCTTTTAATTCTTGTTTAGGAAGCATAGTTTTTTTTATATATTCGTAATTCGATATTAAAAATAATACTAATTATGTACAAGTAAAAAATAAATGCAATAGGTACTTGAGATATTAAGTTATTTGTGTTAATTTATTATTAAATTATTATTATCATTTTTGTAAAGTAAGATGTGCAGTAGTGCACTGTTGTCACACTAATAAACATTATCATTGCTTTTATAATTACTGAGTAAGGAGAATGCATCTCTTGTCAGGGTTATCAAAAACATTATTTTATAAATTGTCCATGAACTTTCTCTAATTTCCTCGTGCCCTGATTTAGTTAGATTTAGATGAGGCCCAGTGGCGTAGTTGGATAATGGATAAAATGGCTTTGAACAGTGGTATCAGAATCAGAATCAGTTTATTTGTCACAATATAAGTGATAACAATGGCACAGATGTTATTGCTCATACAAATTAAGTGAGATAACTATTCCAAACTCCAATAAAACATATAAGTGATATATATATATATATTCGTAATCACCATTAAACTTTCTTTATTTTGTTACCACACTCGATTATTATTAGTATTTGAAAACATTCATATTTTGTTAGTGTTATTGTTTTGCTAATCCCAATTTGCAAATTAGCCACAAAAGACTAGTTTGATACAAAAGACTTCAACGCGTTACTAGTTTTTCCTTCCGAATAGTCGAACCTTTGCTAATCCCAATTTGCAAGTTTGCGATACAATACACACAAAAAAAAACATACAGACGAATTGAGAACCTCCTCCTTTTTTGTGAAGTCGGTTAAAAAGACCAACGCGTGACTTGTTTTTCCTTTCGAATAGTCGAACTGCAATGTTCATCTCGTTATTTTGAGATTACTTTATGGCGCCAAAATCCTTTATTTTGGTTATTTTTATATAAAATTTTGATATACCTACCCACTACCCAGTGTTACTCTCACGGCTAAGACGTATCTATTGACACCACTCACATAAAAATACGACAAGCCGTTTAGGCTCTAGGGCGTGCCAAAGAAATATACATACATACTTACATACACTCGAATAACATAACCCTCCTTCTTTCGCAGTCGGGTAAAAATATTAGAACGTCCATCAAATTGCTCTGTGTTTTAGAAAAATTGAAAAAAATCTTAAATTTTCTTAGCCATTTTTGCTAAAGCTTATCATATTATTATGGTACACTGCTTTCTAGCTTTAGCAAAGATGGCTAATAAAAATTCATCACAAATTCATCAACATTCATATTTCATATGCCATGAATGAAGTCTGCAAATCTCAAGTAGGACTAATCTGTAAGCTAGTTGACGCATCTCGCTAGCGGAATCCGCGGTGACTTGTGACGGTGGTTTCGTAGTACGAAATTCAAATCGTAATACGATTGCAATACGGTTGAATTTTCGCCGTTTAAAAGTATACTTAGATCCAATGCAGTGTATTACCTATCTCGCGCAAAATTTCCAGCTCAGGCCACATCGTGAAGAGGTAACAAGATCACCGCTTGCGAGATGCGTAAACGAGCTTAAGGAATAGCCCGCCAGGGTGTAGTTCAAAAACTGTGTCGCTGTGCGCGCGCATCGTAAGATTTTCATATTTTCCCTAACGCGGCGTAAGGAGTCCATGGCGTCCAATACACGATAGGTTTTGCTGTCAGTTGGCTCACAGTCACGGCTGGATACAGATCGTGTAATGGGGTGACTGACGGTGACTGACCGATATTTACATACTTTGATTTGCTGCATGAGCAACCATCAGTCATGACTTTTGGGTTTGAATGACGGACTACCTTTTAATGGACCCCAAGATCATAGAAAAGATAATAATACTACGTACCAAGATGTAGGTGTAATAACCACAGAACAGTAAGAATAGATAAGTATATCTTCAAAATCTTAAAAAAAAATTATGCCAAAAATTCCGTCTTGTGTCGAGCCGTCCTCACGTATAATAAGCAGCATTCACAGTTGGACTTATTTAATTTGTCTAAAAAATGTGTCTTAAAATTGAAAATAAAAGAACTACACAATACTTGCCACTAGTAAGAAACACACTCAAGCCATAAGCACGCACACACACACACACATATTTATACACAAACACACACATCCACACACACTCACACACACAATGCACGTAACATACTCGTAAATCTACTACCGTTCATTTTTATCCTTATATGTATTTTATCTAATGTAATCAATTTTGGCCATAGCCTATAAGTTATACACCTTTCACTTAGTTTTTAAAATCGCTGTATGATTACTGAAATTAATAAAAAAAAAAAATAACCATAAATCTAAAACGTATCTATTGCTCGTGTCATTTTCTACCGACTCCCAAAAAGGAGGAGGTCAATTGTGAACCGATTCAAATGTTTGTGTGATTCAATTCCTTTTTAGGGTTCCGTAGTCCTGACAAGGAACCCTTATAGTTTCGTCATGTCCGTCTGTCTGTCTGTCTGTCTGTCTGTCCGAGGTTTTGTTAAGAGACCGTTAATACTAGAAAGCTGTAATTATGTGGGGGTATGTATATAAATTACGCCGACAAAGTGCTGAAATAAAATTGTGAAAAATATTTTTTTTAGGGTAGCTAATATATGAGAAGTAGGAATGATTTTTTTTTCATCGACTACCCCATCGTGTGCAGTATCGTTGAATAGGTCTTTTAAAATGACATAAGGGTTGCTAATACCATTTTTTGATTGAATGCTCCATTTACGAAATATTAAACTTTAAAGTGCAAATGTTTGTTCCAGTAGGTCGTCCCCCCCCCCCCCCCCTCTCTAAAAGCTAAACTGTTAGCTTGAAAAATCTGGAAAAAATCGTAATAATAGCGCATTTCATGAACTTTAAAGGAAAACTATAGCGGTTAAGATAACTTTATCAATTTAGCAGTAATAAACTTCGTCGTTGAACTTGGGTGTTGGATAATTTTGTACCAAATACAAAATCCTTAGAAAAAATCCTTTAAAGTGACAAAGACGGAGTACCTAGTTGCTTGTTTATAACGGGTAAAGACTTGCATTGAATAACAGGCTACTACGGAACCCTACACTGCGCGTGGCCCGACACGCATTTGGCCGGTTATTTTTAAATTGTTATAGTACATTTCCAAGGTGGTCCCATTGTAATTTCATCGAGATCTGATAAGTATCTCCAGAGATATGGCGATAAACGTCTCGAACTTCTACAGCAACTGACTCGCGCGGCATGGAAATCGGTTGTTTCTGTTTCTAAACTATCTTAAATTTTCAGTTGCTAGTTAACTTAAAGTGTTCCCTCTATTGTCTCACGTTGATCTGAACTGAAGATGGGTCTTCAGTGAACTGAAGACCCAATTGATCTGATTGAAGTCAGATCAACGCACTAGATTTCAATTGTTCCATGTATGCCATTTTTGTGACAACCCTGTATATAACCCTGTACTGAAATTGAAGAACCTCAAAATAGTATCGCAGTAGGAATATAGCAGTAAATCATTTTGTTGCATAAATATGTCGTCGTCTCCGCTCCTACGAAGTATTATTGTATATTCTGAGATATCGGTAACAGAAAGTAAAATCAAAAGATTGTTTTAGAACGGTCCGCAGAAAAAATATAGGTAACTACTAACTAGCTGCCTGCGACCCATCTTATGAGGTAGTAGGAGCATGTGTTATATCGATATTCCGCTAGACTTGCTACCAAAAAGTAGCTTACCACCATCAAGGAGAAAATCTACCGTCAGTGACCCAGTGAAACCTTACAGTGTTCCGGCAGCACACAGCCCTTGAGAGTCAGAGTATTCTAGGCCTAGCGTGTTCACCGTTACCACCACATCATCGCTTACCATCAGGCGATATAGTGGTCAAGCGCTAGCCTACAAGATATTTAAAAAAAAATATGCATGTAAGACTAAACTTTCTTTCCTGTTTGTCCACTTAAGGGGACAGATTAAAGGGACTAACAGGAATAAATCATAATATGTTTTTTTTAAAATAAAATGGCTCATTGGGAGATTATTTCTGACTCTGATTATTCTGTCCCGCGCTTTATTAAGCTTTAACATCGTTCCCGTGGGAATATCATGATAATAACCGGCCAAGTGCGTGTCGGGCCACGCGCAGTGTAGGGTTCCGTAGTAGCCTGTTATTCAATGCAAGTCTTTACCCGTTATAAACAAGCATCTAGGTACTCCGTCTTTGTCACATTAAATAATTTATTCTAAGGATTTCGTATTTGATACAAAATTATCCAACACCCAAGTTCAACGACTATTACTGCTAAACTAATAAAGTTATCTTAACCGCTATAATTTTCCTTTAAAGTTCATGAAATGTTCTATTATCACGAATTTTTCCAGATTTTTCGAGCCAGCAGTTTAGCTTTTAGAGGGAGGTGGACGCCCTACTGGAACAAAAATTTGCACTATGAAGTTTAATATTTCGTAAATGGAGCATTCAAAATGGTATTAGCAACCCTTAAGTCATTTCAAAAGACCTATTCAACGATACCCCACACGATGGGGTAGACAATGAAAAAAAATTCATCCCCATTTCTCATATAGGGGAGGTACCCTAAAAAACATATTTTTCAAAATTTTATTTCAGCACTTTGTCGGCGTAATTTATATACATACAATACCCCTACAAACAGCTTTCTAGTATTAACGGTCTCTTAGCAAAACCTCGGACAGACAGACAGACGGACATGACGAAACTATAAGGGTTCCTTGTCAGGACTACGGAACCCTAAAAAGTACCCTGTGTATTATTCCAGAGTCTAGGCTGTTTACATACCAGACTTCAGTTCAATCGGTTTTTAGTGTGAAAGAGTAACAAACATCCATACATCCATACAAACTTTCGCGTATATAATATTAGTCCGTAGTACTATTGAGTATGTATTCTGTGATATTAGCACAGATTATATAATAGTTACTACGTAAATATTAGTAAGGATTAGTTTACGAGCATTTACCAATGGAGATGTTAACGCAAGGCGTACCCCTCTGCTGGCCATATGGCCATATGAGCGTGCGTAACTACGCTGTATTTTTAATACTGTGTGCGTGTTTCAAGCTAGTGTGCGGGATCGTTAAAGTGAGTGATTTGTGTGTGTGCAATGCCTGTCTGAAAATCTTAGCGTCATCAATTTTTCGTCGTCGTTAATCTATTTTTGAAATGTATACAAAAATACCAACTGATTTTTCCATCCGTACTTTCCTAAGTGATAGCATAGATGGATACTACTATACCTACTGCGTAGATCAAATATTTGTAAAACAATGAATGTGTCATACATGTTTAATTATTAAGGTCACGGTTTCATTTGACTCTTTTGATCTTCTATATTAATCTATGCATAAACAAAATTACACGTTAATACTTTCACGTTAGTTCCACGTTCTACGAAATACGGGTGAAAAGCCCAATGCCTTGTCACCTGAACCCTTATAATTTTCAGCCGTTATTAGTCCACTGCTGGACGTAGGCCTCCCCCAGGACATGCCACATTAGCTCGGTCTTCGGCTCTTCTCTTTGTTTCCAGTCACTGCCCACCGCTTTGCGAATGTCGTCGCTCCACCTACTTAGTCACAGGGCGTCCTACGCTACGTTTGCCGATTCGCGGTCTCCACTCTAGAACCAGTCTGCCCCAACGGTTATCGGTCCTACGGCAGATATGACCAGCCCACTGCCACTTCAGTTTGCTAATCCGCTGAGCTATGTCGACCACTTTATTTAGTTCTCTGGCGAATTACTTCGTTCCGGATTCGATCCCGCAGAGAAACGCCGAGCATAGCACTTTCCATAGCTCGCTGAGCGACTTTAAATTGGTGGACTAGTCGAACCGTGAGTGTCCACGTCTCGGCTAGCTAAAGACTTTTGTCGTTAGACAGTGTGGTATAGGCGACGAGAAAACTGGACGGAGTTTCCCAAATGCTGCCCAGCCCAGCTGAATTCTTCTCTGGATTTCCTGCTCGAAGTTGACACCTAACCCTAATAACGTAGATTGACAGATGACACCTCATATATAATAAACTGGCCAAGTGTGAGTCAGACTCGCATACGTAGGGTTCCGACTGGTTCCAATTGAACAATATTTTGCCGGAAAATATGTTTTTTGCATGGGGACCACCTTTAATTATTAATTTAATTTAGTTTTTATTATTTGGTGTTATAGCAACCATTATAGTACACACTATGAGCAAATTTCAAGACTGTATGTATTACGGTTTGTAAGATCGAGCATGTGAAAAACACGTTTCTTACCCTTTTATTTTAATTTTTTTGTTTTTAGTATTTATTGTTAAATCCGCCATAGTAACACATATTTCGTGAAAAATTCAAGTATGTAGTACCTATTACGGTTATAAGGAGATACAGCCCAGTAAAGTGCGGATAGACAGACACACAGACGGACGGACGGACGAACAGCAAAGTCTCAGTAATAGGGTTCCGTTGGTACCCTTTGGATTCGGAACCCTCAAAATTAGATTAGTAGTTTCGGCGCTTTCGTAATGGTAGAACATTATAAATTATTTTATTCATTAATTATTTAAATAATTAGGACCTAGGATTCACAACGTTTAAAATACCTACAAGCTACGACAGACAATTTTCTAATCAGATGAAAACTATTTGAGAGAAAACCTATTTTTGACCGACTTCACAAAAAAGGAGGTGTTTTTTTTTCATGTTTGTTACCTTAGAACTCCGTCGAACCAATTTGAAAAATTATTTTTGTTTGTTTGAGACATTATGCCTCCCGTTTGGTCCCATTAAAATTTTATCGAGCTGTCACAATTATCTCCGGAGATATGGAGATAAACAATATAAGTAAATTTGTATACTTAGATGACATGATTATAACTAGCCAGTACTTTGACTATCGCGGCATGTGAAGTCGGTTTTTCCTTTTTGTACGATCATATATTATTTGACAGCGTCTCCGTGGTCATTATGGAGCTGCTGTCGTTTCTTATTTCGCTTTTCGAACCACAGTCTTTTCAATTTTCAATTTTTATGCAATAGCAAATGATTAGCCGAGCGAGTGAAGCGTCTTCATCTTCTTCTTCTCGAGTGAAGCGATGCGTTTCGAGATTAGCCATCTATCATTCTGTCAGTAAGTCTGTCTGTTCTTGCCTGTAGGTCGCATTTTTCAATGGATTTCGACGAAAATTGGCACACGAGTTCCTTGATTTATTTAAAAAAAAATGTCGATCGCGTTTATTTGATTGGGGGGTAAAAAGGGAGAAGTTTGCTGAAGCTTTATATATCGATTTCAATGTAATTTGAGAGTCGCAGTAAAAGCAGAACCACTAGTATATTCTGTGGCAGTATAATAGTCACCCGTCACAGTGCTCGCAAACGCATAGCTTTTTTTTAAAATACTTTATAGGCTAACGTTTGACCGCTATCTCACCTGTTGGTAAGTGATGATGCGGTCGAAGATGGTAAGCACGCTACAGACCAGATAATAATACTACGTCTTTTCTGCGGTCAATTATCTTTTCTGTGACTACGTATGTTACGGCATAGTGTCCATTCTATAGTGTCCTACAATCAAACCAATACATTAATCATTGACATTCCTGTGTTGAGTCCAATCCAAGTCCATCCACTGCTATGCGTTAGTCACAAACTCTCAATCTTTATGCATACGGCCAAGCAGGTATGTATAACAATTAGACATAATAATATCTAGTTTTCATGTTGTTTGGCAATTTCTAACTAAAATTAGATAGGTTATAAAATTAATCAAGATCAATCATGTTATCGTTTATTTGTATAAACATTGTACAATTTTACAAAATATTTGTGAGTTTGTCAGTCAACTTTACAACTAAATAAATATATCTGTGAAATTATCTTGTCAAGATAATAAATAAATAAAAGTATAGTTTCTACGAATAAATAAAATATCTTCAACTTTACCTGGCCTTTCGATTATTGTAATTTTTATAATATTGAGCGTCCAACTACTCTGTCTGTATTGTTTGTTAGTTTATGTTCCACAACAATACCTCACTTCACTCACATCAATCATTTTACAGATCAGCTGTAATTTCTACCAAGTACAACCAGGCAATCATAAACGAGAAAGAGCGTAACTTTACATCTTTGTAACGGCACAGATTGAATTGTAGTTGTGGGTGATATGATAATAGCATCTGACGTCACAGCTCGATTCGGATATTGTACAGTACATTCATCGACATGATCTGCAGAACTCTATTCACAATCATTCGAAAACAAATTCGAATTCAAAAACTGCATCTCCTGTAACTCGGATCTTTGCAATTCACAATGCTCCGATCGAAACAAATTCGAATGTATCTTATTTAAATTAAATTGCTATGCTGAAGCCTGTTTTGATCAAAGAGTTTATCGTTTTCATTTTCAATTTATTTTTCCAAAACCAGCCGGGCAGCCCTCTCATTCTCAATCATTCGTAACTATTCGATTCGGAAGCGTCATTTTGAATTTCGAATATTTATTATTCTGTGAGCTGTTTGGTCTATTCTATTTTGGTTGGAAATTTATTTTTTTGAGTTGAAATATCAAAAGTTGCGGATTAGAGCAATGTGGATTGCATAGATCTGAGTCGAAGAAGAGGTTGTTTTCGAATCCGAATTTGCTTTCGATTGATTGAGAATCAGGGTGCTGGAATTATGTTAATAAAATGCTACTCAGAAATTCCAATTATACAAATAAAAGAGTACCTACTTTATACAAATACATGAAGTAATGTTTAGATAGATACCTCGACCGTGGAATTTAAATTTTCTTTCGGAACGAGCCTGTTCTAAATGATTTGGAGAATGAAGAATAAAATATATAAATATACTTTTTGCAAAAAAATAAATAAAAGTACAAAATTTAAAAAAATAAATAAGTTGATCACTTTTTTAAACCGAAACTGTTTGTAAAGAAGTTATCATGTGTTAACATCGAGGTACACATGGTGTTAAAAAGTTTTTATACTAACACGGCAAAATTATGTACTTATAATAATTTATTCTAGATTTTAATTCGATACAATTTGCTTTCGAAGTACAAACGTGTAATGATTATTGTAAATCATAAATATGTTGTCACTTGAAAGAACTCTTTTTTTTGGTTGGTTCGTTTTGCTTGTGCATTTGTTGTGGCTGTGGTTGTGGCAGTGCGGAAACGTCAGCGCGACAGCGGCTCCTAGCTTCTTCTTAATGACCAGGCATTCATAAATTCATACAGCTATTCCATGGATGTACAATATACAATGAAATGTTGATGAAATGTGAGCTATTCACCAACTCATCTGCTTCTCAATCCAGGTTCGTATGTCTGGTGCTGATATCCTGGTAACTAGTGTAGGAAATGGTTTGATCGAGCAGAGAGGTGACACCCATCCTGACGTGATGCCCCACAATCCATCCAGTGCAACCACGGGAGCCCCAACATCTGGCTGTGAAAAAAAAAGGAAATAGATTTTTATAGTTGGATGGGATGGTAACAAACAACCTACATCTATGATAAGAAATAGATAACTGTTTCTAGATGGAAGCTCGTAAGGCTGAGCGCAGACTATAGACAAAACAGTCTTAACGGTCTGTCTCAAGACAGTTTTGTCTATCACCCTGCGCACACTGCGAACAAAACTTTTTTGTCTGCGAGGATGCGACACAGAACAAAATGTAGAATGGACACTTTGATCACTCCACCAATACATGTATTATGTACCTACCTACAATTTGTCTTCTTCAGTTATACAGTAACTAGATATCTACTTTATCATTTTTAGGGTTCCGTTTCTCAAAAGGTAAAAAAAGGAACTGAGCGCTCATACAATTTAGAGGTCTAACTTAATTGAAACCAACCTTAAAATATGTTAATAAATAAAATAGTGCTATTGAGTGATTTATTTACGTCAAGTACATTACGCTCAAGTTAGTTCCTCGACAGCTCAAAATCGGTAGGGAGGTGAGTAAGCCTCGATTGTTGGGGCGAACCGAGTGTCCATTCTATACGTAGTATCTGTTCTGTGTTGCATCGGTTTTGTTTGTCGGCACCGAGAACAAATAATAATACTACGTATAGAATAGACACTCTGTCCCACCCACCAATCGAGGCTTCCTCACCTCGCCTCTGATTCTGGAGCTGCTGAGGAGCTAGTTTAAGCAAGGCACCACACGCGGACGACAACAAAACAATAATACTACTCACGTGAAAATTAACGTCAACTTCATACATATATGTTGGGACCAGTACACACAGGAGGTTCAAATTTACGTAGGTTCTATATTATATATAAAAACCAGCAAAATCGAGTTGAACTCGCCCACCGAGGCTTCCGTACCAATTTCTCAGACTAGTTTAAGGGACAAATTTATCTTTGTAGTTCGATCCATATAGGAAATGTATTGCAACAACTACAATTAATCATAAGTGAAATATTATGTTTCTTTGAAGTGTTTCACACTTTATATTTTTGTAAATTGTTAAGCAATTATTTGTTTAACAATTAATCATAAGTTTGTAAAAGCAAATTAATCGTTTTTAGGGTTCCGTATCTTAAAAGGTAAAAAAGGAATCCTTATAAGATCACTTTCTTATCCGTCTGTCCGTCTGTATGTCCGTGTGTACCAACCGATTTTCTCAGGAACGGGTGGACCTAGCAAGTTAAAATGTTTACCAGATACTGATGTTTATGGTCCTAATTAGATATATAAAAATCAAGATCCAGAGTCAACACGATAATAATATATAGACATATTTAGATTTTCGCCGAAATTTGTAAGTACCTAAATTTACCTTAATTTTCGACTTTTTTATTTTTCGGAATTTTTCCTTTACTTGTGTAATACCTTGATTTTGACCAAAGTTGACAATTCTAGGTCAACCGGAAGTACCATATAGGTTTTGGGTCGAAAACCTGTAGGGTACTTCCCGTTGACCTAGAATCATGAAATTCGACAAAGAGCAAGGTCTTACAGCACAAAAAAAGGGGAAATTTCATAAACGAAAAAATTATTAAAGTAAATGGTGTCTCATACATACATAATTAACGCCAGTTAAGATATGCCTCTGAGTTATATGAGCGCTCATACAATTTAGGGGTCTAGCTCAATTGCACCAAACTTAAGTTTGGTGCCATAAGGTAAATATGTAACTAAAATTGTGCCTCTGTGTAATTTATTTTATTCATAGTTGACGCTAATTAAGATAGGCCTCTGAGTTATATGAGCGCTCATACAATTTAGATGTCTAGCTAACCAACCTTAAAAATGTAAATAAATAAAATAGTGCTATTGAGTGATTTATTTTCGTCGCGTCGTTTGCGTGTGGCGCGTCCTTGCTCAAGTTAGTTCCTCGACAGCTCAAAATCGGTAGGGAGGTGAGGAAGCCTCGATTGTTGGGGCGAACAGAGTGTACATTCTATACGTAGTATCTGTTCTGTGTTGCATCGGTTTTCTTTGTCGGCACCGAGAACAAATAATAATACTACGTATAGAATAGACACTCTGTCCCACCCACCAATCGAGGTTCCTCACCTCGCCTCTGATTCTGGAGCTGCTGAGGAGCTAGTTTAAGCACGTGAAGATTAACGTCAACTTCATACATATATGTTGGGACCAGTACACACAGGAGGTTCAAATTTACGTAGGTTCTATATTATATATAAAAACCAGCTAAATCGAGTTGAACTCGCCCGCCGAGGCTTCCGTACCAACTTCTCAGACTAGTTTAAGGGACAAACTTAACTTTGTAGTTCGATCCATAGGAAATGTATAGCAACAACTACAAATCATAAGTTTGTAAAAGTAAATTAACCGTTTTTAGGGTTCCGTGTCTCAAAAGGTAGAAAAGGAATCCTTATAAGATCACATTCTTGTCCGTCTGTCTCTCTGTCTGTGTGTCTGTCTGTCCGTCTGTCTGTCCGGCTGTCCGTGTGTCACCACTGATTTTCTCAGGAACGGGTGGACCTAGCAAGTTGAAATGTATACTTGATACTGAAATCTATAGTCCCTATTGGGTGTATAAAAATCAAGGTCTTGAATCAACACAATAAAAAGATATGGGCAAATTTAGATTTCCGCGGAAACTTGTTAGTACCAAAATGTACCTTAATTTTCAACATTTTTTTATTTTTCGGAATTTTTCCTATACTTGTGCTGTGCTCTAAGACTTTACTTATAATCAAAATTGACAATGCTAGGTAAACCGGAAGTACGCTATAGGTTTTGGGTCGAAAACCTATAGGGTATTTCCCGTTGACCTAGAATCATGAAATTTGGCAAGCAGCAAGGTACAGCACAAATTATGGAAAAATTCCAAAAAATAAAAAAGTTGAAAATTAAAAGGTGTACATACATACATAGTTTACGCCAATTAATGTAGACCTCTGAGTTATATGAGCGCTGATACAATTTAGAGATCTAGCTAAATTGGTTCGTACGGAAGCCTCGGTGGGCGAGTTCAACTCGACTTAGCCAGTTTTATTTTTAACTTTATTTTAGTTTTTAGTATTTGTTCTTAAATCCCCATAATAAGACATACTAAGTGAAAATGTCAAGTATCTACCTATTACTGTAAAGGAGATACAGCTTTGAGCTTTGTGTCTCAGTAGTCCCTAGGGGGTCCCTTTGGTTTCGGGACCCTAAAAAATGTCTGATTTGATAATGGTGCGTACAGACTATGTAACATGTTATTTAACTTGTGTAATATAACACGTTCACACCATGTAACCTTGTTATTCAACATTGCAACCCAAAACATTACTGTACACATTAGAATAACAATGTTATTTAACAATTATCGTTTGTCGTTCTCGGTTAGTAGGCTTGGGTAACTCCGGACACATCTATATCTTCGGATATATATCCCTAAGCGAATATATACCCATCATTCCACTTCCCGAAACCTTAATACTAGTATATCCCATATATCCGGTATACCTTTATGAAACAAAAAAAAATGTGAAATTGGTTAAAAAGTAAAGCCGTAAGTGAATAGGTATTTTCTAGGCAACCTTGCCATATTATTTTGGATCACATCATCACTAACAACGAGTACAAAAACAATGCAAAAACACAACAGATACGGTCTTATAATGTTACATAATATCGGTTATGAAATAATGCGGATAAACTTTATTTTGGATATGGGATATACTAATCATTGAAGTATTATTTATCTATTTATCTGCAAAGTCTGAAACACATTTCACATGGATATACCGAACATACTAAGCAGTTATACTAAGCGGATAATATATTAAGCGGATATACTAAGCGGATATATATCCTTACATGGAATGATATACGATGTACTCACTCCTCTGTTGGATATAGTTAGCCCAAGCCTATTTAGTAGTGTATACGTGTTCCGTCGATGGACGCGGCCTCTTTGAACTTTGCCGCAAAAGGCGAAGCGGCGCTTTGACGACTGTTTTGCGAATATTAGGCGCGGTTTATACAGAAGAGACGTGGCGAGGGCTTGTGGCGTGGCGCCAACTTTTGTCACGTAGTTTCGTAAATTATACTGAAGTGGCGGAGACACTTGGCGCGATACGGCTAGTGTGACCATATGTGGCAGGTTCCTACCATTTTGGCAGTATTGGCTTCTTATTTTAGCCTCTGACACGATCGGCTAACGTTTTAAAGAACCAGGCGCAATTCTCTTTAAGCCAAAAATTAGTCTATATTACGCACTATAAGGTTTACATTGCGTTACTTTGACTATCTACCTCCGCCATCCGTCCGCGCCCTCCAGCTAACGACCCAATACCACGAGGTGCCCCCACAGTGCACCGTAGGGGAGGAAGAGGAGGGAGAAGAAGGAAGAGAACGCGAAGGGAGGGTAGACCAGAAAGCGCCGCGCCCACGGCAGCATCCACCTCGGTACCCCCCTCAATGCGACCGGCCAACTTCACACCATTCCTGCCCAAGATGCAACCACCACAAGACCCAAGGCTACTTGCACCCACAGTAACCTATGGGCCGTCTAGAGCCTCCATTGCGCACTACCCTCCACTACCCGAGCCAGCAACAACCAGACCTCGCTCAAGGTGGAGAGCCCCAAGAAGATGGCAAGCACCTGCTAGTACTCCAGCAGGAGAATCAGACACTGCGACAGAAGGGGCACCCCTGCAACACCAACCGCAACAGCCCACCACTAATACAACAGAAGTACCAAGACCAGCACAAGCACTAACAGAGACCAGACCGAGACCAGAGTCACGAGTCCACTTCGTGCCAGTAACTCAGGTTGTCACGGGTACCACCACCACAGCATCGGCTGTGACTAGACCCACACCGAGACTGGCCAGAGGGACCACCAGGAGCACCATACTATATGCAAGCAGGTGCGAGTGCTTTTGCCCAGCCACGCCCACGCTCTGCAGCAAGGTTTCCTACAAGACCAGATAGAAGATACCAGCCACAAATGACAGCCGTCTTTACTCAAGCCGGATACCCCTGCTACCAAACAGGTCAACAGCAGAGTACCTTCCTGGAACCCATAATACAAAAGGAAAATACTAGCTGTGCCCGCGACTTCGTTCGCGTGGAATAGTGTCTTTGGGTAGCATTAACAAATAAGACACATACGTATCCCAACTACACCACGACGTACCACGCCACGCTACTCCCCCTTTCCCTCCGTCCCTCACATGCTCTCCCCTCCCCCTACCCCCTCACTTCCACTTAAACCCCCCAACCTCCCCCTCGCTTACCTACCCTCCCCCTTTGCTCCCCTACCCTCCCCCTTCCCCTCACTTCCGCATCCAATCCCCTCCAGCTATCCTTCCCTCCATGTATCTCCAGAGATATGGAGATAAACACCTCAAACTTTGTACTGAAAATATAGCGCGGCATTTGAAGTCGAATGTTTTAGTTTTTTAAACGATGTTAATCCTTTATTTTGTCTTCTCTACAAACTTTGTCTTGGCAATAACAAGTAACTACGACTCACCACTAGGCTATAATATCGTTTAAAAACTAAATAAGATCGTTTAAATAACTAAAAAAGAACCGACTTCAATGCCGCGCTATTAATTTTCAGTACCAATTTTGAGGTGTTTATCTCCATATCTCTGGAGATTCTTATCAGACCTCGATAAAATTACCATGGTACCACACTTGGGATATTTCCTTTCCAAGAAAAAAACAATAGTGAAAATCGTTCTATAAACGACTTAGTTATCCGCAAACAAACATAAAAAAAACATATATACGGTCGAATTGAGAAACCTCCTCCTTTTTTTGAAGTCGGTTAAAAAGAACCGACTTCGATGTCGCACTATTAATTTTCAGTACCAATTTTGAGGTGTTTATCTCCATATCTCTGGAGATAGTAATCAGACCTCGATAAAATTACCATGGTACCACACTTGAGATATCTTTTATCCAACAAAAAAAGAATAATCAAAATCGGTTCATAAACGACGAAGTTATCCGCGAACAAACATAAAAAAAAACATATATACGGTCGAATTGAGAAACCTTTGAAGTCGGTTAAAAATGAAGCGACAAAACGAAAATAATAACACAAACATAATTCACCGGTCGCCGCCGACGGACGCGGCCCCTTTGATTTTTGCCGAAAGGCAATGCGGCGCCTGTGGCGGCGCTATGACTGAGTGCGTGTAGTTCGCCAAGAGCGAGTCGATTTAAGAAGGTTTGATTTCAAGTACCCAGTTAATTATATATATTTTTTAATATATGTTTTTTTACTGATTTCTTTACATGGAGTATACATACCCCTTCAAATATGGTGGGAATTCAAAACTTTGTATATACAGATCTGATAGTATTCTCGTCTGCAATTGACGAAGCTTTTTGAAAACAAGAATTATCTTTCTAATACTTGAATGTTGACACCACTAACATAAAAATACGATAAGCCATTCAGGCTCTAGGGCGTGGCAAAGAAATATACATACATTCATACATTTATATAATATATATACGGTGAATATATATATATAATATGTATATATATATATATATATATATATATATAATATATACATACATACACTCGAAACAAAATTAACCCTCCTTTCGCAGTCACCCGACAGCGGAAGAAGGAGGGTTATGTTTTAAAAACAACCGTCTCGTGGCGTCGTCCGCGTGTTGCACGTTCTTGCTCAAGATAGCTCCTCGACAGCTTAGAATTGATAGGGAGGTGAGTAAGCCCCGATTGGTGGGTGGTACAGGGTGTCTATTCTATACGTAGTATTATTATCTGTTCTCGGTGCCGACAAAGAAAACCGATGCAACACAGAACAGATACTACGTATAGAATTGACACTCTGTTCGCCCCAACAATCGAGGCTTCCTCACCTCCTTACCGATTCTGAGCTGTCAAGGAACAAACTTGAGCAAGGACGCACCACACGCGAATGACGCGACGAAAATAAATCACTCAATAGCACTATTTTATTTATTTACATTTTTTAAGGTTGGTTAGCTTGACATCTAAATTGTATGAGCGCTCATATAACTCAGAGGCCTATCTTAATTAGCGTCAACTATGAATAAAATAAATTACACAGAGGCACAATTTTAGTTACATATTTACCTTATGGCACCAAACTTAAGTTTGGTGCAATTGAGCTAGACCCCTAAATTGTATGAGCGCTCATATAACTCAGAGGCATATCTTAACTGGCGTTAATTATGTATGTATGGGACACCATTTACTTTAATAATTTTTTCGTTTTTGAAATTTCCCCTTTTTTTGTGCTGTAAGACCTTGCTCTTTGTCGAATTTCATGGTTCTAGGTCAACGGGAAGTACCCTACAGGTTTTCGACCCAAAACCTATATGGTACTGCCGGTTGACCTAGAATTGTCAACTTTGGTCAAAATCAAGGTATTACACAAGTAAAGGAAAAATTCCGAAAAATAAAAAAGTCGAAAATTAAGGTAAATTTAGGTACTTACAAATTTCGGCGAAAATCTAAATATGTCTATATATTATTATCGTGTTGACTCTGGATCTTGATTTTTATATATCTAATTAGGACCATAAACATCAGTATCTGGTAAACATTTTAACTTGCTAGGTCCACCCGTTCCTGAGAAAATCGGTTGGTACACACGGACATACAGACGGACAGACGGATAAGAAAGTGATCTTATAAGGATTCCTTTTTTAGTTTTAAGATACGGAACCCTAAAAACGATTAATTTGCTTTTACAAACTTATGATTAATTGTTAAACAAATAATTGCTTAACAATTTACAAAAATATAAAGTGTGAAACACTTCAAAGAAACATAATATTTCACTTATGATTAATTGTAGTTGTTGCAATACATTTCCTATATGGATCGAACTACAAAGATAAATTTGTCCCTTAAACTAGTCTGAGAAATTGGTACGGAAGACTCGGTGGGCGAGTTCAACTCGATTTTGCTGGTTTTTATATATAATATAGAACCTACGTAAATTTGAACCTCCTGTGTGTACTGGTCCCAACATATATGTATGAAGTTGACGTTAATTTTCACGTGAGTAGTATTATTGTTTTGTTGTCGTCCGCGTGTGGTGCCTTGCTTAAACTAGCTCCTCAGCAGCTCCAGAATCAGAGGCGAGGTGAGGAAGCCTCGATTGGTGGGTGGGACAGAGTGTCTATTCTATACGTAGTATTATTATTTGTTCTCGGTGCCGACAAACAAAACCGATGCAACACAGAACAGATACTACGTATAGAATGGACACTCGGTTCGCCCCAACAATCGAGGCTTACTCACCTCCCTACCGATTTTGAGCTGTCGAGGAACTAACTTGAGCAAGGACGCGCCACACGACGACACAAACGACGCGACGTAAATAAATCACTCAATAGCACTATTTTATTTATTAACATATTTTAAGGTTGGTTTCAATTAAGTTAGACCTCTAAATTGTATGAGCGCTCAGTTCCTTTTTTTACCTTTTGAGAAACGGAACCCTAAAAATGATAAAATAGATATCTAGTTACTGTATAACTGAAGAAGACAAATTTTAGGTAGGTACATAATACATGTATTGGTGGAGTGATCAAAGTGTCCATTCTACATTTTGTTCTGTGTCGCATCCTCGCAGACAAAAAAGTTTTGTTCGCAGTGTGCGCAGGGTGATAGACAAAACTGTCTTGAGACAGTCTTGAGACAGTCTTAAGACTGTTTTGACTATAGTCTGCGCTCAGCCTAACAAGTACACTCATCAAATAAAATACAAGCATCATCTTACTTGCTGTATATTGAGATGGAATGTGCTTGTCCGGAAACTAAAGACGACAGTGACTCAAGGGCCAATTTCACCGGTTCCCGATAAAGTTTCAGATAGTTATAACTGACAGATGGATGACGCCACCACAGACGCCACATAAAATTGTCAAAAATCTGTCAGATCGATAAGTTCCTGATACGCTTATCAGGTAGGTATGCCTGGGGTACATCTCTACGACGGTCCCATTATACATTAATTGACATCTGATGAGTATCTCTTGAGATATGGAGATAAGGAATATTCAAAACGAATAAGTTATTGGTAAAAATATATTTTTTACTTCTAATTTATTTTTAATATTTTGGTAGGTATAGGTAAACTACCTGAGTATTTTAGAGTATGCGTGATGTTTTAAAATATTCTACGGATATTATGATGTGATTATGGGTAAAGTGCTCTTCAAGGCAAATCAAACGAACTCAAACTCGGTGGGATTATGTTGTTTTATCACAGAAATGCCATGGCCACCTTTCAGCTTTATCATCATAATACACATAAGTTCACAAAATTTGAGTCAAATCGGACATCAGGAAATGGGTCTAATTTAGCTTCCAAGATTCCACACGAACATACAGACATACATACATACATTGCAAGTTAAATAAGCTTGTAATACAGAATAATTGAGAACCTCCTCATTTTCAAGTTAGTTGAAAACTTCAAGGAATCTTACCATACAATCACTGTGATGTGTCTTTATAGGCTTCAAACAGACAACAGACTTGGGCAAGGTAACATTAACGGTGGCCAGCATTTGGCTACACGTGTATGAAGGCACCATTTTCTGTGAGGACACTCGCATGCTGTTGAACTGGACGCGTTCTTTCGCTGTTAGAGGGGCTACGCCTTTATTTGTCTGGAATGGAAATATGTTTGGGTGAAAACATTCTTGAGGGCTCAGGTGGTGTAGTGGGAGAATGATATGCTTTGACGCCAGAGGTACCTGCTTCAATCCCCGCCGTGAACCAATAGATTTTTCTATCTAATAAAACATTAAATTAAAAAATCAAAAAACCCGACTGCGCAAAAAGTGAAGTGTTAAAAAACGAACTGAAAAGAAAAAAACAAGTAAGTCTAGTAGTTTAGACTTCTGTTTAGGGATATCAAAAAACTTATTATCGATTAATGGCTTAACGAATGGGGATTACTGTGTCCCGACTGTTAAAGTCTCTATATTCCATACTAGCAGCCCGCCCCGGCTTCGCACGGGTAGAACATATATGCCTACAAAATTTGCATCAGTTTGTTGCATCGAATATAAAATATGAACATATTTAACAACCATCGTCATATTTCATCCAATTTACACAAAACCTTAACGAATTATGGACCTAAACCTTCCTCATAAACACTCTGGCTATTGGTGAAAACCGCATGATAATCCGTTCAGTAGCTATTGAGATTATTGCGAACAGACAGACAGACGCAGTGATGAACTTTGTTTTATAATACTTACGTAGTGATATTGGACGGCCCTTTGGCGTAAAGGATAGTTACCCTGATTCTGACCCGACGGTCGTTGGTTCTAATCCTAGCTATATACCTACCAATGAAAGTTTTATGTGCATTCATGAATCATGAGTTTTTTTACAGTGGTAGTGGAATCATTAAATCTACCAAAAAGTAGCTTACCATCAAGGAGGACATCTGCCGCCGTAACCTTACACCGTTCCCCGACGCAAAATGTAGGGGTAATATACGTTTAACGTGTGTATCTGTGTGTCTGTCTGTAGCATCTTAGCACCTAACCGGATGAACCGATTTTGTTTTTATTATTGATAGTTTTTTTTTTGTCTTCATCGAGAGCTTTGATTCATGAAAATTCGTTCAATCGTTATAAAACTATGAGCTTTTTTCTAGTTAATTTCGCTATGAAATCAACTTTCATAGATCTGATCAATTCGAAAATCTTCTTCTTCAACGATATTGTAAGAACATGGAAGCATTGACCTGATGCTGGGACATCTCCTGGACTCTACAGAATACTCAAATCCTCACCAACTTACAGCTCAGATTTTAAATGTCGTGTTTAGAGTCATTGGAATGATTTTAATGAAAAGATTATATATAGATCAGTCGGGGTGGCTTAAATTACTATATTATTATATATATAGATGAATATTATTTTATACAATAGATCATATTATTATACTATATTGACTTCAAATTGATTGTGATCGGTGAGGATCTACAGCATAGCTAAGCTTATAATAATATTTTCGTAGCAACTATGACCTAATCTGTGGTTTCACTGCAAATATTTTATAATTTTGCGATGCGTGTTTCTGAAATTCGTGATATCTTCTAGAGTTTTCATTTGAATTATATACTGTAAAGGACAATTTTAATCTATATTATGTGGCCAAGCTAATTAACGTAATTATTTGGATAAGGATTAATACTATATACTTGAAAATAGCCTTGGAAGTTATGTCATATTTTTTAACAAAAAATTTAAGATTAAAATGGTAACTGTGAGTCAACCTTAAGAGATAGACATATACTGTTGCGGACTTTTTTGTAGGTCTTATTAAGTTGTACAACTCTTGCATAGAAAATATTCTTCTATCTATTTTCAATTAAGCAGCGTTCGTAAGAAACGTGTTTTTTCGACCGTTTTTTTGCCGACTTAGGTTGCAAATTAGGTCTCCACGAATGTACGTTTGATTTAAACGGGATAATATATAGCCTATTTTCATTCCGAAAGTCCATTCTATGTTTTAGTGAAAGAATTTTTTAAATCGGTTCAGTAGTTTTTGAGCCAAATCATTACAAACATACAAAAATACAAAAATACAAAAATACAAAAATACAAATGTTCTCTCTTTATAATATTAGTATAGAAGTATAGATAACAATGTATCATTTATTTTATGAGTGTATCGACCGAGAATGGTATAGTTTTTTGATATCCCTAAACAGAAGTCTAAACTACTAGACTTACTTGTTTTTTTCTTTTCAGTTCGTTCTTTAACACTTCACTTTTTGCGCAGTCGGGTTTTTTGATTTTTTAATTTAATGTTTTATTTTACACTTTTTAGGGCAAATTCCGTAATCTTCTCATTTCATCTAGAGAGTTGATGTCATGTGGATTATTGAGTAGTTTCCGGGGATCTAAACTACTTATTACTAGTCCATCTAAAGATCTAACCCGGCTCAATGCTACATAGGCTTGACCTTTCGCAAAAATGCGTGAACTTAAGTCGACCACAGCTTTGTCCAAGGTAGTATCTTGTAATTTATGGACAGTCACACCCCAACATAATATCAACGGTAACATTTTCCGCTCTATTTTACCCTGTCCACGAAGTGCGTCGAATTCTGTACATGATGGTTCGTTTCGGACTCCTACTCCAGAGACGTTGTTTTTGATACCTTTGTCGTCAATTTCAACATAAACAGCCTGTGGCAGTTCTCCGGGTTCCAACTAGTCCCTCCGAAGAGCTGGCCACTCAATTGTTCGTAACGTGTATTTTTCGGCGTTTTGTGCTTGAACTTGTAAACTAATAATAGATAGAGACTTGAAATCTTCACAAAATATGTATAACTATGAACGTTATTACAATTATGGAAAAAAGAACAAAAAACCGAAATGCGTGAAATAGATAGGGTATTGCTTTTTAAGCTTACTTACTTTACAGTTGTACTATTAAACGACTATACCAAAAGGAAGAGGTTGTTTGTTACCTCAGAACTCCATCAATTCTTAACCGATTTGGAAAATTCTTTTTTTGTTTGAGTTAATATGATTTTCGTTTGGTCTCATTGTATTTTTATTGAGATCTGATAAGTAACTTCAGAGATAAGCACCGCAAACTTGTTACTGAAAATGACTAACGCGGCATGTAAAATCGATTTTTTTTTCGATTTGTACGATCATACATACATCATACATTACATAAAATATTTGTTATAAATATATTTTGAATCTCCATGTTAAGACCTTTAATTCGATACCCCACTCGATAGGTTTTGAAAAAAAATTTTTTTGAACCCCAAATTTTGGCGTCTGAAATCAGCAATTTTGAATTTTTCAATTTTTTATGTTTTCGTTGACACTCGCGCTAGCATGGCGAATCTATTGACGTGCCAATTATCAAAATCGGCCCACGCGTTTGGTCTCTAGTGTGCCACAAAGGAACAAACATACATACATACATATATAGACTGATAAACACATTACCTCTCCTTTGCGTCGCGCAGTCGGGTAAAAAATGATGTGCTCTTTTCACTGTGGCCCTTCGATGAAAGAAATACATGCCCCCAACATATACAAACCCCCAACCCCCGCATGGTGGTAGGGCACTACCTAGTGTCCGTCTGGCCATCTACCATCCTCGAGCTAGAAAATCTGTAGCCAAACTTCTAAGGTGTTCCGGCAGCTATCCTTGAGAGCCAGTTCCCATTCTAGGCCTAGCGTGCTACCATCCTCGACCGCATCATCATCAGCGTTTTGGCTGCCTAATAGGTGAGATCACTATCTCACCTATACAGATAGTATACATAACAGATAGTGATCTCACCTATTGGGCAGTCAAAACGCTAGCCTATATGATATTAAAAATAAAATAAAAAATATTAGTTTTAAGTTCCTTTTGAAACTCACCACAATCCTAGGCCAATATGTACTCAAGAAGGAGGCTGTCAGTATATTTCCAGTCACCCTGGACATTGGTATTGGCTTGATGACGTCAGAGTAGACATCCCCGGCCGTGCTCAGCACCGACAAGTCGTATGACGTCTTGAGGGTCATGTATTCCGGGTGGATTGTGATGCTCTTCAGAGGAACTAATATGCCTCCTTTCTTGCAGTCCACGGAGCCAAGTCGCATCTTGAACAGCTTGATCGTTTCTCTCACACTTAAAAAATGTAACATACTTTATAAAACTAGTAGTTCTGTGAGAACAGTAGACCTTGCGTCATCATCATTAGCAGCCAGTATTCGTTCACTGCTGGGCATAGGCCTCTTCTATGGCACGCCACTGAGCTCGATCTTCAGCTCCTTGTTTCAAACCGCTGCCAGCCAGCTTGCGTATATCATCGCTCCACCTAGTTAGAGGGCGCCCTACACTACGTTTACCTAGCCGTGGTCTCCAAACTAGAACACGTCTACCCCAACCCAAGCCCTTGACTAATATAAAAGTTGAAATCCGTCCATAACTAACGTTACAGCAAACTTCACCCCTTTGCTCCCCTCCACTCCCCCTTCTTAGCAATTTTTTTAGCCACATCTTATGTAGAATGAAAAAAATTGGTTGTCTGTAAAGTTGGTTTACGGACGATAGTTTAACGTAACAACGTCAAACAAAACATTGTTCATGTTCGACCGCATCATCACTTACCAACAGGTGAGATAGTGGTCAAACGCTAGCCTATAAGATATATAAAAAAAAATGTTCTTGTTTATGTCCATATTCACATTCATACAACAAAGCCATAGAAAAGATAAAATAAATAACCGGCCAAGTGCGTGTCAGGCCACGCGCAGTGTAGGGTTCCATAGTAGCCTGTTATTCAATGCAAGTCCTTACCCATTACAAACAAGCAACTAGGTACTCCGCCTTTGTCACTTTAAAGGATTTATTCTAAGGATTTTGTATTTGGTACAAATATATCCAACACCCAAGTTCAACGACGAAGTTTATTACTGCTAAACTAATAAAGTTATCTCAACCGCTATAATTTTCCTTTAAAGTTCATGAAATGCGCTATTATCACGAATTTTTTCAGATTTTTCAAGCGGGTAGTTTAGCTTTTAGAGGGGGGGGGGAGGCTTGTTCCTTCAGGAACAAAATTTTGCACATGAATGTTTAATATTTCGTAAATTAAGTATTCAATCGAAAAATGGTATTAGAAACACTTAAGTCATTTTAAAAGACCTATTCAACGATACCCCTTAAACGATGGGGTAGATGATGAAAAAAAAAATTCATCCCCAATTCTCATATAGGGGAGCTACCCTAAAAAAATATTTTTCACAATTTTATTTCAGCACTTTGTCGGCGTAATATATATACATACTCCCACAAAATTACAGCTTTCTAGTATTAACGGTCTCTTAGCAAAACCTCGGACAGACAGACAGACGGACATGACGAAACTATAAGGGTTCCTTGTCAGGACTACGGAACCCTAAAAACAGGCAAGCGTCGTGCATTATTAACCGACTTCACAAAAAAGGAGGAGGTTCTCAATTCGTCTGTATGTTTGTTTTTTATTTAAATTCCACCTGGCTTGCTACTAATATTGTGCTAATATGTACTATTATTAGCTAACCAACATCAAGGAGAAAATCTTTTGTAAATTGTTAAACACAATCCAAAATTTCAAAAAGTGTGTAACACTTCAAAGAAACATAATAGAAAATCTTTTGCCAAAAACCTTACGATGTTCCGGCATGAACAGCATTTGGGAGTCTGAGACCACTCTAGGGTTCAGTATGTGTACTATTGTCTGTTCTGTGACCATATCATCGCTTGAGTACAGTCCGGCAAGTATAACTTGGCGCGGCTGTGCGCCACTGTGCTTTTACTTTGTACTTTGATAACAGTTTCTCTTAAACCACTTTTAATTACTTTTGGCATTATTGAACTATTTTAATGTAGCAGATTTATCAACAATAATGTCGCGGTAATCTCTCAATTAATAATATAATTAATTAATCTCTCGGAATTAGTTCCAAAAACCACCACCGCCAAGTTATACTTGTGGCACTGTATAGTATCTAGCTAGTATTATTACTATTCTGTGGCTTGACGCGAGATAGTGGTGAAATTCTATCCTATCAGCTATAATTTAAGATAAATAAAGAAAAAGAAAAAACCGACTTCAAATACCGCGCCATGTGTCATTTTTTGTGCCAAGTTTGAGATGTTAATCTCCATAATTATATCTGTGGAGATTATTATCAGATCTCGATAAAATTACAATGGGACCAAACAGGAAACATTCTGTCGTAAACAGAATAATAATTTTCTTAATCAGTTAATGCCGGCCGGAGATTTGAAGCAACAAACGTAAAAAAATAAATACAGGTGAATTGAGAACCTCATCCTTTTTGTGAAGTTAGTTCACGTTCCGGCCAAAATTCTCCTCATTTCAATTTTTTTTAGTTTCATACATTATTGTGACTCCACACGATAAGTGTATTTAGCCAGTGCCAACTTTTTCAAGTTTTTGTGAATTAAAGTCATAAGATGGGTCAATGTCACATTTCAGGTCAAGCTTCAAGTCATAGTCTAGTTTAGTCCAAGTCATTCCCTTAGTAAAGATGTGGACTTTGCTGAAGATTTTCAGTGGAATTTTGGTGAAACGCAAATAGCATTATTTCAACACATTCAACGGCACTTAATTGTTAATAATACACATTAATTTAAGAAAAACTTCTAAATTTTACTAAAGCAAAAATACAATGAGAGCACACACACTTTTTTACATTCGCGCCAAAACCCCACTATTTCATTTGCCGGTGAGTAATTTAGTAGGCGTGTTTAAGATAGCTTCATTTATTACATTCCGTTAATAACATAGCCATCCCTTTTCCTCGTAATGCAAATGTCAGTTGGCTAAAGTGAGACAGGTAAACTATACACTCACCGTTTCACTCAGAAGGACATTGATAGACCTGAAGATTCTGAATTAATTTAGAGTATACATTTTGATGTGTTTTTTATTCAAAATATTTCAGTGGTTTAGTGCTCTAATATAATTTTATGCTGAGATAAAAGACCTGCACGCTTGCTGCTGACGGCTGTATTATAATGTTCAGATGTTAATTTATAAAAAAAAATTGTGCCTATATAAATAATACAATATCTTTTATTTCTATAATGTGTTGCAGAATTGTAACTTACTTGAAAAATTCAGCTGCTGTGCTCAATACCCATCTCTTTCCCACAAGTGCTCCGCTTGCATAATGTGCTCCCTTTCGTTGAATCGATACGGTGTAGGGGTAATTGATGAGCGCGTTTTCATCTTCGGACTCTTCGTCAGCGATGTAATCCTGGTACTCCGTGTCGCTAACTTCGATGGTGGAGTTCGTTGGCGCTAACGCAATGCGATAAGAAAGAAAAACGGAAAAGTAAAAAATAAAGTTTTTTACCTTTGCCACTTAAAAAAGAGCACTTTTTTCATCGATAGCTGTGAATAAAACGCTCTTTTACTTTACCCGGTGAATAAAAACATTTTGAATTTGGAACAAGCACGAAATACGAATGTACGAAGAATTAATAAAACTTGCTGAAAGTTCCTACTATCTGGCTAAATGGGGGTATACCATAGCTATATAACTAAATAGAAATAAAAATCCCGCCAATTTTGTGTATATTTTTTGTTTTCATTTTGCTCCACACGGTTAGTATATTCAGCCAGAATAAAGTATAAAAATAATTCAAGTTTTTGTAACTTTAAGTCATAAAGTTAAGTCAAAGACTCATTTCTGATCAAGTTGAAGTCACAGTCTAGTCCAAGTCCATGCTCTTAGTAAAGATGTGAACTACTGAAGATTTTCAGTGCAATTTTATTGAGAACGCAAATAACATGTTTTTCAAAGATCGTGCTGTTTCCACACATTTTTATATATCACATTATTAATAACATAATATCATATATAAAAATAGGAACTATAAGTAGGAACTATAAGTAGGTACTACTATTTATTTTCCTACTTTAATTTTTGTTAAATATTCTGACGTAAACGATTGGATGACAGCTGAATGGTTCATTATTTTTTTTTTCTAATTCAAAGCGTTAAATTCTGCTTTTGCTATGTTTACTTGGTAATTGGTTATGATTTATTTTATGATTTATGATTTTGACGTGTATATGTGCGTATATTTATACTGCCTACATACTGAATAAATGCTTTGATTCTTGATTGATTCTTGATTCTTTCTCGCAGTCAAATGGTAAAAAGAAGATTACACGACTCGTGAATAAAAAAAATAATCTCGGTCCTTGTATCCCTCGCTCCACTCAGGATTCTACTCTAGAATCCTTCGCTGATCGCGGGATCCAATTTAGTCCCTCGAATTAAATTGCCTTTTTATTCACTTGTTGTATAATCTACTATTACAATTCCATAAATGGTATGTTAAAACTGTGATAAAAGGCATTGTGTATTTTTTTTCACTGTTTTAATTAATTGGTAAAGCTCCATTAATTATTATAGTCAAAAGTAGGGTAGGTATTATATAACATACTAATATGCGTAGTTTAAAAAATCTAATAAACGTCATAGACCTATACCAAACCACACTCTATGATAAGCGTACAGTGGGAGCGGCTTTATCACTCATTACGTAAAGAAAAATAAAACTGGCCAAGTGCGAGTCAGCATCGCGTCTCTTATCGCACACTTAGGGAGGGTTCCGTACAATACGAAACATAACAGAGTTTTAATCTCATATATTTGATTAATGGATATTACCAAGAATATTTGGTTTGGTCGCGATCTAGAAAGACGGGGCTCGTTTACTAGCGCCATCTATGTCATTTTGCCGAAACTAATTAGATAGATGGCGTTTAAAAACACGTTTTTTGTATGGGGACCTTCTTTAACTTTTAACTTTATTTAATTTTAAGTATTTGTTGTTTTAGCGGCAACAGAAATACACAATCTGTGAAAATTTCAACTGTCTAACTATCATGGTTAATGAGCTATAGCCTGGTGACGGAAAGACAGACAGACAGACAGACAGACGGACAGCGGAGTCTTAGTAATAGGGTCTCGTTTTACCCTTTGGGTACAGAACCCTAAAAATTAAAAAAATGCTGGTTCTGAATAATTGAAATACATTGAAACTTATGTAGCTGTTCATAAAACCTAACCTTCCATTCATTCCCAAAGCTTGCACTATTCATTATTCTGTGGCTGTGTACAGAGTGTGTACCGAACTAGAGGCGCGTTGGCATGACGCGCGTTCCGACCGTTAGTATGTCAGTATGTCAGAGTCAGAATACTGTTTATTATATTACCGTGACTGAAGCGCCTTGCGTAGTATTAGTAAGCCAGTAGTCATAGTCATGTCATGATTATGACTACTGGCTACTTTTACTATTACGGCATGTGCAGTCGGCTTTTCGTTTTGTACGATCATAAATTATAATTCTTATACCTTTATCTTTATATGAATGCGCCAACATGTTCACTTTATAAGCACACGGTGTTTCATTCATAAAATCTTCGGTCTTTCGTAATTTATCCTGATTTCGGGATATGCGCAAACTATTTGCTGGTAAAATTTTATTTCTTTGCTCTGTTTGTCCACCGTACATTTCTTCCGTGTCTTCCTCGTCATCAGCTAGACTATCAGGTAAGTTTTCTTTACTTTCATTTTTATTCATTTTGACACTTACATTTTCGATATCTTCAGAAATATTTTCATCTTTTTGTTGCATTTCAGCGTTATCACCGCTTGGGATTTCTCCTGCTCGCTCATTAATGAAATCTGAATTAATAATACTTGTTTTTTCATCTTTTATATCTTTTAGAGACTCTCTTATTATTGAAGGAATTATCGGGGAAGGAATGTTATTTCTCTCTTCTGCAATTAATCCCATTTCTTCTTTCGAATTTTGCGTTACTATTCCTAGATCTTGTAGAGACTCTATTTTTACTGAGGGAATTCTGGGGTAAGGAATGTATTTTCTTTCTTCTGCAACGAATCCCATTTCTTCTTTTGAATTTTGCGTTACTTTTTGATGTGCTGTTTTCCTGTTGTTTATTATCTGCATATTTGTGGTTGCTTGATTAAATCTCTTTATTTTTTTAATTAGCTTATTTTTGGGATTTTTATTCCACCGTCGTTTAGATTCTTCGAGAGCATTTAGAATCTGCTTGCGTAAGATGACGTCATGTTTAGCTAACGCAGCTTCTTTTTTTCCTTTAGCATCAAGTTCACCTGTTAATGCCAAATATTTTAATAGTTAGGTAATAGTTAGATATACAAATTTAATAGACTATACTTTCTGGTAGGTATATACTTAGTTTTGTTTGTTGAGTTTAAAATAACTTACCATTTTTAATCACATACTTTTTTGAACTATTACTAAATCTGTATAAAGGAAAATCATTATTTTTAAATTTATTTTTTGTTTTTATATCTTCTTTGTTTAAGTCTATCTCGTCACTTTCACTTTTATTACTATCCTCACTTATTATATTTTCTTGAATTATTTTACAATCTATTATTATGACACTTAAAATGCTGAACAAGCAAATAAATATGCAGCAACTATTTTTCATAATCAATTTTATAAAATAATAATTTTGTTAATTTATTTTAATTTAAACAATTTAACAGTATACCAGAATCTCATAGCTTGGAAGAAGTACACTGAAGCTTATACATAAATGACTAAACGATAGTTTCAGAATCAGGTGTTAAATAAAGAGGCCTAAACAATGCAAAATGAATTCAATGAGGCATTGAAACCGTGAAAAAAGTCATCATCAAGATTTAGGTGGGTTTAACAAAGATTTTTCTGATATGAGTATCATAACAAAGCAACATTGATTCCTTATAAGAGCAAAACCAAAGTAAACACTATAGAGCACGACAGCTGTTAATTGAAGAACGATATCTAAATATCTACCTACATAAATGTACTTGTACAGTGTATTTCAAAGTGGTGTATCCGTTTCGGAGCTACGATTGTCGATGTCGATGCCACATTAGCCAGATACACACATAGAATAGATACATACGTATGTCTTAACTCTTACATCAACCCTTTTTTGCGTCGGGGCTTAATACTATTAGATATGACATAATTGGTACGATGATTAGCGTTTTATTTAATCTTTCTCGTTTGTAGACTGGTCGCATTTTCCCACAGTACAAAATCTGAGGTAAATCGAACCTTCTAGTGAGATTTGGAACAAAAGGGCATTTAGGCATACCATAGTTTAGCTTAAGTTTACATAATATTACGGTTAATGTTTGATATTTCCCATTGTAGGGGTTGGAAAATGCAAAACATGGCTTACCTATAAACATTGCCTTTCATAATCCTTTTAAATTATTAATCTAGTTTTTCAGTCTAGCTGTAAAGCTATTTCTAGGTAAACGTATAATGAATTGATTGGAATATTGTTGTAGAATCAAATTTGGAAATATGAATATCAAAGTTATGAGGTTCTTTGTGCTAGTTTTAGTTCAATTTAGTCAAAGATGTTACGTTGAATGTGGTAAGATTTCGTTTTTGTTAATTGCAGTCAAATTGCAGGTCATTTGAGGCTCAACATTTAATTTTTGTGCTTCAATTTTTTCTCCATCAATTATTTATTTAAACAACTTAAACATAATTAACTTAAGACAATATCAGTAATACATTATCATGTACAATCTAAAATTAAGTTGGTTACAGCGCTTGGTCGTGTTACCCAAGAGGTGTGAGTTTGAATTCCGCTGGGCGAAATTTTGGATTGTAATAATAATTTACAAAAATATAAAGTGTTGGTAGAGCTTGACATAATATTTAACAACTTTTCAATTAAGCAATATTGATGTTAAAACATCGATGATCAAAAAAAATCGAGGTTCATCTCTATTGAGATTTTTTTTGGAACCTCCTCCTTTTCGTGAAGTCGGTTAAAAACCAAATTGTAATAAACTTGTGTTTTGTGAAGGTCGCCATGATAACACATCGCCACAGGATCACCATCCACGTAAACAAATCGAACCCGTGTTGTCTTTCACACTTACTTACTGGTAAACTACTTTTTACGTTGACGTTGTAAAACTGACACAAAAATGTACCTAATAAAATATCGTGTATTAAATAAATATTTCCTAATAAACAAAGTTCAAATCATTCAAATACTATGAAAATAACCCACTCCTAACTGTACCCGGTGCAAAGGTACCCACCGTTTATATAGTTTCATCTATGGGTACCTTCGAGCATTTACCAATATATATTTTTTGGTAAATGCTCGAAGATGGGTACCCATGACTCTGGTGGCGTTTCGGCGTTGGATAGCAATGGCCAATTATTGCACCAAGTACGAGCCGGAGCGCGAGTCCCCTGTCTTCTCCTGTACCTAATTATATGTAAAAACTAATAATTGTTCTCTAAAATAAACTAACTAATAAACGTTCAATAATCTCAAATAGCAGTGTGACAATAGAGCGGAAGGGGGCTGAATGTAGGATTAAAAAACTGGCCAAGTGCAAGTCGGACTTGCACTCGTAGGGTTCCGTACCACTTTACAGTATTTTATAAGATCGAGCAAAAAACACCACTATCATTTTTCGCCAGCAAAAAATATATTTAATAAACATATTATTTCTTATAACGCCATCTAACGTCTAACGAAGGAAGTATTTCCGAAACACCGTTAGATTCAACAGCCATTCAGTTTTCCCCTTTTGCCCGCATATTTTCTTTCTAGGCTTGCCTTTTTTATTTTATGCAGCTGACAGACGGACTATCTGCTATCGTATCACGTTCGTAATACGGTTGAATTTCGTAATACGAAATTCAAATCTCACCGCGGATTCCGCTGTCGAGATAGCTTACAGAATAGCCTAGCTGTTCCATTCGGATCATGATATGTGCTGTGATCGGTATTCGTTTCTTTAAGTTGTGTTTCACTATTTGACTTTTTTATTTTTTTTATATAAAAATTGTCTGAAGTACTGAAACACACAGTTACATGTATGGTTGGTTTTAACCTACTTTAATATTTTTTTTAGTATTCTTTCGTAAACGATTGGATGACAGCTGAATGGTTTATTACTTTAGTTTTTTTTTTTCAAATCAAAGCGTTAAAATTCTGCTTTTGCTATGTTTACTTGATAATTATCAAGATGGTTATGATTTATGATTTTGACGTGTATATGTGCGTATATTAATACTGCCTACATACTGAATAAATGCTTTGATTCTTCTTCTTTTGGTGTTAGGGATCGGCATTTCAATATAACGCCATCTATGGACGTTTACCTAAGCAATTGTAGATGGCGTTATATTGAAATGCCGAAAAATACACGTTTCTTGTATAGGGGTCCCCATACAAGAACCTATAATTCTTAACTTTATTCTATTTTTAGTATTTGTTGTTATAGCTGGGGGGTTAAAAAGGGAATGGGACATACTGCGCCGGTCTTCTATCTTCGGTAACCCTCCAGCGATTTTTTGATGCGACACTTGATATCCTTGATTGCGAAGACCACGGAGGACGGGAGGCGGCCCGTCAATGTGGGGCACAGAATAAAACCTGGGGGTGCATTATAATTTCAGTAAACAAAATACATACTTAACTAATATTAAATAAAACTGGCTAAGTGCGAGTCAGACTTTTGTCCCGCACACGGAGGGTTCCGAACGCCATCTAACGAATATCTAACGAACATCTAACACCAACTAAGTAAACGTTAACACAAAAGTGTTAGTAATTTATATTATTAAATATCTGAAAGACCGAGATTTTTTGCCACTTAAACAGAAAATATGACTCTTCCCGACATCTATTGGCGAATAATAATACTATATTTTTTAATTGAGAGCAACTAACTGCTTTAACACAACACAATAACACTAAAACTACTTCTACTTGCCAATAGATGTCGGGAAGAGTCATATTTTAAGTTGATTGTCGAAAACACGAATAAAACAACATTTCTGAAAATGAATCCTAGCTAGATCGATTTATCGCCCCGAAATCCTCTGTATACTAAATTTTATTTAATCGTTGGAGCCGTTTCCGAGATTCAGATTCAGATTCCGAGATTAAGGTAAACACTATAGCGCCATGTATGAATTTTCATATCGTAATCGTAATATCGTAAAAAACATGTTTTTTGTTTTAAACCCTTTAATTTTTAACTTTGTTCTGTTCTTAGTATTTGTTGTTATAGCGGCAACAGAAATATATCATCTGTGAAAATTTCAACCGTCTAACTATCACGGTTCATGAGATACAGCCTGGTGACAGACGGACAGACAGACAGGCAGACAGACGGACAGCGGAGTCTCAGTAATAGGGTTCCGTTGGTAAGTACGCTTTGGGTTCGGAACCCTAAAAATTGGCCAAATGCTTTCGGACTCGCACACATAGGGTTCCGATTGAACAAAATTGGCCGGAAAAATAAGTTTCTTGTATATTATTAAATATATAAAATTTTATATAAATAATAAAGATATGTATATCTATATTATTTATATTATATTCTATTTATTATATATTTATTATTAAATATAGATATGTATGTCTATATTATTTATAAAAAAGTTAAATTATATGTAGTTTTCGACCAACTTTCAAAAAGAAGGAGGTTCTCAATCAGGGCTGGCAATGTTTCAAACAAGTGTTTAAAACACTGAAAAAAATACATACCTGTTTAAAACTCGTTTTAAAACATGTTGTTTTAAACACGTTTAGAACATACTTAAATAAACTCGCTAAGTGCAAGTCGGATTTGCACTCGTAGGGTTCCGACTAAGTGAAAGTTAACACACAGGTAATTAATATAATTAATACAGTCAAACGTCCATAGATGGCGTTATAGTAAAATGCCGAAAAAATACGTTTCTTGTATCGGGACCCACTTTAATTTTTAAATTTATTCTGTTTTTAGTATTTGTTGTTATATAGCGGCAACAGAAATACATCAGCTGTGAAAATTTCAACTGTCTAACTAAACACATAGGTAATTAATATTATTAATACAGTCAAACGTTCATAGATGGCGTTATAGTAAAGTGCCGAAAAAAACGTTTCTTGTATTGTGTATAACATGTTTAAAACAAATAATTTAAAACATTTCATAAAAATTGATTTAAAACATATTTTTATAATTTTTGAATAAAACATGATGATATGTTCTTTTAAAAAAAAACTGTTCATTTTCCAACCCTCAATTCGTCTGTATGTTGTTTTTTTCTTTTTTTGTGTGTATGTTACGCGATTACTCAGTCAATTGTGAACCGATTTGAATGGCTCTTTTTTAATCGGTAGGGTACGTTTCCGAGGCGGTCCCATTTTAATTTCATCGAGATCTCATAAGTATCTCCAGAGATATGACGATAAACATCTCAAAGTTGCTACGCAAATTGACATGAAATGGACGCGGGGCATGGAAGTCGGTTTTTTTAGTTTTTAAACTATCTTAATTATTAGTATTATTTGATCTTATAGCAGCCATGGTAATACACATTTTGAGTAAAGTTCAATTTTCAAGTTCTATAAGAAGATACAGGCCATGTGAAAGGCGGACAGACGGACGAACAGACGGTAGGACCGTGGGAAGATAATAGGGTTCAGTAATAGGGTTCCATTGGTACCCTTTGGGTTCAGATCTTTTAAAACTATTATAAATATTATATTTAAAAGCCCTTTGTAAAAGCAAAAGCTTCTGCTACTTTATGTTTGCCTAGTCATAATAGTTGTACTGTGATTTCCATTTACCGAGACGTAGAACGTCACGACCGACCTCGATAGTCGACACACATTTATTTATTTTAATTCGATTTTCCTTATGTTTATTATTCGCTTAATAACGGTTTAGTTATATAAATTGGCTTTATTTAATGTTTAATACATTATAATAACTAACTACTACTAAATGTACTAACAACAGGTCCCCCCCCCCCCCCCCCCACTGTGTGTAAACTTTAAACTTTGCATTCACACAACCGGCTGAATCCTAAAGTAAATAAATGACTATTTTAATAAAAACAAAAACTTTGAATATTTCAGGGTTGACAGCATCGACAGTGAAATCGGATTTAGAATGCGAGTTCCCACCCAAAATGGAGGAAGACCTTACACATGTCAGAAGAAAAAGACTGACTACTGAATCTGGACTGGTCTGCTTGGAAGACTATCCTTACACCGTGTCTATCAGGTAAGTTTACTTGCTCATAGTGATGGAAATTGACTTTCTAGCCACCCCACACTATGGATAATATTCTTGTTCTTATTACCTGCCTGCATTTATACTGCCTGCAATAGGTACCTACTAAGGTCACGCGGTGAGATCGCGAGGTTGGCCGTAAACCTCGCAGAATTAGTCGAAACCTAGATCGAGAAAATTTTACTAATGATAGGTAGGTACATAATGAATTACAGGCGGTGTGTAAAGTTACAATACAAGCAATTTCCAATATTGTTACAAATTCACTGTAATTTTTAACCGACTTCATAGCCGACTTCACAAAAAAGGTGGAGGTTCCCAATTTGACTGTTCGAACTTTCGAAATATATATTCTTCCAAAAAGTGTGTTAGAATCAAAGCGGTAAAGATTCCACTTCGAATCAAGGTAATTTCGTCATTTAGTTGCGCGTGACGTCATTGTCAGCTTCTATAAAATACAGTCCAATTTTGTTTAAATTTGTGATTTGGTTTATTTCGAACAGTGCACGGGAAAATGTTCGTGTTTCTAGACTGAAGAAATGTGGAATTTCAACTGTAACTTCTAGGAATAAGGACGGTTACTAATCGAGTGGAGCAATCGGTTAAGATCGACTTAAGGTCGCATCTCGACGAATTGTACTAGGCTCGCATAATATTCAAGGAGGCTACAACGTTTTCCAGCTGTGTGTTTGTGGTGTGGTGTCTGTGTGAGTTTGCCTTCGAGTATTATGCTCGAAAGAGTTTGCTTACATCACGGATTAGACAAAGGAGGTTGGATTGGCAATGTGGGCGGGGCAGGCGCGCCACTAGTATGATTAGACAATCATAGATTCATAGAACCACGCGATCATACTTTTTAGTGGCTCGTGGTTTGCGTCGCAGCGCGGAGGTGCGCTAAAATCGTCTCAAAATGCCGTGTTGTGCGATTATTACGTGTAAATTAAAGAGTCAGACATCAAGTATTAAACAAGGAGGAATTTCTTTTCATCGGTAAGCATAAAATCTTCGTATTATAGATATTTTTGTCCAAAAACTATTTTTAATTATGAAATTCTTTGTTCAAACGACAACATACCCAGAGAACAGATAACTATACATTGCTGGTAAAGTACGAATATTTCTACCTCGAGACGCAGTTTACGCGCAATGGATTGCAAAGCGAGCGAAATCACCACGCCTCTCCGACTCGTTATATTCACGTTCGCGTCGGTCGCCGGCCGGTCGGCCGCGTGTGATTGTGTGTAACTTATAGAGTCTCGAAGTAATGTGCGTAACAATTGCAGTAGTGTGCGAAGCAATTGCAGCCCCGTGTTCTATGTGTAATTTGTTTATTAGTTTGCGTAATTCGTGTATCTATTTGTATTGTTTATGTTGTGGAATCGTTTGGTGGGAGTAACGCGGCGACGCTGGTTTTCAAACAAAAGTGTGATTATTGCCAATCCAACCTCCTTTGTCTAATCCGTGGCTTACATCACCAATACTATTAAGTATTCTGTGACATGTTAATTTATTCGGCATCAGCATGATTGTAGCGGTTATATTTTATTTACAGAAGTGTTACGGTACATTTCATACGTTGGCAAGTTTCTTTGTGAAATGTGGTAGTAGTATTCACGGTTATTATTATATTACTTACCGAGGTCACAGAATAAATATTAGTACAAGCCGTGGTAAAGTATAGTAGTAAGACTAGTAAGGTATAGTCCCCGTCACGAGAAGCTATAAATTATGTAAACAAACATCTTTTACTAAGTAAGCATTTTATACTGCGAGATAATAATAAATTTACCATATTCAATCGACATGAAATATAGACGGGTTATATGAAAGTAATAACCTATTTAATTTAGTCGAATCATATTTTAACGACGCAAAGCGCTATCGTTTGTGTTTCTTGGTACCGGACGCAGGGATTGTAAACTATCGGTACGCCATTTTGAAATAAACGCGTCATTCGAGTTTCGAGTTTATTTTCACAAATTCATTTTTTTTGTTGGTCAAATGTTGTGAACTCCTGAACACTTGTTTACATAATTTATAGCTTCTCGTGACGGGGACTTTAGTGTATTTTCAACCATGCGCACTTACAGAAAATTAATAGTAGGAACGAATACCTATCATGGGATGATTTACCCTATGCCATAGAAAATCTGCAGCGTGTTGTGTAATATGATATTATGAGCTTAGATAAATCTAAAGTAGGTATGATTACGCAAATGTTTGCATAACTAGGTACTTTAGGCATACTTGTCGGCACAATCTGCAAAAGAGATAGATAATATACATATTACATAATATAGTCATCACAGAACAGAAGTCATACCAGGCCACCCTCACTCGCCCATAGCTACTGCGATTTATACTTAAACTTTCGTCAACGCCGGCGGTACTATCTGCCAGTCGGTTGTCACTGCTCACGCGCGCGCAACGTATATTATTATTCAAATGACGGGATAACTGCGCATTCGTATTCTATATCAGAAACGATTTAAGTTTTTCATTGTCATTTTGCGGGTTTGACAAAAAACAAGCATAATATGTTTCATTTTTTTATGCTAACGATACTAAAATGACAAATCGGCGTAAAATTCACTTTCTTGACTTCAAATTCGACTCTTAGATAGAAATTTTGATGTTATTTTGTGAGGTAAATAAAACGAATTCATAAACTTTTTTTTTATTTCATTGAGTCAACCCTTTACTGTATCAGGCGCGCGCAGGAACATCGCGCGCTGATCGAAGTAATAACAACACTAGGTCTCGAGCGCCTATTAGGCACATTTTTGCTTGTATTGTCTGAAATAAATGTTGGTATTGTGTTTTTGTAGGGGAGTGAAGTATCTGTTACGTAGTAGCTATTATATAATCTGTGGTCATACTACACAACAAGACGATGGTTTTAGATATGGACACAGAATAATTATTAGTAGGTAGGTACTACGATATGGATTGTAAAACCACGGTTGCCACGGTAAAACGTGGTAGGTACAACTGTGGTCACCAAAGGTGGTCTTATACACAACAAGTAGTACTAGGGCTAGAGAAGCGTAGGACTAACTGGTTCTCTTCGGTGCTGGGAGTTAGCTAAGAGTTGCCTTACCTCGCAAATAACAGTCACGAAGTTCTGTGATGTCACCGTATAACCTATATAGCACCAGTAATTTATTGATAGAGAATAATTTATAGTACTTTGTAAATAACGACCAAGAATAATTTTATTAATAGGTATATATATATATACTCACGCTACCTACCATCGATATAAAATTACTACGTACCATTATTAGTACCTATTATTTATTAGTAGTGTACGTAATTTAACTTCAAAATTGATTCCCAAATGTTCTCTTTCTTTCTTTTCTTTGTTCGTGTGGGCAAAAATGGTTGAGGATCCGACGTTATGACATAACTTTACCCGAATAGTTACTAGGACTACAAAGGTTGCAGAGGCTTACACAGTTCATGTCCTTTGCTAAAATGGCCGCCTATTTGTCGGCTCGCAAATCGCAACGGTTGCTGACACGGATTAGACAAAGGAGGTTGGATTGGCAATAATCACACTTTTGTTTGAAAACCAGCGTCGCCGCGTTACTCCCACCAAACGATTCCACAACATAAACAATACAAATAGATACACGAATTACGCAAACTAATAAACAAATTACACATAGAACACGGGGCTGCAATTGCTTCGCACACTACTGCAATTGTTACGCACATTACTTCGAGACTCTATAAGTTACACACAATCACACGCGGCCGACCGGCCGGCGACCGACGCGAACGTGAATATAACGAGTCGGAGAGGCGTGGTGATTTCGCTCGCTTTGCAATCCATTGCGCGTAAACTGCGTCTCGAGGTAGAAATATTCGTACTTTACCAGCAATGTATAGTTATCTGTTCTCTGGGTATGTTGTCGTTTGAACAAAGAATTTCATAATTAAAAATAGTTTTTGGACAAAAATATCTATAATACGAAGATTTTATGCTTACCGATGAAAAGAAATTCCTCCTTGTTTAATACTTGATGTCTGACTCTTTAATTTACACGTAATAATCGCACAACACGGCATTTTGAGACGATTTTAGCGCACCTCCGCGCTGCGACGCAAACCACGAGCCACTAAAAAGTATGATCGCGTGGTTCTATGAATCTATGATTGTCTAATCATACTAGTGGCGCGCCTGCCCCGCCCACATTGCCAATCCAACCTCCTTTGTCTAATCCGTGGTTGCTGATATGCTTGCGCCAGGCGTAACATTTCACACATACAAAAAAAAAAACTTTTCTAATCACAAATACCAGGATCACAGAGACTTACTTCTAATTCTAACGCAACATGCAAATTTGTACTAGGACTGCTGATAAGTATGAGAGTTCATTATATGCATGATCTTGTCCACATACTTGTCACCACCATAATTCTACATTCTACAAAAATGTGCTTTAGTTACTATAAAATTATTGTTGTGTCTTAGAATAGTCTTTTCTATTCGTCTATTCAATAGACGAAAAAAAATGGTTGTCTCCATCTTTGTTTACTAACCAATATCACAGAATACTTAAGAGCGAACGCGGGGTACACTTTTCCATGCAAATGTATTCCCCGTTTCCGCCCTGGAAAATGCTTCTAGAGAAAATTTTGATTTTACAAAAAATCTTAAAAAAAAAAATGCATACGAATACTCGTTAACATACAAAATCCCGAAAGTTGCAAGCCTCACTTTAAAGAAAATAAAATATTAACACTCACATCTATATATATACTGGAAATATGCAAATTCGTTCGTTACTACATACATTTATTCAAAAGAAAAATAGACGGTCCTAGAGGAGACAAAACTCGATACAAATATAACCTGATTCATCCCAGGTCAAAAATGAAAATACATAGTTCAGGCACTTACGTAATGGCCGTGAAGATATATAATAAGCTACCGGAATGTCTTAAAAGTGAAGAAAATGATAATATTTTTGTTACTCATCTAAAACAATTACTAATCGAAAAGGCATACTACAACCTAGACGAGTTCTTAAAAGACAAATTAACAGTTAACCAAATAGCAAAGTAAAATAAAGATTAAACAAAAAAAAAATAGCCGGTAAAAATAAATAAATTATACAACAAACAAATAACAGTATAACTCATAATATATTATTATTAAAATGGATGTATGTAAATTTCTTTTATAAATATTAAGAAATCGGTCCGCTGGCTAAGTACTGTTTGCGATACACTATCATAGTCATACATAGTACATACATATCACAGTACATATGAAGCAATAAATAATTGAGTATTGAGTACTAGGTGAATGTGTGCGACTGTGCGAGGTGTAGTAGGAAACATCAAAATGATGATAAACATGTGCCATTTTGCGTTCACACCAAAATTCAAAAACCTTCAGTAAAGACCATGCCTTGGTATGTCATTAGGTATACCTCGACTTATACGACTTGAACCTACAATATTTCGAACATTTCTAATAGATGCCTTGCAAGGGCGCCGGAAGAAATAATTTCCGGGTGGTGCAGATTTTAGTTTTCTTACAATCTTTGCCGTGTATGATTGTTAATAAAAAGATGAAGTTTTAGTCTATTCAAATTTCTGACTATTCATTATGAATTTATTATATATTTTATTTATTTTTTATTTCAATAATTCCTGTTGATTCCAAGATTCCCAAGGGGTGCAAGTGCACCCCCTGGCACCTCCCTGCCGGTGCCCATGGTGCCTTGCCACTGCCACTGGCTAAATGCACTTAATCGTGTGGAGCCATCGATGTATACGTTCAAATAAAAAGCAGTGCTGAATCTACATCTCGCTTAGTTTAGCCATAGAAAAGATAATAATATGGTTTAGCGTAAGTACTCCTCACGCCCGATCGTGCGCCGCTCGGCACGTAAGTCGCTTATGATGGGCGCCTCTGGTTTACATGTTTCTGGTTTACATGTTGACCTCTATGACTTGAATCCACAATACTTCGAACATTTCTAATACGAGTAGGTGCTTTGGCACTGGCTAAATGCACTTAATCGTGTGGAGCCATAATGAAACAATAGAAAAAGAAAGCCCCTAAAGCACTTTTTATTAGGTGTTTTCTTTTCTCTACGAACGATTTGACTTGAGACGCAATGTTTGCTAATAAAACTCGTTAAATGTAGTTAATTTGTTGCAGATTGCACGGTAAACATTGGTGCGGCGGCGCCATTGTTGGCAAACAGTGGGTCTTAACGGCAGCACAGTGTTTCGATTAGTAAGTATACTTACAGATATATACTTACTTACAAAATACTATGTTTTTCAGGGCATGAAAACTTTTATAGAGTCTGTGCAAACAGAGAACTGTCGTGGCTTTACGATGAACTGACAATCAAAGGTAAGGAATGAAGGTATATACCTACCTACTCGTAGTACCTCCCGATAATGATAAGAGTAGGTACCTACTAAGGTATCAAGCATTTTTTTAGTATTGGGAATGACAGAGCAAAGTTGTCAACGCAATAAAAACAGTAAATTAAAACCATCACCACGCAAGTTTCTACGATGGTTCTCTTTTTGCAAAGACTCTAATATGATTTTCGTTATCTGTGAATTACCTATCTAGAATCTAGATGTAGAACTTCATTAGGAATCGGTAAAATGACATAAAAAATGTTCTTTATTCAAGTTATCTTATCATCTATGAGTATCTCCAGAGTTATGAAGGTTGTCGAGATTGGAGAGAGGATGATAAGCACCTCAAACTTGGTACTGAAAATAACAGAAAATATGTTCACCGGATAGACTGATTTTTTAAATATTTATAGGACTAGCCTTTGACCACTATCTCGCCTGGTAGAAAGCGACAATGTAGTCGAAAATAGTGAACTCGCTAGTAGGCCTAAAATACTCTGAGTCTCAGAAGGCTGTGTGCTGCCGGAACACCGTAAGTTATGGCGGCATATTTTCACCTTGATGGTACGTGGTAAGCTACTTTTTAGTAGCAAGTCAGGTGGAACATCGATATAATCTGCTCCGACCTATGTATAACCATAGAATAATGAATAGCACAAGGTATAACTAAGACAAGATAAGACTGTAAAGTTTTCCTAAAACAAGCAGAGTAAAATCTGTGGTAAAATCTTCAAAAGATTTCAATACTTCAAATGAGGCATAGGTAGGATTCTCTTATCTTTATCATTTCTGATAAGACATCATTTTAACCGACTTCACAAAAAAAAGTATAATGTCTTCATTCACCAGTATTAAAAATAAATATTTTTGTGTTTCTTACCTCAGAACTACATACCTAACAGACATTATCAACAGACTCAGATAATTATTGTTTTAGTTTGAGAGAGTACATGCTTCCATTGTAATTTTATCGAGATCTTATAAGTATCTCCAGGGATATGGAGAGAAACACCTCAAACCTATGACTGAAAATGATAAGAACTTTAAAGTAAGTCCCTACATTCCCTGAACATCTACCGAACATCTATTGAGTAGGTACTCAAACAAAGTTCAAATAGAATATTTGTATACGCCTAACGTTATTTGATAAGCAATAGTATAAACCTACGCCTGCCAATAAATTAACTCTCAATTTAATTAAATCCCTGCTCAAAATTACAGCTATCTATCTATCTATATTATCCTCAGCGGCAAATATTGTCAACTTTATTTTATTTACAACTGAAAATAAAGATCTTTCAAAACATGTTATCCTGTCTCCCTAACTATAACTAAACGATAGCTGTGACGATAGAATAGTTTTCTAGACAATCATCTGACGTGATTTTCTTTAAAAATATTGTTGTCACTCAGTGTAACAAAAGACGAAGTGTCTGTCCGTCTGGGCTCCGTGTTCCGAGACTTCGGTGGCCGCATCCACTCGGTGCTGGACATCAAGCTGCATCCCAACTATAAGATGGACCAGTACTACCCGGAGCACAACCTGGCTATGGTGAAGGTAACCTCCTTGCTGTTTATGATATCCTATATTTATTGAGACTAATTTATCTAGTCGGGTGACACTGATAAAAAGCGGCTCAATGAATTTATGAATTTCTGATCTTACATCCAGCAGGCCTCTCACGAAGTTGGATTGGATTGGACACGATTGGAATTTCTTTCTAGGCTTGCCATTTTTATTTTTTATTTAAACAATATTATGCAGCTGACAGACGGACTATCAGTTCCATTCGGATCATGATATGTACTGTGATCGGTATGCGTTTCTCTAAGTTGTGTTTCACTATTTCACTTTTTTTATTTAAAAATTGTCTGAAGTACTGAAACACACAGTTACATGTATGGTTGGTTTTAACATACTTAATTTTTTTTTAAATATTTTGACGTTTGGATGACAGCTGAATGGTTCATTACTTTTTTTTTTCCTAATTCAAAGCGTTAAATTCTGCTTTTGCTATGTTTACTTGATAATTGGTTATGATTTATGATTTTGAGCCTCGGTTGGCGAGTCCAACTCGACTTGGCCGGTTTTTATTTGTGGCATAAGTATGCTTCACTAAATATTGTAAAACAACCCCGCCGTGTCTGTCTGTCTGCTCGCAATAAACTCAACAAATTCTGAACGGATTTTCATATGGTTTTTAACAATAAACAGCTAGGATAGCGGCTGGCATACATTAAGTTGAACTGTAAAATATAATCCAAAACAAAATGCACATCCGTATTACGTATTACTTTTTATTTCTGTAGTTAAACCTGCCTATTACGCCATCTACAAGAATACAAACAGTTGCTGTCGCGTTCGCTGATGCAGACCTACCTCCACTCTTCGGGGAGACTGTCGTTACGGGATACGGTTCAGTGGTAATGCTTAATTTATTTAATATTATGTTCTCCTGGTGTAATTATATCTATATCTACAATTTAGTACTTTGCAAACGAATTACTGTAATTCTACTGTAAGTACTGTAATTGTAATATGAAATATTTTATTTGATTTTAAATTATTGACTTTCAAAAGTGTACAATGTACCAAATTGGAATAAATGAATATTGAATTGAATTCAGCCTTAAATAATTAATTACTTTGGAAATGGTGGTTGGTGTTTTATTCAATTTATCTTTAAGTATTTAGTTAGTACGTAAGTAACGTTGTGTCTTCTTTCATCCGTCACGTTGAGCGAAATATTCATAATGTATTTTAAATTAGGCGAGAATTATTAGATACTTATGAAACGATAACGAAATATTTTCCAGCTATAGGTAAAACACAGCAATTCAGCATAATATAGCCTTGATAAAGGTATGACATTTCCTGCCCTCAGAGTAACAATTAGTCATTGTTACTTGAGGGCAGGACAATGATTAGCATTCCACATTCCCAGGTGACCGGGCAAATCCGTGAAGGTGTAAACCAGGAGCTCAGACGCATGATAGTGCATGAGATCGCCCGACCAGAATGCCGGCTGCTGTACGGGAATGACTACCGGCTGCAGCATGACCACATCTGCTTACAGAGCGTTACGAAGGGTGTGGCTTTGTGTGCTGTGAGTATTTCGTACACTTTTATTTGGTTATATTTTCCTAGTCGAAACGCTCAATATTTTTGTATTTCTGACCTACCCAAGTAATGAAAAGAATAAGCATGATCTCTTAGATACTAGCTACAGCTATCTTTTCTGTGCTCCAGTATTATATCCTTTTAAAAATACTTGACTGTGTCCATTTCAGACGACAGAATCCCTTATACCAAGTTCACAGCACCTAGTGAATTTAGTTGTTCAACTTTCTAGGGATGTACTTTTCTTTCGATTCCAAGTACATTTAGTATCGCTACTTTGGAACCGATACCAAGTAGATATCGGTTAAAAGTACTCTTACATCGTTACTCAATGATGTGATCCGCAAGATCATTTAAGCTGGCATTATAAAGCGATACTAAAGTTTAGTTTAGAATTAAGCTATTTAGTTATTTTTAAATAAGTACTTATTTTTTCTCGTAACGTGGTGTATCTCTACGGAGTTGAACTACTAAATTCGCCTGGTGTGAACTATGTATTAAAGGTAAAAAAAACTCTATGTACAGGGTGATACCGGGGATCCAGCAGTTCACTTCAGCGGAATGGACCGCAAAGGGACACTATATGGAATCGCACTCTTCTCCGGCACAGAGGAATGTGCTTACAAGTCCAAGCCAGGAGTATTTGCAAAGGTATACCTTGTTGCTTATTTCATTTCAATGTAACATATATCATGTTATAAATAGTTCATTAAGTGTACAGAATGTTTTATTATTAATATTTTAGAGGCCATCGCTGCCATACTTACCTAGGGTATCATCATGGAGTAGGTACACATTCTTTGAGAGTCATCTCTTGGTGTGAGCCACGGACAAAGAAGATCGTTCGTCCGTGTCCTGGTGTGAGCGTCCGACTTTCAGCACGGTGCTCGGTGTGACCAGTTCAAAAATTGGATTGGGCTAATATTATAAACTAGAAGTGCCCCGCGGCTTCGCTCGCGTTAAAAACTTCTTTTATTTACTTAAAACTTTTCTTTTGTAAAAACGATTCTATCATTAATTACATAAAACAAGAATTAGCCAAATCGGTTCACCCTTTTTCATGTTATCGCGCGACTAAGGCAATTCGGGATTCATATTTATAAAAACCGAAATACCCAAATTTTCAGACTTTGTTAACTACCACATTTCAAAAAATCCTACAACACGTACTTTATCTCATCTTATTTCGCCATTTTTGCCAACTTTTAATCCCCGTTCAGTATTTGGAAGGAATTTTTAGAAAATCCCTTCTGAGCGGATACCTACGTCATAATAATTATCTGCATTCTAAATTTCAGCGCAATCCGAAACAATATTGATTTTTGGACTTTGTTATCCCACTTCACCCTTTTAGGGGTGGAATTTCGAAAGAGCCTGAAACACGTATTTACTTACTTAAGTACTTGTGTTATGTTTCATATATAAAAGACTATCTAATCTTGTTTCTCCATACAAACTTTGAACCCCCGTTTCATCCCCTTCAGGGGTGAATTTTGGAAAATACTTTCTCAGAGGGAACTAACTTCGTAATAACTATCTGCATGCCAAATTTCAGCACAATCCGAAGCAATATTGATTTTCACACTTTGTTACTCCATTTCACCCTCTTAGGAGTGTAATTAAAAAAGAACCTGAAACACGTATTTACTTATTTTTTTACTGGAGCATTTGTATGAAGTTTCGAATAGAAAATACTATCTAATCTTGTTTCTCCATACAAACTTTGAACCCCCGTTTCATCCCCTTCAGGGGTGAATTTTGGAGAATCCTTTCTCAGGGGGCACTTACGTCATAATAAATATCTGCATGCCAAATTTTAGCGCAATCTGAAACAATATTGATTTTCCCACTTTGTTACCCCATTTTACCCTCTTAGGGGTGCATTAAAAAAAACCTGAAACACGTATTTACTTATTTTTTTACTGGAGCACTTGTATGAAGTTTCGAATAGAAAATACTATCTAATCTTGTTTCTCCATACAAACGTTGAACCCCCGTTTCATCCCCTTCAGGGGTGAATTTTGGAAAATCCTTTCTCAGAGGGCTTTTACATCGTAATAACTATCTGCATACCAAACTTTAAGTGTAATCCGAAACAATATTGATTTTCACACTTTTGTTACCTCATTCTCATTTTGTTACTCTTAGATGTGTAATTAAAAAAAAATTGAAACACGTATTTACTTATTTTTTTTACTGGAGCACTTGTGTGAAGTTTCGGATAGAAAAGACTATATAATCTTGTTTCTCCATACAAACTTTGAACCCCCATTTCATCCCCTAAGGGGTGAATTTTTGGAAATCCTTTCTTAGTACACCCCTACGTACTAAGACAAATATACCCTCCAAATTTCAAGGCCCTACGACCAGCGGTTTAGGCTGTGCGTTGTCTGTCAGTGAGCAAGTCAGTCAGTATATCAGGATAAAGATTCTTATATTAGAAGATACGTGTTTTTTCACCTACAATAATTATGTCAAAAACCTACATTCACGCCACTAACTACGTAGTACTATTCAGTATTCTGTGACTAAGTTAACTATGTTTATTTTTAACTCCTACCGCAAAAAGGAGTATTATAAGTTTGACGTGTGGCATCGTAGCGCCCTGGAAACGGTTGAACCGATTTTGATTTACGTTTTTTTTTGTTTGATATGGGTCTTAATCGAGAGTGTTCTTAATTTTGATTCATAAAAATCCGTTCAGGCGTTTTAAGTCTATAAGCTATTTTCTAGTTGCTATGAAATCAAAATTCAACACAAACAACAACCAATTCAAAATTCGGTATCCTCTTACTTCACTGATTTTGTAAGAACATGGTAGCATTAATCTGATGCTAGGACATCTCCCGGAATCTGCAGAACGCCTCACCAGCTTAGGTACAACAGATTTGCCGAGTTTGGGCTCGTTGGAATAGTCTTCATAAACAAATTATACATAGATAAGTCGGGGTGTTTTTAAATTTAGTTTTAAAGTATTATAATTCTTTCTAGGTTTCGTACAGCAGAACATGGATAGACAAAGTTTTGGACGACGTGCCTGAGCTTAAGGAAAGTGCAGACAGCGGGGAAAATACTATACCAGTAGATGCAACAGATGATCAATTTTAAATTAATTTATGTTTTAGTTTAATTACAGTAACTAATATAAGATTGTGAATATTATTGAAACAAACATTTTTATAAATAAACTAGAAGTGTCCCGCGGCTTCGCCCGCGTTAAAACCTTCTTTTATTTACTTAAAACTTTTTTTTTGTAAAAACGATTCTATCATTAAACACATCAAATAAGAATTAGCCAAATCGGTTCACCCATTTTCATGTTATCGCGCGACTAAGGCAATTCAGGATTCATATTTATAAAACCCTAAAAACCTAAATTTACAGACTTTGTTACCTACCCCTGTTCGATCTTTGCAAGTATTTGAGGGTAGTTAGAAAAAACTCCGTCAATACTTTATATTCTACACCGCTTGTATGCGGATGACATTGGTTCGTGGACCGCGCCGAGAACACGTTGTTCTCAAACTTGCCGGTTTATTACCTTTCCTTCGTCTCTTGGAACGACTTTGGATTAAAACCACCGAAGTGCTGCTTGTGTGAAAGTTTACATACTAGGATACCGATCGCAGTCTGGACGTTGCCTGGATTGCTACCTGTGCTGCTGCTATATCGGCGGGCGTGGATAAAAGGTTGGTGGAGTATCTATATTACCTTTCATAGCTTGCAGGGATCGATGATCTGTTCCTCACCTAACGACGCACCTCATACAGTCCATTCATTTATAAAAACAAATTAATTACCTCCCCGAGACTGTACGTGTACCGTACAACCCCATTTCGAAAAACCTACAACACGTACTTTATCCCATCTTGTTTCGCCATACAAACTTTGAAACCCCGTTCCGTATTCGGGAGGAATTTTCAGAAAATCATTTCTGAGCGGATACCTACGTCATAATAACTATCTGCATTCTGAATTTCAGCGCAATGAGAAACAATATTGATTTTTAGACTTTGTTACCCCCGGTTTATCCTCTTAGGGTGGCATTTTGAAAAAGTCTGAAACTCGTATTTACTTATTTATTTACAGAAGTACTTGTGTGAAATGTCGAATAAAACGACTATCCAAACTTTGAACCCCCGCTTCATCCCCTTAAAGAGTGTAATATGAAAAATTCTTTCTTAGTGGATACCTAAGTCAAAATAACTATCTGCATGCCAAATTTCAGCGCAATCCGAAACAATATTAATTTCATACTTTGTTACCCCACTTCACCCTTTTAGGGGTGGAATTTCGAAAAAGTCTGAAACTCGTATTTACTTACTTAAGTACTTGTGTTAAATTTCGAATATAAAAGACTATCTTATATTGTTTTTCCATACAAACTTTGAACCCCCGTTTCATCCCCTTCAGGGGTGAATTTTGGAAAATCCTTTCTCAGAGGGAACTAACGTCGTAATAACTATCTGCATACCAAATTTCAGCGCAATCCGAAACAATATTGATTTTCACACTTTGTTACCCCATTACACCCATTGCACCGTCTTAGGTGGGGAATATCAAAAAAAACCTGAAACACGTATTTACTTATTTTTAGGGTTCCGTAGCTGAATGGCAAAAAACGGAACCCTATAGATTCGTCAAGTCTGTCTGTCCGTCCGTCTGTCCGTCCGTATGTCACAGCCATTTTATTCCGAAACTGTTAGGACTACAGAATTGAAACTTTGTAGGTAGATGTATTCTGTGAACCGCTTTCCGATTTTTATACAAAAATAAAAAATATAAAAGTTTAAAGGGTTTAAGGGGGGCATCCCATACATATAACTTAAACAAAAAAAATTTTTTTTTTTAAACCTATACGTGTCTATGGATAGGTCTTCAAAAATGACATTGAGGTTTCTAAAATCATTTTTTCTCTAAGGCAATCATTTGAAAGATAGGCGCGTCTAAAGTGGTAAAATGTGTGCCCCCCCCCCCCCCCCCCTCTAACTTTTAAAGTATGGGTGTGAAAAATCTAAAAAAAATATATGCTGTAGATCTCAATAAAAACGAACAACGAAAATTGGTTTGAACGAGATACAGTCAGCAGTTTTAGAGATATGGCGACCGCAAAGATAACTTTGTTTTTCATACAAACACTAAGAAAAACAAAGTTAATTTTGTAGTTGCAAAAAATCATAGTTATGGAATACTTAACGGTGTTACGGAACCCTACGAGTGCGAGTCCGACTTGCACTTGGCCAGTTTATTTACTGGAGCACTTTTTTGAAGTTTCGAATAGAGAATACTATCTAATCTTGTTTTTCCATACAAACTTTGAACCCCCGTTTCATCCCCATCAGGGGTAAATTTCTGAAAATCCTTTCTCACAGGGAACTAACGTCGTTATAACTGTCTGCATGCCAAATTCCAGCGCAATCCAAAACAATATTGATTTTCACACTTTGTTTTTTGTCCTGAAGCGCTTGTGTGAAGTTTCGAATAGAAAAGACTATCTAATGTTGTTTCTCCATAGAAACTTTGAACCCCCGTTTCATCCCTTTAAGGGGTGAATTTTAGAAAATCCTTTCTTAGCTGATACTAACGTCATAATAACCACCTGTATGCCAAATTTCAGCGCAATCCAAAACAATATTGATTTTCACACTTTGTTACCCCATTACACCCATTGCACCGTCTTAGGGGGGAATATCAAAAAAACCTTAAACACGTATTTACTTATTTTTAGGGTTCCGATACTAACGTCATAATAACCACCTGTATGCCAAATTTCAGCGCAATCCAAAACAATATTGATTTTTAGACTTTGTTACCCCATTTCACCCTCTTAGGGGTGGAATTTCGAAAAAACCTAAAACACGTATTTACTTATTTATGTCCTGAAGCACTTGTGTGAAGTTTTGAATAGAAAAGACTATCTAATAATGTTTCTCCATAAAAACTTTGTACCCCCGACTTTTAGAAATAATAATTGCTTTGTAGCACAAAACGGTCCAGACGAAAGTCACCGGAGTGGTAATTTGTCCTTGTCTAACAACAAGCTAGTGCTATATATGTTCTATATATATAGTTTATAAATATAAAATATATACATGGACGTAATATAATTTGTCAAAACATCTGCGGTGCCCCATCCTTTTATATTACGTCTATGTATATACATAAATACGATTTATGCATATAAATCGTCCATACAAAAGAAAGGGACAAACTCCGTTCTAGGTCGGTCTCATCAGGGTTGTTTTGCGCAGGGCTCCGTTCACGACCTACGCTCGGAGTGCAACTTGTGCAACCAAACGCTCTAACCTCTCTGGTTTAGCGAATGTGAAGCTCAGCTCTGAGGTCGTGAACGGGGTTAGAGCGTTTGGTTGCACTCCAAGCGTAGGTCGTGAACGCAGCCTATTCGAGTTTTTTTTTTTTTTTTCCCCAATCATGGGATTTTGGTGCCGCACGTTTGATGCATTTGCCAGAGTCTCGTTTTAATCTTGCTTGATAACTTGTGCATTGTTATAGTTATGTATTTTGTACACAAAAGCGGAGAAACGTTTAACGCGAAAAGTGTAAAAATCTAGTTAACGGAATTTGGAAAAGTTGTTCTATAGATAGTAAAATGGATCAGTACATAAAAGTTAAGGAAAAATTGAGATATATCACAATATTTACAATATACACATTTAAATTCACAACATTATATGTTACACACACTAAAATAATATTTAAAATTTTATAGTAGTTATGACAAACAATAAGATCGGACAAAGTTCTATATAAATTATGGATTCATACAAGTACAAGGAAAAGCTTTGATGATTGAGATATCTTCGTCGATTTTTAAAGCGGAACCTGTTAAGCAGGTCTCCGAGAGAGAAAATAAACAAGTATTGTAAGTACTTGTTTATTACATAAATTACTTCACTTTTTTCGGAACCACTTCGGCGGTTCCACTGCTTTGAAGGCTGCCATTTTTAATGGCTTTGTGTACATTAAACATTTCTATTATTGGGGCAACGTTGGTCGGTATATTTATTTTAGACTGTGTCAGGGTTTCTACCAGAATCTGAATGATATCTGTAGTTGACATCATGGAAGGATCGTATTTTTTTGTATTTAACGCACATCCATTTTGTGGGGACGGCATATTATTATACTCATTAATAATCTTGTTGTGGGCCACTCGGTCGAAACCTTTAGTTAGTTTAGTTGCGGTACGTCGATTATTAAATACTGTTTTTCTGTAAGAGGTTAAAGGTGTTTAGGTGTATTGTTTGTTATGTAAGAAGTTGGATGAGCGGTTTGAGTGTGAGGGACAGAATTTACTATATCAGCATAAGATTTAACGACAGGAGGAAGTAATTTAGCTGCTTCACCATAAGAAATACACATTTCAGACACAGCAATTTTAATGTTTTTCTGTCTATTAAACTCTGGGCATGTTTTGCTAATGGCGTAATGAGAGCCAGAGCATAAACAGCATGACGCATTATCTTCATCACCATCACAAGTGTCACCTGAATGATCGTTTCCGCACTTATAACACCTAGGTTGAGCACGGCATTGCATTTTTGTGTGTCCAAAGCGGCAACATTTATAACATTGGATAGTCGGGTAAGTGTACAAATCAACTGGTGGAGAATTGTAGCAAATAAAAATTCTTTTGGGGAGAACTTGGCCATCAAAAGTAATAACTATTGTTTGTGTAGGTTTCCAAATCGGTGAACCATCGACTATGGTTTTGAAATTAATTCGCCTCACATTCAATATTTTACCGCAACCATCAGGTACTGAAATGTTTTCCATCACTTCCTCGGGTGACCACTCTGATGGGACACCACGAACGACACCCATTCAAGTCACATTGAATGAAGGAATAAACGCTTTGAATTTATTGGATGCTAAACTGTTACTGGCTAAAAATGAGTTAGCATCGTTAAAGTCGGTAAATGCAAGCGAAATCCCATTCCTACCTATCCTTTTAACAGATCCATTCACGATGTTTTTAAAGGCATTGCGTTTGAGGAACTTGCCAAAGGAGACCGGGTGGAGAGTGGAACCGTCATCGGGCCAATTTGTTTCCTTTTGGACATGTATTACAAACGGAGCGCTATCATTGGACTGGTAAATTGAACGTGCTACAGGTGTATACACTTGAAGACCTGGACCATTGCTAGGTGTCGGGATAGATGTCTTTTTTATAGAGCGCGAGAACTCGCAAAGAAGAATAATTATAAATTCTGCTGGACTTCGAATGGCAGAATTTTTGTTCGCGAATCCGGTGGAACTAAGCCCTTTCTCATCAAAACGCAGAAATGTCTTGACAACTTATTTTGTAAATAATTATTACAGCTTGAGCATTTCTTATTTAAATGTAATAATTTTAAGCTATAATATACAAATCCAGTACACTACAATCATACACTACATACACACCAAACATTCATTCAAAACACTCAGATTCTCTCTTATAATTTACAGTTCTAATAGTTATCTCCGGCTTTGTTTGTTTCTTGTGAAAATGTCATGCTATATGTCACATCAACAGTCTGAATTAATTTATGCGTTTAATTATGGGTAACAACTTCAATTTGAATGATTTTGTTAATGAACTGGACTCCTTGCGAGTCTCTGAGTCATATCAATGCGATCTAGATAAATGTGTCACTTTATTACAGAAATCCTCACTAAAATCAACTAAAATCCTACACATGAACATTAGAAGTTTAAACAAAAATTTTGATGAATTTAGAACACTACTAGTAACAATTAAAACCGATATTGATATAATTGTATTGAGCGAATGCTGGATAAGTAAAAATCCATTTATTCCTTCATTAAACGGGTACTCATACCATTTTACAAATAATAACGTAACGCAAAACGATGGCATTGTATTTTATATAAAAGATAGTCTACATTTTTCTATCAAAGAGCCGCAATTTAAAGATGCTAACTGCTTGACCTGCTCGCTTGGTAATGAAACCGTTATTATTGGAATATACCGTTCTCCGACATATGCTAATATCGATAATTTTACGAATAGCTTAAATAATTTACTCTTAAGTATCAAGCACTTCAAGAACATTGTTTTAATAGGAGACATAAACATCAATATCTGTAATATGAGTGACACCTCTACCAACGAATACTTAAACCTTCTATGTTCGCACGGACTTCTCTCAGCGCATTCATTTCCCACGCGGGAACTAAATTGTCTTGATCATGTCATGCTTAAGACAAATCGCTCATCAGTCACTTTAGTTCTTAACTCTTTTATCACCGATCATTGTCCTGTTATGACCGTTCTTGACCAGAAGGTATACAACGCAAATATTAGCAAGAACATAAAAAAAGTTGATTATCTGGCTGTAATATCTAAAATAAATAATACTGATTTTACTTCCATCTTAAGTATTTCTGACGCAAACAAAGCAGCTGACTGTTTGGTTTCTACAATTTCTAATATAATTAAAGGACAAACCACAGTTACTAAAATTTCTGGTAAAAAACGGATAATCAAGCCCTGGATCACTCCAGGACTCCTCCGGTGTATTAAAAATAGGGACAAAATGCACATGAAGTTAAAGAAAAAGCCCGATAATGACTTACTAAAAATTACTTACAAACGTTACAGAAACTTCTGTAACTATTTATTGCGGAAATTAAAACGGGATTATGAACGTGAGCAATTTCGTTTGGCTAAAGATAATCCCAAAGCTACTTGGAACTTAATTAAAACTATAACAAATACGAAACGTGATAATACGTCACCTATCGAGTTACTAGGGATAGATTCAAATCCGAATATATCGCTGGATATAGTAAATAATTTTCTAGCGGATATAGGGTCTAGACTGGCTAATAATATAATTAATAGCAACATAAATACAATCCTTCCACATAATTCATCTGAACATCCTGTTTCACATTGTAACTCTTTTGTTTTGCTTGAAACAGATAACGAGGAAGTTGAGCGTGCTATATTAGGGCTTAAAGTAAATTGTGCCGTGGGATGGGATGATATACCTTCAAACATTATTAAAGCATGTCGAGTCATCTTAGTACCTTATATCACTCATATTTGTAACCTCTCTTTTACCACCGGTGTTTTCCCAAAATGTTTTAAGAAGGCTATCGTACATCCTATATACAAAGGTGGGAACAGAGACAGTGTAAATAACTATAGACCTATATCTGTGTTATCATCAATGTCTAAGATTTTGGAAAGACTTCTAAACAACAGGCTTGTTAATTACCTCGAAAGTCAGAATTTAATAAGCCCTAATCAGTTTGGCTTTCGTAAAAACAAGTCCACTGAAGATGCGGTTTTAGGCTTCACTGAGCTTGTCTCCTGCATGCTAGACAGCAAGGAGAAAGCCATAGGCATGTTTCTGGACCTTTCTAAGGCATTTGACACTGTCTCTGTTCCTATCTTAATAAACAAATTAGGACGGCTAGGCGTCCGCGGGGCAACTCTAAATATTTTCAAAGACTATCTCCAAGATCGTACACAAAGTATAAAAATCGACAAATACACAAGTAATGAAAGAAAGCTTACATACGGTGTGCCTCAAGGCTCCATTTTAGGCCCAACGTTATTTATTATTTATATAAATGACCTCTGTCAGCTAAACATACCCTTTTGCCATATTTACACATACGCAGATGACACAGCATTGGTCATCTCTGGCAAGGACTGGAGTGAATGCAAGTTGCGTGCTGAATCAGCTTTAGCCACAGTCATATCATGGCTCAACCAAAATCTACTGACTATGAACGTCAATAAAATTATGTTCATGACGTTTTCAATGAATACCGTTACTCAACCACCTGACACTTTCTCAATCCAAGCACATACTTGTGGTCTAAATGTCTCAGGGAACTGTACCTGTAGCTATCTCAACAGAGTAAAGACGGTGAAATACTTGGGTGTATACATAGATAATATACTAAATTGGCATCTGCACCTGGAGTCACTTGTATCACGAGTACGACGTCTCATTTATATTTTCAAATCCATAAGACATACTGCTAGTATAGATACTCTTAAAATAGCATATTTTTCACTGTGCGAATCTATCATCAACTATTGTAATGTAGTTTGGGGTGGGGCACATAAGACCAAGTTTCTTCTTTTGGAACGAGCACAGCGCGCTGTAATTAAAGTTTTACTTTGTAAACCTTTTCGCTATCCAACTTCAGAAATATATAAAACTTTTAAGGTACTGACAGCTCGTCAATTATATATTAGTCGTGTAGTTATGCGCGCACACAGTACCATTAACTTAAGTCCAAAAATAACAGAACGACGGCGATGGAAAGATAGGGTCTGTGCTTCCTATAGTCATAGAACCACATTCTTGGGAAGACAGCACATTGTCCTCAGTTCTAGATTATATAATAAGATTAATCACGTTCAAAACATTTCTCATTTAAATAAATACAACTGTAAGATAAGTGTACGAAACTGGCTTCTTAACCTTTCTTACGATGAAACAGAGAATGTTTTAAAAATTGTTACATAAAATACAAATGATCTCACACACACACACACACACACATACGCACACGCACACGCACACACACACACACACACAAACACACACACACACACACACACACACACACACACACACACACACACACACACACACAACACACACACAACACACACACATACACACACACGCACACACATTTAATTATTAATTTAATCCACATTTAAATTGCACGGGTATCGCTCACGCAACACGTTATGTTTAATTTAATTTATATTGTTGTCCTTGTCATTGTTTATTATTGCTGTAACGGCACCGTTAGCTTCGGAGAACTACTGAATCTGATCATACAGGTTTTCCTAGTTTCGGATTCAGGGGTCCCATGTTTGACATATTGTAACAGCCTATTTGATCAAGTACGTTAAACAAACATTGTCTTGAATGTACCTACATTAATATAAACATAATTATATTACTTGTAAAATTACTTGTAAATGTGGCTTATAATAAACTTTTATTTATTTATTTATTTATTTATTTATAGATGCTAGTAAATCATTTTCCTGAGAAGTATTAGTAACTACATTAGTTTCGCTATCTGTGCTAACTATGCCGGTACTACAGCGACATCCCATTTTACCATCGATAGCTTGAGAATGTTTCCTTTTCTTTTTGTTACAATTTTTACATATTTTATGTAAGTGGCTCCTTTTACGACCAGTACGTTGAGTATAAGACCCATCAGTTTCCATGCCCGATTCAGTAGATACCACAATTGTGCTGGGGATTGTAACAAAATTAATAGCCGGAGGGACAGTGCCCCCCGGGTCCATCAAGTCGAGCGGCTCGTTCATTTCAAAAAAAATATATAAAACTTACCTAGTCCGATAAAACTATATACTTAAAATATAATTTAAACACTCTTTAACAATACAAACAGGTAATTGTAGCTTAACTGATCCTTTTTACTACTTAAAACAAATAATAAAAAATCGCCTTGTAAAAAATACTCCCGCCTAATTCGACGTTTCCCGCGCTTTTTCGAGTTTAATATTAAATAGAAGGTCTTTGGAGTCAGCTAATCAGCTGTCAGCTGCCATCTGTCAAATTAAAGTAACTGTCAAAGCATTCCCTACGTCTAGTCTAGTTAGGGATGCAATTTTTTTAAGCTCGATCCGATATTATTGATCGTAATGGATCGCAACGTCTCGATCCGATCCGTGGATCGGATCGTATGCATTTGGTCCGATTTTCAAAAGATCGATCCAGAAAAATCGCATGAAAATACAACATTTATTTCAAACCAAAAAGGGTTGGTTGGTTCAACAAGGCATTAGGCAACATAAATTACACTAACCTGAAAAGAATAATGTCTAATTTAATCTTATTAAAATTAATCTTCAATAATTTAAGGACATACGAGTATATTTGTATGTCTATGAAGTATAAAAACCACACAACGAAACAATGAATTATGTAATAATATTCGTAGTTATTGATAATATACTTTGTGTGCAAATTAAAATACATTACATTGTGTGCAAACCACAAAGTTTGGATCGCGATCCGATATTTGAAGAGTTGAATCGATCCGCGATCGGATCGCATTGTTTCGATCCGATCCGAAAATCGATTGGATCGTATGCTTTCGATCCGATCTTTTCGAAGATCGTATCGGATCGGCGCATCGCTAAGTCTAGTCACTCACTAGTCAGTGTGAAGATGTCAAACAAAAACGAAGAGGTTATGTTTGGCTAACGAAAAAAGTAAATTTTCATAATTTTTGTACCTTTCCGGCATGAACTTTAGTAATAAATGAACAAAATCGACGACCAAGATGTGAATTACTCCGTAAGATGTGTTAAAATCGGCGATTGAACATGTCATAAGTTCTATTTTGGGATTAGGTATTTGGAACGTATTCTGTCCAAAGGTGAAGGTTTTGGATGCGTTTTATCTGATTGCATCGCATAAGCTGACCCTCCAAGTTGTCTCTATGCACTGACATGGACGAATTGAAGCACAGGGCCGGCGAAAAACTAGAAGCATTACACGTAAGTAACTCCTCTATGTTTATCATACCCTGGTACATTCGCGCGAAAGTGAGTCGGTTGTTGACGTCATTTTTTTTAGCGAAAGTGAAGAAATATTGTAATAATTAGTGAACGTGTGTTGGTTTGTTTGTTTTGATCGTGGCAGAGAAGTGTCACTCACTCACTGCTCCACTTGTGGAATGACCTTGGGCTTACATAATTCACTATTTGCTATTAGGTATTTGTGCTGAATCTATATTTAAATTAACCTTGTCAAGTTTATCTGTAAATTAGCTATCCGCTATTATTTACCTTAACAGTCTAAGTGGTAGGTTAACTAACCAGTTTTAATAATTACCCGAAATATTATAATCATGACAATGTTTGATGAGGTTTGAATTTGTTGAAAGTAATGTCTTGTTGGCGTAAAAGATAATTTATAGGTAATTCGCCTTTTAACTAGGAGGTCACCTGTTTAAATGGATTTTTCTATGAGCATTCACGGAGGTTCATACACAGGTGGTAGGATAGTTATATTGTTGTTCCTAACTTGCCTCTAAGAAAACTCTTTCCTAACTCCCGACGCAAAAAGGGGTGCTATAATTCTGACGTGTGTATCTGTGTCTGTCTGTGGCATTGTAGCGCCCAAACGAATGAACCGATTTGACATAGTTTGTTTTTGTTTGATAGGTGTCTTCATCGAGAGTGTTCTTAGCTTTGTTTTTTCATGAAAATACATTCAGCTGTTTAAAATCATCAGCTCTTTTATGGTTAATGAGACTATGATACCAACTTTCGTAGCCCTTTAACCACAGATGTCAAAAAAATCAAAATGGCACTTCTGCTCACTACCTACCCGTCACTCTGCTGTCGTCTCTTTAGCATAGTTTGCATGAGACAAATCAAATGAGATTAATTTGAAATTCAGTATTCTTTTATTTCAATGATTTTGCAAGAATATGGCAAACCTGATGCTGAGACATCTCCTTTAATCTGTAGAATGCTCTCAACTACTCGTCTGTGGTCTGTTTAATGGTCTCTATTAATAAATTATGCATATACTAATCAGCAGTGGGGGTTTATTTATTTTAAATTTAAGTATTATTAGCTCATCACCATCAAGGAGAAAATTACTGCCATAATCTGTTCCGGCAGCACACAGGCCTTGAGAGTTAGACCGTACTAGGCCTGAAATATTTACCATCTTGAACCACATTATCACTTATCATTAGGCAAAATAGTGGTCAACACTGATCTATCAGATATGAAAAAAAACCAGCCTAGTGCAAGTTAAACTCGCCCACCAAGGCAACTGTACTAACTTCTCAAGCTAGGTTAAAAGACAAACTTAACTTTGCAGTTTGATCCCTAGAATTATGCCTAGGCACCAACGGCAAATAATAACTTTGTAATAGTAACTTCGCTTTTCTTTTTCATTAAAACACATATTTACAGTTTTCAGATTTTTTCCTATATAAGTGCTACAAGACCATGCTCCTTGCCAAATTTCATGACAACAAATTGATCCTCTAAGGGTTTTTTTGCTAAATATTAATTCAATTCTTGCTAATATGCAATCTTTTAAGCCATAATTCTTATCATAGAAGCAATCTTGCAATCATTTTGTCCAGGTGAAAACAAGACAAAACCTAAACTAAATACTATCACAGCATTGTTAGTAAATCACATACCAATATTCGGCTTTCAAAATGACAAATATAACCAACACTGAATCAATTTTAAAGCAGGTAAAATACTTTTATAGCACAGTGTGACCTAAACCCACACTTTACGCATGTTTTTCCGTGATTTAAATAGTCAATTATTGCACTACGTAAAGCACCCTCGCTATGCTCGGGTGCCAACTTCACGCCATGCAATATGCTTCTATTTGACGGAAAAGCATAGCAAGCGTAAAGTGCAGGATTATGTCACACTGACAGCTATAAAATAATAAATGATACTTATGACTTAAGTTGTCGTACACACGAATCGTAATATACTATAAAAGTTACATACATAATTATACCATAAGAGCTGAAGACCGAGGTCAGTAATGTGCCATAGGCGAGGCATATCCAGCTCTGCACAGATATAGGTTGATGATGATGATGAACTATATTCTCTACTCCTTACAATCTTTTGAGATAATATATTTTTCAAGACATTTGCTCAAAAAGTGCATTTACGAAGCCTGTATACATAGCCTGTTTTATTATTAAGCTAGGTATCAGGTGTAAACTACATGAAACTTTATTTTAACTTCAGTAGTAATTTTGGCAAGTATATACAATTTTTTGTGATAAAAATATTACATTTTTGGATGCTGAACGATGATATGTGGCATTTTACAATTTATATGACTTATACTTGGGTTATACACCATCTAGTTGTTGGTAACCCACTCATGTTGGATGCTATAGTATCTGGACATACATGGTATGGTGGTATTGACTTACCCAAGATCTATACCATCCTGCCAGCTAAGCAAGTATAAGGCAGCTGGAGATTAGGCCAATATCCAGCTGCCTTACGCTTGAATTTGATAGGAATTGTAATGAATGAACATGATAGAGAGCTATACAGCCTGCATAGTCACATCCCCGTCATTAAGTTAATTTGTACATTCAATGAACAACTGTCAAACTCAAGCATACACCCTCAGATCGTCAATATGTTAGGAGATCTCTGGCTAGTCAAGTCATTATGACAACCATCATTTACAGGTGGCAGCAGTAACTGCAGCAGGAAATGGCAAATCAAGAGTCCAAGATGCATTTCATCAAACTTCAGATGCCGTCCAAAGAGTAAGTGCCTTTTAAAATAGTTATATTCATGACTAATTTTTAATTAATTAGGAAGGAAATTAATTTGAAATAAAAAAATAGTTTGATACAAATTTATTTAAAATTATCGTTAAGTTATTATTATCGTTAGCTCTTAAAAGGAAATCAAGAAAAAAGTCTGCTGCCATAGTCTTATTGTGTTCCGGCAGCACACAGCCTTTGAGAGTCAAGGTATTCTAGGTGTAGCGTGTTCACCATCTTTGACCATATCATGGCTTATTACCAAGCGAGATAGTGGTTGAACGCTAGCCTATAAGATATAAATAAAAACATAATCAGCACACTGGATGGCGCCTTTTAATTCTTCTTCTTTTACTGTGATCGAGTGAGTAAATAATTCTACACAATCTAAACTCGCTCTAGGCACTCTGGTAAAATTTGAATATAGGTCAGGTGCTTGTTTCTCCGCAAAGCTAATAATTTTCATGAGGTATTTATGGTCCGGAAGCCCCCCATCTGTTTATTAAGTGATTAATAACAAGCTGAATCTTCGTAAGTAGGTTCCGTTCGACGAGACACCCAAGTTTTTCTATGTGGAAAATCTCGATTGAGGTATCTAGTAAAGTGCGCAGGTATAAATCATGTAGATTTGGTAGGGTATCGAAATTGTCTAACAGTAGAGCCGAAGATCTGGCTCAGTGGCGTGTCTTGGGAGAGGCCTATGTCCAGCACTGGACTGATACCGGCTGATTATGATGACTATGATGAAGTTTTTTATTAGATTGACAAGATAATTTTATAATAAACTCTGTAGAACAATAGGAATGTTGCCTGGGTCAAAACATAGTAATTCTAATTAGTCCGTCAGTTAGGTTATCATAAAATATTGGACACGTATTTTTTTATTTTACAAATCAATAGAAATTGACAAAGATAAAGAGCGTCAAAGTTCGGGAGTGGGGGCTCGTGACGTCACTAACCGCTAGAAAGTAGTACGGTTTGTCGCGTAACGCGGAATTTCAACGCTCTATATCTATGTCATATTTTGTTTAACTGAAAAAATAAAAAAAACGTAAATGACGGCTTAAAAAAGTTTTTTTTAGTAAATTAGCCTATTGACCTTCAAAGTGGATGCTTTTGGCTGAAGCGTCCTCCACTCCAAATATGTCCAAGTAACGTATATCCCATAAAGTAAGGAACTATAGAGATTTGGGTAGCGTGGCCACATGAGATAGAAGATTGTAACATAACCATATATGTATTTAGAACCCAGTGATACATAGCAATAAAGGTCAAAGTTCGTTAAGCTAAGATTGGCTAACTACGTTACTTGACCCTGTAGAAACCGGCACGCACTGAGAGAGGGAAATATTATAGCTTTGTCCTTTTCCGTTACATGTAAAAACTCCATAGTACATCCTATTTCATGTGGGAAAGAGAAGGAGCTACCCGCGGTCTATTCTTGTCTACGGTATATCAATACAAAAGGTACAAACTCTTTCGGGCCGTTAGTGCGCCATCTGCATATAAAACGTCTTTGGGTATTAATTTTCAGATCCGCGACGCCTTCACGGAGCTGTGGAACAACGAGCTTATAGCCGACGGTCGCGCCGCCATCGCGGCGTGGTCACGTGACGCCATCGAAAGGATAAAAGACGGCGCCCCCCCGCTCTCCCCTCTGTTACTCTACGAGGAGTTAGTGGCGCTGTTCCACGATAGAGGTATCTTCTATTTTTCCGACTTCAAAAAAAGGAGGAGGTTTCTCAATTCGACCGTATATATATATATATATATATATTTATGTTTGTTCGCGGATAACTTCGTCGTTTATGAACCGATTTTGATTATTCTTTTTTGTTCGAAAGGAGAGTTCCCAAGTGTGGTACCATGGTAATTTTATCGAGGTCTGATAAGTATCTCCAGAGATATTGAGATAAACATCTCAAAATTGGTACTGAAAATGAATAGCGCGGCATTGAAGTCGGTTCTTTTTTAGTTTTTAAACGATATTATTGAATAGTAAAGTTTTAGAGTAATTACAAGGCGTCTGAGTTTTGACATCTAGATCTCTAGAGGTAATACTCTGTGGGTATATCTGTGGTGTATATCTGTGGGTAACAATATGCAGTGTAGTGAACGCGTAAGGTAATAGATAGAATTCAGCGTTTACAACTGGGTATATCAGTAAGGCTGGTGCTATACCTGCCCATCAGGCGATCTTCTTGTTTGTCCTCCTAATTATTTCAACGGATGTCAGATGTTGTGCATGCACAGAGCCAAACAACCTTAATGCACAAAAGTCTGTTATGGCTCCCAAAATATTTAATAAAATACCAAATTGTATGAAGGGTAAGGTCCTTCATACAATTTGGTATTTTATTAAATATTTTGGGCATATATATTCCTGACATTGTTCAAGAATAAATTTAAGAGAATGTTGACGACCAAATGTTACTATGCTATTGACGATTTTTTAAATGATAACTTTAATTGAATATTATTGACATTGCTTGAATCACCTTATGTAATATTTTATTATCACACATTAATTTTACTTAGTCGACATTTTGATTGCTTCACATTACCTTTATACATTTCTATTATATTACTTACATAAACATTTTTTCTATGGAATCAAATATAAATGAGCGAATTGTACAATGTAATACAATGATATTATGTCATAATTTTATATAGTGTCAAAGTTTCCGCAGCCATAATTATACTCGATATATTATGTCTGTAGCCTCTCCAGGCAAACCATTGCACACCATCTTCATGGTAGATTGTATGAAACAATTTTGTAACTTTTCACCATCTGTACCGACTACAATTCAGCAATAAATAATTTATGATATGATTATGAATGATATTATTTTTGTGGCCGAAGTTTGTTGTACCTATTACTCTAATATAACTAAAAGTACTTAATATCACAGTTATTGTCTTGGAGATATGCTTTTATCACTATATATTATAAAACAAAGTCCCCCGCCGCGTCTGACTGTCTGTTCGCGTACACTCAAAAACTTCTGAACAGATTTTCATGCGATTTTCACTAATAAACAGAGTGATTTATAAGGAAGGTTTAGTTGTATAATTCGTTAAGGTTTTGTGTAAATTGGTTTAAGAAGATGTTAATTCGTACTCGACGCAACTAACTGTTGCAAAAATTCAGGCATATATGCTCTGCCCGTGCGAAGCCGGAGTGGGTCGCTAGTATCTACATAATGATATTTATTTGTTTGATTTCAGTATGGCGTAAAAGCGTGTTAATATTCACATGCGGCTTGGCCGTTGGCGGAGGCGCCGGTGTGCTGCTAGGGCTCCGCATGTCGCGACGTGGAGCCGCCGGGCCCACCGCGCGTGCGCTTCACTCACACAACGACCAAGAGGTCATACTTGTGGAGGATGCTGTTTCTCCCAGTAAGTTAATATTTATCTATGGAGTTTGAACCAAAGACTATCTACAATGTTAAACTCGACTGAGACTGAAGACTGAATCGCAAAACCGGCCCACATGAGACCGACTTAGAACGAAGTTTGTCCCTTTCTGTTGTATGGGCCACATATATACTATACATAAAGTTATAGTACATGTATAGCACAGCATTGTCAGGTTGTTAGGCAAGGACACACTCCCACCTAGGTGCCTTTCGTTTGGGCCGTTTTTTGTACAAAGCGATTACGACCTTATGTATTCTGGCATACGGATTAAATTGAATTTGTCAAAACATCTGCAGTGCACCATCTTTTTATATGACGTGTATGGTAAGAACAAAACAATATTCGGCATTGTATTTGCGTGTATTTGGCAGGTGCTGGTCCCGGAGAAGTGTTAGTGCGCGTTCAAGCGTTCAGCGTTTGCGCATTAGATCGGCGCACGCTGCGGGGCAGGGCGCATGCGCTGCGGTCTCTCATCACAAACACGCAAGTCACAGTCGGAAGAGGGTTCGCTGGTGAGTTTTGATACATCTCTTGCGGGACTATGAGGTCCTGGTACAATTAAACAGCTATCGAAGTTTTATCTTAATTTTCAGAACTTGTATTAAATTCAACCCTTCATACTTTAACTGGGTAGGTAGTAAATTCCTATCATCACAAGCGTTAAATAGAGAGATGCAGCTAAATAAATAGGTAGATGTAAAAACTTTTTTGGACTTTACTCCTTATGAATGGATTTTCATATTATAAGGCCCCGGCCCGGTATAGATTTTTTATAAGAAGTAAAATTTGAAAACTACGCGTTAACAAAAAGCGTTAGGTTTTATGTCAAAAGAGTTAAGTTCTCTGGTCCAATAGTGCAAAGGTGGGGGATCCAACACACGACCTCTCTGTCGCCAAGCTGACGGACGCCTTAGCCATTGGGTGAAAGTCAATCGTACTGTACGGAGTAAACTCCGGTCGTGCGTCGGAGTTGACACACACCTTTTTTCGAGCATTGCGACAATATCAAATGTTGAGACTACATACCCTAGTCTTACTTTGCTATTTATGCTGCTTATATTCTTGTGAGGTCCTAGGCTTGTGTCCAGCAGTGGATGAATACTGGCTGTTAATGATGATGATGATATTCTTGTGATGATGCTACCCTGGTACTTCCACCATTTTTTAAAGTGAAACTTTTATTACATCGCCTTACATTTTTTCGCATGTCGCATTACAATGCTCTTTTTAACTTAATTGGTGGATATGATGTATGACATATAGGTCTAGCTGTGATTGGCGGACGCTTCGGCAGCCATATTTGTATACATACTAATGTGTCATGTCAACTGCTGTCATAGTTGCTAGCTACCATTGCCACATATAAACAAAAAGTTTCACTTGCATCGTGGTTTCATAAAACCACACCACATCTTTTTTTTAGGTGTGATCCTGGACGTGGGGTACGGAGTGAGCGAGTTCGAGCTGGGAGACGAAGTATGGGGCGTCGTCAGCGAGTGGAGCGGCGGAGCGGCTGCGGAGTTGTTGACTGTTCGCAGGTTAGCGGGAACTGAAGACGTAGTGTTGTCTCTGTCTTATGTAGGGTGTCTGAATGAGCGAGAGTGACAGGAGATGTGTATGTAAATAGTCAGCGAGTGCTGAGATGTATATATATAATATAAGCTATTATATTATAGCGTTATATTATATATTATACGTTTGACTACTATCTCACCTGTTGGTAAGTGATGGTGCGGTGGAGGATGGTACCACGCTAGGCCTAAAATGTTAAGGACTGCTGATTAATTATATAAAAAAAAGTGTGTGTACTTATGTACACGCGTTAGAAGTTATACTTCTGTGGCGTATGGAAAAAAAATAACTAAAATGCAGTAGTGATTAACGATAAATATTAAAATTAATCAAAAAGATTTTATTTAAATAAAAAAGGTTTTATTAACGTAAAAATATGACGTTAAATATGACATATACAACTTGAACATAGTCATGCCACCTAGAACTAACTTGACGGTGTAGAATTTAGGTGTCGGTGTGCGCGCGCATCGTAAAAATTCAAGTCAAGTGCCGCCAATCAAGGCAGCAACAGCCCAATGGATAGGGTGTCGGACTGGCGATCGAGAGGTCGTGAATTCGATCCCCACCCCACCCATTGCACTATTGACGTGAACCCACTCCAGACACGAGCATATTTAGCTTAGTTGGAGGGTTAACAAGAATACTAGTAATGTGCAACCGCATTGCGAGTAATCTTTAAAAAAAAAAATCACTCATAATTTTTCTCTATCGCGCCAAAAGAAGTATAACTTCAAAAAATTGGTTGTCTGTAAGTATAAAGTCATACGATCGTGCCTTTATCGCTTGTTCCGCGCTCTCGCTTGCACGCGGAACGTGACACTTTTTCACGTATTCGTTATCACGTAATAACAGCTCATAAATGTAAATAATGACGCGTAACATGTTTGTACATTTCCCAGCACACGTCTCAGCAAACGACCACGATCTCTGTCGGCGGACACGGCCGCCTCCCTGCCGTGGGCGGGCGGAGAGGCGCTCTCTACACTCCACTATCTGCGGATATCTCCTGACAACGGGAAGGCGAAACGGTAATATTACTGCATCTCTTTCTTATGCTGTTCTCCTGGTACCCAGTTCCATAAGCTAGCGAGCAAAAAGCCTATCAGTAGTGTTTTAGTTTTATTTATGGGTCCACAGTATTAGACATTTTCAAGTTTTAATAGACAATCTATTTTTAAGTTAAATCAAGTTAGGGTCAGTTCATACCGAGACGCGACGCGATGTGACGATGCTTGTGGTTTCGCCTCGCGCAGCGAGAAACGCAGCGCGGTGCAGCTCGCCGCACCGAGACGCGCGGCGTTTTTTATCTAAATAAAATATGTATCTATTTGTGTAGTAAATAAAGTTCAATTTTGTATTACGCGGCTTCTCGCCGCGCCGCGCGGTGCAGCGCGACGCCGCCGAACTATCGTAATTAAATGTGTCTTTTTGGTAAACAGAGTTAATTAATGGAGGGGTTAACAAGAATACTAGTAATGTGCAAGTTGTGCAACCCACATTGCGAGTAATCGTTTATATTAAAAAAAAAAAGTATCACTCTCAAAAAGTACGCGCTGCGTCTTGTCGCGTCGCGATCTGAGCTGACTCATAATCCTGTCCAACTCATACTATTAGCGAGCTAGTGGACTGTATGATAGAAATATAGGTTTAGATGGAGACAAGTAAGTATATTTTTATAAATATTTAATTCTAAGAAAAATAGATAAACAGAACTTGCATCTACTGGCAACCTGACAGCTAACTACCAACTAAACATCAAAATTCAAAAATATAAAAAAGTAAAGATATGATATGAAAGAAGGCCAGTCACCAACATACCAGACCCCTAGTGGAACACTAACTTCCCGTGGTGACTGGCTCTGCTTCCAATAAAATGAGTTTCCGGGCCGGACGCCGCAGAGTGCCACCTCTCGTGTGGACGTCCACTACGCGGACCACTCCGTCACGGCCTGGATATACCTTAACTACCCTCCCTAGGGGCCATAAGCCGCGAGGGAGAGTAGAGTCAGCGATGAGCACCACATCACCCTCGCCTAGCGTTGGTGCATTGCTGGATGGTCCTCTAGGTCGGAGCGTAGGCAGGTACTCGCGAAGCCATCGTGTCCAAAAATGGTCAGCAAGCCGTAGAACCCTCCGCCAATCGCATTTGCGCACCAAGTCCGCATCTGTCAGCGTGCATGTCCACGGCGCCACTGATGAGGTGCCCAGAATGAAATGGAATGGGGTCAACGCCTCAGGAGAGTCAGATGAAGATGAGATTTATGTAAGCGGTCTTGCATTAATTATTGCTTCGGCCTCGAGTAGGAGCGTAGTCAATACTTCCTCCTTTATAGATTTATGATTTAGGGAGGCTCTCAGAGCTGTTTTTACAGACCGGACTAATCTTTCCCATGCCCCACCCATGAATGGTGATGCAGGTGGGATAAAGCGCCATTCAATTTTATGGTTCGTGGCAAATTCTTCGACGGATTCGTTGTGCAGGGATCGCAGTTCACGGGATGCTCCGACGAAGTTTGTGCCATTATCAGAGAATATGGTAGACGGGGATCCTCGACGAGCAATAAAACGCCGTAGGCTCATAATAGCAGCATCAGATGATAGCGACGTGACAACTTCGAGATGTAGCGCTCTTGTTACCAAGCACGTGTAAAGAGCGACGTAGCGTTTTTCATGGCGTCGAAGTATTGTGACGGTTATTGGACCAAAATAATCGAGTCCCACGTGAGTAAATGGTCTTTTGTGATGGTCTAGTCGCTCTGGAGGTAAATCGCCGGTCGGGGGCTTAATAAGCTGACGTTTCCACCTTTGACAGTGTGAACAGGCGTTTGCTACGCTTCTGATTGAGTTCCGCGCTCTTAGTATCCAAAACATCTGCCTCAGTTCATTTAACACATGTTCGTTGAAGGAGTGTTTCGCTTGGATGTGATGGTGCAGGATAAGAAGCCTTACTATTGGGTGGCGACCGTCTAAAATGATAGGCGACTTTGTATTCTCACTTACTCCTGGAGCAGACTTTACTCGGCTATCCAGTCGGATCAGGTTATCATCGTCAAGTGTCGGTGCTAACGTTGCAATGCGACTAGTCTTCGGTATGGGCTGTGTGGCTAACAAGGTTTTTAGTTCCTCGGAGAAACTGTCCATCTGGGCTCGTTGAAGTAGCATCTTCTCGGCTTGTATGATGTCAGATGCGTGAAGTAGAGAGGAAGATGTGGTGCTATCTATGTACAATTTCGAATTTGGAATTAATGGCCGAGAAAGTTTTAGTCGGAAAAGTCGCGAGCCCTGAAGAATGCGGGCGGTTGCGCGTAGCAGGCGCAACCATGAACTGAATCGCGTCGGGTTAGGTACCGGGGGATCAAGTAAAGGGACGTCAAAGAGCAACCCCACAAGTTCCGACTTTAGTTCGGAGTCTGGTGAGGTCTCTTCCACGTCAATGGCCAGTTCGGTCGGCCAAGTGCACGGTGAATCTAATAAAAACGGTGGTCCAGTAAACCATCTATAGAACGGAGTCAAATTTAGTTTTTTTGGTTTAGTGGCGTCGTCAGCAACGTTGAGAGAGGTCGGGATCCACCTCCAATTGGACGGATTGGTGGTTTCCAGTATCTCTCCCAATCTGTGGGCCACGAAAGCTTTAAATGTGCGAGCGTCACTCCGGATCCACTTTAGGACGGTGGTAGAGTCCGTCCAAAAAGTGACTGTGGAGGGCGTCATACGATGAGCACGCAGGATAGTTTGAGCAAACCGGGAAGCAATAAGTGCCGCTTGGAGCTCTAAACGTGGGATGGAGAGTGGTTTCAGTGGCGCAACTCGTGCTTTGCTACCGATGAGAGCTGTAGACACAGAGCCGTCATCATAGCTGAAACGCCAGTAGGCAACACACGCGTAGGCCTGCTCACCAGCATCAGCAATTACATGCAGCTGAACATCAGTGGGGTCAGATATATTCATATACCAACGCGGGATTCGGATGTCAGCGGTACTGTGCAACTGACTAAACCAATCTCTGCATTCAACCACAAACTTACTGGGTACCGGCGTGTCCCAGTCGACGCCTTCTCGCCACAGCTTTTGTATTAAAATGCGGCCCCAGATGATAACAGGCATAAGTAGACCAAGCGGGTCATAAACTTTCATTACGCTCGACAACAAGCTGCGTTTTGTCAAAGCGTCCGATGGCATCATCGTGCCTGGTCCTGCGCGAAAGCTTAAAGAGTCTTGACATGGATTCCATTTAACGCCTAGGACGCCAACCTCGTTGTTAGGAGGTAAGTAAACGTCTGAACTGGCGTCGCTTCTGAGTTCCCTCGGAACAAGGGAGAGTGCGTTCGGGTTGTTCGACGTCCACGCTCTCATTTCAAAACCGCACGCTTTATGTACCGTAGTTATGTCAGCGGCCAGCTGCGCGGCATCAGTTACCTTGGAGAGACTCCCAAGATAGTCATCCATATAATGGTTTTCAAGAATTGCCTGACAGGCGGCGGGGTAGCGACCTTTGAACATCTTTGCGTTTTTGTCGTTAATGTATAGCGCAATGAACGGACTGGATACTGCACCAAAAATCATAGATGCCATGCGATATTCTATAATAGCACCGTTCTTGTTACGCCAGAGAAAACGCTGTGCATCCCTGTCGCCTTTGGCAATTTTGACTTGGGGAAACATTTCTTTAATATCTGCATTTAGGGCCACAGCGCCTTCCCTAAAGCGAAATAGAATGTCCAAGAGTGAGCAGAGTAAGTCAGGGCCTTGTAAAAGTAAACTGTTAAGGCTTACGTTTTTCGTTAAGGCGGCCGCGTCGTGCACTACTCTTAGCTTCTTTTTCTGTGGGTGCATGACGCCAAAAGTGGGCAAATACCAACGGATAGTGCCATCTGAATTGACACAAGAAGCATTTGAAGGGAATCGTTTGTAGTACGTTTCCGGACTACACTCTTCGGCGTAACCCTTGTTAATAACATTTTCGATAAAATGTTGATAGGCTTCAGCAAAAACTGTGTCTTTAGACATTTGTCGTTCAATACCCTTAAAACGTGATAGCGCCTGCGGGTAGCTATCGGGTATTATGTTCGGTAAATCTGTTTTCCAAGGCAGACCAACTTCAAATCGTCCATCGTCAAGCTGACGGGCCGAAGTTTCGACAATGTCAATTGCTCTCTTTTCTTCGTCTGATGAGCGCGGTGTGCTCTTAGTTATTCCTAACGAGTCAATGTCATACTGACTTTTTATGAGCGCGTCTAGGTCTTCGCAGAGACAGTTGACAAACTCAAGCGGTTTAGATGAAACTGACAATGCACCGTGAAGAACCCATCCTAAAAGGGTTTTAGATGCAACAGGTTCATTTTTCTTGCCAAATCTAACTTCGCGACTCAAAGACAAGTGCCAGTCAGGAGCGCCGATGAGGACAGTAGGGCAAGCGTGGGTGTGCGAAAGTTCGTCGGATAAGTCTGATAGATGATCAAATTCCATCAAATTAATTGTGTTTGTATGATGAACGCGGAGTCCTAGAGGATTAATCGCTCGCGCGTGCTCTACTAAGTAGCGGTCGGGTAGGTTACGTCCTCGTATGTAAAAGTTTACGTAGCCCACGTCCACTACTTTCGTCATACCTCCTACACCCTCAATAAGGAGACGATCCTTACGGGTGGGTCTGACACCAATGCGCGCCGCCACGTCGCCGTCGATCAGCGTTGCCGTACTGCCCTCGTCGAGCAGCGCCGTTGTTTCGTACTTGCCGTTGGGGCCCTCGATCACGATTGGGAGCGTTTTCAGCAAGCCGCGGGGACGAGAAGTTGACTGCGATGACCCTGCCGTGTTGATAAGGAAATCAGACGTGTTCGTAACTTTAACAGACGACTCAGTTTCATCAACGTTAACACGCACAGTTGGGTTCGCGGAGGGTATTTGCACATTGTTGCATTGGTTGGTGGAAGTCGAACTCACGCGATCATCGACGGTATTGACTGACGCTGTACCATGAAGCAGTGAATTATGACGTCTAGAACACCCGTTAACTCCGCAAAGTTTTGCTTTACAGTTATTCCATGTGTGTGGATTCGACTTGAGACAGCGATAACATATTTTGGATTCCCGAACCCAACGCCATCTATCGTCTATGGCAAGAGATAAGAAAACCTTACAGGTTTTTATAGTATGAGGCCCCTGTTTACAATACGTGCATTCAGTTGTTTTGCTATTAGAGACTGTAGCGTGTACCGTCTCTTTTTTTCCAAAGAACTTCGTTGAGTGCGTCGTATTTTGTGCCCTAACAGCTGTACTGTCAAATACGTAATTATATTTAAGCTGCTTATCGGCTTCTGTTACGAGGAAGCGTGATAGCAACTCTAATTTTGCAACGTTTTGTTCTACAGGCATGTAGGTTGCAGCGAAATCAGTAAAACGAGCTCTGGTGTGTTCGCTTAGCTTATACAAAATGCAGCGAAGTAGCTCCGGCGAGTGTAAATAGTCGTTTTGATTCAATAGTTTTACAGTTGTTACGAAATTGCGCAATTTATTTGCTAGTAAATTTAATTCTTCCGGAGAACTTAACTTAGAGCTTCCACGTAGTTCGGCAACTTCACGGGCTACCAGGATCTCCGGGCGGGCGTAGGTCTGTTCCAAGGTGTTCATAATCTCCTGGGGGTCATGACTGGTCCACAGGAGTGACGCTACGGACTGGTACGCCGGGCCACAAACGGCTTTATTCAATCGTGTCAAGTTCTCTGCTGGGGAAAAATTCGATTTAGTTCTGTCGTAACTAATTTTAAAAGCCATCCATTGTCCGACCTCACCCGAGAAAGTGACGAGTTCGGGTTTCTTCGGGCGGTCGGAAAGAGCAGTAATGGCCTGGGCAAGTTGTGCTAAGGAGTTTGCTTGAGAATGGTTAGTCAGTGGTTTTTGTTTCATTGTGACATTTTGGTTGCTCTCGACATGTGCGGGCTTAAAACAATTAGCATTGTTGACGTCTAGTGCACGAGACGGTACCGTGTTGGCGTTGACAACTGACTGAAGAAGGAGTCCTTGGTCGTTACCCAAGGTAACAGTTAGTGCATCGCCAGGTGTGTCTCTATGAGCTAAAGTTGTCATGTTTGCATTTTGCTCGGAAACCCACGACGCAGTGCGTTTTTCGGTATCGCGATTAGAATAATATGAACCACAAGATGACTTATCTTTGACATTCAAAGCGGCGAGTTTTGCTTGTAGCTCTGTTTGTTCCGCTTCGGACTCTAGACGCGCAAGTTCGAGCTCGCGATCAGCCTGCTGTCGAACAAGTGTGCGTTCGCGCTCCACGCGACGTCGCAAGACCTCCGCTTCGACGGCCAGCATCTGCGCGCGCACTGTTGCAGATGAATGCGAAGAGCTCGAGCGCCCGCCCGCCGACTGCTTGCTGTAAAAACTATTTTTGCCGTGTAGTGTTTGGGCATTGCCGTCCTGATGTGCACTAGAAAGGTCACTTGTGTGCTTGACGGAGCCAGGTTGTGCTACGCCAGAAGATGTGCCCACAAGTTCTGTGACCGTGCTAATTGGCAATGCCGAATCACTTTCGGTAGATGCGGGCGGAGTCGGCCGGGCGCCGGGCGGTGAATGCAAAACGCGGACACGCTGTGTCTGCTCGACTCCTGCAGCCGTCAGGTTCGCCGCGTCTGTTCTCTTCATACTACGTGTCTCCACCATGATCGTGAAAATTATCCGATAAATATGTTTGAAATGAAAATGAAAAATAATGTATGAAAAAATTTTGTCCAAAAATGACAGAGGAAAATTTTGTTTCGAAACGAAAAATGGTTTTACTTACGGCGAGAATGGACCAAATATTAGCGAGCTAGTGGACTGTATGATAGAAATATAGGTTTAGATGGAGACAAGTAAGTATATTATATTTTTATAAATATTTAATTCTAAGAAAAATAGATAAACAGAACTTGCTCTCCTGGCAACCTGACAGCTAACTACCAACTAAACATCAAAATTCAAAAATATAAAAAAGTAAAGATATGATATGAAAGAAGGCCAGTCACCAACACATACCGTTACTAAAAATATGGACAATACTGAAAGCTTTTATTGAAGTTGCGATAAGAACATACGATTGCATGTTTACTAATATGTAACTGTGTCCCTAACACCCCGGCAACGCACAGCCCTTGAAAGTCAGAGTGTTCAAGGTCTAGCGTGTTTACCATCTTCGACCACATCATCGCTTACTTCTCGGCGAGGTAGTGGTCAAACGCTGTAAAATATTTAATAAATTACCTTATAGCTGGACGGCAAGTAGCAGTGCACAGTAGTTGTCTCATGTTCGATATATTAAATACATACATACTAAGAAGTTAACTCAATAAGCTATAGAAAAACTGAATTTATTATTAGAGTTTTGATCCTAATTTTTATGTAGCGAAGTCTTCATATAAATGGTGCGATATGATTTCAGATTTGGACGCGTTACATTGACGTTTTCTAACCGTTATCTTTAAACAAAGTCACTAACCGCGTCTGTACGCTTAGATTTTATTAGATCCGACGCAACGGATTTTAATATTTTTAATGCAGTTTTCATCAATACACAGAGTGATTCAAGAAGGTTTAAACAGGATTAAACGCGGGCAAAGGCGCGGGGCGCAGCTAGTATGATATAAGAAGTATATATATGTGGTCCATACAAAAGAAAGGGACAAACTCAGTTCAAGGTCGGTCTCTTTCGGGCCGGTAGTGCACCGTTCCTTATATGAAATGTCTTAAATGGATAATATATAATATTTATATTCTGTATACTAAAATGTGTACAGGATAGCGGTGTGCGGCGCCAGCAGCGGCGAGGGCTGCGTGCTGGTGCAGCTGCTGTCGTCGTGGGGGGCTCACCTCACCGTGGTCGCGCCGCGACATGCTGCGCTCACTCTTAAGGATCTAGGTGAGTGTATGTTTATACTCTAACTTAATTATGTATTCCTAGTAGGTGTGCGTCCGCCCAGCAAGAACTATCGCCTTTTCAAGAATTGAATGATGCTGATAAATAATGCCTTATATCGTGTAAATGTGCCCGAAATTTTATATTTGTGCGTCCAGCGGCTTCAGAGTTATTTAAGAAAAACGGATTCTGCTGCACGAACGTTCGCGCAGCAAATTTTTTTTTAATTGATGGGTCCAACTGTATATTAAATATGCAAAAAGATAGCTTATATACAAGCATAAATGTGCCGTAAAAGCCAAATTTGTGCCGCTTCTTAATGTTCACTCGAATTTGGTCGGGTAATCTACCAAAAATATTTCATATGGTTTTTTATCATTATTGTCTAAAGTAATGGATATACATACATGATTTTTTGCATACGTATTCTGAAAATAGCGCTCATATTATTTGTAGAAGCGTGTAATAAGCCAGCTCACAGAAAACTAGTGTTTTCGTATTCTAAGTAATTTCACTCAAGATAACCTCAAAAAAAGGACAAAATCGTTAAGAACTCGCCAATGAAATGTAGTAGTAGGCCGGCGAAACTTTACAGGATCGTGTGAATATATAACGGGTACCAGTCGGCACTAACGCGAAGTCCTTGGTCTTGTTCGTTCGAGAGCCAGAACATATATTTTCCATTTTCTAGGAAATAAAATCATAGCTCCTGAACCATGCTAGTCATGTTAATGAAAATTCCGGCACAAATATGCACAAATTGACTGTATCTGTATCTGTATCTGTATACAAAAAATCATAACTGTGCGTTCAGCCGTTTCCGATATACAGTGTGGAAATTAAATTCAGGCCCTGGAGGGAAACTACTTTAAATCCTTAAGCTAGCTCATTTTACTTAAAGGAGACATTCCTTTATATTTGAAAAGAAACAAATCTGCATTAAAAGATTTTTTAAAACTCGCTTGCTTCACCCGGGACTCGAACCAACTAAAATTAAAAAAAAATAAACACTCTTTATTTTATTATACTAATCGGTAGTATTAATTAATATTCAGGATAAAGTTTCTCTAAAAAATGTTTGGTTACTGTTCACTTTTAACAAGTAAAAGACACGCAACAGTTCTGTTATCTCTCCAACACTCAAACACACACTATAGCACACTGTATACACACTGTATAGCAATCGCCAAAACGTTCGCTCAGCAAAAAACGAAATATCTCTGAAATCTTCAGAGGCACAAATTTGGCTTTCACGGCACATTTATACTCGTATTGAAGCTATCTTTTTGCATATTTAATATACAGCAAGATCAGAGAGAGACCATCAATTAAAAAACAATTGCTGGGGGAACGTTCGTGCAGCAGAATCCGTTTTTCTTAAATAACTGAAGTCGTTGGAGGCACAAATATAAAATTTCGGGCACAAATGTGCCCGAAATGCCGTGCCGTGTAAATACACGATATAAGGCACTAATTATCTGCATCATTCAATTCTTGAAAAGGCGATACTTTTTGCTGGGCGAACGCACACTCCTAGTAGTTTAGCGGCTAATGCATTCACGTATATAGGACACGAACTACCTACAAAAAGGTGGATGGATACCTAAACGTCATAATGGAACATAATATGGCTGACATTGATCGTCCATTGGTCCATTGCATAGACGATAAATTGACTGCGCAAAACGGCCCTGATGAGACCGACCTAGAACGGAGTTTGTCCCTTTCTTTTGTATGGACGACTTATATATATACTATACATATAGTATATAACATATATAGGACTAGCAGGTTGTTAGACAAGGACACACTACCACCCGGGTGTCTTTCGTTTGTGCCGTTTGGTTCTACAAAGCAATAACAACTTTATTGTTAGAGTATACGGATTAAATTCTATTTGTCAAAACATCTGCAGAGCACAATCTTTTTATATTACGTCTATGGTCCATTGTCCATCATCAATGGACCATAGACAATCAATATCAGCCATTTTAAGTTCCATTATGACGTTTAGGTATGCACCTTATTATGAAGTTGTTTCCATCAAGGCCAATGTATCGCGGCACCTCCATGTTTATATGTATTTACTACCTCCATGGGCTAATGCGACTGCTTTTATGTAATACTTTATTCGAGTATGGCAAGGCATGAAGTTTTTAGCAAACGTATTTTAAGTATGTTCCACCGTAGCATACCTATAGTCATCGGTTTGGGTCCAAATTTTATTTTCCCGTGCTGTGAACAAGATTTTGTTACAAGATAACTTTGATAACACATCCCATAGTCATCCAAGATAATATGAACAAAGAAATTGATAAAACGTGTTGTTTACTGGTAATATATTTATGTGAAAAATATGTAATTTTTTCCACACACACAGTTCCATAAGTATCTATCGCGTCATTTCTGGCATAAAATATTTTTTTAGTTTCATTATGGCTCCCACACGTTTAGTTTATTAAGCCAGTATCATGTATTAAAATTTTTTAAGTTTTTTTTTAAATTTTGTCATAAACATTGGTCAAAGTCACATTTTAGGTCAAGTTACAGTCATAGTCTAGCCCAACTCATAATCTCAGTAAAGATGTGGACTTGACTGAAGATTTTTAGTGCAATTTTGGTTAGAACGCAAAATATAGCATGTTTTTTTATCATTTTGCTGTTTCCCTACACTCGCACACATTCACCGGCACTTAATGGTTAATAATCCACATTTATTACACATTAACTCGCGGAAGAACACAAGTTTTAGAAAAAAATACAATGAGAGCACACACACTTTTCCATTCCACGTTTGAATTTGTCAAAACATCTGCAGTGCAGCATCATTTATATTATTACGTCTATGGTTTACCTACTTTATTTAGTAAGCTTCTGTAGTTACTTGGCTCCACTGTTGAACGCAACCACACATCGTATCACCAGGAGCACATGATTACGTGGACATGGACCCGACATCAGAGTGGGCAGCTCTGGAAGCGCGCGCCAAACAACACGGCCCGTGGGACGCCGTGGTCACCTGTTCTACTGCCAACATCCCCGCCTCTGCCAAGTGTAACAACAAGGCGCTGCTCAAGTTAGTCTTTTTTATTACTGACTAGCGGACCCGCCGAACTTTGTACCGCGAATATAAATAAACTGTCCAAGTGCGACTCGAACCCGCATACGCAGGGTTCCGATTGAACAATATTTGCCGGAAAAATACGTTTCTTGTATCCTTGTATAGGGGGAGGACCACCTTTAATTTAATTTAGTTTTTATTATTTGATCTTATAGCAGCCATTGCCTCACCATCAGTAAATTTGAAGTCTATAGCATAAAAAGTCTCAAAAACACGTTTCCCCACGTACCCCCCTTTATTATTTAATTTTATTTTGTTTATATCGGTTTTTATACACAAATAGCGAATACCCATGTATGGAAGCGCCATAATGACAACCATCAAAATATGTCAATACAATGACAACATTTTCTGAACCAACCAACAATGACAACCTGGGACAACCATCAAAATTCAAAATATTAAAATTTAAATACCTATGTGATAATCAGAGATATATTATGTTGTCGATTCAAAACCCTACATTTCAATTCGAGAGTGGAACAGAGTCTACACTACCGTACCGGGCGAACGTCAAATGTTTGTCAGGAAAGTAGGTAGGGTAGAACAGTTTATATGGGAAAATGAAAATGTTGTATTTACTTTCTTCCTCGTAATTTTTCCATATTTTCTCACCGTTTAAACCTTCCCTGGACTACGACAAACATTTCAAAACAAAAATCAGCTAAATCGGCCCAGCCGTTATCGAGTTTTAGCGAGACTAATGAACAAAAATTGATTTTTATGTATAAGATAATGCTGTCATGTAATAATAATATGTAAGATAATTTAATAAGCACATTACTATTGTATATAATTGACTGTAAATCAGCAAAGCGTAGGACGTCCGTCAAAGCGGTGGAGCGAACATATACGCAAAGCAGTAGGCAATGACTGGAAAAGAAGAGACCTTTTAAAACTCGACATAAACTAAGGGATGGTATATTTATAACGTGTGCTGTAAGTGTCAGTCGAGGCATCGTACCACCAAACAAATCGAAATGATCTAGTACGCGGAAGCTATGCTATATTTATGTCGGAGGTTTCTCAGTTTGTTGTTATTTATGTGTAACATGGTGATTAAACGATATTACAACAAGATGTGTAATGTACACATAGAGCGACCGCCCCGCGCGGCTCACACCGCGACCTGCGTCCCGCGCCGCTCATCTCCGACCGTCTACCCGTCCCGCTCTACTTCGTGTTCGCCGTCTCTTTCTACTCCTTCACTCTCATCCGGGTAAGTTTGTTCATCTACTATCGATAAGGCTAACATAAAGACTAGACTTAGAATACATCAAGACTATAAAGACTGCACTACCGGTCCGAAAGAGACCGACCCTTGGACGGAGTTCTTTTGTAGGGACCACATATATACCACGGTATATATACTACACATATGATATAGTACGTATAATAGTACTGGCTGGTTGTTAGATAAGGACAGACTCCCTTCTACGCTCCTTTCGTGTGGACCGTTTTGATGTACCTAGCAATTACAACCTTATCTTCAGAGCACACGGATTAAATTGAATTTTCAAAAATCTGCTGTGCACGATCATATTTATAGTAAAATGGCCTTGGGCTACCATTTATACAATATACCGTCTGACTTGCTACAGTTGCTACCAATACCATATGATATGGGTTTAATGATCAGTACAAGATGTGTAACTCCCCATTATGTACACATCCAGTGGTTGGTGGGATGCGGCACACATGCAGACTGGCTAGAGGATCCTCACAAGACGCGCGCCGGGCTGCGAGCGCTCGCACAACTCGTGGACGCGGGACAGGTCGCGCCTGTACTCGATAAGGTATGTATACATGCTTTGAACGTATGCTAGCCTGGTACTTGGTATAAACAAAAAAAAAGAGGAACCGCGGTACCGAGTTCAAACCGCCGTGCACCAATGGATTTTTCTATCAAAAAATATATGTGCGCTTTTCACTGTGGCCCTCCGGTGAAGGAAAAACATCGTTAAGAAACCAACAACCCCCGCATGGTGGTAGGACACTATCTAGTGTCCGCCTGGCCAGCTACCATCCTCAAGTAAAAAAATCTGTCGTCAAACATCTAATGTGTTCCGGCAGCTATCCTTGAGAGCCAGTTCCCATTCTAGGCCTAGCGTGCTTACCATCTTCGACCGCATCATCACTTACCAATAGGTGAGATAGTGGTCAAACGCAAGCCTATAAGACATAAAAAAAAAACTTTTATCCCACTTTCTCACACCTACAGTTAAACCTGGAAAAGGCCAGTCAACTTTGGGCACCACTGTCCAGCTAACAAACAACCGTGATACTGAGTGTATACCATTGTGCAGGTGTATCTACCACAAGACTTCGAGTCTGCGCTCGCTCACGCGTGCTCAGAGGACGCCATCGGTACCTGCGTCGTGCGCTTCCCATAGACTGTACACCACACGCCATAGACAATCTCATATTTTATTTAAATAGTTCACAGATAGTCTGTGCAAAAAGAGAACCGAAAAGTAAAAAAATTAAAGTCGCGTCGATAGTTTCAATTTACTGTTTTTGTTGCATTGACAACACTGCTGTAATTACTAGTACGACTAAAAATGTTTGAAACTTGGTAGGTACTTACTCTGATCATTATCAGGTGGTATAATTAGGTAGGTATGTAGGTACCTTCCTTCTTTACCTTTGAATGTTAGTTCATTGTAACGCCACGGCGGTTCTCTTTCTGCACAGACTTAGTCCCGTAATGTGCACGAATATAATATATTTGTGTGTAATACGAGATGATCTGTGGTCAACTTTTAAGTATCGAGATGGCACTTATCGCGCCAAAATATTTATTTTATTTGCCTTGACTCTAACTTAATAAAAACCATTTTTAAGTAACCGCAAGTAACTATGTGATAAGAACGCGACACTTTAAACTTTACCAATTAATAGTTAAAATAATCAAGAATGTCTCTTTGTCGGAGGACAAAAATTCTATGCAAAAACATTGAACTTTAAAATATGATGAACAATCATATAAGTACTGAAAAAATTGAAAAAAACATGTATTTAAAGACTTACTTATTATTATTTCTAATGATTTAACTTTCTACTGAATAACGTTTTTAAATTGGTTACGGTTTTAATTTACAATTAAAATTAACTTTTATGATCGCGTTAACAACGCGACATTTTTGCGACTTATTTTACAATGTTTATAAAATCCGTCGAAGCTGGTTAAACTTTAGAAGAATCTATGAACCATGTTCCTACAATGAGTAGTATTTATACCCACCAATGTACGTCACAATTAAATAGATCTGTAAATAGGTGTATATAGCAATAAATTGTACGCGTATGTTTTATATAGTATATACATGCATTAAAGTATACAACACTGATTATCTATTTATCCAACTCTGACAAATAAAGTTTCTAGTATGGGTTACTATTAGGTTTAGATATAAAGGCCAATTTCACTGATGCCTGATAAAGTTTAAGATAGAAATCTGACGTATAAAAGTTGTAAGTTGATCTTGCAGATAGTTCCTAAAAAGCTATCAGGAATCGTTGAAACAGGCTCTAAAATTGGACCCTTATATACTCTTATGTTTTAAAATGTTAAATTTTGATTTCAAACTACCTCCTTTTTTGGAGCTAGTTGTTAATTTGTATAACGTTTTACTATCATAGAATCGAGTTAAATACAAATGTCCAAATTTGCACAACTTACTAAATTTAAAATTTCCTAGTTAGAAAAATGAATATTATGTTCAATAACGAAATATTGTGTTTGATTAGGTTGAAACCAGACGAGCGTAATTAGGAAAAATCTTTCCTTTTAAACTAAAATATTGGTTACAATGTACGAGAAAATGCCTTCGCGGAATTAATGCGGCATTTTAATGTAAAAAACCGATAATTAAGGTTATGTTACACAATATACACTCGCGTAGTCTCAGCCTTCTACAACTTTCCAAATAATATGTGACGAATTCATGTTGATTTATATAATATCAATTATGACAATACATTCAAACAATATTTTGTTTTTTTTTGTATATATATCATATAACATATTTACTACAATTTATTATTATATGGTTTTAAATTTTTACAAATTAATTCTATATACTACTATACACATACTTAGGTATTATAAAACCAAACGTCCAAAGGTAATTTAGAAAAATTTACAAAATAGGAAACTACCTACTTATTATAGTTATATTGTAGATAGGAGATCGATGTTGGAAATATATTTGTTGTTTTATATATTGTGTATTTATTTATAACCGACAGAGAACCGAAGTTATCGACATAGCTGAAAGGATTAGCAAGCTGAAGTGGCAGTGGGCCGGTCACATCTGGCGTAGAACCGATAACCGTTGGAGTAGACGTGTTCTAGCATCGACGTCATAGCAGTTAGACCCCTAATCATTATTAGCGCGGTACAATCAATTCCGCACTAGCCGAGGTATGCGGTCGCGGGGAACTGTTTGTGATTGGCGCTTCCGACTAGTTTTGACGGGCGCACAAAGTCATAAATATCAGATAGAGATGACCATACCAAATTACCGTAAAAAATATCGATAAAAGTTAAGTACACTATCGACATGGACGTATATAGTAAAACTATATAAGTATACAAACATCAGGTGCACTATCAAGGTTTGGAGAAATCATAATATATGAGTTAGCTAAAGTAGCCGTCAGCCTAAACTCATAATTTTGTTTATTTTCCTATTTAGCGCGACAGCAAAATTAATATTAATGCAGGTTTAAGTCATAGGGTGATAAAAATGGTGATTCAAATTGAACAAAATAGGTTTTGAAATAAATATTGTTCTTATCATCCCAGTTTGGCAAACGTTTAACCACAATCTCACCAGATGGTAGGCAACGATGCGCTTCAAAATTGAGCACGTTTCACTATCACATGCTTTTCACTCGCGACTTAAATACTCCATTAAACGTGATTAAGATATATTCAAACAACAATAATATTACAACATCAAATCACACACACTGACGATTATGATGATTTTATAAATAACAAAATATGTGTGCCATTATATGTTTTAAGGATTGTTTGTACCGAGTTTTGAGTGAATCGGACCAAAAAATACGCGGAAACAAACATTTCTGGTTTTTTCTCTATTTAACGTTTTAAATTTAAATAAAATCGGTTAAGTGTGTATGGAGATACGTGGTAACATACATTCACATACACACACACACACTCATGCACACACTTACTTTAACATTTATAATATTCGTAGGATAGGATGACTATTAGACAAAATAATAATATTGCCATGTAACTTTATGCATATCAAAATTAGGATGAAACAATAAAGTTTTATCTTATTATATATAAATTATACAATATGCCAACAAAAATGCATAAGTACTTAATAGTAATTGGTAAAGTAAAAAACTACGTAGAATAACAAAAACTTGAACAATTTTAATACTTGACACTAAAAAAACACTAATCGTGTAGAGCTATATTAAAACATACTTACTCTGTAGATCTCCATAAATGGTCTGGTGGGATCAGGAGATACGCTACATCCAAATTTACAAATTTCACCTAATTGTATAATGAATGTCGATAATATTTTAGTTTATCGACATGTATCACTGCAGCAGAGGCGCAACACTAAATTCACGCAAAAACGGGATAGAAATTTTAAACATCGCCCGTGACAAAAAGAGATAGTAATTAAAGACAACTGCCGACCGACAAATATAAGCTGAGCTTTGCCTAAAATGTATTTTTGAAGATTAGATACATTTATTGACTTACCGGTGAAATGTTATACTGTTTGTCTTAAAATTTGAGTTTGTACTAGTTTTTCCACACCATCTTACACTGCAAGGAGCCATCACAACGACTTTTTAAGAAATTTAAGTATCTGAGCGCGGAGGTGTTTACAAGTCACCGTACTGGTCGAAACTAACATCGCGTTTGTGGGCGTGGATTTATATAAGACTTATAAGTCCGATGATTTAGCGGAAAGTGGTCGCCTTTCAAGCGGGGTCTAATTGTTATGACGTTGATGTGTTCTAGAGAGTGGAGACCACGGCTCGGTAAACGTAGCGTAGGACGCCCTCCAGCTAGGTGGAGCGATGATATACATATTTTCATTCGTTGTCTAAAACCGCTTTCATTCCCTACGAATATTCAATCATAATCTTCTTCCCACCCATATAGGTGGTGTCGGTGCAACATGTCATTCTCTTCCATTTGAGTCTATCCACAGTCATTTCCGCATCCACTCCTTTTACACCGACTTCAAAAAAGGTTTCTCAATTCGACCGTATTAGTAGTATATATTTTTTTTTTTAACCGACTTAAAAAAAAGGAGGAGGTTTCTCAATTCGACCGTATATTTTTTTTTTTTTTTTTTTTATGTTTGTTCGCGGATAACTTCGTCGAACCGACTTCGATTATTCTTTTTTTGTTCGAAAGGAGATATCCCAAGTGTGGTACCATGGTAATTTTATCGAGGTATGATAAGTATCTCCAGAGATATTGAGATAAACATCTTAAAATTGGTACTGATAATGAATAGCGCGGCATTGAAGTCGGTTGTTTTTTAGTTTTTAAACGATATTATTGTGTGTTTGTGGATAGCTTCGTCGTTTATGAACCGACTTTAATGATTTTCTTTTGTTGGAAAGGAGATATCCCAAGGGTGATACCGTAGTAATTTAATCGAGATTTGATAAGTATCTCCAGAGATATGGAGATAAACACCTCAAATTTGGTACTGAAAATTAATAGCGCGGCATTTGAAGTCGGTTCGTTTAGTTTTTTAAACGATCTTATACATCCATATCTTCCGTCACACAGTTCAACGTTCATCCCTTTCTTCGGTCTTCCTCTTCCTCTATAGCCGTCCATTTTCATGTCCATTGCCTTTCTAGTCACGTACGTGGACTTCACTTCTTCTCATAATATGTCCATACCAGGCTAGCCTATTGCTTCTTATCTTTTCTTTCACTTGCCACTTATAAATATTATAAAGAGGTAAAGTTTGCAAGTTTGTTTGTATATTAGTATGTAATCTCTAGAACTAGAAAGATCGTGACATTAACATCAACGGCAGGTACATCTCTCACTTTCGATTCGCAGATGACATCGTCATTATGGCGGAGACGCTGCAGGACCTACAAAGAATGTTGAATGGCCTAGCTGATTTTTCTTTTCGCATCGGTCTCCGGATGAATTTGGATAAAACCAAAGTCATGTACAACGAGCACGTTGTTCCGGAAACGATTTGGAATCCCACTCGAAGTTATAACTAAGTATGTTTACCTAGGGCAGACGCTCCAACTAGGCAAACACAACTTCGAGAAGGAAATTCAGAGAAGAATTCAGCTGGGCTGGGCAGCATTCGAAAAACTCCGTCGAGTCTTCTCGTCGCCTATACCGCAGTGTCTAAAGACAAACGTTTTTAACCAGTGCGTCCTACCTGTAATGACATACGGAGCCGAGACGTGGACACTCACAGTTAGACTGGTCCACCAATTTAAAGTCGCTCAGCGAGCTATAGAGAGAGCTATTCTCGGTGGCTCTCTGCGGGATCGAATCCGGAGCGAAGTAATTCGCCAGAGAACTAAAGTGATCGACATAGCTTAACGGATTAGCAAGCTGAAGTGGCAGTGGGCTGGTCATATCTGCTGCAGGACCGATAACCGTTGGGGTAGACTGGTTCTGGAGTGGAGACCGCTAATCGGTAAACGTAGCGTAGGACGCCCTGTGACTAGGTGGAGCGACGACATTCGCAATGCGGTGGGCAGTGACTGGAAACAAAGAGCCAAAGATCGGGCTCAGTGGCGTGACTTGGGAGAGGCCTATGTCCAGCAGTGGACTGATACCGGCTGATTATGATGATGATGAATCTCTGGAACTACTGAACCGATCCGGAAAACTCGTTCACCAATAGAAAGCTACATTATTCCTGCGTGACAGGCTATTTAAGTGGGCACGGGTCAGCTAGTTTGTTATATTTTTAAAATTAATAAATATGTTCGCTAAATAATAAGAAACGGACCTAAACGTTTCAGTAGGTTCCGCTTTAAAAACCACCTAGCGAGTGAATCATTATTATTATGATGAATATGACGGCACGCATCGACAGCACACACACGCTGAACGGATTTTGAGAGTCATAATATCAAACCTGGCAATCTCCACTGCGTCGAATTGTTGGAAAAATGCAATAGAAAAAATACAAAAATGCGCAATGGTATTGGAGTGTTTGTATTGAAATCATAATTTTAGCAGCTTATTTCTGTGGACATTGCCTAGTATAAAAGTTATTATATGACATTACCCACTTTGCCGTGATAAGGGGTTTCCATTAGAGTTGTAAATCACAGATAAAGAATCCTTGACACATTGTGGAGGGTGCCTGATTGGATTTATATGACTCATTTGGTAAACCATTTGGAAAAACTCATTTGGACCAGATGGAATACTAGTCGAAGTATGGAAGTTTTTGAAATTGGATGGCTGTGGCTGACTTTATTCTTCAATAAGTTGCTACAAGAGGAGGAGATCCCTGAGGAATGGTGCAGCAGTCCGCTGGTGCCCATTTTTAAGAATAAAGGTCAGCAGTACAGGAGGAATAAGTACAGGATTGTAACAACTATAGAGGAATGAAGCTTATGTCTCATAGTATGAATGTTTGGGAAAACGTGATAGCGAGACGCATGAGAGAAGAGAGTGAGATAAGTGAAAGTCAGTTCGGATTTATGCCTGGACGAGGTACAACGGATGCTATATTTGCATATCGCCAACTATGCGATAAATACAGAAGTGCAAATAAAAACTTACACATGGTATTTGTTGACCTCAAAAAGGCATATGATAGAGAGAGGTGTGCCAAGTAAGTACGTGCAGATTATAAAAGCTATGTACAGTCGTCCTAGCACGTACGTCCGGTCCGCAGCTGGTGAAACTGACAAATTTAATGTGGCTGTAGGTTTGCACCAAGGGTCGGCTTTAAGCCCATATTTGTTTCTCCTAGTAATGGATGCGCTGACATCAGACATACAGGATGAAGCACCTTGGTGCATGCTGTTTGCCGACGACATTATACTTGTTGGAGAGCACGCAAACGAGGTACAGAACAGGCTAGAAAAATGGCAAAATAAACTGGAAAACGTGGGGATTAAAATGAGTCAAACCAAAACAGAACATTTGTTCTGTGATTTTGGTGGTCCCTGCAGTTTCAGACCGATTGCCTTAAATGGAGTTACCCTACCAGCCTGTCCCAACTTCCGTTACCTTGGAACCCTCATACAGAATGATGGCGATATCGACCGAGATGTCAATAGGGGCATAAATGCGGGATGGACGAAATGGCGACAGGTTACAGGTACAACTTGCGACCCGAGAATGCCCCTTAAACTGAAGGGACAAATTTACAAAACGGCTATTAGACCTGTCGTTATGTATGGATCTGAGTGTTGGGCCACGAAGAAACGGGATGAAAAGAGATTGCATGTGGCAGAGATGCGAATGTTGAGATGGATGTGTGGAGTCACAAGAATGGTTAAAATTCGGAATGAGTATGTGAGGGGACGCTTGAAAGTGGCACCTGTGACAGAAAAGTTAAGAAGCAACAGGCTAGCCTGGTATGGACATATTATGAGAAGAAGTGGCCCACGTGACTAAAAAGGCGATGGACATGAAAGTGGACGGCTATAGAGGAAGAGGAAGACCGAAAAAAAGTGTGGATGGACTGTGTGATAGAAGATATGAATGTGAAAGGAGTGGGTGCGGAAATGACTGCGGATAGACCCAAATGGAAGAGAATGACGTTGCACCGACCCCACTTGAATGGGATAGGGGTAGGAAAATGATGATTTGGTAAACGTGGTATAAAGCTTGGATTAGTTCATAGGATTTTATCTAAGTCTAGAATAGATACTTTTGTACTTATTCTTATCTATGGTTCTGCGTCAGTGTGATTGTACCCTATGGCGCCATCTATACAGTTTCAGAATACATTTGTTGACATCAGTACATGTAAACCGACTCCAAAATAAGAGGAGGTTGAGAATCTCCTCTTATTTTGGATTTCAAATCTTATCTATTTGTTTGTTACCTCAGAACTCGGTTATTTATTAACCGATTAGGAGAATTTTTTATTTTGTTTGAGAAAGTATACTTTTCGTTTAGTCCCATCGTAATTTCATTGAGATCTGATTAGTATCTCCAGAGATATGGAGATAAAAACCTCAAAAATAGTTCTGAAAATGACTGGCACGGCATTTAAAGTCGTTTTGTAAATTTTAGATCTATTGTGATTGAGGCTCTTTAATATGTTTTTTTTTTAATATGAGAAAACAAGACAAGCACGACGCCTGATAGTAAACGATGACGTCTACCTATTACAGATACAGCGGCATGCAAAGTGCTGGGTAGCCAAAATTGCACTGCGCTTGTTACCTCGAGTCGTAAAGATGTTAAGTCTCACATGCCCTGTATTTTCACTGGACACTTAGCGATTCAAACCGAAAAACATTCCTATTTCACGGCTGAATTAATAGACAAAGTGGAGGTACCGCCCCAGGCGGACTAGCAGAAGTCCTACCACTACATGGTTTAGAGGAGACAAATAAAACAGCACGCTACAATCAGAACCACGTATATTAGAGCCGCATAACATTAAGTACAACTTACGATACCACGAACAATTATATATTACTTACAACCACCGCCTGTACCTCTCCCTTCATCATAATAAATAAACTATAATTATTATTGCATTTTGTGACATACAGACAATCAAACAAAAATAGTCAATGCATACAAGAATTTAATAAGAACTGTTTATTATCAATTTATCTCAGCAATCATTAGAAAATATGTGTGACTGAGTTGTTACTAAAGTCTGCTTTCATTTCAAGTTACACATTAAGTTATTTTAAAACATAAATATAGGAATACGCATTCATGTCGTCAAAAATTAGTATTTATTATAAACAAGTAGTCTATATTATGTTTCTTTGAAGTGTTTCACACTATGTTTTTGTAAATTGTTAAACACAATCCAAAATTTCATCGTACCGACGAGACTTGAACCCGCAACCTCCGGAATAACATGTTCCGGTGCTTTATTCCGGAGGTTGCGGGTTCAAGTCCCGTCGGTACGATGAAATTTTGGATTGTGTTTAACAATTTACAAAAATATAAAGTGTGAAACACTTCAAAGAAACATAATATTTGATTTACGCAGTGCAGCATCTCTCGTCGGATTTGAAAACTGTAATGATTTCTTCCGAATGATTAACTTACGTAATAAGTAGTCATAGATGGCGCCACCAATGCATAATTGGGTTAACAAATGCAATCCACTAATTTCGTCGTAACGATACATCGCACTGTGGCTTAATTGGCAAAGCACCTTACAACATAACCTTAAACATGTTATTCAGGAGGTTGCGGGTTCAAGTCCCGTCGGTACGATGAAATTTTGGATTGTGTTTAACAATTTACAAAAGTAGTCTATATTGATGGACACAACTTGATTAGTGTTAATCACTGTTTTAATTACAGATTTATTAAGATTAGATACAGATATTATTCGACACAAAGTTCATCGGAGCGCGGCTAAGAGCAGAGAGAGGGCGATGCACGAAGGAGGGAGATAGAAATATATCAATTCGCACTATGTCTAGCATTATTCCAATATTTCAACATATATGCTAACAAAATAGCAAATTCAGCCCGTCACAGCGTAGCTATGATATATATTAAATATACTATATATTATGTTCTATATTATATTCTAGCTATATATTATATTCTAGCAAGCCACCACACACTGCAGGTAGCTATACTATAATATATATGTTGCCTTCATTAGGTTTGCGGTAATATACCAAAATATATATTAATTGTAAGCTGATACTCGTGACGTCGTTCACGTACACCAACAATGTTATAACTAATATTATGTTTCTTTGAAGTGTCTCACACTTTATATTTTTGTAAATTGTTAAACGCCTACAATGCATAATTGTGTTAACAAAATGCAATTCACTAATTTCGTCGTATCGATGTATCGAACAGTGGCTTAATTGGCAGAGCACCTGGACGTGTAATCCGGGGGGTGCGGGTTCGAGTCCCGTCGGTACGATGAAATTTTGGATTGTGTTTAACAATGTTATAACTGCAGAGCTCTGTCAATCAACATTTGTGCGATCCAGGTTATTTAAGTTATATGTAAAAATCATAATTGTATTTTAACAAAAAGAAGCCTATGTTCGTCCTCATGCTATAAATGATGGCCTCGTTAAGTTTCAGTAAGTAACAAACAGCAAAGTGACAGAGTTACAAACGTTTTCATAATATTATATTGGTATGGATGTCTGTCTATATATTTTGGTGACGTAATAGAAATATATTTTATACCCTAGTCTTTGGTCACTCGAGATTTAAAAGCCGGCTTTTCACTACCAATGGGATATAATATAATATATATTACATCTTGAGATATAATACTTTATCGCTCGTCATACATTTTATAAAGGGACCGTTTACACTGTGCTATAATATATACGAGGGTCATTCAACAAGTACTTAGCCTCATCGCCCAATGGCACTGCGATTACAAAAAATTTTTACCATAGTACAGTGCAATGTTTTTGAAGCCTATTGTCAAAGTTTTAAACAATGACCTCTATTAGTTTTGTTTTAATAGCCTTTTAAAGCGAACGTGTCGGTCAGTTTAACAAAAATGGAAAAAGAGCAGTATCGTTCGGTGATTCGATTTTTATTTTTGGAAGGGAAAACGCGCAGTGAAATTAAAAATCGCTTGGATGCTGTGTACAGTGACTCTTCTCCTTCGATGGCAACCGTCAAGAATTGGTTTAACGAGTTTGCTCGTGGCCGCAAGTCGGTTTTTGATGAGCCATGCCCAAGTGCCCCGAAAACGGCTACTACGGAGGAAAACATAAAAAAAATCCACGATCTCGTGTTGGCAGACCGCCGATTGAAGGTTCGCGAGATAGCTGACACTGTGGGCATTGCAGAAGGAACGGTGCATCATATTCTCCACGAAGAACTGGGCATGAGAAAGCTGTCAGCGCGATGGGTGCCGCGTTTGCTCACACTGGACAACAACCTCTGCCGTCGCCATGGCCAAATTATTCGAATTGCGCTACGAATTGCTGCCCTATCCACCTTACTCTCCAGACTTGGCCCCCTGTGACTTCTTTTTGTTTCCAAACCTGAAAAAGTCACTCGCCGGAAAAAGATTTGGGTGAATGAGGAGGTCATCACCGCCACGGAGGCCTATTTTGCAGACTTCAGGAAAACGTATTTTTTAGACGGGTTACAAAAGTTGGAGCATCGCTGGGCCAAGTGTATCGAGTTAAAAGGAGATTATGTAGAAAAATAAATCGGCACTTTTCGAAAATTTTCGTTTTTCTTTTGTAGGCTAAGTATTTATTTAACGACCCTCGTATTACATCCCAAACTATAAATATTTTTTTGAATAACTGCGCGATATTTGAACATGTACTCGTATATTTTACCTCACGTCCCCCGACCCCGCGCCTCCCCCTGCCTCGCCCTCTATTATATTACCATGCCCTCAGTTTGAAATCAACCATAGATAAACCATAGATAACTATATACCTTACAGTGTGAACAGCAACCGCGAGATGTAATATACACCTTAAGATGTAATACACATTATATCCCATAGTCAAAAGCCGGCTTTATTTAGGAAAATATAGTAATATGTCTTGATATAATATAGCAACGCGTGTGACGGGCTTTCGGGGGCAATCTGCCTAAATTCTATATATTCTATGAAGCAGCAATACGACCCAGCTATATACAGAACCGTTTTATATATAATCCGAGAATGAAAGACTTACAAAGGCAATATATTTTCATCTTGTGCTTTAAAGTCAAATAAATGGTAGACAAAAATATTGTTTTGTCATATCCATTTATATAGATGCAGTAAGACGCTACATTATTTGAAGATAGCTCATTTCATTGTACTAAATTAATACTTTAAACAAAAATGCAAACACATAATATACATTGAAAGTATTGCTTCAATTGCCAATGTCCTTAAAACGAAACAAAAATATATTATTCCATTAAAGTACTTAAACCTTTTGGTCCCTACACAAAACAAATAAACATCACCTCGCACTGTTTTCACACACCGTTACATAATAAGGGCTGGTTTCCACCAAAACGGAGAGGAGAGTGTATGCTAACAACCGATAGGATTTTTGTAGTACATTAAGGCCACACACGATCACTGTATTTAGCCAGTCTAGTGTCAAATTGTTTTGTAAATTTAAGTCGTAAAGTCGAGTTTAAGTCACATTTCAGGTCAAGTCGATGTCATAGTCCAGTTAACACGTGGACTTTACTGAACATTTTCAGTGGAATTTTGGTGTGAAAGTAAATAGCATGTTTTTCAAGTTTCCCTACATCCTGCACACACTTTCCTCCCTGCTGTCATGATACCAACAATAATAATAAAATTGTCTACTTATTATTATTTGGTATTATGTTAGTAAAAACTGAATATTTCATTGTACAGGCCAGTTCGACCACTATCTCGCCTGGTGGTAAGCGATGATGTGGGCAAAGATGGTGAACACGCTAGGCCTAGAATACTCTGACTCTCAAGGGCTGTGTGCTGCCGGAACACTGTGAGATTATAGCGGCATATTTTCTCCTTGATAGTGGTAAGCTACTTTTTAGTAGCAAGTCATGCGGAACATCGATATGAGTAATGCTCCTACCACCTGAGAAGATTTATGAATCATGTTCTTAGAATTAAGAATTCAAACTTTGATAAATAAATACAGCTTGGTAGCGATATTATTACAGTTTTGACTAACACAATAATTAAATCACATTAACTTACTCTTTGTAGTGTCGACTTTTTTATTAATCGTCCGTTCAAAGATAACTCTTTTTAATATTAAATTACAATTTTTAGGCGTCCATTACACGATAGGTTTTGCTGTCAGTATGCTGGCAGTCACGGCTGTGACTGATGGAATCGTGTAATGAGGTGAATGACGGTGACTGACCGATATTTATATACTTTGATTTTGTGCAGGCAATCATCAGTCATGAATGATGGTTTTGAATGACGGATAACCTATTATGTAACGGACGCCTTACAAGTTACTGAAACATATAAACCTGGCATTGCATAAGACTTCATCTCTTTTTGCGATAGATAGGTTATTGGGAACGGCCGGACCTACTTATTAAATAAAGTAAATTCACCTATGTCCGTTTGCACTAAACTTAAGAATCGCCTTAGCTTGTCAAAATATCACAAAATAAACAATACTGGCTACCAAAATCTCAAAACATAGATAAATATATGATCATTAGCCTATCTGCAAGATATATTTTAGGTTTTTGACTCCCGATGTTGCATTAATTGAGATATTTTGAAATCCTAGGCGATTCTTAAGTTTAGTGCAAACGAGCTCTAGTATATTAAAAACCAACACTACAAAGTCTTCTACATCACTCTGACATCTGATAAAGAAAATGTATAAAAACAACATCTTAAAGATAAGCTTAAGTAATAATTTATAAATGTTGGTTGACACGACCGGCAGTGGTTAGGTTAAGTACGGATACACACGATCAAGTATTACGTCAATCTATGTTGTGCTTGAGGCTTGATAATTTAGATTTTTTAATTCAATACATTTACCAAAAAGATTTTGGCTATACCTGCATATATGTTTTTTCTATAAAAAAAACTATAGAATATATAAATATAAAATTATGAATGAAACCAAATTAGTAAAAATATAATATGTACAAACTGTTTAAGTCAGATACTACACCAATTTATAATTTACACAATTTAAAATTAATTTAATTTTTAATTTTATCGTTATTTTGGTACACGATTTTTAAAACATCACATTCATTTTAGTTAATTACTAAAATGTTCAACAATATAAACGGTGACCTGGTTTTTGTGACTGATTTGAATGACCTTTCCCCTGATGGTAAGTGACATATCTATCAAGCTATAATAAAAGTACTTACTACATAAATCGATAAAAATGTAAAACTAAAATACTTCAGTTACGACAAAAAGTTAACGGTATACATATCACTATATTTCTTTATCAGATGTCATTATATTACAAATTAATATAATTATAAATATTAACAATAAACAAAATAAGAGATTCTATCTTACAATTAATATCAAGTCAATTGAAAGCGTCGGGAATGTAGAACATTACAAATATTTTCAGGAATTTTTAATCATTCAATTTAATTATATGAAATTGGTGCGAATTCTATTATCGATGTGATCTGAATAAAATTGAATTTGTATATATGTACTTTAATATTTCTCGTCTCTATTTAAGTTCACAGTGCCTAGTGCTGGGCCGGTAGTCTGAGACATTAATAGCGATGAATTTCGAGCGATAATTTGCCGATACAAAAAGAGATGCAGATAACAACTGTCTAGCTGCATCTCATTCTAGCAGACGCTTGCGATGACAAGACGTATCGCTATCAATGTAGAGACTTCCACCCCTGGTTGGTTTTATTCAGATTTATCTATTTACCCAATCATGTTAAAGTAAATGCATATTTGTATTGAAATTACAATGTTACCTATTATGCACACTAGATGGCGCTTAATTCCACACTCACCTGCGTTTCAAACCAATCTCTCTAGGCACTCCGAGTTTAGACAAAGAAAGCACTTTTTTATTTTATTTATTTGTTGTATATTAATTAGTAGGTATATTATTTAGTAATATCATGATGTGATCATCGAGTATGACGCCTGACAGTGTTGCAGTGACATTTGATTAATTTGAAATAAATTCTGCCAACTTATGTCATATTTAACGAGCTGTGATTGGTTAGAAGTACCGTGAGAATGCTCTCTGATTGGTTTGCCGCTCAGAAAGCATAAAAATAACGTCACTTATTAGATAGCGCTGATATTTTATTAGTGCAAAATCACTAATAAGTTTTGGAATTGGAAAAATCTATAAGCTTATTATACGAAGTAATAAGCCTACAAAAATTATATAGTGATTAAAAATTCCTATACATTACAAAAAGTTGAATTATTTTACGAAACATCAACGCATGAACTTTACAATAGGTACTATTTTATTAAAATAGGGTTAGTGACACTCTTTATAAATAAAATATGAATATACATATTTATCGTGTTTATGTGATCCTTGAATACCATACACCGATATTTACTGCATTACCTTTGTTCTGAAATAAAAACAAAATATTTTTGAATAAAAATAAACTAGAGACGGGATGGGATGGGATAGTTGTGTTATTTGAATTGTACTAAAGTCAGTTTTCTAGTTTCCAGTCTCACACAAAGTGATGTGTGTACATGTGACAGTTACCTAGTACAGGAAGAGCTCGGGGAAGTACTTGGTGTAGGGCGGCACGGTCTGCTGGTAGGAGCGGTGCGGGGACCCGCCGGGGACAGACACCAGCGGCTCCTCTGTTAGGGAGCTGAAGATCTCCTCCAACTTGTCTTTTATCTCCACCTGGAATACACACACGCCGGATTAGCTTTACTATATATATTATTTAGAACTCGTTCACACTTAGATATACTATATAATGCAGTTATATATAGCAGAATAGTATAGCGTAGCAGCGTATGAAACTTAACAAAGCAAAAAAGATAATATATATATAATTAAAATTAAAAACAAGTAGTACCTTAGGTTGCGTCAGAGATAGGAGATGATCGAAGGGCGCTGTCCGGAACGCGTTGTTGAGCGTGGCTCGCTTGCGTTCCGCGTCGCGGCGCTCCGCGTCGTTGGGGCCCGCGGCCGCGCGCCGGAGCGCCTCCAGGCTGATGCTCTCCGACTGCAGCGGGTGCTGTACAACATATTACACGGTGTACACGACATCTATGAAATACGTAGTCAAGGACTGACGTCGGCGAAGGATACAGGAAGTCACCGCTTTCTAGGAAACGGTTAGGGAATGTCCGGGATGTTTCGGTTTGGCCGGATTGACTTGAGTGAAAGGGACCCCTTACTACCTTACTCTTATTACACCTCCCTGATTAGGGAGTTAGGGACCATGATTCAGTGTGGTGTAGTACCCCTTTTAACCGTAGTGTTGGACTGCAATTGTGTACAACAGGTTCTTAGGATATGTATGTCAGTAAATCTACTACAACAGCAGATATATTTTTAAAAAATCAAGACACATAATATATAAAAACTAGTATCTCCTACTTCGTAACCTATGTTAAGTAAGATTTTGTAAATAATAATAATATTGATTTAACGTATCGTGAGTATAATTTTTACTATAGAACCGGTATGACTCACGTGATAATTCGGTCTTATCACGTGACGGAGTCATACCGGTTCTACGCGATAGAAACTAGAGATTGGAATTCCCGGTACTGAAATTCCCGGGAAAAAATAATCGGTCTCAGTACCAGGAAACGAAAACCATTTCCCAGGAATTCCGGTACTACAAAAAGATATGCCAAGATATTTTATTTTAACGCATCGAATTTGGAGTTACTGGAGTACTGGTTTGAGAGACACTAGAGTAGACTAGGATAGGAGGGCGCCACTGCGTCTCTGGTAATATCGTATCCGTATATAAATAAATTAATAAATTTAATTGTGCATTATTACAAGTGAAAAAGTGTAAAATCATATAAATAACACGATAACCCATCGATACAGTAGATAATTTGTAGTGAATTTATTATTTTAAGTGATTTAATAAAGAAACTTTGGAATACTGACGGTTAAAAAATGAAGTGCTAAAGAGACCTACCAATACAATAAAAATAGTGCAAAATATGTTTTGAGTGTGATTCAAACAATAAAACATAGAACTGATATGTTATACATAAAAAAAAAAAAAAACATAAATATTTAAAATAACCTCAAAACTAACGAGTTCGCCGATACAAAATTAATTACAAAACGCCTAGAGAAAAAATAGTAGCACTTCAAGACATCAATAAATTGCTTTATAAAAATGGAGGAAATTAAGCAGCTTTTAATAAATATGCAACAAGAAATAAGACAACAAAAAACTGACATGCTAGAAATGAAAGAAGACATAAAAACAGCAATCATCAATAATATAAATGAAAAATTTTGCGGTCTAGAATTGAGGTTTGAAGTTCTGGAGAAAAAAGTACAGGAACAAAATAATATAATAAGCAACCTACAGAGACATATCAGGCGCAAAAATTTGGTCATGTTTGGAGTCGAGGAAGAAGAAAAATCCTATCACGAATTAGAGGAAATAGTATTGAATATAATTAATAAGAATTTCAAAGTACAATACGACTACAACAATATTGAAGCCGTCAGAAGAATAGGTAAAAAAGGCGACAGAGTGAGACCTGTGATGATTACATTTAGTACAGTTGGATTAAAACTAAAACTTCAGATGGATAAAAAATGCTTAATGAACACCCCGTACTACATAAAGCAAGATTATCCCTTAGAAGTCCTGAATAAGCGTAAAGAACTACAGATCCAACTTAAAATAGAAAAAGGCCAAGGAAAAACAGCTTTTATCAAATACGATAAACTGATTGTACTGGAAAAAACCAGTAACCACAACTCTCAAAATCGCACAAGCAAAAGAACCCTATTTGAATCACCTTATACATCTAGTTATAACGGTCAAATAATCAAACAAAATAAATACCAAGCGCAGAAGAAAGTCATACCGACAAACATTAAGGATTTTATTTTAAAACAACCAAAACAAATCTATACGCAAATAATGAACTCTCAAGATCAAACAAAAAATACAGTGCAAGTTAAATAATAACAAAAAATGGCCCCTCCCTCCAGTTATCTCCCAGTACGGCCGGTCACCGCGGGAGAGATCGACCACAACCCTCCAAAGACATATACTTGAATAGAAAAAGAGTTACATATCTGCCTTATCAACACCTATCGCAAAGAATGTATTATATACTGGTATTAGAGATATAAAACAATTACGTCGTGAAAATGCATGTACCTACATATGTAACTTCTTGGACAACATTTATAGAACTGCAAATCAACTATAACACTGAGGCAGAGTTCGACCCAACAACAAAATTAAACGCGAAGCACTTGGTTTGAAACACCCTTAACTTAGATGCACAAAATTGGAACTCTTTGGAGGAGGCTTTTACCCGCAAGGGGTCCATACATCATCAAAATATATCATATTAATGTATACCTATATTGCATATTTTAATATTTTAAATTGAACTCATGTTTATTAGATTACTAGCTGTTACCCGCGGCTTCGCCCGCGTTATTTGAGTCTTTATGATCTTTGAGGTCAAGATCGATGATCTCTTACGCCAAGTCACCATAGGTGACCCAAAAGTCGAACTCAATATCCTCTATTGTTAAAGTCATAATCATTTTGGTTAGGTATACAAAGTTGTGCTGTTTAAATGTTTGACTCAACACAAAAGTTCCTAAAACATTTCTTACAAAGAAAATAAGGAGAATAGCTGCGCGAGCGCAGCAAGAGCTGTCATTGCGCGAGCGAACATTTTTTATGACTTTTTATGACCCTGACAAATTACGACCTAATAATAAACTCACTATAGATGACTCTTAGGTCGAACTCGATATCGTCTATTGTCAAAGTCATTAATAATTACTTGGTAAACCTAACCAAGGTTTACCAAGTTTTGCTGTTTAAGTATTTGAGTCAGTCTAATGTATGAGGCTGTTGAAATACGCTATTATACGCTATATAGCGTTATTACTGCGAAAAATGTTTACTACTTTTTATGACCCTGACAGTTTTAATGACCTACTAAGTCAACACTGATGACGCTCAGGTTAAAGTCGATAATCACTTATTTTAAGGTTAATAATCATTATGGTTATTGAAGGTTGTACTGTTTCAATTTAAGACTCATTTTGATTCATGTGTCTATTAAAATACAGAATTTGCTGAAATATTACCTTTAAAGTATAGAAAACAAATACTCGCGCGAGCGCAGCGAGCGCTATCACTGCGCGAGCGAAGCGAGCGAGATTTTTACGTCTTTTTATGACCCTGATAGATTTTATGACCTACTAAGTCAACACCGATGACATTAGGGTTAAATTTGATATCCACTTAATTAAAGGTTAATAATCATTATGATTATTGAAGGTTGTTCTGTTTCAATGTATGACTTGTTTTGATGCATGTGGCTATTAAAATACAAAATTTGCTGAAAAATATATCTTCGAAGTAGATAAAATAAATGATTGGGCGAGCGAAGCGAGCGCTATGACTGCGCGAGCGAAGCGAGCGTGAAAAATTTTTACGACTTTTTATGACCCTGACAGTTTTTATAACCTACTAAGTCAACACTGATGACACTATAGATAATAATCATTATGATTATTGAAGGTTGTTCTGTTTTAAGTTATGACTCGTTTTGATGCATATGGTTATTAATATGCGAAAGTTGCTGAAATATTTCCTTCAAAGTTGATAAAATAAATGCTTGCGCGAGCGTAGCGAGCGCTATTACAGCGCGAGCGAAGCTAGCGCGAAAATGTTTACGACATTTTATGACCCTGACATTTTATGACCACTTATTTTAAGGTAATAATCATTATGAGTATTGATGATTGAACAGTTTTAATTTATGACTCGTTTTGATGCATGTGGTTATTTATATACAGAAGTTGCTGAAATATTACCTTTAAAGTTAATAAAATAAATGCTTGCGCGAGCGTAGCGAGCGCTATCACTGCGCAAGCGAAGCAAGCGCGGAAATTTTTTACGACTTTTTATGACCCTGACAGTTTTTATGACCTACTAAGTCAACACCGATGGCATTAGGGTTAAATTTGATATCCACTTAATTTAAGGTTAATAATCATTATGATTATTGAAGGTTGTTCTGTTTCAATGTATGATTCGTTTTGATGCATGTGGCTATTAAAATTCAAAAGTTGACGTAATATTTCCTTCAAAGTTGATAAAATAAATGCTTGCGCGAGCGTAGCGAGCGCTATTACAGCGCGAGCGAAGCTAGCGCGAAAATGTTTACGACATTTTATGACCCTGACATTTTATGACCACTTATTTTAAGGTAATAATCATTATGATTATTGAAGATTGTACAGTTTTAATTTATGACTCGTTTTGATGCATGTGGTTATTAATATACAAAAGTTGCTGAAATATTACCTTTAAAGTTGATTAAATAAATGCTTGCGCGAGCGTAGCGAGCGCTATCACTGCGCGAGCGAAGCGAGCGCGGAAATTTTTTACGACTTTTTATGACCCTGACAGTTTTTATGACCTACTAAGTTAACACCGATGGCATTAGGGTTAAATTTGATATCCACTTATTTTAAAGTTAATAATCATTATGATTATTGAAGGTTGTTCTGTTTCAATGTATGATTCGTTTTGATGCATGTGGCTATTAAAATTCAAAAGTTGACGAAATATTTCCTTCAAAGTTGATAAAATAAATGCTTGCGCGAGCGTAGCGAGCGCTATTACAGCGCGAGCGAAGCTAGCGCGAAAATGTTTACGACATTTTATGACCCTGACATTTTATGACCACTTATTTTAAGGTAATAATCATTATGAGTATTGATGATTGAACAGTTTTAATTTATGACTCGTTTTGATGCATGTGGTTATTTATATACAGAAGTTGCTGAAATATTACCTTTAAAGTTAATAAAATAAATGCTTGCGCGAGCGTAGCGAGCGCTATCACTGCGCAAGCGAAGCAAGCGCGGAAATTTTTTACGACTTTTTATGACCCTGACAGTTTTTATGACCTACTAAGTCAACACCGATGGCATTAGGGTTAAATTTGATATCCACTTAATTTAAGGTTAATAATCATTATGATTATTGAAGGTTGTTCTGTTTCAATGTATGATTCGTTTTGATGCATGTGGCTATTAAAATTCAAAAGTTGACGAAATATTTCCTTCAAAGTTGATAAAATAAATGCTTGCGCGAGCGTAGCGAGCGCTATTACAGCGCGAGCGAAGCTAGCGCGAAAATGTTTACGACATTTTATGACCCTGACATTTTATGACCACTTATTTTAAGGTAATAATCATTATGATTATTGAAGATTGTACAGTTTTAATTTATGACTCGTTTTGATGCATGTGGTTATTAATATACAAAAGTTGCTGAAATATTACCTTTAAAGTTGATTAAATAAATGCTTGCGCGAGCGTAGCGAGCGCTATCACTGCGCGAGCGAAGCGAGCGCGGAAATTTTTTACGACTTTTTATGACCCTGACAGTTTTTATGACCTACTAAGTTAACACCGATGGCATTAGGGTTAAATTTGATATCCACTTATTTTAAAGTTAATAATCATTATGATTATTGAAGGTTGTTCTGTTTCAATGTATGATTCGTTTTGATGCATGTGGCTATTAAAATTTAAAAGTTGACGAAATATTTCCTACAAAGTTAATAAAATAAATGCTTGCGCGAGCGTAGCGAGCGCTATCACTGCGCGAGCGAAGCTAGCGCGGAAATTTTTTACGACTTTTTATGACCCTGACAGTTTTTATGACCTACTAAGTCAACACTGATGACATTAGGGTTAAACGTGATATCCACTTATTTTAAAGTTAATAATCATTATGATTATTGAAGGTTGTACTGTTTTAATTTGTGACTCATTTTGATGTATGTGGCGTGGCTATTAAAATACAAAAGTTTCTGAAATATTACATTGAAAGTAGATAAAATAAATGCTTGCGCGAGCGCAGAGAGTGCTATAACTACGCGAGCGAAGCGAGCGCGAAAAAATTTCACGTATTTTAATGACCCTGACAGGTTTTATGACCTACTAAGTCAATACCAATTACCCTAAGGCTGTTAAAACACGAAAGTTTTTGAAATACTTCCCACAAAGCAGATAAACACGTTGGGCAAGCAAAGCCAGCGCGTAAATTTTGATGACTTCTAATGAACCTGACAGTTTTATGGCCTAATCAAGACACTAATTAAGTCATTATAGACGAACCTAAGGTCAAACTTTTATGATTATGTTAACTCTATGTAAAATTAACAAAAATATATGCACTCTCACTTAAATGCCGAAAAAAAAAGTATTCTTTGCCCTATTATGCCCTATTAAATGTCTTTGTACAAAATGTCATGTGAATCGGTCAAGCCTTTTGGCCGAAAAGAGGCCAAACATGTACAAAATTCAACAATAAAAAACTGACAACCGGACTCGATTGTAAAAAAAGTAACCAATGTGCTCGGATAATAGACTCTACTCTTGGTCTATGTCTTATTGACTGTCTCTGTGCAATTTTAGCTCAATCGGTCAACTCGTTTACCCGAGAAGAAATCACACGTTTAAAAAATTCAAAATACTAAATTTGTGCTGAAAACTCGGTGAAAACGATTGCCGCTAAGAGGCAACACATTATTCCATAATAAAATTATGGACACTCGAAATTACCAGCCAAAAAAAAGTATCCTATGTCTTATTGACCGTCTGTGCACAAAATTTCAGCTGAAATGGTTTACCCGTTTGACGGAGAGGAGGCCACACATTATCAAAGTTCAATAAAAAAAATCTGGACACCTGGACTCGACTGCCAGAAAAAAAGTATCCTATGTGCTTCTATGCCATATGAGCTGTATATGTAGAAAATTTCAGCCGTATCGGTCAAGCCGTTTAGTTGATAAGTGGCCACACATACCCAAAATTCAATAAAAAAAAATCTGGACACCCAGACTCGATAGCCAAAAAAAAGTATCCTATATCCTACTCTGCCCTATGAACTGTCTTTAAACAACATGCCAGGCAAATTGGTCAAGACGTTTATTCGAGAAAAGGTCTTATATTTACAAAATTCAATTAAAAATATTTGGACCCCCTGACTCGATAGCCAGAAAAAAGTATTCTATATCCTATTCTGCCCTATGAACTGTCTTTACACAACATGTCAGGCAAATTGGTCAAGTCGCTTATTCGAGAAGATGCCTTTTATTTACGAAATTCCGTTAAAAATATTTGGACCCCCTGACTTGATAGCCAGAAAAAAAGTTTTCTGTATCCTATTCTGCCCTATGAACTGTCTTTATACTACATATCAGGCTTTTTGGTCAAGCCTTTTATTCGAGAAGTGGTCTTATATTTACAAAATTTAACTAAAAATATTTTAACTCCCTGACTCGATAGCCAGAAAAAAAGTTTTCCTTATCCTATTCTGCCCTATGAACTGTCTTTATACAACATGACAGACAAATTGGTCAAGCCGTTTATTCGAGAAGATGCCTTTTATTTACGAAATTCCGTTAAAAATATTTGGACCCCCTGACTTGATAGCCAGAAAAAAAGTTTTCTGTATCCTATTCTGCCCTATGAACTGTCTTTATACTACATGTCAGGCTTTTTGGTCAAGCCTTTTATTCGAGAAGTGGTCTTATATTTACAAAATTTAACTAAAAATATTTTAACTCCCTGACTCGATAGCCAGAAAAAAAGTTTTCCTTATCCTATTCTGCCCTATGAACTGTCTTTATACAACATGACAGACAAATTGGTCAAGCCGTTTATTCGAGAAGATGCCTTTTATTTACGAAATTCCGTTAAAAATATTTGGACCCCGTGACTTGATAACCAGAAAAAAAGTTTTCTGTATCCTATTCTGCCCTATGAACTGTCTTTATACTACATGTCAGGCTATTTGGTCAAGCCTTGTATTCGAGAAGTGGTCTTATATTTACAAAATTTAATTAAAAATATTTTAACTCCCTGACTCGATAGCCAGAAAAAAAGTTTTCCTTATCCTATTCTGCCCTATGAACTGTCTTTATACAACATGACAGACAAATTGGTCAAGCCGTTTATTCGAGAAGATGCCTTTTATTTACGAAATTCCGTTAAAAATATTTGGACCCCCTGACTTGATAGCCAGAAAAAAAGTTTTCTGTATCCTATTCTGCCCTATGAACTGTCTTTATACTACATGTCAGGCTATTTGGTCAAGCCTTTTATTCGAGAAGTGGTCTTATATTTACAAAATGTAATTAAAAATATTTGAACTCCCTGACTCGATTGCCAGAAAAAATGTATTCTATATCCTATTCTGCCCTATGAACTGTCTTTATACAACATGACAGGCAAATTGGTCAAGCCGTTTATTCAAGAAGATGCCTTTTATTTACGAAATTCCGTTAAAAATATTTGGACCCCCAGACTCGACAGCCAGAAAAAGAGTATCCTATATCGTATTCTGCCCTATGACATGTATTCACACAAAATTTCAGTCAAATCGGTCAAGCCGTTTATTCGAGAAGATGTCTTATATTTACAACATTCAATTAAAAATATTTGGACCCCCTGACTTGATAGCCAGAAAATAAGTTTTCTGTATCCTATTCTGCCCTATGAACTGTCTTTACACAACATGTCAGACAAATCGGTCAAGCGGTTTATTCGAGAAGATGTCTTATATTTACAAAATTCAATTAAAAATATCTGGACCCCCTGACTCGAGAGCCAGAAAGAAAGTATTCTATATTCTATTCTGCCCTATGACATGTATTCAAACAAAATTTCAGACAAATCGGTCAAGCCGTTTATTCGAGAAGATGTCTTATATTTACAAAATTCAATTAAAAATATCTGGACCCCCTGACTCGATAGCCAAAAAAAAAGTATCCTATATCCTATTCTGCCCTATGTACTATCTTTGTACAAAATTTCAGCCAAATCTGTCAAGCCGTTTGACCGTGAAGAAGTCCCAAACAAACAAACAAACAAACAAACAAACAAATAAACAAACTGACTTTCGCATTTATAATATTGGTGTTGATGAATGCTTAAAGAAACTAAAATATAATATGCTACTAACAATTTACTATAGATTAATAAGATAATCGTAGTTAAATTGATAATATAATTGATAATTAAATTGATGTTAAGATATAATGATTACTAAGTATTGATTATGTAAAATGTTATTCAAGTTTGTAATTGCATGTATGGAATAAATAGAGCTCTATTATTAGAGTAGACCCAGTACCGGAAAATACAAACACGATACCAGTACTGCAATCTCTAATAGCAACGTGCGAGTGAGTATGAATGTGGCGCTCACCGAGACCACTTGTACTCGCCATTGAAAGAGCGCGGTCTACTCCGAAAACGGTTCCACGTCGCTATCGACCTTCGACATTATTTATACCGTTTCTGCACTTCTACAGTGTGCGGTCATCGGTGTGGAAGCCTTTCGGGTGATTAAATAATGTTAATTTCATCGACAAATTACCCCCCGTAAGTTGTTTTTCTCCCACCATACCGTTTTGCTTTTTTTTAATCGATGCACGAGTGATTATACTAATTTCGCCATAGCTACCCATGTAGAGAAGAAATTACTTCGAGCTGGAAACACAAAATAATCTAATTCTATAGCTTATATGTGTAACCCGAAAATAAATGTAAGTGTTTCAACATTTAGTTCAAACAGGTGAAAAAAATAACTTAAAAAGAATATGTTTAATTTCTTTAGCGTTTCTATATATAATTGGCTTTTTTAAGAAACCTAAGCTTTTGAACGATTTTTTTTAGTTTCTTAATTATACGAGTAGTTCAGGATGTTCGATAACATACTTTGCATCTTCGACCTTAGTGACAAAGTTTTTAAGCTATGACTATTTGAATATGAATCCTAAAAGCGTGTTTATTGCGATAACAGAGAACTAGCCTCCTCGAGAAATTCCAAGGAAAAATGTTTATCCAAACAAAAAGTGCCACTCATAAGGGGTGATTTGTCGATAAAATCGAGACTTATATTATAAAGAGAAAACGTTTTTAAACGAGTTCTACTTTTGAGATGTCTAATTACGAAGCAAGTGCATCGGTTTCAATGTCGCGGAAAAAATCGTTTGCCCGATGCAGGATCTCATACGTTTAGGCAATATTTAAAGGAGAGTTCTAGGCCTAACGTGCTTACCATCTTCGACCGCATCATCACTCACCAACAGGTGAGATAGTGGTCAAACGCTAGCCTATAACGTACATAAAAAAAAGAGTTATTAAAATCTACGCTAGCGCCATCTCTGGGTTTTATTTATCCTTACAAATATTATAAATGCGAAAGTAACTCTGTCTGTCTGTTTGTCTCGCTTTCACGCCAAAACTACTGAACCGATTTAAATCAAATTTGGTACACAGATAGTCTAGAGCTTGAGAAAGGACATAGGCTAGAAAAAGTGAAAAGTGGTTGCATTCAACCCCTTACAACCCACTTTTCACTTTTTCTGGGGGATGAAAAGTTGTATGGAAGTATCGTCATTTTTAAAGCTGGAAGCTTGAAACTTATTTTTTGTCTGTGGTTTCGATATAAATAAATATGACATTCAAAGTTTGTGAGGGGGAGGGGAGGGCGGGTGGGAGTTGGGGGGGGTTAGGGGAGGGAAGGGGAGGAAAGCTAGAGGGGAGGAGATGTGGAAGTGAGAAGGAGATGGGGAAGGGGAGGGGAGGTGGAAATTAGGGGAAGGGGGAGGGGAGGGTATGTGAGGAGAGGAGGGAAGGGGGGATTAGCGTGGCGTGGTACGGCGCGGTGTAGCTGGGATACGTATGTGTCTTAGTTAATGCTACCCAAAGACACGATTCCACGCGGACGAAATCGCGGGCACAGCTAGTTAACTATATTTTAAAGGAAGAAACAAACACATTTTATTTCGACAACACAACAACAATAGGTACAGTATTAATCAAACTTTTGAAATATGAATAGACAAATATGCAAAAAATATATAAAAATACAAAATGTATAACATAATATTACAAAATAATCAAATGTAATCCTATGATAAATTAAGAGATCGTCAAATTATTTGTGCTACAAAGCCTACAAAGGAGATCATTTTGCCGAAGTGTACTACAGTAACTGTGGCCGAAATAGGTTCAGTACCTTTAGTACGAGTTTTCACACCAAACTCGATATCGTATTTGGAACAAATTTAGTATGAAAAACAGTACAGCGCCTCTAGTGGTTACTACACTTCACTAAATTTAGACCAATCAGGGAGCCAGAATAAGTCTAACACTATGTGAGATCTGTCAAAAGCGTTTACGATAAAAACTCGTACTAAAGGTACAGGCTCAGCGAAATGCTGCAAACGACTACAGCGCTGATTTTTACTTTTAACTACCGACTTCCAAAAAGAAAGAGGTTCTCAATTCGTCTGTATGTTTTTTTTTCCGTCTTTTTTTTGTGTGTATGTTACGTGACTACTCCGTCAATTGTGAACCGATTCGAATGATTATTTTTGAAATCGGTAGGGTACGATTCCGAGGTGGTCCCATTGTAATTTCATCAAGATCTGATAAGTATCTCGAAAGATATGACGATAAACGTCTCAACCTTGCTACTGAAATTGACTCGCGGGGCATTGAAGTCGGTTGTTTTAGTTTTTAACCTTAATAATGATCCCTCTAATCGGTTCGACACCAAGGTCCGGACACACTGTATAGTCGAAGTAAATAGTACTGCTAAGTACCCCAGAGTCAGATCTGTTTCTGTTTACGTACGTTTGGCTGGTCGTCCACATCGCGCACATCTTGATGGTTCCACAGCCAGAACTCACTCTCCGCGCGCTACGGACGGGAGAAGGAGTTAACGAGGGATATAGGAGGTAGGGAGGGTAATAGAGGAAGATAGGTGGGACAGTTGCGGTATACGGACAGGAGTAACGTTTGTCTAACGCTCCGTCTCATTTTTTAAAATATCTTACAGCCATAGCGCCTGGTGGTAAACGATGATGTGGTCGAAGATGGTGGAAACGCTAGACCTTGAATACTCTGACTCTCAAGGGCTGTGTGCTGCCAAAACACCGCAAGGTTATGGCGACACATTTTTCCTTGTTTTTTTTTGAACCGATTCGAATAAATTGTTTTTTTTAATTGGTAGGGTACATTTCCAAGGTGGTCCTATTGTTATCTCATCGAGATCTGATAAGCATCTCCAGAGATATAGAGATAAACACTTCAAACGTAGTATTGAAAAAGACTAGTACTATTTGAAGTCGGTTTTCGGGAAACTTCTTTAGACGCACTCGGGTAAAATTTGACGGAAATGACGTAAGCGTCATGTTCATTTTATGTTTATAAACGCCCTCTATTGTAGAACGGCGTAACTACGAAGACGTATCCGCTATAATTCGGGCATTCGTCCCGCTAAGTTCAACAGATGGAGTTTTTTCGATCAACGATCTTTAAGTATACAACGTGTCTTTGGATCCTGGACAAAGACCGAAACCAAGTAGAGTTACTTTACTTCTAGGGAATACTCTAATATTACTTGATCAGATAAAAACATAAAAAAAATAAACAAATCAACAATTTATAGTAAAATATTGTATCAGTCGTTTGCAATGACGATATGTTTAAAGTTCCATTAGTCTTTCATTATAATTATTATATGAATCTACATAAAAGTAAAGTAACATAAATTTATTGCCAAAAATTATACACAAACAAACATAAATATCATTTCTAACTATAAATAATAAATTGACAATTGGAGAAGCCTCAGCACTGTTCTGCGTGAACGGAGGTCTACGCAGGGCTGATTTTCAGGCTACCCCATTGCCCGAATTGAGTTAGTTCTATTAGTGATGAGCGGAACAACAATACCATAGCTCTAATATACAGGCTGTTTCGAAGTTTTCAACCGTAAATCAGTAATTTATCCGTTAATACTATGCCGTTTGGTATAAGATTTTGTACATCGGTTAGAAATACCCTAATTAACACTATTTTTTTATGTTTATCCAGAGGGTAGAGACACGTTGTATATATTGTCAAACACAATCCAAATTTCATCGTACCGACGGGCCTTGAACCCGCAACCTCCGATAATAATGTAATGATTTCTTCCGAATGATTAACTTACGTAATAAGTAGTCATAGATGGCGCCACCAATGCATAATTGGGTTAACAAATGCAATCCACTAATTTCGTCGTAACGATACTTCGCACCATGGCTTAATAGGCAAAGCACCGGAACATGTTATTCCGGAAGTTGCGGGTTCAAGTCCCGTCGGTACGATGAAATTTTGGATTGTGCTTAACAATTTACAAAAATATAAAGTGTGTAACACTTCAAAGAAACATAATACGTTGTATATATGTATGTATATAATCAAAGGTCTCTCTAGTAAATATAATAAAATATGTGGGTATAGTAACGGTTTACATAGGCTCCGAACATCTGCATGGAAGGCCTGTGGTTGTGGTTGTATTTCTCTATGAACATGCGATACTCCTCGTCCAGGTCATCGTACTGTGTCTGCTATAAGTACACATTACTAGTAGCGCCCCGCGGTTTCACCCACGTACTTCCCGTACCCGTGAGAATACAGGGATAATATATAGCCTATGTTACTCGCTGATAATGTAGCTTTCCATTAGTGAAAGGATTTTAGAAATCGGTCCAGTAGTTTTTGAGTCAAATTGTAACAAACAAACAAAAAATTAAATCTTTCCTCTTTATAATATTATAGTTTAGATAATGATCCTATAGATGTATTATAAAGGACTGTGTACAGCAGATTTTTTGACAAATCAATTTAATCCGTATGCTTCGAACATAAAAGTTGTAATTGATATGTGCTATAAAACGGCCCCAACGAAAGAAACTTAGAAGGGAGTGCGTCCTTGTCTAACAACCTACCAGTGCTATATATGTACTATACCTACTATATGTATAGTATACATATATGTGGTCCCCTACAAAAGAAAGGGACAAGCTCCGTTAAAGGTAGGTCTCTTTCTAGCCGGTAGTGCAGTCATTATAGTGAAATGTCATTGAATGATGCAGATGTTCTTGATGTCACGGAAGGTGAGAGGCAGAAAAGTTGTTCAGTGCCTTCATATCAATATTAAAAACTAGCAAACTTTCTCCCGCGAAATACAGCTCATGTTACTCGCTAACGATATAGCTTTTCATACGTCAAAGAATTTTCAAAATTGGTCCAGTTGTTTTTGAGCTTATCCATAGAGCATAACTAACAAACATTCAAAATTATTTTCCCTCTTTAATATAATTAATTATTTATGATTTACATACCAAATCGGTTGAATAGTTTTAGCGTTAAGAAGTAACAAACTAATATTATAAAGGCGAAAGTCTGTGAGTATGTATCACACACTTTATAACATTAGTTGGATAACAGCATTATCGTAAGATCTAAGTAATAAGTAGGTATAATATTTACCCGAGTAACTCCGGGCGAGCTATTAGCGCTGTCTAGTTCAGTGACCGGCCCAGCCGTGATGTCCGCCAGGCTGTCCCGTCCTTGTGTAGCGCCTGCCATTAGTGAAAGTGAAAAAGTTTATTAATGACACTTATAGTAGAGTCAATTTAATAGATCACATTTGACACTTCATCAAAATTCAGGATTCAAAATTCAATTCAAAATTCAAACAACGTGACCTTGTAATGAAGGGCACATAATTTTATTAATTTTTCAGTCAGAACTGCATAATTACTTCACATTTTTCAGTTACAAATACATATTTATTCTAATAATTACAAAAGAAAGCGTTTTTACGATTTACTTTGACTAATAATGATTTTTAAACACAATAAACAATTTTTGTTCTAAAAAACTAAACGTCAGTACAAGGTTACGTCAGTGAACACTTTTTCTTTATAAACACTAGGGATGCTACCCAAAAAATCAAAAGATTGATCAGTCGATAGGTTGAATCTAATGCAATGATTACTTGTGAAGGATGTTTAACCAAAAAATAACTACACTGTGATTGTAATTAACACATAATATTATTCTTTGATGTGATCTATTAAATTGCCCCTACCATAATTATAAAATAGTACACAAAAATAGTAGAAAACAAACTTATGATTTATGTGCATAAATCTTCGACAAAAGTGTCACTAATCGGCCCCACCTTAGCATAACTGTCAGTGTAAGGACCAACGCTGGTCTGCCGGTGATGCCGATCGGCGACGTCACGTTACAGGCTAACAGATACAGTACAATTAAAGTTATAGTACGGTCTGAGTCACACACATTCAGTAAAAAATGATGTAGACTTTACTGAAAGCTATTTGGCTATTTCTTTTTCACAAATGTTTTACAAATCTGTGCTGTTTCCCTAATCTCGGACACGTTCATCAGCTCCTAATAGATTATAATCTACATTTGTTATAATCAACTCACTGGCAGAAGAACATAAGTTTTAGGAAAAAAGAAATGAGTGCACACTATTTCACGTTCCCGCCAAAGCCCTCCAAAGACCAAATGCAAATAAAGTAGTTCGTTAGGTTTATGGCTGTTACATTATATTGTCTCACTGCTCATTTCTACGTAGGACCAAATCACTGCTCATTAATGCGTAGGACCAAATCATACAATATCTTAAGGTGGTTTTTCCATACAAAAGTATATATTTTTTACGATATAAGGTATCAGGACAAACACGACGCTCGCCTGATGGTAAGCGATAACGTCTTTCTATTACAGATACAGCAGTATGCAACATTCTTTACTGTCAGAATTTTGTATGTCACTGCACTGCGCCTGTTATCTTGAGACATAAAGATATAAAGACATAAAGATAAGCGATAACGTCTTTCTATTACAGATACAGCAGTATGCAACATTATTTACTGTCAGAATTTTGTATGTCACTGCACTGCGCCTGTTATCTTGAGACATAAAGATGTTGAGTCTCACATGCCCTGTAATTTCACTGAACACCTTGCCATTTCAACCGAAAAACATTCCTATTTCACGGCTGAAAATTAATTCGTAAAGTAGTGGTACCGCCCCAGGCGGACTAGCAGAAGTCCTACCACTACAAAATAATGCAAAAATTTGAGTGAATAGAGCAAAAACTTGCACTGAAATCAAATATATTGTATACTAGCGCCATCTGTCGGTGCTATACTTTACTATTGTACTGTATAAGTTACTGTACTGTATTGTTACTGTATTGTATTATAACTGTACTATATTGTCACTGTAATGCATTGTCACTGTACTGTATTATTACTGTACTGTATTCTCACTGTACTGTATTATTACTGTATTATATTGTCACTGTACTGTATAAGTTACTGTACTGTATTGTTACTGTGATGTATTGTTACTGTATTGTATTATAACTGTACTGTATTGTCACTGTAATGCATTGTCACTGTACTGTATTATTACTGTACTGTATTCTCACTGTACTGTATTATTACTGTACTATATTGTCACTGTACTGTATAAGTTACTGTACTGTATTGTTACTGTGATGTATTGTTACTGTATTGTATTATAACTGTACTGTATTGTCACTGTAATGCATTGTCACTGTACTGTATTATTACTGTACTGTATTCTCACTGTACTGTATTGTCACTGTACTGTATAAGTTACTGTTCAGTATTGTTACTGTGATGTATTGTTACTGTATTGTATTATACAAATACAAATACAAATAATTTTATTGACATAATTTAGTGTACATTCAAATTTTTGAATCCATAGGCTCCCGAACTAGTATAACTGTGTTTCAGGAGCCAGTGGCTTCTCCCATTATACTTATCTAACTTATTTAAATGATGTCAATAAATGACTGAAAAACCTTCAAGTAATAGTAATTAGTAGATATTACTGTAAGTATAAACTAAGTACTAAGTATAAATGTGTGTTTTTGTATGGGTGTGTGGAATGTTTGTTTGTGTGGGAGATGATAGATGAATGTAGGGGGTGTGTAACTGTGTGTTTGTGTTAGGTGTATGTATGATTATGTGTAAAAATGTTGAGTGTTATCTGTGTATGTAATCCAAAAATGAAATTAGAAATAAAAACTTGTAAATGTAAAGTAAATAAGTAAAGTAAAGTAAATTATAACTGTACTGTATTGTCACTGTAATGCATTGTCACTGTACAGTATTATTACTGTACTGTATTGTTACTGTACTTTATTGTTACTGTAATGCATTGTCACTGTACAGTATTGTAACTGTACTCTATTGTCACTGTAATGCATTGTCACTGTACTGTATTATTACTGTACTGTATTGTCACTGTAATGCATTGTCACTGTAATGCATTGTCACTGTACTGTATTATTACTGTACTGTATTGTCACTGTAATGCATTGTCACTGTACTGTATTATTACTGTACTGTATTGTCACTGTAATGCATTGTCACTGTAATGCATTGTCACTGTACTGTATTATTACTGTACTGTATTGTCACTGTAATGCGTTGTCACTGTACTGTATTATAACTGTACTGTATTGTCACTCTACTGTATTGTCACTCTACTGTATTGTAACTGTACTGTGTTGTCACTTATGGATTTGAGACGGGAATTTAACGTGACTTAAGCGATGTCGATATAGCGATCGACATATGTTTCGGCCTCATCCGGAGGCCTTCTTCAGGATCTTGAGTGCGGGGCGCTCGCCGACGCGTTCAGCCTCGCACTGCGGGCCGCTGCTCCGGGCGGACGGAGCGGGCGGCGGCGGCGGCGGCGGTGGTGTTGGTGGGGGGTGATGGTGCGGTGTACATCATGGGATTCGGTTGGAGGGCTTCGTCTTCATCACTGCTGTTTTCTTCAGACGAAACCACATCTAACCGGCAGACGGAACTCAAGGTGTCCTCCTCACTGTTGCCACTGGTGACGTGCTTTCCATGAAGAACGGTTTTCCACGTATGTGACAGGTACCACCCTCTGTCTCTGTTGAAGTTACGACGACGACTGATTAGTCGTCGTCGTAACAATGGCTTCTCGGATTTTGCGGGGCACAAAGTGCTTTTCACGCGCCAAAATCCGTGCCTTGTCAAATCTGATGTAGTGCGTCGTCCCAGATGTGAGAGCGTGCTCTGTCACCGCCGAGCTGCCGCTGCCCACGTTCTTCATGTAAGCAATGTGTTCTCTGAGTCTTGTGGACACGTTTCTTCTGGTCTCGCCTACATAGCTTGCACCACAGTCGCAAGGAACGACGTAGACCCCAGGAGCTCCTAAGGGATCCTTATCCTTTGGAGAGCGCAACAGTTGCCTGACCCGTGAGTGGGGGCGGAATATCGTCTTGATGCTATATCTTCGGCGTAACAAGTGTCCGATTTTGTCCGTGACCCCCTTGACGTATGGTAGGTACGTTACTGCTCTCTCAACCGATGTTATTCGGCACTTTGTGGAGTTGTTCGCAATCCGATTACTCTGCTTCCAGCTGTATCCGTTTGCCTCTAACACCGCCTTCACATGCGCGAGTTCCGTGTCTACATGTTGTGGGTCACATAATCTCAGCGCTCGGTTGATAAGTGTCCGTGGCATCGACGCTAGATGGGCGGGATGGTGATGGGAGTCAGCTCTCAAGTACCGGTCTGTATGCGTACTCTGGCGGTACACTGTGTGTGAGAGATGTCCATTCCGTTGTAACTTGAGTAACACGTCAAGAAACGGCAACGCGCCTTCTATTTCTCGTTCGACAGTAAAAGTGATCGTCGGATGTTTGCTATTTAGATGTTCTAATAAGGGTGTTACATGGTCCTTATGTAAAATAGCAAACACGTCATCCACATATCGCAACCAGTATCTCGGTCTGAAGGATATGTCGTGTAGTGCCGATGTCTCGAACCACTCCATAAAAATATTCGCAACTACTGGAGCTATAAGAGAACCCATGGCCACACCTTCCGTCTGAATATAAAATTCACCGCGCTGCTTAAAATACCCACTTGTCAGTATGTACTTTATTATGTTCATGTACTCGATAGGTATAAGAGCTCTCTGGAATAAATCCGTTATAATATTGAGTGTGTCCTCTATCGGTACGTTCGTGAACAATGACGTGACGTCAAAGCTCACCATCAGTTCGTCTTCACCTAATGTACGGCCGAAACATATGTCGATCGCTATATCGACATCGCGTAAGTCACGTTAAATTCCCGTCTTAAATCTATAAGTTTAAAATGAACGTGAGTTTTTATAATAAAATTGTATTGTCACTGTAATGCATTGTCACTGTACTGTATTGTTACTGTGTTGTATTGTTACTGTATTGTATTATAACTGTACTGTATTGTCACTGTAATGCATTGTCACTGTACTGTATTGTTACTGTGTTGTATTGTTACTGAATTGTATTATAACTGTACTGTATTGTCACTGTAATGCATTGTCACTGTACTGTATTGTTACTGTACTGTATTGTTACTTTACTTTATTGTTACTTTACTTTATTGCCACTGTAATGCATTGTCACTGTACTGTGTTATAACTGTACTGTATTAATACTGTACTGTATTGTCACTGTAATGCGTTGTCACTGTACTGTATTATAACTGTACTGTATTATCACTGTACTGTATTGTAACTGTACTGTATTGTAACTGTACTATATTATTACTGTACTGTATTGTCACTGTACTGTATTATAACTGTACTGTATTATTACTGTACTGTATCGTCACTGTACTGTATTGTAACTGTACTGTATTCTAACTGTACTGTATTGTCACTGTAATGTATTGTCACTGTAATGCATTGTCACTGTACTGTATTGTTACTTTACTTTATTGCCACTGTAATGCATTGTCACTGTACTGTGTTATAACTGTACTGTATTATTACTGTACTGTATTGTCACTGTAATGCGTTGTCACTGTACTGTATTATAACTGTACTGTATTGTCACTGTACTGTATTGTAACTGTACTGTATTGTAACTGTACTATATTATTACTGTACTGTATTGTCACTGTACTGTATTATAACTGTACTGTATTATTACTGTACTGTATCGTCACTGTACTGTATTCTAACTGTACTGTATTGTCACTGTAATGTATTGTCACTGTTCTGTATTATTACTGTACTGTATTGTAACTGTACTGTATTGTAACTGTATTGTAACTGTACTGTATTGTCACTGTACTGTATTATTACTGTATCCTTACTGTACTGTATTGTTAGTGTACTGTACCTGCCTCCACCCAGCTGTGTCGCGGCAGCGCGTTACAGCCGCCCGCCACGTACGGAGACGGGGACTGAAGTCGGACCACGTCGATGCCGCGCTGCTTTATGCATTCTACTAGCGCCATCTGTGGAAGAAAACCATATGTTATTAATTTAATTTATTGTTCGAAACAAAAAGTATTTGAAGTATTTTTTTACGGTTTGAAGGTCTTATTATTATTGTATTATTACAAAAGTTGTAGTACGTAGATTATAAATAAATCAGTTAAACTTCAAATTTTCGAGATTTGAACACATAGTTATAAATATTAAGATACGGGACTTATCGCGCTTAAATTATCGTCATCTCGGACCACGATCAATGCAACTTGATCAAAACGTCGACTTAAATAAAAATTAATGTTTTAAGCGCGACAAGTTCCGTGTTTTAATATTTATAACTAAATCAGTTTGTTTTCAATTTGAGTGTTATTTTATATGTGAGTGTATCTTTTACCCGACTACGGCGAAGCAAAAAGGAGGGTTATGTTTTTAAATAAAAATGATTAATTAACTTGTAACAGTATGTAAATAACTAACAACCGTGGTTACCTGGTCTATCATCAAGTAAGGCAGCTTAGCAGGCATGTTGGCGGCCGTCAGGTCGGGGTAGTCTTCTAACAGCGGCGGCAGCAGGTGTGGGGCCTCCTCGCGACGGGCCTCGATTATCTGACGGGGGGTGTACCACTCGTTACTTTCACATCCTCTCCTCTACGCTTAGATAACTATGATATGATATGTTCTCTGTTCTATATATGTTTCTGTGTTTCTATGTATTTTTACTTGTGTTTAATTAAAGTAGGTGATGTTAAATAGATTTAGTTAGGTAAGCGGATTGGGCAACTGTTATGCTTATCCTTAGTTAAATACATAAATAACTACACAGTTACAATAATCACAGATAGCGCCACCAATGCATAATAGGGTATTACGAGTACATCCATTTTTAAAAAGTGTCTCAATTAGATTTTACAGTGCTAATGAACCACTAAAAAATCAAATAATGTTTATTCAATCGTTAAGTGCCTTAATAATGCATTAACATTTTGCATTTTCTAATAATTTTATAATCGTTACTTATATTAATCTGAGTTTATTTTGATTTTTAATATGTGATAATGTTTTTGTGAACTGTTTTTAACAATTTATCAACACCAATGATACCAACATTTTAGGCAAATATACAATTCTGACTCTGATTTTGAAAAAAATATATTCCGTGTCCAGTATTTACAATACCTGTACTCACTAACTAAGTAGAAAATATGTCAAGTTGGTAAGCAAATACTACTTTATTTTATAACAAATACGCCTACCACACTTAGTGCCGACGCAAATACTGAACCAAGAAAGGTAAAGTGGAGTCAAAAGTTTGATCAATAACGCGTAGCTATTTTCAATGTTGTGAAACGGTCACGCGATGTTGTGGTGACGTATCGTCTTACTTTACATTCATATATTTATGACTAGCGACCCGCCCCGGCTTTGCATGGGTAGAGCTTGAATTTAAACATATGTTGTATCAGCTAGTTGCGCCGATAAATTAACACCTTCAACAATTATCTTCACATAATATGAAGATAATTGTTGAAATATGAATCATATTTCAACCAATTTACAAAAAACCTTAACGAGTTATACATCTAAATCTTCCTCGTAAACCATTCTGTCTATTGGTGAAAACAACATGAAAATGTGTTGAGTAGTTTATAGATTCGTATAATTCTATCGCGAATAGGCAGACAGACGCGACGGGGACTTTGTTTTATAATGTGTAGTGATAAGATACAATCTGTGGCACTTTGTTTTTTTTTATCTATCTTATATTATGAATGTGCGTGTTTGTTATTTAGGCACGCAAAAATGTTTGAGGGCCCGGTAGTGTGAAACGCGAGCCTATATAATATAAATAAACTGGCCAAGTGCAAGTCTGACTCGCACTAGTAGGGTTTCGTACCACACTACAGTATTTTATAAGATCGAGCAAAAAATACCACTATCATTTTTCGCCAGCAAAAAATAATAATTAATAAACATTTTATTTCTTATAACGCCATCTTATGTTTAACAAAGGTGTTAGAGATCGACATTTCAATATAACGCCATCTATGCGACGTTTACCTAAGTGTTCATAGATGGCGTGAAATGCCGAAAAAAACACGTTTCTTGTATGGGGACCCTCTATTATTTTTAACTTTACTCTGTTCTTAGTATTTGTTGTTATAGCGGCAACAGAAATACATCATCTGTGAAAATTTCAACCGTCTAACTATCACGGTTCATGGGATACAGCCTGGTGACAGACGGACAGACAACAGACAGACAGACAGACAGACAGACAGACAGACAGACGGACAGACGGACAGCGGAGTCTCAGTAATAGGGTTCCGTTGGTACCCTTTGGGTTCGGAACCCTAAAAAAGGTGGAAAGAAGTAGTCTCCGCCTGCTTACCCTAACGGGAAATAGGCGTGATTTTATGTATGTATATGTGTACCTTGTAGAGGTAGTGCCCCAGGTGGTGGTGAGGTATGACGGTGGGCACGAGTGCGGCCAGCGAGATGGCCACCGCCTGTAGCTGGCACTGCCCCGCCATCGACAGCACCGGGTTAGAGATACCGGACGTCTGGATACTGACATACAAACACACAAACATACATTTATACAAGCTTTTATTTACTTTCAGGTCAGCCGAATTCCAGGAAATGTAATTTGTATCAAATTTACCTTGTAAGATTTCTATATTTCTCATATAGGCACCGGGACAGGTGAAACTAAATAATTTATGATCGTACAAAACGAAAAAACCGACTTCACATGCCGCAATTGTCAAAGTACAACATAAAATACATACATACACAAAGTAACATACAGTCGAATTGAGAACCTCCTCCTTTTTAGTGAAGTCGGTTAAAAAAAACAGTAGTAGATAAAGTATGTAACTAGTTTTTAATTCCCGACGCAAAAAGAAGGGATATTATAAGTTTGACGTGTGTATCTGTATTTGTCAGTCTGTCTGTGGCATTGTAGCGCTGAAACGGATGCACTGATTTTGATTTAGTTTTTTTTGTTTGATAAATGTCTTAATCGAGAGTTTTCTTAGCCTTGATTCATGAAAATCCGTTCAGCCGTTTGAAGACTATGAGCATTTTTAACCGACTTCAAAAAAGGAGGTTTCTCAATTCGACCGTATATATTATTATCATTCACGTTATTTATTTTCTTTCTTAGTTTTAGGTTTTTTTACAATAAAGATATATATATATAAGATTACATTTTTTTTTTTTTATGTTTGTACGCGGATAACTTCGTCGTTTATGAACTTTTGATTTTGATTATTTTTTTTTTTGTTGGAAAGATGATATCCCAAGTGTACCATGGTAATTTTATCGAGGTCTGATAAGTATCTACAGAGATATGGATATTAACACCTCAAAATTGGTACTGAAAATTAATAGCGCGGCATTGAAGTCGGTTATTTTTAGCTTTTTAAACGATCTTATTCTAGATGATGACGCTATGAAGTAAACTTTTGTAGTTCTGAACAATTCCAAATTCAGTATACTCTTACTTCAACGATATTGTAAGAACATGGTAGCATTGACCTGATGCTGGGACATCTCCTGGAATCTGCAGAACACTCAACTCCTCACCAACTTACAGCAGAGATGTCAAGTTTGAGCTCATCCGAATGGTCTCAATGAACATATGAATAGATCGGTCGGGGTGGTTTTAAGTTCTGAATGTAGGTATTATTTACACAGTACAGTGCAACATAAAAGAGTAGAAATTAATTATTTAAGAACTAACTCGTCACTCTTACAGGCAACACCAAAACAATTAGTATTTATTGCGCGACTACTGATTTTGATACTTGTTTTCACTCATTAAATAATGCAAGTAAGAAATAAGCACATAAATAAATAAAGAAGAGTTTGTATAGAAATAATATATATATACATAAATATATATATATATATAAGTATATAGATACTTATAGATAAAAAATCATGTCATGCAAATCTTATATTTGCAAAAATAATTCAAGTATCAAAAACTTTTGTGTCTAACTAACTGTGTTGCTACATACATGATACAATAGCAACAGTGGCGCCCTCATCCCTCATCAACTAAAATAATATATAATATAAATATATATATAAAATAATAAATAATAATGTCAACTCTTTTATGTCGCACTGTACTTGTAGACAAGTGTAGTGTACTCACGCTAGTATAAGCTGGAAGATATCACAGATGGTCTCCTCGGAGCCGAGCTCGATGATAAGTAACGCCAGAGTCTTGTATATAGCTTCCACTGTCTCCACCGTGTTGGACTCTAACTGCAGACCTGCAACATGTTTCTATTATGTACAAGGATTGCTTGAGAATGCTCAAGGAATCATTATTACGCAGATGGTATCTGTGTTTGAACCATACACGTAATATAAAAGGATCGTGCACTGCAGATGTTTTGACAAATTCAATTTAATCAGAGACTAAGCATCGCCATTCAACGGGGGAATACAGCCAGCATTTTGGGAACTTTACCTACTGGTAAGTAGTTTGGTAGACTACATTTTAATTTTTATTGTTTTTTTTTTAATTAGGTATATTTGTTTGTTTAGTTAGGTAGTTTTAAAAATATATTAATGTATATAATATTATGTGAAAATAAATATCTAGTAAATTTTTGAAAATATAAAAGATAATAATACATTTAATCCGTATGCTTTAACTACAAGGTTGTAATTGCTTTGTAGAACAAAACGGCCTCAAACGAAAGGCACCCGGGTGGGAGTGTGTCCTTGTCTAACAACCTGCTAGTGATATATATATGTTCTATACTAAATGTATAGTATATATATAAGTTGTCCATACAAAAGAAAGAGACAAACTCCGTTCAAGGTCGGTCTCATTGGGCGTTTTCACACTGGACGATAACTGTAACTACACGATATCGGTCCGATATCGGACTGGTAGTTTGATACAATCAGTCGACGACACAGGACGACACAGTGTGAAAGCATTTAGTAGTGATTGTATCAAACTACCAGTCCGCCGATATCGGACCGATATCGTGTAGTTAAAGTTACCAGCGTGAAAACGCCCATTGGGGCCGGTGTACGCAGTCAAGTTTAATATTAAGTAGGAGGTCTTTGGTTTGGGTTAATAGAAAAGAAAGATAGAAAAGACAAGATATAAACAATGACGTCTTACTATAAACATGACCGTGCACAGCAGGTTTTTGATATATTCAATTGTTATGAAGCATCAAAACGGCTCGAGCGAGAGGATAGTAGGACGGAGTGTGTCCTTATCTAACAACCTGGCAGTGCAAAATATGTTCTATCGTTATATATTATATAAGTGTCGGTTTTTTGTGTAAAACGTCATTGGATATAAGTGGTTACCTTCATAGAGCGAGCTGAAGAGAGCGTATCCATGTTTAGTGACGAACATGACGTCTTGTCGGGAACACTTCTCTATGGTCAGGCCGAGCTCTGCGTAATCCACGCTGCAAATATTACGTTACATATTATTTTCTTGTTCTTTATAGTGCGTTTGACGGGTGGGTTCGGCGGGAAAAGTGTTCAAAAAGTGGATTATTAGGGGTGAAAACGGGGTATGAATATCTTTAAAGTTATGGGAGAAACGGGGTGATGCGTTACAAATATATGTGTGTAAATAGATATGGATCGGGGAAGGGAGAGGGGGGGGGGTTGAAAAAGGGATCAGATGAAAAGGGGTATGCATATATCTTTGAAGTTATTGGAGAAATGGGGTGTGTGTGTCACATATATGTGTGTGTAAATAGATATTGATTAGAGGGGTGAAAACGGGGTATGAATATCTTTAAAGTTTTGGGAGAAACAGGGTGATGCGTTACAAATATATGTGTGTAAATAGATATGGATCGGGGAAGGGAGAGGGGGGGGGGTTGAAAAAGGGGTATGAAAATGTTTCAAGGTGTAACAGGACGTTGCTAGTATAAAAGAGTGTGGTGGTAGGTATAACTAACGTGGGAGCCAGCAGTCTGTCCTCGTTGTTGGAGCGGTCCAGCAGCGTGTGGAAGATGCGCTGCAGCAGGCGGCGCGAGCTGGGGTTGGTGGTGGAGCTCATGCGGACCAGCGCCTCCAGGAACGAGGAGGGGAACGCCTTGCTGAACTCCGTCGTCTTGTACGTCGTGCCCACCTGGATGCACACCTCATGGAGTTCAACTGCTCGTCGCCTTACTGCTTATTACTTCTATCTACCATTGGTGTAGAGCAGGGATGGCCAAACTATTTCCTTCGCGTGCCAATATTTACAAAGTCAATCTATTGGGAAGCAGTTATTAGAATTTACGATTTTACACTAATATTGTAATTAACAACTCAATTAATTATAAAATAACTCCGCCACTCTGCGTTCGCAATGAATAGAAATCACACACGGAAAGAAACAGTAAGAACTCTTTTTTTATAGGCTAAGGCAGTAACTGACCTTGAGCAGTGACTTGAGCAGTATGGTCTGCAGCATGGTATCTGCCGCCGAGATCTTGGCTCGCTGCGAGGGGATCTTGTTCACTATAAACATCATTATGTCTATTTTCTGGAAGTCTGGCAGATGTTCCGAGAACTCTCCCAGAGCGTTGATCAGCGCGTCTTGGTACAGCTTCTCGTCGGATTCTTTCTGTAAGAGGAGTTAGGTTATTGTTACAGGTTTTGAAGAACAAAATACGTGCTAATTTTGATATGTCAATGGATTTCAGATTTCTAAGTTAACGAATGGAAATGTTTCTACCACTTGTATATGTCGTGGATCAATCGTTAAACTCGGTGTCCAAGATCTGCCTGAATACAGCACTATGTGCCATAATGTGCCCAATATAAACTCGAGCAAATTTATAATAAGTGAATTATTAAAAAGTACAATAAAAACCCGACTGCGTGAAAAAAAGATTTATTAGCATTTCCTATTCCAAATTCCAATAAAACATATAAGTTATATATATATTCGTAATCACCGTTAAACATTCTTTATTGCAATACCACACTAGATGTATTTTGAAAACATGTTTTTATTTAATTTACTTTTTGCCGGAAAAAAAATCTTAATTTTGTTTTTTATTTTTATTTTGACGTACTCAGTGTCACTCTCACGACTAAGACGAATCTATTGACACCACTCACATAAAAATACGACAAGCATTTTATAAACAGGAGGACCACAGATCTGAAGGTATGTTTTCTACGTGCTGATTGAACGCTATCACTGCCTCTTCGGAGTTGGTAAAAGTGAAACCTCTCATCAAATCTTTGATTTTGGGGAAAATACAGAAATCATAGGGTGCTGCTAGGTCGGGGCTATAAGCAGTATGGGTGACGAGTTGTACTTTTTCGGAAGCTAAAAATGACTTTGTTTTGTTGACCGTGTGTGAAGAAACGTTGTCATGATGTAGGAAAACGCGGCTTTTTGGTCGACTTTCACGAACTTTTTCTAACACCCTGGGTAACAAATGGTAGAATACTACTCAGCATTAACACTCTTTTGATCTTCAAGTGGAATTGTACAGATGGGACCCGTAGCTGAGAAAAAAAAACGCGATTTTTTGCGCGCGCGCCATTTTTTTACCAACGTTTCTCGCCTGCCTCACTTTTGTCGGCCTGTTCTCATTTTCAAACACCCATTCACAAGATTGCTGTTTTTTTTTTTGGGTTCAAAACAATAAATCCACGTTTCGTCTCCTGTGACAATGTCATAAACAGCATTAGAATCTGCGTGGTCGTACTCGTACGTCAGTAGCATCTGTGAGCACCAATCCACGCGAGCTCGCTTCTGCTCGGCTGTCAGTTCATGAGGGATCATACGACAACAAAGTTTCCGAACTTTCAATTCCTCGTGTAAAATTTTCTGAATTTGGCTCATACCAATATCCCTAATAGTCCTCCAATTGTCTCATAGGTAATCCGCGGGTTTTCTTCAATCAGCCGCTCAACAGTAGCCACATTATTTTCGTTGACGGCAGTTGAAGGCCGCCCTTCACGAAATTCGTCATGTAAAGAAACTCGACCTCTCTCAAATTCAGCAAACCCTCGCCTCACGGTGCTCAAACCAGTTGCTTCTCTCCCAAAAGCATTTTGAAGACGAGCGGCACAGTCTTGCGAGAGAGATAACTTTTAAATTCATAAAAAATCAATCACTCTAAAATCTTTACGACTTAATTCCATTTTCGTTGCGTACGTAGAACCTTGATGTGTGATAAAAACAATTGAGAAATGATTTCCCGCCAATTGTTTTTTTTATTACTAAGAAGGTTGCATCGTTTAAAAAAATATAACATTTGAAATTCAAATAGTTCCGATTAGCTAGAAGTGCAAAACTTTTTGTGTGTCCCTTGTATAATGTTGTTTTACACAAAATGAAATACATTGTGACAGTAAGTTAACATGCGGATGTTAGTTAAGATTTGAACTATTTTTTTTACATAGTACTGGGTAGCACTTGACCACTATCTACATAGTACTGGGTCGCACTTGACCACTATCTACATAGTACTGGGTAGCACTTGACCACTATCTACATAGTACTGGGTAGCACTTGACCACTATCTACATAGTACTGGGTAGCACTTGACCACTATCTACATAGTACTGGGTAGCACTTGACCACTATCTACATAGTACTGGGTAGCACTTGACCACTATCTACATAGTACTGGGTCGCACTTGACCACTATCTACATAGTACTGGGTAGCACTTGACCACTATCTACATAGTACTGGGTAGCACTTGACCACTATCTACATAGTACTGGGTCGCACTTGACCACTATCTACATAGTACTGGGTAGCACTTGACCACTATCTACATAGTACTGGGTAGCACTTGACCACTATCTACATAGTACTGGGTAGCACTTGACCACTATCTACATAGTACTGGGTAGCACTTGACCACTATCTACATAGTACTGGGTAGCACTTGACCACTATCTACATAGTACTGGGTCGCACTTGACCACTATCTACATAGTACTGGGTAGCACTTGACCACTATCTACATAGTACTGGGTAGCACTTGACCACTATCTACATAGTACTGGGTAGCACTTGACCACTATCTACATAGTACTGGGTAGCACTTGACCACTATCTACATAGTACTGGGTAGCACTTGACCACTATCTACATAGTACTGGGTCGCACTTGACCACTATCTACATAGTACTGGGTAGCACTTGACCACTATCTACATAGTACTGGGTCGCACTTGACCACTATCTACATAGTACTGGGTAGCACTTGACCACTATCTACATAGTACTGGGTAGCACTTGACCACTATCTACATAGTACTGGGTAGCACTTGACCACTATCTACATAGTACTGGGTAGCACTTGACCACTATCTACATAGTACTGGGTAGCACTTGACCACTATCTACATAGTACTGGGTCGCACTTGACCACTATCTACATAGTACTGGGTAGCACTTGACCACTATCTACATAGTACTGGGTAGCACTTGACCACTATCTACATAGTACTGGGTAGCACTTGACCACTATCTACATAGTACTGGGTAGCACTTGACCACTATCTACATAGTACTGGGTAGCACTTGACCACTATCTACATAGTACTGGGTAGCACTTGACCACTATCTACATAGTACTGGGTAGCACTTGACCACTATCTCACATGATGTTGAGTGATGATGAAGAGAATAGAATATATTTATTGTTGATGCGTACGATGATGGATATAATGGTGGGTATTAGACAGGTAAATCAAGAAATGCTGGCATATCTCAATATGCCCAGAAAGAGCTCAATATGCCCAGTTCAAGGGTCGGCCTGCGTTATATAAAGTCTATAAAGTTTGAGTTCGTATTTTACCTCAGAGTCTCTAGCCACAGAGGTTCTCAGGTTCGTTAGAAGATTGTTGATGATCTCCAACACGGATGGACCTGGAAATGTAAATCTATTATAAAATGGACCGATTAACTATTTCAGTAAGGCCTTGACAGTGTTACTTATAAACGTGTCCCAAATTTTGAGCAATTGCTGAATTATTGATCAAGGAAAATCTCACACATAAACAGTAATCAAAGTTGATAGGCGTTGCATTGCATTGACAGCTCGAGTTAACCACCGCCGGGACCATGTTAAGCACTTGCTGAGAGTTAAGATGGCGTTGGCAAAACCAATCAGCTGATATATGCCAAGTCTAGACTGGCACGGATTTCGCGGTATTTTTTTCTGTCACTTGATCTGTCAAATCTAGTCCGTTACATATAAACAATTAATATCTGAGTGCTGGAATCGTTGTTTAGTCGACTAATTTGGTTATAGTGTATGCCAACAGCCCATGGAGCATATCTATTTCGTGTCTCAACCAAGCAACGACTGACTAACGTTTATGAGTGACAAAAAGTTGAGCAATGTTCAAGTCCTTGAGATCTTCTCAGCTGAGAGGCAGTTTAGCAAGTGATCAATAGGTTTTTATAAGTAACACTGTGAGAATCTTATATTATGATTGAATTATTGAAAAATGCGTCAATCCTATAAGAGTTTTGGCGGGAACGTGAAAAATTATGAGAGCTCTCATTGTATTTTTTCCTAAAACTTGTGTTCTTTCGCGAGCGAATTTGTAATAAATGTGGATTATTAACCTTTAAGTGCCGGTGAATGTGTGCAAGTGTAGGGAAACAGCACAATGTTGAATAACATGCTATTTGCGTTCACACTAAAATTCCACTGAAAATCTTCAGTAAAGCGTACATTTTTACTGAGGGTATGATTTGGACTACATTTTGACTTCAACTCAAACTGAAAAGTGACTTTGACCCATGTATAAAATTTGAATTCTCAAAAACTTAAAGAATTTTAATACTTGACACTGGCTAAATACACTAATTATGTGACTAAATTGGCTGGCACTGGCTAAATACTTGACATGAAACAGAGACTGGTTTGGCCCGAAACTGGATATTTTTTTATATCTTATAGGCTAGCGTTTGACCACTATCTCACCTGGGGTCATATTCAGTATGACCATTTTTTAGTCTTACCGTGCCGTGTTACGTTATCTCCGCATTAGGGTATTCTCAATGCCAATTAAAACGCGGTAGGGTAAGGTTATGAGCGCGTTTTGAGCTGTCAAAATATCGTGACATATGAGGATATGTAACGCGCGCGTTTTGTATAATTTACCTATCTTGTGGATATACAGGATACAATTTTTCAATAACGTTACGTGGTGCGTTAAGGAACGCGTTATCTCATTAGTCATACTGAATAAGGCCCCTGTTCGGCAAACTACGAGGCCGGAGCGCCGGATATCCGACTACCAGATATTCGGCCGTTTATCGCGTTATATGACGCGATCAGTTTGATTTAAATATAGGCGCGGTGAACGAGATCGGAAATATTCGGGCGCGTTCGGGTGTTATCATACGTAAGCGGAGATCGGGACGACTCGGGGGCGTTCGGGTGTTATCATACGTAAGCGGAGATCGGGACGACTCGGGGGCGTTCGGGTGTTATCATACGTAAGCGGAGATCGGGACGACTCGGGGGCGTTCGGGTGTTATCATACGTAAGCGGAGATCGGGACGACTCGGGGGCGTTCGGGTGTTATCATACGTAAGCGGAGATCGGGACGACTCGGGGGCGTTCGGGTGTTATCATACGTAAGCGGAGATCGGGACGACTCGGGGGCGTTCGGGTGTTATCATACGTAAGCGGAGATCGGGACGACTCGGGGGCGTTCGGGTGTTATCATACGTAAGCGGAGATCGGGACGACTCGGGGGCGTTCGGGTGTTATCATACGTAAGCGGAGATCGGGACGACTCGGGGGCGTTCGGGTGTTATCATACGTAAGCGGAGATCGGGACGACTCGGGGGCGTTCGGGTGTTATCATACGTAAGCGGAGATCGGGACGACTCGGGGGCGTTCGGGTGTTATCATACGTAAGCGGAGATCGGGACGACTCGGGGGCGTTCGAGTGTTATCATACGTAAGCGGAGATCGGGACGACTCGGGGGCGTTCGGGTGTTATCATACGTAAGCGGAGATCGGGACGACTCGGGGGCGTTCGGGTGTTATCATACGTAAGCGGAGATCGGGACGACTCGGGGGCGTTCGGGTGTTATCATACGTAAGCGGAGATCGGGACGACTCGGGGGCGTTCGGGTGTTATCATACGTAAGCGGAGATCGGGACGACTCGGGGGCGTTCGAGTGTTATCATACGTAAGCGGAGATCGGGACGACTCGGGGGCGTTCGAGTGTTATCATACGTAAGCGGAGATCGGGACGACTCGGGGGCGTTCGAGTGTTATCATACGTAAGCGGAGATCGGGACGACTCGGGGGCGTTCGAGTGTTATCATACGTAAGCGGAGATCGGGACGACTCGGGGGCGTTCGAGTGTTATCATACGTAAGCGGAGATCGGGACGACTCGGGGGCGTTCGAGTGTTATCATACGTAAGCGGAGATCGGGACGACTCGGGGGCGTTCGAGTGTTATCATACGTAAGCGGAGATCGGGACGACTCGGGGGCGTTCGAGTGTTATCGCGCGTGTCAGTTTGTGTTTGTTTCTCAGTTCGTTTGTTTATTCCATTGTTTTCCACTTGTCCATAACCTATTGTGGTATGATTTGCCTTGAGTAAAATAATGATAATTTTTCGAAATTTACTATCCGGAATCCGGCCGGATACCGGATAGTAATTTAGTATCCGGCCGGCCAGATTCCGGATTAGTATATTACGACACGTGTGACTTAGTTGATTATTGCACGCACCCGAGCGCTGGGGTGCTAAACGCCGTACATATCAACGACTAAGTCACGAGTATTGTATACTATTTTATAGCAGTGTGACATAAACCCACACTTTACGCACGCTTTTCCGTGCAATAATCGACTATTTAATTTACGTGAAGTGCAGGTATAGGTCACACTGTGCTATAAAGTAAATTAGTTACCGGATATCCGTTTCATCTCTACTAAATACAATTAAACTGAATGTGAAAATAAATAAAGTTCTTAATAGGGTAATCAAGAACCGGTGAAGTGTCCCCGCGGACTTACCGACGCTGTCCCCGGCCGCGATGGCCACGATGTTAGTGAGCACGGCGGCCCGCGCGGCACGCACGGTGGCCGCAGCTCGCTGCGTGCCGCTGCCCGCGTCTAGGTGCTGCATTAGAGCCTCCACAGCGCTGTATGAGTACTGAGCCTGGAACAAACATACATTATTTAATACATACATTTTTTAAATATTCTGACGTAAACGATTGGATGACAGCTGAATGGTTCATTACTTTTTTTTTCTAATTCAAAGCGTTAAATTCTGCTTTTGCTATGTTTACTTGATAATTGGTTATGATTTATTTTATGATTTATGATTTTGACGTGTATATGTGCGTATATTTATACTGCCTACATACTGAATAAATGCTTTGATTCTTGATTCTTTGATTCTTACAATATAAAAAAATAAAGTGTGTAACACTTCAAAGAAACATAACATTTGATTTACGCAGTGCAACCTCTCTCGTCGAATTTGAAAACTGTAATGATTTCTTCCGAATGATTAACTTACGTAATAAGTAGTCATAGATGGCGCCACCAATGCATAATTGGGTTAACAAATGCAATCCACTAATTTCGTCGTAACGATACATCGCACTGTGGCTCAATTGGCAAAGCACCTTACAACATAACCTTAAACATGTTATTCAGGAGGTTGCGGGTTCAAGTTCCGACGGTACGATGATATTTTGGATTGTGTTTAACAATTTACAAAAATATAAAGTGTGTAACACTTCAAAGAAATCAAAATACATTACAATGTTTTATATGTTACTAGCTGTCCCGGCAGACGTCGTTCTGCCCGGAAAAGCTTTATCTATGTACTACAGAGTACTGAATCACTATCACGCTATAAGAGTAGGCACTTCCCTACATTGTTGATACCCGAATTATGAACGTACTTTGTAGCCAACCTAACAACGGAAAGTATTATTTCCGCAGTAACTATTATATAATCTGTGGTATTATGCTTATAAATTTAATAGATTTTTTTTTGCAGTGTTGGTTGGTACAAAGTACGTTCATAATTCTGAGTTATTTAAGTATGTATGCAGTGTCGCGGGACTGTATGTGACTACATTCACTCCCTCTCTATTTACATTGCAATGATAGAGGCGCCATCTGTCGAAAATTGGTTGTACCAACTCAGAAACCTTCTTTGGCTAATGCACAACAACTTTGCCAAAGATCATCACATAATCAAATGCATAGTTTACTATTCTATAAAGGACATACAGACAAACATTCATCAACCGACTCCCAGAAGGAGGTGGTTCTCAATTCGTCTGTATAATTATTTTGTGTGTGTATGTTACGCGATTACTCCGTCAATTGTGAACCGATTCGAATGATGCTTTTTAGGGTTCCGTACCCAAAGGGTAAAACGGGACCCTATTACTAAGACTCCGCTGTCCGTCTGTCTGTCTGTCTGTCTGTCCGTCTGTCACCAGGCTGTATCTCATGAACCGTGATAGTTAGACAGTTGAAATTTTAACAGATGATGTATTTCTGTTGCCGCTATAACAACAAACACTAAAAACAGAATAAAGTTAAAAATAGTAGAGTAGGGTACCCATACAAGAAACGTGTTTTTTTCGGCATTTCACGCCATCTATGAACGCTTTAAATAAATAATAAATAAATAAATTCTTTATTTCTCCAATATACAATGTTGCCAATACAAATTATATACAAAGCTTTGTTAGGTAAACGTCCCATAGATGGCGCTATATTGAAATGTCGATCCCTAACACCTTTGTAAGACGTTAGATGGCGTTATAAGAAATATTTTTTTATTAATTATTATTTTTTGCTGGCGAAAAATGATAGTGGTATTTTTTGCTCGATCTTATAAAATACCGTAGTGTGGTACGGAACCCTACTAGTGCGAGTCCGACTTGCACTTGGCCAGTTTATTTTATTTTAATCGGTAGTGTACTTTTTCGAGGTGGTCCCATTGTAATTTCATTGAGATTTGATAAGTACTAGAGAAACATAATGATAAACGTCTCAAGCTTGCTACTGAAATTGCCTCGCGTGGCATCGTGGTCGGCTGATTTAGTTTCTAAACTATCTTAATAATAATTTAGTTTTTAATCTATGTTTATTATAATTTTGATGATCATCAATACCGCACCTGATATTGAGTGACAACTCTGTGTTAGATTTTAATCTTCACAGTCATTTTCAACCCCCGACGCAAAAAGAAGGGGTGTTGTAAGTTTGACGTGTGTATCTGTGTATGTGTGTCTGTCTGTGGCATCGTAGCGCTCAAACAGATGAAGCGATTGTGTTTTAGTTTTTTTGTTTTATATGTGTCTTCATTGAGTGTTCTTTGCTATGATTCATAAAAATCCGTTCAGCCATTTAAAACTATAAGTGTTTTTTTTGATGGCGCTATGAAATCAAATTTCATAGGTCTGGTTGAATTCATTGACTGATGAATTCAAAATTCGGTATCCTCTAACTTCAACGATATTGTCAGAACATGGTAGCATTGACCTGACGCTGGCACATCTCCTGGAATCTGCAGAATACTCAACTCATCACCATCTTACAGCAGAGATGTCAAGTTTAGGCTCATTGGATTCGTCTCAATGAACAGATTATGCATAGATCAGTTGGGTTACTACCACAAAAGTTTCACCACTATCGAAGACGATAGAAGAAAATCTGCCGCCACAACCTTACGTTGTTCCTGCAGCAAATAGCCCTTAAGAGTCACAGTTTTCTAGGCCTAGCGTGTTCACCATCTTCGACCACATCATCGCTTACCACCAGGTGAGATAGTGGTCAAACGCTAGCCCAGCAGATTAAAAAAAGCACTGTATACAATACCTGTATAGAAAACATGATGATCTTGAAAACATGTACAGCGAAGTCTGTCGGGATCCACAGCTCGTGTCGGTCGAAATGTCTGTAACAACATACATGACGGTTATATAGACATCTTTATAATGATGCTACTTGGCTCACCCCAGTGTCTCTTGTTTTTATTTAACTAGCGGACCCGGCGAACTTCGTACCGCGAATATACTGTCCTATAAATAAACTGTCCATGTGCGAGTCGGACCCACGCAGGGTTCCGATTGAACAAAATCTGCTTAAAAAACGCGTGTCTTGTAAGGGCACCCCTTTATTTTTAATTTAATTAAGTTTTTATTATTTAGTCTTATAGCAGCCATTGTAATACACACCGTGAATAAATGTCAAATCTCTATCTATTAAGGTTTGTAAGATCGAGCATAAAAAGTTTCAAAAACACGATTCTGGTATGGTATGGTATGGTATATCCCCATATGTTTTTATCGGTTTTTAACCGACTTCACAAAAAAGGAGGAGGTTCTCAATTCGTCTGTATGTGTTTTTTTTTTATACACAAATAGCGCCATAATGACAAACGTCAAAATATGTCAATACAATAACACTTTTTTTTTCGAACCAAAAATATCAAGGTCAAAATATTAAAATTTAAATAGGTCTACGCGATAATCAGAGTTATGTATATATATATATATATATATATGGATATATTATGTATAATATATCCATATCACGTTGTCGATTCAAAATCGTTAATTTAATACGTGCTTCAAATTTCTATTCGAGAGTGGAACAGAGTCTATCCTACTGTACCGAAGGGACGAACGTCAAATGTTGGACAGGAAAGTAGGTTTATATGGGAAAATGAAATTGTTGTTTTTACTATCTACCTCGCAACTTTTCTCCATATTTTCTCACCGTTTAAACTTTCCCTGGACTTCGACAACATTTCAAAACCAAAATCAGCTAAATCAGCCCAGCCGTTCTCGAGTTTTAGCGAGACTAACGAACAGCAATTGATTTTTATATATAAGACTAGCTGTGCCCCACAGTTTTACCCGCGTAGACATCGTGGGAATATCGGGATGAAAAGTATGTGTTATTCTAGGGTCCAGGCTATTACAAATTAAATTTCAGCTCAATCGGTTCCGTAGTTTGAGCGTGAAAGAGAAACAAACACTCATACATCTATACAAACTTTTGCATTTATAATATTAGTAAAAATGGATAGGATCATTACGCTCGCTAGATTTGCGTTTTTATTGATGTTTGTCTTTTGAAGTTAATTGTTACATGTGTTATTCCCTAGCGTTACACTGACCAATATATTAGTCCCGTGTGTTTAAACTGACTTATGTGTTAGTCCCGTGTGATATACTGACCTATATGTTAGTTTCGTGTGTCACACTGTCCCAAGTGTTAGTCCCGTGTGTTACACTGTCCCGAGTGTTAGTCCCGTGTGTTACACTGTCCCAAGTGTTAGTCCCGTGTGTTACACTGTCCCGAGTGTTAGTCCCGTGTGTTACACTGTACTAAGTGGTCGTTTCTTCCACGGACTTGCAAGATGGGATTTTGTGAAGTCGGTTAAAAATGTGTTAGACTGCCCTATGTATAATGTGTGTAATACTGACGTGAGCACAGGTCGCAGCACACTACGTATGTGTCCGAAGGAAGCCCTCCCCACCAGCTCGCGCAGACTCTCCTCAGTGTATATATAATGTGTGTAATACTGACGTGAGCACAGGTCGCAGCACACTACGTATGTGTCCGAAGGAAGCCCTCCCCACCAGCTCGCGCAGACTCTCCTCAGTGTATATATAATGTGTGTAATACTGACGTGAGCACAGATCGCAGCACACTACGTATGTGTCCGAAGGAAGCCCTCCCCACCAGCTCGCGCAGACTCTCCTCAGTGTATATATAATGTGTGTAATACTGACGTGAGCACAGATCGCAGCACACTACGTATGTGTCCGAAGGAAGCCCTCCCCACCAGCTCGCGCAGACTCTCCTCAGTGTATATATAATGTGTGTAATACTGACGTGAGCACAGGTCGCAGCACACTACGTATGTGTCCGAAGGAAGCCCTCCCCACCAGCTCGCGCAGACTCTCCTCAGTGTATATATAATGTGTGTAATACTGACGTGAGCACAGATCGCAGCACACTACGTATGTGTCCGAAGGAAGCCCTCCCCACCAGCTCGCGCAGACTCTCCTCAGTGTATATATAATGTGTGTAATACTGACGTGAGCACAGATCGCAGCACACTACGTATGTGTCCGAAGGAAGCCCTCCCCAACAGCTCGCGCAGACTCTCCTCAGTGTATATATAATGTGTGTAATACTGACGTGAGCACAGGTCGCAGCACACTACGTATGTGTCCGAAGGAAGCCCTCCCCACCAGCTCGCGCAGACACTCCTCAGCGAGGCGCGGCGGGCGGAGCTCTACATCGCGACCCTCGCTTTCCAGGCTGGACAATGTCTCGTACTTCTCTGCTGACTGGAAGGAGATGTACACTGTACACTTACACTGATGTAACATGGCATGCGGAGAGGTACTCTGATATTACATTGCATAAGACGAGGTAATCTAATATTACATGCATAGACTGGCCACCGTTAATCAATTAGTTAATCGTTAATCCGCTACAAAAAAAGTTAGCTTCGTTAAACGTTAAAGCGTTACATTTTGGAAGAATTAACGCAAGTTAACGTTAATTGTTAATCCGTTAATATGTGTAAAATTGCATCTTTATATCGTTGCGTTAGTGAACTTATAAAACCTGTTGGTTTAGCTTCTGAAAGTTAACACTGTTAACAGGTTAGGAACAAGTTGCCATGCCTTCTAACATCCGTGATATGGTTTTATTTTAATTACTACACAGGACACTGCACAGTATACTTTTTCTATCTAACTAAATTACACTGCATTCTTCTTTATCAATTATCAACCCGCAAACGATCATTACTGAAAGTAATTTACAATAACAACAAACAAACAAACAAAACACTCGTCACTCTAAGCACCGGCGCTAAGTAATGAAATGATCGAACGAAACAAATCTCTTCGTAGTTTTCTTTCTCACTCGCACGCGCCGGCAAAACATATCTAGTTTTGTTTTTGTTTCACTCTCTGCCACGCGCCGCCGGCACTTGTCGGTGCCGTGCGGCAACTATTAGGCATTGGATTAACGATTAACGGACTTCTGCATATTAACGGAAGTTAACGTGTCCGTTAACATTATTAAAAAGTAAACTTAAAAGTTAATCCGTTAATCAAAATGCTAACTTCGTTAATTAACGATTAACGGATTAACGAGTAAATGCCCAGCTATGATTACATAGAGTAAGAAGACGTACAATGATATTACATGGCATAAAAAGAGATACACTCATGTTACATGAAATTTGACCAAACCAGACCTAAATAAAATGACACAATGACAGTAGAACAGTATTTTTTTTTTATACGTTATAGGCTAGCGTTTGACCACTATCTCACCTGTTGGTAAGTGATGATGCGGTCGAAGATGGTAAGCACGCTAGGCCTAGAATGAGAACTGGCTCTCAAGGATAGCTGCCGGAATACATTAGATGTTTGGTGACAGATTTTCTAACTTGAGGGTATTACAACATACCTGCATGTTGTAGAGCAGCGAGGGGACGATCTTGTCCATGTGCTGCGCTTCCCAGATGTTCTCCACCAGGTCGTCGGATACAGTCTTACGGATCACTCCCTGGGGACACAACATTTCACAATGTTATGTGTCTGACAGTAAAAAATATACTGAAACTCAACATTGACAACCACCCCAGAATTATCTATTTATAATCTGTTCATTGATTGTACTTAACTGGAAACAGACTCAGGCGAGGTATTCCATTCTCTGGCGGTTTGTATGATGAAATGATGGGCTCATCGCTTCGAATAGACTATTTTAAGTAGAAAAGAAATAACGGTTCTAATTGGCTTACAGTTATTATCGGTACCACGGTGGTACCAGCCTAGGCGTCCATGCTCTCACCTCATACTACGATCATCAGGGATTGAAAAGTACTTGTGCTTTCACAATCTTAAATTCTACATGCAAGGTATGGATTAAGAAGATCCAAGAGTGATCAAGGGGGTGAAAGGGGGTATTTACCTGCAGCCCCTGTATCCCCGCGAGCCGGATCTTGTCCCTGGCCGGCTTCTCCCCGTGGTTGCTGTGACACATCGCTGAGAACTTCGACACGAAGAAGTCGTAGCGACGGTGGTACGATGGAGTGTCCTCTTCTATGTTCGCGAAACGGACGAACTGGAATATAAATCAGCAGCTTCACCATTGGAAGCGTTATGCCAGCAACGTAAAGCCTGCTCCGCTTCTTCAAGGAGCTGGGATAGCTTGCGTAGACGCTGGCAGGGGAAATGCACAATATATCCTGAGCGGGACGTCAGTGCAGGTCTTTTCGCGCCCATCACCAATTAAAATTAGACAACTAGCTGAAACCCGCCACTTCACCCACGTACACCAAGAAGTTTATAATCGTAAAGCTCTGTCAATTAACATTTGTGCGATCAGAAATATTTAAGTTATTAATGTAAAGTAAAAAGTAGCCTATGTTTATCCTCATGCAATAAAGTATCTCCTTGTTAAATTTCAGTAAGATCGGATCGTCCGTTTAGGTGTGATTAGGTAACACACAGACAGAGTGACAGAGTTACAAACGTTTTTATAATAATAGTCGATAAAATTATTTATTTTTATTTTAGGTTCTTACAGTTTAAAATAGAAAAGATTTATTTATGTGTAACATCTTTCTTCTCGCTTTCATGCAATCTATGGGAGTAATTTTATGCTAGCAGCTAGCAGGAGATGGATGAGATTAGCAGATGATAGTTTTTAGTGGCATGCACTTGGAGAGGCTTTTGTCCAGCAGTGGACTACCATAGGATGATGAAGATTCGTCAATCTTCTTTAATTCATCCTCTCTAGATGTCTAAAACATCTAAGCATCCCTTTTTCAATGTATGTCACTACATCTTCTATAATACCGCAACGTTCACACATCATCACAAATAGCAGCCAACTGATTGACTGCCCATAAAACTATGACTCACACTCTGCGTGGCCAGTATCTGCAGCTGAGGGTCTATGGACTCGAGCAACTTCTGCACCATCTTCAGGAAGCTCTCCACGAACAGGTTGAGGGTCTGCGCGTGGCACGCCACCAGGAGCTGGTCCATCGCCTCCATCGCTATTATCACGAACCTGGAACCATTGGCGTCATATATCATCATCGCTTCTTGATGGTGGTTTTCAAGGAATTTAGATAACTGTAAAAGCCTGTTGGATCGAGTTTACGTTCCTTCGTCAAAACTTCAATGATGCAAGAACATGATTCTAGACCAGCACGATTCCATGTCAGCATCTTCACAAAGGTGAGAGAACGTGCTAATTGCTTGTCTGTAAGATATAGTAAAAAGAACCTCGACCGCTGATGCTGGGACATCTCCTCTAGTTTGCTGCATTTTTTTTTTACAGCAGAGGTGTTGTTTTTGACTCATTGGAATGGTCCCTATGAACAGGTATAAATAAAACCGTAACCTCGACCTGATGCTGAGAATTTTACTGTAAGATGCCTGACACAGTTAAAAACTACAAGGTTTTAATGGGAAGGGAGGAGGAAGAGAAAGTATGATAGGGGGTCTTTCAGCGGAACCCTTATCTAATTATAGCCAATATTGTATCGATTTGAGTATAATAACATTGGCACATTAGGTGACATGGATGATCGCATATCGAGTCTTATCTATAGTTCTTGTTAGATAACCACCTTCCAATAATGGCAAGTTCGCTAGGAAGCGATAAACTAACATTCATATCTATCTTGAAGGCCGAACCTTGAATTTATGATGATGATACTATTTATGATGTCAAGGAGCAAATGCAGGTAATAACATTGTCCGTCATTGTCGAAGCAAAATAAGCAATGGGTTAGTGGCTTTGTCGATGCTAATTAGCTAAGTAATCTAACACTTAGGGGGAATTCTTACGCCATTCCATCTCTTAAATTCGATATCCACCAAAACGGAGTAAAGATATGTGAAAACTATATGTACACAGGGTGGTTGAGGAGCATTTAGTTGTAAGGTAAACTATGTTTACTTTCCTTTGTGATTGTCATAACTGTAATTAGCCAAAAGCTCTTTAAAATAGTTGATTAAAAAATTCTAGGATTTGACAGCTCTTATCTTCTCTTCAATCCGCTTTAGTGGTTATGGTGTTTGGCATCTATACAGTTGCATGAGGAACCGCGCAGGAGAAGATGAAATTACAATGGGACCACCTCAGATACGTACCCTACCCATTACAAAAAGAATAATTCGAATCGGTTCACAATTGACCGAGTAATCGCGTAACATACACACAAAAAAACCATACAGACGAATTGAGAACCTCATTCTTTTTGGAAGTAGGTTGAAAACAATATAAATAATGTATTCTAGCCAGGTGAAGGTAATATTGGCTCGTGTCTAAAAATCGCGAGAGTAACCCACTATCTCGTTGTACGATAACCTGAGATAAAAACTGTTTGAAGGTTTGTTGACAGTTGAACGTTTTGGTAGATTGTTTGAACCACGTGTACTATTGTCTCTTCCGACCTGCCTAGGCTGCTAGCCCTGAGCAGAACCAGACAATTAGAGAAGTGAAATAATGTCTAGTTTCATGGGTTTGCCGAGTCGAAGCTAAACCTACAGCTAGTGGTGAGCCATTTAGCACAACGCAGAGATCATGTGAGGGGTTTATTGACGTATTAAGGGGTTTTTTAAAGCTCCGTTGGCGTAAAGGATACATGTTATGGCTTCTAAGCGAGAGGTCGCCTGTTCGAATCCTAGCACAGGTGTTCGTGTATGGGTGGTAGGAGCATGTTATATCGAAGTTTAGTTCCGCCTGAATTAGGGTCAGTTCACACCGCAACGCGACGTGAAGATGCTTTTGGTTTCGTGCGGCGCAGCGCGGCGCAGCCCGACGCCGCGCGGTGCAGCAAAACACGCGACGCCACCAAATTATCTTAATGCAATGTGTATTTTATTGTGTAGTTTTTAAAGTTCAATTGCTTATCACGCGGCTTCCCGCTCTCTCAGCCAGAAGCGCACGGAGCAGCCTGAAGCCGCACACATTTCATTGAATTAGTTCGGCGGCTTCTGGCTGCACCGCGCGGCGCAGCGGGAATCCGCGTGATAAACAATTGAACTTTATTAACTACACAATAAAATACTCATTGCATTCAGATAATTTGGTAGTGTCGCGCGTTTTACTAAAAAGTAGAAATAAAACGGTAGCCTATAAGATATATTAAAAATAATAATATCCTAAACAGACTTAGGTTTTATATTTTAATTGACTTACCCATGTCTCCTTCTATTAATATCTCTCGAGGCCTTCTGAAACAGATACTCCCCGATCCTGTCCAGTTTCTCTGGACTGGAGAGGGAGTAAAAGGTGAGCTTCTCCATATTCGACTTGACGAGACCATCCTGGGGAGAGGCGGGGAATATGTTGTCCACGAGACGCTTGTAGCGGGGGCGTAGAGCTGAACAGCACCCGCAGCAACCTGGGACATACGGAGCAATAGTTACACTTAGAGGAAACATTACAATGGAGAAACATTGCGATCTCACCGCGTGACCTTGCTATCGATGAAGAGCGACGTACTCGCACTTGCTCCAAATCCTGTAGGGCTATTCTGTAAGCTGTCTCGGAAGCGGGAGCCGCGAGATAGCGAGCCGTATTACGATCGTGTTACGATTGAATTTCGTAGTAAGAAATTTGAATCTCACCGCGGATTCCGCTTCGAGATAGCTTACAGAATAGCCCTACTAATCGCATATCTAATGATAGTTTAATAATTTTAAATCGTTTAAAAAACTAAAAGAACCGACTGCAAACGTCGCGCTAGTCAAGTAGCCGTAGACGTAACTATTACATAATCTGTGCCAGTAGTTAGTAGCATGTCGTCGAGATAAGTGAAGGCGTAGTAGTACAAATGTTGATATATTAAAAACGACTCGGCCGATTTCGTTAAAATTTAAATGGGACCACCTGGGCAGGGTACACTTTGAAACAAAACAAGAATTTTTCAAATCGGTTCTGGCATCTTCGAGTAATCGGTGAACATACATAAAAAAAGGTTCCGACGAATTGAGAACCTCCTCCTGTTTTATGAAGTCGGTTAAAAACTAAAACAACTGACTTCCATGCCGCGCGAGTCAGTTTTAGTAGTAAGTTTAAGACGTTTATCGTCATATCTCTGGAGATACTTATCAGATATCGATAAAATTACAATGGGACCACCTTGGAAATGTACCCTACCGATTAAAAACTTCGAGCATTTACCAATGGAGATGTTAACGTTGTAATCCGCAAACATTTTTTTCTGCCGATACTTACAGGGGACGAGGTAAACACGCATTGCACACACACAAATCACTCACTTTAGCGATCCTGCACACTAGCTTGAAACACGCACACAGTATTAAAAATACAGCGTAGTTACGCACGCTCATATGGCCAAAAATGGTTATATGGCCAGCAGAGGGGTACGCCTTGCGTTAACATCTCCATTGGTAAATGCTCGAAGATTAAAAAAGAATCATTCAAATCGGTTCACAATGGACGGAGTAATCGCGTAACACACAAAAAATAAACCTACAGACGAATTGAGACCCACCTCCTTTTTAGAAGTCGGTTGAAAAAACATATTATAAGCTTAGTTTCTAATAAGTATACCAGGCTATCAGCGTCAAAATATGTTTGCAAAAATTGCTGTTTCCTTGGTTGGGCCGAAAGTTTTGATCCCTATAGGGAAGCGATCAGAATGGCTTCAAAAGTGTTTATGTAAATCTCTTTCTTGCGCAGTTGGGTAAAATAGGTTTTCAGCTTTTTACCGCGTGTGGGACACAACTATTTTATTATACGTGGATAATATAATATGTTATTAATAATAAGTAATCCTAAAGTCATAGTCCACATTTTGTATTATTAAATGAAATGAAATAATAAACAGAGCGATAAGTAAATGTTTCATAAGAATGGTACGTTTCGATTACTCACTATCAGCTGTTTAAATATCAAGATTATTTTCACGCTCTTCACGTATAACTTGACTGTGATAAACATTATTTATTGTGGATTGTAAATTATGTATTTAGCGATGGCGGGATGACCTCAATGCCTTCGAAAGTGACTTAAACTCACAAGGTATAGAGAGATTTGGAGGGAAATGAGAGCCTATATCACCAGCAGTGGGATAGGTAAATCTGTCACCAAAACATCTTATGTGTTCCGGCAGCTGTCCTTGAGAGCCAGTTGCCATTCTAGGCCTAGCTTGCTACCATCTTCGACCGCATCATAACTTACCAACGTGGGTGGTTAGTCCGTGCCAACAGCCGAGATAGTTTATAACCAAAAATCTATAACGATCTAACAAAAAAGAAGTTTTCAAACGCAAGCATGATATAAAATTTAAAAAAATGTAATATAGCTCGTTTTAAAAAACTAAATAACCAACTCTGACATGCTGCTCGTTATTTTCAGCGGGGTAACCGTAAATTTAAGATAATATTTATGGCCTATAAGATTGTTTTTATTTAAAAAAAATATTACAAAATTCACGGTAATGTTCATTTCAGTATTTTATAAGTGAGATATAACCGTGAGGCGTGAACTATCGCATTGTTGATAGGTAGTGATCGACAATTGTTTCGGCTTTATCAGGGAGAGTATAATACAATTATTAGGGCTAGTTTTACCGGTTCCTGATAAAGCGTTCTAGATCTGACACGTGGAGCCATGTGGTTATGGCGGCAGATTTTCTCCTTGATGGTGGCAAACTATAATACATTTTGGATGCAAGTCAGTTTTAGCAACATCAATGGATTGAAGAATCTTTTAATATAACGGCGGTAGCGCCCACGTTAACAAATGTCTTTTTTAGTGGAGCACGCTGAGTTTTAACATATGCAGCGTGGTGATTAGGGCATATTCCTCCCAAAGATGGAAATTTACACACAAAGCCAAGGCCCCAAGGCAGTGACTGGAAAAGAAGAGCCGAAGGTCGGGCTCATGGGAGACGCCTACGTCTAGCAGTGGTCTGTCACCGGCTGATTATGATGAAGCTATGCAAAGACAGACTCGCAAGGTCTACAAATCACAGAGCAACTAGTAATTATTTTATATAACCAAAGTTATCGACATAGCTCAGAAGATTAGCAAGCTGATGTGGCAGTGGGCTGGTCACATCTGTCGTGGAACCGATGACCGTTGGGGTAGACGTGTTCTAGAGTGGAGTGGAGACCATGGCTCGGTAAACGTAGTATAGAACGCCTTCCAGCTAGATGGAGCGATGATGTACGCAAGCTGGCTGGCAGCGGTTGGAACCGAATAGCTGAAGACCGAGCTCAGTGGCGTGCCATAGGAGAGGACTAGGCCAGCAGTGGACGGAAATTGGCTGATAACGATGATGACTAGTAATATTAGTAGGAAGAACAATTATCGCCATCTCTTTCAGATAACCTTTATAATGGACAAGAAGTCATGTTTAGGTTTGAGGAAGCTGACAGCTGAAATGATATCGCGTAAGTTCGCGACCCCTTGAGTGCGTTACGTATACAGGATGTACACACAACGATGTCTCGTGAAAGAAACACAGCTTGACCAGTTCGGGAGCCTATGGATTCAAAATAATTGTACTAGAAATTATGTCAATAAAGATATTTTGTATTTGTATTTGATGTACGGATTTCGCGGGCAAATTTGGTTAGCACTGAAAGTATCAGACATTTATACGTTGAATAAGTATGAAGACAAATGTGACTGAGTTTTTTTTTTAATATCTGATAGGCAGTGATAGGCTAGTGTTTGATCACTATCTCGCCTTGATGTGTGAGTGATGTGATCCGAGATAATGTGGTCGAAGATGATGAACACGCTAGGCTTAGAATATTCAGTCTAGAATGTTCTAAGCTTGTGTGCGGAAGGGCTGTGTGCTGCCGGAACGCCGTAAGGTTATGGCGGCTGATTTTCACCTTGATAGTGTTTAGCTACTTTTTGATAGCAAGTCCGGCGGATCATCGATATCATGCTCCTATCAGGAGTAGTAATATCCTATTCATATATTCTATGTGGAGGAGTAATATCCTATTTATAAAATACCTAAATGTATCAAATAGAAAATATTGGTTTTGCACAGTAGGTACTTACATGTGAGGTACAGAGTTCTGCTCAGAAAGAAGCACGTCCGATGTGCCAGCTTACTCATGGGCATCATTCTCACCAATTAAGTAATTTGTTCTTTCACTTTGGCACTTATTTTTCTACATCAGAAGTAGTATCTACTTCTTATAAACAGACGTCAATAATGGATGGCTCTACATCTTCTACTTTATTTTCTTTCGTTTTTCAGAACCACTTGTTTTCACTAAGGGTTGCTAAATGTATTTTTTAATTGGATACAGCTGTTAATTAATGTATTTTTGCTGGATTTTGTGTTTTAATTACTAATTTAGAACATTTTAATAATAATTGATAAAACTCTTTTTATTTTATTTTGTAAGTAACATATTCCTTTAGAGAAAATCACATTTTGTTTACTGCTTTTAATATGACCATATTTCACGATACATTTTTTAATATTTTGTATTATCACAGAATAAATAAATTATATAACATGAGTATTAAGTTTATTAACAAATTACTTATTAATATATTATAAGTTTATCAAAGTAATACGAGTAATACACAAATATTACCACAGTTTTACAAATATTACGATATCTAAAAGTCCACTGAAGTCAAAAGTGAGAATATTTTATATAAAATCGTCATCGCTATTTTCATAACTCATGTTTGTATTTAAATACGGAAAACTATTGACAAAACTGCACCGAACTCGAATCCACTCATCCATGTATAGGTACTCGTAGTTAATAAATAATAATGGATCATTTTCATTTTAACAAACAAAATATAAAAGTAACTAGGTATGTAAACTTTTAAACTGTGTTATACAAGTGTATCAATATCTTTATATTTTCTTTTTAACTTCTAAACACACAAATTTAAAACTGTCTTGCACTTGCATTCAAAGTTCAATTTAATTTCTTAGTAAATTTGGTACGTATTAAGTAAAAAAATTATAAGTAGAATTATATTTATAACAAGTAGATTTATTTTAAATATCACTTTCACAAACACTATTTAACAGTATTATGTTTCTTGAGTTTGACACACTTTATATTTTTTGTAAATTGTTACATTTTTTTATATATTAATTATATTTTATAGTTTTTTTTTATATTTATAGTTTATAAGTTTTATATCATTTTAAAAGTTTTAACACTGTCTTTTACATCGCCTAATTGTCAATACACATTTATAATGAATACAAGAAAAACGTGTCAAATGCAAATAAATCTGATGTAAAACGTCCGTACGGAACAGTTTCGCGTGTAGTACTGTTTAATGTTTATGCTGAGATAACAGATAGATAAGATGGCCCGGTTACTTGCGTGATCTATCGATTAATCTGCCAAGATGGTCTGGCTTTGAGAACAACTGTCTAAAGATAGACTGGCCATCTGCTTAAACTAACATTTATTGTATCCCGTTTTTAACTGACTTCACAAAAAATAGCAGGCTCTCAATTCGTCGGAATCTTTTTCTTCTAATCACTTACTCACGGACGGTCTCATTTAAATTTTATTGAGATATGTTCAGTATCTCCAAAGATACGGAGATAAACACTTCAAACTTAGTACCTACTGAAAATGACTAGCGACGTACCAACAAATCTTAAATGAAAACACTATTCAAACGGCACTTCTGCCACTTTCTAAGCTTTTTCAAGATAATATTATATGATGTTAGTTTTTAGAGAACCGGGAAAGGTTGAATAATACCCCGATACACGGGTTAACTAGGACACGGTGACAGGTAACTGTCTAAAATTATACGGACGTACTTCTGCGCTAGAAATAGATAATGTCAACGGCATGGGATGAGGTGGGTGTTAAGGGAGACGTTTCAACCGACATCCAAAAAGGAGGAGGTTCCTAATTCGTCTGTATGTTTTTAGGGTAACGGACCTCAAAAGGTAAAAAAAGGAACCCTTATGAGATCACTTTCTTGTCCGTCAGTCTGGCTGTCCGTGAAACGGGTGTTGAAATTTATACCAGATACTGAGGTTTATAGTCCCTATTAATTAGTTGAATTTAAATCAAGGTCGTGAGTCAACACAATAAAAAGATATGGGCAAATTTTGATTTTCGCGAAAACTTGTTAGTACTAAAATGTAACTTAATTTTCAACTTTTTTTATTTTTCGGAATTTTTCCTTTACTTGTGCTGTAAGACCTTGCTTTGACCAAAACTGACAATTGACAAATTAGCACAAGTCCGGTCGTGTATGGAGTACTGTTCTCACCTTTGGGATGGCTCTGCCAAATACCAGCTGGAGACACTGGAAGCTATTGAGAGGAGAGCAAAGAAACTCATAAGCGACGACCTACTAGTAAGCAAGAGACTCCAGAGTCTCGCGCATCGCCGCAAAGTCGCTTGCTTATCGGTTTTCTATCGAATACATTTCGGAGAGTGTGCATGATTTGATTCCACCATCCCCATTTTATAATCGGACATCCAGAGACACTAAAAGGCGCTACCGATTTATGGTGGATATACCATCTACCCGAACGAAGCGATTTGCTTCTTCGTTCATCATACGAACCGCCAAAGAATGGAATACTCTGCCTGAGTCTGTGTTTCCGGTTAAGTACAATATGGGGGTCTTCAAATCGCGAGTGAATAGGTATCTTCTGGGTAAGCACGCTCCATCATCGATCGCATCATCACTTAACATCAGGTGAGATAGTGATCAAGTGCTACCCAGTTCGGTATAAAAAAAAAAAAAACAATTCTAGATCAACCGGCAGTACCCCATATGTTTTGGGTCGAAAACCTATAGGGTACTTCCCGTTGACCTAGCATCATAAAATTTGGCAAGAAGCAAGGTCTTACAGCACAAATAAACGAAAAAATCCAAAAAATAAAAAAAAAAGTTGAAAATTAAAGGGTGTCCCCATACATACATACATAGTTTCTCCAATTAAGATAGGCGTCTGAGTTATATGAGCGCTCATACAATTTAGAGGTCTAGCTTAATTGGTATAACCAACGTTGGTATGGAAGCCTCGGTGGGCGAGTCCAAATAGACTCGGCCAGTTTTATTTTTGTATGTACTTATGTTACGCGATTCGTCAATTGTTATCCGATTCAAATGAATCTTTTTTTAATCTGTAGGGTATATTTCCAAGGTAGTCTCATTGTAATTCCTTCATCATCATGCATTTTATTTCATCGAGATCTGATAAGTATCATCAGCGATATGACGATAAAAATCTCAAATTTGCAACTGAACATGACTCGCGCGGTGTGGAAGTCGCTTGTTTTACTTTTTAAACTATCTTAATTATTTGATACTAGCTGTTACCCGCGGCTTCGCCCGCGTTATTTGTGTCTTTATGACCATTGAGGTCTAGATCGATGATCTCTTAGGCCAAATCACCATAGGTGCCCTGAAAGTCGAACTCAATATCCTCTATTGTTAAAGTCATTAATCATTTTGGTTAGGTTAGTATACGAAATTGTGCTGTTTAAATGTTTGACTGAATACAACAGTTCCTCAAACATTTCTTACAAAGAAAATAAGGTGAATAGTTGCGCGAGCGTAGCGAGCGCTATTATTGGGCGAGTGAAAATTTTTATGGCGTTTTATAACCCTGACAGTTTAATGACCTAATCATCAAGTCAATATAGATGACTCTTAGGTCGAACTCGATATCGTCAATTGTTGAGGTCATTAATCATTACTTGATACTTGGTAAACCTAACGAAGGTTTACCAGCGAGCGCGAAAATTTTTACGTCATTATATAATCCTGGCAGTTTTTATAACCTACTAAATCAACACCGATGACCCTAGGGTTAAACTTGATATCCACTTATTTTAAGGTAAAAATTCAATATGATTATTGAACGTAGTACTGTTTCAATTTATAAACTCGCTTTGATACATGTGGCTATTGAAATACAAAAAATGCTGAAATATAACCTACAAAGTAGACAAAACAAAGGTTTGCGCGAGCGCAGCGAGAGCTATCAATGCGCAAGCGAAAATTTTTACGTCATTTTATGACCCTGACAGTTTTTATGACCTACTTAGTCAACACCGATAACCCTAAGGTAAAACTTGATATCCACTTATTTTAAGGTAAAAATCATTATGATTATTGAAGGTTGTACTGTTTCAATTTATAAACTCGTTTTGATGCATGTGGCTATTAAAATACAAAAAATGCTGAAAAATTACTTACAAAGTAGATAAAACAAAGGTTTACGCGAGCGCAGCGAGCGCGAAAATTTTTACGTCATTTTATGACCCTGACAGTTTTTATGACCTACTAAGTCAACACCGATGGTCCCTAGGTCAAACTTGATATCCACTTATTTAAAGGTAAAAATCATTATGATTATTGAAGTCTGTACTGTTCCAATTTATGTCATGTTTTGATGAATGTGGCTATTAAAATACAAAAGTTGCTGAAATGTATCCAACAAAGTACATATAACAAATACTTGCGAGCGCCATCACTGCGCGAGCGAAGCGAGCGCGAAAAATGTTTACGACCTTTTATGACCCTGACAGTGTTTATGACCTTCTAAGTTAACACTGATGAGACAAAGGTTTAACTTGATATCCACTTATTTTAAGGTAAAAAAATCATTATGATTATTGAAGGTTGTAACTGTTACAATTATAAACTCGTTTTGATGCATGTGGCTATTAAAATACAAAAAAAATCTGAAATATTACCTACAAAGTAGATAAAACAAAGGCTTGCGCGAGCGCAGCGAGAGCTATCAATGCGCAAGCGAAGCGAGCGCGAAAATTTTTACGTCATTTTATGACCCTGACCGTTTTTATGACCTACTAAGTCAACACCGATGACCCTAAGGTTAAACTTGATATCCACTTATTTTAAGGTAAAAATCATTATGATTATTGAAGTCTGTACTGTTCTAATTCATGTCATGTTTTGATGAATGTGGCTATTAAAATACAATAATTGCTGAAATGTTTCCTACAAAGTAGATATAACTAATGCTTGCACGACCGGAGCGAGCGCTATTACTGCGCGAGCGTAGTAAGCGCTATCACTGCAAACGAAACTGAAATCACGAAACATTTTTACGACCTTTTATGACCCTGACAGTTTTTATGACCTACTAAGTCAACACTGATGACACAGAGGTTAAACTTCATATCCACTTATTTTAAGGTTAATATTCAATATGATTATTGAAGCTTGTACTGTTTTAATTTATGGACTCGTTCTGATGCATGTGGCTATTAAAATACAAAAGATGCTTAAATATTTCCTACAAAGTAGATACAACAAATGCTGCGAGACCGGAGCGAGCGCTACCACTGCGCGAGCGAAGCGAGCGCGAAAAAATTTACGACCTTTTATGACCCTGACAGTTTTTATAACCTACTAAGTTAACACTGATAACACAAAGGTTAAACTTGATATCCAATTATTTAAGGATAGAAATCATTATGATTATTGAAGATTGTACTGTTTTAATTTATGGAGTCGTTCTGATGCATGTGGCTATTAAAATACAAAAGTTGCTGAAATATTACCTACAAAGTAAACCAAACAAATTATTGCGCGAGCGTAGCGAGCGCTATCACCGCGCGAGCGAAGTGAGCGCAAAAATTTTTACGTTTTATGACGCTGACAGTTTTTATAACCTTTTAAGTCAACACCGATGACCCTAAGGTTAAATGTGGCTGTTAAAACACGAATGCTTATGAAATACTTCCCACAAAGCAGATAAAACACGTTGGGCAAGCAAAGCCATCGCGTAAATTTTGATGACTTTTAATGACCCTGACAGTTTTATGGCCTAATTAAGGTACTTATTAAGTTTAGTCATAATCTATGAACCTAAGGTTAAACTTTTATGATTATGCAAACTCTATGTAAAGTTAACAAAAAATATAGGCACCCACACTTAACTGCCGAAAAAAAGTATTCTTTGCCCTTTTATGCCCGCCCTATTCAATGTGTTTGTACAAAATTTCATCTGAATTGGTCAAGCCGTTTGGCCAAAAAGAGGTCACACATTTACAAAATTCCATAGTAAAAATATAGACAACCGAAATTTCCACCCAAAAAAAAAGTATTCGTTGCCCTTCTATGTCTTTTTGACTGTCTGTGTACAAAATTTCAGCTTAAATGGTTAACCCGTTCGACCGAGAGAAGGCCACACATTTAAAAACTTCAATTTAAAAATTCTGGACACCTGGACTCGACTGCCAGAAAAAAATTATCCCATGTGATTCTATGCAATATGAACTGTAATACTCGTATGTATAAAATTTCAGCTGAATCGGTCAAGCTGTTTAGCTGATAAGAGGACACACATTCACAAAATTCAATAAAAAAATTCTAAACACTCAGACTCGATGGACAAAAAACAGTATCCAATATCCTATTCTGCCCTATGAACTGTCTTTATACAACATTTCAGGCAAATCGGTCAAGCCGTTTATTCGAGAAGAGGTCTTAAATTTACAAAAATTATTAAAAATATCTGGACTTGAAAGCAAAAAAAAAGTATCCTATATCCTATTCTACCCTATGAACTGTCTTTATACAACATTTCAAGCAAATCGGTCAAGCCATTTATTCGAGAAGAGATCTTAAATTAAAAATATTTGTACCCTCTGACTCGATAGCCAGAAAAAAAGTATTCTATATTCTATTCTGCCTTTTGAACTGTCTTTAAACAACATTTCAGGCAAATCGGTCAAGCTGTTTATTCGAGAAGAGGTCTTATATTTACAAAATTCAATTAAAAATATCTGGACCGCCTGACTCGACAGCCAGAAAAAAAGTATCCTATATCCTATTCTGCCCTATGACATGTATTCACACAAAATTTCAGGCAAATCGGTCAAGCCGTTTATTCAAGAAGAAGTCTTATATTTACAAAATTCAATTAAAAATATCTTTACCCCCTGACTCAATAGCCAAAAAAAAAGTATTCTATATTCTTTTTTGCCTTATGAACTGTCTTTATACAACATTTCAGGTAAATCGGTCAAGCCGTTTATTCGAAAAGAGATCTTATATTTACAAAATTCAATTAAAAATATCTAGACCACACCTGACTCGATAGCCAAAAAAAAATTATCCTATATCCTATTCTGCCATATGTTCTATCTTTGTACAAAATTTCAGCCAAATCGGTCAAGCCGTTTGACCGTGAAGAAGTCCCAAACAAACAAACAAACAAACAAATAAACAAACTGACTTTCGCATTTATAATATTGGTGTTGATAGGTATATTCAGTATTAGCAGTGCCCCACGTCAATGCCCACGTTATAAAATATACTACAGCCTAATCCATCATCATAGCTATCCCAGTGCAACATTTCAGCTAAATCAATCCCGTTGTTTGACTGTGAAGTAGTCCCAACCCTGACCATATTGGTGTTGATTAATTTTTTTGCATCATTGTACAAGATACAATATATAGTTTTGCCCGTGACTTCGTCTGGTTTCAAAAAGAGAGGGGAGGGGGGCGGGGCACAGGGGCGTTGTTTCAAAGGGTGTTCTTCCCTTCTTCCCAAGTGGTCCCATTTACATGTTAAGGAAATCGGTCAAGCCGTTTTTAATATATCACATTTGTATTACGATGCATTTATATACCTCGATGACAAGATATTGACTACTTTGACAACCACGACTTTCATTAAAAATATCTCGATGAAATTATAATGGAACCACCTTGGAGATGTACCTTATGAATTAAACAAGGAATCATTCGAATACATTTACAATTGGCAGAGTAATCGCATTAGCACATAACAAATAAACTGGCCAAGTGCAAGTCGGACTCGCACTCGTAGGGTTCCATAACACAGTTTAAACTTTTACATTTTTTATTTTTGTATAAAAATCAGAAAGCGGTTCACAGAATACATCTACCTACCAAGTTTCAATTCTGTAGTCTCAACAGTTTCGGAATAAAATGGCTGTGACATACGGACGTACAGACAGACAGACAGACATGACGAATATATAAGGGTTCCGTTTTTTTCCATTCGGCTACGGAACCCTAAAAACTGGTACTGAATATAACTAGCATGGGCATTTGAAGTTTTATTGATTTTTTATCAATCTAATAATATCTGTACTAGTTCAGAGTCCTTTACATTTTCACTACTTACACTTTCAAATTTTATTTACTAATTTGTATGAATAATTTTTCAAACTAAACAGAAAACTAAATCTAGGGTATAGAAATAAAACAGATAGTACAATTTTATTACAATTTATTGTTCTTTATTGTTAAGCTATATCTAAAAGTAAGCTAATGCTTTCTCTTTTCATCCCTGCTGTCTCTACCAGACTTCCTGTCATAATCGTCATATTTCCTAGAGCTGCGGCTCCTACTCTTGTCATCCATACGTCTCTCTCTAGAACGCTCCATATCCCTTTCTCTAGACCGCGACTTATGTCTTTTGCTGGAATAATCTCGCTTCCTATCGTACGGAGACCGAGATCTCGAACGTCTATCCTTCTTCGACTTGTGTGGCTGGTGGTATTTGGAGAGTGGTGGTGTTTTCGGTGACTTGTCTTTCTTCATGTCACGTCTAGAATCTTTGGAAGTCGAAGCAGTTGGCGATGCTTGTTTCTTTTCCTCTTTCGCTTCTCGGTCTCTCTGAGCTTGCATATGCTTGTTCGCTTGGTATACTTTACGTAGCAGTTCAACTTTAGATTCCAACTCCTCCGGATTGACTTTAGCTCGCTTGTACAGTTGCAATATTCTAACCGATACCTCTCTTATGTCTTCCTCACTAACTTTGAATAGTAAAAACCAATGAGGATTGTTCGGAAGAGCAAGACCTATTTTCCGTGCTGTTAAATAAATGCAAGCACAGGCAATAGTCTCAGGAGGAAACCTCATGAAGACATCTGTGCGGAGCGCATCATTCATGTAGTTCCAAGCCATTTGCATCAGCTGCCGATTCTTCTCATATTGCAAGAGTTGAAGATAGACCACAATAAGTTTATGCGGATGCTTCACGTGCACACAGAAACCTAGTTCCTTCAAAATCCTCCGCTCGGCTTTGATAACCTGATTCTTCAATTCAATATAGTTCTGATCTACAATAAGTGGTGATATAGTCTTCTGAGCACGTACTTGCTTGATATGGTGGAACACGTTGATTACATCTCGGATTCTGCAAGGTTTCTCTTCCACTTTAGATGCTAAATAAATACTTCCCATGGCCATAGTCTCCATAGGGTATCTCACAAACGATTTGGAGTAGTAGAATCTCTGGAGGTATATCTGCCCCGTTGCCATAGCGACTTGCGGCAGACGGAGCAGAATTCCCGCCGTTTGAATCATCTCACAGCCGAGGATCCGAAGATCGGTTTCGATTTCAGTGTCGAGGCCATCCGCTTGTGAAGGAGTCTCTTTGAACACAGTCTCGGGCAAGAGGCAGTTGTACAAAGTTAGTACGATCTTGCCATAAGTCTTCTGAGGCTTGGCTGGCGTCGCCGTCGCAGCTTTCGCTTGATTTGTTGCGGTGGATGCTGTCATGGTGATAACACTCTCCCTTCACTTTTTTAACAGCTTTGCACTTCAAACTCTTAATCCCGCCTATAGAACGGGTAAAAACACGGTGAATTATGACTCTACATAACCATTTGGTTAGTTATTTCTCGAGGAAATCACTTTTTTTCCGAGAAACAAGAAAAACACGCCAATTGTAAAATGTCAAATTGCCATTTTAGAAGATGGCGCCACCGATCTCACAGATGTCAAAGTTCAGTTTTGGAAAGTAATTTTAAAGATAATGGCGATATTTTAATGAATTTGTGAATTTAACAACGTACCTGGAGACATTATCTTCTCTGCAGTTTAGCTTTTACTTCGTAAAAACACAACACAACTAAGTAAAAAATTAAAACACAAGACAGAATCTGTCTGAGTCAGTCAATCGATATGCAAACGTTCCGTTTCACTCTTTTTTATTTTTTTTGTGTTTACCTTTCATGAAATCGAGATTCTTTCATAAAATGTTATATTTTATTATATTCTGTTTATAAAAAAAATTATAAACATTTAGCAAATATTTGTGAGTAGTCTAAGTAACTTAAAAAGACTTTTTTAATTTATTGATATTGCAGGATATATTTTAATACTGGTGAACGAAACGTAAAACGGAATTAGACCGGAAGTCATTGACCTTGGCGCCAAATACAAATCGCTAATCAATAAAAAGTAATGCTTGAATACAATGTAGGTACGTCCAAACTAAAATAGAGTGCATTTTCAATATGGAATGGAATATCATGCTATCTTGGATCAAGGCCAATATCACTAATTAAATTAAGAGAGCGACCTTCGCTTTTCTCAGTCGTTATCAAATAGTTGATTAATTTCTAGTTACTTACAGCCAGGGTCTGTGCATTTCTGTACAAACGAGTCGACGAAATCTTGTCCTTCTCCGCCTTCAAAACAACACTTAACAAATGACATTTTGCGAGATTTTGCACATACACCACACACAAGATAATAATTTTAAACCTCAGCGTAAAACATTGCAAAACAATATCTACTCATATTCTATCAGTTACATTTTGTAAACAGGTAGGTAGGTACATTATTACATTTAATAAAGAAATTTTATGGTATATAATTATATTATAATTAACACTAGTTAACAGGAGTTTAAAGATTTCAAAGAGTAATAATATCACAAACTGCACTTTTTCTAAAGTTCTAAAGCACTATGTTGTATAAAGTATTTTCGTCATAATATTTTAATTAATTGCTTAAATTGACTATCTGTTGCTAAAATAGGTCACAGTGTCACATTTCGAATTGTAGAGCAAGCACTATTTTTTTAATCTAAAAAAATATGTCAATGCGAAAATAATAAAGCTACACTAATATTTATAATTGTAACGTACACATCAACTATTCCGTATTTAGGCACATGCCTTTCTTATTTGGTAGGATAATGCGCCAAAACCTATTTCTAGTTGTGATAAAGTTGCGATAGATGTCACTATACATGGTTGGCTTGTAACGACGGCATGCGGCAGGTTGTCGATTGTTCGGAAAGAAATAGTAGAGCAGTTGTATTAGTTCTTCTATTTGTAGATAGATGGCAACGTTACCAAATTTATTCAACATTTTGTAATTCTGCTATTAGAACCTAGATGTCTATCATGAAGTATTAAAGACTTGTAGATGTAAAATTGTACATAATATCTTCTTTATAAGAATTGAAGTGCCCCGCGGCTTCTCCCGCGTTAACTTCCAACTAACTAACGCTAAACCTTATTTTAAAATATTAAAAAATATTTATTTTTTTCATTCGTAAATACCTTTCTTTCATGAAAACACATAAAAAAAAAAAGAATTAGCCAAATCGGTCAACTCATTTTCAAGTTATAGCGTGACCAAGGGAAATAGGGACATTTTATAGTGCCTACATGATTTTTTTTATAAACCATCTCAGAATTTTCTTCTTTTCTGTAAATCACCCAAAATTTTGCCTTTAAATCGTGCTAACTTTTTTGGTTGTGGTTGTAAATATCATTGAAGTCAGAGGATATTATATACTTTTTTAGGGTTTTGCCCAACAATGGGACACACAGGGCTATAAATAATAATAATAAGAGGCGACACCGCTTACTCCTGTCCCGTGAGGTACTATTCATTATTCTGTGGTGAGGGCTAAATAAGACCCTCTGACCCGCCAATGTTGCCCCTCGGCGCCAATATAACGGTCCGCCATTATAGGGTGGCCCTTAAGTGGATGGTAATTCACCATTCGCCTAAATATTTTGTAATGAGGCATAATTGGCGGGTGCCGTACCTCATCCCATAGCCCAGATCACTGACCATTAAGAATTCATAACAATAGCCCAAATTTTGTACAATCTTTCGATAGTTTGTTATCTTCCCATCCATAGGCCATAATAATTAATCTAATACTATAAGAATCTTTGTCCTGACATACTGACTGACTGACTGACTGACTCACTGACAGACAACGCACAGCCTAAACCGCTGGTCGTAGAGACTTGAAATTTGGAGGGTATATTTGTCTTAGTACGTAGGGGTGTACCAAGAAAGGATTTTTCAAAATTCACCCCTTAAGGGGATGAAATGGGGGATTAAAGTTTGTATGGAGAAACGAGATTAGATAGTCTTTTCTATCCGAAACTTCACACAAGTGCTTCAGTACAAAAATAAGTAAATACGTGTTTCAGGTTTTTTTGAAATTCCACCCCTAAGGGGGTGAAATGGGGTAACAAACTGTGAAAATCAATATTGTTTTGGATTGCGCTGAAATTTGGCATGCAGACAGTTATTACGACGTTAGTCCCTCTGAGAAAGGATTTTCCAAAATTAACCCCTGAAGGGGATGAAACGGGGGTTCAAAGTTTGTATGGAAAAACAAGATAAGACAGTATTTTCTGTTCAAAACTTCATACAAGTGCTTCAGTAAAAAAATAAGTAAATATGTGTTTTAGGTTTTTTCGAAATTCCACCCCTAAGAGGGTGCAATGGGGTAACAAAATGTGAAAATCAATATTGTTTCGGATTGCGCTGAAATTTGGTATGCAGATAGTTATTACGACGTTAGTTCCCTCTGAGAAAGGATTTTCCAAAATTCACCCCTGAAGGGGATGAAACGGGGGTTCAAAGTTTGTATGGAAAAATAATATTAGATAGTCTTTTATATTCGAACTTTAACACAAGTACTTAAGTAAGTAAATACGTGTTTCAGGCTTTTTCGAAATTCCACCCCTAAATGGGTGAAGTGGGGTAACCAAGTCTGAAATCAATATTGTTTCGGATTGCGCTGAAATTTGGCATGCAGATAGTTATTTTGACTTAGGTATCCGCTAAGAAAGATTTTTTCATATTACACTCTTTTGGCTAATTCTTATTTGACGTGTTTAATGATAGAATCGTTTTTACAAAAGAAAAGTTTTAAGTAAATAAAAGAAGGTTTTAACGCGAGCGAAGCCGCGGGACACTTCTAGTTATATTATAAATTGTAAAGGGCCTCTTGACGTTGGCTTCGGCTCCGTCAATGCCTTCGAAATGACCGGGCGTATTGCGACCCGAGAAATTTTACTGAATAGTGGAAACTAAATTTCGAACTGATAAACAAATAGTTTAAGATCGTTTAAAAAACTAAAAGAACCGACTTCAAACGTTGCGCTAGTCAAAGTAGCCAGTAGACGTAGTAACTATTACATAATCTGTGCCAGTAGTTAGTAGCAAGACGTCGAGATAAGTAAATGCGTCGTAATACAAATGTTGATATATTAAAAACGGCTCGACCGATTTCGTTAAAATTTAAATTGGATCACCTGAGAAAGGTACCCTTTGAAACAAAAAAGAATTTTCCAAATCGGTTCAGGCATCTTCGAGTAATGAACATACATAAAAAAAAGGTTCCGACGAATTGAGAAACTTCTCCTTTTTTGTGAAGTCGGGTAAAAAAGTTGATCTCACAGCGTCGTCATCTAGAAAAAAGCTCATAGTCTTTAACAGGCTGAATAGTTTTCATGAATCAAAGCTAAGAACACTGTCGGTTATGACACCTATTAAACAAAAAGTAAAACTGAATCAAAATCGGTTCACCCATTTAGGTTAGGTGCTACGATGCTGTGGCATCGTAGCACCGACACACATACCTACACAGATACACACGTCAAACCTAATGCACAATAACACTTATAACACCCCTTCTTTTGCGTCGGGGGTTAATAAAATACACGTATATGATCTACCCAGTTGCCTTTAAAGTAGGTAACAGCGCAATTTAGAAAGTTGTACGTACTTGTAGGAAATCTGAATAAAGCCATATTTCGTTAACTTTATGCGAACGAATGATCTCATGTAGTACCTAACCTTAACTTTATCTTAGGGTTGCCATTTGCATTTTGCCAGGATGCCCTGGGTTTGTTATTGCTGGATTTTTAAATATCTAGCTGATAGGCTAGCGTTTGACGTATATCACGCCTGGTGATAAGCGATGATGTTTCTTTAAGTTGTGTTTCACTATTTCACTTTTTTATTTTTTTTATATAAAAATTGTCTGAAGTAATGAAACACGCAGTTACCTACATGTATGGTTGGTTGTTTATTTTTAATTATCTGTCGTAAACGAGTTGATGACAGCTGAATGGTTCATTACTTTAGTTTTTTTTAAATTCAAAGCGCTAAAATTCTGCTTTTGCTATATTTACGTGATAATTATGATTTATGATTTTGACGTGTATATCAATCAATCAATCAATCAATAATTTATTTGGTTATAAAATGCATCCGTAAACACTAATAAACTTACAACTATGCAATACATTAGTGGAGAATGCAGGTATTTAAAGGGTGTGTCTGAGCCTGGACAAGAAAATCTGATTCCCAGACACGACTCCTTCTCGCGGTTACATCAATGAGAATACAATACATTACAGTTACATTTAAATGAGCAAATTAACAGATTGTTATTACAATACGAAACAAACAATAATCATAAGTACCTTATTGTGTTCCTAAATAGATAGTGTGTATTACAGTTTATTTTTTTATTTATTTATTTTATTTATATTTAATTTATTTAATCTTTACTTTTAATCAAACAAACAGCATAAAATTACGGACAAATTTGGTGTCATACTTGAAATTAATCAACACCAATATTATAAATGCGAAAGTCAGTTTGTTTATTTGTTTGTTTGTTTGTTTGTTTGGGACTTCTTCACGGTCAAACGGCTTGACCGATTTGGCTGAAATTTTGTACAAAGATAGAACATATAGCAGAATAGGATATAGGATAATTTTTTTTTGGCTATCGAGTCAGGGGGTCTAGATATTTTTAATTGAATTTTGTAAATATAAGATCTCTTTTCGAATAAACGGCTTGACCGATTTACCTGAAATGTTGTATAAAGACAGTTCATAAGGCAAAAAAGAATATAGAATACTTTTTTTCTGGCTATCGAGTCAGGGGGTTCAAATATTTTTAATTGAATTTTGTCAATATAAGATCTCTTTTCGAATAAACGGCTTGACCGATTTGCCTGAAATGTTGTTTAAAGACAGTTCGTAGGGTAGAATAGGATACAGAATACTTTTTTTTTGGCTATCGAGTCAGGGGGTATATATATTTTTAATTGAATTTTGTAAATATAAGACTTCTTCTTGAATAAGCGGCTTGACCGATTTGCCTGAATTTTTGTGTGAATACATGTCATAGGGCAGAATAGGACATAGGATACTTTTTTTCTGGCTGTCGAGTCAGGGGGTCCAGATATTTTTAATTGAATTTGGTAAATATAAGACCTCTTCTCGAATAAACAGCTTGACCGATTTGCCTGAAATTTTGTGTGAATACATGTCATAGGGCAGAATAGGATATAGGATACTTTTTTTCTGGCTGTCGAGTCAGGGGGTCCAGATATTTTTAATTGAATTTGGTAAATATAAGACCTCTTCTCGAATAAACAGCTTGACCGATTTGCCTGAAATGTTGTTTAAAGACAGTTCAAAAGGCAGAATAGAATATAGAATACTTTTTTTCTGGCTATCGAGTCAGAGGGTACAAATATTTTTAATTTAAGATCTCTTCTCGAATAAATGGCTTGACCGATTTGCTTGAAATGTTGTATAAAGACAGTTCATAGGGTAGAATAGGATATAGGATACTTTTTTTTTTGCTTTCAAGTCCAGATATTTTTAATTAATTTTTGTAAATTTAAGACCTCTTCTCGAATAAACGGCTTTACCGATTTGCCTGAAATGTTGTATAAAGACAGTTCATAGGGCAGAATAGGATATCGGATACTGTTTTTTGTCCATCGAGTCTGAGTGTTTAGATTTTTTTTATTGAATTTTGTGAATGTGTGTCCTCTTATCAGCTAAACAGCTTGACCGATTCAGCTGAAATTTTATACATACGAGTATTACAGTTCATATTGCATAGAATCACATGGGATAATTTTTTTCTGGCAGTCGAGTCCAGGTGTCCAGAATTTTTAAATTGAAGTTTTTAAATGTGTGGCCTTCTCTCGGTCAAACGGGTTAACCATTTAAGCTGAAATTTTGTACACAGACAGTCAAAAAGACATAGAAGGGCAACGAATACTTTTTTTTTGGGTGGACATTTCGGTTGTCTATATTTTTACTATGGAATTTTGTAAATGTGGCCTCTTTTTGGCCAAACGGTTTGACCGATTCAGATGAAATTTTGTACAAACACATTGAATAGGGCATAAAAGGGCAAAGAATACTTTTTTTCGGCAGTTAAGTGTGGGTGCCTATATCTTTTGTTAACTTTACATAGAGTTTGCATAATCATAAAAGTTTGACCTTAGGTTCATAGATTATGACTAAACTTAATAAGTACCTTAATTAGGCCATAAAACTGTCAGGGTCATTAAAAGTCATCAAAATTTACGCGATGGCTTTGCTTGCCCAACGTGTTTTATCTGCTTTGTGGGAAGTATTTCATAAGCATTCGTGTTTTAACAGCCACATTTAACCTTAGGGTCATCGGTGTTGACTTAGTAGGTTGTAAAAACTGTCAGCGTCATAAAACGTAAAATTTTTTGCGCTCACTTCGCTCGCGCGGTGATAGCGCTCGCTGCGCTCGCGCAATAATTTGTTTGGTTTACTTTGTAGGTAATATTTCAGCAACTTTTGTATTTTAATAGCCACATGCATCAGAACGACTCCATAAATTAAAACAGTACAATCTTCAATAATCATAATGATTTCTATCCTTAAATAATTGGATATCAAGTTTAACCTTTGTGTTATCAGTGTTAACTTAGTAGGATATAAAAACTGTCAGGGTCATAAAAGGTCGTAAATTTTTTCGCGCTCGCTTCGCTCGCGCAGTGGTAGCGCTCGCTCCGGTCTCGCAGCATTTGTTGTATCTACTTTGTAGGAAATATTTAAGCATCTTTTGTATTTTAATAGCCACATGCATCAAAACGAGTTTATAATTGGAACAGTTACAACCTTCAATAATCATAATGATTTTTTTACCTTAAAATAAGTGGATATCAAGTTAAACCTTTGTCTCATCAGTGTTAACTTAGAAGGTCATAAACACTGTCAGGGTCATAAAAGGTCGTAAAAATTTTTCGCGCTCGCAAGTATTTGTTATATGCACGTTGTTGGATACATTTCAGCAACTTTTGTATTTTAATAGCCACATTCATCAAAACATGACATAAATTGGAACAGTACAGACTTCAATAATCATAATGATTTTTACCTTTAAATAAGTGGATATCAAGTTTGACCTTAGGGTCATCGGTGTTGACTAAGTAGGTCATAAAAACTGTCAGGGTCATAAAATGACGTAAAAATTTTCGCGCTCGCTACGCTCGCGCATTGATAGCTCTCGCTGCGCTCGCGCAAACCTTTGTTTTATCTACTTTGTAGGTTGCAATAGGAGCGGTTCGGGTGGTATACAAGTGAAACCAATGAATGCTGGAGTAACACTGTTTATTTAATATAGATGTGATTACATAAAGTAGTAACGTAGTAAGCTATATATGTTTATACACCTCATCTTCCCTCAAAAAGATAAAAAAAAGAAAATTACACAATTTTACTTTTTTTTACACGTAGAGAGTATGATTACTACAAGGTAAGATTATACATTTCCACTAAAATATATAATATTGTATTTAGAAACTAGGATTATACATATTCTTAAACTAGTTATAAAACTTATGTAATAGTTAGGATTATACATTTTGCTAAAATATTTACAAAACTTATGTAATAGGCATGTTATAAGGCTTAGTACGATTCTTATGCAAAATGTCTACTTTATTATTTTTTTAAATTTTTACATTACAGTCCATATCTTCTATTACTGTATATGGCCCTAAATACAATGGATCCATTTTATTGCCAGATGGATTTTTTACAAGCAAATAGTCACCTTTATTATAATACACAGGTTTAGCTAACATATCATTTTTTTTTTTTTTTTTACGTAGATACAAGTAAAGTCAAGCAATCCGTAATTATAGGTAAACGCATGAGAAAATCCGATATGGGGACCGAAATGGGAGAAAAATGATAAGAATTATAAGACGCACACGCACTTTTTTATTATAAAGCCGCACTTTATACGCACTGCACTTGAATTTATACGTTTTCGACGTTGTTAATCTGACGCCGACGAAGGATGCTGGCGTATCTCTGAAGCGCTGCCTCATTTAGGTGTCTTTGTACAAGCTCTGTATGGCAACGTTTGTACATCTTGTACAGAAAAATAATCATGCCGATTAACAGCAATAATCCAATAGCCGTCAGTAGCCAGTTAGTATGGCTAAAATGCTCCTTTAGTTCGTCAATTTTTGCTGTACCTGCGGCGTTCTGTATAACGAGAACGTCTTTCTCCTCTTCTTTTGTTGTTGTATTTCCCATTGTTATGTTATTTTTTTTTTACGTAGATACAAGTAAAGTCAAGCAATCCGACGAACATTATAATTTTTAATTTATATTCAAGCTTAGATCACTGATGTTTATGAAGCACGGTCCATATTTGGTGCGCGATTCCTATTTCAGTGGCAGGGTCGCCATGCAATAGGAGCGGTTCGGGTGGTATACAAGTGAAACCAATGAATGCTGGAGTAACACTGTTTATTTAATATAGATGTGATTACATAAAGTAGTAACGTAGTAAGCTATATATGTTTATACACCTCAAGGTTTTATTTCAGCATTTTTTGTATTTTAATAGCCACATGCATCAAAAGGAGTTTATTAATTGAAACAGTACTACCTTAAATAATCATAATGAATTTTTCCCTTAAAATAAGTAGATATCAAGTTTAACCTTAGGGTCATCGGTGTTGACTTAGAAGGTCATAAAAACTGTAAGGGTCATAAAAAGACGTAAATAATTTTCGCGCTCGCTTCGCTCGCGCATTGATAACGCTCGCTGCGCTCGCGCAAACCTTTGTTTTATCTACTTTGTAAGTAATGATTCAGCATTTTTTGTATTTTAATAGCCACATGCATCAAAACGAGTTTATAAATTGAAAAAGTACAACCTTCAATAATCATAATGATTTTTACCTTAAAATAAGTGGATATCAAGTTTAACCTTAGGGTCATCGGTGTTGACTTAGAAGGTCATAAAAACTGTAAGGGTCATAAAAAGACGTAAATAATTTTCGCGCTCGCTTCTCCTGCGCATTGATAACGCTCGCTGCGCTCGCGTAAACCTTTGTTTGATCTACTTTGTAAGTAATTTTTCAGCATTTTTTGTATTTTAATAGCCACATGCATCAAAACGAGTTTATAAATTGAAAAAGTACAACCTTCAATAATCATAATGATTTTTACCTTAAAATAAGTGGATATCAAGTTTAACCTTAGGGTCATCAGTGTTGACTAAGTAGGTCATAAAAACTGTCAGGGTCATAAAATGACGTAAAAATTTTCGCGCTCGCTTCGCTCGCGCATTGATAACGCTCGCTGCGCTCGCGTAAACCTTTGTTTTATCTACTTTGTAAGTAATTTTTCAGCATTTTTTGTATTTTAATAGCCACATGCATCAAAACGAGTTTATAAATTGAAACAGTACAACCTTCAATAATCATAATGATTTTTACCTTAAAATAAGTGGATATCAAGTTTAACCTTAGGGTCATCGGTGTTGACTTAAAAGGTCATAAAAACTGTAAGGGTCATAAAAAGACGTAAATAATTTTCGCGCTCGCTTCGCTCGCGCATTGATAACGCTCGCTGCGCTCGCGTAAACCTTTGTTTTATCTACTTTGTAAGTAATTTTTCAGCATTTTTTGTATTTTAATAGCCACATGCATCAAAACGAGTTTATAAATTGAAACAGTACAACCTTCAATAATCATAATGATTTTTACCTTAAAATAAGTGGATGTCAAGTTTAACCTTAGGGTCATCGGTGTTGACTAAGTAGGTCATAAAAACTGTCAGGGTCATAAAATGACGTAAAAATGTTCGCGCTCGCTTCGCTCGCGCATTGATAGCTCTCGCTGCGCTCGCGCAAACCTTTGTTTTGTCTACTTTGTAGGTTATATTTCAGCATTTTTTGTATTTTAATAGCCACATGTATCAAAACGAATTTATAAATTGAAACAGTACTACCTTCAATAATCATAATGAATTTTTACCATAAAATAAGTGGATATCAAGTTTAACCCTAGGGTCATCGGTGATTTAGTAGGTTATAAAAACTGCCAGGATTATATAATGACGTAAAAATTTTCGCGCTCGCTGGTAAACCTTCGTTAGGTTTACCAAGTACCAAGTAATGATTAATGACTTCAACAATTGACGATATCGAGTTCGACCTAAGAGTCATCTATATTGACTTGATGATTAGGTCATTAAACTGTCAGGGTTATAAAACGCCATAAAAATTTTCACTCGCCCAATAATAGCGCTCGCTACGCTCGCGCAGCTATTCACCTTATTTTCTTTGTAAGAAATGTTTGAGGAACTGTTGTATTCAGTCAAACATTTAAACAGCACAATTTCGTATACTAACCTAACCAAAATGATTAATGACTTTAACAATAGAGGATATAGAGTTCGACTTTGAGGGCACCTATGGTGATTTGGCCTAAGAGATCATCGATCTAGACCTCAATGGTCATAAAGACACAAATAACGCGGGCGAAGCCGCGGGTAACAGCTAGTATTGACATTATAATTTAGAAAATAAACAACGAATAGAATTTCCGTACATCGTTCCGTATATCAGCCTTCCAGGAAAACTACATATGTTTAGCTTAACTATTTATAATTATGAAATGTCATACAGTTATAAATATAAATAATCCATTCAAAAAATATTATAAATTTTATCGAAATGAAGTTTTGTAAAAGTTGTGGTAATTTAAATAATTTGTGATTTTAATTTTATTGAATAATGTTTCTTATCCTAATAATCTAGTTTAATTAGTCGTTCTGTATCAGTATAGTTTTTATCTAATAAGAGTGATTTTACATTGACGTTTATTGAGAGCGTGAAGATTTAACAATTTATTTATTTTGTTGTAAATAAATGGTGCTAGATAATATTGTTGTGTGTGAATAAATTGTGTGTTATGTCGTTCTATTTGAAATGTTTTTATTCTTCTGTGTTTTCTATGTGAGCGAGCAATGTCAAATGGAGTCAATGTGTGTTGATACATGATAATATATAATAAATATAATTGTCGCACAGATAAGACTTTGGCAATTTTGTAAAGTTCAGTAGTTGGAAAACGAAATGGTTTGAACATCATTCATTACCTTTAGCACTGATCTTTGGGATCTTTCTAGAGGCAACATATGGGTTTTGAGTGCCCCACCATGCGGTAATGCAATAAGTAATAATAGATTGACATAATGCAGAATATATAGACATTAGAAGTTTGTAGTTGGCGATATGTCTTAGTTTTAAAAAAGTCCAGATTAACTTTCTGACACGTGAGGTAATCATGTTTATATGGGGTACCCAAGACAAGCGGCTATCCAATATGATACCCAGGTATCTTATATGAGAAACACGTTCAAGATAGGGGCAGCTGCAGTCGGAGGCGTTGGTGTGAGAATCGCTGTGTAGTTGGAGTTTGTAATGCGAAGGTGGATCGCTAGGTTTACGAAGGGCATATGTGCGTATATTAAAATAAAAAAATCAAAAATCAAAATCCGTTAGGTTCTGGTCCGAGCTCCGTTAGGTTCTGGTGGCTGATTTTCTCCTTTATGGAAGAAAGATACCTTTTGGTAACAAGTCAGACGGAACATTGATATAATGCTTCTACCACCTGTGGATGAACACTCATCAATAGGTACACATAGTAAAACCATTAGTGCATGCTTAGGATTGAACCGGCGACCTCCGAGTTACAAGTACAAGTCAAGGTAATCTATCTTTTACGCCATCGGGCTGTCAACTTATTGCACATAATATACCACCACTTGGACACCATCTCACCTGATAGAAAGTGACGTTATGATTAAGTGGTTTTATAATATCATATAGGCTAGCGTTTGACTACTATCTCACCTGTTGGTAAGTGATGATGCGGTCGAGGATGGTAGCACGCTAGGCCTACAATGAGAACTGGCTCTCAAGTACAGCTGCCGGAACACATTAGATGTTTGTCGACAGATTTTTTAACTTGAGAGTGGTAGCTTGCCAGGCGGACACTAGATAGTGTCCTACCACCATGCGATGCCATTCCTTCATCCTTCATCGGAAGACCACTGTGAAAAACGCACATATATGTTTTTGATAGAAAAGTCCATTGGTATTGGTATGATATACTTTATGTTTAGTGCAATTGTAATATTTATCGAGATATAATGAGTAGATACTCATTATATCTCCATATCTCTGGAGATCCAGAGATATGGAGATAACAGCTCAAACTTGGTAGGTACTGAAAATGAGTAGCGCGGCATTCGAAGTCGGTATTTTTCGTTGTGTAAACATTCTTAAGTCATAAGTTTATGTCAGCATATTATCAGAGAATATACAATACTAGAAGTGTTCGCGGCTTCGCCTGCGTTAAAAACTTCTTTCATGTATTTACAATGTTTCTTGCGTAAACACCATTCTTTCAAAAATCACATCAAAAATAGAATTAACCAAATTAGATTCATTTTTGTAAAAACCAAAAACCATATTGAGTTTCAGACTTTGTTACCCTATTTCACCCTCTTAGGGGTGGAATTTTATTAAAGCGTGAAGCACGCATATACTTATACTTATGTTTCTCCATACATACTTTGAAGCTCCGTTGGGGGTGAGTTTTGGAAAATCCTTTCTTAGCGGATACCTACGTCATAATAACTATCTGCATGCCAAATTTCAGCGCAAGAGCTGTGTTGATAAATCAGTGAGTCAGTAACGTTTGCCTTTTATTAATACGCTTTTATTAGCTTCAGACGTATGTATGTTTGTATGTTAGTATGTAACGGAATCTTTGAACATGATTTTAACCCCCCTCAAAACGTCGGATTAACTCGAAATTTGGCATACTTATTAAGGACCGATGACAATAAATAAATAAAAAAAAAATTAAAAAAAATTAAAAAAAAATCGACTAAAAAATGAAAAATAAATAATAGTTTAAAAAAACTAAAAAAAATACGCTTTTATAGAAAATCCAACAAAAATTTAGAAAATAAATTTTATCAAATTTGAATTAAAAAAATAGTGTAAGAAAAAATGATTTTATTGTAAAAAAAGCGTGGGGTGCTTTTCAGGATATTATCAAAATAACCCTTCTAGTCATATCTGTTCATAAAATATTTGGAACTATTGATACCATGCACCCCACGCTTTTTTTTTTACAATAAAATCATTTTTTCTTACACTATTTTTAATTCAAATTTATTAAAATTTATTTTCTATTTTTTAGTTGGATTTTCTATAAAAGCGTATTTTTTTAGATTTTTTAACTATTGTTTATTTCTTATATGTCGGCGCGAACGCTCTATTTTACTCCTAACAAATAATAATTCATTAGTAAACGCTAAATTAATAACTAGAATGTCTATTTGAGGATTTCAAGTTGATTGAATTCATAACTTCATTATTTATTCTCAGGCTCTTAGAAACATTTTAAACGTAAACTCAACGAGCTGAAGTTGGTATAAATACTGCCGCCCGACGCTCCACAATTTATTCGAGCTCGGACCCACAGAGTACTGAATCACTCTACTACGTTATAAGAGTAGGTACTTCAACATTGTTGATAACCGAATTATGAACGCACTTTGTTAACAACTTAACAATACAAAACTAGAGCAAACATTATGAAAACAGGAATATTGGTCTAGGGATTGAACATAACGAATTGCTTTTGTCTATCGATAAAAATAAAAATATGAGGAGTAGTGGCATCATTTAATTTTGTGTAAATTTGGTATAGTAAATAAAACGAAGCTACGGACTGCTTTTTTTATTACTTTACATATTACATAGTAGAATTAAGGAACCTATATCCAGCAGTAGACGGACTTAATGATGATGGTTACAAAAGAACATAATGCAACTTAGAATTAACAACTTTACATATATACCTTATTCTATTCACAAACTATTTAATAGCCTTAGGAAAGGTATTATCCAAACGTGAGACGTCAAACTTTTTTCCGCCATATCGTGAGTTTGAGCCTTATCCAACACCTGCAGTTACACATTAAATGGTTTATCAATAAGTGTTGCTCATCATTTTTTATGTTTAAAGTTTTTGGAATTTTGATGTGTACGCAAACAGAATATTTTTCGACATTGTGCTATTTCCGCACACATTCACCGCAATAATTAATAATCCACATTTATTACACATTAAATCCTAGAAGAACACAAGACTTAGGCAAATCACGTTGCCGTTTTTCTGACTCGCCCACATCACAAACTTCATATTATCGTAATGATCATTACAATATATAATAACACATGAGATTTTAATTTAAAATGTTACAAAATAATAAGTATGACACACAAACAAAGCTAACCAAAGTATAAGAAAGACATGATTTTTTTTATCACCAGACATTGTAGCCAACCTAACTCAACGGAAAGTATTATTTCCAGTGTTGATACTGTTGGTACAAAGTACGTTCATAATTATGAGTTACTTAATTATGTATCCAATGTCGCGGGACTGCTCGGACCGTCGGTACGTAGCTCCCGACATTGCTGTGTACTTGTAACAATTATGTTGTAATCACATAAAGTTATTTGAATAGTGAACAGAAGACTTTTATTTGAAGTTTTCCACTATGGGTGATCGTCACCGTGATGACGACGAAGATGGTGACGTCAGCGCTGCTGGCGTCATACTTTAAAGATAAAGATAAAGATAATTTATTTGTATAAAAACATGAGTATGCATACAAAAGTATTATGTATGCAATTTGGTATAATATAATAATGTACATTCATGTTTTGCCTATGAAGGCGTACAAATAATATTGAATGACAGATAATAAAATGAATGATTAAAATTCGTACCTTTTGAGATATATAATAATAATAAAATTACCCCTTATTTAAAAAAAAAACAGAATCCATTATTGATTATTGCAAAAATACAAAAAAAAAAATACAAAATTATACAGGCATAATATTATATTCAAAATGTCACACATGTATTATATTTATAAAAAAAATCATGGGGTACCTCCTTTGTCATAAATATTATAAAGAATACTTAGGTTATATGTCGAGCAGCATTGGCAATTTATGTGATGGTAACCCTACCTTAAAGTACCCACATAGGATATGGGCGAGATAACGTAGTCACGATTTTAGTGGAATACTTTTAGTTGCAGGAATTTTGCTAGTCCGCATGGGGTGATAGATTTTATTAACCCTCTGACACAGAAAGAGGGGTGTTGTAAGTTTAACGTTTTTATATGTGTCTATATTTGGGATCGGAGCTCCTCAACTGATTTTGAATCATCGATATAAAATGGGAGATGCGGTACTCATACTTCTGCCACGTAAATATAATGGGACTAGAAACAAATACATGAAAATACACCCACAAAACTGAATTTCCAATGTCGAGCTTGATGTGCATGAAGAACAGAGGGAGGCGTTGTTTCTAATTATTTAAATGGATCTGCGATAGTTGCACGTGTAATTCTGTACGTGCTACACAAACGCCAGTTCGATTGCGACTAAGGTGAAATTAGGTTCGCGAAACGGTCCACATTGAGGAGCAGGGTACCTTATCTCCCTTTTTAATATATATATCGATGTTTTGAATACAATAGAATAATCTTTATTGTATAACTGTGCAGAGTTGTAAAGTTATATTTGGTACAAGATGGTCTTATGCATGATTAACCTATCTATATTATACTAGCTGGCCCGGCGAACTTCGTACCACCTAACAGACAATGAATGTCATCGTACCTTTTAGATGAACTTAATTTAGGCTTTTATGAACGTAGTACAAAAGAGATATTAAGTTCAGTAATGTATTATGGCAATACAGAAATAGAATACAAATAAGATAAAAATACAACAATCAAGTACTTCAACCGCGTGTCAGCAAGACACGATGGAATGAAAAAATCACAACAATGTTATTATTGTTATACATAAGTTATAAACTTGTCATTAGTTCCATTGAGTTTAATTTTAATTCTGAATAAGTATACTTACTTCATGAATAACTGTCTAATATTTTTTTGCCTTATGGATAAAACTGTATACATACGGCACTCATAAATTGGCTATCACATTCTTACATATCTCTGTATTTACAGTGCCACAAGTATAACTTGGCGGTGGTGGTTTTTGGAACTAATTCTTTTAATTGAAACTGTGAGTTTGACGTTTGAGAGATTACCGCGACATTATTGTTGATAAATCTGCTACATTAAAATAGTTCAATAATGCCAAAAGTAATTAAAAGTGGTTTAAGAGAAACTGTTATCAAAGTACAAAGTAAAAGCACAGTGGCGCACAGCCGCGCCAAGTTATACTTGCTGGACTGTACCTACATTCTGACAAAATATAAAATTGATTAACATTGATTATTATATTATTGTCTTGATTGCTTGTAAGCATACATTTTTTTAAGTTTCATTATGGCTCCACACGATAAGTGTATTTAGCCAGTGTCAAGTATTAAAATTCTTAAAGATTTTATAAATTTTAGTCGTAGAGATGGGTCAAAGTCACGTTTCAGCTCAGTTTTCAATTAAAAGTCAAGTATAAGTCATATCTTCAGTAAAGATGTGGTGTTTACTGAAGATTTAGAAAAATAATGCAATTAGATCACACACACTTTTCCACGTTCCCGCCAAAAACTCGTAAGCATACATTTCTGAACGCACGCATATTTGACAGTCAATAGATATGTCATACAATTGTCATTACTGACAGTATTTAAAATTTATTAACATTTTTAAAATCTACATGACTTGAATTCACGAAACTTTAAGTATTTTTATATTTTTATACTTTGAGGGCCCGGTGGCGTAATCGGGAGAACGGTTGGCTTTGATGCCGTGGTACCGAATTCAAACCCCGCCGTGCACCAATGAATTTTTCTGTAGAAAAATTTATGTGCGCATCTCACAGTGGCCCTCCGGTAAAGGAAAACATCGTTAAGAAACCAACAACCCCCGCATGGTGGTAGGACACTATCTAGTGTCCGCCTGACCAGCTACCACCCTCAAGTTAGAAAATCTGTCGCCAAACATCTAATGCGTTCTGGCAGCTATCCTTGAGAGCCAGTTCCCATTCTAGGCCTAGCGTGCTTACCATCTTCGACCGCATCATCACTTACCAACAGGTGAGATGGTGGTCAAACGCTAGCCTATAAGATATTAAAAAAAAAATTGACACTGGCTAAATACACTAATAGTTTGGAGCGATGACCCTTATTAATTTGCGGTTTACCGTATCGACGGGATAAACAATTGAACATCAATGATTGGCAGTTTTTTAACCCAGGAACATTTTGGCAAAATAATTTGTCTTATATTTTTTTTAGGTTAATTATTAATCGTTTTTAGTACTTATTATTCTATTCCTGACAAAGGCAATTCCAAAATACAAAAATCATAAAAATTGGTCCAGCCGTTCTTAAGTTATAAGTGTAATAACTAACACGTGAATTTCTTTTATTTATATAGATTTTAAATTTTATTAATTTATGCAAAACATTTTTTTCCAACCTATACCTTCCTCAACTCGACCACAACAAAAGTTTTTTTTTACAGAGGTAATTAAACGCCTATATTGTCCTAACCAGTTACACGAACTAATGACGTCGTCACATCGATATAAAAGATCCCTTTTTTATCCATGCGTCATCCCCATTTTTCCATCGGAAAACCAGACGTACTGATATGCGACACTGCTACATGAAGAAATTTGCTTCCACATTCTGGCCAGGAATGGAATTCCTTGTCCAAGTCTGTATTTCCCATGTCTAAGTCTGAACTACCATCTAGGAGTACCTATTCAAGTCACGAATGAATAGGTATATTCATATCTGCTGGCTGTTCTTAAATAGTAAAGCAAATCTTTCCAACTTCAGTATAGATTCTCTTTGAGTATCGAAGCAAATATCATTAAGGTATCTTGATGACATCATGTCTTATTCGTAATCATACCAAATAGGCTAACGCCTTCGCCCATTAAGAAATAAAGTGAAAAATAAAACGGCAAGTTGTTTTCCTTGCAGACAGCCTACGAATTAAATCGCAAAGCCTTACTACGTAATACTTCTCTCCTACGGTCTGCTCAGTCGACCTCGGTGCTTGCATTCGAGCGGTAGTCTTGCGCCATCTTGGGTAGCTGTCAAACTTTCGCGCCGAAAGTGTGTGTGCTTTTTTATTGCCAACGAAAAACTGTGCTGTGAATTTTTTTTACATCTCATCTCATCTGTGTCGTTTATTTTCCAAATTTTTATTCTGTGTGCTCGTAAAGTTTTAGATTGTGATCAGTGTCCGTGTTTTTACCAATTCCGGTATAAGCTGTCACCGCACCGAAAGGACAATTTTTGGTATGTTATATTTTTTATTTATTTATTGCACTGTGTTGCCATTTACAATGTTTTATAGCAAAAAATGTTAATAAGTTTATGGTGCTGTTTGTCTTGTAAAAATAAATACGGATTTTTGTCGAAAACATGTTTTTTGAGGAGACTACATGTTTAATATGCATAATTAATTCTGACAGGGTTATATATATAGTAAGTCCAACATTTATGTTGAGTTAGTCTCGTTTATATTTATTCTTGATCATTTACATTCCACAGGTGTTCATTGCTTTGTAATCTGCAAACAGGTGACACATAAATAACCACCATATTATTAAGTATCTTTATTTTAATAAAGTACAATAAAATACTAGTAAATATGTAGAGTATAAGTAGAGTAAATATGCCAAAAAATTAACCGGCCAAGTGCAAGTTGAACCTCTGGGTAAATGAGATCCTAAGTGTCGATCTCAAATCGGTAAATGTAGCGTAATGTAGGACGTCTTCAGACTAGGTGGAGCGATGATGTTCGCAAGGTGGCTGGTAGGAGCTGGATGAGATTAGCAGAAGATCGTGCTCAGTGGCGTGCAGTTGGAGAGGCCTATGTCCAGCAATGGAGTAACATATGCTGATGACATGTATACCTACTTACACACCTGATGTAGGTACACGCATTGCATTCATTTATTACAAGAGAAGTGTCACTCAACTTCCAAAATGCGGGTTCGAGTCCCGTCGGTACGATGAAATTTTGGATCGCGTGTAACAATTTCCAAAATAGAGTTGAAAATCCAGATCAGCAGGTGATGTCATTCTCAATCATTCCAAAGCAAATTCAGATTCGGAATCTGCCTTTACTTCGACTTGGATCTTTGCAATTCACAATGCTCCGATCGGTTACTTCTGATATTAAAATTTAAAAAATCGGTGATTCTAATTGGAAAGATTTCTGCGTCAAAATAGATTGCGGATTTATCAATATACAACATTAAAAATAAAGCTTCCGAATTAGAATTTGTTTTAGAATGATTGAGAATCAGGGAGCAAGACAAATACAATTGGACCCGATAGGTGGCGCTGCGATCGAGCAAGACAACGTATACCAGATCCGCTAAGATTATATACATACGAGTAGGTATTATTATATTATATACATTAGTATATTTACATATAGCTCGACTATTATGTTTCTTTGAAGTGTTTTACACTTTATATTTTTGTAAATTGTTAAACACAATCCAAAATTTCATCGTACCGATGGGACTTAAGCCACGGTGCGATGTATCGTTAATCGCTTAATTGGCAAAGCACCGGAACATGTTATTCCGGAGGTTGCGGGTTCAAGTCCCGTCGGTACGATGAAATTTTGGATTGTGTTTAACAATTTACATATAGCTCGACTTCTAGATAAGCACAATTCCAACTAAGCCCACACAACTGTCTGTCCAAATACAGTCGCACAGGTAGTAAGAACATTATTTGAATATTCCGCCTGACTTGCTACCTAAAAATAACTTACCATCACCAAGGAGAACATCTGCCACTAAAACATAAGCACAGCCTACCATTATTGAAAATTAAACCAACCAAAGTGTCCAGTAAAAATACAGGGCATGTGAGACTTAACATCTTTATGTCTCAAGGTAACAGATGCAGTAAGTAACGTGCAAAATTCTATGCATACTGAATTTTGCATGCAACTGTATCTGTAATAGACATCAACGCTCACCACCATGTGAGCGTCGTGCTTTTTCTGTTACCTCATATCTCAAATATATCATAAAAGAAAAAACAGACAGATAGACATGACGAATCTATAAGGGTTTTTTGCCATTCGGCTACGGAACCCTAAAAACTTAGACGTCATCATCAACGACCATATCATCGCTTCCGAGACGAGAGAGGCGAGATGATGGTCATATCATATCATATCATTAGATATATATCATATCATCAGATATATTTAAAAAATACACTCTTTCGCTGGGGATATAAGTTTGACGCGAAAAGTAATGAATGATTTTGTCTATCCACACCAGTTAATTCTAAATGCTTCATTAATTTACTTTACCGGATGTTGTAATTTATGTGCTCCCAAAAACATAAAATAATTTATTTGTCTAAAGATTTACGACACAAAAAATACGTTTAAAGTCACAATAATTTTGCATGACAGCGGTTATTTTTAATAAACCTTTTTTATGGCTAAATGCGAAAACGTGTTAAAGCCAGTGTTTGTTTTCATGATTGATAAATAATTGGTTTGTGTTCGAATCCACTCAAATTTAAAACCATTTCAATTGAAAACATTTATTTGTCTTAGTAAAATAAAAAGTGTGGTGTGGTTTTATGAAACCACGATGCAAGTGAAACTTTTTGTTTATATGTAGCTATGGTAGCTAGCAACTATGACAGCAGTTGACATGACACATTAGCATGTATACAAATATGGCTGCGGAAGCGTCCGCCAATCACAGCTAGACCTAAATGTCATACATCATATAAAACAATCAGCACCGGCTGTAATGCGACATGCATGTCGGTGATATGCGATAGATAGACGAAAAAATTTCAGGCGATGTAATAAAAGTTTATCTTTAATTATTTCAAAATCAGCAGCATAGCTGTTGGTTAGGCCTATGTCCAGCAGTGGACTAACATAAGTTGATGATGATTGCTGCTGGTTCTCAGCTCGCGTATCTTATGTCCTATTCCACTTGGCTATTCCTGTGCAACATTTTATCCAAATTGGTTGAGCCGTTTGACCATGAAGGGGTCACAGACAAACTAATATACAAACCATGGATGAGACCATGTATTGTAAGATAGAGGCAAGGAGGACAATCTCTCATGAAAAAGTGTCCGTCAATGTAAATTATTTGGTGGCGCCATGGCGCTACTCTCGTACTTAACATGGAAATTCGTCTTAAAGGGTGCTACTGTAGCCAGAGTGTATTGTTGTAAATGGTCGATTTTAATATATTATTTTAACAATAATATTATTTTAACAATATAATGACTACGTTTACAACTGCTAAGTTCTTATATGTATACCCTCTGCCTATACTAGCGCTATTTTGGTAGTTTCTTGAACTATTATTTCCTACATTTTGTAGGACACTTTCAATTTGACCATTTTAGACAGACGTAATATAAATTGACTGCGCAAAAAGGCCCTGATGACACCGACATAAAACGGAGTTTGTCCCTATCTTTTGTATGGACGACTTATATATATATATATACTATACATGTAGTATAGAACATATATAGCACTAGGTTGTTAGACAAGGACACACCACCACCCGGGTACCTTTCGATTGGGCCGTTTTCTTCTACAAAGCAATTACATACTTATTGTTAGAGCATACGGATCAAATTGAATTAGTCAAAACATCTGCAGTGCACCATCCATTTATATTACGTCTATGATTTTAGATGATGGTTCTCCTTACCCATAGAGACTATCCTATTTATCATATTTATTCCTTTTTTCAAGTTCAAGTTAGATTGGCTAAGCAAGTTTGTGCATATAGCCATTTTTTAAATGGTTTTTCCTCTTCGATGTTTTGCAACTGTGACAGTAACCCCGAAGGTTGTTTGTGGTCATTTACATAGGGACACCATTTTAAGTGCATTTACCTTGATGTTATTAGGATTAAAAAATATACTTTTATTTATTCTGATCAGCTTCAAGGTTAATTAAAGATCGTGCCAAACATGTTGACTGTTTATTGATAAAATAGCAAAGTGTATTTTCAACAGACTTTAAAAAACAAAGGAGGTTCTCAATTCGTCTGTATGGTTTTTTTTTTGTGTGTATGTTACGCTTATGTTGTATATATGTTATGATTACTCCGTCAATTCTGAACCGATTCGAATGATTCTTTTTGTTATCGGTAGGGCACGTTTCTGTCATCATTCAACTCATCATTGTAATTTTATTTTTTTGTTTTATCATTACTTCAATTTTAAAAGAATCTGAAAATGATGTCGTAGCATATGGACGTGATGTATACGGAACAAAATGTTACATGAAAAATTAACTTGACACTTGAAAGAAGATTCCCTCCCTATAACCAGTAGCAAAAAGCCCACCGATGTTAATTACAAACCAAGTTTTTTAGACAGGGTGCGGTCAAGTTGTAAGCGATTGCAAAATATATCTCTAAAGTCTGTGCAATAAGAGAACTGTCGTGGCGGTACGATGAACTAACATTCAAAGGTAAGAAAGAAAGGTACATACCTACCTAGTACCACATCCGTAATTTTACTTTACTCATCATAGTCAAATATTTATTTGCAAGAATACAGTTTAACATTTAGGTTCTTAAAAATATGGTTTGTGCTAGTATTCTGCCTGCAAGCAGACGCGCAAATATTTAAATTTATCTTTACATATACAATAGTTTCAATCATTAAATAAGTCATCGTGTAAAACAAGCTATTTAGTCACATTTTTATTTTTATTTTTACTAAGGTCAATTAATTCTTTGATGTCATAGAAGCTGTTTCTTTGAAGCCAGTCACATAATGTTTTATAAAATTTATTACCTTCTAACAGCTTAATGTTGTCAGGGATCAAATTATATACTTGTATACACATGTTGAATACATTTTTTTGATAAATATATTTGTGACAAGGTGGCTAATATAGTATATTATTGAACTTTTTTCTATTTTGTCTAGTAAATATATCATTTCGTTTCACAAAGTACTCTGGGTAAGTCTTTACAAAAAGGCACAAATATCTGATGTATACGCACGGCAGAGGAAGAATATTGCATTCTCATGTTTAAGTACCACCCGATAATGATAAGAGTAGGTACCTACGAAGTATCAAACATTTTTAGTCGTACTAGTAATGACAGCAGTATTGTCAATGCAACAAAAACAGTAAATTAAAACCACCAACGACCGCCGCGACTTCAATTTCTACGGCGGTTCTCTTTTTGCATGGCTTTCTACTGAATATGTCTAAAGCTTACGATAAAGTGCAATATGACATATTACTCTAAAAATTATACGGTATAGGAATACGCGGTATTGCTCATGAATGGTTGACATCGTACCTAGTAAACAGGCAGCAATACGTAGAAATAGAAAAGTTTGACCACGATAAAGGGATAATAAATACAGTGAGATCTGATGCCTTACAAATAAATAATTCTATTCCTCAAGGAAGTGTCCTCGGGTGTATCCTCGTTCTAATTTATATTAATGACCCTCTAAAAACAATCGACGAGTCTTGCATTCTTTTCGTAGACGACATCTCTATTTTGACATCGTGTAATAATAATTTAAATCTTGAAATGAGGCATAATTGGCGGGTGCCGTACCTCATCCCATAGACCAGAAAACAGTCATCAAGCAGCACACATTCATAACCATAATAAATTATAGTACCATCTTTTTATAGTTTTTCATGTCTCCATCCACAAATCATATTTTTATTTAATTTAATATTGTAAAGGGCCTCTTGACGTTGGCTTCGGCTCCGTCAATGCCTTCCAAAGGACCGGGCGATTTGCAGCCCGTGATGTGAATTGAATTTAAATATTAATAAAAATCTCACTGTACATCAGTCCATATTTAATAATATTATAAATTGGATGACTGAACACAACCTTGACATAAATTTCTCAAAAACTAAATTAATGCATTATCGACCGTTCCAAAAGAAACCCATTGACATAAATTTTCACTATAATAATATAAAATTGGAATCTGTTGACATATTTACATTACTCGGCTTAAATATTGACACCAACATAAATTGAAAATCACACATTTCAAAAATAAATTCAACTAGTTTTATATATGCACTAAGAGAGTTAAAACAAGCAACAGATCTTAAAACAAGCAACAGATAAACAAGCAACAGATAAACAAAACAAACAACAAACAAAAACAAGCAACAGATAAACAAGCAACAGATAAAACAAGCAACAGATAAAACAAGCAACAGTTAAAACAAGCAACAGATCTTAAAACAGCGTTGAGTGCATACTATGCATATGCATTCCTTGTGGCTTAACTACGGTATAATTATGTGGGGGAATAGTGAAGACGCGCAAGATCTTTTCATAAGCCAAAAAAAGTGTATTATAATCTTGGTAAACATTAAAGTGCCCGAAAGCTGCAAACCATCTAATATATAAAATTCTCGTGTCACAGTTTTCGTTGCCATACTCCTCCGAAACGGCTTGACCGATTTTGATGAAATTTTTTGTGCTTATCCGGTATCTATGAGAATCGGCCAACATCTATTTTTCATCCCCCTAAATGTTAGGGGTAGTCCACCCCTAAATTTTTATTTTTATTTTTTAGACAAAATTTTTAATTTCTATTTTTTTATGATACAACATACAAAAATACATACAATCCTCAATTTTCACCCTTCTACGATCAACCCTTATTTTTTAATAGCCATTTATTTATATGGCAAAACAACGTTTGCCGGGTCAGCTAGTATTTTATAAAACTAAGAATACTTACCCTCACGTCGATATACATATTGGAACTATGTAAATTCGTAACGAAAAACTCTCAGTTCTTTAAGAAAAAAATAGACGGCCCTCGAGGTGTAACGCGTCACAAACACAATTTAATTCTACCTAGTACGAAACTAAGGCTTTGTAGTTCAGGCCCAAAATATATGGCAGTAATAACCTACAACAAATTATCAGATGAGCTGAAAATAGAAGAAAGCGACATAGTATTCACTCGAAAACTTAAAGAATTTCTAATAAAAATGCATTTTATACGATGAACGATTTTTTTTATTACAAAGAAAAAATTTGTTAAACGTGTAGGGTTTATAAAGCCATATAATATGATATAATTGCTTGTTAATAATAATATCTGTTTTAGTACACGTAGATTGTTGTTAAATCGGTCTGTCCGCTCTGCACTACTTGCTTACACCCTACCAGGGTCATATGTTGTCATTCTTGGAATTCTTAGATCTTTAAGGAATAATAATTGTAAGTGTAACATATGATTGCAATAAACAATTGAGTATTGAGTATAGACTTTAGCCGGTAATGGCAGATTTGCTATACTTAAAAGTTTAACTTATTGCCACTTAGTTAGTTAGTTAGCCTATGTCTATTTATTCCACATTTCAAATGGAAAAAGATTTTGTTTAATAGCTGCAAAATCTATAATTGACAAGAAGATGTGCCAGTTTGCTGATAGCACAAACACTTTTTTATTTCATACTAGCTGCGCGCCGCAACTTTACTAGTGTTTAAACCTTCGATGTAAGCCTTTGTCTATCTATGGATGAAAACCGCATTGAAATCAGTTGCGTACTTTAAAAGATCTAAGCACACAGAGGGAGGGACAGACGACGATAAGCGACTTGGTTTTATACACAGAAGTCTTAATAATAAGGCACAAGACTTCTGTGATTTAATACTATGTAAAGATCATCTGATCTCACCTGACGGTAAGTGACGATGCGGTCGATAATGATATAGCTTGTTAAGCTTAGGTAATGGAGTCTAATTTCTAAAGTTATTTGCACAGTTCCAAAGTAAGTTCAAGAGTTATTTTCTCCACTCTCCTCTGACACTATAACCAAACCCTATCAAAACCTGCGCAGGCGTAACGTGGGTCGGTAGCTCGGACCGTGTCGGTGACGTCACCTAATCGCACAAAAACCGATGATCGAACGGTGCGTGGGCGCATCTCGTACAACTAAATGTATTTCTGTCCGAGATCCTACCAGGAGAGCAGCTATCGACAGATACTGTTATAAAGGCTCTTATCGTGATGTCATTATGACCAACGCGCTGGTAGATGACGGAGCGAGGAGGAGACGGAGGTTTACATTTAGCAATAAAAGTGTCCATTAGGAAGTCGGAAGCATTTTAATTGATTATCCTTTATTATAAAAGGAGAGCTTGTGAGGATGGAAGGTTGGATTATATACCTACCTACCTACATATACCTATATAGAACATATATATATAGTAGCTGATACCCGCGACTTCGTTCATGTACACTAAGAATTTAGTAGCACATGCTATAAAGTATTTCCATCCATCCCATTCCATCCATTCCATCCATTCCATCTATGGTGGTACTCCAGGCTGCTCTTTACGCCAGGGAACACCTAGCGGAGTACTCTCGTTTCGGAGAAAATCACGACCACAGTACGCGATACCCAAACCGACTACGAGCGGTTTCGCGCCGACTGGAAAAAATGTCTAGACAAGTCCATGTAATGGCTCCTACAGTCTACAATCGGTTGCCAAATGATATTTCTACCACCACCTCAATGAATTGTTTTAAAACTAAAGTTAAACAGTGGCTTGTTGAGGGGGCGATATACACATTCGATGATTTGTTCAAATAATGTTTAATTGATGTATTTGATTTATTTATTTTTTCATTGTATTCAGTATTTTTACAATACTGTATGTTTACATTTAAGACCTGTAACGAATGTTATCAAAATAAATGACTATGACTATGACTATGACTATTTCCTTGTTAAATTTCAGTAAGATCGGATCGTCCGTTTAGGCGTGATTAGGTAACAAACAGACAGAGTGACAGAGTTACAAACATTTTTATAATATTAGTCTGGAGTATGGATATTTTTTTATTTCTTTAACCTTAATCAAAACGGTACAAAAACCAATTACATTAATTAAGGAATATTACAACTAAATTATATTAGAACAATTTAAATCATAATAAAAACAAATCAGTCAAGAATGTCATAAATAGTTATCGATATCGGATATATATATTATACAGTAATAAAACTAAATAGAATGTTGTAATAATATAAATAAATAAGATATATTATTCGAGTGACACTTTTACACTTACTTACTTACGTACTTTTTCACTTGAGCCATGAAACAGTAGAATGTTGTGTTCATTCCCATACAGAAGACATCAACGGGTTCCAGTAAAATTTTATTTTATTGTCAATGTGTTTAATACAAATTTGTAGTGGTAGTACTTCTGTTAGTCCGCCTGGGGCGGTACAACCACTTTGTCAGTAATTCATCCGTGAAATAGGATGATTTTTTAGTTGGAATGGTAATGTGTCCAGTGAAATTACAGGACATGTGAGTGAGACTTTACGTCTCTATGTCTCAAGGTAACAGGCGCATGCAGTAACATGCAAATTTCTGTCCATCCAGAATACTTAATCGTACGCATTTGGCAAAGCGGTCGTGGTGTCGTTATGATTGGCTTCTATGCTCTTCTTCTTGGGTACCAAGGCCCACACAATATATTTCTATTAAAAGCGTTCTTGGAACATGGAATCCTGCGTGGCTGCTTTTATATTTTTTACTGCATTATATGCTAACGTTTGACCAATATCTCGCCTGGTGGTAAGGGATGATGTGGTCGAAGATGGTGAACAACTATAGGCCTAGAACACTCTGACTCTCAAGGGCTGTGTGCTGCCGGAACACCGTAAGGTTACGGCGGAAGATTTTCTCCTTGATGGTGGTAAGCTACTCTTTGGAAGCAAGTCAGGCGGTATAATATGCTCCTGCCACCTTTGTGAAATTGTGTGTTGGTGATCAACTACGGGACCGCTTCCCTTCCACTAGGACTTTGGACAACTAGACGCTCCACAAAATTTTCGTTATGTCTTCAAAACATGCTCATCCAATCCGGTTCCAATGATACCCAGGAAGCGCATCTTCGTTTTATAATGGCAATAAACATGAAACAATATTTAGCGAGGTAGTGTTAATTAAATTTCCTCATGAGTTACGAGCTTCGAGCATTTACCAATGGAGATGTTAACGTTGTAATCTGCAAACATTTTTTTCTGCCGATACTTACGGGGGACGAGGTAAACACGCATTGCACACACACAAATCACTCCCTTTAACGATCCCGCACACAAGCTTGAAACACGCACACAGTATTAAAAATAGAGCGTAGTTACGCACGCTCATATGGCCAATAATGGCTATATGGCCAACAGAGGGGTACGCCTTGCATTGACATCTCCATTGGTAAATGCTTGAAGGTTACGAGATGACAGGCCTCGCAGAAAGGTGACGGGTGTGGCTAGTCGCAGATGTCGATTGGACTAGACACTTCTAGGATCTTGCACAGCAGATTTTTGACAAATTCAATTTAATCCGTATGCTGTGAACAAAAGTTTATAATTGCTATGTATATCAAAACGGCCTAAACGAAAGGAACCTAGATGAAAGTGTGTCCTTGTCTAACAACCTGCCAGTGCTATTATGGCCTAAACCATATGTGTAGTATTGTATTGTTTATCTAATACTACTGTCTACGATATTAATATATATGTGATCCCTACAAAAGAAAAGGACAAACTACGTTCAAGTTCAAGTATCAGTCTCTTTCGGGCCGCTTTTGTGTTTATTGTACAATCGAGTTTAGTGTAGTGAAATGTCGTTGCTCATTAGTCTACCCATAAATAACAGATAGGTATAAGCATGGATGTATAAGTTTGTGAGGTTTTGTAAAACTTACTACTTAATTTAAACAGTTATCGGGATGATCAGTGTTCACAAAAACACCTTTAATCAAAGGTGACAGACAGAAAAACCCATCGAATAGAGTTGCCAAAACTTTGGAATTGTTTCGAAGTAAATTAGGTACTCGTACACTATTTTTTAACTGTCGTAGATTCAGAAATCCCAGTGAACAGGAATCAGAGGTTTATTTTAATTCAACTTAAAAATGCATCACTAGTTTTCCTTGCATTATCAACATTTCCTTTTAAACTTGGCACTCAGTATTTCCCTGCTCGATTCACAGTACTATGCATGATCGCAATGTCATACTATTTACATTGGGACACGAATCTGAATGACTAACTACGTTCATGGGTGTTTAGCGAGCCAAGCTATGGGCTGCATACATGCGATTGTTTTTAATTATAGTCGTAGGTATTTTTAACACCCAAAAAAAAAGCTGGGGTGTTATGTTTGATGTCTGTGGTAGCGTAGAGCCCAAACGGATAAACCGATTTTCATTTAGTTGTTAGAAGTTAAAACTTCTTTAGCGGCGTTGTGCACTTTTCTTGGGATAGGTAAAAAATGTTAAACTAGCGTCAGGGTCATGTGTCCTGATCGTAAGACAAAAATTCGTAAGACGGAGCCCAGGGCGCGAGGTCTCATTCCAAAATATTCAAAATTGACGTATTCAAGTGTTCACTTCTGTTCTTGTTTCATGAAAATCCGTTCAGCTGCTTTAAGACTTTGAGGTTTTTTAACCGACTTCAAAAAAAAGAGGAGGTTTCTCAATTCGACCGTAATATTTATTTTTTATTTTTTTTATGTTTGTTCGCGGATAACTTCGTCGTTTATGAACCGATTTTGATTTTTTTTTGTTGGAAAGGTACCATGGTAATTTCATAGAGGTCTGATAAATATCTCCAGAGATATGGAGATAAACACCTCAAAATTGGTACTAAAAACTAATAGCGCGGCATTTAAAGTCGGTTGTTTTAGTTTTTTAAAGGATCTTATTTCCTTATCAAGTTTCATAGGTGTGATCAATTCGAAATTCATAATCCTCTTACATCAATGATATTGTAAAAACTTGGCAGAATTAACCTGATGCACGGGAAAATCTTCTCAATCAGCAGAATACTTAATATATAATCAATATAATATGTGTAATATATAATATGTAATCAAAAAAGAGTGTGTGTACTTATGTACACGCGTTAGAAGTTATACTTCTGTGGCGTATGGAAAAAAAATAACTTAAATGTAGTAGTGATTAACGATATATATTAAAATTAATCAAAAAGATTTTATTTAAATAAAAAAGGTTTTATTAACGTAAAAATATGACGTTAAATATGACATATACAACTTGAACATAGTCATGCCACCTAGAACTAACTTCACGGTGTAGAATTTAGGTGTCGGTGTGCGCGCGCATCGTACCACCTAGAACTAACTTCACGATGTTAAATTTAGGTGTCGGTGTGCGCGCGCACCGTAAAAAATCATTCTCATCATTTTTCTCTATCGCGCCAAAAGAAGTATAACTTCAATAAAGACACTTTCTTATATTCAAGAGTTTATTACTACATGTTTTGAAGAATGAACACGTCAAACTCGTTACATATTTTTCCACACATTATTTATCTCATGTCAAACAACAAGAATGAACACATCAGAGTGGTAATAACAGGGCATTTACAGAGCCAGCGCGTGTCAGTCATACATTCGCCTCGGTCGGGTGTAGAGGGGTTGCTCTATTTTTTATGGGAGGGCAGGGAGGTACTGCAGGAGTTATAGGTTTTATATAATATGTACAGGTGGTAAGAGCACATATATTATACTAGCAGCCCGCCCCGGCTTCGCACGGGTAGAACATATATGCCTACAAAATTTGCATAAGTTTGTTGCATCGAATATAAAATATGAACATATTTAACAATCATCGTCATATTTCATCCAATTTACACAAAACCTTAACGAATTATGGACCTAAACTTTCCTCATAAACACTCTGGCTATTGGTGAAAACCGCATGATAATCCGTTCAGTAGCTATTGAGATTATTGCGAACAGACAGACAGACGCAGTGATGAACTTTGTTATATAATACTTACGTAGTGATATTGGACGGCCCTTTGGCGTAAAGGATAAGTTACCCTGATTCTGACCCGACGGTCGTTGGTTCTAATCCTAGCTATATACCTACCAATGAAAGTTTTATGTGCATTCATGAATCATGAGTTTTCGTACAGTGGTTGTGGGATCATTAAATCTACCAAAAAGTAGCTTACCATCAAGGAGGACATCTGCCGCCGTAACCTTACACCGTTCCCCGACGCAAAATGTAGGGGTAATATACGTTTAACGTGTGTATCTGTGTGTCTGTCTGTAGCATCTTAGCACCTAACCAGATGAACCGATTTTGTTTTTATTATTGATAGTTTTTTTTTGTTTGATAGATGTCTTCATCGAGAGTTTTCTTAGCTTTGATTCATGAAAATTTGTTCAATCGTTATAAAACTATGAGCTTTTTTCTAGTTAATTTCGCTATGAAATCAACTTTCATAGATCTGATCAATTCGAAAATCTTCTTCTTCAACGATATTGTAAGAACATGGAAGCATTGACCTGATGCTGGGACATCTCCTGGACTCTACAGAATACTCAAATCCTCACCAACTTACAGCTCAGATTTTAAATGTCGTGTTTAGAGTCATTGGAATGATTTTAATGAAAAGATTATATATAGATCAGTCGGGGTGGCTTAAATTACTATATTATTATATATATAGATGAATATTATTTTATACAATAGATCATATTATTATACTATATTGACTTCAAATTGATTGTGATCGGTGAGGATCTACAGCATAGCTTAGCTTATAATAATATTTTATTAGTAACTATGAACCTGTGGTTTCACTGCAAATATTTTATTAATTTTGCGATGCGTGTTTCTGAAATTCGTGATATCTTCTAGAGTTTTCATTTGAATTATATACTGTAAAGGACAATTTTAATCTATATTATGTGGCCAAGCTAATTAACGTAATTATTTGGATAAGGATTAATACTATATACTTGAAAATAGCCTTGGAAGTTATGTCATATTTTTTAACAAAAAATTTAAGATTAAAATGGTAACTGTGAGTCAACCTTAAGAGATAGACATATACTGTTGCGGACTTTTTTGTAGGTCTTATTAAGTTGTACAACTCTTGCGTAGAAAATATTCTTCTATCTATTTTCAATTGAGCAGCGTTCGAAAGAGATGTGTTTTTTCGACCGTTTTTTTGTCGACTTAGGTTGCAAATTAGGTCTCCACGGATGTACCTTTGATTTAAACGGGATAATATATAGCTTATTTTTATTTCGAAAGTCCATTCTATATATTAGTGAAAGAATTTTTTAAATCGGTCCAGTAGTTTTTGAGCCAAATCATTACAAACATACAAAAATACAAAAATACAAATGTTCTCTCTTTATAATATTAGTATAGATAAATCTGCCACAGAACGTGCTACAAAAAAAGTAGCTTATCATCAAGGAGAAAATCTGCCGCCATATCCTTGCTATGAAGTAGCGTGTTTACCATCTTCTACCCCGACTTATTTATTCAAGTCAATGTTTTACAACCTTTTTTAACTGACTTCAAAAAAGGAGGAGGTTTTATGTTCGACTGTATGTATTTTAGGGTTCCGTACCCAAAGGGTAAAACGGGACCGTATTACTAAGACTCCGCTGTCCGTCTGTCTGTCTATCTGTCTGTCTGTCTGTCTGTCTGTCTGTCTGTCTGTCTGTCCGTCTGTCACCATAGCTCATTAACCGTGATAGTTAGACAGTTGAAAATTTTACAGATGGTGTATTTCTGTTGCCGCTAGAACAACAAATACTAAAAACAAAATAAAGTTAATAATTAAAGGGGATCCCCATACAAAGAACGTGTTTTTAAACGCCATCTATCTAATTAGTTTTGGCAAAATGACATAGATGGCGCTAGTAAACGAGCCCGTCTTTCTAGATCGCGACCAAACCAAATATTCTTGGTAATATCAATTAATCAAATATATGAGGTTGAAACTCTGTTATGTTTCGTATTGTCCGGAACCCTCCCTAAGTGTGCGATAAGAGACGCGATGCTGACTCGCACTTGGCCAGTTTTATTTTTAATGTATGTTTATCGATTACTCAAAGACGCCTGAACCGATTTGGAAAAATATTATTTTTTTGTTTGAAAGGGTATTTACTGGACAGGTGGACCATTTAAATTTCATCGATATATGTTAAGTATCTCCTGAGATATGAAGATAAACACCTCAAACTTAGTACTGAAAATGACTAGCGCGACGTTTTAAGTCAGTTCTTTTAGTTTTTTAAACGATCTTAAATTATTGTTTGCTTGTTTTGTATATTATGTTAATTCAATTTTGCAAAAACGGCAGAATGGACACAATTTGGCACACAAATAGTTTAAGTATAACCAGAATTGACACATAGGATACTTTTGACCAAATTCAAGAAGGAGTATGTATGTTTTTTACAAGGCGGGGGAAGCCGAAGGATTGTAATTTTATAAAATAAAAATTTGATAATATAAGAATAAAACATCAAAATATATATTAATGTACTCATACAATGATCCTACTATCAAATGGTAGGTAGACAAAGCCTCGAACCGCACTTAGTTTCTATATACCAAGAGTTCATAACTTTCAAAAGTCACCAAGATCACAACATCTTAATTGTATTAGCCAACAGAACATAAGATAATGCAGTGCAAACAGTAGGTAATGTCGTAAGATGACCTTCGATTCTGTCCACTTGTCTACTGTGTTTAGAACAAGTGTCAGGTGTCCTTAGTTGGTGTTACAGTCATGGGCGTATAAGACATTGCAGACTTTTCTTAAAGTCCTTACATGTTAAGCTTGCTTGCCTATGCATGCCTGTTATGGTTGCCTAGTACATGGGATTAAATGCTACCTAGGTTATTAAGATTTTTTCCTTAATTAAGGATTCTTAAGTTATATATTAAGTTAGATTAGTTCTTAGATTCTAAGGCGATTCTTAAGTTTAGTGCAAACTTTGTTACGAGCAAAATGCTCGTTTGCACACAAAACTTAAGAATCGCCTTAGCTTGACAAAATATCACAAAATAAACAAATCCGGCTGCCAAAATCTCAAAATATAGATAATTATCTGCAAGATTTTGAGATTCTGATTCCCGATGTTGCTTTGATTGAGATATTTTGAAATCTTACGCGATTCCTATTTTTAGTGCAAACGGGCAAACGCAAATACATTTTTAAATTGACTAGGTGGTGTTGATTGCTGATGTCAAGCGTGACCTTTAATTGGAGTCATGAGCGTATGAGACATTGTAAACTTATGTTACTTAAAGGCTTTTATATGTTATACTTGCCTAGTACATGGGATTAAGTCGCCCACGAAAGAATCATTGTTACGTACTCGTATCCGTAGGCTGTAATTTACTAATTTACTCTACGCATGATCTTTAGCTATGCTAAATAGGTGACCGTGGTAGGCTTTGATTGTTTCTCGAACCACCCACCGAACAAAGACTTCGCCGTCTTCCGAAAAGCATCTAGTTCCAGCATGATATTAGGTGCCAGCCTATTTGGAAGTCGGGCTGGGATAGTTGCGACAAAATCATATAAATTAGTCATAACTACATCGTGAACATCGCGATCTCACCGCGTGACCTCACTCCCGAGGAAGAGCGACGGACTCGCTCGAAACATAGGTCGAGAAAATTCGACTAAAGGTACGTGAATTACAGCCGGTATATACGAGTAACAATAATAATATTCATAACTAATTTTGTTTAAGCACCAACTGCCGAAATAAAATAAATAGAAAATTAATTCAGATAGTTTAAAAACGAAACGTGGAGATGTATCCTACCTATGAAAAAAAACTAACGATTCTAATCGGTTCTCAATTTGCGAAATAATCGGCCAGAACCTCCTTCTTGTTAGAATTCGGTTGAAAATGTGAAAAGGGGGAACGAGAACCCATCTTTCTTTCTTTGTGGTCTAAAACTGCAGCGCAGTTACACAATAAAAGTACTGACCAGGTTGCTAAAGGTAGTACTAACTAAATAACCTAAATTGTAATGTTTGTAGTGAAGTGATGTCAAGTGTAACATGGCAAATGACAGCGAGTGTCAAGTGCCACCTGTCTGGATTAGACACAAGGTCAATAAGCGTAAGAGCAGACGTTACTTCACCGTATGCTAATGTCTTCTGATAATGTGAATTGATAAATTATTGATATTATTGAGGTACTTTTTTATATATTACAGGCTGGCGTTTGACTAATATCTCACCTGGTGGTAAGCGATGATGTGGTCGAAGATGGTGAACATGCCAAGCCTAGAATACTCTGACTCTCAAGGTGCTGTGTGCTGCCGGAACACCGTAAGGTTATGGTGGCAGATTTATTCCGTGATGGTGGTAAGCTACTTTTTGGTAGCAAGTCAGGCGGAACATGGATATAATATGCTCCTACCAACTGTGGTTATGATTCTTATGTAATAGCTAACTCAATAATACTTATAACTTATATGATAGCTATAGTATTTTTTTCTTTTTATGGTATAAGGTAACAGGGCAAGCACGGCGCTCGCCTGATGGTAAGCGATGACGTCTACCTATTACAGTTACAGCGTCATGCAAAATTCTGAACTGCCACAATTTTGCATGTCACTGCACTGCGCCTGTTACCTTCAGACATAAAGCTATTGAGTCTCACATGCCCTGTAATTTCACTATACACCTTGCCATTTCAACCGAAAAACATTCCTATTTCACGGCTGAAAATGAATTGGCAAAATGGTGGTTCCGCCCCAGGCGGACTAGCAGAAGTCCTACCACAACAAAAAGTATTAACAACATTAGATAAATACCCAGATAAGTGGTATAATAACCTGTAACAATATCAGATAGCTATTTATAGAGTGCGCCGTTCACCCTGCATTTCGGCCCTGACTTTTAGTGTAAAACGGTCGATCGTTAGCTTAGCCCACTGGATGCTTACACGGATCAGACTGGACTGTAACAATCTCTGCGAACTAATCCGAACAATGGTTACAATGAAGGCATGAAGTGAAAGCAAAGAATGGTATTTTTAACCCACTTCACAAAAAATGAGATTCACAATTCGACTGTTTTTTTTTAATGTTTGTTACTTCAGAATTTCGGCAAATCTTAACCGATTTAAAATTATTTTTTTTTGTTTGAGAGGTTAAGTCTCCCGTTTGGTCCCATTTTATAATAATCTCCGGAGATATGGAGATAAACAATATAAACAAATTTCTATACCTTGATGACATGATTATGGCAACTCGCTATTTTGACTATAGCGTCATGTGAAGTCGGTTTTTTTCCTTTTGTACGATCATACATTATTTTAATTCACATACAAAAAACGAGGAAGTTCTCAATTCGTCCGTGTTACGGTCATCGCTCCAACGAGCGTATACTCTCGTATAGTAAAATAAAATGTCATTATTTTTTATTACATCCATATTTCTTTGTTTATAAAAGCACTCTAGTCACTGCCCACATTCAAAAGTAAATTATCAAAAGTAAAATCTATCCTAGGCGAATACCTATTCGAAAGAAAAAATGTTGGCCAAATTTATCTGACCTGTAATAGTGTAAAGGTACGAGCACACCGCTGCGATCTGCGGGCGCTAGCGCGATCAGTTGGTGCTGTTGTATCAAACCAAACGCAAGCTACGGCGATCAGGCAGCGATTAATAATTAATATAGTTTAAAAACTAAAACAACCGACTTACATGCCCCGCGAGTCAATTTCAGTAGCAAGTTTGAGACGTTTATCATCATATCTCTGGAGACACTTATCAGATCTTGATGAAATTACAATGAGACCATCTCGAAAACGTATCCTACCGATTAAAAAAAGAATCATTAGAATCGGTTTGCAATTGACGGAGTAATCGCGTAACATACATACAAAAAAAAACGTACAGACGAATTGAGAACCTCCTTTTCTTTTTGTAAGTCGCGACCGCAGATCGCAGCGGTGTCCATGTGGCCGTATCTTATAGTACCTTAGGGTCAGTTTCTACGGTACCTATCGGAATAATAATACCAAGATACATGAACAGAAAAACCAAGCTTCTTTCGAATGTATGATATCCGTATTGTGCAAATTCAAATAATAATAAGATTACCACGTTACAATTTTTCGTATATATAAAGAGCTGTCGTTATTTTTTATTTCTTATCAGCTCTTTAACATTTATGTCCCCCGCATAGCACACGGTGGTATCACGTAACTACCGACCTTGTCCGATATAGCACATTGTTCACTCGAGTACCTGTAATGACATATTGGAACCAATTGTTTGACACTTTACACTCTGCGACACGACACTTGTGCTTTTACATTAAGATTGTAAGGCTGTGTTCTCTAGAAATGCAATCGGCCGCTTACAGCGTCACGACGCGCTCTATTGAAATGTATTTACGTTGACATAGTCAGATATTAAAGCTCAATAAATTCCGTATTACCATTTAAATGTCTATATGTTTCAATCGCGAAAGTTTAAAATTTAGTATAATAACAATTTTAATTTATTCTAAAACAATCAATATAATTGTATGGGAACACAAGATCACACAGTGAACACAAACATTTAAATATATAAGCTGATAAAAACATAAAAAAAGAAAATAAACAGTTGACGATGTTTTACTTCAATAGGTACCTATTAAAGGCTATACAATTATATAAGTTATTTTTCAAAAAAAATGAAACCGACTTCATAACCACAAAAAGGCACTCAAAAGCGAAAAATAATTTACTTAAAATTATTATAAGCGTTACCCACTTCTCTATTTGAAGTCGGTGCCAGCCAAGTCTAGGTAGTAGATGGATAATACCTACATGTATCTACCTACTTACTAACCTACATGTACCTACTTACTACTACTACATACATAGTATCTATCTAATATCCAATAGACTTGGCTGGCACCGACTTCAAATAGAGAAGTGGGTAACGCTTATAATAATTTAAAGTAAATTATTTTTCGCTTTTGAGTGCCTTTTTGTGGTTATGAAGTCGGTTTCATTTTTTTTGAAAAATAACTTATTTTACCCTTTTTAGTGCAAAAAAAGTTTTAATGAAATTACATGTATCTATTAAATTTCGTGTCTGGGCCGTTATACACTGACGGATATATACATTTTGAAAATTTCCAGTATGTACCTATAACGGTTGAGAAGATACAGATCTGTAAAGTGCGCACATATAGACACACGGACGGACGGTCGGACGGACGGACGGACGAACAGACAACAAAGTCTCAGAAAGTGTTCATTTGGTAGCCTTTGGGTTCGGAACCCTAAAAAAATTGACTTTAAATGCCGCGCTAAAGTGAAAATATTCATTAGTAATAATGATGTCATCAAGGTATCAAAGGACAATGTCCAAAATGGCCCTGTACAATTAAAGCATCTGACACACACGATAATTAATTGTCTATTTTATTACAATAATTCCAAATACTTTTATAACACGGACTAGTTGTATTCCAAAATGAATATTAAAAAGTATTATTTGCGATTATTAACATTAATTGCCGCCATATGGCCAACAGAGTACTGAATCACTCTACTACGTTATAAGAGGCACTTCCCTATATTGTGGATACCCGAATTATGAAAGCACTGTGTAGCCAACCTAACAACGGAAAGTATTATTTATGTAGTAACTATTATATCATATGTGGTTTTATGCTTATAATTTTTTTTTGCTGTGTTGATTGGTACAAAGTACGTTCATAATTCTGAGTTATTTAATTATGTATGCAGTGTCGCGGAACTGAAATGGCCGCCATCTTCGCCAAATGTCATGTCATGTCAAAAAATATTAGGTAGGTTTAAAAAAGTTTGCACCCTAACAAGACTTTGCCCGGTAGAACATTCCTGTGAAGACAAATTATTTATATTTATATATAATTATTAATATATAATTATTTATTGAGGGCCCGGTGGCGTAATTGGGAGAACGGTCGGCTTTGATGCCGTGGTACCGAGTTCAAACCGCCGTGCACCAATAATTTTTTTTATCGAAAAATATATGTGCGCTTCTCACAGTGGCCCTCCGGTGAAGGAAAACATCGTTAAGAAACCAATAACCCCCGCATGGTGGTAGAACATATCTAGTGTCCGCCTGGCCAGCTACCACCCTCAAGTCAGAAAATCTGTCGCCAAACATCTTATGTGTTCCGGCAGCTATCCTTGAGAGCCAGTTCCCATTCTAGTCCACTTCTCTATCTTCGACCGCATCATCACTTAGCAACAGGTAAGATAGTGGTCAAACGCTTGCCTATAAGATATAAAAAAAAATTATCCCCACCTTTATTTCTATCTCGCTCACAGTTACCGTAAGAATATCTTATATGCAATAGCAACCTCCATTGTGTATAATCTTCTTGGGACTCTTCTACTAAAACTAGTACATTCTCCTATGTTTGAGGTATCTATCTCCATATCTCTGGTGATACTAATCAGATCTCGATAAAATTAAAATGGGACCACCTCGGAAACGTATCCTACCTATTACAAAAAGAATCATTTGAATCCGTTCACAATTGATGGAGAAATCGCGTAACATACACACAAAAAAAAACAAAAAAAAAACATACAGACGAATTGAGAACCTCCTCCTTTTTTGTGAAGTCGGTTAAAAATATATATAACGTAAAATTAAGAAAAATGTTGTATAAGTTAATGATCGTTAAAGTTTTTAAATAAAGAAGTTTTAGAAAGAATGCACTTTTAAGAAGAAGGTTTAAATGAATTATATACGGACAGACAGTCAGATGGACGGATGTGAAATGTATGTTTAAGCGCTTTTCACAGTGGCCATCCGGTGAAACAAAAACATCGTTAAGAAACCAACAAACCCTGCATGGTGGTAGGACACAATCTAGTGTCCGCCTGGGCAGCTACCACCCTCAAGTCAGAAAATCTGTCGCCAAAAACAACGAATGTGTTCCGACAGCTATCCTTGAGAGCCAGTTCCCATTCTAGGCCTAGCCTGCTTACCATCTTCGACCGCATCATCACTTACCAACAGGTGAGATAGTGGTCAAACGCTAGCCTATAAGATATTTAAAAAAAATGTGACGGTGAGGATTCCTTGTAGTAACGCGTACCTACGCGTAAGTACAAGGAATCCTATTGAATCACCTCAATACCTATTGAAGGTCGAGTATGAATGACCACAGAACAGATAATAATATGGTATGACGGCACTGAGATTCTGGCGACAATTTAAAGAATTTAAAATTTGAAATTATTAATACATAATAACTTAATAGTTTTAATATTTCATTAGCATGTTTATAAACTCTGAACGAAGCATATACAAATATAAACATCTGACGAAATATTCAACGCAAAAACTGTTCATCTAATAAAGTGCATGCATGTAAAATTAAGGCAATTCTACACGGTTTACTGAGGACATCGTATCGCACAATGTAAAGGACGAAACACACTAGTTCTTCAGTTGTCTCACATGCATTGTCACGATGCTTTTGTTCAATGAATAAAAGACGAACTCTTAATGACTTTTGAAATCTATTCCAATGTAATACAGACTAATTTTAAGAATGTTGTGTGGAGGATGATATTAGTGTATAGTTTTGTCTTATGTGTTCACGGTGATTTGCATGGTCACATTGGTCGCACAAATCGTACCACTCCAAATATGTTAAGCCTTGAATTTGTTTAGATTGTTTGCTATTAACTTGGTCAAAACTCTATTGTGGTTCTTACAGGTCATTTATATGAAAATGACATAGTCAATCAGCGATTTAAATACCTTTCCGAACCTTTTTACCCACGACAGAACGGAGACGGTATATGCGTTTGGGGTGAGAGGAGTTTTGTGTGTGCAAATCCATATTGCCATTTTTCGCCAAAACTACTAGTCCGATTTTGATGCAGTTTTCAGTTATGGGTTCGGGTTTGATTGGTACATGATTTAAGATAGGTGTTACGGTGTTAACTCACCAGGGGGCGCTGCAGCAAACATTGTTTGTGCAAATCCATGTTGCCATTTTTTTCCATAACTACTAGTTCGATTTTGTCTTTAAACGGTTCGTTATTAATCAGTGGTGGTTCTTAGATAGATATTATGACGTTAACTTTCTAAAGGACGCTGTCGTGGGCGGTTATTCAAAATTTTAATTTTGTTACTTGTTACTCTATTCTAATAAAGCAATATTGCAAATTCATTAGAGACATTCCGTCGTGATGGGTGATATCGAGGTCCAAAGCAGTTTGGTCACCCAGGGCGGGCATACTTTACTCGGCTAGTATAAACAAAGGAACGTGGGCAAAATATAATTAAAATAACCAATAAATTCTTATAGCGGTCTTATACAAGCTCATCAACAAAACCAGCGTAGCTTTGTTGATGTAATCCAGTATTCAGTAAGCTTTGTCAGCTCCCGAATTCACCATCGTTTCTGCGAAGCTCTCATTGAAAGTCAACGCACGTACGTTACAAATACCTACCGGGTACAATGTTTCGAGTGTGAGGATAATTTTAATTTTGTGATCGGTGAGGTGAGCTCTTGAACTTTGAATAGGGAATCCCTGTCTCTAGCTCCTCTTAGTGTATGATATCCTGGTACCTGTGGAAGTAATGGATCGCGTGTGTGAGACACGTTCTAATTATAGTGAAGTGCTCACAACAACCCTTTTTTAGAAATAGCCATTGGAGAAAAGCATTATTTATTTCAGTGGAATTTCTTTAGAAAATCTAGTGCTCTAGGCAGGCATACGCTTGACAAATTAAAATCGTTGTTAATATGAGCATGTAGCATTAATTCTAAATTGTAAAAAAATAATTAAGATATTTAATCGAGGATCTAAATAAAAACTAAAAAAAAAACGGCTTCCATGCCGCGCGAGTCAGTTGCAGAAGCAAGTTTGAGACGTTTATCGTCATATCTCTGGAGATACTTGTCAGATCTCGAAGAAATTATAATGGAATAACCTCGGAAATGTACTACCCTACCAATTGAAAAAATAATAATTCGAATCGGTTCACAATTGATGGAGTAGTCGGGTAACATACATAAAAAAAAACAACACACAGACGAATTGAAAACCTCCTCCTTTTTGGAAGTTGGTTGAAAGAGCAATTCATTCTGAAAAAAGTCGGCTTGAACCCTAAAAGAAAGCTAATATAAATTGCTATAATCATAATAATAGCAACTTCTATCGTAACGCCTCAATTGCTCGAACATCAAGCATTAGTCTCAATATTGAATAATATTGTTTAAAAACTAAAAAACAACCGTCTTCAATACCGCGCTATTCATTTTCAGTACCAATTTTGAGATGTTTATCTCAATATCTCTGGAGATACTTATCATACCTCAATAAAATTACCATGGTACCACACTTGGGATATCTCCTTTCGAACAAAAAAAGAATAATCGAAATCGGTTCATAAACGACGAAGTTATCCGCGAACAAACATAAAAAAAAATATATATATATATATACGGTCGAATTGAGAAACCTCCTCCTTTTTTTGAAGTCGGTTAACAAAAATAGATGCAGTCAATACCAATCCAAATATTTTGAGAGCAATATCGTAATTTAAACATTTAGGTTTGTTTTCGTCAGCAAATGTCAGATTGCGCATACGCTACAGTTTTCGCAACTTCACTAAGTGACCAGTAAGCTCCACAAATTACAAGATCTCTACGTTTGTCGAGCATACATTGCGAGGGCGACAGTGACGTAACCACTTTAGGGTTAACAAATCACACCTATATTAATTCTAAATTTCGTGATAGTTAGGTAGGTCCTTTTACCCTACTCCTAAACGCTGAAATAACTGGCGGGAAGCTCACCTGAATTCTATAGACATTTCCTTCTCTACCTCCTGTTAAGGTATGTTTCCCTTGTACTGGGAGTAATAAGTAGCATCTAAATAACAAGCGAACAAGACAGAACGTGTTTACAATTTCTAATCTTATGACGGTGTAAATAAAGATCAAAGGTGCTTGGGTAGGCGGGGACACCGGTGGGCCAGTGAAGCTCAACGGAATATCAAGTAATTTTGTATTGGACTACGGAGAGTAGTAGTGTTCTGTGGACTACGGTATTGGACTACCGGTGTTCCAGCGACACCTGAGGGGTATTCGTGTAAGAAGGTAATACTTTTTTTTATTTTTTTTTTATTATGGCTCCACACGATTGGTGGATTTAGCCAGTGTCAAGTATTAAAATTCTTCAAGTTTTTATGAATTTAAGTCGTAGAGATGGGTCAAAGTCACATTTCATGTCTGGGTGAGCTAGTAATGCGATACTTTATACAATTTAATCCACTTATTCCTGCACATTCCTGTGGCAGATATATTTATGTATTTGTTTAATAACTAAAAATTGAATCATCTTTGGAAATTAAATATTGTATCTTAGCTTTTTAGAAAAACAGAAGAAATGTAAAATATTCTGCAGGTTCCGAGGAGAAATAATACAAATGTCATTTAATGATCAGTTAAAGCGCATAACAATTTCTAAAATGTTTCTTGGCAAACACATGGGCAACTGGGGTGGAAGTCTCTACATTGATGTTGATGCGTCCTGTCATCGCAAACGTTTAGTAGAGGGAGATGCAGCTAGACATTTGTATACATGCATCTCTGTTCATATCGACGATCATCGGTGGAAATTCATCGTTATTCGTCGCATATTCATGTAGAGACTACCGGACCTATAGGTACAGATAATAAAACACGTAAAGTAAGAAGAGTTTCTAGTTTGTATAGTTCTGTGGGCAACCCTAATAGATCTGTGCGAGTGATTGGCCGCCTCTACGTTGTAGCAATAGCCCACGCTCTAAGTTTTTGCCAAACGACAATAATAAATACAAAAACTTGTGTAGGAAGGAAATATTATAATGAACTGACATTGAAATTGATTTGACATTGAATTCAATATTATGTAACGAAATGGTGATGTGGACTTTGGTGTTTAGGCTTTTATTTCGAGTATTATATTGAATATGTTAAAATAGATAATACAGCTTGTTGAGCACCTTCAATAATAAGTGTTTTCAACCGACATTCTAAAAGGAAGAGGTTCTCAATTCGTCTATATGATTTTTTATTAATTATTTTTTGTATGTATTTTTACGCGATTACTCCGTCAATTGTGAACCGATTCGAATTATTATTTTTTAGATTTATTGGGTACTTTTGCAAAGTGGTCCCATTGTAATTTCATCGAGATCTGATAAGTATCTCCAGAGATACAACGATAAACGTCTCAAACTTGCTACTGAAACTGACTGGCGTGGCATTGAAGTCGATTGTTTTAGTTGTCTGGCAGATATCGCTTTTAGCGATAAGGCCGTTATTTGCAATTCGTAAATATGTGTCTGTCACTGTATATTATATTATTAATTGTTCATATGGTGTGCAAATAAAGAGTTACTCGTAGATATTGTGTTGTATTGTAAAATTATAATGTAAATTTTACAAGGTTATATTAAATGCAAATAGCAGGATAAGCATGACGCTTGCCTGATGGTAAGCGATTGCATCTGCCTTTAACAGAAACTGTGGTACGCAAAACAGACAGATTTTGAGCGTCATTGCACTGCACCCGTTTAATTGCGACGATTTCGACGTGGAGTCTTAGAAGACCAGTAATTTCACTGGACGCTTTGCTCTTCAAACCTAAAAAACATTTCTATCTCACGGTGTATCAATATAATCACAGATTATATAATAGTTACTATGATATAATGTATTAAGTATTGGTTGTATGTATTGGGATGCAAGGGAGCACAAATACCACCTCAGTGCTCCTAGCCAACCTCACCTGCCCGTGGTGCATCCTGCTGACCGACAAACGAGGCTCTGGCGACAGACAAATGGCGGTATAACCATTTCTAAATTATGGCGTAGCTAAATACTACAGGGGAGCGAGCAGCAGCGTCACCGGAGAAGCTACGTCCTGCGATCGCCAACCCGCCTGCCCAGCGTGGCTATTAGGGCATATTCCTCCCAAGATGCAAAGTCACACACAAAGCCAAGGCCAAGACAGTGACTGGAAAAGAAGAGCCGAAGATCGGGCTCAGTGGCGTATCTTGGAAGAGGCTTGCGTCCAGCAGTGGACTATCACAAGCTGAGTATGGATGAAGTTTTGCTTAGAGATTTCTTTTCAGACAGCCTTTGTAGTTCACCTTTAATAGGTGGCGTACTGTACAGTAAAGGGAAATAGCATGTCTGAACCATTGGTATCTATAGTCGCCTTAACATTAGGCTAAACAGGGTACAAAGGAAATTGATAAACACACAGAAGAAGAACATAACTTTTTATTGGATAGTCGGATAATAACACGTGTCATATTGCCATAGGTTCATATTCTTAACACCTTTCTGTACAATATTTATGAAACGTAGCGTTAAAACGTGGATTTACATTCATTGTTTATCTACACACATTACTTTTATCAACAAACATATTCACACAACTCTTATTTTCCTTAATGCAATTGTAACAAAGCTTAAAATGCTTTGTTTTCATGAAATTATGCATGTGTTTAAAATCCATAACTTTATGTTATTGACAAGTTTAACTGAACATGTGTCATAGATCTTCTTGTCTTAGTAATAAGCGTGAAATTTCTCTGTTATTTGTATATAATATAGTTGTGGTATATATAAATAATTGCACTGTGGGCGAGGTAAGGTGACACGTGACGCCATCGAGGCAACCTGCGCCCGCGCAAGCCTTACCAGCCACAGACTAAAAACAAGTTAGTAATTGCAATGGCTGATAGTAAGATACTATTTTCCTTATAATGCAGTTCTGTGTCTTTCGATAAGTTCCATGAATTATTGGCTTTTCAGATTATTTACCAAGTTTGCACTTAAATATTTATTTATTTATTTATACCTTTAATTGCAAATACAGGTCAAAATATGGTCTTAATAAACATTCTACAACGTGCAGCTGTATTCCACCACATGACATGCAATATTATATAAGAATACGTGAAATCAATAAGAAATAGGTCGTTAATCTTTATACAATTAAACTATTAAATTTACTAAATAATTAAGGTCAACATTTTTTTTTAAATTTCAATATGTGGGGAATGTCAAAATGATAAAAATGTTTAACGTAATTAATGTCAATATCTAAACTTTTTATATAATGTCAATAAATAAATTAGTTAGTTCATCACAATTCATAAAATTTTTCTTTTAATTATTCATTCACATTGTAATAAGCCTTAGTCAACAACCAATTCTTTAGTTTATTTTTGAACAAAATTATATTTGAGCAGTGTATTATATCTTTGGGCAGATGATTATACAATGTCGGAGCCATGCAGAATAAACTTTTATTAAATTGGGTCGTATTATTTGTCGGGTAACATATTTTATGCCTATGGCGCTTACTGTTTAAATGCTCAAACATATTTTCATTGCATTTGACAAATACTACAGTCTCATATATATATACACATGGTAAGGTCAATAGTTTCAAAGAGATGAAGAATGGTTTACACGTGTCTGTCTGTTTCAAGTTACAAATTGCTCTCAAGCATCTTTTTTGAGCTTTAAACACCGATTCTTTTTCAACAGAGTTACCCCAAAAGATCACTCCGTATCTTAGAATCGACTCAACATGTCCTCGATAAGCGGTGACTACAGTAGACTGGTCCTCAACTTTACTAAGCATATAAAGAGCATAAGAAAATTGACTAAACTTGTTGCAGATATTTTGCGTGTGACATTTCCAATTTAAATTGCAGTCAAGATGCAGTCCTAAAAATTTTGTCTGCACACTATGTACATATATTACTTCTACTCATAGATTTAAGATCGGGATTTGTCGATATAGCGATCGACAATTGGTTCTCTGATTCTATAATGCCTCCAATACATGTTACTTGTAATCACTTATCTATTTTTTTTCTTATTTTTTGTGTGTATGTTACGCGATTACTCCGTCAATTGTGAACCGATTCGAATGATTTATTTTGTAATAGGTAGGGTACGTTTCCGAGGTGGTCCCATTGCAATTTCATCGAGATCTGAAAAGTATCTGCAGAGATATGATAAACGTCTCAAACTTTTTTTTTTATACGTTATAGGCTAGCGTTTGACCACTATCTCACCTGTTGGTAAGTGATGATGCGGTCGAGGATGGTAAGCACGCTAGGCCTAGAATGGGAGCTGGCTCTCAAGGATAGCTGCCGGAACACATTAGATGTTTTGGTGACAGATTTTCTAACTTGAGGGTGGTAGCTGGCCAGGCGGACACTAGATAGTGTCCTACCACCATGCGGGGGTTGTTGGTTTCTTAACGATGTTTTCCTTCACCGTAGGGCTACTGTGAGAAGCGCACATAATTTTTTTCGATAGAAAAATCCATTGGTGTACGGCGGTTTGAACTCGGTACCACGGCATCAAAGCCGAACGTTCTCCCGATTACGCCACCGGGCCCTCGAAAACTTGCTACTGAAATTGACTCGCGGGGCATTGAAGTCGGTTGTTTTAGTTTTATAAACTATCTTAATTATTATAATGAACTAAAGCCGTAATATTCCATTCTATTTCTTGTTGTAAAAAGTATAACTTGAAAAATAGTTGGTATAAGAGCCTGAGGAGATGTGTTTAAATTAGTTGGCAATGTAGGTAGATAGATCTACATGATTGCCTTAATTTGCGTAAGATGTACCAATTACATCTGTAATGTAAGCAAGCAATGCTTCGTTATCTCACCTGACATCGGCTGATTGCCCAACATGGGGCGCGATGGACAGCGCATGCATAACTTTACTTAATTGATCGTATTCATGATACTTGATGACTTATTCATTGGAATGAAGATGCTCGGCATGATTGCATTGTTGTGCCAGATGGGTCAATTTTCAGGAAATTATCATGATTTGTATGCTAGACAGACAAACACCTGGTATCTCACCTGATGATTAGTAGATACAATCGTACATACATACATGCATATCTATTAAGACAGTTTAAAAACTACAACGACCGACTTCCATGCCCCGCGAGTCAGTTTTAGCAGCATGTTTGAGAAATTGATCGTTATATCTCTGGAGATACTTATGAAATCTCGATGAAATTATGATAGGACTACCTCGGAAATGTACCCTACCGATTAAAAAAAGAATCATTCGAATCGGTTCACAATTTACGGAGTAATTGAGTAACATACATACAAAAAAATAAACAACACTCAGACGAATTGAGAACCTACTCCTTTTTGGAAGTCGGTGGAAATTAGGCCTTTTTCCGCTGGAGTCGGCAGGAACTACTTCTTCCCACACGCTACGATCCTGATATAGCTTTTTAGCTTCTTCCACTTACATGAGCGCTTTTTTTTATAACTTATAGGCTAGCGTTTGACCACTATTTCACTGTTGGTAAGTGATTATGCGGTCGAAGATGGTAAGCACGCTACGCCTAAAATGGGAACTGGCTCTCAAGGATAGCTGCTGAAACACATTAGATGACAGATTTTCGACTGATTTTCTATATTTAGGGTGGAAACTAGCCTTCATACACGCTCGCGGGTTATAGATACTTTTGACTTGGCCTTACTTTACATGTCTCCGATCTGGTCGTGACACGTTCGTCTAGGTCGGCTTCTACCAGCTTGCCCATTCATACTCGTCTCATCAAACCATTTAAGCATCCCTTTCTCTATCTTTGTCACTACATCTTCTACCACTCCACGACATTCCCTTATCACGCTGTATTCCGCCTTACCCATCAGAGTCACTACAATAATACTTCTCAGGTGGATTATTCTGGATGGAATCTTGCTTATCTGGAAGTGGAAGACAGTACCGTGTGCCTGGCAGTGCAGAGTGGCGATCTACGCAAGGTAGCTGCAGACATTGGATGAGAAAAGCCGGAGATTTGGCTCAGTGGCGAGCATAAGAAGACTGAGTGATAGGAGCATATTTATCTATGTTCCGCCTGCCTTGCTAGCAAATAGTAGGTTACCAAGTAGAAAATCTGCCGACCTATTCCGAAAGCACACGGCCCTTTAGAGTCGTAGTATTCTAGGCCTAGCGTGTTCACTATCATCGACCACATCATCGTTTACCACCAGGCGAGATAGTGGTCAAACGCTAGCCTATGATATATAATACCCAACTCCTCACTAATGTACAGCAGAAATGTATGGGCTCATATAAATGGTCTCAGGAAACAAATTATAAATATAAAGATTTTTGAGAGCCTTTTTTTAGCCAGCTTTTTTTGTATTATAGCCAACAGGAAACGGCAACATATAAGATCGGTTAATAAACTAAAATAACCGACTTCAAATGCTGCGCTATTATTTTCAGTACCAAGTTTGAGGTGCTTATCTCCATATCTCAGGAGATACTTATCAGATCTCGATGAAATTACTATGGCACCACCCTTGGGATATCTCCTTTCCTGCAATCAAAATCGGTTCATAAACGACGAAATTATCCGCGAACAAACATAAACATATTATAGATTACGGTTGAATTGAGAAACCTCCAGTTAATACCTACTCGTATTAAGTTTTTCTTTCAAACGTAAACGAAAATTGTAAACAAAATTAATAAAGACAAATAGACGGCACGGCATGTATTAAATTAAACATTCAATTCAATAAGCCATTCACAAAACAAATATGTCTGTCTGACATATGTCATTATGATGTCAAACTGCAAAGCGTGCCCTGAATAGAGATGGACAAATTATCGATATTGTTCGATCACAATTCATTCGTTATAATGAGAAGACAATCGCGAGTAATAGCACGGCTCAATATATTACAACACTAAATAAGCCTTCGAGTATATTTATTAAATATGAGGATTGGATCTAGCTATAATATTTTTTAAAGATAACAAAAAGATAACTCAACAATTAATTTCAAATTGTTGTGTTATTTTGCTATCAAATTAAAAATTATACTGGCTGATTAATGTGTTTAATACCTCTTACGCCAATTCTATCTTCTTTTTCTGTTATTTTTTATATTATATTAGCTGTAGTGCTATTCTGTAAGCTAGTTTACGCATCTCCCAAGCGGAATCCGCGCTCACCGCTTGTGAGATGCGTAAACTAGCTTACAAAATAGTCCTACTGGTACCGGTGACTTCGTTCACGTATATCAAGAATTTAGTAGCCTATGTTAGTCCTCATGCTTTAAAGTATCTCCTTGTTAAATTTCAGTAAAATCGGATCGTCCGTTTAGGCGTGATTAGGTAACAAACAGACAGAGTGACAGAGTTACAAACGTATTAGTATGGAAGTATGGATTAATATGGATTAGTATGGATAGTATGGATTAGCTATCGTTTGATCACTATCACACCTGTTTGTCAGAAACAATGCGATCAAGGCTGGTGGCACGCTAGGCTAATGGGAACTGGCTTCCAAGGACAGCTTACGAAACACATTAGATGTTTGGCAATAGATTTTTCAACCTGAGGGTAGATATTCCTGGTAGCTGGCCAGGCGGACACTAGACACAGTGGTAGGGACAAACCTTAGTGGTAGGGACCACTAAGGTTTCAACAAAAAAAAAACCTATTCGTTCGAAAGTATCAGAGTTTTTACGCAGCGTAACACATGCATAAAATAAAAACTAATAAATTATAAGTAAAAAATATTTTTAAAAACAAGCTTTTATCTGGGACAATGAACTAAAATGTTAAAAATAAATTCTAGTAAGTATTTGGCGTGTAGTTACTTACCTATATTCTTAAAAGCTTGAAGCACTACCCGTTTTTCAGGCTAGGTAATTACTATACTTCAGTGCCTCAAGCTTTTAATTAAGTATTTGGCGTGTAGGTACTCTACACGCCAGATACTTACTAGAATTTATTTTTAACATTTTAGTTCATTGTCCCAGATAAAAGCTTGTTTTTAAAAATATGTTTTACTTATAATTTATTTTTAACTTTTTAGTAGGTAGGTATAAATACCGACTACCTACCTACTACCTAAATATTTAAGAGAAGGCATGATGTCTTAAAATATTCTTATATCTATATCTATATATAGTGCTCTTCAAGGAAAATCAATCGACTCGGTGTGGCTATTTTGCTTCATAACAGAAATGCCATGGCCACCTTACAGCTTCATCATCAGATCCTGGCTATCATTTAAGTGTAAAGTGCTCCTCAAGAAGAATCATTTGATCCCAAATTCACTGGGGTTACGTTGATTTATCACAGAGATGCCGTGGCCACCATCCAGCGACATCATCAGACCCTGTATATAATCTAGGTGAAAAGTTATCTTCAAGACGAATCAATCGAGCCCTAACTCAGTAGGGTTATGTTGATTTATCACATAGATGCCGTGGCCATCTTGCAGCTTCATCATCAGACCCTGGATATCATCTATGTGAAAAGTTCTCTTCAAGACGAATCAATCGAGCCTAAACTCGGTAGGGTTTTGTTGTTTTATCACAGAGATGCCATGGCCACCTTCCAGCTTCATCATCAGACCCTGGATATCATCTAGGCGTAAAGTTCTCTTCAAGACAAATCAATCGAGCCCAAACTCGGTGGGGTTATGTTGTTTTATCACAGAGATGCCGTGGCCACCTTCCGTCCCCATCATCAGACCAGCTCCATGGTATATTATTGTATTGTCACCGAAGATACATAAGTACACCAAATTTGAGTTCATTCGGACATCGGGAAGTGGGTCTAATTTAGCTTCCAAGATTCCACCCGAACATACATAGTGACATACATACATTGCAAGTTAAATAAAAGCTTGTAAAAAGACAACATTCACACGTATTGAGAACTACTTATTTTCTTGAACTCGGTAAAAAACATACTCGCAAACACTTAGTCTAAGGTTACACGCTCAGTCTGGCATCAGTTCAGTCCATCAGTCTGCTCAGAATGACGGGAGAATTATCGTCTAACCGGTCCAGAATGACAAAAATTAAAAATTTTAAATATTATTTTTTCATCCATCATTCTGGCATCAGTCTTAGCCGGACCAAACTGATGGACTGAACTGATGCCAGACTGAGCGTGTAACCTTAGTCTTATGCTTTCTTATTGCTAGATCTCCAAGCGAATGACAACGACTTATATTTAACATCAATTTTAATGATTTCACGTGTAACAATGCTAATTGATTTGACTTATCTTACTGCATCGCGAGTTAAGTACACCAGTGATTACATTACTTAACTACCAATTAAAATGGATCCGCTAAAGGAATGCCGGCGCGAATAATTACTAACGTCGATGAATTCTTTAGTATGTTTGTTGCTTGAGTGTGGATAGATTTAGAAGAGGGACTGTTTTGTAGCCTTGCACGTGTAGGACTCATATTCTACTGAACCATCACTATCGACATGTGGGCCTAAGTGCTAATAATAATCTAAATAATAAGTTATATGTATATTCTACGCTGGAGACTAAGCTCCAGGTCACATTTAGGCCCAGTTGTCATTCGGCCCACGTTAGCCAAAGAACCGGCGGCCACTGGGGTTAACAAGTTCTTGAGTGGAGACCACAGGTAAATTTAGCGTAGGATGCCCTCAGGCTAGTTGGAGCAATGATATTCGCACGGTGGCTGGCATGAGTTGGATAAGAGTAGCCGAGGATCGTGCTCAATGGCTTGCAGTTGGAGAGGCCTATGTGCAGCAGTGGACTAGTATAGGTTGAAGACTAACCCATCCAAACTAATGCTCGCAACACCTTTACCCTGGAGGCGCATACGAAGTGCACACATTGTCCCTTAAATCGTCCACTAATTATAGAATTAAAAAGTTTTAATAGCTCTATTAGACATGAAGAATAGCTCCAACCTATTATAATGAAGTTTCACAAGCACGCGCACCACCAACATATAAATATAAGTATTACGTATAAAACATAAATATTGCAGCGTTACCTTACCGATGTTAGTTTACATAAAGATGCATATCTATGTAAATATAGGTACATATGTATATACACCAGTCACCTGAGACGTTACATGACCTTGCCGTGCTCTTGCGGTTTCCCGTGTCGTTTGACGTCACAGTACCTACTGTTTAGGTATTGCTGTGATTTATAAATAAACAACACTCGTAAACAATGGGTTATTGCAGATGTTTGTTGTCCTTAGAATTTTTCTTCAGCCTTAAACATAGATTATGTTTAACAAATTTCAGATTTGCACATTCCAAACAATTTCGTTTCAAAATCTTTATACTTACTTTACATCTTTACATGCGTATTGTTTTCAGTCGCCAGTTCGAGAGGTTTTCTCTATATTATTTAGATACGTATCAGATTAAAAAACAATGTATTTAAGCTCATATCAATTCAGACCTTTTTGAGCAACAAAAACTTATCTAAATCTGTCAAGAAAAGCACCACATATAGTCTCACGATTAGCTTACTTCTCGCTTTTGTAAAATCAGCCAAATGCTGAAGTCAGGGTATTTGTTATTCTATTTAAGCAAAATGGCAATATAGAATGCAATTAAGAAAGTATACAGATAATAGCAGGAGTATTTATTATGTTTGAAAACGGGAATACTTACTACTACCACAGAATAAATAATAGTACGACTACTACTTACGGGTGACTTACGCGATGTCAATCATGAAGAATGCTTCCCTATAAAGCTGAAACTTATACGTCGATCACTATATCAACATCGCGTAAGTCACGTTAAATTCCCGTTTTCAAACAATAATTTCAAAATGAACGTGAGTTTAAATAATAGAATAAGTCCATATTTGTTCACTCTGGGAAACGATATTTATAAATTTCTAATACTTTTTCATCATCGTCACTACTTTTTATCATTATTCACGCGACAGCTGCCTTTTAACTGTGACACACAATGACTTCGTGTTGGTTCTAATTTACGTTTAACTATAAGAAGTAATTTTAATATTTCTATTTATAAATATAGCAATAGGTATATATTATACTCACCGTTAACATTAATTGATGCTATTTTTCTTTGTTACAGGTAAGAAATAAATCTTCATAACTACAGGATTAATATAAGAATGTCTAACTTCATCGTAAAATGGATTTAATATTTGTAAGTATTCTCTTTTTAATTAGTTATTGTTTCACATGGATTCATAGTACACCTATGAATGTTCAATAAAATACATAGGAAATTATAGATTTTCTTAGAAACAAAATTACCAACACAAACTTATGTTGCTTAGTAAATAAAATAGCATACATAACGTTTATGCTATTATTTAACCACTCATGTGCGTTTTGCCCTCTATATTTTATGACAGCTAAGTTGGTCACATATAATTATTCTAATCGACAGTTCGACTTGACAGTTAAGTCGATAATTGAGTGACAAATTTATCGATAATATCATCGACCACACCCCATCCCTATGTATTGACAGCGAACCATGCGTGACCTTGTCATAACTTATTAATATCAGATGCAGTTCATTTAATTGAATCATCGTGACTTGTCCGAGCACTGGACTGAGCTCTTTTGTCAAACTAAGTGTCAAGGTTAGGATGTCAAACAGGATCTGTTATTTAGTACTTATTACTAGAGAATAGACTCTACTCACGGAGAATAGAGTCTACTCTCTTCTGTTTTTATCCGTGGTACGTATAATAAAAGCGCCAACATTTTGACACTAGTCTACAATTTTTGCGTTTCCAATTATTGCAATAAACGCAGGAAATAATCATGTATATTGTAGAACTTGGAAATGCAAAAATCGTGCACACTAGTGCCAACATTTAGTCGTTTTACCCTTACTACTGGAAATGACTAGCGCGGTAAATGAAGTTCGATTTTTTTCGTTTTGTAACGCAAAAGTCTTAAATTTTAGTTTCAACCCTACTGCGGTGATTCCACAGATACGAAATCAACGCATACTTATGTATTGAATACTATTACTTATGTCGGACGAGGACGATGGATCATAATCCATAGTCCTATACTTATGTACTAACATAATAAGCCGCGACTCCACCGAGATCTATCCAGACAATCATAGTTTATTTGACAAACAATAATTGAGTGTGAAATGTCATTCCCGTCTTTTAAATAAAATACCCAAAACATATGTATTTACACAAACAACGCAAAAAGTTAACTTCAATAAAAGAACCAGAATGACATTAATTAACAAAATAATACAAATATGCTGAATATAAGTAAACTTTTATTAACAACATCAACTACGCAAAAATAAACTTGCATAGTACCGAAATGAAACCAACGCCTTGGGTTTATACTTGATAATAATCAATTACCTTACAATATTGACCAAACATCTCGATTGGAATCGAGTCGAGTGAATGTCATTGAAGGTCAACCTACCGTGAAACGATACGTCTGCGGCGGTGCAGTCTCGACGAACTTACGGCGAAAGCGCAGCGCAGATCATTTTCTTTGTATCATAAAGGCTACCTTTTTTTTTGACCACTATCTCAACTGTTAGTAAGCGATGATGTGGTCAAGAATGGTAGCACGCTAGATCTAGAATGGGAACTAGCTCTTAAAGCTGCCAGAACACATTAGATGTTTGGCGACAGATTTTCTAACTTGAGGGCAGTTGAGGGTGATAGCTGGCCAGGCGGACACTAGATAGTGTCCTACCGCCACGCGGGGGCTGGGGGTTTATTTTATGATGATGTCTTTCCTACACTGGAAGGCCACTGTTAAAAGCGCACATGCATTTTCCATAGCATTTTTTCAATAAATTCTAAAATCAGTTTCTCTTGTAGACGCTTCGATGCAGTAGCGCTCTAGGAGAGTATCTGTTGTTTTAATCGATTTTAGATTTTATTTCAAGCTAATTTCGATAAAAGTTGGACGGTAATTAATGCTCTGCGTAGCGCTTTGCTTGAAAAATGTTTTTTTGTTTCAAAGGGTACCCTCCCCCACCTGTGAAATTACCCACTTTAATTTTAACGAAATCGGTCGTGCCGTTTTTAATATATCAACATTTGTATTACGATGCATTTGTATTCCTCGATGACATGCTACTGGCTGCTGGCTACTTTGACTAGCGCGACGTTTGAAGTCGGTTCTTTCTTTCTTTTTTTAAACGATTTTAAATTATTGTAATACGTGGTCTGTTGATATAGAAAACTCTAACCAAATAATATACAAAAAATTCGTTAAAAACAACAAACGACTTGAACTTGATCACCTTCTTTCTAGAAGTCAGCTTAAAAACACGACACTTTGCTTCTAAGCATCTCTTAACTTGGATCAGATAATGTTGCCCTTCTAACAATATAGGTACTTGTGTCCATACCATAACGGAATGACTCGTACTCTGCGAGCTTCCATTTATAGTTGTTACATAACTGACATTTAGCTAAATAGCTAAAAGTTGAAGTTCGTCATCTCGTAATGTTGTGATGAAACCGATCATTAGACTTATTAGATGAATCCGGTTCAACTGACTGACTGACTGTCCTCAGGTAACAAGAGCATTATTACATCGATGTTCCGTCTGATTTGCTACCAAAATTAGCTTACCATTAAGTAGAAAATCTGCCGCTATACTCGTAATCTTACGGTGTTCCAGCAGCACTCAGTCTTAGAGAGTCAGAGTATTCTAGAGCTAGCGTTGTCCACCATCTTCGACCACATCATGGCTTACCACCAGGCGATATAGTGGTCAAACGCTAGCCTATAAGAAATAAATAATAGAAATAAATAAATAGCTAAAAGTAGAAGTACCCTATCTCGTAATTTTGTGATGAAATCGATGATTGTAGACTTATTAAGTACACGAATCCGGTTCCACTCACTAAATTATAAATTTTTATCATATTTAATGTTCCTTAATGTTGATTGATTGGCTGATTGATTTCTGTAATTAAGATCTTAGTCCAAACTGAATAGGCGAATATATTAAGTGTGGTGTAGTGGCAGAATGGTCGGCTGTGACGCCAGATGTACCAAGTTCAATCCACGCCGTGCATCTATGGATTTCTTAATAGAAAAAAAAAATGTATGTGCATTTTTAACAGTGGCCCTCCCACCAACCCCAAACCCTCGCATGGTGGTAGGACACTTTCTAGTGTCCGCCTGGCCAGTTACCACCGTCAAGTTAGAAAATCTGTCGCCAAACATCTTTGAGAGCCAGTTCCTATTCTAGGCGTAGCGTGCTACCATCATCAACAGCATATCACTTTCCAACAGGTAAGATAGTGGTCAACCGCTAGCGTAATATACTATAAAAACAGAAATATGTTTTTTTTTTACTTTTTCCACTTCCATATCTCCGTGATTTTGAAAGATTTCCAATTACTTAATCAACAAAAAAATCCATATAATTATTGAACCTACTCATTTCACGGAAATGAGACCTCTGAAAGGAGAACATACATTCGGACAGACATATGGCATTCTTCTAAGCTTTCTTAAGCTAAAATGGAGACCTTCATTCGGTCGGTCAAATATTCCATGATAAAGGCATGCTAAAAACTGTGCTAAAGACATGTAATATTTGATCGGAATATATACTACGGTGTTATAATCACACCACTTCACAAATTGCACACAGTAATTAATGTAGCAACAATCTAAATAAGTAATTAACAAGCCGTGTTACAAGTACATATAAATTATCATTAATGGAGTGCATTACATTATATCATTATTAAATTAGTAAGGATCTGTACACACGTCGTTATAAATATTAAAATACGGGACTTATCGCGCCTAAAACATAAATTTTTATTTAACTCGACGTTTAGACCAAGTTGCATTGATCGTGGTCACGAGACGACACGTCGGCGCTACCATGTTCTTTTAGTACGACAGCATTGGAAAATGTGGGTTTATCACAGAAACTAAGATGACTATAAAAATAATTACCGCGCGTGTACCACCCGAAAATGGTAATTATAGTAAAACTAGCTGTGCCCCGCGGTATTTCTCGTGTTAAAAGCTATCCTATAGCCTGATCTATAGTACTGGCTAAGGCTATTCCTGTACAAAAATTCAGCTAAATCAGTCCAGCGGTTTGACCGTGGTGAAGTCCCAATTGTACCAAACAAACAAATATACAGACTTTCGAATTTATACTATTGTTGTTGATTGGGGTTGATGTAAGAACGCTGCTCCCTAATATTCTAGGTCAACGAGATATAGGTTATGTTATGATGCGGGCTAGGTTTTGGTTCCCTTGTGAAATCGCAAAGCATGCAAAAATTGCGACATAAACGGTCATATCTTTTGATTGCGTTGACTTACAAGACAGACGGACATACGGACTAACAGACCGACAACAATGTGATCCTATAAGGGTTTCTTTTTTCATTTTGAGACCGTTCGGAACCCTAAAAACCACTGACAGTTTTGTTTAAAAAACGTCTAATTAATTTCTGCGACAAAGTAGTAAAATGTAAACATGTTTTGAATCGAGCAAAGCGAGCGGCGCCGCGGTGGCCTTGCAATGCGATTGCTGCTCTAAATATTTACTACTTTTAAGTACAGCAGGTTAATATTTTAAGTATTTTGCTGTTTTGTATTTCCCCGGCGGCTTTTACAATGTCATTATGCTAATACAGAAACAAGACACTTTTAGGAAAATAAAAAACAAAGTTTTTGGATATATAACTTTTTTTCTATTAGGTAACGCTAGCCAGCTAGGTGGAGCGATGATATACGCTAGTTGGCTGGCAGCGGTTGGAAACAAAGAACTGAAGATCGAGCTCAGTGGCGTGCCATAGGTCCAGCAGTGGTATAGACTGATGATGATTATTGAAGCTTGAACCTTTATCACCTGGACACTTTGTCCTACAATATGAATGTGTATATCTGCCTAAATAGGAGAGAAGAGAACTAAAAGTCACATTATAAATATCATGGCGTGTATTATGTTAACTTATATATAAAACATAATAAAGTCTCGACCGGTTGCAATGTCCTTCTAAACACTTCCTGGCTTGAATATAAAACTCCAGCGATTGAGATACAACTGATACTCACTTGATATAGTTTTAATAACGTTTCTGTGTTGTCAGCTTACCTAATTTTGCCTCATTTTGGGGAAAAAAATACACAAACTTTAGCTGAAATAGTGTAGAATAGAATGATTGTAAATGACCTTAATTCGTCCTATTTCAGTACACACGAAATATAACATAAGAATAATATATTAAAATAATTGTATTAGGGTCAGTTCACACCGCAACGCTACGCGACGCGACGTGATGATGCTTTTGGTTTCGCGCGGCGCAGCGCGGCGCAGCAAAACGCTCGACACCACGAAATTATCTCAATGCAATGTATATCTTATTGTGTAGGTAATAAAATTCAATTGTTTATCACGCGGTTCAATTGTTTCTTCCCGCTGCGCCGCGGGCGCAGCCAGAAGCCGCGCGGCGCAGCCTGAAGTCGCCGAACTAACTCAATTAAATGTGTATCTTTTTGTATAGTATATAAAGTTCTTTTTTGTATCACTATCTTAATTAGTGCGCGCCGCGTCGCGGTGTGATCCGACCCTTACACTCAGTGATTTAATCACTCGGAGCGATCTCTACCAGATCATATTTTTGATGAACAGGTGTTTACTTAAAATCTTGAGCTTATTTATGTCAGTTTTACATTATTTATATGTATTCAGTTAGTGACAATTTCATACGATCTGGAGCAGACATAAGAGTTGTATAAGAAGGTTAATATTTGATTTTACCATTTTAATGATGCGCGAAAAAGGCTCCTTCTATAATATAAAGAATCTGAGGGTATTTTACCTCCTCTACTGGCTACACAATATGTTTGAGAAGTGCCGAGATACGATCAGAATTCAAGAACTGACCTTTGCATTGTAGGTGTTAAATGGACCTCAGGGAAATAATTGATATTTTGTCGGTCATTACGACTGACTGTTTTGTAACACGAAAACGTTCTTAAAAGTTCATATTTTTTACTTGCACTATTTTTAAAAGGAATGAGGTTTGAAATTATTGTCAGAGTATGCATATTGAATATGTTTAAAGTAGGTACATATTGTAGTCTGTGTTTAAATCCTACTTCATTACTATAATTTAAGATCGTTTTAAAAAACTAAAAGAACCGACTTCACGCTAGTCAAAGTAGTAGTAACTATTATATAATCTGTGCCAGTAGTAAGTAGCATGTCGTCAAGGTATATAAATGCATCGTAATACAAATGTTGATATATTAAAAACGGCTCAGCCAATTCGTCAAAATTTAAATGGGGATGATGCTAAAATTTTCATTGAACAAGAAAATCTAAGTAATTATGAATTAGAATGTGAAATAAATAAAACTCTCGAATATGTTGTTGACTGGCTAGATAACATTAATTTAAAGGTTAACTTTACGAAAACAAAGACTTTACAATGAAGAAATTATAAAATTGCGCCTTTTCACTTAAATATAATAAATAAGGGAATTCCTGTTAACGAAGTAAACGTTACCAATTTTCTAGGCTTAACCATAGATTTAAATCTTAACTGGAAGGGACATATCAGCTATATTAATGGTAAAATATCAAAATGTTGTTATGCTCTCTCTATAGTTAATAACATATCTAATAAACAAACAGGAATTAATGCATATTATGGTTTAGTTTATCCGCATCTATGTTATGGGATTATTTTTTGGGGTAATTCTGTAGATGTTCAGCTAACCTTCATACTACAAAACCGTTGCATAAGGTCGATTTTTACTTACTCAGTACTGATTCCTTGCGTACTGTTTTTAAACAATATAATCTGCTCACGCTCACAGGAATCTACATTTATCTATCTATTGGAATTATGTTTATTTGTTAAAAGCAATAAGCAATATTTTTTTCAAACTGAATCCTCGCGGGCCGCTAGTCAACGGAACAAATATACCTAAATACAACATCTGCATCCCTCAAAGCAACAATACCATGTATCACAATAGTCCATACATTAATGCCATTAACATATATAACCATCTCCCCTTAGAGTTTAAGCTATTGGAAGGAAAAACATTTAAAAGACTGGCTAATAACTAAAGTATTTTATAATAGAAATTAATATTATGGAAAGTAGATATAATATATAACATAATTATAAATAAGTAGGTTAATAAGTAAGTAATTATTAGTTTTATAAAATGTATAAGTAGTAATAATTCTATATTTGCATATATTGTCAAATCCTTTTATTACTTAGCTATTATAACTTTATATTGCACGCCCGAAATGGGAAAACTGTTGCTAAGTACTCTAATTAAGTTTAAGACCTTGTATATACACAATGAAAAATGAAAATATATTTATTTACCAAGAAAGAATATCTTAAATAAATAGTGATATGCACATATAACAGTATTTTACAAGATGTCAGAAAAGGGAGTTATACAGCGAAGACCAAACTAGGCGATGAACCTGTATTTTGGACTTCTGAGTGCGTATCTAGGACACAATGACAACATACATACACATACACAGTTCATGCAATAAATGTATCTTTATCTTTATCTTATTATATTAAGTTAACTAAAATTAGTTTGTAATATGTAGAGGATCTAGTGCCTAGACAAAACTTTATAAGGTTTACTGGTGCTATGTGATTTGAAACTTGTTAATAATTTTGTTATGAATAAATCAATAAATAGGTACACGTACTGCTTAACAATAGGGGAAATTGTCTTGTTAAGTACCTTAAAAAAAGCATTTGCGGAACCCTAAACTAAAGGCCCTAAGTCATGTATTCATTACCCACGGGTAGAATAATAATCACAAAAGATTGTACTCACTGATTATGTCAAAATTACAATTAGTGACTAACAAACCGCACGGATATGTAAAACCTCCTTTATACAAGGAAGAGATGGTATCTACTGCACTACTTAACACTACTTAATTGTTAAAAAAACAAAGTAGTTTAAATATACTGCACCAAGTCAGTATTCAAATGTTGAAAAACTATACTAACGTTATAGGCCGCCTAGACATCTCAGTTTAAGCAAAGAAATCACTAGAATCGCCTCGCGGTTTCACCCACGTAGTTCCCCTTGCCGTGAGAATACGGGGATAAATATAGCTCATACTACTCGCTGATAATGTATCTTTCCAAAAGTGAAAGAATTTTTGAAATCTGTCCAGTAGTTTTTGAGTCAAATCGTAACAAACAAACATAAGACCTTTGTAACCTTTCCTCTTTATAACACTGATGATGATCTGTTCTGTGTGATACACTAACCTTTATCTGGTCCTTAAAAGGCTTGCACATTCTTGATTAACCTGTTCTTTACTTGAATAGCTCTATTGAAGTTCCTGCTTCTAAATACTTTACATTTTATACTCGAGTGTAGGAAATATCGGAGATGTTCAAGTAATATTACGTAGGTTTATTTGTTTGTTTATAGTTAGGTAGTTTTAATATGATTAGCCGACGAAAAAAGGAGGAGGTTTCTCAATTTGACCGTATATTTTTTTTATGTTTGTTCGCGGATAATTTTGTCGTTTATGAACCGATGTTGATGATTCTTTTTTTTTAAAGGAAATATTCCAAAGGTGGTAAATGTACCAACCATAGTAGTAGCTAGACTTTTATCGAGATCTAATAAGTATCTTGAGAGATATGGAGATAAACACCTCAAACTTGGTACTGAAAATTAATAGCGCGGCATTTGAAGTCGGTTCTTTTAGTTTTTTAAACGATCTTATATTGATGTATATACAATATGTAAACGGATAAATAATTAATAACTAATATTACTATAGATTATATAAGTTATTTTCAAAAAAAAAACCGACTTCATAACCACAAACAGGCACTCAAAAGCGAAAAATAAATTACTTAATATAATTATTATAAGCGCTACCCACTTATCTATTTGAAGTCGGTGCCAGCCAAGTCTATTGGATAGTAGATACTCGTAGATACTATGTATGTAGCAGTAGTAAGTAGGTAGATACATGTAGGTAGTATCGATCTATTTTATTATTGGGGGACTATTATTTGGGAGAGGCCTATGTCCAGCAGTGGACTGATACCGGCTGATGATGATGATGATTATCTATTTATATATTCCGACGAATTGAGAACCTCCTCCTTTTTTGTGAAGTCGGTTAAAAATGCCTTTAGCGCAAAGGATTTTTGACTTGATTACTTGTATTATTATTTATTCTGTGACTTGATTCAGCGGCGGTGCTAAGCTACTTTTTGGTAGCAAGTCACGTGGAACTTTGAAGTAACGCTACTACCTAATTCATATTGAATGCCGCAAGTGATAATAACTATCAAATAAAAAAATGTAGTAGAGACATATCTAGGCTAAGCTAGAGTACCTACTAGACATTTAAGGTCTCATTATGTCCCCAATTCAAGGCAGCCTTGCCTTGACGTCGACCACTTGTTTTTTTAATGTACGCTCAGTAGCATACGTGTGGCATGAAGCCAACTAAATCACAGTTTCTTGTGTTTAATTAAAAAAATGTGCCCGGCAAGTTTCATCGGTTTCTGATAAAGTGTCAGTTAGTTATCTGACACAACTCCATATAAAAGTTTCAAAAGCTTGTCAGATAGGTTTCTAATAGACTTTTTTTTTTAACTTACTAGTAAAGTTGGTCGCACACTACTAGTAGACTTAACAGGTACTGGTGAAACTGGGCCTATTAAATCTTAAAAGTTATTTTATGAAGGTTTCCGCAAGTCGCTTTTAGAATTTGAATTAGAATGTTACATAAAAAATGCCTACCTATTTTTACTACCTACCATTTAATGCAATTTAGTCATATTCCTAGACCATACGATATTAATCTTGTATTCTGCATTGACATATTTTAGTTTTGTTAAAACGGCCCCAATGAAAGGAACCTAGATGGGACTGTGTCCTTGTCCTAACAACCTGCTAGTATATATTCATATATATGTGGTCCATACAAAAGAAAGGGACAAAACTCCATCCAAGGTCGATCTCTTTCGGGCCGGTAGCACAGAATACTTATTATTATGCGGGTAGTGCACCGGCTTCCTATAATACGTCTTTATTTCAATGTTCAGATTTTTCTACGTCTACAAGTTCAATTTAAAGTATTTAAGTTTAAAATTCTGAGCAAGGTCAATAACAAAATAACAATACAACTTTCCCAGGAGTTCAGAAGCCTGAGGAGATGAACAAAAACTAGTGGATGTCAATATAGAGCGTCGTTACCACTACTTACTAAGTAATTGGTTAACACTCACGGTTGGTTTGGTACCCAAATTTAAAGGGCTATGCTCGGAGTTTCTCCCGAGGATCGAATTCGTAACGAGGTGATCTGACAGAGAACCAAAGTCACCGACACAGTCACATAGCCCATCGAATTAGTAAGCTGAAGTGGCAATTGGCTGGCCAGTAGCTACATTAGCCGACAACTGCTGAGGTAAACGAGTTCTTGAGTGGAGACCGCGAATCGGCAAACGTGGCGTAGGACGTCCTCAAACTACGTGTTCCTAGGTTCCTAGGTGAACCTCAGAGTAGCCGAGGATCATGCACAGTGCCGTGCTATTGGAGAGGCCTATGTCCAGCAGTGGACTAATATAGGCTGATGATGATTATGACTAACTAGTTATTTATGTCATTACTGCGTTACCCACGGAGGCATATGTTAACCTGTACAATTTGATAAAAAAAACAATAATTAATATTTTTAAAAACTATCAGTTTCCCACAAGTTACATCACTCCATTGATAAACAATGCCGCCACACGCAAATACAATTAAATTGGACATTTGCGTGGAATGTGAAATGGAAACAAAATCACTGTTTTATTGATGTTTGATTGGAAGATTACTGCAAACTCGAAGGTAGATAAAATTAGTTAGATTGTTGACCGACTTTATAAACGGAGGAGGTACTCAATTGTCTCCGCCTGGCCAGCTATCACCAAGAAAATCTGTGGCCAAACATCTATATAAGTTCCAGCAGCTGTCCTTGAGGGCCAGTTCCCATTCTAGGCCTAACGTGCTACCATCCTCGCGCGACCTCTTCATCACTTCAGGTCAGATAGTGGTCAAACGCTATCATATATGATTTTTTTTAAATTCAACCTCTTGCTGCTTCTCATCATAATCAGTTGGTATCAGTCCTCTGCTGTACATAGGCCTCTCCCAAGACAAGCCACTAAGCCCGATCTTAGGCTGTCCCTTTTTTAGCTGCTGGTACTCGATTGTGCTTAATTTCGGTATCACAATACAATCTTATAGGACTGAAATGTCCGGATGGCAAATGACAGGACAGTCGAATTTGGTTAACGCTTTAGGTTGTTTCTAAACATGTTTCAGGATATTCGTTCAGAATATAGAAATAAAATAAACTGCCCAAGTGCAAGTCGGACTCGCACTCGTAGGGTTCCGTACCACACTACAGTATTTTATAAGATCGAGCAAAAATACCACATCATTTTTCGCCAGCAAAAAATAATTATTATTAAACATTTTATTTCTTATAACGCCATCTAACGTCTAACAAAGGTGTTAGGAATTGACATTTCATTATAACGCCATCTATGGGACGTTTACCTAACTAAGCGTACATAGATGGCGTGAAATGCCGAAAAAAACACGTTTCTTGTATGGGGACCCTCTATTATTTTTAAATTTATTCTGTTTTTAGTATTTGTTGTTATAGCGGCAACAGAAATACATCATCTGTGAAAATTTCAACTGTCTAACTATCACGGTTCATGAGATACAGCCTGGTGACAGACGGACAGACAGACAGACGGACAGCGAAGTCTTAGTAATAGGGTCCCGTTTTACCCTTTGGGTACGGAACTCTAAAAATCAAAAGGCGTTAACTCACCTAAAAGTGAAGCCACCAAAACTACTCTTAAATAGTGTAGTTTCATACGCCTTAGTCACTCTGTGAACGTCGTTCCGAAGATAACGGGTTTTATAAATTTAAATCATGTATTCGTTCAGTAAAGCCTCCTTGCATCGTTCCTACCCGTAGAAATGACAGCAACTTTACACGGGCTTAGAAGGGAGACGCGCACGGAATTCCCTATTGGTTTTTGGGACACAGAGTCTCGCTTGAAATTACAGTTAAACGTGGTTTCTGGTTTTTTTCTGTATTCTGAGGATACTTCCTATTTTGAGATAAGTTGAGTACGAGACGGAAAATAAGGGACCGTACTCAAAATCCTGAAAAAGGCTTCCGAAAGAAGCCGAACATTGTCAACAACTATATTAACATCGCGCAAGTCCCATTTTTAAACCATAAAAGTTTAAAATGAACGTATAACTCACGTTCACTTTAAACTTTTATGGTGTAATAAAATTAATGTGAAATATCACAGATTACCGATCAACATAATAAGAAAACAATTCTAAATGCCAACTTGTCCTTCCAAGAATTCTGCAAACATCGACAGTCTCAATCACATCACCACCTGTACAAAATTAGACAAAATCAATTATATTTAGATACGGAAACCTTTAGACGAGGCTTACAACTAACTAACTAACAGTGTTGTGACACACATCTGTGATTTACCAGTTCTGTAACGGATAGTTTCCTCGTTTGAAGTTTAGCCGCTAGTAGACGAACAAGCTGTATTCTTCGATCAATTCTGAAATACGAATACTGAGGGCCCAGTGTGGGCATTAACTGTGAGAGAATGGTTAGCTTTTACACCAGAGGTAACGGGTTTAAATACCCGCCGTGCAACCAATGGTTTTTCAATTAAAAAGTGTATGTGCACATTTCACAGTGGCCCTTAACAAAAATCATTATTAAGAAGAAAACCCCGATATGGTCTTAGGACACTGACTAGTGTCCGTTCGGCCAGCTACCACCCTCAAGTTAGAATGAATCAGATCGTTCAGAACATTGTAAACGCTAAAGTTAAAGACGTCCGTTACACCTACGTGTAATATTTTTACATAACTGAACAAAAATAAAAGTGTGCAAAATGGAGCGACATAACGCAAAACTAGCGTATTTTTGACTCGACCCCAATTTGTTTGAGTCACTCAGTGGCATACAGCCGTATGTCAAGGTAATCAACTCTTTACGTTGGCAGAATTGAATGTGATTCAATCATGATTGGATAATATACTTATAATTAATGGGCTAGTGCTTGACACTTTTTGATGATGCTTAATCGGCTTATTTTTTTGGTTTGTGTATGATAAATAGCTTTTGATTTTGAGTCGATTATTAATAAACCTATACATGTAAAAAGGTGATAAGATAATTTTCACTGTAACTTTCCATTGGTGTATACGTTACGTCTTATAAATGCATAATTCATGGGGTGTATTTTATGGGTAGTTCTCATAGAAGTAAATATCACTCGGGTGCCATTTGGAGTCGGTTCTTTTCGAAGTAAATAATTGACTAGCTGCGCCCCGTGGCTTTGCTCGCGTGTCACTATGCTTGCTAGTATATGCACGCCAAATTTCATCCAAATCCGATCAGCCGTTTTTGTGTGAAAGAGTAACAAACAATCCATCCATACTCGCAAACTTTCGCATTTATATTATTAGTAAGATAGGATATACCTCGATATAGTTAGAAGAAGGATACAGCTGTTTGGTTTGGATGGGCAGCATTTGGAAAACTTCGTCAAGTCTTTTCATCGCTCATACCGCAAAGCGTGAAGACGAAAGTCTTATATGAGTGCGTTCTGTATTTATTACCAATTTAAAGTCGCTCAGCGAGCTATGGAGAGGGCTATGCTCGGAGTTTCTCTGAAGGATCGAATTCGAAATGAAGTCATCCGTCAGAAAACCAAAGTTTTCGACATAGCTCAAAGGATTAGCTGAAATGGCAATGCGCTGGTCACATCTGTAGTAGAACTGATAACCGTTGGGGTAGACGTGTTCTAGAGTGGAGACCACGGCTCGGTTAACGTAGTTTAGGGAGCCCTCCAGCTAGGTGGAGCGATGATATACGCAAGCTGGCTGGCAGCGGTAGGAAACAAAGAGCTGAAGATCGAGCTCAGTGGCGTGCCATAGGTCTACAGTGACTACAGTCAAGACAATGCCAGTTACCTTTGTTAGTGCCGAATTCGTCAACATTCGGCTCCGATCCCATCACTATCCTTATTGAATACACGACTGTCATGAGAAGTGAATGATTGAATGGACCATTGAATGTTTCGCTTGTTTTGATTTGTAATCTCGTTAATTAGAAAGCATTTCAATTATATGGCTGTAATACCACCTCATTAGAAGCTAAGCGATAATTACAGTTTGTGATTTTTAACTGTCTTTCAAAGATATTCTTTCAATTGGCCTTTAACCGACTTCACAAAAAAGGAGGAGGTTCTCAATTCGTCGGATGATTTTTGATGTATGTACACCGATTACTCGAAGATGCCTGAATCTATTTGGAAAATTCTTTTTTTGCTTTAAAGGGTACCCTTCCCAGGTGGTCCCATTTACATTTTAACGAAATCGGTCGACTGCTTTTTAATAAGTCAACATTTGTATTACGATGCATCTATATACCTCGACGACATGCTACTTACTACTGGCTACTTTGACTAGCTCGACGTTTGAAGTCGGTTTTTTTAGTTTTTTAAACGATCTTAAATTATATTGCACAGTAAAGATATAATAATTTGTAGCAATTTTTGAGTAATTAGTTAAACACCATCGCTAAAACACCATATAATTCCACATCTAGGTTGTCTAGAAGAGATTCCCTTACGTGATAAGACCGACGTTTGAATTACCTAATTAGGTTGTTATTATTTTTAGATTTCATGTTATTTTTCGTAAACAGTTATACAAATTCTATTCTGTATTCTATAATTTTTATGAAAACAATAATTGTACTCATTCATCTGCGATATGTAATCATAACATACTACCACTTTCATGTAAATAAAACAAATGTGGTAAATCAACAGGTAATAGTGATGTGCGGTCACATCGCCACTTGGGTGGTCAGTATGTAAAAATAGCTGTTCGATTAGGGATGTGATTGTATCGATCCGAGGGCATCCCATATCCGGAAACAGACTCGATAAATTTGACGTATAATCAGTGTTATCAATAACACTGATTAATTGTGTTTAAATTAACTTTTATACTTTTGAAAAGTAAGAAACGTGTATTTTTCAGTTGACTTCAAAATTCATAAAAAAAAATCTCTTCTCTTCAAAGTTCTCAATTCATTTTTTTTTTTAATGTTTGTTACCTTAGAACTCCGTAATTTATTAACAAATTGGGAACATTTTTTTTTTTGAGAGACTTCACTTTACTTCCCGTTTGGTCTCATTGTAATTTTATCGAGATCTGATGAGTACATAGAGATGTGGAGATAAACACCTCAAACCTAGTACTGAAAATTACTAGCGCGGCATTTGAAGTCGGTTGCTTTCGTATAGTAAACAATCAATTAAGTTGAGCATACTTATTCTTGTGATATATTAGATTTTTTGTGTCATAGTGGGCTTCATTTCAACCCCGTGCTATTTTGTAATTAAATAATATTCCAGAATCCGTAGGGTGCTACACTGCTGGCTAATCTTTTTTTTTCATTGCTATAGGTATGGATCCGGCTTTCTATTTTAAATTAAAAAACATGACTTTATCCGTAACCGTACTTTACATTTCATCCGTGGGATGAATAATCTACATCCCTAGTTTCAATAAATTGAAATAATTCTAAAACCACGATTGTTAGCTTGTTCAAATAATGTATTATGTGGTTTATAAATTGTTTCTAATAAATGTACTGCATACATTAGATTGTCAATCTTGTGGTTTTATGGGAAAATTTATTTATAACTTCAATAAATACGTATTGTCTGCTATTTCATTTGATAAACAGTCCTGTGAGTCTGTGACCAGGTGGAGCTACGACATACGCAAAGCGGTGGGCAGTGACTGGAAAAGAAGAGCCGAAGATAGGGCTCAGTGGCTCACCTTGGGAGAGGCCTACGTCCAGCAGTGGACGGACACCGGTTGATGATGATGATGATGATGATGATGATGATTTAAATTTTTTGAATTTACTAATAAGACATTAAATTAGCATTCAATAAAACAAAACATTGATCTTTCGTAGAATGTTACTTCCGTCTGCATATTTAAGAAAGTTTAATTTAACTACGTATTTATATATTTTAACCGACTTCAAAAATATGGTTTACAAAACGAAAAACCGACTTCACATGCCGCGATATTGAAAATATCCACTAGTCATAATCATGTCGTCAAGGTATCAAATTTGTGTGTATTGTTTATCTCCATACCTCCGGAGATGATTATCGGATCTCGATAAAATTTGAATGGGACCAAACGGAAAAAAAGAATTTTTGACGGAATTCTGAAGTACATAAAAAGTTTAAGTTTTAGTACCTACCTACCACTGAACCTTGGCGGCCACGGCAACGCTCGTTCAACGCCTGAGAAGCGCGTGATGTGAAATGTGTACATTTTTGTAAAGTGTTCATGTGAACACTTTACAAAAATTTTGCGCGCGTTGAACGCTTGTCATCTGAACCTACCTTGGTTTCTTAAATGATCTTTAATTATTATAATTCTTCATTACTTCAAAATGAGAACTAATAAACTTCTAAAATCCCTCGCCGCGTCTGACCGTCTATCTGTTCGCGATAAACTCAAAAACTACTGAATGGATTTTCATGCGCTTTTCACGAATAGACAGAGTGATTTATGAGGAAGGTTTAGATGTTTAATTCGTTAATGTTTTGTGTGAATTGGTTCAAATATGACAATGATCGTTGAAGATGTCAATTCATGCTGGGCGGAACAAGCTAATAAAAAATTTTTGGCATAATAGGGCGGGTCGCTAGTATAATATTTTAAATAATTAAATTAGGCGCACCCTGCTACTATTTCGATCCTCTCCCTACAAAGGTTGTCTGGAAGATATCACTTTTAGCGATAAGACCGCCCATTGTCACTTTACATTTAAGCTGCAAACGTTATATGTGTCTGTATCTTTGGTGTCGCAATAAAGAGTTATCTATCTATCTTTCTAAATTAATATTATCAAAGATGGCGTTAGAACCCCCCTACTATAAAACATCGTTCAACGACCCCATTGTATATTCTCATTATAATATCTAACTTCCATACGAGAACACACAAATCTACACAAAAAAATATAAACATGATTTATTACCAATACAAAAACAAACCCTCCACTCACCGCAGGTCTGATAATATCGACCTTCTTGCAACAGAAGCCTAAAAAACCACAATTTACTTTCTTTTTCGACCTGTTTCGAAGGTGAGTGTGTCCCGAGTCCCAGGGTAATGGGTCATTGGTCTCTCGAATGGGCCAAATATGGAACATCCGCGTTGTGTGCCATTTTTGGTCAGAAGCGCTGAAAGGTTGAGTTGGAATGAAATGCATCAATTTAATTTTATATTTTCATGTTAATAACCGCTGGAACGCGTACTTGTTTGCTATTGTTTGGTATTTTAGTGTCACAAGATAGCCGATAGGCCCTCCGGATGTGACCTTCGTATCGGTCATTGTCTTTCAAATAATCGAGCTTCTACGATCCAAGAAATGTAGATACTAAAATTCCTTAATAAAATATATCAATAGAAAAAAGATTAAAACAATTTAAATTAACGTGGAAATATAAATAAACATTATAAGAAAATAACAATTATATTACTAATCTAAACTAATATTATAAAGAGGAATAATTGGATTTTTTGTCTAAATTTGGCACAGTGATGAGCCAATATGGACGAAAAGGGCACAAAATACTTTTTATCGCTTAGCTAATATTACATAATATACTCGTAATGTAGTTAGTTATTAGGTGGTAGCACAGAATACTTAATAGTGTGGTAGGTATCATAGCGAGATAATTTATGATCGTACAAATCGAAAAAACCGACTTCACATGCCGCGAAAGTCAAAGTAGCTAGTAGCCAGTATCATGTCATGAAGGTACATATACATTCGTTCATATTGTTTATCTCCATATCTCCGGAGATTATTATCAGATCTCGATTAAATTTGAATGGGACCACACGGGAAGTATATCTCTCAAACAAAATTTTTTTTTTCAAATCATAACAAACAATAAATTACCGTCGAATTGAGAACCTCCTGCTTTTTGTGAAGTCGGTTGAAATTCTAGAAAAACCCTGTGGAACCCTGCGTAACTTATTTATTTTATTTTACACCTTACCATTGTACCATTATGATTGCAAATAAATTATTGAGAATTGAGTAACCCGGGCATCATTTCTGCACAAAATACAAAATGAAGTCGCGGTAGGAAGCAAAAGGTTAACGTTTTACATCGACAATGAAAACTGGTTGATGCCAATAAATATCACGGACTTGTCTTAAATACTAGTTACATCGTATATTCTTTGTTTTGACTTTTTTGAACAGTTAATCGTTAATCAACTGGCATTTAATGTGCCGGTAAAATTAATGAACCAACACAAATGATTCGCACAGAAATAGAATGTTTTGGCGTTTAAAGTTTGTTACAATGCATTATATTTTCAACCGAATTTCAAAAAGGAGGTTCTCAATTCGTTTGTATGTTTTTGTTTGAATGTATATTACGCGATTACTCCGTTAAGTTTGAGACATTTATCGTCATATTTTTGGAGATACTTATCAGATCTCGATGTAATTCAATAGGACTCCACTTTGGTGATATAGGTACACTACCGATAAAAAAAAATGGATCATTCGTATCGGTTCATAAACGACGAAGTTATCCGCGATCACACATTAAAACAAATACACGGTCGAATTGAGAAACCTTCTTCTTTTTTAAGTCGGTTGAAAATGACCACAAATATTAGAAGAAATATTTGTGATAACGAATTCATAACATTAAATGCACCAACAGTAACAAATCCAATCGGTGACAAATAAAAACATTAAAAGAGTTGACCAAATAAGGCACTATGTACACTTACGCAAAAACTCGCTCCCGTATCGCCCTCATGAGTTAGGCCACATTCACACGAGAGTTTTATAAACGCTTTGTGAAAAAGCGATGAAATGAAATAACTGTGCTACTTACTTGTTACTTACTTACGTGCTTACCATCTTCGACCGCATCATCACTTACCGACAGGTGAGATAGTGGTCAAACGCTAGCCTATAAGATATTTAAAAAAAAAGTGTTTAGGCACCCACACGAGTATTCATTCAGACGTCGTCGCTTTTAAATGTAATGCTTTTTAGGGTTCCGTAGTCCTGACAAGGAACCCTTATAGTTTCGGTATGTCCGTCTGTCTGTCTGTCTGTCTGTCTGTCCGAGGTTTTGCTAAGAGACCGTTAATACTAGAAAGTTGTAATTTTGTAAGAGTATGTATATAAATTACGCCTACAAAGTGGTGAAATAAAATTTTGAAAAATATTTTTTTAAGTGTAGTTACATGAGAAGTGGAGATGATTTTTTTTCGTCGTCTACCCCATTGTGTGGGGTATCGTTGAATAGGTCTTTAACGAAATATTAAACTTTAAATTGCAAATTTTTGTTCCAGTAGGGCGTCCCCCCCCCCCCCCCCTCTAAAAGCTTAACTGCTGGCTTGAAAACTTTAAAGAAAAACTATAGCGGTTAAGATAACTTTATGAGTTTAGCAGTAATAGTCGTTGAAATTGGGTGTTGGATAATATTGTACCAAATACAAAATCCTTAGAATAAATCTTTAAAGTGACAAAGACGAAGTACCTTTGTTGCTTTTTAGGGTTCCGTACCCAAAGGGTAAAACGGGACCCTATTACTAAGACTCCGCTGTCCGTCTGTCTGTCTGTCTGTCTGTCTGTCCGTCTGTCACCAGGCTATAGCTCATTAACCATGATAGTTAGACACTTGAAAATTTCACAGATGGTGTATTTCTGTTGCCGCTAGAACAACAAATACTAAAAACAAAATAAAATTAAAAATTAAAGGGGGTCCACATACAAAAAACGTGTTGTTAAACGCCATCTATCTAATTAGTTTCAACAAAATTACATAGATGGCGTTAGTAAACGAGCCCCGTCTTTCTAGATCGCGACCAAACCTAATATTCTTGGTAATATCAATTAATCAAATATATGAGATTGAAACTCTGTTATGTTTCGTATTGTACGGAACCCTCCCTAAGTGTGTGATAAGAGACGCGATGGTGACTCGCAGTTGGCCAGTTTTATTTATAACGGGTAAAGACTTGCATTGAATAACGGGCTACAACGGAACCCTACACTGCGCGTGGCCTGACACGCACTTGGCCGGTTATTTATAACTCATTCCCAAAAGGAGATTTTTTTTTCAATGTGTGTGTTTGTTACTCGGTTTATCTATCAATCATCAACCGATTTTATTGATTATATTTTTATAAGTGTAATATTTCAGGATACTTTTATAAGTTTTATTGAGATCTTTATGTGTATCTTCAGAGATATGTCGATAAATACCTCAAACTTTCACATGAAAATAATTTGCACGTCATGTAAAGTCAGTCGGTGCTTTAGTTCTTAAAAGATATTTAATCATAATGATCACGCTGTGCTAGATTTAAAGCGCTAAGCAGACGTTACGTGAAATGTCGCATGCGGCTCTTCTTGTTTTGCACTTAACGCAAAGTTTTTTTTTAGTTTCATTATGACTCCACACAATTTTTGTATTTAGCCAGTGTCAAGTATTAAAATTCTCCAAGTTATCGTGAATTCAAGTCATAAAGATAGGTCAAAGTCACATTTCAGGTCAAGTTGAAGTCATTGTCTAGTCCAAGTCATATTCTCAGTAAAGTTGTGGACTTGACTGAAGATTTTCAGTGGAATTTTGGTGAGAACGTAACTAGCATGTTTTTCAACATTGTCCTGTTTCCCTACACTAGCACACATTCACTGGCACTTAATGGTTAATAATCCACATTCATTTATCATTAACTCGCGGAAGAATACAAGTTTTAGGAAAAAATACAATGAGAGCACACACAATTCCACGTTCCCGCCAAAACTCCAAAGTTTTTACTCGTGTACGAATGAAGCCTTATCGCCGAATTCAAAATGGCGCACGGCTTACATAGAAACTATAATTACATACTGTGGCACGGGGGCTTATTAAAATTCGGTCGGTGTAGGCTTAGCCACATTAAAATATCTGGTTTCGACCAATTTGGGATATAATCGGAACAATGCGGTGATGAAACGAAATGTACGATTGTTTTAAATATACCCGGCTGTGAAAATCCTTCTTTGGTAGAGATTTATTTTCTTAAATGTCATGAAATTTTTAGATTACAAATTTGGTAGTTAATAATTATTGTTAATCCCTTTTTCCCCTTTAATTTTATTATATGTATATATATTTTATATATATTGATATATGTTGTATTTATTAGCTAATGTAAACATTTATAAGTTGTCAACCGACTTCCAGAAAAGAGGAGGTTTTGAATTGATCAGTGGGTTTTTTGTATGTATGTTACGCGATTACTCCGTCAATTGTGAACCGTTTCGAATAATTCTTAGTAGCGTACAAGTAGTTTTTTTTATTAGGTAGTAGTTATCAAGGTAGTCCCGTCCCGTCTTTGAGTAATCGGGGAACCAACATAAAATATAAAAAAATCCGACGAATTGAGAAACTCCTTTTTTGGAATCTGCTTCAAAAGTAAGTTGTAGATCGAACCATAAGTTCTTGTAAGGCATCGCAAGGTCTGTCAGTCGAGCAATGCGTACATGGCCTAATGTGTTTAAATGTTGGACAGCGATGCAATTGCGGCATTTTAATTCATTGCAAGAGGTCTTTGCACTTCTATATCTATACTAATATTATAAAGAGAGAACATTTGTATTTTTGTATTTTTGTATGTTTGTAATGATTTGGCTCAAAAACTACTGAACCGATTTAAAAAATTCTTTCACTAATACATAGAATGGACTTTCGGAATGAAAATAGGCTATATATTATCCTGTTTAAATCAAAGTTACATTCGTGGAGACCTAATTTGCAACCTAAGTCGGCAAATAAACGGTCGAAAAAACACGTTTCTTACGAACGCTGCTTAATTGAAAATAGATAGAAGAATATTTTCTATGCAAGAGTTGTACAACTTAATAAGACCTACAAAAAAGTCCGCGACAGCATATGTCTATCTCTTAAGGTTGACCTACAGTAACCATTTTAATCTTAAAATTTCTGTTAAAAAATATTACATAACTTCCAAGGCTATTTTCAAGAATATTGTATTAATCCTTATCCAAATAATTACGTTAATTAGCTTGGCCACATATTATAGATCAAAATTGTCCTTTACAGTATATAATTCAAATGAAAACTCTAGAAGATATCACGAATTGCACATACACGCATCGCAAAATTATTTGCAGTGAAACCACAGATTAGGTCATAGTTTCTTAGAATAATATTATTATTATAAGCTTACCTATGCTGTAGATACCAAATGATCACAATCAATTTGAAGTTAAGTAAGTATAGTATAATAATATGATATATTGTATAAAATAATATTCATCTATATATATGACAAGCACAATCTTATCCCATCGTCTCCATTCTTATATAGAACATAAAGAGGAACATCAAGACGGCATCCATTTATGGTAGACATATTTATAGTAGACATATTTACAGTAGACATATTTATAGTAGACATATTTATGGTAGATAAGAACAGCCAATAAATGGAATTCCCTGCCGTCGACTGTGTTTCCTCAAAAATATAACCCGGCAATGTTCAAATCGAGAGTGAATAGGTATTTACTGAGCAAGCGTGCTACATCTTCGGCTACATCGTCACTTACCATCAGGTGAGATTGTTGTCAAATGTTTGCTTAGTCTTAAATAAACAAAATAAAAAATATAAACTCATCAAATTTCGATTAAATAACATACACAAAATATCATACACTAGCAGTGCCCCGCGGCTTTGTCCGCGTTAAAAAGTGTCCTATAGCCTAATCCATAATACTGGCTATCCCTGTGCAAAATTTCAATTAAATCGGTCCAGCCCTTTGACCATGAAGAAGTCCCAAACAAACAAACAAATAAACAAACTGACTTTCGCATTTATAATTTTTTTTATACGTTATAGGCTAGCGTTTTGACCACTATCTCACCTTATATTTTTGTAAATTGTTAAACACAATCCAAAATTTCATCGTACCGACGGGACTCGAACCCGCACCCCCCGGATTACACGTCCAGGTGCTCTGCCAATTAAGCCACGGTTCGATACATCGATACGACGAAATTAGTGGATTGCATTTGTTAACCAAATTATGCATTGGTGGCGAAATAATATAAAAATATAAAGTGTGAGACACTTCAAAGAAACATAATACTATCTCACCTGTTGGTAAGTGATGATGCGGTCGAAGATGGTAAGCACGCTAGGCCTAGAATGGGAACTGGCTCTCAAGGATAGCTGCCGGAACACATTAGATGTTTGGTGACAGATTTTCTAACTTGAGGGTGGTAGCTGGCCAGGCGGACACTAGATAGTGTCCTACCACCATGCGGGGGTTTTGTTGGTTTCTTAACGATGTTTTTCCTTCACCGGAGGGCCACTGTGAGAAGCGCACATAAATTTTTCGATAGAAAAATCCATTGGTGCACGGCGGTTTGAACTCGGTACCACGGCATCAAAGCCGAACGTTCTCCCGATTACGCCACCGGGCCCTCCTATATATATATATAATATTGGTGTTGATGGTATGACGATGATTGGTGGTAGACAGAGACTACTTCTTGCCACTGATATATGATTATATAACAACTAGCAGCCCGCCCCGGCTTCGCACGGGTAGAACATATATGCCTACAAAATTTGCATCAGTTTGTTGCATCGAATATAAAATATGAACATATTTAAAAACCGCCGTCATATTTCATCCAATTTACACAAAACCTTAACGAATTATGCACCTAAACCTTCCTCATAAACACTCTGGCTATTGGTGAAAACCGCATGATAATCCGTTCAGTAGCTATTGAGATTATTGCGAACAGACAGACAGACGCAGTGATGAACTTTGTTTTATAATACTTACATATTGATATTGAACGGCCCTTTGGCGTAAAGGATAGTTACCCTGATTCTGACCCGACGGTCGTTGGTTCTAATCCTAGCTATATACCTACCAATGAAAGTTTTATGTGCATTCATGAATCATGAGTTTTCGTACAGTGGTAGTAGAATCATTAAATCTACCAAAAAGTAGCTTACCACCAAGGAGTACATCTGCCGCCGTAACCTTACGGCGTTCCCCGACGCAAAATGTAGGGGTAATATACGTTTAACGTGTGTATCTGTGTGTCTGTCTGTAGCATCTTAGCACCTAACCGGATGAACCGATTTTGTTTTTATTATTGATAGTTTTTTTTTGTTTGATAGATGTCTTCATCGAGAGTTTTCTTAGCTTTAATTCATGAAAATTCTTTCAATCGTTATAAAATTATGAGCTTTTTTCTAGTTAATTGCGCTATGAAATCAACTTTCATAGGTCTGATCAATTCAAAAATCTTCTTCTTCAACGATATTGTAAGAACATGGAAGCCTCCTGGACTCTACAGAATACTGAAATCCTCACCAACTTACAGCTCAGATTTTAAATGTCGTGTTTAGAGTCATTGGAAAAAGCTATTATACATAGATCAGTCGGGGTGGTTTAAAATATTATATTATATTATTATATATATAGATGAATATTATTTTATACAATAGATCATATTATTATACTATATTGACTTCAAATTGATTGTGATCGGTGGGGATCTACAGCATAGCTAAGCTTATAATAATATTTTCTTAGTAACTATGACCTAATCTGTGGTTTCACTGCAAATATTTTATTAATTTTGCGATGCGTGTTTGTGAAATTAGTGATATCTTCTAGAGTTTTCATTTGAATTATATACTGTAAAGGACAATTTTGATCTATAATGTGTGGCCAAGCTAATTAACGTAATTATTTGGATAAGGATTAATACTATATACTTGAAAATAGCCTTGGAAGTTATGTAATATTTTTTAACAAAAGTTTTAAGATTAAAATGGTTACTGTGAGTCAACCTTAAGAGATAGACATTTGCTGTCGCGGACTTTTTTGTAGGTCTTATTAAGTTGTACAACTCTTGCATAGAAAATATTCTTCTATCTATTTTCAATTAAGCAGCGTTCGTAAGAAACGTGTTTTTTCGGCCGTTTATTTGCCGACTTAGGTTGCAAATTAGGTCTCCACGAATGTAACTTTGATTTAAACAGGATAATATATAGCCTATTTTCATTCCGAAAGTCCATTCTATGTATTAGTGAAAGAATTTTTTAAATCGGTTCAGTAGTTTTTGAGCCAAATCATTACAAACATACAAAAATACAAAAATACAAATGTTCTCTCTTTATAATATTATTATACTATAGATAATATAATAATTTAAACCACCCCGACTGATTTTTGTATAATATTTTCATTAAAAGTATTCCAAAATGACTCTAAACACGACATTTAAAATCTGAGCTGTAAGTTGGTGAGGATTTGAGTATTCTGTAGAGTCCAGGAGATGTCCCAGCATGAGGTCAATGCTTCCATGTTCTTACAATATCGTTGAAGAAGAAGATTTTCGAATTGTTCAGACCTATGAAAGTTGATTTCATAGCGCAATTAACTAGAAAAAAGCTCATAGTTTTATAACGATTGAACGAATTTTCACGAATCATAGCTAAGAAAACTCTCGATGAAGACATCTATCAAACAAAAAAAACTATCAATAATAAAACAAAATCGGTTCACCCGGTTAGGTGCTAAGATGCTACAGACAGACACACTGATACACACATTAAACGTATATTACCCCTACATTTTGCGTCGGGGAACGCGTAAGGTTACGGCGGCAGATGTTCTCCTTGGTGGTAAGCTACTTTTTGGTAGATTTAATGATCCCACTACCACTGTACGAAAACTCATGATTCATGAATGCACATAAAACTTTAATTGGTAGGTATATAGCTAGGATTAGAACCAACGACCGTCGGGTCAGAATCAGGGTAACTATCCTTTACGCCAAACGGCCGTCCAATATCACTACGTAAGTATTATAATACAAAGTCCATCACTGCGTCTGTCTGTCTGTTCGCAATAATCTCAATAGCTACTGAACGGATTATCATGCGGTTTTCACCAATAGCCAGAGTGTTTATGAGGAAGATATAGGTGCATAATTCGTTAAGGTTTTGTGTAAATTGGATGAAATATGACGATGATTGTTAAATATGTTCATATTTTATATTCGATGCAACAAACTGATGCAAATTTTGTAGGTATATATGTTCTACCCGTGCGAAGCCGGGGCGGGCTGCTAGTAAAAAATAAAGATAAACCATGACTCTGTTTATTTAAGTACATTATAGTATAGTTTTCAAACGACTTCAAACAGGAGGATGTTTCTAATTCGACTGTATTTTTTATCTATTTTAGTGTGTTCTTAAGATTTCAGGCAGATTGACAGACAAACGAACAACGAAGTGACTAGTACCTTATTTCCTTTTGATTTGATATTTTTTTTAAACTTATATTTTATTTGTAACAAATATAACTTGCCAAATGAATGCCAATCATAAATTATTTACGTTGTTGTCAAAGGATGAAATAAATGAAAAGAATGAGAATGAGGTTTAGAACCCTAAAAAAAACATGCCGACGAATCTAAAATACCTCTGGGGCCTCATTCAGTATGACCATTTTAAAGTCTTACCGTGCCGTGCTACGTTATCTCCGCGTTATGGTATTCTCTATGCCAATTAAAACGCAGTAGGGTAAGGTTATGAGCGCGTTTTGAGCTGTCATAATATCGTGACATATGAGGAAATGTAACGCGCGCGTTTTGTATAATTTACCTATCGTGTGGCATACAGAATACAATTTTTCAATAACGTAACGTGGCGCGTTAAGGATCGCGTTATCTCATCGGTGATACTGAATAAGGCCCCTGTCTTTAGTGAAGTCGGTTAAAAATATGATAAATAATGAGTCAACTCGTACGAAATAATGTCGAATATACTAGGAGAGCATAAATAAGTAGCGTTTGCGCAACGAATGTCCAATCCAGATATCGCAAATACCGGAATAGCTGATTAACGACCTTAGACTGATATAAATCTATACCTACCTATATATAGACACAACATAATATGGCTGACATACTTACATACATACTTTACTAGAATATTCATACTTACGACCACTTGTAACCCAAATTAAAGGCAGTTGTAATACTCAGGTGGATTAAACATAACTTTAAAGATTTTTCTTATTTTTTTTTTTATTTCGAACAGGGTATCCCCAGAGATATGAAAATTAACACCTCAAACTTGATATTGAAAATGAAAATTTGAAAAAAAAAAAAAAATTCGACGGAAGTGACGTAGCGTCACGGTCCGAAGGCAGCGGAAGTAACGTAAGCGCTATGTTGTATTTTATAAACGGCCTCTATTGTAGAACGGCGTAACTACGAAGACGTATTCGCTAAAGTTCTACAGATCGAGTCTTAAAAAAAAAATTGTGATGTTGAGAAATAAATTGATTGAACTTAGAAGTTACACTTCTAACTCGAGGCTTTCTACGCATCCTCTTTTTTAGTTTCTTAAACAATCTTAAATTGCAAGTTTTTATAATGGATTCTTTATTACGGTGCAGTTGACGTCTTTGTAGGCTCGGTAGGCGGTGTTTCCGTAGTGTATGGTAGAATCTAGTTCTCTTCCTCACTTATACTTGTTTCACAGTAAATTAACTTTGAAAATATCCATAAAGTAGAGCAGTGGCTACAGAGAAGAATTATGATTTGCAGCTCAGGCGCGGTCGCTAAGATTTAAAATTAAAACTCGTCTGCAATAAATTTGCCAGGGCTTATCTCTGGATTGTGTAGTCGGAGAGAAAAGTGAAAAGGTTTTCTAAATATAGGTATCCTGATTTATACATGTTTTTGAAGTGAAAACTTCTTTAGGCGAGCTGAGTAAAGGTACGGACACACCGATGCGTCCTGCGTGCGCGATCTAGGCGGCGATCAGTTAGCGCAGTAGTATTTGTACCGACTGGTTCACACCAACCGCGATCAGAAAACAATTGAAAAGTACTGAGATCGCGCCCGCAGATCGCAAGACGACGCGGTGTGGCCGTACCTTAAGATATTATCGAGTTCCTTTATGAAGTTCTGATCAAGTAATAGCTTGGAAAACGAGTCGGGATGGTTGCCCTATGTGATTGGACTAAAGTCAGATGTCCTGCGCCTCGTTACATTGTTTTCTTCCATTTTAACCGACTTCAAAAAAAGGAGAAGGTTTCTCAATTCGACCGTATATACATTTTTTTAATGTGTGTTCGCTAAAAACTTTGCTGTTTATGAACCGATTTTGATGATTATTTTTTTGTTAGAAATGAGATATCTCAGGGTTGGTGCCATTGAGATCTGATAAGTTCTCCAGTGATATGTCAATAAACGTCTCAAACTTGCTACTGAAACTGACTCGCGCGGCATTAAAGTCGGTTGTTTAAGTGTTTAAACTATCTTATCAAACATGCACTATTCCATCTTAAACCGCATCGTCACTTTACATCAAGTGAGATGATGTTCAAGTGCTTGTCTACCTATTATTTAAAAAAAAAAACATCGTTTCTTATCTCCTGCTATGGAACTTGGCACCAGTTTGATCTCAACCTTTTTAGGGTTCCGTACCCAAAGGGTAAAACGGGACCCTATTACTAAGACTCCGCTGTCCGTCTGTCTGTCTGTCTGTCTGTTCGTCTGTCACCAGGCTGTATCTCATGAACCGTGATAGTTAGACAATTTTCACAGATGATGTATTTCTGTTGCCGCTATAACAACAAATACTAAAAACAGAATAAAGTTAAAAATAATAGAGGGGTCCCCATACAAGAAACGTGTTTTTTTCGGCATTTCACGCCATCTATGAACGCTTAGTTAGGTAAACGTCCCATAGATGGCGTTATATTGAAATGTCGATCCCTAACACCTTTGTTAGACGTTAGATGACGTTATAAGAAATAAAATGTTTATTAATTATTATTTTTTGCTGGCGAAAAATGATAGTGGTAATTTTTGATCGATCTTATAAAATACTGTAGTGTGGTACGGAACCCTACTAGTGCGAGTCCGACTTGCACTTGGCCAGTTTATTTATTACCAATGCTGACAATCTTGAGTAATTTTTATCCGACTTCCAAAAAGGAAGAGGTTCTCAATTCTTATGTATGTTTTTTATTTGTATGTAGCTTACGCGATTACTCCTTCAATTGTGAACTTATTCGAATGATTATTTTTTTATTTTGTAGGGTATATTTCCAAGGTGGTCCGGTCTCATTGTAATTTCATTGAGATTTGATTAGTATCTCCAGAAATATGACGATAAACGCCTAACGCTTAGTATTAATAAATAATAAAAATAAATAAAAAAAAGCGTGGGGTGCATGGTATCAATAGTTCCAAATATTTTATGAACAGATATGACTAGAAGGGTTATTTTGATAATATCCTGAAAAGTGGGGCGCTTTTTTTTACAATAAAATCATTTTTTCTTACACTATTTTTAATTCAAATTTATTAAAATTTATTTTCTATTTTTTAGTTGGATTTTCTATAAAAGCGTATTTTTTTAGTTTTTTTAAACTATTATTTATTTTTCATTTTTTAGTCGATTATTTTATTTGTTTTTTTTTATTGTTTTTTTTTATTTATTTATTGTCATCGGTCCTTAATAAGTATGCCAAATTTCGAGTTAATCCGACGTTTTGAAGGGGGTTAAAATCATGTTCAAAGATTCCGTTACATACTAACATACAAACATACATACGTCTGAAGCTAATAAAAGCGTATTAAAAATGACTAGCATAGCATGGCATTTGAAGTCGGTTTTTTTCTGTTTTGTACACAATCTTAAGTGTAAACTAATATTACAAGGTGAGAGGATGTTTGTTTGTGTGTACAAATCCATGTTGCCATTTTTTCTCCAAAACCACTAGTCCGATTTTGATGCAGTTTTCAGTCTGGGTTCGGGTTTGATTGGTGCATGTTCTTGGATAGGTGTTACGGTGACAACTCACCAGGCGGCGCTGCAGCGAATGTTGTTTGTGTAAATCCATGTTTTGCCATTTTTCTCCATAACTACTAGTTCGATTCTGTCTTTAAACGGTTCGTAATTAATCAGTGGTGGTTCTTAGATAGATGTTATGACGTTAACTTTCTAAAGGACGCTGTCGTGGGTATTTATTGAAAATTTTAAATTTGTTACGTGTTGTTTATTAATTTGTTCCAATGAAACTTATGAAGAAACAAAAATTATGTATAAAACTTTTGTAAAAATTGTTATAGGTAAGCATTGTAGCCGCGACTGTCCAAACACCCTGATAACTTTTAAGCCTTTAAATAGTTCAGCAAAACGTAATTTATATTGAGACCTTGGTTTATCATAGGGTTAGTGGTTTTTTAACCCTCCGGCGTACATGGATAAAAATGGATCTAGGGTTCCGCGAAGACGGGATACAAAACATGAAAACTTTTTGACTGTGGAGTTTATTTAATTTATGTCGATGCAAATGTCAATTGTGATCAATTTGGAATTCGGTGCTCATAGTTCTAGGCTAGATAGCTACATGCAACTACATATCACATTGATTTCAATAATTTAAGATTGTCTAAAAAAACCACAGACCTAGTAATCACTACGTTTTAATGAATGCTAATGCTAGATCGCGTTTGGTGCGAACCAGTCGTTACAAATACTACTGCGCTATCTGATCGCCGCCTAGATCGCGCACGCAGGAGGCCGCGGTGTGGTTGTAACTTAAGTCTGTTTTTTTTATATCTTATATGCTGGCGTTTGACCACCATCTCACCAGTTGGTAAGTGATGATGCGGTCGAGGATGTTAGCACGCTAAGCTAGAATGGGAACTGGCTCTCAAGGATAGCCGGAACACTTTAGATGTTTAGCGACAGATTTTCTAACTTGAGGGTGGTAGCTGGCCAGGCGGACATTAGATAGATTCCTACGACCATGCGAGGTTCGATGTTTTCCTTCACCGGAGAGCCACTGTGAAAAGCGTACATACATTTTTCGATAGAAAAATCCATTGGTGTACGGCGGGGATTGAACTTGTTACCTCTGGCGTCAAAGCTGACCATTCTCCCACTACATCACTGGGCCCTCAAAACTGTGAAAGATCCGACTTCAAATGCTGCTCTAGTTATGTTTACTACCAAGTTGCAGGTGTATATCTCCATATCTCTGGAGATACCTAGGTAGTAGTTATACCCCGTTAAACAAAAAAAGAATTATCAAATCGGTCCAGGAGTCTTCGAGTTATCGGGGAACATACATGAACCTCCTCCTCCTTTTGAAGTCGGTTAAAAATCTTGAATCTTATATATATGTGCAAAATGCACGCTTTTAGGCTTCTGACTAACAGTATTCGTTAATTACAAACAAAACTATGACTTACTGTATGATTTCTATGAGTGCTCACAAACGCATTACATTATTCAAACAATATACGACCGACCAGTTGAGTGGTTAGTGAGCCTGCCCACGAGACCAAAGGTAGTGGGTTCAATTCCCACATGGGACAATTCTTTGTAATGTGTGATTCACAAACAATTTTCAAGGTCTTGCTGTTATTTGTGTCCGTGATTTGTATGTTTATATAAAAATCAACATTACTTATTGACATTATTTGAGTGAAATTCAGCACTATGCGTGTGTCAAAATCTTGTTGAATACGGATGGAAGTCAGACCTCAGATATCTGGTTTAAGCGTACTATTCATTATTCTGTAGCGTAGCCAAGGATTTGTTAAGTAGACTTCAACACGACAAAGAAATGGCTACAGAACCCTCTTACAAATGTTAACTCTAGCTCTTAATTACTTTTAATAGTCGTATCCGTCGAGTCGCGATTTATTTATTAAAAAGAATTGAAATTTATTAAACATAATTTACTTTTAGTTTTAGCAGCCATTTACCAGCTTTTAGCTGACAACAGGATGTGGACGACAACTTTACATTCATGACAAATATCCTTGCGCAAGAGCATGACTTACATTCAAAATAAATAATTGCAATGACATTCAGTTTGTATTTTACCTTTTATATATATTTTTAACCGACTTCAAAAAAAGGAGGAGGTTTCTCAATTCGAACTTATATATATATTTTTTTTTTATGTTTGTTCGCGGATAACTTCGTCGTTTATGAACCGATTTTGATTATTCTTTTTTTGTTCGAAAGGAGAGATTCCAAGTGTGGTACCATGGTAATTTTGTCGAGGTCTGATAAGTATCTCCAGAGATATTGAGATAAATATCTCAAAATTGGTACTGAAAATGAATAGCGCAGCATTGAAGTCGGTTCTTTTTTAGTTTTTAAACGATATTATTACTAGCAGTATCCCGTATTAAAAACTATTCTATGTTCTATTATCTGCCCTTTTGGCTATATAAGTGCAACATTTTAGTCTCATCGGTCTATCCTTTTGACCATGAAGTGTTCTCAAACAAACAAAAATACAAACAGAATTTAGCGTATAGTATTTATGTAGATGGGTAAAGGGAAACTTTAACAATTTATAATCGTACAAAACAATAAAAACCGACTTCACATGCCGCGATAGGCAAAGTACTGGCTTGTTATGATCATGTTATCAAAGTACATACAAATTTGCTTATATTGTTTATCTCCATATCTCCGGAGATAATTGTAGATTTCGATAAAATTTGAGTAAAACCAAAAATCTCTTAAACAAAAAAAAAAAGAATTTTAAGGTTCAAATCGGTTAAGATTTGACGGAGTGCTGAGGTAACAAACAAAAAAAAGCAGTCGAATTGAGAACCTCCTCCTTTTTTGTGAAGTCGGTTAAAAATGTGTAACTAGCTTCCATCTGTCGTTATCCGCTGAGTTTCAAAATGGAGTACATATTAGTATTTGTACCGACTGGGTCACACCAAACGCGATTAGAAAAAACATTTGAAAAGTACTGAGATCGCGCCCGCAGATCGCAGGACGCCGCGGTGTGTCCGTACCATAAGCGATGCATGAGTGATAATCCGAGTGCTAAAAGTGTCCTAAGCGACGACAGTGACCACTAGGAGGGGTCATTTCTACCCTCCACACCACATGAGGAAAGTTCATACTGACCACGTCCCATCAGGTCCAAACCATTTCATGGGTTGAATCTAGGAAGCTAAATTAGACCCACTTCCAGATGTTCGATTGGGGACCGTTACGGGTATTGCTGGACTGGTATGACTCGCGCATCTTCGGTGACAATGCTATTATATGGTACCATCGAGCTGACCTGATGATGTAGCCGGGATATAGGGACTGGAACTACGTTATGGTAAATGGTAGGACAGTTGAATTTAGGCTAGAATTTATTGTTATCATTAGTTTATTTTAATTACACAGGATAACGTTTTTAAACAAATCTTATGTTTGAAATTATCAGCCAGTCCGTCCACTTTCCGACACACTAACTATTAAATATGTATTTATTTTAACTGGCTCGGAAAACTCTGGTATTTTGTGCGTCACTGCATAATAATTGCAATTGTATGTTGTTGAGTCCCGATGCCTTGTAATTTCAGTTAATTATGGCCACCGTATATCCCACAAAACTGCGAGTAACACCGCAAGGCGTTGCTAGTTCTATCATAAAGATGCTCTGAGGCCGGTAGTACCTTGGCATGTGTTTCACACCTACGGCATATTAGCGCCTACTGTAACCACTACCCAATGCCTACCTACACCTACTCAACAAATATTTGTACAAATGATGCTACTTAATATTATTTACTGGTTACATAAAAAACGCTATAGATCGGTAAACGTCGTGAATATTTAAATAGATAAAGTCTTCATTTATTTTCTTTAAAAAGGCGGCAATAGCCCAATGGATAGGGTGTCGGACTGGCGATCGAGAGGTCGTGAGTTCGATCCCCACCCCACTCATTACACTATTGACGTGAACCCACTCCAGACACAAGCATATTTAGCTTAGTTGGAGGAGTTAACAAGAATACTAGTAATGTGCAACACATATTGCGAGTAATCTTTAAAAAAGAAAAAAAATTAAATTAAAAAATTTATTCCAACACAGATATCAACTAAATTTATATTATATACAACAACTGGCTGTGCCCCGCTGTTTTACCCGCGTAGACATCGTTTCCGTGGGAATATTGGGATAAAATTACCCTATGTTAAAATTCCGTGTCTAGGCTATCTACACACCAAATATCAACTTAATCGGTTGAGTAGTTCTAGTGTAAAGAAGTAACAAACACACACAAACTTTTGCCTTCATAATATTAGTAGGAAGTAGGGTAGTTCAGCGTTACAAAGGGCGGTCTTATCGCTGATAGTGATCTCTTCCAGACAACCTTTGGATGGTTACATAGGATAGGATGGAAATATTACTAACAACAGGATGCACCTATATAGAAGTATAATATAAATATTACCTGGTATATTATACCTATCAGTAGAAGAAACTTAATGTGTTCTGAGAATATTTTTTCTCGGAACAAATAAAGTTTCTTGACTGTTTCTAATATTCAGTCCTTTCCATCATCATTATCAGCCGGTTTCCGTCCACTGCTGGACATAGGCCTCTCCTATGGCACGCCACTGAGCTCGATCTTCAGCTATTTGTTTCCAACCGCTGCCAGCCAGCTTGCGTATATCATCGCTCCACCTAGCTAGACGGCGTCCTACACTACGTTTCCTACGTCCTCTCCATAGATCGCATTTATATAATTACGGTCTTTATGACGAATTCCATTAAGTAATTCGTTACCCTCCGCGATCATTATTCAATTAAATGTAATGATATTATAAAATAGTACTCGGGTAATGTGAGAACATTATTATCTAGCACTCTTTTACCTCCGAATGGCGGCATTAAAATTATTATTATAATTGCAATAATGAATCAAAATATTGCTACAAACTCCAGACTGAGAGCCTTAAAAAATAGATGGCTTGATTTTTTTGATGTGGGAATATGACCACTTGACCGCTATCTCACTGATGGTACGTGATAATGCAATTACTTATAAGTGAGAGGTTGCTGGTTCAACTCCTATCGTCTCCTATCGTCCATAGGTGGTGTGTGGTGGTGCATATTATACCAATATTTCGCTTGACTTGCTACCAAAAATAGCTTACCACCATCAAGCAAAAAACATATCATAAAGATCTTCTCAGTATGCAATAAAATTGGTTAACAATCTATCCATACTAATATTATAAAAACGATTATAACTCTGTCACTCTGTCTGTTTGTTACCTAATCAGGCCTAAACGGACGATCCGATCTTACTGACATTTAACAAGGAGATACTTTATTGCATGATAATGAACATTGGCAACTAAATTATTGGTGTACGCGAACGAAGTCGCGGGTATCAGCTAGTCTGAAATAAAACTATGTTCTCATCAATCTACTTAATTAAGTATTTAATAAATGTTAAGAAATTTCCAGTATGGCGTAAAAATGAACATAATGGTGAAATATCCAGGGCGTGGTCATTTTGTAATGAAACCTGTATATGTGCCATTTTACCCATTAAAAGAAAATGTATTAAGAAATTATTGCCGCAACCAGATTATATCGACACCGAAGCCAATATAACACGAAGGTATTACATACTTAAATAAAACCGACCAAACTGGTCTTCATTTATCCCATTTAAAGAAAATTTTGATTATTTTGCAACACGGCAAAGATGTATATTGTGTTTGTTTTTCCCGATAAGTACAATCTGGTACAATCAGGGGATCTTCAAATCTCGAGTGAACAGGAATCCTTTAGGTAAGCGTGTTACATCGTCACTTAACTTAACATCAAGTGGTCAAACGCTTGCCTATCTGAAATACAAAAAATCTACTAACTCACCTGATATAAAGCGACAATGTGATCGACAAAACAGCACGCTTGCTTTGAAGATACCTGTTCTAGGTGTTGTTCTGTGTTGTAAGGTAATTAACAGGAAATAGACTTTGGCAGTGAATTCCATTGCTTCTTTATCATGATCATTATCATCATTATCAGCCAATTTCCGTCCACTGCTGGACATAGGCTTCTGCTATGGCACGCCACTGAACTCGATCTTCAGCTATTCGTTTCCAACCGCTTCCAAGCAGCTTGCGTATATCCACCTAGCTTGAAGGCATTACGTACTTCTCTATACGTACGATGAATAACTCAAATGTAACGATGACGCAAATCCTACATCTATTAGTTTGATGGAAGAAGAAGATTGACAGTATTCATTCTAGCGATTTGTTACTAAAGGTTATTGAGTAAGCGCCAACAATTAGCCTGTTAAAAATTCAGAAGTCAATCAATTAGCAAGTTGGATTTTAATTCGCCTCAGTGAAATCCTTTGCATAAATGTTAACTCGAGTGCATATAGTAATTATTCCGGTAAAGTATTATGTGACTTGCCTTTTTAACCGACTTCCAAAAAGGAAGAGGTTCGCAATTCGTCTAAATGTGTTTATTGCACGATTACTCTGCCCATTGTGAACTCATTTGAATGATTCTTCTTTGAATTCGTAGGTATTACATCTCCAAGGTTTACAATAAGAAAACAAATTCAAACGAAACAATAAGTAATCCAGTCCTAATGATTCGATACATATTTTGTGTCTACAGGACACAAGGATCTTTAGGAAATGTTGACAAATAAAAAGCTGCTTCAACAAAAGTTAAAAGATTTTTTTTTTGTTACAGGGTCACAGTGCAAGATGAGGCGAAAATCACACAACACACCGAAGTAAGAAAAGACAGGACATGTTGCTACTGAACGCAGGGAGGTAAGAATTCCATCTTTTGTAGCTTACGATGTGTTTTCATGTCACTAAAACATAAAGATTAACAGCAAAGAATAGCTTAGCATTTCCATTATAAAAATCACAAAAAACCTGATATTTAATGATAGTGAAGTTGAAATTAATGCAAAGTTATGCTAAGAAATAAAGATAAGTAAATCGTTAAACTGTAACGTTACAAAAATGGTCTTCCGACGATCATTGAAGTTCCTTATGATCTAAATAAAGTTAAGCAATAAATATAATATTTATGAACAAAATAATGAAAAAAAGCAAATGCCCGTGGCTAAAGAAAGCAAATTAAAGAATCTGTAACTGTTTACAGAAATCCAAACCGATGATACCGAAACGCAATACACCGAGTTGACGTAATACCGAACGAAATACTGAGGTACCCCTGAACAGGTACCTCGAACCCAATGTCTAATGATACTCATACCAATGTAAATGAAGACGGGGAGATACCAAACGAAACAGAAAAAGAAAATATAAAAGAAGAAACAGATAAATCGAAAGAACAAGAAAAAACTAAAGATAACAAAAAGAAAGAAACTAAACCAAGATCGGTTTCGTTCAATCGAGACATACACGTAAAGAGATTCGGTGAGTCGGTATTCGAAATATACTAACTAATGTAAATGTACAAAGCCAAAAGGTTTTCTAACTGGAATGCAAACTAATGAGAATAACCAGATCACCTTGGAGACTAACGGGAAACTAATTTGACTAAAACGTTGTATTTACATAATCACTATCATTCTGTTTTAATCGTAGAATGAAACTGTATTAAAGTTCATCTTCATATCATTTAATATTTATTTTTATATCTCCAACTGTGAATTTAATAGGTATTTTTCTTGGAAATTGGTACGATGTTTTTTTTCCTTTTAAACAACATCATGTTTTTGGTATAATTGTATTTTTTCCTGTAGAACATAATTTTATCTTGTTTATCTTTATTTAGACACTTCCTTACACGTCTGTCAACCTTTGTCAGTCCTACTCCAATGGATTCTGTCGGCAAAAATATACCGATGATACGATTTCCGCATATTATTTCTTATTATCTTTACTATAGCAATATTCGCGTTAGGTATTATGTGTTCCTCTTTATCCGTCTCTTTAAAACCATACTATTTTTGTAACTAGATAGATCAAGAGTTTTTGGTGAAAAAACTCAAAAACTCTAGTTAATCCCAAAATGTAGGTATTTTGCTAGCAAATTTAGTTTGTAGATCAGCTAAGATTTATTTAACCATAAAGATTTGCAAATGCCAAGAGCAAAATAAATACAAAAACAGCTGGTGAATGAAAATGCAAGTGCACTTAAAACTTGAATGAACACAATAATTAACCAAAAGAATAAGGTCAAGACGGTCATGAATTAAACATTGGCGAAACAAGTAAATTAATTGATTGTATTAGACACGCGCTGTGAAAATGGGATAGGATCTTTTTACAATGACACGTCATAGGCAAATTATAACCCTTGATATCCATTTAACAACGTCTAAGAACCGTGTTATAACAAATATAACAAACGCATAGCGGTGGATTTAATATAAAGTTTGCAAGTACTGTGAGACTTCGTAGTGTTTTCTTTGTGAGTTAGATTTATTTACTGATGTGATGACAATGTGAGCTTCTTTCGCGATCACTTCCAAAGTACTAGGAGAACATACCCTACAAAGAGACGAACCAAGATCAAGAGCCGAACCCAAAGGCACAGTGACAAAAGTAGGCAATGTCTTACAACAAAATACTTGAGAAAAGATTGACATGCGTAGAATACGTTATGTTGTCGCGAAGTTCAAGGCTTGGCAAGGTTAGGTCGTGATGTTAGATCTTATCCTTGAACTGCAGATTGTCTTAATGTGCTTTGTAGTTAAACAATGTCTATGTAAATAACGTGACAAATGGCAAGTAAGTATTGCTAAACTTAGCAACATCAGAAAGTACTCAATGTACTCATGATATCAAAACACATATATAGATACATATATGTATATATATATATATATATATATAGAGCAAGCTATAATATTATAGCTATAATAGCTAGCTGTAAATTTCAGCTCAATCGGATATCAGCAAGTGGTAAAATATTGGTTTACAAATTTAATGTAAACGAACATAGAAGGAATGTTCCAAGTTTAATCAAAGCTTGTAATAATAACTTAACAAATAAAATTTCTTGTAAACCTCTCAAACTGACGATTTTATTCTCACGATAATTTCCATTAACAGATATTTAATTGTTTTTATAGCAGCTTTACAAACTTGATGCCATGTAGAACAAGAATGTAGACATTAATTTGATGGCTCTATGGTACTTGTAGACATATTAGGGTAACAAAAACGTGGACCTTGGTCGTGACGGCTAGGTTTTTGTCTCAGTTTTTATTTGGCAGGCACCGGCCTACTTTCCGATAGAATCTCTGGCATGTCTACGCTTCCTGTTTCGTTGCAGACGTGAATTTTTAGAATTTAGAAATAAGGCACTTTTGGTAAACGAATTTTAAGTTGTTTTACTGAATATGTTAAGTTTTGAAATATAATTCACAAAATATAGAAAACCTGGTGAAATATCACGTCAATGATTTAAATTTAATGACCTACCTCTATTTGACCACTATCTAAGCTGCACCTAGATAAAATCTATTTTTGTTTGCATTCATGGTAAACGCATCTTTAAAATGTAAAGGAATTGACTTTTCTGTAGGAAAAGGTTTTACCAGAAATTTCATTCCGTTAGCAAAAGTTCATAAAAAAATGTAATTCCCATACATTTTAATGTTGTGTTTGGCGTAAATGGCGTGAGTTGGGCATATCTTGGAAGAGGCCTATGTCCAGCAATGAATTAATACCGTCTGATCATGATGATGATGTTTAGCGCGAATGCTAATAGACATGTATTTTGTTTAGGCCTGCTGATGTTAAGTGACGTGCAGTCTAAGATGTGCTTTTGTAAGTGGAAGACAGTACTGAGACGAGCCACTGGACGTCCTCCCAATATCCTTACTAACAATACCAAGTATTGGTCACTACAAAAACTGGACATATTCGATGTAGCGACAACAACATCAATCATTATTATGAGCGTTGACGAATTATTAACGGCATATCATCAGTCATCACTAATTTTAATCACGATGCAAGATGAAGTGGAAATGCGGTGAGGTCATTCACTTCTATTTGCCCATCATATGACCAAAATAAATTCTATTTGTATTTGGATGATATTGCTTACAAGTTCATCATTAATATTTATTTCTTCTACTAGCTTTTTAGGGTTCCGTGCCCAAAGGGTAAAACGGGACCCTATTACTAAGACTCCGCTGTCCATCTGTCTGTCTGTCTGTCTGTCAGTCTATCTGTCTGTCCGTCTGTCACCAGGCTGTATCTCATGAACCATGATAGTTAGACAGTTGAAATTTTCACAGATGATGTATTTCTGTTGCCGCTATAACAACAAATACTAAAATCAGAATAAAGTTAAAAATAATAGAGGGTCCCCATACAAGAAACGTGTTTTTTCGGCATTTCACGCCATCTATGAACGCTTAGTTAGGTAAATGTCCCATAGATGGCGTTATATTGAAATGTCGATCCCTAACTCCTTTGTTAGACGTTAGATGGCGTTATAAGAAATAAAATGTTTAATAATAATTTTTTTTTGCTGGCGAAAAATGATAGTGGTATTTTTTGCTCGATTTTATAAAATACTGTAGTGTGGTACGGAACCCTGCGAGTCCGACTTGCACTTGGCCAGTTTATTTCTATGATGCAATGCAACTATATCTTGCTTCTTGTCCAAAACGCCTATATATAAAACTCCTTATTATAGCTGATATCCTGGTACTTCATATTTACCACTCTATATTTATTGTAACTTACTCTTGCTTCCGTCTAGTCGCGTTGTTCATTGCCGCAGTAGTCTACTAGAGATTCTTCTACTACTTCTACTTTTACTTGAGATTGGTTTTACGACCGATGTTCCATGTGTGAAACAAGATGGCTATGGTATATATAGCTGTCTACTGAGAGCTTAGTGCAATTTTCGTCAGATTTATTTACTTACTCGACCACGTAAACACAGATTTTGTATGTAAATTACAATATTACATAATACACATACTAGATGGCGCTTTTTCATTTCCATACAAATCTGCGTTTACTACCACGTCAAAATATATGTAACGTACGTAAGTCAATAGATGTAGAGATACTCGCACTAGACCTTCTGGATTGCCAGCAATAGCACATACATACATTCTTTACATAAGTACAATACAGGAATTTTTACATCTTGTGTCAAATTTAACCGATCGTAAGCAAAACGATCTGTTTGTATGTCATAGGAACCGGGCATTAGTCAATCTGAAAAACAGTGATTATTTAAATTGTTTGTTAATTATCTTGGGTCATTGATTTTGGTCTTAATATGTAATTTTATTTACTTATTTCATCTATCATTTGAATAATGTTTCGTCGAAGGCTCGACTTGAAGCTTGAGATTTTTTGCTTAGAAACTATGACGATAAATCAAAATATCTTATTTTAAGAACAATTATATAGGAACAGGTTTTAAGAAGATTTTAATTACAGTGATCGTTAAATTATTTCTCTTACGTAGTTTTTATGATAGGTGTCTATAAAATAATTAATTTAAATGGTGGGATTGAAAACAAGGATTAAAAGTTTAAAAACGTTTTAAACGAAAAACTCTTTTTTATGGTTCCGTAGCCGAATGGCAAAAAACGGAACCGGAACGGATAGATTCGTCATGTCTGTCTGTCTGTCCGTCCGTATGTCACAGCCATTTTATTCCGAAACTGTTAGGACTACAATATTGGAACTTGGTAGGTAGATGTATTCTGTAAACCGCTTTCCGAATTTTATACAAAAATAAAAAATATAAAAGTTTAAGGGGGGGCATCCCATACATGGAACTGAAACCAAAAAAAATGTTTTTCTGCAAACCTATACGTGTGGGGTGTTTTTGCATAGGTCTTCAAAAATGACATTGAGGTTCCTAAAATCAGTTTTTCTCAAAGTCAACCATTTGAAAGATAGGCGCGTCTAAAGTGGTAAAATGTGTGTCCCCCCCCCCCCCCCCCCCCTCTAACTTTTAAAGTATGGGAGTGAAAAATCTAAAAAAAATATATGCTGTAGATCTTAATAAAAACTAACAATGAAAATTGGTTTGAACGAGATACAGTCAGCAGTTTTAGACATATGGCGACCGCAAAGATAACTTTTTTTTTCATACAAACACTATGAAAAACAAAGTTAATTTTGTAGTTGCGAAAAATCATAGTTATGGAATACTTAACTGTGTTACGGAACCCTACGAGTGCGAGTCCGACTTGCACTTGGCCAGTTTTATTTATTATTGATGTAAAATGAAAAAAAAGTGTTTTGCAATATATGACATTTCAAGTATCCTTAACTTAGTTGGTCTAAAAGAGTGTTTTGAGCCTTATCCTGAACCGGATCGAAAAGGTGTTTGTGTAAAATGCCCACTGTTATTATTTTTATTAGGGCTCGGTGGCGTAGTCGGGAGAACGGTTGGCTTTGATGCCATGGTACCGAGTTCAAATCCCGCCGTGCATCCAATGGATTTTTCTGTCGAAAAATGTATGTGCGCTTCTCACAGTGGCCCTCCGGTGAAGGAAAACATCGTTAGGAAACCAACAACCTAGCTACCACCCTCAAGTTAGAAAATCTGTCACCAAAACATCTAACGTGTTCCGGCAGCTATCCTTGAGAGCCAGTTCCCATTCTAGGCCTAACGTGCTTACCATCTTCGACCGCATCATCACTTACCAAAAGGTGAGATAGTGGTCAAACGCTATCCTATACAATATTTAAAAAAATCAAATTCTGTAAGTGTCAATTAAAATCAATGTCAAAAACAATTGACTCTCTTCGAACGTTTAACTGTAGCTATAACGGAAGAGCCTAACATAACCTAACCTACCCTTATAAAAAGAATACATTAATTAACATAGACCTCATAACATAGTCATTTTAGTTAAGTGCTCGTTCAATATATAAACAAAACATATAATCAATTAAAAAAAATAAATAAATCAAGCCACAGGAACCTACCAGGACGTCATAAATACATTAAAAGTACACAGAACATTATATATGTTTATATATTACGTTTACGCAAATATACATTACGTATATGTATATTTGCATGTATGATTGTGTATACACGTGTATGTATGTATATTTATAACTATATAAATAAGTAACGATTAAAATAGATACACCACCGTCCGTCACAGTCTCGCTATATTACTCTCAGCTCGGTTGTCTGGAAGAAATCGCTTTAAGCGATAAGACCGCCCTTTGCATTACTTAGAATGAGGATTTTCCTCTGGTATTTTTCTGTAATTATTGGTGTGCAAATAAAGTGTTTATCTATCTATCTATCTATCAGAACATCAAGGAGCTCGATAGCAAGGTGCAATGCGCCAATAGTTCGAAGTTTCGCAAGGCTCCACTTATCTCAGCAGTCCTACATACGAGTGAAGCAATGCATACTTTTACCAACATTACTTAACAATCAGCTATCCTGCGAAACAATCGCACATTACTTAAAATGGTGGTCAACTTTGAAATATGAAGGGACCGTAACTACAATAAGCTACAAGTTGAGCAATCGTATTTATAGGTTGTCGTGATGTTTATTGATCGACTTTGCAAAAGGAGGTGTTACTCAATTTGTGTTGATGTTCTTTTATTTTTTTTCCTTTAACATATAATCAAAACAATTAAAAAAAACTTATTAAACAAAAATATTAACTATGATTAATAATGTTCTTTTATTAAAAGCTTAATTTGAGCTGCTGTGTTGTATGTATTTATTTATGTACTTATGATTGTGTGGGTCAAATAGTTATAAATAAAATATCTAACTGAAATATTTAACTGTAATATCTAACTGAAACACTCAACTGAAATATTTAACCAAAACATCCAACATACGAGTAAATATCTAACTGAAATATTAAACTGAAACATTAAACTGAAACATTAGACTGGGAATGACATCTTTGTTGCGTAAACATAAATGTCATTACATACATTTTGAACTTGCGTTAGCGTTAATGGAAACAGGAAATTGGATTTTGTTTAAGGAACCAGGTGGAGCGAAGACATTCGCAAAGCGGTGGACGATCTTTTTTTCTAGGGGCTAATTTTGTCTAGGAGCCCTGGTCACAGGGTGTCCTACTAGTATTATTATCTTTTCTATGGTCCTACGCTACGTTTGCCGATTCGTGGTCTCCACTCTAGAACAAGTCTACCCCAACGGTTATCGGTCCTACGGCAGAAATGACCAGCCCACTGTTACTTCAGTTTGCTAATCCGCTGAGCTTTTTTTTTTTTTTTTTTTTTTATACCGAACTGGGTAGCACTTGATCACTATCTCACCTGATGTTAAGTGATGATGCGATCGATGATGTAGCGTGCTTACCCAGAAGATACCTATTCACTCGCGATTTGAAGACCCCCACATTGTACTTAATCGGAAACACGGACTCAGGCAGGGTATTCCATTCCTTAGCGGTTCGTATGATGAACGAAGAAGCAAATCGCTTCGTTCGGGTAGATGGTATATCCACCATAAATCGGTGGCGCCTTTTAGTGTCTCTGGATGTCCGATTATAAAATGGGGATGGTGGAATCAAATCATTCAGTTCCATTGCACACTCTCCGAAATGTATCCGATAGAAAACCGATAAACAAGCGACTTTGCGGCGATGCGCGAGACTCTGGAGTCTCTTGCTTACTAATAGGTCATCGCTGATGAGTTTTTTGGCTCTCCTCTCAATAGCTTCCAGTGTCTCCAGCTGGTATTTAGCAGAACCATCCCAAAGGTGAGAACAGTACTCCATACACGACCGGACTTGTGCTTGGTAAAGATTAAGCAACTGTCCCGGTGTGAAGTACCGTCTCACCTTAGCCAAAATGCCAAGCTTTTTTGAGGCTAGCTGGGCTCTAGACTCAATATAAGAGCCGAAATTGAGAGTTGGTGTCAAAGAGATGCCAAGAAGCTCGAGATTGTTACTTATCGGAACGGACACATCCCGGAAAGTAGGAGCCAGTAGAAATGGGCTCCGTTTAGCGGAGAAAAGACACGCCTGGGTTTTCGCAGCATTGAACTTGACCAGATTGGCATCGCCCCAATCAGAGACTGCCTTCAAAGAAAAGTTCAAGCGTTCGACCATCGCTTCTCTATGAGACTGGATTTGTAATGCACTGGTTCGTGCGTTGGATGTATAACTCTCTACAACAGTGCTGTCATCTGCGTACCCAAAGATACCGGGTTTAAGCAGGTCATTAATATGCAGCAGAAAAAGTGTTGCAGAGAGTACTGATCCTTGAGGGACTCCGGCATTTATGGCCAATTGGTCGGAAGAACAGCCATCGATGACCACTCGAATCGACCGATCCCTCAAGAAATCTGCTATCCAAACACATAAACCAGTGGGCAGGCCGTATGAAGGAAGCTTGCTAATAAGGCTATCGTGCCAAACCCTGTCGAAAGCCTTCGAGATGTCAAGAGAGACGGCCAGCGCCTCGCCGTGGTTCTCGATGGCTTCGCTCCAGATGTGCGTGGCATACGCTAGAAGATCCCCAGTAGACCGGTTTCGGCGAAACCCGTATTGTCGGTCACTGAGGAGATCGTTCACTTCTAGGTATGCCAGGAGCCTGTGGTTCAGTACACGTTCCATAGTCTTACAGAGTATGGAAGTGACTGAGATAGGCCTGTAATTGACAGGGTCTGCACGACTACCCTTTTTCGGCACGGGTTGCACGTTTGCTTGCTTCCAGGACTTAGGCACTTGACCAGTCGTCATAGACAAGCGAAAGAGGCGTGTCAAAATAGGAGCCAACTCAGGCGCACACGTCCTCAAGACTACAGCTGGTATACCGTCTGGACCACTAGCTTTGTTCACGTCTAGATTGCGCAACGCTTTGCGTACTTCAGTCTGACGAATGCGGATTTCCGACATAAACGTCCCGCAAGTCGGCAGACTAGAAGGTACAGCATTGCCAGCATCTAAACGTGAAGACTCCGCAAACAGAGTAACAAATAAATTCGCTTTCTCTTCAGCCGAGTGTGCTAGTGATCCATCGGGTTTCAGTAGTGGAGGCAGTGAGGGACGGCAGAAGTTCTCTTCGATCGACTTCGCCAGGGACCAGAACGCTTTGCTACCCGAGGGGTAAGAAGCAAGTTTGTTCCCTGTTCGGCGTATGTGATCGAAGCGAGCCTTCTTGAGAGCCTTTTTGCAGGACTTGGCGGCTAAGTTAAAGGCTTTCTTCTTATCGCGTACATCTCTAGTCTTGCGGGTTCGAGCATCAGCCCAGGCTAAGTAAGCTTCATGTTTTGATGCTTCTGCATCTCTACATTTGGCATTAAACCATGGACGAGCTTTGCTTGACACCGGAACGTCAGAAAATGGTATGAAATACTCCATACCCTGACGTAACACTTCTGTCACAGCATCCGCGCAAGCTGAGGGATCGCTCGAAGAAAAACATACCTGCCGCCAAGGATAAGACGCGAAAAAACAACGCATCTCATCCCAATCTGCTGACCTGTATCGCCACACCCGCCGGGTGCCTTTTTGGCTGGGATCGGGCGGGGAGTAGACGGATACAGACTTCACCAGACAGTGAGCTATGTCGACCTGACCAGTTCTCTGGCGAATTACGTCGTTCCCGGTTCGATCCTGCAGAGAAACACCGAGCATAGCTCTTTCCATAGCTCACTGAGTGACGTCAGTATCCACGTCTTGTCTCCGTATGTTATGACGGATATTATTAATACTTTTCATTACATATCAATATAACTAAAACGGTCCAGTCGTAAAAACATACCAAACAGATAGAGAGCCAGAGAGACGATAGTCACCTTCTAATTTACAATATCAATGTGGACAAACTCATAACTGAACTAAAACTACTCGACCAATTTAAAAACGTAAAAACGTATCTTACGTAAGAGGGCGTGTCAGAGTACAAATAGTGATTGTACTCATCGCAATCCGTGCTATACTATCGTACTTGTAATTAACTTTACATTCCACACGCATTGTAAACAGGCAGGGACTTTATCGTAACGAAAAACAACACTTTTTGTTACGAGACGCTGTACAACCGACCAAAGAGAAATACAATGCCACATCAACCGACTGTACTTCAATCTTTAGTTCAATCCATAGAACGTAACTATTCCAACCCATTTTTCATGCTGGCAGACACCAATCGTCGTTCATTACAATAATTCAAAATGTAAAACCACCCACGACTGATCTAAGTATAATCTGTTCATGAAGACCATTCCAATGAGCCCTAACTTGACTTCTCTGCTGTAAGTTGGTGAGGAGTTAAGTATTCTGCAGACTCCAGGAAATGTGCCAGCATCAGGTCAATGCTACCATGTTCTTACAATGTCGTTGAAGTAAGAGTATACTGAATTTCGAATTGATTAGAAGAAGGTTGATTTCATAGCGTCATTATCTAGAAAAAAGCTCATAGTAGTAAAACGGCTGAAAGGATTTTCATAAATCAAAGCTAAGATCTCTATTAAAAAACCTATCAAACAATAAAAACTAAATTAAAATCGGTTCATCCGTTTGGGCGCTACAATCGATGGCACAGACGCTGATACACACATCAAACTTATAAAACCCCTTCTTTTTGCGTCGGGGGTTAAAAACAATTGTCTAATCTAATACATCGGCTATAATGACAACAGTATTGCCTCTAGCGCAATAAGCACACCTAAATTGGCTAGATACACTAGATTTCTTAATCAACTAGTCATTATTTTTATTATAGTTCGTAAAATTTCTACATATATGCGCACATTTTCTAATTTTAATAATCCTATGTTTTGTTAACCGACTTCAAAAAAAAGGAGGAAGTTTTTCAATTCGACCGTACCTATGTATATTTTTTTTTTGTATGTTTGTTCGCGGATAACTTCGTTGTTTATTAATGTATTTTGATGATTTTTTGTTTGTTGGAAAGAAGATATTCCAAGGGTGATATCATTGTAATTTCATCGACATCTGATAAGTATCTCCAGAGATATGGAAATTAACACCTCAAACTTGGTACTGAAAATTAATAGCGCGGCATTTGAAGTCGGTTTAAACGATATTTTAGACCAGCACGATACTAGCATAGATCGCATCATCACTTAAATTCATTAATTAATAATCGCAGGTGCCCAAATCATAAGAGTATCGTCAGATTATCAAAGAACAAAAAAAAAGTATGGTGTGGTTTTTTTTTTTTTTTTTTCAATTTATTAATCTTTAAATATAATACATTTTATACAAAGAATTGAGTACCAATAAACTATTTTTTGAAAGAATTTTATGAAGCCACGATGCAAGTGAAACTTTTTGTAGCTATGGTAGCTTTAACACATTAACATGTATACAAATATGGCTGCAGAAGCGTCCGCCAATCGCAGCTAGACCTAAATGTCATACATCATATCCACCAATCAAGCTAAAGCACCAGTAAAATGCGACATGCGATAAATGGACGAAAAAAATTGAGGCGATGTAATAAAAGATTCACTTTAAATCTGTATCCAAAAGAATAAAAATACATCATCATCCCATTCTAAGCCTAGCGTGCTTACCATCTTCGACCGCATCATCACTTACCAACAGGTGAGATAGATATAAAAAAAAAATTACATACCTGATTTCACCGCAACGCGACTTGACCTGATGAAGCTTTCGGTTTCGTGCGGCGCAGCGAGAAATCGCGCGGTGCAACCCGACGCCGCGCGGCGCAGCAAAACGCGCGACGCCACCAAATTATCTCAATGCAATGTGTATCTTATTGTATATTAAATAAAGTTCAACTGTATATCACGCAGCTTCCCGCTGCGCCGCCCGGCGCAGCCTGAAGCCGCCGAACTAATTCAATGAAATGTGTATCATTTTGTGTAGTAAATAAAGTTTTGTTTTGTATTACTGTCTAAAAAAGTGCGCGGCGCGACGCGTCGCGGTCTGAGCTGACCCTAAACTCATTCACAGACGAAAATTAAGATGTTCATTAAACCACCTTAACACTTCGGCCATGAAACGAGATGATTGTATTGATTGAATGTTTATCTAATCTGAAGAGGCGACTGATGGCTGTAATTACGACATTTATGTATGAAACAGGTGCTTGACGGCCGGACGTGGGATGTTAACGTGTTATTATGTGGACACGATATGGATTTGAATAATCGTTGGTTGGTGGGTCAAAGCGCAGCGATATTATAAATGCGAAAATTAATTTGTTAACCGACTTCACAAAGGAGGAGTTTCTCAATTCGTCGGAATCTCTTTTTGTATGAAGATGCCTGAATTGATTGGGAAAATTCTTTTTGTGTTTCAAAGGGTGGGCACCCTAACAAACAAATAAGTACTAATAAAAAAATAAGTACTAATTTAAGATCATTTAAAAAACTAAAAGAGCCGACTTCAAACGTCGCGCTAGTCAAAGTAGCCTGTAGTCAGTATCATGTCGTCGAGGTATATAAATGCATCGTAATACAAATGTTGATATATTAAAAACGGCTCAACCAATTTCGTTAAAATTTAAATGGGATCACCTGGGAAGGGTACCCTTTGAAACAAAAAAAGAAATTTTCATATCGGTTCAGGCATCTTCGAGTAATCGGTGAACATAGGTACATAAAAAATTCAATGAAAAAATAAAATAAAATAAAAAAGATTCCAACGAATTGAAAACCTCCTCCTTTTTTTGTAAAGTCGGTTAATTAAATCGCAAATGCATTAAATGCATTTTCCACCGTAAAATGACATTAGTCTCTGGATTTTTTTGTATCATAACACAGGTCTACAATGATTTTGGTGCCGCTAAAAGTAAAACTGATTTCAAGTACATTCGGTACCCTGATAAAAACGTGATACTTACTTTTTTAATGCTACGTATAGTTTTCGAGATTTCATCAATTCAAAACAGTTAAATACATTTAATTACACATTTTATTTCACAGGTTAGAAGCTTCTCTTTTTAGATTTTCTCCGATGGATATCTTCAGGACATTCCCGTGTAATCTGCTATCATATGCTCATCCCAGCGACCTTGGTATCTATCTTCCATCACCTTTAAATCTTGATGAAAACGTTCTCCTTGTTCTTCGCTATACGCTCCAAGATTTTCAGGAAACTTGTGTAAATGATTGTCCAGATAGTGTACTTTTATGCTCATATTACATCCAAGATTTTTAAAGCTAATTAAGAGGTTTTGAACTAACTCGTTGTAATTTTCGGCCTTCTGATTTCCTAAGAAATTTTTTATAACAGCACCAAAAGACCTGAACCTGAACGTAGCTTCACAATTTTGACAGCTTCACACGACATCTTGTGGGCTAATAATTAACCAAAATATAACCTAGAATTAGCGGCACCAAATAAAAATATTTTTTTTTGTAGACCTGTGATAATTGACAAATATCCTAATAGTTATTGTTGAGAAACATAAATGTAAATTACATTATATTGTCAACAACAGATTACACGTAAAATATTGCAAATACATACAATCTTCAAAGAATCAAAGCATTTATTCAGTATGTAGGCAGTATTCATATACGCATATATACACGGCAAAATCATAAATCATAAAATAAATCATAACCAATTATCAAGTAAACATAGCAAAATCAGAATTCAAACGCTTTGAATTAAAAAAAAACAACAAAAGTAATGAACCATTCAGCTTCAAATCCTGAATGAAGTGGTATCTCGCACTACATCGTCACTTAACATCAAGTCAGATAATTCAAACGCTTGACCAAAATGCTATTAATTATTGAAAAAAGTTCAATTTATTATTTTTGACTATCTGTGCCCCATAATTTTACCCGCGTAGACATCGTTCCCGTGGGAATATCGGGATATAAGTTACCCTATGTGTTATTCCACGGTCTAGGCTATCTACATACCAAATTTAAACTCAATCGATTGAGTAGCGTGAAGAAGACAAGTAACAAAGATACTTACTCACTCACAAACTTTCTCTTTTATAATATTAGTAGGATAGGATATTACAGGGTACGTTTCCATATATTCTCCACAAATTTCAATAGAGTCACACACTCCACGTCAGTCTTAATATTGCTGCCATCTATTTTCTTTCCTGCATGAGGTTACATGAGCACAAGTCACGACTTACAATCTTTATGACCACTTGCCGACCATCGATCATACGTCTGATTCAATTCTTCAACTATCCGACGATTAAATCGTAGCATTGAAGACGTAATCAGTTGGTTTGATTAATTATTTGCAGTCTAATTGGAATATTTTTAACATTACTATTATTTCGACCTTCCATTTTGTATCTTAGAATGCCTTAGATCATTACACCTACTTTGACAATAATTTTTTTTTTTTAATTTTCATGTTTATTTGTTTTTTCTGTTTATGATTTATTGGACCGACATTTGAAGGTCATTTTGGCTCACGAGAGGGTCTTGTTACCCTCTTGCATCCTTATCACGTTCCCTGTCCTGCTCTACTTACTTAAATACTTACGCAAATAATTTAAGATCGTTTAAAAAATTAAAAGAACCGACTTCAAACGTCGCGCTAGTCAAAGTAGCCAGTAGACGTAGTAACTATTACATAATCTGTGCCAGTGGTTAGTAGTAAGTAGTAAGTCGTCGAGATAAGTAAATGCGTTAGGCATCGTAATACAAATGTTGATATATTAAAATTGGCTTGGCCGATTTCGTTAAAATTTAATTGAGACTACTTGGGAAGGGTACCCTTTGAAACAAAAAAAGAATTTTCCTAATCGGTTTTAGCATCTTTGAGTTATCAGTGAACATACATAAAAAAAGGTTCCGACAAATTGAGAACCTCCTCCTTTTTTGTGAAGTCGGTTAATAAAAAAGGTGCATTATATCCATTACAATTTAACCTCTTTTATGAACTCGACGTGTGATCTAAACTTCCGAATGTAGAGGGACGTATGAGTTATGAATCAAGTAAAAGAAAAATGCCCGAGACATGTGATGATTTTTTGTAGTTTGAGGTAGTTGAAGGAATTGGAATGGACGTACTGTGTCGCAGAAGCAAAGCAGGGGCAACTATAAACTACAAATTCAAATCAATCGAATCCAGCAAAAGCAACAATACTAGCCGCAATTCTTAAACAAACTTTAAATGTAATAAATTTCACAACAGTCATTAAAATTCGATACAGTAATCATTCCACAAATTGTAATCCATCGACAGCTTTCGACAGTGTAGTAGCCGAAAAAGGTAGCCTCCTTTAGGTCAATGCCAGACGAGAACTGGTCATATATTTGTATGTAAGTTTAAGCGTCGTCATCCGGCACCTTTTTTGGAGCGTCTGAGCGCCGCTTGAGCGGCATCACCCGCCCCCACGGGTAACGCTAATAGACTGCCCCAGGGTAACGTCTTTGGACCGCAGTTATTCATAATGGTTGAGATTTTCAGATGGTGCGAAGGATTAGATGGTTCATGTTACATCATGCGTGAAGATTTAAATGTTGTAATTTAAAATTATCATGATCATGACATACTATTTGAATTAAATGCACTCATTTCTTGAGCTTGCAACCTTAAGCTATTCTCGGTGTAGCTATGTCACCATAATTATGGTGTCAATGAAATTAACTAAAATATGTTATTTCCTTAACTTAAAACATCTATTTTAGTTAAGTAAACCTGTAATTTCTGGGTCTAAGGTTAAATAAATTTCGTTTAAAATAATGCATTTTTAACTCAATTAAAGAATCTATTAGCTGCGATCCGTGACCTGTATTAAAACGTATCCTGTCCTATTTCACAATATTGTCTATTTCTGTGCAAAATTTCAGCCAAATCTCTGAGCACCACTAAGAATATTTATGAATTACAATAAAATATTTATTAAAAGTAAGTTGTTTATATAATACACGATACATATTGAATAATTTGTACATAGCGATCTCAGGTGATAATATTTTCTTGTTTCATAATTTTTAGAGTGTGATCTTTCAGTAGTCGGGTTTTAGTTTTTGAACTTATTTTTTATTTAAAGCATTTTGGGGTTTTTGCATAATTGTATACATGTTTACATGTCAATATACTTACATAAATACACAGCGATCAACAAACACATGCTTCAACCTACAACCCAACTGCTTCTTTGCGACGCCGTGGGGTAAAAATTAGTTTTCTTGACTTCGGCGGGATATATCTTGCCAACGCTACGCCCGACAAAAATATGATGTTCTAAAAAACCCTATCTTCATTTTAAAATCCCTATTCAACAAAACCATACACGATGGGGTGTGCTGAATTTTTTTTTTTTAGTTCTGCACTTCGTGCCCGCTTCGTAGAGGGCGCCACATTCAATTTGTAGTGACGTCACATAGCCTATAACCAGCAGACAATTAATGACGCGTCCAACGACACCTCATTTGTCAAATTATGATAAGTAGTTTAGAAGTTATGAGGGAACAGATGAACATACATACAAAGATACATACATACATACTTACATACATATATACCCACATACCGGTCAAAAACATAATCCTACTTTTTGCTTCGCTGTAGTCGGGTAAAAATCCTTCAAAGGACTTAAGTGAACAATGTACTTAATTGTGTTAGAGGTCAGAACATGTCTTACTCACTATTTACATTGAAGTCACCAGAGCGTGGGGTCCATGTAGGCTGTAGGAAGCAATGATTCATGTACCTACTAGGAAATTGATGACAGTATTTTTTTTTGCTGTTTCTACAAAATGTTACGTAATATAATGTTACGTATAAGTAAGGATTTTTAGCTAGAAAAGCCAGCAATTTTTATAACTTCCGTTTTAAAAATAACTTATTATTTTTTGGAGAGCACACACATGAACAGGTTTGTAGGCAAAGGACCTAACATATGATTCCTGGTATTCAGCTAAATGAGTAAGCGCTGGTGGTAGCTTTTGACCTTGACTCGAACCACCTAACAAACCAATAATAGTTCTATAATAAAAACCACAATATCCTTAATATTTTTTGCCCAGAAACTTTGATAAGTTACAGATAATTTATCAACAAAAAATTAATAATATATAAAAGGGTTCGTAATTTTTATATGGTAATAGGTAACAGAACAAGCACGACGCTCGCTTAATGGTAAACGATAACGTCTACCTATTAAAATTCGAAAATTATTATATATATATTATTTAAAATGCGAAATTCTAGATCACTAAAATGTTGTATGTCATTAAGGATACTGTAACCTCGAGACATAAAGATGTTAACTCTCACATGCCCTGTAAGTTCACTGGACTTGCCATTCCAACTGAAAAACATTTATATTTCACGGGTGAGTTAATTGGCAAATTGGTGGTACCACCGCAGTCGCACTAGCATAAGTCCTTACCACGAAACACATATGTACTAGCCTCCAACTGAGACCGGCTGTTGCTTTTCCATCTATTATACAGATCCTCGCTTAATGCGCCAAATAGTGCTCTTAATAGGAGTATTTCATACTACTGAAATATTTCCAAATAGTATTTCCAAGGAACCATACATTAACCTTTTTTACGTGATAGTGGTCAAGCAAGCAGACTGCCCGCCTGATGGTAAGCGATCACCGTCGCCTATAAACATTTGCAAGATCTTGGGCGCTGTGAACGCGTTTGCCGACCTTTGAGAAATGTGTACAGTTTTAAATGACTCCATCCATTCCATAGCTCAAGGAACTCGTGACCTTTACAACAGTGGCTTCATTGTCCCAACTTGACTTTGGTCTAATTGTTATTGGATAGCAATTATTTTCTGTTCTTGAATTTGTATTAGTGAGATTACAGGTTTAGAGAGTAAGGATCTATATATCCAAAATGTATACGTACTGTATTACTGTATTCGCCAGAATGTTGCTTTTTATGATATAGGTAGCAAATAAGCCAACGACCTACCTCATGGGAAGTGGTTACCGTCTAACACCCACTGAAAGCGTTATTCCAGCGACACAAAGCCGTGCTACGCTTCATTATGGAGCTGGGGTGGCTTGGGTGATCGCTGACAGGGGGAAATGCACAATACACACCAAGCGGGACGTCAGTCTTATCGCCCTCTGACTGTCTGACTGATCTAACTAACACGGCTAAATTAGTTTTAACAATATCGAATACAAGCTCGGAATGTAGTATACTTTGGTGAGGTCACCTAAGTAAACTACAATACTCAGTTCCCTTGATTCAACAATAGATCAGTAAACACAGATACATATAAACACGACTTTTTGGATGTTAAAAGGTGAGCAGACGGTAAGTGATCGTTTACTCTATAACCATTAATACAATACTAGGCCATAAATAATACACATTAAGAGTCCGAGTATTCTAGGCCTCTTGTGTGTGTTTACCATCTTTGATCATATTCACATCATCGCTTACCATCAGATGAGATATTGGTCAAACGCTGGCTTATAAGATATTAAAAAATATTTTAGTACCTTATTTTGACACATTTACCCACAAATATTTTTACTGTTTTAAGAACAATTTAAATAATTTTACCGACTTATAGCCAGTATCACAGGTTCTGATAAAGTTACAGATAGTTATCTAACATATAACGCCATATAAAAGTTGTCAAATTCCGTCAGATAAGTTCCTGATATAAGGAACCGGTGAAACTGACCCTTAAACTCTAGAACACGTTTACCGCAACGGTTATCTGTTCTGCGACTGATATGGCCGGCCCACATGGCAGTGGGATAAACAAAATACAAATTAAAGTGGCCTTCAGTTTGCTAATCCTACAGAACAGGTGTAGTTGTAGTCTAGGTACTATTCTGTGGCTATTCCAATATCGATGACTTTTTTTTTAATATCTTATAGCTATACCACTATCTCACCTGTTGGTAAGTGATGATGCGGTCGAAGATGGTAAGCACGCTAGGCCTAGAATGGGAACTAGCTCTCAAGGATAGCTGCTGGAACATATTAGATGTTTGTTGACAGATTTTCTAACTTGAGGTAGGTAGCTGGCCAGGCGGACACTAGATAGTGTCCTACCAACTTTTGTTCCCTGTCAGTAGGTAAATCTCATTCCGGATTCATCCTTTTGAGAAACTTCGAGCATAGTAGCGATGGGTCGTTGACGTATATTTCACTAACGCAACTAGACCGTTAAATTAACCTCCGTGAACTAGTCGATTAACTAGTTGAATTGATTAACTAGTTAATGCTACAACAATAGTCGATTTCACATATTCTCGTATGAATTCAACCGCTAACGAAGTATTGATAATGCAATCGTTTAATCCAAATAGCGCTGTACGTTAATTGTATTTTAATATTTTCAACAATAAATATATTTTGATTTTAAGTATTAGTTTTACTCATGACGTAAATTTCTAAGAAATTAATTACTAAGTCTTTGCATATAGAGCTATTAATGTTTTTTTTTATAAAAAATACTCACGCAGTTGAATTAGATAATTAGATAGTTGCAGAATTTCAACTGCGTGAGAATTTTTTAAATTTAAAATTAAAATATTTTTTAAATTTCTTAAATTTTTTAAAAATGTTTACTCTTGAATTTTGCCGTCTATGGATTCAACTAGTTGATCGCTAAACGGTTAACGGTCGAAACGTTGACAGTCGATGGACGGTTTTTTCAACTAGTCCATTAATCAACGCCCATCTCTAGAGCATAGTCATATCCATAGCTCGCTGAGTGACTTTATATGTAGACTAGACTAACCCCACCGCGAGTGTTCACGTCTTAGCACCGTATGTCGTAAAGGGTAGGTTAAACGCACTGATTAAAGACTTTCGTCTTTAGACTTTGTAGAAGTGGTGATATAAAGACACAGCGTAGTGTATTCAATAGACTTTTCTAAATCTCGATGTGCAATATTCACTGGCTAGTACTGTAGGTCGTTAGTTAATTGAGCCTTGAATACTTCCGTTCAAATATGCAAAAACTGCTCTAGGTTATATTAAGAGCACACACAACGAGGTGTACACGTATTTGTGCAATGATACGTGTAAAACGTAAGAATAATAGTTTACATCCTTGTTTTAATCGTCCTAATTGGTAGTGGGCAACGAATTTATATCAGATAGAATATTGATTGAATGATTCTACCACCTGTAGTCTTATAAAGATAAATCCACTGGTTTGTCGCCCAGTCATCGTATAATAATAACCATTTTATAAAGTACATATTTCATAGATCTATAATAATAGTATTAAAGCACAAATTTCATGGATATGTTTCAAGTATGAAATCAAGATAGAAAAGATTTAAACCAAAAAGATTGAATACATTCTAAATTGAGTTATTAACGCAGTTATTAGCCTGGAGATAAGTCATCACCTCGACATTGTTTCTATCCCACTCAAACATAACGTAAGGTTAGGGACAGTTTGTAGCTTCTGTCTACAAACACTAAATCAACGTTATGAACAGAGCAAAAACATGCAATACCGTACGAAATTTAAGGTCATCAATTTCTATTCTTCAAGAGTTTGTTTTACATACTGTCTCCATTGTGTATGATCAAATCTTCGTTCGTTTTAATTAACGGCGAAGAAAACTGTCAATTAGTTCCGCTAGAGGGCGCCAAATGTTTGTTCTAGAAGAACTGTCAATCTACGTAGAAATTGTATATTTTAAAACTATTTTCACTTATTACGTAAAATAGGGCTCGTTATGTAGCTTTTAGTTTTAGTATGTGAAGAAATAGGAGTACAAAAATAAGAGAAAGTGGGGAAAAAGCACTCAGAAGGTACAATTTTTAAATCTAACGATTTTCCGAGGTTATATAGTTAACATTTCAAATAAACCGATTATGAGACAACTTCTCTTAGAACATGAACATCACAAAATCTAAAAAAACTCTATAAAAAGCTAAACAATGCCTAAAAAATAAAAAAACTCTTGCTTGTGTTATGCTTTAATGCTTTAATGCTATTAATGCTTACATCAAGGTATTTTGACAGGTAACAAACATACAGCGCCCTCTGCCAGACACGTTTTCGGTAATCTTCCCCATTCCACAGAATAATGAATAATACAAGTACCCATTCTATCATGACGTGTCAAATCAACAAGCAATCAATCACAGATCAAATCAATTATCATTCAGCACGACCAGATAAGTTATTTAAGTTATTTATTTGACTAATTGGCACTATTAAGGCCACACTTCCGTCATTAAAGTCTTCAATGCTTAACTTTACGTAACTTAGTATTAATCCTTACGCAAGGTAACTGGTAAACTTTGAAACGATGATTGACTAATTCTTCCTTGTTAATACTGAAGATAACGTACCTAATATCGTTTACAAAGCGGAAAAAAACTATATCAAATGCATCGCTAGTCATTTTAAGCCGAATTCCAAAAAGCAGGAAGTTTTCAATCCGTCCGTATGTTTTTTAGGGATCCGTACCCAAAGGGTAACACGGCACCTTATTACTAAGACTCTGCTGTCCGTCTGTCAACAGGCTGTACTCATGAACCGTGATAGTAAGACAGTTGAAATGTTCACAGATGATTTATTTCTGTTGCCGCTGTAACAACAAATGCTTAAAAACAGAATAAAATAAATATTTAAGGAGGCTCCCATACAAGAAACGTGTTTTTTTCGGCGTTTCAATAAAACGCCATCTATAAAAGCTTAGGTAAACGTCCGTGGATGGCGTTATATTGAAATGCCGATCCCTAACACATTTGTTAGACGCTAGATGGCGTTATGAGAAATAAAATGTTTATTAATTATTAATTTTTTCTGGCGAATAATGATAGTATTATTTTTTGCCCGATCTTATAAAACACTGTAGTGTGGTACGGAACCCAACGAGGCCGACTTGCACTTGGCCAGTTTATTCGTTTTTTACGATCTTTAGTAGGGTACTCAAACTTGCTACTGAAACTGACTCGCGCGGCATGGATGTCGGTTGTTTCAGTTTTTAAACTATCTTAATTATTCAGTACTAAGTTTGAGGTGTTTATCTTCATATCTCTGGAGATACTTATCAGATCTCGATTAAATTTTAATGGGACCAATATGATGGGGATAAATAGGTCAAAACTGACTTCCAACATCTACATTGCTTGTTAGTTTATTACATTATATAACTTATATAAGAGTGTTAAAATAAAAAGCGTCCAGCTCAGCCAGTTCTTATCAACATTTCCTGTATAAATATTATAATAACCAACATACAGGAAGAACAATTATTTACATACATAATTCCACTTGTGTTCCATCACCATTGGAGTCAAATATTTGTTCAAAATATACTAAACCATTCGGAGCACCTCGCCTGACTCCACACACTTGATCAAACTATGATATCACACTCATGTTTTTGCCGAATTAAAAAAAGGAGGAGGTTCTCGATTAGTTAGTCATAACCTATGTTAATTTTTTCACCGATTTTCAACTGATTTTAAGTATAATTATTTATATATACCGGTAAGGTTACTTTGTTCCAAAATTCAGCGTTTTTTTTTTCTATTTCGTTAAATATGTCTGATGTTCTTATTACTTCGCTTATTTGAATTAATTCAAACTATTTAATGGAATGTAGCAAACCACTATAATTAATAAAAACATAATTTTATTTGTTAAACTTTGGGCCAATGTTGACTTTGGCAGGAATTACTTTGGCTCAGTGTATTTTTCTTTCTATATTAGCTTGTTTTCTTATGAATAGGCTCAAGTTATCAATTTAAAAGGATTACAGACACAAGAAAAAAGATTCATAGATTACAAAAGTCAGTTTTAATTAATTTTTTCGTTTTATTTCAACAAATAGGAACATATAGACCTTTTGTCAATGTAAATTGTGCTTTATTTTATAATATTAACGAAATTATGGATAAACACTAACTAACTAGGAACAACATTTTAACTAAACACAAGTCGACAAAAGAGATCACTTAAACAGAAATTAACAATATATATTAATATTTGTAAACTTTAAACTTTCGCAATTTGAACACATAATTATAAATATTAAAATACGGAACTTATCAGTCGTCTCGTGACCACGATCAATGTAACTTGGTCGAAACGTCGAGTTAAATAAAAATTTATGTTTTAGGCGCGATAAGTCCCGTATTTTAATATTTATAACTATATACTCGTACTTATATATAATTAAAAGAGCTACGAATCATAGAATTATTAGCTTAAAGATTAGTTATAATCACTTAATTTGTCTAATTCAGATACTAAGAAGCAGTCTTTTTCATGGGGCGGATTAATCTTCTTGAAAACTTGTTCCCCAGTAGTAGAGCTGTTCGTCCCTAATAAGAGGCCATCGCCAAAACTTAACTCCCTTTTTCATTGCACCAACCATGACACCCTCTTTACAAACGAGGGTATCTTGCCAGGATATATTACAGTTGAGAAAAGTTTAAGTTTACCTGCGAAACATAAATTTTAAGGTAATTAACGGTAACTTGATAAACACATTTTATTTAATTTTCAACTTTGGCCCAGGGCTAAAGTAATACAAAATGCAGGGTTAAAGAAGGACCATACTTTATTTTTTAATGTTCTCGTAAGTAATTGGTTGCATTGATTAAACTGCACGATGCACATAATACCAAATACATTCTACACACTATAGAACACGATCCAACAAGAATACTCACCAAAAACACCGCCTCATTGAAACGTTTGCACTGCAAAGTTTTGGTGTAAAAAGAACAATTTCTAAACGGCCTCCTTAACCAATAGAAACTCAGCACCGGCAGAAACAACACTGTCTTGCCGACAAGCCAGTGACACCATCTACCGATTGTAGTTTGGAAGATTTTCAATAGTAGCCGTTAAACAACGTGGCGGGACGTTTAAAACTTTTTCCGAATTTGGGCTAAAGTTATCCCCCAGGGCCAAAGTAATGCGACCTTACGGTACATTGATTTATTAGGGCACATCAAGGGTAGTTATTTATTAAAGGTATTCCGGTACATGGTATATGGTTTTCCGGCAGCACACAGCCCTTGAGAGTCAGAATATTCTAGGCCAAGCGTGTTCACCATCTTCGACCACATCATCGCTTATCACCAGGTGAGATAGTGCTCAAACGCTAGCCTAGAAGATATTAAAAAATATATATTCACATACATATACATTGTCTACATATCTATCATCATATCATCATCAGATATGGACACTTAAATCAGCATTTTTGATTCACAAAATTTGGTCAATCAATACTCATTGAAAAATCTGCATAAAAGCAATACTTAATTTAAATAATAATTTACTGCGGTAGGTCCAAACCCCCACGTAGATGCAAAACCTGTTTATTTAGATTTTAGTTCATATATTAATTAAAACCTAGGAAAATACGAGTCTGACTAGCGCCAGGAAGGTTCCGTATAATTTTTCATTTTTATGTAGTTGTGATATCTACAAGAAATCGAAATTGTAAAGCTTAATTTCACGATTATATCTGCAGTTACAAATGTAAGTAGAACCACAGAAAAATCTCATCTCATTTTGCATTTTAAGATTGATAAGATTGCAAATAACATCTGAGAGCATCTTTCTCTTTTAAAATTAATACATTTAAAACCTGCAACTTGAACAAAAAAATTCGTTGAACAGTTAGGTTACATGACAGTGGTGTGTCATGGCTACAGGCTCAGTAGATTTATGTCCGGTCTAGACGTTCATTAGTCTATGATTCGCCACACTGCCCAGCGACTGAGAGGCATGCTTTTGTTCAGAATACGGGTATCGAAATGGAATAATAGAAACACTTTGTTATCTAATACCTTAAATAACAGAAACAAACAATTCATTACAATTCACAGTTATAGTGCAACAATAGGCGGTCTTATCGCTTTAAGCGATCTTTTCCAGACAACCTTTGGATGGAGCGAAATTTAACAAGATATGGTGGTTGATATATTTAAATAAAAAAGAGGGTGCGTAGAAAGCTACGTATTAGCAAGTGCATTCAATTTTTCAATTTATTTCTCAACATCACCAATTATTTTTGAACAACTTCTTCTGTTGGACTTAAGCGAACACGTCTTCGTAGTTACGCCATTCTACAATAGAGGGCGTTTATAAATATAAAATACCAAATGACGCTTACGTTACTTCCGTTGATTGGGACCGTGACGCTACGGCACTTCAGTCAAATTTTACCCCAGTGCGCCTTAAGAAGTTTCAATTTAAAATTAAAAAAAGTTAATTAGTCATATTTAAAATATACAACGACAGAAAACTGTGTTCACTTTTTAAACCTTAGCTGCAGTCTCCAGGATGTTTGATTTTCTTTTTAAACGCCTCATGTTTTAGCAGCATCCGGCCTCAAGATGCCGATGATCGCTGCCGGAATGCCGGATAAAGCAGAAATATTAAATTGCCAGACCAACACATTTCGACCGGACTTTTACCACACTCTGTTTACCGTCTTCGACCACATCATCGCTTACCACCAGACGAGATACTGGTCAAACGTTAGCCTATAAAATATTATAAAACAAGAAAAAACACACAAATTGTTTAATATTAATTTTCTACCATTCTACCATCAAGTTGTTCATTAAATATCTAAAAGTAATATTATTGTAACCTAAAGTTTTTGTTCCATCATAATAGACAGATAGACATCATCGATTGCAATCAGTGTCCTGTGTCCTAATACCAAAAAAAAATACCTAAGATAATATTTCTTTCTTTACACACTTAGATAGGTATCTACATGTAGTAAATAAGATGTGATTAAATAATAACGACTCATTCAAGTACTCGAATCTGTACAGAGTTTTTTAAGGACTGATGTCGTCTCATGAAGTCAGAGCTATTTTTAGCCGTGACTTTCTTGGCTCGCGTGTTTTGACCCAACTTTTGTTCTTTTTTGGAGTTCCGCATCGCAAGAAAGTAACCCTACTACTGTCTACCACGTGTCGTCTGTCGCGTCTGGGTCGGATCCTTTATTTAGACACTTGTATATTTTCTACGATTGTACTTCAACACTTAAAATATACAATACTATCGTTAATAATACTTTTTTTATTTATTTTATATACCCAAACGATCTGTCTATTGCCACAGTTTTGTAATGTGTTAATTGAGACCATTCCAATGAGCCCAAAAAAATCATCTCTGCTGTAAATTTGTGAGGAGTTGGGTACACTGCAGATTCCAGGAGATGTCTCATCATCAGGTCAAGGTTAGGCTGATCTAACAGTTGAAAAAAGATTACCTGTCAAACAAAAAAAAAACACTACATAATCGGCTCATTTCCCAACGAATCAACATTATAAATTAACACCTCATTCTTGTGTCAGGAGTTAAAAATAGGAAATTTATATTCACATAACTCACTAGAGATCAGTCATAAATTAGATATCATTATAGTGCGTGCAAGCTCCAAAATAAAACAGCAAATAAAAATCAAAACTGAGAGTGGAAAACGCTGCAGGAAAACTTTATTTTCGATGACACTTTGTACGTACGGAACACTGCGTTTGCAAGTTAGACACGCACTTGACTGGTTTTATTTAATTTTTAGTGAAAACGTGAGTTTGATATCGAACTTGATATTATCTGTTACCTTACCAAAGTGGAACCTGAATTTTTTATGACTAATTTGAATGCGGTAGTTAAGTTAAAATGCAAGTTTATGCGAAATTAGAAGGATATTTTTTTAATATTTAATTATTACGGTTAATGCTCGTATAAACTTTTATTTTATTTTTACTTTTTACTTTATTAATCAACCTCACAAAAAGGAGGAGGTTCTCAATCCGCAATTTTTTTTTTTAGTTTTTTACCTCAGAACTTCGTAATTTTTTAACCTATTTTGAAAAATGTTTCTTTGTTTGAGACAGTATACTTCCTGTTTGGTTTGTAATTTTATCGAGATCTGACAAGTGTCTCCAGAGGTATGGAGATACCTAGTTACTGATCCTGATCTATTGGACTAGTCAAAACTATTCAAATGACCCCACTCGAGGGGTTTACTAGTCACTAAAGAGTTCCACTACTCACCTTCTGGCTCCATCATCAGATCAGCCCCAAGATACTAAAGTATACAGTATTAGTCACAGTCACCTTAAATAACCACGAAATTATAATCTAGGTATCATATTAGACGCACTTCCTCATTAATTAATATGTTAATAATTATATCTATGAAAGTATGAATAGCTAACAATATTTTTTGTACATATTTTATTCTTTCATTAATCATCAATGATGCATGCCACTATATGTTACTAACATGATCAGCAATTAAACTCCAATTGACGTAAAAATACTATTCAGACATTTTATCCCAATACAATAATCTTCATTTTATTTCGATAATATGTTTTATGTCGAGCACTTCACTATTTCACCTAATCTTAAGTTGATGTACTGATGGAATCTTGCTTGTCTAGGAAGACGGCAATAAACATCCATATTTTTACTTCCTTGAGAATTAATACGCTAAATTTAACTGACTTTGATTCATCCTAATAAATATCTTCCTTATTTTTCTTCCAGGTAAACCCCGGCTATCCAGGGTAGGCTCGGACCACTCTCCTACGATCAGAAAGGAGCCTTTCACCAACCTCTCAAAACAAGAACTCATTGAAGAAGCCAACAAAGTAATCGCCCAAGCAAACAGTGTCACCTGTACAGCTGATCATCCACCAGAAAAGTTTTTCTCTCTTCCACACCGAAGAAAACTCAAAGAAGATAGAGCTGGTAGAAGAAACAGCGACGATACCACTCCCGAAGGCAAAACTCCCCTCGGCAGATCCACTAGTGATGTAAGCTCAAAAAAGAGAAAGGAAAGAACATCACTATCTACTATCTTTAGAAGACAACAAAGAAACAAAAGCCCCGATGATACAGTAAAGAAAGTCTCCACGAAACCTATAGCTATCGTAAAAAGAAGCAAAAGTGACGTGACGGACCTAAAATCTAACACAACTCTGAATTCACAGACGAAGCCTATTCGAAAAAGATCAGGCAGTGAAACAGAGGAATTTTTGAAATCCTTGAGAAACACCAAAACTCAACTCTCTCCTATAATCGAAAGTTCACCCCGAGAAGATTACTTCAAAAAGACGCCTCCTCTTGAAGTCTTTCAAAAACAAAAACTGTCACAAAAATCGAGTAACAAGTCTGATACTCAAGACAAAGCTGACAGTAAAAAAGTTAATCCAGTGGAGAAGCCACCAAGATATAAAACCTCTGATAAAGCCGATCCTAAACCTCCAGTAAGGACAAAAAGAGGCAAATCTCAATCACCACCCATTGCAGAAACCCCTAAAAGAAAAACAGACATTAAGAAAACTCTACTAGTAGATGAAATCGACTCTATTAAACCTAAAGATATCAACCCTGTCGAGGTCAAAGACAAAATCAAGGAAAGCATCAGAAAGATTGAAGAAAACGTATATGCTGATAGAGACATGATACACAGCAGCCAACAACCCCCTGACAAGCCTCCGCTGACTCGAGGACACACTGTCGACCATATGGTCAGAATACTGAAGGAAGATCAATTTTCTCCTCCACCTAAAAGCCATTTGATATCACAAAACGGTACAAATATTAATCAACCGTTTTCATACATCAAACCAAGTGTCAGTCCAGATGCTAATTTATTCGTTAGGAACAGTCCTGATAGAATTCCATCACCGGTTAATAAAATGACGGACAAAGGAGTTGTTTACGCAGAAGTAATCAGGAATGGAGATAGAAATACAGGAAGATACAATAAAAAATATTCTCCTACTCAAGATAAATATGGCAACCACTCAGATGAAGACGAGGGTTTAGGTTACGAAGAAAGGTACAAATATACCAATAATCTTAACTATGACTATGATTATAAAACTCGTGAAAACGACAACGTTTTTAATAATCGAAATATAGAAGATTACAAAATCACAGATTCTCCTATAAAACCTAAATTCCGGGAATACAGATTGACAAGCTTTGACGAATTAGAGCCCACATACGCTAATGGATATCCATCTCCCAAAGAAGAGTCTCATGATTTCATTGATAAGTTCAGAGGAAGAGGGGATGGAATGGACAATAAGAAAAAACAATACGAACCGGAGACAGCGAAGGTTGATTTAGATTTTAATGAACTAAGTCATAGACGTCAGCTTCTAGAATCCAGGTTAAACGCTAGAAGGTATGATCGAGATAGGCCAAACGTAGACGAACCTATCACAAGATATCTAACAGAAACTGATCCGATTTATGAAGCCGAAAAACGAATGAAAGCGACCGAGAGATACGTGAATGAAACTGTACGTTACTACCGAAATACTTTAGAAAGAGATGGTTTTGCACAGAGCAGCGTCACAGAAGACTACAGTAAGTACAACACGGACAATCAAAAAATTAAATACAATACCGAAACGCGGACTTTCCAAAAGGTTCCTAAAGACGAATTAGATAGACGCGAGTTCATAGATGGTATAGATACGGGCGTTAGTAAAGAGTTCCCACCAGAACCTGAATACGAGCCTCCCAGTCTCGAATCTAACCCAGGGAAGCCTGTTTTGACTCCAGACGAGTACAAAGAAAAGAAATATAAATCTAAAAAGCCTCTCACTTCTAGTCATGACGCTTTACAAACCGGTCAAAAATATAAAGTGAGAGACGAATATATTGGCAAACGAAAAGGTCATTATGCATCTAATCCTGAAATAGCTCAGGAGAGAGAGGAAGAGTACGCCAACCTTCCCAAATATTCCGAATCTTATCATAATTCTTTACGACGTGTGAAGAATAAGGATAGATACAAAGAAGAATACGGCATCAGACGGCACGATTCCGGCGACAGTAGAGATTACTACGATCGGTCTCCGAGTCGGTTCGACAACCGTTTGGTAGACTCTGGAATCGAAAATGACTTCCGCAAGGAGTCGAGTGGTGAAATTCATAGAAGACATCGAAAATATGAGAGCGATGAGGATGTGAACAACATGTCGATGTTTCTGGATAAAGAGAGAAGGCACACTGAGGACAATCATCCAGGAGAGCAGATATATGCCAACACGGAGTACCTGAAGTACAAGACTTACAGGGAGGACGGGTATAAGAAGGAGTACAATTCGAGGGAGAGGAGTGCCGAGGACGGGTCTCGGTTTGATCCAAAGCTGGAGAGATACGAAAAAAGTCCGAGCAGGCTCGACGAGAAAATTAGTGCGAAACCGCCGAAGGCCAAAAAGCTTTCTGGACTTGAAAAAGTAAGTATAAATACTCTTTTTGTTTACAAAATATTTAATAAATGTAATACTTATATTCAGAAACATGACCTTATCATGGTAGATTCCATTACATTTATTTGGATCCACAATCTCGGGTGATTTGGCCCTTATTTTATGAGATCAGCGCCCTTAAAGCTCTTAAAGCTTAGAACTTAAAGCCCTTAAAACTCAAATTATAATTAAAATATTTATTTACCCGAACTGTAACTAACAACTACAAGAATTTTTCGATAAAAAAACTAAGAAAACCGAATTGTTTTTTTTTAATATTTAGAGAAGCAAACAAGCATGCGGCCCACCTGATGGTAACTGGTTACCGCCGTCTATTAACACCTGCAATACCAGGGGCAATACTGGTGCGTTGCCTGCTCTTTTGATTGAGGAATCTGTTACCTCTCCTTTTGAAGCAACTCAGATCAACCTTCTGCGGGAAAACATCGGAAGGAAGTTTATTCCACATCTCGCACGTACGCGGAAAGAACAAACGCTTAAAACGCGAAATGCCGCCCTACTCATTTTCAGTATACATTTTGAGGTGTTCATCTCCATACCTCTGGAGATACTGAACATATCTCAATGAATAAATTAAGCGCCATCTCCAAAATCACGTCAGAAGTAAATTTATGCGACTCTCCGTAATGGTTGGTGATAATTACAGATGAGACAGCTGTTCTCTCGCGACTCTTCCAAGAAGAGCAAGAAAGAGAAGGAAGTCCAGCAGAAGACTCGCACGCGGGTGCTCAAGAGCCCAGAACATCTTGCAGGAGACGACTCCGAATATAGAAGGTAAAAATGATAATTGCTTACTTCCTGTTTTCTTTATATGGACACGGAAAACTCTTGCATGGTGGTAAGCAATGTCAACATACTGCAAGAAATGAAAATTATGTATGCCCTAAACAACATAATTTTATTTACCTCGACGTTTCAATAAAAATAATACCATAAAAAAATACATAAAATAATATCCTTTATAATTATATGTGTAAATCGCGAAAGCTTAAAGTTTACTACCACAGAAATAAAAATAATTTATTAATATTTCTGTGTTTGCTACTGACGATTTTGTTAAGAAAGAAACATATATTTAATCAATATTATATGGATTTTAAGAATGAGTGATAACAAAGAAAGAATTATCTTTTATTTAGAATACTCACATAACACTCACATAACATTACAAATATATGAAACAAAGTTACAGAAAGTAATTTTATAACATAAAATATTAACATTTTTTTTTGTATCAACGTAGAAAAGCAAACAAGCACGCGCCCCACCTAATGGTTAGTGGTTACCGCCGCCTATTAACACCAGCAATACACACCGGCAATACTTGTGCGTTGTCTGTTCTTTTGAAAGAGGAAAAGCAACTCCAGATCAATCTTCTGCAGAAAAACATCGGGAGGAAGGTTATTCCACACATCTTCTCTCATTTTCTCATGTATGGCGAATATGAGATGTTACTGAATTTAGACATCTGTTTATGCATTTGGGGTGCGCGTAATAGTACAGTAAGCAACCCTACATTCATCAGGGGAATAAAACTTTTTTTTTAAATGTAACGTTTTACATTTGGATGAAAGCTGAACGGCTCATCGGTATTTTTTTTTAAATTTCACAGCCATAGGTTATGCTTTCATATTTAGAATAAATATTATTGATATGTATATCTATTAAATTTGACGATTTGACGTGTGTAAGTGCAGATTTTTAATTTGCCCATATACAAATGCAACCAGCAAATGATGATGAATAAAAATGTGTAACAGATACACCGATCCGGAACCTAGTGACATAATGGTGAGGAAGACGAGCTACGAGTGCCAGGGAGACGAGGCCAGGCTGCGAGGGTCCAGGGAGGAGCTGGACCGGTACAGGAGCCCTGACGTCAGGGACAGCGATGTGGAGAGGAAGTACAGGGAATACGACCAGAGAGTCGAGAACAGGTTAGATTATTTAACCAATAGATATATAAAGTGAAACTTTTATTACATTGCCTCAAATATTTTTGTCCATCTATCGCATGTCACCACATGCATGTCACCGGTGCTGGTTGGTGGATATGATGTATGACATTTAGCTCTATATGTGATTGGCGGACGCTTCCGCAGCCATATTTGTTTACATGCTAATATGTCATATCAACTGCTACTATGGATGTTTTATTCAAGACATACAAGCACTTGACTATTTATATTCATCAATACTTATTTTGTTAATACTTGTTTTGATAGGAGGGATAAGGGATATAGTACATTTTATAAAATTTGTTGTATCAAATGCGAAAATCAGGTTTGTTTGTGACAATTGTTTTTTAGGGTTCCGTACCCAAAGGGTAAAACAGGACCCTATTACTAAGACTCCGCTGTCCGTCTGTCTGTCTGTCTGTCTGTCCGTCTGTCACCAGGCTATATATATAGAGCTATAGCTCATTAACCGTGATAGTTAGACAGTTGAAATTTTCACAGACGGTCTATTTCTGTTGCCGCTAGAACAACAAATACTAAAAACGAAATAAAGTTAAAAATTAAAGGGGGTCCCCATACAAAAAACGTGTTTTTAAACGCCATCTATCTAATTAGTTTCGGCAAAATGACATAGATGGCGCTAGTAAACGAGCCCCGTCTGTCTAGATCGCGACTAAACAAAATATTCTTGGTAATATCAATTAATCCTCTGTTATGTTTCGTATTGTACGGAACCCTCCCTAAGTGTGCGATAAGAGACGCGATGCTGACTCGCACTTAGCCAGTTTTATTTATATCTTATAGGCTAGCGTTTTACCACTATCTCGCCTGGTGGTAAGCGATGATGTGGTCAAAGATGGTAAACACGCTAGGCCTAGAATACTCTGGCTCTCAAGGGTTGACTAATTGTGACCTCTTTACGGCTTAACAGATCGACCGAATTGGCTGAAATTTTTCATAGAGATAGTCCTGCTCTACTTTATTGACTATCTACTTATAACATTTTCATACAAATCAGTTTAGCTATGTGACCGCGAAGAAGTGGGAAATAGATAGTAAAATTTGCTGCCATAACGTTACGGTTTACGGTGTTCTTGCAGCACGCAGCCCTTTGGAGTCAGAATATTTTGGCCTAGCGTGTTCACCATCTTCGACCACATCATGGCTTGCCCCCTGGAGAGATAGTAGACAAATATTTAAACTGGCTTTGGCTCTAGTGTGTTACGACAGTTAATTAACTGCAGGTACTCAGAAAGATCAACAAAGGAGGAGCGTCGTTACCAGGAACGCAGAGATGAAAAGAGACAGTACAACTCTTCAGAACGGGAGAGTGACGCTCGTCCATCTGACGGAGAGAGCGAGCTCAGAAAGACCAGGTCGAGGACTGCGAGGCCCACAGACTCGCCGGCATTGGTAAGTCTTACTGTACTCCTTGCATACTGCGTACGTAATTGTACTGTAACTGACTAACAAATATTTTAAGGTTAGCATCAGTACAGTCATTACAAAGAACATTATTATGTACAATATTTGAAAATTCGTGAAATTTTTGCAAAACGTAAAAACCGTCTTTATATGCGCTAGTCATTTGACTGCGAAGAGGAGTCCCAAACAAATAATATACAAAGTGACTTTGGCATGGTGTTGATATGACATTACGTCTTCTTTTAGAGCAGTCGGGTATTTAGATCCGTGCAGCTTTCGCAAGTTTACCTACTGCTCATTTGCGCTAGTAATAAAATTTATATTGATACACAATTAAATCCGTGGTATGTCCGACGGCAAGTTGCAATTTATACAAACTATGGAACGGCGCAAGGAATAAACTTTTAACTACATTTTTTTAGATCTTCAACATCATGTCTCCTTAGTACTAAAATAAATCTTAGTTCATAATTTAAAAAAAAAATACAGTAAATATGTATGTATAGTAGTAGTAAGTAGTAAATATGCTTCGGCCTATGATGCCGTGTGTCACTTCACTTGAAGTGACATTCGCAAAGCGGTGGGCACTGAATGGAAAAAAAGCTGAAGATAGAGCTCAGTGGCGTATCCCGTGTATGTTAGGGGATACCTATGTCCAGCAGTGGACTGATGCGGGCTGATTAAGATGATGATGATTCGATGGGAGATGTGAGGCTAAAATCTGCCATCGAACAAATACATGTCGCCAATCAGTTTAATCATCATTAAGTTCCGGAATGATGTTCAGTGTCATACCCTTTGGAAGACTCGCCTTATCTCACTGCCGTCTTACACTTCCGGTCAAGCCTTAGGTCACCATTATCTCCTATAGCTGCAAACTTCCCGTCAATGGTTCTTGTTGATAAATGATGATGAAAATAAATGGATTTTTAATAAGTATTTACCCCATAAAACACACAGAACATAAAAAGAGATCTATTGTTCTGTGATGCAGCATAAAAAGCATACTATATTATAGTAACTTTTAGTTCTAACTTTTACTTTCAAGCCAACTTCTTCGCTTTCGCTTATCTCCTAGTACCTTAGGGCCAATGTACCCGAAAGTGAAAGTTCTGCGGACAGGCGCTCCCAAGCCAACAGGGCACCGTGGCCTATATTCGCAATTCTTGTATTGCTGCAATCCTGGTACTTGAAAAAAAAAACATCCGAATCGAATATACAATACATGCAAAAAAATAAACTGGCCAAGTGCGAGTCGGACTCGCACACGTAGGGTGATTGAACAAAATTTACCGAAAAATAAGTATTTTGTACGGGGACCCCTTTTATAAGAAATCATTAAAATATGGTTAAAAACGAAAACTATACTTAATTATAATTAAAATAAGCATGCGTCACCTACCAAACAAAATCGTGTAAGTATCGTAAGTTCAATACATTTTCCTTTAATTACTACAATATAAGATACATGTCTATTCAATAAATCTTGTATGGAAAGTAAAGGCATTGTTGAACCATCACGCCCTTGCGTGATATGCCAATACTACTATTTATACTAATGCAAGATCTTCTGTACAGTTTGTACAAACCTAAATCTATGTCCATTACAATACATTACTATATCCATGTTCAACAATAGCACTGTTTAAAATCGCTACATTACATGTTATAAAACAAAGTCCCCCGCCGCGTCTGTCTGTTCGCGATAAACACAAAAACTAAAATCAACAACAAAATATATTTATTATAAATTAACTGTTAAATTAAACGGATTTTCATGCGGTTTTCACCAATAGACAGAGTGATTCATGAGGAAGGTTTAGCTGTATATAATTCGTTAAGTTTTTGTGTAAATGATTGAAATATGATGATGACTAAGTACATAATGTTCTACCCGTGCGAAGCCGGAGCGGGTCACTAGTAATAATATTATCACCCGGAACAATCACCCGCGGATTCACCCGCGTCATCAGATTTTTTTTTCAGAAGTCTTGTTGGGGTTTTTTCTCATTTTAATTTGAAATTACCCCAGTATTTGAAATAAGTAAGTCTTAGGAATAATTTAGATACGCCATTTACTAGGGTCACATCGCACGTTACCATCACTTTACTAGTATTCTTGTTAACCCCTCCAACTAAGCTAAAATGCTTGTGTCTGGATTGGGTTCACGTCAATAGTGCTATGGGTGGGGATCGAACTCACGAACTCTCGATCGACAGTCCGACACCTTATCCCTTGGGCTATTACCGCTTCTCTCTTACCTTAACTGTTAAGTTAAACAGCTTATACATCATTTTAGTTGCTAAAATAGTCCAGACTCAGCTTAAATAGGTACCTCTTAACTAGTGAACTATTTTAGACGGACGTCATCGATTACCATCAGATCTTCAATCCACTGCTGGACGTAGGCCTCTCCCAAGATGCGCCACTGAGCCCGATCTTCGGCTCTTCTTTTCTAGTCACTACCCACCGCTTTGCGTATGTCGTCGCTCCACCTAGTCACAGGACGTCCTACGCTACGTTTGCCGATTCGCGGTCTCCACTCTAGGACAAGTCTACCCCGTTATCAGTCCTGCGGCAGATATGACCAGCCCACTGCCACTTTAGCTTGCTAATCCGTTGAACTATGTCGATAACTTTAGTTCTCTGGCGAATTACTTCGTTCGGGATTCGATCCCGCAGAGAATTACCGAGCATAGCTCTCTCCATAGCTCGCTGAGCGACTTTAAATTGATGGACCAGTCGAATTGTGAGTGTGAGATCTTTAATTACCATCAGCGAATGAGATCATCGTCATATCCTGTTACCAAAAACATAAATAGAGTTTGAATTAAATGTTAAGTATATTAAACGACGCTTAGTGAGTAAATAATTATTATATACGTTCACATTATAACAATGGTATCATTAAACCGTACAAAATATGTGATTAAATCTAACTTTAAGTAACTTAACTGTAAGTAAATTACTGTATAATTAACTATTTACAGACTAAATCATTGTCTCATCAAATTTTCTATCAAATTTGGAAGATTTTAAATGTTACATCCGCGACAAGCGAGTTATTTCTACAATGAAAATATTTAATAAAAAACTACTAAAACACGCTTGAATCGAAAATAATTTTAAAATAACAGAAAATTTAATAAAATCTCATATTTTCTATTTTTAGTAAGATTGTGTTTTATTAGTTTTTAAAATAAAACTTATTTTAGTCTCAAAACAGCACCGAAAGTAGTATATTGCCTATATCTATAAAAAGCTTAAAGGACTAGCAAGCTAAAGTGACAGTGGGCTGGTCACATCTGTCGTAGAACCGATAACCGTTGGGGTAGACGTGTTCTAGAGTAGAGACCACGGCTCGGTAAACGTAGTGTAGGGCGTCCTACAGCTAGGTGGAGCGATGATATACGCAAGCTGGCTGTGGTTGGGAACAAATAGCTCAGTGGCGTGCCATAGGAGAGGCCTATGTCCAGCAGTGGACGAATACTGGCTGTTTATGATGATGATCTATATTTATAGATCATCAACAATATTTAAGGGGTGTCGGACTGGCGATCGAGAGGTCGTGAGTTCAATCCCCACACATTGCACTATTGATGTGAACCCACTCCAGACACAAGCATATTTAGCTTAGTTGAGGAGTTCACAAGAATACTAGTAATGTGCAACCCACATTGATAGTAACCTTTTATTTAATAAAACTATATTGACTAGACTGGAATTTTAGTATATCATAATATATTATGTTGTTATCGTTGTATATAAATATTAGTGATCATAATATTAGCCCTTAGTTACAAAATTATTGTGATTTCATCGGTCCTTGATACTTGCGCCAATTTTCAAGTCGAGCGTTTTATAGTTGGTGAATATTGCTTTGAAAGAGTCCAGTTACATAGTTATACCACAGGTTATATTGCATACTTTTTTTTATATCCAATAGGTTAGCGTTTGATCGCTAGCTCGCCTGGTGGTAAGTGATGATGTGGTCGATGATAGTGAACATGCTAGACCTAGAATACACTTATTCTCAAGGGCTATGTGCTGCCGGAACACCGTAAGGCGGCAGATTAGTAAGCTACTTTTTGGTAGCAAGTCAGGCGAAACATCGTTATAATATAATATGCTCCTACCACCTGTTGAAAAGGTCATTCTAATAAAAGCGTGTTCAAAAGAACATTTCGTACATACTTTCTGTGAAACTATGCTGTTATTGTATTATACACAAACGAAATACATAATTCAGTCACCTGAAGAGCTCCATTGAGTAACAAACAGTAAATTTTCGATAAATTGCTCAAGAATTGTAGTAACTCGGTAAACAAGACGTGTGGGCCTCTATGTGCCAATACTGGGCCAATTGAGACATGTCACAGATTTGCTAATGGATGGAGACTGGTTGAGATTACGATTACTTACCGAATACTTGACATATTTGCTACATAGTTGACATTTCTAAGGTTCAACCTCAAAAGGAAAAAGGATTTCTTATAGGATCACTATATGTTGTCTGTCTCGACATCTGTCAAGACTACCTTATTATTTATATTTCTGTGGTCAAGGCCCTTTTTAACCGACTTCAGAAAAGGAGGAGGTTTCTCAATTCGACCGTATATATATGTTTTTTTTTTTTTTTTTTTTTTTTATGTTTGTTCGCGGATAACTTCGTCGTTTATGAACCGATTTTGATTATTCTTTTTTTGTTCGAAAGGAGATATCCCAAGTGTGGTACCTTGGTAATTTTATCGAGGTCTAATAAGTATCTCCAGAGATATTGAGATAAACATCTAAAAATTCGTACTGAAAATGAATAGCGCGGCATTGAAGTCGGTTCTTTTTTAGTTTTTAAACGATATTATTTTCTCAGAAGTAAGTTGAAAAGCAACACATTATTTCTAAAAAACACATTTAAAAGCGTCACTAATTTTGTAATTTATATGTAACAGCTAAAATATGATGTTAATGTAATCGACTATGAATATTAACGTTGTTCCACTCGGTACCGTCCGCTCCAGGTAAATGTATACAAATTATATTTGGAAAGTAATTAAGATTAGGACCCTAATATCAGGTCACCGACAGTATTAAATATTATTTACAATAATTAAACAACCGACTTCAGTGCCCCGCGAGTCAATTTCAGTAGCAAGTTTGAGACGTTTGTCGTCATATCTCTGGAGATACTTATTAGATCTTGATGAAATTACAATGGGACCACCTCGGAAACGTACCCTACCTATTAAAAAAAGAATCATTTGAATCCGTTCATAATTGACGGAGTAATCGCGTAACATACACACAAAAAACAAAAACATACAGACGAATTCAGAACCTCCTCCTTTTTTGTGAAGTCGGTTAAAAAAGGTTATATTCATAATCTTTATTAATACAAAGTATAAAACAATGTTGCTCCTGCTGTCTGTACGCTTAAACTTTATAAACTATGCAACGGATTTTAGTTCACTTTTCAGCAATAGATGGAGTGATTTGCTATCAGGAAGTTCTAATTTCAAAATCCATCATCAAATCAGCTCGAAAGTAGCATATTATTGTACTGTCGTCGATTTTACATAAGAATGGCAAAATTTGTCCCATCAGATACCGATAAATGGTTAAAGAATGGTTCGCACTTTTTGACGGACCATAGCGCACTATCGTTGGTTGACGAATATCACTACATATTATAAAACTAAGTCCCACACCCGACTTAGACTAGACTTTGACTTCAACTTGACCTGAAATGTGACTTTGTTTGAGCTATGGTCCATTTTTATGACTTGAATTCTCAAAAACTTGAAGAATGTTTGTACTTGACACTGGCTAAATACACTAATCGTGTGGAGCCATAATAAATCTAAAAAAAAAAGTCCTACACCGCGTCTGTCTTTCTGTATATATGTTCTCTATGATCACAAAAACTACTGAACAGATTTTCATGCTGTTTTCATCTATCAAAACAGCAAGGTATAGGTGTTTAATTTGTTATTGTTCTGTATAAATTGGTTGAAATATGACGATGATGGTAAAAGATATCGGAATAGATCTCGCCGTCTCGGAGCATTAATCGAAAACGCTAACTAAAGAGCAGGCAACGCGGAAAAACTCCTTGACGGGGGAGTTCAACATAAAGAAACCTTTACCAGGTAGCAAAATTGGAGAGGGCGCGGCCTTCCTCGTTTAATTTTAGGGGGGCATTTGGCACCCCCTGCCCTCACTTTCGCGGTCCCTGTTTAAGAGATATATAAATTTCACACGGGTAAAGCCGGGAAGGGTTAAAAAGCTCGTACAAAAACGTCACGCAGATTCCTGAAGTCATGTAGAACGAGCTAGGTCAAACGCGGCCGTTAGACAGGTATCGAATTTTGATCAGTCCAGTCCCGCGAAGGTGTTAATATGATGACGTGATCATCGCATTGACCTCTCGTACAATGACCCGGTTTTTGTCGGATACACGATACTCAGTATTGGGTTTGATGACAAATATTACCATTGTCCTGTCTCTCAAGTTTACTGAACAAGACAAGTGTAGAGTATAGACGAGACGGAAGACTGCGAGCGTCTAACGATTCACCGATTTTTATTTTTGCCAATTTGGAAGACGGGTCGTTATAGTAATTAAACTGTGTGGATTGGATTATCAAAGGGCCTGATAGTCGGGCAGCTCTTTGTTTCCAACTGCTGTCAGCCAGTTTGCGTATATCATCGCTCCATCTAGCAGCTAGATGGAGCTGCTAGCTAGCTGGAGGACGTCCTATACTACGTTTACCGAGCGGTGTTCTAAAAGACGTCTACCCAAACGGTTATCGGTTCTACGACAGATGTGACCAGCCCACTACCACTTCAGCTTGCTAATCCTTTGAGCTATGTCAAAGTCTTTAGTTTTCTGACGGATGACTTTGCTTCGAATTAGATCCTTCAGAGAGTCTTCGAGCATCGCCCTCTGCATAACTCGCTGAGCGACTTTGAAATGGTGAACCAGTCGCACTGTCAGTGTCCCCGTCTAAAAAATATAAACGTAGCGAAAGCTAAATTTAACGCTCTGCATTTAAAATATGTAAAAGTAAATAATGTTAATGGACAATTCATCTGTCCCTCGTCGATGTATTATACGCCCTAGTCGATGTATTATTAGAATATTGTACACCCCTAAAGGGATAGCTGTTATTACGACATACATTTAAGACCATTATGTATCTAAACACAGTGAAACAATGAAGGACTATTCTATACTATGGCAGATTATTAAAATACCTTATAAATACCACTACATATAAATAATGCAATAAGTGGGTTTTATGGTATTATTTTTCAAAGACATTTTTTGTTTCTACAAAATCGCTGCAATGGCACGAGTTAATTATTTCTGCTACCTTCGTTTGGTGTCAATGCCCTATGGTGGGCAAGGGACGTCAAAGTCACCCTCAGCTTGAGATTTAACGTTATGCTATTGTTTTAATAACTCAGCTGGAGATTGCAATAATGCTCTCTACAAATAATGTTTTTGTTAAATTGTTTGAATTTTCTGTTTAATGCTTTCTAGAAAACTTTTGATTTAAAAGTGTATGAATGTAATCTAAATCAAAATATGTTGTTTTTGCCTCTGCCTTGCTTATACATCTGAGCTATTCCCGAAAGCTAAAGATGTATACCCTCGTAACACCCGACGTGGTGAACGACTGGTTCTGGACTTAACGCCACGAACAGCGGTACTAAGTAACAATTGTTTTGTTATGTGTGTAAAGATATATAACAAATTGCGTGAAGATATGAAAAAGCTGCCTTACGTTAAATTCAAGAGACAGTTAAAAGATTGGTTACTGAACAAATTGTTCTATACTGTAAAAGATATGTTCAATGAATAATAGTTATATTTTGTAATATTAGGGTAGTTACTATTATTATGTACGATTATATTGATACTTTCTATTTATTATAAAAATGAAATAATATTGTATTTAATTTAAATGTTGACATCAACACCAATCAACACCAATCAACACCAATCAACACCAATATTATAAATGCGAAAGTCAGTTTGTTTATTTGTTTGTTTGTTTGTTTGTTTGTTTGTTTGGGACTTCTTCACGGTCAAACGGCTTGACCGATTTGGCTGAAATTTTGTACAAAGATAGAACATATAGCAGAATAGGATATAGGATAATTTTTTTTTGGCTATCGAGTCAGGGGGTCTAGATATTTTTAATTGAATTTTGTAAATATAAGATCTCTTTTCGAATAAACGGCTTGACCGATTTACCTGAAATGTTGTATAAAGACAGTTCATAAGGCAAAAAAGAATATAGAATACTTTTTTTCTGGCTATCGAGTCAGGGGGTTCAAATATTTTTAATTGAATTTTGTCAATATAACATCTCTTTTCGAATAAACGGCTTGACCGATTTGCCTGAAATGTTGTTTAAAGACAGTTCGTAGGGTAGAATAGGATACAGAATACTTTTTTTTTGCCTATCGAGTCAGGGGGTAAATATATTTTTAATTGAATTTTGTAAATATAAGACTTCTTCTTGAATAAGCGGCTTGACCGATTTGCCTGAATTTTTGTGTGAATACATGTCATAGGGCAGAATAGGATATAGGATACTTTTTTTCTGGCTGTCGAGTCAGGGGGTCCAGATATTTTTAATTGAATTTGGTAAATATAAGACCTCTTCTCGAATAAACAGCTTGACCGATTTGCCTGAAATTTTGTGTGAATACATGTCATAGGGCAGAATAGGATATAGGATACTTTTTTTCTGGCTGTCGAGTCAGGGGGTCCAGATATTTTTAATTGAATTTGGTAAATATAAGACCTCTTCTCGAATAAACAGCTTGACCGATTTGCCTGAAATGTTGTTTAAAGACAGTTCAAAAGGCAGAATAGAATATAGAATACTTTTTTTCTGGCTATCGAGTCAGAGGGTACAAATATTTTTAATTTAAGATCTCTTCTCGAATAAATGGCTTGACCGATTTGCTTGAAATGTTGTATAAAGACAGTTCATAGGGTAGAATAGGATATAGGATACTTTTTTTTTTGCTTTCAAGTCCAGATATTTTTAATTAATTTTTGTAAATTTAAGACCTCTTCTCGAATAAACGGCTTTACCGATTTGCCTGAAATGTTGTATAAAGACAGTTCATAGGGCAGAATAGGATATCGGATACTGTTTTTTGTCCATCGAGTCTGAGTGTTTAGATTTTTTTTATTGAATTTTGTGAATGTGTGTCCTCTTATCAGCTAAACAGCTTGACCGATTCAGCTGAAATTTTATACATACGAGTATTACAGTTCATATTGCATAGAATCACATGGGATAATTTTTTTCTGGCAGTCGAGTCCAGGTGTCCAGAATTTTTAAATTGAAGTTTTTAAATGTGTGGCCTTCTCTAGGTCGAACGGGTTAACCATTTAAGCTGAAATTTTGTACACAGACAGTCAAAAAGACATAGAAGGGCAACGAATACTTTTTTTTTGGGTGGACATTTCGGTTGTCTATATTTTTACTATGGAATTTTGTAAATGTGTGGCCTCTTTTTGGCCAAACGGTTTGACCGATTCAGATGAAATTTTGTACAAACACATTGAATAGGGCATAAAAGGGCAAAGAATACTTTTTTTCGGCAGTTAAGTGTGGGTGCCTATATCTTTTGTTAACTTTACATAGAGTTTGCATAATCATAAAAGTTTGACCTTAGGTTCATAGATTATGACTAAACTTAATAAGTACCTTAATTAGGCCATAAAACTGCCAGGGTCATTAAAAGTCATCAAAATTTACGCGATGGCTTTGCTTGCCCAACGTGTTTTATCTGCTTTGTGGGAAGTATTTCATAAGCATTCGTGTTTTAACAGCCACATTTAACCTTAGGGTCATCGGTGTTGACTTAGTAGGTTGTAAAAACTGTCAGCGTCATAAAACGTAAAATTTTTTGCGCTCACTTCGCTCGCGCGATGAAAGCGCTCGCTGCGCTCGCGCAATAATTTGTTTGGTTTACTTTGTAGGTAATATTTCAGCAACTTTTGTATTTTAATAGCCACATGCATCAGAACGACTCCATAAATTAAAAACAGTACAATCTTCAATAATCATAATGATTTCTATCCTTAAATAATTGGATATCAAGTTTAACCTTTGTGTTATCAGTGTTAACTTAGTAGGTTATAAAAACTGTCAGGGTCATAAAATGACGTAAAAATTTTCGCGCTCAATCGCGCGCATTGATAGCTCTCGCTGCGCTCGCGCAAGCCTTTGTTTTATCTACTTTGTAGGTAATATTTCAGATTTTTTTTGTATTTTAATAGCCACATGCATCAAAACGAGTTTATAATTGGAACAGTTACAACCTTCAATAATCATAATGATTTTTTTACCTTAAAATAAGTGGATATCAAGTTAAACCTTTGTCTCATCAGTGTTAACTTAGAAGGTCATAAACACTGTCAGGGTCATAAAAGGTCGTAAAAATTTTTCGCGCTCGCTTCGCTCGCGCAGTGATGGCGCTTGCAAGTATTTGTTATATGTACTTTGTTGGATACATTTCAGCAACTTTTGTATTTTAATAGTCACATTCATCAAAACATGACATAAATTGGAACAGTACAGACTTCAATAATCATAATGATGTTTACCTTTAAATAAGTGGATATCAAGTTTGACCTTAGGGTCATCGGTGTTGACTAAGTAGGTCATAAAAACTGTCAGGGTCATAAAATGACGTAAAAATTTTCGCGCTCGCTACGCTCGCGCATTGATAGCTCTCGCTGCGCTCGCGCAAACCTTTGTTTTATCTACTTTGTAGGTTTTATTTCAGCATTTTTTGTATTTTAATAGCCACATGCATCAAAAGGAGTTTATTAATTGAAACAGTACTACCTTAAATAATCATAATGAATTTTTCCCTTAAAATAAGTAGATATCAAGTTTAACCTTAGGGTCATCGGTGTTGACTTAGAAGGTCATAAAAACTGTAAGGGTCGTGTAACTGTAAAACTGTAACGCTCGCTGCGCTCGCGCAAACCTTTGTTTTATCTACTTTGTAAGTAATGATTCAGCATTTTTTGTATTTTAATAGCCACATGCATCAAAACGAGTTTATAAATTGAAAAAGTACAACCTTCAATAATCATAATGATTTTTACCTTAAAATAAGTGGATATCAAGTTTAACCTTAGGGTCATCGGTGTTGACTTAGAAGGTCATAAAAACTGTAAGGGTCATAAAAAGACGTAAATAATTTTCGCGCTCGCTTCTCTTGCGCATTGATAACGCTCGCTGCGCTCGCGTAAACCTTTGTTTGATCTACTTTGTAAGTAATTTTTCAGCATTTTTTGTATTTTAATAGCCACATGCATCAAAACGAGTTTATAAATTGAAAAAGTACAACCTTCAATAATCATAATGATTTTTACCTTAAAATAAGTGGATATCAAGTTTAACCTTAGGGTCATCGGTGTTGACTAAGTAGGTCATAAAAACTGTCAGGGTCATAAAATGACGTAACAATTTTCGCGCTCGCTTCGCTCGCGCATTGATAGCTCTCGCTGCGCTCGCGCAAACCTTTGTTTTATCTACTTTGTAGGTTTTATTTCAGCATTTTTTGTATTTTAATAGCCACATGCATCAAAAGGAGTTTATTAATTGAAACAGTACAACCTTCAATAATCATAATGAATTTTTCCCTTAAAATAAGTGGATATCAAGTTTAACCTTAGGGTCATCGGTGTTGACTTAGAAGGTCATAAAAACTGTAAGGGTCATAAAAAGACGCAAAAACTTTTCGCGCTCGCTGCGCTCGCGCAAACCTTTGTTGTATCTACTTTGTAAGTAATGATTCAGCATTTTTTGTATTTTAATAGCCACATGCATCAAAACGAGTTTATAAATTGAAAAAGTACAACCTTCAATAATCATAATGATTTTTACCTTAAAATAAGTGGATATCAAGTTTAACGTTAGGGTCATCGGTGTTGACTTAGAAGGTCATAAAAACTGTAAAGGTCATAAAAAGACGTAAATAATTTTCGCGCTCGCTTCGCTCGCGCATTGATAACGCTCGCTGCGCTCGCGTAAACCTTTGTTTTATCTACTTTGTAAGTAATTTTTCAGCATTTTTTGTATTTTAATAGCCACATGCATCAAAACGAGTTTATAAATTGAAACAGTACAACCTTCAATAATCATAATGATTTTTACCTTAAAATAAGTGGATATCAAGTTTAACCTTAGGGTCATCGGTGTTGACTTAAAAGGTCATAAAAACTGTCAGGGTCATAAAATGACGTAAAAATTTTCGCGCTCGCTTCGCTCGCGCATTGATAACGCTCGCTGCGCTCGCGCAAACCTTTGTTTTATCTACTTTGTAAGTAATGATTCAGCATTTTTTGTATTTTAATAGCCACATGCATCAAAACGAGTTTATAAATTGAAAAAGTACAACCTTCAATAATCATAATGATTTTTACCTTAAAATAAGTGGATATCAAGTTTAACCTTAGGGTCATCGGTGTTGACTTAGAAGGTCATAAAAACTGTAAGGGTCATAAAAAGACGTAAATAATTTTCGCGCTCGCTTCGCTCGCGCATTGATAACGCTCGCTGCGCTCGCGTAAACCTTTGTTTTATCTACTTTGTAAGTAATTTTTCAGCATTTTTTGTATTTTAATAGCCACATGCATCAAAACGAGTTTATAAATTGAAACAGTACAACCTTCAATAATCATAATGATTTTTACCTTAAAATAAGTGGATATCAAGTTTAACCTTAGGGTCATCGGTGTTGACTTAAAAGGTCATAAAAACTGTAAGGGTCATAAAAAGACGTAAATAATTTTCGCGCTCGCTTCGCTCGCGCATTGATAACGCTCGCTGCGCTCGCGTAAACCTTTGTTTTATCTACTTTGTAAGTAATTTTTCAGCATTTTTTGTATTTTAATAGCCACATGCATCAAAACGAGTTTATAAATTGAAACAGTACAACCTTCAATAATCATAATGATGTTTACCTTAAAATAAGTGGATATCAAGTTTAACCTTAGGGTCATCGGTGTTGACTAAGTAGGTCATAAAAACTGTCAGGGTCATAAAATGACGTAAAAATTTTCGCGCTCACTTCGCTCGCGCATTGATAGCTCTCGCTGCGCTCGCGCAAACCTTTGTTTTGTCTACTTTGTAGGTTATATTTCAGCATTTTTTGTATTTTAATAGCCACATGTATCAAAACGAATTTATAAATTGAAACAGTACTACCTTCAATAATCATAATGAATTTTTACCATAAAATAAGTGGATATCAAGTTTAACCCTAGGGTCATCGGTGATTTAGTAGGTTATAAAAACTGCCAGGATTATATAATGACGTAAAAATTTTCGCGCTCGCTGGTAAACCTTCGTTAGGTTTACCAAGTACCAAGTAATGATTAATGACTTCAACAATTGACGATATCGAGTTCGACCTAAGAGTCATCTATATTGACTTGATGATTAGGTCATTAAACTGTCAGGGTTATAAAACGCCATAAAAATTTTCACTCGCCCAATAATAGCGCTCGCTACGCTCGCGCAGCTATTCACCTTATTTTCTTTGTAAGAAATGTTTGAGGAACTGTTGTATTCAGTCAAACATTTAAACAGCACAATTTCGTATACTAACCTAACCAAAATGATTAATGACTTTAACAATAGAGGATATTGAGTTCGACTTTGAGGGCACCTATGGTGATTTGGCCTAAGAGATCATCGATCTAGACCTCAATGGTCATAAAGACACAAATAACGCGGGCGAAGCCGCGGGTAACAGCTAGTATAGATATATATACAAATAAATACAAACGGAATTTATGACTAACATCTACTGTCATCAATATTCTCGCTCAACATATAGAGTAGAATCGATGTCTAATCTAATATAACAGCTACATATGTACCTAAGCATTTTTAATATTTTCAATGTATTGTATACCTACTAATGCGTTATATAGGTATTGTTAACACCTCAATCAACCTATACTCTCCACTGCAAACAAAATATGTGTAATAACAGAAAACATGTGTTATACTAGCTGAGCCCCACGGCTTCGCCCGCGTTAAGAAACATCCTATAGCCTAATCCATAATACTGGCTATCCTTGTCCGAAATATCAGCTAAATTGGTCAAGCCGTTTGACCGTGAAGAAGTCCCAAGCTAACAAATATATAAACTGACTTTCGCATTTAAAATATTAGTGTTAATTGATTAATTGTGATCTTTGCTATGGTAGGTAATATAATAAAGTGAAAATTAATTCAAAACGCTTCGTCTGCACATAGCCTTAGCTACTTGTACTATTAATTATTCTGTGCCTTAGGCTTTGAAACTTTTAACTATTAGTTCTGTCATCAATCATCTCGAACGAGACAATCATACAAACATTATTGTTTGTATTATAGTCGGTAGGTATTTGTTAGAACCACTCTATTTTTGGTTCTCTCAATATTAGGTACATATATGATTTTTATAAAAGATCGTTAAGTTATAGTTTATCCGAGGATGCTGTGCTGTACAATAGAAGGTTTATAAGACGATTGAATAAAATATTCCTTTCTTTATGTTATGTTGCAGGCCAATCGACTGAACCGGACCAATCGTTTTACCAATAATTTTCATACAAATCTTCGGTTACCAATACGTGATCAAGTTAATTAATCTAAAGAAATTCGCATTCGCTGTCTGTCTGTCTGTCTGTCTCTCTGTCTGAAGGCTGTATCTCATGAACCGTGATAGTTAGACGGTTGAAATTTTCCCAAATACTAAAAACAGAACATAGTTAAAAATTAAAGAGGAGGGGGGGGGTACCCATGCAGAAAACGTGTTTTTTACTAGAGCGCCATCTATGAACGACTTACCTTATTAATAATATTAATTACCTACCCTAACACCTTTGTGTTAACATTCACTTAGTTGGTCTAACGAATATCTAACAATCTTCTATTGTTAGAAATTCGTTAGATGGCGCTATAGTTTGTCAAAGGGTTAGCAAGCTGAAGTGGCAGTGGGCTGGTCACATCTGTCGTAGTTAATAAGCATGTTTAGTATTGACACGGTAATATAACATTACCGTGGTATTATACTGCGGTTCGGGACCCTCCGTTCAAGACAAGAGTCTGACTCGCACTTGGCCAATTTTATTTTTATTATTTTTTTTATTAATTACTAGCTGTTACCCGCGGCTTCGCCCGCGTTATTTGTGTCTTTATGACCATTGAGGTCTAGATCGATGTTCTCTTAGGCCAAATTACCATAGGTGCCCTCAAAGTCGAACTCAATATCCTCCTTATCCTTAGGTTAGTATACGAAATTGTGCTGTTTAAATGTTTGACTGAATACAACAGTTCCTCAAACATTTCTTACAAAGAAAATAAGGTGAATAGCTGCGCGAGCGTAGCGAGCGCTATTATTGGGCGAGTGAAAATTTTTATGGCGTTTTATAACCCTGACAGTTTAATGACCTAATCATCAAGTCAATATAGATGACTCTTAGGTCGAACTCGATATCGTCAATTGTTGAAGTAATTAATCATTACTTGGTACTTGGTAAACCTAACGAAGGTTTACCAGCGAGCGCGAAAATTTTTACGTCATTATATAACCCTGGCAGTTTTTATAACCTACTAAATCAACACCGATGACCCTAGGGTTAAACTTGATATCCACTTATTTTAAGGTAAAAATTCATTATGATTATTGAAGGTAGTACAGTTTCAATTTATAAATTCGTTTTGATACATGTGGCTATTAAAATACAAAAAATGCTGAAATATAACCTACAAAGTAGACAAAACAAAGGTTTGCGCGAGCGCAGCGAGAGCTATCAATGCGCGAGCGAAGCGAGCGCGAAAATTTTTACGTCATTTTATGACCCTGACAGTTTTTATGACCTACTTAGTCAACACCGATGACCCTAAGGTTAAACTTGATATCCACTTATTTTAAGGTAAAAATCATTATGATTATTGAAGGTTGTACTGTTTCAATTTATAAACTCGTTTTGATGCATGTGGCTATTAAAATACAAAAAATGCTGAAAAATTACTTACAAAGTAGATAAAACAAAGGTTTACGCGAGCGCGGCGAGCGTTATCAATGCGCGAGCGAAGCGAGCGCGAATATTATTTACGTCTTTTTATGACCCTTACAGTTTTTATGACCTTCTAAGTCAACACCGATGACCCTAAGGTTAAACTTGATATCCACTTATTTTAAGGTAAAAATCATTATGATTATTGAAGGTTGTACTTTTTCAATTTATAAACTCGTTTTGATGCATGTGGCTATTAAAATACAAGAAATGCTGAATCATTACTTACAAAGTAGATAAAACAAAGGTTTGCGCGAACGCAGTGAGCGTTATTAATGCGCGAGCGAAGCGAGCGCGAAAATTTTTTACGTCTTTTTATGACCCTTACAGTTTTTATGACCTTCTAAGTCAACACCGATGACCCTAAGGTTAAACTTGATATCCACTTATTTTAAGGGAAAAATTCATTATGATTATTGAAGGTTGTACTGTTTCAATTAATAAACTCCTTTTGATGCATGTGGCTATTAAAATACAAAAAATGCTGAAATAAAACCTACAAAGTAGATAAAACAAAGGTTTGCGCGAGCGCAGCGAGAGCTATCAATGCGCGAGCGAAGCGAGCGCGAAAATTTTTACGTCATTTTATGACCCTGACAGTTTTTATGACCTACTAAGTCAACACCGATGACCCTAAGGTCAAACTTGATACCCACTTATTTAAAGGTAAAAATCATTATGATTATTGAAGTCTGTACTGTTCCAATTTATGTCATGTTTTGATGAATGTGGCTATTAAAATACAAAAGTTGCTGAAATGTATCCAACAAAGTACATATAACAAATACTTGCGAGCGCCATCACTGCGCGAGCGAAGCGAACGCGAAAAATTTTTACGACCTTTTATGACCCTGACAGTGTTTATGACCTTCTAAGTTAACACTGATGAGACAAAGGTTTAACTTGATATCCACTTATTTTAAGGTAAAAAAAACATTATGATTATTGAAGGTTGTAACTGTTCCAATTATAAACTCGTTTTGATGCATTTGGCTATTAAAATACAAAAAAATTCTGAAATATTACCTACAAAGTAGATAAAACAAAGGCTTGCGCGAGCGCAGCGAGAGCTATTACTGCGCAAGCGTAGTAAGCGCTATCACTGAAAACGAAACTGAAATCACGAAAAAATTTTACGACCTTTTATGACCCTGACAGTTTTTATGACCTACTAAGTCAACACTGATGACACAGAGGTTAAACTTCATATCCACTTATTTTAAGGTTAATATTCAATATGATTATTGAAGGTTGTACTGTTTTAATTTATGGACTCGTTCTGATGCATGTGGCTATTAAAATACAAAAGATGCTGAAATGTTTCCTACAAAGTAGATACAACAAATGCTGCGAGACCGGAGCGAGCGCTACCACTGCGCGAGCGAAGCAAGCGCTATCACTGCGCGAGCGAAGCGAGCGCGAAAAAATTTACGACCTTTTATGACCCTGACAGTTTTTATAACCTACTAAGTTAACACTGATAACACAAAGGTTAAACTTGATATCCAATTATTTAAGGATAGAAATCATTATGATTATTGAAGATTGTACTGTTTTAATTTATGGAGTCGTTCTGATGCATGTGGCTATTAAAATACAAAAGTTGCTGAAATATTACCTACAAAGTAAACCAAACAAATTATTGCGCGAGCGCAGCGAGCGCAATCACCGCGCGAGCGAAGTGAGCGCAAAAAATTTTACGTTTTATGACGCTGACAGTTTTTATACAGACAGTTAAATGTAGCTGTTAAAACACGAATGCTTATGAAATACTTCCCACAAAGCAGATAAAACACGTTGGGCAAGCAAAGCCATCGCGTAAATTTTGATGACTTTTAATGACCCTGACAGTTTTATGGCCTAATTAAGGTACTTATTAAGTTTAGTCATAATCTATGAACCTAAGGTCAAACTTTTATGATTATGCAAAATCTATGTAAAGTTAACAAAAAATATAGGCACCCACACTTAACTGCCGAAAAAAAGTATTCTTTGCCCTTTTATGCCCTATTCAATGTGTTTGTACAAAATTTCATCTGAATCGGTCAAGCCGTTTGGCCAAAAAGAGGCCACACATTTACAAAATTCCATAGTAAAAATATAGACAACCGAAATTTCCACCCAAAAAAAAGTATTCGTTGCCCTTCTATGTCTTTTTGACTGTCTGTGTACAAAATGTCAGCTTAAATGGTTAACCCGTTCGACCGAGAGAAGGCCACACATTTAAAAACTTCAATTTAAAAATTCTGGACACCTGGACTCGACTGCCAGAAAAAAATTATCCCATGTGATTCTATGCAATATGAACTGTAATACTCGTATGTATAAAATTTCAGCTGAATCGGTCAAGCTGTTTAGCTGATAAGAGGACACACATTCACAAAATTAAATAAAAAAAATCTAAACACTCAGACTCGATGGACAAAAAACAGTATCAGATATCCTATTCTGCCCTATGAACTGTCTTTATACAACATTTCAGGCAAATCGGTCAAGCCGTTTATTCGAGAAGAGGTCTTAAATTTACAAAAATTAATTAAAAATATCTGGACTTGAAAGCAAAAAAAAAGTATCCTATATCCTATTCTACCCTATGAACTGTCTTTATACAACATTTCAAGCAAATCGGTCAAGCCATTTATTCGAGAAGAGATCTTAAATTAAAAATATTTGTACCCTCTGACTCGATAGCCAGAAAAAAAGTATTCTATATTCTATTCTGCCTTTTGAACTGTCTTTAAACAACATTTCAGGCAAATCGGTCAAGCTGTTTATTCGAGAAGAGGTCTTATATTTACCAAATTCAATTAAAAATATCTGGACCCCCTGACTCGACAGCCAGAAAAAAAGTATCCTATATCCTATTCTGCCCTATGACATGTATTCACACAAAATTTCAGGCAAATCGGTCAAGCTGTTTATTCGAGAAGAGGTCTTATATTTACCAAATTCAATTAAAAATATCTGGACCCCCTGACTCGACAGCCAAAAAAAAGTATCCTATATCCTATTCTGCCCTATGACATGTATTCACACAAAATTTCAGGCAAATCGGTCAAGCCGTTTATTCAAGAAGAAGTCTTATATTTACAAAATTCAATTAAAAATATCTTTACCCCCTGACTCGATAGCCAAAAGAAAAGTATTCTGTATCCTATTCTACCCTACGAACTGTCTTTAAACAACATTTCAGGCAAATCGGTCAAGCCGTTTATTCGAAAAGAGATCTTATATTTACAAAATTCAATTAAAAATATCTAGACCCCCTGACTCGATAGCCAAAAAAAAATTATCCTATATCCTATTCTGCTATATGTTCTATCTTTGTACAAAATTTCAGCCAAATCGGTCAAGCCGTTTGACCGTGAAGAAGTCCCAAACAAACAAACAAACAAACAAACAAATAAACAAACTGACTTTCGCATTTATAATATTGGTGTTGATTGGTGTTGATTGGTGTTGATTGGTGTTGATGGTGTTGATTAGTTTCCAGTTTTATTTTCATTATTGCACTGAAACATGCACTGGGTTGCGGGGCACGTAATAGTACGGTTGGCAACCCTACATTAATCAGGGGAATTAAACATGTGTTTAAGTGTGACGTTCGACGTCTAGATGAAAGCTTAATGGCTTAATACCTTTGTTTTTTTTGTAAATTCAAAGCAATAAGTTATGTTTCTGTTATATCTATAATTATTATTATTAAATATGATCTATTTAATGTTATTTGAAGTTTTTAAGTGCAAATTTTTAATTTGCCCATATACGGAATAAATGCTTTGACTTTTGACTTTTATATCTGATAGACTAGCGTTCGGCCACTGTTTCGTCTGGTGGTAAGCGATACTTGGGAGTACGTTGAGCAGAGAGCACGCATTTAGCAAGTCAGGTAAGAACATTGAGATGATGCTCCTAGCATCTGTGATACAGCACGCTTACCTAGAAGATACCTGTTCACTTGCATTTAGAAGACCACTGGGTTATAGTTGGTTTAAAAACAGGTATTGTTCGACCGATTTATAAAAAAGGAAGTCACAACAATTATGCGAATTACCGCCCTATCACTTTACTCCCAGTCATAGACAAAATCACCGAAAAATACGTGTGTAATCAAATTCAAAATTACTATATAAAAAATGAGATACTTTCAAATGCACAGTACGGCTTCCAACCAAATAAGTCAACCTCTGAGTTGCTATCAAAATTTACTGATGAAGTTAACAATTACTTAGAAAACAGAAATCATGTGATATTGCTATTTATTGACTTCAGCAAGGCCTTCGACACCTTAAGACATGACACATTACTGACTAAATTAGAAAACTCTGGCGTTCGTGGACCGATTCTTGACTGGTGTAGAGACTACCTCACAGATAGAAAATATTACGTCAAAATAGAAGATAAAATGAGTGAAGCTATCGAAGTCACTGAAGGAACAGCTCAAGGATCGGTGCTTGGGCCGCTGCATTACCTCGCATATGTGAATGATATGGAGCACGTTGTCGATAATTGTTCGATCTACCAATATGCAGATGACACCTGTCTCCTAGCTGCCTGTAAAGATATGAACCTGGCTGCACAATGGATGCAACACGACTTCAATCAGGTGTTGAAATGGTCACATGACGCTGGGCTTGTAATAAATGCAAGCAAAACGAAAATTATTCATGTCCACTCAAGCTATCTCAAAACCAATCATACATTTAAGATATTGGCACATACTCATAGCTGCTTGCACAACTCAGTGCCGTGCACGTGTGACGAAATAGATCAGGTCTCACATCACACCTACCTGGGGTTAGTAGTGGACCAAAGATTTAGTTGGAGTTACCATATTGATACTGTTTGCGATAAATTACGAGCTATTTTAGCAAAATTCTTTATAATAAAACCAACAGTGCCGTACAAGGTTCTTCTTGCAATGTATGTGGCCCTAGCAGAGTCTATTATATCATATGGACTTACTAGCTATGGACGCACTTTCAGATCATATTTAGAAAAAATATCAAACCTTCAAATAAGACTTTTGAAACTTATCGTACCAAAGAAAGTTAAACAACAGTACAAAGAAAAGCGTATAGATTTATTCGAATTCTGTAACGTACTCCCTGTTCAAACGCGACTTCGTATGTGTCTCGCTATCGAACAATTTGACAATAAAGACATCCAAATACCTATATCACACGAAATACATACTAGACAGATTACACAGAATAAATTAAAAGTACCAAAAATGTCAAACTACTATGGACGAAGAACTATCGAGTTTTTGATCCCAACTTTTCTCAATGAAATGCCACACACTCTGCTTAACAAAATAAACAGGACAAATTATAAACGGAAATACAAAAATTACTTTCACGACATCGTCAAATCAGCAGACAAATTTTAATGAAATATTTAACCAAAAAAACTACTTAAAAAATGTATATATATATATAGAAGATTTATATATATATTTATTTAAACAACTTAACATTAATCAAATAAAAAAAATAAAAGAAATAAAACATTAACATCATCTTCCTACCCGTATCCCACTAGGGTGGAGTCGGTGTAACATGTCATTCAAAGCGATTGGAATAAAAAAAAAAAAAAAAAAAAAAAAACGACAAACTTAAAATTACAATTAATTATTAATACACAAATTACAAAACATAAATATACAAAATACATAACATCAACAAATCACATCCAATCAATCACCCTGTATGTATAGATCAACAAAACCGGTTCCGCATTTGTTTTGTCCAAGCCTACCGCTGAGTACAAACAACTTAAAAGCGAATAGTTGCTTTTGTGTTTATTTCGTATACTCATTCAGATTTTTACCTTTCATTTGAATACATTAAGTTTTTTTTTTTTTGGTTTAGTTAGAAATTAGTGTAGATTTAAGATATAAATTAGTAGTTAGTAGTTATTAATTATTAGTAGTAGCACGTTGCGGATGTGAGTACCAGCACAAACAAAAAATAGTTTATTGGTACTCAATTCTTTGTATAAAATGTATTATATTTAAAGATTAATAAATTGAAAAAAAAAAAAAAAAAAAAAAAAAAAAAAAGTTATTGAAATGTGAGAGCCGGCACAGCTTCTACGATGTATTTATAGTGCTTTGACTTTACAGTTTCGTTATTATTATAACTGTATTCCATTTGAGTGTCTGAAATATTGTTATCCATAGAAAATATTTGACAGGTTTCTCGATGCGTCAACTTTAATAGCGACGTCGTTAAAATATGACAAGAAGAAAATGAAATAAATAGTAGTTTTGCAAAAGAGTACTTTACATTGCCTTAAAGGAAGGCACTTAATCATATTGTTTTAACCGACTTCAAAAAGGGCGATTTTTTATTTGAAAGGATATGCTTTCAGTTTGGTTCATCGTGATCTGGTGATTATCTCCTAAGATATGAATATGATAATTAAATATTAATATTAATATTAATATAAATTAAACTTGCTATTGAAAATAATTAAGATAGTTTAATAACATAAAAAAAAAACATACAGACGAATTGAGAACATCCTCCTTTTTTGTGAAGTCGGTTAAAAATAGTAAGTAAGTAAACAAAGTAGAAAGTTTGAGACGTTTATCGTCATATCTCCGGAGATACTTATCAGATCTCGATGAAATTATAATGGGACCACCTCGGAAGCGTACCCTACCGATTATAAAAGGAATCATTCAAATCGGTTTACAATTGACGGAGTAATCACGTAACAAAAAAAACATCCAGACTAATCGAGAACCTCCATCTTTTTGGGAAGTCGGTTGAAAAAATAACAATGCAACGATCGAGCTATATCTGGTAGCAGCGAGTAGATCGAATCGATTCCTATGATCGATTGAATGCATGAATCGAGTTACTGTAAGTAGTCATCCGGTATAGTTCAATGCAAATATTTCTGTCAAAAGTCAAAGCATTTATTCAGTATATGGGCAAATTAAAAATTTGCTCTTACACACGTCAAATAACATTAAATAGATCATATTTAATTATTATTATTATAGATATAACAGAAACATAACTTATTGCTTTGAATTTAGAAAAAAAAACGATGGCGTTGTGCCATTCAGCTTTCATCTAGACGTCGAACGTCACACTTAAAACACATGTTTAATTCCCCTGATTAATGTAAGGTTGCCAACCGTACTATTTCGTGCACCCGCAACCCAGTGCATGTTTCAGTACTTCAGACAATTTTTATCCAAAAAATGTAAATGTTGGACAGACAAACAGTTGACTAGCCCTAGCTAACCTGACGTTACGTGAAGATGCAGTTTATTTAAAAAAAAAAAGCTTTATTGCAATATGGGTTGCACAATGCACATTACTAGTATTATTGTTAACCCCTCCAACTAAGCTGAATATGCTTATATGTATAGTGCAATGGGTGGCGATCGAACTCACGGCCTCTCGATCGCCAGGCCGACGCCGTAGTCATCGGGCTATTGCCGCTTAGTTATAAAATTGTGCTTATATGAGGCGTTTTCTTTAAAAAATATGTAATGTCACTTCCTAGAGAGACAACAGATGGCTTTCGAAATGAACGCAATGGTCTGACACTGTTATACAGGATCTTACAAAAGTTTTTCTTTTCATTTGTTTTTTAAATATATTTTAAAGATTTGTTTTTTAAAGACCGCTTTCATTCCTTAAATATGTAACACTTATATTTTATAACAACCATTGCTTGAATCAATTTTTCTTGTCTTTAAATTACTTTTCTTTAAATCGCAAGTGAACATGTATCTTCTAAGCCAGCGTGCTACATCGTTGATCACATCATGACTTAACATCAGTTGAGATAGAGGTTAAACGCTTGCTTATCAACACCAATATTATAAATGCGAAAGTCAGTTTGTTTATTTGTTTGTTTGTTTGTTTGTTTGTTTGTTTGGGACTTCTTCACGGTCAAACGGCTTGACCGATTTGGCTGAAATTTTGTACAAAGATAGAACATATAGCAGAATAGGATATAGGATAATTTTTTTTTGGCTATCGAGTCAGGGGGTCTAGATATTTTTAATTAAATTTTGTAAATATAAGATCTCTTTTCGAATAAATGGCTTGACCGATTTACCTGAAATGTTGTATAAAGACAGTTCATAAGGCAAAAAAGAATATAGAATACTTTTTTTCTGTCTATCGAGTCAGGGGGTTCAAATATTTTTAATTGAATTTTGTCAATATAAGATCTCTTTTCGAATAAACGGCTTGACCGATTTGCCTGAAATGTTGTTTAAAGACAGTTCGTAGGGTAGAATAGGATACAGAATACTTTTTTTTTGGCTATCGAGTCAGGGGGTAAATATATTTTTAATTGAATTTTGTAAATATAAGACTTCTTCTTGAATAAGCGGCTTGACCGATTTGCCTGAATTTTTGTGTGAATACATGTCATAGGGCAGAATAGGATATAGGATACTTTTTTTCTGGCTGTCGAGTCAGGGGGTCCAGATATTTTTAATTGAATTTGGTAAATATAAGACTTCTTCTTGAATAAGCGGCTTGACCGATTTGCCTGAATTTTTGTGTGAATACATGTCATAGGGCAGAATAGGATATAGGATACTTTTTTTCTGGCTGTCGAGTCAGGGGGTCCAGATATTTTTAATTGAATTTGGTAAATATAAGACCTCTTCTCGAATAAACAGCTTGACCGATTTGCCTGAAATTTTGTGTGAATACATGTCATAGGGCAGAATAGGATATAGGATACTTTTTTTCTGGCTGTCGAGTCAGGGGGTCCAGATATTTTTAATTGAATTTGGTAAATATAAGACCTCTTCTCGAATAAACAGCTTGACCGATTTGCCTGAAATGTTGTTTAAAGACAGTTCGTAGGGTAGAATAGGATACAGAATACTTTTTTTTTGGCTATCGAGTCAGGGGGTAAATATATTTTTAATTGAATTTTGTAAATATAAGACTTCTTCTTGAATAAGCGGCTTGACCGATTTGCCTGAATTTTTGTGTGAATACATGTCATAGGGCAGAATAGGATATAGGATACTTTTTTTCTGGCTGTCGAGTCAGGGGGTCCAGATATTTTTAATTGAATTTGGTAAATATAAGACTTCTTCTTGAATAAGCGGCTTGACCGATTTGCCTGAATTTTTGTGTGAATACATGTCATAGGGCAGAATAGGATATAGGATACTTTTTTTCTGGCTGTCGAGTCAGGGGGTCCAGATATTTTTAATTGAATTTGGTAAATATAAGACCTCTTCTCGAATAAACAGCTTGACCGATTTGCCTGAAATTTTGTGTGAATACATGTCATAGGGCAGAATAGGATATAGGATACTTTTTTTCTGGCTGTCAAGTCAGGGGGTCCAGATATTTTTAATTGAATTTGGTAAATATAAGACCTCTTCTCGAATAAACAGCTTGACCGATTTGCCTGAAATGTTGTTTAAAGACAGTTCAAAAGGCAGAATAGAATATAGAATACTTTTTTTCTGGCTATCGAGTCAGAGGGTACAAATATTTTTAATTTAAGATCTCTTCTCGAATAAATGGCTTGACCGATTTGCTTGAAATGTTGTATAAAGACAGTTCATAGGGTAGAATAGGATATAGGATACTTTTTTTTTTTGCTTTCAAGTCCAGATATTTTTAATTAATTTTTGTAAATTTAAGACCTCTTCTCGAATAAACGGCTTTACCGATTTGCCTGAAATGTTGTATAAAGACAGTTCATAGGGCAGAATAGGATATCGGATACTGTTTTTTGTCCATCGAGTCTGAGTGTTTAGATTTTTTTTATTGAATTTTGTGAATGTGTGTCCTCTTATCAGCTAAACAGCTTGACCGATCCAGCTGAAATTTTATACATACGAGTATTACAGTTCATATTGCATAGAATCACATAGGATAATTTTTTTCTGGCAGTCGAGTCCAGGTGTCCAGAATGTTTAAATTGAAGTTTTTAAATGTGTGGCCTTCTCTCGGTCGAACGGGTTAACCATTTAAGCTGAAATTTTGTACACAGACAGTCAAAAAGACATAGAAGGGCAACGAATACTTTTTTTTTGGGTGGAAATTTCGGTTGTCTATATTTTTACTATGGAATTTTGTAAATGTGTGGCCTCTTTTTGGCCAAACGGTTTGACCGATTCAGATGAAATTTTGTACAAACACATTGAATAGGGCATAAAAGGGCAAAGAATACTTTTTTTCGGCAGTTAAGTGTGGGTGCCTATATCTTTTGTTAACTTTACATAGAGTTTGCATAATCATAAAAGTTTGACCTTAGGTTCATAGATTAGGACTAAACTTAATAAGTACCTTAATTAGGCCATAAAACTGTCAGGGTCATTAAAAGTCATCAAAATTTACGCAATGGCTTTGCTTGCCCAACGTGTTTTATCTGCTTTGTGGGAAGTATTTCATAAGCATTCGTGTTTTAACAGCCACATTTAACCTTAGGGTCATCGGTGTTGACTTAGTAGGTTGTAAAAACTGTCAGCGTCATAAAACGTAACATTTTTTGCGCTCACTTCGCTCGCGCGGTGATAGCGCTCGCTGCGCTCGCGCAATAATTTGTTTGGTTTACTTTGTAGGTAATATTTCAGCAACTTTTGTATTTTAATAGCCACATGCATCAGAACGACTCCATAAATTAAAACAGTACAATCTTCAATATTCATAATTATTTCTATCCTTAAATAATTGGATATCAAGTTTAACCTTTGTGTTATCAGTGTTAACTTAGTAGGTTATAAAAACTGTCAGGGTCATAAAATGACGTAAAAATTTTCGCGCTCAATCGCGCGCATTGATAGCTCTCGCTGCGCTCGCGCAAGCCTTTGTTTTATCTACTTTGTAGGTAATATTTCAGAATTTTTTTGTATTTTAATAGCCACATGCATCAAAACGAGTTTATAATTGGAACAATTACAACCTTCAATAATCATAATGATTTTTTTACCTTAAAATAAGTGGATATCAAGTTAAACCTTTGTCTCATCAGTGTTAACTTAGAAGGTCATAAACACTGTCAGGGTCATAAAAGGTCGTAAAAATTTTTCGCGCTCGCTTCGCTCGCGCAGTGATGGCGCTCGCAAGTATTTGTTATATGTACTTTGTTGGATACATTTCAGCAACTTTTGTATTTTAATAGCCACATTCATCAAAACATGACACAAATTGGAACAGTACAGACTTCAATAATCATAATGATTTTTACCTTTAAATAAGTGGATATCAAGTTTGACCTTAGGGTCATCGGTGTTGACTAAGTAGGTCATAAAAACTGTCAGGGTCATAAAATGACGCAAAAATTTTCGCGCTCGCTACGCTCGCGCATTGATAGCTCTCGCTGCGCTCGCGCAAACCTTTGTTTTATCTACTTTGTAGGTTTTATTTCAGCATTTTTTGTATTTTGACAGCCACATGCATCAAAAGGAGTTTATTAATTGAAACAGTACTACCTTCAATAATCATAATGATTTTTACCTTAAAATAAGTGGATATCAAGTTTAACCTTAGGGTCATCGGTGTTGACTAAGTAGGTCATAAAAACTGTCAGGGTCATAAAATGACGTAACAATTTTCGCGCTCGCTTCGCTCGCGCATTGATAACGCTCGCTGCGCTCGCGCAAACCTTTGTTGTATCTACTTTGTAAATATTGATTCAGCATTTTTTGTATTTTAATAGCCACATGCATCAAAACGAGTTTATAAATTGAAACAGTACAACCTTCAATAATCATAATGATTTTTACCTTAAAATAAGTGGATATCAAGTTTAACCTTAGGGTCATCGGTGTTGACTAAGTAGGTCATAAAAACTGTCAGGGTCATAAAATGACGTAAAAATTTTCGCGCTCGCTTCGCTCGCGCATTGATAACGCTCGCTGCGCTCGCGCAAACCTTTGTTTTATCTACTTTGTAAGTAATGATTCAGCATTTTTTGTATTTTAATAGCCACATGCATCAAAACGAGTTTATAAATTGAAAAAGTACAACCTTCAATAATCATAATGATTTTTACCTTAAAATAAGAGGATATCAAGTTTAACCTTAGGGTCATCGGTGTGGACTTAGAAGGTCATAAAAACTGTAAGGGTCATAAAAAGACGTAAATAATTTTCGCGCTCGCTTCGCTCGCGCATTGATAACGCTCGCTGCGCTCGCGTAAACCTTTGTTTTATCTACTTTGTAAGTAATTTTTCAGCATTTTTTGTATTCTAATAGCCACATGCATCAAAACGAGTTTATAAATTGAAACAGTACAACCTTCAATAATCATAATGATTTTTACCTTAAAATAAGTGGATATCAAGTTTAACCTTAGGGTCATCGGTGTTGACTTAGAAGGTCATAAAAACTGTAAGGGTCATAAAAAGACGTAAAAAATTTTCGTGCTCGCTTCGCTCGCGCATTGATAATGCTCGCTGCGCTCGCGCAAACCTTTGTTTTATCTACTTTGTAAGTAATGATTCAGCATTTTTTGTATTTTAATAGCCACATGCATCAAAACGAGTTTATAAATTGAAAAAGTACAACCTTCAATAATCATAATGATTTTTACCTTAAAATAAGTGGATATCAAGTTTAACCTTAGGGTCATCGGTGTTGACTAAGTAGGTCATAAAAACTGTCAGGGTCATAAAATGACGTAAAATTTTTCGCGCTCGCTTCGCTCGCGCATTGATAATGCTCGCTGCGCTCGCGTAAACCTTTGTTTTATCTACTTTGTAAGTAATGATTCAGCATTTTTTGTATTTTAATAGCCACATGCATCAAAACGAGTTTATAAATTGAAAAAGTACAACCTTCAATAATCATAATGATTTTTACCTTAAAATAAGTGGATATCAAGTTTAACCTTAGGGTCATCGGTGTTGACTTAGAAGGTCATAAAAACTGTAAGGGTCATAAAAAGACGTAAATAATTTTCGCGCTCGCTTCTCTCGCGCATTAATAACGCTCGCTGCGCTCGCGTAAACCTTTGTTTTATCTACTTTGTAAGTAATTTTTCAGCATTTTTTGTATTTTAATAGCTACATGCATCAAAACGAGTTTATAAATTGAAACAGTACAACCTTCAATAATCATAATGATTTTTACCTTAAAATAAGTGGATATCAAGTTTAACCTTAGGGTCATCGGTGTTGACTAAGTAGGTCATAAAAACTGTCAGGGTCATAAAATGACGTAAAATTTTTCGCGCTCGCTTCGCTCGCGCATTGATAATGCTCGCTGCGCTCGCGTAAACCTTTGTTTTATCTACTTTGTAAGTAATGATTCAGCATTTTTTGTATTTTAATAGCCACATGCATCAAAACGAGTTTATAAATTGAAAAAGTACAACCTTCAATAATCATAATGATTTTTACCTTAAAATAAGTGGATATCAAGTTTAACCTTAGGGTCATCGGTGTTGACTTAAAAGGTCATAAAAACTGTAAGGGTCATAAAAAGACGTAAATAATTTTCGCGCTCGCTTCGCTCGCGCATTGATAACGCTCGCTGCGCTCGCGTAAACCTTTGTTTTATCTACTTTGTAAGTAATTTTTCAGCATTTTTTGTATTTTAATAGCCACATGCATCAAAACGAGTTTATAAATTGAAACACTACAACCTTCAATAATGATAATGATTTTTACCTTAAAATAAGTGGATATCAAGTTTAACCTTAGGGTCATCGGTGTTGACTAAGTAGGTCATAAAAACTGTCAGGGTCATAAAAAGACGTAAATAATTTTCGCGCTCGCTTCGCTCGCGCATTGATAACGCTCGCTGCGCTCGCGTAAACCTTTGTTTTATCTACTTTGTAAGTAATTTTTCAGCATTTTTTGTATTTTAATAGCCACATGCATCAAAACGCGTTTATAAATTGAAACAGTACAACCTTCAATAATCATAATGAATTTTTACCATAAAATAAGTGGATATCAAGTTTAACCCTAGGGTCATCGGTGATTTAGTAGGTTATAAAAACTGCCAGGATTATATAATGACGTAAACATTTTCGCGCTCGCTGGTAAACCTTATTTAGGTTTACCAAGTACCAAGTAATGATTAATGACTTCAACAATTGACGATATCGAGTTCGACCTAAGAGTCATCTATATTGACTTGATGATTAGGTCATTAAACTGTCAGGGTTATAAAACGCCATAAAAATTTTCACTCGCCCAATAATAGCGCTCGCTACGCTCGCGCAGCTATTCACCTTATTTTCTTTGTAAGAAATGTTTGAGGAACTGTTGTATTCAGTCAAACATTTAAACAGCACAATTTCGTATACTAACCTAACCAAAATGATTAATGACTTTAACAATAGAGGATATTGAGTTCGACTTTGAGGGCACCTATGGTGATTTGGCCTAAGAGATCATCGATCTAGACCTCAATGGTCATAAAGACACAAATAACGCGGGCGAAGCCGCGGGTAACAGCTAGTCTACTATAAATAAAAATAAAAACCGGCCAAGTCGAGTTGAACTCGCCCACCGAGGCTTCCGTACCAACGTTGGTTAATTAAGCTAGACCTCTAAATTGTATCAGCTTTCATATAACTCAGAGGTCTAGGTACCTTAATTGGCGTAAACTATGTATGTATGGGGGCACCCTTTAATTTTCAACTTTTTTTATTTTTTGGATTTTTTCCTTAATTTGTACTGTAAGACCTTGCTTCTTGCCAAATTTCATGTCAACGGGAAGTACCCTATAGGTTTTCGACCCCAAATCTATAGAGTACTTTCGGTTGACCTAGAATTGAAAATTTTGGTTAAAAGCAAAGTCTTACAGCACAAGTAAAGGAAAAATTCCGAAAAATAACAAAAGTTGAAAATTAAGGTACATTTTGGTACTAAGAATTTTTCGCGAAAATCTAAGTTTGCCCATATCTTTTTATTGTGTTGACTCAAGAACTTGATTTTTATACACCCAATAGGGACTATAGACTTCAGAATCAGGTATAAATTTCAACTTGCTAGGTCCCCCTGTTCCTGAGAAAATCAGTGGTGACACACAGACAGACGGACAGACAGACGGACGGACAGACAGACAGACGGGCAAGAATGTGATCTTATACGGGTTCCTTTTTTTACCTTTTGAGGTACGGAACCCTAAAAGACAAATAAAACAAGCGGGGCATGCCCATATAAATATGGATTGAAGTGAAAACTAAGTAACTTGTGAATTGCATCGTCGAAAAACACAGTATATATAATTCGTCACCGCACGCTATATTATAGCTCATGCGAGGTGACAATGATGCGAGTTTCACGCTTTTTGTTCACCCAAAAAGTGCTCAATGCGCCTAAAAATAAATAAGTTCACGCACACTTTTTAAATCACGAAAGTTTAAAGTTTACAATAACTTAGAACCTAGGTCGGTAGATACAAATACTATCACAATAAATCACAAACTCATGGCGTAGACTGTCCACAAATACATTAGGCATATAGCCACGTCTGATATGTCTTCGTTTACTGAACTTTAACTGACACGACTTACTTACAAATGGATTGTGTCTTGCAATTATCTTTATCATAGAGTATCTTGGTCTTTTTTATTAACCCGCGATGCAAAAAGAAGGGTTGTTATCAAGTTTGACGTGTGTATCTGTGGCATCGTAGAGCCTAAACGGATGAACTGTTTCACCGGTTCCTGATGATTAAAAACTTATCTGACAGATTTTTGACAGCTTTTATATGGCGTCGTATGTCAGGTAACTATCTGTCACTTTATCAGGAACCTGTGAAACTGGCCCTTACAAACGCACTCGACAGTTGATCCTTGGAATCGTTTAGTGAACCAATCACTCTTGGTGCCAGTGCTTATATGGATTATGGAGCGATCAGACACTGATCACCTGCTTGCTTTATATGGCTCCTCTCGCTCACACTTAGCCTGTGACACACTAGAGAATATGTCCCATCACTCTTGTATTGGTTATGTAGGTATCTATCATATTTAGCTTAGTTGGAGGGGTTAACAAGACTACTTGTAATCTGCAAGACTGCAACTCACATTCATTGCTAGTAAGCTTTTTAAAAAATATATATATGTTAGACATAAGAATCGCCTAACATCCTGAAAATAAATATCTCAGAAAAATAAAATCAGGAATCAAAATCTCATCAACATTTTGCTCAAATCTCATCAACATTTTGCTGAAGACTAATAACTTAATAAGCGTAGGTATCTAAAACCATATTTTGAGATTTTGATTGTCGCTGTTTTTTCTTATATATTTACTTTAAACATTGCTATAATAGTATTAGTTTAAATATTGCAAATATTTTGTTGATAATTCTGGCAATCCAGTGTATTGCGTGCCACACAGACACAGACGGACGTCTGAATATGCTTATAAAATATCCGGTGTATATTCAGTTTAAGGTTGTCGACTCGACTAAGTAAACAAAAAAAAGCTCAAATGGAATTGAACTCGACTGTACCAATAACAACAGTTTTAAAACAAATAGTCCTACATTTCAAACAAGTAGAAAACCGATTAGAAACCAATCCGTTATAGCAAATACACAACAATATGTCGGTCAAATATAGCTAATTCCACAGAACTCGGATTACACTACGTACGCAAGGTCATTCGACCACTGTGTCACCTGATGGTAAGTGATGATGCGTTCAAAGATGATAGCACGCTAGGCCTAGAATGGGAACTGGCTCTCAAGGATAGCTGCCGGAACACATTAGATGTTTGGCGACAGATTCCTAGCTTGATTTTTAGGGTTCCGTAGTCCTGACAAGGAACCCTTTCGTCATGTCCGTCTGTCTGTCTGTCAGAGGTTTCCCTCCCTCGAGGTCGTCCCCCCCCCCTCTAAAAGCTAAAATGCAGGCTTGAAAAATCTGGAAAAATTCTTGATAATAGTGCATTTCATGGATTTAAAGAAAAATTATAGCGGTTAAGATAACTTTATTAGTTTAGCAGTAATAGTCGTTGAACTTGGGTGTTGGATAATTTTGTACCAAATACAAAATCCTTAGAATAAATCCTTTAAAGTGACAAAGACGAAGTATCTAGTTGCTTGTTTATAACGGGTAAAGACTTGCATTGAATAACGGGCTACTACGGAACCCTACACTGCGTGTGGCCCGACACGGACTTGGTCGGTTATTTTACTTTATCATGTGTGTTTATGTCACTTGATTTTTTTGTCAATTGCCTTCAATTGCGGATCAATGATTGTAATTATAGTAGAGTCAATTTAATAGATCACATTTGACACTTCATTAAAATTCAACAACGTAACCTTGTAATGAAGGACGCATAAAATTATTAATTATTTCGAAGTTAAAACTGCATAATGACTCAACATTTTTCAGTTACAAATACATATTTATTCTAATAATTACAAAAGAAAGCGTTTTTACGATTTACTTTGACTAATAATTCATATTCAATATAATAAACAATTTTTGTTCTAAAAAACTAAACGTCAGTACAAGGTTACGTCAGTAAACACTTTTTCTTTATAAACACTAGGGATGCTACCTAAAAAATCAAAAGATTGATCAGACGATAGATTTAATCTAATGCAATGATTACTTGTAAAGGATGTTTAACTATAAAAATAACTACACTGTGATTGTAATTAACACATAATAATTGTTCTTTGACTAAAAAATACAAAAATAATTGAATATAAACTAAAATCAATAATAATTTGGGTTAAAAAACTAACGATAAACTACTAAACGTTAGATCCATAGGTACATTTAAGTATGTTTTTTAGTTTATTGGGCCATTTTCTATGGAGCTACATTCTTATCTATAAATACATATAAAATCGTTTAAATATTTACAATTTCCGATTTGTATAATTTGTATTCACGTGTCTTATCAATTTCATATTAACGCAAAACAAACAAGTAAATAACTATGAATAATGTAAATACTAATTGTATTTCTCATATAGAGCTGCCGGAAAATTGGTTATTTCGAATAACATCAAACTAACATCATTCTTGTTTGTGTTGATGCGTATCGATTCATCAATTGAATCGATGTTTTTAAGCAAGTCACTTTGCTATGAAGCTAAGACTGACAGATGTCAAATGTGATCTATTAAGTTGACCCTACTATAGTTGTAAATATTTCTTGAGTATTTTTTATTTACTAACTCGGAGGTGGATATTATATCCTTTCATAAAATTTTACTAAGGCTGAGTTGCACCATCTTACTTTAACTATAACAAACGTCAAAAATCTGTCAAACTCCATATAAAACCACCGGTTTATAGTTATAGTTACGGTTTAAGTAAGATGGTGCAACTCAGGCTTAATCTTTGAAATTAGAATCAGGGGGCTGGTAGGTTCATAAAATGAAGTTAAACCTTGAACTTTCCAAAGGATTGATAAGGACTCGGTCGGCTCTTAAGTTTTATATATACGACTTTATTACTTGTAGTAGCATTTCAAGAAGGCTTCGAGTTATCTTGCCAAATGAACAAAGGTCGAGTGCCATATGGTTGTCACGGCCTTGCCATGTTCAGACATACTGTTCCGGCGGACATGTGGGGTGTCACCTTGGACCTTGAGACTCGAGAGCAAGTCGTAGGTGGTCAACGAAAGATAACGTAGTGGTTTTGAGGTTATATTAATATTTTTGGAATTGGGTGACACTCAGTAGGACTTCTTTAAGGCGCTTGGGGTGTTGCCTCTTTTTAACCGACTTCAAAAATGAAGGAGGTTCTCAATTCGTCTATTTTTAAATTTAAGATTACACCCTCAATTGTGAACCGATTAAAAACCTTTAATTTTTTTCTTTAATCGGTAGGGGTTACGTTTTCGAGGTGATTCCATTGTAATTTTAGCGAGATCTGATAAGTATCTCCAGAGATATAGAGATAAACACCTCAAACTTAGTACTTACTGAGAATAACTAGCGCGGTGGTCTCTCGTCTGGTGGTAAGCGATGGTGTGGTCGAAGATAGTAAACACGCTAGGCCAAGAGACTCTCAAGGACTACTTGAAGGTTTTGAGTGAGTCCTTCGCCACAGAAAAATAATTGTCTGTAGGATCGCTCTTCATCGGGAGTAAGGTCCGTACCGTAAGGTCACGCGGTAAGATGCGACGTTCGCTTTCATTTGGTTTTAATTTCGAAACAATAAACAACTCTTTTATTTTCGTAACTTTAGAAATATTCAATTGGTTCTAATAATATAAATAGTACCTAAGTAATTTTAATTTATACTAAATATTAAGTCTGTCATATTATTATGTTGATAGACGCGATGACTTTAAATAATTACGTAGGCATCTAAGTTGTAATACTTATACTATTCATTATTCTGTGGTTGTAATTAAGTTATTAAACCTAAACTTAAATTTCAATTATCCATGCTTAGGTCATTGAACTGAGGATGTTAGCTTTTTGTGTGGAGTTTTTGTAAAGGTGCGCTGTGTTGACACAATTTGAGGTTGTGTTTATCTTTATAAAGCTTTGTACTCACTTACGATATTAATTGTTCCACTTGTTAAGGTTTCGCTTCCAGTAAAACTATCGATAACTATCGTGCGAGGAACTTAAGGATAGGCCTGACTCCTGTGAAGAAGACCTTAGATGGTAGGAGCCTATTGTATCGATGTCCCGCCTGTCTTGCTACCAAAAAGTAGCTTACCGACATCGATGAGAAAATCAGCCGCCATAACAGCGGCACACAGCCCTTGAGAGTCAGAGTATTCTAGGCCTAGCGTGTTCACCATCTTCGACCACATCATCGCTTACCACCAGGTGAGATAGTGGTCAAACGCTAGCCTAGAATATATTAAAAAATAAAAAAACTGTCCGATACGTGTCGGAGTAATTTTGATATATCTATCTAATACCCGTCTGGTTTAAAGCGAGCGTAGCGAGTGAAGCGTCTCAGTTTCGACTAGCCAATAAATGCTCATATCCGGATGTTTTTCTGTCTGTCTGTCTGTTCTCTCCTACAGGCACATAATGAATAGTATACAGGTCGCATTTTTTAACCGATTTTGTCGAAAATTTGCATACTAGTTCCTTGATTTATTTAAGATTTTTTATCGATCGCGTTTTTTCGATTGGAGGGAAAATAAGAGGGAAAGGGGGCAAGTTTGCTGTAGCGTCGTTTATCAACGGATTTCAATCAAATTCGAAAGACACGACTAGAACTTCATTCTACGCAAAATGTTGCGAAAAAAAATCAATAAGATCGTTTAATGAAACTGGCCAAGTGCGAGTCAGCATCGCGTCTCTTATCGCACACTTAGGGAGGGTCCGTACAATATGAAACATAACAGAGTTTCAACCTCATATATTTGATTAATTGATATTACCAAGAATATTTGGTTTGGTCGCGATCTAGAAAGACGGGGCGCACGTTTACTAGCGCCATCTATGTCATTTTGCCGAAACTTATTAGATAGATGGCGTTTAAAAACACTTTTTTGTATGGGGACCCCCTTAATTTTTAACCTTATTTTGTTTTTAGTATTTGTTGTTCTAGCGGCAACAGAAATACACCATCTGTGAAAATTTCAACTGTCTAACTATCACGGTTAATGAGCTATAGCCTGGTGACAGACAGACAGACGTACAGCGGAGTCTTAGTAATAGGGTCCCGCTTTACCCTTTGGGTACGGAACCATAAAAAACTAAAAAGAACCGACTTCAATGCCGCGCTATTAATTTTCAGTACCAATTTTGAGGTGTTTATCTCCATATCTCTGGATATACTTATCAGACGTCGATAAAATTACCACGGTACCACACTTGGGATATCTCCTATCGAACAAAAAAAGAATAATCAAAATCGGTTCATAAACGACGAAGTTATCCGCGAACAAACATAAAAAAATATATATATATACGGTCGAATTGGAAAACCTCCTCCTTTTTTTGAAGTCGGTTAAAAAAAACATATATATACGGTCAATTGAGAAACCTCCTCCTTTTTTTGAAGTCGGTTAAAAACGGGGAGTGGAAGGGGAAAAGGGGGCAAGTTTTCTGTAGCGTTACATATGGACGGATTTAAATTTTTATAATGGCACGCGAGGAAAACTATTCTGACAAAACTACTTGTGATTATTATTAATATAATTTTTATCTCTACTTCTGAGTTTGAATATTATTTTATCATAGTAAAATTCAATGTTTTTTCTGATAGGTAACATTCTATGTTTTTTTTTCTTTCTTACAATTGCGTATATTTTGTAGACAAGTATTACCTCATACGACAGACATGTACATTACAAGCTCATACAAAGAATATAATGATGTACTTACCTATCCCATTTCTTCAAAATCACTAGCAAAAACTTGATGAAATACGAGTATGACGCCTGAGCAAAAAATGATGCGATAGAATTAACGGCATGAGTGCAAAGGTATTTTTGGTTGTATCATGTCATCCATCACAACAATATGACCACGGTTATACTCTGAACACCAATATGAATATTTATAAAATACCATAAAATATTTATTACATATGTTGATCATTTAATACACAATACAATCAAATAGTAAATATTCTCATATGACATTGTTATGTGTAAATATGTACACATAATAATTTTATATAAGAAAATTTTCTTGTTTCATACTTTTTAGAGTGTTTTAGTTGGGTTTTCATTTTTTATGTAGTATTTTAAAAAAATGCTTAAATATTTTAGAAGTCATCGCTTTTTATAACCGACCCGCTTTTAATACAGCCCAGTGTGTTCAAGTAAGGCTAATATAAAAGTCAAAGTCAAAGCATTTATTCAGTCGGTACACAGAAATATGAATAATAAGGTTATTTATAAGATTATTCATATTTCGATTAATTATTCTAAATGTAAAAAAGCATAACATATTGCTTTGAATTCAAAAAAAGGAAAAAGTAAAGAGCAATTCATTTATCATTTATGCGTCGAACGTCACACTTAAAACATATTTAATTCCCCTTATGAATGTAGGGTTGCCAACCATACTATTACGTGCACCCCCAATGCATGTTTCAGTACTTCAGACAGTTTTATTAAAAAAATTGTGAAATAATGAATTAAATTAATATAGTACATATAGGTTCTGTACTTGTACACTAATCGTTGCGGCATTATACAGACATCTCATCACTTCGATGGAAAAATTTATAAAAAAAAGTTGGAAAAATTGTTACATAAACATCAACGGCAAGTACAGTGCGACATAAAAGAGTTGACAATAAATGAGGGCGCCACTGTTGCTTTTGTATCTTGTATGTAGCAACACAGTTAGTTAGAAACAAACGTTTTTGATACTTGTATTATTTTTGCAAATATGACATGAATTTTTATTTAAATGGAAACCTATAAGTATCTTTTTAAAAATTTAATAGTATATATACTCGTATAAATTTTATATATATTATTTCTATACAAATTCTTCTTTATTTATTTATATGCTTATTTCTTACTTGCATTATTCAATGAGTGAAAACAAGTATCAAAATCAGTAGTCGCGCAATAAATACTAATGTTTTGGTGTTGCCTGTAAGAGTGACGAGTTAGTTCTTAAATAATTAATTTCTACTCTTTTATGTTGCACTGTACATCTCTCACTTACGATTCGCAGATGACATCGTCATTATGGCAGAGACGCTGCAGGACTTACAAAAGATGTTGAATGGCCTAGCTGATTCTTCTCGTCGCATCGGTCTCCGGATGAATTTGGATAAACCAAAGTCATGTACAACGACCACGTTGTTCCGGAACCGATTGCCGTAGATGGAATCCCACTCGAAGTTGTCACTAAGTATGTTTACCTAGGGCAGACGCTCCAATACTAGGCAAACATAACTTCGAAAAGGAAATCCAGAGAAGAATTCAGCTGGTCTGGGCAGCATTTGGAAAACTACGTCGAGTCTTCTCGTCGCATATACCACAGTGCCTAAAGACAAAAGTCTTTAATCATTGCGTCCTACCCGTCATGACATACGGAGCCGAGACGTGGACACTCACGGTTCGACTCGTCCACCAATTTAAAGTTGCTCAGCGAGCTATGGAAAGAGCTATACTCGGTGTTTCTCTGCGGGATCGAATCCGGAACGAAGTAATTCGCCAGAGAACTAAAGTGATCGACATAGCTCAGCGGATTAGCAAACTGAAGTGGCAGTGGACTGGTCATATCTGCCGTAGGACCGATAACCGTTGGGGTAGACTGGTTCTAGAGTGGAGACCGCGAATCGTAATAAACGTAGCGTAGGACGCCCTGTGACCAGGTGGAGCGACAACTTCGCAAAGAGGTGGGCAGTGAATGGAAACAAAGAGCCTAAGATCGGGCTCAGTGGCATGACTTGGGAGAGGCATATGTCCAGCAGTGGACTGATACCGGCAGATTATGATGAGTACATTTTGGTACAAGTGTGTAATGTTGGTGATTACCGCTGAGGCGCCATTGAGACCCGAGCCGTTAAGTGAGGGTCTTAAGAGAGCCGAGGACGGTAATCATCAATACACACGTGTATCATACGAAGTTTTTCAACACACTTGTGAAGAAAATAATACTAATTTAATTAATAAATAACTATTATTTCATCAGTGAAATCGAGTTGTGAATTTTTTTCGCAATGGCGGGAAAAATTAATTAGTTTTGCTATGCGCGCACGTCTAACAATAGTAACAATAGCGATCGGCCATAGACTAAAAGAATGAGGTTTCTTTTTTAACCGACTTCAAAAAAAGGAGGAGGTTTCTCAATTCGACCGTATATATATTTTTTTTTTTTTTTATTTTTTTTTTTATGTTTGTTCGGGGATAACTTCGTCATTTATGCACCGATTTTGATTATTCTTTTTTTGTTCGAAAGGAGATATCCCAAGTGTGGTACCATGGTAATTTTATCGAGGTCTGATAAGTATCTCCAGAGATATTGAGATAAACATCTCAAAATTGGTACTGAAAATTAACATTGAAGTCGGTTCTTTTTTAGTTTTTAAACGATATTATTTTGGTTTGTCGCGGATAGCGTTTTAGCCACGTGCAAAATTGGGAAGATAGTGAACAGGGTAAGAAGGAATTTATATTTTTTACAGAGAAAACAAAATTTATATTTGAGTGAAAGTTTTGTTTATTAAACACGCACATGTTGAAATTATCTATTTAAATACGAAATTGCATGAAATGAGCAAGCAATAGGCATATTAATTTATTTGTACTATTGAACACAATCTTTTTTGGATCGAACAAAGCACCTATAAATTAAAAAAAATCTATAACTCACTTGTGAATAGCAATAAAAAAGTCACAGTTTGATTGCAGGTGTCATTATGTGTATATGGTGTGAAAAAGAATTAATAACTCTGTAAGTAGAAAATAAAAACTAGTGTTTATAGAAATAATCATTTTTAACTCGCACATTATTTGTATTTTCTACTTTTTTCTACTCTTTACCTAGGTAAAGAGTCTAGCATCATCCTAGTAAAGAGTTTTTAGAGATGCGTGCGCATCACAAAATCGTGAAAATCCGTAGTGAAAATCAAAGAGAGAGAATGAGCAAGGGTTGCCCTTGTAGAAAAATGTTTCTACCACACAATAGTGCTACCACTATATTTACTAAAATTAATTCTAATGTGTACATATTTTCATTTTATTTTAAAATATTTAATGAACACAGTGGTATCAGAACTTTTAAATTTTAATTTGCACATATACTGAATAAATCCTTTTTTAGTGTTCCGTAGTCGTGACAAGGAACCCTTATAGTTTCGTCTTGTCCGTCTGTCTGTCCGAGGTTTTGCTAAGATACCGTTAATACTAGAAAGCTGTAATTTTGTGGGGGTATGTAAATAAATGACGCCGACAAAGTCCTGAAATAAAATTTTGAAAAATATTTTTTTAGGGTAGCTCCCCTATATGAGAAGTGGGGATGAATTTTTTTTTCATCATCTACCCCATCATGTGGGGTATGGGGTATCGTTGAATAGGTCTTTTAAAATGACTTAAGGGTTGCTGATACCATTTTTCGATTGAATGCTCCATTTACGAAATATTACACTTTAAAGTGCAAATTTTTGTTCCAGTAGGGCGTCCCCCCCCCCCTCCCCCCACTAAAAGCTAAACTGGCTTGAAAAATCTGGAAAAATTCGTGATAATAGCGCATTTCATGAACTTTAAAGGAAAATTATAGCAGTTAAGATAACTTTATTAGTTTAGCAGTAATAGTCGTTGAACTTGGGTGTTGGATAATTTTGTACCAAATACAAAATCCTTTGAATAAACCCTTTAAAGTAACAAAGACGGAGTACTTGCTTGTTTATAACGGGTAAAGACTTGCATTGAATAACAGGCTACTACGGAACCCTACACTGCGCGTGGCTTGACACGCACTTGGCCGGTTATTTTACTTTTGTCTTATTTATAACCATTGTGTGTTGTGTTGTCATCAGGCGAGCAGATACCGCGAGCGTCGGCGGCTGGCCACGCCCAGTCCGACTCCCTCCCCTCCTCGCCGACAGCCTCCCCCCTCCGCCAGCTGGTTCAAGTCCCTTGACAGACTCACCAGGAAGAAAGGGAACTCTGGATCTAAGGTACTTAAGAAACAAATGGTAAATTTTAAAAAAATGGTTATCCATTAAGTCAGTTTACGGACGATAATTTTACGTGATAACATCATACGATCGTGCCTCTCTATTGCTTGTTCTGCGCTCTCGCTTGCGCGTGGAACTGACACGTTTTCGTGCGTGCAGCCGCCATTCATCGATTTATAAGACGTTATCACGTCAAAAAAAAGAAAACTAAAAGAGATGCACAAGGGCATCCACATTCATCATACGCACAGCGAAGGAATGGAATTCTCTGTCAGTCTGAATGTCCTGTTAAGTACAATTCGGGGGTCTTCAAATCGCAAGTGAACAGGTATCTTCTAGTCAAGTGCATATCGTCAGATCAGGTGAGATGGAGGTCATTTACCTATAATGTATTTAAAAAAACAGTTATCTTTGTCCGGTGGGTGGTTGCCATGGCCGAAGCCTGCCACCAGTGGTCGGCCATTTAGCCCCACCTAGGGATCACGCATAGTGTGTGACTTCCTTGACAGATTCGTAGTTAAGGGCCAATATAATCGTTTGGAAGTTTTAATATTTAGACTGCTTTGTTTAAACATTACAGGTCGAAAAAGAAAGCATTATTACCACAGAAGACGAGTCTTCCCGCAAAGTTTGGGCGAAGTCGAAGCCTCCTCTCAGCAGTCCCGCGAAGAACCTTCGTTTCTTTGGAGACACGGACCATGACTCGGACGCCAATGCCAGTCATAATACAGTGACCAAGTCCCGGAGTCATCCCCAGGGTAAACCCCATGGCACTCTCCGCAAGACCATCTCAAACTCTTCCAACGGCTTAGACGAAGTCGACACCAGCGTCCTTTCCAACAAAAGCTACTCTCTATCGAACTTGCACAGAACAGAAAAGGACATAGAATTGCCTCGGAACAAACAATACTATAAGCGGAATCTCCAGAACATATCAGAAATCCACAGCAACTCCGAAACAGAGAGCCATTTGGAAAAGAAAATGATCTCGAAACCGCCTATCAGTCCGTACGAGAGGTCCAGAAGTCATAGCAGCTCGAAGACTTTAAAACCCGAGAGAAGAAGCGGGGAACGATCTATCGATACGAAGCGTAGAACTGATGATAGGACCACCAATGATGCGAGAAGAAGAGTAGAAGACAGAGGAAGTTCCAATGATATTCGCAGAAGAGTAGATGAAAGAGGAAGTTCCAATGATGTTAGGAGAAGGGTTGACGATAGAGGAAGCTCGTCCGAACTGAGAAGCAGCAAGCAGGAGCTTAACAGGGATCTCAAGTAAGTTATCGAAGAGTCTTCTAGTTTACCTGCCCATGATTTTGAGAGCCCGATGGCGTAAAGCATAGCTGACCTTACTTCTATGTGAGAGGTCGCCAGTTCAAATCCAGGCACGGGTGTTCGTCCACAGTTAGTAGGAGCGTATTATATTGATTTTCCGCCTGACTTACTACCAAATAAAGCTTACCACCTTCAAGGAGAAAATCTGCCACCATAACCTTACGGGTAGCACACAGCCCTTGAGAGGTAGCTCAGAGTATTCTAGGGTTAGCGTGTTCATAATCTTTGACCACATCAATACCCATCCCAATACCACCAGACGAGATAGTGGTCAAACGCCAGCCTAATCTAATACTATAAGAAAATTTGTCCTGACATACTGACTGACTGACTGACTGACTGACAGACAACGCACAGCCTATACCGCTGGTCGTAGAGGCTTGAAATTTGGAGGGTATATTTGTCTTCGTATGTGAGGGTGTACTAAGAAAGGATTTTTCAAAATTCACCCCTTAAGGGGATGAAATGGGGGTTCAAAGTTTGTATAGAGAAAATCAAGATTAGATAGTCTTTTTATCCCAAACTTCACACAAGTGCTTCAGTAAAAAAATAAGTAAATACGTGTTGTAAGAGGGTGAAATGGGGTAACAAAGTGTGAAAATCAATATTGTTTCGGATTGCGCTGAAATTTGGCATGCATATAGTTATTACGACGTTAGTTCCCTCTGAGGAAGGATTTTCCAAAATTCACCCCTGAAGGGGATGAAACGGGGGTTCAAAGTTTGTATAGAGATATATATAACAAGATTAGATAGTCTTTTATATTCGAAAATTACCACAAGTACTTAAGTAAGTAAATACGTGTTTCAGGCTCTATCGAAATTCTACCCCTAAAAGGGTGAAGTGGGGTGGGAACAAAGTCTGAAATCAATATTGTTTCGGATTGCGCTGAAATTTGGCATGCAGATAGTTATTTTGACTTAGGTATCCGCTATGAAATAATTTTTCAAAATTCACATTTCAAGAGGTTGAAGTGGGGGTTCAAAGTTAGGATAGTCATTTTATTCGACATTTCGCACAAGTACTTCTGTAAATAAATAAGTAAATACGAGTTTCAGACTTTTTCAAAATGCAACCCTAAGAGGATAAACTGGCGTAACAAAGTCTAAAAATCAATATTGTTGCGCTGAAATTTAGAACGCAGATAGTTATTATGACGTAGGTATCCGCTCAGAAAGGATTTTCTAAAAATTCCTCCCGGATACAGTTTCAAAGTTTGTATGGCGAAACAAGATGAGATAAAGTACGTGTTGTAGGATTTTTCGAAATAGGGTAGGTAACAAAGTCTGAAAATTTGGGTTTTTCGGGTTTTATAAACATGTTTCCCGAATGGCCTTAGTCACGCAATAACATGAAAACGGGTGAACCGATTTGACTAATTCTTATTTTATGTATTTAATGATAGAATCGTTTTTACAAAAGTTATAAGTAAATAAAAGAAGTGTTTAACGCGGGTGAAGCCACGGGGCACTTCTAGTATAAGATATAATAATTTAAGATCGTTTAAAAAACTAAAAGAACCGACTTCAAACGTCGCGCTAGTCAAAGTAGCCAGTAGACGTAGTAACTATTATTATTTATTTATTTATAAGTAAATGCGTCGTAATACAAATGTTGATATATTAAAAACGGCTCGGCCGATTTATTTAAAATTTAAGTGGGATCACCAATTTTTTTTCAAATAAGTTCAGGTATCTCCGAGTAATCGCTGAACATACATAAAAAATAAAATAAAAAAACAAATTTAAAAAATGAATCCGACGAATTGAGAACTTCCTACTTTTTTGTGAAGTCGGTTAAAAAAATAAAATCGATTTTTCTAAAGTGGATACCTACTTACGTTTATAAGTACCACGGTTTATACGTACCCCAAACAATCATTAGTAATTTGACATTACTTGGATCAAAGAAAAGACACAGATATCATATTTAGGGCCAGTTTCACCGGTTCCTGATAGCGCTAATATGAAGAAATCTGACAGATTTTTGACAGCTTAGCATATGGCGTCATGTGTCACATAACTGTCTAACGCATATCAGGAACCGGTATAACTGGCCCTTAAAAAGGTGTCATATTAATTTATATTTGTTTGACAGGCACCGTCGACGTACGCCAGCTACCAACTCCGGAGAGAGCAGTACAGAAGGTGACTCCAACCAATCGCAACCTCTCGTCTTCTTACACGCTACAACAGGTTGGTTTTTTATTTCTTTCTTATTCGGCTAAATTTGTAATCCATCACCGATTCCCGCGGGAAGTCTGTGTTTATTTTGAGGTTTCTTCTAACACCATCGAACTACCCTTTAGAGTTCAAAGATTGAATTCAAAGAAGAAATTTCTCCTTAAAGTCTACTTTGCCATGACCAAATAAATCTTAATTTAGCAGAGGTAGACTTAAAGGAGAACTGCTATTCACACGGTCAGTTATACGTGAATGCTTCAACAAAGTAAGCGGAGCAGCTTAGTGATTTAGTAATCACCACATTCACCACGCACCATTTTTTTTGTTTTATCCTAGTACAAAGAAATACTACAGTAGATATAGTATTACGTTATAAAATTACGTTATATAATTATTTATTATCAATTTCTCGATGTCTCCTAATTAGTGAAATTACAGGGCATGTGAGACTCAACATCCTTATGTTTCAAGGTAACAGGCGCAGTGCAGTGACATGCCGCTGTATCTGTAATAGGTAGATGGCATCGCTTACCATCAGGCGAGCGTCGTGCTTGTCCTGTTACCTTATACCATAAAAAAAATTATATCTCTTCACCCACGCTTTGAGTTCTGTTAAAACCATACTACTCTCATCCCAGGTTAGTTTACTTTTTGGGACAACTTCGTTCTTTGCTTTGTTTGGAATATTGTCTTTTTGTATATTCAATTGAGAGCGCTTTTCATATTTGTTACTAAAGAAAAATATATTAATGAACCGTGATAGTTAGACAGTTGAAATATTCACAAATGATGTATTTCTGTTGCCGCTATAACAACAAATACTAAAAACAGAATTAAGTTTAAAATTATAGAGGGTCCCCATACAAGAAACGTGTTTTTTGGCATTTCACGCCATCTGTGAACGCTTAGTTAGGTAAACGTCTCATAGATGGCGTTATATTAAAATGTCGATCCCTAACACCTTTGTTAGACGTTAGATGGCGTTATAAGAAATAAAATGTTTATTAATTATTATTTTTGCTGGCGAAAAATGATATTGGTATTTTTTGCTCGATCTTATAAAATACTGTAGTACGGAACCCTACTAGTGCGAGTCCGACTTGCACTTGGCCAGTTTATTTATACTAGATAGGTAAGCGTTTAACCACTATCTCACCTGATGTTAAGTGACGATGCGATCGACGATGTAGTACGTTTACCTATAAGATACCTGTTCACTCGTGATTTGAAGACTCATCAGCTTGACCACCTAATCATTAAACTGCTCTCAGATGTTAACCGATCGGATTACGTCACGCTGTCAAATCTATGTATCTATAACCGATATATGTGTAATGTTGCAGTGGGCGACATCCCGGACCCCGGCCGCACCAGCCGGCACCGCTCCCGTGACGACGTGTCCTCGGTCAACTCCTCTAACCTTCACCTGAGGACCACCACCAAGAGCTTCTCCATCCTCGCTCCCTTCTCCCCCAAGCACCACAGCGAAACCAGAGACGTCCACTACGCTCAGCGTCCCCGCAGCTCCAACAAAGGACACCTCAAACAAAAAGAACCGGCTACCCTCCAAAAAAACAAATCCTACAGCCAAACTACCCTCACTAAAAAACCCAGCAACAATCGACTCACCAGCTCCAGTCAAACCCTCTACAGGAAATCGGATAAGCGGAAGGAACCCGCCACATTACGAAAATCCACGCGCGATGCTAAGAAAAGCCAATCCAGTGAAATAATATCTAGAGAAAGTGAGAGGGAGAGACTCTCAAGGTCCGTCTCGATGCCCAAAAATAATGAAAAGAAGGCTGGCTGGTTCAGGCTGTCGAGCAAAAATAAAAAACCGGAAGTCAATAGCCGAGTTCGTTAACGAGCAGTGTGGCGCTACCTGTCGTTAATCTAAGGGCGCTACTGTAACATTATTTGACCTACGTCACATTTTGTACTTAACATTACTTTTAAATCAATCATTAAAAAAATATTTTCCCTTATTTTCTTAACTTAACTCTCCACGAATATTAGAAAATCGAAAGACTGTTAATTTCCCTCGTCAAAGCTAAACAACTGGATCTATATGTGAAATGTTGTACAGAGTTAGCCATGAGGGAATAGACATGGGACTTATGACGCGGGCGATGTCGCGGCACGCCACTAGTGTCTACATAGATACATAAATAAATAAACATATTTAAACATCTAAATCATTTTAATACAATTGATATGGATATCTTTATTTGAATTATATTTACATTTTTGTCCTAGTTAGTATTCATAACATTTTATTTGAGATAAATTGCTTTGTGATAATTTGAAAAGTTCAAAAAATCTATTTGAGGTATATATTATGCAGAGATATAAAATACCTAGTCAAACTCATCTCCTGCCTTAAATTATTACATTGCAAATTGCAGTCATCTAAAATTAAATTGTACGTCAACTGACTAATTACGATGTTGCCATGCGGTAAGCAATATTAATCAAATCCTAAAAATGTGCTATTTCTTTTTCGATGTTTTATTTAATAGCATAGCTAAGATAAAATAGTGGTAACTTAAAAAGGTGCCATGATCGATCGCTTTTATATTACAAGTAATACCTAATGTTACCAATTAATATAAGACCTATCATGCTTTTACTAATTTTAGATTAAAAGGAAAATAAACGTATGTTTTCACATCGCTTACTATTTTATTTTTTAAAAGAATACAATATAATCACCGAACAAGGTACTTATTAAGACTTCTGTGATTATAATAGCCAGTACAATTTCATAAGGATTAAAGTTATAAGAATTTAAATAAAAAAATATGATTCAATTTTTTTTTATCATAAAGCAAGAGTTGTCTGAAGCTGAAACTTTTGAAATTGTACTGCTCCCAAAATACATAATGTATAATGTTTAGTCGAAACAGGTACTACGATGTACCGGAATAATTAATAAAATATTGTAAATCTAACTTTTATAATTAAACGATATTATAATAAATTACATCTTTTCATTAATTACCACAATAGTTTCATTATTTTATAGCAGCCCACCCCAGTGGCTTGTATTGGAAACCTTGTTTAAACTGGTCAATCAAGCGTTTGAGCCACAGATATATATATATGTCTATTATCTTTTATGTGGTATCGTCACGGTAATGTTTGATACAAATCTAACTTAAAAAAAATACTTTCAAAATTTTACTTCACCACTTTGTCGGCGTAATTTTTATACATACCCCTACAAAATTACAGCTTTCTAGTATTAACGGTCTCTTAGCAAAACCTCTAAAAGCTAAACGGTTTGAAAAATCTGGAAAAATCGTGATAATAGCGCATTTCATGAACTTTAAAGGAAAATTATAGCGGTTAAGATAATTTTATTAGTTTAGCAGTAATAGTCGTTGAACTTGGGTGTTGGATAATTTTGTACCAAATAGAAAATCCTTAGAATAAATCCTTTAAAGTGACAAAGACGGAGTACCTAGTTGCTTGTTCATAACGGGTAAAGACTTGTATTGAATAACAGGCTACTACGGAACCCTACACTGCGCGTGGCCCGACACGCACTTGGCCGGTTATTTTTAGTCTCATTACGCCTCCACATAGTTAATGTATTTAGCCTGTGTCATAGTATTAATATTTTTTGTCATAGTATTAGTACACGGAGAATAGAATTTAGTAGTACATGTGGTAAAGTCAAGTCAAAGTCTCTTTCAAGTCATGTTGCAATCATGGCTCAGTTTAAGCGTAGACAAAGTTCAAGTCATCAACACCAATATTATAAATGCGAAAGTCAGTTTGTTTATTTGTTTGTTTGTTTGTTTGTTTGTTTGTTTGTTTGGGACTTCTTCACGGTCAAACGGCTTGACCGATTTGGCTGAAATTTTGTACAAAGATAGAACATATAGCAGAATAGGATATAGGATAATTTTTTTTTGGCTATCGAGTCAGGGGGTCTAGATATTTTTAATTGAATTTTGTAAATATAAGATCTCTTTTCGAATAAACGGCTTGACCGATTTACCTGAAATGTTGTATAAAGACAGTTCATAAGGCAAAAAAGAATATAGAATACTTTTTTTCTGGCTATCAAGTCAGGTGGTTCAAATATTTTTAATTGAATTTTGTAAATATAAGATCTCTTTTCGAATAAACGGCTTGACCGATTTGCCTGAAATGTTGTTTAAAGACAGTTCGTAGGGTAGAATAGGATACAGAATACTTTTTTTTTGGCTATCGAGTCAGGGGGTAAAGATATTTTTAATTGAATTTTGTAAATATAAGACTTCTTCTTGAATAAACGGCTTGACCGATTTGCCTGAAATTTTGTGTGAATACATGTCATAGGGCAGAATAGGATATAGGATACTTTTTTCTGGCTGTCGAGTCAGGGGGTCCAGATATTTTTAATTGAATTCGGTAAATATAAGACCTCTTCTCGAATAAACAGCTTGACCGATTTGCCTGAAATTTTGTGTGAATACATGTCATAGGGCAGAATAGGATATAGGATACTTTTTTTCTGGCTGTCGAGTCAGGGGGTCCAGATATTTTTAATTGAATTTGGTAAATATAAGACCTCTTCTCGAATAAACAGCTTGACCGATTTGCCTGAAATGTTGTTTAAAGACAGTTCAAAAGGCAGAATAGAATATAGAATACTTTTTTTCTAGCTATCGAGTCAGAGGGTACAAATATTTTTAATTTAAGATCTCTTCTCGAATAAATGGCTTGACCGATTTGCTTGAAATGTTGTATAAAGACAGTTCATAGGGTAGAATAGGATATAGGATACTTTTTTTTTGCTTTCAAGTCCAGATATTTTTAATTAATTTTTGTAAATTTAAGACCTCTTCTCGAATAAACGGCTTAACCGATTTGCCTGAAATGTTGTATAAAGACAGTTCATAGGGCAGAATAGGATATCTGATACTGTTTTTTGTCCATCGAGTCTGAGTGTTTAGATTTTTTTTATTGAATTTTGTGAATGTGTGTCCTCTTATCAGCTAAACAGCTTGACCGATTCAGCTGAAATTTTATACATACGAGTATTACAGTTCATATTGCATAGAATCACATGGGATAATTTTTTTCTGGCAGTCGAGTCCAGGTGTCCAGAATTTTTAAATTGAAGTTTTTAAATGTGTGGCCTTCTCTCGGTCGAACGGGTTAACCATTTAAGCTGAAATGTTGTACACAGACAGTCAAAAAGACATAGAAGGGCAACGAATACTTTTTTTTTGGGTGGAAATTTCGGTTGTCTATATTTTTACTATGGAATTTTGTAAATGTGTGGCCTCTTTTTGGCCAAACGGCTTGACCGATTCAGATGAAATTTTGTACAAACACATTGAATAGGGCATAAAAGGGCAAAGAATACTTTTTTTCGGCAGTTAAGTGTGGGTGCCTATATTTTTTGTTAACTTTACATAGATTTTGCATAATCATAAAAGTTTGACCTTAGGTTCATAGATTATGACTAAACTTAATAAGTACCTTAATTAGGCCATAAAACTGTCAGGGTCATTAAAAGTCATCAAAATTTACGCGATGGCTTTGCTTGCCCAACGTGTTTTATCTGCTTTGTGGGAAGTATTTCATAAGCATTCGTGTTTTAACAGCTACATTTAACCTTAGGGTTATCGGTGTTGACTTAGTAGGTTATAAAAACTGTCAGCGTCATAAAACGTAAAATTTTTTGCGCTCACTTCGCTCGCGCGGTGATTGCGCTCGCTGCGCTCGCGCAATAATTTGTTTGGTTTACTTTGTAGGTAATATTTCAGCAACTTTTGTATTTTAATAGCCACATGCATCAGAACGACTCCATAAATTAAAACAGTACAATCTTCAATAATCATAATGATTTCTATCCTTAAATAATTGGATATCAAGTTTAACCTTTGTGTTATCAGTGTTAACTTAGTAGGTTATAAAAACTGTCAGGGTCATAAAAGGTCGTAAATTTTTTCGCGCTCGCTTCGCTCGCGCAGTGATAGCGCTTGCTTCGCTCGCGCAGTGGTAGCGCTCGCTCCGGTCTCGCAGCATTTGTTGTATCTACTTTGTAGGAAACATTTCAGCATCTTTTGTATTTTAATAGCCACATGCATCAGAACGAGTCCATAAATTAAAACAGTACAACCTTCAATAATCATATTGAATATTAACCTTAAAATAAGTGGATATGAAGTTTAACCTCTGTGTCATCAGTGTTGACTTAGTAGGTCATAAAAACTGTCAGGGTCATAAAAGGTCGTAAAAATTTTTCGTGATTTCAGTTTCGTTTTCAGTGATAGCGCTTACTACGCTTGCGCAGTAATAGCGCTCGCTCCGGTCGTGCAAGCATTAGTTATATCTACTTTGTAGGAAACATTTCAGCAATTATTGTATTTTAATAGCCACATTCATCAAAACATGACATGAATTAGAACAGTACAGACTTCAATAATCATAATGATTTTTACCTTTAAATAAGTGGGTATCAAGTTTGACCTTAGGGTCATCGGTGTTGACTTAGTAGGTCATAAAAACTGTCAGGGTCATAAAATGACGTAAAAATTTTCGCGCTCGCTTCGCTCGCGCATTGATAGCTCTCGCTGCGCTCGCGCAAACCTTTGTTTTATCTACTTTGTAGGTTTTATTTCAGCATTTTTTGTATTTTAATAGCCACATGCATCAAAAGGAGTTTATTAATTGAAACAGTACAACCTTCAATAATCATAATGAATTTTTCCCTTAAAATAAGTGGATATCAAGTTTAACCTTAGGGTCATCGGTGTTGACTTAGAAGGTCATAAAAACTGTAAGGGTCATAAAAAGACGTAAAAAAATTTCGCGCTCGCTTCGCTCGCGCATTAATAACGCTCGCTGCGCTCGCGCAAACCTTTGTTTTATCTACTTTGTAAGTAATGATTCAGCATTTTTTGTATTTTAATAGCCACATGCATCAAAACGAGTTTATAAATTGAAAAAGTACAACCTTCAATAATCATAATGATTTTTACCTTAAAATAAGTGGATATCAAGTTTAACCTTAGGGTCATCGGTGTTGACTTAGAAGGTCATAAAAACTGTAAGGGTCATAAAAAGACGTAAATAATTTTCGCGCTCGCTTCGCTCGCGCATTGATAACGCTCGCTGCGCTCGCGTAAACCTTTGTTTTATCTACTTTGTAAGTAATTTTTCAGCATTTTTTGTATTTTAATAGCCACATGCATCAAAACGAGTTTATAAATTGAAACAGTACAACCTTCTATAATCATAATGATTTTTACCTTAAAATAAGTGGATATCAAGTTTAACCTTAGGGTCATCGGTGTTGACTAAGTAGGTCATAAAAACTGTCAGGGTCATAAAATGACGTAAAAATTTTCGCGCTCGCTTCGCTCGCGCATTGATAGCTCTCGCTGCGCTCGCGCAAACCTTTGTTTTGTCTACTTTGTAGGTTATATTTCAGCATTTTTTGTATTTTAATAGCCACATGTATCAAAACGAATTTATAAATTGAAACTGTACTACCTTCAATAATCATAATGAATTTTTACCTTAAAATAAGTGGATATCAAGTTTAACCCTAGGGTCATCGGTGTTGATTTAGTAGGTTATAAAAACTGCCAGGGTTATATAATGACGTAAAAATTTTCGCGCTCGCTGGTAAACCTTCGTTAGGTTTACCAAGTACCAAGTAATGATTAATGACTTCAACAATTGACGATATCGAGTTCGACCTAAGAGTCATCTATATTGACTTGATGATTAGGTCATTAAACTGTCAGGGTTATACAACGCCATAAAAATTTTCACTCGCCCAATAATAGCGCTCGCTACGCTCGCGCAGCTATTCACCTTATTTTCTTTGTAAGAAATGTTTGAGGAACTGTTGTATTCAGTCAAACATTTAAACAGCACAATTTCGTATACTAACCTAACCAAAATGATTAATGACTTTAACAATAGAGGATATTGAGTTCGACTTTGAGGGCACCTATGGTGATTTGGCCTAAGAGATCATCGATCTAGACCTCAATGGTCATAAAGACACAAATGACGCGGGCGAAGCCGCGGGTAACAGCTAGTATCCATCATATTTTAAGTATACAGCTGGCTGTATACTCAAAGCCATCATATATAAAGAAGACGTGGAGTGGACTTTACTGAGGGCTCTCGGTAGAATCTCGGACGGAAATTGCATATTTTTCAATATTGTGCTGTTTCCCCATACTCCTACATTTTCACCGACACAAATTAATGATTCAAAGTATTATATTTTAACTTACTTATGGCGCAGATATTATATATCCAAGTTTTAGAAAAAATTATAATGAGAGCACACACGCTTTTTCACGTTGCCGCCGCCAATAAAATCTAACCGGAACCATTTTTATAGCTGCGGCTGGCCACATATTTATTTAAATGTCAACGTCATGCCAATTTGGAGATTTGATTGGAACATGTCATCAATGTCATCATTGTTGTCATATAATTGTCATTTGAAATTTTCTCTCAATTTCTTTTTGAAAACTTGAAACTGGAAAAGTGGCTAATAAGCTAGGCTGGCTACATATTTTCAGTCTTGTCTTGTCTTGTCTTGATACTGCCGCCAATTAATTTATATTGTGCAGAATGGCGCGACGGTACCGCGACGCCGCTGCGAAATTGCAAATAAACGTGCAAAAGCATCTAAAAGAAATGGAACATCTATCGTCTTCGGAAGACGAAGAGCCGTACGAACCCAGCGTTTTAGAAGGTGTGTTCCAGAGTTACTGGCGAGGAGGTGGGGACTCGCACATGCTGAATAGAACCAAGAATCTAGTAGAGGAAGCTCTGAGCGGTCGTGGCGTTACCTGCCTCATCTGCATCGCTTCCGTGAAGCGGGAGCACGCCATCTGGACCTGCGACCACTGCTACTGCTACTTCCATCTCTCCTGCATACAGAAGTGGGCCAACGACAGCATCAGTCTGCGCAGCGAACAGAATGACGCCCCGGTGAGAGTAGTCGTGCCGACCAAGATAGAGTGGTGCTGTCCTAAATGTAGACAGGCATATAATAAAGACCGGATACCGCGTAAGTACACATGTTTCTGTGGAAAAACTGACAACCCACCTGTACATCCCTGGCAGATTCCCCACACCTGTGGCGAAGTGTGCGGTAAGAGATTGTCGTCTGGAAACAACTGCATGCACAAGTGCTTATTACTCTGTCATCCTGGTCCGTGCCCTCCCTGCCCACAGACCGTCAACGGTACATGCTACTGTGATAAAGAGCACAAGAAAGTCAGGTGTAGCTCAGCCAAATGGTCCTGTGGGCAACAGTGTATGAAAATTCTTCTCTGCAACACTCATAAGTGTAAAAATGAATGCCACGATGGGGAATGTCCTCCCTGCAGCTACACTAGCGTTCAGCCCTGCCAATGTGGAGAGGAGAAGTCCAAACGCCCCTGTAATGACCCATTCTGGCAGTGCAGCAGACCATGCAACAAACCTTTCTCATGCGGGTATCATAAATGTGAAACAGTTTGTCACTCCAGCTCATGTGGCTCATGTCCCAATTCAGGAATGAGGTCCTGTCCGTGTGGTGCTGATCAACGCTTTGTCCAATGTCCCGATACCATGGAAACATGCTTAGGAACCTGCAGTAAAAAGCACGAAGACTGTGATCACACTTGCCCAGAAAAGTGCCACAAAGGCCCGTGCTCCCCGTGCCAGGTTCTCATACAGAAGAAGTGTCATTGTTCGAGTCACACTCGCTCACTTCCATGTAGCAAAGAGTTTAAATGTGAAACTAAATGCCGCGGAACTAGACCTTGTGGCAAACACGGCTGTGCAAAGAAATGCTGCAACGGGAACTGTCCACCATGTGAAAAAACTTGTGACAAACCTTTACAGTGTAAACGACACAAATGCACCAATATCTGCCACCACGGTCCCTGCTATCCTTGTCCTCTAGAGTCCAAAGTGACCTGAAAGTGTAAAGAGACTTACGTGACAGTCCCATGTGGGAGAGAGCGGTTTGTCAAGCCACCTAAATGCAGCCTGCCATGCAAGGTGAAGTATAAATGTGGACATTCCTTAGAAAATAAACATAACTGTCATTTTGGAGACTGCCCACCTTGTAAGGCTATTTGCACCAAAACTTATCCCAAATGTGGACACAAGTGTGTGTCTATGTGTCATGAGTATGTTCCCGTAGTATTCAAACAGGTGGAGAAGCCAGCCACTCCGTGGGAAATTCAGCGTCCCACCACAAAAATCATGACTTTGGACTGTCCTCCATGTGATGTTCCAGTGAATATTGTCTGCTTCGGAGAACATGAGACTGAGGAACAACCCTGCCACTCGGCAGGCCGGCGCCCATGTGGTCGAGATTGTGGAAGACCACTGGCCTGTGGAAACCACACCTGTACTCTGCTGTGTCACATGATCCACTCAGATCCTCAGTATCCAAACGTGCCTTATGTCTGCAAGCCATGTGACCGTGGCTGTGGAAAACCTCGTCCAGAGAGATGCTCTCATGATTGTGCTAAAGGTGCTTGTCATCCCGGAGAATGCCCTCCTTGTGATATTTATGAACGAGTGGAGTGTCACTGTGGAACTACACAACTCTATTTCCGTTGTCGAGAGCTCGGCGGTGCAACTGAGGAGACACTATCCTGCAAGCAGCAGTGTCCGAAGAATTTGGAATGTGGCCATCGTTGTCGAAACACTTGCCACTCAGGGCCTTGCAGCAAACAGATATGTTCAAAAAAGACTAAAATACACTGCCCGTGTGGCAATTTGAAAAAGGAGGCACCGTGCAACACTGTTAGAAATGGTGAAGCTAAAGTATTCTGTGATGAATCCTGTGAGGCGAAAAGACTGACTGCAAAAATTGAAAATGACAAAGAGCAGGAGAGACTTAGACAGCTAGAAGAAGAAAAAAATAAAAAAGAACTTGCTGAATATGAGTGGAAGCTGAGCGGAAAGAAGAAGAAATATAAAGAAAAGAAGGTAGTCATTAATAATGATGACCGTAACTGGCTACAAAGGTATTGGATGCCGGTACTCTCAGTGTGTGTTGTGATTTCTGCAGCACTGTATTTTATATTTTACTTGTGAGCACATATTGTTATTTTGTACATATTTTCTGTAAAAGTGAGGCCACATGGACAAATGTGAATAATTAATATTCAGATTTTAAAAAATAGATACACAGGTGTTACCAGCCTTCAATAGAGAGATGCATCAGCACAGCTTTGTTGGTACATCTCCCTATATTGAAAGCTTGATACCATGGCAAGCATCTGTATCAGTTGATAGCAATGTTGATTTTTGTTTCTTAGGTTTCAATATAATCAATGTAGCCAACCTTTGACGTTAGAACCTTGGAATGCTTTGAGATTAGACTGGGTATTCAGACTCAGAGGCTATGTATTGTGTGACCTCAAGCTTTATTGTTATTTAATGTTATAATTGTAGTTTAGAGGTTTTTGTAATTTAAGGGGTAGTTTTATTTAATTTGTGTGGTATTGTTGTGACAATTTATAATTATGCACTTTTTGTTTAATCTATGTGTGCAGTTCCTGCAAGTTATATAATAGAATTCATACTAATCAGTGTGTCCTACCTAGGGTGACATATGGAACCGAGATATGGACACTCACAGTAGCACTAGTCCACCAATTCAAAGTCGCTCATGCTCGGTGTTTCTCTTCGGGATCAAACCCAGAACGAAGTAATTTCAGCAGAGAACTAATGTGATTGATGTAGCTCAGCTGAAGTGGCAGTGGGCTGGTCATATCTGCTGTAGGACCAATTACCGTTGGGGTAGATTTCTCTCCTATAGTGGAGACCACGAATCGGCAAACGTAGCTTAGGACGTCCTGTGACTAGGTGGAGCGACGACCTACGCAAAGCCATGAGCAGTGACTGGAAAAGAAGAGCCGAAGATCAGGCTCAGTGGTGTATCTTGGGAGAGGCCTATGTCCAGCAGTGGGCTGACACCGGCTGATTATAATCATTCATACATATTTTATACAATGCAAGTGTTCCTGTAAACAATTTATAATATTATGATTTTATTAAAATGTTGTAATATCTAAGCATTATTATTTAGAATAGAAAAACTCTTTATTGTACACCAGTATAGAGAAACAAAATATCAAAGAAAACTTAACTAGGATAGTACAATGGGCGGTCTTATCGCTTGAAGCGATCTCTTCCAGACAACCTTAGGATGGACAGAATTTAAAGCAGAAAAACACGGTGGTACAATGCATACAAATAAACATCAATATAATATAAGACAATATATAAATACATACCACATTACATAAATACATATATAATATACATACATATACCATACATACATCTATACTTCTATACTAATATCATAAAGAGAGAACATTTGTATTTTTGTATGTTTGTAATGATTTGGCTCAAAAACTACTGACCCGATTTGAAAAATTCTTTCACTAATACATAGAATGGACTTTCGGAATGAAAATAGGCTATATATTATTCCGTTTAAATCAAAGGTACATTCGTGGAGACCTAATTTGCAACCTAAGTCGGCAAAAAAACGGTCGAAAAAACACGTTTCTTACGAACGCTGCTTAATTGAAAATAGATAGAAGAATATTTTCTATGCAAGAGTTGTACAACTTAATAAGACCTACAAAAAAGTCCACGACAGCATATGTCTATCTCTTAAGGTTGACTCACAGTAACCATTTTTATCTTAAAATTTTTGTTAAAAAATATTACATAACTTCCAAGGCTATTTTCAAGTATATAGTATTAATCCTTATCCAAATAATTACGTTAATTAGCTTGGCCACATATTATAGATTAAAATTGTCCTTTACAGTATATAATTCAAAAGAAAACTCTAGAAGATATCACGAATTTCATATACACGCACCGCAAAATTAATAAAATATCTGCAGTGAAACCACAGATTAGGTCATAGTTACTACGAAAATATTATTATAAGCTTAGCGATGCTGTAGATCCCCACCGATCACAATCAATTTGAATTCAATATAGTATAATAATATGATCTATTGCATAAAATAATATTAATCTATTTATATTTTTAAACCACCCCGACTGATCTATGTATAATCTTTTCATTAAAAGCATTCCAATGACTCTAAACACGACATTTAAAATCTGAGCTGTAAGTTGGTGAGGATTTGAGTATTCTGTAGAGTCTATAGGAGATGTCCCAGCATCAGGTCAATGCTGCCATGTTCTTACAATATCGTTGAAGAAGATTTTCGAATTGATCAGACCTATGAAAGTTGATTTCATAGCGCAATTAACTAGAAAAAAGCTCATAGTTTTATAACGATTGAACGAATTTTTATGAATCAAAGCTAAGAAAACTCTCGATGAAGACATCTATCAAACAAAAAAAAACTATCAATAATAAAAACAAAATCGGTTCATCCGGTTAGGTGCTAAGATGCTACAGACAGACACACAGATACACACGTTAAACGTAATATTACCACTACATTTTGCGTCGGGGAACGCGTAAGGTTACGGCGGCAGATGTTCACCTTTTTATTTTTATTTTTTTATATCTTATAGGCTAGCGTTTGACCACCATCTCACCTGTTGGTAAGTGATGATGCGGTCGAAGATGGTAAGCACGCTAGGCCTAGACTGGGGAACTGGCTCTCAAGGATAGCTGCCGGAACACATTCGATGTTTTTGGCGACAGATTTTCTAGCTTGAGGGTGGTAGCTGGCCAGGCGGACACTAGATAGTATCCTACCACAATGCGGGGGTTGTTGGTTTCTTAACGATGTTTTCCTTAACCGGAGGGCCACTGTGAGAAGCGCACATACATTTTTCGATGGAAAAATCCATTGGTGCACATTGGTAAGGTTTGAACTCGGTACCATGGCATCAAAGCCGACCGTTCTCCCGATTACGCCACCGGGCCCGGGCTCCTTGGTGGTAAGCTACTTTTTGGCAGATTTAATGATCCCGCTACCACTGTACGAAATTTCATGATTCATGAATGCACATAAAACTTTCATTGGTAGGCATATAGCTAGGATTAGAACCAACGACCGTCGGGTCAGAATCAGGGTAACTATCCTTTACGCTAAAGGGCCGTCCAATATCACTACGTAAGTATTATAAAACAAATTCCATCACTGCGTCTGTCTGTCTGTTCGCAATAATCTCAATAGCTACTGAACGGATTATCATGCGGTTTTCACCAATAGCCAGAGTGTTTATGAGGAAGGTTTAGGTGCATAATTCGTTAAGGTTTTGTGTAAATTGGATGAAATATGACGATTATTGTTAAATATGTATGTTCATATTTTATATTCGATGCAACAAACTGATGCAAATTTTGTAGGCATATATGTTCTACCCGTGCGAAGCCGGGGCGGGCTGCTAGTGTCCAATAAAATGACAATCCAAACTTTGAACCTCCTTCATTCAAGGGGTTGAAGATTGAATTTTGAAAAAAAAGAAAAAATATTTGCAGTTTTCGCGGCACTCTATTCAGACTTCCAGACTAATATTATAAAGAGAAAACGTATTTAAACGAGTTCAACTTTTAAGATGCTTAATCACGAAGCAAGTGCAACGGCTTCAATATCGCGGAAAATATCGTTTACGCGAGGCAGGATCTCATACATTTAGGCAATATTTAAAGGAGACCTATTAAAATACGCTAGCGCCATCTCTGGGTTTTAGTTGAAAGTAAAATAAATAACTCTGTCTGTCTAGCTAGAGCCTGAGAACGGACATAGGCTACTTTTTAATGCCAAAAGAGGGTTGTTTTGTTTGTATTTGTGAGGGGGGAGAAGGGGGAGGGGGAATAGATGAAGAGGGGAGGGGGAGGATAATACGACATTCAAAGTTTGTGAGGGGAGGGCTTATTAGTTAATGCTATCCAAAGACACTAATCCACGCGGACGAAGTCGCGGGTACAGCTAGTAGACAATAAAATTACACCTTTGATATGGAAAAAAAAAAAATACTAAAATAAATAATTAAATGAACTACAAGTGTGATAGATAATGATTTTTCACCATATTTTTAAAGATTGAAAGAGATTTAGCCTGTTGTATATCTAGTGGAAGTGCGTTCCATAACCGTGCAGCTTGAACACTAAATGACTTGCGTTAGTACTCTGAGGAATGGGAGGGAATTTTTAGGATAAGTGTGTCAGAAGATCGTAAGGATAGAGTGTGGGACTGATGTAGGAATTCAAAACGTTATTTTAAATAAAGTGGAGTGGAAGGGATAAAAAGCATAGAATAAAGGAGAGAGAGGATGTGTGCATTCCGGCGCAAACGAATCGGTAACCATTTCAGCTTACTACGAAATTGTGAGATGTGGTCGAATTTGCGAAGGCCATAAATAAATCTAATACAAAAGTTCTGTAATCGTTCCAGTTTATTCAGCTGTTCTTCGGTTATGTTGAGGTATGAGACGTCGGCATAATCAAGTATTGGAAGTAACAGGGATTGGGCAAGCGCAGTTTTAGTTGATATTGGCAGGAAATTTCGCAGTCTTATAAGAGAAAACGCGGAGGCAGAGAGTTTGCGACTGACTTCGGCTACCTGAGACACCCATTAGAAATTGTGGTTGATGTAAATACCGAGATTCTTAACAGTATCGCAGACTTTTAAAACTGTACCATCAAAAATGAATTGTGGAAGGCGAAACCAATCTATTTTCGAAATCATCCTAGAACTGCCTATAACAATAATTTGGGTTTTCGCCGGATTAACATTGAGACCATAAGATTTGCTCCATTCAGTGATACGACGTAAGTCAGAATTAATAGTTTCAACAGCCGAAGGTAGTTGTGAAAGTGTAGACTGTGTGTAGATCTGCAGATCATCAGCGTAAAGGTGGTAGAAGAAAGTAAGGTGATTGGAAATCGAGTTAATAAATAGTGAGAACAGAAGAGGAGAAAGAACGCCGCCCTGGGGTACACCTGCAGACGTATTACACCACGATGAAAAGGTATCATCTATGCGAACACGCTGCCGGCGACCGTTCAGGTAAGTACGAAACCAATCAACTACCGTTGGAGATATGTTAATAGAGCGTAGAATTTCTAACAAAATATCATAATCGACGTTATTAAATGCGTTACTGAAGTCTAGCAAGGATAATACTGTCAGTTTGCCGTTATCCATGCCTCGACGCACATCCTCCGTAATCTTAACTAAAGCTGAGACTGTACTGTGACCAGGGCGGAAACCAGATTGGAAAGGATTCATAAGGTTGTGTCGGATAAGATAGGGTCAGTTGCTGGTGTACGAGACGTTCGAGGAGTTTTGATAGGAATGGAAGTATGGAGATAGGTCGATAGTCAGAGAAAGAGTAGGGATTGCATTTTTTAGGCAGAGGAGTGATCTGTGCTTCCTTCCACATATAAGGAAACACGCCACAGGATATGGATTCGTTAAGGATATATTTGATCACTTGCACAGTCTCGTTCAGTATAAGTACGATCACCTTGCGGCTGATGGTGTCGCAGCCTAAAGCATTAGATGTAATCGATTCTATGCCCTTCCTAACATCACAATCGGTAAATTGTAGAAATTCAAACGAGAGATGGTCAGGAGTTGGAATTTTTGCAAGATGAGTAAAGTAGCAGTTTTAGCTGGCCCATCAAATGTGGCAGAAAATGAAAAATGCTGATTGAGAGCTTCAATGTTTAAATTATTAGGAATAGTATTACTACGTCATTTACCAACCCCTAGTGACCTGAGGAATTTCCATACCTTCGATGGATCCTCGTTCTCTAAGTTACTGTGAATATGTCGGCGTTGCGCATCCCTACACACCTTGTTGCATTCGTTTCGACGCTCATGATATCTGTTTTTATTGTAATCTGTAGGCCTGCACTTATACCTACTCTTGGCAGCACATTTTTTATCTATGTATTTCCAAATATCTACAGTGAGCCAAGGCTCAGGTAAATGCTTCATTCTGACTGGTCTTAGTGGAGCATGTTCGTCGTAAAGTTTGGAAATAATGACATCGTAAAGTTTGGTAGTAATGACATTAAAAAGTTCAACTTTCTTATCAACACAAGTTGCACCGATGACTTCAGACCAATCTAAGTTACTAGCATCACTGCGTAGATTTTCGATGTCAATACCACCAAAATTGCGCTGCATAAGAACTTTGGGTTTGGGTTTTGGCGGCCGAATTTTGTAGCAAAGGTAAACCATGTCATGATGAGAAAACCCGTCCGCAGCACATTGGCCATGCTTGCTGACATGTACATTGGATTTTACAAGTATCAGGTCTAGTAAAGATGGTGTGCAATTAGGGAGATTGTGAGTGGCATCTAAAGGAAGAATAGTCACGTTGTATGCCCTTACAGATGATTCAAAAGCTAGGGAGCGGGTATCTCGTTTCAGTAAGCACGTATTAAAATCACCCATAACTATGGTGTGTTCATAAGAAGGGGTAAAGTTTTCTAAAAGGGTTTCAAATGAGGAAAAGAAATTAATTTGAAGTGATGGACAGTAGTAAACAAGTAAAATTTTTGAGTAAGATAAGGAGACTTCCAGCAGAAGGTGCTCACCAGCATTGGAGGGAGGTGTGCTGACATACTTAAAATGGAAAATGGTATATGAGAACGGAGATATATGGCAACACCACCACCACCCTTACCAATGCGGTCATTGCGAATAAGATGAAAGCCAGGTAATGTATAAAGGGATGACGGAAGAGACGGTTTCAACCAAGACTCGGAAACGAGTATGGCATGAATACTTGTATGCTGAAACGACGCCATCAAATCAGTGAAATGAGCCGGAATGCTTTGAGCGTTGATATGAAAAACATTAAAGTCTTTCGCAACGCCCACTAGGATAGTGTCAATAGTACTCGAAAAACTAGGCAAACTATGAAAACTGTCATCATCGCTGCTGCTATATGCGGACAAATACGACGTCGCAGATTCATCACTACTGTAATTACTTTGGTTCATTAAAGTGTATAATACTATATATATATAATACAAATATTACTATAGTTTAAGTACGTATAATTATAATATATCAATACAAAAATGATGAGTTGTCTCAAAACTAACAACAGTGCCCACCTGCCAGCTGTGCCTTGGTTGAGTAAATCAAGTATTTCATAATATAAAAACAAAAATAAAACTAGTTATAACAATCTGTGTAAATAAACCAAAACCAAAATTTTAATTTTAATATTTAATCGGGCTAAGTACAGTAATAATACGCAAGATAAAATAGAAAAAGGCGATGCAAAACTCACAGCAGAATCATGGGGAAAAAGTTATTAAAAATGTTTGCGGGAACGTGAAGGTATGTAGTATGTGTGCTCTCATTGTATTTTTCATAAAACTTGTATTGTTCTGAGAGTTAATGTGTAATAAATGTGGATTATTAGATTTATTAATCATCAAATGCCGGTGAGTGACTGAATGTATATGAGAGTGTAGGGAAACCGCACAATGTTGAATAAAATGCTATTTGCATTCACACCAAAATTCTGCGGAAAATCTTTCAGTAAGTCCACATCATCACTGAGGGTTTGACTTGGACTGGGCATTATCTAAAATATGACTTTAACACGATCTTACGACATATTTTTTTACAGAAACATGAACAATTTTACTACTTTGACATTGGCAAAATACACTAATTGTGCGCAGCCATAAGATTATAGTCAGAAGTGACTTTGCACCAATGGATTTTTCTATCGAAAAATTTATGGGCGCTTTTCACAGTGAAGGAAAAACATCGTTAAGAATTCAACAACCCCCGCAAGGTGGTAGGACACTATCTAGTGTCCGCCTTGCCAGCTACCACCCTCAAGCTAGAAAATCTGTCGCCAAACATCTAATGTGTTCCGGCAGCTATCCTTGAGAGCCAGTTCCCATTCTAGGCCTGGCGTGCTTACTATCTTCGACCGCATCAACACTAACCAACAAGTGAGATAATGTTCATACGCTATATAAGATACAGTTTAAAAAAATGTGCTCTTTTCGCAGTGGCCTTCTAGTGAAGGAAATGTCCGCCTGGCCAATTCATTATTCTGTGGCTCTAGTATGAATTGAACTTTACAGTACAGCTGATTAAAAAATATAGTAGTTAAGGAATGCCTGATTAAATTACCATATGGCGACCTAATGTTTAAAAATCGTTGCTTTTATAAATTAATCAGACACTACCTACGTAATGTAGTAGTAGTAAAGTGATTAGTAATTTTTAAATCGGCTATATTTTTATCCGACTGCCAAAAGGAGGGAGATGTGTTTCGATAAATTAAGTATGTTGATATTGATTTTCATCATGTTATGTTAAGTCTATAATGGAACTTTGTAATTTAACATTAAATAGGTAAGTAGGAACTTTTAAGTATAGGTTGTTCTGTTTATTCTAAAATGCTGTTAGTGTTAACGATACTATCTATGATTATAGTTCCTTCTTTACTCATGTGATAATAAAAGCGGGTATTAAGCATGAGCTATACTAAATTACAACTTTCTAGTTTGTTTCCATTACTATATTCACTTATCTAAGCTGACCGACGGACGGACGTGGCGAAACCATAAGAGTTCCTTGTTGACTACCGAACCCTAATTTATCGATTAGCTAAATACACTAATCGTGTGGAGCCATAAAAATTAAAGTTGTCAGTGTAATGTCGACGCAAACCGCCTTAACGTTGCCAGGAGTTTACTTTAGCCACTTTTTAAGTGACTTAGCAGCGCGCGTCGGGTACCTGAACCTGAAGTATTAGGTTACTTGACTAAAAGTAGCTAATTTAGACGATTTTTTAAATTCAATTGAATATTTTCTTTATAGTCATTTAGAACAAGTAACACACATAAAACAATTATATATACGGTTGAACTAAGAAACCTCTTCCATTTTTTTTAGTCGGTTAATTATAAAGAGGAAAGATTTGATTTTTTGTTTGTTTGTTACGATTTAGCCCAAAAACTCCTGGGTTGAAATTTAGAATCGTTTGGCACGAAAAAGGGGGAATGGAGGGGTGGAGGGGGTAGGTGAGGGTCCCCCTTTCACTACCCCACCACTCTCATTACAAGGTAATGCATAGTTTTTGAGTTATGATTTTTTTTTCAAAATCATAACCTCACTTGGTAAGAATTTAGAATCGTTTGGCATGAAAAAGGGAGGATGAGGTGATTGGGGGGGTAAGGGAGGGTCCCCCTTTCCTTTTCCCACCACTTTCATTACAAGGTAATACATAGTTTTAGAGTTATGCGTATTTTTTTAAAATCATAACCTCACTTTTTTGTAACACTTTGCTGATCAATATCACTGTTTTGTTGGATGTTTAACAAACTTTTTGCGCTTCGCCGGCCGCTGCCGCGGCCCGCTCGCTTCGCTCGCTCGGCTCGCGCGTTGTGTTTTCGCAGTTTCAACCTAACCTAACCTAGTTTTTTTTCTAGTGGGGTGTTCTTATTCATATAGTAGTGGTAAATAATATTACTAAAATGTTTACTAAGTTATCTAGCGCTTGTAATTATTATTTGCGCTTTGTTTTTATGGTTTAGTATATTTTTAGGTTAGATTTTGTTTATATCGTTTTCTTGTAAAATATGCATTACCTTGTTAAAGAAATGGTATTGTTACAATCAGGGACCTAACCTCTACACATCCCCATAACATTTTATATCAAATTCATGCCAAACGATTCTAAATTCAACCAAAAATCCAAAATCAAACCCAACAAAAATAGGCATAACTCAAAAACTATGCATTACCTTGTAATGGGAGTGATAGGGTAGTGAAGGGGGGACCCTCCTCTTCCCATTCCACCCCTCTACTCCCACTTTTTCGTGCCAAACGATTCTAAATCCAACCCAACTCCTGGACTGATTTCGAAAATTCTTTCACTAATAGAAACCTACTCTATTATTTATCAGCGAGTAACATAGGCTATATTTTATCCCCGTATTCTCAAGGGTACGAGAACTATGTGGATGAAATCGCGAGACGCTGCTAGTAATAATAACAAATTACAGTTAAAATTTGTCATTTAAAAAGTCATCGATAGAATTCTTAACTAGCATTTCCTTCAAGTGGTTTTTGAACATCACATTGTCGAGTTCTTTTTTAGATTTAGGCACTTTTAACCTACCTATGACAACATATAAACAACACCAACATAAATGTCAAATAAATCCTTTGAAAAAATAAACGTTTTCATAAAAAAATCTATAATGATCCCATAAAAATGTGAATATTTACAATTTTTATATACAATATTTAAGTCAAGAAATCGACTGTCTGCCTTGTGCATCACCGAATTGAACCGAATTGAAAATAAACACAACAGTACCCCGAGCACGAAAAACTTGCGAAAAAGTATTCGTATCGTCATCGACTTGAAAATGTATGAAATTTGTACAGCGCCCCTATCGTGCGTAAAAGTAACTAAATTCGGCAGCACGAACGATTTTGATTTGATTCGTATCGCAAACGTATCGTTACGTAAACGATACTTGAGATTTTACTAACAAAATGCGAGCATGAACTTAATTTTGACGTACGGTAATGTTAATTTCGAAGGCTGGCTATCGAGCATAGTCGAATATTTTTTCACTTAGGATTTTCCGGTGAGAAAAGTTTCGAAACTTTTTATAACTGCATAAAACATATTGTTTGCGTGTATTTAATGCAAATACCGCCCGCTTTACCAACGTCGCCCTCTTTATTATCTTCTTGCTGCAAGTTTACTTGAAATTAAGGGAAAATAAAAACGTAAAAACAACATAAAAAATCTTTCCTCATAGTTAATCCTCCTTCGAGTTAATAAAACCTTCGTTCCAAGTTGACAAGTTTCATCGTTGTCAGCGACCATATTTGATTATCAAACTTCAAATTCGACACTGTCACTATGTCATCCATCCATGTAAATAAATAAAATATACCAAGTGTGAGTCGGGTTTCCACTAAGGGTTCCGCACAACACAATGTAATAATAAATATATGAAACTCTTAATTCACCACAACACTCTTCAATTATATGAACACTATGGCTCAATGCATATTGAATAGGCAGCGACGCGACGCGCCAAGACGATCAGAAATGACAAGACATTATAAACCTTACGAACAATGTTACAAGACAAAGAAACGCTTGATAGAATGAACGAGGTGTGGGTACGTAGTATTATTAAGTATTCTGTGATGTGGGGAAGCCTCGAGCCGTCGTTTTCCTTTCGAAATACGGAACCCAAACTCCTAAGAATCAAGTCTTTGGTGACGCTATATCTTTCGTTCATAAACTGATATATATATTTTTAAAGGTATTAATAATTATTCTCTTTTTCAAATAAAATGCATTTTAATATCACTCATACCGTATTTGAAGATGTTTATTCTGTTAAAGTACTTTTTTAAACATAATTTCCGATAAATAGAAAGCTAAGCCAGAAGTAATAAAAAGTTAACTGTTCAATTTAATTTTTGAACGAATAATTCATTCAATAAGACGTTCATTTCATTCACAACGGCTCGTCCCTACTTACATTAGGATGACGCTACTAACATAATCGTATCGAGCTCTCGATAGCTGTCAGAGTGTGCTTCGTGCTGCCGCCTATCGTGACACCACGTTATTGTATCGTTGACTCGATACCTTTACCATACGAATTCGATGATTTTTCGTGCTCGGGGTACAGATCAATAAATATTGTCTGAAATAAACTTAATTTTAGGGATTTTTTTGACGCCCTTCATATTATCGTGACTTTTGGCAAGAATCTGTTGGCAACATTCAATGCGCGCTTGACAGTTGACTTGAATTGATCGAATTCGATTGACATTTAACTTGATGTTATGCCGTATTGGTTGACGTTGAATTTGTTGAAGTATATACATACGTATCTCTGACACTGGACACATCACAGGACAAATATAGTAATCTGTGCATACGTACATTGTGCAGGGGTGCCAGATTAGGCGAATTATCGCCATTTAGGCTACCTCGAGGGGTCAAATGGCGACCAAAAAATCCAATCGGAGACCAGTAGCCATTTAGGCTACCTAGAAAAAAAGAACGGGAGATTTAGGCTACTTAAGGATTACCCCAAATTTATTATATTATTTCTTGATAGTTGTTTGGGACCTCCGGGAAAACTCCCGGGAAATCCCAGCTGCTTGCAAGTACCTTCCCTAGAATCTACTATTTAAAACTAAGATAGGATGCGGAAAGGCACTTGATGGTCCGGCGATTTGTTACTAGTTAAGAATTGGTACTCATTCACAAATCCCTGCTATGGACAGAACTGTATCTCACTGCGTGAATCGTGTCTACATAGATAGTGCAATAAACCGTATACTCATCTGTTGTGAAGACGGTCAGGTGTGAACCAAGACCGCAATGACGCTCTTGGTGTTTCTATTAAAGAAAACACCATGTAGTTAATGTTCTTTATTTTGTAACTGAAAAATATACGGAGCCCAGGCCTCTTCACAGACCGGGTGCTCTAAATAACGAAAATGTGTTTGTTAAGTTAACTTTCTTATACGAACATTTACTTAGTATATTTTATATGACTTCAACTTCAACTTCTTCTTTTTTGGCTTTTGCAGTGTTGCCGCAATTTTGCCAATGTCGCGTGGATAGAGTAGACAACAAGCGTATAAGTATGCCCGGTATGCTGGTTTTGATCGGTTGAATTTGTCTGAGATCTGGAAATAAACATTTAAGGACAACACAAGACAACACAGTTATATTACTATATACACAATACTTATGATAATATTACTGTTATTTAATTAGATTATGAATTATTTATAATTTTATTTTATTAATTTTAATAAAGTTAGATATAGTATAGATAAAAGGAGTGGAAACCAAGGATAATAGGGAAACAAAGTTTGTAGGACGGGGTATTTCATGTGGAAGAGTATCATATAAAGAGTAGCGCAGCTTCGAGCAATTGAAAAAAATGTGGTCTAGATCCCCTTCAGCTAGCCCACATTCACAAATGGAGTGGTCTCTTACACGAATTTTGGCTACGAAGACAGGTGAGCAGACATGACCCAACCTCATATATGACTACTTTTGGTCAGAATTTAGTATGTACTGAATAAAAAAATGCACGTCAAATCCCTTGACGTGATTCAACCATCGACATATGAAAATATTCAAATCGGTCGAATGGTGAGAAAAACAAACCATCGTCAAAGAGTTTGAACGTCATACAAATAGGTTGGCTTAAGGTCACCACATTTGAATTCAAAATATGCGATACATAAACGGTAATATCTTTTGATCGCGTTGACATACAGGTTCAATTTTTTCACTGTATTTGATATTCATTTCAACTTGATATCACTACGCGTTCCTGAGAAAAATAATCTTGACTAGGCTTGACTTAGGCTACTCGGTAGGCAAAATTAGGCGAATTGAGTTAGCTGATATCTGGCAACCCTACCCTGACATAACATACGTAGTATCTCCCAAAGAGAATATAACCACTACGTTAAGAAGAGTCGGGACTCCCATAGAGCAAACTGACCAAATAGCGAAATGTCAAAACACAGGGCTTTTATAGTAGCCAAAATACCAGCGAAATAATCTTCTGCTAATTGACCAACATAACAAAAAAAAACCTAGTGATGTACCGTGTCGTCAAAAACATCGATAACGATCAATCTACCGTTGCTTGGTCAATACTTTAGAAGGTTATATATTGTACTTAACTAATTTTGTTTTAGTGGTTAGATTGTGAAAGTTATATTTTTCCTATTTTGGTTTAACAACTCCATCACTAAGACAAAACCAGTTTGAGAAAATGATAGGCAGTAAAACAAAATATTAAATTTTATCAAGCTTTTTATTTTTGGAGTATGATGCTCTGTAGGGTTCGCTCATTCGGCATCGGCATCAGCAGCTTAAGATAACGAAATACCTGTAATGTAATATTGACTTATTAGTTTATCGCTTAACACTAATTTCTGGGGCATGCTGTATACAGGGCCTAATGTTTCCTTTATTTTGTGCTATAAGACCTTGCTTCTTGCCAAAATTTGTGATTCTAGGTCAACGGGAAGTACCCTTATAGGTTTTCGACCCAAAACCTATAGGGTATTTCCAGTTCCTAGAATTGTACATTTTAATTAAAAGCAAGGACTTACAGCACAAGTAAAGGAAAATTTCAGAAGATAAAAAGAAGTTGAAAATTCAGGTTAATTTTGGTATTTACAAGTTATGCGAAAATCTAAATTTGCCCATATCTTTTTATCGTGTTGCCTCAGGATCTTGATTTGTATACACTTAATAGGGACTATAGACCTATATCTTCAGTTTCTTCTTCATCTTCAGTATCTCAGTATCATCACACGGGCAGACAGACAGACACACGGACAGACGGACAAAAATTGATCTTATAAGGGTTCCTTTTTTAACCTTTTGAGGTACCAAACCCTAAAAAGCACGGAAGGTTTAATTCCTTAACGCTAAAATTTCACTTCAGATCATTCTTATTTCCGATTATATTTATATTATTTTTGGTTATAAATAAAGGAATCTACTACTACTTTGTTTCACAATAAATTATTTATTGGAAAACTCAACTGAAAAACTATCTTCATTTTATTATGAAAATAATTTGGGGCCAGGAAGCATCCACTCCTATGTTGCCCCAAGGCCTCCAGACCTCTGTGTAACAAAAGGGTGTAGTAATACTTAAACTGTGCATGCCATACCTAGCCTGATGTATAATCTACCAGCAAAGTCTTCCTTTCCTCAGTATCTAACTGGGATCGCGAGTTATCATATTATCACATGTTAAACTTTTACGTAAACTTAGCCAGATTCAACCACCTATTCAGCTTCATTGACCTAATGAAAACAGAATAATAAGTGTTGTCTGTGCAGAAGCAAAATTGTTATGAGTGGACGCCTGAAAGGGTCTAGATATAGTGCCAATTGCGGTAGCTTGAAGTTTGTCTTGATGTATTCATCACCAGAAGGATGAAATCATTGCCCGATGATGAGGATGAGCTTGCGGACATTGTTGGTTAAAATTACTCAAAATCACTTTGATGGTTTATCCCTATCAAAATATCGTCATGACATCTCGCGAAATTACACTTCTATTCCGATCACTGATCATATCATCTAATATATAAAATTCTCGTGTCACAGTTTTCGTTGCCATACTCCTCCGAAACGGCTTGACCGATTTTGATGAAATTTTTTGTGCTTATCCGGTATCTATGAGAATCGGCCAACATCTATTTTTCATCCCCCTAAATGTTAGGGATAGTCCACCCCTAAATTTTTTATTTTATTTTTTAGACAAAATTTTTAATTTCTATTTTTTTATGATACAACATACAAAAATACATACAATCCTCAATTTTCACCCTTCTACGATCAACCCTTATTTTTTAATAGCCATTTTAGTAATTTAATCATTTTTCCTCCATACATACTTACAATAAGTAAGCTATTTTTTTGTCTACACTAGAAATTACTACGAAATTATTTATATGGCAAAACAACGTTTGCCGGGTTAGCTAGTAACTATATAATAATATACACTATCGATATCGACAAGCACCGCAATGCGCCCCGCACTATTTTTCACAAAGAGTTTATAAAGATTGTTAATTGATGAAATATTGAGATATTTGGCCTAAAGAAGCAGTAAACGGCTATTATTTTAAGATATTCTACTTACTGTGCTTCATAAAGTGGAAATCTTGCCATAAAATAACGTTTAGTAGAGTAAGTCTGCAGTCCCGCATATTTCACTATTTATGTTTCATTATCACTTCAGTTCCTTGTAGGAAGGTGTTAATAACCACACACCTTAAATTCATGCTAAATGCATGCTTTCTAACATCCACACTAGGTTATTTATTGTAAAACACAAAATAAAACAATAAAATAATTATTTTGAAAAAGCCGATTAACACGCTACCACAGGCTAAGTATAAATACATGCTAGCCACAGACTAAGTAGAGATGAAACTTCTTTTTCTTCACATCATGCTACTTGATGGCATTTATTATGACAACCAAACGAAAGAGATAATAAGAAATAGTGAGTGAGACGAATATAGACTTCCATCGGACGCGCCCTCCTTTTCATTTATTTTCATAGATCTTTTTTTTTGTACTGCAGCTTCGGTAGACTGGTATCTCCTAACTGGTCTGTGCATAACATTGTGATTTGTGACACATACAAAAAGTGTAAGTTTGTAGCATTATTTATATTATTTACTTTTTTAATTTTGAGCTTATTTCTGAGTTAATTCGTAGTAATCAAGATGTTTCTTAAATTAATTAAGATGAGCGTTTCTACTTTATAACAAAATTCTCATATGTCCGTCCGGTCTCGAAGTGTTCAATTGGATACTTTGATTATCTTCTATCTAAATATTCATATCAGTACAGAGTTATTCAAAGAGTGGCTAATGAATGATTCATAAAATAATGGTGCAAGATAACAAATTGGAAGTGCATTACCACTTCCATTCGCCAACCAGTAAACGTTTGACATGGCACATATACAGACGTACGTATATTTCGACCTGGAGACCAGCGGGCTTCCCAGCCAAGAGTGTAATAAAACCAAGATAACCGAAATCAGCTTTGTGGCGATAAAACGCCAACACTTGTTGGATTGTAGCACTGGAGCGACGCCTAGAGTTCAACACAAGCTTACTCTGTGCATCAACCCGCGCCGCCTCATCAGCGATGATAGTTCTAGAATCACAGGACTCGACAATGACCTTCTTGAGTTTGAACCTCCATTCGATATGAAAGTATTCACAGTAATTGATACATTCCTTAGCATGCTGACTCCCCCGGTGTGCTTGATTGCACACAACGGGTATAAGTTTGACTATCCCATACTTCAAAACCACTTAGTGAAGTTAGGTGTGAAATTTTCGACGGATATTTTATGCACTGATTGCTTCCATACATTTTATCACATTTTGGAGAATAATAAAGTGTTAGAGAATCAACCCGATAATGCGATCCGTAACTCCAAAGATTCTAATGCTGATTCAGTTAACAGTTCATCTACAGAAACACCATTGATGAGTATGACAACCAGTGATTCCGGTGAGTCGAATGCTCATTCAGGTGACAGCACTGTTGTAAATTCTTCACGTAACGAAACACAGTTGACATGTACGACAGATGAGCTAGATCTCACCATGCCTAACATATCTATGCAAGCTATAAACGAAACAACACCAAAAGCGCAAAAAATTCCTGCTAATCCCATCAGAGGTTGCAAAGCTAGGAAACAATTGTTTCCGTGGGGAGATAGAGTACGACCGAAACAGTCGTACAAATTGACTGATATCTATGAAAGAGTTTTTAAAAAGGCAGCTGTTGAAGCGCATCGTGCGGAGAATGACTGTATTCTTGCTTTGGAGATATCAGTAGCTCTATCTAAGAAGTATGTAGAATGGGTGGACAATAACCATGTGAGGTTCTCTGAGATAAAACCTATGACTGTGGGTGTTCCTATGTGAGATCTTGATGTACTTACTTACATTTATTTTAGAATAGTTTTTCATTGATAGTTTTTATAAAAATAATGCTTTATTACTTATTACTCATATTTTTAATGACTTTTTAATTTTACATTACAGATGATGTAATAAAGTTGAAGTTTACAAACTGTTGTGTAATCATGTATAAGCTTGTGTTGTATTTTAAACAAGCTCTTTTAGAACAGTAGACTAAGTTTAATGCAATGAAATTGTGACATTATTATTGGATATTCCAAATATTTTATAACTGGCTACAGCAAAATTGTAAGTTAATTCCTATAAATTAATTTATTAATTAAATACTTTAATTCCTATTTTGTAACAAGTCAGTAAGAAGTATTTTTTAATAAATTATTTTAACACTTTCTTGGCATTATTAATACTTCTAATATTAATACTTACATAACAAATAATAAGTAAAGTAAGTAATCTTAGCATTGTACAAAACAAAGTCGCTTCCTGTTCTGTACACTTAGATCTTTTAAACTATGTTACATGATGTTAAGGGTTCCTTTACGGGCTATTCGGGAGGGCCACTGTGCATTAGGTACATTACTTTTTCTTTGCACCTTTTTTACCTTTTTTCAGTGATCGTTCGATTTTGGCTAAGATCGGTTGTGAATCGCGCCCGCGCGTGACCTACTGTGTAGTGCTAATGCATCATAAAATGCTACCGCTGCATCAAGACGCGACCGTTCCACGACGATGACCTAGTTATCGCTGTGCAAGGTCGACAGTGAGTAAATTATTAAGGCGAGGTTATACTGACCGCCCTAATCATGGATCCAAATTCGCCAAATAGTGAGCCCATAGAATTAACAACTAGGCTTGAACATATGCTCTACGAGCGTTTTGTTGAAGAACGACAAGTGCGTAAAAGAATGGCAAGCCTTATTGATGACCTAAATAGTCAAATCGAAATTCTGCAAAAACAGTTGAAATGCCTCGCAGAAACTAATACTACCAAGCCTGCACTTCCAACCAACGAGTATTCTGAAGCCAATGTTGAATATAACACGGACGAGGAAGAGCTCGCACAAGAAACAGAGTGGATTCGTAACAAAACACGAAAAAAAAGAAAATTGAACACCTCTCCCACTCAAGAGAAAGATGACGAAAAAAACATCAAAGAAAGTGTGTCCAGGGAAAAAGTCCGAAAAATTCCCCTGCCACCACCAATTATCGTCGACGGTATAAACAATTACCAAAAGTTTTATGACTTCTTGTCTGATAAGCAGCCAGCTGATACATTTAGCGTTAAAATGATGAGCGGTAATACTGTTAAGGTAAACACTGCAAGTGACGAGTCATACCGAGCAATAACAAATGCTCTCAATGTCAATAACTGTGTGTTTCATTCTTATGAAAACAAACAAGTAAGGCCAATACGAGTTATGGCAAAAAAATTACACGCCACCTGCGAACCAGAACGGATAATAGACGACTTGAAAAATAAAGGCTTCAAAATTATCGAAGCAGTAAACAAACTTAGTTGGAAAACTAAAGAACCTCTCAACATGTTCATGCTGACGTTCGACAATAACGAAGAGATCAAGAAAATCTTTGGAATTAAAATTATTATGGGATGTAAAGTAGAGATACAAGCGATAAAATCGACAAAACTCGTCCCTCAGTGCAAAAGGTGTCAAGCTTATGGGCACACTCAGAGATATTGTTTTAAGGAACCAAGGTGCGTCAAATGCACAGGTAAGCACTTAACAAAGGAATGCCATAAACCAAAAGATGCTAAGCCAAAATGTGTCCACTGTGGAGCGCCTCATCCAGCTAACTACCGAGGATGCTCTATAGCAAAAGAGATACAATTACTTAAAAACAAAATCACAAAAAAATCTGCTCCAACACAACAATATAGACAAGAGAGACATGCTCAAACAAGAGACAGTAATATTCTGTCAAAGCCAGTTACAACAAACAAAGAAGTGAATAAGAATATGTCTTACGCACAAGTCGCTTCAACAGTCGTACCTAAAGTACTTCATGCTCCTCCCTCAGCAATTAGTACTGACAAAAAGTTGGATAACATAATGAATCTTATGTTATCATTTGATGAGAGACTGAAAATAATTGAAAATAGCACCAAAAGAGCAAAATCTAGAGCTACATAATGAACAAACAACTGAGAATTATGGCCTGGAACTGCAATGGATTACTAAAACATCAAAATGAATTGCAAGTAATCCTAGATATGGAAAAAATTTACGTATGTTTGGTTTCAGAAACCCACTTTACAAAACAATGTTTTATTAAGTTTAAGGGCTACAAAATTTATCACGCACTTCATCCTGATAATACAGCAAGAGGTGGTAGTGCCGTTATAATAAGAGACAATACTGATCATCATAAAAATGTAACTTACGAAGAAAAAGATATCCAAGCTGTAGCTATCTGTCTTAAAACAAAGAAATATCCTGTAACGGTATCATCTATCTACTGCCCGCCGCGGTATATGTTAAAAAAAGAACAGTATGTGAGCTTTTTGACAAGTTTGGGTAACAGATTTGTACTTGGAGGTGACTTCAACGCTAAGCACACTTATTGGGGCTCAAGACTGTCAAATACTAAAGGTAGGGAACTATTCAGCGCAATCAAAGACATGAAATGCGATTCAATTTCAACTGGAACGCCTACCTACTGGCCCACAGATCCGAAAAAGATACCTGACCTCTTAGACTTTTTTATTGTAAAAAATTTGTCTTTGAATTATATGAGAACTCGCCAGAGCTACGACTTAAACTCTGATCACTCTGCTATATATCTCGAAATATGTGAGAGTATTAAACATAGAGAAAAAGTACCATCTTTATGTAACCGGCACACGAATTGGGAAAATTTTAAGCAAGATCTGGATAGTTCTGTAGATCTTAAGGTATCATTAAAAAGACCAGATCAATTAAGTTTGGAGTTACAAAGATTTATAGAACATATTCAACAAGCAGCATGGAAAAACACACCTGATTTTAATAGAACAGCTAAATGCAATATATACCCGGTAAGAATTAAGCATCTTATAGAAGAAAAGAGAAAACAGAGAAAAAAATGGCATAGCTCTAGATGCCCAGAAGACAAAAGAAAGCTGAATAATCTCACCGCTAACCTAAGCAGACAGATAAAGAGTTATAACGACGACAATACAAACATATACCTCGAGAAACTAACCAGTGATAAAAGCACAGACTACTCTTTGTGGAAAGCAACTAAAAACGCAAAAAAGCCAACCGTACAAATTCCGCCTATTAAAGAAGAAAATGGAACGTGGGCTATTAATAACGAGCAGAAAGCAAAAAGATTTGCTGAGCATCTAGAAAGTATATTCAGACCAAACAATTCTGAGATTACTTGCGAATCCTTAACCTTAGAAGTAAACTCTACCAACATAGACGAACCGAAATACATCAAATTAGTGACGCCAAGAGAAGTTCTACGAGAAATTAAATATAGTATAAGCCCAAGAAAAGCCCCTGGATATGACCTGATATCGGGGGAAATACTGCGAAACTTGCCGAGAAAGAGCTTGGTAAAATTAACAACAATCATAAATGCCTCATTTAGATTGAAATATGTACCGGATTTGTGGAAAGTTGCAGAAGTAATAATGATAGGAAAGCCAGGCAAGCCACCACATTTAACATCATCCTATAGACCAATATCTCTTTTGCCGATAATGTCCAAACTATTTGAAAAGCTGTTACTCAAAAGGCTAAAACCAATAATAGAAAGCTCTAACCTCATCCCTGAGTACCAGTTTGGATTTAGAGAAAAACATTCGACAATTGATCAAGTCCACCGAATAACTAACATAATAGAAAAAACTCTCGAAGAAAAGAAGGTATGCTCAACTGTATTTCTTGACGTGGCACAAGCTTTTGACAAAGTCTGGCACGAAGGCCTTGTTCATAAGCTTAAAAAGTTCTTACCGAAGCCGTACTCAGATATCCTAGAATCTTATATTTCAGACAGAATGTTTAGGATAAGACAAGAAGAGGCTCATTCAGAATTAAAACAAATCAAAGCCGGAGTTCCGCAAGGAAGTGTACTTGGTCCGGTCCTGTACCTTCTGTACACCTGCGATATTCCCAAATTAGAAGACAATACAATAGCGACCTTCGCAGATGACACAGCAATCATGGCCGTAGGCAGCACTCACGAAGAAGCGGCTGCTAAAGTCCAAAAAGCTATTAATAAGGTTTATAACTGGACAACAAAATGGAGGATCAAGCTTAATGAATCTAAATCCATCCACATCAACTTTACCAACAAAAATGAAAAGTATTGTGAAGTTTTTCTCAATGGTAATAAAGTACCATATGAGAATACAGCCAAATATCTAGGCATGACGCTTGATACGAAATTACGATGGAAAGCCCATGTCAAAAAAAAAGAGATGAATTAGACCTCCGCTATAAGAACATGTATTGGTTGCTTGGAAAACAATCCAAACTATCAATACAAAACAAGATTCTTATATACAAACAAGTCCTTATGCCCGTCTGGACTTATGGTGCGCAGCTTTGGGCTGTACCAAACAAAGCAACATTGCCATCATACAGAGATTCCAAAATAAAGTACTGAGAGGAATAGTTGGAGCACCCTGGTATATACGCAATGATGACCTCCATCGGGACCTTCACATAGAGGTTGTCGCCAGCACTATCAAAAAATGCGCAGAAGCTCACGAACGAAGGCTTCACCATCACGTGAACGTCGAGGCAATACAACTCCTCGACCTCACAGATATAGAGAGAAGACTCAAAAGAACTAAACCGTTCGAATTAGTGTAGTGATAGTGTATAATGAACCTTAGTGGAATATAGTGTAAGTGCTATGCATAAAGAACACGATAACAATGTGTCTTCACCTTAACAATAGAGACTATAAGAAAAGTGCTGATGAGCACATTCTTTATTTATGTCAATTTATAAGTTTATGATAGATTTAAATTACTTATTAGCCTACCTAAGCTAGATTGTAGTATGATTAGGCGATACAATACTTGTATTGTGTATCCTAATATAAAAAAAAAAAAAAAAAAAAACCTTTTTTACGTCAAAGTTAAGGGGGATCGTCCATTTAATCACGTGAGGGGGAGGGGTTTGGAAAAAACTATGTATGTATGGACATTTACTTTTCAACTTTTTTTTTGGAATTTGTCCTATATTTGTGCTGTAAGACCTTGCTTCTTGCCAAATTTCATGATTCTAGGTCAACGGGAAGTACCCTATAGGTTTTCGACCCAAAACCTATAGGGTACTTCCTTAGAATTGTCAATTTTGGTCAAAAGCAAGGTCTCACAGCACAAGTAAAGGGCAAATTCCGGAAAATAAAAATAGTTGAAAATTAAGGTAAGTACCCAAACTTAACTTACCTACCTACCTTACTTACCTTACTTACCCTACTACCTACTTAATTTAAAACCTTTGTAAAATCCAATTTAATGAAGAAATCGTACTATACAATAAATGACTATATGAATAACAAAAATGCTTGGCCTGAATGCCCCAAGCTCCAAGATATAATATAAATTGTATGATAATAGAATTACTTATTGTACATTAAACATTTATTTAATATGAATTAAAAAAAATGAATTAAAATAAGTGACAAGCCCCATAGAGTTTCTTGGTGTTTCTTCTCTGATGGGAGTACTTCCGAAACACCAGTAGATTCAACAGTCAATCAGTTTTCATCTTTTGTTTGCAGATCTAGGGTTGCCTGTTACGACGGTATTATGCGGCTGATAGTCGGACAATCAGTTCCATTCGGAACATGATTTGTACTGCAATTAGTCTGCGTTTTATTTATCTATTATGTTTCATTATTTCACAATTTTTTGGATAAAAATTGTCTGAAGTACTGAAACATGCACTGGGTTGCGGGTGCACGTAATGGTACGGTTGGCAACCCTACATTAATAAGGGGAATTAAACATGTGTTTTAAGTGTGACGTTCGACGTCTAGATGAAAGCTGAATGGCTCAATACCTTTGTTTTTTTTTTTGTAAATTCAAAGCGTTATGTTTCTGTTATATCTATATTTTTTGTTGAATATGATCTATTTAATGTTATTTGACGTGTGTAAGTGCTAATTTTTAATTTGCCCATATACTGAATAAATGCTTTGACTTTGACTTTGACTACCCAGGTACTTACAAGTTTTCGCGAAAATCTAAATTTGCCCATATCTTTTTATCGTGTTGACTCAGGACCTTGATTTTTATACATGTAATAGGAACTATAGAACTCAGTATCTGGTATAAATTTCAACATGCTAGGTCCACCCGTTCCTGAGAAAATTGGTGGTGACACAAGGACGTACAGACATACAGACGGACAAGAAAGTGATCTTATAAGGGTTCCTTTTTTACCTTTTGAGGTACGGAACCCTAAAAAGACACGTGATTTTGGGTAGGGGCTTATACTATTATTTATTCTGTGGTAGGTAGAGGGGGGTGGGGGGGTTGTCTAACACCTCACCACATATCACCAGGGGAGGGGGTTTAAAAGTTGCTAATAAACATCAAGTTATTAATGGACGACCCTGAATGAAGACTCATCATACGGTGGAATCGGATTTCTTATATATCCACAAAAATTAGTTCAATTTTAGAAGTTTTTCTCCAAAAGTATATGGACCTCAGTGGTATATCTTGGGAGAGGCCTAAGTCACAGAATAATGAATAGTACATGTACAGAAGTTATACTCCCTGAGAGCAAAAATGCGAGATTAAACCTAGGTACAACGCTAGTAACGTTCAAAATGCGCTTCACGCCTCGGGTGCGACCTTGAATTTGCGCCACAGTATCAACTAATAGTAACTATGAACCGCGTGTTGCGCACAGTAAAATGCACCGTAAGTCCGCACAGCGAGAGTCTGAATAACTCGGTCAACTCGCGGCCTTTACTATAGGGTTGAATGTTATGAGAAAACTTGTTAGCCTTTAATTGGTAGAAGAATACTCGTAGAACAATGTAATGAGTACATTACTGATAATAAGTACTACATTAATGTTTAATGTCGAGGTACGATAAAAGTACTACAGTTAAACTAAAATACGTGACGTTCAATTAAAATTGAGTAAAGTTTTAGATTGCGTAAGTTAAATAACGCGACAATAGTATCACTTGCCTAGAATCGTAGGTTGTTTGACTTGTAACATTATAATAGTGTAGGAGCCGACTCACTTTTTCGACCAAAAATAATTATGTATTTTATTAATTCTAGGAAAACTTTATTTTGTAATAGTTGAATATCAAAATAAATAAAAAATCCAATATTTTATTTCACCATTTTGTCGGCGTTATTGATATACACACATACCTACACAATTACAGCTTTCTAGTACTAACGGTCTCCTAGCAAAACCTTGGACAGACAGACAGACAGACGGACATGACGAAAATATAAGGGTTCCTTATCAGGACTACGGAACCCTAAAAAAGAATTTTCAATTTCAAATCGGTTAAGATCTGACAGAGTTCTGAGGTCACAAACATTTAAATAAACTGGCCAAGTGCAAGTCGGACTCGCACTCGTAGGGTTCCGTACCACACTACAGTATTTTATAAGATCGAGCAAAAATTACCACTATCATTATTCGCTAGCAAAAGATAATAATTAATAAACATTTCGTTTCTTATAACGCCTTCTAACGTCTAACAAAGGTGTTAGGGATCGACATTTCAATATAACGCCATCTATGGGACGTTTACCTAACTAAGCGTTCATAGATGGCGTGAAATGTCGAAAAAAAAACGTTTCTTGTATGGGGACCCTCTATTATCTTTAACTCTGTTTTTAGTATTTGTTGTTATAGCGGCAACAGAAATACATCGTCTGTGAAAATTTCAACTGTCTAACTATCACGGTTCATGAGATACAGCTTGGTGACAGACGGACAGACGGACGGACAGACAGACAGACAGACGGACAGCGGAGTCTCAGTAATAGGGTTCCGTTGGTACCCTTTGGGTACGGAACCCTAAAAACCGTCGAATTGAGAACCTCCGTTTTTGTGAAGTAGATTAAAAACTAAAACACCGACTTCCATGCCCCGCGAGTCAATTTCAGTAGCAAGTTTGAGACGTTTATCGTCATATCTCTGGAGATACTTATCAAATCTCAGTGATCTGAGATCTATAAGTACTTTAATTACATTAACTCTCCGATTATAAAAATCTGACTATCGTATGACACGACAAAATCATTAAGAAAGAAAAAAAGGAAAAATGAAGTAAACGTTAGTAGGTACCTACCCTATTTATTTATCTTAGATCTAACTAAATAAAGCAAGATGTAATGTCGATAGAAATTCCCTAAAGATCATTATGTGAATTCCCTTGTAACATGAAACTCAGCTGATTTATACCTACCTACCATTTTATGTGTGACATTCTTTGCTTTTTACATAGTTATTCTTTACAGTTACTATATGAAGCAAGGAATATAATATTGAGGTAGGTACAAGTAAGGCGCGCGGCCGATCGAGAGCGCGCGTGACACTTAACTGACTGAACTTGGACCCTAGCGGGTGCGCGGAGGTACTCGTAGTTTCATAGCTACAGCGCGGAGTGCGACAGGCCTGCCTACGTTCAGCAGTGGACTGTCACTGGCTAATTTTGATGTTAATGATGATGTTAGTGACTTTCATTGGCCTTATCAATTCGAAATTCAGTATCCTGTTGCTTCAATGATATTGCAATAACTAGGTAACCTTGACCTGATGCTGAGGAATATCCTGGAGTCTGCAGAATACTCAACTCTTCACCAACTAACAGCAGAGATGTGTTTAGGATCGATGAACCGACTTCCAAAAAGGTGGAGGTTATGTATGTTCGTCTGTATGTATTTTTTTATGTGTATGTTCATCGATATTTTCACCAATTTAAACCGATTAAAAAAAAATTTTTTTATCGAAATGGTACACTTACACTCCCAAGGTGGTCCCGTTGTAATTTCATTGAGATCTAATAAGTATCTCCAGAGACATGACGATCTAATAAGTATCTCCAGAGACATGACGATCTAATAAGTATCTCCAGAGACATGACGATAAACTTCTCAAACTTGCTGCCGAAACTGACTTACGGGGCGTGGAAGTCGGTTATTTTAGTTTTTAAATTATACATACTAAATAAGTAAATAACTCGTAGATCCGTCGGGGTTTGAACCCAACCCGGGTTCAAATTTTAAATCTAAATATTATTGCTCATTAAAATGAGCCATGCCCAAGCATGGCCGGGCAAATCAAACGACTTTAAACTATAAGGCCTAAGGCGGGTATTACAGTCAAATCAAGAAATGCCAAGATATCATGACGTGCCTAGGCAGATCTCGATCGACTCAAAGAAACGATTGGTCAACAATTTAAAGTAACTTTTGAAATTTGAATACAACTAAAGGGAACTAGGCTGGCTTATCTACCGCATGTCGGACGAGCTGTGGGTCAAAATCACCACTGAGTGGCGCCCTGATACAGCTAACCGACGGCGCGGCAGACCACGTAGAAGATGGCGAGATGAGCTTGACGCTTTTAGCGAATACTGGTCTACTAGGACTCTAATAGGATAGAGATGCATGGAAGTCATGGGGGGAGGCCTTTGCCCAACAGTGGGACACACAAGGCTATTGCTATTATTAATGAAGCAGCACACATTCATAGCCATGATAAAATGTACCATCTTTTTATTGATTTTCATCTCTCCATGCACAGATTATTATTTAAGTTGACAATGTACAAGACCTCTTGACGTTAGCTTTCCGTCAATGCCTTCCAAAGGACCGGGTGATTTACGACCCGTGATGTTAAATAAAATAAATAATAATGATAACTTTTGAATTTATTTATAGGCGGTGATCTGTGCTGGTGCTTCGAGAATTGTTCAATGCAAGTGAATCACACAAAATGTTGGAGGCAATTGGTAAGCAAAACGCATTTTTATACATACAATCACGCCTTTTTCTCGTTGGGTTAGGCAGAGACTACTCTTTCCACATGCTTCTTTTCTGGCTGAATACTCAAAGACATGCTACGATTCTGAGTTCTGACATACCTCTTTCACTTCTTCCAATTTCATGAGCGCCTTCATACATGCTCGCCGGTTATACTTAGGTACTTTTGATTTGGCCTTCCTTTAAAACGTCTCTGACTTAGTCGTGATAAGTTCGCCTAGGTCGGCCTCTTTATATCTTATAGGCTAGCGTTTGACCACTATCTCACCTGTTGGTAAGTGATGATGCGGTCGAAGATGGTTCTAAGCACGCTAGACCTAGAATGGAGAATGGGCCTCTACCGGCTCGGCCATTCAAACTCTTCTCATAAATCTGTTTGGTCAATCTTTCTTCATCCATCCTCTCTAGATGTCCAAACCATCAAACGCATGTAGGTATCTATTAATATCTATATATCATAGATCCAACCTTAACGAATTATACACCTAAACCTTCCTCATGAATCACTCTGTCAGTCTGTCTGAGGTAAAAACCACATGAAAATCCGTTTAGTAGATTTTGAGTTTATCGCGAACAGCTAGACTGACGCGGCGGGGCCTTTGTTTTATGTTTATAGTATGTAGTGAACTAAGTGCCACCTTCCTATTATTTATTCTGTGGTACCTCCATACATTCCAGGGCTGCTGACCCTGACGGGGGTGCTATGGGGGTGCACCAACCCCTTCATCAAGCGCGGCACGAGGGGGCTCCGCGACGTCAGGGCGAAGTCCTGGCTGGGACAGGCGTGGGCTGAACTCACCTTCCTACTTGGAAATTGGAGGGTAACGTAAAGCTTCTTCTCTCCCTAATTTTTAGGATGGAGCACGCAACGTGTCACATTGCTATAATTAATATCGTCAGTCTAATAAGTATAACTACTACTTATACTAGATACTAAAAAGTAGGTACAACGGTGTGTATACTGTTGCTGTAGTGTACAGTACTGCCGGAATAGGTCTGAGCTCAGCTTAATGCTGCAGTCGGGACTGCAGCGCTGATTTTCAGCACAGACCTTCGGGTGACAAAACGGATAACGTAGGTACTTGAAATTATAACATGAATATGTTGCTTTAAAATCCATACATATCATAAATGAATAGACTTATTGTAAAAATAAAAAAATAAATAAAAGTATGAATGAATAGTTATACAATAGGTATGGTATAATACCTAAAGGCCATACCATATCAGAATTCCGTTACCGGTCTCATATATTTGGAATTCCGTTTCGAAGAGAAAACTTCGAACGGCAAACTACCGTACGTATGTTTACTATGTATGTTACCGAACGGAATTACTGCGTTCGAAATTTCAAAACGGAATTCCGGGTGTATGTGACCGGCCTAAGTGTGTATCCACCTTTATTGATTTAGAATGTAAAGTTTCAGAGCAAATTGTACCTACTTTATTTTAAAAAAATGATAAAACTCGCTTTGAACTAAAAATCTGACCCTCGTTTCTAATTATCTTATTAACTAAATATAGGTAGGTACATGCATATATAGTTTCATTATTTGACACACAAGTTAAAAGGTTAAAACACAAGGTTAAAAGTTGGCAAAAGGAAAAGAGGCAGGCAAGCTAAAAGATGGATAGACGATGTCAGTATTATTGGTGGGACAATTTGGTCGAGAAAAGCTACCAACAGAGAAGAATGGAAGCAGCTGACTGTTCATTATTCTGTGGCAGCTGGAAGAGGCCTATATGTCACAGGCAGGACACGCTGATCACTAAACCGGGAAACCGGAGTAATTTTTTAGTGTCAGCAATAAAGGTTTAATAGTAAAAACGGTTAAAACTGACATTGTACAAAATACTAAAATATAAAGTGTACACTTGACACATAATATGACATTAACATCTAAGATTTTATTACATAGTTTGTTAGTACAAGTAGAGGTAATAATATCAGGGACCGCGGAAATACTGCATGATGGGGGACGGTGGGGGGGGGGGGGCTCTGCCCCCACTTCCGCGGTCCCTGGATAATAGAAGCGTTTTAAAATTATCGTGAATTTGTAATATTATTAATGCAATATGAACAATACAAGAAATCGCCACCGCGTGACCTCACTCCCGAGGAAGAGCGACGGATTCGCTCGAACCTAGGTCGAGGGGCACGTGTATGACAGCCGGTATAGGTAGCGGCACGTAAGTTTTGCGCCGAGCCAATCTGTGTAGGGGATATGCGCAGCCTGTGATAACTAATTTTTAGGGTTCCGAACCCAAAGGGTACCAATGGAACCCTATCACTAAGACTCCGCTGTCCGTTTACCTGTCTAGTCTGTCTGTCCGTCTGTCACCAGGCTGTATCTCATGAACCGTGATAGTTAGACGGTTGAAATTTTCACAGATGATGTATTTCTGTTCCTGCTATAACAATAAATACTAAAAACTGAACGAAGTTAAAAATTAGAGGGGGTCCCCATACAAAAAACGTGTTTTTACTATAGCGCCATCTATGAATTTGTTTTCCTTATTATTAATATTAATTACCTACCATAACACCTTTGTGTTAACGTTCACTTAGTTGGTGTTAGAAGTTCGTGAGATATTAGTTAGATGGCGTTGTAGTTAATAAGCATGTTTAGTATTGACACGGTAATATAATATAATATTATATTATACTGCGGTTCGGGACCCTCCGTGTGCGACAAGTCTGACTCGTACTTGACCAGTTTTATTGACTTCTGCGCAATAAAGGTCTAACTATGTTTCCAGTACGTAGTGCCGTGGGTGGTGAACCAGGCAGGGTCGGTGGCGTACCTGTGCGCGGTGCGGCGCGCGCCGCTGTCGGTGGCGGTGCCGGCCGCCAACGGGCTGGCCTTCGTGTGCACGGCGCTGTGCGGGGCCGCGCTCGGGACTGAGGAGCCGCTGCGTGCTGGTAAGTCGCATGCTCTGCTTGAGTCGATTTTTATTTAATTATTATACATTTTTTTGTTGTTTTTTTTCTTATAGGCTAGCGTTTGACCACTATCTCACCTGTGGTAAGTGATGATGCGGTCGAAGATGATGCACGCTAGGCCTAGAATGGGAAATGGCTCTCAAGGAAAGCTGCCGGCACACATTAGTTGTTTGGCGACAGATTTTTTAACTTGAGGGTGGTAGCTGGCCAGGCGGGCATTAGATAGTGTCCTACCACCATGCAGATTATTATTGCAGATAGGCATGCGATTGGCCACTATTTTATCTGATGTTAAGTGACTACTGGTCTTCGGATCTTTTTAGTTTTTTTTTCGTGTTCCGTACCTCAAAAGGAAATAAGACGTTTAAAAAACTAAAAAAGAACCGACTTCAATGCGCGCTATTAATTTTCAGTACCAATTTTGAGGTGTTTATCTCCATATCTCTGGAGATAATTATCAGATCTCCATAAAATTACTATAGTGTACCACACTTGAGATATATACTTTCCAACAAAAAAAGAATAATCAAAATCGGTTCATAAACGACGAAGTTATCCGCGAACAAACATAAAAAAAAACAATATACGGTCGAATTGAGAAATCTCCTCCTTTTTTTTGAAGTCGGTTATAAAAGGAACTATAGGATCCTTTGTTGTCGGTCTGTCGGTCTGTCTGTCTGTCAATACCTCTTTATCTCAGGAACGAGTAGAGGTATCAAGTTGAAATTTTTATCAAATACGGCTCTATGTATCTTTCGGCTGTGAATAATTTATGATCGTACAAAACGAAAAACCGACTTCACATGCCGCGATAGTCAAAGTACTGGCTAGTTATAATCATGTCATCTAAGTATACAAATTTGCTTATATAATATTGCATATCTCCGGAGATAATTGTCAGATCTCGATAAAATTTGAATGAGACCAAACGGGAGGAATAATCTCTCAAACAAAAAAGAAATTTTCAAATCGGTTCGACGGACTTCTGAGGTAACAAACATTAAAAAAAATACAGTCGTATAGAGAACCTCCTCCTTTTTTGTGCAATTTTACAAGGAATTAATCCCCTTCCCATTGATGTAGAATCATGAAATTTGGCAAGAAGCAAGGTCTTACAGCTTGATCTTGCAACAGAAACTGATTCGCGCGGCATGGAAGTCGGTTGTTTTAGTTTTTAAACTAACTTATCTTGTTTCAGGGTCTATTCTGGGCATAGTGTTAATAATAGCTGGCACAGTACTCTGCTGTTGGGATACCACCACGTGACCACGACGCTACCTCGACTGTTGGAACACACGACAGAGTGGTAGTTGGCCAGGCGGACAGTAGACATTGTTCTCACCACCATGCGGGGGTTGGGGGTTACATTGCCTCAATTTTTTTCGTCCATCTATCGCACGTCGCATTACAGCCGGTACTTTAGCTTGATTGGTGGATATGATGTATGACATATAGGTCTAGCTGTGATTGGCGGACGCTTCCGCAGCCATGTTTGTATACATACTAATGTGTCATGTCAACTGCTGTCATAGTTGCTAGCTACCATAGCTACACATAAACAAAAAGTTTCACTTGCTTCGTGGTTTCATAAAACCACACAATTTTTTAAAGATGTTTTTTAGGGTTCCTTATCCAAAGGGTTAAAACGGGACCCTATTACTAAGACTCCGCCGTCCGTCTGTCTGTCTGTCTGTCTGTCTGTCTGTCCGTCTGTCACCAGGCTTTATGTATCTCATGAACCGTGATAGTTAGACAGTTGACGTTTTTACAGATGATGTATTTCTGTTGCCGCTATAACAACAAACACTAAAAACAGAATAAAGTTAAAAATAATAGAGGGTCCCCATACAAGAATCGTGTTTTTTGCTGGCGAAAAATGAAAGTGGTATTTTTTGCTCGATCTTATAAAATACTGTAGTGTTGTACGGAACCTTACTAGTGCGAGTCCGACTTGCACTTGGCCAGTTTATTTTTCAATCGGAGGGCCACTGCAAGAAGTATGTCAAACTGCTTGTATAATTTTTTTTTTAATCTGAGATTCAAAATTACTTTTAAAATTTCCCGCTGTCGTTTGTCACAGATTCGCTTCATTGTTCCTTTTTAACCGAATTCATAAAAAAGGAGGTTCTCAATTCGTCGGGATCTTTTTTTAAATATATGTTCATCGATTACTCAAAGATGCCTGAACCAATTTGGAAAATTCTTTTTTTGTTTCGAAGGGTACCCTTCCCAGGTGATCCCATTTAAATTTTAACAAAATCGGCTGAGCGGTTTTTAATATATCAACATTTTTATGACGATGCATCTATATACCTCGACGACATGCTACTGGCTACTTTGACTAGCGCGACGTTTAAAATCGGTTCTTATAGTTTTTTAATCGATCTTAATATTATAATAAAATTAAATACATAATATATACATTCCTAAAAATAATTATATACATTCCTAAGAAGCAATACATTTGTTGCAACTATTATGGTGGCAAAGCAATGTCTAGTGTCCGCCTGGCCAGCTACCACCTAGATTGGAAAGTTAGTCGGAAAAATCCAGTTTGTTTCAACAATGTCCTTGAGAGCCAGTTCCCATTCTACGACTAAAGTACATGTGGCCATCTTTGACAATAAATTAAGTTTTGAATTATATAATTAAAGTCTTAAATATATTTGTTTGTTTGGGACTTCTTCACGGTCAAACGGCTGCATCGATTTAGCTGAAAATTTTCAGAGGGATAGCCAGTATTATGGGTTAGGCTATAGGATACTTTCTAATGCGGGCGAAGCCGCGGGATACAGCTAGTTATTTATATTTAACTATAAGAGCCTTTGCACACCACGTTGTTTTAATGCGCAGACGACAAGCGTAGAACGCAATCGGGACGCTCTGAAAACGCAAGGCCGCCGTTGCACGTTGTTATCTTTGTATCTACTAATACGCGTTGATAACGCGTAGAGGACGCGCTCATAAAAACGTGCGTCATCAGTGTATTAAAAAATAAACTGGCCAAGTGCAAGTCGGACTCGCACTCGTAGGGTTCCGTAACACAGTAGAGTATTCTATAACTTTGATTTTTCGCAACTACAAAATTAACTTTGTTTTTCATAGTGTTTGTATGAAAAACAAAGTTATCTTTGCGGTCGCCATATCTCTAAAACTGCTGACTGTATCTCGTTCAAACCAATTTTCGTTGATAGTTTTTATTGAGATCTACAGCATATATTTTTTTTAGATTTTTCACTCTCATACTTTAAAAGTTAGAGGGGGGGGGGGGGGGGGACACACATTTTACCACTTTAGGCGCGCATATCTTTCAAATGATTGACTTTGAGAAAAAATGATTTTAGAAACCTCAATGTCATTTTTAAAGAAAAAATTTTTTTTTTGTTTCAGTTCTATGTATGGAATGCCCTTAAACTTTTATATTTTTTATTTTTGTATAAAAATCGGAAAGCGGTTCACAGAATACATCTAACTACCTAGTTTCAATTCTGTAGTCCTCACAGTTTCGGAATAAAATGGCTGTGACATACGGACGGATAGACAGACAGACAGACAGACATGACGAATCTATAAGGGTTCCGTTTTTTGCCATTCGGCTACGGAACCCTAAAAAGTGGTGTGAAAAGGCCTTGAGGGTCCCGCGGCTACGCCTGCGTTAAAAATCGTCATTAATGATTATATTATTATGGTGTATATTCTACCATATTGACTGGATAGCCATTCCTCATTCCATTTTACGTTGTTTTCTTAGACCGCATCATCACTTAACATCAGATGAGATAACGGCCAAGTGCTTGGACGGACAGACATAAAAAAAACGTGCATTTTGTTGTAATATAAGTTATATAATATTTTAGTTCTATAACTATTGTACTTTGTTACAAGTACAATAGTACAATATATACACAAATACAAAAGTACAAAAGTAATACAAACGAGTACAAACTATTTTAAAATAAAACTAAATTGATTGAAATCGTGTTTTATTCCAAACATTATATTCCGTATCGATTACATCTAATATCTAACACAAAATAATTTAATTATTGCACTATTTTATATTTATAAGTACTTAAAAATAAATTAATTCACACTTATTATATCGAACTAGGCACGTAATAAATACAAGCATTTAATTTTAATACATTTAAATTTAATTCTAGATCTATAAAATATATTAAATACCTGAGCAAGGAAGGACTTTAAAGAGGCGGACATGCTACCCAAAATTCACAAGAGAAGCCCCTAAGTCATGCCGATTATCTCGTAGACATTCACCTCACATTTTTACCTCTAAATGCGGAATGCCGGCTGATGGCCCCCGCATCACAACAAAACGTTATCCGTATAGGAGCTTTGTTTCCATCTCCTTTCAAATAAAATGTGTACGGCAATTTTTATATATCTGTCGTTGCTCAATGGAATCATCACGAAACTTCTTTTTAGGGTGTGAGTACTTAACTATTTTAATACTAGATAAGCTTATTGTTGGTAGTTCTGAACCAATTAGGGAAGCAATATCTACAATCTAATGACGTATGAATAATTGCAATGTTTCCTCTATATTTCGCGACAATATTTTGGATTAGCCAATCCTTTTCAATAATATTTATATAAACATATCGTATTTTGTCATTTTAGGTTGATTTGTGTCATTCTTCTGTATTGGATATAAATATACCCTGGATTATAAAAATAAATTATTCACGCTGCAAGTGGGCCAAGAAATACTATATTTCAGTTATTATCTTATGTGGTGGCTTATTACCCGACTGCGCGACGCAAAGGAGAGGTAATGTGTTTATCAGTCTATATATGTATGTATGTATGTATGTTTGTTCCTTTGTGGCACACTAGAGACCAAACCCGTGGGCCGATTTTGATAATTGGCACGTCAATAGATTCTCCATGCTAGCGCGAGTGTCAACGAAAACATAAAAAATTGAAAAATTTAAAATGGCGGATTTCAGACGCCAAAATTTGGGGTTAAAAAAAATTTTTTTTTCAAAACCTATCGAGTGGGGTATCGAATTAAAGGTCTTAAAATGGAGATTCAAAATATATTTATAACAAATAATTTATGATCGTACAAATCGATTTTACATGCCGCGTTAGGCACTTTCAGTAACAAGTTTGCGGTGCTTATCTCTAAAGTTACTTATCAGATCTCAATAAAATTACAATGAGACCAAACGAAAATCATATTAACTCAAACAAAAGAAGAATTTTCCAAATCGCTTAAGAATTGATGGAGTTCTGAGGTAACAAAAAACCTCTTCCTTTTGGTATAGTCGTTTAATAGTACAACTGTAAAGTAAGTAAGCTTAAAAAGCAATACCCTATCTATTTCACGCATTTCGGTTTTTTGTTCTTTTTTCCATAATTGTAATAACGGTCATAGTTATACATATTTTGTTAAGATTTCAAGTCTCTATCTATTATTAGTTTACAAGTTCAAGCACAAAACGCCGAAAAATACACGTTACTTGTATGTAGACCACACTGTGATGTAGACCCCCTTTAATATTTAATTTTATTTTGTTTTTAGTATTTGTTGTTAAATCCCCCATTGCAATACATACTTAGTAGTGTAGACGCACAAAACCTTATATTTGCCAAAAAAATGCGTAAGCATATTAGTAAATATAATAGTACTGGAATCCTGCTGGCCCCATTTCATAAACAATAAAATATTAACGCTAGCGTCAATATATATATTTGAAATGTGCAAATTGGTACGTATATATACCAATTTCTATTCTAGAAAAAAAGAGGTGGTCCTAGAGGAGACAAAACAAGGTTCAAACATAACCTGATTCATCCCAGCTCTAAGCTGAAAATACACAGTTCCGGTACACATGCGATGGCGGTTAAGTCAAAGTCAAAGCATTTATTCAGTAAGTAGGTAGTATTAACATACGCACGTATACACGTCTCAAATCATAAAATAAATCATAATTGATGAAAAGTAAATATACCAAAAGCAAGATATATTATAAGCTTCCCGACTGTTTTACAAGTATAAAGTATACATTACAAGGTACTACCTTGGACAAAGCTGTGGTCGAGTTAAGTTCACGCATTTTTGCGAAAGGTCAAGCCTATGTAGCATTGAGCCGGGTTAGATCTTTAGATGAACTAGTAATAAGTAGTTTAGATCCCCGGAAACTACTCAATAATCCACATGACATCAACTCTCTTAATGAAATGAGAAGATTACGGAATTTGCCGTCCTTTACTTAACTAAAAAGTGTAAAATAAAATATTAAATTAAAAAACCAAAAAACCCGACTGCGCAAAAAGTGAAGTGTTAAAAAACGAACTGAAAAGAAAAAAACAAGTAAGTCTAGTAGTTTAGACTTCTGTTTAGGGATATCAAAAAACTATACCATTTAAATTCTTTCTCGGTCGATACACTCATAAAATAAATTATACATTGTTATATGGAATATAGAGACTTTAACAGTCGGGACACATTAATCCCCATTCGTTAAGCCATTAATGTGTCCCGACTGTTAAAGTCTCTACATTCCATATAACAAAGTATAATTTATTTTCAAAAGTGAAGTGTTAAAAAACTATTTTTGCGCACTTCACTTTTTGCGCAGTCGGGTTTTTTGATTTTTTAATTTAATATTTTATTTTAAGCCACATGCTACATGCCAGCCAGTATGGAAGATGGATTGGGATACTGTTACACTCTACGGATTGGACTAAAGTAAGTTGTGACGATCTTCACTTAACTTCAAGTGAGATGTCGGTCCAGAGCTCGTCTGTCAGTTTTACAAAAATGTATGCTGTGATGACGTCCGCCTCTTCTTGAGGTCCTTGGTATTTTAATATATTTTATGATCAGGAAATTTATTAATATTATTATTTTAACGATTTCGAATCGTTTTCGTAATTAACATTTTCTTGTACATTAAAGTAAGTGGATATAAGATATTATACATTATTTATAGTAAAGTTAAATTACATTTTGTTTATGTACAAATAATGAGTAAGTTTCTATAGTAATGTATAAAGTCACTTAATAAAAATATTTGTATGACTAGCTTACATTTATTGCGTTGTTTTATTTTATACTCTATAGGAATCGATAACATAACTTTGCAAAATGTCCAACGGTAACTACATGTTTAATTTTGTTATTTTTATTTGAGTCTGTGTTTCCGATTACATACAATTTAGGGGTCTTGAAATCGCGAGTGAATACATCATCGACCGCATCATCACTACGTTCTGGGCATAGGTACACATGCATTTTTACCTTTAAAAAGTAATATCTGTCACACGAAAAATAAGGCGTAACTACTTAACACAAAGTTAAGGAACATACTTGCAAAATAAAAGCCAAACATGAAAATATTCAAGATTAAGGGCCTTTTTTACCGGTTGCTGATAATGCGTTAGATAGTTATCTGACACATGACATATTATCAAAAAACATGACGCCATATATAAGCTGTCAAAAATCTGTCAGATTTCTTCATAATAGCGCTATCAGGAACCGGTGAAACTGGCCCTTAAAACATTAGCTTTGTTGTGACAATCACAGATTTTAAATCGATTATGAGAGCCTCTATCCAACTTAAAAAAAAATGAAAACGGTTGATTGGCGTGAACTTCTACGGGACTTTTAGTGGAAGAAGATTGAAGATCTTTGCCTAGCTTAGCCAGCCTAGCCAGGTTTCTGTCAACTTTCAGTGTGGAAATTATTAGGTACTTGAAAATCTGTTACCAAAAATCTAACGGTGTGTTCTGACATGTGGGAAAGGATAGAAACAAAACCTCTAACAGTTTAACAGTTCCTGATGATTTGTATGGCTGCGCACAGTTTATCCAGGGAGTGCTTCAGGTGTTTCTCTTCTCGGGCGAGGTGCTGGCGCTCGGCTAACAGCGAGCGCGCACGGTCCGACTCTCGAGAGGCGGCCTGCGTTACATGTGCGCATTCCACGCGTAGGGACGTGTTGCGGCGATGGAGATCTAACGTCTCTCTCTTACGTGCTGAGGAAGACAGAGACAGAATACTTGTTATCATTTATGTATTATTATTGTTATCATGTTATCAACATTTTAAATTAGCTGAGAAAGGAGTTTGTTAAGGACAAATACGACAGGGTGTCTTTTTTTAAATATCTTATAGGCTAGCGTTTGACCACTATCTCACCTGATGGTAAGTGATGACGCGGTCGAAGGTGGTAAGCACGCTAGGCCTAGAATGGGAACTGGCTCTCAAAGATGGCTGCCGGAACACATTAGATGTTTGGCGACAGATTTTCTAACTTGGGTCAGGCTAGCCAGGCGGACACTAGGTAGTGTCCTAGTAGTTGCGGGGGTTATTGGTTTCTTAACGATGTTTTTCCATCACCGGAGGGCCACTGTGAAAAACGCACATACATTTTTAGATTGAAAAGTCTATTGGTGCACGACGGGGATTGAACTCGGTACATCTAAGCCGACCATTCTCCTACTTACACCACCGGGCCCTCAAATCTGTCTGCTGATGCTTAGCTATGTAGCAGAGCGGTGCTATGTAGATGCGATGTATCGACTGTAGGGAACTTTCCTGCAGGGAGCACGCATCCTTTCATATGAGAATCAGAGTATTCTAGGCCTAGCGTATTCACCATCTTCGACTACATCATCGCTTACCACCAGGCGAGATAGTGGTCTAACGCTAGCCTATAACGTATAAAAAAATATAAACCACAGGTTGCCAGTGTCATTTGGTTTTGGCGGCCGTCCGTCATCCGGGGATTGTAAGCACCCCGACGTCACCATAACCGCCGAAGCTACGTTCTGCAATCACGCAACCCTACTGCCAAGTGCGTGGTGACCTTCAGGCAAACCCTCTGCTACAACTCAAGTAAAATAAAAATATACCAACCGATTTCAAAATCCCTGTAGCTCTTTAGGACAGCATCTATTCCGGGCCAAGGGAAGCCGCCGCCGGCTTGGCAGCCAAGTTCCCTGGTGCAGGCTGGACCCTGCGGATCCTGGGAGGCTGCCGACTTCACCGGCACCTGTGAAGTCGGCTGGTCAGGGGCCGGGTCGTCCGCCGAGCACTTTAACGATACGATCTTTGAAAAACTAGGAATCACTAGCTTAGGATATTTCTTAATAGGTTCAAGCTTGAAGGTCTGTTGGATATTTTCGCTGTCGAATCCAGGGTTCAAGTCCCGTTTCCTCGAGTCTTGCCCGCTGAAGATCTTCACACTTCGATCCGCCATTTTCGATAGTCGATTCAATTCCGAAAAGTTTTTCTCTGCCAGTATTCTGATGTCGTTGGTGTTGACTCCCGCCGGGTCTAGCCTCTTTTTGATAAGGTTGTTGTTTATGTTCACTGAGTGTTTGATCTCTGTCAGGAGTTGCAGCTGACTGTCCGGATCGAACTCCTCCTGGTTGTCAGAGTCCGGTAGACCGTACCGTCGTCTTCTGTCTCTCATCACCGCGCGCCAGTTCTTTTCGTGAGCTGGAATCGATAGAGAGCTATTATTGGAATGGTATAAAATGTTATTGATTAGTTAACTATGTAATTCTATTTCATGCATTTTCATGAATTATGCATTGGTGGCGCTGTACGTAATTGGTCGACCTTACCAGGTTTGGTTGCCAGAAGATCCTCTTTAGAGGCGTAGGTATAAATCTATGCCTTGAACCGTTTAATATCTCGCTTGTTTGTAAGTTAACCAAACCCCACTTTTTAAGACATATTAATTAAAATAGTTAAAAAAATAAAACAACCAAATTCCATGCCGCGCGAGTCAGTTTCAGTAGCAAGTTTATCGTCATATCTCTGGAGATACTTATCAGATCTTGATGAATCACCGAAATTCAAATCATTCAAAATTACAATTAACAGAGTAATCGCGTAACATAGTACATTAAACAAATTAAATGCCGACGAATTAAGACATTCATCCTCTTAAGCCGAATTAAAAAAAAGGAGGTTTTTCAATTCAATTGTATTTATATATATTTTTTATGATTGTTTGCGAATTACTTCGTCGTTTATAAACTGATTTTGATGATTCTTTTTTTATTGGAAACGAGAATATCCCAAGGGTGATTCCATTGTAATTTCATCAAGATTTGATAAGTATCTCCAGAGATATGGAGATAAACACCTCAAACTTGGAACTGAAATATATATATAATAGCGCGGCATTTGAAATCGGTTCTTTTAGTTTTTTAAACGATCTTAATGGAAGTCAGTTTTTTCAACCGACGCCTTCTCGGCGTAGAAAGGTGTACATATGAATATATCTTATTTTGTATCATACCTTCTTTATGCAGCGGAGTGACTTTCTTCAATCTCAGGTGCGCTAGGAAGGTCCTCTTAGTCCGCAGCATGTCTTCGTTTTCTCTCACCATCGTGGTCGGCTGCGAGCACTCCTCTACCAAGTTCAGCTTCTCATCGATCAGCCGATCCAGAACTCCTGCGGTGATGTAGGCAGTCGCTACCGAGTCGTGCTTCAGATTGCGGTCTTGTTTCTCCAGATCCTTCTCTGTGAATATGAGGCAAATCCATTCTTAGTTATTATTAATATTATAAAAATGTTTGTAACTCTGTCACTCAGTATGTTTGTTACCTAATCACGCCTAAACGGACGATCCGATCTCACTGAAATTTAACATGGAGATACTTTATAGCATCAAGATGAACATAGGCTACTAAATTCTTGGAGAACGTGAACAAAGTCGCGGGTATCAGCTAGTTGTCATATATGGTGACGAACGAGCGGTGGAATTATTCACGTGACATACCACTCACGATAACCATGGAAGGTTTTTTTTTAATATATTATAGGCTAGCGTTTGACCACTATCTCACCTGTTGGCAAGTGATGATGAGGTCGAAGATGGTAAGCACGCTAGTCATAGAATGGGAACTGGCTCTTATTAAAGATTCTTGTGACGACACTAAATGTTAGAGGGAGGAGCTAGACTACTGAATAGCTGCGTCTTCCTCTGTCCAAGTTTCAACGTGTATCCATAAAAGCTTTGAGTATACAGTGTATACTCAAAGTGTAAAGGAAGGACTAACTAAACTGTTGTACAGAAACTGTGTTAAGGAACATTTTTCAAAAGGAGCTATGACGGTTATAAACTTGTACCTACTGGAATTCTTAGTTCTCAAATTTAAAATCTAAACGCGAGTGAACTACTAAACAACTTCTAGGATCTCGTAGACAAATATGATGTGTTTGATCTATCACATACAGACAGATATACAGATAGACATCACACAGAGACAGATTGTAATCAGGATCATGCCTGACCAATATTTATCAATTTATATTGACCAATATAAACTTACTTGTTTCAATTATTCAAATAAAAGAAAAGTTCACATTACTCTACTGACTTGAGACTCTACTATTATTTACTACAAAAAAGTAAAGTAACTCTCTAATATATACTATATGTTTCTAATATATGTTTACCTCTATAGGTATCATGTGTCGCCAGTCTCAAGCCGGCCAGGAATTCAACTTTATCTTGCTCATCCGAAGGCCCGTACTTTTTGATCATTGAAGAATATTCTTCCAAATCACCTTCTCCGTAATCACTGTCACTATCGTCCGTCTCAGCGTTTAGCTTATCTTTGGTATTTGTAAATTCTCTAAATATTTCGGCTTTCATTTTGTCCGGAGTTATAACATTTTTTGTATTTACAACTGTAACTTTTTCCTGGGCTCTCCGGCTATCTTGCTTAGTATATTCTTTATTATTATTATTTGATAAATATTTCAGACGACGCAACCTTTTCCTTTTCTCATAAATATCTAACGTGCTTATTTCCTCTACTTTAGGCGTTATTTTGGGTGTTAGATTAGCTAACACTAGCTTTGTCTGGAACTTGGAATCCACTTTGTACTGACACGCTATTATCATACTTTTCTCATTCGTTTTCATATCTATCAGTTTTGGTATCTCTCTCTTAGTAGCCACTAGTGTTGGTCCTTCTTTTACGATAGAATTCTTGGAATCAGGCTCTGCAATCACTTGGTACACTACTTGAGGGCTGACTATCACTTTTTGAGTCACTATTTCCGATTTCTTGTTATTGTTATTCGAAAGAGACTGTAGAACATTGTTACTTGACTTTAAAACGTGAATCTCCTTACTAACTATATTTTGAACTTTGTTACAATTCTTGACTGCTCCATTGCTTTCAATGTGATTATTATTATTCGCTATAGCGTTAATGACTTCACTTTTATTTTCATTAGGGCTCACTTTAGTTTTATAAGAGTCGGTAGTTTGACATGTTTTAGAATTGTTTTTGATCATCATTAGATTAGCCGGGAATTGCACATTGCTCACATATACATAACTAGGCTGTAAAACTACGTTCTTCGTTTCAGACTGGCTCTGTTTATCTTTACTTTTCATTTTCAAGTCTTGTTCTTGTTGTGTTCCTTGCGACTTCTCCTTCACGACTATCTTGTTGCCGTATATCTGGTTCTCAGTTATCAAATTTTCGAAATCGTTTTCGTCACAGTTGTCCTGGTGAAGACGTTTTAGTGCGACTACTTTAGAAGACGTTCCATTATCGGCAACAATTTCATCCTTACTTTTCTTGCTTTGATTTGATAACCGTGAAGGAGTTTGCAGGTTTTTTGAATCCATATTAGTTCTTTGCAATAATACCTGCGGAATTTGAGGACTTTGCAGCGCGACCACCATTTTAGGATTCGGAGTGGTCTTGTTTTGTATGTAGACTATTTTACTTTTTTGTTCATTATAGCCTCCTTCCGGAGGCTTAAGGGGAAAATTTGGCTTCTCTAAATTTGGCGGATTGAATGGTGGCCTTTGTACGGCAGCAGATTGTGGGCTAGGTGAGACAGGTTTCTTCACTTCAAGTGGAGCTTCTGTTATAGGTTCAGGAATTCGAAACTGACTATCATTCTTGCTGATCGCTTCGGCAGCGTTAATAAGAGTACTGATGCTGTTAGTTTGGGAAGTTAAAGGTGACTTCTCTTTTTCATCGGCTTCTTTGTTAGCTGTTTTGATAACTATGTTGCTTTGTATTTCTAGTCGCGGTTTCTCGACGCTTTCCTTTGCGAATGCGGGATTAAAGACAGGCTTCTTGGTAGCGTTTTGCAATACTGTATCAACAGTGCTATTGACACATTTCATGTCGATTTTACTAATTGGTATACTTGTTTTCAAACTGTACCGCTCTGACTTCTTTTTGGTATCTTTATTTATTTGGTTTGGGTTAGGTATAGTGACAGTCGCGCCTGAGCCTTGAGTTAGAGATGTGATGCTCATTTTAGATTCAGTTGGCGTTTTGCTGTGAGTTTCGATGGTTTGCGCAGCGGGTATTATTTCTGGAGTGAAATGTTCTTCGAAATCCTGTTGTTTCGGCACGTTTCTTTTAGGATCGTCGTCTATTACAAGTTTTCCGTCTCTAGGTGGTTCTTTGGATGGCATTGGAGGAAACGGCTTAAAATCTGGTTTAGTGGGTTCTGTTTTTACGGGCCCAGGGTTCGACTGGATGGCGCTGGGGAAGGCGACTGGTTGAAAGGCCGAGTATCCGGGCATGGAGTATAAAAAGCCCCCATAGTTAGGGTAACCGGGTTCAGATGGCTTGTTGGTGGATACACTAGGGTTGGGATTTGGAATAGAAGAAGGCGATATTTTCGGAGAATGCGATATTGGTATTGGTTTTGGTGGAAGAAAAGCTGGCTTTTCGAAAGGGCTGCCTTCCGTCTTTGTGATTTCTGGTGGTTTGGGGATGACCGCGGGTTTCGGCTCTTCTTCCATCGGCAGATGTGGTGTTACACTCTGACGCCCTGAAAACGAAACATTTGATTATTTAGAAGCACTAACTTGGTCAGTATCTTGATTATATCTCGGTATGCAAATGTTTATTACTAAAGTACCTGCCTACTATTTTTGATATGAGATATGTAAGCATACCTTGCAGAATAATTAAATTATTAGACATTATCTTGTTAAATAAAATCAAAAAGTAAGGAAGGGAGCTGCAACAAATAATAAACAACACAGTACATAAATGGCGCATGCTGCAGTGTATATAATATAAACTATTTTGTTATATAATTAGATATATAAAAAGCACAAACATAGCATTGTTTCTAACAACGGTTTTCCGACGCTGGCATCTCTAAAAGTGTAAATTCTATTTCTTTATTTTGACCGTCATATAAAAATATTTAAATGCTAATGTTGGTATATTATGAGTATCGTATCAAAGTATAGGCACATAGTAATAGCTGTGGTAATAGTAATAGGTATGTCAGGGCTTCCACGGAAACTGCTCTCAACTGCAATTTAATTAATACCAAAAAATATACTCAAATGAAAGTTTAATATTTTCGCAATATTATATCTCTGACTAGACGGTAAAAAGGCAAAAATATTAATATATAATTTTATCGAATAAGATGAAGATTTACCGAAAAATGCTAGAAATTGAAGCTCCAACACTCGGTCTATTGAACGAGTAATTGAGCAAAATTGGGGGTCAAAAGTATTTAATCCAATCTTTAAGGAGAAGATATAAGGCGAAGATGACGACAGCCAACGGTAGAGTCGTTGCTTCCAAGTCAGATTGTTCTCTCTAAAATTAAAAACTTCTACGGCCACCTTATCTTACGCTTCACCACAGAATAATGAATAGTACAAGCTTCACGAGTTATTCTGGCTCCCTGATTGGTCTAAATTTAGTGAAGTGTGAAACCACTCGTGGCGCTGTACTGTTTTTATACAAAATTTGTTCGATATTGAGTTTAGTATGAAAACTGGTACTAAAACCTAGTACGAGTTTTCACAGTTTAGTTCCTGGATCTATCCAGAGACAGTGAAAAACAATACTTACAACCGAAGAAAAGGCAGAAAGCCATAAACCGAGTTCACACCAGGCGAATTTAGTGGTTCGACTTCCTAGGGATGTACTATACGAGTTACAACAAATACATATTCAATACTTTTCTATCGATTAAATCAGCTAGAAGAACCAATCGATTAGCTTATCTTATTTCTAGACTTTAGTATCGGTTTAGAATGCCAACCTAAATGTTCTTTCGAGACAAATAATTTAGTAACGATATGAGCAGTGGCATAGCTACTGGAAGGCTAGATGGAGCAGTGCCCCGGGGCCCCCGAGCATAGGGGGCCCCTCAGACTGTGACTTACAAACTATAAATTTAACTAGTGAAAATTTCTCTCACATTCGGAATATAAATAAATCAGATTCCAGGAAAGCGACTTTAGTAACGGCGCGAACAGCGCGTTTTAACAGCACGCGCTTGACGCAAGGCGGACGGACCTATGAGAAACGCGGCGCGCTACAACAGCGTGACTATAAAACGCTAAGCTTAGTAGCTAGTGAACTTACAAGCGCGCGAGTCTAGTCGTGCGCGTCAGTGTCTCCAGATTGGGGGTTTCTCTCCCCATATTGGGGAAAAATAAAAATTTTGTGGAATTAATGGGGAAATTAAAACTGTGGTGAAAATTTTGGGGAATGCTTTTTTTTTTAAATGTAAGTCATAATAAGTGTATAAAGTCACGAATAATAGTGTGAACAATGATGACATCCAATAATGATTGGTGAAAACTGTGTTTGAAAATCAAACACAGTTTTCACCAATGTTAATAGTGGATATCAAAATAGTAATAAAATACAAGGACAAATTAATTTTTCGCATTAGATATATTTCATATTAGACACAATTTTAATTTGGGGAAAATTGTAGAAAAAGGTTTCTTTTTTGGGAAAATTAAAACCTGATTTGGGGAAATTTCATATACATAACCTGGAGTCACTGGTGCGCATCTGGACGGTTCATAGAGTTATAGTAAAATAGTTTAGGTTGGGGCTCTAGTTTATTTTTTGCCCCAGAGCCTTTGGTTACCTAACTACGCCACTGGATATGAGTACCTACTAATAACCGATAACTACCCGGTATCATAGATGAAGTTTATTCTATGCCGGTATCGATTCCAAAGTATCGACAGGTACGTAAACTACTTGAAATCGTAAGAAAAGGACATGGTGTGAACCTGTTATTATAGTTTCCCGGGGTAATTGTCCCCGGCTCACAACCCCACCAAGGAATAGACGTCTTGACTCGAGTGATGACGATCACACCAACCTATACAGGGATGGTGTAGGACTCAAAAGCAAGTAAGTGGTACATGTGTGTGCAGTAAACAAAACACTAGAAATCCACACTTCATTGATTTTATGTGATTCCTGCAAAACTAGCTTGTATGAAGCATACTAGCAGTGCCCCGCACCCACGCCTGTGTTAAAAACTATTAATAATTTAATATCGTTTAATAAACTAAATAAAAGAACCCACTTCAAAAGTCGCACTTGTCATTTTCAGTACTAAGTCAGAGGTGTTTATATCCATATCTCTGGATATACTCAACACAAATTGATGAAATTTAAATGGAACCACCTTGGAAACAAAAAAAAACAACATTTCAAACAAAAAAAGAATTTTCCAAAACGCTTTTCAAAAACGGTGAACATACATAAAAAAATAATTCCGACGAATTGAGAATCTCCTGTTTTGTAAAGTAAAGTCGGTAAAAAAGAGATTCCGACAAATTGAGAACCTCCTCCTTTTTGTGAAGTCGGCTATAAAGTTACATTATACCTATTATATCGTATTTTGTCACACGTGTTGTGTTGTTTCTTTTTCCAACGACTTCCAAAAACGAGAAAGTTCTCAATTTGTCTGTATGTGTTTTTGTATGTATGTTATCCGATTACTCCGCCAATTGCGAACCGAACCGATTTGAATAAATCTTTTTATATATATATATATATATATATATATATATATATCGGCGCGAAGGCGTGATTCCACTCCCATTAAATAATAATTAATTATTAAGAGCTAGATTAATTCATTTGAATGTCTATTTGAGCATTCTACGTTGATTGAATTCATTTGAGATTGTTAATATATTTAATTTACTTACTTCATTATTTATAACCAAAATCACTTGATTATTATTTCTAAATTCATTTTATAATTTATAATTTTATATTTGAGGGCCCGGTGGCGTAATCGGGAGAACGGTTGGCTTTGATGCCAGAGGTACCGAGTTCAAACCGAATCGAATCAATCGAAAAATGTATGTGCGCTTTACACAGTGGCTCTCCGGTGAAGGAAGAGCATCGTTAAGAATCCAACAACCCCCGCATGGTGGTACACTATCTAGTGTCCGCCTGGCCAGCTACCACCCTCAAGTTAGAAAATCTGTCGTCAAATCTAATGTGTTCCGGCAGCTATCCTTGAGAGCCTATTCTAGGCCTAGCGTGCTTACCTTCTTCTACCGCATCATTACTTACCAACAGGTGAGACACTGGTTAAACGGTAGCCTATAAGATATTAAAAAAAAAATAAGCTTCAGGCTCATAGAAACATTAAACGTAAAACGTAAACTCAACGAGCTGAAGTTGGTATAAATACGGCCGCCCTACGCTCCAGAGTCCCAGACCTCATTCGAGCTCGGAACGTCAAGCGCACAGAGCAAAGAGTAACATAATATATATTACTGAATCCATAAAGTATGTCTACGACTGAATCATTCTACTACTTATAAGAGTAGGCACTTCCCTACATTGTTGATACCCGAGTTATGAACGTACTTTGTAGCCAACCTAACAACGGAAAGTATTATGCTTATTTATAACTATGCTTATATATAACAAACATTAGGTCTTAAAAATAAAAATAATCGTTAAATCTAACATCAACTTTATTTTACTATCAATTTTGTAACACTTAAATTATTTAACTGATAAATTGTTCGAAATGAGCCCCGTCGTTCCGGCTACACAACATTAGTCGCCGTTGAAATTCATTTCTTGTAGCCTTCAGCAAAGTGTTGTGGTGTATGCCCCTAATAACATTTTCCGCCTCGGATCATGTAAGAAGGAAATGTGCATAGAGGTATTACCACCACTGAACAATTTTCTTATCGAAGATTTCAACAAGGTACTTAACGATAAATTAGCAAGCGTGTACTTCATACGAAGTCTTTGAGTGTTGGAGAGATAACAGAACTGTTACGTGTCTTTTACTTGTTAAAAGTGAACAGTAACCAAACATTTTTTAGAGAAACTTTATCCTGAATATTAATACTACCGATTAGTATAATAAAATAAAGAGTGTTTATTTTTTTTAATTTTAGTTGGTTCGAGTCCCGGGCGAAGCAAGCGAGTTTAAAAAAATCTTTTAATGCAGATTTGTTTCTTTTCAAATATAAAGGAATGTCTCCTTTAAGTAAAATGAGCTAGCTTAAGGATTTAAAGTAGTTTCCCTCCAGTGCCTGAGTTTAATTTCCACACTGTATATATATATACAGGGTGATTCAGCACCGATGGATCAAACGAAGCCGGTGGTAGAGGACCTTACTGTGCATCTATTGAACCCCCATGTACTCGTATGTTCTACCATTTTGGATAGCTTATGAGATATTATTTTTTTTAAATATTATTACCTAACGCCGGTTTGGTCCACAATTTTTTTTTCTGCCGTGCCGCCTAGGGTGCTAATTTTTTTTCGTCAACGTAGGTAGCTCTAAGTTGCATCGCTATATGCAGCAGGAAAAAAATAGATTTGATTTAAAATGAGACTGAATAGTGCTACTATTAATGAACTTTTACATCTCTCATATTCGGTAAGTAGGTCCTTATTACCCCCAAATGGGGCTTGTAGGTAACCAATTAGCGCTCTAGGGTAATAATGTAGCTAGAAAAGCCCTAGGGCGGTAAGTAATTTAAAAAAAACTCTTCACTCTTTCAAAAAGTTCGCGTACATCTAACCATCATACTGGCAATAGACATCATGCATTCAGCCCAATGACAAAAGAGGTCCCTTCGCTATTCAGCCTTATCTTCGTATGAGTATAATAGTCATCAATTTTAAATATCGAACGACGATGCTCAATTTCGTTACTGAAAAAAATTTTTTAAAAAAGATGAAAAAAGGCGGGATTAGAAAACTTTTACTTTAAATATTGTTTGTTTTTGGGATTTTTTATAATTACGTGCTAATTAGGAAAAAAACATGAGTTTTGCAAGTGATGAAGAAATAAGCTGCACTCCCGATTCAATGAAAATGGAAGCTGAAGTAGCAATCTTTTCACTATAAATTTTAACTAATAAAATGTTTTATTCTTGTAATGCCGGTTTTTTCTACTTACCTCACAATCGAGATGTAAAGCAGAGTAGTTAGCTCGGGTGTAAGCATCAATTGCACCCTCGAACTATAGGCGCACGAGCGCAGCGAGGGCTAATATCTCGGGCTGCAATTGATGTCTTACAGCCCTTGGCTACTAATCTACTATTACATCTCTCATATTCGGTAAGTAGGTCCTTATTACCCCCAAATGGGGCTTGTAGGTAACCAATTAGCGCTCTAGGGTAATAATGTAGCTAGAAAAGCCCTAGGGCGGTAAGTAATGAAAAAAAAACTCTTCAATCTTTTAAAAAGTTCGCGTACATCTAACCATCATACTGGCAATAGACATCATGCATTCAGCCCAATGACAAAAGAGGTCGCTTCACTATTCAGCCTTGTCTTCGTATGAGTATAACTTAACCACTATAAAAAGGCACGGTGGGTGGAAATCCAGCAAGGTGGCTGAAGGTTACATTGAAGATTCCATACAAAATAAAAGTAAAATTACCAACCAAATAACGGAAACCATTCAGCTTTCGAAAAATGAAACATCTTTCTCAAGAGATGATCCGCAACCATCAACTTCTGCTGAAGAAAGCTTCATCCCGTCAGATTTTGTACATGACCAACAAATATCACAATCTCAAATTATTAAAATACCCTAAAATTTGAAAATTGTTCTCATTTCACTATAAATTTTAATATATATATAATAGACGACGTAGTCAATTACGTTTCATTACTTGCCTAGCCATTTGATAAAACAGCTAGGACTTGGATCGATGACGTTTCATTAGATGCCTAGCCTGTTCATTAGTCTGACACTAAGGCAACACACTAGGAACAGTTACCACCGCGTGACGTGCGCCGTGGCAGCGGCCGCGCGTCACCAGAAATATATGTATATGCATATGCATATACGCAAATGTATAAGGCATATATGACTGGCCTAAGCATTAGCCAGCCAGTTTATAAAATGTTGTCCTACCACCATGCGGGGGTTGTTGGTTTCTTAACGATGTCTTGCCTTCACCAACTGTGTAGTCCTTGTAGTTTCGGAATAAAGTGGCTGTGACATACGGACGAACTGATAGACAGACAGACATGATCCGAATTTATCAGGGTTGCATTTTTTGTAATTTGGCTACGGAACCCTAAAAACACCTCGTTTTTTTTTTTTAGTACCTACAGGTTTTTTATAGTGCTTACATACGAGCACTATGTCATCTGATGTTAAGTATCGACGCGGTCTTAGATGGTAGATGGTATCATTCGTACAGGTCAGGGCCCATAGACAAAATCCTATTTACTGTTTCCATTCACGCTAACGCAAGTTCAAAATGTATGGAATGACAATTATGTTTCCGCAACAAAGATGTGATTCCCATAAATGTTGAACTTGCGTTAGCGTGAATGGAAACAAGAAATTGGATTTTGTCTAGGGGCCCAGGTATTGGAAGACGGCGGTAGAACGAGACGCTGGACTGTCGAAGTTAACACAACCATCTCAACCACAGATCTATATATGATATCTGTGATCTCAACAGACCTTCCAAACTAACTCTCACATTATGGCAGCACTCAGGAAATAGATTGGGGACATGTCTTTGTACTGTGGGTGGCTCGAACCACACCCAAAGCCTATAGGGTGTCATCATGCCTTTAGGGTGTGAAAAGCCACAAGGCACATTTATTACAATTATGTTCATAATATTGAGAATTCTGCACTTCACTGCGACTCAGCGTCAATGTGACCACTCTTATCTAAATACTGTATTTTTTATTCCGGACAGAAAACAAGCACTTGCCCACTATCACACCTGATGTTATGTGATGATGCGGTCTGAGATCCACTTCGCAACTTTCCCAAACCTTTTTTTGTTGTTGTTTTGTCTTGGTCGTCTAGCATCAAACATCAAGCCGAAACTCTTAGTCAGATGTCTTATATTCTGTAGACTATTGTACAACCAGTGCAGCGATCGGGACCCAGGGATCACGAGTAGGAAGTCTAAGCTCACAGACTCAGGAAGGTAACAACAACCTGTGGTGACAGTGACCCCAATAATCAGCTAAGAAAGTCAAAAATAGTCAGTTTCCTTTAAAATTATATTGTGCTACGTCGACGCCACTCCGAAGAAGAATCCCCCCGCGAAGCCGACGGCGAAACAGCTATTTTTCCTTAGCATACTGACGGAGCGCTCCACCCACAGCTGGCTGCGTGTTGCCGTCTCCTTCACTCTGTCCCAGTTCACGTGTATGTATCCCGCCTCGCTTGCGAAGTGGAGGATCAGAACTCCGCCTCCTAAGCCAAAAGCCGCAATCTTCCCCACACGCATAACCGTTAAGCCAGCGAACCAGCCCGATATGGTACCCAAAATCATATTTTTCGTAGACTTGTTCCGTAGTCCATCTACGGTAGCGTCCACTATGGATTTCTTTTTTTTAGGTTTCATTTCGTCTGTCATCTCGGAGATATCTTCGACGGGAATGTGGCGAGGGACGGGAGGACATGTTTCCGGCAGCCGTGGCGTCAGCTTGCTACTTATATTTGTATTTTGCGAAAGTAGATGGTTTATATTTCTGGTTTGACGGGGCGTGACGATGTATGTTTGGATGAACGTCTGCGAGTCCATGAAAGGATTTTATGACAAATTTCTGCCATTTCGTCTGGCACTTCTGGCCACAGATTAGATATTATGAGGTTTATTTGAACCTTTTTGTTGAAGGCAATTCTAATAGATTTTGGAGGGCAACATTTAATATCCTACTAGGTACTAATGGAGGGTAGAGCTGTATATTATAATAGGTAGATGCGTCCCGCGGCTTTGCCTGCGTATAAAAGTATTCTATGGTTTTTCTACTTTGCTGGCTTGGCTATGATAATATATGACGTCTGCCCGTGTCAGGTCGCATTTACACCGCGCTCCTCACTCACACGTTTTATCTAATATTATTCTCATCGTAACTTTTAAAATATTTACTTAAATTACTTGTAACAGGCATTATATTATCTATTATGCCTACATGACAAAAACCATTAAAGTATTTATTTGGATTAGGATTAATATATATTAATTTACCAAAAATATGCATTCTAAATACAGTATTATTCATTTTAATTATTTTACTATGCCAGATACATGGTATCGCAGACTTTTTTTATAACTTCGTAACAATTCCATCCACCATACATTATTTCCATGCAACTCTAGCGGTGTATGCAGCGCTCGCCATAACAAAGTAACTCTCAGACGGCAGGATGTATTTCCACTAACTTGACTATGTTTATAATTATGCTTCGGCCAAATTAACCAATATTGTTATATAAGTAACTAGCTGTGCCCCGCGGTTTTACCCGCGTAGACATCGTTCCCGTGGGAATATCAGGATAAAAGTACCCTATGTGTAATTCCAGGGTCTGGGCTATCTACATACCAAATTTCAGCCCAATCGGTTCAGTAGTTTTAGCGTGAAAGAGTAACAAACTTCCATACAAACTTTCGAGTTTATAATATTAGCTGTGATATTAGTAAGGATATATATAGCCTATGTGCTATTTTGATGTATAAGCTATAACATTTTAAAGTTTCATCATAATCCGTTCAGTAGTTGCCGTCTACCTGCTACCTGCGTCCCGCGGCCTTGCCCGCGTTTAATTCTGGTTACAAACCTTCCTCTTGAATCACCTCATCAACTTATTGATGAAAACTGCATTAAAATCAGTTGCGTAGTTTAAAAGATCTAAGCGTACAGACGTAGGAGTACACAGTATTATGGTATACATTTTTTTTCTGTTGTAGGTACAAGACAGCGGGAGCTACTTTTGTTTTTTTTTATTATGTAAGAAAATAGTAGAATTACCTACTCTTAAGGGTTGAGGCAAGGAGGTTCATTAAAAAAAAAAAACGGCCAAGTGCGTGTCGGGCCACGCGCAGTGTAGGGTTCCGTAGTAGTATAATATTTAACACAATTATTTTTAAAATTATCCAACACCCAAGTTCAACGACTATTACTGCTAAACTTAGTTGCTAAAGTTATATTAACCGCTATAATTTTCCTGAAGTTCATGAAATGCACTATCATCATGAGTTTTCCAGATTTTTCAAGCAAGCAGTTTAGCTTTTAGCCCTCCCCCCCCCCCCCCCCTGGAACTGGAAAAAATTGCACTTTGAAGTTTAAAATTTCGTAAATTAGATCGAAAAATAGTATTAGCAACCCCTAAGCCATTTTAAGAGCTATTTAACGATTCCCCGCACTATGGGGCAGACGACGAAAAAAATCACATGTAGGGGAGCTAAAAAAATATTTTCCAAAATTTTATTTAACCGTTTTGTCGGCGTAATTGTCTTTGTCAGGACTACGGAACCCTAAAAAGGCGGGCATATAAAAAAACGCTCAATCTCGATCGCGATCTGTGATCAAAATGAATGATCGCGATCCAGATTGAATGTGTAAGAGGATTTCATTTCACCTACCAATCATAAGTTAAACATAACACATAACTTTGTTTTTCACACAAACACTATGAAAAACGAAGTTAATTTTTTGGTGGCGATAAATTATAGTTATAAAATACTCTACTGTGTTACGGAACCCTACCAGTGCGACTTGCACTTGGCCAGTTTTTTAACCGACTTCAAAAGGAGGAGGTTCTTAAATCGACTGTATTTTTTTAATGCTTTTTACCTCAATACTGCGTCAAATTTTAAACGATTTGTTTTTTTAAAATTGAGATTATGCCTCCTACATGCCTCCTATACTATAAACACGACATAGAATATTCTGACTCTCAAGAGCTCGTTGCTGCCGGAACCAGGCCTCCCTCACTCGCCCATAGCTACTGCGCTTTATACCTAAACTTTCGTCAACGCCGGCGGTACTATCTGCCAGTCGGTTGTCACTGCTCACGCACGCGCAACGTATATTATTATTCAAATGACGGGATAGCTGCGCATTCGTATTCTATACTAGCTGTGCCCGCGACTTCGTCCGCGTGGAATAGTGTCTTTGGGTAGCAATTTTAAATATTTAATATTATTTTATATTTAATAATTATTTTACAAATAAGACACATGCGTATCCCACCTACACCGCACCGTACCACGCCGCGACAATCCCCCTCCCCTCTCCCTCTCTCTTCCCTCCACCCCTTTTCTCCTCACTTCCCTCTCCCCCTCCCCTTTCCCTCCACTTCCCCTCCCCTTCCATCCCCTCTGTCTTCCCCCACTTCCCCCTCTCCTCCCCGTCTCTCTTCCCCCCACTCCCCATCCCTCACTTCCCTCTCCCCTCCCCTATCCGCCATCACCCTCCCCTCCCCTTTCCCTCACCTCCTATCCCTCTCCACCTTTCCCCTTCCCCTCACTTCCATCTTCCCTCGCCTCCCCTCATTCCCCTTCTCCCTCCCCCTTCCCACTTACAAACTTTGAATGATATAATAATTTATATCGAATCAACAGCCTAAACAATAGGTTTCAAGCTTCTAGCTTTAAAAATGACGTTTCTGCCATACAACTTTTCATCCCCCCTTTTAACCCCTTACAACCCTCTTTTTGCATTAAAAAGTAGCCTATGTCCTTACTCAGGATCTAGACTATATGTGTACCAAATTCCATTTAAATCGGTTAAGTAGAACATTAACATAAACCTTACATATTTTCATACAAACTTTCATCCCCTATTGTTAATTTACACCCTTGAGGCTAAAACTTTTAGAAAATTTGAATGTCATATTTATTTATATCAAATTAACAGCCTACAAAATAAGTTTCAAGCTTCTAGCTTCTAAAATGACGATACTTCCATACAACTTTTCATCACCCCTTTTACCCCCTTACAACCCTCTTTTCGCATTAAAAAGTAGCCTATGTCCGTTCTCAGGCTCTAGACTATCTGTATACCAAATTTAATTTAAATCAGTTCAGTGGTTTTGGCGTGAAAGTCACACAGACAGACAGACAGACAGACAGACAGAGTTACTTTCGCATTTATAATATTAATTAGGATTAGGATTAGGAAGTTAGGATTAGGATTAGAAACGATTTAAGTTTTTCATAGTCATTTTGCGGGTTTGACATAAAACAAGCATAATATGTTTCATTTTTTATGCTACCGATACTAAGATGACAAGACGGCGTAAAATTCACTTTTCCGACATAAAATTCGACTCTTAGTTAGGAACTTAGATGTAAATTTGTGAGGTAAACTAAAAATAATTCGTAATCTTTTTTTTTAGTTTATTGATTCAACCCTTTACTGTATCTGGGCGCGCTGGTACATCGCGCGCTGAACGAAGTAATAACAACGCTAGGTCGAGCGCCTTAAGACACATTTTTGCTTGTATTGTATGAAATAAACGTTGGTATTGTGTTTTTGTAGGGGAGTGAAATATCTGTTACGTAGTAACTATTATATAATCTGTGCCGGAACACCGTAAGGTTGTGGCGGCAGATTATGTCCTTGATGGTGGTAAACTACTTTTTGGTAGCAACTGAGGCAAAATATCGATGTATATTCTTCTACCACCGTTGGACGAACGCCCGTGCTAGGAGTTGAACCAGTGACCTCTTACTCAGAAGTCAAGCCGTTTAGTCTTTACGCCAACTGGGCTCTTCTTTTAGATTAAACTTATTACCTGGGGGACGTTTCAGTGGTGGACGTTAGGAATATACCCAAATTATTCGTTTTAATTATTAATTTATTTGATATATAGTTGTACTAGCTGTGCCCCGCGGCTTTGCTCGCGTTAAAAAGTATCTAATAGCCTTATTCATAGTACTGGCTATACACGTGCATAATTTTAGCTAAATCGGTCCAGCTGTTTGACCGTGAAGAAGTCCCAAACAAACAAACAAACTGACTTTCGCATTTATAATATTGGTGTTGATATCATGTATACATTGACCCACAGTGTTCTTCTGCTTTCAATTCTGTCCATCCTTGGATCCAATGCGATAAGACCGCCCGTTGTACTACCCTAGTTAATTTAGTATGTTGATATTTTTGTTTCCTAACACCGGTGCAATAGAATACTTTATATTCTAATCTGTCTAAAAACTTTCTCAGGCACCGCCGGTACGAGCCCATCTTAAGCCTTAGGGTAGCAGGCCTAGTGGGTCACACAAAATTCTGTAACCTTTAATAAATTCCCTACACTCATTCTATATTAAAAGACCCTAAAAAAGAAGAGATCGCTGATCTCGAGACACATCTATGCTAGTTCAAGCCTATGGTTTCATATGTATATTGCGCACCAAAATGAAGCCAATGAAGTTATTTGTATTTTTGTATTTGATCTTTAGGATGATTTGTTCGTACCTACCAATCATTATTAGTACGCATTTATTTTAAAATTATACCCTCTCATTATCCTAATTAGAATCGGAATTCAGCTATCGACTGAAATTATTATTAGATTTAAAACGTAAATAAGATCATTTAAAAAACTATAAAGAACCGACTTCAATGTCGCGCTATTAATTTTCAGTACCAATTATGAGGTGTTTATCTCCATTTCTCTAGAGATACTTATCAGACCTCGATAAAATTACCATGGTATCACACTTGGGAGATCTCCTTTCCAACAAAAAAAGAATAATCAAAATCGTTTCATAAACGACGAAGTTATCCGTGAACAAACATAAAAAATACATACGGTCGAATTGAGAAACGTCCTCCTTTTTTTGAAGTCGGTTAAAAAAAATTGATCACATTCAGTCCGAATAACAACAAATAACAGCATAGTATGAAAACACTATACTATGCTGTTGTATGTATTTATGTATTTGTATGTATGTGCAAGACACTATAATATTAATCTAACTTCCTACATATTTGTTTACCATACTAGTTAACGTTAACGTGAACGTTGCCTGGAAGACATCGCTTATTAAAACGAGTTCACACCGGGCGAGTTTTGTTGTTTTTTAACCGACTTCAGAAAAAGGGAGGAGGTTCTTAAATCGACTGTATTTTTTTATGCTTGTTACCTCAATACTGCGTCAAATCTTAACCGATTTGATTTTTTTTTTATTGAGACTATGCCTCCTACATGCCTCCTATACTGTAAACACGAAATAGAATACTCTGACTCTCAAGAGCTCGTTGCTGCCGGAACCAGGCCTCCCTCACTCGCCCATAGCTACTGCGCTTTATACCTAAACTTTCGAGCAACGCCGGCGGTACTATCTGCCAGTCGGCAACAAGCATATATTTAATTTTTTATGCTAACTAAAATGATAAGACGGCGTAAAATTCACTTTCTCGACTTCAAATTCGACTCTTAGTAAGGAATTTTTACGTTATTTTGTGAGGTAAATAAAAAGAATTCGTAAACTTTTTTTTATTTAATTGAGTCAACCCTTTACTGTATAGGGCGCGTGCCGGTACATCGCGCGCTGAACGAAGTAATAACAACTCTAGGTCGAGCGCCTTAGACACGTTTTTGCTTGTATTGTCTGAAATAAACGTTGGTACGTCGGTGGTAACGATAAAAATCGTAATAATTTGTGTTGAGCACAGATTTTACTGTCTTGTTGTAGACTATCGATAAAATATTGCGAAAATATATACCGAAGCACAATTGTCTATTCTTTGTAATACTCCATCTTAACGTTGCCTGGAAGACATCGCTTTTATACCGAGTTCACACCGGGCGATTTTTGACTTCCTAGGGATGTAATTCTTTAGATTCCAAGTACTTTTAGTATCGATACTTTGTGATCGATACTGATTCGATGTCGATGCCGGTTAAAAGTAATAGTTTCGTTACTCAATTATTTGTCACGGAAGAACATTTAGGATGGCATCATAGAGCAATAATAAGGTTTAGAATTTAATTCTTACCCTTCAAACCATCAAATAGCTTAGCTGTTTGATTGGCTTACCAAGTGCGTTTTAATCGATAGAAAAGTATCGAATGAGTATTTAGTGTAACTCGTATCGTACATTCCTAGGATATTGAACAACAAAATTCACCAGGTCTAAATCTGGTTTTAACGATACGAACGCCTGTGTTACGGATATATGGCTGTAATACTTTAACACCCGTATGCAAGAATATTTTGACAAACGTATTATGGTGGGCATCACTCAAGTGTCAATAACTGTATTATATTGTATTGTACTATGTATTAGTTTGTATGACGCTATGCGTTCGCGAGCATTGTGAGAACTCAATTCATAAGTATGAATTGACCCTATTGTGTATTTTCTTGGTTATAAATAAGGAATTATTTTATTGTATACTCTGAGAGTGATGTTCGTATACGTGGGTTTATTTGACTCATTTTAAATCTGTCTCATATTTAAATTGTGCTTAAATACCCACAATTTAAAAAAGAAGTTGGGTAAACATTAGATCACTCGTTTATAAATTCTGTGTAAGAAACAAAATGTCCGTATTTCAAGCAATAATGTCAGTTCAGAAACAGCCACAGCCGTCACGGTAAAGACAAATACTTTTTACTTTTTTTATTTCTATTCTTCTAGAACAAAACTTCATTGGATTATAGTAGTGCTGCCCATATAACTTCGATATCGATACATAGCGTCGAAAACAGCGTTCATGCCTACAGAAACCTGAAAGGTTATATAACAACACAAGTATCTACATGCGCTAACTTGAAGCTGGGTGTGGGAGGGAGGTAGAACATAAAATGAAAGTAACTACCGCCGCGGGCGCTCGGCCGGGCAGCGCCGCCTGGCGGGCCGGGCAGCGCCGCCTGGCGGGCCGCCCGCGGAACTAGCATGCACATACCATTAATTTCATTGAATTGTATTTTCAATAAAACCATATTTTTCACTTGTTAGGTATTGTCCATATCATATCTAACTATTAAATATAATATTTACATGACACGCCGGTCCGTTCGTCGCTAAATGCCGCTCGACCAAAAAACATATTGAACACCTATTAAAAGCTAAAAATTAATAATAACTATCTAACGTTAACGTATAAAGAGGTTTGTTATAAGTGGATCACGTCGCGTGCAGTCAGGGAACACTGCGGACCTAGTCTTATCACAAATGCAGAATGTCGAGCCGCGCGGCCACGCGTAACCGACGACTGTCGTCGTTCCGGGCTGACCAATCAACGCCGGATCATCCGAAGATAATACATTTTTCAAACAAAATTAACTTTTCGTATCGTATCTAAAGACGGACGCGTGCATTTTTGTTTGAAAATAACGGCATCCACCTATGATCCGCTATTGGTTACGACGTGGCCTCGCGGTGACCCGAGCGCCGGTTACAATATACATCTCGACAGCTCGCGTCTCAAATCATCGACACCGATATATCGCTATCGATATCGATAAGTTTCGAGAGCGCCTCGCATCCCTATGGTCGGTGAAAAATATTTTACATATAGTGTTACACTATAAAATATACAATTCGCTCTGCACCAGGCAGTTCATTTTATTAATAATTATTTATTTATTTATACATTTGATCGATGGCGTACACTTGTAACGATGAGTTCTACAATTATTGGCGATACTTTAAGCGTATTTATATTGTTGTATAACGTTTCAAACGAATCGATCACATCACATCATTTTAGCACAAAAATCAAATATTATAACATTATGTCGCTTACAATATTTAATTTTCAAATATTAATTAATTACTGTTAACAATTAAATTGATTTTAGTAGCATGATTATTCGTAAGAAATAACTTGGAAAAAAATATCGATATAACTTTGATATCTAAAACAAAGACAACTATATACAATAGGTGCTGAATTTTTCCAATAGAAAAACAAATAAAAATCGATTCATTTCAAACGATGTAATAAATTGCGAGAATAAACTCTATACAATATGTTTCGTATCTTAAAAAAACGGATGAATTGATTTAACTTTCTATGAGGTACATTATTGATTAAAATATTTATAGCCTTATATATTTATGGAGGTTTTTAGTATATTCAGTCGAATATAAGAGATAAAATCAGCAGTGATTTTTTAAATTCGTATAATCGAATTCCACACATTTACATACCGAGATAAGGGACGACATTTTCAGAAATTTCATATAAAATTACTGAAAACATTGTCAAAATTATCTATGTTTAGTTTACATATTCAACACGATTGAGAATCGTTTTCAAAAGACTAACCCTTGGGTGGTTTGAGGGAACTTTTAGTACAAAAGTGTCACTATTCTTTACAATAGCATAATTATTAACGTATAATCATAAAAAAATGTTTAAAGTATTGAAATACAATAAAGGAAGTCTGAATGTGAAAAAGTGAACCAGTCTTACATTCAGACTTGTTCACGATGTAGAGATATCAGACTTCACGTAATAAATAACAGCGCTAGAAAAACGAAAGTTGAACACATTAAGTAACAACATAACAAATATTAACGTAAACATCAAAATAGCTATGTCAGAATTGCACATTACATTATTTTGGACTTTCGACATAAAGTCTGTGCAAAAAGAAAACCGTCGTAGAAATTGAAGGCGCGCGTGTTGATGGTTCTAATTTACTGATTTTGTTGCGTTGACAACATTGCTCTGTCATTGCCAATACGACTAAAAATGTTTGATACCTTGGTAGGTACCTACTCATATCATTATCAGGTTGTACTATTAGGTTGCTTACATTTGAATGTTATTTCATAGTAGAGCCACGACGGTTATCTTTTTGCACAGACTCTTGTCTGAGTGTTGACATCGATAAGATATAAACAGTAGGTTAGAGGCTAACAACACTATTCAACATTGCAGAGATCTAGCTGCGTCCTCTCGACCGGATCTTTACCGGAGACCTAGACAAAGCAATAGTGGTACCGCGACTTTGTCTGCTGTGCAATAAACCAATTCTTAGGCCCAGTTTCACCGGTTCCTGATAATGCGTGCGATAGTTATCTGACACATACCGCCGTAGAAAAGCTGTCAAACATCTGTCAGATTTCTTCATATTAGCACTATCAGGAACCGATGAAACTGGCTCTTATTGTTTTTTTTCTTATTTACTAGATTTTATCATAATAAAAACGCTGAAACATGTCAGTCCCTTTCCCAATTGTCAATGGAAAGTACGCAAATAGTAATTTATTGTTTGCTTTGTCTTGGCTCCTTTGTAAGTACAATTTCGTTAATTAGGTAACACTTGGACTGGACTTGAGGGATTTGTCATCTTAATTTGGTTCTTTAAATGTAACGTGAAACAAAAACGTATCAATTTAATAAACTAATTTAAAAAGACTTTTAGATTTCTTCATTAGAAGGAGGTTCTCATTTCATCTGTTTTTTTTTTTCTTGTGTAACTGTTAACTTCTTGTAACATGTGTATGTCAATTGAGGTTTTTTTTCCAGAACAGGGCATATCTCAATGTTTATTTATTGTTTTCAAAGTCCTGATAAGTATGTTGAAATATAATAACAAATACCTCTTTACTAATAATAATTAAGATTTAAAAATAAAACAAACGATTCCATGCTCCGCGATTCAATTTCAGTAGCAAGTTTGAGATGTTTATCATCATATCTCTGGAGATACTTATCAGATCTCAATTATATTACAATGAGACCACCTCGGAAATATACCCTACCGATTAAAAAAAGAACCATTCGAATCTGTTCACAATTGACGGAGTAATCGCGTAACATACAACAACAAACAGACGAATTAAGAACCTCCTTCTTTTTTAAATTCGGTTGAAAATAAGTCACGTTCTTTATAGATTAGTAAATAATCTGTCAACCAGTGACCGTCCAGTACGCAAGTGTCTACCACCGTGTGTCTACTCTGTATAAAACAATAACCAGATATTCTCTACTACATGCGCGTCCTACCACCGTATTTCAACATGAACACCTATATCATAAATGCTAAAGTCAGTTTGTTTGGGACTTCTTCACGGTCAAACGGCTGAACCGATTTAGCTGAAACCTTGCCTTTGTATAGCCAGTATTATGGACAAGGCTATAGGATACTTTTTAACGCGGGCGAAGCCGCGAGGCACAGTTAGTATATATAAACATGGCACGACCATCGATCACTCAGTTAATTCTCAACTGCGAATCGTAGGATTCGCAGTTGAGTTAGTTGAATATTGTGTAACAATGATGTAGGATTCATAGCGAGAGGTCAGCGAGTGACAGCGGTCGGCAATTGGGAATGTGATGTAGGATTCATAGCGAGAGGTCAGCGAGTGACAGCGGTCGGCAATTGGGAATATGATGTAGGATTCATAGCGAGAGGTCAGCGAGTGACAGCGGTCGGCAATTGGGAATATGATGTAGGATTCATAGCGAGAGGTCAGCGAGTGACAGCGGTCGGCAATTGGGAATATGATGTAGGATTCATAGCGATAGGTCAGCGAGTGACAGCGGTCGGCAATTGGGAATATGATGTAGGATTCATAGCGAGAGGTCAGCGAGTGACAGCGGTCGGCAATTGGGAATATGATGTAGGATTCATAGCGATAGGTCAGCGAGTGACAGCGGTCGGCAATTGGGAATATGATGTAGGATTCATAGCGAGAGGTCAGCGAGTGACAGCGGTCGGCAATTAGGAATATGCATGTAGTATACATTTACTTGAAATCATTTATTTTCGAATCATTATTGTTCTGGTGTTGTTTGTTAAACATTTTTTTATAAATAAAATACTCTTAAATGTGTCAAAATATTATATGAAAAATGCAAAAATAGCGTGGGAAATTTAAATTTGCAAAACACATCACCACTTGTCAATTAGAAAGTGACGTCACAGTGCACCACACGGTCCCCACAGATTAAATCTTTTTCATAGAAATACTTTACACTGTTGTACGAATACGTACTATTTCTAATAAAAAGATTTAATCTGTGGAGACCGTGTGGTGCACTGTGACGTCACAAAGGCGCGCGAAAATTTGGCAGCGTTTTAGATACCTCATATTCTTTCAATGCTAAAACTAATTTTTTTAGCTTAATTTGAACACTTTCAGTATTATTTATTTTTCTTACTGTGTTAAATGGATGTAATCAGTGAATTAAAAATATTTAAAAAAATCAGTGGTGACACACGGACAGACAGACGGACAGACGGACAGACGGACAGACGGACAAGAAAGTGATCTTATAAGGTTCCTTTTTTTACCTTTTGAAATACGGTACCCTAAAAATCATGCATATTCCCTATTGGTATTGGCACGTTACGAGTACTAGTACTAGCGAGTCCGCCACCAAACGCGCGTTACTCGACTCTTTCTAATGATTTTGACACGCTTTTATTAGCTGACTTGTAACAAAGCAAAAACAATGTAAACACATTTAGGAAGTGAATGTTACAAGTCAATGTTGCACGTTAATGTTACAAGTCAAAATGACAAGTCGAATGTTAAGAGTCAATGCTATATGTCAATGTTTCACTTTTTTATTACACGTCAATGTTGCACGTTAATGTTATAAGTCAATGTTAATAGTCAATGTTGCACGTTAATGTTACTATTCAATGTTACAGATCACAATACATTCAATGTTAGTAGAAGGAGGTAACATAATTCTTTACCCGTCGAGTTTGGGCTCATATAATTCGTTATGACTAGTAGTATATATTGTGATTGGCAAAAAAAGTGATAAAGAGGAGACTAATGATGGAGTATTCTTTTTAGTTCAAGAGTGTTATATTAGTCTTTTAAAATTATAACTCTTTGTAATGAAGATACATTTTCATTTGAAAGATTAGAAAGAAGATTTAAAAACTTCTTGCTTTCTGTCATTACAATTTAGTGTTATACCTAACTAATGATCGCGGTGATGTGCAGATGCACGCGTGAACGTAGAATAACTAGAAAACTATATAAAGGCACAGATTATATAACAGTTATACCATAAATAAAGGTACGAAATACGGTGGAAGAGCGAGCTGTAACCCTGCCACACCGTTCAATTTATCGGCCATTTTGAACAACAAAAAAAAAGTATATGTCGATGCGACATTAGGCTGTGTAGCTGCATTACCTTCGCGCTATAATGAAAGTTACCACTCCACAAGTGCTGAGTGAAGATATGTATCAACAGTCAACAAAATTTCAACCCATAGTCAAACAACGCGACACGCCATTTTATTGCTTGCTGATACACATCTCTTGTCCTTTCCATTTAGTGGAATCTGGCCTTAAAACTGAACAGTGTAGCAAGCTTTTACAAAGCAACACGATCGAGTGTACCGCCCGCGTCGAATAGCAACACTTGTACTGTTGAATATTCGAATAGCAACAACTGTACTGTTGAATATTCGAATAGCAACAACTGTACTGTTGAATATTCGAATAGCAACAACTGTACTGTTGAATATTCGAATAGCAACAACTGTACTGTTGAATATTCGAATAGCAACAATTGTACTGTTGAATATTCGAATAGCAACAATTGTACTGTTGAATATTCGAATAGCAACAACTGTACTGTTGAATATTCGAATAGCAACAATTGTACTGTTGAATATTCGAATAGCAACAATTGTACTGTTGAATATTCGAATAGCAACAATTGTACTGTTGAATATTCGAATAGCAACAACTGTACTGTTGAATATTCGAATAGCAACAATTGTACTGTTGAATATTCGAATAGCAACAATTGTACTGTTGAATATTCGAATAGCAACAACTGTACTGTTGAATATTCGAATAGCAACAATTGTACTGTTGAATATTCGAATAGCAACAATTGTACTGTTGAATATTCGAATAGCAACAATTGTACTGTTGAATATTCGAATAGCAACAATTGTACTGTTAAATGATTTAATAAAAACAGTCGTATCTTTGAATATTCAAACAGATAACTTGTATTGTTAAATAGTCGAATAGAAACAATTATACTGTTGAATACCTGAATATATAACAAAAGTAACCAACCAACCCTATTAATAGAATTTGTAACGCTTATTTACCATGTTTTCCATTATTTAAGAACTTACGCTTACAACAGAGCCGAAATATCGGAATCTCTTAAATAATGAGAGCATGATAAATCACCTCACAAATTCTTTTACCACTTGTACTGTTGAATACTCGAATAGCAACAACATTGAATACTGTCAGTCAGGGCGCCTCGTCCTTCACCTCACCTGGCTTGTCTTCGTCCGCGGGGGGGTCTGCGGGGGGCGCGGCGGGGGGCGGCGCGGGCGGCGCGGGGCTGGGTGCTGCGGGGGCGACGGGGGCGGGCTCTGGCGCGGGGGCGGGCCGCCCGCCCTCGTACGGCGAGGGGTAGGGGCGGCTGTAGGGGCGGTACAGCAGCGGCGGAGGTAGCAGCGGCCGCGGCAGGGCGTACACCGGCGGCGGTAGCAGGTGCGGCGGGTGGTTGAACGCGAGTCGCTGCTCTTCCCGCAGCGCCTCGCGCGCTCTCGACTCTTTCTCTCGTTGTAAACGCTCGCGCTGTTCTTTCTCGCGTTGTTCGCGCTCGCGTTCTCTTTCTCGTTCCCTGAAAAGATGAGGAAATTCTTATTTCCAATTAGATTGTAGAACAAAGTTAAAGAGGGAATTATTAAACGAAATATTAGTCACGCAAACAGCAAATAGAAGGAGATACAGTCGTAAAACTGTATAAAAGTGTTTTCAATATGTTTACAAATTGAAGTGAAATTTGGCTTTTACACCATTTACTTAGCCTAATCATGTAAAAGTACTACATAAGTCGATTAACGTGTAGTTTCGGTGGTGGAGATTAGAAATTGATTGGATACGTATCCAATCAATTTCTAATCTCCACACCGAACGCAGCGAGCTGCGGATTCTTCTCTTCATTGAGGAGCTCGCACTGATCTGATCGGACCGTTGTCTCTGCGATAGTGCTGTCTTTTTTATGTCTGACAAGCTCTTGACTGCTATCTCATATGATGTTGAGTAATGATACAAATACAAATACAAAATTGCTTTATTTTGTACAAAATAAAAGTTTACTTTCAAATGCGAATCCTGTTTTTTGCTTTCGTTCAAAACTGTTGCAAAAAGTAGTGCTTTCCCTAAAATGAGAGTAAGATGTAGTCTAGGATAGAATCGTGCTTGTCTGTAATTGGAGGTTGCAGCAACGTGACAGTGCGCTGGACGAGTGACTGTAGTCCGCACCACCAACTATCCCAGCCAGGCGTCTACACTGGCAGCCACGGAACATCGAGCCGGAACTTTATTATAAGTGTTTTGGTTAACATGCCTATTTTTTTTAAGTTAACTACTCCTTAAGAAGCGATTATCATTATATAGCCTGTTGGAGTATATTCCTTAAGAAACGATTTTCATATTGAGTCCCCTTGACCTTGACCTTGACCTTGACCACAATAGGAGTAAACTCTAGTCGTGCGTCGGAGCTGCGACATGGCCCACCTTATTGCGACATATGTGTATCTACCGTAAGACTGACCTCTCTCGCTCCCTCTCTCGTTCCCTCTCTCGCTCCCGCTGCGCATGTTCTTTGTCATCGATCTGCGGGTGGTGTGCGTGCGGCGCGTGCTGAGCGTGCACGGCGTGCACGGCGTGCATGGGCAGCGGCGGCGCGAGCGGCGGGTACAGCGCGTACGGCGGCAGCCAACCCACGCCGCTGCGGAACATACGCTCCAGGTACATCTGCTCCTCGGCCGCTAGTCTGCAACACACAAACAATACACAATACTCTACCGGAGGTCATATGCAGGCATCGAGGACAATAACGCGTTTCTTCCGTTTGCCGTCGAGACAATGGGCCCGTGGGGTCACCATAACCTCCAGCCCCCCTAGACAAAATCCGATTTCTGTTTCCATTTACGCTAACGCAAGTCCAAAATGTATGATATGACATGTATGTTTCCGCAACTTAGATGTCATACCCATACATTTTGAAGTTGCGTTAGCGTGGATGGAAACAGAAATAGGATTTTCTCTAGGTTCCCAGATCTCCTAGATGTCTCCCACGACCAAAGATCCGGAGCTTAACTCGGGCAACGAATTAAACCACCACAAGTAAAGTCCACATGGCCAACTACCACCCTCAAGTTGGAAGATGTGCTGCTGAAACATCAAATGTGTTCTGGCAGCTGTATTTATGAGCTAGTTCCCATTCTAGGCCTCATCATCATCATCAGCCGGTGTCAGTCCACTGCTGGACGTAAGCCTCTCCCCCAAGATGCGCCACTGAGCCCGATCTTCGGCTCTTCTTTTCCAGTCACTGCCCACCGCTTTGCGTATGTCTTCGCTCCACCTAGTCACAGTCCTACGCTACGTTTGCCGATTCGAGGTCTCCACTCTAGGACAAGTCTACCCCCAACGGTTATCAGTCCTGCGGCAGATATGGCCCACTGCCACTTCAGCTTGCTAATCCGTTGAGCTATGTCGATAACTTTAGTTCTCTGGCGAATTACTTCGTTCCGGATTCGATCCGGCAGAGAAATACCGAGCATAGCTCTCTTCATAGCTCGCTGAGCGACTTTAAACTGGTGGACCAGTCGTCGAACTGTGAGTGTCCACGTCTCGGCTCGGTATGTCATCACAGGTAGGACGCACTGGTTAAAGACTTTTGTCTTTAGACACTGCGGTAGAGGCGACGAGAAGACTCGACGGAGTTTTCCGAATACTGCCCAGCCCAACTGAATTCTTCTCTGGATTTCCTTCTCGAAGTTGTGTTAGCCTAGTTGGAGCGTTGGTAAACATACTGCGTGACAACTTCGAGTGGGATCCCATCTACGTCAATCGGTTACGGAACAACGTGCTCGTTGTACATGACTTTGGTTTTATCCAAATTCATCCGGAGTTCTAGGCCTAGCGTGCTACCATCCTCGATTGATCGATCCATCATCACTTACCAACAGGTGGAATAATGGACAATCGCTAGTCTATAAATAATAAAAAGGGCGCGTAGAAAGTTACGCGTTAGAAGTGAAACTGCCAAGTTCATTAAATTGTTTTTTCAACATCACTTATTAAACATAATTATTTTTAAACTCCATCTGTTGAACTTAGCGGAACGAATGCCCGAATGATGATAGCGAATTCGTCTTCGTAGTTACACCGTTCTACAATAGAGGACACTTATAAATATAACATGACGCTTACGTCACTTCCGTTGCATTCGGACCGTGACGCTACGTTACTTCCGTCAAATTTCACCCCCAGGGCACGTAAAGAAGTTTAACTTAAAAAAAAAATTATATATGTACCTGTACTGCAAGGCGGCGCTGGAGTAGAGGCTGGGGTGCGCGTACGGAGAGTAGGCGGCCGGCTCCAGCAGTGGGAACGACGCCGCCGCCGGGTGGGACAGTCTGTGGGAGGGGGGAGTACCACTCGTCACAACATGATCACACTCTAACTCCCGTATTCAAAACACTATGACGTCTCACAGTGCTCATGCACGCATAGTGTCCTTCAAACCAATTGACGTTCATTCATCATCATTAGCAGCCAATATTCGTCCACGGCTGGACATAGGCTTCTCCTATGGCACGCCATTGAGCTCGATCTTCAGCAACATTAAAGATTAGTATTGAGTATTATTTACTTGTGTCAAATTCACCGTTATGCGTTCGTCGAAATCATCATGAATACGGCCGTATAAAATGTATGGCTGTTCTAGGCCTAGCGTGGTCATCATTCTCGACCACGTCATCGCTTACCACCAGGCGAAATAGTGGTCAAACGCTTGCATATTAGATATTTTAAAAAATTATTCGACTAAACTCCGTTGTCCTGGGCATCGTATTACAGCCGTTTTTCAATCCAAGACAAGCGACAAGATGATTGATGTTAAATGATGCGGTACCACATTAGCTATCATGCCTGTCTGGTATTGTTCATAGACAGCAATAAGACGAGGGGCTGAAGAACTGACACTTGTCTTATCCACATCGAATAGATCCAACCCGTGCCTTCATCTCAACGAAGGCGGCAATACCCCAATGGATAGGATGTCGGACTGGCGATCGAGAGGTCGTGAGTTCGATCCCCACACCACCCATTGCACTATTGACGTGAACCCACTCCAGGCACAAGCATATTTAGCTTAGTTGGAGGGGTTGACAAGAATACTAGTAATGTGCAACCCACATTGCGAGTAATATTTAAAAAAAAAATATCTAACAGCATTTCATTATTTAAGATCATTTACAAAACTAACAGAACCGACTTCAAATGCCGCGCTAGTAACTTTAAGTACCAAGTTTGTGGTGTTTATCTACATATGTCTGGAGATACTGGTCATATCTCGATGAAATTTTAATGGAACTACCTGTAAAGTATACCTACCCTTTCAAACCGAATAATTTTTCAAATCGGTTCAGGCGTCTTTCAGTAATCGGTGAACATACATTAAAAAAATATATTCCGATGAATTGAGAATCTCCTCCTATTTTGTGAAGTGTCGCATTCTAGGCCTAGCGTGCTAACCATCTTCGACCGCATCATCGCTTACCAACAGGTGAGATAGTGGTCAAAGGCAAGCCTATAAAGTCAGTCAATAAAGTATCAGCGAGCTCACCTATCATCAGGTCGGTAGGGCTGGAATCCACTGGCAGACAGGTGATGCGCGGGCGAGGCTCGCTTGGTGGGCGCGGGCGGCGGCGGCTTCTCCTTGGACTCTCGTTCAGCGGTCGGAGCGCCCGGCGTGCCTACACAGTCACTCGCAACGGTCATCACACTACCCTCCCGCAGATTTACTTTCAACTCTTCATTCAACAACAGTTTACGTTGTCATACGGCGGTTTGGGATAAAACTATTTCGCTAGACTTATTTTGTTTGATGAATTTAATCTCGGGTTTAAAATGTTTAAGTATTGTTCGATTGTTTTGCTTGAATTATGTATGGCGGAATATTAGGTAATGCTTTATATCTAACTATTTTACGTCAATAATTTATAAACACTTTTCTACAATTTAATTTCGAGAAAGAATGAGCAACTCTTGTTTTGTTCTATTTAGTTTATTCGAAAGATTAAACTACTTTTTTCGAAAATGTTTGTCGCAAACGATTAAAGAACTGATTTTCTATAATTTTAGCTGGCGTTAAAGTCTTTTGTGTCGCATTGCTTTTGATCGACTTTATACCGTACGGCTTGAGAACTCAGGTTTTGTTGATGGTCTGACAAGACGCACATTAAAGGTTACTATTGTATTATATTACAAAAAAAGACTTCTATGTTTGGAAGGTTTAAGTTCCAATATAAACTTTTAAAGGCAATCCAATTATTTCGTCTGAATCACTTAGCCCTATGGATCACAACTCCGATATCCCTGTTTCAGTTTAAAATATCAGCTCTCGTTCAAAAGTCATCCACCAAAGTTTAATAAAGTTGTTACAGACTAAAGTTAAATTTATTGAAGCTACGAGATCAGATTATATTAAATATAAGACAAGACTTTGTATTGTAATCATGTCTTAACGAAGATTCAACTTAGTAAAATAACAATTTTAATAGCAATTCTTGTAAAATGTAAGCTGTTTTTGTAGATTAATGAGTTATCTATTAACCCGTGATGGTGATGTATTTTTCTCCATATTTTCTTGGTGATTGAAGAGCTCAAAGTATATCTCCGAAAAGATTACATTTTACATTAAATACAGAACTCAGTGAGGTGACAAATAAGAGCGTATCAACGCACTGCTTTCTGTATGTAATCTCAGAGTATTATTGTAAAATCAAAGCGGTTCGTAGCACTTGAACATTAACACTAGGAATGAGACAACAGAAACTCCCGACATAAATAGAAGTTTACAAGGACAGTGGTTTGATTGACAAGAGCCACGCTTCAGAGCGGTCGCTTTGGTCAACCATTACAATGTAATATACGTATAAATTAGATTAAAGGTAACGTAATGTTAATAATATATGGACATTGTCGACCCAACAAGTGTTGGTTAGTTGGTACTAGTAGGAAAAATAAAAGATAATGAGGATTGGAAGGCCGGGGAGATTGTGAACTGAAGTATTTTCTACACGCCTATCTATCCTCGAGATTGATGACCACAGAATAAATAATAGTAGGTATTATTACTACGTCGTTTATTTTGTTTAAATATAAATACATAGTTGAAAAATCTACAATCGCGATTTATAGACAAGCTAATGTTCTGAATAATCATTCATCATTTATTTGATTAAGGGCTTTCACAGGTTTTTGATTATTATTATTACGAACTAATCTGGCAGAATTTTGACAGTTTTTATGGGACTCTTTTGTCAGTTTACTATCCGATACTATATCAGGGGCTGGTGGAACTGGCCCTAAGTGTTTGTAATTATAAACAATTTTACAAAAAATATCCTAAGTTTATAAACCAAACTCTTTAGATTACTCAGCATATTAATGCTGTTTAATATTTATTTATCTTACTGTCTAACAGAAGCTAGAGAACCACGGACGAATTCATTGTAATAATTCCACATCATCATTCATTAATAGTCTGATAGCAGATGGATGAGACTTCAATGGACAAATTCTATTCATTTAAGAGTTCAAATCGTTGAATCTTGTTTACTATTATTACAGCATAAAATGCTACAAATGTTTTATTTTTATTCAAATACTAGCTACGCTCGGCGGGTATGCCCGCATTTAAGTCAAGTTTTAAACCTTCCTCTCGAAACTACTCTATCTATTGATGATAACCGCAATAAAATCCGTTGCGTTGTTTAAAAGATCTATGCGTGCAGACTTCGTCTTATACTACGTAAAGATATATTACGTAGGAGCTTATTTTTCATGCAGAAACAAATGCTACACCTTCTAGTTTTCCTATGCCCTTTCGTGCAACGAGTTTCCCCATCCTCAATGTATAGGGTAACCACCTGTGGCGGTGTTCCGCGGACAGTTCACAACCCCCCGACCCTCTGCGGAGGAGCAGCATCTACGAGCACTCACCGTCCTTGCCGTCAGCGTTCTTGGCGAGCGAGCGCAGCGCGGCCGCGAACGGCCCCCCCTTATTGGGGGGGATGTCCGTTCGTTTCGCTATCTTGTTCGCGCTCACACCTGGAAAGATAAGAAAAAGGAGGTCAGTGATTTTAATACCTATATTCAAAACATATAGTGATATCGCTATGCTCATATAATGCTCATAATTTTTTTTATGGTATAAGGTAACAGGATAGGCACGACGCTCTGCCTGCCCTCTGCCTGATGGTAAGCGATGACGTCTACCTATTACAGATACATCATTGCAGATACCGATGTAACTGTAATAGGTAGACGGTATGCAAAATTCTGGACTGCCAGAATTTTGTATGTAACTGCACTGCGCCTGGTACCTTGAGACACAAATGCTCATAATGCTATATAATGATGGTCTAGAGACCGATCATGATTATCATCATCGCTACAACTCAAAGGTATAACCGCAAACAATTTATTTTTTCATATTAGTTTACAATTAAGTAAAAAAATAAAATAAAATTGGTTGTTCTTTTTAAAATGGGTACAAAAGCTCATAGACCGTGATGTATGAAATAAGGCAAGGAAGGTCTTTGCACTGAATTGGGACACATCAGACTGATTTTTTTTTAAATTGCGACCCAGTGTGAGGGAGAAAGTAATGAGACAAGCACTTTATCACTAACTCAGATGATGTTATAAGTGACAATGCGATCTAAGATGAAACCGTCTGACAATTTAAGTCGCTTGTGTGAATGAGTAACTTCCAAAGATAAGAACTCCCAGTAGGTAGGCCTAGCGTATGCAACATTTTCGACCACATCATCGCTTACCACCAGGTGAGATAGTGGTCAAATACTAGCCTATATGACATAAAAAATAAACTCGCAACCCAAAAACTTAACACTTATAATATTTAGTAGAATACCACTTTCACCTCGATCTGTATGTATCATCAGCTAAAAATTAATAACGTTAAATCATAAGATAGTCGGACAATCAGTTCCATTCGGAACATGATTTGTACTGCAATTAGTCTGCGTTTTATTTATCTATTATGTTTCATTATTTCACAATTTTTTGGATAAAAATTGTCTGAAGTACTGAAACATGCACTGGGTTGCGGGTGCACGTAATGGTACGGTTGGCAACCCTACATTAATAAGGGGAATTAAACATGTGTTTTAAGTGTGACGTTCGACGTCTAGATGAAAGCTGAATGGCTCAATACCTTTGTTCTTTTTTTTGTAAATTCAAAGCGTTATGTTTCTGTTATATCTATATTTTTTGTTGAATATGATCTATTTAATGTTATTTGACGTGTGTAAGTGCTAATTTTTAATTTGCCCATATACTGAATAAATGCTTTGACTTTGACTTTGACTTTGAAAACGAAAAAAAAACCCGACTTCACATGCCACGATAGGTAGTATTATTATCTTTTCTATGACGATAGTCAAAATAGCCAATAGTATCATGTCGTCAAGGTATGTGTGTTTGAGATGTTTATCTCTATATCTCCGGAGATAATTATCATACCTCGATCAAATTTGAATGGGACCAATTGGGTGGCACAATCTCTGAAACGAAAAAATAATTTTTGTAATCGGTCAAGATTTGACGGAGTTCTGAGGTAACAAACATTTAAAAAAAACAGTCGAATTAAGGAACCTCCTCCTTTTTGTGAAGTCGGTTAAAAAATAAAGAAACGAGTAAACATGCCGCGTCATCTTCAGCACCATCGACTTCGTAAGCAATTCTCTCGCGTATTGCTCCAGCCGTTAAAAACGTAGCATGTCAGGTCGACACAACAAACACACCCCAGGTGAATTCCGTCATAAAGTCAACATTACCACAATCCACCCCCTGGCAGCACCCTTATACGTATCCCCCACGGTAATTATGTTCACACTTAGTTAAATAAAAACTCTAATGAGGTCGGACCGTGTTATTGACACGCAAACACGCCACGCAGCTGATGTAGCGATCAGTTAAAAACAGATGTTAGTTTACGAAGTACATTTAATAATATGTACTAATGGTCGAAATTCGACCTAAGTAATCCTACACAACACACTCACAAACATCGCCTTATATATTAGTAGAATTAAGAAGAAACGCGTGGTAAATTTTTCCATACAAATTATTTCCCCGTTTCCTCTTTAGAAAATGCTTCTAGAGAAAAAAATGATTCTACAAAAAATCAAGGTCTGCTGTAGCTACGCCTCTATCATTTGCTTTTCTTGACCAACCAATTTCATAAAGAAATATATGCCTTCTAATCTCCTCTTCATTATTTTTAACCGACTTCACAAAAAAAGAGGATGTTCTCAATTCGTCTGTATGTTATTTTTTTTTTTTTGTGTATATGTTACGCGATTACTCCGTTAATTGTTAACCGATTCGAATGATTCTTTTTGAAATCGGTAGGTTACGTTTCCGAGGTGGTCCCATTGTAATTTCATTGAGATCTTATAAGTATCTCTAGAGATATGACGATAAGCGTCTCAAGCTGACTCGCGGGGCATTGAAGTTGGTTGTTTTAGATTTTAACCTCTTTATATCTTATCTTAATTATGTTATTATTGAAGGGTCATATTTCTACTTTTTTCGTGTGTGTGCGTGTGACCGGTATAACAGCTGTTTAAAACGTCCCTGCATATTATTTCAAGAATATTGTCAAAGAGAGCAAATTACCTTATAAAAGTCAACAAATTTGGAAGTTAAACAGAATATCGACGTGAATCAAGATTTCTTCTGCTCGGCAAGTAGATACCCAGCACATAAATCCCCACTAAATATTGGACACTACAAACGACCATTTTTGAAATTACTACACACATGCACAGTCCTATAAATACAACGCTCAAAACAGCCAATAATTAGACCAGTAATTAATAATTTCCACCCACAACAATAACAAATCCACATTCCACCCTCTACTGCATACAAATCAGCTGACGAGACGATACTACTAACACTGACAGTGACATTTAAACAAAGCAGTGTTACCAGTACAAAAGACTTCGTTCAAAACTATGTCAAGCAATCCATCAAGCAAAACACATAGTAAAATGATGCGCACTCCTCCAAAACATCTTGGCGCGGCCAGCTCTAATCCAGACCTTTTCCATACCCCCGAACCAGATTGGGATAACAACACTAATCTTAGAAAACGAAAATGTAGGACTAATTTAGAGGAATCAAGTACAGCAATGGAAAATGATATGTACGAGAAAATTCAAGAAATGTTCAGAGACATAAAAAGCTGCCAAGAGAGTCAGTTTGCAAAAATGGAGCAAAATATGTCTGAGCTAAAAAAACAAAATGATGTACTGCTCCAATCTAATTCGGGCATCAAGTCATCAATCTCAGAAATTGTCAAGGAACAGAAGGATATGAAGTTACGCATCGAGGTCTTGGAAGAGAAAATAGAGGACAAGAAAGGAAGTGATAGCGACTCCACTGAAGTTATTACTGAATTGAAACAAAAGCTAGAAACTATGGAAAAGAAAGTTCGGGAAAGTACTGTGGAAATTAGAAACCTGAATGTAGAAGGGAGCAACAACAACAACACCCAATTATTGGAATGCATCGAGAAGATCCACACTGCTCTAAAATTAGATATTAGAGCTGGAGATATACGGAATTTCTACCGGCTACCAGCAAAGGAAAAACAGATCAGACCCGTAATCATAGAGTACACATCAGTACAGAAAAAGAGTGACCTTCTAAAGGCTCTAAAAGCCTATAACATGGCAAACACAGAAAAATTTAATACCTCTTCTATTAATCTACCAGGAACAAAGGCACCCATTTTCATTAATGAGTATCTTACTAAGCAGGCGAAACAACTGCACTACAGGGCTCGAGACCTCGTTAAGAAAGGGGCCTTGAAATTTTGCTGGACGGATAGAGGCAGAATCTTCATCCGAAAGGAGGAGGGACAGCCGGCAATAGAGATTAAGGAAAACCAACAGCTTGATCAACTGGAAACTGGCAGCCCAAAGGCCTGACTAGTACGCAACCATATTTCTAGGAAACCATCCTTACTTACTTGCAAAAAATATAAATTGATACTCACTTTGTCATGTCATTATTATTATACTATGTATTTAGAATTTAGCATACTTATTATGAATATTTGTACTGTCACCAACAGCCAACGAAATCTCAAAACACACCACACATACAACACATACTACACCTCTACGCAAGCACACACCCTACAGAATATATATCCTGCAATCTTACAGCAATACAATGCTTTCTTAATCACTCAGGATGGCGATTATGTAACCCATCATAACAACAATCATAAACTTATTAACAATGATGAATCAGATAAATGAACTATTTACGGGCATTGACGATATCGATGCCTCCAAATCATATATCCTGAGTGACCCGGAAGATTGTAGGATGTATATCAACAACAGCCACCAGAGGAATATCTCAATGGTCGCTATGAATATTAGAAGTATTAACAAGAACTATGACGATTTCCTTGTCCTATTAAAACGTATTAGTTTAAGCATCGACTTACTCATATTTTCAGAATGCTGGTTAAATGAGAACTATATCCCGCACCAATTACCCGGGTATAAGATATTCTATACAAGGGCACGTATGAATCAAAATGACGGCATTGTAATATACTACAAAGACAATCTTACGGCTTCAGTCACAGAACCTAACTTTGATGACAGTAACTGCGCCTTAATCAAAATAGGCAATGAACTTAGTGTAGTGGCACTGTATAGACCGCCTTCCTTTTCAAATACTACGAAATTCTTGAATTCACTCGAAGAAGTACTACAGAGCTGCCATGCTTTTCCCAGTATCATTGTGACTGGAGATGTTAACATAGACATCAGAGAAAACTCAGGAGACAGACACGCAGAAGAATATCTCACTCTATTAGCAACACACGGCTTAATCCCAGCGCATACCTTACCAACACGAGAAAAAGCCTGCCTTGACCACTTAATGGCTAAATTACAAACACCGGCAATAACGCTAGTTCTGCCTGCAACTATTACAGATCATTCACCAATAGTAGCACAAATAACTACACGGCAACGACTGCATATACAACCAGTTCGGAAAACGTATAAAACTAATTACAACGCGGTTTTAGTAGAACTATCTAAAGTGGTCTGGAATGATATCTTAGATACTTCTGATGTAAGCAAAGCCACTGAAACTTTTATGCTATTAATAATGACAACGATTCAAAAATATACATATTTCAGTACAGTGCCTAGATCCAAATTCAATCTCAAGCCTTGGATAACTCCAGGCTTGATAAAATGCATGAGGCGACGTGACAGATTACATTTGAAGTATAAGACAGACAAGACAAACAACACTGCAAAAAACACGTATCTTAAATATAGAAACACCTGTAACAAGATTCTTAAATCACTAAAGAGGACTTATGAAAGAACTGAACTCATGAAAAATAATAAAGACTTAAAAAAAACTTGGGAAACTATAAAAAAGATCTGCAATTTTCCAGCCAAAAATAACCCTGTTAACAAACTCTTACAACTTGAATCCAATAAGATAGACTCTCTAGACACGGTAAATGAGTATTTCCTTAACGTTGGCCCAAACTTGGCGCGTGAGACGCTTACATCTATAAACGAAACTGAGAATAACTTAGCAAAGAAAAACAACCATACTGAAAAAAGTTTGTTATCATTTGGACTTATTCCAGTGGACCAATCTGAAGTCTACAACATTGTGAGAAATCTAAAAAATAATTCAGCACCGGGATGGGACAAAGCAAACTCGTGGCTATTTAAACAGCTATTGCCAATCTTGCTAGAACCCATAACTCTCTTATGCCAAAAAAGCTTTGAAACGGGAGTATTCCCTAAGGCACTAAAAAAATCTATTATATGCCCCATTTACAAGGGAGGAAATGAGGACGATATCAATAATTATAGGCCAATATCCCTTCTGCCAACACTCTCAAAAATTTTTGAAAAATTAATGAATAACAGGCTTATAAAATACATAGAGACGAAACACAAACTATCAAGCAACCAATTTGGTTTCAGACCGGGCAGATGCACCGAAGATGCCGTATTGAATGTTACAGAGCATGTGCGAAAAAAATTAGACAAGGGTGATAAGGTTGTAGGGATATTTTTAGATTTCGCAAAGGCTTTCGATACCGTCTCCATTCCCATACTAATCGCGAAGCTGGAAGCCATAGGAATAAGAGACAAATGTCTAAAATGGTTTGTTAGCTATCTAAACAACAGAACACAGAAAGTACGCATCGACAGTGATTACAGTAATGAAGCTGACATAACTTTTGGGGTGCCACAGGGCAGTATATTAGGGCCCACATTATTTTTGATATATATCAATCAGCTATGTGATATGAATCTTCATAATGGCAAAATCACAACTTACGCAGACGATACCGTACTTTTATTTCACGGTAAATCCTGGAATGAAGTACAGGATACAACAAACAAGGGGCTGGATATTGTGTCACAATGGCTGCGAAATAATTTGTTGACGATTAACCTAAGTAAAACAAAATACATCTCTTTTACAATAAATAAATCGACTCAACCGAAAACAGATCTTGTGCTGCAGATACATCGGTCAACATGTAACAAAAACCGACCGTGTCAGTGTGATTCACTGAAACCCAGCAGTGACATAAGATATCTGGGAGTTATAATGGATAGACATCTCACATGGTCAGAACATATCAAAAAGCTATCTGGCAGGGTAAGAAAACTTATCTGCGTCTTTAAGCAATTACGTCATGTAATGAAATTTGAATCCCTAATCAACATATATTACGCGTTAGCACAGTCAATCTTGACGTATTGCTTGACTGTGTGGGGTTCGGCAGCTCAAACCCACTTGATACGGGTAGAACGTGCGCAACGGGCTTTGCTAAAAGTTATGACATTCAAACCAAGACGTCACCCCACCTGTCAACTGTATAATGAGTGTGGTGTCCTAACAGTACGACAACTGTTTATAAAACATATTATAATGAAACAGCACTCACATGTTACCAAGGCATTAATAGACGAGATAAAAACCAAACGGAGAAAGGACATAATATTTAAAAGACAAACAATGAGAACGAACTGTGGCAGAAATAGTATTATCTCACTTGGGCCACTACTGTACAACAGGGTAAGCAAGCATATAGATTTAATAAACACAACTCGTCACAAATGTAAAAAACTAACCAGTGAGTACCTACAAACGCTTAACTATACTGAAACTGAGAAATTAATGGCGGCACTTGAGTAATACTTCCTCAAATTATACAGACAAACATACATTAAACACAGCACAGCAACACTACACAACTATACACACATCTCATCACAAACAGTCCAATGTCGGACATACCATAGCAATATATGTAGTATGCGCTAGGAAATTTTATAAATCTCTTGCTTAAACATAACCGAATCCTTTATAGGTTATGGTTATATAGTTTATGGTTATTTTTTTAAGAGTTCTAAAAAAATATTTAGAGTACTTTAAGTTTCTATATTAGCAGTAGATAATATAAAATGTTATAAACTAATTTAATATTGTAAGACTAAGGCACCTATTAGTATATGTTTATATATAAAGTCAAGATTAGGATATGAATTAAAATTATGTAAACACCACTCACTCAAAATAGCATAATTAAAGTATGGCACTGACCAGAGATGGTCACTGTAACCCTCAATACAGGCTTTTTAGACCTAGTGCAGGGTACAGCGGTCAACAAAGGTACAACCATTGTATTGGCTTTAATCCTTAAGATCATAATACAAATCATGAAAATACTATGTATCGATAAAAATGGTAGTGATGAATGGCACTGACCAGAGGAGGAACACTGTAACCTGCAATACAGGCTTATTAGACCTAGTGCAGGGTACAGCGGTCACCAAAGGTACAGCCATTGTCTTCTTATCATTAAGTTGCATATTATAAACTATGTACCATCACATAAGCTATTCTGAATAAAGAACTTTCTATTCTATTCTATTCTATTCTACTTGCAATTGGTTGGTCAAAAAATGAAAATGATAGGGGCGTAGCTACAGCAGACCTTGATTTATTGTAGAAACAAATTTTTCTCTAGAAACATTTTCCAGGGAGGACACGGGGGAATACATTTGAATGGAAAAGTGCAACCCGCGTTCCCTCTTAGTATAATAATCTTCTTCTATAGTAGTACTTTAGTTAGTTAGTTACTTTAGTAGTAGTACTTTCTATAGTTCTTCTATAGTCTTTGTAGTCGGCACAAGCCCAGAACTGTACGCTTTCATCTTGTATCGCAATCCGTAACATTTTATTAACATGTATCTATGGTAAATAATAAAAAAGTATGTGGATAAAGATAGGTTACTTTTTGTGAAAATGAGAGCACGATTTTAACACATAACTTAAATAACACAAATGTTGATGGACAGAGCTTTACATTGATAACATTCTTGGTGTACGAGAACGTCGCGGGTATCATAATCAGCTAGTGAAATATACATTTAGAGGGCCCGGTGGCGTAATCGGGAGAACGGTCGGCTTTGATACCAGAGGTACCGAGATCAAACCCCGCCGTGCACCAATGGATTTTTCTATCGAAAAATTTATGTGCGCTTAGTAAAAACATCGTTAAGAAACCAACAACCCCCGCATGGTGGTAGGACACTATCTAGTGTCCGCCTGACCAGCTACCATACCACCCTCAAGTTAGAAAATCTGTCGCCAAACATCTAATGTGTTCCGGCAACTATCTTTGAGAGCCAGTTCCCATTCTAGGCCCTAGCGTGCTTACTATCTTCGACCGCATCATCGCTTACCAACAGGTGATATAGTGGTCAAACGCTAGCCTATAAGATATAAAATATATAAATACGACTTCGAGCATTTACCAAAGGAGATGTTAACGCAAGGCGTACCCCTCTGCTGGCCATATATTTTTGGCCATATGAGCGTGCGTAACTACGCTGTATTTTTAATACTGTGTGTGTGTTTCAAGCTAGTGTGCGGGATCGTTAAAGTGAGTGATTTGTGTGTGTGCAATGCGCGTTTACCTCGTCCCTCGTAAGTATCGGCAGAAAAAAATGTTTGCGGATTACAACGTTAACATCTCCATCGGTAAATGCTCGAAGATATACGAGTATTTAAAGGCGTTAAAACGCAGGGTTAATTCTCCACTCGTTTCAGTTATGTACATGTTGTATAACAGCGAGCACAAGTCGTCTATACAGTGTGAGCTAGTGTGGCGCCGGCGCCGCGACGAAGTCGACCCGCCTGCTCACTTCTTAGATTAATGTGCCCCCAGCATTAACATCACTTACTGGCCGCATATCGGGGCCAACCAATGGAATTACACTTCATTCTCTTACATTTTTAACCGACTTGAATAAAGGCGGAGGTTCTCAATGCGCCTGTATGATTTTTTTAATGTTTGCTAACTCAGAACTCCGTCATTTATCAACCGAATTAGAAAATTCTTATTTTTTTGAGATTATATGCTTTCCGTTTGGTCCCATTGTAACTTTATCGAGGTCTGATAAGTATCTCCAGAGATATAGAGAGAAACACCTCAAACTTAGTACCGAAAATGACTACCGCGGCATTTGAAATCGGTTTTTCAGTATTGTAATGATCTCTTTGTTTCTTCAACGTTCACTTTATTAAAAAAAAGCAAATGTCTGACTAAATGTAACGCGTAGAAGTCTCCTAAGGACACTGTCTCGCTGAGGCAAGAGAGTGAGATAGGAGATGAAGAGACATCCCCAAGTTTTTAGCTACTTTTCATTCCGATGGAAGAAAAGGCGTTTTAGGTAGCGTTTGACCACTATCACGCCAGGTGGTAAGCCATAATGTGGTGGAAGATGTAGTAATAGTAGTAAGTAGCATGTAGTCCAATCCCCATAGCGCAACTATCCCAACCCGTTTTTCAAATCAGTTATATGAAATAAGTGACACATTCAGTTGTGGGACAGGTCGTCGAGAATAATTCGTGACATAGGAGTATAGTTGAGCAATGAGTAGTAGTGGGCCGAGGCTGCCGTTCTCGGTGCTGACCCATCAATTGACCCGCACATTAATGTGGGCCGGCATTACTGTCGCTCCTTGCCCGTCTATCGGTTAGCGAGGGCATCTCTTCAATTAACTTCACTTCATAAACTAGATGAACAATGAATCTTGAATACGTGGATATTCTTCTAAAATAATTATATGGTTGGAGGAAACGAAGCGATGTATGGTAAAAGAACAGCTATGTGTTTTTTTTTATATTAGTTGTGGTATTCCATTCATAGACTACAAGAACAATTATTGTAAGATACCGTAGTAATATTATTACTATTTCCACCGCATGGTGGTAGGACACTGTCTAGTGTCCGCCTGGCCAGCTACAAACTACCCTCAAGTTAGATAATCTGTCGCCAAACATCTAATGTGTTCCGGCAGCTATCGTTGAGAGCAAGTTCCCATTCTAGGCTTAGCGTGCTACCATCCTCGACCCCATCTATCATCACTGACCAACAGGTGAGTTAGTGGTCAAACACTAGCTTATGTGATGTAAAAAAACTATTCCATCTTGAACCGTATATTCACTTCCTTTTAGGTGAAACATTACTGAAGTGTCCGGCGTGACAGTCAAACAACATTCAAGAGGCGTGATTTTTAAACTACGTCGCGTCTTGTCGTCGCCTATACCACAGTGCCTAAAGACAAGAGTCTTTAATCAGTGCGTTCTACCTGTCATGACATACGGAGCCAAGACGTGGACACTCATGGTACGACTAGTCCACCAATTTAAAGTCGCTCAGCGAGCTATGGAAAGAGAGCTTTGCTCGGTGTTTCTCTGTGGGATAGAATCCGGAACGAAGTAATTCGCCAGAGAACTAAAGTAGTCGACATGGCTCAGCGGATTAGCAAACTGAAGTGGCAGTGGGCTGGTCATATCTGCCGTAAGATCGTTAACCGTTGGCGCAGGATGCCCTGTGACCAAGTGAAGCGATGACATTCGCAAAGCGGTGGGCATGCAGTGACTGGAAACAAATCGGGCTCAGTGGCGTGTCTTTAGGGAGGCCTACGTCCAGCAGTAGACTGATACCGGCTGATAACGATGATGATGATTTTTACTATGGGCTGTTTTATAGCTGAAGTAAAAATTTCATCTGATGTTTAAAACAAACGAAAAACACTTTTGACATGAAGTGCAAAAGAGATTAGTGATCAGTAGTTCTCCCACGCGAACCTATCCATCATTGACATAGATATCAATCTGGTTGGAACATACGCGGCCCTTACAAATGTAGTGAACGACGGAAGCGGGCCATTTGTCCGACAGAATTAATGGCGCGGGGTTGAGCGGTCATTCAGCTCGTGTGCCCTCGCCCTTCGCTGATTGCTCTAATTCTAGATCACTACTTACTAGCGCTCATGGAAATTCATTGGCTAGATATTGTAGTGTCTGTCTTCTAAGCCATTTCTGCTAATATCGGCTCTCCGAGCATCGGCATGATTTTCGATGGCAGATTATTTTGGATGTGGGTAAAGATAATTGCAATATTATGTAGATTGGACTTAAATTCAGTTGTCCTGAACCTCGTCTCGCAGCCGTCGCCTTCGATTTCCAGACAATTACAATATTAGATTTCATTAACACAACATCAAGTGAGAATGAGATAGAGGTCTTGTCAATCCAACATAAAAAAATACTGAGATAAAGAGATTAATAAGAAAGGTATATAGAAAGTATACCAAACAGTTAAAAGTTGAGGAAGAGATCTTCTAATTCGGTGTCTGAACAGATACAAACGTTAACGACGCTATACATTTTGCTTCAGAGAACCAGTAATGCCAAGAAATCGTCCAAGATATGTCGATGCGGGAACATCGCAAATATCGCAATGCTCTGCAGTGACGGAACGATCTGTTATGCCCCTGGGTTTCAGGCCCAATAATGTACACCTTTCAGCTGTATCAGCAACTTAGATTGTAGATTATTATTCATTACCTTTTTTTTAGTCAGTCTTCACTCATCCTCCGTTGCGAAACGTCCTATACCAATCTTTGCAACATATCATAAAATCAATTATTCTATTTTACTATCTCGTTAAGATAATTTCTAATATATTATTATTTAGTGAAAACAAGTGTTTTTTTTTAAAAGTGTTTTCCCGGAACCCGTATAACAGATCGAAGGAGGAGGAGACGAAAGCCAGGATTTGAGTGATATTGATAAGGACACTAATAATCGCAATACACTCATAATGTAGACAATCATGAATGAATCATAGAAGTGCGATGACAATCGTGGTTGGCCGAATGACATCATCTAATGCAAATGCTTGGGCCGCGACAATTCAGAGGTTAATTGGAGGTTCACATCGCAGCGCTTGAACTTTGTACGTGCAATTAATGAATACAATGTGGAGAGCAGACAATAGACACCTACCCATACGGCTTTAAAGTTACGTCTCTTTTTAGCCAGAAACTATGGTAGGTTTTAGCGCTGAAATACTTAATCAAAAGTGACTCATAAGTAAACATCATCTCAAATAATGTAATGATTATAATAATGTAAAAAAAAAACAGATGAGCCTAGAAACGATACCGTTGTTAGTAACGACACTTTTTCATATCTGACAGTCTGGCGTTTAACGACTCTCTCGCCTGTTGGTAAGCGATGATGTGCTCAAGTATGATGAACAAGCTAGGCCGAGTTCCGTGATGAAACTGTACTGGATTATGGTGTAAACCAGTTTTTGAATAGAAGCCACGTGCAGGCGAGCAGTGTTTGACGTCCTCAGGTCTGGTGGAGATACAACCAGCGCCAGGCGACTGGAAATGTTTGTATGCGGAGAGCCGAAGATCGCACCAAGTGGTGTTTATAGGCAGATAGGCCTAGGCATAGAGGGGAATAATGAAGGGTGATGATGAAAGGTACCTAGAGCTAGCGTCTGAATGAATGATTTACACTATACCTCTATCCGATCTCTAAAGGAGCCATACTAAGGTACCCTTACAACTTGTTCTCTTCATATTACAAAGGAGGTAGCCAATTCAGTATTGAAGAAGCATTCAAAGCTCAAAAATATGTTGTTAGAATCGACAAGTACTATCAAAAGTTAGGCGGCAATAGCCCAAAGGGTAAGGCGTCGGGCCTGGGGATCGACAAGACAACAAGACTGGAGTGACGTGAACCCACTCCAGACACAATCATATTTAACTTAGTTGGAGGGGTTAACAAGACTAATAGTAATGTGCAAACTACATTGCTAGTAAGCTTTATGAAAAAAATCTCCACAATGAGAATTCCATGTATGACTAGCCTTCTAAAAGGCCGCACCGTACCATCGACTCGCAAGAGACGAATATCTCGGTCAGATGTCCCACAGAACGCACCGCGATAATTCAGCCAGGGGTAGTGAGTCAGTGGCCACATATTCATAATGGTAATACCGCGGCCGGGGCCGCGTTTATCAAGTGGTTAATGGAGGGCTCACTCTCTCCGCTCGACGGGTCGTTCTACTCTCGTTGTGTTTCATTGCTACTTACAGTGCTGTCGGAGTACCTATCTATTTAGTTGACAGCCTTACTGTGACATTGATTCTATGTTATTGGTCGAGCAAACTTATAGCACCGTTAGTTCCGATTTTATGCTTGAATACTATCATCAACTAATGTTAAGTGAAGATGCGGCCGAGATCGTGATATATTACTTATTCTAATCGTGATCTTTTTTTAAATTTCAAAATATATTGTCTCAGGGTATAAAGTCAATGGTTATCTTATTACCGGACAAACCTTTGTCTCGACTGAAGTTGTAATCCTTACCTGAAACAATTAACAAGAAAATATTAAATTACAAAATCCCTCAAATTCAATTTCCTTCACACAATTAATTACTTCCGCTTGAAGGAAAAACAAACACAAATTTAAAACATCAAACAACAAACATCTATGTAAATTTCAAAATTAATTAATTAAAAACAAAGTATTTTAAGCAATCGCATAACTTTACGAGACCGAAAATTATTCAATGTCTGTTTAAGGACGCGACAACCCTGCCGCGGAGGGTTGTCAGCGAAGCGGCGAACGTAATTAATTCAGTCTGAAGCGCTAATTCGAGTTGCGAAGTCACCCACTGCCACCCCTAGCACCGCCACCCGCTACATAGACCACGAGTACAGAAGGGATACACTGTTCATTTTACCTAATTGGTTTCGGACACGTGAGAACTAAAATGTTGTGTTTTACGCGTAAAGTTTAGTTCAGTTTGCTGAATGTGATCGTGGAAAACATGTGTTGCTGCGGAATTAGTAAAGTTTGGCGTGAATATAGTTTGGCTTTGCTATTAGTTTTCGTGGTTAGTTTCTAGTTATTTACTACTTAATCAATTCACTTACATCAGGGAATGCTTTTCCACCAGAAAATTATGCTATGCTACGTTGCTATGGATGCGTTTGATATCTACCAATCATACATTGGTCGACAAAGCTAGCACTGGTGAAAACGGGTTCAACTAAGCTTTGATTTTAATATGGAAGGATACGTGCAATGGATGCGTGCTATGGATGCCTACTATGGATTCAAAGCACATCTTGCTCCGCTACATAGCTTAGGATCAGTGAAAAAGGTCACACAAGTTGCGTAGCTTAGCTTTCACATCCTCGCAGCATAACGGCATAGCACATCTCTGGTGCAAAATCACCCTAATAATATTGGTTGATAAAATAATTAAGTAAGTGGTAATAAACGCCACAGAATTAATTAAAGGCAGATATGCTGTACTTGCGAATGGGCAATTATTATTATGGGCCTGAAATTTCCAGCTGCAGGCTATTCAAAGATTAGCAGGCAATAATTGGCTAAAAGTGATAATGATAGGCATATCTGTAATCGTCATTAGGGGTAAATGGCATAATCTTCTCCGGAATAGATAATGCCCTTGCACTTTGCTTAGCTCGTCTTGGCGGGGGCACTACCGTACCACCAGATATTAAAATAATTAGGAAGACTGCTTGAGGCAATTGCGCTATATGGATTAGAATAAAGTCAACTCTCCTGCGCCTTGTCTTGTTGCCGTTTTTCAAGCATGATTACCGCATAGACCGCATCATTAAACGTAATTAATTTAACATCTAGTGAGCAAGTGGTTATTTGTACGGAATAAAAATAAATGTAATGGGCGAGTTATTTTGCCTAGCTGTAGAGAGTAGGCACAAAGGGTGAGATAAATTACCTATCATCCTACCATCACCGTGTGCCATCTGTGTCTATTCTATGACCGTTCTAATGAACGTCTCAAATCCAATACAAACACAGTCCACGGAGAGAGATCGCGTCCGATAGCCAACTAGACACGTCACCTTTGTCAGCATTAACGTAGGGTTGCCATCACATAGTAAGTTGTGTTTTCATGACAGAACAATCATATTTGACATTGTAGACTTGACGAGGCCGCAATACTTCCATGATTTACACTACGTATTTGAATTTCTTTTCATAGAAAAAAATTGCTTATTAATTTTTTTAAATGCGTCTTAACTCTTAAGTTATATATAAATGGCCGTAGTCAAATAGCTCATTCGTATTAGGACACACTAAGAATGTGAATAGTAAAAATAACTAAGCATAATATTTTTTATTATCAAATACTACTAGTACTTAAACATTATATTCTAGATTATTGATCTCTTGGGAGAAATACTACCCTACATTAATCAGGGGAATTAAACACGTGTTTTAAGTGTGACGTTAGACGTCTAGATGAAAGCTGAATGGCTCAATACCTTTGTTTTTTTTTGTAAATTCGAAGCAATAAGTTATGTTTCTGTTATATCTATAATATTTTTTATTGAATATGATCTATTTAATGTAATTTGACAGTGTAAGTGCACATTTTTAATTTGCCCATATACTGAATAAATGCTTTGACTTTTGACTTTTGAAATAAGCATACCTACTTTAAGTACATCACACAAAATTCTAGCTAAGCCAAGACTCCTAACACAACAATATTTAAAATGCTATTTATTGATGGTCATATCGCTTAAAGGGTCTGTCTTCCAGACAACGGGACAGACAGACAGACAGACATTTCAGACAGAGGTAAAGGAGTTCATAATGGATTAATCTAACCACCAAAATAACAAATTGCCTAATGTTTTGACAGCCCTGCACAGTGCACTCAATACGTAACGTCTCTAATTGGACGACGCGTGGATCTAACATGTCTGCTGCTTACCAACTAATAGGGTTGGCGTGTGATGTATATTTGTATTTGTCAATCAATGGAATATACTCCAAAAGTCAAAACCACCAAATACAACACGATGTTATAAATTCATGCGCTGTAGCGCTGGTCTATATGTCTATAATAAGGTTGGGAAAATCTAGCATTCGAGTTTACTATTTTGCGCATTTATAACTGGCAGTAGAACATAGAAATATGTATGTTAGTACGAATATTAAAACTTATTAATCTGTTGTAGAGATGAGTATTTCATTGACAGTTTGTATCAATTTATATTTTCACTGCAGGGTATACTGAGCCTCCATTATCCATTAGTCATCACCATGTGCCGACCAACATCCATTTACTTCCTTTTACCGCTCGATGACTTTCTGGGGACCTACCAGGAGGTCTATGAGCGTTCTTAATTTAACCACACAACGCCGGAGAGCGCGATCTCGAACCTCGACTATGTCTAATTGGCTGTCTATTCTTATAACCGACAAGAAAAGAAAGATTATTTAATTTACGCTACGGAATAAAAGGATACACACCCCTGAAACGCATTCAAAATAATAAGTATTTGGACTCTTGATAACTTGATTGTACTGTCAAATTGTACACTTAAGTATTTATAAATATATCGTAGTCCCGTTTCAATAATGATCACGAGCGGATGATTATGGCCAGACCCTCACTGAAGTCAATAGAATTAACGGAATTAACGGCGTTTAGAGATCATTTAACGCATTTTACGGCTTATTTACGTTCGGTCGGTTTATTTTCATTTGAAAAATCAAGACGCGTGCGCATAATGGAAACATGAACCAGTGACTAAGATCACACGAAGTAAACTAGGAGTGGGAAACCCTTTTTAGTTTCATGTATATAGGTTTCAATAATTAACTCACTGTATCTTTGTGGCAATCAATTACAAATAATCATTATTATACATTTACATATTGAGTTCTTGCCAACCACCACGTACATCCTTTCTCATATTATAAACGCGAAAGTTTGTATGGATGTATGGATGTTTGTTACTCTTTCACGCTAAAACTACTGAACCGATTAAGCTAGAATTTGTATGGTATGTAGATAGCCCAGGAATAACACATAGGGTACTTTTTATCCTGATATTCCCACGGGAACGATGTCTACGCGGGTAAAACCGCGGGGCACAGCTAGTGTATAGTGTATGTAACTAAACTTCAACATTTGAAACCACCCCTGACTGATCTATATATCTGTTCGTTGAGACCATTCTATTGAGCCCAAACACAATATCTCTGCTCTAAGTTGGTGAGGAGTCTACTGAATACTCTAGTATTCTGCAGATTCCAGGAGATGCCCCAACATCAAGCCATTTTCAAATATCATTGAAAATGACATTTCAAATATCATTGAAGTAAGTGGATACCAAATTTCGAATCGATCAGACCTATCATTTAGTATCATAGTTGATTTCGTAGCGTTATCAACTAGAAAAAGGCTCGTCTTAAAATAGCTAAACGGATTTTCACGAATCAAACCTAAGACACTCTCGATTATGGAAACTATTAACAAAAGAACAGAATCAAAATGGGTTCATCCGTTTGGGTGCTACGATGCTACAGACAGACATCTGTATACACATATGTAATGTATGTACACATGTAATGCTCATATTAAAGCAATAAATTATTGAGTAAACATATACACAGATAGACATTTTAAGAACAATGTTCGGTCTATCGCTATAGAGCCCATATCTTTTCCAGAACCTTTGGATCATATTTGGTGATATACGATTTTAGATTGTACATTTCTAATGTTCGGTTGTCGAAAAATGCATCGTGTGACGCTACACAACTGTCAGCGTCTTCTACGATGTCGCATGTGTTTCCAATCAGACGTCAGGCGTATTTAAACGGCGGTTTTTACGAGTTTTTTAACGAACGTTTGTAAAACGTCTCAGAGGGTGACGCCGCGCCGGTCTAAATATACGCTTTATTGTGGCGCATATGAGGCGGCCATGCGTGTTTGGAAAACATGGAGGATTTTTATTCATAAACAATTCCGACTAAATGTCGTTGTTTTGAAATTGGATATGTTAAACGTGGTAAAACTGAAATGGAACAGCCAATAATTAAAATGTTACTTCGTAACTTTTCATTCTAATGATAGGTAATAGTATATTACGATACGTGTGACTTAAGTATTCTATTATTGCACGGCGTGAAGTTGAAGTTGTACGGCGTAGCACCCGAGCGCAGCGAGCGAGGGTGCGATAGCGAGGGAAGTGTGCAATAATAGACAACTTAAGTCACGAGTATCGTATATTATTTTATAGCTGTCAGTTTGACATAAGCCCGCACTTTACGCTTGTTATGCTTTTCTGTAAAATATTCGATTATTGCACGGCGTGAAGTTAAACGTCGTGCAATAATCGACAATTTAAGTCACGGAAAGGCGTGCGTTAAGTGCGGGTTTAGGTCACACTGTGCTATAATAAAAAATATAAGCTAATCAAGCTATTAGCTATTTGCTACAAGATCCCAGTCACAATAGGGTCAAATATGTTTGAAATCCTCTTTTTACAACTAAAAAAAAGAAAGAGTCAAGTTACCTCGGAAGTGGCTCTTATATCCTCATTAACTAGAAAAGAAAAGAGTGATCATCTTAAAATCGATCTAAACAGATTTTCTTGAACCATACCATATTAGTTCATCCGTTTACACTACGATTCCGCAGACAGATTACTCGCATTAAACTTATAACATAACATCCCTCTTTTAACGTCGAGGTTTAAAATATAAGTGCGTGAAATAAGGACGGAAGGAAGAAGTTCATCTTTCACGTCTCCTGCCATTTCTACGGGTAGGGTCATCCCTGCCATAAATAACGATAATAATATTCAAATAACATTATAATACAAACATATCGTATCTCCACGGACAAGGACCTACTTGTTAGAGTGGAGCTTCTTGGTACAGCAGTGGGGGTAGAGCTCTACTTTGTTGGTTCACGGCGGTATAAGGTATAAGTTGGTAGCGAGTTAATACATAATCATAAATAATATTCAGATGATGGCAAGTCTGCAACCGCCTAAATATTTTGTAATGAGGCATAATAGGCGGGTACCGTACTTCATTCCATAGACCAGATCACTAGCTAATACATTTTGAAATAATTGTTATTTGTATAACAGGGAACAGTTTTTTTTTATATATCTTATAGGCTAGCGTTTGACCACTATCTCACCTGTTGGTAAGTGATGATGCGGTCGAAGATGGTAAGCATGCTAGGCTAGAATGGCAACTGCCTCTTAAGGATAGCTGCCGGAATATATGAAATTAAATGAAGATATGAAGATAAAGAAACTAGCACTAGGCCCTCGATGTGATGGAAAAGATGGGATCGTATTTGTTTATAAATAGAAGACGATAGTGAGACAGACGCTGGACAACTAAATTTAGTACAACCCACAAAGCGCAAGTATTCCAACCCATGTTTTAAGTTTTATACCAATTCCAAGTTTACTTGTGCTGCACGCAACGACTTCTCGTTGCGTGCAGCACAAGTAAACGTCTGCGGATTTCCAGCCCCCTCCCCTGATTCTCAATCATTCGAACACCTATTCGGATTCGGGAGCTTCATTTTTAATTTCGAATATTCATAGATCCATGAGCTATTTTGTCGTGGAAACATTTCCAATTAGAATCACTGTTTTTTTTAAATTGTAATATTAAAAGTAACAGATCAGAGCATTGTGAATTGCAAAGATCCAAGTCGAAGTAAAGGCAGTTTCCGAATCCGAATTTGCATTCGAATGATTGAGAATAACCCTGCAGCACGGGGTCGGGGCGCAACACGGCACCACCCCCATTTCCCGACCACCACCGCACAGAGCAGCCGCGCTACAGACCACCACTCACCACCCTCGATACACACATCTGCCTGTATCACCGTTGCTTCTGTGAGGCTTCTACATACACTATTCAACCTAACAGACTTGGAATAGCATTTCAATAGCTTGGAATACAGTTCTTACAGTTTCGTCTATCTATAAATGCAATCGGATTGGCTAGTCGCCGAAAAAGCGTACATTTTTTTAATCTGATAGGCTAGCATTTGACCACTATCTCGCCTTGTAGTAAGCAATGAAGTGGTAGAGGATGGTGAACGGGCTAGGCACACCGTACCGTGAAACACCGTAAGGTTACGGCAGCAGATTTTGTCCTTGATGGTGGTAAGTTTTTGGTAGCGAGTCAGGCGGAGCAACGATATACGTAATGCGCCTACCACATGGTATAAATCGTAAACAAATAACGTAATCTGATTGCCTAGCACCAGTATTTAATCTCTATCTACATTTACATAAGTATAAAGCAAACTGTGATATTCATACATATAATACAAGAAATAAATATAAATGAGTAGTGCCAACAACAAGGCTATCTAAAATAAACAAATCATTTGTAGCTAATTGTGTGCGATTTTATAATATTATTCCGGAGTGGTTAACAAATTTGAATGAAAGGCAATTCAAATTTCATATTAAAAAACTGTTATTGAGCAGAGCATATTACACTGTACATGATTACTTATGCGACAAAACATTTTGGAAAAATATTAAATGTAACAATTCCAACTAATTTTATATATTTATAGATGACATTATTGTATGGTTAAATTTAATTGTTTTTGATATTATTTGTTATGAGTTGTTGTTTTTTTTTATGTTTTTGACATTCATAAGTGTACAATGTACCAAAATGAAAAAATAAATGATATGATGATATGATATGATATCAATTACCCACAAAATGAAGTGCACAGCGCGCCTTAAGCAGTGTTCACTTCAAAAAGAAACGATCCACATGAAACGGTAAAATAACCTATTAACGACCCACTTATATCTCTTTTCCGCTCATAACTCAAGCGACCAATAAAAACAAGCCATAATAGCCGCTCAACCAATTTCTACAATTAGGCAACTAATGATTCAACGACACTCGACGCACACGACGACTGGGGCGCTGTTCTGTCGCGGGCCGCGCAACTCTGTTACCAACTTCATTGGGATCAGGGCGATTACTAACAGTAATCGCATACCCAGGCCACGCCACTTCGGTAGCTGAACCTCTCCATTCCGGAACGTTACAAGTACTCCATCGACCAAACAACCAGACCTCTGAGTCCTCGATCCCACCTATCCAAGTGCTATACGTTCGTAGCTCTAACTAAACTGGCGGTCTGATCCTTGCGACCTTACGGTCGGGAGCGAATCAATTTCCATTTGGGCGCCTCACGCTTCGAGTTTGCGTCAGTCAAAAGCGGGCTCTTTAACATCAGCAATAAAGTGTAATTTACTTCGACACGGGATACCATCGTGATTTCCGCGGGGTTGTTTGTTGAGGCAATACGTGATTTGCGGCGACGGCTGTTGGAGCGATTTCGTTATTTATAGACGCTATTTCCAGAGTGGTAAGGCTCAATATTAGAGTGAAGCGCTTCATGAATGTTCAGTAGCGATAATACGCGCGACAGACGGGTGTTTTGCGTCAAGTTTTAATTAAAAGTTGTATGAGGGTGCGTCGACGGCATCATTTTGTGTCATGTAGGCTAGTATTTGAGTGAGGGAGTTAAATGTTGCGTGCGACAAGCTACAATCATATTGACTGTTTAATTTGAGGGAACCAAAGATATTTTCACTGAAGTTTAGAAACTAAGCACACAGCATCAATGTTCTTTATCTTCTCCAGCGCTTGTACCTATGTGCTAAAACGCGACCTTATAAAAATAACTTCAGTCAATATCGATTCAGTTGTTTATTAATATCTACTAAGAAATATGTAGGGTTCCGCGAATTGGCTGCGATGTGGCAAACAATCTCGACATCACGAAGCTCCCCGCATTCCCCCACGGGGTGGCGTGGGCGGATATTTTTTTATATCGCCCTCCGAGATCCGCGGATAAGGACATCCGTGCTATTTTATACGGTTATCCGGTGTTGTAGGGTGTCTCTATTAAATGGAACACTGAGCAGGAATCATAGAACTGAACAAGGTCGTATTAGGTAGAGATTATGTGTTACTTTTTTCCTCATCATCCTACTAAGGTCTATTCACGAGATTTTGTTTCAGAAAGGTTTATCATGAGAAGACGAAACGTAAAAAAACATTTTATATATGCTATCTAGTCTACCCAATGTTTCAGTCGCATTTTTTTTAACGGCAGATTGGCAAGCTTTTCACCACTATCTGACCTATCTCATCAAACTAACATTATTAAAAGTGAACTCATAAATCTATATTTGCGCGTCATAATGACCCATGGTAGGTAACTAGAAATGAGATATTCAGAGAGACACTCGAATAATTTATAATCGTTGGTACGAACTAATATAAAATCCTCCTAATAATCTAATAATAATTCAAATATAATTTAATTTTATATTAATTTCCTGTAAAAAAATTATTACTCGTAATATCCCATATCCCCCTAATTTTAATATAATTCCAGCTAAAATTATTGAACCTGAAACCGGAGCTTCTACATGAGCCTTAGGCAATCATAAATGAGTTATATACATAGGTATTTTAACTAAAAAAGCAAAAATTATACTAATATATAATAAATAAAAATTTATATTAAAAAACTTTAAAAAATAAATTATAATAGAATTTACTTCATTAAAAATATTAAAAAAATCCTATTAATAAAGGTAAAGAAGCAAATAAAGTATAAAATAATAAATATATACCAGCTTGAACTCGTTCAGGTTGATAACCTCAACCAATAATTAATATTAATGTAGGAATAAGTCTCCCCTCAAAAAATAAATAAAATATAAACGAAAAAACCGACTTCACATGCCGCGATAGTCGAAGTAGCCAGTATCATGTAATCAAGGTATACAAATTCGTTCATATTGTATATCTCCATATCTCCGGAGATGATTATCAGATCTCGATATGATATGATTTGAATGGGATTAAACGGGAAGCATAATCTCTTAAACAAAAAAGTAATTTTTCAAATCGGTTATGATTTGACGGAGTTCTGGGGTAACAAACATAAAAATACCGTCTAATTGAGAACCTCCTCCTTTTTTTGTGATGTCGGTTAAAATACTAAATTTTCGTTTTTTTAATGCTTAATTACTTAGGTTACCAATAAAGAGTAGATAAATCCACAAATTTCCCAACAATGTGGTGACGGGAGCGCGCGGGTCGCGTCTCATCAGTTTATTACCTACCCGCATTACCGCGCTCGTTCTCTGCGCCATTTGAGGGAATTACTCTTCTACATACTCGCGTTTGTTGTCGGGTTTGCTTACCTACCGCGTTGTAGGTTACTTGGTAAATTGCTTAAAGGACTTCTCGCTCGAAATAGATGTAAGATTTGAGGGCACAGTGGTGTCGTTCGAGAATAGTCGGCTTTGACGCCAGTGGTACCGAGTTCAATCCCCGCCGTGCACCAATGGATTTTCACAGTGGCCCTCCGGCGAAGGAAAAATATCGTTAAGAAACCCCAACCCCGCATGGTGGAAGGACACTATCTAGTGTCCGCCTAGGCAGCTACGACGCTCATGTTAGAAAATCTGTCGCTAAACATCTAATGTGATCCGGAAGCTATCCTTATGCGCCAGTTCCCATTCTAGGCCTAGCGTGCTTCCATCCTCGACCGCATCATCACTTACCAGCAGGTACAAAAATAAAGTGTCAAAAAACACGGGTAGTTCACACTACTTTAGTCCAAAAAGGATAGGTAACTTCTGATACTAAAATAAAAACTATAATGCTTTATTTGAAATGCCATAATTACATTTTTGCCATGTCAATTTTCCTATTGAATAACACCTAGGTACTACACCGAAGCATTGCAAAAAGGTAACACTGAACTAGATACCTATAACTTAGCTGACCAAACATATTTTTCAACAACCGGCACAAGTCCCCTATAACGTGCGGAAAGCGATTCATCATCCGTACAATCCCCAAACTAGCCGTGCTCTGGCAACGGTGGTGTGACGTCATTACACCCCAGCATTACCGAGACGTCTCGAACGGAAACAGACAGCGGTAATTGGCGGGGCGACGACGCGCGACAAATCCTTCGTCGGCAGGGCTGGCGGCATGACCTTTGCGAACAATGATTTATGGACAGCAATGCTGTCGGGACATTCTCCTTATATAATGCAGTTTTTGTTCAGATAGAAAATATACTAATTTTTAAAGGCTCTCGTGTAAAAAGTGCAGTGCTCAACTTACTACCATGGTATTACTTACTAAATATACATCTATCACTTAAAATATAGCCTCAAGAAGGTCAGACACGTTTATGTTTTATAAAGCATGTTAAATGAAATGTCGGTGTGTGGCCAGTTAGGCAACCTAATAAAATATATGATTCTCTGTAAAGTTGGTTTACACGTGTACGGACGACAGTTTAACGTGACAACGTCATAACAAATCATTGATGTTCATGTTCATCTTGTTGATATGCATTCCATATTCACATTCATACAACAAAACATTGATGAAATCGGCGCATGCGTACAATGAGCGTAACGGGACAATGAGTGTAACGAGACAATGATCGTAACGCGACATTTTTCGTGCATGGAGCCGGCGTTCGAGCCGGCGTTCATCGATTTATTAGACGTTATCAAAAATATCTAATATAAATGTTCCAGTAATACTTCGTACAAAAACATATCTGCCACTACCTTATCATAATCATAATCAAGTATTTATTTGCAAGAATACAGTTTAACATTTAGGTTCTTAAAAATATGGTTTGTGCAAGTATTCTGCCTGCAAGCAGACGCGCAAATATTTAAATTTATCTTTACATATACAAGAGTTTCAATCATTAAATAAGTCATCGTGTAAAACATAAGCTATTTAGTCACATTTTTATTTTTATATTTACTAAGGTCAATTAATTCTTTGATGTCATAGAAGCTGTTTCTTTGAAGCCAGTCACATAATGTATTACCTTCTAACAGCTTAATGTTGTCAGGGATCAAATTATATACTTGTATACACATGTTGAACACATTTTTTTGATAAATGTATTTGTGACAATTTGCGACTTACATTTATTTAAGTAGCAAGGTTGAATACCCACTTTGACTTTTCTCATAACATTAGGCTTCTCTTAATAGCATTATGTTAGGGCCTACATTAAATAATGAACACGCATAAGTGCGGTAAGTAGCATTGCGAGGCAGCCCTAATGGCGCCCCCAACCCCCGGTATGTACCGCAACTGAAGGTTGAGTATAGAGCTTTACTCAAAGCATGAGGTGTAAAACAACGACGATGGCGTGTTAAGTTTTTATTTATACGAAAAATACATTACATGGCAGAATGTCATATCCATACTATAGATTAGCCTAAATGCAAGATCAACAACGTGAGATACGGGGGACGAAAGATGCAGCTATGCTAATGCAGCGCAGCGCCTTGCTGCTATATATTAATAACCCGCTATTCGACACTTGCGATGGTAGCAAGTGTTAATATATATACTTATTAAAAGACTAAGCAGGTATAATAACTATTTCAAAATTAGAACAAATCGTTGTTCGCTTATGCCAGTACCATAGTACAGGAGGGCGCGGGCGGTTGCGCGCGCAAGATTCCGCGGGACACAGCGCGACGCGCCGCTCTCAAAGCTTAACACTACTAGATGTTACGGCGTTTCTCCCTCGTTCTCGTACCCACAGGCCAGTGATCTTGTACTAAGTATAGAGTAGGAAGGCCGATGGAGTAAACTTTGGCGAGACTCGAACTTGACGCGACGTCGTCCGCAAACCTCGACACTACTAGCTCGTTACTGCCATCAGATCTTGTACTTTGGATAGCATAGGAGGGAATTCGGAAATAACCACAATACGGAATATATCCGATAGGGTGGAGAATGAAACCCCAATTACAGTAAAGCTTCGGTGCGAATTATGATCAAATCGCTTAGAACTTAGGAACTCAGTTGGGTCCATGACCAATAAACTCCATCTAAGGCTATGGCATCACTAACCAGTACCCACCAGTTGGTACGTCCACCAGTACGCCTATCTATATATTTTTGTTTGCATGTTTTCGATGCTTTCATAAAGATAAGACACCGTGAATGGCTAACAGTTTTTAATAGGGAAAAGTTGATTTCAACCCTTAAAAAGTTTGTACTTTTAATGACGCAGAAAGAAGAAGCATTACAACACCGGGTACAGCTGATGTCCAAGAGACTAAAGTCTTCTTGTTTAAACAATTAGCACTGTGTTTATGTAGTCTCAGAAGCTATTACTTTCCAATCTAGACTATCGTAGGCAGAGGTCGTCCATCACGCGAAACTCGCTGACTCAATTAACCTCGGGGTACAGCCGAGGCTACCGGGATAGGTTACCCTAGGTCAATCGGGAAATGTGTATGGGAATAATAGCAGTCTTATTTATAACGAGCCTGGCGGCGTTATTGTTAACTTTGCAAGTAAATCATTGACTAGACTTGAAACCGAAAGACAGACATGGATTTCGAGGAGACCTTTACCCCCACTGGTGGTCTTTACTCTGAAGAAGAATAAAAAGGTTGTAATTAATATGTAAATTTTATAGTTTAAATTAGGAAATAAATAAATATACACGAAATTATATACATATTACTAGTATGATCACTTTAGTTTAGTTATAAGAACCAGTGTAGAGAAGAAACAAAAGCTCTTTATTTCCTTTTATTTGTCTTTAAAAATTTATAAGTACTATTTACATACATCTAACCTCCTTAGAATGAAAAACTCTGGATTATCAAAATGGTCATACTGAATTTTATGAACTTTGGTATTATTATTGTTGAACGTGAAAGCACGAAACAGCCCGACGTAGCGTGTCATATCAGTGTAAACGTGTGTAGCGACAGGCACGGTAATATTATATTACCGTGCGACAGGTCCCGCGGTACTACTTCAGTCAGGGTCGTTCGTGAAGCTGCCGTGTGCCTGTGATCGGATCTCAACTCAACTTTTGTATGTGGCGACTGGCAACCATATTATGTCCCATTTAAAATGTATCCAGATCTGATAAGTATTCCCAGATAAATGACGATTGACGATAAACGTCTCAAAATTGCTATTGAAACAGACAGGCGCGACATGGAAGTCGGTTATTTTTATTTTTAAGCCGTAAATAAAAAAATGGTGCAAAAATATAATGTGTGTAATACTCCAAGAAACATAACACTTACTTAATTATATTCACAAGCACTTGACTACTACCCGATGTTAAGTAACAATGCAATCTGAGATAGTATCGTGCTTTTTAGGAGATGGCAGATGATAGTGGCACTGTATTACAATCCATACAGCGCAACTATCCCAACGTATATCTCGAATAGGAAGCTTCTTTGCCGACGTACACTTAAATACGGTCAAGTTTTAAAGATTTGTAAGCTTTACCATTTTCAGTATTGATCCAAAACTCCTATCCTGATGAACTTAGAGTTGAGAGAGAGAGAGATCGATGACACTCATATAATCTACACAAAATGGTATTCGTTACTAATATTATGTTGTTAACTTGCTAGCTTCTTAAAAATGTGTACTTAGTAAACGTGCTTTCTGCTCAGTAACTTACATTACACATACAAAGAAAAAAACGCTTCTCTGTCGACAATAAAGCCGCAAAATCACACAAGTGACTGCTTTTACATTGTGACCTTTCTCGATCTTGTAGAACAAAGGTTTCCGCTTTTGTGTGAGGAGCACTAAAAACCAATAAATACAGCAAACGGCATTTCAATGGAAACAACATATCGACGAATGGAGCTTGTATAATAAAACGTATGACGCCGCCAGCCATAAAGCTATATGCTAGGGATGGGAAACTATCGAGTTATGAAACGTCGATATATTCTTAGTGCTGCTCTTTTTATCGATATCACTTTCTATCGATACCTCCGTTTTATAACATTTCATGATTATATCTTAGAATACAGATAGTATAATTAATTATGTAGGTACCCTTTCAATTTTTTTAAATACCAAATCACATGCAGCGCGATTGATTTTCACTGCTATTGGTTTTTAACTTCTAATCTTTGATGTTTCCTATCGGATCTTGTTTAAATTTACACTATTGCATTCAGTTTAAAATAAAATATATTCCGATTGACCAACCAACAGATCTTATAAGAGGTAAAAATCCGTGACAGCTATAAGCCCAGCGAGAATATCGCGTTATTTTTAACAAAAGTTATTTATTACTATTCTTTTAACATTAACTTTGACACTATTATACGGAATTTTAATAAGTATGAGAAATACAGCTATTATAACAGCATATACATACTTATAACAGCCGATCACGTCAAGCGTTTCACGAAGAATATAGGCTGTAGATACAACAACGTAATGTTGTTTAAGTAAATAATAATATCGCACGCAGTGCAGAGAATTCCAGTGATAGCATTTAAGAATATTATAGGGAAGTTAGTATAAATAGGAATGTCAAGTTACCTGGATGCGGGAAGTACGGCGCCTGAGCGCTGAGCGGCAGAGGCGCTCGATAATCCATATTCACTACACACAGCACGTCACTACATCACGGGGCACTGTCCTCACTCGCGCACTGTTCATGGCTATACACTTGTATATTTACCTTTGTACACTTTTTATGTGACTACTGCAAATCAACAGGAGTTTTTACGAGCGAAGCGAAATTTAGAGGATATCAGATGCAAATCAAACGCTTAAAGGACTTTTGATTGTTTTCGTATTTTGAGTTCTATCAAATAGTAAAATAAAATGTTTGATATCAATGTGCCGACTTGACCATAATACCAAAATATAGTTACGATAGCGAACAATTTAAAACGTGAAACGTGAACGTTTGTTGTAGCTCGCTTCGCTTAGATCACAAGTATCACAACCCTAGGTTGGGCGTAGTTCTCAAATCGCACGGCGAAGTATCGATGTGCGGCGTTATTGCTCTTGTAACAACACACCGGGCTATGTGTCAGTGTGATTTAGCCTCGTGTCAACTCACGGGCATTATGCTTCACTCGAGCGAACACTTTATAAAGTACAGAATTGCCTCGTCTTGCAATAAATAATTAACCAAGCACAGAAGCATCGATACTCTATTAAACTAATTGGCTGCACTGCTTTATTTATGTAGTCATTATGACGTATTATTAATTTATTAAATTGATGGCGAAATCAGCGGGCATTTGTTATGTCCTCCAGTCGAGTTACTGTGTATCGCTGTTGCGGTAAATCGACTCGTCGGAACGAACGCGCGGAGAGCTCTCACCGCTTTTGACAAATTAAAATATCGGAAATTTAAAGTGGCCGAGCTGAAAAGCGGAAAAAAGTCAATTACTAGAGGGTTGTAATTGGAGTCCTTTGGCAGCTGCGCCCGCTCCCGCGCGGGGAGGTTGTAACCGTGTCGGTACCAACGTCGTAGGTACGTAAGTATATAGCTACCAATTATTCCGAAAATCCTCTTTGAAAACTTTACTTTTATTTGTTAAAAGCGGAAACTGCATAAAGCGGACACAGCGAGAATCGAGTCTAAAGAGTTGGGACATTCATACAGAATTTACAGCCAGCAATGTCACTTTTCATGGACGAAAATTTCCGAACATTGAAATGATAAAAGGACAGTTTTATTTCAAAATACAAAAGTGGTACGGCTCGTTTCAGTTTCAAAGAATCTATTTTAGTCGGATCGATGGTAGCGAGGTAGTCAGGGTTACAGTTCTGAGAACCTCTTATTAAAACTTTAATCAATATTCTTGTTTCTGGTGACGATGTGATCAAACGTAATTTTTAAACACAATCATAATCAAATAAACCAACAAGCAGATAACTAAATGATATTTTACACCAGCATTAACAATAATGTCACATTAAAATTTAATATTTAAAATCAATAACTTATCAATTACATCGTGCCCATGTCGATGTCCTAACTAATTATCCATTATGGATTCCAATAAAATATGTACGTAATATAAAAGCGACGTCAAATAATTGAATTCGTTTATACTTGTTAAAATATTCAGTTGCCGGAATTAAAGTTAACTGGTGCTCTATAAAATTAAATCACACCGTCGAGTTCGCAGATTCAGTATTTTTATTTCATTTCATGAAGCTCAATGTTTTATTTAAACTACAACGGATATGTTAATAAGCTTTCTGCACACACTTTTGAATACCTATTTTGGTATTGCATTATCGTCAACAGAACTGATTTCACAAGTCACTATAATTATGTTGTCAGTTTGTGTACAGTACGGAAGTCTTCGTTCCATATCACTGGATCTTGTCCACAAACATGGTACCACCCTGCAGTTATACCCTATCGAACAAATAATCATCATCGACATCGATCAACAGAAGTGGCTTAAAAATCAACATTCACACGAATCAAGAATGCTTTATTACCATGCATTACTACGAGAAGATTATACTATGCATTCATCAAAATATGACGACGAATATAACATTTCACCATATTAAACAAGACTGTGCACTAAGCGCTAAACCGGCCCGAAAGAGATCGACACTTGAACGGAGTTTGTCCCTTTCTTTCATAGCGGGTTCGGGTACATTGTTCTGGGCGAAACTGGCCACCCAGTGGAGATCAAACGTAGTACGACGATGACGCTGCAGACCAAGAAGGAGATTTCGGGACGAACTGGACACGTTCAACCGCAACTGGCCACAACTGGCTCAGGATAGAAATGAGTGGAAGAAATGAACGGAGGGGACCTTTGCCTAGCACAGGGACAGTTATGCCTAATAATAAATAAAATTTAGGAATTGCAGAGCATATTCCATTTTGTAGATAACGATAACTGTTGGGGTAGACATGTTTTGGAATGGAGACCACGGCTCGGTAAACGTAGTAGGGCGCCCTAAAGCTAGTTGGAGCGATGATATACGCAAGCTGGCTGGCAGCAGTTGGAAAAAAAGAGCAGCAGATCGAGCACAGTGGCGGGCCATAGGTCAGGCCTATGACCAGCAGTAGACAGAGATAGGCTCATGATAGTGACGATCCCATTTTGTATCTCAAATTTTCATTCAATCATATTTATTAAGTGAATTAACTACAAGTAAAATTTTACTGCAAATCAAAATATCACATGTTCCGGTGCTTTGCCAATTAAGCCACGGTGCGAAGTATCGTTACGACGAAATTAGTGGATTGCATTTGTTAACCCAATTATGCATTGGTATATATTATTCCCGGAGGTTGCGGGTTCAAGTCCCGTCGGTACGATGAAATTTTGGATTGTGTTTAACAATTTACAAAAATATAAAGTGTGAAACACTTCAAAGAAACATAATATTTAAAATATCACATATCAAACCGACGCATAGCGGAAAACAAAAATGTTTCAATTAACATCATACTGATTGGTGTAACTGCACAAAAGGAAAAGCAATCAGTTGCACTAAAACAGACTAGTTTGAATGTTTTATTAGCTTTAAATCATGGATTCATGAAATATTTATAATATTCATGAGTTTTGTATAGAACTCTTGTTTGAATAACCCGTGCGAAAAGTTTGCTTAAAATTACAGTTTTTTTTAACTGACTTCACAAAAAAAGAAAAAGCTCTCAATTCGTCGGAATCTTTTAAAAAAACATATGTCTCACAGACTAGCGGTTGACCACTATCTCGCCTGCTGGTAAGCGATGATGTGGTCAAAAATGGTGAACCCGCTAGGCCTAGAATAATCTTGACTCTCAAGGGCTGTATGCTGCCAGAACACCATAATGTTATGGCCGTAGATTTTCCCCTCGATGGTGGTCTGTTACTTGTTGGTAGTAAGTCAGGTGGAACATCGATATAAGTAATATAATATCTACTACCTGTGAACAACACCTGTGCTATGTTTTGAACTAGCGACATGTCGCCATCTAATGTCTGTCTCTTCGTCGGTAGAGCATTCATATTGCGACAATTCCATAGAATATCCGGGAAACGAACGAACCGTGGAATTAAGCATGTCTTACATGTCGCACCAGTTTTAGCCTTGGCTTCCTACCTCGCAACCGCAATCCATACCTCAGACTATGGAATAGACTCTTTCAAAAAAAGGTTTCCACAAATTCCTCCCAGGCCGACAATGGGTCGATAGCGTCTATGATAGTACAAAAAATAATACGGCAACCTCATTGGAACCATCAGAATGTGATAAAATGATACAATTATTTATTGCAATGATATGGATACAAGATGTCACTGGTTTTAAAAATTATGGAAACACATATCAACCATTTCTGGCATGCAACATAATACTAATATTAATTTTGAATTAGTCTACTAAATTAAAAGATAACAATGTCAAAAGATCATTAATAAATAAATATAAAAAATAAATGTAACAATAGCAATTAGGACATTCAAATAAATTCATGAAATAACCACAATATTAAATAATTATTTTAATATTTTTTTTGTTGTTATTCAGCTTCTACTGACAGTCCATAGGCTATCCACAGTCCACAACGACAATTACCCCTTTGAAACTACGATAAAAATAACAGCCTTCACAATTCACCCGTTCAATAGTAATAGTGTGAATTTCTCGTTCAATATTTGTAGTGGGGAATTAATTCGTAACAAAAAACAAAGCTTTTATTATAATAATACACTGGTATTCATATCGCGAGCACGTTTCGCGAAATGCAACGATGAATATTCGGAACAGAAAACTGAATAAAACAAAGGCGCGCCTGAATTCAGTTTGGAAAACAAACTATTCCACGAATCAGAATCATAAAGGACACCGGGACCTTTATTTTATATATACATGTATTGCACAGCTTGGAGTTTGCAATATGTATCTATACTAATATTATAAAGAGAGAACATTTGTATTTTTGTATGTTTGTAATGAGTAAGCTCAAAAACTACTGAACCGATTTAAAAAATTCTTTCACTAATACATAGAATGGACTTTCGGAATGAAAATAGGCTATATATTATCCCGTTTAAATCAAAGGTACATTCGTGGAGACCTAATTTGCAACCTAAGTCGGCAAATAAACGGTCGAAAAAACACGTTTCTGCCGAACGCTGCTTAATTGAAAATAGATAGATGAATGTTTTCTATGCAAGAGTTGTACAACTTAATAAGACCTACAAAAAAGTCCGCAACAGCATATGTCTATCTCTTAAGGTTGACTCACAGTAACCATTTTAATCTTAAAATTTTTGTTAAAAAATATTACATAACTTCCAAGGCTGTTTTCAAGTATATAGTATTAATCCTTATCCAAATAATTACGTTAATTAGCTTAGCCACATATTATAGATTAAAATTGTCCTTTACAGTATATAATTCAAATGAAAACTCTAGAAAATATCACGAATTTCACAAACACGCATCGCAAAATTAATAAAATATTTGCAGTGAAACCACAGATTAGGTCATAGTTACTACGAAAATATTGTTATAAGCTTAGCTATGCTGTAGATCCCCACCGATCGCAATCAATTTGAAGTCAATATAGTAAAATAATATGATCTATTGTACAAAATAATATTCATCTATATATATAATAATATAATATAATATTTTAAACCACCCCGACTGATCTATGTATAATAGCTTTTTCCAATGACTCTAAACACGACATTTAAAATCTGAGCTGTAAGTTGGTGAGGATTTGAGTATTCTGTAGAGTCCAGGAGGCTTCCATGTTCTTACAATATCGTTGAAGAAGAAGATTTTCGAATTGATCAGACCTATGAAAGTTGATTTCATAGCGCAATTAACTAGAAAAAAGCTCATAATTTTATAACGATCGAACGAATTTTCATGAATCAAAGCTAAGAAAACTCTCGATGAAGACATCTATCAAACAAAAAAAAAACTATCAATAATAAAAACAAAATCGGTTCATCCGGTTAGGTGCTAAGATGCTACAGACAGACACACAGATACACACGTTAAACGTATATTACCCCTACATTTTGCGTCGGGGAACGCCGTAAGGTTACTGCTGCAGATGTACTCCTTGGTGGTAAGCTACTTTTTGGTAGATTTAATAATTCCACTACCACTGTACGTAAACTAATGATTCATGAATGCACATAAAACTTTCATTGGTAGGTATATAGCTAGGATTAGAACCAACGACTGTCGGGTCAGAATCAGGGTAACTATCCTTTACGCCAAAGGGCCGTCCAATATCAATACGTAAGTATTATAAAACAAAGTTCATCACTGCGTCTGTCTGTCTGTTCGCAATAATCTCAATAGCTACTGAACGGATTATCATGCGGTTTTCACCAATAGCCAGAGTGTTTATGAGGAAGGTTTAGGTGCATAATTCGTTAAGGTTTTGTGTAAATTGGATGAAGTATGACGATGGTTGTTAAATATGTTCATATTTTATATTCGATGCAACAAACTGATGCAAATTTTGTAGGCATATATGTTCTACCCGTGCGAAGCCGGGCGGGCTGCTAGTATCAAATAAGCAAGCTGACTTGCAGCGGTTGGAAATAAATAGCTGAAGATCTAGCTCAGTGGCGTGCTATAGGAGAGGCCTATGTCCAGCAGTGGACGGAAACTGGCTGATTGTGATGATGATATAAAATAATAATTTACATGAGAAAACGCTGGCCCTACTCGTAAGCCGGATAAAGATTAGAAGCAGAATTATACTTCCATAATCCATATACTTGTTAAGAAAACTTAAGAGTTTAGGAGATTTAGAAACCCACGCGCATCAAGCCTAAATACAGAAAAACAGCACACATTCGTTAGATGATTAACTATAAACTTTGCCAAAAAGGTGCAAAAAAGTGACAACTGGGATAAACTAGGAATATTTTTTTATGGATCCAAGCGTAGCGCAAACAAATGTGCTAGATCTCCTCTCGTTACTGTCACGGGTCCGTCCGCCTAGGCTGAGGTATTACGTTTAAGGTACGGCCACACCGCGGCGTCCTGCGATCTGCGGGCGCGATCTCAGTACTTTTCAATTGTTTTCTGATCGCGTTTGGTGTGAACCAGTCGGTACAAATACTACTGCGCTATCTGATCGCTGCCTAGATCGCGCACGCAGGACGCTGCGGTGTGTCCGTAAAATCAAGAATCAAGAATCAAAGCATTTATTCAGTATGTAGACAGTATTAATATACGCACATTATCAAGTAAACATAGCAAAAGGAGAATTTTAACGCTTTGAATTAGAAAAAAAAAACAAAATTAATGAACCAATCAGCTGTCATCCAATCGATTACGTCAGAATATAAAAAAAATATATTAAAGTAGGTTAAAACCAACCATACATGTTACTGTGTGTTTCAGTACTTCAGACAATTTTTATATTAAAAAAAATATTAAAAAGTGAAATAGTGAAACATAACTTAAAGAAACGCATACCGATCACAGTACATATCATGATCCGAATAGAACTGATAGTCCGTCTGTCAGCTGCATAATATTGTTTAACTTTCGTACTTAAGGGTATAGGCTACCTACATACCAAATTTCAGCTCAATCGGTGAAGTAGTTACTTTTAGAACATACATAGTCACGCAATTCTTTGTAGAGAGAGCTTGCACGCACATCAAACAAAGCAACAGTCCAAGACATAACAAAGTTCGTTTAGAGAAGCTGCAAGTTAATGAAATCTCCGTCTTTTATTTATGTTGCACCACTGCGCTCAACGTTAAACCTAGCTGTAAAGCTACAATGAAACATTTCTGCAATCTTTCTCTACAGCTTCTTTGTTTTACGATGAATCTTAGATTGTCAAAAGTACGGTAGTTAATTGTAAACTTACTTGATGAGTGCATACTTCTATTGCAGCAGAATAGAATCAAGTAAAACATATTGAGGGCCCCGTGGCGTAATCGGGAGAACGATCGGCTTCGATGCCGTGGTACAGAGTTCAAACCGCCGTGCACCAATGGATTTTTCTATCGCAAAAATTATGTGCGCTTATCACAGTGGCCCTCCGGTGAAGGAAAACATCGTTAAGAAACCTACAACCCCCGCATGGTGGTAGGACACTATCTAGTGTCCGCCTGGCCAGCTACCACCCTTAAGTTAGGAAATCTATCAGATGTCGATGACCACAAAAGCCGTGTTACAAATTAAAGAAGTTAATAGAAGCTTTATTCAACCTCCTGTCTGGACGAAGACAATGCAGAACGACTAAAAACAATTCATCAGATAAGACAACCCACAATCGTGCTAACTCACTAGGAAGTACCCCGCCCTTTATTCATTGAGAATAACAATAGCGAAGTACTCAATATGTGAAGGTTATTATCACAAGAGTTTTCGCCAAAGATACCACATAGACGAAATTTAAATATTTAAAGCATTCAGATCTTTAAATGATACTGTTTAGTGTCCACTCAATGCTATACTATAATAATAAAGAGAAGTCTTATAATTTAAGATAAAAAATATTGAAAAACTAAAAGAACTGACTTCAAACATTGCGCATTTAAAGTAGCCAGTAAAGTGCCAGCCAAGCAGTAAGTCGTCGAGATACTCGAGATAAGTAAATGCGTCGTAATACAAATGTTGATATATTAAAAACAGCTCGGCCGATTTCGTTAAAATTTAAATGGGACCACCTGGGAAGGATACCCTTTCTATCAAAAAAAGAATTTTCCAAATCGGTTCAGGCATCTTTGAGTAATCGGTGAACATACAAAAAAAAAGGTACCGACGAATTGAGAACCTCCTCCTTTTTTGTGAAGTCGGTTAAAAAGAACTTGAATGAAGCAGATAAGACCTACGGCATTCGCTCAGAATGTGCAGTAAACCGTTCAGTACTGAGTTACTCGGTGGGAAGTTAAGCAGTTTACGGGTTGTTGTTAGGGTTGACAACGGTTCTCTAAAATAGAGTCCTACTTATATTATAAATGCGAAAAGCTATGTAAGGAGTTCATTTCATTCATTTTAAAATATATGATGATCTAGTTCTAATGTCGCGGCAAAATATCGTTTGCACGATGCGGGATCTCATACATTTAGGCATATATTTACATATTCATTCATTCATACATTTACAATAATACAAGGAGAACTGTACAACCTACTCCAGCGCCATGTAGATGATTTTATATTAAGTTAAGTTGGTGAGTGTAGATGGATAGGTATTTGTTACCTACTCTTTCACGCAAGAACGGCAGTACCTACGAATTTGGATAAAATTTATCATACAGATACTTTTAAACCTGGATGAACACATAGGATACTTTTAAACGCGTGCGATCCCGTGGAGCCGGCTAGTATTTTATAATATTACTCACGACAAGAAATGTGGTGGATAAATGAAAAGAGTGATACATTTGCCGTTTCTCTGTAGTGGTCAATGCAACCTATAGGCAGGTAACTTTTATTTTAAGGCTACTTTTATTTATTCTTCTCTCTTTCTGTTTCTTGTGTCGACAACCCTAGCAAAGCTGCCTTTAAATAATTCCAGTAGGTCCGTGGCTACTGCAGTGTCCATTAAAAATGTACCACTGCATAATAAGGGGGATTCAGTTAGCCGCTTGGCAATTTTCTAAGAAGTCGAAGACGCTTGCTGGTTTTAAATTAAATAAATTGTTTGATTGATGTACGTTTGACAAGCTGTAAGTTGACTGATCGATAAGAGTGCTACGATGATATAGTGCAGTTATACATATATCAGTACAACGAATATTTGGACAAGCTGTAAGTTGACTGATCGATAAAGAGTGCTACGATGTTATAGTGCAGTTATACATATAGCAGTACAACGAATATTTGGACAAGCTGTAAGTTGACTGATCGATAAAGAGTGCTACGATGTTATAGTGCAGTTATACATATAGCAGTACAACGAATATTTGGACAAGCTGTAAGTTGACTGATCGATAAAGAGTGCTACGATGTTATAGTGCAGTTATACATATAGCAGTACAACGAATATTTGGACAAGCTGTAAGTTGACTGATCGATAAAGAGTGCTACGATGATATAGTGCAGTTATACATATAGCAGTACAACGAATATTTGGACAAGCTGTAAGTTGACTGATCGATAAAGAGTGCTACGATGTTATAGTGCAGTTATACATATAGCAGTACAACGAATATTTGGACAAGCTGTAAGTTGACTGATCGATAAAGAGTGCTACGATGTTATAGTGCAGTTATACATATAGCAGTACAACGAATATTTGGACAAGCTGTAAGTTGACTGATCGATAAAGAGTGCTACGATGTTATAGTGCAGTTATACATATAGCAGTACAACGAATATTTGGACAAGCTGTAAGTTGACTGATCGATAAAGAGTGCTACGATGTTATAGTGCAGTTATACATATAGCAGTACAACGAATATTTGGACAAGCTGTAAGTTGACTGATCGATAAAGAGTGCTACGATGTTATAGTGCAGTTATACATATAGCAGTACAACGAATATTTGGACAAGCTGTAAGTTGACTGATCGATAAAGAGTGCTACGATGTTATAGTGCAGTTATACATATAGCAGTACAACGAATATTTGGACAAGCTGTAAGTTGACTGATCGATAAAGAGTGCTACGATGTTATAGTGCAGTTATACATATAGCAGTACAACGAATATTTGGACAAGCTGTAAGTTGACTGATCGATAAAGAGTGCTACGATGTTATAGTGCAGTTATACATATAGCAGTACAACGAATATTTGGACAAGCTGTAAGTTGACTGATCGATAAAGAGTGCTACGATGTTATAGTGCAGTTATACATATAGCAGTACAACGAATATTTGGACAAGCTGTAAGTTGACTGATCGATAAAGAGTGCTACGATGATATAGTGCAGTTATACATATAGCAGTACAACGAATATTTGGACAAGCTGTAAGTTGACTGATCGATAAAGAGTGCTACGATGTTATAGTGCAGTTATACATATAGCAGTACAACGAATATTTGGACAAGCTGTAAGTTGACTGATCGATAAAGAGTGCTACGATGTTATAGTGCAGTTATACATATAGCAGTACAACGAATATTTGGACAAGCTGTAAGTTGACTGATCGATAAAGAGTGCTACGATGTTATAGTGCAGTTATACATATAGCAGTACAACGAATATTTTAGCCAGAATCTCACTACTTGTGGTCAACTGACCGGTAAAATAACAGTTTTCAGCAATAAACAGAGTAATTCAAGAGGAAAGCTTATAATCGGGATCAAAAGGGGCAAAGCTGCGGGGCACGACTACTTCAATGTAAATTACTTATTCATTCTGTAAATCGAAGTTAAAAAATTATACACTCATACATATCAAAAGAAATAATTGATTCGTCACATGTCTAGAAGAAAATCGTTCAATGAAACACTGCCTTCATTGTGAAGCATTTCAAATTGTATACATTAGTAAAACCTTTTGCAGTTTGCAGTATATTATGGCAAATGTGTATAAAAGCACTGTACTTTCTTACACAATAGTAACAAAACCGCAGATTAAAGGGTGAAGAAGTAGTAAGATAGCCGGAACACGAGGCAGCTATTTCATATCCGGTTATGAAGCGCTAAGCAAGCAACAGGCACGCCCCGAACCCGACTGTACCCTTGTACCTCTGTACTGTGAACCCGCACTATGTACCGGCTATACAGAGTGTCACCTCTATAAAACTAGTACTCTATACATACAACAGTTGACCTCGTGAGTCTATCTTGGCATGACTTACAACTGAATAACACACCCCCGATCCTTGGAAGTTTGTCGGATGAAAAAGATGTTCGGACAAAAAAGTTGCGTCTTACTAAAAATGGCTATGTTTATCGCTAAAATTGATCCAGAAAACCCTTAGGACAGACATTGCACCGTTAGTAAATAACGTGAGTGAAATCAGTGGATAAAGTCACCGAACTGTAGGGCTATTCTGTAAGCTATCTCGGAAGCGGAATCCGCGGTGAGATTTGAATTTCGTATTACGAAATTCTACCGTATTACGAACGTGATACGATTGAATTTCGTAGTACGAAATTCGAATCTCACCGCGGATTCCGCTGTCGAGATAGCTTACAAAATAGCCTAGCTGATCTGAGTATCATCGGCCAAGATATGTTTTGAGACCATCAGGCGTCAACTGCCATAAAATCGAAAACTGTTAACTATGACGCAGGCAACTCACCAACTCAAGAAAGATGACGAAAGCAAACCAAAATAAAAAAAGCTCCGCTACTGTCAACCATATCCACATTGGCCGAAGCTTACGTTTCACCCTCCCCTACAAGGTAGGGGAGGGTGGGCGTAGTTGGTGGCAAATTAACAAACACACCGCACAGTGTGCACGCACAAAAAGCCATGAAACCACGGATCGAATGGGACTATGGGGTTCATACTCGTATGATGGAAGATCGTGGAGGGGGGTTTTATAACACTACCAATTGGGTCCGATGTGACTGTTCGTTAAATTTTTGTTTGCAACATGATTGGGTTAGTGGCTGGTGATTCTTACTAGTACTCGACAATACTTGTATTTAGATGAAAAGAGCAGTGAGTTCTTAAGGCAATGTATAGGGAACTTACTGCAATTAAGTGCCACCACAAACAGTCCATTCGCCGCAATCACAAAACGCCGTCACTGAGTTGCGGACTGAATTTTTGCAATTTTATCTGAACTCGCCACACGCAGTGACATCGGTGGTCGCTTCACGCCTTGAGGCGCCGCTACACGCTTCGTGTAAATTTTTACACAAGCGATTGTTGCGCGTTTCCGCTACTAATAAGCAACTTTCAGATTCATGTAGCGGCGTTTTGGACGTGTAACTCGTGTGCGGCAAGGTTTGCACTTTGTCTAAAATGTAAAGATACAATTTTCAATGTTGCGCGACAGCGGCGTCTTACTGAATAAGATAAAGAAAGTGTTGAAATACCTATCTAAACGTTTACACACAAACAACATTTTCGATTCAGTCTACCGAATAGAAGACTCAAGATCGATATCGTAACCTAATATACCGTTGTTCGCTATCATAAAACAAAAAGGTTAACAAAAATAAAACCAATTTATTTTCTCTAGAAAAGGACTACAAAATATCATCTAATGACTATAAAGCTCAGATAAAAGGGATACTTATCGAGAACACAATACAAACGAATCACTTAGGAATCTCGAAATTGTTTTTACAATCCGAATTGAAAACATAATGATCGTTGAATGTCTTTTTCTGTTTTAATAAATCTTTGTGAAGGTTTATTATATTGTTAGAGTACCTTTGATCGTATTGCTGATCTTCAGGAACCTTTACATTTAGTCGTATAAATATATTATAAATATATAATTAATTGGATACTTTTAAATGCAGTTGTAGCCGCGGGGCGCAACTAGATAAAACGATACGGCTTGCTTCTTTGTCCATAATACGTAGCTAAGAATACCCTGCCTACATATGGGGGTCTTCTAATCGAGAGTTAATAGGTATCTTCTGGGTAAGCGCGCTTCATCATCGATCGCATCATCACTTAACATCAGGTGAGATAATGGTCAAGTGCTTTTCAGTTAGGTATAAAAAACGATAAATACAACGTGAAGGTCTCCACATCGCCAGTGAATAGTGTTTCTTTTAGGTCAGCGACAGCGATCCTGGATTTCATCGGCACTTAACGTCAGATGAGAGAGGTCAAACGCTGCTACAAGCATAAACATATTTTTTATTTTTAAAAGTCCATAGCTAAATAGGATAGTACCTGTCGTAACAAACTTATAGAAACATTCTTAATTAACCTGATATACATAAAATCTTTTAATGATGTCCCAAGGAAAACAAGCGACAAATGTGCTCTAAGCAGCATCTTACAGAAGTTCAGTAATTCGATAAGTATCCGGATAGCGTAACGCGACAAAGTTACAATATCCGAGATATCCTGCGTAAAGTGGTGATGCGACGTGAGTTGTGTCAAAGAATAATAGAGAGTGTTCTCTGGTTATAAACTGAAAAGATGTATGGTAATTGGCTGCTCGACTCGCTTATGGGTATTACGATTATTCCAGTAGATTCTAATTTATTTAAGCACGGACGAATACTGGATACATTTTCAGAGTTCACGTAGATAGTCATATCCTAAACTACGTAATAGGGAGTACAAACAAGGGAATCCCGTGGCTGTTGTTAATATACTATGAAAACCACTACTTTCGACTATTGAAAAATTATCCTACCCGGAATTATCTTAGGATTTTACGTTATAAGTAGTAATATTACTGTATCGATCATCCACGCCTATTTGAGAAAACAACTTAGTTAAACATTGCTAATTCTGTGCATATGTTCTTTACTGCTGTTTACTGCTGGTACACGCAATCTATTGCAATTTTAAGGTAAACTAATTTAACAGGTTAAACTTGATATTTCTGCATGCCATTGAAGCTAAAGTTCTCAACTGGTGTGATAGATTTCTCAGTATCAACATGATCCTAGACGTCGGTAAACCGAGCTCCCAGCCAGACAATGGAACGCTCGTAGAAATCGTACAACTATCCACTAATTTCTTGACTTGACTCGCTGCAGCTTTGTACTGCTTCATTTTGGGTGCTATTGTGATAAATTGTAAGCAGTATGGAGAACTTAAAGCGATACTATTATTGAAATTACACCCGTGTTCTGATACGGCGATTAACATTTTAATCGGCTGACAAGCTTCTATAGTTCGCGATTTTATCTCCTTAAACTTTATATGTTCTTTGTTGTTGAGTAAATTGAAAGATTTGCGGTGTGAATTCAACGATTGAAACACGGAACCTTTTAGTATTTTATTATTTCCAATTGAGTACGGGTTAAGCGGCCCACGCTCTATTCATCGACTCGTGTACACCCACACCTTCCTGAATCTTTTGTACATACATATACATCAGTAAACAAAACTCTTTCAGAATCATATCCTACTTCCTACTAATAATATTATGAAGGCGAAAGATTGTGTATGTTTGTTACATCTTCGCGCTAAAACTACAATTTGGTATATAGATAGCCTAGACACGGGACCCACTACGTGGATAAAACCGCGGGGCACAGCAAGTAATATTATAAAACCGAAATAAACACTGTGTTCGCGGCATTTCAAATCAAAGCAGTGTCACAAATGTCACAATCACAACAGGACGGAGAGCTCGACTGGAAAGATCGAGCGACCGCAAAATTGCACCGTCTGCGAATGTATTTACAAACATAAGGAATGAGGCAGCGTACACGAAACGTTTTAAGCACCTACGTAAGAGTGCGCCTCATAAGTCGACAGTAGAAATTACCTCGAGGAAATGAAGATTTACGAGACGTGCACATCCTTACAGTACAGTGAAAAGGATGACGCATTTGGAATATTAGTGAAGACAGGTCGGGGTTTCTCATTAAAAACTGAATTTAAAGCACCTTTATTTAATATCGATTTGCTTCCACTCTAATCATAAGGGCCAAAGAGTGGCACTCCTTGCTTGAGTATGTGTTTCAGAAAAGGCACCATCTTTAAACGAGTTTTTAGTTATCTTTTAGGTAAGCATGCTACATCGTAGTCTACATTATCAGGTGGTATAATAGTCAAACGCTTGACTTTACTGATAAGAGTCAGATTATTTGTTGTCTCCTTTTTCATTTCACCCATCTCATTCATTATTAACTACGCATCCGTTTATCCCTTTTTTGCCAAATAAACAACCAAGATATCTAGTTTCAGCCCATTTAAAAGATGCAAACATCCATTATGATATGATAAACGAACACGACTTGACATTATTGTGCACAATGTTCCATTTAAAACATAGATATAACGACAGAGTGTCCTGTACTGTGCCCGAGACAGAGGGTTAATGGAGACGCGGTAACCGGGATTTTTAACCGCCGTAATTAATATAAATTATTCAAATCCCGGGGTCGACCGACAATGTGCGGCAGTATGCCATTGTCGCTGTCCCGATACATTTTGATGTCAAGCTGTTTATATTTATTTATTTTTTGTTGGAGACAAACATTTGACTTCTATTGACGTTAACTGAGGATATAGTTTAAGATAAAATCATGTTTAATTTAAAATATTTCAGCGAGACATTGCACAAAAGGACAACTGACTTTAGTCCAACCCACTTTGATGCAATATGGTAATGATGAGCATCATTACCATACCATATTGCATCCACCATACCATTATAATTTTATAGAGAACTGTTAAGTATATCGAGAGATATGGAGTTAATACCTCAAACATAGTACTGAAAGTGACTACCCCTGTACTTGGAGTCTGTTTTTTTCGTTTTCTATACCAACCTAAATTATTTTAGACAGACGTCGATCGCATCGTCACTTAACATCAGGTGAGACAGTGGCCAAACGCTTACCTATTTAGTATATAAAAAAAACAATTGTTATAACATGCCTGTTCTTACTCCTTACCGATTGGTTCAATTATAAGTTTTGTTTAGTTTTCAATAAATATGCATAATTTTCCATAAAAAGTTTGTTGATTCCAGTCACAACAAATTTTGTTATTAAGTCAAAATCAATAAATCATTAGTACATGATTTTAGAGACAGAGAGTTGGCAATATAGCAACCCTTGATTTACAGAACATTAAAGTGCAATTTAAGAGATAAAATCAAAGTCCGTCGCATGTCGACGTAAACCGACCGACCGCGACAATACACAAAAGTCATAAAATTACTTTTGCAATCTTCACAAGCTTATAATGTAGAGTGTTCAAGGCAAAGAGTCATAATGATTGTGGTTAACATTTCAATGGATGAACACTGGAACATACTTCATTTGAGCTGTACGTATAATATGTTTCTCCATTGTGATAGCTTGTAAGAAACGTTAATTCATTACTATGAAAATGTCTATAAACTAGCTGACTGGAGCCACATCGATATGAGCAGAAAATAATGTTCATTATTTGCCGCTTTTATGTACAAAATTTTGTATATACCCATATTGTCTTTTAACCTATATATATACAAACCTACACTGTTCAAAATGCCTTATCTCCAAATAAAACAGCGCAGTTATAAGAGCGGTATAATTAATAATTATACATCTAATAGACAGACAGCATATTGCATCTTTAATTGTTGCAGGTAAATATTGAAAAATAGATTGATCAAAATTATGTAGGCATATGATTAAATTTGTTTCAATGTTAACTGCGATAAAGTCCGTGAACTCAACAGATAGATGGCGGCACTAGTCACCGCCCGCCGCTAATACCCCCATTATTAAAGCGTAAACTGTGGCACTCGGTGCCGGGGGGGTGGGATTGTATGCTGTCTCGCGTTTATGATACTCTGGTACCACTGATCAACTTTCGATTGATTTGTGGTCTAAATGTTGAACAAATATGTTCATACATACTTATAAAGTCTTGATAGATAGATAGAATGAATAAATGAAGAAGTGGAATTATTTTCTTGTCTTTGATAAAAAACTGGCCAAGTGCAAGTCGGACTTGCACTAGTAGGGTTCCGTACCACACTACAGTATTGTATAAGATCGAGCAATATGTCACTATCATTTTTCGCCAGCAAAAAATAATAATTAATAAACATTTTATTTCCTATAACGCCATCTAACGTCTATACTGCATAAAAGATAGCTTGATCTCTGCGACAGTGACATTTACATAGAAGATTGACATTTTTAGAGTTGGGATAGTGGTGGAAAAAATCGATTATCAAACAATGTTGTAATGAAATCGAATGAGTAGTTGTAGGTGAGAAATTGGGTTTTACGTAAGTAAATAAAATCAAATTTCTCACCTACAATTACTACTATTTAAGATATAGTATGTAAACATGTAAATAATATTAATTAAATAAATTATAATAATGTTACGATAGTATTTATCGACGTTTTTCACTATTATCGATGCTAATGTAACATACAATTGGGTTTAATTTAATTACATGTATAAAAATTTATAATTTAAGTTTTATTTAAAATATCGTTAGTATAAACTATCGATATTTTAAATAAAACTCTATCTAAAACTCTGTGGTCGCGATCATTCGTCGCCCATCACTAATCGGCATGCCCGTAAAGTATGACATTGACAGGTACGGACTGTACTATTAAGAAATTTAGTACTTCATAGGCGTGATTTTTCTGACAGCTGTCACAGAGATCAAGCTATATTTTATGGATTATAACAAAGGTGTTAGGGATCGACATTTCAATATAACGCCATCTATGGGACGTTTACCTAACTAAGCGTTCATAGATGGCGTGAAATTCCGAAAAAAACACGTTTCTTGTATGGGGACCCTCTATTATTTTTAACTTCATTCTGTTTTTAGTTTTTGTTGTTATAGCGGCATGAGCTACAGCCTGGTGACAGACGCACAGACAGACAGACAGACAGACGGACAGCGGAGTCTTAGTAATAGGGTCCCGTTTTACCCTTTGGGTACGGAACCCTAAAAAAGAAAGAATAAGTGGAATTCTATGTATCTTTGATTCTGTTAAAGACCTCTAAACAATAAAGCTGCAATGGTTAAACGCGTACCGTTAAGAACCAAGTTTTGTATCAAAAGCTCTTTCCATCTCATATCTCCATTTCAAGCCAAACACTTAAAACGTTCAATCTAAACTGAATAAAAAGCGCGAAAATATCCGGAAGTGAACAGACGGATAGCACCACCACTATCGGTTGGCGTCGGGGGCGCCGCTGCCTCCCCCATTATTAAAACATAAACTGTGGCTCGCGGCATAACGCCGAGCGAGTTTGCACACCGTCTTGCGTTCATGATTGCCTGGTAACTACCGGCACTGGTTGAAACAATTTTTCAAGTTCTAAATTGGTTGTTGGGATTTCTACAAATTACCTATTTCTTTGTATTTTTTAATTATCCAGCACCATCAACGCGACGATCAAAATATTATTCCATGCATCCGGTGATCTAAGAACACACAAATAATACGCACTCACAAAACATATACTAGTCACGATCCCATCTTTCACATAGATCCGGTAAAAGTATCGATACATCGATACATCACTACGTTCTGTTCGGGAGCGTAAAACGCGCGCGAAAAGCACATCCACACCGTGGCGCTTTCGTCGGCAGACTGACACGACATAAGCGTCTGATTTACTGAGCATGCGCCCGGTACAATCTTCTCTTTGAAGAAATATGAATTTTCGGCTAGGTTGAAATAAGGTGGGCTTTGGTGTGTCGTAGTGGAACAGACACCTGTATAAGCGCGTAGGGGTCGGAAGTCGGTGGTGCAGTGTCATTTCCACTCTTTCCACGTTAGTTCTCTAATAAAAATGAGATTTGGCCCGCGGCGGGCGGGCGCGCGCCATGGTAACGCGATTACCGGCACATCAGACGGACTATGGAAGCTAACACAGTTCAGATCATACCAGTAAGGGATGCTTGGGAAAGACTGATTAATCGCCTATCGGCTTGCACATTTCTGGCATGACGTTATCGGCGTAGACATGTGGAAAAGACCCGGTAGGGCATGACGTGTGCTTTGTGGATTGAATTGAAGTCGAACCATTACCCAGCGCTTCGTCCCACGATAGGAAGCATTGATGACTGAAAACATTTCAGAATTACGTGGTAGTACTCGTACTATTATTTATTCTGTGGTGGTACGCGTACAATAAATTAACTAACCATTCATCTCAATTAACTATTGAAAACTATCAAATATTAAATTAATTTAAAATGCGTAAATTATGAAGGATGCAGGCAAAAGCCAACGATCAAATATGTAGAATTGTAGTCAAAATTTAATAATGCTGCGATGTGTAAATTGTCGACATCGAGTAGGCGACAGAATTTCCAGTGATTTTCTGCCACTGCCGTTGTTTATTGATTTGGGATATTTGCCAACATTACCAACTATTCAATTGCTATTCAGAATATCGCCATAAAGAAATATAAGGAAAACTTAGCCAGGATACAGACAAGGACACATTAAAAAAAAAACCATTACATGTTCATTTTGGAAATCTTATTTTTAGGGTGATTGATTACTTGGCGATAAGTTTCCAATTTCGAAGATTTGCAAGCAATTTACACTACCTGTTTCAACCGACTTCCAAAAATAAGGAGGAAGGAGTTACGCGCTTTCTCCGTCAATTGTGAATCGATTCGAATGATTCTTTTTTAATCGGTGGGGTACGTTTCCGAGGTGGTCTCATTGTAATTTCATCGAGATCTGATAAGTATCTCCAGAAATATGACGATAAACGTCTCAAACATGCTACTGAAATTGACTTGCAGGGCATGGAAGTCGGTTGTTTTAGTTTTTAAACTTATCCTAATTATATTAAGTTTTATGCATCGCTGTGTATATAAATGTATCTAATGCACCTAAGTTTACCTTGATTATTTGACATTCAAACGAAAACAACTCTTGATACTGTTTTAGATAAGTATCTGACAGACTATGGTCAGGAAAAGGGACAGGTTCCGTATTACCTACATGTGTTCAGATCGCGAATATTTAAAGCGTTTTTCTATTTTGATCTACTGCATTCCCTTCACTGCAGATAGCTCCCCCTAGTGCGTTTTAAATAGACACTTCAATAAATACTGACATGTGGTCACAGTCACGGCGAGTTACGTCTCAACAACATATTATTTACGTCTGTCTGTATGATGGATACTAAATTAGAACAGCTCACGTGCAACATGATGAGCTTTTACTCTTATTGATGAGGGTGAAGAATATTAAATAAGCATGTGAAGTAACCATGAAGTGACAACTTCGGCGGATTTTTAAATTATTAAATGTATCTCTTTAGACGGTCACAAATTACTATACGGCAGACACCGTCTGCTAGTTTATTACAGAGGCATTTTATAAAAAAATATCCAAGCGCTACTTTTCTTTCAATTCAGTGCCTTTGTAGCATTGTCCAGAAATTTAGAATTAATGTAAGAATATCAAAACCATGATAATATAATCTAAACATCAATTGTCTCAAAGTAACAGGCGCAAGTGTAGTGACGCGCAATCCCGAGTTCATACCACAGTTATCACAGATCATCAAGCGGCCGTCTGTATGTCCTGTTACCATGAATCATAACAAAATGTAAGCCCAAGAAGTGTTCCATAAAATTTCAGCAGTCTGAAGAACTCCAGACAATAATTTCCATCAAGTCGCCTCGGAGCAGTTATTCATCCCAAAGGGGTGAGGTAAAGTTTCCCGGGTACAAAGTAATGGAGCTGGTTAAACCTAGACCGGGTGGAAACTTTGCTAAAACTACTCACTTACCGCTATTCCATACTTTTCACAAATATAATGACTTACCTGAAATAGAAAAAAAAATGATTTAGGGTTAATAATACTTAGTCAAGATAAAAAATCTACATTAACAAAGATGAGAGGGAGAAGGATTGCTGGTTAAGTTGATATAAAAATAGATATTTTCTCTCATACTTCAATAATTTGCTTTATGGACCTACAACTAAAATAAAATTGTTCGCAAAACAAACATATTAGTTAACTGACGATTATATGTATATTATTATCAGTAATTTCATTAAATCCTACAAGTCTACAGAGTGTTCGAAGTGTTCTACAAAGCTACAACAGGTAGTTGTGCTCTCGGCCAAGTCTTCACAAAAACCTCTTTAGACCAGAAATCATTTCGAAACTCGTAAAGCACACTCGTAAAAATCAAAACCGTCCTCGAGTTGCAGTCAAATAACAAACACAGAATATTGGCATACATATGCCGATGTATGTGTGTATACAAACGCGACAGAGCGACTGGCGCGCTCTTGCTAATCACTAGGAAACTTGTACTACCCAACGCCCCCCACACAGTGATGGGATATGTATAGTATCGATATTTTTATCTGTTCTTTTGTGAAAACTAATTATAACACAGCTACATTATTTTCAGCGATTGATTTACTCGGTATCGTTGCATGGGAATGTGGTAACAAATTATTTTGATTAAAACATTTCATATTAATAAACATTCAACATTCTATATTACCCAAATACGAATGCAGCTCTTTAGTCAGCGCATCACTTCAATCAATTAGTTAAACATTCCTAATTGCGCTCTTAATTATTTAATAAGTTAATTTTACCATTCGTTCAATAGCATAAATAAGATTTTTTTTTACTCTTATTTATTTATTTATTTTATTTTTATATTTTTAAAAATTAATCCCGGACATCGATATGATAGTCACCAGAATACACAACACTACAACCGCGCAACAGACAGAGGTAGCAAGTATGCACTCTGTCAGAAAGTCGACGTGAATAATTCCAGAGAACGTACGGAGTTACGAGTGCTCGAGACATGTTAGAGACGGGCATATACTAAGGTAGAGGAATCCAGTCTTGTTATAATGTAAATGTTATATCATTAGATCAGTGTAGCCTCTTTATATATTGTATGTACGGATACGAAATTTAGCTTAGTCGTTTGGGAGCTTACGATATCACAGACATACAACGTTGCACTTACAACTTAAAAACTCAACATCCATACTAATATTATAAACACGTTTGTAACTCTGTCACTCTTTCTGTTTGTTACCTAATTACGCCTAAACGGACGATCCGATCTCACAAAAACTTAACAAGGAAATATTTTATGGCATCTCGGGGATCAGCTAGTATATTATAATACCTCAGTGTTTGCGTAGAGTTTAAAATAATCATGTGATTCAATACCAAATAATAATTAATTAGTTATTTTTTATTACTTTCTGCTATCTTCGTATATGGTCTGATGTCTGATGATTTTTTTTCCTAGTTTACTTGCTATGCGGTGGACAACAAGAACACATTTTATGGAAAGTCAAATATTTGTTAATGTAATGTATTAAATTATTTGCCAAAAGGCGAAGAATATATACATGGAACTTTTTTGGCTCTAATATCTCTGTTATGACCTACATTCTTAAAAATAAAAATGTTTTTAATTTTTTTTCTTTTTTATTTTGATTTTGAAATAAGCTAGACTTCAGAGCAATGAGTTTACTTCAAGTTCTGCAGTGTCTGTGTTCGTTTCACAAATTGTTTACACAGCTCTAGATCAAGTCACAGCAGAAGTCCCACCCTTCCCTAGTATTTCAAGACCAAGACTGTGTGCAGTAGTGACGGGGCTCAAGGCTCGCTGCTTAGAATTAATAACGCTACGTAGACCGGTGGAGCACATCCCGGCTCTCTTTATACGTATTTACAGGCAGTTTGCCGCGACGACGCGCTACGGAAGGACCTGGGTTTCTGCTACAAGCCACTTGAGTGGATTTCAATTACCAGACTAGTTAGTACCACAAGCTTATGAAACTCATTTTCTTTGAACAGCTTGCTTAAGCCGTGGTCCGACGGTTTTTGTTGCTAAATATATAAAGGGTTTGTCTTTGTATAGTAGTGAAGAATGAAAACTAAACTATAGGCTTTGATACACATTTAAAAATTTTGATATGGGTTTACATTTTATGTGCATTCACAAGACTTTCCAATAATAGTAACATTGTTTTACATATGTAAATAGTAAATGATGATACAAATGAAGGCATTAATAGTAAAGTTCCATAATAAAAGTACTATGAAATGTTTTACTTTTAAAAAAAATGTCACCCATATAAAAGGCCAAAATGCCCATTCACCATTCAAAACCACGCAGGCCCAAAACCCACAAGAGCCACAAGCGCTCAATGAGTATACCCCGGAGATTACATAAATTCCCGATAAAAACCAGGCCGAATACCCTGCCGTAAACATAGATACCGTATTCCCTGCTGGGACGCAAACGGGCCCCTGCGGCCCAGTGAGGCGAGACCTCGACACTGCCATCGCTTGTCAAGCTTCCGACACGTTCACATTAGGCTTCCTGGTTTGCAGCTCACTGAACAAGCGAGGCTACTCGGAAAGGATATAAAATTACATAGTTCTCCAACGATTACGTAGTCTGAGGCACGTACAAGTGACTTTATGTGTAGACGTCATATTTGCATCTATTCAAGTCTGCAAAGACGTGAAGTTGCGCAGTATAGGTTTGTAGTAAAACAATGAGCGAAATGTTATGACAAATATTATAAGCGGCTCCTTCTATAAGTTCGTTGGTTGTCATTGCGTTAAGCTAAGAAATATCGTCAGATTTGTATCCTTCTTTCAAATGAGACTTACTAAAGAAATTGCCTAAAATTATTTTCACATATATATATATTTAATTTATAATCGTATTCGTATCTTTTTTAGTTCCTTTGTGAAAGGCAAATTAGCAATAAAATATAAGTATTTTTTATGTAGTAAATTACAAAACAATCACCTCTCGTGTATATATGGTTATTTGTTTTGAACTTCAGTCGTACAATTTGCAGCATACACCCACTGTAGGCCTATTCTGTACATACCATAATAGACTCTGTATAAAAGCCCACCGGTGCTTCAATGACAGGCTATTGAGACCCGAAAGGTACGGCCATGTGTGAATGTATGCAAATTATTCTAGGGTTAAAAGGCCCGAGCTCTGACCTTAATGGCGGGGCCGCATCATTTGGGATTGCTGGAGGATGTACAAGACTGGACTGAAGGTTCAACCTAGTACAAATATGTAAAAATACCAGAGTATTCAAAGCATTTATGCCTCTCTCTTTGCAGTGATATTACAGATCATTTTATCTAACGTTTAGAGGACACCGGTTGTAAGTTTACTGAATAATTAACCGTGGAATTAAGCTGCTTCCATTCTCCACTTTAATAACTTATAGACATAACAAGGTAACCACATAAACTAATATTTAACTCTGATACTTTAAAAGGTTTACATCTAGCATTCACAAAGGCCAATCTGGTCCCTATTCCCCAATTGGACAGCCTACTCCAGCCAAAATACAAACGCACGCCATTCGTAGCATTAAATAAATAAACGGCGTAACTTATTCATGAGACCTTTGAAAAAATACTAAATCCTGCGGAGTCGATTACATCCAAGAAGCCGGGGCCAGCGGGGCGAGCTAACAGGTTGAGATATCGGGGGGTGCGAACTGCCGGGCCGCGGCTGAAAAGCTACAAAATGGTACCTCTCTATACTCGACGAGCTTCTCAGGGATTTCTCACTGAAATATCGACTCTGTTGCTCGTACGATGTGCCTTGTATTGAAATAAGGTTGTCGTGTTTGGGCAGATTGTTAACTATTGATATGTATTGGCTATTTATACTTATCAAGAGTTATTTTCGATTACAAGCACACCTGTTTTGATTATGATTAAGCATTCTGTATGTATGGAGCTTTATTTAGCTACAAGGCAATCATTATTAGACAACTATACCTTATATGTATTCATGATCTGTAATTTGAGTTTACTGTAGCTTGAGTTCAAATCGCTCTTAGATAATACACTAGCTCTGAGGTATGCAGGCGAATTCGTCACTGATTATTATTATAAAACAAAGTCCCACGTCGCATCTGTCTGTCTGTATGTATGTTCGTGATAATATCAAAAACTACTGAACGGATTTTCATGCGGTTTTCATTTATCAACAGAGTTTTACTGGTGAACCCATGAGAAACCCGGACGGGGCGCTAGTTTATAATAAAGCATAATTTTACTATATACCATACAGCGTAAAAACGTTGATAGTAGAGCATATTTAACTCATCGCCTTCAACCAATGGTTTGTGTGGACACCATAACTTTGTCTTAATATTATTAAGCACATAGATTATCTCTTTAGAGAGCTTATCTATGGTTAAGCAGTTGTCTATGAACTATCTTATTCGAGGACCACTTTGGCGAACATAATGTATTCGGCGTATAACTCATGTTTACCGCCCGGGTCAATTTAAGCCGCTGCTCGACCCGACTCCGTAATCAAATTATACGTTCATCTGATTATAGCGGTTCCGGCAATTTTTCCGCTTCTTCCGCTCGCCGGCTTCTAATGAATACGTTTAGGCGGTTTCTTTTAGGAGATTTGATTACATCTGAGGCCGAAGGTTGGCGGGATGTTATATCTTTCATTTAATTTGGTGTTTTACTGTGGATGAGGGTTTAATTAATACGGATGTAGATGAAGATTGACTTCGAGGAAGAGAGGGGTTCCTTTTAGTGTGATAAATTGATAATGTAGCAAAATATTTTACTGCGTCTGAAAAAAGTAAATTAAATTTATATCCAGCAGTTTTATGGATAGATTAGATATATAGTCTCCAGTTATACGTTCAACGGTAGCGTTGGTTCAACTTAGTGACATAAACAGAGACATGACATAGGGCTCATTGCGGCTGATGACGATTTTGAACAATGCCATAGAAAACAATAAAACCAAAATCTTCGTATTTAGTTACTGAACCATCCAAATTCGAGACTCCAGTCGGAAGTGTGACGACTGGAGCCTCGACTACACGGTGTAAATATACAGAAAACAAACGAGCATCGGCGAGACACTGGCGCCGAGTAATCACGACGAGGCTTTGCGCAGAGCCTCTGTCAAGTAGCTACGGGGCTTTAAGGTTGACACATATATTATGTTTCTTTGAAGTGTAACACACCTTATATTTTTGTAAATTGTTAAACACAACCCAAAATTTCATCAATTTTGGATTGTGTTTAACAATTGATACACATACTCGTATCTCAACAATATAGCAAGACTGTTTATCTAATTTTGGTAGAGCTTTTATTTTATTTCAAACATACAAAAAATTAACCATTAACTCGCCTGACATTAAGCCACAATATGGTCTAATGTAGTAATTTATGATAGGTACTATGACGGCAGTGAGGCGAGGCGAGGCCGCGAGGCACTGGCCATCTGACATTTGTCCAATTCACGTAGGGCAATCGTCTCAACTAGTCTTCCGAACTAAGCTTCTGAACCAAACACCGATTGGCAACATATCTTCGTCTAGTGGGTGGATCAAGCCACGGACAAAACATAACACCAGTGGTCACCCATTAGCACAAACCCGGGAACACGTGTAGATTAAAAAAGCATACGAATGCAGGATGGTAAAACTCTCCCATGGATGACAATAAACTACTTATTATAGTGGTAACTACTTGTGACAGTACTTTTAGAAGAATAGAACACTCGGTTAAATTGTACCGTTTATTTAAGCAATGTACCCCTAGGTTTATATGGAGTGGTAGGTAGAGGCAACAGAGTCGCACCCCTTGCCTACCGGCCGCATTGCCGCCGCGCATGCGCGGTGAGTAGCAGGTTTCCACTGTACGAGAGATATCACGACACGATAATCTTACTAAGCTTACGTAAGCTTCCACAAGCATTTCACATTTTCAAATCGTTTGCGTAGGGTTTACCTTTAAATACAAATATGTACATTAAATGAATCATAATCATAATAATCATAATCAAGTATTTATTTGCAAGAATACAGTTTAACATTTAGGTTGTTAAAAATATAGTTTGTGCAAGTATTCTGCCTGCAAGCAGACGCGCAAATATTTAAATTTATCTTTACATATACAAGAGTTTCAATCATTAAATAAGTCATCGTGTAAAACATAAGCTATTTAGTCACATTTTTATTTTTATTTTTACTAAGGTCAATTAATTCTTTGATGTCATAGAAGCAGTTTCTTTGAAGCCAGTCACATAATGTTTTATAAAATTTATTACCTTCTAACAGCTTAATGTTGTCAGGGATCAAATTATATACTTGTATACACATGTTGAATACATTTTTTTGATAAATGTATTTGTGACAAGGTGGCTGATACAGTAGATTTTTGAACTTTTTTCTATTTTGTCTAGTAAATACATCATTTCGTTTCACAAAGTACTCTGGGTAAGTCTTCACAAAAAGGCACAAATCTCTGATGTATACGCACGGCAGAGGAAGAATATTGCATGCTTTAAAAAGGGGTCTGCATGAATCCAAAAACCATGCCTTACTAATAACTCTCACGCAACGCTTTTGCACCTTAAAGACTCTCTCCACTTCCACTGAATTTCCCCATATAATAATCCCGTAACTAATAATGGATGCTACATAGCCGTGATATGCCATTAATGCGGCTTTTTTGGAGACAGTTTGTCTGATTCTTTTCAGTGCAAAAACGTAGCGCTCAAGTTTGTGACACACCTCATCGACATGAGATTTCCAGTTTAGGTTTCTGTCTATTACTATACCTAAAAATTTTACTTTATCTAGTTGTTTTACTTTGTCATTTTTATAATTTATGTCAAATGAAATAGGATTTGTGTTATATGAGTCAAAATGTACAAGTTTAGTTTTGTTTATATTTATATTCAAATTATTACTTTCCATCCACTGGATCACATCTTTTAGTGCTGTGTTTAAGGATTGTTGGGTTTTCTCTTTATCGCATTTTACAACTATGGTAGTGTCATCTGCAAAAAGAATGCACTTGTGTGGCGTAGCTTCAGGGAGATCATTTATGTAAATTAAGAAGAGCAGTGGACCTATGATGCTACCTTGTGGGACGCCGGTGTTGTTAATTACCGTTTTTGAACGGAAATTTTGTTTGGTAAGACTACCTCTTAGAGATGTTATAGTTTTTGTGACCTCCGTGTATTGTTCTCTATCTTTTAAATAATTTGATAGCCATTTATATGCAGTACCTCTTATACCATAGTAATCTAATTTATGCAGTAGTTTTGTGTGGCTTACGACATCAAAAGCCTTGCTCATGTCTAAGAACAGTGATGCCATTGGACTACTATTATTTATATTTTCTGTGATTAATTTTACCAAATTAAAGCAAGCTAAAGTCGTTGAGCTTCCTTTTCGAAAGCCAAACTGTTCGTTTTTTAATATGTTAAATTTGGTGAGAAAGTTTTGCAGTCTAATTAGTATGGCTTTTTCAAAAACCTTTGATAAAATGGGTATAATAGTAATAGGGCGATAGTTATCAGGGTCCGCTTTGTCCCCTTTTTTAAATAAAGGTTTGACAACTGAGAGTTTGAGTTCTTTAGGAAAGGTAGTAGGTAGTTCTTGAAGAAAAAAAACTTTATTCTTTTCCTTATTAGAAACTTATACACCTACGTTGGGATTTCGATGAACCCCGGTAGTCTTTTACTTACAAACACGACGCATTATTTTAACTCAACCGTCTAACAGCAGAAGATACTAGACTAGACATTCATACACATATGTACATTACATGCGATGACAAAAAGCGTCGATATTGATATAGAGACTGACTAACAGGACAGCTATGCCAAATTCTAACTTGACTTCTAATTTTCACACCGGGGTATATTCCTCCACCACCGACGGAACAGCGATATAACTCCTACAAAAAGACGTGCCGTATCACGCCACGGAAACAAACCAACCCGCCGAGCTTCGGGATTAAAGCGCTCGTAAAAACGCCTAGCTATAACGTCTTGATACCCCCGAAACTAACTCACGCTGAAATATATTCCTTAGCGATTCAGCAGTAAGGTAGTTATTGCGATGAACGCGCCAGTGTTGTGTGACACATGTCCATTTAATGTAGACCTCTGGCGCAGAACGTTAAGTGTGTAGACAGAGGCATAATAATGTTTTCTTTTTGGTGAACATTTTCTGGAAATCAGGCGTTACGGTTCGTGAAATAGGACGTAGCGATATACTGATACGGTTGGCAACATTGGCCTCGTTTACATAAATATGACACATCGTTCTCATTGCCTTCGTATTATATGAGGTTTTTGACCTTTTCAAGTATTAATAAAAAACATATGAGGGGTTGATATCGGTGCCGCTGACGAATTAATGTCAATGACAAGTAGGTTTTTTTTTAACGTGCTTCGAGTAAAATGACCTGCCTAAGCGCGAATATATTTCAGATGTTCTAGTCCTTTAGACAATATCCAATTTCTGTTAGCTCTCACGCCAAACGAAACTTAAAATGTATGGGAATGTCATTAACAATGTCATTCTCATTGGATTTATTCTCTAGTCTCCTAGGTAGTCTAGGTAAGTATCATAACCTTTAAGAATTGTACGCATTTATATCGCACATTTATCTTTCTATGAAAAAAAAAGTAAAAGATACATAGATGTACAGCCGCCTGCTACCCCTGTGTTAACGTTCACTCGGCACGTAGCCGTACAAAGCGGGCCTGACATCCGCCCGTTCGTCTGCTCTTTTCGAGGGTCAGGGGAGTGAGGGGAAATACCGTGGAGGTGATCGTACACGATAACACATACATCACCTGTGTTTGCGTTACGATACGATACATATATTAATATTACTAGTGTTATATATAATAATGAATTTATTACCATAATAAGATACAATAATACATATATTTACTGTGGATCCCAAACTCGGCCAGGCCTGTCTGTATCTTGGACACCCGACGTGTACATTTTGAAATAGGTATCCATTTAATTTAAATATTCTGTACGTGGGACACAAAGCACAGAAAAAAACATACTATGTTGAAAGCGCTGGAAGTTTAATATGTAGAGTTAACTTCTGAGACAAAAGATAATAAAAGCAAAAGTTTTCCGTTAAGGCAAACATTTACTTTATGGCAATGAATAATCATTTCAAATTAAACACAGCATAAATACATTAAGAAATGTTACATCAATAACAATTTAAAAGGAGTTTTAGCAATCGGATATTATAGAAAGTGGCTTGATGAATCCGAAGGTCAAGTTATGGTGGTCTTGCCACTAATGGAATGTAGCGATTTAGATAGAGCGAAGATCGCGTGAGGCTCGATTAGTGCGCGGATAGCTTACCCCAGTGTGTGGAGGAATGTGGGTAGGAAAATAACAAGGAACTATTTTGTTCCAGGTAGGTACGTATGTATTAGCTCTCGAACGATTAGCCTTCGATATTGGATACCCGTGCCTGATGCATAATGCCTTCAGTGATCAGGATCATACAAACCAAGACGGCAAAAATGAAAAGACCACGACGCTTGAAAGGAAGAGCTTTTGCCTAAAATTTGGAATGGTATAAGCTAAAATCAAGTAACAATGATTTCTATTTTCACAATAAGGCAAAAAGGTCTCTCTACATTACGACTCTACATTAAAACAAGCGCAACGTTCTCCTGACAATACCACAGAAAATTATCTTCCACCCGTTCAACTTTAGCAAACCAAACAAAATCTCAACTATTTTATCTAGCATCCTAACATTCCTAACATTTCATGGACTAAAAAAATTCTCAACTACCCTATCTGTAGACTATCGATGTATCGACAAGTGTCTCATCCCTACAAGCCCGCGCTCGAGGTTGCGGGTACGCGGGTACCCTACACTCGTATCGTAAATACGTCTGGTGTAGCGGCGACGTGCGTCGAATGCCAGGCTTCCGATGTTGCGGGCATGTTGGAACTTGGAACTCGTGCAGTTACTGGATCTACAATACTTGATCAACCCACTGGACTAAGCTTTGTTAATTTATCATAGACTTGATTACTTCCAATAAGCATCATCCTCGTGATTTTAAGGCACTTTTTTCCGCTGTCGTTGCTATAATATTATTATGAATCCTGACAGTCATGACATGACAAATAAAATATGGTAGATGTTTAATGTGCATGGTTATCCATAAAAAAATTATACGAACTAAAAATATGTTCGATAAGTCAAGAATAGTTTTTATTGACAATACAATAAGTAGTGGAGATCAAGGCCAAGCATATCAATATTGCTACGTTTCTAAAATGAAAAGCTCTCAAGCTGTTGGATACTTAGACCACGTTTCTTTTTTTATCTTATAAGCTAATGTTTGACCATAATCTCGCCTGGTGGTAAGCGATGATGTGGTCGAAGATAGTGGACACGCTAGGCCTAGAATAATCAGACTCTCATGAGAGATGAGAGAGATTATTCTGTTCCGGCAGCACGCAGTCCATGGACTGCGTACTAAGGTTAAGGCAGATGATTTTCTCCTCGATGGTGGTAGATACTTTTTGGTAACAAGTTAAGGAGAACACCGATATAATTTGCTACTAATTGGGGTCTTGTATATTGGATATGCTTTTAGAAGGCGTGAAAATGAAATTTTCTCTGTGTAATTGAAAACTGGCAACTGTAGTCGTAAAGGGCTGGTTGATGGGCAAGACAAAAAAAAGTGTTCCTTGTGGGTTGAACTAATTAGGTTACCAATAACCACAAAAAGCTATCTCAAAGCTCCAGTTGAATCTGCTTAATTTTATAGACAGCTCTTGCTTCTTTATACTAATCCATCTCTCGTAAGGTTACTAGAACATCAGCAACATGAAACGATTGGCACTGCACCCACCGCTCTCGAGTCATTAACTGAAATGATCCGAGCGCGACATTGCCACCGGCCGGCCGGGTAGCTCGTAAACACGCGATTGCTAATGGATGTGTCACCCAGGACAACCCGTTTAGACTTTCTGCTCGCCTGATACAATATATAATGAATGTTCATTCTATTACGATCTATTTACCGCTTTTATTCCTTAGATTTCTAAGCTTTTGACAATTACATCTAGGGTTGTCCATCTAATCTAAATATGTAATGACATTATTTTTTTATAAGTGATTTAAAATTTGGCGCCCAACTTGGGACGAATAATTTCCTGTTACTTGTCCAAGGTGAAACGGGTCGGATAAAATTAGATAATGGGTTACAATTTTAGTGTGGGATAATATTTATTTTGGTTAAATTTCCCTAATGCCCCGTAAAGAGTAGTAGTAGATCAATAACCTTCATATTCTATCAGTGAGATAGAACGATATTAGTGAAATAGAAACGAGGTACAAGCAAAGTGCAATGTTCCTCGAACCTACCTAACTCTTGTAAAGTGTCTCTCCGTGCCTCGTTCCTCGCAGCTCGCCTCGACATGCGCTACTCCACTACAACGTCGACGATACGTGCATATATACTATACCCTTCGACTTTGTGAGCACGATTACACCCTATTTGCTAACGTCACACGTTTTCTTGTAAATAACTTCAATGGATCAATATCATTGTTTACAAAGGGACGGAAGGTCCCATTTCAGCGATAAATATAGAATGATTAAACCTAATAACGTATGATATCTAGATTCTTGAGGAATGGACTCTTGAGTCCACCGCGTTAACAGGTTTAGTCGGAATGTTTATTTCTCATATATTTTGCATTACGTGTACTATGTAGAACATAACTATCAACCGTAAAGTATGGTCCATTTAACAAATAGTCTTTATTCGAAGCAATGTACTTCAAAAATCTTACATCTTTTTCTATCAGACATTATGTGAAGCAAGCAAAATAAAGCTTGAAAACAAATAACGTAGCAGTGGACAAACTCTTATCCGGCGTGATAGTAGGTCTGAAACTCGAATGTAACCAACCATAGGAGCGAGCAATATGCAATGATGGCGAGCGCCAACTGCACAGTTACCGCAATAGCACCACCTCTAGATTACTTTCTAGGGGTGCTACTTGAGTTACTAGTACCTTTATATAACCTCTCCTACATTTGTAGAAGAACTTCGTACTTCGTAAGAAAATCGTACTAGGTGACTAGAACACACGTGTGCTCACAAATTAGTCGAATGATATTGTTTAATCAGAACCACTATTATAAATGCGACTGTCAGTTTGTATATTTGTTATTTGTTTGGGACCTCTTCACAGTCAAACGGCTCGACTGATTTGGCTGAAGTTTTGCACAGGGATAACCAGTAACGTGTATTAGGGCATAGAATACTTTAAAACAAGGGCGAAGCCGCAGGGGGAAGCCGCAGGGCGTAACTAGTATACAATATCGCAAGGGGTCAGAATACACGGGTTAAGACAGTTACGCTATATGGATTGGACTAGAGTTGCTAGTCCTGTGCCTTGTCAGTTGCCACACTGCTGTCTTCCATTTGCAGATAAGCTCGATTCCATCTTAAGCTTTGGTCACGCGATCGTAACGCTGCGGTATGCGGCATGCGGTGCCGAACACACATAATCGTATGAAAAACGTCTAGAATGGTCTCTTGTTCCGTCGCAGCATGCGTTTGACGTTGAGCCGCATACCGCAGCGTTGTGCGTCACGATAGCGAGACCAAAGCTGAGATGAGATAGTAGGTAAGTGCACGTCTACAAAAAAAAGTGTCTATCGTTAATTAAATGTAAAATCTATATTTAACAGCAAGTAGTTAAATTCCAGCCCTGTAGCACAGTGATGCCGGAGCAAGTTTGGACGTGTGATAGAAGTGCGAACTGCACGGTATCCGGTCTCGTATTACCATTGTCTACTCTAGTTGGAAACTGTCGAGTGTGACAAGTTGGGGCTTCACTTTCACGTAACTGTATTAATTTATATAATGTTCTGTTCCGTGGTCGCTGAAGAAGTATCTAAAAGCGCTGAAGGAACAAAATAGACGTATTCTCAATTCTCATCTCTCTCAGAAGTAGGCTGGCCAGCATCAAATACCTACCTACCAATTTAGACAAAAATAAGGGAAGATTTATAATAATTGTTATCTTTCAGTAACACCAAAAATGACCTGATCTCTGGCAATATCATTGTTGTATAAAAAATGTTAAAATATATAGGGAAGACCTTTACTAAGTTTAGTTAAATTATACTAAATAACAACGATCAGATATGTCTTTAAATTTACGAAAATATTGAAATTACTCCCAAGGTCTAGTTTCTATTTAGCCCGATTAATTTTATATAACAAACAAATTGCTTCAAAAATCTATTATAACGTCATCAAAAGCATATTTCCAAAATTAACTCAAATTAAACAAAACCCATGTAAAATACAATTTGCGGAAGAAATTAATCCGCTGCGAATTACCCACTCCTTCTAAGATTGATTATCTCATCAAAGGCTGAGTTCTTGTCTCAGCTAACAATTAAGCAAATCCGTAACAATCCAGCGTCGCGAGATTGTTCGGCACAAGTGACACAAAACGGATACATTGTCTACTGTTCGGTGGAGGTATAGACAAGCACGGGGGAAGCGCGAGTGACAGCGAGATATATGACACGAGTAGACCAATCACAAAAACGAACACAAGAGGCCTATGGAGCGAAAGAGATGCCGAGAAAGTATAGCTGATCTTTGTCACTCTCTGGTGCCGTAAGATTGTTAAAAAAATGTTCAAAAAATACAACGACCCTCGACCGCATTGCCACTTACAGGTAAGATAGTGGTCAAATGCTAGCCTACATGTAAAACATTAAACAAAATTATGGTAAGACCCCAGGTTAATGCTACGAAAATTATAAATACTATATCTATATTGATTGAATCGTAAAACGAAAAAAAACGTCACACGAAAAACCTGTGGTGGTAAAACGCTTTTAGCGATTCTAGCAAATAGATTTTTTTTTAAATCAGGCTAGCGTTTGACCACAATCAAGACGCTGGAGTATATATGCTACATAGGTCATAGGTAACAGATACTTTTTAAATAACTTTCATAGAAAATGTATGAAAGTCTCACAATGCAAAACATATAGAGAATTAGACGTCTTCGTCCTACGTCTGACCTTTCGTCTGTCTGGCTTGCGCCTAACAGAACTAAACTAAGTCTCGAAGGTTTCTCCCAATAACCCACTTATTAGTGTCTTGTTTTGGGAGAAGCCTATGTCCAGCAGTGGACTGATACCAGCTGATCATGATCAAATGAATAAGTGTGTCATTTGTTCTATCCTCTATAGTTCTTTTTGCAATATAAGCAGCGTTCCGCTGTCACTCTGTCCCGCTTCAAGAGCTCGCTCTCTTGCCGCGCCACAAATGGCTTTCCAATAATCCCCCGGCTTTGACGCACCATCGTCCTCGACACGAGCGCCTCGCAAATTACTTCTTTTCTATTGTCGAGCGCGCACCGACGACGGGGCTAATTGTGTTTGGCCAGATTGGGAGATTTCGTGGAATTACGGGGAGTGTCGCTGTTTGTAGTAGGATACGTCCCAATTACTCCACAGGTCGATATGTTGGAATAGCGGGCGGCAGCGAGAGGGAATGTTCAGTAGAGTTTGATGTTCCATCTATAGTAAGTATAGCTCAATTACATAAACTGACTTTTTTAAAGAATCTCAATCAGATCTCCAAATACTTTCTGAAAGATGAAAACTGCATGACCAACGATTTTCAGCAGTTTTGCACCAAGAGAAAAAAAAACAAATATCCTTACAAGGATTTCTTTAACGATATCGGCTCCAGAGTAAGATATCCAATATAGTAAGTACCAAAGTCATCGATACCACTATTTTCAGAGGCCCGAACTCCACACCAAAGCGTATAAGAGAGGCGATGTGTGCCAACCATCAATAGAATTTGGTAAACACGCTGTCAAATAACACAGCACGAAGAAACCCTGTTATTTGTTGACACACATTAATATCTTCTCCTCTATGCTTTAAAAGTCTGGCTGGGCCTAAACGACCATTACAGCTAAATCTTTTCTGAAAGTGTGTCGCCTGTTCTACACCACCAAAGCTACTAAATGTAATATAACATCAAACACACGGTTAGAGAAGGTTTAAGTCGCTAATGCATTTGGCAAGATTCACCAATTACGTTGAGAACGAGCCAACCTATTACATAATTTACCCAGCTTTTCATGTGCGTGATAAGCTCGTGCTTCATCAAAAACTTAGAGAAGAGGTATCTATTTACATGTATTAATCTTTCTTTTTATTTGTATAGTTTAGAATTTATTACAGCCATGGCAACTCTATTTTTGTTCGGAAACGGGCTGATAAAGATTGAAGAGATTAATTGAAGATGATACTTTATCGTGACTTCGCCGCATTAAAAAGTACCCTACGTCATTTCACCGTAACAGTAGTAACTGTGCAAAATATCAGCCACAACGAACGAGTCGTTTAGCCGTGAAGTGGCCACGAACTGACTGTTCGTGGTAATATAGAAAGTCCCATGATACTCGTCAACATGCTCAAGGCATCCTGACAAGTCCGAACACTGGTGATCATCAAGTATATCTAATGTACGCAGTAACTAGATACACCGCTGTCTGCCGTTTCCACTCACAACAACACAATGCGTTGATGGCTCTGATCAATATCACCCCACCGTGTTTGACGCGGGTGTAAGTCAGAAACTAATGCCATCTTCCTGCTCATAATATATTACTGATTCTACCACAGGTTTATTTTACGTAACAGAGTAGTAAATAAGCAGACGGCCCGCTTGATGTAAAACAGTCGCCGCGCTCACCTACGTACGGACTGGAATATCGGAGTTTTGGCGGAAACGTGACAAAATGGGCGCTCTCATTGTATTTTTAACTTATGTTCTTCCACGAGTAAATGTGCAATTTATGTGAATTATTATCCATTAACAGTGCAACTTATAAAAATCTCTCGATCAATTGCTGAACTGCCTCTCAGCTGAGAAGCTCTCAAGGACTTTAATTTTTTTTTAAATATTTTATAGGCTAGCGTTTGACCACTATCTCACCTGTTGGTAAGTGATGATGCGGTCGAAGATGGTAAGCACGCTAGGCCTAGAAAGGGCCTAGAAATGACTTAATCATTGCTCAACTTTTTTTCACTCATAAACGTTAGTCAGTCGTTGCTTAGTTGAGACACGAAATAGATATGCTCCATGGGCTGTTGGCGTAGACTATAACCAAATTAGTCGACTAAAGAACGATTCCAGCCCACAGATATTCATTTTTAGGGTTCCGTACCTCAAAAGGTAAAAAAGGAACCCTTATAAGATCACTTTCTTGTCCGTCTGTCTGCCTGCCTGCCTGTTTGTCTGCCTGTCTGTCTGTCCGTCTGTCTGTCCGTGTGTCACCACTGATTTTCTCAGGAACGGGTGGACCTAGCAAGTTAAAATTCATACCTGATATTGAGGTCTATAGCCCCTATTGGGTGTATAAAAATCAAGGTTTTGAGTCAACAAAATAAAAAGATATGGGCAAATTTAGATTTTTGCGAAAACTTGTTCGTACCAAAATGTACCTTAATTTTTATTTTTTTTATTTTCTTTTATTTTTCGGAATTTTTCCTTTACTTGAGCTCTAAGACCTTGCTTATAACTAAAATTGACAATTCTAAGTAAACCGGAAGTACCCTATAGGTTTTGGGTCGAAAACCTATAAGGTACTTCCCGATGACCTAGAATCATGCAATTTGGCAAGAAGCAAGGTCTTACAGCACACATTAAGGAAAAATTCCATAAAATAAAAAAGTTGAAGATGAAAGGGTGTCCCCATGCATACATAGTTTGCGACAATTAAGGTAGACCTCTGAGTTATACGAGCGCTGATACAATTTAGAGGTCTAGCTTAATTCACACATCTGACCTCAAAGACAACGCTGACATTGAGCGCGAGCGAAGAGCGTTATGCGTACGGGCAAACATGCTTGCTCGTAGGTTTGCACGTAGCTCGGGGGAGGTGAAGGTGACACTCTTTCGAGCGTACTGTACCTCCCTCTACACTTGCAGCCTATGGGCTAGGTATACCAGCTCAGCCTATAACGCTCTTCGCATCCAGTTCAATAACGCATTCAGAGCGATGATGAGACTGCCCCGCTACTGCAGTGCCTCAGGCATGTTTGCGCAGGCTCGCGTGGACTGTTTCCACGCGACCATGCGCAAGCGTGCCGCGTCTCTGGTACGCAGGGTGCGGGCCAGTAACAACATCGTTCTAGCGATGATTGCGGACCGAGTGGATTGCCCTTTTATCAGGCACTGTTCCCAAAGACATTTATAACAATACTTGACTTATTCTAAATCTGACATTTGAAATTAATTGATTATTTATTTAACTGATTTGGTGGACTTGATTTAATGTTATTCATTGGGATCGGTTGCATTGCCATTCTTAATTTTATTAGTTTAATTTTACTTATTTTATTTCATTTTTATGTATTCTTTTAATGCTTTTTGTACAAATTGATTTTGATGTGGTTATGATGTTTTTTTTTTTAGTAATTGTATTAATTGTGTATATGAGTCAAAGTTGCTCGAAATAAATGAATTTTAATTTAATTAATTTTTAATTTAATTGGTTGGTACAGAAGCCTCGGTGGGCGAGTTCAACTCGACTTAGCCGGTTTTATTTTTATCTGTAACGGGCTGTAGATTAAACAGATTTCGTGAGAAAAAAATACCGAGAAATCCGAAAATCGATAACTACCCATATATCAGCTGATTGGTTCTGTCAACGCCATCTTGCCTCTCAGCAATTGCTTAACAATGTCCCGGCGGTGGTTAACTTTGAGAGCTGTCAATGCAATGTTCAACGACCTCTCAACTTTGATTACTGTTTATGAGTGAGATTTGATATGACAATAAAGACGCTATCTCTCATGACCTACAGCACACACAAAACAATCTATGCGAAATACCAATATGTTATGGTATTCTCTGCTTCCTCCTATACAACAACCGACATATCCCCGAGGTCCTAACTGCCTCTCCCTTACACAGTACGCTTTGAACTTTATTGCCGAGTACTAAGGGTGGATTTTCAAAGACAATTGATTATTACTAAGTGGCATGTCAACGTTGCAAATACGTCGTCAGAGTATATTGGATGCGAGGTATGGTTACTTAATTTACAGGTAGATGTGACTTGAATTAGCATTGTCAGTTGTGTTTATTGTCAAAATGAACCCTATTGCATACGTTGTATTGTTTTGTTTACATTGTATAGAAAATACTTTACTTTGTCTTTAACAAGCCTTGTTATAGAATTAACAGTTAAGCTGTGGTTAGTCTAAACATTCCACCGTAAGTCTATCTATGCTGTCTTTAAAACTATAACAGACTTCCAAAAAAGAGGCTTTATTCAACTGATTTTTCTTCGTTTGTTACGCGACTCATAAATTGTTAACTGATTTAAATGATACTTTTTTCATTGGTATTAATTTTCAAGGTGGACCCATTTAACTTTTATCAAGACATGATAAGCATCTTCAGAGATATGGCGATGGAGGTCCTGCTTGAGGACATACAAAAAAAAACTATCGAACTTGGTACAGAAACTGACTCGGCTGGCATGTGAACACGGTTTTTTATTTTTATACTTTCATAATTATTTAAACGATCAGTCTTTGAGATAATTATACTTTTATAAGCACGCAACAATGTAATAGCTGTTAATGAACCATAAATAAATAAATAAATGTAATGGATCGGAAAACAAGCTAGCGGCCCATCTCATGGTAAGTAAGTGCTCGATATCGAAGTTAAATTTACATTTTAGCGTTGAAATGAAATTTAATTATTTATTTGCAACGTTAGTCTTTATATGAAAAAGCCCGCTCCGCTCCGCTGAAAAAGCCCTCCAGCCTCCCTCCATGCGATTTTCCTATATACCTCAGCATTTAATACTAAAGAGCATGAAAAAAATCATCATATTTTTAGTGTTTTGAAAATCTCACACGTGCCTGCGTAAATAAAAGTTTCAGTAAGCAACATATAGACTTGTATTTCTGACTATAATGTGTAGAAATATTACGCCCACAGCCAATCTTTGTTTAGAGATAGTGTAGGATGAACGTGGGATGTGTATCGACATTTTGTTGCTTTGTTATTGATTTATTCTTTGTTCTAAATAGACAAATAATGTTAAAAAGTATTCATTGTCGCGCAATTTTAATAAGTATATTAAGTATTTAAGGCCCTTACCACCATCAAGGAGAAGATCTGCCGCCCTAACCTAAACGTACGGCAGCATGTCCCTTGAGAGTCAGAGTCAGAACTATTCTAGGCCTAGTGTGTTTCTAAATAAAATACATTGCGTAGTTTAGACCCAAGCGTAAAAAGAGAGGGACAGACGGCGGAAAGACACTTTGTTTTATACTGTGTTAAGATACTCAACTATGTTTAACGACCACAATATGACCAGGGCCGGCAGTCTCTACATAAATAGCTATGAATTTCAACCGATAATTGTCGTTAAGAAAAGAGATGCAGATAGCAACTGTCTAGCTGCATCTCCTTCTACTAGACGTTTGCGATGACAGGACTTATCGCTATCAATGTACAGACTTCCAACCTAGAAAACCATTGCAACACCAAGATAAGATGTCAAGTTAATTCGTTTAATCTCAAATCCGTTTACCAATACATAAATACTTTCAATAAAACTCAGCACTCAATGACCCCCTGTGAAAGCTCTTCCTCAAAATACCCACCTCCTCCATCCCACCGCTCGATACGAGAGGGTGGTAAGAGATACCCTCTTGCACTTAAGCGGCTATTGAATTACTCGAGAAGAAAAAATGGCGTGTAGATGTGACAACTTATTTGTGAGTTTATTTTTTAAGTAGTTTGTGTAAAAAAATAAGTAGCTAAAGAGGTTAAAGTTAAATGAAAAAAATTTTATATAACTTTTGAAAATAGCTTAGGGCGTTCACACTAAGCTACATCCAACAGTTTATGTCACCTCCTTTATGTGACCGTCAACAGCGAACCTTGCTAATCGAAAAGAAGAGCCAGATTTGTGCATTATTTTGAAGAATATATTGTCATGTAGTTAACTGCGTCTTTTTAAATTCTACTGCAGAATTGTCTATACTTTGACTACGTTCTTATAACCATTGCCGATCTAATAACTATTGAAATCTTAAACATTTTTGACCGACTTCCAAAAAGGATGAGGATCTCAATTCGTCTGTATGTTTTTTTTTGTATGTCAATTGTGAATCGATCCGAATGATTATATTTTAATCGGTAGGGTGTACCAAAGTGGTCCCATTGTAATTTCATCAAGATCAAGTATCTCCAGAGACATGTAGTTAAACACCTTTAACTTAGTGCTTAAAATGACAAGCGCGGCAATTGAAGTCGGTTTTTTTTTATCGTTCTGCTAGCAATCTTAAATTATTGTGTAGTGGGCTGAATGTCGACCCGGACTGAATATTCCCGAAAAAAATTAACTAAACTTGAATATAACGTAACTTTTACATTATATCCTGCCCTCTCAGAGGCACAGAAGTTTTAGGCACATACATCCTACGTGTCCCGCAACATTTCCACCCTCTATGCCAGGGTTGATAAAGCTCGGCATCCACAGGTGGTTCCCCTGCTAAGGTCGAGGGGAGAATAAATATAGATGTTATTCATGAGGATACCGCTTCGAAAATACTTTGAATAACAGGTTACTCTTGTAGCGTTTTAATATGATTTTGAATCGAAAAATTGTTCGTTTTTTTGATTGAGAGTTGATTTTAAAAGACTGTGTTTGATTTTTTTTTACGAGGTTTAATCATGTTTATATATTTAATAGTTGTGGAATAACAATAAAGAGTTAGAGAGTTTAAGGCTTCGCCGGTTCATGATAAAGTTTCAGATAGTTATCTGACAGATGGCGCCACATAAAAAAGCTGTCAAAAATCTGTCAGATAAGTTACCAATAAGGGATATCAGGAACCGGTGGAATTGGCCCTTAATCTGTTGTCGAGTTTATCATTTAGACTAGACTGTGCTTATGAATGATATCATCTATCCATCTGCGCCAAATAATACATACATACATACAATCACGCCTTTTCCTCGTTGGGGTAGGCAGATACTACTACTTCCCGCATGATAAGATCCTGACATACCTCTGTCGCTTCATCCACTTTCATGAGAGCCTTCATACCGACATTCGCCGGTTATAGGTATAGGTACTTTTGACTAGACCTTTCTATATAGTCTGATAATAGGCATGACGACAGTAAAGTCAAAACATCGAAGATTTAATGATTTTAGGGGAAAATACATATTGAAACAATTTAAAACAGTAGTTTAGTTTTATATAAAAAACTGAGATTATTAAAATTTTCAATAAAATAAAACATAAAAATACAGCAATCGGCCATTTTGATTGAAACTACAATCACAGCGCATGACGTCACGCCTATGTCCTCTTATGAGGTGTTCTTGAAAATGTTATTAAATTTTTAATAATAATAAATAAAAAAATAATAACGTATATAATAATAACGTATGCGTGACGTCACAGCCGACGCCATGACACATGTGAGCTGTTTTTGCGCACTATTGAAAAAATATTCAAAAAATTGCTTTAAACTTTGTTAAACTTAAGTTAATTACCGATATACAGGTTTTTTCGTGAATAGTAAATGTGTTCCCACATTACGGATGAGGATTTCAAAATCTTTCGTCACGCCTATTCTGTAAGCTATTTATTACCCGCGGGTACACGGAATCATTTTGGTGTTTTCGAATCGATCAGACCTGAGGAAGTTGCTCACATTCCTTCACCTAACCTAATATTATATAGAAGAAAGATTTGATTTTTAGGGTTCCGTACCCAAAGGGTAAAACGGGACCCTATTACTAAGACTCCGCTGTCCGTCTGTCTGTCTGTCTGTCTGTCTGTCCGTCTGTCACCAGGCTATAGCTCATTAACCGTGATAGTTAGACAGTTGAAATTTTCACAGATGGTGTATTTCTGTTTCCGCTAGAACAACAAATACTAAAAACAATATAAAGTTAAAAAATCAAGAGGGTCCCCATACAAAAAACGTTTTTAAACGCCATCTATCTAATTAGTTTCGGCAAAATGACATAGATGGCGCTAGTAAACGAGCCCCGTCTTTCTAGATCGCGACCAAACGAAATATTCTTGGTAATATCAATTAATCAAATATATGAGGTTGAAACTCTGTTATGTTTCGTATTGTACGGAACCCTCCCTAAGTGTGCGATAAGAGACGCGATGCTGACTCGCACTTGGCCAGTTTTATTTGTTTGTTTGTTACGATTTAACTTAAAAACTACTGGACCGATTTCAAAATATCTTTCACTAACGAAAGGCTACATTATCAGCGAGTAACATAGGCTACATTTTATCCCCGTAGTCTAAGGGGTACGGGAGCTACGCGGGAGAAACCGCGGGGCGGTGCTAGTTAACTATATAATCAAATCTGATGATCTTGAAACATAGACACAGTTAACACAATGATAATCTAAGGGGTACGGGAGCTACGCGGGAGAAACCGCGGGGCGGTGCTAGTTAACTATATAATCAAATCTGATGATCTTGAAACATAGACACAGTTAACACAATGATAATCTAAGGGGTACGGGAGCTACGCGGGAGAAACCGCGGGGCGGTGCTAGTTAACTATATAATCAAATCTGATGATCTTGAAACATAGGTACAGTTAACACAATGATAATCTAAGGGGTACGGGAGCTACGCGGGAGAAACCGCGGGGCGGTGCTAGTTAACTATATAATCAAATCTGATGATCTTGAAACATAGGTACAGTTAACACAATGATAATCTAAGGGGTACGGGAGCTACGCGGGAGAAACCGCGGGGCGGTGCTAGTTAACTATATAATCAAATCTGATGATCTTGAAACATAGGTACAGTTAACACAATGATAATCTAAGGGGTACGGGAGCTACGCGGGAGAAACCGCGGGGCGGTGCTAGTTAACTATATAATCAAATCTGATGATCTTGAAACATAGACACAGTTAACACAATGATAATCTAAGGGGTACGGGAGCTACGCGGGAGAAACCGCGGGGCGGTGCTAGTTAACTATATAATCAAATCTGATGATCTTGAAACATAGATTATCATTGTGTTAACTGTGTCTAAGGGGTACGGGAGCTACGCGGGAGAAACCGCGGGGCGGTGCTAGTTAACTATATAATCAAATCTGATGATCTTGAAACATAGACACAGTTAACACAATGATAATCTAAGGGGTACGGGAGCTACGCGGGAGAAACCGCGGGGCGGTGCTAGTTAACTATATAATCAAATCTGATGATCTTGAAACATAGACACAGTTAACACAATGATAATCTAAGGGGTACGGGAGCTACGCGGGAGAAACCGCGGGGTGGTGCTAGTTAACTATATAATCAAATCTGATGATCTTGAAACATAGACACAGTTAACACAAAGATAATCTAAGGGGTACGGGAGCTACGCGGGAGAAACCGCGGGGCGGTGCTAGTTAACTATATAATCAAATCTGATGATCTTGAAACATAGGTACAGTTAACACAATGATAATCTAAGGGGTACGGGAGCTACGCGGGAGAAACCGCGGGGCGGTGCTAGTTAACTATATAATCAAATCTGATGATCTTGAAACATAGACACAGTTAACACAATGATAATCTAAGGGGTACGGGAGCTACGCGGGAGAAACCGCGGGGCGGTGCTAGTTAACTATATAATCAAATCTGATGATCTTGAAACATAGACACAGTTAACACAATGATAATCTAAGGGGTACGGGAGCTACGCGGGAGAAACCGCGGGGCGGTGCTAGTTAACTATATAATCAAATCTGATGATCTTGAAACATAGGTACAGTTAACACAATGATAATCTAAGGGGTACGGGAGCTACACGGGAGAAACCGCGGGGCGGTGCTAGTTAACTATATAATCAAATCTGATGATCTTGAAACATAGGTACAGTTAACACAATGATAATCTAAGGGGTACGGGAGCTACGCGGGAGAAACCGCGGGGCGGTGCTAGTTAACTATATAATCAAATCTGATGATCTTGAAACATAGACACAGTTAACACAATGATAATCTAAGGGGTACGGGAGCTACGCGGGAGAAACCGCGGGGCGGTGCTAGTTAACTATATAATCAAATCTGATGATCTTGAAACATAGACACAGTTAACACAATGATAATCTAAGGGGTACGGGAGCTACGCGGGAGAAACCGCGGGGCGGTGCTAGTTAACTATATAATCAAATCTGATGATCTTGAAACATAGACACAGTTAACACAATGATAATCTAAGGGGTACGGGAGCTACGCGGGAGAAACCGCGGGGCGGTGCTAGTTAACTATATAATCAAATCTGATGATCTTGAAACATAGGTACAGTTAACACAATGATAATCTAAGGGGTACGGGAGCTACGCGGGAGAAACCGCGGGGCGGTGCTAGTTAACTATATAATCAAATCTGATGATCTTGAAACATAGACACAGTTAACACAATGATAATCTAAGGGGTACGGGAGCTACGCGGGAGAAACCGCGGGGCGGTGCTAGTTAACTATATAATCAAATCTGATGATCTTGAAACATAGACACAGTTAACACAATGATAATCTAAGGGGTACGGGAGCTACGCGGGAGAAACCGCGGGGCGGTGCTAGTTAACTATATAATCAAATCTGATGATCTTGAAACATAGGTACAGTTAACACAATGATAATCTAAGGGGTACGGGAGCTACGCGGGAGAAACCGCGGGGCGGTGCTAGTTAACTATATAATCAAATCTGATGATCTTGAAACATAGACACAGTTAACACAATGATAATCTAAGGGGTACGGGAGCTACGCGGGAGAAACCGCGGGGCGGTGCTAGTTAACTATATAATCAAATCTGATGATCTTGAAACATAGACACAGTTAACACAATGATAATCTAAGGGGTACGGGAGCTACGCGGGAGAAACCGCGGGGCGGTGCTAGTTAACTATATAATCAAATCTGATGATCTTGAAACATAGACACAGTTAACACAATGATAATCTAAGGGGTACGGGAGCTACGCGGGAGAAACCGCGGGGCGGTGCTAGTTAACTATATAATCAAATCTGATGATCTTGAAACATAGACACAGTTAACACAATGATAATCTAAGGGGTACGGGAGCTACGCGGGAGAAACCGCGGGGCGGTGCTAGTTAACTATATAATCAAATCTGATGATCTTGAAACATAGGTACAGTTAACACAATGATAATCTAAGGGGTACGGGAGCTACGCGGGAGAAACCGCGGGGCGGTGCTAGTTAACTATATAATCAAATCTGATGATCTTGAAACATAGGTACAGTTAACACAATGATAATCTAAGGGGTACGGGAGCTACGCGGGAGAAACCGCGGGGCGGTGCTAGTTAACTATATAATCAAATCTGATGATCTTGAAACATAGGTACAGTTAACACAATGATAATCTAAGGGGTACGGGAGCTACGCGGGAGAAACCGCGGGGCGGTGCTAGTTAACTATATAATCAAATCTGATGATCTTGAAACATAGACACAGTTAACACAATGATAATCTAAGGGGTACGGGAGCTACGCGGGAGAAACCGCGGGGCGGTGCTAGTTAACTATATAATCAAATCTGATGATCTTGAAACATAGGTACAGTTAACACAATGATAATCTAAGGGGTACGGGAGCTACGCGGGAGAAACCGCGGGGCGGTGCTAGTTAACTATATAATCAAATCTGATGATCTTGAAACATAGGTACAGTTAACACAATGATAATCTAAGGGGTACGGGAGCTACGCGGGAGAAACCGCGGGGCGGTGCTAGTTAACTATATAATCAAATCTGATGATCTTGAAACATAGACACAGTTAACACAATGATAATCTAAGGGGTACGGGAGCTACGCGGGAGAAACCGCGGGGCGGTGCTAGTTAACTATATAATCAAATCTGATGATCTTGAAACATAGGTACAGTTAACACAATGATAATCTAAGGGGTACGGGAGCTACGCGGGAGAAACCGCGGGGCGGTGCTAGTTAACTATATAATCAAATCTGATGATCTTGAAACATAGGTACAGTTAACACACCTTATAGTACACCTGCAGGGCTAGCATGACCTTATCCCCGGGGGAAAGACAAAATTATTTCTCTGTTTTTCGCTACTGACAGGAGATCAACACAACAATTTAACCGCTTGGTGAAGTTTAACCCCGAGTTTTGATTTTGTTTCGTATTAAAAAGTTTAATAAAAGAATTGATTAAAAGTCAGCGGACGTTTATAATTGTCGAAAAACTTTACTTATAATTTGCCTTCTCCACCAAACAAAACACGGATAGGTGGTATGACAAAATAGTCCCCTTGCCATGCTAGCCCTGCTGTAGGGCTATTCTGTAAGCTATCTCAACAGCAGAATCCGCGGTGAGATTCGAATTTCTTACTACTATATTCAATCGTATCACGATCGTAATACGGTTGAATTTCGTAATACGAAATTCAAATCTCACCGCGGGTTCCGCTGTCGAGATAGCTTACAGAATAGCCCTACTGATAGTGGTCAAGTGCTACCCAGTTTATTAAAAAAAAAACTTTCTCAAAACAAAATTAAAATAGTGGAATTGGTATTTGTAGTTGTATTGGTATTGTTATTTGTAGTGGTACTGATATTTGTAGTGGTATTGGTATTTGTTATATTGGTATCTGTAGTGGTAATAATTATTATAGTGGTATAGGTATTTGTAGTGGTACTGATATTTGTAGTGGTATTGGTATTTGTAATATTGGTATCTGTAGTGGTAATAATTATTATAGTGGTATAGGTATTTGTAGTGGTACTGATATTTGTAGTGGTATTGGTATTTGTAATATTGGTATCTGTAGTGGTAATAATTATTATAGTGGTATAGGTATTTGTAGTGGTACTGATATTTGTAGTGGTATTGGTATTTGTTATATTGGTATCTGTAGTGGTAATAATTATTATAGTGGTATAGGTATTTGTAGTGGTACTGATATTTGTAGTGATATTGGTATTTGTAATATTGGTATCTGTAGTGGTAATAATTATTATAGTGGTATTGGTATTTGTAGTGGTACTGATATTTGTAGTGGTATTGGTATTTGTAATATTGGTATCTGTAGTGGTAATAATTATTATAGTGGTATTGGTATTTGTAGTGGTACTGATATTTGTAGTGGTATTGGTATTTGTTATATTGGTATCTGTAGTGGTAATAATTATTATAGTGGTATAGGTATTTGTAGTGGTACTGATATTTGTAGTGGTATTGGTATTTGTAATATTGGTATCTGTAGTGGTAATAATTATTATAGTGGTATAGGTATTTGTAGTGGTACTGATATTAGTCGTGGTATTGGTATTTGTTATATTGGTATCTGTAGTGGTAATAATTATTATAGTGGTATAGGTATTTGTAGTGGTACTGATATTTGTAGTGGTATTGGTATTTGCAATATTAGTATCTGTAGTGGTAATCTACACTAATATTCTAAAGAGGAAAACTTTGTTTGTTTGGTTGTAATGAATAGGCTCAAAAACTACTGGACCGTTTTTAAAAATTCTTTCACCATTCGAAAGCCCCATTATCCACGAGTAACATAGGCTAAATTTTATTTTGGAAAAAATAGGGTTCCGTAAGATATTTGGGTTTTAGCAAAACGTTTGCCGGGTCAGCTAGTAATTATTATAGTGGTATAGGTATTTGTAGTGGTACTGATATTTGTAGTGGTATTGGTATTTGTAATTATGGTATCTGTAGTGGTAATAATTATTATAGTGGTATAGGTATTTGTAGTGGTACTGATATTTGTAGTGGTATTGGTATTTGTAATTATGGTATCTGTAGTGGTAATAATTATTATAGTGGTATAGGTATTTGTAGTGGTACTGATATTTGTAGTGGTATTGGTATTTGTAATTATGGTATCTGTAGTGGTAATAATTATTATAGTGGTATAGGTATTTGTAGTGGTACTGATATTTGTAGTGGTATTGGTATTTGTAATTATGGTATCTGTAGTGGTAATAATTATTATAGTGGTATAGGTATTTGTAGTGGTATTGATATTGATGTAATTTGTAATTGGTAGCTACAGTGCCACAAGTATAACTTGGCGGTGGTTTTTGGAACTAATTATTTTAATTGAAACTGTGAGTTTGACGTTTGAGAGACATTATTGTTGATGAATCTGCTACATTAAAATAGTTCAATAATGCCAAAAGTAATTAAAAGTGGTTTGAGAGAAACTGTTATCAAAGTACAAAGTAAAAGCACAGTGGCGCACAGGCACGCCAAGTTATACATGCCGGACTGTACGATCCACGGAACAGAATTTATCATAGAACAATTAGCCACGGACATATACAAAGACACGTTAAACTTATAACAGCCTTCTTACGTCGGCGGTATAAAAAACGAGTACATACCTGAGTCGACTTTCTCCATCTTGACTGGCGGCAATCTTCTGTCGTTGAGAGCGGGGGTGGGCTGCTTCGGACTGTTCCGCTTAGATGATGGCCGCGACACCACCAGCGACTGCGGGATCTGCGGAGTGCACACACTTGTCACAACACTACTTCTTCTAAACTCCTATCTGATACAAAAAATCTGTCGCCAAACATCTAATGTGTTCCGGCAGTTATCCTCGAGGGCCAGTTTCCAATCTCGACCGTATCATCACTTACCAACAGGTGAGATAGTGGTCAAACGCTAGCCTTTATGATATAATTAAGATAGTTTTTAGATAGTTTAAAAACCACCGACTTCCATATCCCGCGAGTCAATTTCAGTAGCAAGTTTGAGACGTTTATCGTCATGTCTCTGGAGGTACTTATCAAACTTCGATAAAATAACAATGGGACCACCTCGAAAAGGTACCTTACCGATTAAAAAAGGAATCATTCGAATCGGTTCACAATTGACGGAGTAATCGCGTAACATACATACAAAAAAAACACAGAATTGAGTACCTCCTTCTTTTTGAAGTCGGTGGAAGTCAGTTGATAAAAAAGATGGCGCGCAGAAAGCTACGCGTTAGAAGTGTAACTTTTTCTCAACATCACTAATTCTTTGTAACCGACTTCAAAAAAAGGAGGAGGTTTCTCAATTCGACCGTATATATGTTTTTTTTGTACAACTGTTGTACATCAGCGAATGCGTCTTCGTAGTTACGCGACTTCCGCTTACGCGACTTTACGAGACTTCCGTATCGGTCAAATGTGAGCAATGCGCTAAAACAAGTTTAACTCAAAATAAAATATGTGTGACCAGTTTGTCGGAGCGGTCCCCGGAGGGCAGGCGCGCGATGGTGACGTCGGCGGAGTCCTCGGGCGGCGGCGGCTGCTGCAGCCAGTTGTACTCGCGCTTGTCCACCGGCACGCCGCGCCGCTCGTAGTCCTGCGCCTGCGTCCTGCACACACACCGCTGTGAGTGCCGGCACGCACCCACCGCTGAACTACTTGTTCAACTTTTACTCCTTTCGGCGCGTTTGAGACAATAGGCGTGACAAAACATTTTGAAATCCTCTTCCGTAAAGTGGGAACACATTTACTGTTCACGAAAATACCTATATTTCGGTAATGAACTTAGTTTAATGAAGTTTAAAGCATTTTTTCTAATATTTTTCCAATAGTGCGCAAAAACAGCTCACATGTGTCATGGCGTCGGCTGTGACGTCACGCATACCTAAATGACATACTTAACGCAGTAACTATAATATAATCTGTGACAATGAATACACATGGGTTGTCCAAAATGTAATAACATTTTCAAGAACACCTCATAAGAGGATATAGTCGTGACGTCATGCGCTGTGATTGGAGTTTCAATCAAAATGACCGATAGCAGTATTTTAATGTTTTTTTAACTGAAAATCTTAATAATCTCAATTTTTTTAATAAAACTAAACTAGTGTTTTAATATGTATTTTACCCTAAAATCATCAAATCTTTGATTTTTTGATTCTGTCGTCATGCCTATTATACATAGTCTGTGCAAAATGGCGATCGAGAGGTCGAGAGTTCGATCCCCACTCACCGCACTATAGACGTGAACAAGACTACTAAACATTGATAGTAAGCTTTTTTTTACATCTAATTTTTTCATCTTTTCCTTACTGTTTCTATTCTATTATCGGTTTGCCTGCTTGTACGACACTATCAAGTACTCAAGTTAGAAAATCTGTCGCTAACCATCTAATGAGTTCCGGCAGCTATACTTGAGAGTCAGTTCCCATTTTAGGCCTAGCGTGCTACCATCCTCGACCGCACCGCCACTCATCACCAGGAGATATTGATTAAACAATGACCTATCTTTACAGCTAGTCTCAAAATAACGTTGGTGGGCACTTTTCACCGGAAAAAATGATGAGAAAACATTTCAAAATTTGCTGAAGCCCGCTAGTTACCGACACAAGTTTAAAAGCTACAAGTAGACAGTAGGTACTCACCTTAAACTTTCATAACAATCTAAACATACTACTGCGTAATCGCCATTTTCTAATAATAATGAATTTTCAGTCCGCCTTTGCACTAAGAATGGGAATTCCTGAAACAAAACATCAATGTATTACATAATTTTCTAATTTTCATGAGATGGACACTGACGGACTCATAAACTGAATCAAAGTTCAGGATTACATTCGAATTAATTTAAATGTTATGTTTCTTTGAAGTGTCTCACACTTTATATTTTTGTAAATTGTTAAACACAATCCAAAATTTCATCGTATCGTATTAATTTAAATGTAAAAATAACTGAAATTTGATATTATAAAAAAATATGACAATATTTATTTCCAGAAAGGTTATGATACAGAATGTTCATACTTCTTATATATACAACTTAACCAAAGAACAGAAAGTTATTAATGCGTGAAAACCAAACTAGGCGGTGAGCCTGTGTCTTGGTCTTCAGAGTGCGTAACAATACAATGTACTTTATATATTTTCAAAGAGTGTGAAAGAAGTCATTAGTCGGTCAGTAGATATAGCCATATGTAAACTTATCTACAGAAGACGTTATTAATCTACTTTATCTAATATTCTTGTTTATATTTGAAACGCAGCCATAGAAGTATAGATCTTCTACGATAACATGACCCGCACCTCCAAAATTCAAAAACGTTTGAAAGTTTTATTAGCTACGAGCACACACGTATGATTTGTATATAGTTTGTATAACTGTAAGCACACGCTGTTGGATCACTATCCAGCTTTTAAAACAACTGTTCCTTCATTTTATTATGTTTTGATTGTGATCTGTTATGTGCTTTTAATAAATAAAATGAAAGTATCTGTGGAAGTATTTACAACGCACCACCACGCATGTGTGCGTACTGGTACTGCCGATTCCGCGACATTGCATACATAATTAAATAACTCCTAATTATGAACGTACTTTGAACCAACCAACACTGCAAAAAATGTTTCTATGAAATGTATAAGCAATACTTTCTGTTAAGTTAGGTTGGCTACAAAGTATGTTCATAATTCGGGTGTCAACAATGTAGGGAAGTGCCTACACACATTAAAACAGTAATTTCGAGGGGCGGGCCATGTTATCGTAGAAAATCTCTAGATATATGTGTACAGCAATAAATATATAACGACTCGTCACAAACTACGATCCGTCAAAAATAATAATTCATCAATATGTGAAAGCGGCGAGAGTATGTACCTTGATGGGCAAGGCCCGCACCCGTTTCCTATACGTCTTGATCCCGCAGAGGTGACAGTGGTAGTCGTGCGTGTTGTACGTGCGGCGCTCCGCAGGCATGCCGCCCATCGCCTCGTATCTGTATTACACAACGCACATTATTTTACCACTATACTGCATACTATACTACAAATTGAATTACGTCACTAAATATCTCAAAAAAAAAAAATTTTTTTTAAACTTACTAGCTAATGTGTGTCTGTCTGTGCGCATTAACCTAAAAAACTGCTAAACGGATGTTCATGCGGTTTTCACCAATATACAGAGGTATTCATGAGGAAGGTGTAGATGTATTATTCCTTCAGGTTTTGTGTAAATTCGTTGAAATATGGCGATGATTGTCGAATATGTTAATTATGAATTAACGCACGCTCGACGCAACAAGCTGATGCAAGAAATGTAGGCATATATGCTGCGAAGCCGGGGCGAGTCACTAGTACATATACAAACTGACCGTCTCCATTGACTGAGCAGCGAGTGGTAACAGAAGGTACAGACTAGCGCGGAGTTGTTGTCTCGCAACTGTTCCGCGTTTGGATGACTCTGAAACACAAACATACATACATTACAATGTCTATTCATTCAAACAATTGTTTCTTTTTTACATCGGACCATCTATCATTTTACCAAAATGTAATCTGATGTTAATTGACGATGCGATCTAAACTAAATTTTGGACATTGTATTGAGGACCTCTTCTATAATATATTCCTAATCTAGGTACAGGTAATAATTGGCTGAGATAATTTCGTGGATTTTTGTTTGGTTGGAATAATGTATTCAGGTTGTGAAGAGTGATGATGTAGCATTACGTACATTTGTCGACGGTCTGACAGTATCCGTAAAGATATTTTAACATTATATATACTACTAAATATATAAACTAAACTAAAAATATAAACTAAACTAAATATATAAACTAAACTAAATATATAAACTAAACTAAATATATAAATTAAACGAAATATAAACTACTAAACCGATTTCAAAAATTCTTTCACTAACGGAAGGCTACATTATCAGCGAGTAAAAGGGAACTAGGCGGGTGAAACCGCAAGGCGCTGGTTGTAGTTTTTTTTTAACATCAGATAGGCTAGCGTTTGACCACTATCTCACCTGTTGGTAAGTGATGATGGTAGTATATTTATCGTGGTACCTACAAAAGAAAGAGACACACTCTGTTCAAGTGTGGTCTCTATCGGTCCGGTAGTGCACAGTCAAGTGTAATACAGTGAGATGTGGTGTGAGAGTACATACCTGATGCGTGAGCAGACAGGGGAAGTAGGGCGCGTTCCCCTGCGGCTGCCCGTACAGGATCCGCGCCAACGTGAAGTCGGAGTGCAGTCCGCACAGGAAACAGTATATCGACGTACATGCTGCAACAATAACACATATACTTACTACTCTAAACATGATATCAAGCGTGATGTTTGTTTATAGCTTATAATAGGCTAGCGTTTGACCACTATCTCACCTGTTGGTAAGTGATGATGCGGTCGAAGATGGTAAGCACGCCAAGCCTGGAATTGGAACTGGTTCTCAATGATAGCTGCCGGAACACATTAGATGTTTGGCGACATATTTTCTAAGTTGGTGGTAGCTGGCCAGGCGGACACTAGATAGTGTTCTACCACCATGCGGGGGTTGTTAGTTTCTTAACGATGTTTTTCCTTCACCGGAGGGCCACTGTGAGCGCTCATAAATCTGATCGAAGATTGATGTGGTCGAAGATCGTGAACACTCTAGACCTCTCAAGAGCTGTGTGCTGTCGGAACACCGTAAAGTCATGGCGGCAGATTTGATTCTGCCTCACATCACCTCTGGCGTCAAAGCCTGCACCATCTTATACTGCACCACTGAGCCCTCAAAACACTCAAACTGTCCAATAGTTACGTGACATAAAATCAGTAGTTTAACTGGCACATATACATTTCCAAATAAGGTATCAGGCAATGTACTAGGAGAGACCGGTGACTGTCTCAAGTGTTTATTTCCAGATACTCGACTTAACCGGCTCTAACTAAATACAGTCACAAACAAACAAACAAACAGACAGATAATGACATAGTTTAGATTAATAGTTATTGTTAGTTTGAATTTTGATTATAAAAGTACCGACTATTATACTCCCTAACTAAAAAAACAAACAATACAACTCGCGAAACATATAATGTGTTCCGGCAGCTATCCTTGCTAGCTCCAGCCTAACTAACTATTTGCTGTCGACTGCCTCGACCTAGGTTTCGATGTCCGATGCCTTCCTCGAAAGTTTATGCAGCGAGATCGCGCCGACCACTGATGACCACTTATAACAATGAGGTATGTACATGTACGTACCACTATTGCTGGCGACGGTTCTGTCGGAGGTGGTGGAGGGAGGGGTGGGGATGACGCGGTCACCGTTCATCGACGAGTTGGACGGCAGCGGAGACGGGATGTTGTATCTGAAACAACACATTATATCAACACTTGTCCATGGATATAATCGAAATCGAATTTAGAATAATGGAATTATGACTGCCAAATTGGTATAACTATAAAATACCGACTATTATACTCACTACGATTTGATGTCGATTGTCTCGGCCTAGGTTGTGCCAGTGCTCGTCGCGAGCTCGCTGCGTGAACTCCCGAGGAAGTGCATCGGACATGCACGAAACCTAGCTCGAGACAGTCGACATCAAACAGTAGTGAGTATAATAGTCGGTGTTTTATAATCATGATTCAAACTCACTATAACTATAAATCTAAAAAATTGGTATAATGTATAAGATATAATTATTATTGTTTAAATGTCAATTATAATGCCTAACATTTGTATAGAAATCATTGTTTATAATATAGTAACATAATATATGTAAATATTAATAATGCACGCCTGTATGGGCAACATACGGTATCAAGAACACACATTGTATTATTCACCATCATTATAACCTGTGTTTTATGCAAATACACGAATCTGAATCTGAGATAAACCGCAGTAATGTAATACAGTACGCGGCGGTAAATTCAATAAAAAACATTTAAAAGCTATAAATGTTTTATTGCACAAAACACATTGCAAATAACATAGTCGCTCAACTAGACGTACGAGTATGAACCAGAGGAGGAACTAGTTCCTATCCATATATGGAATCTAGTTGACTCTATTTAGGATCCTATATATGGGACCTAATTATTTTCACGTTAAGGCTAATGTAGTTTGAGACGACGCTCTACGTAGCAGTAACTACATACGTACATAAAATCACACCTGTTTCCCGTTGAGGTAGGCAGCGACTACTTCTTTCCACATGCTACGATCCTGACACACCTCTTTCGCTTCTCCCACTTTCATGAGCGCTTTCATACATGCTCGCCGGTAATAGGTACTTTTGACTTGGCCTTTCTTTAAAACGTTTCCGATGTGGTCGTGATACGTTCGCCTAGGTCGACCTCTACCGGCTGGGCCATTCACACTCGTCTTATAAATCTGTTGAAGCCGTAACTAGTAGATCACTCTTCAGCTTGAAGTGCATTATCTGGATACTGTACTCGTATATGAGAAAGGCAGCCACGGTAGCGGCAAACAAGCTATCGACCCACCCGATGGTAAGTGATCACCACTCACTACTTGACATCTGCAATACCAGATTTTGCCGGTGCGTCGGCTACTCTTGTCTTCGTTATAATTAGCCTACATTAGTACATTGCTGGACATAGGCTTCTGCCAATATGCGCCACTGAGCCTGATCTTCGGCTTTCCTTTTCCTTTTCCAGTCACTGTTCACCGCTTTGCGTATATCTTCACTCCACCTGGTCACAGGACGTCCTACGCTACGTTTGCCGATTCGCGGTGTCCACTCTAGGACAAGTCTATCTCAAAGTTTATCAGTCTTACGACAGATTTGACCAGCCCTCTGCCACTTCAGTTTGCCATTGTCTACTGTAGCTACAGTAAAACGTTTTAAGTAACCTGTCCATTATTTTTATTCTGAGAATTTGAAAGAATCCTATAATCGGAATAAAAAAATGACCATCCCTTAAACAAAGCAAAAGGGATTCCCTTTTGCTTTGCCATAGTCGGGTAATGAATCTAATGTCTATCTACATCAAAACTTTATTTGTTACTATTCGATCTGCTTTCTTATACAAATCAAATCACTTCATAAGACTGAAGATAGAACTGAGGTTATGGTACTAGAATAGTCAGAAATCCCTAAAAAACGTCCCATACATTTTGTAGGAGTTAACAAGTAAATTACTAAAAAGAACAAAAACCAGACTGCGTGAAAAATGTTTTTAGGCAAGTTAATAGTACCTATCAACATTACAAAGCACTAGGATATTTTATTCCATAATTGTTAAATATATTCGAAATGGGCTTTTGAGCTCTCTACTTTGATACCAACACCACCAAATACCAAACACGGTATTGTTTGAGTAAAAAACACTTTTTGAACCCTACATTGTGGCGTCCAAAATCCGCGATTATGAATTTTTCAAATGTTTATGTTCTCGTTGACACTCGCGCTTGCATGGCAAATCTAAAGACGTGTCATTTATCAAAATCGACCCACGCGTTTGTTCTCTAGAGCGCCACAAAGGAACAAACATACATACATACATACATAATTACATACATAGACTGATATACACATTACCTCTCCTTTGCGTCGCACAGTCTTTTTTTTAATTCATTACAGTCAAGCGTTTGACCACTATCTCACCTGTTGTTAAGTGATGATGCGGTCGAAGATGGTAATCACGCTAAGCCAAGAATGGGAACTGGCTCTGAAGGATAGCTGCCGTAACACATTAGACGTTTGGCGACAGATTTTCTAACTTAAGGGTGGTAGCTGGCCAGGCGGACACTCGATAGTGTCCTACCACCATACGGGGGTTGTTGGTTTCTTAACGATGTTTTTCCTTCACCGGAGGGCCACTGTTAAAAGCGCACATCAATTTTTCGATAGAAAAATCCATTGTTTGAACTCGGTACCTCTGGCATCAAATCCGACTGTTCTCCCGATTATACCACCGGACTTTAAAAATGATGAATGTAAGTTACCTCCTATGTTCTAGCGGCACTCTGTCAGCGTCCATCATCTCCCACTGCCGGGCCAGATGCCGCACGCAGCGCACGCAGGCCAGCACGCGGCCGCCGCGCGCGCCGTGCGCCGCCGCCAGGCACGGGAAGTGCATCGCGTGCGAGTTCATGTACTCCGCCGTCGTCGACAGCCACTCCATAGACTGCTGCGGGAACAGCCCCGCGCACACGTAGCATCTAACAATACAATACATCTTTTCATGGAAATATATCATTAGTGTGGTCTACATCAAGGTGACCCAATGTTGCCCTTCACTTTCAATTTGGTTTTATGATTCATAAAAAGTTACACGTTTCCAACTGAAATCGAAACGCACTGCGTCGTAAATAGTAGACAGTCTACCGTAGGGAATCGCTTGAACATTTAATACACACTGACAAATAAAAAAAACGGGTTCAGAAAGTTGTGCTACGTGGATTAAACGAATATCGTTTATCCAGCACCTCATTTCTACCATTCACCACTGCCATACGAGTGCGCTACCATCTTACACCGCACCATCACTTATCACACGTAAGATAATGGGCGACTGCTTTCAGTGCTTGGTTGTCCGACACAAAATAAAAGCCAATCCATGCCAAGGAATGGAATTTCTTACTAAAGAAGCTATGATCATGAGCGAGTAAGGTCTATCTCTATCTTCTACAAACATATGTATAGTGACTAACGATGTAGCTCGCTTGCCTATAAAATACACATACATATTAACACCAGGGCCTCAATTCTGTGAGCTAGCGAGCGAAAATCCAAACTAGCGCGATGTTAATGCGCCGTGGAGTATCGCTTACAGAGCAGAAACGCTGTTAAAATCGGCGAGTGGGTTGATTTACAACAATTCGCTAGCTCACAGAATGGGGTCACAGGTGGTAGGTCACTATCTAGTGTTCACCTGGCCAGCTACCACCCTCAAGTTAGAAAATCGGTCGCCAAACATCTAATGTGTTCCGGCAGCTCCATCTTGAGAGCCAGTAGCCTAGCGTGCTACCATCCTTGACCGCATCATCACTTACCAACAGGAGTGTGTGTGTGTGTATGTGTGGGTGTGTGTGTGTGTGTGTGTGTTTGTGTGTGTGTGTGTGTGTGTGTCTGAATGTTTTTTACTACATATCTCCATACGAAATAAATAAAAAATAGGCTTTGGAATGATTGAGAATCAGGGTGGTGGCGAGAAGTGTAGTGTAAGGTAAGGATAGAGTGAGCGGTCACCTGTAGAGCCCCATGCCATTCTCCCCGGCGACTATCTGCGAGGGACTGGCCGCGAGCGCGCTCGACGGCCGCTTGCTAACACTGCTCGGAGTTGAACATTTTATGTCGTACGGCTTAAACCTGCAACCACGACACAACACGTGGAAAAATAGCTTAGTGATTGTTCATTAATCACATACTCGAAAGGAAGAGGGGGGGGGGGGGGAGATTCAAATCACGAAATATCACAAGGCGGGGGGGGGGGGGGCATATAAACAGATATCATGTGAGTTTATTTTTCGTTGAACGCACGATTTTTAAACCAAACAGCGGCGCGTGGCCTTGACTCACCTTGATCAATATACTTTGTACCAAAATACACGTGATTTGGGTAAGAGGGTAGGGGTGTTTAAATTTATTAAATATTCGTATTATTATTCCCTTATTTAATATTCACGTTATTTATTTTTATTTATTCAGCTCCCTTTACCCAATAATTTTGATTTTGATTATTGATTTTAAGTTTTAGCAAATGAAATGTTTATTGATGTATTATTTATTTTAATGTTGATGATTTTTAAATATTATTATGTAAGTATGTAAATTCCAATACAAATTTTTTGTTTCATGGAATAAATGAATTGAACTGAATTGAATTGAATTTACAGCGTGTACAGTGGTCGAAGTTGGAGCCTTTTTTAGTTAGTGGTATCGGGTCAATTTTATCGACTATTTTTCGATCATTTTTACTAATAACAATTTTCGTATGCAAAATCCATCATCAGGTCAACTCGATGGTGTTACCTTGTTGCATTATTATACAGGATTATCACAGGACGTGGCTTTATCTTCTAAGATTGGACCTACAAAACATACATACATACAAACTAACGCGGCAAGTTAAATAAAAGCTTGTAATAATGTATGAAGGCGCTCATGAAAGTATTAAAAGCCAAAGAGGTATGTCAGGATCGTAGCTTGAGGAAAGAAGTAATCTCTGCCCTGCCTACCCCAACGGGAAAAAGGCGTATTGTATGTATGTTCTATTTCATATTGTTATGTATAAAGAGAGCTTGTAGCAACGACCTATGTCACTACGATGATAACTTGCGGTAGGTCAACATGACATTATAATAGTAAGTATTTTGTTATAGTTTTATCATTACCATGCATATACGAAGTAGAGCTATATCATATTCTGTTATATTAGCATAGAGCAACTTCACAACTTCTACACTGATGAAATACCGAAGCGATTACAATCGATCTTGTATTTGATACAAAACTTACTATTGATTAGTCAAATATTATCGCAACGTGCTATCGATAATTAGGTGTTATTAATAATTTTGGTCGTGAAAGGTAATTCTTTATCGCTACACGAAACATTAATGCGATAATTGGTAGATTTCGCCGGAAAATAAAGAGTTGATTCTAATCGGTACACCAATTGATAAAAACATGTTATGATGGAGAAGCATGCACTACATACTGCATACACTACACACCGCCGTCCAATGTTCATTTTTACCGACTAAAAATGAGGAGGTTCATGATTTCCTACACCTTCCTCTTTGGTTGAAACCTCACTTCCCATCGGGTGAGTCTAGGCTCAAACCCCGCACATGGAAGCTATAATTATTTCGACTAACTTTATCGATAGTTCGATACGGTATGGTGTAAACGTACTTTAAGGTATAGGTAGGCACACCAAGAAAGTCTTCTCTACTCTATGGCAGTTTACATACAGTAGGTGTTCTTTACACGGCCAAGCGTTTCACATGTACTTGCATTAAGTACAAATATCTTATACGAAGTAATTCGCCAGAGAACTAAAGTGATCGACATAGCTCAACAGATTAGCAAACTGAAGTGGCAGTGGGCTGGTCATATCTGCCGTAGGAGACCGCGAATCGGTAAACGAAGCGTAGGACGCCCTGTGACCAGGTGGAGCGACGACATTCGCAAAGCGGGCAGTGACTGGAAACAAAGAGCCGAAGATCGGGCTCAGTAGCATGACTTGGGAGAGGCCTATGTCCAGCAGTGGACTGATACCGGCTGATTATGATGATGATGATGATGATCTTATACACTATGGCTTCAGCGTTTATTTGAACGCAAATGCAGAACTCGCTATGATAGGCGCGTCAACCCTCTTTTCTCTTATTGTCTATCTCCGTTTCTGCGGTGACCTAATAAAATAAACTAGTGGTCACCCAGTGGTCGAAATTCGACCATCATTCATTTAATCTTTTAATGTATTTCTCGTCCATTTTATATATAAAAAATATAGCTTTAAATGCACTTCTTCTTCATATAAACTTTAGCAGTGTCAAATTTCACGTTCATCCGTTCGCGTGCATCACGTCCACGCAATTTTTTTTAAGGGGTACAAAGTGTTCGCTTCGCCTATTAATATATTTTCATTTGATTTCATTTATTTCCACATGAAAACACCCTTACAGCATATGCCAAACTGATGTTATGAGTACTTAAAAATAATACATCTAATACTATAAGAATCTTTGTCCTGACGTACTGACTGACTGATTGACTGACTGACTGACTGACAGACAACGCACAGCCTAAACCGCTGGTCGTAGAGACTTGAAATTTGGAGGGTATATCCACCCAAAACGGGGGTAACAAAGTGTGAAAATCAATATTGTTTCGGATTGCGCTGAAATTTGGCATGCAGATAGTTATTACGACGTTAGTTACCTCTGAGAAAGGATTTTCCAAAATTCACCCCTGAAGGGGATGAAACGGGGGTTCAAAGTTTGTATGGAGCGAAAAGATTAGATAGTATTTTCTATTAGAAACTTAATACAATTTCTCGAGTAAAAAAATAAGTACATACGTGTTTTAGGTTTTTTTTTATTACACCACTAAGAGGGTGAAATGGGGTAACAAAAGTGTGAAAATCATTATTGTTTCGGATTGCGCTGAAATTTGGCATGCAGATAGTTTTTACGACGTTAGTTCCCTCTGAGAAAGGATTTTCCAAAATTTACCCCCGAAGGGGATGAAACGGGGGTTCAAAGTTTGTATGGAGAAACAAGATTAGATAGTATTTTCTATTCAAAACTTCATACAAGTGCTCCAGTACAAAAATAAGTAAATACGTGTTTCAAGTTTTTTTTAATTACATCCCTAAGAGGGTGAAATGGGGTAAGAAAGTGTGAAAATAAATATTGTTTCGGATTGCGCTGAAATTTGGCATGCAGATAGTTATTACGAAGTTCCCTCTGAGAAAGGATTTTCTAAAATTTACCCCTGGAGGGGATGAAACGGGGGTTCAAAGTTTGTATGGAGAAACAAGATTAGATAGTATTTTCTATTCAAACTTCATACAAGTGCTCCAGTAAAAAAAAAAGTAAATACGTGCAGGTTTTTTTTAATTACACGCCTAAGAGGGTGAAATGGGGTAACAAAGTGTGAAAATCAATATTGTTTCGGATTGCGCTGAAATTTGGCATGCAGATAGTTATTACGAAGTTAGTTTCTAGATATGACATCCTTCCTCTGAGAAAGTATTTTCTAAAATTCACCCCTGAAGGGGATGAAACGGGGGTTCAAAGTTTGTATAGAGAAACAAGATTAGATAAGTCTTTTATATTTGAAACTTAACACAAGTACTTAAGTAACTAAATACGTCTTTCAGGCTCTTTCGAAATTCCACCCCTAAAAGGGTGAAGTGGGGTAATGAAGTCTGAAATGAATGTTGTTTCGGATTGCGCTGAAATTTAGCATGCAGATAGTTATTTTGACTTAGGTAATAGCTAAGAAAGAATTTTTCATAATTCACTCTTCAAGGGAATTAAGCGGGGGGTCAAAGTTTGGATAGTCATTTTATTCGACATTTCACACAAGTACTTCTATGTTGTTTCGGATTGCGCTGAAATTTAGCATGCAGATAGTTATTTTGACTTAGGTAATAGCTAAGAAAGAATTTTTCATAATTCACTCTTCAAGGGAATTAAGCGGGGGGTCAAAGTTTGGATAGTCATTTTATTCGACATTTCACACAAGTACTTCTGTATATAAATAAGTAAATAGGAGTTTCAGACTTTTTCAAAATGCCACCCTAAGAGGATAAACTGGGGTAACAAAGTCTAAAAATCAATATTGTTTCGGATTGCGCTGAAATTTAGAATGCAGATAGTTATTATGTATCCGCTCAGAAAGGATTTTCTAAAAACTCCTCCCGGATACGGAACGGGGATTCAAAGTTTGTATGGCGAAATAAGATGAGATAAAGTACGTGTTGTAGGATTTTTCGAAATGGGCTAGGTAACAAAGTCTGAAAATTTGGGTTTTTCGGTTTTCATAAATATGAGTCCCGAATTGCCTTAGTCACGCGATAACATGAAAACGGGTGAACCGATTTTGCTAATTCTTATTTGATGTTTTTAATGATAGAATAGTTTTTACAAAAGAAAAGTTTTAAGTAAATAAAAGAAGTTTTTAACGCAGGCGAAGCCGCGGGGCATTTCTAAAATATAACAGTACTATTGACTACCACATACTCACCTAATATGATTAGAATGTGAGTTATTGTGATGGTTGGGTTCCCCGTTCTCCCCGTACGCCGGGTACTTGAGAGGTATGTTCTTATTGCACGACGCGCAGATCTGCACCATGCCTGGAATGAAGACAGTACCACGTACATATATCAACAGCAATATTATAAATGCAAAAGTCAGAGTCTAAATTTGTTTGTTTGGGACTTCACGGTCAAACGGTTGGCCCGATATATCTGAAATTTTGCACAGGGATAGCCAGAACTATGAGGATACTATTAAGCGTGGGCGAAGTCGCGAAGCACAGCTAGTTGCTTATATTTTAACATTCACTAGGGTCACATAATAACGATGTTGATAAAATTAGAGAAGTCTACAGAAGTAGCTTCATCAGTAAACTTTCGGTGCGTCGTGCTATAACAATCTTTTAATTTTCTTTGGCTGCTAATTTCTCACCGCCTACTTCGCCTTGAAAGACAAGCTTGACAAGTCTATCGACCTCACACGACACAATCCGCCATACTGTTTTACATAGGTTTAAGGCTGTCTCAAACACATCATATGTTAAGTGTTTAAGTTTTCGTGGTCACTAATATATACTATCTTTAAAACCTAAATCGTGATATTTACCATTTTCTTGATTATTTATGAGGTTCCGATATTTCGTCGCTGTTGCAAGCGCCGTGATCTCAAATTAACTGTTCATCCGCGGTATTACCTTCACTCTTCTATTCCAGGCGTATAAAACCCGACTCACCTTGTGGACTAATAGGGCTGGCAGACGGATGTGGCTTCAGACTGGTAATAAACGGGTAGTAAGGTTCTCTCTCAGGGTTGGGACAGCAGTAGACCAGCCTGAGCTGCGAGCTGGCTGCGCTGACTCCGCACACGTAGCACACGAAGCTGGCGGTGGTGGCGGGGGTGGAGGGTTGGCTGGCGGGCCGCTCCAGGGAGGGGGAGTGCGTGTGAGCCGCCAGGGAGCTCTTGTCGCCGGAGCTAGCCAGGCTGAGGGGGGAGGGGGGCAGCAGCGAGGGGGGCCTCGTCCGTAACGTGTACACACGCTCGTTGGCCGGGACTCCGCGCATCTGGAATCAAGGAAAATGTGTGTTAGGGCTAAAGTGGTACAGTACTTCGTAATCCTGACCTGACATATTTCGTAGATTGATAGAATTATAAGCTTTATTACACTAACAAATATAGAATAATATACAATAGTGATAAGTACGGACATATACTTGGTATTGACAGCTTCCGATGTGAACCTTCTCATCCATCGAACAAAGACAAATGACACAGAATTCCAGTATGACTCGGCCACAGTAGCCAGCTCGGGGGATGTGATGGGATAGTTGACTTATGTAGATGAGACTAGACATAAGCAGTTCAGTTGTCCAAATCCTCATTTTGCTTTACCTTCGTCCATTACTCTTTCGGCAATCAATCTGAGATTGCGTCATCATTTTCCATCGCCAGCTAGCTCAGCCCTGCACCAGACCCTTGTTATATTATTTATTCTGTGACCAGACTCAGTAATATCTAATCAACCAATCACAAAGCCAACGCATCTAGTGGTCCATTGTCCGCTATAATATAATGAAGTAAATATGTACAAATTACTACGAACGTGTGACCCGTGACCTGCGATAGCCCGACCCGTCGATACGGCGTGCACTTGTTCCAAATAACATGTGATAGGTACCTATGTTTAGAACGTCAAACATCGTCCTTCTTGTGTTTACTTTATTGATAAGGTATATGGACAGAGCAGTGATGATGTTTTAGATTATTGTGAATGGTTTATTTCGTACAATAGTCATTTTTGGTGTGGAACTGTAAGCACAAGAGATGTCTTGAAATTAACTAATGTGGATTGATGATGACAGTTTTTTTTTTCATTTTACCATAACAATCCAACGTGTTTACGTAAGAAACCCACATTTTGAAAAATCTCACGTGAGTTTGGGGGATGGGGGAGGGGGTTGAATAAAATCTCATAACATCTCTCCAGGGGGGAAGGGAGGAACAGAAAATTAAAAAAAACACATGTAATTTATGGACGCCCCCTTATCTGAATGGAATGTGTTTTCTATTTCTGTAGTAAATAAAGTTCTATTTTGTTTTTAAAAGCGCGCGTCGCGTCGCGCCTCGGCGTGAACTACCCCTAACACATTACTTAAACGTGATACGTTGACAGCCGATTCAGAATGGTCGGAATAATATCGAATATCTACCACACTGTCTCTTACCATCAAGTGGAAAGAAGAGGGTCAAGTGCTTGTATTAATAAAATTATTAAAAACGCTTGAATCATGTTGAGACACCCCACGTGCATTGCATCCGAAGGCTTTATTTTAAAATTAGTGCAAGATATTCATAGCTAAACCAAGTGATCTATAACATTCTCATGGAACTGGTTGACTTGATCAAAGATCACAACATTTTGAAAGTGTGTATATTCACAGAGTTTGCCATTACTGCTGAGTTGAGCCAGTTCCTTTCAAGGAGTCAAGATGGTATTTATTGAACATTTTCAACCGACTTCCAAAAGGGAGGTTCTCAAATCGTCTGTTTTTTTTGTATATGTACGTTACGCGATTACTCCGTCAATTGTGAACCGATTCGAATGATAGGGACCGTTTCCTAGGTGGTCCTATTATAATTTTATCGAGATCTGATAAGTATCTCCAGAGATAATTATTTTTTTTTTTACTTGAAGATAAGCAAGCGTTTGACCACTATCTCACCTGATGTTAAGTGAAGATGTGATCGACGATGTAGCACGCTTGCCTAAGCACGTTGTACTTCACATCTCAAACTTGCTAAACTGACTCGCGGGGCATGGAAGTCGGTTGTTTTAGTTTTTAAACTATCTGAATTATTACAGTATATTAACTGTGTATCTGTAACTACACTTTACCTGTATGTTTTTTTTTATTTTTTTTATTGCGAACTGTGCAAGCGTTTGGCCGCTATCTCACCTGATGGTAAGTGACGACGCGGTCGAGGATGGAGCACACTTGCTCAGTAAAAACCTATTCACTCTAGACTTGAACGCTCCGAGGTTGTGTTTAAGTGGCAAAAATGTAAAATTGTGTGAACTTCCAAGTTCCAATAGTCAACACGACACGACACACAATTTTACGAACAGCTTTAAATGTCCGTTAGACAACGACAAATTATAAATATTCATTCTCACCCAGCTTAAAATTAACACGAATGTATTCACCTAAAAGATTCACACACTACGCATAAAAAACTTCTACAAATTACCTAAAAAGGTTTTAGCACTTAGGTCTTAAAATATATTAATTTAAAACTGGTAATTTCAAAAGTATTTGACAAAATATGTTATAGTTCACTTCGAGATGACGTTTTGTAATCGCCAAAAACAGGCGTCACGTTCCTGACCCAACCTAAGACGAACTAAATCTTAATTATTTACGCTAATGATTTTCCTAGCCACTCAGGGGCAAATACTATAAATTTATATCAAGTTGATAGCCTCGATTTTGTCCACGCTCGTTTTTAGGGTTCCGTAGCCGAATGGCAAAAAACGGAACCCTTATAAATTCGTCATGTCTGTCTGTCTGTCCGTCCGTATGTCACAGCCATTTTATTCCGAAACTGTTAGGACTACAGAATTGAAACTTGTTAGGTAGATGTATTCTGTAAACCGCTTTCCGATTTTTATACAAAAATAGAAAATATAAAAGTTTAAGGGGGGGGGCATCCCATACATAGAATTGAAACAAAAAAAAAAATTTCCTCAAACCTATACGTCTATGGATGGATAGGTTTTCAAAAATGACATTGTGGTTCCAAAAATAATTTTTTCTCAAAGTCAATCATTTGAAAGATAGGCGCGTCTAAAGTGGTAAAATGTGTGTCCCCCCCCCCTCCCCCCTCTAACTTTTAAAGTATGGGAGTGAAAAATCTAAAAAAAATATATGCTGTAGATCTCAATAAAAACTAACAACGAAAATTGGTTTGAACGAGATACAGTCAGCAGTTTTTGAGATATGGCGACCGCAAAGATAACTTTGTTTTTCATACAATCACTATGAAAAACAAAGTTAATTTTGTAGTTGCGAAAAATCATAGTTATGGAATACTTAACTGTGTTACGGAACCCTACGAGTGCAAGTCTGACTTGCACTTAGCCAGTTTATTTTTTCTTTATTTTCTTGTATGCATATTGCGCGATTACTCTTGTCAATTGTGAACCGATGCGAATGATTCTTTCTTGAATCGGTTTTCCGAGGGACCACATTGCAATTTCATCTAGATCTGATAAGTATCTCCAGAGATATGACGATACACGTCTCAAATTTGCTACTGAAAGTGACTCGCGGCTCGCGGGGCATGGAAGTCGGTTGTTTTAGTTTTTAAATGAAAGTTAACACTTAGGCTGAGTTGCACCATCTTACTTTAACTATAACTAAAAATCCATGTAAAAACACCGGTTAATAGTAATAGTTAGTTCTTACTTAACTATAACAAACGTCAAAAGTCAGTCAAACCTCATACAAAAACACCGGTCATGGTTATAGTTACGGTTAAAGTAAGATGATGCAACTCAGAAATATTATTTGATTTAAGCAGTGCGAAATCTTTGATCGGATCTGAATATCTGTCAACATTTCATCCGAAGTGATTTACTTCTAAAATAGTTATCACAGATGGTGCCACCAATGCATAATGGTTAAAATGCAATCAATTAGTTCCGTCGTATTGGTAGGATCGTACTGTAGCTGAGTTGGTTACAGCGCCAGACCATGTTTCACAAGTGGTGCGAGTTCAAATCCCGTCAGTACGATGACATTTTGGATTGTGTGTAACAATGTACAAAAATAACTTAAAGGAACATAATGTTTGGAAGTTGTATAAATGAAAGGCAAAGGAATGAAATTTGTTGTTATTATTATTTATTGTTATTATTTCCTGTTGCTGTATTTTTTCATTCTGTATTTATCCGAATTTCAGCTTCTCTAAGGGTAGTTTCTAAAAGGAGACTAGACGGTTGCTTTATTTAACTAATTGCCATTTTCACCGGTTCCTGATAATGCGTTAGATAGTTAACTGACACATGACACCATATAAAAGGTGTCAACAATCTGTCAGATTTCTTCATATTAGCGCTAACAGGAACCGGTGAAACTGGCCCTAAACCTCTCATTTATAAATCGTTGAAGTAAGATACCAAATACAACATTTATTTAAAAAATAATAAAAATAATGTTACATAGTTTGGGCACACCCCGGACACTCGCTAAATCTCCGTACAAACTAGCGTTTTAACGACCGACACTGTGACACCGACACAGACACTACACACGGGTCGTTTTTCTATACGCGCATTTATAGATAGATAGATAGATAGAAACACTTTATTGAACACCTTATTAAAAGAAACAGAGTATTACTTAACAACTAATTATAATAGTGTAACAACAGGCGGTCTTATCGCTAAAAGCGATCTCTTCCAGACAACCTTTAGATGGAGAAATATGTAAATAGATACGGCGGTGTACAGTGTATAAGTAAATAAGACATAAGCTATTAAAGGATACTAAATTAATACAAAGAAAATAATAATAATTACTTTGATACATATACATAATAAATTAAATAATACATATATATATATAATATATATATATGGATATACATATATATAACATATTATTAGGAGTGTATATAACAAACGTATGTAATATAACTAACCAAGATAATACGACTTAACGCGTTCCTTGAATGTATATATAGTTTGTGATTGTTTTATCTCTAAAGGAAGCGCATTCCAGAGTCTGACAGCTTGAACAGCAAACGACTTATCATAGAAAGTGCTGCAATGAGTAGGAATAGAAAGCATTAGATTCTCTGATGACCTTAGCGAAAGGGAGTTAGTGGTGTGAAGAAATTCGAAGAGTGCTTTTAGATAGCTAGGAGAAGTGGGATTAAATAAAATATTATAAAGGAGTGACAGAATGTGTGTATTCCGGCGAAGACGAATAGGCAGCCACTTGAGCTTACGACGGAATTCTGAAACATGGTCATATTTGCGAAGGCCAAATATGAACCTAATTGCAAAATTTTGGAGCCGCTCAAGCTTATTTAGCTGCTCCTCTGTGAGGTCTAGATAACATGCATCGGCGTAATCGAGAATAGGGAGAAGAAGAGACTGTGCTAGCGCAACTTTAGTAGCCGTTGGTAAAAAATTTCTTAACCTCCTCAAAGCCCCTGCAGAAGCAAACATCTTGCGGCTAATGGCCGCAAGTTGTGGTCCCCATGACAGGTAGCGATCAAATATAATGCCTAGATTTTTTACAGTTTCGCTGTACGGAATCGTTAACCCTTCAAAGACTACTTGTGGTGTCGTACTCCAGTTAATTTTAGCGATAGTCCTTGAGCTTCCAACAATTAACACTTGCGTCTTACTTGGGTTCACTGTTAATCCGTGCGCCTTACTCCACTCCGATATATTCACTAGATCTTTGTTAATATTGCTAATAGCATGAGGCAGTTGATCGAGTGAAGCTTGAGAGTAGATTTGCAGATCGTCTGCATAGAGGTGGTAGGGAGAAGTGAGTTTAAGAGAAATAGAATTAATAAAGAGGGAAAAAAGAAGAGGTGATAAGACGCCGCCCTGTGGCACGCCGGCAGCGGTTCCACACCAAGTAGAGTAAGATTCTTCGATGCGGACACGCTGACGACGGCCAAACAGATAACTGTAAAACCAGTCAATTGCCATGGGAGATATGTTGATAGAGTGAAGAAATGCAAGGAGAATGTCAAAATCAATGGTATTGAAAGCGTTGCTGAAGTCCAGAAGGGTTAACACAGTTACTTTCCCTTTGTCCATTCCTAAACGGATATCATCGGTTATTTTAACGAGGGCAGTAACTGTGCTATGTCCAGAGCGAAACCCAGACTGGAAGGGATTAAGGAGGTGATTGAAGATAAGGAAGGAGTGTAGCTGATTATGGACAAGGCGCTCAAGTACTTTGGAGAGGAAAGGTAGAATGGATATAGGGCGGTACTCGTTGAAAGACTTGGGATTAGGTTTTTTGGGCAAGGGAATGATTTGAGCGTCTTTCCATTGTAACGGAAAGGTGCTACTGGAAGTTGAGAAATTAAGGATGTGGTGTAGGACAGGGAGTACGATGTCAAGGATAGAGATAAGCATGTTCCGGCTAAAACAATCGACTCCAACTGCATTTGAAGTTATAGATAGCATACTCTTCTTCACATCTCCAATAGAAAATGGACTAAAGAAAAATTGAGAATGGTCAGGAGTTCTAAGGGTAGACAAATAAGTTAAAGTGGTGGCTTTATCGGAATCTTTAATAGAAGGAGTTGAAACAAAATGCTTATTTAACGTATTGATATCTAAAGAATTTGGGATAGAGTTACTATGACGGGATTTACCGACTCCAAGAGACCTAAGAAATTTCCAAACCTTAGCTGGGTCATCGTTTTCGACAGATTTGTGGATATGGCGACGTTGAGCATCCCTACACACCCTATTGCAGCGATTACGGGCACTCGCATATTTATCTTTATTACTCTTATTTGGAAAGCTCTTATACCGAGTTTTAGTGACAGATTTTTTGTGCATCAGCGATTTAATCTCATCAGAGAGCCAAGGTGCGGGCAAGTGTTTGATTTTAATCTGTTTCAAGGGAGCGTGTATATCATACAGTTGAGTTATAAGACTGTTGAAAATGGACACCTGATCATCTACGGACTCAGCTTCGATAACAGGAGTCCAATCAATTTTCTCTGCATCCTTGATGAAGAGATCTTGATTCATGCTACCAAAGCTACGCTGCAGAATTATGGTGGGTTTAGGTTTAGGAGGGCGGATTTTATAGGACAGATATAGCAAGTCATGATAGGAGAACGCATCAGCAGAAACCTGACCGTGCTTATTAACATGGCTTAGAGAGGAAACAATAATCAAGTCAAGAAGGGAAGGAGCACAGTTAGGAAAATGATGCGTAGCGCTAAGAGAAAGAAGTTGAAGATTCGTAGATTCGACTATAGAAGTAAGGTTAGATGAACGATGATCGTTTTTTAAAAGACAGGTATTAAAATCGCCCATAATGATAGAGTGTTCATAAGAAGGTATAAGATCCTCAAGCATGTTTTCGAAGGAAGAAAAATAATTGATGCGTAAGGTGGGACAATAGAAGACGCCTAGGAGAACTTTGGTGTGGGACAGAAGAACTTCTATAAAAAGGTGCTCACCAGCGTTCGTGGGTGGAGGTTGCGCAGAAACACTAATTACGGAGAAGGAGATGTGTGCACGTAGGTAAATGGCAACCCCCCCTCCGCCGCCAACGGCACGATCATTTCGTATTAGGCGAAATCCAGGTAAAGGGTACAGGATTGAGGGAAGACATGGTTTGAGCCAGGTTTCAGAAACAAGGATCGCATCAATATTTTTGTTATCAAATGATGCCAGCATGTCTGGGAAATGAGCCGGAATACTTTGGGCGTTAAGATGAATTACGTTAAAGTCTTTAGGTACATCAGAGAATTGAGAATCCAGAATTTCCGAGAGACTCGGAATACTCGCAAAGCTGACACTGCTATCACTATTTTCGCTAGACGAACATGATAGAAAAGTATCGGAGTTGTTGCTGTTATCAGAGATAGACATTATCACTTAAGTTTATAATAAACCAGAATATGTATTAGATGATATAGTTATATACTACTTAAAACTTCAAAATATGTATAATTATGTTATATGTGTAAATGTAATATTAAAATATATATACTAACTACTTTAAAATATGCTAACTCCACCTGCCAGTTGTCGGGATCGTTTAGAAATAAGAAGGAAACAAAACACAAAGATAATATAAGAAGAACAAAAAAAAGTAAATTAAAGCAAACATAAATAATAATAATAACTTTGATTATATTGAGTTTATAATCAAAGAATAATAACAAGAAAATCCATGAAATGCGAATACAATAGTGGGCTTCCCATGCCATTTTATGTATATAGTATAATTACTTTATAAAACATAATTCTATACTATTACATATATTAAAAGATAAGTTACATTAATAAAGCAAAATCAAATAAAAAAAAAAAACAATCAATAAAACTAAACTAAAAACTGATCAGCATTCATGGCAATAAAAGCTAAAATGAAAAAAAAAAAAAAAAACAAGTAAAAGTAGGTATGTTGTCACTGTCCAGTTCCTACCTACACTATAATATATATATACAAGTATATAATTTATGTGCGTGATGTCTAAGGTTGTCGCCCGTAATCACCGTATCACAGATTATATAATAGTTACTTCGTACATACGTACTACGTACTGACCGTATGAATATTTTTTGTACACTTACCCAAAAAACTTTTAACACTAAAAATATTAGTCGCTATTTCGTAAACCATCGTCTACTGAAACATTAAATCACAACACTTCAACAAGCAAAGAGAATATAAATACTACGTAGGTACTTACATCAAGTTCCTAATTGCTGTGTTATAAAAATGTTTTACCGTAAAAGTTTTTTTTAATATTTTACAAACTAAATGTTATTTACGCACGAGAATATATCGTTGTTTCATTTATGAAAATGAATTCTAAAATACGAATATGTTATTTACGCACGAGTATATATCGTTGTTTCATTTATGAAAATGAATTCTAAAATACGAATATGTAGGTAGGTATACTAATATAATTAAGTGTTTATTATATACCTACGTAATAAGAACCTACGTAAATTTGAACCTCCAGTGTCTACTGGTCCCAACATAAATGTATGAAGTTGATGTTCTTCTCTCCGTGAGTAGTAATTGTTCTATAGTCGTACGCGTGTGGCGTCCTTGCTCAGCGCAGCTCCTCGACGGCTCCAAGTCGGTGGCGGGGTGAGGAAGCCCGGAATTGGTGGGGGGAACAGAGTGTCCGTTCTATACGTAGTATTATGATCTTTTCTATGGTTTGGGTGTGATACACAATCAAACACAAAGGCAAATAAAAATATCAATTGGAACGATATGGCTGCACAATTGCACATCATAAATATTATCAAACAATTTTATCATACAGATACAGTGCCGTAAAATTAAATAGTAGACTTATACATTTCCTAGCATTTGCTAAACCAGTTTGAACTTGTTTGCCTTCATATAACCTACCTCAATAGAATTAAAAATATACCAAAGGCAGATTAATAGATTCGCGATTGTAACCTGGCATTGATCTAGGATGATTTGAATTCATTAACATACAGTAGCTACACTTCCTACTTAACATTTTTACTGTGCTTACGTAGTAACTATTATATAATCTGTGACTGTGCTCTTATCTTTAATATCTTCAGTATTATCGTGTTAATCTTAATTTTTTGTCCCCTCCGGGCTAATGCTATATTGAGCCTTCCAGCATATTTTAATTCGGAAGTCAGGTTATAAGAAGCACCTCGTAAAAGAAAGAGTGAATTGAAACTTTGAAACACATACAATAATAATCCTAGCAAATAAATATGTTGATGATTTGTGATTCATTTTGAGAAGAATTATACAATATTTATTTCTTAAACACATATTTTATAGTATTTTTAGGTAAGTTCTTCCAAGGAATGGGATTAACATCTCCACAGGTGCAATTGCAGAGTTAGCTATTCACATATAAGCAGGTATGCATGGCTATTGACTTTAATTTAAGAGAGAGCAAATAAACATATGGAAACATGTGTATTTTTAAGCACAGTTGTGTAATTTTGTTATGGAGGTAATTAAGATAATCCTACTTCGAAAACTTAACTTCATGCTATTTATTGAAATTTGAAATCCTACTAATATTATAAATGCGAGGTTTGTGAGGATGGATGTTTGTTACTCCATCACGTGAAAACGAGTAAACGGATTGGAATGATATATGATACGCAAATAGCTTTTGCCTTGGATTAGCACATTTAGGATACTTTTAACGTCGGGCGAAGTCGCGGGGCGCCGTTAATATACGTAATAAATTACCTGATATCAACGTGGGCTTATCGAGCAATCGAAACCAGATAGATCTAGATTTAGATAGATCTTAAATCAAGTACCCGAGCAAGATAATGCAATATTTGCAGACGATACATAGATAACACTTTCCTGCACAAGGTGCAAAACAACAACTAAAGATAAGCGAAACTGATGACCTTATCTGTGTCAGAGAGTTTTATGTGGAAAAGCCAGACGCAACTAAATGTTCATTTGAGTAAAACAATAGGCAATAATATGTATTAACTTTAAAATGGAGATGAGAATGCAAAGCGCACAGACATACCGATCAAATAGAGTCAAGAATTAAAAGACCAAACAGAGACCACAATTATGGTGGCTGGCTAAAGATGTACGAGTCATGGGTGACGAAGATTACTAATGGAAGATTTATGTATGTAATTTAAAAAATCAGGTAACGAAAGCATTACTATTGTTATTTTGAATAGAATTGGAGGTATAATGCAAAATAAAAACATACAATAATCTTTTTAATTAGTATAGCGAGTAAAAGTTAAGAAATCTTCAAACTATAGCGTATCGCCATTACAGACACATTATAATTCGGTGGAACATTTCATTTATATAAAAGCAAAACGTCTAATGGACTTCTTATGCAGTAGTCTGGAATTACTACAACATATTCCCTTCAAATGGAGAATCAAGAGATGTTAGAAATCTCAATTACGGAATGATCACGAGTATCTGTTTATGTTTAGGGAATGATGGGGCTGGCAGGCTGGCTGGCATAGGTTTTTTTTATACATATAGAGCAGTAAACAAGCATGCGACCCACCTGATGGAAAGTGGTTACCGCCGCCTTTTAACAGATACCACCTGCAATACAAGAGGCAATACTGGTGCGTTGCAAAAGTATCCTTTGAAAGATTCTATTCCTCTATTGACTCTCTTTTGAAGCAACTCAGATCAATCTTCTGTGGGAAAACATCGGGAGGAAGGTCATTCCACATCTCGAACGTACGCGAAAAAAACAAACGCTTAAAACGCGTTGTGTGGGAGGACTACGTGGTAGAAAAATATTGATTTGAATGTTACAACTTTCCCTTGGATTAACCGACACTTTTATCACCCATCAATCGCATAAAATTCCCAACAGCTAGTATTTTATCAGTCACTTCAAAACCCACTGATCCGATAATTGTAACTGATGATGTAGTGTCAAAGTTTTATTTGCTATCGCATCATATCTTAAAGATATTTACACTGATAACTATAAGAGGATTATGTGATTGTTTAATATGCATTTAGTACGCACTGATGAAATACTTTTTAGATGCCTGCAATGCATGTACCTACTTATATTTGCACAACCTGTTAAAATATAGATATTTGTAAAATTATCATTTTATTAAGTTGCAAAATTGCATAATAAAAGAAAACCAATCCATAAAATTACAATTAAAAATCTTATGTATAAATTAAATTAAATAGGAATTATGATAGTACCTTGAGGTACACCGCGCACACTACATTGTATACACGTATTGTACCTGTTAGTGTAACATTCAACTTATTGGGATTCGTGGCTTAACTTTATTATTTAGGTAATAACCACGATGCATGTGCGCGGCGTGTTGTACCCTATATCTAATTATATCATTGTATGTACGATAGCAGAGTCGAATGCTTCACAGTGTTCTAGAGGATTGTAAACATTATTGTAATCACGAAACCTCGTGACTAAGGAGACGATAACTGCACGCGTGACTGAGTTATCTTTTTTTCCAACATTATTGTTCTTATTTATAGAGTTGACAAAAATTCGAGTAGATATATTATACAATTTAGGTATAGAATTTTATCGCATCGTCACATCAACTAAGATTAGTGCGTCAATAAGTTAATATAAGTTTTATGCTGATTATTTGTCAACATAATCTTACTATTTAAATACAAAGTCAAAGTCAAAGTCAAAGCATTTATTCAGTATATGGGCAAATTAAAAATTAGCACTTACACACGTCAAATAACATTAAATAGATCATATTCAACAAAAAATATAGATATAACAGAAACATAACGCTTTGAATTTACAAAAAAAAAAACAAAGGTATTGAGCCATTCAGCTTTCATCTAGACGTTGAACGTCACACTTAAAACACATGTTTAATTCCCCTTATTAATGTAGGGTTGCCAACCGTACCATTACGTGCACCCGCAACCCAGTGCATGTTTCAGTACTTCAGACAATTTTTATCCAAAAAATTGTGAAATAATGAAACATAATAGATAAATAAAACGCAGACTAATTGCAGTACAAATCATGTTCCGAATGGAACTGATTGTCCGACTATCAGCCGCATAATACCGTCGTAACAGGCAACCCTAGATCAGCAAACAAAAGATGAAAACTGATTGACTGTTGAATCTACTGGTGTTTCGGAAGTACTCCCATCAGAGAAGAAACACCAAGAAACTCTATGGGGCTTGTCACTTATTTTAATTCATTTTTTTTAATTCATATTAAATAAATGTTTAATGTACAATAAGTAATTCTATTATCATACAATTTATATAATATCTTGGAGCTTGGGGCATTCAGGCCAAGCATTTTTGTCATTCATATAGTCATTTATTGTATAGTACGATTTCTTCATTAAATTGGATTTTACAAAGGTTTTAAATCTGCTTATAGACAGTTGATCAATATCTTTAGGAAGTTTATTATAAAATCGTATACAGTTCCCCAGAAAAGAACCACTAACTTTCCACAACCTGAATTGAGGTAGAATTAATCTATTTTTGTGTCTTGTATTGAAATTATGTACATCGGACCTCTTATCATACTCATTCAAATTTTTGCGTACATACATAATATTTTCATATATATATTGACATGCCACTGTGAGAATTTTAATCTCCTTAAATTTTTCACGAAGTGAGTCTCGCGACTTCATGGTATATATAGATCGAATAGCTCTTTTTTGTAAAACAAATATAGATTGGATTACGGCGGCTTTCCCCCACAATAAAATGCCATAGGACATTATACTATGGAAGTAGCTAAAGTAAACCAATCTAGCAGTGGATTCGTCAGTCAAGTTTCTGATTTTACGTACTGCGTATGCAGCGGAGCTCAATCTACCTGCCAGAGCCGATATTTGAGAACCCCATTGTAGTTTTGAATCCAGGGTGATGCCCAAGAATGTAGCAGATTCAACAAATTCTATCGGTACATCGTTTATTAATATCCTGCTATTAATGACACCCTTTCTTACATTTGGCAGCGAGAATTTAATACATTTAGTTTTTTTGGCGTTCAGTAATAAGTTATTGGTTGTAAACCAATTCAAAACCTGTGCGATTGATTTGTTAACATCGTCAAATCCAGGCGCAATCCTATCTATTTTGAATATTAAGGATGTATCATCCGCGAACAAAACAATGTCACATAAGTTTTGCACGAAAGACGGCAAGTCATTAATATAAACTAGAAATAAAAATGGTCCTAAGATCGATCCCTGCGGAACTCCCATTTTTATGAGGGATCCAGATGACCTGACGCCATTGACCTCAACCATCTGTATTCTATTACTGAGGTAGGATGAGACCAGATCAAGTGCTTTTCCGTTAACGCCGTAGTGTTTTAATTTGCAAATTAGCGTTTTGTGACAGACGCAATCAAACGCTTTAGATAAGTCACAGAAAACGCCGATAGCATCTTGTGCTTTCTCCCAGGCATCAAATATATGTTTAAGAAGATTTACTCCAGCATCAGTAGTAGAACGCCCCTTAGTGAAACCATATTGTTTGTGATTTAAAAGATGATTAATATTAAAATGTGCCAAAAGCTGGTCTAATATAACTTTTTCAAAAACTTTACTGAGCGCCGGTAATATAGAGATTGGTCTATAGTTTGAAGGGTCATTTTTGTTCACTGATTTGTATAGGGGAATTAATTTACTTTTTTTCATTACATCAGGAAAGACACCTTCATCGACGCATCTGTTAAAAATAAACGCTAAGTGAGGGCTAATTGCATTAATAATATAACTAAGTACTTTGGTTGACATACCCCACAGATCCTCGGTTTTCTTTTGATTGAGCATTTTAAAAGTTTTGATAATTGATATTGAAGTTATGTGTCTGAACTCAAACATAGAGTCACATACATTCACACACTTCGATAGTAAAACAAAAGCATCCTTAGGGGAAGAGTTTAAAGGCTGAGTAGTAATAATAGGTACTTGTGAGAAGTACTCAACAAATGTGTTAGCGACATCATTATTATCTATGATTAATTTATTATTAACTTTTAACATAATTTTACCGTCCCTCTGCTTAATTTTTCCAGTTTCTGTATTAATGACTTTCCATGTTGATTTTATTTTGTCATCGGCATGCTTAATTTTTCTACTTAGATGCAGTGATTTTGCTGTCTGACAAACAACTTTAAAAGTTTTTGAATACAATTTTAAGTGATTTATGAATTTAGTATTATGTAAATTAATGGTTTTTTGTGAGTACAAGTTATACAAATTGTTTCTACTTTTATAAATACCAGGAGTTGCCCAGTCATCGAAACGAACCTTCGCACCCTTTCTAACCATTTTAATTTTAAAAATATCATTGAACTCTGCATCTAACATTTGAAATAAAGCACTGCATAGGTCATCAGGATCCTCAGAAAATCTTAGGTTCATTAATTGCTTGTCAATGATATCCACAAACTGGTCAACCCGTTTGGTGGTAATGGGCCTGTAAAAATGTTCTTGGCCTTTGATGGATAATTTACATGAAAAAGTGACACTTTGTCCCAGATGGTCCGAGCCAAGTTTATCAAAAATTGCAATTTTTTCGGGTTCACAGTTGCAGAACACATTGTCCAAGCAGGTAGCTGACGAGCTAGTGATTCTTGTTGGCTGATTAAAAAGATGCTTCAGATTGAAGCTTAGAAATAAATTTTTTAATTTGTCGCTGAGCGGAGACTGATCAATTAAATTAACATTGAAATCGCCACAAACTATTAAAGATTTAGAGGTGTTGCAGACTTTGCTCATTACTTCTTCCATAATTGTTTCAAACATTTTATAATCAGCCGATGGAGGTCTGTATACACAGATGACTATATGTTGCCCCAGCTCTATACAAGATAATTCAACACATCGTTCCACAGACAAAGCTACTATGTCTTTACGCTCTTTAAAGTTACAATTTTCAGTTACATATATTAGTGAGCCACCACGAATTGCCTTTTGTCTAATGAATGTGCTGGCAATTGTATAATTTTTTAATATTGGTAAAAAAGTACCTTTCACAAACCAGTGTTCAGTAATACACATTATGTCAACTTTATAATAATTGAGAAATAATTCTAACTCTAAGGCTTTGCTGGAGAGACCTTGTATATTCTGATGAAAAATGTTGATTGAGTCAGGCCTCCCCATTGTCTTAGACATTAGTTTAAACTAACTAAGTCTACTACGCTACAATTACCCTGCATAGTAACACCACTACGTTGGGGCTCGTCTTTGTGATCTGTTACAATATGTAAAACAGGGTCATAAACATTGTATGCTAATAACTTAGCAATGGTCGACTTATTAGTCTTATTGAGATACAAAGTATCCTTTGTCAATATTACTTTACTAATAAATTTGTTGGTTTCAAAATACAAATAGTCGCTGAAGCGACACGTCAAATTGTACAGTGCCAAGTTCAATTTATGAGCATGCTCATTATAAGAGCAACTACTTGTTTTAAGATACGGGAATGAACAAACTATTATTTTACTAATGCCTCTGCTGGCAATGTCTGACAAAAGTTTAATTAGAATATTAATATCAGCTTTTTTAACGTTTGTGCTATTACCTAGCTGCAATACAATAGTACAATTTTTGTGATACTGAAAGCTGCATATTTTTTTACATAAATCTGTAATTGATAAATTAGGGCAGCAATTGTTATAAACATTTTGGTTCAATCTATTGTCTAATAAGCTACCCATACCTACTCCCATTTCATCGCTGAACACAATGGTCTCTCTAGCAGGCTCCGGCAGTTGTAAAGGACTGCCTGAGTCCACCTCGGAGGCACCAGTGCACTGTAACGATGACACTACTTCCTGCCTAACCAAGTCAGTCTGTGCACGTAAACTTGCAGTATTAGCTGTACTTGGTGAGTTGCTATCCTCTTGGTAGCATTCACTCTGCACACCACAGATAGGAACCCCAATTAAAACTTTTGAGACGCACATTTCTTGTTTTAATAATTCAGCCTTTTCTTTAAATTCTATTAATTCTTTGTTACTGCGATCTAACATCTCTAGGCAATGCTGTAATTCTTTACTTAAGTCGATGTTTTTCTTACAAGTCTTTAAATTTATTTTTTTGATATGGTTAATTTTTTGTAATTTATGCATATTTTTCCTAATGATTTTCTTATACTTAATGTACTTTTTAATCTTATTGGAACCCTTCATAGAGACATTAGTAGAACCTGAGCCGATGAACTCTGTATATAGATCCAAAGTGTTGTCTTGATTAGTATTATTTTGCAATACAGGAGATGTCGTCATTTCTTCTAGTTTATCTTTTGTAAATGAAAGCTCTTGCTCCAAATCCCGGATATAGGTCAGTGTACGTTCGAATAGTTCTTGGTTTTGTGCATGTACATCCACTGTTTCTAGAAGCCTGTCACGCTGGTCTCTCAGGTCTTCCAGAGCAATGTCATACTCGGCCAATTGGTGTTTGAGGTCTGCGTTCTTCTCCAACATCTTTGCCATGTCAGATTCATGATCCTGAAGTTCTTGCAGCAAATCTTTTTTGGAGTCCTTGCAAGTTTTCAGTTCCAGGAGAGCCGCCTTCAATTTGGCCTCAATATCCATTCTACGGGTAGTCATTGTGGCTGATATTGTCTCTGCAAACCAGGAAGGAGTACTTTACTTTCAAGCTAGCCAATACAGTTTATATGTGACTGATAATTGATACTAGTAAGACAATGGGTTATTAACAAGTTTAACAATATCTCTTTGTTTAAATTTTATATTTATTGATATTTTATATTAGGAAGTCAGTGATAAAGTGATTATATAGTTAATATTCAATCAAAATTATAAGACCTGCCATGAAAAGTACTGTATAGACAGTGTATTCTTTATAATGTGAAGTTTGTATTATTTACATATATAAACATTATTTCTACACTAAAACTGTTAGTTTAACCTTTAATAATACAGTAGAACTCGAGATTACAAGTTAGGTATATAAATACGACGGGAAAATCGAAAAAATTGACAATTTGTAACCGACTTTGATCGAATTTAAAGTTGGTGATTTAAAGAGGGTGGCAGTGAGTTTATTTAACAGTACCTAATGCATACGGTTAATAAAGGTTACGAAAACAATACTCCCCAGGTTTTTTGTTCAGAAGCATCCAAAGGTCCAGGATATATCCTGATATGATATACCAAGAGGTCTCTCTCTTGTTTGACAGCTCCAGTTCCCGCGCCGACCGAGACCGGATTATTGTCGATTTTCGAATCACACGAAATAGGTCACACTGATGTTAAATAACACGAAGTGGTGTTATTTATCACTTTTGCACTTAAGATTTAATAATATTTCTAAGATTTAATGACTATTTTCCTAATATTTAGATTAAAACCGGCACAGCTGATTTTTGACAGTGTTATCGTTAGTGTTGCCACAAGGCGAAAAAATACATTAACATTTACAACGGTATTAATAGTATATTTCAATGATGTTATTTTTAGTGTAATTTCCATTTGATATTCTAGATATGAAATACACGTTTGCATTTTTTATTTTATGAAAAACAAAATCAAAAATAGATTGCAGTGACAATATAATTCCAGCTGTCTGTAGACGTAAATTGTCATATTTGTGATATGACAATTTAACGATAATTAATGATAAATTAGGGATATAAATAAGCTCCTGATTATTTGATCAATCTTAAAAAATACTTATCCAGTAAGTAATAACGTTAAGCAACCCAACATTAAAGTATTAATAAATCATGATAATAGATTTTCTGACATTATCTGTTGAAATATATCCAAATGGGATTATAATGACGCTTATGGTATTATAGATCCGGAATTTTTATAAATAATTTTGCTTTGTCAATAGAGATATGCGTATATGGACCGATTTAAAATAGTTTGATACCTGTTTTGAGTACTAATTATATTTTTTTTGTTATATCATTATAGGCTAGCGCTTAACCACTATCTTACCTGTTGGTAAGTGCTGATACGGTCGAGGATGGTAGCACGCTAGGCCTAGAATGGGAACTGGCTCTCAAGAGCTGCTGCCGGAACTGATTAAATGTTTGGCGACAGATTGAATTGAACTTGAGGGTGGTGTGTAATCAGGCGGACACTAGATAGTGTCTTACCACCATACGGAGGTTGGGGGTATCTTAACAATGTTTTTCCTTCACCGGAGAGCCACTGTGAAAAGCGCACATACACTTTTCAATAGAAAAATCCATTGGTGTACGGCGGGGATTTAACTCTGTTCCTCTGCACTCGCGTCAAAGCCGACCATTCTCCCACTACACAACTGGGCCCGTTAGTCGATTGGCTGGCCAATAATTATAATAATAAAACCATAAACTTAGAAGTATAATTACTCATCCATTGGATAACACAGATGTTACGAAAGGTCAGTACTTTATCTGGTCGTGCGGTCAACAGTTTTTATACAGGCCACTGCTCCGGAGCGCGGGCCGCTGGGGTCAGGAGCGCATTGTAAACTTGATAATTGTCTCTTTTTGTAGTGTTGCTAATTATATAGAGGCTTGCGTCTGCAATTACTTTTATCATGAGATTATTGCATTAGTGTCGACTGTCGTTTCATGAGAGATTTTTATACTACAAAGGCTATAAAGGCAAACGTATCACGACGACCTTACTTACAGAATAGCCTAGCAGACGTTTTGAAGAAAGGCCATGCCAAAAGTATCTATAACCGGCGATAAAAGCACTCATGAAATTGGAAGAGGCGAAAGAGATATGTCTGAAGTATCGTAGCATGTGGAAAAAAGTAGTCTCTGCCTACCCCAACGGGACAAGGGCGTGATTTTATGTTTGTATGTATAAAGGCTTGCTTTTGACCACTATCTCACCTGTTGGTTAGTATTGACGTGGCCGAGGCGCGTTTCTTTCTATATTGATTCTTGATATAAAATAATATTTATTCTATATTTGATAAAATACGATCAGCTATGCACTATGCATACATACTTACATACATACAAATAATCTCAGTATTATACGTAGGTACTTTACAAGATTAGGCGATACACATACTGCCCCGCGCCTCGTTGCGGGGTGCGTGGCGGCGGAGCCGTAACGCGTGAAGGCACAGAGCAGATAATGTGTAGGTGCGCGAGTGCAGATCTGCATCATCATGCAGATTTTTTTTATTGGTTTTTCTTACAACCGCGCGTGGTGCTCGTGTTTCTCCGCATGTAGGCGCGTGAACTGCAACACTGCGTGAATGCGTGTTCAGTGTGTTGCACTACGCGTGTTTTCTATACAACATAGATACTTGCAACAAACAACGTAAGACCATGCACTCCCACGCTACGCTGCGTGATGCGGTGCAGTGTGCGAATCGCCTTATCTAGCCACCTTAATTTAGAAGTTTATTTTAATTTTTTTTATTTATTCTCCACTTAGAATATGACAATGTGTCTATTTTATCTATAACGTATGTATCAGGAAGGTACATAAATTATCTGATTTGTGCAATCTTCATAAATATTTACGACTTAAGTAGCTAAATGGTAATAGCAACAATAATGATATAAATTTCGCTAATGCTATAATCTATATACAAATGCTATAATCAATATACTAATAATAAAATAAAATAGTAATGCTGTCGCTATAGCAAAGGCTAGATTGGGATCTAATTCATGAACAAAAAAATAATTTCAGATATCAAATCTATGTGTTATCATCAAGACCGCAGTAATTGTGAACTCGTGTAGCAGCTTCGTTGCAGATACACTCACTCAAACAGATAAACTGGCCAAGTGCAAGTCGGACTAGCACTCGTAGGGTTCCGTAAAACGGTAGAGTATTTTATAACTATAATTTCTCGCCACAAAAATTGAATTTGTTTTTCATAGTCATCTTATCATTCCATCCACATTTTTCCACTTTAGAAGTGTCTATCTTACAAATGATTGACTTACAGAAAATAATGGTTTTAGGAACATGTCATTTTTAAAGACCTATCTAGAGACACCCCGCACGTATATGTTCTATGTAAGGGTAGCCCCCTTATTTTTTTTTTATAACAATCGGAAATCGGTTCACTGAATACACCTACCTACCAAGTTTCAACTGTGCAGTCTTAACAGTTTCGGAATAAAGTGGCTGTGACATACGGACAGACAGACAGACATGACGAATCTATAAGGGTTCCGTTTTTTGCCATTCGGCAACGGAACCCTAATAAGACGGCACACACACAGCTAAACAAACAGTCGTCTGAGTACAAACACACAGTAGACATCTAAACAAACATGAAAATGAGAGAAAAGCGTACAATAACGGGTGCGTGTGCGTCATACGACGGTGTTATCACCTGCGCAAACTGCGCTCAGACAATATTGGGTAATGTCAGTGCATCGTACCAACTGTACACTTTTCTAAGGGCTCATCAATATTTGATAATTACAGCATACTTACAGCCTTATTCGTTCGTTACTCTGTATTCTCTTAAGAGGAAACGCGGGTGCGAGATATTTTAAAAATAGGTATTTAAAAAAACAATTTTAATTTATTTGTTTTATCATACATTCAGTACCTACTACATATTTATTTATTATATGTTGTTGTAAGGTAATTAAAATCTATATTTTATTATTTAAGTTTCTTACACTCTATTTGTAAGTAATTCTAGTATTTTCTCTGATAAGTGATTTGTAATCTTTAGAGAAAATAAATGTCTTAACCAGAAAAACTATTGCCTTCGCGCAGTGCCCGAACAACCCACATGAGTGCGATAGGGACAACAGCAACTCAGACTCATTTTACCTACAAATGTTCGACTATAATACTTGTACTATTCATTATTCTGTGCTATAATAAGGTTTGTTTAATGTTTAAATGTTTTCTCCTCGAAAACTGATTCGATCAAATTATTTTATTTGTCTTAGAACCCTTCTAAACTTGTCTGGTAGCCGTTTAGACCAGGGCAGTAAAATTGGTCATTTTCAGGTCATATTTCTTTTTGCGATTGGTAGGTCAAAAAAAGCAAATGGCAGGGGCGTAGCTACAGCTGACCTTGATTTTTTTGTAGAAAAAATGCACCGTTGTTGTTGTGCGTTCCCTCTTAACAAAAACTTTTTATTCGCAATTTTGGAAAGTTTTAGAGCGTTCTAATCATCAAAGTTGATGCCATTCCGCCTGATTTTACGCGAAGTATAAAATTTAATTTAAAACAATAAATGACCATCCCTGCACGCCTCGCGAGGAACAATGTATTTTCTATCTACAATATGTGATGAGGTGTTTCGATTTAAACAACAAAAGACTCTGGTCAGATCTCAATACTTTATCATACAGAACCAAAGTAAAGTAAAAAACTCCAACATTTTTGAGTTGAAAAATTATATAGATGTGGTGTGGCGAGGGCGACACATAAAAAAGAATAAAACTTATTGAAATTTTCTTTCTCCTCCTTATCATCATTTCTCATAGCGACTGAACTAAAAGCTGAGCGTGGAAAACTTGCTAAATCACCCTTCGATTGATCAAAATCGGATAAGTATTAGGCGTCACTACGGTGTAACATACACACGTCTATACAAACAGATACTGCTAAAATCAATCATCAATCATGACCTTTGGTATAGTCAGGTAAAAATAGAATACGAAGATCTTCATAGTACACGATATGGTAGTAGTACCTTCTCAGGTCAGAAAATTTAAGTAACCGTATGCACCATCTGACCACATCATCGCTTACAACCACGCGAAATAGTGATCAAACGCTAGCCTATAAGGCTAATCGCGCACATGGTTACAAACTGTACCTACACAGAAAATCGCGTAAGTGCGCGCACTTCTATCCTTCTATCAGAATATCCGTGCGGTACAATAAACGCACCGCAACCGCAGTTCGCACGTGCACTAAGATATAAAAATAATAAAACTGGCCAAGTGCGAGTCAGAGTCGCGCACACTTAGGGAGGGTTCAGTACTACAGTACAATACGAAACATAGCAGAAATTCAACCTCATATTTGAATAATTGACATTACCAAGAACATTTTGTTTAGTATACGAGTTCACGGAGAATCTCGACACCGCGATCTAGAAAGACGGGTCTCATTGACAAGCGCCATCTATATCATTTTGCCGAAACTAATTAGAAAGGTTGTTAGCTTAACAAACATAGATGGCGTTATACTAAAAAACACGTGTTTTGTATGGGGACCCCCTTTAATTTTTAACTTTGTTTTGTTTTGAGTATTTGTTGTTCTAGCGGCAACATAAATACATCTGTGAAAATTTCAACCGTCTTAACTATCACGGTTCATGAGATACAGCCTGGAGACAGACGGACGGACAGACAGACAAACAGACGGATAGTGGAGACTTAGTAATAAGGTCCCGTTTTACCATTTGGGTACGGAACTCTAAAAATAAAAAAGCGCTAACAATATTTATAATAACATAGTCTATGCGACGACGCGGTGGGTAAGGCAGGAGAGCATGGCTGGCCACGTCATGTTTGCACTACACACAGACACACGGTAACGAATCGTTTATGTTTATCTTATTCTTTCGAAATGGTCTCTCAAGTATGAAATATTTTGCTACTTTAAATCGTCAATTTGTCCGTACTAAATTGGCTTAGGATGTCTTGTTGTCTTTATTTGGCATACAAAAATAGTATTGAATTGGCGTGACAATGGACTATGTAAAATAATAGTTTTAAGTTCGACATTTTTCTTTGATAATAAAAGTAATGTATTGAACAAAAGCTCTTTTTCCCTAATGTGTACTATTATTTATTCTGTGCCAAGTCTGAATATCAAGAAATGACATTGATTTGTTTAAAACAAATGACGCTATTTAAAACGAATGATTGGCTAGCCGTCGACAAAAGGCACGTATAACGTTATCTGATTGGCCAGCACTGGAACGTAATAGTGCAAAACCACTCACTAGTTTTGGAATCAGCCGGACAACCAAAACTAGTAGGTACTATTTCTCCCTTCCCTTTTTTTATATAAAAATTGTCTGAAGTACTGAAACAAAACAGTTACGTGTATGGTTGGCAACTCTACTTAAATATTTTTTTAATAGTCTGACGTCAACGATTGGATGACAGCTGAATGGTTCATTACTTTGTTTTTTTTTTTTAATTTAAAGCGTTACATTCTTCTTTTGCTATGTTTACTTAATAATTGATTATGATTTATGATTTTGACGTGTATATGTGCGTATATTAATACTGTTAACTGCCTACATACTGAATAAATGCTTTGATTCTTCTTCTTTGATTCCTAGGCCTAATGTGTTTACCTTCTTCAACCACATCATCGTATGTACTTCTTATTGTATCTTCAACCAATGTACTCACAATTGACAGTCTATAAAATGGTTTCAATCGATTACCACCAGGCGAGATTACTATCTCGCCTGACGTCAAACGTTAGAATATAAAATATTACAAATGTAAAGATGAAGAAGACAGTTGTTGGCAATTATATCGACTACTCTTCAAATATCACTTTAAAATGATATATTTATGCGTAATACTTAATATAAAGTAAAAATAAATATTAAGAGTAAAGTGTACATGGACTGTGGGGTGGTAGGTAAGGGAAGGAAAGGTTTTAAATAGATACGAAAATGACAATTAATAGAGAATAATGTTTTCTGCGCACTTTCTTGGGCGTTAGTCAACAGGTGGTAGGAGCATTATATCAATATTCCCCCTAACTTGATTTGCAACTAAATAAGAAGCTTACTACCATCAAGGATCAATCTACCGCCAAAACCTTACGGTGTTCCGGCAGCAACAACCTAGCATGTTCCCCATCCTTTACCACATCATCGCTTACCACCAGCCAATAAATATAGTGGTCAAACGCTAGCCTATCAAAAAAATAAAACTTAAATTCATAATTAAAAACCACCTGACTGATCTATGTTATTTATAAAAATACCGACTATTATACTCACTACGATTTGATGTCGAATGTCTCGACCTAAGTTTCGTGCATGTCCGATGCACTTTCTCGAGGAAGTATATATAATAATATATAAAGTATATATAATAGTCGGTATTTTTATAATCATGATTCAAACTCACTATAACTATAAATCTAAAATTATCTATGTTTAATCAGTTCATTGGTAATTGAAATCATTCTAATGTGGCTAAACACGATATCTCTGCTGTAAGTTAGTAAGGAGTATTCTACAGGTTTCAGATGCCTCAGTAGTAGTAGTAGTACCAGGTCAAGTCTACCATATTCTCACAAATACTTTTTAATCTTTCATTCAGTTGATCACCAGCACATTATCACATAAGCCTGCGGTATTTATAGAGATTATTTGATTTCTGTCAGTATTATGCCACATAAATGTGTGCCGTGTGGGAATCCCGCACAATATTTGTACTACAAATTGACGAACACATAATCCTGACAGTAGATTTTAGTAATATTTAGTATTAAAAACAGGTAACTGACAGCAAATCCAGACTAATATTATAAAAACGTTTGTCACTCTGTCTGTTTGTTACCTAATCACGCATAAACGGACGATCCAAAGAAATTACAGCTGTCTTTGGGACGATCCGATCCTGAAGAAATTGAACAAGTAGATATTTTGTAGATGAACATAGGCTACTTTTTGGGAAAATAAAATGATGATTTTTACACATAACTAAAATAACTCAGATCACACAAATGATGATTGACAGGGAGCTTTACAGGGATAACATTCTTGGTGTACGTGAACGAAGTCACGGGTATCAGCTAGTATGTAATATATTGTTTTGTCTTTCTATCCAATGAGATTTGAATCATAACTGACGTAAGGCAAAGAAATCGCTAATTACCTAATACACGGTTTAGTGATCGTCGTACCTTGCAATTCAACGGCTGACCGTCGTCCTTGGCACAAGTCCGCACCAGCATCGCATCCATTATATCCTGTTGCACGAAACAACACTTCAACCACCGCACAGAACACGCACAAACACAAAACACTTCAAACTATACCTCTTTCAACATCGGCACTAAATATTCACCCCTGTACCACATCGTTCACGCGGCGGACAACTTGCAATCATAACTGATACTATTTGAGTCATCGATAATCGGTTTGATAAGTTTATCAGGTGTGGAGTTGGGCAGTGCGTGTAGTCAGATACTGGTGCACGGGCGGGCGGTACGTACGGACGTGTTAGCACGCGGTGTCTGACTGAAGCTCGGCGGCGAGCCGGTCTCGGCACGGTGAGATAGCGTTTGTGGGTCAACCAGCAGCATACACTGATTACATACAAAAACATATTCGGCTCAGTTTACTTAGACGATGTGAAAGTACCTCCACGTGACATACAACCTTTACATCTCCTCTAATACGATACACCCACTCGATTCACATCTTTTGATATGCTTATTGAATTTAAACTGCAGCGTTTTATGTATTATTTATCATAATTTAAACAGTGTCAGTTGATGGGAAATACGTTAATTTGGAGTTGGTATTATATTATAACAAACGCAGTATAATTCATTTTAGTAACGGCTGACATAAAATAAAAAAATCCCATACAATTGAATGGTCCTGGATAATAATAAAATAAAACATAATTGGTAATTACTACAAGCTGTTATTTAACTCGCCGTGCGTATGATGTATGTATGTAATTTGTATGATGTAAGTTTGTAATTTATGTGCGCTTTTCACAGTGGCCCTCCGGTGAAGGAAAAACATCGTTAAGAAACCAACAACCCTCGCATGGTGGTAGGATACTATTTAGTATCCGCCTGGCCAGCTACCACCCTCAAGTTAGTAAATCTGTCGCCAAACATCTAATGTGCTCTGGCAGCTATCCTTGAGAGCCAGTTCCCATTCAAAGCCTAGCGTGCTTACCATCTTCGACCGCATAATCACTTACCAACAGGTGAGATAGTGGCCAAACGCCAGCTTATAAGATATAAAAAAGATATAAAGAAAAATGTTCGTGTGGGTTAAATGTTGAAAGATAAGTTAGAACCACTTCCGGACGTTCAATTGGTCTAAAATGTATTATGAGTATGCTTGCGTATCTTCAGTGACAATACAGTAATATAGCACCATCGAGCTGACATGATGACAGAGTCGGCCTGTAGGGACTGGAACTACGTTATGGAAAATAATAGGACAGTCAATTGTATGCTAGCACACCCCGGACACTTGACTGAATCTCCAAACAAACTAGCGTTTAACGACCGACACTGTGACACCGACACAGACTCTACACACATGTCGTTTTTCTATACGTGCATTTGTGTGCGTGATGTCTAAGGTTGTCGCTCGTAATCACCGTATCACAGATTATATAATAGTTACTTCGCACATACGTACTACGTACTGACCGTATGAATATTTTTTGTACACTTACCCAAAAAGCTTTTAACACTAAAAATATTAGTCGCTACTTCGTGTTATAAAAATGTTTAAACGTGAAAGTTTTTTTAAATATTTTACAAATTAAGCGTTATTTACGCACGAGTATATATATCGTTATTTCATTTATGAAAATGAATTCTAAAATACGAATATGTAGGTAGGTAGGTATACTAATATAATTAAGTGTTTATTATATACCAACGTAATAAGAACCTACGTAAATTTGAACCTCCAGTGTCTACTGGTCCCAACATAAATGTATGAAGTTGATGTTCTTCTCTCCGTGAGTAGTAATTGTTCTATAGTCGTACGCGTGTGGCGTCCTTGCTCAGCGCAGCTCCTCGACAGCTCCAGAGTCGGTGGCGGGGTGAGGAAGCCCGGAATTGGTGGGGGGAAACAGAGTGTCCGTTCTATACGTAGTATTATTATCTTTTCTATGATGCTAGTATGTATTTCTATCATTAGAACTTTCATTACACATGTTAACGTCTCACAAAAAGCTTGTATTTAATTATTTTTTACTGTAAACAAAATTTTATTATATTGACATTAGAATTGACATTTAGGATCAACTTTAAAACTATATCCACAAAGAAAATGTGCTATAGTGGAATTTATAATACAAATAATGAATAATAAATAAAGAAACATACATTGACACGGTGAACAATACGGTGATTATTTTTTTTATTACTGTTTGTTGGAATACATAATATTATCTTTATATATATCTTTACTACAAATCTTATAAATTTAAATGAGCAATTCTTTCATGTAGGTATACATACATATATATAAATTGAGTATCTCAGAAATGACTTTAATGATTTGGATGATTTTTTGTATTTTTAGAGCATATTGCATTTTAAGTTTACCAACATAATTGGAATGATTGTAAAAAAGCGATTAACATACAAAAAATTAAAAACAGAGCAAAGCTCGGACGCCCGGATACTTAGCCTAAAAGTGTTCATCACAATTATATTATTTTGCGGTCAATATGGTAAATTTGAATAAAAATAAATAAATTAAAATTAAAGCACTTTTTTATACACAAGCATTTTTTTAAAGACGTTATCATGTGTGATTGTAAATCTGGCCAAGTGCGAGTCAGACTATTGTCTCGCACACGGAGGGTTCCAAACCGCAGTATAATCTTATATATAAAAATTAATCCCAATTTCCCTTGGTCACATCATCACGCGTGAACGGCTGGACCGGTTTCGCTAATTCTTTTTTTGTCGTGTTTTTTATCGTCAGAGGATGGTTCTTATGAAAAAAAAATTAAATAAATGAAAGTTGTTTTTTAACGCAGACAAAGCCGCGGGGCACAGCTAGTAATACATAAGTATAATATTATATTATATTACCGTGTCAATACCAAACATGCTTATTAATTACAACGCCATCTTAATAATATCTAACGAATCTACCAACTAAGTGAACGTTAACACAAAGAAACTTAGGTAATTAATATTATTTATTAATAAGGTTATTGTAATCGTTCATAGATGGCGCTATAGTAAAAACACGTTTTTTGACCCCCTTTAATTTTTAACTTTGTTCTGTTTTAGTATTTGTTGTTATAGCGGCAAGAGAAATACATAATCTGTGAAAATTTCAACCGTCTAACTATCACGGTTCATGAGATACAGCCTGTTGACAGAACGACAGACAGACAGACAGACGGACAGCGGAGTCTCAGTAATAGGGTTCCGTTGGTACCCTTTGGGTTCGGAACCCTAAAAAGTACCTAATTATATGACAACCCTTAAGACAGCCATATGTACTATCCAAATTCGATTCTTTAATTTTATTTATTAATTTACCACTTGCCAGTACTGAGTTCTAGTCTTTACAACCCGACTCCATCATCAGCTCGATGGTACCATATTAATACATACATACAAACATGGCAAGATAAACAAAAGCTTGTAGGTAATAAGACCGACTACTTCTGACTCTGGCTTCTGACTGACCATTTCGAGCCATATTTTCAACCGACATTATAAAAGGAGGAGATTCTCAATTCGTCTGTATGTTTTTTTTTCAGAGATATTGAGATAAACACCTCAAACTTAGTACTGATAATATCGTTTAAAAACTAAAAAACAACCGACTTCAATGCCGCGCTATTCATTTTCAGTACCAATTTTGAGATGTTTATCTCAATATCTCTGGAGATACTTATCATACCTCGATAAAATTACCATGGTACCACACTTGGGATATCTCCTTTTGAACAAAAAAAGAATAATCGAAATCGGTTCATAAACGACGAAATTATCCGCGAACAAACATAAAAAAAAAAAAAAAAAAAAATATACGGTCGAATTGAGAAACCTCCTCCTTTTTTTGAAGTCTGTTAAAAATGACTAGCGCGGCATTTGTCGGCCTTTTACCGATCTAAAATCTTAAAATATTGTTAATAAAGGTATAGTAACTTAACTCTTTTTCCTGCTTTTTTAGATCACGAAAACCATTACGCTCAGTAAAAAAACAATTCGTGTGGAGCCGATTACAACATTAGGATTAGGCCATTCCCCGCGATGTTTACCTTCGTAGTAGGAACACCTGTATACACACTCATTACTGAACCCACGACCTAAATATAGGAGTAATTAATTCCTCACTATTTCAAGTCTTTGTCCAATGATTTATTGTATTATCAGGTGAATAGGCTACTATTTCACACACAAGCGCACGCACACACGCATGCGCACAAATATATAATTATTTTATCTAACTACAAATATAGGGTGTTTGGTCCATCGTTTGCCAAATTGAGTTGACCCAAAGGAGATGCCATTTTCTACCTCCTCAGCTCCTGTAAAAAATTCTAGGCCACGTGGTTTTTAAATCCAGTTTTTTATTCTTGTGTTCGAAACCCCCAAAATGTATCATAAAAATGTCTATCTATCGCGGCATATGAAATCGATTTTTTCGTTTGCTACAATCATAGATTATGGGCAGTTCAATTTGGCAAAGGATGTACCAAACACCCTGTATTATGTAACACCCTGTATTATGTAACACCCTGTATTATGTGTAAAAGTAAATCCGTTATTTAGTCTAGACTCCACCAAATCTGAGAGAAGAGGAGAGGAGATGATGGAGCCCAAGACCTACGATTTCATCAGGCACTTTATTTGACAACGAATATCGCGATAGTATCAGCCATTTTACTTATTATTTTTTTTATAAAAGGTCACTAGCAATGTAGTTTGCTCATTACTAGTACCTAGTCTTGTTAACCACCTCAACTAAATATGCTTGTGTCTGGAGTGGATTCAAGTCAATAGTGTAATGGGTGTAGATCGAACTCACGACCTCTAGATCACCAGCCCGACACCATTCGCTATTGGCTATTACCGCTTATGTTGATGTTGATACAAGTATCAACGATACAATATATTTTATTCCAGGTTCATCACTCAACTCAGCTTTGTTGGAGTCCAGATCTTACATGTAAATAACAACATAACAACATGTATGCTTTTTTAAGATAGGTTGCTTTTGTAATAAGATCGTTTAAAAACTAAAAAAGAACCGACTTTAATGCCGCGCTATTCTTTTTAAGTACCAATTTTGAGATGTTTATCTCAATATCTCTGGAGATACTTATCAGACCTCGATAAAATTACCATGGTACCACACTTGGGATATGTCCTTTCGAACAAAAAAAGAATAATCAAAATCGGTTCATAAACGACGAAGTTATCCGCGAACAAACATTAAAAAAAAACGGTCGAATTGAGAAACCTCCTCCTTTTTTTGAAGTCGGTTAATAAAAGCAAAAATATCTAAGACATTACCTCTTTCAATCTACTTCCAAAAAGAAGGAAGTTCTCAATCCGTCTGTGTGTATTTATTGTTTATTTTTTTGTGTTCAGCGATTACTCCGCCAATTGTGAACCGATTTAAATAATTATTTTTGTTACAAATAGGGTTTATCTCCAAGGTGGTTCTATTGAAATTTTATAGAGATCGGATAAGTATCTCATAAGATATGATATGATGATACACGTTTCAACTTGCCACTGAAACTGACTCGCCCGCCATGAAAGTCGGTTGTTTTAGTGTTTAAAGATGTAGCATGAAGTCTCTAAAGTTTGTTTTAAAGTCCTGTCTATCCAAAGGTTGCCTAGAAGAATCGCTGTTAGCAATAAGGCCACCCATTTAAACACTATAACTATTACTTATTTATTGTATAAATGTAGTTTTAGGATAAGAGGTGTCAGTGTCACAATAAATGATTTTGTATTGTATTGTACTGTTTTGTAAAAACAGTAGGTGATCGTGCAACAATGTAAGAAAATCTGTCAGATTACAGGTGTGCGAGGTTAGGTTCACGTAGCAAGAGCAGCCATTAGGAGATACACATCAAAAGGTCACTGTCATTCATATAATTGATAAATAATTACCACACGACTACACTGTGTTATAAAATTAATTAGATTGGAACGTTACTTTTGCGGTAATTCCATAAAATAAGAAGTCGCCTCTTGTTGCCGTGCTCTACGCGTCAACACAACTCCAGAGGATGACGCGAGTACAAGTAGAAAGTTTATACTTTATGGTACTTGACCACAACATGGCTTACCACCACCAGGATTGGTCTACATCTTAAATAGGCTAGTATTTAAGATTAAAAAAAATGTTTACACCAAACGCATCTTTTTTTCAGTTTCATTATGGCTCCGCACGATTAGTGTATTTAGCCAGTGCCAAGTTTTTTGAGAATTCATCTTCAAAATATATGGGATGACATTGACAATGACATTTGTGGAATAACTGTCATTCTCTGTTTAAGTCGCATTTGTCTACTATATAAAAAATCGTATTTTTACTAGGGGCGCTGATCTTACTGTTTAAATTACTGTGACAAAAGGTAAGAAAAATAAATAAGCGGCAAAATCGCTAAACATATTATGAAAGTAAAAACACAGAGTATTGCGTAGTATATTATATTATTTATATTATCTTTTCTATGGTATTGATAAAAAAGATTCAAATAGTACGATTTACTGTTGATGCAATGAATTATTTAGCTCAACAGATCGTTTGTATCTAAGCCGTCAGAAACCTTCATTCAAGTCCAAAACTATAAGTCAAAACCTATTTATTTTCAGGACAGTTTTTATCATATTTAATGTAATCATTTATTTATTTAATATTATATGCCTGCCGGTACAGGTCTAACTAGGCGAACGTATCACGACCAGATCAGAAACGTTTTAAAGAAAGACCAAGTCAAAAGTACCTATTACCGGCGAGCATGTATGAAGGCGCTCATGAAAGTGGAAGAAGCGAAAGAGGTGTGTCAGTATCCGTAGCATGTGGAAAGAAGTAGTCTACACCAAAGGGAAAAAGGCGTGATTTTATGTATGTTAATAGTATCATTTAACATCCCAAATAATTTCAAATCGGCATATCAAGTCGCATCAAAACACTTATTAACTTACTGTACTACATCAAACCCCAAGCTGATGTTACCGCAAGACTTGTATCATTCAAATTATAACCAAATTACTATATAGCCCTACCTGTAACTATGTAAACAAACAAGGTATTATTATATAATTCACAATCCATCTCAAGTGTAAACGAGTACTGAATAGTGCTAGTAAATACGATCCTCGATACGGTTAAAGTACAATTATCAATATTTACAGAGATTGTGAAATTATATGTATTTTACAATGACGTTTGTATAATTATGATATGTAGGTATGTTGTTTATTGGGCACGACAAGAGTAGATGTGTAGTAAAGGTCGTAGCTCACTTATACGACCCTCGCTCCAACAGCGCTCCCGCACAACACCGCCTTAAGATCGTAGCCGATTTATAAAACACCGCTCTTACACAAAAAAATGATGTTCATTAAAATGTGACTTGGGACGTCCTCTGTTGTTGTTATATTGACAACACAAATTAGCAGACAGCTCGTCTGGCGAAGTGCACGCGATTTACGCGCGTATTTATAAGTCGCGAGATGCTTGTGGACGTAATGTATTGGCACCGAGTACCTCGCTAACGCGCGTATCAATTCGCACGATACGATTTGCGGCGAATTCGCCCTTTCTGGTCTAGGTCTTACTGCCATCGTACTACTTGATAGTTGATATCCCGCTTACCGCAGTGCGCCCAACCGCTTCAAGCGGCCCGCGACGCGTACGAGCGCAGACAGTTCGCTTGAAAACTTGCAACTTGAATGTTTGCCCCGCGCGGAGACAGTAAGCTGAAAGCTGTAAGCGCGTGGACAGCTGGTGGTCTGCTAGCTGTCCGCGCGTGAACATCGAGTAGTCATCTCCGTTTACGGCGGTGTTTTGCGGGAGCGGTGTCGGAGCGGGGTCGTGTAAGTGAGCTACGACCTCACCACATCGGCCGTGGCAGCGCTCTTCTAATTCGCCAATCAGAGCTAAAATAGGCTTCTAAAATAGAGTTGTGAGAGTGAGAGGTATATATGTGCGGCGGGAGTATCAGTGTGGTGTGAAGGAGCACATACCTGGCACGTGTTCCACTGCTGCAGCAGGTGGTGGTGGCACGCGGCGCACGCGCGCACCGTGCCCTGCGCGTCCTTGGGCCGCGAGCGCGGCGGCCGCGGGTGCTGCTCGCCGAATATTGGGAAGTACGGCTGCTTGTTCTAAAACAAACACATACACATACATACCGCATTGTTTACTGTTACACATCATTACTTCTAGTAATACTTACATCCACATTTTAAACCAATACGTTTTAACCAATACGACTAATCTTTACATGGAGTCTGTGTAAAAAGAGAACCGTCGTAAAAATTGAGGTCGCATCGGTCGTCGGTCGTTTTAATCTACTGTTTTTGTTGCATTGACAACACCGCTGTCATTAATAGTATGACTAAAAATTTTTTGATACATACATACTCTTATCATTATCGTGTGCTATTTGGTATGTATGTCCCTTCCTTCCTTACCTTTGAATGTTAGTTCATCGTAACGCCACCACGGTTCTCTTTTTGAACAGACTCTCGTATATAACAAGGTCGCTTCCCTCCGTCTGTACGCTTATATCTTTTAAATTACGCAACGGATTTTCATGTGGTTTTCATAAATAGAAAGATGGATTCAAGAGGAGGGTTTATAACATGGATTAAAAGCGGGCAATGCCGCGGGACGCTGCCAGTATATGTATAATCTGTATTCGAATGAGCCCAAACTCGACATCTCTGCTGTAAGTTGGTGAGGAGTTGAGTGTTCTGCAGATTCCAGGAGATGTTCCAGCATCACGTCAATGCTACAATGTTCTTACAATATCGTTGAAGTAAGAGGATACCAAATTTCGAATTGATCAAACCAATTAGATCTCAGAGCGTCATCATCAACTACAAATAAACTGGTCAAGTGCGAGTCGGACTCGCACACTTAGGGTTCCGTTTGAACAAAATTTGCATTAGGCACATTCGGTGATCTCTTAATTTATTTTGATCTGATTTCTTAATTTAATTAGTAGTAGCATGCGCCGGGTATATTAATACTCGAGCAATGACAAAGGGCCGGGGTTCTCACTTCTTAATAATACATTTATAGGTGCTGTATAGTGATTTAAAGATACGGTTTTTAGAGAAAAATTCCCCATTTAGATGTGATGATCTGAACGTAATAATTCAATTTACAACTTAGCGTGTGATATAATCATACACTTGTGCTATTATTTATTCTGTGTCGTAGGACAGATCCGTCTATCACGATCATATCTAACTGTTCCGCAAATAAATAAACACTGAGCGGCCCTGACCTTATTTTAGACGCTTAGGTACTTGGTGCTATGGTAACGTATCATTGCTTTTTTTTAAATTTCTATATACTTTTAATTTATATCTTATAGGCTAGCGTTTCACCACTATCTCACCTGGTGGAAAGTGATAATGCGGTCGAAGATGGTAGCACGCTAGGCCTAGAATGGGAACTGGCTCGCAAGGATAGCTGCCGGAACACATTAGATGTTTTGGCGACAGATTTTCTAACTTGAGGGTAGCTGGCCAGGCGGACACTAGATAGGGTCCTATCACCACCACTTATTAATGAGGCATATGTCCAGCAGTGGACGGAAATTGTCTGATAATGGTGATGATTAATGAGTATATTTAATTTTTCTGCACTGCTTGAATGTGGATAGACAAGACTGTGTGATGGAAGATATGGATGTAAAAGGAGTGGATGCGGCAATGACTGCGGATAGATCCCAATGGAAGAGAATGACATGTTGCACCGACCCCACTCAAGTGGGATAAGGGTAAGACGATAATGATTTTTCTGCAATGCTTCCTTATTTGAATTTTAACTATCTCAAATTTCACACTCCCTTGGTATGCGCAATGTGCGGTACAAACGTAAGGTACAGTATTTTGGCAGCACACAGCCTTCAGAGTCAGAGCATTCTAGGCCTAATGTTCACCATCTTCGACCAAATCATCACGTTTGACCACTATCTCGCCTGGTGGGAACCATGATAGTGGCCACGCAAGCCAAAACCGACCTCACGTAGGATAGTGAAAGAGACATAATGTTTCTGCCTTAATTAACCTTTATAAACTGCTAAAGATTCATTATTATGATTATGAATATACAATGATAATGTTTTGATTAAACGTGAGAGTATAATATAATTAGAGCAGAAAGGATAATTATTATAATTAAATGAGCAATATCTATTGTTAGCTGTAATGATAATTTACAAGACAAGAAATGCGCCGTTGTCTGACCGTCACCCCTGACCGCGAGATAACATCTGATAAACAACTATGAGCAGTAGGAAGGGATTCAGACTTTAATGTTGAATAATATTATAACAATATGTCGTAGAACCGACCACCGTTGGGGTAGACGTGTTCTAGAGTGGAGACCGCGGCTCGGTAAACGAAGCGTAAGACGCCCTTCAGCTAGGTGGACCGATGATTTACGTAAGCTGGCTGGCAGCGGTTGGAAACAAAGAGCCGAAGGCCGAGCTCAGTGGCGTGCCATAGGTGAGATCTATAGAAAGGCAAAGGTATAGAATATGCGATACTAAAGTATAGCGCTGGTCAACTGTCATAAATAGCACAGCTTTATCAACCATTATTGAAACTGTTTGTTAACTAACAAAACGAGCACAAAGGCCCGTTGGCGTATAGGATAGACATATAATGTGCATTCATCGATATTCTTCCACGTGTATCAGGTTTATTATATCGATGTTCCACCTGTAAAAGTAGCTTAGCACCATCAAGAAGAAAATTTGCGCCATAACCTTAGGGTTTTCCAGCAGCACACAAATCCTTGACAGTCACGAGTATTCTAGGCTTATAGCGTTTATCATCTTCGACCACATTATCGCTTACCCCCATGCGAGATCGTGGTCAAAAAGCTAGCCTATAAGATACTGCGGCAAGGAAGAAAGGCAGCCGTGACCAAACGAGTATTAGAACGTGCCACTAATCTTGGAGTGACGACCGCGACCACTGAACCAACAGAGATACGATGAAGATTAGAAGACCGCCAAGTATAAGTAAAGGCACCGCCCGACACTGCCACTCGTATTATCAAAGACCTTTCTTTATTAAAGTTTAAATTGCCATTTAATCTTCATTGCGAACTACAGAGCATAATTATCTTCACCACAGATAACCTATAGGGTTGTTATGAGAAGATTAAAATAATAGGCCCACAGAGTAGTTACCTAAATATTGTTCTAATCTTAGGTAGGATTGTAGCAAATATTGTGTATATTTGCTACACGGTTTTTCAAAACATGGTTTTTACAAAGTTTAAACACAAACAATTGTAATAACAAAAAGATAAGGCGTTGAAGTTTATTTAGGTAAAATGAGATGATAAAATACAAAAATATGTGTTTGTTAGTCTATTTATTAATGCCTGGTGTTTCCATTCTAGAACTAGACACCGCATCATCACTTACCAACAGGTGAGATAGTGTCTAAAGGCTAGCCTGTTGTATAGGTACGATGTAAAATAAAAACTTAAAATAAGGCAGTGAGAGATGGTAACATTATCACGATATCACAAAAACTGTAAGACAATCCATATAGCTTAATTTATCTATGTAGGCTTTTTATGAGGGATAATTGTCTGCAATAGCTATGAAATGATATATAGTAAAGGGACGAATATGAGGGTAAGAACGGAATCAGTAAGTATATGAAATTCTAGTATGAAAGATCAAAGACTGGTTGGGATAGTTTGCGCTCTGTGGATGGGACTTTCAGTTGTTCAGCGCCTCGTTTCAATGCCGTCTTTGAATTCCAGATAAGTTTTTTTTAATATCATATAGACTAGCGTTTGACCACTATATCACCTGTTGGTAAGTGATGATGCGGTCGAAGATGTTAGCACGCTAAGCCTATAATGGGAACTGGCTCTCAAGGATAGCTGCCGGAACACATTAGATGTTTGGCGACAGATTTTCTAAATTGAGGGTCGTAGCTGGCCAGGTGGACACTAGACACTGTCCTACCACCAGGTTAACATTACGATTCCATCTTAAATCTTCACTTAACATCAGGTGAGATAGCGATCAAGTGCTTGCTTATTAAACACATATTAAATATAACAGTGGATTGAAAATGCTTAGTTGGACAATATGGAACTTAATGTCTGTAGGTAAACAATTCAGAAAGAAGTCCAAGCAAACCCATCGACATCAAGCAATACTGCAGGTCCAGTACATCCGTCCGGCTATCAGCGAGGTCGCGAGGTGGTGATCTCAAGGCCCGCGATATTTTCCACCAGATAACCCCCCACCTTCGCCCGCGATAGCCCCCGACATGTTTCAATTTATAGCCTGTTTGCTGACAGACGCTGATTGCTGACGTGCTTCACAGGGTACATATGTATGTACATATATATATACTACGTATTATACACAGGTATATTCGGATTACTGGTTCTAGAGTGGAGACCGCGAATCGGCAAACGTAGCGTAGGACGACGCCCTGTGACCAGGTGGAGCGACGACATTCGCAAAGCGGTGGGCAGTGACTGGAAACAAAGAGCCGAAGATCGGGCTCAGTGGCGTGTCTTGGGGGAGGCCTATGTCCAGCAGTGGACGGATACCGGCTGATAATGATGATATTCGGATGAATGTATGGTAGTAATGCTGGGTATAGCAGAAGAAGCATAAAAGTAAAATTAATACTGTAGAAATGAGAAGTTTGAGAAGTATGATTGGATAAGGTAGAGAACAGCGTGATAAGGGAATGTTGTGGTGTGGTAGAAGATGCAGTGACACAGATAGAGTAAGGGATGCTTAGGTGGTTTGGACATCTGGAGAAGATGGATGAAGGAAGATTGACGAAACAGATTTATGAGACGAGTGTGAATGGGCCAGCCGGTAAGGGGCGACCTAGGCGAACGTATCACGACCAGATCGGAGACATTTAAGGCCATTTGCCAACGTGTGAGCGCTGTTTGCGGAGCGCGCCAAGATCCTTTAAGATGTGCACAAAAAACCGACACAATATGGTTTGCCGGACAACGCTCGCGCCAACTGTCCGTCCGCAAAATAGCCCTCTACACATTATATATATTATTATATTTTTTTTTTATTCACGGACAACAAAAAGATCCATTATTGTTAGTAGCTTACTTAGAAAATATGCTTCTAACCAGAGACGCCACCTTTTTTCTGATGATGGCATGAAAGCCATCAGTGTGGTTTTCGGCAAACATACCGGAGGCACTGCAAAATCGGGGGAGTTTCAACATCATCCTGAACATTGGTCCAATGCATTGGCCCAATGCGTTGGCCCACTGTGTACAGGGGCCTTTAAAGAAAGGCCAAGTCAAAAGTACCTATAACCGGCGAGCATGTATGAAGGCGCTCATGAAATTGGAAAAAGCGAAAGAGGTAAGTCAGGATCGTAGCATGTGGAAGGAAGTAGTCTGCCAGCAACAGGAAAAAGGAGTGATGTATTTGAACTGTATGTATGTTATAAAGAAATTTGAATGTGATGATTATATTCCTTTAAGTTATTTTAGCGAGGAAATCCTCCCGGATCCTAGTTGACAGAGGTCGGTAGCTATGATTGGAAGACAGAATAGTTCGCTATTAAGAATTTTTTTACTAAAGTACATAGATTTAGTTTATGCAAAAAGACCAGAATAAAAGACGAGTTGGGATGCTTGCGCTCAATGGATTGGACTTTTGGATAAAACAAAGCCAGCGGTGGACCGATACAGGCTGATTATGATGATGATGAGGAAACAAGCCGGCTACAACGCGAACAGATACTACACAGATACAGCGAGATAGTGGTCAACATTCATAATAATAGTAATTGGATAAGCGTGATGAATTCTACGACTAAATAACCGTCGCTTCAGCATATAGCGACAATCAAGCGTAAATAATACTTAACTTCTGTTTTAAAATTAAATATAACATGCCTATAGAAAGAAACACATGTTAATATATTCAAAATAGTCTCAAATAAGTATTCATTATACAAAAAAATCTGTTTGAAGGCCACGAACCGGTAACTAGAACTGTGATCCAGTTAAATCTGGATCGTTTGTATAGGTACATTTAGGACTATTTATTGCAAATGTCAGACGTGCCATATCCCCGAAACTGTTCAATAACGCCTTAGAGGATATGTTTAAGAAGCTGGACTGGGAAGATTGTGGCATCAACATCAACGGCAAGCACATCTCGCACTTACGATTCGCAGATGACATCGTCATTATGGCAGAGACGCTGCAGGACCTACAAAGAATGTTGGATGGCCTAGCTGATTCTTCTCGTCGCATCGGTCTCCGGATGAATTTGGATAAAACCAAAGTCATGTACAACGAGCACGTTGTTCCGGAACCGATTGCCGTAGATGGAATCCCACTCGAAGTTGTCACTAAGTATGTTTACCTAGGGCAGACGTTCCAACTAGGCTAACACAACTTCGAGAAGGAAATCCAGAGAAGAATTCAGCATTCGGAAAACTCCGTCGAGTCTTCTCGTCGCCTATAGATAGATAAATAGATAGATATACTCTTTCATTTTATTTCTTTTTTATTAATTTTTTATTGAACACAAAGAAACTTAGAACTAAAACATTTTCGTTAAAAATAGTGTTCATGAGCGGTCTTATCGCTCAAAGCTATCTCTTCCAGACAACCATGCATGGAGAGGTTTAAAATAGAACAGAATGGATGGCGGTGGTCATAAACTATTTTGTAACAATATATAAATATACCTACAATAAATACCTATATTATTACATGTAAATACTATTTATATATTACATATAGTATAATAAAATACATTGTATATAAATGTATATAAACATACATATATACATATAATTACAAACAATATACCGCAGTGTCTAAAGACAAAAGTCTTTAACCAGTGCGTCCTACCTGTGATGACATACGGAGCCGAGACGTGGACACTCACAGTCCGACTGGTCCACCAGTTTAAAGTCGCTCAGCGAGCTATGGAGAGAGCTATGCTCGGTATTTCTCCGCGGGATCGAATCCGGAACAAAGAGAGAACTAAAGTGATCGACATAGCTCAACGGATTAGCAAACTGAAGTGGCAGTGGGCTGGTCATATCTGCCGTAGGACCGATAACCGTTGGGGCAGACTGGTTCTAGAGCGGAGACCGCGGAATCGGTAAACGTAGCGTAGGACGACCTGTGACCAGGTGGAGCGACGACATTCACAAAGCAGGTGTGGCAGTGACTGGAAACAAAGAGCCGAAGATCGGGCTCAGTGGCGTGACTTCGGAGAGGCCTAAGTCCAGCAGTGGTCTGATACCGGCTGATTATGATGTCAGACATGACCAAGGTGAACAGATAAACATAATAAAGAATTAAAGAGTAATGAGGCGACAATGGCGAGACACGTTAGGCTGTGGTCACACTTAAACAGAATAGAGGATAAAGTACTGCTAAGCCAAAAGGAAGGGTTATGTTTTTAATACTCTATGTATTAAATGTAAAAACTTTTCATGTGCTTTTTTATTGTATATTTGATAAGCTAGCGTTTGACCACAATCTCGCCTGGTGGTAAGCGATGTGGTTAAACATACTAGGCCTAGAGTTGTCCGACTATCAAGAGCTATGTGCTGCCGTAACACGGTGGCAGGAATTCTGCCGGTTCTTTTACTTTTACAGTAAAATAGTTTCCTATGTTTCTTCGGTTTGAAGGGCAAAGTGATCAGAGAAATAAAACGAAGTCTGACGATTCGATGTCTCAGAGTAACACCAGGTGAATTACAATGACGCGCAAAATTCTGAAATCATAGATTTGCGTTCCACAGTTTCTCAGGAGAGCATCATGGTTAACCTATCTTGTACTTAACAGCATCAAAAGAGGTTCGAGTCCTGTCGGTACGATGAAATTTTGAATTGTGTTTAACAATTAACAAAAATTTAAGTGTTGTAACACTTCAAGAAACATAATATATCGTAGAAAGCTACGCGTTAAAAGTGAAACATCCAAGTTCATTCAATTTATTTCTCAACATCACTAATTATTTTTTTGTACAACTCCAGCTGTTGAAGTTAGCGGGACGAATGTACAAGTCCAGCTGTTGAAGTTAGCGGACGAATGCTCGGATTATAGCTAATACGTGTCCGGAGTAACCCCGATCTACAATAGAGGGTGTTTATAAATATAAAATATAACATGACTCTTACACCACTTCCGTTGATTCGGACCGTGACGCTACGTCACATCCGTCAAATTTTACTCCAGTGCGTCTAAAGAAGATTAACTTCAATACACATCGTCAATAATAGAATCACAAAGACCTTCGTATTCTAACAGCGTTCAAACTGTTGTTTACTACAAATATTTGCCTGGCCAAGCCCTGCTTAGAACGTCACACACACGACCTTTTTAAACCGCTAAGGGTCAGTCCACACTAGCAATCAACCCGAGGCGACACACATTCTCTACAAAGATCCATATAAAACGGTTGTCAAACAGACGCCTGTACGCGATAAGTCGAACCCTTGACCCGGCCGGTTATCTGCCGAGTATTTTTCCCAGTTAAATGAGCCCTATGACGGAGTAAGTGAGGCCTCGACATCTTTAATCTAATATCTTCCGTGGTCGAAACATTACCGCGCACTGTACCAATAGATAGTTCCATCGATACGTGAGTAATCACAGATGCACTGAAAATCTACGAATGAATAATAAATAACTCACGGCTCAGAACTCAGAACGCTTTTGTTCAAGCAAGACCCTTAAGGTAAAAATATATTAAATCAAAATCGATTCAGCTCTTTGCGAGCTACGATGCAACAAACACAGAAAAACAATCAAAAGTTCTCAAGAGCTGTGAAATGCAAGGAAATGACGAGACAGCGTGAAGTATTGGTGGTAGAAGCTGAAAATCTAATCCGGAACGGGTAGACCCTACAGAAAACCAAAGTTGATCGAGTGACCAATGAACAATGGAGCTGGCTATGTAACAATAGAACCGATAACCTAAAGGGTAAGAGTTCATGCCTCTGTAATATTATACAATAAAATATTGAATAATTAGAGAAGACTGCCTAATAGCCGACTGATTGACTGGTGACGATTACCTAAATCGTTATCTGATATTACAGTTTATATATAATTAGTTAATATTAACTAACAGCTTTCTAACCGTCAAAATCATTAATCGATTTCATCTAAAATGTGACAAAATAGTCGGTTAATCGATGAATACTTATAGTATATCAAACATTTTGAAGTAACAATTTTTCCTCTTATATTTTGTCAACATAATCTACGTCCCTGCACAAAAATACCACGTTTATTGACTTTTATAGTGTAGAAGTAATTGTATGATGAAATATGCGTGAAATACAATTCGCGTAAGTTCGTTTTAGGTAATTAATTTGAACAAAATTTGTGTAAAAAGATACGATAATAATACCTAGATAAATTCTGTCTTAGTCTGAATAACAGCATGTGATATAGACTGCAATTAAAAATCATTTTCGAATTAATAAATTAATACTTAACCAAAAAATACATATACGCTGCGTAATTTACAAAACCACGCACGGTTGTGTTTTAGTTTCTAATTTGACCGTAACACGATCTCAAGACCTCATCATAAACTCTATCCAAGAAACACGTACAAAGATAACCAATGTATGTTTTTTTTTTTATTTTTTATACCGAACTGGGTAGCACTTGATCACTATCTCACCTGATGTTAAGTGATGATGCGATCGATGATGTAGCGTGCTTACCCAGAAGATACCTATTCACTCGCGATTTGAAGACCCCCATATTGTACTTAATCGGAAACACGGACTCAGGCAGGGTATTCCATTCCTTAGCGGTTCGTATGATGAACGAAGAAGCAAATCGCTTCGTTCGGGTAGATGGTATATCCACCATAAATCGGTGGCGCCTTTTAGTGTCTCTGGATGTCCGATTATAAAATGGGGATGGTGGAATCAAATCATGCAGTTCCATTGCACACTCTCCGAAATGTATCCGATAGAAAACCGATAAACAAGCGACTTAGCGGCGATGCGCGAGACTCTGGAGTCTCTTGCTTACTAATAGGTCATCGCTGATGAGTTTTTTGGCTCTCCTCTCAATAGCTTCCAGTGTCTCCAGCTGGTATTTAGCAGAACCATCCCAAAGGTGAGAACAGTACTCCATACACGACCGGACTTGTGCTTGGTAAAGATTAAGCAACTGTCCCGGTGTGAAGTACCGTCTCACCTTAGCCAAAATGCCAAGCTTTTTTGAGGCTAGCTGGGCTCTAGACTCAATATAAGAGCCGAAATTGAGAGTTGGTGTCAAAGAGATGCCAAGAAGCTCGAGATTGTTACTTATCGGAACGGACACATCCCGGAAAGTAGGAGCCAGTAGAAATGGGCTCCGTTTAGCGGAGAAAAGACACGCCTGGGTTTTCGCAGCATTGAACTTGACCAGATTGGCATCGCCCCAATCAGAGACTGCCTTCAAAGAAAAGTTCAAGCGTTCGACCATCGCTTCTCTATGAGACTGGATTTGTAATGCACTGGTTCGTGCGTTGGATGTATAACTCTCTACAACAGTGCTGTCATCTGCGTACCCAAAGATACCGGGTTTAAGCAGGTCATTAATATGCAGCAGAAAAAGTGTTGCAGAGAGTACTGATCCTTGAGGGACTCCGGCATTTATGGCCAATTGGTCGGAAGAACAGCCATCGATGACCACTCGAATCGACCGATCCCTCAAGAAATCTGCTATCCAAACACATAAACCAGTGGGCAGGCCGTATGAAGGAAGCTTGCTAATAAGGCTATCGTGCCAAACCCTGTCGAAAGCCTTCGAGATGTCAAGAGAGACGGCCAGCGCCTCGCCGTGGTTCTCGATGGCTTCGCTCCAGATGTGCGTGGCATACGCTAGAAGATCCCCAGTAGACCGGTTTCGGCGAAACCCGTATTGTCGGTCACTGAGGAGATCGTTCACTTCTAGGTATGCCAGGAGCCTGTGGTTCAGTACACGTTCCATAGTCTTACAGAGTATGGAAGTGACTGAGATAGGCCTGTAATTGACAGGGTCTGCACGACTACCCTTTTTCGGCACGGGTTGCACGTTTGCTTGCTTCCAGGACTTAGGCACTTGACCAGTCGTCATAGACAAGCGAAAGAGGCGTGTCAAAATAGGAGCCAACTCAGGCGCACACGTCCTCAAGACTACAGCTGGTATACCGTCTGGACCACTAGCTTTGTTCACGTCTAGATTGCGCAACGCTTTGCGTACTTCAGTCTGACGAATGCGGATTTCCGACATAAACGTCCCGCAAGTCGGCAGACTAGAAGGTACAGCATTGCCAGCATCTAAACGTGAAGACTCCGCAAACAGAGTAACAAATAAATTCGCTTTCTCTTCAGCCGAGTGTGCTAGTGATCCATCGGGTTTCAGTAGTGGAGGCAGTGAGGGACGGCAGAAGTTCTCTTCGATCGACTTCGCCAGGGACCAGAACGCTTTGCTACCCGAGGGGTAAGAAGCAAGTTTGTTCCCTGTTCGGCGTATGTGATCGAAGCGAGCCTTCTTGAGAGCCTTTTTGCAGGACTTGGCGGCTAAGTTAAAGGCTTTCTTCTTTTCGCGTACATCTCTAGTCTTGCGGGTTCGAGCATCAGCCCAGGCTAAGTAAGCTTCATGTTTTGATGCTTCTGCATCTCTACATTTGGCATTAAACCATGGACGAGCTTTGCTTGACACCGGAACGTCAGAAAATGGTATGAAATACTCCATACCCTGACGTAACACTTCTGTCACAGCATCCGCGCAAGCTCAGGGATCGCTCGAAGAAAAACATACCTGCCGCCAAGGATAAGACGCGAAAAAACAACGCATCTCATCCCAATCTGCTGACCTGTATCGCCACACCCGCCGGGTGCCTTTTTGGCTGGGATCGGGCGGGGAGTAGACGGATACAGACTTCACCAGACAGTGGTCGGAGCTACCTAAGGGTGATGAAACCGACACCGAGTAGCGGTCTGGTTCTGTTGTCAGCAGAAGGTCCAAGCAATTGGCTGTATGGCCATCAACGTCCGGTATCCTTGTTGCTCCCTGGATCAACTGAGTGAGGTCTAGCGTTAAAGCAAGCTTTCGCATCTCTCGACCAGCGTGGTCAGTGCTCTGGTATGGGTATAGCCAGTCTTGATGATGGGCGTTGAAATCCCCCAGAAGCACTAATTGAGCAGAAGGATACCTCTGTATGTATTTATTATATAATGTATTATTTAATACACATATATAATGTATTTATATATAATGTATTTATTTAATACACTTAAACGGCTAATCTTTACACGGAAATAGGTCATTAGACACGCCCGAAGTGAATAAGGTCGCTTATCTGTACAAATTTGTAAATAAATTATGTACTTGTCAAGGAAAATTTCTCCATTCAAATATGAGTTTAATTACATTGATAACAATGATGACATTTAAATGGGTTTTGAATCAGACAAGACGTTTTTAACTGGTTTTTAATGTTGTAAAGTTATTAATGATAAATTGATAATTCACATCAAATACTCTTAAAAACGCGTATAGTAAACCCAAAAATATATTTCTATTGGATGCATGGCAAAAATCAAATTATAAATGTATCTCCCTGATTGGATGCTTAGACGTATAATTACCGCCATCTATGAGTGTATTCTGGTACTAAAAAAATGTTACTGGTCAACATCTATTACGATTATTGTCGTTTATAATAGAAAATATAATGTGAGATTTAAGGTTACTATTATGACCCAAATTTTACTTTGCCCGAAATACAGCATAGTTAATTGTGGAATTCATATCCTCCAATGAAAAATGGACAACTTTTGAGTCATATGCCATTTAGGCACAACTATTCAAATATCAGCTTAACTAGACAAATGCAGCACATTGAAATTGCTATTAGAGCCATCTATGACCAATAGAGTTATTAATATTAAAATTAGATTGGGCATTATTAAAATAAATACTTAGGTAAGAGAAAATTGTCTGATGACTATGCTTTCAAAGTGGTAAATAAGTATTCGGACGAACAATGTAGATGGCGCTGATGAACGAAACAACTACGAGGTGCCAGAAATGCCAGAATATCACCTAGTTCATAATCTCACTAATATCATGATAATTGCCGTGCTAAAATTATAAATTTTAATGTTCGTATATTTGGTTCTCAATCACGCAAAAACAGCTGAAATAAGAATGTTTGACTTTGGCAAAACCGATAGTATATAACTTATTTACCTGGATTAACTTATTTACATAGGATACTTTTTAACTGACTTAAAAAAAGGAGGAGGTTTCTCAATTCGACCGTATATATATATATATATATATTTTATGTTTGTTCGCGGATAACTTCGTCGTTTATGCACCATTTTGATTTTTTTTTTGTTGGAAAGGAGATATTCCAAGTGTACCGTGGTAATTTCATTGAGGTTTGATAAGTATCTCTAGAAATAAACACCTCAAACTGGTACTGAAAATGTATAGGGCGGAGTTTTAAGTTTTGGTTTTTTAGAAAGAAAGGAAAGAAAACACATTTATTCATAGCCATAAAAGTAGGTACATGGTTACAATATCGGTAGGTTATAATTAATGATTGGCTACGAAATGGGCACATGCTCAGCATAATGCATCACTACATAGAATGCAGCAGTGCGCTGATTTTCAGCAGTGCCCCCTTTTGTTTCGCATCAAGTAGTCGCCACATTATTAACCAATTAACCTAATTTTAAACGATCTTATTATTATAGTTACTTTCTACTTTATTACTTTTTCCGGGCCAAACCGCGGAGCACAGCTGGTATTGTCATAGATGTGGAATTTACTGAAATTAATACATAACATCTGTCAGGTCAACAGCTGACGGAAACTACATCTACGTCATAGAAATGGAGGGCGCGCGTGTTGATGGTTCTAATTTACTGTGTTTGTTGCGTTGACAACATTGCTCTGTCATTGCCAATACGACTAAAAATGTTAGATACCTCGGTAGATACCTACTCTCATCATTATCGGGTGGTACTAGGTTTTTTTTTTAATACTTTATAGGCTAGCGTTTGACCACTATCTCACCTGTTAGTAAGTGATGATGCGGTCGAGGATGGTAACCACGCTAGGCCTAGAATGGGAACTGGCTCTCAAGGGTAGCTGCCGGAACACATTAGATGTTTGGTGACAGATTTTATAACTTGAGGGTGGTAGCTGGCCAGGCGGACACTAGATAGTGTCCTACCACCATGCAGGGGTTGTTGGTTTAAACGATTTTTTCCTTCACCGGAGGGCCACTGTGAGAAGCGCACATAAATTATTCGATAGAAAAATCCATTGGTGCACGGCGGTTTGAACTTGGTACCACGGCATCAAAGCCGAACGTTCTCCCGATTACGCCACCGGGCCCTCAAATAGGTAGGTATATTCCTTCCTTCCTTACTTTTGAATGTTACCTTTGACTGTTAGTTCATCGTAAAGCCACGACGGTTCTCTTTTTGCACAGACTCTAGCTGACCGTCAGCTGATCTAGGACGATCGGTTGATCGTCCTAGATCAGATATACTATGAACTGGACCAGATATACTATGAAGCTAAATTACAAACACTTCGCGACGTTCGATTGAAATCAAATTTGGTATACTTGAGTTATTTCGGTGACAATGCAATAATATGGTACCATGGAGCTGATCTAATGATGCAGTCGAAAGGTCTATAGGAACTCCTAAACTAAATAAGACAAAGCCATTGAGTTGAGGGTTAGGCTGGTGTTCTTCCGCATCCTATATATTTATATCATCTCACAAGATGGTAGGGTCTGGTCAGCTTACAGTCTCTATTTCCTCTACTTCTCTCTATCCTGGACTGCGTCTAAAAACTCGCACTCAGGGAAATCTTTCAACTAAGAAATTCGATGACAAATTAGATTTTGTTTGGTCTGCCTAACTGTTAATTTCTCGTTTTTACCCACGACGGAACGCGGATACTGTATATGCGTTTGGGATTAGAGGATGTTTGTTTGTTTGTGCAAATCCATGTTGCCATTTTTCTCCAAAACTAGTTCTATTTTGTCTTTATACGGTTTGTAATGAATCAGTGGTGGTTCTTAGATAGATGTTATGACGTTAATTTTCTAAAAGACATTGTCGTGGGTGATTTTTCAAAATTTTAATTTTGATAATTGTGAGTCTTAGGTTCGTTTGAACGTACTGTAAGTTTTAAGAGTTCTGTGACGTAAGTTATTTTTAACCCCCGACGCAAAAAGAAAAGGTGTTATAAGTTTGACGTGTGTATCTGTGTATGTGCGTGTCTGTCTGTGGCATCGTAGCAGCCAAACGATTCTGATTTCGTTTTATTGTTTGATATGTGTGATCGATAGTGTTCTTAGCTTTGATTCCGGAAATCGAATCTGTTCAGCCGTTTGAAGACGGTAATGAATTTTCTAGATGACGCTATGAGATAAACTGTCGTAGTTCAGATCAATTGGAAATTTGGTATACTCTTACTCCAACGATATTTTAAGAACTTGGTAGCGTTGACCTAATGCTGGGACATCTCCTGGAATCTACAGAATACTCAACACCTCACCAACTTACAGCAGAAATGTCGAGCTTGGGCTCATCAGAATGGTCACAATGAACAGAATATGAAAAGATCGCTCGGAGGTAGTTTTAAATTTTGAATTTAATTATTATTAATAAGCCGTGAAAAAATAGTTCAACTAGACTTGCAGTGTGGTTTCATAAAACCACAAAATATTTAAATGTTTTTTTTTAATGTGTAACTATGGTAGCTAGCTACTATGACAGCATTTGACATGACAAATTAGCATGTACACATATACGGAGCCGTCCACCAATCACAGCTAGACCTAAACGTCATACATCATATCCACCAATCAGCACCGGCTGTAATGCGACGTGTCATGCATGCATCAAGAGTTGATGTTGATAGTTACCGACTTATCCTTGGGTTCCTTAGTGTGCAGGTTGTAGAGCGTGCCCCGCTTGTACTCGTCCCCGCACACGTAGCACACCTCCGTCATGGAGTTCTTGTCAGGCATCGACAGGTCCAGGATATCGCGGTCCGAGGAAGAGTTAGAGTTGCCGCTGTACACTGACACTGTTGACCTGGAAACGGGGAACAGGTGCTCGCTTTATTTGTACACAGGTTACTTCTTGGAAAATGGGGTATTTTACTCTATATGACAAATAATATATTATTGAGATAGCTTAGGCAAAAAACAGTCGGAAAACGTTAGTTTTAGTTCATTGAATAGCTAACTAAATTTTAATTGTAAACAATTCGAAGGTTTTAGCTTTTTTAATCTGTATAATAACACCATTAAAAAGTAGTCGCCATGTGTCGCCATATAATTACGTCACACGGCTTACATAGCCGTGTCTTACTAACTTAGAAGTGTCAACTGTCAACTATCATATCACTGCATTTGATTACACAGCCAACTGACGTCATGGCCATATAGCAATATGGCGTCCACTGCGTCCAGCGATTTCGTCAAATTACGCGTGAAATTTAAAAATGCAAAATTTAAATGCATTTTTATGGCACTTAACGATTGACTAAAAATGTTGTGAATTTTTTAGTGGTTCATTATCACTATAGAATCAAATTGACACTTTTCAAAAATGGGTGTAATACCCTATTGACGATGATATATTCTTTTGTTCTTTACTCAGTAAAAACAAAGTTGCTTCCCGCAGTCTGTTTTTAAGGTTCCGTACCCAAAGGGTAAAACGGGACCCTATTACTAAGACTCCGCTGTCCGTCTGTGTGTGTGTCTGTCTGTCTGTCCGTCTGTCACCAGGCTATAGCTCATTAACCGTGATAGTTAGACAGTTGACATTTTCACAGATGGTGTATTTTTGTTGCCGCTAGAACAACAAATACTAAAAACAAAATAAAGTTAAAAATTAAAGGGTCCCCTTACAAAAAAACGTGTTTTTAAACGCCATCTATCTAATTCGTTTCGGCAAAATGACATAGATGGCGCTAGTAAACGAGCCCCGTCCTTCTAGGTCGCGACCAAACCAAATATTCTTGGTAATATCAATTAATCAAATATATGAGGTTGAGACTCTGTTATGTTTCGTATTGTACGGAACCCTCCCTAAGTGTGCCATAAGAGACGCGATGCTGACTCGCACTTGGCCAGTTTTATTTAAACTACGCCACGAATATTAATGCGGCTTTTATTAAAAGATGAGTGATTCAAGGGGAAGGTTTGTACATACATATCACGCCTATTTTTACATTGGGGTAGGCAGAGACTACTTCTTTCCTCATGCTAGGAAAGTTTTTTAACCAGGATTAAACACGGGCAAAGCAGCGGGGCCAGTTAGTATCTATATGCAAGTAATATCTTTATTGAACGTCAAAATAGGGATAAGCAGCATGAATACTGAGCAGTGAGGACTAAGTCTTATGCTCTAGAGTGGGGCAGGAAACACTAAGAATGCAGACAATAATAAGCGATGCCAAAAAATAAACACGCACATAGAAACTGACTACCACTAGCACATAAGCGTTCATTACAGTTCTGATGGAGTCTTACTTGACAACATAATTCAGCACACTCGAAATGCTGCGACTCCACAGATATAACGAAGAGATATCTCTCTCGGAGGTGAGGTGAGACTTCCTCTGTGAGACGCCTCATCGAGCTACTTAGCAACACACACACAAACATACCAGTACCGACCATACATACATACATATGATCACGCCTTGTTCCCGTTGGGGTAGTTAGAGACTACTTCTTTCCACATTCTTCGATCCCGACATACCTTTTTCCTTCTTCTTAGTACCGACCAGTACGATACGTAACACGATCCCAAATGTATGCTGTTTTCGAGACCTAATTCAACCGATTCGTAACGGCATCAAGGTATATAACAACCAGGGCACAGACTCACTACTCACAGATACAATCGCTGCTCCTTAGAAATATCCGCATGTTGGGGTCTGTACTGTGACATGATTTACTCAACCCTGGAGTAGACTGTTGATTGAATAATCTGCGCCTGTGGTACTAATGACATGCCCCAGCATCACGAACATTGACAGTTGATTATTGAATGAACAAAATGAACCAAATGACAGGGACGCAGCTATGCAGTATACCTCCATCTCTGTCATATCGTTCATTTCAATACCTACCGTAAGTGACCCAACGCAGGGGATTGGCCTGCATTAGAAAGAAGCAGCAAATAGTGAAGGAGTGTTTACCTGACGGCATCAAGGTATCCAGCACACTCGGAAGCCCCGGAATGCTGCGACCCCACCGATATGACGGAGGGGTCTCTCGCTCGGAGGTCCAGCACGCCCTCTTCTTCCGTCGACGTGGGAGGGAAACGGTTCTGAAATTATAACAGTGCAGGTTGGAAAGTGTTGCTGAGTCATTTTGATTATATCATCGGCTTGTAGTTACGAATTTTATAATGTACCACGCTAGGTCTAAGGTTTCAAAGACGCCGGATATACAATGAGCTGATGCAATAATGACTCGGGAAAATTGGTCAGTCGATCTTAAATGAGTAGTAATTAGTATGTAGTATAGTATGACTGGTAATGAACCTGCTCGTTTATTGTGAAGTCGGTTACAAATAAGGGATACTCGTATTGTCTTGTTTATGCTTGTGTTTATGTTTGCAAGCCGACGTTAACTACTCGCCGGTGATGCTGATACAGCACAAGGCGGACAGAATGATGCATGTGTGCTGTTTTAATATGACACCCTGTCAGTCGTCGGTAACCAAAACCGCGATACGTTACAAATGCTGAGTTGCCTCGCGCGACGCCAGTGTGTTAATAAAATAGCTTACATCCAACAGTAAAGTATTTCAACCCTAATAACACTTTCATATTTATTTTTTTATTATATATTTTATAGGCTATCGTTTAGGTCGCGTGGCGGTAACGGTCAAATGCTATCCTATCAGATATAAAAAATAAAAAATCCGACTCTGAAGTTACACGTGTGTTCTGTTCACTTATCGGAAGTATAAAGTCAGACGACAATAACAAAAATTAGGCAAGCAGTCGGCCTTTGATCTTCGTCTGACATAAATTCGCACGCGCCATTGCAAAACGTATTTACTTACAACTAGGCTAAATACGGCTGTACGCCAGTCTTTTTAGAGTTCTGAATTTCTGCAGGGTTAGTACCTTTTCACACGTACCGGTTGCCGGGTAGCCCGGGTAGCCCGTGAAAGCTATGTACCATGTCCATACACTTCACCACCGGGTAACCGGCGAAGGCTACCCGGAAACCGGTACGTGTGAAAAGAGCCTTCTTCTTAATGATTTGAAAGGAAATTCGGATTCGGAAACTGTCTTTACTTCGACTTGGATATTTGCAATTCACAATTTTGCGATCGGTTACTTTTGATATTTTTATTAGAAAAAAATCAATGATTCTAATAGGAAAGGTTTCCGCGACAAAATAGTTTTAGATATGATAAAACGTTACTTTGATATAATCCGGCGAATGTCTGCCTGACCATAATCACAGAGCATATTTTCTCAGTGTACTCAGAGTAGTACAAACGTAGTACAAGCGTAGTACAATTGGCATAGGAGTTTTGAATCCCTATTTCCTCTCTTCACACCATACGTTTTGAACCGGTAAACCGATTTAGCAAATTTTTTTGTTGTTTGTAATTCTCAGGACAAGGTATTCACCAATTAAAAAAATAATCATTCTAATCGGTTCTCAATTGACGGAGTAATCGCGTTACTTCACACAAAATAAAACATACACACGAATTGAGAACCTCTTCCTTCCATCGTAATAACATAATTAATTAATTATGTCAGCAATTTAAATTGTACACTAATAATACTAATAATTGTACTTTGTCAACAGAATTGATAAACATAATTTTCCTTTCTACATTTCATGTGTAAACAAAGGAAAACCCGTATGACCTAGATTTCGTTTCTTAGAAGTACTAGAGAAAACAAGCCGTGTAAAATAATTACATATCTACTAGGTTCAGTTTTACATCTTTGATATTTGAAACACATTTTGTGAAATCGATCAAAAATGAATAACCAAAGATTTGGTTTTGCACGCCACTGTTTTCTAAGACAGAGACCGATATTATCGTTCCCGGCTGACTTGTATTGTATTAGAATAGTATTAGAATACCGCACAGAATAAATAATGACATGGGTTTCCTTTACCCGAGAGTAAAGCTCTGTTAGTCATGCATGCTACATTCTCGATCGCATCGTCACTTTCCATAAGGTTAGTATTTTTTCTCAACTTGTAGTGTCCCCCAGATGCTCAAATGCGCAAAGGTCTCCCCAGGTGAGATTATTATAGTCAGATGCTTGCCTATCTGCAATTAAAAAAATTATAACGTAGGCTCCGAAGTACTAAAAGGGACGGGTAACTTTTACGTCCGCCCTGAGTCATGCATGGACGCATACTAGTCTGTCCAACACGAGAACCGTCGCAGAAATTGAGGTAGCGTGTTCTAGTTTACTGTTTTGTTGCGTTGAGAACACCGTCCTGTCATTGCCAGTACGACTATAAATGTTTGATACTTAGTAGGTACCTACTCATATCATTATCAGGTGGTACTAGGTAGGTTGTACCTTCCTTCCTTACCTTTGAATGTTAGTTCATCGTAACGCCACGACGGTTCTCTTTATGCACAGACTCTACGTCAGAGTTCTGAACGATTAGAAGAGAACCTTAGGTAATTAATTATAGATATAATTTACATACTAGATACTTAAAGGTAATATATAGATATTATTACTATCATGCCTATACGACATGGGCCTCTGACTCAAAATCAGTTTCGTACAATTGGAGAGGTCTATCTATATTCATCATCATCAGCCTATCTCCGTCCACTGCTGGACATAGGCCTCACCTATGGCACGCCACTGAGCTCGATCTTCAGCTCTCTGTTTCCAACCGCTGCCAGCCAACTTGCGTATATCATCGCTCCACCTAGCTGGAGGGCGCCCTACGCTACGTTTACCGAGCCGTGGTCTCTACTCTAGAACACGTCTACCCCAACGGTTATCGGTTCTACGACAGAAGTAAGTCTTCTATCTATATTCAGCATAGCACTATCCTCGGCTCTTCGTTTCCAATCACTGCCCAACGCTTTCAGGGATGTCGTTGCTCCATCTAGTCACAGGGCGTTCTACACTGCGTTTGCCGATTTGCTATCACTTCTACAGAACCAGTTTACCAGTAGCAGTTATCGGCTTTGCGGCAAACCACTGCACCTTCAGCCTGCTAATTCGTTGATCACTTTGGTTCTCTGGTAAAAAAACTGCGTTCTAGAGTTGGTCCCTCAAAGAATCACCCAGTATATCTCTAACAGCAAAAGAAGCAGTACTTACATTATTAAACTTATTAACATGGTTATTAGTCTTCTCGTCCTTGTTATAGTGTTGGTTGGCGGGCGGCGGCGCGGGCGCCTCGGGGGGGTAGAGGGGGCGGGAGGCGGGGCGCGGGGAGGGCGCCGCGTCCATCGGGGGGCAGGGGGTGTTGTCTCCGGAGAGGCCTAGGACCTGCGCCGCGTACTCGCCTTGGAACGACATGTCCGCTCCTGGAAATGGAAGATGATGTGATACAGATTAGATCGTCTTTTATCGAGGGTGTGATGGTCTCAAGGATGAACATTAGGGCCGGTATCTACACAACCAGGTGCCACCCAATTCTGTAAGCTAGCGAGAGAAATGTCGAAGCTTTGAGATCTTTATTGGCACATTTCCGGAGATACATATCAGATCTTGACAATATTTAAATTGATATAAAAATAATCATTCAAAACGGCTCACGATTGGCGGAGTAATCGCAAAACAACATGAAAAAAAACATACAGACGAATTGAGAACTCCGTCCTTTTTGGACGTCAGTTGAAAATACATGCATACATAAAATAAAGCTTTTTACCCGTTGGGGCAGGCAGTCTACTTCTTTTCACATGCTACGATCCCGACATACCTCTTTCGCTTCTTCCACTTTCATGAGTGCTTCTATGAAAGCACTCATGAAAGTGGAAGAAGCTTGCGTGCTTGCCGGTTAAAGGTACTTTTGACTTGGCCTTTCTTGAAAACGTCTCCGATCTGTCGTGATACGATCGACGTCCGCCTAGCGTGCTTACCATCTTCGACCGCATCATCACTTACCGACAGGTAAGATAGTGGTCAAAACGCTAGCCTATAAGATATTTAAAAAAAGTTCGGCCTCTGCCGGTGGCTGGCATTCACACTCGTCTCAATAAATCTGTTTTGTCAATCTTCCTGTATCCATCCTCTCTAGATGAAAATACAATTCGTGCATAACAACTATTTCAAGCATGGGATTAGTTACCCAACAAGACTTTTCATTTTATTTTTCCTTGTTTGTTCTTAAGTATATTATGCGTTTTAATAAAGTCATCTTCACGTCAAATTGAGCTCTATTGTTCTCGAGCCAAATTCTATCGGATAGTATTAAAACTAGAACATTATAAATACGTAAATTTTGCGCAGCAATTAGCAGAGTTATCGTTAATTGCACGAATGTCGTTAAAAATAGTTATCGTTGTTAATCTTATAATAATTAACACAATCAATATTTAACAATTTTATGTTGCAGTTACGTCACTAGACTCAATAGAAAAGCCAACCATTTTATTTGCTTCTCCAATAACCGTCGACTGAAAAGCAGCTAAGAGAGATATTATGGCTAGAATTAGTAGAGAATTAGGAGAAACAAGGTGATGATGATACTATAATTTTATATTTACATGGAACGTTGTACATTCATTCTGAAGCGTATGTAAAAACTAAAACCAGCATTGAGAATACTTCTAATATGTATTATAATATTACATGAAGTTCAATCTCATGTCGTGTAAAATCAGAATCCATAAAATTTAGAAACTCAGAACACCTCCGAGGCTATTCATATTACTGACACTTGGCACATCCTAATCAGCCGGTGTCAGTTCAGTGTAGGACTGAGCCTCATCTTCGGCTCTTCTTTTCCAGTCACTGCCCACCGCTTTGCGTATGTCGTCGCTCCACCTGGTCAGAGGATGTCCTACGCTTCGTTTGCCGATTCGCTGTCTCTAATCTCCACTCTATCACCACTACTTAACCAATATTTCCTTTCCAGATTTTACTACAAATGTAGGCTTGTACGTCGTCTTGTTTTTTTTATATCAGATCCGTTTGACCCTTATTACCCTGTTGGTAAGTAATGATGCGGTCGAGGACGTAGAACGCTAGGCCTAGAGTGGAAACTGGCTCTCAAGGATAGCTGCCGGAACACATTCAATGTTTTGGCAACAGATTTTCCAACTCGAGGGTGGTAGCTGGCCAGGCGAACACTAGTGTCCTGCCACCATGTGGGGGTTAGAGGTTTTTATACGATGTTTTTCCTTTACACCGCCACTGTGAAAAGCGCACATCAATTTTTCGATCGAAAAATCCATTGGTGCATGGCGGGAATTGAACTCGGTACCACTGGCGTCAAGCCGACCATTCTTCTAAGACACCACTGGGCCCTCATCGTATCTCGTTGTAATCAATAAAGTAAACTAAAGTAAATAATAGAGGTATAGATGAAAGCCCTACGCCGGTAATGAGTCGACCTTGGCAGCGTTTAGTAATGAATAGTCTAGTTGCAGCCTCCAGTGGGTCAGGCGGGCACTTTCACTGGCGGGTCGAGGTCGGCCGCCCATCAATGAACGCAATACCTGCCTCACTAGACGATGGGTTTCCCTAGCCGCTCTGTGCCCGGCTAACTTCACTGCGGACATTGCACTTCTTAGGGGTGCTATCAATTGCAATTACGACAGAGTTGCAATCGCTGCTAAATCGCTGTAACGTAATTTTGTGGGTATGGTTTATATAATTAAATATCGCAAAATTGTATTCCCGTGTATTTTATCGGATATTTGGGGATGAAGATGAAAGATTATTGAGAATGAGACCTGAAGATAATTTTAAAATAACTTAACAAAAGGCTTAACATTATAGAAAGTTCAAAGATGGGTTTTTCGAGTTCCGAACCCAAAGGGTAACTACGGAACCCTATTACTGAGTGACTAAGACTTTGCTGTCCGTCCGTCCGTCTTTTTGCGTCGGGGGTTAAAAAGAACTTAGATGACTTTACCTGAAGTCAACCATAAAATAGGCCTTTAACACCAAAATGTATTATTCTAGAATTGATAAACTAAGGTTATGTAAAAGACTAGTCACTCCTATCTAACCAAAACCGATCCAAAAAGCTATCTCCAATAATTCCCAATGAAATTGGATGTTTTATATTTTCCTTAGAGATAATAACAACAGAAGTCATTTCATTTCACAGCGTGTCAAACCGATGACATAAACCATTGTGCTCTCGATAAATTACGAGAACAGACATACAAACAGAGACATTATTATGTAAATAAATAATGTGTCAGTCGGTGTTGTAGTTGTTTGTGATGTGTCTACTAGAATAGAATTTGAAGAAAGGATTTCGAAGACGGGCTGAGACGCAGTTGCACAACAAAAATGTCGGTCGTCAAACGCCTCGTCTAATTGCCGTTTTCTAGACAAGCACGATTCCATCATCAGACTCCATCATCACTTATCATCAGATAGCAGAGTCATTAAGTGGTTGTCAGTTTGCAATAAAAATGGATAATGGTAGGTAGAAGTTACATGGTCCGATGGAGGGCATAGCATAGAAGCCAGAGAGAGAAAAGATGGGGTACTATATATACGACACCGAATCAGAGTCCCTAATAAGGGTAGGCGTGGCCACTAATTAGAGCGCCTTAACTCACAAATGCCCGTTTGCACTAAACTGCAGATAAGATCATCCTAGTAAAGTTACAACTTATCGTAAGAACAGCCTATCTGGAAATAAGGTTTGCATTGGTTTGCACTAACAGTCCTTCCCTAACCGTGTCGTAATTTAGGCATTGCCTAGTTAGGTGAACGTTTGAACGAATGAAACCACAGATATCTATAAATGTAACACAAATAAGTATTAAACCTCTTTGATTTTCGCCTTTACGCGTATTGGCGGGAAAGTGATATTTTAATTTTTCGCTTATTAATGTTCGTATATAGTGCCGTCTATGGAGGTTCAATAATAATATTGTATAGGAATATAATAAATATATAATAGGGTATGACTTGGACTAGACTATGACTTCAAGTTGACCTAAAATGTTACTTTGACCCATCTTTATGACTTGAACTCACAAAAACTTGAAGAATTTTAATACTTGAAACTGGTTAAATACAATAATCGTGTGAGCCATAGTGAAACTAGAAAAAAATCCAATCCAATGTTAAACGGAATTTTACAATATGTAAACAACTATTAGCTTAAGCAAATCGAACTAAATTGAATTGGAATTTTAAAATAGAAAATTTTGAATGAAAAAGAACCCTCAGCTTCACGACGGAGGAAAAATTAATATTTGCGCGCAAGGCAACTAAGAAAAGGAACATACATAAACAAATAAATTATAATTATAAAATATTTTTAAAAACAAGCTTTTATCTGGGACAATGAACTAATTTTAATTAAAAATAAATTCTAGTAAGTATTTGGCGTGTAGTAAAGCTTGAAGCACTACCTGTTTTTCAGGCAAGGTAATTAAGTGCCTCAAGCTTTTAAAAATATAGGTAAGTACCTACACGCCAAATACTTACTAGAATTTATTTTTAACATTTTAGTTCATTGTCCCAGATAAAAGCAGTTTTAAAAATATGTTTTACTTATAATTTATTTTTAATTTTTTAGTATGTAGGTAAAGATACCGACTACCTACCTACTACCTAAGTTCTTCAGAGAAGGCATGATGTTTTAAAATATTCCACTGATATTTGATGTGATTATGGGTAAAGTGCTCTTCAAGGAAAATCAATCGACTCGGTGGGGCTATGTTGCTTTATAACAAAAATGCCATGGCCACCTTACATCTTCATCATCAGATCCTGGATATCGTTTAAGTGTAAAGTGCTCCTCAAGACGAATCATTTAAGCCCAAATTCGCTAGCGTTACGTTATCACAGAGATGCCGTGGTGGCCACCTTCCAGCTTCATCATCAGTCGCTAAATATCATCTAGGTGTAAAGTTCTCGTAAAGACTAATCAATCGAGCCTAAACTCAGTAGAGTTACTTTGATTTATCACAGAGATGCCGTGGCCACCTTCCAGTTTCATCAGACCCTGGATATCACCTAAGTGAAAATTTCTCTTCAAGACGAATCAATCGAGCCCAAACTCGGTAGGGTTATGTTGATTTATCACAGAGATGCCGTATCCACCTTCCAGCTTCATCATCAGACCCTGGATATCATCTAGGCGTAAAGTTCTCTTCAAGACAAATCAATTGAGCCCAAAATCGGTGGTGTTATGTTGTTTTATCACAGAGATGCCGTGGCCACCTTTCGTCTTCATCATCAGACCAGCTCCATGGTACCATATCATTGTATTGTCGTCGAAGATACATAAGTACACCAAATTTGAGTCCAATCAGATATCGGGAAGTGGGTCTAATTTAGCTTCCAAGATTCCACCTAAAGATACATATATACATTGCAAGTTAAATAAAAGCTTGTAAAATCAGTATGAATACCCTGGCTTAGTAAGCTAGTAGGATACAGGGTTTGTATCAATCCATAGTACAAATATGGAGGAATACGCAGCAGCTACAATAACCTAACAAGCAGGCAGTGCAGTTTCCAGTTGGATCCAGAGACCTCATTGCAAGAGCTACAAACCGCCGTTTGACTTCTCCATTATAGCCTCTCTACAGTGTTTCGGTGTTTTAAATTTGGTCTTGAGTTGTAAGGCATTACCAGGTAGTTAAACGGAAAATTAAACAATTTTGTTAAAAATTAAAACAATTTGTTCCAGACGCACACAGCAAAAGTGGTGACAAAATTTGTGTACGTATTAAAATCTGAATAACTTTGTTAAGGAAAGTTCTGCTGATTATTATAAGTAAAATAAATGTCTTTAACTGTGTTTACTGTCGTTTTTTACCTGCTAGAGCCATTAACATCATCTTTAATTCCTAACATATGAAATCTAATATAATACCTAAATATGTAAGCCATATTTAGATATTATATTAGATTTCATATATATATACATTCATGATCATTTTCTATTAGTGAACGTAATGGTGTGGTTGTTGCAGGCGACCTACTTCGCCTGCAACAACCACGACGATGCAGGCAGAGTGAAACACATTGATCCGTAGTTTGATAAAGAATATTTATTTATTTAATAAAAACTAAAACAACCGACTTCAATGCCCCGCGAGTCAATTTCAGTAGAAAGTTTGAGACGTTTATCGTTATATCTCTGGAGATACTTATCAGATCTCGATTAAATTGCAATGGGACCACCTCGAAAACGTACTCTACCAATTACAAAAAGAATCCTTTCTCTGCTCTGTCAGTTATTATATCTCATACTCGTTTCATAATAGACGACAGTGACAAAATTTCGTTTCTATTACGTAGGTACTTCTGTTCTTCCATTATAGGTTCTTCCCATTGACTCACAGCCTTAATAAGATGGCTAGACTGACCAATCCTCTCCAAATGTGCGGTCCACGTATCAACTTCAGTGTAAGCTTTAATGATCCCATGTGCATCTTTTGGTGAGGTTTCTTGGTACACAAGCGGCCGCGCTAGCTTTCGGTAGCTCAGTTAGTTAGGTTATAAAAGTAATAACGTCACAAAGCAGCTTCATCTGCATTATTAAATTGATGGTGAAGCGTTTCCGTAGACTTCCAAACAAACGTTACTGCATCTGCGATATATGTATACGATACGATACTGCAATACATATATCATGATGATATTCATAAGGGCTTGGCTTCTTTGGCATTAATTATAAACTCGTCGTCATTATCAAAGGGGCTTGGGTCTATGCTTGGTCTTCAAACGGCGTCTGTAGTCTCTGTGAGCGTATTTCCGATTGGTTTTTATATATATTCAATTATTTTTGATTAAATTTATATTTTGTTTTTGGCTTTTGCGATAATTAAATTTATATATTTTTCTCTCATTATTTCGTTTGTAATTTTTGTAATGACATTTGTTTTGACATTGTCAGAACAAAATGACCCGTAGATAACCAAAAATACGACTTAAGCTGTTCCTAAGCTCTAGTCTCTTCCTAATCGGGCTCATAACTTTAGGACCCTCCTAAGCGCATTTAGGAATGACCTAAGGTTAGTGCAAGCGAATTTTTCACTAGGAGTTGCCTAAATTAGTTAGGCAAGAACTTAGGAAGTTCTTAAGTTTAGTGCAAACGGGCATAAGTGTTATTACACGGCACGGTGCCAAGGTGGACCGAGTCCTCTATTGCTACATAATTAAACCCTTACTGCCTTACTCCTATTACACCTCCCTAATTAAGAAGTTAGGGACGCTGATTCAGTGTGGTGTAATAACTCTTTAAGCCGAGTTCAAAGTGTTCAGAGTGACCGGTTCGCGGCGGTTGGGAGCACATGTAGCAACTTTTATTTATGGACTGCGTTCGTTGCAGACCACGCAGGGTTGTCACGAGCTCATATTATAGTCACGACCTAATATTTTATGTCAAGAGAGACACGATGCTCCGACATGCTTTCATAATTCAGATGGCGCACAACCCTACAGTTATTATTCAGGAGGCGGCGCTGACTTTTTCATGTTTAAATAACATCAAAGCAGGGCCACAGCCTACATTCATTCATATGACTCGATGCGGACATTTCCCAGTATACTTACACTAATTTACTGAGAATGTAATTAATTTCTGTGTCTTGCATAAAAGCCTATATTTACTGCAAATTAAACTGTCACTTTATTACGGGTATTTGGTGTACTTTCAGAGTACTGGTACGCAGCATTTCAGCTGATGAGTGAGATTGTCACCAAAAAAGTTGTTTTGCATCAGTCTAGGGTCTTTATTCCTTATGGTACTGCAAGTCACGTCCTGCGGCTTCACCCGCATTGAAAACCATTCTCGTGACCTGTATTTGCTATGCCTGTACCAAATCGTACCGATTAGCCATGAAGAGAAAAAACTAATAAGTTAAAACTACTTTTGAAAATCTTTCGCGATTTGAACACATAGTTATTAGCGTTAAATACTGGATATATAGAGTTATTTAAAATTAATGTTTAGCGCGATAAGTCCCGTATTTTATTATTAATAAAACTACTTTTATTTAAAATATTGGTATGTGATACATATTTACTAACACAATATTATTATATTACCAAGTCATAGTCTAGCTAGGGTAGCCCTATAAGCATTACGGTAATCATAGTTTATGAGTGTGTCCATTAGTCGTGCGTATTTATAACATCAAATCACACCGTGTTATGAGTCACTTGCCTATACATGAACCACATGGGTGTGTTTTTGCACTAATTACTAACAGTTATAATTGAACTAACTGTGCCTGCCTTAACGACCACTTTTATCAGCAGAAATCAACACACGAAAACGTGCACAAAATTTTGTGGGGGACTCACAAATTTGACATTCAAGTTTCCTGACCTGACATGATAGAAGCTTTCATTTCGGCGCAGAATTTCACGTTATATCACCGACCAATAAATAAAATAAAAAAATGCAAAACGAGTGCAATTAAATATTGCACTCGTTTTGCATTTTTTTATTTCTATAAAGTCTTACTTCAATACGAGCATAACGAGGAACAAATAAGCAAGATTTGACAAGTGATGTCTGTATAATTTCCACTACAAGGTACTTTTTATATTGTAAGTACCATATTACACAATTACCTCTATATCTGGGACACCCCTACACCGATCATAGTTCACGAGTTCGCGCATCAGTCGCCGGTGTAAGTATAAAAATAACATCAAAGCGCTGGAGCTCGGGACTTGCCACGTCTCTGGGACGCTTCGACGCGGACACTTGAGACTGATCGACGCCGGGCGGTGTCCGTCGATAGGTACTACATTAAACTACCATTTTTAGAGTTCCGTAGCCAAATTGCAAAAAACAGAACCCTTATAGATATGACTCTTCATGTCTGTATCTCTGTCCGTTCGTATGGCACAGCCGCTTCATTGGTTGGTAGATGTATTCTGTAAACCGCTTTACGATTTCTATACAAAAATATAAAGTTAAGGGGCTCCCCATACATACATTATCGTTTGAAAGATAGACACTTCTAAAATGGTAAAATATGTGTCCCCCTCCGTACCTAGATAAATCATTATAAGAAAAAAAAACGGTTCAAAATCCCCCAAATTTGGGGAGAATTCCCCAATCTGGCAGGTGCGCGATATAGCACCGCATATCGCTCAATTTCATAGCTCATAGCAACCCAATAATATATTCTTAGAAATATTTCAACTACCCTCCTGCGGCTAAGCTCGATAGTATAAAAGCGGACAGCGAGCGGGCATCGTGACTCAGTTGTTGGGTGGCCGTCGTACGGTTCGGACGTAGTGGCTATGCTGTTAGCTTAGACACATTATGTAATTGTCATTGTGTTGAGGTTTTATGGCATTATATAGCTGTGGATATTGTGACAGTGTTTATTTTGAGCCTTTTTCACTTCTGGTATCTAAGAATATAGTATAGCTAAGTGTGAACGTGTTCATATTAAATGTATGGTGGGCGATATTGTTGCGCTATAAACTATATGTTATGAAGCTAATATTATAGCGTAGTCTGAAATGAGCTTTACTATATTACAAAGAACATGTATCGTTAAGAATTTGATAACAAATGGCAGACCATCCTGTCATGTCGATTATTGTTAGTTGGTGGAGAATCATACTAATATTAACCGAATCCACCACCTCTGTCTAGGACTCTACATGAATGAGATGAGAAAGTCAGACAATGCCTGCTGCGTAAGTATCTCTATGCTAAATCGAGTATTAAAACACTAGTACAGATAAACCACCGTTTCACTGACTATAAGCTTTTTTTAGTACATTTACTAGCAAGGCAAGTAAATGCGTTACAAATGACGCGTGACTTCAATCACAGTAGTACAATGGTAGACAAAACAAGCGAACCTTTTTGTTCCGCCGCCGGTACTGAGCAGCTCATTGTTGGATTGAAAGGAGAATGCGACAACAATAGCTTTCTTGGTAACGTTCACTAAACATGTCCCTGGAAATGCTAGCTGACGTGTGAGCGAATATTTGCTACCCCTTGAATATTCGTTAAGCAATAGACAGCCCTTGACATATACATTACCATAGAATGCGTAATTTTGTTCATTAGTGAGTGTTTACTAATTTCTGCCATCTCCTTTTTTGTCAATAGGGCAATCAGGCGTATTGAAACGCACATGCAGCTATTTGCGTCAATATAGGAACTGCAAAGGAGTGGAGAGCTATACCTAAGCCTGTGTATCACATAACTAGGATAATTTTAAAACTAAAGAATCGACTTCACATGCCGCGCTAGTCAGTTTCAGTAGCAAGTCAAATATCTGGAGATACTCGTCAGATCTCAATGAAATGTATAATGGGACCATTGTTGGATAATGGACCGTGGGGTTGTACCGTACGCATGACAAAAGAACCATTGGAATCAGTCACAGTTGTAGGCCTATTATCTCGTAAAAAAAAAAACAGAAGAATTGAGATCCTTCTCCTTTTATTAAAAGTCGGTTGGAAAAGAGCGTAGGTAACCCATACGCGTGGTAGTGTTAAAAAATCAAAGCACATTTCTAGGTCATGCAATAACGTTACAAAAGCAATTTAGGTTTGATTTATATACTGGATAGTCAATTATATATGTAGGATAATTCAAGTCAAGGTTTTAGAAAACCAGTTAACTCATTAAAGTACGATTAAGAAAATTTTTATTTTAGGTACGAACACGAATGTTTTGTACTTAATATCCATTTTACGTATGATTTTTACCACAATATTGTGCTATTGTGTCAGAAATATCGCAATAATAAGAAGCCCTCAGGATAACGTCAAATTTCCCTAGATGGGAAACCCTTTTTCATTTATATGGCTTCAATATATCATCGTCAATCTTTGTAGTTCAAAGTGTAGACATCTGAGGGCTACCATAATACATTCTTATTTCAGTGTTACCAGAAGACAGCGAGAAGCTGCTGTAGAGTCAAGAGTATTCTTTAGTCTAGCATGTTCACCATCATCATCGCTTACCACCAGGGGAGATAGTGCTCAAACGCTAGCCTATAAGATATAAAAGAACCTTACGGCAATATGGATCTTAATTTGCAATGCGCATAAAGCACATGGCGTGTCTTGGGAGAGGCCATGTCCAGCAGTGGACTGACACAGGCTAACTTTGATATAATGAAGAAAGCTAATACATAATTTACCTTGTACGTAACTAGTACACTTATTTACTAACAGAGGCTAGGCCTACGAAGCCTCTACTGACAGGTAACAGGTTCAAACCCCTATATAAACCACTTGGCAGTGCGTATAATGAATGTAGAAGCAAATCGCTGAGTGCGTATTGATGAAATGTCCACCATGTAACGGTGTCGCATACCAGTACGTCTGATTGTCCTATAGAAAAAGGGGAAAAAAATATTTTCAGTCATAATGCGTCATGCTAGTAAAATATGTTCATGACCCACTTGATGCCACATGCCACATGACCACCGAATTAAGCAAATCATCGAGGCCATTTCCGAAACTCGTTTACCATCTTCAATAATACATCGTAAGGATAGATAGAAATATATATGCAATCTACAGGCGACTTCACCCGAGTCCCTTTCATTACCGGTCTGCTGAAACGAAATGCGAGCAACGCCGGTGTGAATTAGTAGGACGCTTCCGATTGAGTGACAGTTCCCGCGGGACCTTCCGAGGTTTTACGTCAAGAGGAGTCCTTGATCATTCACTGTCGCAGCGCCTGGCGTGGGCTGCCGACGGATTCGTTTAACTAATGTTTTACAGAATAAATTGGTTGTTTGCTTCTGGGGTAGGTGGGACATGAGAAACACAACTAAAGGAGCTAAGGAGGAAGCTGGACGCCTAAGTAGATTTTAGTAGTTCGAAGGTTAAGGAAGTATGTTTTAAAGAAAAAACTATTATGCCTTGCAAGCCAGCTGACAGTATTACCAGTTGACAGTATATAATAACTTATCGTAATTAACTAATACCTCGTATACTTACGCACACGACGTACAAGTGCATGCCTGTACAAAGACGAACATTGTATAATTGTAGAGGCAGATATGTCATAGGTAGAAACAGACAGATGGAAACACTGGTTGTGAGCACTTTTAGAAATAAACACATCTACGATTCCAACCAATAAACAATATATTCGAAGTATTTTATTTCATTATCAAACTTTAAAAAAAAATATCTTATAGGCTAGCGTTTGACCACTATCTCACCTATTGGTAAGTGATTAATCTTTATAGGCATATTTCTGATTTAAAATATTCAAATATTAATTGTTTGACACAAAAAAAAATCGTACGAGCAACTGCTACCAGAACCAGTGACACACGGACAGAACAAACTCTTCAAACAACCAGTAAAGTCCGCGTAAAAAACGGGAGCCGTACGTACCGTACGAAAATCCGAGAACAAAGCTTACCCTGACAACACAAATAGAGATATTTTTCACGCAGCGGACCGTAAGGAAACGCGAAATCACCGAATCCTATCAGAGCCTCCGCAAACAAGACGACAACAAAAAGGATACAAAGAAAATACAGTTGTAAAGAAAAGTTATATAAAAAGATAAACGGAAACGTTCTCTGTCCGTCTATCATGGTACCTTTGACAATGCGGGCATGTGACAGTAGCCTATCTTCGTTAAGGCATGGGCTGATTGAATTATAAAAAAGTTGTATTTTATATTAATGACCAGATGTGCCCTGCTTACATCGCAATCTTTCTTCTTCGTTCTGCGCGATAAAAAGTACTTGTAAAACATTTCAGAGAAATAAACTAGCAAACCAGCAATGGCTAGAAAACGGCAACTCTTATGATTATATTGGATTTTTATTTCAAGAGATCATTAAGATAATTTATTAAACGCTTTGAAAGGAAAACAAGAATTAAAGCGCTGTTTTTGATGGTCACATTTAGCCATATTCAGAAGTTCGAGGAAAATGCAAAGTGCTTGAAAAATATACTTGATACGATAGTCAGGTAATAATGACTAGGTTCTTAACAAACATTATATTGAGGTGTAGAAGATTTCTAGTGATGTATGAAATTCCAGAATTTCATAAATCACTAGAAATCTTCTACAACAATCAGTACAAATACAAAAATCTTTATTAACTTACGTAGTTTAAACGACAAGCTTTTGAATCTATAGGTTCCCGAAATAGCATAGCTGTGTCTTAAAAACCAGTGGCTTCTTTCTGCCTTGTTACAGGCATTGTTTGTATAGTACTTACAGTTAAAGAATCTCATCTAGTGCGATGAAATGAGTACATATTATATCGAACTGCCATTTAAATAATTGAAATAAGTGGACGCTAAATGTAGTACAGTATATCTAGTATAACAATAATCCCCTTATCATATTACCACATATTTGGAGAAAAATCTAATCTTTATTATATTGCAGTCTAACTTAAGTCTGCTTAAATATCAATGACATCCTTGAAAAAACGGTTTTTCCATTTTAGTCATACGTAAACACTGTGATTATTTACGAGTTTAAACATTCTGTATACGGCGAACATTGACGTTGAATCTCTGATGGAAAGATGCAGGCAGTCACCGTCACATAACACTAATTATGTTTCATGTAATGGTCATTGGTGCGATCTGCAGTAGATCATACATACATACTTAGATTAGATTATTTATCACTATATATTGTAAAACAATATCTCTTGCCGCGTCTGTCTGTTTATCTGTGCACAATATCTGTACAAATAAACATATTATTTCTTATAACGCCATCTAACGTCTAATATCTAAGTGAAAGTTAACACAAGGTGTTAGATATCGGCATTTCAATATAACGTCATCTATGGACGTTTACTCTAAGCGTTCATAGATGGCGTTACATTGAAATGCCGAAAATAAACGTTTCTTGTAAGGGGACACCCTAGTATTTTTAATTTTATTGAGATTACATGAGATCCAGCTTGGTGACAGACGGACAGACTTACAGACAGACAGTCAGACAGACAGACAGACAGACAGACTTCCAGCGGAGTCTTAGTAATAGGGTCCCGTTTTTCCCTTTGGGTACGGAGCCCTAAAAACTGCTGAACGGATATTCATGCGGTTTTCACCAATAGACAGAGTGAATCATGAGGAAGGTTTAGGTGGATAATTCTTTGAGGTTTTGTGTAAATTCGTTGAAATATGACGATGGTTGTTGAAGAAGTTAATTCATACTCGACGCAACAAATTGATGCTATAATTGTAGGCATATAATATGTTCTACCCGTGCGTGCGAACCCGGGGCGGGTCGCGAGTACACAATAATATAATATTGTTTGGGTTTGCTACTCGAAGACAACTAGATCATGCAGGGAATAAAACTTAGAGCCAAGTATTTATATATCTTGGTAGTACGAATTAACGAAAGTGGGAAAACCACTACAGAGATTATCATTGATAAGCTTATATTTGAGAAGACTTAGGTAAACGGAGTAATATGACGTCGTATGGCAGCTGCTTTTCTCCCTTTATAATAATACACCTAGTTGTATTATTATATATGCCCCCGTCTTTGCCCGCGGTAAAAAGCATCCTATGTGTTGGTCTAGGTTATCTATACCATCTGTATGCCAAAAATCCGTTCAGCCGTTTCTACGTGAAAGATTTACAAACATACATCCTATCTATACTTACTAAGTTATTGTGAAAGCATCTAGATGGTGCTGAAGCATGTTGGATCGTTCATCGTGTAAATATTGCCTCAATGCATGTGGCTGCATCGCGCAAACGACATTTCCCGCGATTTTAGTACCAAATTCACTTACTTCATCATTAAATATCTTAAATTTTAACTCTACTTAGTAAAATTTCGCATTTTTATTATCAGTAAGATAATATCTTAAAAAAACATTTTAAAACAAACTTTGTGTAAAGTAAACACTACAATCACTGCTACAAAATCGACTGTCCTTGTATTTGCCATCAGGAAGTTCCATCAGGACATCAGATCAGCACGATGATACCATAATATTGTATTGTCATCTAACTTGCATAAGTATGCTAAATTTTATCCAAATCGTATGCAATAGGTCGAGATGCCCGGGGTTTTGTAAAGGAGCTGTCCAGACGCTTAATAGACGTCACTCATGACCAAAGAGCTGGCGCTTACCTCGGCCAACGGATTAGCCTAGCAATTCAACGAGGTAACGTTGGCGACGTTGGCTTTTTGGGAACGTTCTGTTTTTTATTTATAACTACTTTAATTTTTATTTATAACATTTCATTTATTCTCAGTTAATAGTTTAATTTATTTTTAAGTTGCATATATGTACCTTCTGTAAATAAATGTAGTGGTTGAAAATACAAAAAGGTTTTTCAAAATGGTAATGGTTTAGATTATGTTGTATTTATTCCCCCGGGTGGCCCATGTCATATTTGTTGGCCATAGCTTCAAAAACACTTGAATCCTTACTGCGGTCCACCGGTACAGTCAGCAGCATTAGCGAGGAGACAAAGAGCGCCGTGGGAGGGGATTACCCTCCCGGATAATCCTCCGGGAGTTTCTATTGTGCCAGCGGCCGTTTAGGCAGTTGAAATAACATTTGATAAAACAATTCCATACCTACGCACTCCAAGCTTGACCACGCTAAGCCGATGGAAGTTTCCTGTTACCCGATAAAAGCTTTAGCGACGCGTTTTTTTCCTATTTTTTAGAGTTCATAAAATATTATTTTTAAATTTGTAGTTATTGCCAGATTACAAAAGTGTAATTTTCTGGGATTTTTTAAAAATATTTGACGTGACAGGCAATCGTTTGACTATACTATATCTTGTGTGATATCACGGGACGATGAGATTGGTGACAATTCTATTCTAAATATTCTAGAAAAGAATTCCAATATATCACGTTGCAATTCAAAGTGCGTACATCGAGGAAGGTGTTGAAATAAGAGATGCAGTGAAAAGTCTCACATTATCGATAAGGTTGCCGTGCGAAAGAAACATTGTTATATTATATTACGTGTCGGATAAATAATGGTGGTAAATAATGATTTACATTAATAGGAGTTGCGCATTACTGTTGCATGATACGATTCGATTACTTATGTTGTTTTGACACATCGATCACGATAACTATCAGCATCACGAAACTTAAAAGAATCAACACGAACATTGCGGTTTTATATAGAGGGTTTTATAAAAAAATATATGTATGTAAATTAATTTTAATATTTATTTTATTAATACGTGGACTAGATATGCATAATTTTACCGTAAGAATGTGGAGTGCGTGAATATATTTTTTGTGACAATTGCCTGGCAAGAATAAATAATATCTATAGAGTAGACTAACATGCTACTAAACTAATATAATAAATATACATATATAAAAATTAATTGTCGTGCGTTAGTCTTGCAAAATCGAAAACGGCTCCACTGATTTATATATTTTTATTTTTTGTTTTGTTTGCCTTAATACTGGGTTGGTTTAAGAGAAAAGAAAAGTTTAAGAAACCCATTTAAAGCGGGTGAAGACGCGGGGTGCAACTTAGATAGTTTACAACCTAAATTAACACATATGCATTTCCTTTTTTAGGGTTCCGAACCCAAAGGGTACCAACGGGACCCTATTACTGAGACTCCGCTGTCCGTCTGTCTGTCTGTCTGTCTGTCCGTCTGTCACCAGGCTGTATCTCATGAACCGTGATAGTTAGACGATTGAAATTTTCACAGATGATGCATTTCTGTTGCCGCTATAACAACAAATACTAAGAACAGAACACAGTTAAAAATTAAAGGGGGTCCCCATACAAAAAATGTGTTTTTTACTATAGCGCCATCTATGAACGATTGTTTACCTTATTAATAATATTAATTACTAACACCTTTGTGTTAACGTTCACTTAGTTGGTGTTAGAGGTTCGTTAGATATTCGTTAGATGGCGTTCGGGAGCCTCCGTGTGCGGGACAAAAGTCTGACTCGCACTTGGCCAGTTTTTATTTAAAAAGTACATAATAACGTCAGAAATTATTATTTGTACGCACTTTCCTATTAAATCCATCATCTCAACGTGGTCAATCCAGAGTAATCCAGACACAGCTCAAGTGTCAATCAACCTCAAGGGTGCCCAGGGATATAATGTTTTCCATTCTTTTGATTAATTCCTTGGGAAATTCCCAGGAGTGTTCCCTTGATTACATTCCGAGAAACGGATTTAATATCAATAATTACAATTGCGGATGGTGCCTCGTTGTTATTACTCAATGTTAGTTTTATTTTAATGAAATTATTGTCGTGTTTAACGTGATTGTGTTCCTGTTATCAAGATTATTTGAAACTCTATATACTGACATAATTATGTCATAATATCATGATGTACACTGTGTGTGGTAGTCGTTGACACGCCTTTAGCAATATAAAAGGTTATTTTAATCGATAACACACCCCTTTAAATGTAGGCACAGCAATTGTGTTTTTTTTAAAATGTAATTAGATGTAAGTTAAATGTTTGTTCTGTACTATCGTAATTCAGTTTAGGCAGGAGCGTTTACCGGACTTTCCGAGTAGCTAGCTATAACTTGAACTCCTTCAAGTCAAGAGTAAACAGGTATCTAGATGCAAGCATGCCACACAACCTCGATCACACATGAGATGGTGGTCAAATGCTTGACTTGCCCATGTGCTATAAATAAATTAAAAAAATCTTGACGCGGTGAGATAGCGTTTAAGATCCCTTCAGCAGTAGTTTGCTTATAAATGTCTACATATTTGATTTCCTCCTACGACACCTTCAAGGCCATCGATTGAACGGTAATAGCTATCAATACCAATTGAATACTACGTATTCATTCATATTATCTTCCTTTCAATAAACACCAGTTTTATTTCAGTAACTCTATTCACCATCTGATCCAAAAAACCGCGGACAATGAACGATTTATCGCCCTAAAAACAATCAACGGTTTTGCAAGCTGTACGAGTACAATCGATGCGTCCAGCCGCCTTTGTTCGAATATAATTCATTTGTGTAGATAATGTGCATCGCTGTTGTTTATCCGAGCCGTGATCGATGGGAGACGAAGAGATGGTTTACTTTTATACACTTCTAAAATAAAATAGGTTCGCTTGTCCGGAATGAAATATAGAAGCTACGGACTTACAGATTTTTTTATATCCTATGGGATAGCGTTTGACCTCTATTTCGCCTGGTGGTAAGCGATGATGAGGTCGAAGATGGTGAACATGCTAGGCATAGAATACTCTGACTCTCAAGGGTTGTGTCAGTGTGCTGCCGAAGCACTGTAAGGTTATCGCGGCAGATTTTCTCCGTGATGGTGGTAAGCTACTTTTTGGTAGCAAGTCTGGTGGACAACGATATAATACGCTTCAACCACATGTGGATCTAGACGATCACCGTGTTAGGATTTGAACCTCTCGCCTAGAATTCGAGCCATCTATCCTTTACGGCAGCGGGGCTACTACGAGTAACTACGAGCTAGAAGAAGTCGCAAATATTTACAGGTAGGCTAATATGGAGCGTGCGCTTAGCGCTGGGCTATAACGGCCTGATAATGACGATTCAGAAAACTTATGGTATTGTTGCGCCATGTGGACTAGGCAGAAGTAGGTTATCAAGAGCTTCGTCTCACGGCCGTCTTCAACATCAAAAAACGACACCATCTAAGACCGCTTCAGGTGAAATAGTGGTCAAGTCAAGAGCTTGTCTGTTTTTTTTGTCTTCCATTGTTTATATAGTCGCTAAATCTGGGGAGACATTGCCTTTATTTGTAGATACCCCACGCAATACGTATTAGTCACTACTCCTGAGCAAGTTTACTCCAATGGCAATCGATTGCATTACTTATATGACTAGCGCTAGCCAGACGAATAGTTTGGTACTTTTGCAGGTTCCAAATCCTTCAAAATACCAATATTTCTTTCATATTCCGAGTCCGCTCTCGGCCGGCAACGTTCAGACATCGCAATAGGAGGAATATAGACAAGATCTGGATTTACAAGCACTCTGCATAATAAACTTGCAGATCCACGATCGATGGCCGCATGTATTATGCATGGACCATGGTCCAATTATGAGACGTCCCTATTTGGGCACGGATCACAGTGTGTACAGGGCATTAAGATGTCTGTCGCTGTTCAGGCCCAGTGCGTCACGACTCCGCTGGCTAATCTCTGTTGGTGCTACGTGATTCTACCCTATCTCTATTTTTGGAATCAAATATATCTCTATTGTTGTGTATGCTCTAAAGCCCGGAACAAATTTGGCAAAGCGCAGCGCAGAGCATTTTTCAGTCTATTAGCGACAGTACTGAAGTCGAAATAAAATCGAAAATAAATTTTCCCCCACGCTTTAACGCTATAGGCTATTATTTTTTGTTTGATTATCAATTTTATTTTAACGTAAATATTGCCAAAAAAAGTTGACAATGCATAATGCTCTGCGCTACACTTCGTCACATGTCCTAGCCCACTAGCCACTAGCCCCTAGTTTTCCTAAAATATTGGCAACAATGATTGTAAGGCTATGTTTGCTGTGCAAGAGTGCAGCTACGCGATACGCGAGGAAACATTCATGGTAGATTGTTCCCGCGTGGTGAACGTTTAGTAAGTCTTTTATTGAGTATTCTTTGCCGTAGCTACCTCGCGTATCACAGGAGGAAAACAGCTTAATTAATGCATAGTCTTGCATTTGAGTAGTTCTCTTGATTGCAGTTTTATGGCATATACTAATGCAATCTATTTATCTATCCATATTATGATTAAATTAAATATTGATCACGTCACGACTTTCAAACAAAGACAAACCGCATCAAAATCGGCCCTTTCGTTCACAGACAGACATTTTTCCGTTGGGAATTCAAAATCAATAACGCCATAGCTACGTTAGAACAGTTTCGGAGTAGTGTTGTTGTTATTATCTTTGTTATCCGTCAACCGTCACACCATTCATAACATAAACAACGTCTTAAATTTAATCCAGATGGGATATTTATCTTCATGTCATCCTTATTTGCGTATCAATCAAAGTCAAAGTCAAAGTCAAAGCATTTATTCAGTATATGGGCAAATTAAAAATTAGCACTTACACACGTCAAATAACATTAAATAGATCATATTCAACAAAAAATATAAATATAACAGAAACATAACGCTTTGAATTTACAAAAAAAAAACAAAGGTATTGAGCCATTCAGCTTTCATCTAGACGTCGAACGTCACACTTAAAACACATGTTTAATTCCCCTTATTAATGTAGGGTTGCCAACCGTACCATTACGTGCACCCGCAACCCAGTGCATGTTTCAGTACTTCAGACAATTTTTATCCAAAAAATTGTGAAATAATGAAACATAATAGATAAATAAAACGCAGACTAATTGCAGTACAAATCATGTTCCGATTTGTACTGCAATTAGTCTGCGTTTTATTTATCTATTAATCAGTTAGTTTCAAGTGTGTTTATTTGTTAACGTAGTTAAGATAATTCTCACCATCATTTTCCACATATAGTAGGAGCAATAATATCGATGTTCCGCCTGACTTGCTACCAAAAAGTAGCTTAACACCATCAAGGAGGAAATCTGCCGCCTTAATGTTACGGTGTTGCGGCAGTACGCAGCTCTTGAAAGTAAGGCCAGTCTAGGCCTAACGTGTTCACCATCTTCGGCCACATCATCATCGCTTACTCTATCAGGGGAGATAGGGGTCAAATGCTAGCCTTTACGTGTTTAGCTTAAGAATAGCATCTGCCCATATTTTCAGGCCATGTCATGGTGACTAAGATATTAATATACTCCCAGAGATACGCCCGGAGATGGCGAGTCAATTATTGAGGGTGAACTTTCCCGAGGAAGGCTTCGTTGTGAGGTACGCAGCAGACTTTATAATATATCACTGAAACCTTTCCTAACATCAAGTAAAATGTAAAAGCCAAAGTACATACTTGCGATCGCAAGGGTATTGCCAAATTGAAAGAAAAAAGGAATAAGAAGAATATCACCAACCATAGCTTGCAGCGTTTTCTTGTATATTATATATCTCTCTCTCGTATAGGCATAGAGATGACCACTCCAGTAACTACCTAAGTTGTAGCTTATTTCGTATTCTTCGACGTTTCTCAATCCTGCTCCATCGATATCAATGTATTATGTATCCTACAATCCCAACAGGCAGAACAGCAAACTGCGCATTCGCGTTATCCAATTAAAAGTGTCAACTGTAGCTAGTATCGATCGTCCATCCGATATATTATTCGTAGATTTACATGCTCGCTGAATGATGAACCCGCCCGTGCGTGCAACAAAACGATGCTGCATTTTTATTTTTATATTTCGTTTTGACCTTTTTTGGGAACGCTACATATTCGATTGATTTTTTGTGGGAATTGGATAGACAGAATTGCTACTTTTTCATAAATACATAAATCAGTGGATGTATAGATACACATGTAGGCGGACAGTTTTTTAGTGAAATATAAAGTTAGGGGGTGGTCTAAGATGTAGAAAGTTTACATGGAAGATTTGGGACTTGAACCCTTGGCACAGAATAAATAATAGTACAAGGTAGCCTAGGTCTTAGATGTCAGGCAATAGCTATTGCAATTTCAAATAGCTGTTGCCATCTTACACCTATCTCAAAAAGCCACCCTGTATATGGTTCATAGGAACACGTGCTCACACAACCCCATAAATGATCGACATAGCACACCCGATTAGCAAGCTGAAGTAGCAATAGTCTGGCAACATCAGCCGAAAAACCGACCTTTATTAGGGATTTAGGGATAACCGTGAAGGAAACCCCGAATTGGCAAACGTAGGACGCTTTCAGAGTAACTTTTAAGACTAGGTAGCGCGAAGCTATTCGCGCTGGCCGAGGATCGTGCTCAGTGGCTTGCAATTGAAAAGTCCTATGTCCAGCAATGGACTTAAATAGGTTGTCATAATGTTGTATTCCAAGGCTTTACAATACGTCGCTACGCTTTAATTTACTTTATTTAGAGTGTCTGTTGGGCGCATTGTGTCTTATCCTAAGGTTTATAACTGTATGTCTGTGACCTGTGACAAATCTGGTACAAATCGGATGTCGCTACTAACATTTAATAATGTGCGATTGCGCACGCCAATAAACTACAATTTAATGTCATAGTTAACTTCCGAATGACGTCAAGCAAGTGTTATTAGAGAAAATATATGAGCCGAGCTAAATTCGTTAGAGTAAGAAAATAATTGCAAACGGAAGGCTTGAAGTTCAATGTAAAATTCTTATTTTGCAATGCAATCGCAGTGTACCGACACTACCGACCCAGAAAAGATAATAGTCCTGTCTTTAAGGGAAATACGGCAGGAAGGTAAGGAAGGCGCGGCACCAAATGCATCAGTCGAGACATCAAGCCCTACGTCTCTTTACCAAATTAAATGCAGTAATAGTAGTTAATAATTTATTGCCGTCCTAATCATTTTCAGTACTAATTTTGAGGTGTTGATCACCATATCTCTGGAGATACTTATCAGATCTCGAGTAATTACAATGGGACCTTGGAAATGTACCCTACCCATTAAAAACAGAATCATTCGAATCGGTTCACAATCGCGTAGGTAACATACATACAAAAAAAAAATACACAAACGAATTGATAACATAACCCTCCTTCTGGCGCAGGCAGGTAAAATAGGCAGTACAATACAAATACTATATCACAAAAGTAACTAAAAAAGCTACCGTTAACACGGCACCATTAATACTTATGTGCGGGCGTGTGAATAAGTCACGATTGAATCGAAACGATTATTAGTTGAAGTACCTACAAGATTACAACCCCACCATACCAGACGGAAACGATTTTACCGTCAATTTCACCTTCGATTCATAAAAAAATGTACTCGTCTGACAGAAGCTTTCCAGCTCTATACATGTAGTATTCTGTATACAGAAACAATAATAAAATCAGCCATTAATACGTGTCTCAGCTGTATAAAAAATATAACATTATGGCAAAGAAGTACAAACGGCAATAGAAAAGAAGCAATGGTCAATCGCTAATGGTCCGTTAAAGATGTGGACGTCAAGTTATGGACGACTCGTTATAAATCTCGTTTTACTTTATAGAGGAGCTCCAAAAATGTTGCGATCAAGTGCACAGGTAAGGCGATCAGATAAAATCATAAATATTGCAGGTTCTTGGGAGAGATATGTTTCCTGATTCCCAAGTCCGGAGTGGAGGATGACGAGTTTGCAGTTTGTTTTGATTGCTGTCGAGAGAGCCTTTATTGCTTCTCATTGGAACACTGACGGATATAATATAAAAAATAATGTTCATCCCATCTATTCGAAAAACGGTGAAAGGTTTCTGTGTGCGCGAAATACCTAGGTCTTTTCTTTTCAAGCTTTTTGAGCGGGCGATAAAGTTATATTTTAATTGATGGCTTAAAAATGTTCTCAAAACTCAATACTTTATTGCTTCCATAATATTTTTCATCTATAGTGCCCTGTCTAAGGAGGTTAAATAATATTGTATGGAAATTGTTACTGTCCTATGAAATTGAGAGCGCGCCGCAAAGATTACATTAAAAACACATATCCCGAAAGGCCAAATATACGAGTCCAACTCGCACTTGGCCGGTTTTTCATGTTATAAAATAATGTGATTATTTTAAACTGTTATACACACACTCACGCATTATATTGTCGAAATTGTTTTGACCAGTTTTAGAAATGTTTGAAGTCCTGTCCTGTTACGTTCAGAAGCTCGTTGCGCAAGAAGCTTGCGGTAGGGTAGGCCGTGGATCCTAGGAAGACTCGACACTATAACGCGTGACCTTTTTAAAGAAAATATATTTAAAAAAACTTACCAATAAAAGGCTTCCCATCCAGCCGCTTCATCCAATAAAACCGCTGGCTGTGAGGCTTGTTCTCTCTGTCGTACGCCTCCCACTGCTGCCTGAGGAAGGTGTAGCAGACGCAGCAGCATCTCACGCAGCCTTCCTCGTCCCCCTCGCCCCGGTACCCGGGCGGGGTGCTGTGCCCCGCCAGGAACGGGAAGTAGGGTTCGCTGCTCTGCTGGAGATAAACTACTGGTTAATTCACATTATTATTGAAGTCTAGATGCGCCCGCGCGTTTAAACGTATGGGTGAGGACATAAAGAGGCGGGCACCGGAAGGTGCAGACAAACCGATAGGGGTAAGTACCGATTCGTACTGCTAATACATTCCAATGTTATCATATGTGCTCACATATAAAGAAACTGGTTGGAGAAAATGCAGACACAATGGAAAGGGTTACCTGTACGGATCGGTACCTACCCGTACCGGTTTGTCTGCACCGGGAACCCGCCTCTTTATGTCCTCACCCTGAGGCATATATCCTATTCTACCCTGTCCATGTGCAACATTTCAGCCTGTTTACCAAATGTTTTAAAGATTACCAAATTAATAAGAAACGTGTCATTCACAACACTCAGATATGACTATTTATTTCTCAATAACTCGTAAATAATAAGCAGGTACATTTGGTGCTGCATTACCACGCTCACAAAGCACGTAGGTACGCGCTAAGTAAAAATACTATAATAATACTTTCAAGCGAACTCTAGCAAGGCAACGTGTCGTAAATATTGGTTGTCAGTGGCGGCACTCTACAGAATAAACAAGCTAGAGTGAATACATGTATGTTCTTTCTTGCCTCTTTACTTTATGGACGTTTTTAGAAGTGTTCTTGGACGCAATGAGTATAACCGAGCTACTTATAATCATGTCGTCTAAGTATACAATTTGCTTTTGTTTATCTCCATATCTCCGGAGATAATTGTCATATCTCGATAAAATTTGAATGACCAAACGAGAGGCATAATCTCTCAAACAAAAAAAGATTTTTTTAATACAGTTGCTCAAAAAGTGGCGTATTGCAGGGACGTATAGCGTTCGGGATGTGGGCTATTACACACTCGTGCTTTTTTTTTACCTTTCCCGAACTCGTGCGTTCTCTTTCCCAACTGTCAAAATAATGTCTATTAAAAAGAAAAACCAACCATGAAGTTTTTACTAAAAAAAATCATAGAAGTTTTTATGATTCATGCAAATACGTATATTTCTAAAAAGAAGCTACTAATTTGTTTCAATATCAGATTTAATGATTTGATTGAATGAGTTAGGTTTGGTTTAATTTCATTAAATTTCATTTTCATTTCATATCAATGAAAAAATTCTACTGAAGACTTGGCTGTATGGGCATAGTTCCCTTTGCCTACCGGAATGGGTGAAGAAAAAAAACTCTGCTTATATTCTACGGTTGGCGCCATTTTTCAGAAATGTTCTATGCGAGTTTAGTTGTTTGTTGCACAAAATGCTTCGGAGAACATTTTACCGGAAAAGTCAAAAAGTCGCTACATATCTACATACGACGAATTTATTGCGTGGAGAGAAATGTTAAGTTAGTTGAGTTTATTGTGTTTTTATTATTTTATTAAATTGCTTCATTTTTTCGCAACTGTATTAAAAATAGTCGTTCAGTACACGTGCGGAACCGTCATTGCAACTTGTTCCGACTGTTAACCCTCGCCTTCGGCTGCGCCTCGGCTCGGGTACACATTTACAATGACAGCCTTTCCGCACTTGTAATGAAATATACTATTCCAAATCGGTTAAGATTTGACGGAGTTCTGAGGTAACAAACGTAAAAAAATACAGTCGAATTAAGAACCTCCTCCTTTTTTGTGAAGTCGGTTAAAAATAGCTAAGAGGTCATAAACGAATATATTTTAGCAGCGATCGAGGTAAATTAATTACGTGGATTCGGGTTAATGTAAGCCGCTAATTAAATCTACATATATGAATGATATATGATGAATATTCTTCGTAACCAAACTTTTCAGGCAGTATTTTATTATTTGTCACTAATTATACTACACTGTAATCAATATCACAAATTACAATATCTACGAGTACGACCAATTGCCATTTACAGTTAAAATTATTAATCCACCACTTATAAATAAACACGCTTTTTTTCGTGTTTAATAGTGTTTATTGAAGCATCATCCACGATTATCTAATATACTATTTGTTGAACTATCAGGACCAATAAATAGTTGTTTATGATTTTCCTTTTCACAAGCAATATATTGTTATTAGCATTCTTCATGAAAAAAAACTGGCCAAGTGCAAGTCGGACTCGCACTCGTAAGGTTCCGTAACACAGTAAAGTATTCTATAACTATGATTTTTCGCAACTAAAAAAATAACTTTGTTTTTCATAGTGTTTGTATGAAAAACAAAGTTATCTTTGCGGTCGCCATATCTCAAAAACTGCTGACTGTATCTCGTTCAAACCAATTTTCGTTGCTTGTTTTTATTGAGATCTACAGCATATATTTTTTTTAGATTTTTCACTCCCATACTTTAAATGTTAGACAAAGGGGGGACACACATTTTACCACTTTAGACGCGCCTATCTTTCAAATGATTGACTTTGAGAAAAAATGATTTTAGAAACCTCAATGTCATTTTTAAAGATTCTATGGATAGGTCCATAGACACCCCGCACGTATAGGTTTGAGGAAATTTTTTTTTTGTTTCAATTCTAAGTTTGGGATGCCCTCCCTTAAACTTTTATATTTTTTATTTTTGTATAAAAATCGTAAAGCGGTTCACAGAATACATCTACCTACCAAGTTTCAATTCTGTAGTCCTAACAGTTTCGGAATAAAATGGCTGTGACATACGGACGGACAGACAGACAGACATGACGAATCTATAAGGGTTCCGTTTTTTGCCATTCGGCTACGGAACCCTAAAAATTAGCCTACACTCGGAGTAAGAGACGAACTTAGGTTAGTTAGACGACACATGCAAATCAAAAGCAGTGGAGCTGTGTTAGCTGCAGGCGGTCACATATATACAATTGTAAAACATCACTTTTTAGGCAGTCGGGTAAAAACACCAAGCCAAAGATTTCGATACCTCTAGAGTCAGATACCGTGACAAATTGCTCAAGCGGTTGCCAGGCCGCTTCAGTTAGGAAGGTTACCAAAAAACATGGAGCAAAAAGCAAACTACCTCGCTTTGTGCCAACCGATCATATCTTGCGGTGGTTTCCTTCCGTATTCTATACCTAAGTATCGATTGGTCCCAGTTCGATGCCCTCCTTCGATGAGGTACAACAATCTTTATGAGGAATCGATATATTTGAAACGAGATGGAAACCTTCGTTCGCTTACAAAGTATGTCAGTTCTTTACTCTCACATTTTTTCAAGGAAAAAAGAAAACAGATCTCAAGTTATGGCATATATAGGTCATTGACCTTTCCTCAACTTTTTTTTACAGATTTTGCCATGCGATCAGAACAAGAATTTGAAAAGGTCTCAAGCTATCATCGACTCATTAATAATTAAATTGAAAATTATTACGCGAATGATTGTAGATTGCTTTAAAAACTAATGCTTCCCTGAAGCACGGTAAGATAGATAACAATACCGTTCCTGAAGACTACAGTAAAGAGTCAGATTTCTGCAGAATAATCTATCACTACATATTATAAAACAAAGTCGCCCGCCTAATCTGTCTGTGTGTTCGCGATAAACTCAAAAACTACTGAACGGATTTTCATGTGGTTTTCACCAATAGACAGAGTGATTTATGAGGAAGGTTTATATGTATAATTCGTTAAGGTTATGTGTAAATTGGTTGAAATATGACGATTATTGTTGAAGTCGTTAATTCATACTCGACGCAACAAGCTGATGCAAAAATGCAGACATAATGCTTTACCCGTGCGAAGCCGCGGACGGGTCACTACTTATGTATATAAAAATTAATCCCTATTTGCCTTGGTCACGGCATAACATAACGGGTGGACCGATTTCACTAATTAATTATAATTTAGATTTTTTTGTAATTGTCCGGACAAGGTTTTTATAAAAGAAAAGTTATAAATAAATGAAAGCAGATTTAACGCGGGCGAAGCCCCGGGGCACAGCAAATCCCAAATAAATCTAAAAGAATAAGTCAAAATTAACATTCAAAGCTACATTCTTTAATGCACTTTACAACTCTCCTACTTTAAACGTAGCAACGTAGCAACTTGAAACTTTAATGGGTCATTTAGGCTGCCGTTCCCATAGTCAAACAAGTAGAAATTGGGACATATTATCTGACAACGCGACGGTCCGTTAGTTGCAACTCTTGGAGACTGCTAATGTTAGGGATGAGACAATATTGTCGATTCTTTTGTTGCTAAACTTTACATTTGACAGCACTTAAATAAAGGCAGTTTTACACAGGGTCAGTAACTGACGTCAGTCGACTGCCGAGTCAGTGCTGACCTGGCACTGCCATCGTATATTGATTTCAAGTCAGTACAATATTCCCGCTTCATATTTTCGGCGTCAGTCCGCTCCCCCCGCCACCCGCGCCAGCGCAACTGACGCCGTGTGAAATATCGAATCAGTCGCTGGTCAGTCGCTGCCACTGTATTGCACGGTGACCACGCTGCGTCGCACCACTCGCACCGCATCACAAAATGACTTATCTGTTTGGATAATTCTTCTTCTAACATACAGTTACTTCTTGCATCATGACATTCTCAACAAATTATTTTATTTAATTTTTTGCTGTTTTCGAGAATTAATTATTCCGCACTGACTTAACAAACATGTGTACACCGAAACTACTGTACCTCGACTACTGACAAAATACAGTCTGCGTCTAAATAGCATGACTCAGTTTTCGGCGCCAGCACTGACGACAGTGAATGACCCTGTGTAAAACTGCCTTAAAATTATTCTAGTCTCTATTTTACTTCAGTGGTGAGACAAGGATAGGAGACAAGGATTCAGTGGTGGATAAGGACAAGTTTTATAGTGATGTAAAGTTTAGATTAGATAAAGCCCTAACAGAAACGGCTCCATTGCAAGAGAAAACTGCTTAGTGTGACAGCAGAGCTAAGAACAGTGCTGAACTTGACCTTTGAAGTAATAAGGATACAAAATAGTTTTATTGTTGTCAATTCAAGTTAAGTTTATTTATTGCAACATCAGGTTGGCATTGACAGCATTGATCATCCATTAAAGCCGTGATGTTCTACAGCCGTCATATTAAGTAGTTGAGGTTACAGATTTTCACATGCATTATCTTATTCAACTTAGCTTAATATTATGATCAGAATATATCAAGCCGCTAAACCTAAGTGGGACTTAGCAGTGAACGTCATATTATGTGGGATATATTTGGTTTTTATCACAAGCGTTCGACCACTATATCACATGGCAGGGACCATGTAGCCCACGATGTAACACGCTTGCCCGTAAGATACCTATTCATTCGGGACTAGTATATACATTTACAGAATTAAGATCGGGAATTTAACGTGACTTACGCGATCTAGTGCGAGGCTGGAGTTGTGCAAGGCCTTGAAAATATCCTCGTACATTTCCCGCTTTTCACCATCCGAGTGTGCCGAAGTCGGTGCGTATACTTGGATAACCTTGAGGCTATAACCTCTGGGTGAGTTTGATCACAAGATACGCTACCCTTGTCGACACACTGGAGATTTCTAAAACATTGTCAGAGAGGACTGTTGAGAGAGTTGAGATGGTTATTCTCCCTCTATCAAGTAAATAAGATGGCTGGTTTCTAGGGTTACGGTATCCTCCTCTTCGGATTTCACATAATTCCAGAATGTGCCATCTTATGTTCCTCAGCTTCTCTTCAAGTAACGTCAGATGTTTGTCGAGCCGTAACGTTCGTCCGTTATACGTAGCCGGAGTCAGTCAGTGTTAGCGGCCTACCGTAGCCCGAGGATTCAAAGCACCCCTGTCCCGCCGTTACCATGAACGCCACCTTGCCCTGGAATAGTGGGGTGACCGGGAACTGGGAGCCGCTGCTGTGGTGTGCTAATCAGTACAAGCTGAGCAGACGGGTTGGGTGATCGCAGAACGTAGCTCTCGCACCAGTGACGCTGCTGCCCGTCACCAGCCTATGGAATTTAGCTATTTTGTTTGTAATGGTTTTATCGCTATTGGTCGGTCGCCAGAGCCTCGTTCGCTAGTCGGCAGGATGCAACGCGGGCAGTTAAGGTTGGCTGGGAGCAATGAGAGCACCTTACATCCCCCAAAACCATTACAGTGTACAAAATTTACGTATTAACAGTATATTAAGAGAAAGAAGGCAAGCGAGGGCAATCCCTAAACAAGGCCTACAATTATGTATTATCTATTCCCCCTAAAAGTGTCGAATCTGAGAGAGCTTCTCCCGCAGCGAGCTATATTTTTAATGGGCTAAGGAGCTCTTTAAGCAGAAAAATGCTTGATACTCTATCCTTTTGAGGGCACATTTTCTACAAAACTTGGAATAATTGGGCTCTCCGTTCAATTTTTTCTCATTGTCATTAGTAATAATTGTAGTTTCTAGCTCAATTCAACCAATGAAGATCAGTGCGCTGCAAAACATGTGAAAGAAAATTGAATTTCATTGTTCCTAGGTACTAAAGACTTTCCGAAATTTCGAAATTTCTAAACTGATGACACTAATTTCATATTCCAATTTCGAAACTGAAAATCTATGAAAATGCATGCCTTAGGCTGGACGCGTCGGCGAGCGCCCCGCACTCGAGATTATGAAGATGGACTCCGGATGAGGCCGAAACATATGTCGATCGCTATATCGACATCGCGTAAGTCACGTTAAATTCCCGATCGTGAATCTATAAGTTTATAATATCGTTTAAAAACTAAAAAAGAACCGACTTCAATGCCGCCCTATTCATTTTCAGTACCAATTTTGAGGTGTTTATCTCAATATCTCTGGAGATACTAATCAGACCTCGAAAAAATTACCATGTTACCACAATTGGGATATCTCCTTTCAAAAAAAAAAAGAATTATCAAAATCGGTTCATAAACGACGAAGTTATCCGCGAACAAACATAAAATATATATATATATATATATACGGTCGAATTGAGAAACCTCCTCCTTTTTTTGAAGTCGGTTAAAAATGAACGCGAGTTTTTATAATAAAAATAGTACATACATAGTGCAAATGAATCACAGAATTAGGCTCCCACTATATGGCAGAGCGTGTGATAAATGTAGAAGCAAATCATCGCGTGGTGATGGAATAGGGGAAAGACGTACCTGATAACGGCTTGACCCTGTGTTAAGTAACGATGCGGTCCGTGATGGAATAGCATGGATTTGGAAGACGAGGCTCGGACTGCTTATAGCAATTTATTAAAAAAACTTACTGGCCGCCGTCGAACATAATGCTGGATCATTTGCGCTTCGATTGATGTTATTGATCTATTGTGATATTATAAATTATTTTCGACTAAGAAAATTATAACAAAGATTGTCTCTATTGCGTTACATTATAATACTAAACATAGTAGTGTGCGTAAGAACAAAAGATTCATAATTCAACAACACGATCTGTGAGAATGTTTTATGTGAAAACTGAGTTAGAAGTAGACAAAGTTAGAGACAGTACCCATGCTAGCGCAGAATCTTTATAAATACAGTGGATTTGGTTGGTTGATTTGGTTATAACGACGATGAAGGGGATCCCTTCAATTTCGTCGCTATACCCGAACTTTAAATTCTTTGCACAAGTCAAAATGTTTTTCACCACTCACAGATTGAAATAATATCTACGTTTTCTTTAACTGTGAATCTACGTCTACTTATGCGCCATAATAAACGCACAAGCTATCATACCGAATATTACTGTGAACTAAAGTATAAATTTAACTTTACCTACCTAAACAATTATTAACAAACGCTTATATTAAACAACAACTGCAGACGATCTGTGGATGGATGTATACAAACGATAAGAAAGTTGTATGAATTTAAGAATGCGAGAGTTTGTGAGGACATGTAGGACTGATAACCGTTGGGGTAGTCTGGTCCTAGAGTGGAGACCACGAATCGGCTAACGTAGCGTAGGACGTCCTGTGACCAGGTGGAGCGACGACATACGCAAAGCGGTGGGCAGTGACTGAAAAAGAAGAGCCGAAAATCGGGCTCAGTGGCGCATCTTGGGAGAGGTCTACGTCCAGCAGTGGACTGGCACAGGCTGATGATGATGATGATGAGAGTTTGTGAGGAGACTCGGTCGCAACATCAGCATGGAATTTCTAGGAACCTATTTACAAATGGTTTATTAAAACTAGTCTCCATAACCGAAATCGGCGTTACATCCGAAGTCACTAGAGCCAAATTATTTTCTTTTAAACATATGCTTTAAAATTCAAGCGGTTCATCTATTTATTATAGAATACGGGTATGTGTCATCATCATCAGCAAGTTTCCGTCCACTGCTGGACACAGGCCTCTCCTACGGCTCCCACTGAGCTGGATCTTCAGCTACTGTATGATGGGATATGCGTACTGAATATTTATATAAAACCAGGTGCTACACCAGATTAGACGATATAATGCCTATAATGTAATAGGACAGCTAATCTATACATATCTAACTATACTAATATTTTAAAGAGAAAAAAAAAATTATAACGAGTTCAAATTTTAAGATGTTTGATGACAAAGCAAGCAAACATCAGGTCCAACATCGCGGAAAATATCGTTCGCGCGATGCAGGATCTCATACCTTTTAGCAATATTTACAAGGAGAGCTATTCAACCTACTCAAGCGTGTTGAGGCGCAAAATGCCCAATTCTGAAAATGCATATGAGTCAAAAGACAGATTCTCAGAATGGCAAATTCTAAAAAACCCAATATCTTAAAATAGCGAAATTTTATTAATAAAATAAAAATCCTACTTATATTATAAATGCGAAAGTAAGTGTGTGTGTGTGAATGTTCGTTACCACGTATCTCGATAACCACTAAACCTATTTTGATGAAATTTAAAACGTAGGTAGTGTAGGTTCTAACTTAAGACATAGGCTAATATTATTTTTGAAAATCATCCCCTAAAGGGGTTAAATAGGGTGATAAAGTTTCTATGGAAAATTTTATTCCTTGGGCCGATTTTCTCAAAACTCGGTACAAATAAACCTTAAAACAAATAATGAGACACGTGTTTTTCATTTTTTCAAACCACCCCTAGGGGGCTTGAAAAATGAATTTTCTTTGTAAAAATTATAAAAAAATCAGTAATATTTGTTCTCACATATTCCTTTGTCCGATTCACTCAAAACTCGGTACAAACAAACCTTAAAACAAATAATGTAACAGTGTTTTTTATTTTTTCAAATCTACCCCTAAGAGAGGTGTAATATGATTTTGTTTGAAAAAGTCATAGAAAATTCAGTAATGTTTGTTTCCACGTATTCCTTGGCCCGATTCACTCAAAACTCGGTACATATAATCTATCCAACAAATAATGACCCCTTAGGGGGGTGTAAAATTATTTTGTTTGGAATAGATAGAAAATTCAGTAGTTTGTTTTCATGTATTCCTTGGCCCGATTCACTTAAAACTCGGTACAACCAAACCTTAAAACAAATAATGAGACATGTGTTCTTTATTTTTTCAAATCTACCCCTAAGGGGGGTGTAAAATGATGTTGTTTGAAAATCAATATGATTTTTTGGGTTTTATATAAATGAGTCGCTATGTCCCTTGGTCACGCCATAACTTGAAAACGGGTAGACCGATATGGTCTACGTCTAATTCAGTTTTTCATGTGTTTTTACGAAAAAAAATTAAAGAAATGTATGAAGTTGGGCGAACATTAACGCGGGAGCCGCGGGGCACTGCTAGTAAAGATAAAAATTTTTTTTTTTGTTTTTTTTTTTTATTTTCTAACTAAAAAAGCGGCAATAGCCCAATAGATAAATAAGGTGTCGGACTGGCGATCGTGAGGTCGTGAGTTCGATCCCCACCCATAGCACTATTTTTGAATTTGGTGATTGGTGATGAATTTAGTGTATAATCATTTGCCAGAAGATTTAAAAATACTAAGCGGTGACGTTTTCAAGCGTAAAGTTAGCCTATGGCTTTTGGAGAAATGTTTTTAAAGCGTGAAAGAATATTTATGTTATGAATATGTAAGATTGAAATTTAAGTAAAAATATAAATGACATCTAAACTTAATAGTAGATATGACAAACCAATATTTGTACGCTTACGTGCAGGCTGGACACATGTACATTTATATTTCATATTTGAAATTTTAATAATTTAAAATGTTGTGTTCTGACAAATAAACAATAGATTTTGTTTTTGAAAATCCACGCCAGACACACTCCACACTTAGTTGAAGGGGTTAGAACAAGAACAGTAATGTGCAACCCAAATCGAGAGTAAGCTTTTTTGTTAAAAAAAAAATTTGCCATTTGGGAATTGGGTATTTTACGCCTAAACCCTCTAGCGGCATCTAGATGCTTTTATCTAAACTAATGTTGTAAAGAGAAAAGATTAAATTTTTTGTTTGATTTAACTCAAAAACTACTAGACCGATTTTAAAATTTCTTTTACTAATGAAAAGCTACATTATCAGCGAGTAACATAAGCTATCTTTTATCCCCGTATTATCACGGGAACGGGAACTACGCGGGCGGAACCGCGAGGCGCTGCTAGTATAAACTATGAAGCGTTAGTTAGGATACTGGCAATAATGCACTGTTATTACTGTCACACCTTACTTGGAAGAGGTGACGCTCAGCCCATTATACGTTATGTGGGAACCGTGATGGCAATACTAACATTGTAGGGTGTAAGTATCGACCGTCTCACGATGTTCGAGATCGTTTCCACACGCCCTGATTGGATGCAGAAGCTATAATTTTATCGTAAGGAAATATTTAGCATGTAAAAAGTAAGGAAGTTAAGTTTCGATTTTGTACCTATAAATATATAAATATAGGTATAAATTACAGTGGTGTATCGGTAGATTCATCCTTTTGAACCCCCGGCGCAAAAAGAATAGGTTATAAGTGACGTGTGTATATGAGTGTGTCTGTCTGGCATCGTGGCGCCCAAACGGATGAACCGATTTTAATTTAGTTTGTTTTAGTTTTATAGGCGTCTTAATCAAGAGTGTTCTTAGCTTTGATTCATGAAAATCCATTTTTTTTTTCCTTTTTTGTAGTTGATGACGCTATGGAATCAACTTTCATTGGTCTGATCATTTTTAGGGTTCCGTACCCAAAGGGTACAACGGGACCCTATTACTAAGACTCCGCTGTCCGTCTGTCTGTCTGTCTGTCTGTCTGTCCGTCTGTCACCAGGCTGTATCTCATGAACGGTGATAGTTAGACAGTCAAAATTTTCACAGATGATGTATTTCTGTTGCCGCTATAACAACAAATACTAAAAACAGAATAAAGTTAAAGATAATAGAGGGTCCCCATACAAGAAACGTGTTTTTTTCGGCATTTCACGCCATCTATGAACGCTTAGTTAGGTAAACGTCCTATAGATGGCGGTATATTGAAATGTCGATCCCGAACACCTTTGTTAGACGTTAGATGGCATTATAAGAAACGAAATGTTTATTAATTATTATCTTATAAAATACTGTAGTGTGGTACGGAACCCTACGAGTGCGAGTCCGACTTGCACTTGGCCAGTTTATTAAATTCGGTGTCCTCTTACTTAAACGATATTGTAAGAACATAGTAGCATTGATCCGATGCTGGAACATCTCCTGGAATCTGCAGAACACTCAACTCCTCACCAACTAACAGCAGAAATGTCGAGTTTGGGCTCATTGGAATGGTCTCAATGAACTGATTATACATACATCTGTCGAGGTGGTTTAACATTTTTAATTTAAATATCATTTATTTCTTCTTCTCGACATCTTGTAGAACAGCAACACTTTTGTCACGACTGGACACAAATATCAATAGAACGTGAAGCGTGGAAGCTATTAATTATTCTGTGGTGGAAGGAGGAAAGGGAGGCGTTTGCCCTGAAGAGGGCCATTCCAGACTGAATACAATAATGCTAACACTCCTTGAACAATCCTTGAGCACTACATCTATACATGTCTGTAGTCGGGTCTTCTAAACTATAAAAAGATATAAGTTTTTAAGTTTTCATGGTCACAAACACTTTCACAAGATATTTGAACGGGATATTTACCATGTTTTTCATTATTTGTGAGCTTCCGATATTTCGGTGCTGTTGCAAGCACCATGTTCACGGCTTAACTGGTAATGGTAAACTAATAATGAAAAACATGGTAAATATCCCGTTCAAATATCTTATAAAAAGATAGTTTAAAAACTATAGCAACCGACTTCCATGCTGCGCGAGTCTGTTTCAGTAGCAAGCTTTGAGACGTTTATTGTAATTCTGGAGATACAAATCAGATGTCGATGAAATTACAATGGGACCACCTTGGAAATGTACCCTACCGATTTAGAAAATAATCATTTGAACCGGTTCATGATTGACGGAGTAATCGCGTAACATACATAAAAAAACATACAGATGTATTGAGAACGTCCTTGTTTTTAAAGTCGGTTGAAAAGGTAACCTGCCACCAGAAGTTTTATTACTACGATTCCCACGTACTCAAAAGACATTCTCTCCATATTTGAATGTCCTATTTCTGAATACGGTCGAATAGATATTGTTTCGTAAAACTTATTTCTAGAAATTCCCTCAAGCCTTTTAGTTTATACTAAGAAATAGACAAACATATCTGCACACAAAACATAGTTGCTCCTAATAAACCCAAACATTTCCCATCGTTTAAAGAAGTCGGGCAATATCTCGCCTTCTTTTAGACGAAGATAATACCATCCGGCCATTAGAGCGAGTCAACAATATCCTACCTAAAAATAACATTGTTTGTAAAGCCGCCTTCCCCGAGCTATTAGGCAACCCCAAGCCAATTTTGCAATTAGAGTTTGGTGCATATTGCACGCGTTCACGTCATCTGACCAAAACGTACCCGAAGTAAAACATGCCTTATTCCTGAACTGGCCTCGCTTCACGCTTGATTGGTGTTACAATATTACCAAAAACCGGCCAAGTGCGAGTCAGTAGGCCAACTCCGAAATGACACATCCGAAAGTTCGGGCCCGACTGAAACACGACCGAATTTGCCGATGACCTACTACGAAAAAAACTCGGATATTTTTGACATAAAATGACGATAAAACTCTTGTCATATTATCGCTCGGGATTTTTTCATTTAGTAGGGTTTACGATACAACAAAATTTCAAATACATTTCGGTCGCACTCAATGATAAGCTAAACCGACCGACCGACCTAATGTGATTCGTAGTAGGAAACGCCCGATAATTTCGGCCAATACTTCGGATTACCACTTCGGAGTAGGCCTCCAGACTCGCGCCCGAAGGGTTCCATTATACATAATAAACTGGAGTGCAAGTCGGACTCGCACTCGTAGGGTTCCGTAAAACAGTAAAGTCTCGCGCCCGAAGGGTTCCGTACCATTATACATAATAAACTGGCCAAGTGCAAGTCGGACTCGCACTCGTAGGGTTCCGTAAAGAGTAGAGTATTCTAGAACTATGATTTTTTTCATAAGGTTTGTATGAAAAACAAAGTTATATTTGCGGTCGCTATTTTAAATAAAATCTACTTTGGATGTATACTTTGTGAAAATTTCAAGTACGTACCTATTACGGTTAAGAAGGTACATCTGTAAAGTGCTCACATATAGACACACGGACGGACGGACGGAAGGACGGACGAACGGACAACAAAGTCTCAGAAAGTGTTCATTTGGTACCCTTTGGGTTCAGAACCCTAAAACGCCGCGCTAGTAAAAATATTCACTAGTCATAATGATGTCATCAAGGTATCAAAGGACAATGTCCAAAATGGCCCTGTGCAATAAAAGCATCTGACACACACGATAATTAATTGTCTATTTTATTACAATAATTATAAATACTTTTATAACACGGACTAGTTGTATTCCAAAATGAATATTAAAAAGTATTATTTGCGATTATTAACATTAATTGCCGCCATATGGCCCACACAGTCTGAATCACTCTACTACGTTATAAGAGTTGGCACTTCCTTACATTGTTAATCCCGAATTATGAAAGCACTGTGTAGCCAACCTAACAACGAAAAGTATTATTTACATAGTAACTATTATATAATCTGTGGTATTATGCTTATAATTTTTGTTTTTGCAGTGTTGGTTGGTACAAAGTACGTTCATAATTCTGAGTTATTGATGTATGCAGTGTCGCGGGCGGGACTGATATGGCCGCCATCTTCGCCAAACGTTATGTCATGTCAAAAAATATTAGGTATGCTCAAAAACTTTGCACATTAACAAGACTTTGCCTTGTAGAACATTCCTGTGAAGACAAATTAATTCTCCCCACCTTTGTTTCTATCTCGCTCACAATTACCGTAAGAACATCTGTCAATAATACTTGAATTCAAAAAATTTAAACCACCCCCGACTGATTTGTATATGTAATACGAGTTTATAATCAAAGCATATGTATAACTTTGTACATTGAGACCATTCCAAGGAGATGTCTCAGAATTAGATCAAGCTTACCATATTTTTGCAATAACATTGAAGTAACAAGATACTGCGACAGCGCCATTTTAATTTTTTGACGTCCGCGGTCAAAGTACTACGAGCTTACGAAAGTTGCTATCGTAGTCTTTTCAACTAAAAAAGAGCTGATAATATTTAAACGGCTGAACAGATTTTCATGAAATAAAGTTAAGAACACTCTCGACGAAGACATCTATCAAAAAAAACAAACTAAATCAAAATCGGTTCTTCCGTTTGGGCGCTACGATGCCACGACGACAGACACAGATACACACGTCAAACTTATAACACTCCTTCGTTTTGCGTCGAGGGTTAAAAGCCAAAATCAACGTGAAGAAAGATGTAAAAACATTATTCAAGGTCATATTTTTTAGTCTTCAAAAGTATATGCAATAGCAACCTCCATTGTGTATAATCTTCTTGGGAATCTTCTTCTAAAACCATTCTCCTATGTTTGAGATATTTATCTCCATATCTCTGAAGATACTAATCAGATCTCGATAAAATTTAAATGGGACCACCTCGGAAACGTACCCTATCTATTAAAAAAATAATCATTTGAATCCGTTCACAATTCACGGAGTAATCGCGTAACATACACACAAAAATAAAATAAAAACATACAGACGAATTGAGAACCTCCTCCTTTTTTGTGAAGTCGGTTAAAAACTGCTGACTATATCTCGTTCAAACCAATTTTCGTTGAAAGTTTTTATTAAGATCTACAGAATATATTATTTCGAGATTTTTTACTCCCTTACATTAAAACTTAGAGGGACACACACACACGCACACACGCACGCGCACACACACACACACACACATTTTACCATTTTAGACGCACCAATATTTAAAATGATTGACTTTGAGAAAAAAATTATTTTAGGAACCTCAATGTCATTTTTAAGACCTATCCAAGTATCCATAGACATTCCACACGTATAAGTTTGAAGAAAAAACTTTTTTTTGTATTAGTTCCATGTATGGGATGCCTCAAACTTGCTATTGAAATTGACTCTCGGGGCATGGAAGTCGGTTGTTTTAATTTTTTAACCGACTTCACAAAAAAGGAGGAGGTTCTCAATTCGTCTGTATGTTTTTATTTTAAACTACTTTAATTATTGTTTAAATCAATTAAAAATAATGTTTTGTTTGATTGTATTCAGTTAGATATCACTTCTTTTATTAGCGAAGCCGTTACTTAAGTTTTTATCGCGAAATTTTTTTTGTTGCGAACTTTCGCTCACTTTCATATTTCTGATAATATAACAATAATTAAGATAGCATAAATACTATAAAACCGACTTCACATGTCGCCCGAGTTTCAGTAGCAAGTTGATGATTATCGCCATATCTCTGGAGACACTCATCAGATCTGGATAAAATTAAAAGAGACCACCAGTGCAACCCTACCAATGAAAGAATCATTCAAATCGGGTCACAATTGACGGAGTAATCGTATAACAAACATTAAAAAAAACAACGGGTTGCACTCCGTGAGTGCCGGCAGAAGTGAAAACTTGAACATTCACGTTGTGCATTTGGTCTACTCTCCCTCCGTATTACGAATTTTCGATCAGGTCACGTGTCCTGACGCGAGTTTAACATTTTTTACCCATCCAAAAAAGTTCACAACGCTGCTAAAGAAGTTTTCACTTCAAAAATATACAGATGAATTGAGAACCTCCTCCTTTTTGCAAGTCAGTTGTAAATACTGTGCATCAAATATGAAATGAATCGAGAATAAGCAGACAACTACTCGTATGACATTTATGGTAAATTGTGGTACCTACAGCAATGTACCTACACCAGTTCTCAAACAACAGGGTGGTCAGTGGTGGCCTCCCCAGCGGCACTGTGTAGGAAGGACCCTTCGATAATTGCAAAAACGGCTACGTTGTTGGTTTAGGATGTCCATTCAACCTATACGACGGTATGTACTGGTCAAATTGACCTTAATATAATGCTTGATGAATCCTTCATTTAGGGAAAGGCTTACAGTTTATTTATTTTTTATGAAATAAATTGCTAGGAAACCCATCTTTACAGAAAACTAGACGTGCCCCGCTGCTTCGCCCGCTTTTAAAAGAATCCAATCCTAATCTATGATACTGGCAATCCCTGTGCAATTTCAGCTAAATGGATCCAGCCGTTCGACCTTAAAGAAAACACAGACGAAAAAATAAACATATATATATATAAATATATATACAAACTGACTTTCGCATTTATACTATTGGTGTTGATTATTCTGTTAGACTTGGAAAATTGTTTTGCTAACTAAGCAAGTGTGCTAATATTTCTGTATTTTATCTTCAGCTGGTTTGATCTAATACCATGATACACACGAACATTAATTTCTACTCCTTCAAATGCTTCATTTGTATACTTGAATGTACAGTTCGAATTTAACATAAATATTCCAATATACGGCAAACATTCTTTATTAACTTAAAGATTTAAGTGAAGCCGCCTATAAAATAGAGTTGTTATTTCTGTTGCTTGAGTACTGTGTGCAAAGAACTTATAACAACATACATTATCAAAGGCACAATCATCAGTCACATTATAGTGGAAGGATTTCTGCTTGTCTGCCGGTACCATAGTATAATATATAATCATTGTATATCAAAGTAAAACGTGACACAGTAATGTGGCGTTTGAAGGACGAGTTTCAGCAAATCTGGCAAATTTAAAGCTTTTGTGTCTGTTGTGAGCGGACTTCATGACAACCATTTCCAACAGCTGAGTATCGAGTTGATCCTGTAACCGTATATATCATAAAAAGTGACAACAATCGGCGTAGTCTCATCCATCATCAGTTGAAACTATCCAGTGGGCTGTTTATAAAACACCGTGAAGCATGCGTGAAGGAATCAAAACAAAGTGATTCCAGCGGACTGTCAACAAGGCGAAATTGGCCGGTGTCAGGAGTCAAACCGTTTACCGCGGTAGCCAATTGTAAACCGGTCGGAACTGGTTCTACATATCTGGACAATTGCTGCTTGTAAATTGTGCCATGTGAGGTGTTCTTTGGATGTTTTATTTTAAGTTTGTGGGCCACTGAGCCTCATTTGAAGTAACCCCATTCTGATACTATTTGGGCGAAACGTTTTGATCCTGAAGAAGGCGATAATGAGGCGCTTTGTCTACTAACATAAATTTAATATTAGCTCAATAAATCAACAGAGTCAAGTGCAGCTTGAAATCTAACATATGCAGCAGCATGCAAACTTTCCAATGCATTGCGGACTGTACATAATCATCCTAAGGTCCATGTGAATAGAAAAGATTAACAGCTGAAGACAACCTACTTGCAGTGCTCACTAATGTTAACGATGCATTGCCAAGGGATGCTTATCTCTACAGAGACGTCTTAAGGTCCCCTTATCAATGGATCAGCTTTACTCGAACAGTATATTTGGGGCTGAAGCCAGCTTCTCCAGAAATGGAACAACCTATCAGCTCACATGAAAGAACGGAAACGCAACTTGGACTCTAGTTGATCATTGTCGAGAGATATTGAAGTTTAGAGTAGAGAGAAGTGTTTAGGTCCTTACCTGTGGATCAGGCTTCACTCTAACAGTATACTGGTCGCTGAATCCAGCGACTCCACAAACGAAGCAGACTCGGAGGTCGTCGGCCGGCGCCGCCGCCGGCGGCTTGTCGCGTGCTCCCGACGGCGACGCCGGCTTCGTGCCCAGCGAGCTCTTTATGTATGCCTTGGCCTTCTCCATGGCTGGCCTGCAAAGAGAAGAAACCACTGGTTAGAAATTAAATGCATGGATGATACCACGGCGCGGTCAAGGAAGCGTAGGACGCCCTCCAGCTAGGCGGAGCGACGATATACGCAAGCTGACTGGCAGCGGTTGGAAACAAATAGCTGAAGATCGATCTGAGTGGCGTGCCATAAGAGAGGCCTATGAACAACAATGGACGAATACTGGCTGTTAATGATGATGATGATGGTGGGTTTATAGTTGGTTGCTGTCATCAATCATCAATGTAGTGACAGCTAGTCATAGTACGTCCAAACCAGCTAGGCTGGAAGACGGGTTCAGACAGTTGCACTATGTAGTACTTAGATTTAATTTTGTTTTCTATCGTCTCATGACACTACCGTCTTCTATTTCTTAATATACACGAATCAAACGGAGATCGCATCATCACTTCACTTCAGGCAAGATCATGGCCTAAACTGGACTTCAATCATCTAAAAGTGTACAGTTAATTCCCTTGTAACCTCTACCGATATAGAATCTAGCTTGTAGCTTTACTCGTACCAGTTTTTTTCTTCACGAAGTAGGCAAACATAAGTATACAGAAACACAGGTACACAACACGAGATGGCATATTGCCAAGTCGACGTTATAGACGTAACAGTAACACTCATTTCTACATAGTGATGGATAATGGACAGCACAATACACGTATTGTTCGTTCTGAATATACCATAATACACACATTTGCAATATGATCTACTGTGAATGGTCTTCGATAGTACTACTGCTTAAATTTTAAGGACAAAGTGGCAGAGTAAAATGTAGTTTTTGAGACATTAGACAAATTAAACTATCAACTGGAAAAGTAATTGAGAACCAGTTCCCATTCTAGGCCTAGCGTGCTACCTCGGCCGCATTATCACTTACCACTTACTAACAGGTGAGATGGTAGTCAAACGCTAGCCTATACGATATAAAAAAAGCCTTTTACAGTATTAACGATGGAACTTGGAAGAGCTAGAGGTGTTTCTACACCTCTAGCCAGTTTGTGACAAGGGAGAGATCCCCTTTTCCCGTCAGTTAAAAAAACAACCCTCCAACAGCATCCCATCAACACTTCATATAATGATATGAAACACAGTGCATATTGTAGCTAATTGAAGCTCCGTTATACGCGCAAGGGTCCCGCAAAGAGACGGCTGTTGGCTGTTCAAATAAATGTAGTCACGCAGAAGGTTAATGTAGGTCAACACGCCAGGGAATGTTAGTAAGTCGTAGGATCTCGCTGTAAAATGTCTTGTTTCAGGGCACATGAGTAATCATAATCAAAGTGGCGCGAGAACATGATATAACATCAGAGGCCCTGTCACATGAACTGTGCTGAATACAGCCTTATTGAAGCTGTGTAACGTGTCTACAAATCTTCGATGTACCATCGCGTACAGTTGTGCGTATCCAGTTTCAAAAATTTTTCGGTTGCAAGTGTCGATTATTTTTCTAACCAATCAGAAGAGCCAAAACAAAAAAAAATTTCTTTCCAATCAGAAGAGCCAAAACCAAAAACAAAACATAATTTTTGGCTTTGTCCCTTCTTGTCATTGGTCAACAATGTCAACATAGACGAAGCGAGATACCAATTCAATAAGAGTGCACAGGAAATTATTCCTTAAGGTGGATAGGTGGATACGCATAAATTAAGCCGATTGTACACACTGCACACTATAAATGAAAGTGTAACACTGAAATACGCATGTTGGAAGCACCTTGGAGTACTCTAGACTAGAGAAATACAAACTTACAGCAGAGTGGATGCTTCTGTTGCTAGAGTTATAATGACATAAATGGCGATAGCCCAATGGCTATCGTTGACCTGACCATCGAGAGGTCGTGAGTTCAATCCCAACCCATTGCACTATTGACATGAACCCATTGCAGACACTAGCATATATAGCTTAGTTAGAGGAGTCAACGAGACTACTAGTAATGTGCAACCCATATTGCTAGAGCTTTTAAAAAAAAATGACATGGCCGAACAATCTGACTGACTGACAGACAACGCACAGCCTAAACCGCTGGTCGTAGAGACTTGAAATTTGAAGGGTATATTTGTCTTAGTACGTAAAGGTGTACTAAGAAAGGATTTTCCAAAATTTACCCCTTTAGGAGATGAAATGGGGGTTCAAAGTTTGTATGGAGAAACAAGATCAGATAGTTTTTTTCTATTCGAAACTTCACACAAGTGCTTTTAAAAATAAATAAGTAAATACGTGTTTCAGACTTTTGCGAAATGCCAACCCTAAAAGGTTGAAGTGGGGTAACAAAGTCTGAAATCAATTTTCGCATTGCGCTGAAATTTGGCATGCAGATAGTTATTATAACGTAGGTATCCGCTAAGAAATGATTTTTCAAAATTCACTCCTTAAGGGGATGAAACGGGGGTTCAAAGTTTGAACCGATTTGGCTTTTACTAGTTTAATGTATTTTATGATAGAAAGGGTTTTACAAAATAAAAGTTTTAAGTAAATAAAAGAAGTCTTTAACGCGGGCGAAGCCGCGGGGCACTTCTAGTAGCAAATAAATTGTAAAAGCCACGCACATTCCAAATACTCGGTTGTCCCCTTGCTTAGCTGATCAGATCATGATTGACAATATGATACTAAAAGACTATTCCAAAAAACTATAATAATCCTATTTGTGAGAAATAAAAGTTTTCTCTAACACTGCGAACTCATAAAGCATGAGAGCACGCCTGAGACACTCCCTCTCCACGTAGCGATAAAACTGTGACGTCTACTTACCGAAACGATTACACTATCTTTGCGAAAACAAACGGAACCGTTCTATTTAGATATTATACTTTCATAGATAAGTAAACTAAACGATGAACTGATTCTCAAGTTTGCAAACTAAATTGGCCAACCATCTCAATAACAAATTGCAAGATCATTGTCTAGAAACTACTATTATTAATTCGATGTAACCATCAATATGAATGTACTACGTACGTTTACATGTACTACCTCGATGGTTATAACAAACCATTCGTTCCGATAACACTGAGAAGTCAACACACTGAGAACCTCACATTTAATACATTGAAACGTGAGAAAAGGATAGCAAAGCTTTTACTTGTCGGTCTGACGGAAAAAGTACATTATTGGGAAAAGAAAATATTAGATTACATACAGACTCACGTAGAGGAAATGATAACAATATACATTCACATTTTTCTTTTAGGGTTATTTTTTCATTTAGGTTAATATGTTAACCTATGATGTACATGTATGTATATCATAGGTTAACAACGCTTAATTAACTAGTGAAAATAAACCTCAAGGTTGTAAGTAATTTTAGTTTTAAGGAAAAAATATTGGATGTCTATTGTAGGTTATTATATATTATATATAATAGGTTAATATATATTATATATTGGGTCACCTACTTTGTATGAAAAATGTAGTACCCAGAATTTTCACAAGTAACTTTGCGCTGTATAAAGTTATAGCTGCGCCTAACCGATTGGCCCATGTCGAAAATGCTTATTTTAACACAATTTACACCCAACTAAATTCATAATATCCATAATCACGGCAATGTTATCTATTTACCAAGCCAGATGATTTACAAAATAAGAAACCTGCAAATGATTTAGGTACTTGATATTTTTTCGTAAAAACACGGTCCAAAATAGATAGCGATTTAACTTTTTTATAAAAATAATATGGTCTAGCTTGACTACAGCGAAAAATGTGTACCTTCTACTGGTGAAATATGTCAAGACATGTAGAGTAAAGTTGTCCTAAGATCTTCTACAGGCTTGTCTTGGCTTCCATTAGTCAAGAAAGCGAAAAAAATAATATATAATATGCTTTTAGAATTTCTACGCAGGGAAGTGACAACGACGGTGAAATAAAACCGTAAAAGAACACTTGTGTAAGGACAATTATTAGTGGGTTACATGAACCCTGACCACCAAAATGTGAAGGCCTACTGGCTTACTTTTCCTTTCTCACCTTGGCCCTACATCTCGTTACGTCACGTAGAAAGTAGAGTCTAGTTTGTCAATTATTGCGCTTACGCCAATGATTTCACTTTCCTTTGGTGACCATTTACAATACAATGATTTTGTTCAAGAGTGTTGTTGTTGTTCTAGAGTGGAGATCGCGAATCGGAAAACGTAGCATAGGACGCCCTATAACCAGGTGGAACGACGACATTCATGAAGTGGTGGGCAGTGACTGGAAACAAAGAGCCGAAGATCGGGCTCAGTGTCGTGACTTGGCAGAGACCTATTTCCAGCAGTGGACTGATATCGGCTGATTATGATGATGATTGTGTTTAATCATGGTCATAGTGTTTTAGGGATTATTGAAACTGTTCAGCTCTACCTAGGCAGGTAGGAACATGAAACAGCGAAATGAATTGAAAGTATGAGCGTTGGTATTATAGAGCTAAATATAGCCTGCATCCTGTGTTGTAATGTTAAAGTTAATATACTACAAAGAGCAAAACAGAGAGTAGAGAGTACTGACCACAATAAATAACTCCACGTCGTTAACAGCAGATAAGAAATAAGTCTAGGGTTAAAAAAATATGTTCGAAAAAGATCGACATACTGAGCGCATTCGTGCCAAAAAATTACTCAATCAAGCGTTGATTGATTGATAGGATAGGAAAGAATAGAATATATTAACTGTTATAAATTCTACAAGCTAAGCTAGTCGAATGCACATTCTACCGAAAAAATAAGTGCAATGGATTGTCTCCTGTTTACGATGCCTTTTTCCTTGAATGGCTCGTCAATTTACCTCGTGCGAATGGTACATGAGTTACAACTACTGCCCCTTTTGTCAGATCGTGTCGTGCGATTACAGTGTCGCGCGACAAGCACGCCAGTCTCGTAAGCATTTTAATTACGGTGTGATTTTGTGGCCGTTATTTTTTTTTTTTTTTTTTTTTTTATACGTTATAGGCTAGCGTTTGACCACTATCTCACCTGTTGGTAAGTGATGATGCGGTCGAAGATGGTAGGCACGCTAGGCCTAGAATGGGAACTGGCTCTCAAGGATAGCTGCCGGAACACATTAGATGTTTTGGTGACAGATTTTCTAACTTGAGGGTGGTAGCTGGCCAGGCGGACACTAGATAGTGTCCTACCACCATGCGGGGGTTGTTGGTTTCTTAACGATGTTTTCCTTCACCGGAGGGCCACTGTGAGAAGCGCACATAAATTTTTCTATAGAAAAATCCATTGGTGCACGGCGGTTTGAACTCGGTACCACGGCATCAAAGCCGAACGTTCTCCCGATTACGCCACCGGGCCCTCATTCTCCCTCTATTGGTGAGGTGACGAATAATAATATTATAATGGAATATAAATGACCTGCATAATTATAGCTTTAGGAATACCAGCTGAATAAGTTTAACTCTGGAGCATAAAATGAAGTGGCATGAACGCAGTTGATGGGCAAATAGGGAAAGGGTAAACTTTTTTTTATAGGCTATCGTTTGACCTCTATCTCATCTGATGTTAAGTCATGATGCGATCGAAGATGGTAAGCACGCTAGGCCTAGAATGGGAACTGGCTCTCAAGTATAGCTGCCGGAACACTATTAGATGTTTGGCGACATATTTTCTAACTTGAGGGTGGTAGCTCGTCGTTAAATAATAGTTGATTTAAACATTTTAAATCATCCCCGATGAATCTTTGTATAATCTGTTCATTGAGACTGATCACTACATAACTACTAACTATAACTACTAAATTTTATCGGTACACCCGTTTAAGAACTACGGTGCCACAGACAAGACACACATAGTGGTCAAATTATAACACCATTTTTTGCGTCGGGGGTTAACATTCATGGCGTGGGTTAAATAAAGTGGGTATTATATACGGTGTAGATGCTGAAAAAGCCTTTACTAAACTCTTTTAGCCAGATAGTGTTTAGCAAACCGTGTGGTCTCCTCTATATAACACCTCTGCCTCAAAGGTTACCGATTATACACCATATGTGACCAAATCCCCAAATAATTACCTTTAACATAAACCTTCGCTACTGTTCCAAGTTCCAACTGCTAAAGACTTTTCGATAGCGCTATGCGATACCGTTAATATGCCTACGTAGAGTGATAGCACGCGATTCGCTTAGTGGTCTAATTACGATCTGATTTTGTGGGCATTACTAGTGACTCAATAAATTACTAAAGCGATTAAAATAAAATCATACAGCGATTGTTAAGGACACGGTAGTGTTAGCTTGTTAGATAGTACACTCAACAAAAAGGAAATATTTTATTGAAGAGCTCTTCAGGCGAAAGGCAGCGTAGTCCTTGTAAGAAACTATACGATATAGTTCTATATAGTAGTGCTATACGATAAAATACTATGTTTCTTCAAGTGTTACATACTTTATATTTTTGTACATTGTTACACACAATTCAAAATGTCATCGTACCGACGGGATTGGAACCTGCACATCCTGGGAAACATGCTCAGGTGATCTGACCAACTAAGCCACGATGTGATCCTATCGATACGACGAAATTAATGGATTGCATTTTTAACCAATTATGCATCGGAGGTGCCATCTATGATAACTATTTCGAAGTTAAGTCCGAATGAAATTTTACTTTACGATACGATAGTTTGTTTTGCTTCATTATGTTTATGGCGTAGCTAAATCATGGTCTTCTCACAAAAATGGTCAACGTTAGCGTTAGCGAAAAAGTGACTTCAAAAATGCCGCGCTAGTTGTTTAGAGTAGCAAGTTTGAGGCGTTCATCTCTATAGGGTAAAAGCCGGATAGTTGTCACACTTCTTAAAAAGCTCCTTTAAAAATGTATACCAATACATTTTTATTCAAAGTGTATTCTCAAATATAGTTCATTAATCTTCTAACATACCCTATCTATAAAAAAAAAAATATAAATATTATAAATTTTAAGTAAATCCAGTTTAATATGACCTCTAAAAAAGAGGATAGTTACCAACTATAGCGGATACGCCTTACGTTAAAAATGGTTGGGGGGATACTTGCCTGAAAAACGTTTCTTGTATGGGAACCTCGATTATTTTTAACTTTATTCTGTTTTTAGTATTTATTGTTATAGCGGCAACAGAAATACATCATCTGTGAAAATTTCAACTATCTAACTATCACGGTTCATGAGTTACAGCCTGGTGACAGACAGACGGACAGACAGACAGACAGACAGAGGTACAGCGGAGTCTTCGTAATAGGGTCCCGTTTTACCCTTTGGGTACGGAATCCTAAAAATAACTAAGAAAAAAAAAACCTGTCTTTGTTTGTTAAAAATGTATAGTTATGGATACTTGCCCTTTTTATTTACGAAATAAATAAAACATATTTAACAATAAAACCTAATAAACAGTGCAATTTAAACTCTAATGTACTCAAAGAAATATATTTTTGACTGAAATCGCAATCAGTTATAAAAATATTTAACAGAGATTACTTATCAATATAATTCTGGCGCTCGTCAAAGTATGCGCCTACTTCAACGGCTTATGCGGCACTGAGGCCTGCGCGGGGGACGCTTTTAATTACGATTAAAAAGAAACACTGTCAATACGTCTCACATAGAGCATTTGAAACTGAGACATGTATCCGTCCGAGGCAACTATCCTTTTACCCTATCTCTGGAGATACTCATCAGATCTCGATAAATTGTATAATGGCACTAAGCGGAAAGTATACCCACCCTATCAAGGAGCAAATAATTTTAAAAATAAAGACGGAATTCTGAGGCAAAATACATAAAATATCAGTCAAATTGAGAAGTTTGAGAACCTCCGCCTTTTTTTGGAGTCGGTTAAAAAGTCCCTTTGCCTGTTTGTTACAATTTCACCACTAAACAACTAGACCGATTCGGCTGAAATTTAGTACAGGGTTTAGTAGTTTAGAATATTATATGGCAGAATGTGGAATAGGTTACTAGTATCTTTATATACTACGATCGGTAGAACAGTCGTGCTAAAACTTCAATATTGTACACCACTCCACGTTCTCAGAGGGTTAAAGAAACACAATAAAAGCGATAATAAAACCCATTGTATTATTCCAATGAATAGCAAACGTTTCGCAATATGCAAATATCAAATAAATTAAGTAGGTACAGACAGTCAGTGTTCCCTACAACCCTTTCAATTAATCCCCCCTAAATACAGGTGGCAACCTACCTACCGTCCTCCCCCGTTGATCGATGGCGTGGACCAGACAGGTGTCCATTCAAACATGGCGGTTACACATTGTGCATTGACAATGCTACGCTGTATTGTATTGTAACAGACTACCCTCTTCACCACATTACCTATAGAACAACGCAAGTGGTGCGCTTCGATGTAAAAGCTTTAAGTACAAATAAATCCACCGCCTCGGACCAAGGCTTCGCTATCGTCCAATGGTACTTAAATGTATGTGGGAAAAGATTTGCCCTTATGGTGGTCAAATTATGTATTAGAACAATAAGGTCAGGATTTGCGTGTGTAGGGTTGAGAGTTGAGACGAATGAAATTTTTTTTTTTTTTTTGTAGTGATTCATCTACTTCACGTAGATGTCTCACTGCTATTACAATCTAGCCTTCTAATTAGGCTAATAAGTAATTTGATTTTAACTTAATTTACTATTAAAATATTACTAAGAATGTGTCCATTAACACTTTTCCTAATGTCTCTATTAAGGGGTAGACACTTTGTTATTGTGTTCTTTTATATAGCGTTCACTATCACTACACTTATGCTCACTTAGAATTACATTACGAATGAAATCTGGGAACAATTTTATGCCGTAAGCGTAATTAGTAGACTTAAAACCCATCTGAGATAAAGATATTTTTTGGTTTATGTGTTAGACCTTTTGGGCTTTTACGCTACTGACCGATCCGCTTTCTTAACTTAATTCGCTTCCTCATTAACCAATAGTCTACATAAACTTTTGCGATTTTTCGACATACATACATGTATAATTTACAAAATTTAAAAGATCAACATAGGACTTCCATGACTCAATGATCAAAAGTTGAACAGAAACCTAAAATTTTAGCTTGAAGTTCCTTTGCAAATCGCAATGCTATTAAGCTTTGAGGGCCCAACGGCGCAGTGGAAGAATGGTCGGCCTTGATGCCTGAAGTAGCGTGTTGAAATCCCCGCCGTGAACAAATGAATTTTGACTCTCCGTTGAAGGAAACGTCATGGTGTTAGGTTAGGGCATGTGTAATGTTCTTCTGGCCAGCTACCACCCTCAAATTGAAAAATCTGTCGTCAAACACATTATGTGTCCGGCTGGCAGCTGTCCTTGAGAGCCAGTTCCATCAGGTGAGATAGTAGTCAAACGCTGGCCTATGAGATATTAAAAAAGCTATTTTGAACACGTGTATTCCAATAACTATAATCAAAATCAGATTAGTCATTTCAGCGTGAAATACACACGAACTGTATAATGAGGAAGTAGAAACAAATTCGCCAAATCTAGATGGGCTGATAACGATAAGAATTTCGCTAGTATAATACCTAAATAGGTATAATCAACCATAAATAGCTATCACAAACAAGCTTTAACTTAATGCCTATAGCAAACCTACGGATATTGAGATAAAAGAATAATAAATAACATCGTTAAACTTTATATCCTCATTTTAAGATTAGGATTTTATGATTTAAGATATTTTATAATTATATCAGTAAGTACATTTTACGTTATTTTTAACCGACTTCAAAAAAAGGAGGAGGTTTCTCAATTCGACCGTATATATATATATATATATTTTTTTTTTTTATGTTTGTTCGCTGATAACTTCGTCGTTTATGAACCGATTTCGATTATTCTTTTTTTGTTCAAAAGAAGATATCCCAAGTGTGGTACCATGGTAATTTTATCGAGGTATGATAAGTATCTCCAGAGATATTGAGATAAACATCTCAAAATTGGTACTGAAAATGAATAATGAATAGCGCGGCATTGAAGTCGGTTGTTTTTTAGTTTTTAAACGATATTATTAAACGACTGTTTTATTTTCCTTCAGAGGTTTGTAGACCGATGATATTCGCTAGGTCGCGGTCAGTGCAGTGCAGAGGCCAGCAGTGGACTAGTAGGTATAGGGTGATGATGATTTTTTTTAAAGCTTACTCGCAATGTGGTTGCACATTACTAGTACTCTTTTAAGCCCTCCAACTAAACTAAATATGTTTGTGTCTGAAGTGTGTTAACATCAATAGTGCAATAGGTGGGGATCGAACTCACGACCTCTCGATCGCCAGTCCGACATCTTATCCAATTGGGCTATTGCCGCTGTTTAGGGTTCCGTACCCAAAGGGTAAAACGGGACCCTATTATTAAGACTCCGCTGTCCGTCTGTCTGTCTGTCTGTCTGTCTGTCTGCTGTCTGTCTGTCTGTCCGTCTGTCACCAGGCTGTATCTCATGAAGCGTGATAGTTAGACAGTTGAAATTTTCACAGATGATGTATTTCTGTTGCCGCTATAACAACAAATACTAAAAACAGAATAAAGTTAAAAATAATAGAGGTTCCCCATACAAGAAACGTGGTTTTTCGGCATTTCACGCCATCTATGAACGCTTAGGCAGGTAAAAGTCCCATAGATGGCGTTATAAGAAATAAAATGTTAATAATAATTATTTTTTGCTAGCGAAAAATGATAGTGATATTTTTTGCTCGATCTTATAAAATACTGTAATGTGGTACGGAACCCTACTAGTGCGAGTCCGACTTGCACTTGGCCAGTTTATTAATATGATGATATATAATGATGATATAAGGGAACAGGGTCCCTAGACAAAATCAAAATGTATGGAATGACATTTATGTTTCCGCAACAAAAATGTCATTCCCATACATTTTGAACTTGCGTTAGCGTAAAGGCAAACAGGAAATTGGATTTTGTCTAGGGGCCCAGGACAGGCAAGACGCTCGACTGAAGGTAAACGATGACGATTGCCCGTGATAGATACTGTAGCATGCAAGTCTCTAGATGGCAGTTATTTAATGCGTCACTGCACTGCGCCCGTTAGCAATACACGTTGAGTGTCTCATGGGCCGTTATTTATCTTATAGGCTATAATTTGACCACCATCTCGCCTGGTGGTAAGCGATGATGAGGTCGAAGATGGTGAATACTTTAACTTATGTTGCCGGAGCACGGTAAGGTGTTGGCAACAGATTATCTTCATGATAGTGGTAAGCTTCTTTTGTGGTAGCAAGTCAGACGGAACATCCAAATAATATGCTTCTACCATCTCTGGTAAACTCTTTACTAAACTGTTTAACCTTCAAACAGAGGAACACTTATATGTCCCGGTTAAGTAACTATAGGATAGGATAGAAAGTCCTACCAGTCCACCAAGAAACATTTCAAATATTTCGTTAATGAAAATTCGTGTTTTCTTTTAAACTTCAATGTTATCACTGTCAGACTCGACCTAACTTCACTTGCGTGGAGTACTACCACGTATGATCTACTTATTCTATCCTCCGTGAGAACTACATACATACATGCCATACAATGGTAATATTTGCCCCAAAAATGTTATTACTGTTAAGTATACGTTCACGTTTAGGCTGTGTGAATTCCATCCCCGTTTTATAATATGAATGGTTATGGATATATGCCGCCACCAGTCCCCCTGGAAGGGTCGGCTGTCTGCGACACATCAACCATACATCGTACATACATACACAAGCACATGACGGACAATCTAATCGATATAACAAGCGGGATGCGTCCGGCTCTAATTGTTGTCCCTTTGTGCGGATAGACTAAATACTGGTATGGCAGTACTTCATGTTAAATTCATAATCATTTTATAAATCCGAAAGTAACTCTGGTCTCACTGTCTGTTTGGTACAGACAAAAACAGAGTAAATTTTGCACAGAGATAATGGCAAAATAGGACATGGGATAGGCGTCAGTTACATGATAGGTTTTGGTATCAGTTGGCTGGAAGTCACAGCTGTGACTGATGGATAAACTATCGTCTAATGGGGTGAATGACGGTGACTGACCGATATTAAGATACTTTGATTTTGTGCGTCGGCAACTATCAGTCATGATTAATCATTTTATAAATCTGATAGGCTAGCATTTGACCACCATCTCGCTAAGTGGTAAGCGAAGATGCGATCGAAGATAATGAACAAGACCTAGAATGTTCTATCTCTCAAATTTCACTCCCCATGCTATTTAATAGTTAAGGGCAAGTTTCACCGGTTCCTGATAATTCGTTAGACAGTTATCTGACACATGTCGCCATACAAAAGGTGTCAAAAATCTGTCAGATTTATTTATATTAGCGCTATCAGGAACCGTTGAAACTGGCCCTATATAGCTCAGTGTTATTTAATTACGCCTTTAAAGTTATAACGCTCAATTGATGTTTCTAACAAAGGTGTTAAATCTTGCTTGTGTGATTTATGAAAGAAATGCAAAAGCTTCCGTACTGTCTACATCAGTATCACCTGTTCAGCTCAGACTGGCGGTTCTGTATGGTAAGTAAAGGGTTTGAGGTTGGCACGACCACTGAATTTGGATGGTTACCAAATAGAGACACAAATTCCAAATCATTAAGTGAAACTTAATTAAGCATTGGTTTGGTTTGGTATGACTTTGTTTTATTTACGTTTGTATCGTTCTTACGTTACGTTTGGCGATGTAATGACATAAGGGAAAAGCTGATAGAGCTCTTTTAAACTATGATATAGATATCTACAAATGAAATTAGTTTACGGTTACATATTATCATTTACGTTTCTACATAAAAATCTATAATACTTCCCGTTGACCTAGAATCATGAAATTAGCCAAGAAGCAAGGTCTTGAATCACTTAACATCACATGTGTTCAAGATTGTTCCATGTCAAAAGCAGGCATTACTCTGCACTATAGTTTTCTTCTGACCCTGAGCCACATCGCGAGTATCATACAATCCGACCAGCATTCGAAAACAATACGAAAGTAATGCTTGCCTTACTGCACGAACCAACACAAAGTAAACACCTATATACCCACCTAATGATAAATCACAGTACATAGGCGTACAAATATTGTTTGTACGAGATACGTGCCCCCACGCTCGTCCATCATGACGATAGCCACAGAATAACATACCAGTTAGTACGCAATAGCGGTATTTGTCTATGCCCGGTCGATACGTAATCACAGCCCTGTTAAAAACTCATAATGAACTGGACGAAACCGGTTCTGCGCCGAGCTTTGTTTTGTTTACTATGTGTAGGAGTGCCAATTTCATCTGCAAACATGAACGCGGTCGCGATTAGTGAGTACCTAATTTTACGTATGTTTTACGCTTCGGCATGGATCTGTTGGCTGGTTTATATTTGAAATTTTGAGTTTTACGTACAATTTACAAAAAAATGTTTCTTTGAAGTGTTACACATTTTTTGTAAATTGTAAAACACAATCCAAAATGTGATCGTACCGACGGGACTTGAACCCGCAACCTCCTGGATAACATGTCCAGGTGCTCTGCCAATTAAGCCACAGTTCGATCTATAGATACGACGAAATTAGTGGATTGCATTTTAATTTATTAATTATGCATTGGTGGCGATCTATGACTACTTATTTCGAAAGTTAACTGTGGCTTAATTGGCAGGGCAGGGTTCAAGTCCCGTCGGTACGATAAAATTTTGGATTGTGTTTAACAATTTACAAAAAAAATACAAAAAGCTTGTATGATGATTATTTACTTTCTATTTATGTATTGGCACTCCGAACACAGCACTGCAGTCACACGCATAACAGACACCTTTAAATATGTTTCGACTTGCAACTACACAACCTAATAACTCCCCATTTTTCTATCGGACAACCAAAAGTCCTCATTTACTACACCGCTAAATGGTTGGATATTCCATCAATACGCACGAAGCGACTTGTTTCCACTTTCATCATTCGCACTGCAAGGAATGTAATTCCTTGCCCAAACTCGGTTAAGGCTCGCGTAGTCTCTATCAGTAACGGTATATCATGACTAAAAGACTAGAAATCAAGGTTTAAAACTAAATCCCTTCTTAGTGATTCAAAACGAACAATTTTTTTTGAATTTTACGTTTTTTAAATATAGATAGATCCGGGAGGTCGCCGTATTAAATACCAATCGTGCATTAATGGGTGTTCGTCCACAGGTGGTACGAATTATATCGATATTCCGCCTGACTTGCACACCAAAAAGTAGTTTACCATCATCAAGGAGAAAATCTGCCGCCTTACAGTGTTCCGGTAGCACACGGCCCTTGAAAGTCAGATCACGTGTTTATCATCTTCGACCTCATCATCGCTTACCACCAGGAGAATTGAAATGAAATGAAATTTATTTTGTTTTTACAAAAAGTGTACATATACAATCGGAGTATTGATATATACTAATATCATGCACAATTCACTTACTTAACTAAAATTAAGTTAGTCATGCAATACATTCAAAATAGGTACAAGGTGTGTTAACACCCGGACAAGAAAAACTGTATCCCGAGTGATAATATATAATTATACGTCTAACGATAGCCTATCCTATCAGATATAAAGAAAAAAGTAGTTATCAACGCTGCTCCTCATATTCGATGTTTGATAATGCGACAGTCGACATTAATACTGTCCTACCAATCCCTGACCGTATCCTAAAATCAGCTAGGGTCACCTGTTCATCCTTACAGAAGCCGGTATCACCAAAGCTTCCCATTTTTAACCGACTTCAAAAACAGGAGGAGGTTTCTCAATTCGACCGTATATATGTTTTTTTTTTAATGTTTGTTCGCGGATAACTTCGTCGTTTATGAACCGATTTTGATTATTATTTTTTTGTTGGAAAGGAGATATCTCAAGCGTGGTACCATGGTAATCTTATCGAGGTCTGATAAGTATCTCCAGAGATATGGAGATAAACACCTCAAAATTGGCACTGAACTGAAACTAATAGCGCGGCATTGAAGTCGGTTCTTTTTAGTTTTTTAAACGATCTTATATTTTGTGCGTACATTTCAGTGAAAACGTACTCCACGCTCAAACATTCGTTTTGTTTTGCCTTGACCATGTACGATTCTAACGCGGAGCGATAGCCTTTCCATTTCAAATATTATTTTACCTCTGGGCTACGCTCGAACGAGGCTGTTGAATTATAAAATAAATGTTTATTCGACATTAATGACCGTCGATTCGTATCAAAACCGAGCCCGGCAACGGAGGGTGGCTGGCATCGGGTGGGAAGAGGGAGGCGGGAGGAACCTTCACTCCGGCCCACAGTCCCGATCGAATGAATACCCTCAAAAATATTATTTCCATCAAAAATTCGTGTGACGCTTTTGAAGTTGGTAAAATTCTGAAAGTATTTGATAAGGTATTTACTTGGATATTAGGGTTTCTTGGTAATTTTGAGCCGCGTGGTAACCAGAAACCGTAATAACGAAATTATAGCTTCAGAGGGATCGTAATATTTTTAATGGAATATATTTTTGCTTCCCTTGGAATGAAATGAAATATTGAGTTTCATTAATGGTTTCATTTTAAGTATTCTGTTGCCGTTACAATGTTATTGAACCACCTTTTTAACCTATAAATGTAATTCAAACATTTATTATTTAATTTTATCTTGAGGAAGGCTTCCGGACGAAATCGAAACAATTGTCGACATCGTATCACGTGTGATTTAAGGTAATTATTATCTGCTTTATTAATTTCAAAGTTCGACCTGATGAAATTCGTACTACCAGTATAGCTTTCCTGCAGTTAGTCTCCCTTTGATGAATAACGCAAATGGAACAAAGCGATTTGCACGTTCCTGCTTTTAAAGTCGATATATATGTATTGAACGTTCTCATACATTCCTACTTTCCGAGCCACCTATTTTTGAACGATATGAAGCAGCCTTTTTTGAGAACAAATATGCGCTATGGCAGCAATGCAATCATATTGAATTCGCCAGTGCTTTGAAATCGTAACTCAACCAGTCTAGTAAAATACCAGCTACAGCTACCATAAAATGTACTCTGTCATAAAACCAACAAAGTACCCAATGCGATGTTAAGAGGCTTATTGCATCAAACTGTCGCTTTATGACGTCAGAGTTACCTATCTACCATTTATCGTTGAAGTGAAGAGGCTTACAACATGTCATACCTTAAGTATTCCGGTACATAAGTACTGAAATACAACGCTATACATATCTTCTTACCAAAAACTATATGACATAACGTAGAATAGGTATCTACAAGAAACGACGACATTCGGACCCCGTGTCTTAGGTCATGTAAGCTATCGACTATATTGGAATGTATATTGATAATTACTGTATATTTTGATTGAAGGATTTTCAGCTTTATTCCAGTATAGTTAAGTTTAAAATTGAAGTGTGTTGTGAGCTAGTGTGGTCAATGAATCGAGTGAAACGGCCGTGTCAATCGTTATCAGAAAGGGCAGGCCCGACTCTATATACGTATCTGGTAGATTTTTAATTGGTATCACGAGGTTCTCGTTCGACAGTGACCATTGTTTTAGTAATATTGAGCTCGCAAACGATGGTCTCGTATCTTTTTACATACACTGACTTGTAGACAGACAACGCACAGCTTCAATCGATGGGTCAAGAAGCAAGCAGTTTTGCACAGTAGTTCTTTTTAACGTATGTGATCTCAAGAAAAATGTTAGATTTTTTAAGATATAGGTAGGAAACAAGCCAACGACCCACCCGATGGAAAGCGCTCACCGTCTAAACATTTGAAACACTAAAGGTTGCTCTCATGCGTTGCCGACCTGTCAAGATTCATTTATCGCCCCTTTTGACTCTCCATCTCATAACTCTGCGGATCAGCGACATCCATGTCGCTGCTGACTGCAGACGGGAGCTCGTTTTACATTTTATTAATAGTGTACATACAGTTAGTACTATGCTCACAGTACCTACTACTTAGTACCAAAACCTCTTTGAATACTTTAGCAATATCTTTATAAGATAATCATTCCAATTTGACTATTTTCTTAGGACTAAGACCCTCGCTAGGCTATCCTAGCGAAGTAACCTAATACTATATGCAACCAAAAATAAATCACAAATATCACTCCAAAGACTGCAGACAAATCTTTAGTTTCATTTCTCACTCCTACAGTCTATCGAGCCATCCTCGACCAGGTCGCCAGTTACTAACAGATGAGACGCTAGCCTATAATTTTAGAAGACCCTCCATTTCCGAAATCAACATCTTGATAGAACAAAGTGACACGTCACTTAGCACTTTAGTCGAATGTCAGGCGCAGCTGCACCGTGTCATGCTACAATAATATACTGAGTGAAACATTTTCTTACATTCATGTGGGGCACACTAGATAGATCCTACGGAGTCTTCAGCAGGTTGTTCTATAGATCGTCGGTTTGATGCGACAATGTAGTACAGCTATATATTATTTTACTCAGTAAAGTACTAAGAGCTTTCTTAACTTACTGGTTGACAGTAGTTTAAGATGGGAACTTTCAATTGACAGATTTATGTATATGTATACAATCTACGGACACTATTGACCAAGTAATACGGTTTTTAAAACATAAAAAGGACCGCACAAGGCGCGCAAGGAATATTGTAATAGTTAACGTTCAAAGATGTTTTGCTCCATATCAGTGAAGATTGCTATAGGATCTTGATAATAATACTTGCAGCTTATTCAGTTGTACTTCATACTTTTGTAAAGTCGGTTGAAATATTAGGTACGCTACCTCACTTTTCCCTTACAAAACCGCCAGATTATAAAAATGTGTTGCAACACACACATTAGATACTTTGGATTGTGTGTAATAATGTAATAATGTACATTCGGTACTGACGCAGGCATCCAAAAGTATCAAAACATGACGACGCTGGATGCTGATGACGCGTATCCTATCGCTCAGGATGGAGTGATAGACATCGCACATATCGACAGATTTATTGTCCCATTTTATTGTACTCATACTATATCGAACTCCACAACAGGATTCTTTCGAATTTCTGTGCTCTCACTTACTCTCGTGTCGGTAATTGGATTTATATGGCGGTGGAAGGTGTTGATTTTTTTTCGATATTCAATGAATTTGAACAAGCACTAGATTAGACCAGCATTTTACGATCCCCTGCCTAATAAGACTTGGAGTATTTTAGAACTTGTGGTAGGCTCTCTATCCCATCCTATTAGCGTTACAAAAATCTCCCAATACGCGACAATTAACTGTAGAATAACCCTGGAAGTTCCTCACGTTTACCGAAGCCGTTCTATAGAAAACTTACAAATACCGTTTTGGGTAAATATAACTTTTTCTTTGATGTCGTCGGCAAACAAGACGTTCATTTTCAAAGGTTTACTTTGAAGGGCGAACCGAACCGTTCGATAACATGCGTGTCACGTCGCGTCAAGTTCTCCAACTGGGATTGACAGGATCAATGTTACTTTACTTCTGAAGACCTGATCATGTTTGATGCCGACGGACAGACAGCATACATAATATCCGAAAACGGTTCATAAACATAAAACACGAACGCTCCAGCTTGGATCTTAGGATGCCGACTTTGTGAGATTATGGAGAGTATTGCTGGAGGGAAAATAGTGTGCTATGTGCTCTATGTACAAGTATTGTACGAAATGTTTGCAGGTTTTATCAGATTACATAAATAGCTTTAACCAAATATTGACGAATGTTGCATCATAGGTACAACACAGTACAATAAAATGATTATTTTCATTTACAACACGTATTATTACATGCTCCTGAGAGAGCAGTGCTCCTAAAGGCATGAATGGAAAGGTATATCTTGGACAACCATTTTCGATTAACAATAATCTCATGGCGACTCAAGCCAAAGTGTCAAATACTGAATGGATGCTGTCAGTCTCTTACATTAATTCCTTCGATTCTAATCTAATAATTATTAAGTTATTTTGATGATTCAATTCGATACATGAACAGCTGAACACTGTTCGGGCTCATTGTTGAACACAAACAAGAAAATCATACAACACAAATTTATCACATTTTAAGCAGGCACGGAAAGCAGGCATGTTCATCAGTTTTTGATACAAAGATAAATTTCTATTTCTTTCCAATCCAAAAGGTTTCATAACAAAACTGTTTGCACAGGTACGAACTACCCACATTAAATATAATTTACGTCCGTTCGTTGTACAGCGGGCGTAGTGCCGCGTCAATGTTTGCACAATTGCGTCGCCAATTGGTTTCCCGGCAAACAGAGCTTCTGCAATGTTTTCCAAACGTCCCTTGTGAAAACTTTGACGGTTGCTACTTTCCTATATAAGAAGGAACCGATAAACACGTGACACATCAGGGGAAAAGGATATGAGACTTTCTTGCAAGTTTGGCGCAATATATCTGCAGAATATCGCCGCTGCACCAAACTGAATGAGCTCAGCAAAGATTATAATCTTAGCATAGCATAGTCATTCGATGCAAACAAAACCGTACGTATAGGCATGTCGCTTTCTTATCGCCGAGTTTACGAATTTAATCTTTGGTCATCGAGGTAGGCCTTGAATTTTACAGCCGTTTGAAACAATGAATAGAAACGAAGAAAACTTTGACTCGGATATTGATTGATAGGCTGAAGAAACGAAACCAACGTCTTTTTCTGAAATTTATGACACTCTCGGAAATTCCACTACATATTGTGCACATGAGCAAGCATGGTAGTTTCTCACGTTACAATAAAATCTTTTTCAAAAAAAATAAAACCGACTTCATTACCACATACTACCTATTAGACTTGGCTGGCACCGACTTCAAATAGATATGTGGGTAGCGCTTATAATAATTATATTAAATAATTTATTTTTCGCTTTTGAGTGCCTGTTTGTGGTAATGAAGTCGGGTTTTTTTTTTTGAAAAAGATATTATTTTACTCTTTTTAGTGCAAAACAAGTTTTAATTAAATTACATGCATCTATAAAATTTCGTGTCTGGGCCGTTATACACTGACGGATATATACTTTGTGAAAATTTCAAGTATGTTCCTATTACGGTTAAGAAGGTAAATCTGGAAAGTGCGCACATATAGACACACGGACGGACGAAAGGACAACAAAGTCTCAGAAAGTGTTCATTTGTAGTAACTATTATATACTCTGTGGTATTATGCTTATAATTTTTTTTTGCCGTGTTGGTTGGTACAAAGTACGTTCATAATTCTGAGTTATTTATGTATGCCGTGTCGCGGGCGGGAATGATATGGCCGCCATATTCGCCAAACGTCATGTCATGTCAAAAAATATTAGGTGCTCAAAAACTTTGCACATTAACAAGACTTTGCCTGGTAGAACATTCCTGTGAAGACAAATTAATTCTCCCCACCTTTGTTTCTATCTCGCTCACAATTACCGTAAGAATATCTGTCAATAATACTTGAATTCAAAAAATTTAAACCACCCTCGACTGATTTGTATATATAATACGAGTTTATAATCAAAGCATATGTATAACTTTGTACATTGAGACCATTCCAAGGAGATGTCTCAGAATTAGATCAAGCTTACCATATTTTTGCAATATTATTGAAGTAACAAGATACTGCGACAGCGCCATTTTGATTTTTTGACATCCGCGGTCAAAGGACTACGAGCTTACGAAAGTTGCTATCGTAGTTTTTTTTAATAAAAAAAGAGCTGATAATATTTAAACGGCTGAACAGATTTTCATGAAATAAAGCTAAGAACACTCGACGAAGACATCTATCAAACAAAACAAACTGAATCAAAATCGGTTCATCCGTTTGGGGCGCTACGATGCCAGGATGTCAGACACACAGATACACACGTCAAACTTTTAACACTCCTTCGTTTTGCGTCGAGGGTTAAAAACCAAAATCAACGTGAAGAAAGATGTAAAAACATTATTCAAGATCATATTTTCTAGTTTTTAAAAGTATATGCAGTAGCAACCTCCATTGTGTATAATCTTCTTGGGACTCTTCTTCTAAAACCAGTACATTCTCTTAAGTTTGAGATATTTATCTCCATATCTCCGAAGATACTAATCAGATCTCGATAAAATTAAAATGGGACCACCTCGGAAACGTACCCTACCTATTAAAAAAAAATCATTTGAATCCGTTCATAATTGACGGATGATCGTGTAACATACACACAAAAAAAAAAACATACAGACGAATTGAGAACCTCCTCCTTTGTTGTGAAGTCGGTTAAAAAAACAAAGTAGGCCTACTGTTTTATAAATAATTTGATACCCCTTTTACTTACTATTAACCCTTATAACTTTAGTTCTTAATGTTCTTATAACTAAAGTTATAAGGGTTAATCAATAAACAATTTAATAAGAAACAAAGTATTTGAACATTTCATTTGTCTACCTATAACGATTTAGAAGAAGCTACATACCTCTGACAGACGCACGGCGGTTGGTTGTGTTGGTACCCCTTTGGGTAGCGAATCCTAATAAACTGGCCAAGTGCAAGTCGGACTCGCACTCGTAGGGTTCCGTACCATACTACAGTATTTTATAAGATCGAGCAAAAAATACCACTATCATTTTTCGCCAGCAAAAAATAATAATTAATAAACATTGTATTTCTTATAACGCCATCTAACGTCTAGCAAAGGTGTTAGGGATCGACATTTCAATATAACGCCATCTATGGGACGTTTACCTAACTAAGCGTTCATAGATGGCGAGAAAAGCCGAAAAAAACACGTTTCTTGTATGGGGACCCTGTATTATTTTTTAACTTTATTCTGTTTTTAGTATTTGTTGTTATAGCGGCAGAAATACATCATCTGTGAAAATGTCAACTGTCTATCTATCACGGTTCATGAGATACAGCCTGGTGACAGACGGACGGACAGACAGACAGACAGACAGACAGACAGACAGACAGAGACAGACAGACAGACAGACAGACAGAGACAGACAGACAGACAGAGACAGACAGACAGACAGAGACAGACAGACAGACAGACAGACAGACGGACAGCGGAGTCTTAGTAATAGGGTCCCGTTTTACCCTTTGGGTACGGAACCCTAAAAACGGAATTAGGTCGCTGTCGTCGCTGTGTGCTGGTAGTGCCTGAAAAGCTGGCGAGATTATCTGATCATAGAATGGCGAGACCAAAACGTTGCAGGTTATATATAAACTTTAATTTACGTAGTAACAATTATATAATATAAATATATTATATAATAAATTAAAATACATTAATTTGTGCAAAATAAAGCAATTTTGTATTTTGTATTTATATATATTCTTAGCTTTAGTTTAGCCCAACAGCGCAACTGATACATATTTCCCAGGTAAGCAAGCAACGAAAGAACTAAATACTAGTTAATTACCGGAACTAGTTAATTTCTATATGGTAACTAAACTGTTTCTGAAACACAAGCCCATTACCGGGGGAGCCCTGAGCAATGCTACCTTTGTACTATAATGTATTATGTTGTAATGCTTTTTCTAGAATCGAGCCGATGGCAACCGTCGTCGGGTGATTGCTGTTGGGTTGATATGGCAGCGGTATCGGCACGAGATCGCAACTACCCCTTTTTGAGGGGAGCAGGTTATTTCGTTTCGAGCTAAACATTTAAGAAATTACCCTCATTCCCACCCATCCCAGTCTCTAAGATACCCAACACAGCAACTATAAAATGAGTGGTCGTAATAAAAACGTGTTTTTAACGTGCATTATATACGTATATAACGAGTACATAAACCGTTTGATATTTTTTATTGTTTATTGTTTACCGGTCCGTTTCACGGTACAGTTAATTTTACGATCGTTCTTTAGATAATTAATGTTGTTATATAAATCAAGGGATATGTTTCTGTCGTCCGACATTACGGTTTATGACGCCATTTTAGATGTCGTAAATCAAGTAAACCAGGGTACGTAGTATCTACATAGATACCGATGCTTGCGATCGGCACAACGAGAAAAACATATTGAAGCTTGTAATATGGCAGAGGAGCGTCATCTCGAAGAGTATTATTTACCGCTGGGTACTGGTGATACTTTTTTGAGCTTACGTTCTTGCATAACTTAAAACTGACCAAATGTTCACCGCGCACCGTAAAACAAAATCATTTAAAAACAAAAAGACTCCTCCGACCCCTTGGACTATATTACCGTGCGTTGGATGAATTGTATGAAAGGATCACAGCAAATATACATTATATCCTACTCATGAAAACAGATTGTCGAAGAAATCTAGTCACAAACAAAAACATCTCCAGACGAATTGATAACTACCACCTTTTTGGAAATTGTATAACAAAATAAAAATAACTGGCCATAAGTCGGACTCGCACTCGTAGGGTTCCGTAACACAGTTAAATATTCCATTACTATGATTTTTCGCAACTACAAAATTAACTTTGTTTTTCATAGTGTTTGTATGAAAAACAAAGTTGTCTTTGCGGTCGCCATATCTCTAAAACTGCTGACTGTATCTCGTTCAAACCAATTTTCGTTGTTAGTTTTTATTGAGATCTACAGCATATATTTTTTTTAGATTTTTCACTCCCATACTTTAAAAGTTAGAGGAGGGGGGGGGGACACACATTTTACCACTTCAGACGCGCCTATCTTTCAAATGATTGACTTTGAGAAAAAATGATTTTAGAAACCTCAATGTCATTTTTAAAGACGTATCCATAGACACCCCACACGTATAGGTTTGAAGAAAACTTTTTTTTTTGTTTCAGTTCCATGTATGGGATGCCCCCCCTTAAACTTTTATATTTTTTATTTTTGTAAATAAATCGGAAAGCGGTTCACATAATACATCTACCTACCAAGTTTCAATTCTGTAGTCCCAACAGTTTCGGAATAAAAATCAAAATTCGAATTCAAATTATTTTTTTTATTGCACAAAAATAATACACAATTAAATAAAAGTCGCTAGACATCAAACTGGACGAGTGAACGCCCGTATCTTGATGGTCTAGTTTCTCCCACGTTGAGGCACAAGTAGTACAATAAAGATGTTTATTTGTTAGAGTAGTTAATACAAACATAGATAAAGATGAGTAGCACACGTAATTACGTTGCCATTCGGCTACGGAACCCTAAAAAGGACGCTCACTACGTAAGCAAAGCATGTTACATACAGAGAACAAAACTTAGTAACAAGTTAACAACTTCTGGTGAGTCTGCTGAAAAACTTCACACAAACAAAGAGGCCCTCTGAAACCAGGGAGGTTGTCCAAATCAACCTTGAGTAGAAGGTCGCAGTGTCGAAAATCGCGTAATTGGTGAACATCGTGAAAAGTTTTATGCAACGATCATGAAAAAAACTTGCTTCAGTCTTTATTGCTATTGCACTATAAATGGGAGTTTTACGATGTTGTCCTAATTTGATTATGACGCTTTATTTTAGCTTCTTTCTGTGCCGGACAGACATGCAGAGTGCAGACCTCACCTGATAGTTAGTGATGATGTGGTCGACGATGGAATCGTGCTCGTCTGAAAATGGAAGAGAGAAATGGAAGCGGCAATACGCGATCGAGAGATCGTAAGTTCGATCCCACCCATTGCACTATTGACGTGAACCCACTCCAGACACAAGCATATTTGGAAAAGCATATTTTGCTTTATTTTAGCTTAGTTGGAGGGGTTAACAAGACTACTAGTAATGTGCAACTCATATAGCTAGTAAGTTTTTTTTTTAAAGAGGCGCCTCGTTTCACTGTACAGGACAATGTAGGACGCTCGTCTGGTAGTAAGAGATGATGTTTGCCTATACCAGAATCTGCGACAAGCTACACTACGGGTTATTAAGTATTCTGTGCTACGTGTTGCCAAGCGCGTGACCTATATGTAAATGTATTTATACCTATAAGGCCTACTGGGTACATGAGATGATTAATAATTACAGCATTTACTGTGATGATACGCGAATTATGATAAGTTTGCATCAATAGTTCACATATTAGGTTTTATATACTGTATGTATATGTATATATACTGTATTATATATGTATATGTACTGTATTATATATGTATATATACTGTATTCAACATTTAGAAAATACTGGACACGGATTATTTTTTATTATTGTTATTATATTTTATATTATGCTGAATTGCGGACCATCATCGCTTACCACCAGACGAGATAGTGGTTAAACGCTAGCCTATAAGATATAACAAATAAAAATAAATCGTTTAAAATTGTACCATGTACCAAAATGAAATAAATGACATAAGTAGTAGGTATATTGATTTGAATTTAATAACCTACAAATACATGAAATGCCCTGCATGGTAGTAGGGCACCTTCCAGTGTCCGCCTGGCTAGTTATGACCATTATGTTGGAAAATATGTCGCCTACAATACCTACTACCTAGTGTGTTCCCACAGTTGTCCTTGATCAGAGCCAGAGTTTCCATTCTAGGCCTAGCGTGCTACCATACCATCCTCAACCACTTCCGAAGATAGTGGATCAAATGTTAGCCTATATACGATACAAAATATATGACATTTATTGAGCTATATAAATTAGCTGAACTCGGGTGATGTAGTTAGTGTCTGGGCTTGTTTACCGCCTTAGTCGAATTTAGTGACAATTTTCAATGTAAGGTTTTAAACTTCGGGCGTAATTACATATATTTAACTACATATATGACCGTTTATGTCGCATATTTTGCAATTTCACAATTTTCATATATATATATATATATATACACATATATATATACATATATATAGGACCCATAGAATAGGTACTCCCGGTTGACCTAGAATCATAAAATTTCGCAAAAAGATAATCTAGTTTCAGCATTCAGGAGGAGAATTACGTTTTTGAGATACATGAAGATTTCATAAGTTTGATCTTTGAAGTTTAAGATAAATTAACGAAACTTAATGTTAAAAACACAAACCTACAACCTAACGATAAATTAAACAACACACAAAACTGTAGGCCGAACAAGAAACTTACTTATAAATGTAAAGCAAATTGCTAACTTCACCACGCCTCCCTTGTTCTAAGTAAAACTTTGTGATTACAATTTCTATAACTATTAACTCTCAAAATTTTCCACATATGTTAGGAAAATTATATCTGACTTGCTACCAAAAAGTATCTTATCACCATCAAAAAGAAAATCTGCCGCCATAACCTTACTGTGTTCCGGCAGCACACAGCTCAACTTGAGAGTATTCAAGTCCTAGCGTGTTCACCATCTTCGACCACATCATAGCTAACCATCAGGCGAGATAGTGGTCAAAACGCTAGCTGTTAATAAGCGATTATGTGTTCGGAGATGGTGAACACGCTAGGCTTAGAATACTCTCAAGAGCTGTGTGCTGCCCAAAATAAATTCCATAGAAGAAGTAAAAATTAATACCGAATTAATTTTTTCCCCTCTCTCAGCTAGAGTGAGTGATCCAACATCCATGTGATCCATGTGTCAACAACAAGTGATCCATGAGATCCATATCTCATGGTCAGCTCGCTGGCCTCTCTATCTCCACTTCGCTGTATCCTCGATATCCGTATCTGAGAGCACGCACTCGCTATCTATCGCTAATATCTTTCAACACCACAAAATCTAACGCGCTACTTTAGTTCATTGCTTTACTTTCAATTATTAATCAGTTAATGTAGTATCAGTATCGTATATATAAACATTCTGATACAATCAGATAAAACAATGTCTGAAATAAATCAATATTCAATCACAGCCTACGCCAGCCAGGGCCTGCGTAGTTTTCGGTGCGGCCCCAAATTTGGGTCAGTCGGGGTATAGAATTGAAATTTTATATTTGTCTATCGATACAAAACGGGCAACATACAAATAGAAGTATTGCTCTGAAAATCTGATATGGTGAAAGGGTTAAAATTGATCCAAAAAATATATAGTATTTAAGTTATTTTTACGAGTGTAAAGTATAATAAGAGAGCATTATTCATAATTTTCCAAGTGCGAGTCGGACTCGCACACGTAGGCACAGTTTTACAATCATACAGTTGAGAATCGCCTTTGATGTTGGACGACGCAGCCGCGGTCCGCCGCCCGAGTAGGTGCTTAAGCTATCAGCCGCAAATGTGCAAGGGTTGTCAAAAAAATCTACGAGCAAATAATATTAAGAGACAAAAATTGTTGTAAATTAAATAAATATAATGAATACACACACACACCCACGCACGCACGCACACACACACACACACACACACACACACACACACACACACACAATATATTTAATTAATTAGCTATTTAAATTAATAATTAGAAATGAAATGTAATAAAATAACATCATGTGATAAGTTAGGATTCATACTATTTTTAACCGACTTCAAAAAAAGGAGGAGGTTTCTCAATTCAACCGTATATTTTTCTTTTTTTTTTATGTTTGTTCGCGGATAACTTCGTCATTTATGAACCGATTTTGATAATTATTTTTTTGTTCGAAAGGAGATATTCCAAGTGTGGGTACCACACTTGGAATATATGGTGGTACCATGATAATTTTATTGAGGCCTGATAAGTATCTCCAGAGATATTGAGATAAACATCTCAAAATTGGTACTGAAAATGAATAGCGCGGCATTGAAGTCGGTTCTTTTTTAGTTTTTAAACGATATTATATTTTATGGAATTTGTAATTGAAATTTGTAATTTTTAAGCGAAGTTAATGATTTATCAATTTATCTGAATGTAAAACTATTTTAAACTTATGCTAGATTTTTAATTTGGACACTAAGACTTAAAAAAATGTACATTAAATGTAGTTCACAACGAGAGGGAACTTTCTACCAAAATACAGGTGTCACCAACACCTAGTTTGGCGGAAATGGATGTATATATGTAAACAATGTACTTTTTATGAAATAAATAAATTTGAAATTTGAGTTGCTTTCAGTAACAAGTTTGAGACGGTTATCCTCATATCTCAATGATACTACAATGGGACTACTTCAGAAATGTGCCTACCGATTAATAAAAGAATTATTCGAATCGGTTTACAGTTGACGGAGAAATCGCGTAACATAAATACAAAAAATTGACAACTAAAATAATCTATCATCAGTGTTGAAGAACCCGTAGCCCGTGCGCGAAGTGTAGGTAGGTATATCAAATAAACGTATCAGTAGTGTAGTGTTAAACTCTGGTTCGCACAAGATCATAGCGGCGTGATAGGTACATACGCATGTACCTACAAACCTCAGTTTATATAGAAAATCATTGCCAATATACCAGATATAAATGATGCCGATAGTATTTTGTTCAAAAAGCTTCTTGATGGCATTCTTTAACCTCAACTCAATTTTACTAAATACCAAGGTATGAGTAATTATTAATTTATAAGAAATAAATATTACATATTACTTCGTATTAATTTAATAAATGAAATCGTTAGTTAGAACAATTCACAAGTGTCCACCAATAAAATTAATGTCATCAACGATTTTCGTAACTAAAACTCGCTCGCGCTTTAACACGTTCACGGCGTCCCTCGACGTGCGATCCCACAAACTAAGCGAGATTGTGGGACGCCGCTCTCCGTGCTCCGCGCCGCCCGCCTCCCCGCGAGTTCCCCGCCTCTGCTCTGCGAAAGTACATTCGATTCCAAACTATTGATATGATTGTAAAACTGTGACGTAGGGTTCCGATTGAACAAAATTTGCCGGAAAATTTTTGTACGGGGACGTTTTAATTTTTTATCTAATTTTATTTTCATTATTTGATGTATAGCAATTATTTTAATACTATGAGCAGATTTTAAGTCTCTACCTACGAGCATAAAACGGCTGAAAAACACGTCCTTGTATGGGGACCCCCTTTTATTTTTAACTCTATTCTGTTTTTAGTATTTGTTGTTATAGCAGCCATAGTAATATTAAATATACATACTTTGTGAGATTTCAAGTATGTACCTATTACGGTTAAGGAGATACAGCCCTGTAAATTGCGGACAGAGAGACAGACGGACGGACAGCGAAGTCTCAGTAATAGGGTTCCTTTGGATACGGAACCCTAAAGAGGACAAAAACATTATTGAACTATTCACAAGATAAAATACAATCGCAGAAGATTGATCGTGATCCAGCAGTTTCCATGGCTAGTCACCATCATCATCATAAGTCCTTAACTTGTTACTAATGGACGAAGGACTTTTTATTCATTTTTAGTTATAGTTTCGTTACGGTTACTTATAGTTTCGTCATGTCCGTCTGTCTGTCTGTCTATCTGTCTGTCTGTCCGAGGTTTTGCTAAGATACCGTTAATACTAGTATATAAATTACGCCGACAAAGTGCTGAAATAAAATTTTGAAAAATATTTTTTTTAGGGTAGGTAGGCTCCCCTATATGAGAAGTGGGGATGAATTTTTTTTTCATCGTCTACCCATCGTGTGGGGTATTGTAAAATGACGAAATATTAAACTTTAAAGTGCAAATTTTTGTTCCAGTAGGGCGTCCCCCCCCCCCCCCTAAAAGCTAAACTGCTGGCTTTCATGAACTTTAAAGGAAAACTATAGCGGTTAAGATAACTCTATTAGTGTAGCAGTAACATTCGTTGAACTCGGGTGTTGGATAATTTTGTACCAAATACAAAATCCTTAGAATAAATCCTTTAAAGTGACCAAGACGGAGTACCTAGTTGCTTGTTTATAACGGGTAAAGACTTGCATTGAATAACAGGCTACTACAGAACCCTACACTGTGCGTGGCCCGACACGCACTTGGCCGGTTATTTTCGTCTGTTTCTATCCCTTCTATCTTCTCTTAATTCTATGTATAATATTAATATCTTTTCTACGGTATAATGTTAATTAGGCAGCTTTGATCAAGTTTACAGATATATGTATTACAATATCTATATATATAAAAGAAAGTCGTGTTAGTTACTACACTTATAACTCAAGAACGGCTGGACCAATTTTTATGATTTTTGTATTTTTAGAATTGTCTTTGTCAGGAATAGGATAATAAGTATTAAAAACAATGAATAATTGACCTAAAAAAATTATATGAGATAAAATATTTTGCCAAAATGTTCCTGGGTTTAAAAACTGCCAATCATTTGATGTTCAATTGTTTCTGTTTTTGTTATTCCGCCGTTTTTTTTTTGTATAATTATGGCTCCACACGATTAGTGTATTTAGCCAGTGTCAAGTACAAAAATTCTTCTCATGTGTGGATAGCATTACAATATTCGAATTATCGCGTTTTTTTTTTGTATAATTATGGCTCTACACGATTAGTGTATTTAGCCCGTGTCAAGTAATAAGGCAAGTAAACATTCTTCAAGTTTTTGTGAATTCAAGTCATGTAGATTATAAAAATGTCAATTACTGTCAGTAATGATAATTGTTTGACATATTAATTGATTGTCAAATATGCGTGCGTTCAGAAATGTATACCTACAAGCCAACTTAAAAAAAGTTTATATTTCCAAAAACCTCTTTTTCCATTTTTTTATTCTATATCTGGATTGCCATAATACATTAATAAACTTAATATCTCTTTTGTATTAATTTATTACGTTCATAAAAGCCCAAAATAAGTTCATCTAAAAGGTAACACAACGTTCATTGTCTGTTAGGTGGTACGAAGTTCCCCGGGCCAGCTAGTAATACATAGAATGCAATTAACGATGATTTATTCAATATTCTGAATTACCGCACTGTAAGCACTGTTTGCATCGGATAGGTAAATGTTGTCGGGCGTTAATCACATAGATATGCGATAACTATATATTGCTTTATACCACAGAATAAATAATACTACAAGTACCTATACCACAGATTATTATTGACCGAGCGAGCGCGAAGCGCGTCCGTACAGCTTCGGGAAAAATGCTTTCCTGTCCGACGGATGTACGGATGTTTGGATGTTCTCCTCTACACGCATCTCAACCGATTCTTGTAAAATTTTGAACGCACGTTCAATAATTAAATGATTATTTTGTTAAGTCAGTTTTTTAAATTTTTTTCTGAAGTACCATTATTTAGATTTACCCTTACCCTTATTAAGATGCAACTTTTTATGTCCGAACAACTTTTTCAGCCGATGATAACCTTCAAGGAGTGTGCTATTCAGTCTTCAGTTTTAAGCTTTGCGAAGACTACGCAAACGTAACCCATACGTACTAGCCGATTCCACTATCCACATAATAAATACCGTTTGTATTACAACGAAAGCGCATACCTATTATTTAATATGTTTTTCCTTTTTCAAATCGACCAACCAAACTAACTGCGAAAACTTAGCACGCCGCGAAATCGCCGTGTACCGTCACTTATTATTTCCCAATCCTCCGCCAAATGATCAGCTAAATAGTACGCATTAGCGAAGCACACACGTTTGATGTGTTGATCTACTTAATTATGATGTAACATATAATCATGTTAAATGCAGGCGTGACCGAGGGTGTGGTACGTGTTAACATATTCGACAGAGGTCGATTGTACGTGTGTTTTGGTCATATTAATATCTGTCACTACGCATGTGATTATATTTCGCGGAAAAAAGTATATTTATTTATGTGAAGTACATACATGTGTAGAAACTCACAAGTCATATTTGTTCACGAGTCGTATGAAGTGACACCCCTATAGAATTATTATTTATGTAATTTTCCGAGAAACACGAGAGCCCCGTTGGCCTAAAGGATAACTTATCTTCTAAGCGAGCGGTAGCCGGTTAAGGCCTAGCAGGAGATTTCGTCTACAGGTGGTAGGAGTGTATTATATCGATGTTCCACCTGACTTGCTACCAAAAAGTAGCTTACCACAATCAAGCAGAAAATCTGCCGCCATAACTTGAAGGTGTTCCGGACGCACGCTGCCCTTGAACGTCATAGGCCTAGCGTGTCTACCATATTTGACCACATCATCGCTTACCACCAGGCGAGATAGGATAGTACTCAAACGCTAACGTAGTTATCCTTACTAATAATATTATAAATGCGAAAGTAACTCTGTCTGTCTGTCTCGCTTTCACGCCAAAACCACTGAACCGATTTAAATGAAATTTGGCACACAGATAGTCTAAAGCCTGAGACAGGACACAGGCTACTTTTTAATGCGAAAAGAGGGTTGTAAGGGTTTGAAGGGGGATGAAACGCAGACGAGTCGCGGGCACAGCTAGAAGATATAAAAATAAACTGGCCACATTTTAACCGACCAATAATATGAGGAGTTGATTTTACCATGTAAGCCCCGATTTAACAGAGTTCTTTCCTTTCTTTTCAATGATGCCGATGTATCTCAAATAAGTAATCACCTACACCTAAAATACCGACAATGCTATAACAAATTTAACATTTTACAACTGAGCCACTTGTAATTTAATCATTATTACTACCGAGATAAAAAACCGCCGCAAGCAGATAAATCTATCAGTGAATAAAAAATGTTAATTTATCTAACAACAGTTTAATCGTATTAATACGTATTTTATTGGCTCGCCAATCTCGTAAGACTAGTATTAATATAGGCAGTTATTATTAGTTTGCACTCTTTTATTTAACTTTTATTTTTGCAGAGGGCAGGACTTCTGCTAGTCTGCTTGGGGCGGAACCTCCACTGTGCCAATTACTTCAACCGCGAAATAGAAATGTTTTTCGGTTTGAATGGCAAAGTCTCCAGTTAAAATACATAGCATGTGATACTTAACATCTTTATGTCTCGAAGTAACAGGCGCAGTGCAGTGACATGCAACATTCTGGCTATCAAGAATGTTGCATGCCGCTGTACTATACTTGCGTATCTTCGGTGATAATGCAATAACATGGTACCATGGAGCTGACGTGATGATGGACCCGGGCTGTAAGGACCGGAACTCAGTAGTAAATGGCAAATGGTTTGGCAGTCGAATTTGGGCTAATTTGAGCAATTCTTATTATTAGTAGGTACTTTTCAACACAATGCTATACAAATTTCTTATTCATGGCACTATTTAGGGTTCCGAACCCAAAGGGTACCAACGGAAGCCTATTACTGAGACTCCGCTGTCCGTCTGTCTATCTGTTCGTCTGTCGCCATGCTGTATTTCATGAAGTATGATAGTTAGACGGTTGAAGTTTTCACAGATGATGTATTTCTGTTGCCGCTATAACAACAAATACTAAGAACAAAACAAAGTTAAAAATTAAACGGGGTCCCCATACAAAAATCGTGTATTAATTACTAACACCTTTGTGTTAACGTTCACTTAGTTGGTGTTAGAAGTTCGTTAGATATTCGTTAGATGGCGTTCGGGACAAAAGTCTGACTCGCACTCGGCCAGTTTTATTTTAGTAACAAAGTGGTAGTACCTACCGCCACAGGCAAGATGTCATACCACTATAACAGTTGAGTAAATGAAAATTATACTATTAAATAAACTATCATACAAATGATGTGCAAACGCAAAATAATGTGATATTTGATTCCAAATAAGAAGGCATAAATTAAACGCTAGTGACGTATTTAGGATTTAATAGGTATATACAATTTTACATATTCCCAAGCTAAATAAATTCATTCACTCCAGTTACTACCCATAAAATGATTACTTCTCGAATATTTATAGCGCAGCAATAGGTTTATTTTCGCTGTCGAAAGCTATCCTCCTCAGTCGTCGATATTTATACGTAATGGCCGGCAGTAGGCAATTTGCTTCGGTAAACTAAACTTCCGGCTAGTTGTACTGGATATAAATAGAATATTTAATTATTTGCTAAGGTTTAGAGTCCTAGTCGACATTTCATTCAACCTTGCATCGCAATTGAAATCAGTAAACTGTTTGGGGTTTTAATTAGGGGTATCGTAAGAGGTAATGTTATTAGGGTAACAGAATAAGAAGCTTGCCTAATGTACTATTATTTATTCTGTGCTAATAATGAATGAGACGTCATGAAGTATGTACAACAGACACAAGCTGCCTCTACCTACAGCACTTACTGCTGCCCTGGTAGTCGACATTGGTATATTTGGTAATAGGTATTAGAATGCAATGCAGCACTACATAGGGTATTTATTAACCGACTTCAAAAAAAAGGAGGAGGTTTCTCAATTCGACCGTATATATATATATATATTTTTTTTTTATTTTTTATTTTTTTGTTTGTTCGCGGATAACTTCGTCGTTTATGAACCGATTTCGATTATTCTTTTTTTGTTCGAAAGGAGATATCCCAAGTGTGGTACCATGGTAATTTAATCGAGGTATGATAAGTATCTCCAGAGATATTGAGATAAACATCTCAAAATTGGTACTGAAAATGAATAGCGCGGCATTGAAGTCGGTTGTTTTTTAGTTTTTAAACGATATTATTTGAAACCATCTTACAGGTTCTATATACCTAGTTTGGGTATCAATGCTTTTTATAATCAGGAATTATTATAATTCTGCAATTTTACCACATTTTACTTTTGTGTAGAAGACAGATGTATGTAATTTCATACAGCAGTCTATCTTCATCTCCCTCTACTTAAGGTTTGCGATGACAGAAAACTATGTAATATGTAGAACTGCCCTATACTGCATGAATCAAAATAGGAGAAACTATCAATCCATCGCTCGCATTTAAAACCTATATTCCGAAAAATAATGCCTGAGGAAAATATTCGCAGCGAGCCTAACTTTTGAACACAAAGCTTAGCGAAATAGCGAAGGCGGGGCCAGTCAGGCAGTCACGTTTCAGACACAGAAGCAAATAACACGTAGGTCATGTTCATTATAAAGTATAGGTACTAGATGTTGCTGTTGTCGGTTGCAGGAAATAGCAGATATTCTTCGTGACACCAAGGTGCTAAACTAGTGAACATTTATAGGTAGACTAGCTGTGCCCCGCGGTTTTACCCGCGTAGACATCGTTCCCGTGGGTATATCGGGATAAAAAGTACCGTATTATGTGTTATGTCAGGGTCTAGTCTATCTACATACCAAATTTAGTCAATCGGTTGAGTTATTTTAGCGTGAAGAAATAACAAACATACGTACACGCTCACAAACTTTCGCCTTTATAATATTAGTAGGTTATAGATACAGTCCCACAAGTATAACTTGGCGGTGGTGGTTTTTGGAACTAATTCCGCTCTCTTGAAACTGTGAGTTTGACGTTTGAGAGATTACCGCGACATTATTGTTGATAAATCTGCTACATTAAAATAGTTCAATAATGCCAAAAGTAATTAAAAGTGGTTTAAGAGAAACTGTTATCAAGTTATAGTACAAAGTAAAAGCACAGTGGCGCACAGCCGCGCCAAGTTATACTTGCCGGACTGTAATTGTCCCATCTGTTAGACAGAGGCCACGACGAGGTGCATTGCACTACGTTGCGTTGCGTCTCCAAACGCTATGATTTGTCTAAATAAAGTCTTACGACGTCGCAGTGCATTTTATTGTATGGCATAGCATGGATTACGACATTTACGAAGCGATCAGTCGTCGCAACGCAGCGCAACGCACTCGTGGCATCGTGTGGCCTCACTCTAATGCAGAGGGCCTATTGCGATTTTCTTTATATCAATTTACTTACTCGATCACGTCAATTAAAGTAAACGCACATTTGTATGGAATTACAATGTTGCCTATTATGCACACTAGATGGCGCTTTTTAATTTCATACAAATCTGCGTTTACGTAAACCTGATCGGATACGTAAATCAACTCTATCAAAACTCGCACTAAGCACTCAGAACGAATAAAAAAGAACAACAACAACCAGTATCACATAAATTAAATTATACATTAATACATTGGCTATTCCTGTGCAAAATATTACCCAAACCAGTTAAGCTGTTTGACCGTGAATAAGTATCAAACAAATGGACTTTCGCATTCATAATAATGGCGTTGGTTGATTTGATAAATGCGTAAGAAATGCCGCACCGCATTCCTTTTAGCTATGTCCTTGGGCGATAGTACTTCCTAACCTAACATTGTATCTAACGGTATTTGGGGCTTCTTAATATTGCTGGGATTTGTAAAAAATAGACACACTTCTTTCTGCAGGGTCGGAGTTTTTATGTTCATAAAGCAGTAGGTGTGTGTGTGTAATTAAGTTCGAACATTTAAAAAAGATTTAAATTAAGATTGAGTAACTTCGCTCTAAATATCTGAAGTTGTCCATTGGATCTTTTTAACCGACTACGGCGAAGCAAAAGGGACGGCTATGTTTTGGAATATTCTGTTAATTTCAGGTCTATACTCCACGTACGTTTCGGTTGTAATTTGAATGTTCACTAATATTGGCTATCTCTGTACTTTTGCACAAGGATAGAACACAGGCTTGATGGAAGCGAAGACGCGGGGAGCAGCTAGTTACATGTAGACATCTTGAAAATATGGTACATAAAAATAGGAATTTTCACATGAATTTTTGACCCTATTTTCTTTTTTTATGGATATATCCTGAGGAATCTGAGAAAGGCATCGGATACTTTCCTCAATCGTAAAACAGGACTCTAGGACTCACAGCTATCGTACCAGCTTGTCGGTAAAATCCAAACCATAACATATACGTATGGTAATATAATTAGAATCCTAGTTTCATGACAGCATCTCAGCACAGACATCGATCAGTAGGTACAATAGAAATCCGACGATCGAATGTTGTAACGGACAACACAATGGTATTAATTCATAAATCATCTTGTATAATCTGTGGAGCATCGCCATATTAGAACTGGTTGTTGTGATGCTTCATTCATAGCTTATAGCTATAGAAATTAAATCTGCGTGTCTGTCTATATTTGTTCCGACTCTAGTTTGTGTGGAGAGAGCTTTCTCTGTGTCACACTATATCAGTATTATTATCTACTAGCTGACCCGGCGAACTTCGTACCGCGAATATAAATAAACTGTCCAAGTGCGAGTTGGACCCGCACGCGCAGGGTTCCGATTGAACAATATTTGCCGGAAAAATACGTTTCTCGTATGGGGTTTAATTTTTATTATTTGATCTTATAGCAGCCATTGCAATACATACCATGAGTAAATTTCAAGTCTTTATCTATTAGGGACGAACGTCAAATGTTTGAAATGAAAGTAGGTAGAACAGTTTATATGGGAAAAATGAAATTGTTGTTTTTACTGTCTTCCTCGCAATTTTTACAAATTTTTAACCTTCCCTGGACTACGACAAACATTTCAAAACCAAAATCAGCTAAATCGGCCCAGCCGTTCTCGAGTTTTAGCGAGACTAACGAACAGAAATTGATTTTTATATAATTATAAGAAGAAGAAGATTCTGTGACTATATGTAAATTCAAGAATACTTATTTTTAATCGATTTTAAATAAACTAGTCAATGTTAATGTTTTAATTTACAATTGGTCGGGAAAAAAAAGAAAATGATAGGAGCGTAGCTACAGCAGACCTTGGATTTTTGTAGAAACAAACATTTTCCAGGTAGGAAACGCGGGAATATATTTGTATGTAAAAGTGCACCCCGCGTTCCCTCTTAAGGCGGTAGGCTGGTTATATGCCACAGAAGATAGCCGCATATATGTAGACTGGTTCTGGATAGGAGACCGCAAGTCAGAAAACGTAGTGTAGGGCGCCCTGTGGAAAGGCGGAGTGACGATTCACGCAGGGTTGCTGGCAGTGACTGGAAGAGAAGAGCTGAAGATGCAGCTCAGTGGCGCGCATATCAAGAGGCCTATCATATGTCCAGCAATGGATTGATATAGGCTCGTAAGGATAAGGAAAGACCTAGTCAACGTTTCAGTATCTAAAATAACTTAGTTTAAATCAGTAAAATTGAACAAAATACCTGATTAACGCATATAATCTTGCATCATAAAATTAAATTTCAATCTACGGCCGCTATGAGTCACTCAACGGTTCAGGGATCAAGACATTCAAAGAAGTTATGTGCATAATGAGACCTCTGATCCAGGGTCTAAAGGTGAGCCGAGACTTGCGTAGGCCAGTTTTTACGTGGGGGTCAAGTGGCAATGTGAAACCATTACCTGTATTGGAAATATGTGAAGAATGTTCAACGTGGGGTATAATATAGCGTGATTAATTGAAAAGCAGAAACAGATATGAAGACCCGCTCAGATTGATCACTAAACATTGATAGTAATTAACAAAAATGTTTTTTTCTTTTTATCATATACGCTAGCGTTTGACCACTATCTCACCTGTTGGTAAGTGATGATGCGGTCGTGGATGGTAGCACGCTAGGCCAAGACTGGGAACTAGCTCTCAAGGATAGCTGCCGGAACACATTAGATGTTTGTCGTATCTGGTGTCAATTCCACCCCGCTATCTGTACCTTGGTCTAACGCTCTATCATCTAGATAGGGCCTCAAAGTCAGCGACAATTCTGACCCACAACTCTCATGACATTCGGTAGATACTACCAGCCAAGACTTAATAATCGAGTATTTGCCTACTAAAATTAGTTTTGCATTCTAGCGGTTTGAACATAAAAATTGACAGTTGGTTTTTATGGTTACATTGCATTTAGTCAATCTTGTATGTTTCGAGCGTATGCAACGCTCTTTGTCGGGAATAAGATCACACGTCACAGACACGAAACTAGCTCATGATGTCCAAGACACAGCCAGGAGTCCTAACTCAATAAGCACACAACATCAGCAGCACAAGCTCCGCGGGCGTACATGGCACCGCTAATCCATCAGTGTCTGTTGTGATGAATCGCCGTTCGGCTTACATCCACAGCCACCGGATAACGGATATAGATGTGAGCTTACTGCGTGCTCGGTTGCGGGAGACAGGCCCGGATGTGTGCTGCTACTACATTTCCTCAACTTGGGATGGGTTCTTAAAATGTTTGTGGGTTCTCTTCATCGCCGAACTCAGCCCTTCCAACGCGCAGTAGCTATTATACGAGACATACTACTAATCTAATTTAGCTGAAACGCAACTTTAATGAATTCTGTATACTGAATAGTCATAGCAGACTGTATAATGGGCTGTACACGCGATGCTGTAGTGCTATCAACACCAATCGCATATCTGTTTCGCGTGAAAAGTTTGCAAAGAAAAGGTGTTTAGCAATCAGGTTTTAAAATGCTAGTACAATATTATATAGGTAGTTCAGACGAACCATTTCAATCTGGTCAGCAGATGCATCAACTATCTAATACCGAAAGGAAGCCTAATTTGGGCACTTCTTTACACAGGAAGGTAGCTTAAAACTTCACGTAGACCTATTTTCAGCACAACCCGACGACTTTCCACTTTCCTGCCCGAGCTTTTCCTGTAGTTGCCTGTTACGCCCACAAAGATAATACCACAGTCATAATAAGCAAGCAAGGAAAACCTCGTTTTTAATTAACAAAAACACTGTAGACCTAAAACACGCAGGAAACTCGACAGTTTTAAAAAGGTTTCGGACGTAAAACATACACGACACATAAGTACTTGGGTTCTCGGTACGATGGTATATTAAAAACTTTTTATTAAAGTTTCCATACTCTGTAAATATAATGATATTTTTCAACCAACTTCCGAAATGGAGGAGGTTCTGAATGTTTTTTATTTTATGTTTGTTACGCGATTAATCCGCCAATTGTGAATCGATTCGAATTACTATTTTTTAATTGGCAGGATACGACTCGAAGGTAGTTAGTTCCATTAAAATTTAATCGAGATCTGATTAATATATTCAGCGATATGGATAAAATATACACATCTCAAACTTGGTACTGAAAATGACTAGCGCGGCAATTGAAGTCGGTTTCCTAAACAATCATTATTATTCTAGCCTGACATTTTCCAGATATTTCTACGCTAAAACTAGGCTAGCTAAGCTAAGACTAGCTAGGGTCTAGATTTTACGACAATATTTAAGTAGAACGCAATCGTCCTGTAAACCTAACCGTATTGGCAGTCATTTAAATATTTATTCGGGCTAGTTTTCTTTGAATAACATAATGTATGACTAAAAAACCGACTTCACATGCCGCGATAGTCAAAGTACTGGCAAAGTACAGTTATAATCATGTTATCTAAGTATACAAATTTGCTTATATTGTTTATCTCCATATCTCCGGAGATAATTCGCGATAGTCAAAGTACTGGCAAAGTATAGTTATAATCATGTTATCTAATTATACAAATTTGCTTATATTGTTTATCTCCGTATCTCCGGAGATAATTCATATCTCATTAAAATTTGAATGGGACCAAACGGGAGGCATAATCACTCAAACAAAAAAGAATTTTTCAAATCAGTTAAGATTTGACGGAGTTCTGAATAAAAAAAAACATTTTTTAAAAACAGAGATCCTCCTCCTTTTTTGTGAATTCGGTTAAAACGATTGTCTGATAGTAAGCGTAACCGCCTGCTACGATTTTTTAGAATTAAGTAATAGAGCTTTCTTTATAAAATCACCTAACCTCTTTCTTTTCTAAAAGATTCAACATTAAAGAGGGAAACAAGAATGATGGTACAAAATTTGTCCGTGTTGCTTACTAAGCACATTTCTACCCCGTCATCGCTCAGCATGTAAGAAATGATGACCAGCGCTTTTGGTATTGGCATTCCTGTAGTAAATTAGGAAATTCGGTGCGAACCGGTACGGCATTAGCCCAATAATGAGATTTGGGTGGATAGGTTTAAAATACTACTAGTACTACTTCAGTAGTGCAGGGGTTTTCTTTATATTATACTAGCGACCCACCCCGGCTTCGCACCAGTAGAGCATACACGCCTGCATCTGTTTGCATCAGTTTGTTGCGTTGAGTATGAATTAACGTCTTAAACAATCATCGTCATATTTCAACCAATTTACACAAAACAACAAGTTATACGCATAAACCTTTCTCATGAATCATTCAGTCTATTGGTGAAAACCGCATGAAAATCCGTTGTGTAGTTTTGAGTTTATTGCGAACAGACAGACAGACGCGGCGGGGGTCTTGTTTTATAATATGTAGTGATGATGTATATCTATTAATGATTTAGCCACAATTTAGCCTTTAGAAATTGGCATTAATAAGATCGCTTAAGATTCTGTGTTCTAGCGGTTTATAAGATCTTTGGATGTGATGTGAAAGACTCCTACTGTCGGATAATTCAACGGTTTCAATTATCCTAACTACTAGTACGTAGTACTATTAAGTTGGAAAGCTAACTAAGTAATCTGGAAGTCGCTTATGAGACGTTTATGATTTTTTGTAGTGGTAGGACTTCTGCTAGACCGTCGGGGCGGTACCACCACTTTGCCAATTGATTTTCAGCCGTGAAATAGGAATGTTTTTCGGTTGAAATGGCAAGGTGTCCAGTGAAATTACAGGGCATGTGAGACTCGACATCTTTATGTCTCAAGGTAACAGGCGCAGTGCAGTGACATGCAAATTCTGGAATTCCAGAATTCTGCATGCCGCTGTATCTGTTATAGGTAGACGTCATCGCTTACCATAAGGCGAGCGTTGAGCTTGTCCTGTTACCTTTTACCTTTAAAAAAAAACAACAAGGGCCAATCAGTTACCTAGGAAACTATCTTTAACTTAGTTATATTAGAACCTTTCTGCAAAGCACATTCACATTATCTATTCTGGTAAATAATACTAACCTACGTGTAAACCACACAGGATATTTGCCCTTTCCATTTATCATAACGGGTTAAGCCAGGCCGATGCGTCGAAAACGATGGCGGGGCACCGGGCACCGATAAGATTAACTTAATTGAAAGATAGCGGTTAACAGTTCACCTCATGTGCCATTTTGTGTTACTAACAGCGAAATGCTGTTAAAGCTCACGTAAATAAAATCGTGTTGTGCGAAAAAGTGCCGCAGTCAAAGTGTTAAAAGAGATTTTTTTTTATAAAGCCTTCTTTAGTTTAATTTTTAGCTTATTACTAAAATATACAGCTTCATGTTGCCATTGGATGATTTTTCTCCAATACTGGCTGGTTTGAAGCATTGTGCAATGCCTCGCTCATGTTTGATACGTATCCAAATGCTGAATCTTACTATAGAATCTTATCTGTCGACAGAACTGAGCTAATCTTTCACTCCGATTGGCAACTATATTCGGGAATTTCTGGTTTACAATACAACAGACCGTTATCACTTCGTCTACAGAAGATGTTTGAATTTACTGGTCAGATCATCTCTTCGCACTTATTAAGGAATTAAGATAAAGGACTTGCTGAAGTTCTCTCCTGATTGCTGCGTGGTCTGAGATTAAGTTCAATAAGGCGCCTATGACTGTTTTCCGATCCCTATACATCAAACTTCTCTAGAAGCAAGCTGTTGGAGTTAAGAGTATATCAATAGAACCACACAGAATAGACGGCGTAATGTCCTTATTTGGTAAAGAATAATAACAGAGGTTTGCACGTCACGGATCATGTGCCCATTTCCTTTCACTTGCCTGTGTTTCCGGATAGCTACAACCTGGGGGTCTTCAAATCGCGAGTAAATAGGTATCTACTAGGTTAGCGTGCTACATCGTCGATCACCTCGCCACTTAACATCAGGGCCCCTAGACAAAATCCATTTTCCTGTTTGCCTTCACGCTAACGCAAGTTCAAAATGTATGGGAATGACATTTTTGTTGCGGAAACATAAATGTCATTCCATACATTATGAACTTGCGTTAGCGTGAAAGCAAACAGGAAAATGGATTTTGTCTAGGGGCCCAGGTGAGATAGTAGTATAACGCTTGCCTATATAGCATTAAAAAAACTTTTTATTTTCACATGCCCTGTCATTCCAGAGGATTGGTTGGGGTCATCTGGGTTTATTACCCACAGCACGGTGGAACTTTCATGTTTTTACGGCCAAAGACCATAGATTATAATGCCGTTGTCATTTAAGTTAAACACATGTCATTGACACGAGTTCAAAACCATATTGACAGAGTGTGTACTGTGCTTGTTATTACTATTTTAATTCCATCAAATTATGACACATGTAAGGTAACAATAAAATTGCTAAGTATTTCGTGTTCCGGCGATCAAAGGCAATAACAAACCAAACGGGAAAATGCGCGCTGAATTCTGCTCGAGAATTTCTTGACCGTGTCTATAAAAGAAGGATGTACTCAAGATATATGAACACTCCTAATAACTGTTTACATATTAATAATAAACTTTAATACCTACTTAACGTATGATGATATTATATGTATCGTTTAAGAGCGTTAATATTATAATCTATACTAATATTATAAAGAGAGAACATTTGTATTTTTGTATGTTTGTAATGATTTGGCTCAAAAACTACTGGACCGATTAAAAAAATTCTTTCACTAATATATAGAATGGACTTTCGAAATGAAAATAGGCTATATATTATCCCGTTTAAATCAAAGGTACATTCGTGGAGACCTAATTTGCAACCTAAGTCGACAAAAAAACGGTCGAAAAAACACGTTTCTTACGAACGCTGCGCAATTGAAAACAGTTGGAAGAATAGTTTCTATGGAAGAGTTGTACAACTTAATAAGACCTACAAAAAAGTCCACGACAGCATATGTCTATCTCTTATGGTTGACTCACATTAACCATTTTAATATTTAATTTTTTGTTAAAAAATAATTCATAACTTCCAAGGCTATTTTCAAGTATATAGTATCAATCCTTATCCAAATAATTACGTTAATTAGCTTGGCCACATATTATAGATAAAATTGTCATTTACAGTATATAATTCAAATGAAAACTCTAGAAGATATCACGGATTTCACATACATGCATCGCAAAATTAATAAAATATCTGCAGTGAAACCACAGATTAGGTCATAGTTACTAAGAAAATATTATTATAAGCTTAGCGATACTGTAAATCCCCACTGATCACAATCAATTTGAAGTCAATATAGTATAATAATATATTTTTACTGTATAAAATTCTATTGTATAATATAGTTATGATCTATATATAAACCCCCCCGACTGATATATGTATAATCTTTTCAATAAAAGCACTCCAATGACTCTAAACACGACATTTAAAATCTGAACTAAAAGTTGGTGTGGTTTTGAGTATTCTGTAGAGTCCAGGAGATGTCCCAGTATCAGGTCAATGCTTCCATGTTCTTACAATATCGTTGAAGAAGAAGATTTTCGAATTGATCAGACCTATGAAAGTTGATTTCATAACGCAATTAACTAGAAAAAATCTCATAGTTTTATAACGATTGAACGAATTTTAATGAATCAAAGCTAAGAACACTCTCGATGAAGACATCTATCAAACAAAAAAAATATATCAATAATAAAATCAAAATCGGTTCATCCGGTTGGGTGGTAAGATGCTACAGACAGACACAGATACACACGTTAAACGTATAATACCTCTTCTTTGATCCCATGATTTGATTGATTTTAGTGATTTTGAGGTATATAGCTAGGATTAGAACCAACGACCGTCGGGTCAGAATCAGGGTAACTATCCTTTACGCCAAAGGGCCGTCCAATATCACTACGTAAGTATTATAAAACAAAGTCCATCACTGCGTCTGTCTGTCTGTTCGCAATAATCTCAATAGCTACTGAACGGATTATCATGCGGTTATCACCAATAGCCAGAGTGTGTATGAGGAAGGTTTAGGTGCATAATTCGTTAAGGTTTTGTGTAAATTGGTTGAAATATGACGATGATTGTTAAATATGTTAATATTTTATATTTGATGCAACAAACTGATGCAAATTTTGTAGGCATATATGTTCTACCCGTGCGAAGCCGGGGCGGGCTGCTAGTATAGTATATAATATAATAGGGTGGGACTACAGTAAACAAATTAAAAGTAAAAATTGTTTTTTAAACCAAACTCTTATCTGGGACAAGGAACTAAAATGTTAAAAATAAATTCTAGTTCGTTTTACAGATTAGGTACTTACTTTACTTCTGTATCTCAAGCTTTTAAGAATATAGGTAAGTATCTACCCGCAAAATACTTACTACAATTTATTTTTAACATTTTAGTCCCTTGTCCTTGTAAAAGCTTGGTTCAAAAAACATTTTTTACTTTTAATTTTAACTTTTTGGTAGGTAAGATAACTACATGAGTATTTTAGAGTAAGCATGATGTTTCAAATATTCTACGGATATTATGATGTGATTATGGGTAAAGTACTCTTCAAAGCAAATCAATCAAGCCCAAACTAGGTCGGTGGGGTAATGTTGTTTTATCACCGAAATGCCATGGCCACCTTTCAGCTTTATCATCAGATCCTGGATATTGTTTAAGTGTAAAGTGCTCCTCAAGACGAATCAATGTAGCCTAAATTTGGTGAAGTTTAGTTAAAATATCACAGAGATGCCGTGACCACCTTCCAGCTTCATCGTCAGACCCTGAATATCATCTAGGTGTAAAGTGCTCCTCAAGACGAATCAATCGAGTCCAAACTCGGTGGGTTTATGTTGTTTTATCACAGAGAAGCCGTGGCCACCTTCCAGCTTCATCATCAGACCCTGGATATCATCTAGGTGTAAAGTCCTCCTCAAGACGAATCAATCGAGCTCAAATTCGGTTGGGTTATGTTGTTTTATTACAGAGATGCCGTGGCCACCTTCCGTCTCCATCATCAGACCAGCTCCATGGTACCATATTATTGTATTGTCACCGAAGATACATAAGTTCACCAAATTTCAGTCAAATCAGACATCAGGAAGTGGGTCTAATTTAGCTTCCAAGATTCCACCTGAACATACATAGTGCTAATAAAAGCTTGTAAAAAGTATTATGTTATGACCAAAAATGTTTAGAAATAAGGAATGAAACATCGCAACAATTCATTTCAAAAGATGTTGTTTAGATTTGTGAAGACAAATATGTATTTCCTTTACGTTTCAATGGTGTGGTATTTTAACGTGCGTTTTGTTTTCCCGTTAGAATAGGTCATCTCATCACCCTAATATCCTCGGTACCATGCCGACCTGACCAATTGGAATACCTAAGTAGAAATTCAATTGCGTGTAACAAAAGGGGGCAAAGACACCTGCGCCCGCACCTGGCTTTCGATCCCTCGATAACAACTTATTTGTTTTTTTAGGACCATTTCTATTGGCTTTCAATAGATTACTATTGTATGACGACTTTAACAAATGTTTAGCACATTTGGTCATGTGTGATGTTTGCTAAAGTGTGTAGGGGACAAAATATATCTAGTTATATAATTATATTTAATACAGCTATCGACATATCGCGATACCTGAAATTATGGACATATTGACTTATTTTATCAAGCTGACATTTTTCAGGTGGGTTGTTTATGTAGGTACCAGAGGTATGGTATCTACTATAAATAGATCTTACGGTTCAGGGTGCAGTTAATTAAATACGCGATTTTTTTTTTTTTTTTAATATGTAGGTTACATTTTACGCTTGAGCTTCTATTCTTATTAAAACCTCTCGAAATACGGACAATCTCTACACTATTCACTGAATTGTCACTTCTCACACAAAGCTTTTCTTTGGCATATAATTCTAAGTCTTGAACCTTTTAGTCCTCCAAAGTTCTTTGCATTGAATTACACTTCATATTTGGATAGTTTGCCAAGTAAAAAACGCATTTTGCATTGTTAAAAGCCTTTACACACAACGCCTTTTTCATTCTACGCACGTTGCGTGGTCTTGTGCGATTGTCGGTTGCAACAAAACCTCGATGCAAGTACAATAATGTCGCAGTTTCCAGTTTCTACTGACGTATGCATATGCAACACATTAAAAAATTGCTTTTAGAACAGAACCACTGCCAACTTCTTGTTTGATGCATAAAGCAGTTGACAGGTCAAATTAATTTCGTGGCTTTTAAACTGCTTCGGCGATCTTTGTAATGGTTGACGATTTACAGTTTACTGCGGGCTCAAATTTCGCGTGGCTACGTTTCACACTAAAAAGTCGCATTGTATAAAGACTTTAAAAGGTACTTCACGTACTAAAAGACATAAAAAGGTTTTGGCACAGGCAGCAACTGCTGTTAGCACTTGTGCTCTTTTAATTAAATTTTTTTAATTGGTTTCGATTGTTATGAATGGACGTTATTAGTAAGAAGTAAAGACCAGGTTACAATTGATCTCAGGAAGTACCCGACAAACGATTTCATACTTGGTTAGTTACATGTATTGCTAAGTCAAGAAAGTACCGGAAATTGGTCAATAAAACACGAAATATTTATTAGCCATTTACATTTATTGCATTGCCTTAAAATCAAGCTCCTTCCGAAATACCTACTACACTTACGACAAATATTAATCCGATCATTAAAAATAAACGCTTTTTTAACCGACTTCACAAACAAGGAAGAGGTTCTCAATTCGAATGTTTTTTTTTTGTTACCTCAGAAACTCAGAACTCCGTCAAATCTTAACCGATTTGAAAATAGTATATTTCATTACAAGTGCGGAAAGGCTGTCATTGCAAAGAGTTCCGACAAATGTGTACCCGAGCCGAGGCGTAGCCGAAGGCGAGGGTTGACAGTCGGAACAAGTTGCAATGACGGTTCCGCAAGTGTACTGAACGACTATTTTTAATACAGTTGCGAAAAAATGAAGCAATTTAATAAAATAATAAAAACACAATAAACTCAACTAACTAAACATTTATTTCTTATAAAAGTTATAATTCACATATACATTGAAATTGGTACAGTTTTTTATACTAACTGGGGAAGTTTTAGGTTGCATATTTACTGTTTGAGACAAACTATTATTCATTTCGTATGATTGTTCATGTATATTTGTCATACAATGGCGTTTGCTAATTTTGGGTATTCACTTATATCCACGTTTTTCCTTATTTTTAACCGACTTCAAAAAAGGAGGAGGTTTCTCAATTCGACCGTATATTTTTATGTTTGTTCGCGTATAACTTCGTCATTTATGAACCGATTATGATTATTATTTTTTTTGTTCGAAAGGAGATATTCCAAGTGTGGTACCATGGTAATTTTATTGAGGTCTGATAAGTATGTCCAGAGATATTGAGATAAACATCTCAAAATTGGTACTGAAAATGAATGGCGTGGCATTGAAGTCGGTTCTTTTTTAGTTTTTAAACGATCTTATCAGCATACTTTTTATCATCGAAAACCTCGACCATAACGTAGAAGGTTTTAATTTTGCTGAGAGTTCGGAGAAGTACGAGGGTCATTCAACAAGTACGTAGCCTCATCGCCCAAATGGCACTGCGATTACAAAAAATTTTTACCATAGTCAGTGCAATGTTTTTGAAGCCTATTGTCAAAGTTTTAAACAATGACCTCTATTAGTTTTGTTTTAATAGCCTTTGAAAGCGAACGTGTCGGTCAGTTTAACAAAAATGGAAAAAGAGCAGTATCGTTCGGTGATTCGATTTTTATTTTTTGAAGGGAAAACGCGCAGTGAAATTAAATATCGCTTGGATGCTGTGTACAGTGACTCTTCTCCTTCGATGGCAACCGTCAAGAATGGGTTTAACGAGTTTGCTCGTGGCCGCAAGTCGGTTTTTGATGAGCCACGCCCAGGTGCCCCGAAAACGGCTACTACGGAGGAAAACATAAAAAAAATCCACGATCTCGTGTTGGCAGACCGCCGATTGTAGATTCGCGAGATAGCTGACACTGGGCATTGCAGAAGGAACGGTGCATCATATTTTCCACAAGAACTGGGCATGAGAAAGCTGTCAGCGCGATGGGTGCCACACTGGACAACAACCACGACAACGCGCCGGCTCACACCATGCCGTCGCCATGGCCAAATTATTCGAATTGCGCTACGAATTGCTGCCCCATCCACCTTACTCTCCAGACTTGGCCCCCTGTGACTTCTTTTTGTTTCCAAACCTGAAAAAGTCACTCGCCGGAAAAAGATTTGGGTCGAATGAGGAGGTCATCGCCGCCACGGAGGCCTATTTTGCAGACTTCAGGAAAACGTATTTTTTTGACGGGTTAAAAAAGTTGGAGCATCGCTGGGCCAAGTGTATTGAGTTAAAAGGAGATTATGTAGAAAAATAAATCGGCACTTTTCGAAAATTTTCGTTTTTTTGTTTGTAGGCTAAGGTTAAAAAAGTTGGAGCATCGCTGGGCCAAGTGTATTGAGTTAAAAGGAGATTATGTAGAAAAATAAATCGGCACTTTTCGAAAATTTTCGTTTTTTTGTTTGTAGGCTAAGTATTTATTGAACGACCCTCGTAGGTATGCCAACATTACACTTTCTGAAAAACTATTTGCTTTTTTCTCTTCTCTCCACGCAATAAATTCGTCATATGTAGATATGTAGCGACTTTTTGACTTTTCCGGTAAAATGTTCTCCGAAGCATTTTGTGCAATTATACTGAGTTCCGGTGGTGTTAATTCAAAAAAACTAGGGTCGAAATTACTCATTTTGTGCAACAAACAACTAAACTCGCAAAGAAAATTTCTGAAAAATGGCGCCAACCGTAGAATATAAGCAGTTTTTTTTTCACCCATTCTGGTAGGCAAAGGGAACTATGCTCATACAGCCAAGTCCTCAGTAGAATTTTTTTATTGATATGAAATGAAAATGAAATTTAATGAGATGAAATGAAACCTAACCTAACTCATTCCATCAAATCATTAAATCTGTTATTGAAACAAATTAGTAGCTTCTTTTTAGAAATATATGTATTTGCATGAATCATAAAAACTTCTTTGAATTTTTTTAGTAAAAACTTCATGGTTGGTTTTTCTTTTTAATAGACATTATTTTGACAGTTGGGAAAGAGAACGCACGAGTTCGGGAAAGGTAAAGAAAAAGCACGAGTGTGTAATAGCCCACATCCCGAACGCTATACGTCCCTGCACTACTAATACGCCACTTTTTGAGCAACTGTATTAAAAATTATTTTTTTGTTTGAGAAATTATGCCTCCTGTTTGGTCCCATTCAAATTTTATCGAGATATAACAATTATCTCCGGAGATATGGAGATAAACGATATAAACAAATTTGATACCTTGACGACATGATCATGACTAGTGGATATTTTCACTATCGCGACATGTGAAGTCGGTTTTTTAGGGTTCCGTACCCAAAGGGTAAAACGGGACCCTATTACTAAGACTCCGCTGTCCGTCTGTCTGTCTGTCTGTCCGTCTGTCACCAGGCTGTATCTCATGAACCGTGAAAGTTAGACAGTTGAAATTTTCACAGATGATGTATTTCTGTTGCCGCTATAACAACAAATACTAAAAACAGAATAAAGTTAAAAATAATAAAGGGTCCCCATACAAGAAACGTGTTTTTTTCGGCATTTCACGCCATCTATGAACGCTTAGTTAGGTAAACGTCCCATAGATGGCGTTATATTGAAATGTCGATCCCTAACACCTTTGTTAGACGTTAGATGGCGTTATAAGAAATAAAATGTTTATCAATTATTATTTTTTGCTGGCGAAAAATGATAGTGGTATTTTTTGCTCGATCTTATAAAATACTGTAGTGTGGTAAGGAACCCTACGAGTGCGAGTCCGACTTGCACTTGGCCAGTTTATTTAGTTTTGTAAACGATCTTAAATTATTTCACAAATCTTTCTTAACAGAATGTATTAGGTACTCACTACTACTGTCGAGTGTCTTTATTAGAAGAATCGTGCGTGTCTCATACAATTTTCAGGAAGCTTACACAGCAAGATCGGGACGATCATCAACTTAGCGCTTTATAAGATTTTAAGGTACCTATCGAGTTATTTTAAGATATATAATAGGTATAGGACCTTAGATATAGCATCTGAAGACACCTAAGTATGTTTACACAGTATATACAGAAAACAAATAGGTTTATATTCATAGGGAATGGACAATAACCTCTTTATTAGCGCCACATTGAAGCAAAAGAATATATTCTGAGAACGACATATTTGACGTCTAAATATCATTGTCTGGAGACATCAAGCCGTTGTTAAAAATTTGCGCAAAACAAATCGCGACCAAAATGATATCGTGTTTTCCGCCTAGATATGTCTGCGTCATTTAGAGTTTGTTTTGTTGTTTTGTTTTAGACACGAAGAATGCCTATTATTTCCCTGAGGACAAGGGTTACTTTCGCAGAATCATAAATTTCTATACAACCATCTTCTCTAAAGGATGGTACTCATCTGTCTGTGATTCCTAGCGCTGATAAGACTGTGTCATATATTAGTTTATGTGTTACTGTGTCCGTTTAAATCTTAATTTTCAATTTGTCTTATTTGGGTGTGCAATAAATTGTTCACCTATCAAGCTGTTTATCACCCTTTTTAGTTCACGCCACTTGTTTCCATCTACTAGAGCAACTCTCATCTATTCCATTCAAGTATACCATACAATCACATCTGACCACCTGGCGATGGTCTGGGCGTTTGAGCCGGTGGTCTCATAAGTAACTGTACATCAAAATGCCAAAATAAAATTTCAAGAAAACTGTTTTTATCGCAAATTTTTATACAAATACAGTTATATTTTATGTTCCCAATTAAAATGCTTTCAGAGCAGTAAAGGCAGCGTTAAATGTTACCACATAATGAGTTTTGCAATTACTGAGAATTGCAACATTTTTATATACCTATATTTTGAAGCAATTATCTGTTTGACTTTTATACTGGGTAAGTATTTTTCCTTGTAAAAAAAAGCTGAACTAACATTACCATAAATATGAAGTGAGGTTATTAAATGTAAGCAAAGTAATTCAATGTCTAATTCCACTTATTGCTATTGCTTAGAATTTCGAAACGAATGTTCGACCTTGTTTTGCCAACAGTACTTTTATTTTTAAATTCATTATAGTCAAGCGTTTGACCACTATCTCACATGATGTTAAGTGAAGATGTGGTCGACGATGTAGCACGCTTGGCTAGAAGATACCTATTCACTCGCGACTTGAAGACCCCCAGAATGGAAATGATAATATCGTTTAAAAACTAAAAAACAACCGACTTCAATGCCGCGCTATTCATTTTCAGTACCAATTTTGAGATGTTTATCTCAATATCTCTGGAGATACTTATCATACCTCGATAAAATTACCATGGTACCGCACTTGGGATATCTCCTTTCGAACAAAAAAATAATAATAGAAATCGGTTCATAAACGACGAAGTTATCCGCGAACAAACATAAAACAAAAAAAAATATATATATATATATATATATATACGGTCGAATTGAGAAACCTCCTCCTTTTTTGAAGTCGGTTAAAAATGTACCTACATTAAAGTGAAAATATGCCCAATGGCAATAAGAATAGAATACATATTGATTATTCATTTCATTTATTCCAAAACAATTACACATCGTATGGGAAATTACACACTTAAAATTGCATTCTTATCAACAAAAAATATTTTTATTTAGGTAGGTAGGTAAATAACCCGATCTCTCTCCATTTGAGAAGTCTTAACAGAAACACAGATTAGTGTATCCACCTAGGTACAGATTAGTGTATCTTATACCAGGTTCAGACCCGGCAACTTTTGTTATTCTACTTCCTAGTGAATATACAATACGAGTTACAACAAATACTCATTCGATACTTTTCTATCAATTAAATCGCGCTTGATTAGCCAATCAAATAGCTTAATTCTCAGCCATTTTATCGCTCTATAATGCCAGCCTAAATGTTCTTCCGAGACAAATAATTCAGCAACGAGACAAGTACTTCAAACCAGTACCTACACAGTATTGATACTTTGAAATCAATACTGAGAGTAAAAGTACTTGGAATCAAAAGAAAAGTACAATCCTTAGGAAGTTGAACAACAAGTATCGCCTCGTGTGAATCTGGTATAACTGCTGGTTATGACATATATCATGAGAGTGGAACAATCATAGGGAGTCCTATGCTCAACAGGGAGCTATTCCAGTCTGAAATTCATACTACATGGACAGCAACCCAGACTGGCCTTTGAGTCATCCAAAGACACTTGTCTTTGGGTGATCTTACACTGATCTTCACTCTCTTCTCTTACTTTTAGTGCAAATACACTTAATATAAAAAGACTCATGACATAGTAATGTATAAGATGTCTCAATCACTCTTAATTATCTTGCCCTTATGACAGCATAAATAATAGTATAAGTATCTGCCCTTATACCAATTTTATGTGGTGCTGAAGAAACATGCTTTCCTGCTCCATTTTCAAACGAGTTCCAAAAAGAAGGAGGTTTTTTGTATGTATGTTACGCAATAACTCTGTCAATTGTGAACCGATTCGAATGTTTTTCTTTTATTAGCAGGGTATGTTTCCGAGGTGGTCCCATTGTAATTCGAGATCTGATAAGTATCTCCAGAGATATGATGTTAAACGTCTCAAATTTGCTACTGAAATTGACTCGTAAGGCATGGAAGTCGGTTGTTTTAGTGAACTATCTAATTTTTTATTCAATGTTGCATAAAAGTAGTAGGCCATCTGACTTACACGAATCCTCCTCAGGAATGATATATTTAAAGAGGCCTAGTAAGGTAAGTAAGTAGTACTCAGTCAAGATGCCATATTTTAGCATCGGTAAACATGAATCTGTGGTTACCAATATATTTAGATAGTTTTGTCCAAATAATTGAGAGATGCCAGGCGGTCAGTTGTTTATGCTGTCTACGAATTTAAATCACAATTTTCCTAAAATCATCATGGTTCAGAAACAGTATCACAGACATAAATGCCATTTCTCCCAATTATATAAAACATTTGTGGACGCATGGAATGCCCAGAGTAAATAGATGGTAACCACAGATTCGTGTTTACCGATGCTAAAATATGTGCAAATATTTCATGGAATTTTTATTTCTAATAAATGAACTAGAATTTAATGATTTATTAATTTTATGGTATAATAAGAGTGACTACATCACATTCTCATGTTTTCTTTACTTATTGGTTGTCTGTAAGATATTGCTCTAAGAGATAAGACTACCCTTAGCATTGCTATAGTTATAACTTTACAGTTTATCTTTTTTTTAAATTGTTTCTGTTTAGGTGTGCTAATAAAGAGTTTATCTATCAAAAGTTACATTAACATCTTGATTTAAGTGTATATTAGGAGGGAATTAGGGAATACGATCATCTCAGTTCTGTGAACTGGTTTTAGCCTTAGGTTAGGCAAGTTTCTGCATTTTTTACAATAAAAGGAAACAGGATAAACCAGATGCTTGGCTGATGGTGTGCAATAACATCTTTCTATAACTGAGACTGTGGCATACAAAACTGTCAGAGTCTTGATGCCAATTTTGACAAAATGTTAACTGCATTCATAGAATTGGTTTTAAAAAGATCCCAACCTTCTAATACAACCAACTTATACTTTGGGATGTGTCCATAACACCCACTTCAATCTAATGATTGAATCTTCAAAATGATTCACCTGTATTACCTTCCTGACAGCTTTAATATGAAGATATCTGTCAGATTTACCTGACAGCTTTAGGACCGTTTCAACCGTCCTGATAACCTTATTAGGAACTTATCTGGCAGAATTTTAATTACTTATGTATGGCATTGTTTGACAGACAATTATCTAAAACATTGTCAGGAATCTGTGAAACTTGCCTTAACCCGTTACATGCACTATAATAATTCTGCACTATACAGTCAGGCTCTTACGACAAGAATAATGCACATAACGGGTTAACTATGGCATAATGTGTCAGATAATGAGATAACTATCATCTAAGGGTGAGGACATAAAGAGGCGGGTTCCCAGTGCAGACATACCAGTACGGGTAGGTACCAATCCATACCGGTTTGTCTGCACCGGGAACCCACCTCTTAATGTCCTCACCCTAACACATTATTAGGGACTGGTGAAACTTGGCCTAACACTATGTTTTTCTTGTATTTACTATGGATAGGTAAATACTTAACAAAAAATAACACCATATAACTAGATCCCTACATTCATCAGTTTTATGCTTCATTCATTGTCATATTGAAGTTTAAATAGATAGAAGGGGGGAAATAAGCTATTCACAGGGTTTGACTGATGATAAAAATAACTCCTAAATGCAAGCATAGACACATTTCAACCAAAAGGTGATAAGGTTTCTAGTTTCAATTATTATTTGTTCAGAATTGCTACGTTAAGATGACACTACAGTAAAAATATCGCGCTAAACCTTCCTGCCACCTTGTAGAGCCTCACCATAGGTACTTACTAAGTTTTTGTATCACTTCTGAAGTGGTACAAACAGTGAATATTGAACAAATAGCGCAGTAACGCGGTGGTTTAAACGTAGCCCGCTGCCACGAACGTTAAATAAACATCTGCTACAATGATAACGACCGTTCAACTGTGTTTCACATCGTATCTAATATCGCGACAGGCTATGTTGTAAAGTATGAAAAAACTTGTCTATGTTGCCGTGAGAAGCGAACAGCTGTGACGGGGCGGCGTACCGGCGCCCGGCGCTTCGTTTAACACCACCACGCCAGTTTTAATAAGAGCCCCGATATAGTCATATAGGTTACAGAAGTGACGAAATTTTTTTTTACCCAACTTCTGACCTACTAACTTTACGAAAGCAAAAAACAATACAATACTCACGTAACAAAACAAGTATCATCCATCGACCAGCATCATAGCGATCCAGAAACACGTATCACTGCATAAATAATCACAATTCAACAGCGAACATTTTTTATCCATCGAAGTACTACTGCACGAAATACTTTGTAATAATTAAAACCTCTTAATATATTGCACTAAAACGATAACGTAGCACATACACACAACAAATATTATAAACAAAAAGTTATTAAACACTATATAAACCGATATATCACAAACGGATAACACTTTTCTACTTGTCCTTGCGTTCACATAAATTGGCAGCCATCTTGCGTTCATCCGATCGGTGGGGACTGGGGAAATGTTGCAAGCACTGAATAATAAAATTCCCATTAGAGTAAATTGTGTTGTATAGAACTAAATGTATTATGCCAACGTAATTTTAGTATCATAACTATAATATAAAATATAATAAGTCATGAAAACTATTATTTTATAGTTATCTATCTATATATACATAAAAGCTTTCGCTTTTATGTATATTTGGGACCTCCGGGAAATTTCCCGGGATAATCCCAGTTACTTTTATGTGTGCCAACCCTATCGACTGCTGCTTAGATACTGAGACAGGAATGGGATGGCACTTGCAGTTCCGGCGTTTTACGACTGGTGCGTAAAACCCGGTGGAGAACAGAGCAGTGGTCCTCTTACAGATAAGGAATAGAAGAAATAAAGAAAAAGAAGAAATAAGGAATAGTGTACTTAGCTTTGTTATCGACGGTCCCGGGTAGATATTAGTCCGACACGACCGTCATAATGCTCTGGGCTTTCCTATGTAAGCAAACGCAGTATTACATAACTTATGTATTCGAAGAAAAGATTATTGTAACTAGGGTCTTTCAATCGACCATCACAAATTGAGGTGATATTTGTTACTGCATGGCCTCGATGCTTCTCAAACTAGGCTCATGCTTTAATAGCTAGTTATTTCTGTAAGTATTTTACATTAATATCTTGCCGATCTGGGCAAGAGAAAAAAATATTAACTATTGAAAAATAATGTCAAAATCCTTGACAACCAAATCTACCATCGACGTATTTTTTTTTTTTTTTTTTCTTTATTTAATGAGCTTTATCAACATTTGATTAAGTCGCTCAGTACAAAATCAACTCTTATATTATACTCTTATCATAAATATACCAAAAACAATCACCTAGATCTATTCTGCATGCATATATTATATAATTTGTACACTAATTTTGCTCGTTTTGAGAGAGGGTTTGCCAAAATATAATTAAACTCACCTACCATAATTCGGTGTAAACAAATATTACGCCGAAACACCTCGTTCCGGACGCATTCCACTAGGATGTGATATAGATCTTCTGGCACTCCACAGTCGATACAGTTTGGAGAGGACACTTTACGCATCAGATATGCAAATTTGTTAGATGGAATGTGTCCAGAACGAAGCCTAAAAGCTGTAACCATATCTGTACGGCTTAATGTTATATTATCTATCCAAGGCGCTCGCGGAATATGAGGTTGGATCGTTTTGTACCAGATACCCTTCTCCCTGGAACGTTGGTCGAAATACTCATTCCATAGATCATAACTATTGTTTTTTAAAACACTAATACAGTCTCTATAAAATGGCAGAACATCGTATGGTATACCCTCATTACAGGCTTCTCTCGCATATTTATCAACTTTATCATTTTCGCCAACGTTGCAGTGAGAAGGGATCCATTGTAACATAACACATTTAGAGTTCGATTTTAGTTCAACTAGACGTTCAAGGATACAGTAGGCAATCGGAGTGCCTCGGATAGCCGAGGTACACCGAGCTAAGTGTTGAAGCGAGCTTCGGGAGTCTGTGAAGATTACAAATTTGTCATGGGCTATAGATTTTATGTACGACAGTGCTTCACATATAGCAATTAATTCACAGTTCATTATGCATATTTTTTGTTCATTTATTTGAAATTTCATTGCTACATCTAATTCCGCATCTAAAAATGCAGCCCCTGTAGAAACTCCGTCCTTAGATCGACGACGTATGAAAACATTCAAATCTGTCGGACGAGAAAATTAAGCCGTCATCAAAGAGTTCGAACATCATACAATAAGGCGAGGTCGCCACATATATATAGATATATATAGATAGATATATAGATAGAGTGATACATAAAAGCTTTCGCTTTTATGTATCACTCTATCTATCTATCACTTTTATGGTCACTCACTGTGGCACTCATCACGTAATCTCGAAAACCGCTTGACGTTGCTATAAACTTGAAATTTAGCTATAGGTATATAGTAATATAAATAAACGTTCGCTAAGAACGGATTTTGCGACAGGGTCGGATTAAAGAAGAAAGGGAAGAAGTTTGCTGTTCCGTTATTTATCGACGGATTTCAATCAAATTTGAGAGACACACTAAGAACTTCATTTTACACAAGATGTTGCGAAAATAAATCCCAAAAGGGAGAGTAGAGGGAAGAAAAGGGGTGAAGAAGTTGGCTGTAGCGTTAAATAATAATAAAAAATTATACTCCTATTCTGCTAAACTCTGAAATGGCTTTAATGAGCCAGGGGAAAGGAGAATGTGTGGGTTATTACATGGTTATGTCATAAGGGCACGCGTGGTCTACTTTTCTATTCATGCTGTATAGCCATTTTCTGTTGATTGAAACATGAAACATTATTAAACTTCATTGTACTTTATATCTTCATTACTACGCGGACGAAGTCGCGTATAAGTATTTATAGCTTGTCTTGCTAACTGTATGAATTCTCCCGTATAACAAAGCGGCGTATGCAATAGAATATATAGATGGTTTTACACGTCTATATAACTGTTTCAACTTTCTAGATTAATTAAAAAATAAAACAATTACTGCCACTACTTACCTACTTACTTACTTTATTTCGGTACCTTTTATTCAGGGGGTGATTTGTCCATATATTTTACTACTTAAGGGTTCGCGAGTTCCACGCCTTCGTACACCGAACACATTATGTTATCTAAATATGTTGGTTACCCGATAAAATAAAAAATACTGATATCAACATTGCCTGTATTCGAAAGCAGTTTCATTAAAAATACTTCCCATTGCAACTTGAATAATATATAAGTAATACATTTGAAATTATAAACACGACGCGGGATTTTTGTATTGGTCATTTTAGTTCATATTTTTCGTATTATATGAACTTATTGATTTGATTAACTCAAACTATATAGAACATTCAATACAAATATTTGAAACTGTATTATCTATATGCAAGTCACATTTTACCTTTAAATAGTGCAAAATATTTTGGACTGGCAGCATCATTTTATCAATAGACAATTGTTTTTTTTAGCAAAGACAAAAATATCATATGTCGTTTCATCCTATGATAAATATAAACTCAATGTATGCAATAAACGCATTCTAATCTTATTCAATAATAAAATAAATTTAATTCTTTATTCGACACAAAAACAATGTTATAAAAGCGCGTTTAATCCATTTATTATTCAGCGCCATCTAGGGACTATATGTAGAGGCATTATATCGAAATCTGTTTTACGAACAAAATGGCTGCGCTTATTTTTTAGATTCTTTATGGCTCCACACGATTAGTGTATTTAGCTAGTGTCAAGTATGAACATTATTCAGTATTCAAAGTGAGAAGTGGGGATGAATTTTTTTTCGGCGTCTACCCCATCGTGTGGGGTATCGCTGAATAGGTCTTTTAAAATGACTTAAGGGTTGCTCATACCATTTTTAACCGACTTCAAAAAAAGAAGAGGAGGTTTCTCAATTCAACCGTATATATTTTTTTATTTTTTTTGTGTTTGTTCGCGGATAACTTGTCGTTTATGAACCGATATTGATTATTCTTTTTTGTTCGAAAGGAGATATCCCAAGTGTGGTACCATGGTAATTTTATTGAGGTCTGATAAGTATCTCCAGAGATATTGAGATAAACATCTCAAAATTGGTACTGAAAATGAATAGCGCGGCATTGAAGTCGGTTCTTTTTTAGTTTTTAAACGATATTATTCGATTGAATGCTCCATTTATGAAATATTAAATTCTAAAGTGCAAATTTTTGTTCCAGTAGGGCGTCCCCCCCCCCCCCCCCCCCTCTAAAAGCTAAACTGCAGGCTTGAAAAATCTAAAAAAAATCGTGATAATAGTGCATTTCATGAACTTTAAAGGAAAACTATAGCGGATAACATAACTTTATTAGTTTAGCAGTAATAGTGGTTGAACTTGGGTGTTGGATAATTTTGTACCAAATACAAATGCTTAGAATAAATCCTTTAAAGTGACAAAGACGGAGTACCTAGTTGCTTGTTTATAACGGGTAAAGACTTGCATTGAATAACGGGCTACTACGGAACCCTACACTGCGCGTGGCCCGACACGCACTTGGCCGGTAATTTAAATGATGCTGCTTCCCTACACCCGCCACTCGCACACATTCACCGGTTACCTACTTAATGATTTATAATCTTTTTAATAATCCACATTTTTCACATAATTAACTCGCGAAAGAACACACGTTTTGGGAAAAGATAAAATGTAAAGAAAAAAAGATAAACACACCCATTTTTCACGTTCCCGCGAAAAAACCTGCAGCATGATTTAAATATTTTAGGAGCCTTGCAGTTGGACTTTTCTTTCAACCACCAAAGTAGTTTTATTTAAAAAGCTCTAAATGATGCCAAGTCCAACTAAGTGTAGAATGATGAATGAAAGCTGAAAGGTGGCCATGGCATTTCTGTGATAAAAAAACATAACGCCACCGAGAATGCGTTTGACCACTATCTCAACTGTTGGTAAGTGATGATGCGGTCGATCGAAGAAGCACGCTAGGCCTGAAATGGGAACTGGCTCTTAAAGATAGCTGCCGTAACACATATTTGGCGACAGATTTTCTAACTTGAGGGTGGTAGCTAGCCAGGCGGACACTAGACAGTGTCCTACCACCATGCGGGGGTTGTTGGTTTCTTAACGATGTGATTCCTTCGCCGGAGTGCCACTGTGAAAAGCGCACATAAACTTTTCGATAGAAACATCCATTGGTGCACGGCGGTTTGAACTCGGTACCTCTGGCATCAAAGCCGACCGTTCTCCCGATTACGCCGCCGGACCCTGAAAACCTAACCTAACCTGTAAAATGGGTAGTAGTGCCTCAAGCTTTTAAGAATATATGTTAGTACTTAGCCGCAAAATACTTACTAGAACTTATTTTTAACATTTTAGTTCTTTTTCCCAGATAAAAGCTTGTTTTAAAAAATATTTTTTACTTTTAATTTATTTATCTCTATATCTCCGGAGATAATTGTCGTACCTCGATAAAATTTGAATGGGATAAAACGGGAGGCATAATCCCTCGAACAAAAAATAAATCAAATAGGTCAAGATTTGACGGAGTTCTAATGTAACAAACATATACTGTCGAATTGCGAACCTCCTCCTTTTTATTGAAGTCGGTTAAGAAAAGGTTAAAATAAAACATTAAATTAAAAAATCAAAAACCCGACTGCGCAACAAGTGAAGTGTTAAAAAACGAACTGAAAAGAAAAAACAAGTAAGTTTAGACTTCTGTTTAGGGATATCAAAAAACTATACCATTTAAATTCTTTCCCGGTCGATACACTCATAAAATAAATTATACATTGTTATATGGAATGTAGAGACTTTAACAGTCGGGACACATTAATGGCTTAACGAATGGGGATTAATGTATCGGCATATTTTTGTGAGGTTTTCTTTTACAAATACAGAAGATAAATGTGCGAAGATATATAAGAACATACCCTTAACGAATAGGTAAGTATCGAATAGGAATTACGAAGGCATTTGTTTTTCGTTTACGCCTATAAAATATGATTGCAAGGTAAACATCAGCCAATTCCGCTATATCGGATCTAACATCACGCGTCGGCAATATTCGGAACTAGCAAAAGTATTTCCAATTTCGTTCGGGCAGCTTCTAAAGTCTATGATATTCGACAGTTCGTGACTTGAAAGACACTGCCTCTAAACTAGGAGTAGAGTAAGTATTCTATAACAAAAACGCAGTAACTCAAGTTTCATAATGCGGGGCTGGAGACGATATGATTTTGTCTGAAAATGGAAGGTGGATGGAATAGATGGCAACTGGAAGCAAGATGAAGCGCCAGACCACAGAATAATGAATAGTAGGTACAAGCCAGACTTACAAATCTTACAATCCATATAGCGCTTATATCCAAAACCGTCTTGCGAACCGCACAATCATAATCAACATCATCTTCAGCCTATATTATCCACATCTGAACATAGGTCAATATGAGGGTATTATCAAATTGACTGTTATACCTTCTTTCTTCTTTATTTAATAAATTAAAATATCAGACTATTGTAAAATAAAACATTAAATTAAAAAATCGAAAAAACCGACTGCGAAAAAAGTGAAGTGTTAAAAAACGAACTGAAAAGAAAAAAAAAGTAAGTCTAGTAGTTTAGACTTCTGTTTAGGGATATCAAAAAACTATACCATTTAAATTCTTTCTCGGTCTAGCTATTCTACTAATTAATACATGCGCTCTTTCTAATTGGTTCGTAATGATAGAGTGCGATATATGGGTGTATATCTTTCTCTTTCATTATGTTACGTTCGAAACGTCTTATAGAAGAAGAAAAGCAATAGCATGACAGCAAAATATGCACATACGGTGCATATTTTGCTGTCATGCTATTGCTTTTTGAGACTGCTACTCCAATTATGACCGATACTGTATGTATGTTTGTTCCTTTGTGGCACACTAGAGACCAAACGCGTGGGCCGATTTTGATAATTGGCACGTCAATAGATTCGCCATGCTAGCGCGAGTGTCAACGAAAACATAAAAAATTGAAAAATTCAAAATGGCGGATTTCAGACGCCAAAATTTTGGATTCAAAAAATTTTTTTGTTTTCAAAACCTATCGAGTGGGTTATCGAATTAAAGGTCTTAAAATGGAGATTCAAAATATATTTATAACAAATAATGTATGATCATATAAATCGACAAAAAAAAACGATTTTACATGCCGCGTTAGTCACTTTAAGTAACAAGTTTGCGGCGCTTATCTCTGAAGTTACTTATCAGATCTCAATAAAATTACAATGAGACCAAACGAAAATCATATTAACTCAAACAAAAAAAGAATTTTCCAAATCGGTTAAGAATTGATGGAGTTCTGAGGTAACAAACAACCTCTTCCTTTTGCTATAGTCGTTTAATAGTACGGAATTTGCCGTCCTTTACTTAACTAAAAAGTGTAAAATAAAACATTAAATTAAAAAATCAAAAAACCCGACTGCGCATAAAGTGAAGTGTTAAAAAACGAACTGAAAAGAAAAAAACAAGTAAGTCTAGTAGTTTAGACTTCTGTTTAGGGATATCAAAAAACTATACCATTTAAATTCTTTCTCGGTAGATACACTCATAAAATAAATTATACATTGTTATATGGAATGTAGAGACTTTAACAGTCGGGACACATTAATGGCTTAACGAATGGGGATTAATGTGTCCCGACTGTTAAAGTCTCTATATTCCATATAACAATTTTTTATGGTTTCGTTGACACTCGCGCTAGCATGGCAAATCTATTGACGTGCCAATTATCAAAATCGGCCCACGCGTTTGGTCTCTAGTGTGCCACAAAGGAACAAACATACATACAGTATCGGTCATAACAGGAGTAGCAGTCTCAAAAAGCAATAGCATGACAGCAAAATATGCACATACGACCTTCTTCTATAAGACGTTTCGAACGTAACATAATGAAAGAGAAAGATATACACCCATATATCGCACTCTATCATTATGAACCAATTAGAAAGAGCGCATGTATTAATTAGTGGAATAGCTAGACCAGATTTGCTTCTTTTATCAGTTATACAAATAATTAGGGTAGATTTGAAACAAAATGTATTGATGGCATAAATTAATGAACAAATATTGTCGGTTGGTGAACTTCGGTAGTGGTTGAAGTTTGGTTAATAAATAACTTAAAAAATCAAAATGCAAGCAAATATAATTATTAGAGACGGCGAATATTGAGGCATTGCATAGAAATGGACTAAATAAATTATATTATCTCAAACGTATAGTGAAAGTGGCATAAGTGTAAGTTATTGCTGAGTGATATTAAGTGATGAGAAATCGTAGTTGTGAAAGTAAATTGTTAATAAAATGTGTTAATTAGATTTGGCGTTTTTCAGAAGAATTTGATACATCATTACGGAAAGTTCGTTCGTTCACACTCTATGGGGTTTAATAATGCAAAGGTGAGAAGTACGAGACGAGAGATGTCCTGAGCAGCTAACCAGCTGTAGTCTCCCTGAATGCAGTTTGGGGAAATTAACGTGGCACCGACATAATATGTGCGAATATTGTGGCTTCTTTGCTGCATCGAAAACAATAGAAGTCACACGAAATATTAATTTAAAAGTATCTAAAAACTAGGCGATGTGCCGGCTGTGATAATTTGTAATAAGTAATTATATAAGTTATGATTATAAAGGATTAAGCTTCAATCCTCTTTTCCTAGAGAAAATGAATAATTAAGCTTATAACCTAAAATAATCAATGGGTAGGTAAGAGCAGTTCTTAGATTCAAACAAAACAGTGATATTTTGTCAAAGTAGAAAATTGTCAATATAGGCGATTTCAATTTAATATAAGTATTATAAAATAAAAATTGTAGTATAAGATATTTCGATTTATTGTAAATCAGTTTATTTAAAAACATGTTTGCTGTGTATTCTTATTATACAAATGAATATTTCCTCAAAAACTATTAAGATAACATCACCGTGTTATTTTTTTATTTCACATATAACATAGATCGTAAATTTACCTTTATTAGCTAAGTTTGTATAAACAGAAATAAAATAATACAAGCTAATAATAATTGATAAACAAAAATAATTCAGGTGATAGAGATTCGAACTCGGGCCTGCCGCTCCTAAAGCAATCTATCTAATCACTACACTAAGATGCTGATACATTCGAATTTAAGCATCCGTTACTTGTTGCGTGACTTACTCTGCGTTATGTTAATTCAACAAAAAGAAAACGAGTATTCAGTGGAATATTGTTATCTTTATTTGATGTTTACCAAATGTATCTGACGCTACGTTTCACCTTTTTATTCATCGTGGTCTGGCTAAGCATGCCATCTATGCCGTACTTACGTGTTATTGTTTGCGTTGGAACATTCGACAGAAATATCGTGCAGGCTACTATGAACATTGAGGTGCTACTGGACTATTGTCCCTCGATAGTACATACATACATATATAGACTGATAAACACATTACCTGTCCTTTAAAAAAATGTGCCTAAAAATTTAAATGTTCAACATTTTTAGTTTTTATATTCTAATTTCAGTAATTTGTGAGGATATCCGCACAAATGATATTTCAAAAGAAAGATAAATAACCCAGCATGTTTACAAAATGTCTTGCACAAAAAAATAATCATGTTTTTTTTTAAACGTCAAAAACATTTTGTTTTTTATTTCTGAAAACTTTTGTGAACTTCAATTGACTATAAAAAAATGTTTGTCGACACAGATGCTTAGAACATGTTATGTTAGATTGTTTGCACATTACTTTGATTTAGTAAAATGTGAAATATTTAACTTATCATCGAAACTGGCCATAATTGGTAATTAACTGTAACATTTTGGGTTTTCACCAAAATCATTCAAAATCAAAATCAAAATATCTTTATTGTTGAAACTGTGTACAAGTAGATGGTAAATTCCTTACATGGTATCAACAGTTTGCCCTTTTCAGGCGTACAATATTATAAATAGTATTTATGAATCTAAGCTAATAACTATATGTAGTATCTTTAATTTTAGTTCTACTTACGTAATATTATTTACAAATAGGTATGCTTAGTAATAAATACTATGTTACTATACATTGAAAAATAGATACCTAGAGTAGCAAAATTAATTTTGATAAAACTTATTTAAGGTATAAAAGCCCTTAGTAAGCAACCAAGATTTTAATTGTTTGTTAAATTGTGGATTCGTTAACAATTTAATATTTAATGGTAGGTGGTTGTAAATCATAATTAGACATTAAAACATTGATAAAAAATAATAGTCTAAGTTTGTTTTAGGCAACAATTGCTCAAATTCTTCTAAATGGTCTATTATACTATCTTCACCTTGCAGCTTTGCACCCACTTCTTAAATTTAATATTTAATGGTAGGTGGTTGTAAATCATAATTAGACATTAAAACATTGATAAAAAATAATAGTCTAAGTTTGTTTTAGGCAACAATTGCTCAAATTCTTCTAAATGGTCTATTATACTATCTTCACCTTGCAGCTTTGCACCCACTTCTTAAATTTAATATTTAATGGTAGGTGGTTGTAAATCATAATTAGACATTAAAACATTGATAAAAAATAATAGTCTAAGTTTGTTTTAGGCAACAATTGCTCAAATTCTTCTAAATGGTCTATTATACTATCTTCACCTTGCAGCTTTGCACCCACTTCTTAAATTTAATATTTAATGGTAGGTGGTTGTAAATCATAATTAGACATTAAAACATTGATAAAAAATAATAGTCTAAGTTTGTTTTAGGCAACAATTGCTCAAATTCTTCTAAATGGTCTATTATACTATCTTCACCTTGCAGCTTTGCACCCACTTCTTAATCATCCTGTTTATTACATTACATAGTATATAGGAACGGCAGCCTTATGCTTGAATTTGATAGGGATTCTAATGAATGAAATGACAGAGATGGAGCTATACAGCCTGCATAGTCGCGTCCACGTCATTTAGTTCATTCAATGATAAACTGTCAAATGTGTGTGTATGGATATGAATTGGCATGACAGTTACACTTGAACCATCGAAATTTTATTCTTTTAGATTTTTCCATTCGTTTTGTTTATAGGCTACGGTCACAGATTAATATGACTACTACGGCTGCGGGCTAATGACCATTTCCCATCAGGGGTGGAAGTTTGCTACTATATCATTAAAAAAATCAAATAGGTTGCTGCTTCTTTCATTCGTAATTAATTACGATAGGCTGGCTTCAACTAAACGTAACGGCGCTGGCCGCTGCCGATTAGATAGATGCGTGGTGTATATGAAGTAACTGCAGATAAGATCAAGCCGTAGCGTCATGCCGAATGGACGATAGGCAGCATGGTGTACCATTACATGGTGTTGCTGACATGGCTTTAGGAATATCTTACTTGTTCTTTGATCATAGATAGGGTAGCCCGTAGCTCTATAGGATCTAAATGGCGATTCAACGACGACTTAGGCAGCAAAAAATATATGTAAAGAAAACAACTATATTAGTGTTCTTATATTTTTATTATATTTTCTTTATGATTTTCTTATACTTTTCCTTATGTGATTGTTATAATAATTGACGTACTAATTAGACCACAGGTCTTACACCTATAAAATACTTAATACACATTTTTTTCTCAATAAACAGTTATAAGAAGTCCGTAGTCTTAGCCGCTAGTAGACATAAAATACATTAGAAATTGTTTTTTTAGCAGTGATTTGTTATTAGAAAACTTATGCTAGTTACATGGAAATGCTCTTATTTTTTTTTCTAATTGATAAGTTTACAATTTTCTTTTTGATACTTACTGTGGTAAGAATACAATATCACAAGCTCAGCTAACCTACTTACATCCTTCTAAAACGAAGGGACATCATTAATAGTTTTAATTAAATAGGTTACTAACCAAATTATATTTACATTTTTTTTGTAGATGGTAATATTAGAAAATGCAGTTTGTAAAGTTCGTTATATGACTAGACACTTATACACAGAAGGCCACTCGGTCACAATAGACAACTTCACTCTCAATAATAAACATTTTGAAGGCACTTCAAACATCAATAGATTTCCGTACTGTCAGCTCTAATTAATCGATGTGCTACAGTCATCAAATGTCAATTTTCCTGCGCCACCATTCGTTCACATGACATGTTCATTCGTTTCATGAAAGCGTGACAGTTTCATTCGTTCCGTGTTGGAATCAAAACTGCAGTTTCATTCATTCAATTCAACCGTGGCGTCGCGTTTGCAATCGGATTCAGCGATCGAGGAGCGGTCGGTTCACTTTATAATGAGGCCGCTACTTTTCTCGTATTCCACCGGAAGGAAGATGTGCATGCACTTCTCTATTTCACAACGGCAGAGTGGGCAGCGGGTGCATCTGTAACAATCACAAGTTTATCATTAGTTATTGGATATATTCAGGTAAAATGAAGCCCTTATTGCCGATTCATGCCGATAGTAGATGATGACTCGGTTTAATTCTCTAACTACTCTAAAAAAGGACTGCGTATGAAATTTCGAACGCAGTAAATCTATCCAAATCTATGGACCTACCACGTACGGTAGTTTTCCGTGCGAAATTTTCTGTTCGATCCGAATTGATCTAGCCGGTAACGGAATCCCGATTTGATATTTCGGTTCGGAATTCCGAAACGGAAACGGTGCACAATACAGACCTAGGAGCGCAGTCCTGGCAGCAGACGACGTGCCTGCAGGGCAGGAACAGCGTGTCCATCCCGTGGTCCATGCAGACGCGGCAGGCCAGCGCCTCGCCCCCGCGCCCGGCGCTGCGAGACCGCGATCGGGACTCCTGAGGACAAACAATTACATGTTTTACTACACCGATGTATTATTTTCAATAGAGCCTTGAGGTCTATATATCTATGTTACTTATCGAGTCTTCTAACAGGGAAAGAGATAAGTAGATGCAAAGTTACAGTGATGTAGGCAAGAATGAAAACTGTGATCGTTGCATGATATGTTTTGTGCAGTAAGTAGTGTTAAATGATTGTCTCGTTGCTACATCACATTTTTTTTTAGAAATACAGAGTAGGAAACAAGCATGCGGCCCACCTGATGGTAAGTGGTTACCGCCGCCTTTTAACACTTGCAATGCCAGGGGCAAAACTGGTGCGTTGCCTGCTCTTTGAAAGAGGAATCTGTTAACTCTCCTTTTGAAGCAACTCAGATCAACCTTCTGCGGGAAAATATCGGGAGGAAGGTTATTCCACATCTCACATCATAAAACATGCATGAAACATGTTTTGAAGACACCGCTGTCAGCGATAAGAACGATTATATATTTTGCATTGTATCTTTCTTGATATCGAGTGTCGCAAAATCTACAGAATTTTAAACTCTACCTATGTTAATGCAAAGTTTTCCTAGTAATAAAAAATGGCATGCATTAAAAGATTCCTACGTAGAAAATAAACTATATTTAATCAAGTATATTATATTCGTAATCTTCTACTATATACAAATCTTGTGTCACAGTGTTTGTTATATAACTCCTTCAAAACGGCTTGACCGATTTTAATGAAATGTTTTGTGTATATTTGTTACGTCTAAGAATAGGTCGTAGGCTATTCTTTATACCCCTAGGTGATAAAGGTGGCTCAAACGTGGGCAAAGCCACGGAGCGTTGCTAGTTATAATGTAAACTCTTGTTTTATGAAAAACATAACTAAAACGTCTTAATGACGTAAATAGTCGTAATATAGTTTTATGGCTTCCGGATCCGAAATAGTTAATCTTGTTTTACATGTTTGGTAAAAATATATTACGGAAGTAACTAGTACATTTTAACTAAACATGTCATTGTAGTAAAATATTATGTTTAATGCGAAGTTTTATTCATAGTAATATTAACAAGTGATTATACCTACATTAGGTACTAATGCATCACAGGCAACACAGTCAGGAAATATTGAAAAAAGGCGCAGGCTTGGAATATAAATGCGCATTTACCTACAAGGATATATGCTAAGGTAGTGAGTTAAGGTGACTTACGTTTTAACGATAGCAATGTGAATTTGACACGACAATGTTAACATTATTATAATTTGAAAAATTGTCAAGATTATTACTGCTTGAAGCGCCGCAGAGAGTTTTATTTATATTTGGTAAAATTACACAAAAGTGACTCGTCTGATGATATACGATGACGTCCTCATATATCGGATACTACCTACTGTCGTAATATGAGAGTAAGTATACTATATATTAGTATAGTAGTAATAATATAATACTCTAAGTATTACCCGTGGTATTACCTTAATATGAATAAGAGAGAACTATTAAACTAAAATATACTCTAAGGCGGCATTGAAAACTATGGATGCCATATGTACCTACTAGAATTTTTCACGTAGGGAGGTAATTGCACTTTGTCCGTTACCCTGACACATCTAGTAAGTCATGGTTTACAATTTCCCTGGTAAGTTTTTATTGATCAGTTATCGTGCTCACCTTACGTTCCGTCCCGGAGTCCCGTCTCGCGCGAGGTTCGTGCGCGGCGCGATGCGCAGCACGCCGTGCCCGGTCGTGCACCTCGCGGCACGTGCGTCTGATGTCGAACACGTACCGACGGCCCAGGGTCGACGAGTCGTTGAAGATTGACGCTATGGTGCCCTGAACAATAAGAAATCTTTGTTAGTTATCAAGTTGTTTGGGTGTACAAGTGCTGGAGGAGCGAAGTTTGGCAATGGCAATTGTAGTGTAGGCGATCTCCCGCTAGACGGAGCCTCTACATCCGCATAGTGGCTGATGAAGAGCCGATGATCGAGTTAGATGGCGCTCTATAAAATATACTACTAACACAGAAAAGATACTGAATATTTTATTAATCATCATACTAAATTTACAAATGCGAAAGAAGAGCATACCTATTTGAGCAAATTGTATTTTTATATGTGTTTACAACAAAAACTTCCATGTGCATTAAGTAAATGTTGTGAGTATTTTTTTTCATTTAGTTACTTTGATTAAAAACTCGTTTAGTTATAAATTTATTGTTTTGTCAAAATAAGTCGTTATGATTTTTCTACAGAATAAATTAGTCTAGGTGAGGTACGAATACCTTCTACTCGTATTATTTTATAGAATTATCAAAAAATACAATTTAGTATTTTTTATGGAAGAGTAAGCCTAGCCTACCTACACTCTTCTATAAAAATACTAATAAATAAAGGTTCTAAGTGGAACACATTGTCAACAAAACAAGATGGCGGATATATCAAATAGCGACCGGCTATACAACACAAAAAAAAATTTACAAAGATATAGAACTACTTGGTACTAGACGTGACTAGAGTCTGGCTAACGAAAGTAGATACTGGATTTTTTTGCAAACTTTTTATATGACAACACTAAAGTGTTCCCATCGAATATTTACCCTACAAATTGGGGTATTTTAAGCAGAAAGTATTTAGGAACAATTAATTTCAAAAAGGCATTTTTAAAATAAACTTATTTTAAACATTTTATAAAATGAGTTTTAAAAATTCGTACGTATGCTAAAATTGTATTCATCGAAAATAAGTATCGTATGTACGTGTTTCAAGAGCAACACTAAGCCTTAAGTTGGTCTAATAAATAGCTTAATTAATTAGGTACACTATTTACTAGAGAAAAACTTGGCAATTTTATTTTAAAGAAATTAATTTTCGGCTGTTTTCCGAAACATTTGGTATAATCAGAATCAGTGTATGGTATCTCTATCTCTGACACAACAACATGGCGTGTTGTTGATGTTTGACTTTAGGGCTGCTATGCTGATATTTTTTAAATTTGCCGCGCTTTTTCAGTATCAACTTTCATTAGCCAGACTCTATACTAATTACTATCATAAAAAGTAATTAATTTATTTTATTATGAGGTTTTCAAGTTGACCCGTATACATTTTTTTATAGTAAACGAATAAGTACGATAATGTATGAGTTGTATTTAAAACCTATCTAGGTATGTAAAAAATAATTAATAAGTAAAAGATGTAATCACACACATATATCACAGTTACCTACTTGTTAATAACAACAATATCTACTTAGCGTCAATTATTTTGAAAAATGTACGTATGTAAATTCATACGCCCAGGTTACTTGTATATTGATGAGTAATAATAAAATGACATTTGGTTGATGTGTAAAAACAAATCGTGTGGACTTTGGACGTAATATTAATTATGCCGTTAAACTGAGGGGCGTGGCAGGTGACCTGTGATGCTAATTTGGATTAAATCGCAAACTGACGAAGAGATTGGTTCACGATAAGGTATTTTGTTTTTCTTTACATACGAATTGCTTGCATTATATTAAGAATGTCTTCATACTTGGGGGTCACATGAATACCTAGGTTGTTGTAATCATTTTACTTTCCACAAATAAAACTTAATACCAGTTTATGAAACTGTTGCATAAAGAGGTGTATTAAAACATAAGCGTGTGTTTAAATAGTATCACACGAGTATTATGTGCAGTTACACTACTTTATCTACTCTACACTCATGCAAGATAGTTGTACCTATACAAATAAAACAACAAAGTTAGCTAATCAAACACAACAATGGCTCCGTAACCATAGGTCAACGGCGCATGAGCTAAGTAAACCCGCGAATGTGCCCTAGAACGGTCCCACTAAACAATGAGAAATTTTTTATTATTCAGGTTTTTATTATTTCGATAAAATCGATCTAAAAACTCCTTGGTCGATTCAAAGTGTTTAACGGACAAAAGTTATAATAAAGCATTATTTTGTTAAGAAATCTGTGTCATAATAAAACTTTTAAATTTAATTTCACTTGTACGTGCATAAAGTTATTACTATTTTTAACAGCCTTAAAAAAGAAGGTTTCTCAATTCGATCTTATATATTATACTCGTATTTTAATGTTTGTTCGCGGATAATTTTGTCGTTTATGAACACAGAGTTTGATGATTTTTTTTGTTGGAAAGGAGATATTTTAAGAATGGTACCATAGAAATTTTATCGAGATCTGGTAAGTATCTCCAGAGATATGGAGATAAACACCTCAAACTTGGTACCAAAAATTAATAGCGCGGCATTTGAAGTCGGTTCTTTTAGTTTTTTAAACGATCTGATTTAAAACATATTTAGGAACTTTATGATATAAGATAAGATAAAATAATCTAATTATTTAACTACACATTAATTATTATTGCTAGGTTGTAAGTTGAAGTATGTACTCGTACTACCACAGAATAATGAATAGTACGAGGTACTACAGTAGTTTGTACATTAGAGGTTATATTTAGTGAAGTCCAAATAAAGTTTAGGCATAAAATGTACAGCGTGTTTGACGAGTATGGTAATTTATATACTCTTGCAAAATTTAAGGAACTACTTTTTACAGAAATAGATAGTCAAGTTCTTTTTACGCATCTAAAGGTTAAAAACAACATTCATAAGTACTTATACTGTTTAAATCGTTTTACAATTAATTAAAGTTAATCTAAGATTGCTTTGTAAGTGCTAATAAACCATATTTATAGTTTTAAACAGAGAATTAAATAATTAATTGTGGTAACAATGGATCTCATTTTGCATTGTGAAATAACAATAAGACGGAATATTAAAATTATGCAGACTATAATACATTCCAATGAAAAGATGTATTTATTACTAACTAAAATGAGTAATAGGCTCAGGTTAAACCAAAAGCCTTAGGGTCATTTTCTCCAGTTTATGATAAAGTGACATATAGTTACTTTATTTCTTATTTATAACACAGTCGCTTCCCTAGATGCAAAACTTTTATAGAGCTTGTAACTAGTCATATTATATAGAGCTTGTAACTAGTCATATTATATAGAGCTTGTAACTAGTCATATTATATTCTTTCTTCGCTTTGAAAACATAAATGTTAAGCTGATTAGTGTAACTATGATTCTCATGATTAAAAAATGAAAGGAATCAAAAAAACTATTAAACTGGTTTTAAAAACGACGTACCTTTAAATCTCTAATGAACTGTTCGGTGACGTCACTCCTGACAGTTTCGCAGCAGTAGAAGGCATGTTTCTCAGTGACTGCTCTGTACAACGCCGCTGCTTGTCCAGACGTCGCCATTTTAACTTGTAGCGTCGCTTCTTTGCCTTCCCCTGTTACGTAGGACATCTGGAAGATTCTGCGGATGGACTGAGCGCGGTGGATAGCGGTGTACGGGATACTGGAATAGAAAAATACACTCTTGTTAGATTTTAAAATTATATACAGAATGCATCCATTAAACTATACTAAATAGAAAAGAGAACATTATTAAATATAACATAGGTAGCTAGAATACAACGCATTGCTATAAGTAATTTAGTAACCATGCTGGTCAACAACAGAACTGCGCAATAAAATTGTAATAACATAAATGCGTTGTATCGAACTTTAGTACACGGTATGGAATTTATTCATTACTTGATATTATTAGAATGAGACTTGTAACTAATTGTTAAACAAAACAAATCCTAATGTGGATCACACTACGTACTAACACGGTTATTATTATTATATTACCGTGTTACTAACTATCAATAGGTATAAATAAGCTTAACTTCCAGATTTTTCTTGAGATTTTACCCAAAACCTTCAGCTGCGTTCACATAGAATTAATATTATCTACACACATAAAGTTACATCTTACTATGTCTACAATGTGTACATGTATAGCAATAGGTATATGTCAACTTGTTGCTAAGCTAATGCACACTTAATACAAATATTGATTTGTCATGATTGAATTGTTTGACCTATTAATATCTAAAATAAACATAACATCACTTAGTCGGCTCGCAGAATCATAATGACGCGTTGCTAAAGTTAGCATAATAATTATATAGGTATATGAGACACGTAAATATTTTCAACAAAGTAATAAGTAAGAAGATAAGTCTTAAATCAAACTTAATAACAAATTTAGAACGAATTAAATCTTTAAAAATACTAAAACAACCGACTTTAAATGTCGCGCTATTAGTTTTCAGTACCAATATTGAGGTGTTTATGTCCATATCTCTGGAGATACTTATCAGATCTCGATGAAATTACCATGGTACCACACTTGAGATATCTCCTTTCTAACAAAAGAAGAATAATTAAAATCGGTTCATAAACGACGAAGTTATCCGCGACACACATAAAAAAAACTGTATATATATATGTATATTGTATATACGATCGAATTGAGATACCTCCTTTTTAGGGTTCCGTAGCCGAATGGCAAAAAACGGACCCCTTATAGATTCGCCATGTCTGTCTGTCTGTCCGTCCGTATGTCACAGCCATTTTATTCCGAAACTATTAGGACTACAGAATTGAAACTTGGTAGGTATTCTGTAAACCGCTTTCCGATTTTTATACAAAAATAAAAAATATAAAAGTTTAAGGGGGCATCCCATACATGGAACTGGAACAAAAAAAAAGTTTTTTCGTCAAACCTATACGTGTGGGGTATCTATGGATAGGTCTTTAAAAATAACATTGAGGTTTCTAAAATCATTTTTTCTCAAAGTCAATCATTTCAAAGATAGGCGCGTCTAAAGTGGTAAAATGTGTGTGTCCCCCCCCTCTAACTTCTAAAGTAAGGGAGTGAAAAATCTAGAAAAAATATATTCTGTAGATCTCAATAAAAACTTTCAACGAAAATTGGTTTGAACGAGATACAGTCAGCAGTTGTTGAGATACAGCGACCGCAAGTATAACTTTGTTTTTCATACAAACACTATGAAAAACAAAGTTTTTTTTGTAGTTGCGAAAAATCAAAGTTATAGAATACTCTACTGTGTTACGGAACCCTACGAGTGCGAGTCCGATTTGCACTTGGCAAGTTTAATTTATCACAGAAATGCCATGGCCACCTTTCAGCTTACATTCATCATTCTACACTTAGTTGGACTTGGCATCAGTTAGAGCTTTTTAAATAAAACTACTTTGGTGGTTGAAAGAAAAGTCCAACTGCAAGGCTCCTAAAATATTTTAATCATGCTGCAGGTTTTTTCGCGGGAACGTGAAAAATGGGTGTGTTTATCTTTTTTTCTTTAAAATTTTATCTTTTCCCAAAACGTGTGTTCTTTCGCGAGTTAATTATCACTTTGTTTTTAATTTATAAGCAAGTATAACTATGTTTTTCATACAAACACTATGAAAAACAAAGTTATTTTTGTAGTTGCGAAAAATCAAAGTTATAGAATACTCTACTGTGTTACGGAACCCTACGAGTGAGAGTCCGATTTGCACTTGGCCAGTTTATTTGAAATCGGTTTAAAAGGAATAGGACCTAAAAAGACACCTTGCGCAACGCTTTTTATATTTAGGTTTTTTATTAAGGTACACAATACATTTGCATAAAAAATTTACAAATTTTAAGTAAACAAGAGCAAAGTGCAGTCTGATAAATGTTTTACTAAAGAAAATTCTAAATGTATGCGAAAGTTTTACACCTCACTATCTAATCACATGCCCATTGCATACAGACAGTTCATCATTGTAATAGTTCATTCAGTTTTCGCCGCTAATCGACCTCAAGGTAATAAGTTGAATAGTAAAATATCCAATTTGTATAATAATAATATCGTTTAAAAACTAAAAAACAACCGACTTCAATGCCGCGCTATTCATTTTCAGTACCAATTTTGAGATGTTTATCTCAATATCTCTGGAGATACTTATCATACCTAGATAAAATTACCATGGTACCACACTTGGGATATCTCCTTTCGAACAAAAAAAGAATAATCGAAATCGGTTCATAAACGACGAAGTTATCCGCGAACAAACATTAAAAAAAAAAAATATATATATATATATATATATATACGGTCGAATTGAGAAACCTCCTCCTTTTTTTGAAGTCGGTTAAAAATAATACATGGAAACCAATTTATTAAATTAATGGTGTCTGGCGTATCTAAATGCATTTTATTAACCGACTTCAAAAAAGGAGGAGGTTTCTCAATTCGACCGTATATATACGAGTATATATATTTTTTTATGTTTGTTCGCGGATAACTTCGTCGTTTATGAACCGATTTTGATTATTCTTTTTTTTTGTTGGAAAGAAGATATTCCAAGTGTGGTACCATGGTAATTTTATTGAGGTCTGAAACGTATCTCCAGAGATATGGAGATAAACACATCAAAATTGGTACTGAAAATTAATAGCGCGGCATTGAAGTGGGTTCTTTTTAGTTTTTTAAACGATCTTATGGTGACCACAGATGAACTTTTCTATCAGATTATTTTTTATCTGTTTAGCAACCTAAAGGTGTCTATGGATAAAAATAAATAAATTAATTACGGAAGTGTTTAAGAAATGCTATGAGTCTAATTGGTTACAACATAATATTATTGAATTTATTTAGCTAATACTAACTTACTAAATAAATAATCCAATTACTTAAGTGTAGTGAGAGCTGTAGACTGGACATTTTTGCTGTTAAATAAATTAAATCGTAAACCTCAATATTTTCTATAGCATGTGTTAAACAGGAAACATTTCGTACGTTTTGTAGTTTGACCTCTCCAGCTTATTTGCGTATGATATTATCAACGATGGCTATTAACAACGCATTGATAAGGATAAGTTAATGGTAAACGAGTCCCAATAGGTCTAGAATACAAATAAAGCGGCTGCAGGAAATACTTGGCAAGAATTGGTAAAGAACCCATACCTTTGTTTCTCCACTCCAATGTCTTGGTTTCCGTTACAAGCGGGTCTGTAGACGACGATGCCGTGCGGGCCTACGCCCACTGAGGTGCTGAGCCGGCAGCCGCAGCCGCCTCCAGTCTGCCCGGTGGCCAGGCAGCCGACCGTGGCTCCCCCGTCGATCTCCTGCTCGTCCCTAGCCCTGGGCTCCTCCGCCTGCTGCCTATGGTACAGCAGATGACTGTACAGGTTGTGCGCGTTGTTATTCTGCGTCACTGGCTTGCAGAAGAAAAGCTCCTCTCCAAAAGATTCCAGATTAGAAATCTCTTTGAGCAGTCTGTATTCGGCCTGCGACGCTCTCATCCCGGATATTTCACAATGATAGTCGATGATTTTGTCCACGTGGTCTTCGGGTTTCTCACCCTGAGGTCCGATTTTGTCACATTCTTCGTATACGTGGGTGGGGGGTAGTTCCGGATCGCAGTCGCCGGTTTCCGCCTGAGCGATGTAGGCGACGATCTTTCTGGCCACCTCGAGGTCGGCCACGACGAGTCTACCTTCGGTGAGGTCGAGCTTCGCGTGAAGGTAGAACTGGTGGCGGGTGGGTTCGTTGATGAGGAGATGCGGGGGGACCCAGAACTTGACGCGAAGGTCGAGGCGTCCGCCGGGGATGCGGTGGGGGTCGAGTGGGTTGCGCAGGTTGAGCCAGCGTCCCGGTCCCGAGCTTGGGATCACGTACAGACCGAAGTAATCCGCTTCGGCGCCGATCTCCAGCTTCTCACACACCTGGAACAATCGATAAAAGACTTTAGTTTGATATAAAAAAATATAAATGTTCCATTATAAAGACTATTAATAGCAACGGAGTTAAACGTTTTGATGATGGGTTGTTAGATGACATTGCAATGTCTATCTTTGCATCTCAAAGCAAAAAAACGTTTTGTTTCAGATTAGCCTGATCAAGTGGCCGTTTCCGTTCAATTTACAATCTTGTAATTTTTTTGCAACTTGTAACCTCCAAAATGATTTCAGACAGGTCGTTAGTTAACATAGTAAACGTACGATTATACATAGATCTAGCCTTATTCTTGCGTAACTTAAATCATTGACTGAGAGAAAATAACGACAGTAGGTTAGTCTAGTTCGGCAATATTTTGAGAATAGAAAGTTGTTTAGAAACCCTATAATTATGACTACATTTCCTAAAAGGAAGTAACTATCATAAACACGTATTTGAAATTGAGCTCTAAGTATTATTGAATGAAGTTTAATATGCTAAATATTCTATTGTAGTAACAAGTTTAACTTTTGGCAAAGACTTGCAACTATCAGTAGCTACCTATACCTAACATTGCTTGCAGTCATTGAAATAAAAACATCATATTACATGTGTACCTATATCCGATTCATTCACTCAATTATAACTGCTTAGCGAAACTTATTCTAATTTGTGTTGAGTGACTATGTTATTTTCTACATTAGAGGTGAGGTCAGTTAGTGTATTTTAATTTAACTTCCAAGAATCCCAGCATAACAAACTTACAAAACAAACTAAATAAACAGATAGTTAATTGGAGCAAGTACAACTTATATTTAATAGTATTTTGTACCTATGCCTGTTATCTTTTTTACACACCTACATCCTGTGTGACATTAATAATAATCATAATGTTTTTAAAAGTATAAATAACTTTGACTGTCCTTTCATTTAACTTTAAAAAAATGTAGCTGTATTTGCAATATAATGTATCTCGTATCGTATCATCAAACATATTATGCTAATACTAACATCAGGTGAGATAATAATATTACATCGTTCCTGATTAGCGTTAGGTATATTAAAATATGTTTTTATGTGTTTAAACTGTTTAAACCCTATAATTGATTCGTAAATGTAACAATCTTATTTACTTCTTTTAAAAAAGATAGCCCTTTGTCCTTTCTTGTAGGCTTGACAAAATATATGACAAATAATAGAAAAACAACATTATGAACTATACATTTGACAGTACTTAATTGAGAATTAGATTATTTTACCATGTTACCTTAATTTGCAAGTTTTTAATCTATAATATCATTTTTATAGAACACACATTTTTTCATGCAACTACTGACTTGGTAAATATTATGTAACATAATATCGTTTAAAAACTAAAAAAGAACGGACTTCAATGCCGCGCTATTCATTTTCAGTACCAATTTTGAGATGTTTATCTCAATATCTCTGGAGATACTTATCAGACCTCGATAAAATTACCATGGTATCACACTTGGGATATCTCCTTTTGGACAAAAAAGAATAATCAAAATCGGTTCGTAAACTACGAAGTTATCCGCGAACAAACATTAAAAAAAAAAAACAAAAAAAAAAACGGTCGAATTGATAAACCTCCTCCTTTTTTTGAAGTCGGTTAAAAATGTCACATCAGTGTAAACATGTTGAAATCCTGCCTTTAAAGCAAAACTTTAGACACGGTAATATAATAAAATATTACCATGCTTTAGATAACTATGACTTTTGCCGTTTTGTCTGTAGCAAAATTATTCCTCTAATGTAATGTGATATGAAAATCATTTTTTTTATTTTGTAGCATTAAAGCGTTTATTACCTAGCAACTATTAATACGAATCTGAGAGTAGATGTTTATCAATAATCTGTTTCCTATTAAAATTGTAGTATTGACTGTATAGATCAAATGACAAATATTTGTTTCGAATGCGACTATCATTGACAGCAATACGATATCATGAGATAGTGTCATAGGACACCAGAAAACACGTGTCATAGGACACCAGAAAACACCAGACACAAGCATGTCGTCGGTCGTCCTCTAACAGATGTGTGCTGTATCAATAGTTGATAGGTACTATACTTGTCTTGTTAATGAGGTGTGTACTGTCATGTCATACCTACCTACTAAAATGGATTTGTATAGTAGTGTTTATTATGTAACTATCAACGTATGGTATGTCATACATTCTATAATGAGGCTTAAGGAGAAGAGTAAGCGAGTATAGCTTTGGATAGAAAATAGGCTTAAGAACTGATGATGGTGTCGAAGAAATAATATGTAATTTTTTTTTTTTAGCTATGGCATTTTTTCTTTTATTCATAAACTATATATAATATACTATTATTTTATCACGTTATTGAAATAAAAACAAGCCTAAACAAAAACAATAAAAATAAAATTTTAACCACTACCAGTAAGTATGTAGAGTTCCTAATATGCTGGTTATATTCCCCCGTTGAATAGCGATGTTCAGTCTCTGCTAGGCTATTCTGTAAGATAACTCGACAGCGGAATCCGCGGTGAGATTCGAATTTCGTACTACGAAATTCAATCGTATCGCGTTCGTAATGCGGTTGAATTTCGTAGTACGAAATTCAAATCTCACCGCGGATTCCGCTGTCGAGATAGCTTACAGAATAGCCTAGCTGGGCTTAAAATACATGCCAGCATTTTGGTTCCGTGAAATATTGAAATCATAGATAAGGAAATGTACTACTTACTTTTACTAAATGAAAAGACAGCCTTATACCAAAATACTTTCCATCATTTACCATAGCTACCTCTCCATCCTCTAAATCTATTACATTTCACATGTAGGTAGGTACACACGTAGTATCAGTGCGTATATCTCTAGGCACAAATATCTATTTCGAGCTACGCTGTTGTTTGTGGCTTTACTCTAAGATAATCCATTATACTATCTTTTTTGGAAATGCTATTAATCCAATGATAATTCGCTACTGTTGGTGTATGTATCAGACTTTTTAATGAATGTTATTTACTACCGTTCTGAGCAAGGAAGTTTATCTAGTTTCAAGCTGTTTAATTATCATTATAGCAATAGTAGTAGGGAAATATTTGTCCTTGCAGGCACGTTGTATCAAACCATTGCATTCTCCACGTGGCGATCACGTAAGCTTTGCGTGGTCTAATAGAGGACTGTAACTAAGTACATATTTATAATGAATACCCATGAGATGAAGTGACGTCAATTTACATACATTCATTAGGCAGATAGAAATTGTAAACATCAGACGAGATATTAAAGAGACACATTGTTAGAGGGATCAGAAAAGGTTTACACAAGAGATGTGTTATTTCGCTTTACGAATGTATATCAATATTTTACTGCCTTGTTTAGTATCTATTTATCATCCTGTTTTAAAATTAATGGTCGTTTTTACAGCATTTTTGTAAGGCACTCTAATAGAAATAATTGGCATACAAAGAAACGATTTTAACAAGAGCCTTCCCTCGCAGGCCTCCGGTGCTTTCAAGTTTCAACGCACGACATCTACCAGGAAAGCATAAGTTAATTGAAGGTGGGACGCAAATTGCTTTGTCCGTAATAACTTGATGGATACCTGGTAATGTATGGAGTTTGGGTGAAACTTGATGAAATAACGGGTAATCGTTATTGCGTGAATCATACGAATTTTCTGGTGGCAGAATAACTAGAATGAAGATGATAAGATTATGTTCTGAAAGCAAGAGTAATTAAGAAAATATTATATCAAAACTGTTTTTTTTTTGGCTTTGATAAACTTTACAGCCAGAAATAGTAAAATGTTACAACGAATTTAGACTTGATCTGTGAAAATGGAACAATGCCAAAATACAAAGAAAGTCATTGTCGGCAGACATAATGCTTTTTATAGCCCATTGCCAAAGGAAAGGTGGAAAACAAAGAAAAAGACAAATTACTTTCAGTCAGAGATTTCATCTTTATTTTGGGAAAATTCTGTTCACCTTAAAGTCAATCATTAGCAAGTCAAACTTTGGATGATAGGATGAAAATACCCAAGATTAGAAACAAAAAAGTAACAATCATAGTTACCAGAGTCTTTCTCAGCTACCACTGGCATCATTGATAAACCAAAAGAGATTGATGACTATTTATCGATCATTTTTATAATTATATATGTTATTACTTATCTACTAATAGATCAGCGCATTACATTACAATTTGTTGCTTCCTACTTGAGAGGCTCATTTTAAAACAGGCCACGTGCAGTACCACCGCAGGTCGTCGACCTAACACGGGACCCTAGAACTGAGGCTTTCAACTTGATTGTACAGTACGTAAAAAAAAGTTAGCAAGTTCTCTTTGTCTTTGACGGGAACACATTGATATATTTTTACGAAACTTAAGAGTAGGTGAGTACAGTTCTGTATTGAAAATAATATATAACAATATGTATATTTCCATAGTTAAAGTTTTCTCGGAAAGATTAAATGTATAGTTGACCAAGTTGTACATTACACATATGGTACTATTTTGATAACTGTAATTTGGTTTATTATAATAGTTTTGTGTATTTGTATAAGTAATATTCAGCCATGAGGACAAATGATTCTATTCTCCATGAGCTCAGCATCACAAAACGTCTTTCCTCTGTGTACCAAGAGCGTCAGTTAAGTTTCTTTGGTCACATAATGCGTTCACAGAAACATGACCTAGAGAAACTGCTGATAGTGGGACAAATGCAGGGGAAACGACCTAGGGGTAGAATACCAACTAGATGAACTGGATGGACTGACAGTATCAAAGAGGCAACAGGAGAAACTCTTCAGAAAACAATTGAACTGGCGCAGATCAGAGAGAAATGGCGAAACATAATATCTACATATGGTCACGATCCTCATTGATCAGGGAACGACGAAGAAGAAGGTAATTAACATTCGCAAAGCTGTGGGCAGTGACTGGAAACAAAGAGCCGAAGATGGGGCTCAGTGGCGTGACTTGGAAGAGGCCCATGTCCAGCAGTGGAAATTATACCGGCTGATTATAATGATGATAAGTACCTAATATCAAAATAAATAAATAAATTAAAAAACATATTTTGTTCCTTTCTTAAGGGTTGGTTATTGGCTTAGTCAGGAATTGTTGATGTTGGTGTACCTATTGGATTGGGATTCGCTATCAACTCAAACGTAGTGAAAGTTCCTACTCATATCTGTCTCAACTATAGTATCATTTTAATTATTACTTTTAAAACTTTCTTTTTTAATAATTTTTAGATATATAATATTTCTTTACAATAAAGCAAAAAACAAGGAACCTATCGAGTCACTGTCTGATAAAGAGTGTAAACACTTGTTTCTAGATCGCGACATCTGAAGTAGGTAGAAACAACTACACAGTTTACCATACTATCTACATACTACCTATTATTTTAAAATAATAGCAGCAAAATGAGTGCAAGGCCTCGTTCTTTGCTGTGTTGTTTAACCGTTTACCGGTGCTGATGATAATTGCGTATGTATTCAGAAGACTTTTGTTGCAACTTCTAGGTTCTATTTTATTGTAAGTAATTATTAGCCAAAGAACAAAATCTAAAAAAAAAATGTTTAGGTAGGTACATAAGCATGTTCTATTAGATCTACATGTAGGTACTTAACAAGAAGAACGTGGCATTGATCACTGAGTATCTGACTTTTCCAGTAGGATCTTTACTCTAAGGTACCTAGTAATTACTATAATGTGATAATGCGTAGGTAGGGAAGAGAGCATCACTGCGAAAACAAAAACAATACTATGTACTTTCGTGCGTGCTAATACAAATCGACAACATAAAGACATTCTGATTTCTTAAACAAGAGATCCAAATGTGCCTCGTAAATGGGACGACTATAAAATATACAAAATCAGATACACGCAAACTTCCCAGATGTTTTCATTGCATCTCTTTCTGTTGATAATATCGTCTCGCTTCATCACGGCTGTATCACGAGGCACACGCGTGGTTTCTCGAGGTAGGTGGGTCGACCAGTCGCAAACGCTTTGTGCTTGTGCATGCAGTAGACTTTCGACTAATCGCTCGACAATGTTTACTACCATCGATATGAATATACCTCCATGTTTACTACTAATAAGAAGGTTTTTAGTTTCTTTTTTTTATATAAGATAACAAGACAAGCACGACGCTCGCCTGATGGTAAGCGAAGACGTCTACCTATTGCAGATACAGCGGCATGCAAAATTCTGTACTGCTAGAATTTTGCATGTCACTGCACTGCGCCTGTTACCTTGAGACTTCACTGGACACCTTGCCATTACAGCCGAAAAACATTCCTATTTCACGGCTGAAAATTAATTGGCTAAGTGGTGGTACCTCCCCAGGCGGGCTAGCAGAAGTCCTACCACTACAAATATAGTTACCACTAGGTAACATATATGGTTTATCTAAGTTCATATTATGTACCTAATTTATTTTTGTACTAACGTGCTTATAAAACGTTTTCTGAAAAAAAATGCTAGGTGGCTTTTGATGCGTACCACCATCCGAGATATCATTGTCAAAAACATCAAAGCGAATCTTTGATTACATATTATTTTTAGCGATAATATTTAAGTACCTAATTATTTTGTATTTAGGTAAGTATTATTGATTATCGTCAAAAATTTTAAATGTTACAAATACCTACCTAGGCAATGAAAGCGGTATAGACATCAATCGGAAACTAACGAAAGGAAAACATGAGGTTTGTCCGTAGACAGAGAATATATGAATCCCTCTACCTCAGACTAACAAATATAAGGGCTGAGCCCTCTACAGGTTTGTCGGATTTATCTAGTATAACAGTATCAGAGCCTTTGTCAGAGCACTGCGTTCATTTGAAAACCATCTTTTAAGTCTCCTGGAATTTTTTTTTAAAACCACCTCATTAAAGTCACGCATATTAAAATTTGTTTATTTACCTCCTAGAACAAAGCATCAAAGCTTTGCAACAAATGAGAAATAGTAACATTATAATGTTTCTAAGAATTATAATTCCATACGTATGTTTAAAAAAATTGCATGAAAACCATAGACCTATACCTCTATTTAGCTCTACTTATGATAAAAACTTTGCTGTTCTGTGGTGACCTCTGAAGGTAATACCGATTATTCTCGTAAACTAGCTCATAAATCTTTGTATAAAATAGGATTATGATGATGTAAGCTGAAGCCAAACGTGTAATAAAGATCCAGATATGTACATAATGTACTATGTAGGTAAGTACCTACCTAACCATGTTATCTAAGTACTACTTGTAAGTACCTACGTTTTATAGATAGTATTTCCTACTACATCTGAAGAATAATATCACTGATCGTAGGCTTTTGCAATCGTGTAGGAAATACCTAGAAACGTGTTTTAAGTTTACTTTACGCTATTCCGTTTTCATAGTCATTTAAGTAAAATATATTACTGGTATCGAGACCAAGTATATTAAAACAGATATTATTTACAAAACCTTAATTTACTCTTCTTTTTTCTTCAAAATAATCTTCATGGCATTCATAAGCATAACAGCAACTGATAATTCTATAATAAGAATATTTGAAAAATAGTAATTGTAGATAGGTACCTACCGTAAAAAAAACATTTTCTTTAATCCAATAATTATGATAAAATATTTAACTTTATGTTAGGCAGAGATACATACCTAAGTAAAATAAATAAGGTAGGTACCTACCTATTATCTACATATTTAAGTTACACCTTCTAGCAATCGCAGTAAGTAGTACAATAAGTACGTATTGTTTGTGTCTGATAAGGAGAATAGTCAAAAACATTGCGCAGTAGCATTATAACGATTTAATATGCGTTTAAGAAGTCGACAAGGTAAAAAACAAATTACCTTCTCCAACCTATGAGACCACAATAATGATTTGGTAGAAACGATATTATTGATATGGATTTCAAAATTGACTTGATGCGTCAAAGTCATATGCATGGATTTATTTATTATTTGACTGAGATGTCAGAATAATAATCATTGGCGTTATGTTGCCAATGTTGCCATGCCAGCAAGAATATTTTAGTAACTTTCATAAATAGAATGCTTTCATTTGAAGGCTTTGTTCATTTATATTTGTGAGGTATATAAGGAAGGACAAGTAAAGCACACATTTTTTTTTTTTTGTTTCTTTATGGCTCCACACGATTAGTGTATTTAGCCAGTGTCAAGTATTGAAATTTTTCAAGTTTTTATGAATGTTAGTCGTAGAGATGGGTCAAAGTCACATTTCAGGTCAGTTGTCAAGTAAAAGTCTAGTGTAAGTCATACCTTCAGTAAAGATGTGGTGTTTACAGAAGATTTTCAGTGGAATTTTGGTGAGAACGCAAATAGCATGTTTTTCAACATTGTGCTGTTTCCCTACACTCGCACACATTCACCGGCACTTAATGGTTAATAATCCACATTTATTACATATTAACACGCGGAAGAACACAAGTTTTAGGAAAGAATACAATGAGATCACACACACTTTTCCACGTTCCCGCCAAAACTCCAAACACACATTTATTTACAGTTGTTTTATTTTAGTTATGGTTCCACACGATTACTGTATTAGAGTCACAGTAGATACCTATTACAATAAATTTAAGTTATAGATTTAACACCCATATGCATAGTCGGTTCCTCAAGATTTCCTCCACTCGAATGTGACTTGACTCAACCTCAAGGATAAAATCGGTGCAGAATACAAAAAAAAAAATCCTCGACTTGAGCAAATTCCTCAGTCGAATCGAGTGAAAAACTGTCAAACTCAAGGTACGTCGCGATCTACCTTAAGGTCTCCTCCTCAAATCTTGTTATCAGCGCTTTGTACGTTATTTCTGAGGTTATTTCAAGTTTTATTACATGATAAATATCGTCCCATAAAGCTGATGATGAGGAATTCCTTAAAAGATTTCGATTTAGAAAAGACAATAATAAATGTCCCGAATGGAGGTTCCTCACTGGAGGGTGAAGCCGTAACTGAACAAACTAATTTCAAGTATGTTTTCAAGAATTCCTTGAGGTGACCTCGACTAAGGTCGAGTGGAGGAGGTCTCAAGAAAATAACTCTGCATATGGGTGTATGTCTATGTTCATGTCGTAAAGTCGAGTCAAAGTCACATTTCATGTCAAATTGAAGTCATATTCCAGTCTGAGTCATACCCTCAATAAAGATGTGGACTTTACTGAAGATTTTCAGTACCACTAGCCTAGCAGCGCTTCGCGGTTTCTCCCACGTAGTTCCCGTTCCCGCGAGAATACAGGGATAAAATAGTTTACGCTAGTTAGAAGATTTTTTAAATAGGTGCAGTAATATATAAGTATAGCTGCGCATAAAGTGTGTTATCTCTCTCACGGTTTGCACCTAAACACAGAATATAAGGCTTGTTTGTATAAAATATGTATGAAGTAGGTATAAATCATGCTGCGTAGGTAAGTAAGTAGGTACCATGGAATTGTGTAAATACGCCTCCAGCCGGAGGTAGTAAAATAACTTACTGAGTTTATGTATTTGAATACCAATGCCCATTGATATTTACATTATATTACAACTGACTGTAACCGCCATTTAATGCGTATATTGGCGCGCAAATAAATAAATTAAATGCGGCCATATTGGCTCTAGAGTATGGGTAGCTACGTTAGGTACTTATTATTTATTCTGTGGTATAGGTTAGGGTATGGGCAAAAACTTTTTACTATTTATGTGTTTTTTTAGGGTTCCGTACCCAAAAGGCAAAACGGGACCCTATTACTAAGACTCCGCTGTCCGTCCGACTGTCCGTCTGTCACCAGGCTGTATCTCACGAACTATCACAGTGATAGTTAGACAGTTGAAATTTTCACAGAAGATGTATTTCTTTTGCCACTAGAACAACAATACTAAAAAAACAGAATAAAATAAATATTTAATGGAGCTGCCGCCCCCCTAGAACGAACGTGATTTTTTTTCTCGTTTTTTGTAGATAATGGTACGGAACCCTTCGTGCGCGAATCCGACTCGCACTTGGCCGGTTTTATTTAAGTCGTTGTGACTATTTTAGTACTTCTAACCCGGCAGTTCGTGTGGGTCACTTGAGGTAGTTTGACTTAATATGTATAAACCCGAATAATACCTTAATATTATCTATGTATAATAGGTATTACAGTGTAGCCGGTAGCCGGCAAGACATTGAAAAATAATTGGAGAGTTGCCATTATTTAAAAACTCCCAGTAAGCTTTCACTCCACCATGTGTCTTGCGTTTTATTGCCAGGGACAAAATTAGCTTCCATTGAATCGAGTTGTAGATTTTGGCCTCGAATTGAATTATTTTAAGATTTTTATCAAAAGATAAATTTTTATATTACATTCTGAAGTGTATTAGGAGATCGTACATTCATTATTTTATTAGAGGCTCGACCTACCTACTTATTAAGTCATTAATATTTACTTAAATCCGTAAATAGTTTAACGATAGAGATAATTTTAAGTAGGCCCTGGCCAATGACACCTAACGTGGAAAGTTGGAATCATTCCAAAATATCACGCATACACCTCGTGAAGTTTGTATCTCATTTTATTTTACATGACGTTTTCCTGACTATGCGGCTTCGGCAACGATTCTAAACTAAACTACTCTTCGTTTTATAAGTATAAGTTTATAAATATTCATATTAACACTACCAAATATAATTTCTGACAATGCACAGTTACATAAAATATGTATGTTTTGTAATTTTTTCGCATAATTCGCATATTGTTCAGTAGAAACTAAGGGCTCTTTTACCATAAACATTTTTTCACGTTGATTACATTATAGGTTGTTTTATTTTTTTATTGAACTATTTTCATTCTCATTAAGTTCTCATAAGCTTTTTTTTACTTGTCCTATTTTTGGATCAAGTTTAGTCATTTTAATTTTACACACTTTTCGGTGTTCGATTGAGGTGACATTTTGCATATTTAAATCGTATCGGATGACAATGCAATGTTATGGTACCATCGAGCTGGTCTCACAATAAAGACAGAAGGTGGTCATAGGAACTCCTAAACTACACATGATAAACCCGCCGTGTTTGGGCTCGATGAATTTGTCTTACTCTAATCATAAAGTATATTATTATAATAAAAACTTGTCATTACATTTTTTTTTAATTGTTACTGGTTTTAAACAGAAACACATTACACATCCGTCTTCTTCTTCTTTGACCAGTGCGTCCTACCTGTGATGACATACGGAGCCGAGACGTGGACACTCACAGTCCGACTGGTCCACCAGTTTAAAGTCGCTCAGCGAGCTATGGAGAGACCTATGCTCGGTATTTCTCTGCGGGATCGAATCCGAAACGAAGTTATTCGCCAGAGAAGTAAAGTTATTGACATAGCTCAACGGATTAGCAAGCTGAAGTGGCAGTGGGCTGATCATATCTGCCGCAGGACTGATAACCGTTGGGGTAGACTTGTCCTAGAGTGGCGCATCTTGGGAGAGGCCTACGTCCAGCTGTGGACTGATACAGGCTGATGATGATGATGATGACATTACACAACAATTTACATAAAATGAATAATCCATAGGTACGGACTTCATATTAATTTTTTGCGACAAATAACCATACGTCCGTGCAGTGTAAACCTGTCCCTAATTTTACGTTTAGTTAAATACATACTTAGCTATTACGTATACTTATTCTTATAACTAGCATTGGTAATATACAATGGCCCAAAATAAACAATATATTATCCGTAAAATATTCTAGAAAGACAACGCACGTTCACGCGAGTTCAAGTGTTTGCCATACGTTTATTATAATAAATAGGTATCTATGATGTAATTATGGCATTAATGGAAAAAACAAATATTTCTAAAGAGCAGAAATGTATGAGCATTACGTTAAGTTTTATTGTTGGCTTAGTATTTACCTAGGTTTATCTACCTAAGTTTGCCTTCCTGAACTTTTATACGCTTCTTGTTACCATTTTATTTTGTATACAATTTCATTTTTCTTCCTTTTAAAATAATATTTCAATTGCTTACATGCCATAAACATAGTATAAAGTTTCATACAGTTTAAAGTATTCTAACTAAATTAAAATTTTCCATTCGTAAGTAGGCGGACCAGTCTTAAGTCCAAATGCATACGTGACCACTTTGCATTTACTCTATAGCTTCTTATTCGTCTATTAGACCAGTAAAGCAGTGAGTAATGAGTGGAGTACCACAAGGTACCACACTCGGCCCACCTGTTTATCCAGTATTAAATGTTTATGCAAAGCTTACTGTTTGCTGTTATCATAAATATGGCTGAGGATTGATAACTTTATTCTGTCGACACTAACAACTAATGTACTTTTGTGTGGCAAATTAACATACTGTTTTTTATGATTTCAGAATAGGTACGTATTAATTTGTGGTTATGACATTGAATTGACTTTCAATAAGCAGGTACTTTATATAAAAGTATTTTAGGTCAGGAGCAGATCCGGCTGTTATCATTTGGGAGCTATAAGTAATTACAGTTTATCTTGTAATTATGTTGATAATATTGGAAGTAAAATACTGACCGATGTACTGACGTTAATACTGAAGTCTGATGTTGCTAGGGTGTAATAATTAGAGTATAAATAATAGATTATATTATCTATTATTTAGATATCTAATCGATACTAAAGTACAGGTGCAAAAGTTGGTAGGTACAATCTTAATGTTGAATCAATGTGATAGATATTTAATTTAATTTAGTATTGAATGTTGATGATGACAGTCAAGAGGATTGATTAGTTGTATTAACATTTTTCTGATGCTGTTCTTTTTCGTTATTTCTCTCTCTTGTATAGTCAAATAAAATGGTTAGCCCAGATCTGAAACACTCCTGCTTCTTTGTGCTTAAACCCAATGAGATTCTGTGTTGCACTGGTTTTCGGACACGAGGAACAATGTGATGCTGATACCAAATAATATACAATAATACTACGTTAGCTACTGTTGTTAAGTTGACGCAATACCTACTATCCTAAATATAATAGGATCAAAGAAATTATCGCATTTCCAGTAGTTTCTACAGCGTTTACCTCTTGGCCTTCGTTATCAAACGTAGTGGGAAAAATTATCATATGAACAATTATTGTATAAAGTAAGATAAACGTTTCGCACATTTATCATATAATGTCATGACATCGTATGATAAACTCGGGTAAAAGTTATCGGTTAAACGTTATCGTTAGTGATTAACGTTTCGGAAGTGAGGTTATCCGAGTTCACGTGAAAATATTTCGAAAGTGTCAATGATTCAATAATTTCATACCGAATTTTTATTTTGAACTTCTTGCTCTAGTTTAAACATGTAAACCTAATAAGGAATTGATTTCGGATGAATAGGTGTGATCAGAATATTCTTATAAAAAAAAAAAACGAAAAATAACAAGCCTGAGTGAAACCCTAATAGAAATAGATTCGGGTAAGTGAAGTATATCACTCTGCATAGCTATATATTTATCTTGTTCTTTTAAGTGAAAATTATATCGATAAATTAAATTGTACAGCAGACTTGACAACTTTAGTTTAGTTTTTCAATATAATTAACGAAAACCAAGAAGATTGCGTAATTACTGTGTTTTAAGTAAGAACCTAAGAACAAGGGCCAATGCGCTTGCTATCTGGTTTAATATTCGTCAGGTCTTACCTAAATCAATTATTTATTCTATTTTACCTATATTCTTCCTGATTGGAAATAAAAATGTGATAGGTAAGTCAGTAAGTAGGTATGTATATTATAGCTATGGTTTACTGCTTAGTAATTACATCATTCTTATTTCAAGTGTAGGTATTTGTGATATTATATTTAATCAGCTTGGTGACAATTTTCCGAGTACAAAGGTTATCGTGCCTCTTTTAATCGCAAATGTTTATCACAATGTTTTAGTTTTTACCATATCTTTAATTTCAAATCAAATTAGGTTAAAATATTTATATAACTACCTATTACACAATAAGTTGGTACAAAATAAGTTTAATATTCACATGGTAACACAGAACAACAACACTGTTCGAGTGAGGGTAATTCTGCAACGTGATTTCAAAAACATTTCCAAGCCAAAAAAATTAGGTTTTAGGGAAATTTAAAAGAATGCAGATAATATTGATAAAAATGAATTCCGTGAATGCTGGCAATACCTAGAAAATACGTCATACCTAACCTTCTTCTGGAAATTTAGATACTTATATTATAATAATTAATAATATCGTTTAAAAACTAAAAAAGAACCGACTTCAATGCCGCGCTATTCATTTTCAGTACCAATTTTGAGATATTTATATCAATATCTCTGGAGATACTTATCAGACCTCGATAAAATTACCATGGTACCATACTTGGGATCTCTCCTTTTGAACAAAAAAAGAACAATCAAAATCGGTTCATAAACTACGAAGTTATCCGCGAAAAACATAAAAAATATATATATATACGGTCGAATTGAGAAACCTCCTCCTTTTTTTGAAGTCGGTTAACAAGTAGTTACGTAACATAAAATAAAATACAATTATTATGTTGAAATCGTTCGAAATACCTAAGTTGTCGTATAAGTTTTATAAATTGAAACCTTCGTTAATATAAGCATCTTACATACAAACTATATTACATTTAGTTTTACAATTAGGTACTTACCTATATAGCTTTAATTCTTCGATAAGATAATAATGTAGGTGCGTCGTAAACAGATAATTATGATTAGCTTTCTTATTTACAATCCATCAATAAATAACGTCTCTAAGTTCTTATAAGCTATTTAAATATTTATAACGTATTCGACATTATTATCTTTAAGCTTGGATATGAAAATTAGGTACTTTAATGCGACGAAAAGCCTTGATTGGTCGATTTGTTTTATTTGTTGAAATAACATTATTATTGATATGCATGAAACATGGACCTGAATAGGTGGTAAACATTTAAGTGCAGCGTGGTACACTAATTGGCCGGTATAGAGATTTTATATATATTTATGTGATATCAAATTAAGCAAATTTTTCATTAACTATCAAAGTAACGCCAAAAACCAACCAGCCAGTTATTTTAGGTTACAATCGCTGTGGTCTTTATCCTTTGTTCGAATTTCAAGTCTTTGTCCTACCAAGAGCATTTTTGCGGAAGGTTGGAAGGAGCTGGAACTGGCGTGAAGGTAAATTAGACGGTCGGTAAGGCCGTGTAACGTAGCGAAGATAATAACGATGTGAGCCAAGGCTTTTAGCGCGGAGCTGCACCGTGTTATTGGTCACGTATTTCTATTTGGAAAATTCATATTGCCATGCTACTGTAAAGTTTTTCAATATGTTCAACGAATTGATCGCAAGGTTTGAACTTTTTGCCTTTATTTTGCGATATCTGCTAGCTGGTAACGCGTTGTTTACTGGTTTACCTATGTATCTTTGTTTATCATTACTTACTGCCGAATATTTCTTAAAAACATCTTGAACAGTGATGCAAATAAGACTGATTGTTTCAAATTTTGCATTTTTGTAACACTATCTTCTTTGCGTACGTACATTAATAATCGTTTTATCTCCGTTTTTGTATTGACATTAGCTGGAAAATATTTTTGATATACCTAATGTGTAAATTTTAGAACAGTATTTTAATGATAATGAGGTTTTCTTTGCATATTTATATATTAATGCAAATTGAGGTTTAAGTTATTTATATTTTCCTTGTGAATAATTATTTAATTTTTGGTTCAGTGTCACAACAAAAATACAAATTCTGAGTAGTGAATCAAGTGAACTCCTTTTCAAAGGTCGGCAACGCATCAACAGCACTCATGGTGTTGCAGTTGTCCATAGGCGATGGTAACCGCTTTCGATCAGGCGGGCTGTCTGCTTGTTTGCCAACCATAATACAAAAAAAAAACAATGATCTTCTGAACTTTTGTACATAACAAGTTTCTGACTTAGTTTTCACGTGACAGTTATTATGTGCACTAGCAATAACTCCATAATAAACGAAGGTGATTCTATCCCACATAGAGAACTAGTTGAACCTGATTTAGTTCCTGTATTAGATCGCCTAAGACCGGTACTTGCGCCGGCCAATGACGTGTTTATTAGATGCAATCGGTTTACATTTTAATATGAAGATTATCCGAATAACAGAATTATGATGAGTTAATGTCGAAGTTAAAAAGGAATCAATCTTCGAAAAATCTTTAATATATTCTTAAAATGACATTGCAAAACTTAGCAGCTACCGACAAGATATTGCTATCTAATATCAAAGTACACTGATAAGTTTTTCCTTGTCTCGTATGATGACGTCATTGAATTGAATGGATACATATGATATAAAAAGATAATCCTAAAGAATTTGAGGAAGATGTATGATTACTTCTATAAGTATGTCCAAATCTCATGTGATGGGTAGTAACTAGATAGTGGTAGTGCTATCCAAGTTGAAAAGCAACGTGGCGCCTGCTGCGGTTTCAAAAATAGAGCAACTGGACTGGACAACTATACAATAAATATTATAGTAGGCAGTATTAACAAAGTCAGTAATTTAGCAATCGTTGGTTAATATCGGTTGGTTAATATTAATATAAGGTCTATCACAAAGGATTAGCAAACTGAGGTAGCAGTGGGCTGGTCATATCTGCCGCATGACCGATAACCGCTGGGGTAGACTGGTTCTAGAACGAAGACCACGAATTCACAAACGTAGCATAGCCTTATGCTTGTGACCAGGTGGAGTCACGTTTTCGCCAAAGCGTTGGGGAGTGAGTTGGGAAAGGAAGAGCCGAAGATCGGGCTCAGTGACGTGACTCGGGAGAGACCTATGTCAAGCAGTGGACTGATACGGGCTGATTATGATGATGATGATGGTATTTATGATAATATATGATATTATAGGACACGAAATCCAAGATATGATGCTAGGTACTATTTATATCATTATCTATGATACGTAGGAAGCTATAGCGATTAACATTTTAACAATTGTAAACGTACCTACAGTAATCGTAAGCATTTGTATTCAGTGCACAGTGCTAGAGGCAATTACGTCGAACCTTTGTAGCGATTGGATACAAATAAATCTGTAGATTTTTTTAACAGAATAAATATTATGAGTTATTCTGCTATAATTACTTAAATATCAGTATCATTGCAACTATAAAACTATATAAAACTTAAAAGATGCCATACAAATCTGGAAATTAGCTGACAATAATGACGATGATGATGATGATAAAAATAAGTATGACGATACTTACTATACTTAGGTAAGTAATTCGTTGCGTGGTGGTAGGTACACGGAGGTATGTATTTACGAAACAGCTTACAAATTGAGCATGAGTGAAAGTTACAAGAAGTTACTATGGTAAGGATAATACACGAATTTATCACAAAAATGTTTTTAAGATAAGTAAACACTTTTTATTAATCTCTGCTAAGTAAGCGATTATAAATACAGTGTCCATAAAAATACGTATGACTATATTAGTATTTCCACAAAATGCACGACTGACGAAACCAAAATAAATAATAAATAAGAACAAAAAAACTTCAAATACAAAAAGGACAATGAAACAAAATATCAAAAAAACTATATAAAAGCTTATATGGCAACAAGGCTATTATCAAGACAGTTATAATGAAACTTAATAATAAAATAATAAACAGCGTTAATCCCGCCATATTAAAGACAATAGATATTGTGAGTGAGGCATACAAGAAGAGTTATATCAACCATACTATCTACAAGGATATTGTGACAAACAATGACCAACCATCGAGGTCGACTGACGTCATCGTCCAAAGTCCACCATACCAATTGGAAAGTCCAACAATACAGAATAGTTACAGCAATTATTTAGGCTAATTTCGACCAGAAAATTCGAGTTGGTGATTTGTACTGAGACTTCGGGGGAATTTTCATACTGAGAATTTTACTTTTGCGATATTTATTATTAAAATTGATACTCAAGAACAGGATTACATTCTCGAAATAGTTTTGGATAACGGGAACCAATAACTATTGAAGACGATTCAGATAATATAAAACACGCTCAGGAACTAGAAAAACATGCTGATGAATCCCTTGTGGTAAAAAGATGATGAAATATTATTATTACCAAACAACAATTTTGATTAGTGTCCATAGAGCAACGTCTAGCAAATAGGTTATAAAAAATTTGATGATTGGCAAAAGGGCAGAAAGATAGGCTTGCTGAAAAACTTCAGCATTTTTACTGACAGCAAAATAAAATAATAAGCACATAATGATGTAAACGCTGACATAGAATATTATTACAACATGATGATGATTATAACCTAACACTATTGAGCAATTTAAGATATGTACCTACATACAATACATCTTATTACAACGAGGTGGAGTAAAGAACTTAGAGAATCTATGAAATAAGATTAGCCATATTGAAAGCTGTTCCTACAAATTATATAGGTAAAATTGTCGTTCCAGCTGCACTTTTGGGGTTTTATAATTGTAGGATCTCATCGCTAGTTTAAAATAAAATATTCATACATGATGCACAGCCAGAGATCTTTAAGAAATCTTACAAGCAAGCGTGATTTATCATACCGTATCGATAAGAAGAGATAAATGAAGTCAAACTATACCCTTTGTAGCAGAAAACGCTAAGACAAAACCTTTCAAAACTTCGTCAGATCGCCATTAAGTAACTACGGTGGTATAAATAGGAGATGATACCATTAACCTCCTTGCGTGCTAAGGTATGTGTTCGTGAATGTTAAATATACAATGTTGTTTGGAACTTTGGACTCACGCATGCACGGCCCGAGGGGATGACCGGCGGCCGCGAGACGTGTTTCATTCGTGTTCAGGCTGAACACGATCAGACTCATCTCGCTGAGATTTTTAAGGAAATAGTAAGTATATTATTACCGGAGGTTGTGCAATAGCTTCATTCACAACAGGCTTCGGTACCTAACTAGGTATGTATATAATTTTAGGTTTTCCCGACGGAACGTGGTTTTGTAGGTGATGTACTATGTTTCACCTTCAAGTTGTAATGTTGTAGGTAGGTACCTACAAGTTTGATTAAAATAATTATAGTATTCTTGATAAACGACGAAAGTATCTAGCAAGGTTGAACTGTGGTTTAGCCTTCGTATAAATGTAATATTTCCTTTGACGATCGCAGTATAGTTTTTAATGTTGATTTAGTTCAGGTGCAAAGAAAATGTAGGCAGTTTTGAAAATATTTTTAAAGCGTTTTTAAGACATGATAATGTTTGTCTTATCCTTCTTTTGTATGGTGAAGTGTTTGTTGTTTAAGAAATCAAGGACCGTTAAAGAAACTGAAATCAATATGTGAAATTTCGAATTGCAGCCCCGAATAGGTAGTCCTTCATATAAGTAAAATCACTCTTACCAACTCAACATTAAGATATAAAATCGTGGCAATGGCAATCATCGAATGCTTTTGGTACTTTGCTTGTACAGGTAGTTCATAAGTAAGAAACAGTCTTAACGGATGGAAATAAGGTGTAAAATCGCGGTGCAAGGTGTCGATCACGCACTGCGCACGTGTTCGACCGCACGGCTCCACAGCTGTTGTAGAAACGGTGGACTTTGCACCCGAGATACAATCACCGGTGTTACGAGCCACGAATAACGACTTTACAAACTCCTTGATTTGGCGACAGAATTATTTCATCTGAGGATTTGACTCATACGTATTTTAAGCACGCGTTTCTTTATCCATATAATCTTTAAGCTATAAGTCTTGAATTATGGAAGACATAGACAGTTAAGTAAGCATTTAAGTCCTGCTTCATAAAAAACCTGTTCCTTAAAAAGTCAATGCTAAAAGGTAATGTTGTAGTCTGAGGAATAGTTTTGTCATTTATATCTTTGGAGGTCACACATAATGAAAAGGTAGTTAGTATAATTATTGTAAGTAGGTATACCTAAGTGTCTTTTTGTTAGACTAGGATGCCTGTAACAGTGTGTCTGTACACTGTACTATTAGGTATTATGTCATTGTGACAGTGTTTACTTACAGTAGGTACTCTGTGCTAGGATAGATAAGCAATAATAATGTACCTTAAGGTAATGGTCCCAAGATATGACTTACGAGGATTAATGCAAACCCAAACTACTGTTCCTAAGTTGAAAGATAGCTCTTCGAAGTGGTTGGTAATGTAGTAGTAACACAGTTGAACCAGCTCAACGCTTTGAAACGTATTACTTAGAAGCAGTTACAGATACTTCTGTAACGGTTATTAGGTAGGTGGGTAAGCCATTTGCTATAGTAGGTAACATAGATGTCTGTGACGTAACACGACAAACCAGTTTCATCAGTTTTACAAGCAATAGTTTAACAAGGTTGTACCTTTAAGACCTAAATCTTCCTCTTTAAAGTTTGTCCTAAATACAAAATAAATGCATACAAATTAGCCTGGAATGAAGCCAAAATGTGAAATGCTTGAAGCATTCTAGCGCCATTGCACATTTAAAGTTTTCTGAAAATTATATTGGCAGGCTTCGCAAGTATTGACATTGATGCAGTCATCATGATCATGATCACAATGTCTAGTATTGGTATCTTATTGTTTTAATACTGCCTAAGTAAGTAGGTATAATAAAAAGTCTTGTGAATGTAAAGAAAATAAACTAAAACATCTGGCCAGCACGGTGGTATAACGTGAATGTATTATTGCCTCTAGCCGTTTGCCGGGTACAAAGTCCATGGAGGTAATGTGACGTGACGTTGACGAAACGTGTCGCTTCCATTAAATGCTTATTTGAATTTAAATTAATTGTTTAATTATTATTATAAATAGCCTACATAGCATTACACCTTAATTAAACAAAAAAAAAATGCAGAATTACCCATTCCACCGAGCCAAAAACATGCATTGGGATTGGGTAACCCCAAAATAATTAGAATTTTAGTTATATTTACTAATTAGTGCTGTACATACTAGAGTATACTTAGAGCTATTACAGAATATACTATACCCGTTACTGTTAATATACATGTACCTTATCTAAACAAAGGATGAAGACTACATAGAACAGTTAAAATTAAAAACATATTAACTAGTTTATATAATTATAAGTTTAAATTATTAATAGTAACAAGTAATATTACAATAATTACCTTCTCAAGACAATCCTGGCCGATAGCGTTAGGGTCCACCTTGACTTCTAAAATCACTGAATTTGGCTGACTGACTAACCACATTTTGTTGAACATTTTTACAATTTATAGTAAAAATAAAAATAAAGGAGGTCGCGCTTTGTTTCGCTTTCAACTATCGCGGCGGACACTGTTCAGTATTGTTTATCACTTGCGTAAATAATGTTTTTAAAAATGTCTTTTTCAGTTCGCTCTGAGCAATGTTTATCGCGTATTCTTTGTGGAAGTAAAACTGTGAATACTTCCATACGACGGCCATACTACGTTAAGTTTGCCACTGAAATGATAAAGAGAGTACGTGACGCGACGATTGGATGCGGGGAGGCGGTCGGACTCTGTACCCAACTCGCTGCTTCAACGAACAGTGTTTTGTAGACACACATTCATTGGTGCTCAAATAGAACACGCATAATTACAAACGGGACCAATGTGAGCAATGTATAGCTTACATAACGATTAACAATGTGACATATTATATTGTTTTTAAAGCAGAGTACCATTTCTTACTCTTTCGTGTACATAAAGAGAAAGGGATAAAAGATAAATGACGTCACATGTTTTGACATTAATATTTTTATGAAACCATTATTATTTTAGGTTATACCTACTCCACAACAACGAATCAGTTTAAACGGCATCTTATAAAATATAATATATATATATGTAAGTAATTCGAAATTAAATACATAGTAAATATATTAATTCAAACTAAGTTTATTATACTTTCCAAGATGCTTTTAGTTCTATAAATTTAGGCAAAAAACGAAACCACAGAATAATTAATATTAGGAACTACGTAACGAAACTAAAATAAGTGCTTATAATTACTGTGTACATGTATTATTTGTACATTATTACAATCCGAAATTTTTGCGTCTATGATTGCAGTAATGTACAAATATATAGAATGTAGATAACACTTACAAAACCTTATTATATTATTTATAAAATTAATACATGCAGATTAGTTTCTTTGCTCATTTTTTTCTTTGTTCGCAAGAATTACCTTTTTTAAGAAATATTACGAATGAACGAATGGTAATTTACGTATTCCATAATCTTTTTTTTTGAGTAATTTTCACATCCCTAAATTTTTTTTCAAAATAACCCGCTATTTATTTTTATCGGTTGCGTTGCCAATGTTACCATATTACATTAAAATAACTTGCCTTGCAAAATGAATTTGAGTATAATAGATTCGTTGATGCTAATAAAGAATAGAATATGATTTATACACGAATTCTTTCAGACTTTCACATAAATGTGTTTAAATTTTATAAATAACAAGGCAAGTTTTTTTTAAAAGAGAGACTATTTATTTTGACTGTTTTTTTTCTATATTATAATTTAAAGCACCATCTAGCACCATTGTTGCGTCTTTCCGTTATACGCAAGTAGTAATCTAAGTAGTATATAACTATTAAGTATTTACTCTAGTCTCTATCAATACTTTTATGAACTCTATAATTTTTTAAATAACTGCCGTTTATTTTTTTAACTTATTATCGATTTTAGGTTCTAAAGAATTGAAACTTTTGCCAAGAATGCCAAGTCAATATGAAAAGAACTATTTATAAAACCGTTCTGTTTTACGCATAATTGCCACAACACGAGTCGCTGACAGCGCCAGTTCTGACAACATGGTGGCATTAAAGTAATCATATGACTTTCGTCACGACACGATTATTCTGTGCGCCTATTGATTTCTGGTTTGGTCTTGGTTCTCGTGCGACATAGTTTGTGTGTAACAGAAATGGCGAGCCAGACACAGGGAATCCAGCAACTGTTGGCCGCTGAGAAGCGTGCTGCCGAAAAGGTTTCAGAGGCCAGGAAGCGTAAGTTTTTGATTATTAGTGTTATTGGCGTATTTTAGGCGCCTCCCTTCTTGGCGTAATGCCTGACTTGTAATTTGCGTTTTGCGCTCTCTTATATTTATTGGAATGCTGTATAATCCTTGATTGTAGTTATATTCATTACGGGATAGTGATTTCTTGAAAAATAGAACGAATTCCAATAGTCACATGACGAAGTTGTCCAATTAGTACAAGGAGGTAGCCATCAAAAGTGAGCTTCAAGAAGGATCTGATATCATTTAGTACCTAATTATACTTATCTCATGTTATTACTATCAAATTATGTTAGTTTTAATACAATTCAATTCATGGTCTACAGTGTTTATGGAATTGAATTTCTATGTATACCTATACTTACTAATCATAAAAATTGTATGTATATTTCAGGGAAAGCAAAACGCCTAAAGCAGGCCAAGGAGGAGGCCCAAGATGAGGTGGAAAAATACAGACAGGAACGTGAGAGACAGTTCAAAGAATTTGAGGCCAAGGTAACTTATTATATAGTATAATAATATATATACTAGGATAACTTATGTATTAATGTGTTCACTTCACTTGTATGTGCAAAGATAACAGTGATCAGTTGATCATAGTCATGTTTACACTATGATAAAGTAAAACTTGCATTTTGACTCTTTGATGCTAGATCGAAAAACTGTCGATGTTGCATTTAAGTTAATAAATGACCAATTTGAACTACGTTATTTCCTGTATCCCGTAATGATGATTTGCTTCATAAATGTGACGATATCTATTAGATGTTTATGCTCATAATTATGAGGGCAACCATGCAAAAACTGTTTAATTTTGCAGTGATACCCATTTAGAACTGACAATTTTGTACTTATTATATGATATAGTTTTGAGACTTCACAGAGTCTAATCTTGATGAAAGATGTAGCTTACAAAAACCTGAAACAGGAGAGAAAAATGTTGCTGTGGGCCATGGCATTTCCACCAAACCCCTGTCCAAATGGCAATACTTTCTCATTTATATACAACTTTTAATCCTAATTTTGAATAGACCAGATATATAATATATATAATAGATAGTAGTCAGTAAGACCTTCTGAAATAGGGTCAAAAAGATCTTTCGGAATACCAAATACAAAAATTATTGTTTTATTCTTACCAAGTCGGTGAAAATTAGGTCAGGTACTTTTGCATGTAGAGCTGTACAGCAGCCTCTATCTATATCTCTCTATCTGTCTCTCCCTAGCTGATAGACAAAGATTGAATGACTATTCAACCGACTTCCAAAAAGAAGGAGGTTCTTAATTTGTCTATGGTTTTTTTTGTACGAATATTATGCGGTTATTCCATCAATTGTGAACCGATTCAAATGATTTTTTTTTATAGGTAGGGTACATTTCCGAGGTGGTCCCATTGTAATTTCATCGAGATCTGATAAGTACCTCCAGAGATATGACGATAAACGTCTCAAACTTGCTACTGAAATTTGACTCGTGGGGCATGGAAGTCGGTTGTTTTAGTTTTTAAACTATCTTAATTATTTAGAGTTTAAGAAGTTACATCTTTGTTGCCTAGGTGGCCTATTCTGCTATGAAAGTGGTAATACTTAAGTCTGATTGCATTGAAACCATATTTAAAATATATTGTGCTTCTCTGCCTGTCTGAGCAACTATACAAGCCTTCTCAGCACTTTGCGGAAAACAAGAAAGAATGGCCTTTGACAATCTGGTTCCGAGGATGTTGATATAGATTTTTAACTACTTGAACTTGAAGGAAAGGCCAAGTCAATAGTATCTATAACCGGCGAGCATGTATGAAGGCGCTCATGAAAGTGGAAGAAGCGTAAGAGGTATGTCAGGATCGTAGCATGTGGAAAGAAGTAGTTTCTGTCTACCCCAACGGTAAAAAGGTGTGATTGTATGAACTTAAAATCTATTGCATTTATATTCCAATCAATCTCTGCTGGTTGATTTTTTTAATATCATATAGGTTAGCGTTTGACCACTATCTCACCTGTTGGTAAGTTATGATGCGATCGAGGTTGGTATGGGAGCACGCTAGGCCTAGAATGGGAACTGGCAGTGTATAGATAGTAGTATATCTAGTGTGTTTAGTTAATTTTAACTTTAATTTGTTTGTTATCAGCACATGGGCACTCGGGAAGGTGTGGCTGCTAAGATCGATGCCGAGACTCGAGTCAAGATCGATGAGATGAGCAGAATGCTGAAGCAGCAGCAGGAGCCAGTAAGTAGCTTAATAATCATCAGCCCTTATACCTGTTGGTGGACATCAGCTTTTGCAAAGGAAATAACTGAGTTAGATTTTCCATTCTGTACATATAGTACATATATATATAGTACATATAGTTGCTTCCAAATCAGCACCATTTTTCACAGATTGTTATTGTCCTACTTTCTGTTTACCTTTATGAGGTTTTCATTTTTTTTTTTTTTTTTTTTTTTAGATTCATCATATTTATATTATGTTAACAATATTTAGTATTGCTTCTTAGGGAAATAATATTTGCCTACTGCAGCTTGTACTTGCTACTTGCAAATGCTATGAGTTATTTAGGGTAGTATAAGTCGTAACTTAAATAAATTCATCGACTAAATGCTTAAGCTGGGTTGTACCATCTTACATCAACAATAACATATGTCAAAAGTCAGTCAAACTCCATACAAAAACTATGTTAATTTGTAGTTATAGTTACGGTTAGGGTAAGGTGGTATCTTGGCCTTAGAGGGTTATCATTGAATTTGAAAATAACAGTAATTGATATAAAAGAACCAACTTCAAAAATCGCGCGTCATTTTCAGTATTAAGTCTGAGGTGTTTATCTTTATAGCTCTGGAGATACTGAACATATTTCGATGAAGTTGAAATGGGACCACATGTGAAGAATAATACCATTTCAAATAAAAAAAGAATTTTCCAGATCGGTACTGGTGTTTTCAAGTAATCGGTGAACATACCTACATAAAAAAAAAACAGAGTTGAACATAGAACCTCCACCTTTTTTCAATAAAAAATTGTATTACAGAAATGGAGCTATACAGCCTGTATTGCTGCATCCCATCATTTTGTCCATTCAATTTTGTTCATTACCATTTTGTGAAACACCAGCTGTTATTGTTAAAAATAGTTAATTTTAATTGTATTTCTTTCCAGGTAATCAAAGACATTCTGAGCCTGGTGTACGACATAAAGCCAGAGCTGCATGTGAACTATCGCTTAGAATAAGCATCAAGCTATCTCGTCCATCTGTCGCCGTTTACACCTGTGCGATCATCCAATAGTCGTTATTACTTCTCTGCTAATCCAGGCACATAGGCGCGGCAGAATGGCATACACGTGCGTGACCATTCTCGGGGGGGTGTATTTAAAAACTTAACTGTCAGTTTAGACATAGACAGATCGCGCGGGAATTAATTCTCTCTGTCACTATTGAGCGGAAAAATCGTGGGAAAAATGTAGCGCGTTGAATGTAGTCGTTTTGCTGTAAATAAATAAAGCTTGTTTTGCCCCTATTTATGAAATATTTATTGTGTAATGGATTGTAAACTCAGCTCGATATCATTCCAAATGAATATAGTCGAAGATCCGCTAACGAACACAAAAATATAAATGTTTAATCATAAATTGTATGTTATTCAATGTTGTATGTTGAATCGAAAATATATATTATTTGAAAAATAAGATATGTAATGTTTTTTCTTGTCGTTTCGCAGTTAGTGTGGACGGTGTGTATAGTTAATAGACAAATATAAATATTACTGATTGTACATTTATTATTGTTTCATTATAAAACAGCGGCTATGTGGACTTTATGGCTGTGTTCCTGAAACAAAATAGGATAGTTAGAAACAATACAATTACAATACTATGCCTATGTTTACATGATCATTGATTATGATTAATTATTATAGAAACCGGATGTTCCCAGTTGTCCCCACTGTGGTGACAAGTGGGAAAAAAAAACCAGTTGTCACTGCAGTTGACTTTTAGGTGATTTTTTAGACAGATTTTGTTCCCAGTTGTCCTAAGGTCCTAACCTAACCGAGCAGAACCCAAGCTCTACGGTAGCCAAGAGCATTTCCCTTCCAACGGGGAAACACATCCTAATCTGTTCCCACTTGTGATCACTGATGACACGAGCCTAAGGACAACTGGGATATTTTTTCCCACGTGTCACCAGTGAGGACAAAATAGAGGAGACAACTGGGAACATGCCGATTATTTTAATCACAGAATAGAGTTCACCTGTTCTGTGACTTGAATCTGATGCTGCGAGTCACAGATCGAGCTCACTGGCGTACATACGGCCTTGAGGTTATATAATGACGTAAGTCCGCAGCATCTATAGTAGGTATGGTGTGATATCATCAAAGATGATAATGATAAGATACTCAAGATATATACTTATTAGTAAAAGTGACGGACTCGCGCTTGTTTGGTAGAAGGCTGTTCAGATTATTTGAGATACTAATAGTAAAATTAATACCTAATAAGCATGATCCTTAGCATTTTTGTCAATATTGATCAAATTTTCCCACAGACTTCCCAATTGAATTTAACAGTTTTAATCAGCCTGTTTGAACTAATTACTTAAACATCTTTGGCCCGCATTATTTAAAGACAGGTACCTATTTAAAGTTCGGCATCTAACATTATGTGAGCTTGCATGATAGGACACCTACATACAGTACCTAAGTCATCATAATCAGCCTGTGTCATTCCACTGCTGGACGTAGACCTCTCCCAAGATGCGCCACTGATCCCGATCTTCGGCTCATTGGGAGGGATATGCCCTAATGGTCACGCTGGGCAGGCGGGTTGACGATCGCAGGACGTAGCTCCTCGCACCGGTGACGCTGCTGCCCATCACCAGCCTGAAGTATTTAGCTACGCCATAATTTGAAATGGTTATACCGCCATTTGTCGGTCGCCAGATCCTCGTTTGTTGGTCAGCAGGATGCACCACAGGCAGGTGAGGTTGGCTGAGAGCACTGAGGTGGTATTTGTCCTCCATTACACCCCTTTGTCCTCCCTTACATCCCTTACAGTACAGCCTTTACAGTACCTAAGTACGAAGTACTAACACCCTAACATTTACCTACTTCGTACTTAGATCGAGGTCGAGTCAATGGAATCACAGAACACAGATATAGTTCGAAGGCGATCTTCCAGCTCATCCACCGTTTTGTACGAGAACCGATGTCGCCGGTCCAAACCCCACTCTTCACTTCCACTACATAAGCAGTTAATACGCACAAGCTCACACAAACACACGCAACATCAGACGGGGCCACAGAACATATAGAATGGATATTACCTGAGTTGAAACTTCTTCTCTCTGAGGTCCTCTATCCAGGGTGCGATGGCTCCTACTGACGAGAATACTGCCGGCTGGTCTGCTTGGTCACAGCGCTTGGACGAGAAGGAGAGGATCCCGATGAGGACTCCGTTCATGATGGCTGGCCCTCCCGCGTCATGCTAACATTCATAAAATGTTGTACAAATATATTCAATAATAATTAAAATAGCTTACAAACTAAAACAACCGAATCCCATGCCGCGCGAGTCAGTTTCAGTTGCAAGTTTAAGACTTTTGTCGACATATCTCTTGAGATACTAATAAGATCTCGATGAAATTACAACGGTAGATACTACTCTTGGAATATCTCCTTTCCAACAAAAAATAATCATCAAAATCGGTTCATAAATGACGAAGTTATCCGCGAACACATAAAAAAATATGTGTATGGTCGAATTGAGAAACTTCCTCCTTTTTTGAAGTCGGTTAAAAAGGTAGGGAATTACGACGAAATCCGCGTCCATAATCTTACGGTATTCCGTCAGCACACAGCCCTTGAGAGTCAGAGTATTCTAGGCCTAGCGTTGTTCACCATCTTCGACCATATCATCGCTTACCACGGCAAGATAGTCAAAGGCTGACTATAAGATATAAAAAAAATCATTTGCCAATTTTACGATAGACCTTATGAGAACAAGACAATGATTTACGTAACTTACATTGCATACATTCTTCGCTATAGTTATATATCCAGCACAGAAGTTATTTCTTGTCACCAACTCCCTGAAACGTAGGTAAAAGTAAAGTATATAATTAAAAGGAGGCTAAGTAAACAAAATAGGAAGCAAAAATAAACTTGACGCCTTCGGTGCAATAAAGACATCCCAGGGCCTTAATTATTCTGATTTTAACGTTACTACTCTAGTGAGGTCCAATTTAAGAGTCCCTTGGAAGCCAAAGCAAAACTTGCTTAAAGTGCAGAGCGAAGCGATATTTCACACCACATCTTACAGTGTTTACACACAAGTTCGTCCACACATGGTGTTTAATGTTTTTTTAATTACGCCATCTGCCGAATCCATTTAAAACTAAATTCATGAAAACCAATGATAAAATCATGACTCGTATAGTATCTGTGATTATCGCATTTAAACTAGATGGCGTTGGCTGTCTTCCTTGCACATTGTAATATAGATAATATTCCGCCTAGGGATGATTGACAGCTGTCATTTAGTAATTTTAGTCGAGTCAATGACTTCTAAATATGTAAAATTTGTGTTTGCATCTAACTAAAGTAGCAACTCTATGAGTATAGTGATCGTTATGAGAACCCCCTTCCGGTTAACTTTAACTATTACCGGCGTGACTAGCGGCCAAGCCTTTTTACTGTCGCCACTTTTGCAAGTTTACGTTTTTATAAGGATTGTTGTCGCATGTATTTGGAAGATAATAAACTTGTGCCATTCAACCATCGTTTTTGGATACTATCATCGCCTCCGCCCCACTCGAAAGGATAGAAATCATCGAACCAGCACTTACAAAGCGCAGAAGCGCAATCATGGTCCTCCGTGTCGGATTAACAACGAGGTTGGCGGCGTCGAGGTGTGAAAAAGCGTGTGTGGAGCGTCTACTACGTGCTGTAGACATCCAAGGCTATAGGCACGGCGAAGACCAGTGTGGTCATCGGCCAGGTTGGCAACTTCAATCGTAAAAAGGGCAGACCAAGCTTTGAGGTCGAAGGTCGGCGGCGTGGCCGGCCATCTTCGGGACGAGAAATCGCTCGACGTGGTGAGCGATCGCGGTCCAGGAGGTCTGCGCATCTACAGATAGGTCATCGAGTCTACCAATCGATAAAGTGTAGAAATAAGCGTGAGTTCAGTGCGGTACACACAGCATTGGGTTATTTTCTACTACTCGAGTACGAGTGAAGAAACCTGTAAGTACTTCGAACATTCATAATACAAAGAAATTTCTTTCATCGAGATCCTCGGAGTGATAATTAGTGTTTGTGCGGTTGATATTCCTGTGTTAGTTTCATAATAATTATAGATATTATTTGGTACACTAACTTAATTGTAATTTGTCTATTTATGGTTAAATATGGAAGCGGCAAGGCTCATTGAATACTTGGAAGATATTTATCAGAGGGTTTTAAAAGGGCGAACCAATTTTAGAAAGAGTCCAAAAGATAGAATCACTAGAGAATACATAGAAGGCAGGCTAGAAATTCTAGAACAACTTTGGCTAGAATTTTTAACCGGCCATAAAGAGCTAAAACGTAGTGTCACATCAAAAGAGTTATCAAGCACATCTTATATTCAGAATAACACTTATGATTTGTTAGAGGAACTTTATTTAGAATATAAGTGTGAGTTGAAAGGTGGTCTTGTAAAGGATCTTAACATTCAAGGTGAAAATTCATCACAGTCTCACACACAATGTGACATTAGGTTGCCTCAGGTTCAGATCCCTAGGTTCTCTGGTAAATACCAAGAGTGGAATACATTTAGAGATTTATTTGTGTCACTCATTCACAACAATGAGCGGTTGGATGATGTTCAGAGGTTGCTCTACTTGAAGAGTCACTTGACAGGGGAGGCAGAGCAGCTTCTCAACAACATTCCCATCACACAAGATAATTATAAAAGAAGTTGGCAACTTTTAGATGAAAGATATAATAATAAAAAGTACTTATGTAGACATATAATGAAGAGACTCTTATCTCAACACAATTTAGTAAAGGAATCTGCAAAGGGATTGAAAGAATTGTTAGACAATACCGATGATTGTTTGGCGGCTTTGAAAAATGTTGGTGTTACGACTGATAACTGGGACGTGTTAATAATTCATATAATTAATTCTAAATTAGATCCAGAATCCAAGCGACAATGGGAATTTAGTGATGAGTGTTCCGGTGATGACTTGCCCACCTATGAAAGTTTCAAGGAATTTATTACCAAGCGTTACCGAGCATTGGAATACTTGGATTCTGGAACCAGTTTAACTCGTAAACAGTCAAATCAGTCATCAGTAAACAAGATGCGTGCTATGCACATTGCTAAAGTTCAGTGTCCTTATTGTTCTGAAGAACACAAACTTACATGCTGTGGCGGTTTTAGTAAAGATTCAATTGAGTCGCGGAGAACATTTGTTCTAACAAATAATATATGCTTTAACTGTCTGGGTAGTAACCACTGTGCCAAAAGCTGCCAATCAAAGTTTAGATGCCGTATATGTAAAAAGAGGCACCACGTGTTATTGCATCCTTCAGGTGAAGGAGGCAACGTTCAAGTCACTCGTACTACGGCTACAGTCAGTGACGCGGGTAAAGGTGAGGTTGGGACTTCGGAGACAGCTCCGGTAGTGTCTTGCTTCACGCAGAAAGGTAATACTATTTTGTTAGCAACTGCTCTTGTGAATACCATGTCGCGGACAGGTCAGTCCCATACGGTACGCACATTACTGGATCAAGGATCGCAATCTTCGTTTGTTACAGAGGCGGTGGTGCAGGATTTGGGTTTAAAGAAAATTAAATCTAAGGTACAAATATCTGGAGTAGGTGGAGAGCGGAGTATCTCCAAGGCTATGGTAAAAATCAAACTCCAGTCACGGATCAATCCCCAGTTGGAAATTCCTGTGAAGGCACATGTACTTAAAAATATAACGACCCTGCTCCCTACAACGAAGATTGAAGATGTAAAATGGGACGAGCTCAATAAGCTGGTGCTGGCTGATCCAGAGTACCATACTCCCAACCGGATTGATATTTTATTAGGCGCTGATGTCTATGGTCAAATAATTCAAGACGGCCTAAAGAAGAATCCTCACGGTGATCTGATCGCGCAGGCTACAAGTTTTGGTTGGATCATATCTGGAGTTGTGAGTACTGGAAGAAATTTATCTCCTCACAATATTGTCATGCACACTTCTACTGATGATCATGAGATGCTCAAGAAATTCTGGGAGCTGGAAGCTGACATTCCTATGCCAAAGGAAAAGATGTATACGGAGGAGGAGAAACAATGTGAAAAACACTTTGTAGATACAACTCACAGAGATCAAGATGGAAGATATGTTGTGCGTCTCCCGTGCAAGAACGGAAGAGCACCAGAAGTGACTGGATCAAAGATTATCGCTGAAAAACGGCTTATGTCCCTCGAAAGAAGACTGGACAAAGATAAAATATTAAAGGGAAAATATCAGGCAGTCATGCAGGAGTATTTGGATTTAAATCATATGGAAGAAGTACCTGCAAATGAAATTGACAATCCCGATGCAATTTACTTGCCTCATCATGCAGTGATCCGAGAAGATAAGGATACCACAAAAGTAAGAGCTGTATTTGACGCTTCCTGTAAAGGAATAAATGGTAAGTCACTTAATGACAACTTACTAGTAGGGCCTACTTTGCAAGCAGATTTGAAGCATCTTGTCATGTGTTGGCGTACCTCGCCTATATGCTTGTCAGCTGACATTATAAAAATGTATCGTCAAGTAAAAGTAGACACAGCAGATATTAACAGTCAAAGAATATTATGGAGGAGTGATGCAAGCCAAGACTTAAAACATTTCAGGATGTTGAGGGTAACATTTGGAGTAGCGTCAGCCCCATACCTGGCGGTTAAGACCTTGCAGCAGCTGGGCAAGGATGAGGGGCATAGGTGGCCAGCAGCAGCTGAAGCAGTATTAAATCAGTTTTATATGGATGATCTTCTTTCAGGATGTCAGAGCATTGAAGAAGGTATTAAACTGTATGAGGAACTGAATGAGCTTCTAGCTATGGGCGGTTTCAGTCTACAAAAATGGACAAGTAATAGTGAACAACTGCTGCAAGAAATGCAAAGACGGAATCTAAAAGCAGAAGGAGAAGGAAAGAAAGCAGTGTCAAAGGAAGGACTCAAGATTAAAACAGATGAGATAGTAAAGATTGTGGGAATTACTTGGAACCGCAGCGATGACTCCTTCCAGTACAAGGTGGAGATGCCAGAAATTGTTGAGAATAAACCTGCAACTAAAAGAAATATTATATCAGAAATATGTCGTTTTTATGACCCACTTGGATGGGCAGGACCAAGTATTATAATGTCAAAAATATTAATACAGAAGCTTTGGCTTACCGGCTTGGACTGGGATGAAACTGTTCCAAATAACATTCTGAAAGAATGGCAAAACTTCAAAAGAGAATTGAAAGAACTCACTAAAATCTCCATACCTCGATGGTTAGGATTTAGAACGGGTGACCATGTGGAATTGCATGGATTCAGCGACGCATCCAAGGCTGCATTTAGTGCTGTACTGTATGCTCGTGTGAAAGATTCCAAAGGATGCATCCATGTATCATTGATCGCTGCAAAGACAAAAGTGGCACCGATCAAACAAGTATCTATTCCTCGACTGGAGCTTTGTGGAGCAGTTTTGCTAACCCGTCTCATAATAGAAACAGCTTCAGTCCTGAAAATAGAGAAACCCCACTTGCACGCCTGGACTGATTCTACAGTGGTACTTGCCTGGTTAAATAGCCACCCCAATCGCTGGAAGGTGTTTGTGGCCAACCGAGTATCTGAAATCGTCTCTAATTTGGATTCATACCATTGGTCACATGTGTCCACGAAATGTAACCCAGCGGACTCGGCATCTAGAGGCCAGTATCCATCTGAGTTAGTAAAAAATGAGATGTGGTTTCAAGGGCCACAGTTTCTTCATGAAGCTGACATCAACTATAAGAAATTAAAAAATGATACAAAAGAAGAAGAAGCTAAAACACAGACTCACTTTGCCACAGTAACAGAATCATTATGGGAAAGGTTCTCAACACTGACTAGAATGGTCAGGGTCTTAGCATATTGTAGACGTTTTATCTGGAATTTAAAGTCTGACAAGTCAGAAAGACATTGCGGTTTTTTGAGTACCCAGGAATTAAACTATGCTCTTAATTGGTGCATACAGCAATGTCAAATGGAATATTTCAAACAAGAGATCGCCATTGTGAAGAGAAGAGAAAACTTAACAAAACAAAGCTGTTTGCGTGCACTAAATCCCATATTGGACTCAGATCAGATACTTAGAGTTGGTGGCAGGTTGGAACATTCTCATCTGAGTATGAATAAGAAACATCCAATTTTACTACCTAAAGACTCACATCTGACCAAGCTGCTTATTTTAGATTCGCACAAACAGACTCTTCACGGCGGTCCACAGCTTATGCTTTGTTACTTGAGAAATAGATATTGGATTCTAGGAGTTGCACGTCTGGTGAAGTCTTGTTTCCGTAGTTGTGTGATATGCGTGAAGAATGCTGGTAAAACCAAAACGCAGCTGATGGGGCAGTTGCCGTCTGTACGATCTGCTCCAAACCGTCCATTTAAATCAAGTGGGGTAGATTTTTCAGGCCCGATCCAGATACGAACTGCAAAGGGACGTGGTCACAAAGCACATAAGGGTTACATATGTATATTTGTGTGCATGGTAACACGAGCACTTCACTTAGAGGTTGTCACTGATTTGACTACAGAAGGGTTCCTTCAAGCATTCAAAAGATTTGTTTCCAGACGCGGATATTGTACTGATATTTGGAGTGACAATGCAACAAACTTTACTGGAGCAGCCAGTGAACTGAACAGGTTGTTCAAAGACGAGAAAGGTTCTCTGCTTCCGGAGATTGCTGAAGTATTAGCTACAAATGCATGTTCTTGGCACTTCATACCATCTCATGCACCCAACTTCGGTGGATTATGGGAATCTGGGGTGCGTTCAGTAAAGCATCATCTTCGAAGAGTAATCGGCCAGTCAACATTGACTTACGAAGAGATGGCAACAGTCTTGGCCCAAGTAGAAGCCTGCTTAAATTCCAGACCTCTCTCCATACTTACTGGGAACACTGAAGATGACATAAACATACTAACTCCGAGTCATTTTCTGGTTGGAGAAGCAATAGTGACTCCACCTGAAAGAAACTACGAACCTGAAAAAATGGGGTCACTACGTAGATGGCAGCTCACTCAGAAGATGACACAGGATTTTTGGCGTAAGTGGTCTCAGCAATATTTAGATAAATTTTATAAGAGGTATCAATGGGCTTCTCAGACATCTCAACCCCGTATCGGTGACATAGTTGTAGTACGGGAGGATAATCTACCAGTTTGTAGATGGCTTTATGGCAGAGTGGTTGCAACTCATCCGGGAAAGGATAACTTAATTCGGGTTGTAACTTTGAAGGTAAAAAATGGCAGTATAAAGCGTCCAATAAGTAAGTTGTGTATCTTGCCAGTTACAAATTGACATTTATTTAAGTAATAATGGATTTAAGTTGTAACTGAACTGAACAGATGATTTATTGTTAAAGATATATGTAAACAAATGTTTAGTTGTTTAAGTTATATCATTCTGTAAAAGAAATAGTTGTCGTTTGGTTTAGGCTGCCTATGGCCTATTATAATAATTATATACAGTCCACTAATAGAATTAACTTGTATAAGTACTTGTATGTATTGTAAAATTCATGAGTAAATTTGGTTTGAGCTATGGATATTATAGGATATATATATATAGGATATTAGATTTTAGTTTGTGTTTTGTTGGAAATATTTAAAAAATTGAAGGTATAGTAGAAACATAAAAATAAAAAAAATTGTTTCAATTGATTTGTTTATTCCATAACTTATGATCATAAGATTTGCTTGCTTATGCTGATTTGTTTGTTTTTGTTTCATTTACTTAATGGAAAGGATCTATCATATTTGTTGTAATGATAGAAGTAGATACTTAGTTAAAATAAGTTCTTTATAAAACTATCGTGATAAGTGTTGTCAATGTATGTTTATGATTTGGGGTTCTCATTCGACAGTAGATTCAGATTAAGTAGTAAGTAACAAATAGGATTTATAATAAGTTTATTTTGTAATTTGAGAGTGTTCAACATGTTGTAGCGTTGGTCATGGATGCTCATGGTGGGCGATGTCAATGTTTGTTGAAGGACAAGCTAGGGTTGTCCTTGGTGGGCGATATGTTTAATGTTTTTTTAATTACGCCATCTGCCGAATCCATTTAAAACTAAATTCATGAAAACCAATGATAAAATCATGACTCGTATAGTATCTGTGATTATCGCATTTAAACTAGATGGCGTTGGCTGTCTTCCTTGCACATTGTAATATAGATAATATTCCACCTAGGGATGATTGACAGCTGTCATTTAGTAATTTTAGTCGAGTCAATGACTTCTAAATATGTAAAATTTGTGTTTGCATCTAACTAAAGTAGCAACTCTATGAGTATAGTGATCGTTATGAGAACCCCCTTCCGGTTAACTTTAACTATTACCGGCGTGACTAGCGGCCAAGCCTTTTTACTGTCGCCACTTTTGCAAGTTTACGTTTTTATAAGGATTGTTGTCGCATGTATTTGGAAGATAATAAACTTGTGCCATTCAACCATCGTTTTTGGATACTATCATCGCCTCCGCCCCACTCGAAAGGATAGAAATCATCGAACCAGCACTTACAAAGCGCAGAAGCGCAATCACATGGAATATTGCTCGCACCTCTGGAACGGTGCTCCGAGCTACCAGCTTCAGCCTCTTGACTCCTTACAGAGAAGAGCCACTAGAATTGTCGACGATCCCGAGCTCTGTGAAAAATTGGAGCCACTCAGCCTCCGTAAAGACGTCGGTGCGCCGACCATCTTTTAGCGTCTTTATAATGGAGAATGCTCTGAAGAGCTTTTTGACCTGATAACACCATCGCCATTCTTTTATCGTACTGCTCGGCACCGTCAAAAGGCTCACCTTCACATCATACAGACAAGGACGTCTCGCACTACCCGTTTTAACCGAGGATTTTTACCGCGTACCTGTAAGATGTGGAATGACCTGCCCGCTGTGGAATTATGTTCCACCTATCTATAGGATGGAATCTTTAAAAAAACTGGCCAAGTGCAAGTCGGACTCGCACTCATAGGGTTCCGTAACACAGTAGTTCTATAACTATGATTTTTCGCAACTACACAACTAACTTTGTTTTTCATAGTGTTTGTATGAAAAACAAAGTTATACTTGCGGTCGCTATATCTCAACAACTGCCGACTGTACCTCGTTCAAACCAATTTTCGTTGAAAGTTTTTATTGAGATCTACAGAATGTATTTTTTCTAGATTTTTCACTCCCTTACTTTAGAAGTTAGAGGGGGGGGGGGGGGGGGGGACACATTTTACCACTTTAGATGCGCCTATCTTTTAAATGATTAACTTTGAGGAAAAATGATTGTAGGAACCTCAATGTCATTTTTAAAGACCTATCCATAGACACCCCACCCCACCCCACACGTAAAGATTTGAAGAAATTTTTTTTTTTTGTTCCAGTTCCATGTATGGGGGATGTCCTTAAACTTTTATATTTTTGTATAAAAATTAAAAAACGGTTTACAGAATACATCTACCTACCAAGTTTCAATTCTGTAGTCCTAATAGTTTCGGAATAAAATTGCTGTGAAATACGGACGGACAGACAGACAGACATGGCGAATCTATAAGGGTTCCGTTTTTTGCCATTCGGCTACGGAACCCTAAAAAGGGAATCCACAAACTCCTCAAAGGTCAGCAACGCATCAACAGCACTCATGGTGTTGCAGTTGACCATAGGCGACGGTAACCGCTTTCCATCAGGCAGGATGTCTGCTTGTTTGCCCATCATAAAAAAAATGCTCGCCAGCCGTATGAAAGTAATAAAATAAAATGTGGGCAGCAGATTTTTATTATTATGATTGTCCAGTGGCGCAGTGAGAGAATGGTCAGGTCTGACGTCAGAGGATTCAAATCCCCTTCGTGCACCAATGGATTTTCCTATCGAAAAAATAATGTGCGCATTTCACAGTGGTCCTCTGGTGAAGGAAAAACATCGTTAAGAAACCCCCAACCCCCGCATGGTGGTAGGAAACTATCTGCTCACTCAAGTTGGAAAATCTGTCGCTAAACATCAGCTTCTAATGTGTTCTGGCAGCTGTCTTTGAGAGCCAGTTTCCATTATAGGCCTAGCATACTCGTATAACATAGCTACCAACCTCTACCGCATCATCATTTACCAACAGGTGAGATAGTGGTCAAACGCTAGCCCATACCACATAAAATAATTAAAGTTCGCTTAAAAAACTAAAAAATCGACCTTAAATGCTGATCTAGTAATTTTCAGTATCAGGTTTCATCTCCATATATGGAGATCCTTATGAGAAACCGATGAATTTACAATGGGACCACCTCAGGAGTATATATCGAATAATAAACTTATTCGGAAATCGATCCAGACACTATGGACGGAGAAATCAGTGAACATACATAATAAATGCGGACAGTGGAAAATAGAATCTTCTTCTTTTTGAAATCGGTTTAAAATACCTCTTTAATTAATCATCGTTTTAAATTGATTTATAAGAGAGGTGGCCCGTGATTGATTTACAAGACATCTTGGGAGAGGCCTACGTCCAGCAGTTGACCAACACCGGGTGATGATGACGATGATAGGTATAACCACATTACTGACAACTTTTCTATCTATCTATCTCTTTTTTTAACAGACTTAGTAGACTTAGACCAAAAAGTAGGAGATTCTCAATTCGTCGCAATATTTTTTAACCGACTTAGGACAAAAAACTGGCCAAGTGCAAGTCGGACTCGCACTCGTAGAGTTCCGTAACACAGTTAAGTATTCCATAACTATGATTTTTCGCAACTACAAAATTAACTTTGTTTTTCATAGAGTTTGTATGAAAAACAAAGTTATCTTTGCGGTCGCCATATCTATAAAACTGCTGACTGTATCTCGTTCAAACCAATTTTCGTTGTTATTTTTTATTGAGATCTACAGCATATATTTTTTTTAGATTTTTCATTCCATACTTTAAAAGTTAGAGGGGGAGGGACACACATTTTACCACTTTAGACGCGCCTATCTTGCAAATGATTGACTTTGAGAAAAAATGATTTTAGGAACCTCAATGTCATTTTTGAAAACCTATCCATAGACACCCCACACGTATAGGTTTGAAGAAAAAAAAAATTTTTTGTTTCAGTTCTATGTATGGGATGCCCCCCGTTAAACTTTTATATTTTTTAGTTTTATATATTTGCTGTAGATCTCAATAAAAACTAACAACGAAAATTGGTTTGAACGAGATACAGTCAGCAATTCTAGAGATATGGCGACCGCAAAGATAACTTTGTTTTCTCATACAAACACTATGAAAAACAAAGTTAATTTTGTAGTTGCGAAAAATCATAGTTATGGAATACTTAACTGTGTTACGGAACCCTACGAGTGCGAGTCCGACTTGCACTTGGCCAGTTTTTATTTTAATGTATATTCACCGATTACTCGAAGACGCCTGAACCGATATGGAAAATATTTATTTTATTTGAAATGTTACAACTGAACAGGTGGTCCCATTTAAATTTCATCGCGTTATGTTTAGTATCTCCAGAGATATGGCGATAAATGTCTCAAACTTGCAACTGAAACTGACTCGCACGGCATGGAAGTCGGTTGTTTTAGTTTTTAAACTAGTTAAATTATTAGTAGACATTTTAAAACAATATGAATGAAAAAATGAAAAAATCAAAAGTGATTGTGAAGTGTTGTTGAAGTGAAAAAAACTTTATTAGTAAGGCCGATACGGCCTTACTAATAAAGTTTTTTTCACTCTGTATACACGTTGTATACCACAAAAGCTGACCAATAAAAATATTTTTGACGTAAGCGTTGGATAAAGTTGGTATACAGATGTGCCATTATCAAAGGAGGCTAATCATTTCTTAAATAGCCTGGGACCCTAGTTTAGCGAGTGTGTAAAGGATTAAAATGGCGGATTTCTCTATTATCAGCTGATCGAAATCATGTCTAGACATAGTAACTATTATTGAATCTGTATCTAGTATTCTGTGAATAAACGTTTTGATTCTTCAAACTTCAAAAAGTATGTTGTTATTTGAGGATCGTTTGTATGTTGTAGATTTGTTCTCATTGAAATGGATATACATAAATTATTTCGACATATTTGACCATTGGGAGATAGAGGAGGCAAATAAAAAAATCGAAAACATTATGAAGACCGTGCAGATCCATTCTTTTGAACAATTCAGATTTTCCATTTGAAATCCAAATTACAGGTTTACGAAAAGCTATGTGGAACAAACTAAACGCAGTGATTACATTCTCTTTGGAAATTGACAATTTATTCAAACATGGCTACAATCATGTTTATATTGTAGCCATGGAGACCGCTAGTCTCCATGGATACAATGTCAACAGCGTAGACAGAGGACAACAGTCAATTTGAGTGTTTCGTTCTAAAATTTGGTTTAAGTCTTTCACTCCTACTAAAAGAAAATATTTTTTCATGATATCAACAAATTTCAACAAAAAGTTCTAAAAACAACGTAGTTAGATTAATATTGCATTCCTAAAACAAAATTTCATGAATAATATTAATAATTAGTAAACTTTATGAAAAAATAATTTACGGAACTATATAAGACGAAAACAGTTTCGAAACGAATTGACTAATAGTTGCCAGATGAAAAAGAAAAAAGTGTTAAACGTCTATGTAGATACCCACTGCCTATTCAACGTTTATTAGTCAAGCAATGGATTGACGCGTGTTTAGCGCTCATTCACTGTGCAACTGTACAACCGTTTAACAGATGTACAGGCAAATTTTTATTAGTAAGGCCGATACGGCCTAAACATGTCGGTACCCTTATACATAACCATAATACCAATTATATACATACCGTCCATAAACTTCCTGACAGTCGGCTAGGTCGTACACAGGCAGTTCTAGCTTCTGTAGCAATACTTGTCCTCCCGACCCGGCTGCACCCTGGGTACAAAGGATGTGGTCAGAGGCCGTATTAGTGAACATTTTCGTGATAAAAATGATAGAGATGGAGCTATACAGCTTGTATAGCTGCGTCCCTGTCACTCCGTTCATTCATTGATATACGGGCGATGCGCCGGAGGATGAGGAACACGTACCCATCACTGGGTACTTGAATAGGAGCCACCAATGATGATAGTGTGATCAACTGATTTTAGTAACTGTACCCATTGTACGAGTTTTGTATCGTAAACGCTTTAGACAGATCTCACATAGTTTTCGACTTATTCTGGCTCCCTGATTGGTCTAAATTTATTGAAGTGTGATAACCACTAGAGGCGCTGTACCTTTTTTTCATACAAAATTTGTTCGATATACGCATCGGATATACGATATCGAGTTTGGTATGAAAACTCGTACATACTGTTGACCTACAACTTAGTTCTACTAGTGTGTTCGATGTGATGATAATAAACTCGTAATTGTGTGGGGTCACAATGGCCCACGGAAGAGACAGTAGGGTTCTGCGTTAGGGTTAGTCGTGAATCCAGGAGTTGGATTCCCCAGGTCCCCGGGTGGTTCTAAACCACCACCACTGGTCTAGATTTTGATCGTACTTCGAAGCACTTATTAAACAAAGACATGCCACCAATTGGTTCAGCAAATCCAGCATGTATTTAGTTCGATTAAGGTGGGGGTGATAGAACTTGTACCGATGTTCCGCCTGCGGTATATTGTCTATTTCACTCTAATAGCGACTAACTAAGCCAATTCAGCTACTATATAAAGCGAAGGTAGGGTTGTAAGTGAAGGTAGGTATTTAATTATGCATAGAAAAGATAATAATACTACGTACTTCAAGGTAAAATTTCCGGAAAAATAACTCACCAAAACCGACCCCCATCCTAAGAACAGTATCTTATTATCCACTGGAACTACTTTATCTCTGGAGTACCTAATCCTATCAATCGCCAGGTCATCTTTCCCAAAGGTCATGTTCTTTTGGACCTTCAGCAAAGCGACGTTGAAGTTCAAGGTCTGGGGCTTGTAGTTGGGATGGAAGTAGATCTCGGAGACGCGCACCAGCTCCCCGCCGAAGCTTGCGTTGTTGGAACCCACTCGGATGGAGAGCATCTTCACGTATTCACGGAAGAAGCGGTTGTTGTATTGTCTGGTGGAAATATGGATTGGTTAATTGTTTATTTTATCATAGCTGTGCCCCGCGGTTTATCCGCGTAGACATCATTCCCGTGGGAATATCGGGATAAAAAGTATGTCTTATTCCAGGGTCTAGGCTATCTACATATCAAATTTCAGTTCAATCGGTTGAGTAGTTTTACCGGGGAGAAGTAACAAACACACACACAAACTTTCGTAGGATGGTATTCTACTTGGGTCTTTTAGTGCCTCAGTTTTGTCAGGATTCGATCGCTAATGCTGGCATATTCCCCGAAAAAAAAGGTAAATGGAGCTGGTATCTGCTGCTTTATCGTCAGAAAGTGACGTGAATTGGAATAATGTTATTTTGATGCGGCAGGTAGCATGTGGTTCTCAAATAAGGCGGGGGCATATCCAGGTATCGCAACTATCCCAAGCTTTCTGCTGAAGTTTCGACCCATTGCTTTTGACACCCTGGGTCAATGAGCGAAGATTTCTTTTAGTGCGCTGATATGACCGGTGATATCGTACGCCCCGATGGTAGTCTTGAGATTGCCCTCCCAGAGGTAAGAAAGGATACTTCCTTTCTGAACAAGAATCGATGTATCCTGACAAAACTCAATAACACAAATGGCCTCATCGTTTCCTGCTTCTAATGCATGCCATTTACCCCGGTCTTCGGCTCTTCTCATCAGTGGCACGCATAAGAGCTATGTCCAGCACTGGACTAATACAGGCTTTCGTAGATAATGATGATTCTTGCTTGAAATATGACAGCCACTTGGCGTAAAGGACAGATACCTTGATTTTTAATTCGGAGTTCGCATCATTATATTCTATGTGCATTCATGGGTGCTCGTCTACAAGAGGTAGGATTACTTCAATGTTCCGCCTGACATGCTAGGTACCTAAAAGGTAGCTTAGCTTCGTCAAGGAGAAGATCCGCACCAAAACTTTATGGTGTTCCGGCAATAATAATAACTTGTGATTCAGACTACTCTAGGCCTAGCGAGTTCACCATCCTCGACCATATTATCATGACTTACCATCAGGTGAGATAGTGGTCAAACGCTACATATCAGATAATATATGTAAATAATTTTAGATCGTTTAAAAAACTAAAAGAACCGACTTCAAACGTCGCGCTAGTCAAAGTAGCCAGGAGCCAGTATCATGTCATCGAGGTATGTAAATGCATCGTAATACAAATGTTGATATATTAAAAACGGCACAACCAATTTCGCTAAAATTTGAATGGGACCACCTGGGACGGGTAGGGTACCCTTTGAAACAAAAACATAATTTTCCAAATCGGTTCTGGCATCTTCGAGTAATCGGTGAACATACATAAAAAAAAGATTCCGACGAATTGACAACCTCCTCCTTTTTTGTGAAGTCGGTTAAATAATCAAGTAGGTATAATATAATGGTGGTGACGTACAGCTGCAAGCAATGCGCGGCAGTAAGCACGGTGTCGGCCGCTATGACGACCGCCCCGCACCACAGCTCGCCATTGACCAGCAGCGCCGCCATGAAGGGGTAGTCCTGGACCGAGGCCACCTCGTCAGGGTTGTAGATGCGACGGTAGCGAGGGTCCAGCGGCGGGCGCGGGGCTGGCGTTGTACTGCTCGTTGTTGTTGTTGTACTTGTTATTGTTGTTGTTGTTTTTGCTAGAATTTGTTAGTAGATTGTGAAACTTGTTCTGTGATTGTGAACGTATGTTGATGAGCTGTTAAGGTACGACCACACCGCGGCCGCGTTCGCGATCTTAATTTCTATTGTTTTCTGATCTCCGTTGATTGGGTTTGGTGTGAACCAGTCGGTGCAAGTACTACAGCGCTATCTGATCGCCGCCTAGATCGCGCACGCAGGACGCCGCGGTTTGGTCGTACCTTTAGGGTATTTTTAAGGTTCCGTATCCAATGGGTATCAAAGGAACTTTATTACTGAAACTTCGCTGTCCGTCTGACTGTCTGTGTGTCTGTCCGCATTTTACAGGTGCGCTCTATCTCCTAGGTAGATACCTTACATTTTCACAAAGTATGTATTACTTACTATATATAGGGATTTTAACAACAAATACTAACCACAAAACAAAATAAGATATTAAACCTCCCCCCCCCATACATAAAACGTGTCTTTTCGGCGTTTTTTGCTTGAACTTATGGACCATAACAGATAGAGACTTGAAATCTTCACAAAGTATGTATTACAACGGTCGCTATAACAACAAATACTAAAAACAGAATAAAGTTAGAAATAATAGGGAGGTCAAGGGTCCCATACAAGAAATGTGTTTTTCAGTTTTATGCTCGATCTTACAAACCGTAATATATAGACACTTGACATTTGCTTGTGTGTGACTGTGTATTATAATAGTTGCTATAATATCAAATAATAAAAACCGGCCACGTGCTAGTCGGACTCGGGCACGTAGGGTTCCGTACCATTATCTATAAAAACGGCAAAAATATCATGTCTCTTGTATGCCCTCCTTAAATATAATTTAATTATTTATTATTAAAGTGAATAATATAACTCAATATTCTATGAATATTTCAAGAGTCTACCTGATGCCGTTATTAATACCTAGCGAAAACGAGCAAGAAATCACGTTTGCTGTATGGGAGCCCCCTTCAATTGTTATTTTATTCTTTTTTTATGTTTTTTTTTGTTATAGCGGCAACAGAAATACATCATCTGTGCAAATTTCAACTGTCTAGCTATCATGGTTCATGAGATACAGCCTGAAGACAGACGGACAGACAGACAGACAGACGGACGGACAGCGGAGTCTTAGTTTGTACTGTGATCGGTATGCGTTTCTTTAAGTTATGTTTCACTATTTCACTTTTTTTTTTATATAAATGTTGTCTGAAGTACTGAAACACACGTTACGTGTATGGTTGGGCTTGGGAAACCTACTTTAATATTTTTTAATAGTCTGACGTCAACGATTGGATGACAGCTGAATGGTTCATTACTTTTGTTTTTTTTAATTCAAAGCGTTAAATTCTGCTTTTGCTATGTTTACTTGATAATTGATTATGATGTATTTTATGATTTATGATTTTGACGTGTATATGTGCGTATATTAATCCTACATACTGAATAAATGCTTTGATTCTTTGATTCACGATTCTAGTAATAGGTTCCCGTTTTTTACCATTTGGGGACGGAACCCTAAAAACTAAATTAAATTAAAAATTAAAGGAGGATCCCATACAAAAAACTTATTTTCCGGCAAATGTTGTTCATTTGGAACCCTACGTGTGCGAGTTCGACTCGCACTTTATCAGTTTATTTTCTGTATTCTGAGGGTTTCATGCTTGATATTTAATACCTACTTGTACGTTTGGTCTCGTCATCTTCTGTGTTGTTGACGTGGCGGCGGGCAGGTCCCTCTATCGGCAATCCTTTGATTTTTTTGTCACTTCTGCGACGCGAACTTTTCTCTAATCACAATAAACATCAGATCGTTTAAAAAAATAAAACCGACTAAGTCGAGTTGGAATCGCCCACCGAGGCTTCCGTACCAACGTTGGTTGGTACTTGGTACCAATTAAGCTAGACCTCTAAATTGTATGAGCGCTCATATAACTCAGAGGCCTATCTTAATTGGAAAAACTATGGGGACACCCTTTAATTTACAACTTTTTTATTTTTTTGAATTTTTCTTTTATTTGTGCTGTTAGACCTTGCTTCTTGTCAAATTTTATGATTCTAGATCAACGGGAAGTACCCTATCTATAGGTTTTCGACCCAAAACCTATTGGGTACTTCCGGTTGACCTAGAATTGTAAATTTTGGTCAAAAGCAAGGTTTTACAGCATTAGTAAAGGAAAAATTCCGAAAAATAAAAAAAGTTGAATATTAAGGTAAATTTTGGTTCTTACAAGTTTTCGCTAAAATATAAATTTGCCCATCTCTTTTGATCGTGTTGACTCAGGACCTTGATTTTTATATACCTAATAGGGACTATAGACCTCAGTATCTGGTATAAATTTCAACTTGCTAGGTCTACCCGTTCCTGAGAAAATCGGTGGTGACACATGGACAGACGGACAGACGTACAGACAGACAAGAAAGTGATCTTATGTGGGTTCCTTTTTTACCTATTAAGGTACGGAACCCTAAAAACTAAAAGAATTCATTTCAAATGCCGCACTATTAATTTTCAGTACCAAGTTTGAGGTTTTGATCTCCATATCTCTGGAAATACTTGTCAGATCTCAATGAAACCACTATGGTACTATTCTAGGAATATCTTCTTTTCAACGAAAAAAGAATCATCAAAATTGGTTCATAAACGACGAAGGTATCTACGATCAAACATTAAAAAATATATATATACGGTCGAATTGAGAAACCTCCTTATTTGAAGTCGGTTAAAAACAGGGTAAAGGTACATAAGGTAGGTAGGTATATATAACGGTGTGGGGTGAATAAACCTCTCTCTAACCACGCCGTTTTCTTTATTACAATTGGCCTGAAAGTGGTTTTTAGTTGGGCGAAATAGCACAGAATAAATACAAGTCCTACGAAAACAGACAGCTAACTTAGACAGCTATGAAACATTTCGGCCTTTGGCAACGACGATTTAAACTTTTATTGAACTTTATTTTGTTATTTGTTGTTATACGGGCACAAAAAAACACACTTTGTTAAAATTCCAAGTGTCTACTAACAGCTCCGTGACAGACAGAAGAGTCTCAGTAAAAGGTTTCCGATGGCACCCTTGGGTACGGAACCAAAAAAAAAAAACAAAGTGATCACCATGGGATGGTATTGTTCGTCGCTCAGACCAGTCAAATATGATGGTCAGGGTAAAAATATGAAGACACCTTGTTGTCACAAAAAAATCCAGACACTCACTTACAATTATGCGTTTTTCTAAGTAAATATATGTATGAAAAACATGACCACCTCTTTAGCTAGTCGGGTAAACAGCAAGTGAAGTGCTAAGTTTCAATATGCTGTTGACGAGAGGTAATTTTTTGGCACTCCTAAAGACCCTAGCATTTCATCGTTGTAACAATACTCGAAGTCCTCTAGATCTGAAAATTTTAGACATACTGTCTTTTTTGCCACTCTTGCGACTGACGTCGTGTGACTTGGTGGTCATATCAGGGTCTAGATGTCTTCGCGAAGGGAACTCTATCGGCAGTCCCTCATACTGCCACTCCTGCTTGGCCATGTTGCGACGAAATGCCTCCACTTCACCTGAAATTATAATACTTGATAGTTACACCTAAATATCCTATTTACATTTTTATTTTATACTAGCAGTGCCCCGCGGCTTCGCTCGCGTTAATGACTTCATTCATATTTTTTTTTTTCGTAAAAATACATGAAAAAACTTAATTAGGCATATCGGTGTATCCGTTTTCAAGTTATGGCATGACCAAGGGACATAGGGACTCATTTTTATAAAACTCATATAAAATCATATTGATTTTCAAACTTTGTTTTGTCTGTTTGTACACCATTTCACTCTCTTAAAAGTGAAATTTCGAAAAAGCCTGAAACACATATTTACTTACTTATTTACAGAAGTACTTGTGTGAAGTTTCCAATAAAATAGACTATCTTATGTTGTTTCTATATACAAACGTTGAACTCCCGTTTCATCCCTATGAGGGGTGAATTTTGGAAAATCCTTTCTTAGCGGATACCTACTCCATAACTCATAACAACTGCATGCCAATTTCGCCAAACCCGTTAGGTGGTTTGAGCTGTGCGTTGATAGATCAGTCAGTTAGTCAGTCAGGCGGTAACGTTTGCTGTTTATATATACAGAAACAGATTTCATTATTTACTTTAAACTGTATTGCCCTACATATAATAGTGAATGGAACTAGGGAATACATGTTTTCTATATTAAAAAATTCATTTTGCATACGAATGTTGAGTGATTCAAACAAAGTTTGTAATAAAATTTACCACAGAAACTTTATCATTTATGCTTAACCATTTTAGGAGATGATTTAAAAAAAAAAGTACGTTATTATGTTTTTTTTCAGGACCTACACTATCTACATTTCAAATATCATCAAAATCGATTTAGTAGTTATGCAGATACGTGGAAATAAACATTAATGTATTTTCTATGATATCTCCATATAAAATTTAAATTTTCACTCTGCCTAGGGGTATATTTAAAAGTAATAAAAAATACATGTTTCATTATTGGTTTTAAGTTTTATTTGTTTCAAGTTTTGAGTGAACTAGACCAAGGAATAACATTTTTCATAGAAACTTTATCACCCTATGTAACCACTACAAGGGTTGCATTTTGAAAATCAAATTAACCTATGTGTTATTTCAAAACTTACACTATCTACGTTTCAAATTTCATTGAAATCGGCAAATTAGTTATGCAGATACGTCGAAACAAACATGACTGGATTTTTAGTTTTGAGAAAATGAAATACACGTGTATCATTTATTTACCGAGTTTTGAGTAAATCGGCCCAAGGAATACAATTTTCCATATTCACACCCTATTTAACCCCTTTAGGGGATGATTTTCGAAAATAAGATTAGCCTATGTCTTAAGTTAGTACTTACACTATCTACGTTTTAAATTTCATTAAAATTGGTTCAGTGGTTATCGAGATACGTGGTAACAAACATTCACATACACAACCACACACACACACAAAAACACTTACTTTCGCATTTATAATATTAGTAGGTTTCACAGTAGCTGATTCGTCGCGACGTCACTTAACATCAGGTAAGTATTATAATGGCTGATTGGCTAGTACGGGAAGAGTTAGTTTTTGTAGTAGTATAGGACTTCTGCTAGTTCGCCTGGGGCGGTACCACCACTTTGCCAATTAATTTTCAGCCGTGAAATAGGATCCTATCCTATCCTTGAGAGCCAGTTCCCATTCTAGGCCTAGCGTGCTTACCATCTTCGACCGCATCATCACTAACCAACCGGTGAGATTGTGGTCAAACGCTCACCTATCAGATATAAAAAAAAAACTGGCCAAGTGCAAGTTGGACTCGCACTCGTAGGGTTCCGTAACACAGTAGAGTATTCTATAACTTTGATTTTTCGCAACTACGAAAATAACTTTGTTTTTTCATAGTGTTTGTATGAAAAACAAAGTTATACTCGCGGTCGCTGTATCTCAACAACTGCTGACTGTATCTCGTTCAAACCAATTTTCGTTGAAAGTTTTTATTGAGATCTACAGAATATATTTTTTCTAGATTTTTCACTCCCTTACTTTATAAGTTAGAGGGGGGGGGGGACACATTTACCACTTTAGACGCGCCTATCTTTGAAATGATTGGCTTTGAGAAAAAATGATTTTAGAAACCTCAATGTCATTTTAAAAGACCTATCCATAGATACCCCACCCCACACGTATAGGATCGACGAAAAATTTTTTTTTGTTCCAGTTTCATGTGCCTGAAACTTTTATATTTTTTATTTTTGTATTAAAATCGGAAAGCGGTTCACAGAATACATCTACCTACCAAGTTTCAATTCTGTAGTTCTCATAGTTTCGGAATAAAATGGCTGTGACATACGGACGGACAGACAGACAGACAGACAGACAGACAGACAGACAGACATGGCGAATCTATAAGGGTTCCGTTTTTTGCCATTCAGCTACGGAACCCTAAAAAAGATGTTGAGCCACTGTATCTGTAATAGGTAGACGTCATAGCTTACCATCAGGCGAGCTTCGTGCTTGTCCTGATACCTTATATAATTAAAAAATATATATACATACTGTCAGAACTCTCAACTTGTGAAGACAAAGCATTTCGATGACCAGATATCTCTACCACAGCACCTATCCCTATCACCACAGCTAAAACTAACTTATTCAACATTTTTACAATATAACAGCATTAATTTTCGAAATAACACCAGCACCGTTCAAATTCAATACGAGATTGGATGAAGTTATAAAATTGCAACACATGGCTATAAAAGAATGGAGCTAACACAATGAAATTACAATAAAACGGTGTGTGATAGTGGGCGCTCGTTCCTCGCTACCTAACATGAAAATAAAAGATTATCGGTTCTGAGGTGCGAAGGCGAGAATGACCTACCAGTAGATGCATTGTTAATTTTAAGGACTTTTTATTTTATTTATATCTCATAGGCTAGTGCTTGACACCTTATAATACTTTAATTAATATGATCATATGTTTAAAATAAAACTTAAATGTATAAAACATATGTACTTTAGAAATAAGGTCTCTTTGGTACTAATAAACTTATCTTATCTTATCTTACCTATCTCGCCTGGTGGTAGGCGACGATGTGGTCGAAGATGGTTAACACGCTAGGCCTAGAATACTCTGACTCTCAAGGGCTGTGTGCTGCCGGAACACCGTGAGGTTACGGCGGCAGATTTTCTCCTTGATGGTGGTAAGCTACTTTTTAGGGTTCCGTAGCCGAATGGCAAAAAACGGACCCCTTATAGATTCGTCATGTCTGTCTGTCTGTCTGTCCGTATGTCACAGCCATTTTATTCCGAAACTGTTAGGACTACAGAATTGAAACTTAATAGGTAGATGTATTCTGTAAACCGCTTTCCGATTTTCAAACAAAAATAAAAAATATAAAAGTTTAAGGGATCCCATACTAGAACTGAAACAAAAAAAAATGTTTTCTTTAAACCTATACATGTTCTACCTGTACATCTACTATCCAATAGACTTGGCTGGCACCGACTTCAAATAGATAAATGGGTAGCGCTTATAATAATTTAAAGTAATTTATTTTTCGCTTTTGAGTGCCTGTTTGTGGTTATGAAGTCGGTTTTATTTTTTTTGAAAAATAACTTATTTTACCCATTTTAGTGCAAAACAAGTTTTAATTAAATTACATGCATCTATTAAATTTCGTGTCTGGGCCGTTATACACTGACGGATATATACTTTTTGAAAATTTAAAGTATGTACCTATAACGGTTAAGAAGATACAGATCTGTAAAGTACGCACATATAGACACACTGACGGACGGACGGACGGACGGACGAACGGACAACAAAGTCTCAGATAGTGTTCATTTGGTACCCTTTGGGTTCGGAACCCTAAAACATGTGACTTTAAATGCCGCGCTAAAGTGAAAATATTCACTAGTAATAATGATGTCATCAAGGTATCAAAGGACAATTTCCAAAATGGCCCTGTGCAAATAAAGCATCTGACACACACGATAATTAATTTCTATTTAATTACAATAATTCCAAATACTTTTATAACACGGACTAGTTGTATTTCAAAATAAATATTAAAAAGTATTATTTGCGATTATTAACATTAATTGCCGCCATATGGCCAACAGAGTACTGAATCACTCTACTACGTTATAAGAGGCACTTCCCTTTATTGTTGACTAGCAGCCTGCCCCGGCTTCGCACGGGTAGAACATATATGCCTACAAAATTTGCATCAGTTTGTTGCATCGAATATAAAATATGAACGTATTTAACAATCATCGTCATATTTCATCCAATTTACACAAAACCTTAACGAATTATGGACCTAAACCTTCCTCATAAACACTCTGGCTATTGGTGAAAACCGCATGATAATCCGTTCAGTAGCTATTGAGATTATTGCGAACAGACAGACAGACGCAGTGATGAACTTTGTTTTATAATACTTACGTAGTGATATTGGACGGCCCTTTGGCGTAAAGGATAGTTACCCTGATTCTGACCCGACGGTCGTTGGTTCTAATCCTAGCTATATACCTACCAATGAAAAATTTATGTGCATTCATGAATCATGAGTTTTCGTACAGTGGTTGTGGGATCATTAAATCTACCAAAAAGTAGCTTACCATCAAGGAGGACATCTGCTGCCGTAACCTTACACCGTTCCCCGACGCAAAATCTAGGGGTAATATACGTTTAACGTGTGTATCTGTGTGTCTGTCTGTAGCATCTTAGCACCTAACCGGATGAACCGATTTTGTTTTTATTATTGATACTTTTTTTTGTTTGATAGATGTCTTCATCGAGAGTTTTCTTAGCTTTGATTCACGAAAATTCGTTCAATCGTTATAAAACTATGAGCTTTTTTCTAGTTAATTTCGCTATGAAATCAACTTTCATAGATCTGATCAATTCGAAAATCTTCTTCTTCAACGATATTGTAAGAACATGGAAGCATTGACCTGATGCTGGGACATCTCCTGGACTCTACAGAATACTCAAATCCTCACCTCACTTACAGCTCAGATTTTAAATGTAGTGTTTAGAGTCATTGGAATTATTTTAATGAAAAGATTATATAAAGATCAGTCGGGGTGGCTTAAATTACTATATTATTATAAATATAGATGAATATTATTTTATACATAACTATGACCTAATCTGTGGTTTCACTGCAAATATTTTATTAATTTTGCGATGCGTGTTTCTGAAATTCGTGATATCTTCTAGAGTTTTCATTTGAATTATATACTGTAAAGGACAATTTTAATCCATAATATGTGGCCAAGCTAATTAACGTAATTATTTGGATAAGGATTAATACTATATACTTGAAAATAGCCTTGGAATTTATGTCATATTTTTTAACAAAAAATTTAAGATTAATATGGTTACTGTGAGTCAACCTTAAGAGATAGACATATGCTGTCGCGGACTTTTTTGTAGGTCTTATTAAGTTGTACAACTCTTGCATAGAAAATATTCTTCTATCTATTTTCAATTAAGCAGCGTTCGTAAGAAACGTGCTTTTTTGACCGTTTTTTTGCCGACTTAGCAAATTAGGTCTCCACGAATGTACCTTTGATTTAAACGGGATAATATATAGCCTATTTTCATTCCGAAAGTCCATTCTATGTATTGGTGAAAGAATTTTTTAAATCGGTTCAGTAGTTTTTGAGCCAAATCATTACAAACATACAAAAATACAAAAATACAAATGTTCTCTCTTTATAATATTAGTATAGATAAACGAATTATGAAAGCTGTGTAGCCAACCTTACAACGGAAAGTATTATTTACGTAGTAACTATTATATAATCTGTGGTATTATGCTTATAAATTTTTTTTTGCACTGTTGATTGGTAGAATGTACGTTTATAATTCTGAGTTATTTAATAATGTATGCAGATCCATCATCCTAGGTATGCAGTGTCGCGGGACTGAAATGGCCGCCATCTTCGCCAAACGTCATGTCATGTCAAAAAATATTAGGTGGTATGTTTAAAAAAGTTTGCATCCTAACAAGACTTTGCCCGGTAGAACACTCCTGTGAAGACAAATTATTTATTTTTATATATAATTATTTATTGAGGGCCCGGTGGCGTAATTGGGAGAACGGTCGGCTTTGATGCCGTGGTACCGAGTTCAAACCGCCGTGCACCAATGAATTATTCTATCGAAAAATATATGTGCGCTTCTCACAGTGACCCTCCGGTGAAGGAAAACATCGTTAAGAAACCAACAACCCCCGCATAGTGGTAGGACATATGTAGTATCCGCCTGGCCAGCTACCACCCTCAAGTTAGAAAATCTGTCGCCAAACATCTAATGTGTTCCGGCAGCTATCCTTGAGAGCCAGTTCCCATTCTAGTCCACTTCTCTGTCTTCGACCGCATCATCACTTAGCAACAGGTGATAGTGGTCAAATGCTAGCCTATAAGATATGAAAAAAAAAATTATCCCCACCTTTATTTCTATCTCGCTCAAAGTTACCGTAAGAATATCTGTCAAAAATCAAAATCAACGAGAAGAAAGATGTAAAAAAATTATTCAAGGTCATATTTTTTAGTCTTCAAAAGTATATGCAATAGCAACCTCCATTGTGTTTAATTTTCTTGGGACTCTTCTGCTAAAACCAGTACATTCTCCTATGTTTGAGGTATTTATCTCCATATCTCTGGAGATACTAATCAGATCTTGATAAAATTAAAATGGGACCACCTCGGAAACGTATCCTACCTATTAAAAAAAGAATCATTTGAATCCGTTCACAATTGACGGAGAAATCGCGTAACATACACAAAAACATACAGACGAGAGCCTCCTCCTTTTTGTGAAGTCGGTTAAAAATAAGCTGTAGATCTCAATAAAAAGTAACAACGAAAATTGGTCTGAACGAGATACAGCCAACAGTTTTTGACATATGGCGACCGCAAAGATAACTTTGTTTTTTATACAAACACTATGAAAAACAAAGTTAATTTTTTAGTAAATCATAGTTTTAGAATACTTTACTATTTTACGGAACCCTACGAGTGCGAGTCCGACTTGCACTTTGCCAGTTATGAAATGAAATATATATTTCACAAAAAATAGAGTACAATTTGATGGATTTATTTAGCAAAGTTCTTTCTATTTCGCTCGTGGGTGAGCATGTGAAATCAGTTTAGCATAATTGTACAAAATTAAAGTATATTTAGAGATTATAAGTCAGATTATTATATGTCAAGATTATGAGTCATACAACCACACATTTACAGCACCAGACAATTTAAATTATAATTATAAATAGTCTTGTAATAGTTAATTGATAGCAATGGCGGAACACCGCGGAACACCGGCGGAACGCGGTAGGATCATGTTATATCAACATGATCCTACCACCTGTATATATCTTACTTTTCATTAATCAACACCAATATTATAAATGCGAAAGTCAGTTTGTTTATTTGTTTGTTTGTTTGTTTGTTTGTTTGTTTGGGACTTCTTCACGGTCAAACGGCTTGACCGATTTGGCTGAAATTTTGTATAAAGATAGAACATATAGCAGAATAGGATATAGGATAATTTTTTTTTGGCTATCGAGTCAGGGGGTCTAGATATTTTTAATTGAATTTTGTAAATATAAGATCTCTTTTCGAATAAATGGCTTGACCGATTTACCTGAAATGTTGTATAAAGACAGTTCATAAGGCAAAAAAGAATATAGAATACTTTTTTTCTGGCTATCGAGTCAGGGGGTTCAAATATTTTTAATTGAATTTTGTCAATATAAGATCTCTTTTCGAATAAACGGCTTGACCGATTTGCCTGAAATGTTGTTTAAAGACAGTTCGTAGGGTAGAATAGGATACAGAATACTTTTTTTTTGGCTATCGAGTCAGGGGGTAAATATATTTTTAATTGAATTTTGTAAATATAAGACTTCTTCTTGAATAAGCGGCTTGACCGATTTGCCTGAATTTTTGTGTGAATACATGTCATAGGGCAGAATAGGATATAGGATACTTTTTTTCTGGCTGTCGAGTCAGGGGGTCCAGATATTTTTAATTGAATTTGGTAAATATAAGACTTCTTCTTGAATAAGCGGCTTGACCGATTTGCCTGAATTTTTGTGTGAATACATGTCATAGGGCAGAATAGGATATAGGATACTTTTTTTCTGGCTGTCGAGTCAGGGGGTCCAGATATTTTTAATTGAATTTGGTAAATATAAGACCTCTTCTCGAATAAACAGCTTGACCGATTTGCCTGAAATTTTGTGTGAATACATGTCATAGGGCAGAATAGGATATAGGATACTTTTTTTCTGGCTGTCGAGTCAGGGGGTCCAGATATTTTTAATTGAATTTGGTAAATATAAGACCTCTTCTCGAATAAACAGCTTGACCGATTTGCCTGAAATGTTGTTTAAAGACAGTTCAAAAGGCAGAATAGAATATAGAATACTTTTTTTCTGGCTATCGAGTCAGAGGGTACAAATATTTTTAATTTAAGATCTCTTCTCGAATAAATGGCTTGACCGATTTGCTTGAAATGTTGTATAAAGACAGTTCATAGGGTAGAATAGGATATAGGATACTTTTTTTTTTGCTTTCAAGTCCAGATATTTTTAATTAATTTTTGTAAATTTAAGACCTCTTCTCGAATAAACGGCTTTACCGATTTGCCTGAAATGTTGTATAAAGACAGTTCATAGGGCAGAATAGGATATCGGATACTGTTTTTTGTCCATCGAGTCTGAGTGTTTAGATTTTTTTTATTGAATTTTGTGAATGTGTGTCCTCTTATCAGCTAAACAGCTTGACCGATTCAGCTGAAATTTGATACATACGAGTATTACAGTTCATATTGCATAGAATCACATAGGATAATTTTTTTCTGGCAGTCGAGTCCAGGTGTCCAGAATTTTTAAATTGAAGTTTTTAAATGTGTGGCCTTCTCTCGGTCGAACGGGTTAACCATTTAAGCTGAAATTTTGTACACAGACAGTCAAAAAGACATAGAAGGGCAACGAATACTTTTTTTTTGGGTGGAAATTTCGGTTGTCTATATTTTTACTATGGAATTTTGTAAATGTGTGGCCTCTTTTTGGCCAAACGGTTTGACCGATTCAGATGAAATTTTGTACAAACACATTGAATAGGGCATAAAAGGGCAAAGAATACTTTTTTTCGGCAGTTAAGTGTGGGTGCCTATATCTTTTGTTAACTTTACATAGAGTTTGCATAATCATAAAAGTTTGACCTTAGGTTCATAGATTATGACTAAACTTAATAAGTACCTTAATTAGGCCATAAAACTGTCAGGGTCATTAAAAGTCATCAAAATTTACGCAATGGCTTTGCTTGCCCAACGTGTTTTATCTGCTTTGTGGGAAGTATTTCATAAGCATTCGTGTTTTAACAGCCACATTTAACCTTAGGGTCATCGGTGTTGACTTAGTAGGTTGTAAAAACTGTCAGCGTCATAAAACGTAACATTTTTTGCGCTCACTTCGCTCGCGCGGTGATAGCGCTCGCTGCGCTCGCGCAATAATTTGTTTGGTTTACTTTGTAGGTAATATTTCAGCAACTTTTGTATTTTAATAGCCACATGCATCAGAACGACTCCATAAATTAAAACAGTACAATCTTCAATATTCATAATTATTTCTATCCTTAAATAATTGGATATCAAGTTTAACCTTTGTGTTATCAGTGTTAACTTAGTAGGTTATAAAAACTGTCAGGGTCATAAAATGACGTAAAAATTTTCGCGCTCAATCGCGCGCATTGATAGCTCTCGCTGCGCTCGCGCAAGCCTTTGTTTTATCTACTTTGTAGGTAATATTTCAGAATTTTTTTGTATTTTAATAGCCGCATGCATCAAAACGAGTTTATAATTGGAACAATTACAACCTTCAATAATCATAATGATTTTTTTACCTTAAAATAAGTGGATATCAAGTTAAACCTTTGTCTCATCAGTGTTAACTTAGAAGGTCATAAACACTGTCAGGGTCATAAAAGGTCGTAAACATTTTTCGCGCTCGCTTCGCTCGCGCAGTGATGGCGCTCGCAAGTATTTGTTATATGTACTTTGTTGGATACATTTCAGCAACTTTTGTATTTTAATAGCCACATTCATCAAAACATGACACAAATTGGAACAGTACAGACTTCAATAATCATAATGATTTTTACCTTTAAATAAGTGGATATCAAGTTTGACCTTAGGGTCATCGGTGTTGACTAAGTAGGTCATAAAAACTGTCAGGGTCATAAAATGACGTAAAAATTTTCGCGCTCGCTACGCTCGCGCATTGATAGCTCTCGCTGCGCTCGCGCAAACCTTTGTTTTATCTACTTTGTAGGTTTTATTTCAGAATTTTTTGTATTTTAATAGCCACATGCATCAAAAGGAGTTTATTAATTGAAACAGTACTACCTTCAATAATCATAATGATTTTTACCTTAAAATAAGTGGATATCAAGTTTAACCTTAGGGTCATCGGTGTTGACTAAGTAGGTCATAAAAACTGTCAGGGTCATAAAATGACGTAACAATTTTCGCGCTCGCTTCGCTCGCGCATTGATAACGCTCGCTGCGCTCGCGCAAACCTTTGTTGTATCTACTTTGTAAATATTGATTCAGCATTTTTTGTATTTTAATAGCCACATGCATCAAAACGAGTTTATAAATTGAAACAGTACAACCTTCAATAATCATAATGATTTTTACCTTAAAATAAGTGGATATCAAGTTTAACCTTAGGGTCATCGGTGTTGACTTAGAAGGTCATAAAAACTGTAAGGGTCATAAAAAGACGTAAAAAATTTTCGCGCTCGCTTCGCTCGCGCATTAATAACGCTCGCTGCGCTCGCGTAAACCTTTGTTTTATCTACTTTGTAAGTAATTTTTCAGCATTTTTTGTATTTTAATAGCTACATGCATCAAAACGAGTTTATAAATTGAAACAGTACAACCTTCAATAATCATAATGAATTTTTATCATAAAATAAGTGGATATCAAGTTTAACCTTAGGGTCATCGGTGTTGACTAAGTAGGTCATAAAAACTGTCAGGGTCATAAAATGACGTAAAAATTTTCGCGCTCGCTTCGCTCGCGCATTGATAACGCTCGCTGCGCTCGCGTAAACCTTTGTTTTATCTACTTTGTAAGTAATGATTCAGCATTTTTTGTATTTTAATAGCCACATGCATCAAAACGAGTTTATAAATTGAAAAAGTACAACCTTCAATAATCATAATGATTTTTACCTTAAAATAAGTGGATATCAAGTTTAACCTTAGGGTCATCGGTGTTGACTTAAAAGGTCATAAAAACTGTAAGGGTCATAAAAAGACGTAAATAATTTTCGCGCTCGCTTCGCTCGCGCATTGATAACGCTCGCTGCGCTCGCGTAAACCTTTGTTTTATCTACTTTGTAAGTAATTTTTCAGCATTTTTTGTATTTTAATAGCCACATGCATCAAAACGAGTTTATAAATTGAAACACTACAACCTTCAATAATGATAATGATTTTTACCTTAAAATAAGTGGATATCAAGTTTAACCTTAGGGTCATCGGTGTTGACTAAGTAGGTCATAAAAACTGTCAGGGTCATAAAAAGACGTAAATAATTTTCGCGCTCGCTTCGCTCGCGCATTGATAACGCTCGCTGCGCTCGCGTAAACCTTTGTTTTATCTACTTTGTAAGTAATTTTTCAGCATTTTTTGTATTTTAATAGCCACATGCATCAAAACGCGTTTATAAATTGAAACAGTACAACCTTCAATAATCATAATGAATTTTTATCATAAAATAAGTGGATATCAAGTTTAACCCTAGGGTCATCGGTGATTTAGTAGGTTATAAAAACTGCCAGGATTATATAATGACGTAAACATTTTCGCGCTCGCTGGTAAACCTTATTTAGGTTTACCAAGTACCAAGTAATGATTAATGACTTCAACAATTGACGATATCGAGTTCGACCTAAGAGTCATCTATATTGACTTGATGATTAGGTCATTAAACTGTCAGGGTTATAAAACGCCATAAAAATTTTCACTCGCCCAATAATAGCGCTCGCTACGCTCGCGCAGCTATTCACCTTATTTTCTTTGTAAGAAATGTTTGAGGAACTGTTGTATTCAGTCAAACATTTAAACAGCACAATTTCGTATACTAACCTAACCAAAATGATTAATGACTTTAACAATAGAGGATATTGAGTTCGACTTTGAGGGCACCTATGGTGATTTGGCCTAAGAGATCATCGATCTAGACCTCAATGGTCATAAAGACACAAATAACGCGGGCGAAGCCGCGGGTAACAGCTAGTCATCTATATATATCTATCTATAAATATAAATAAAGCAATCTATATGTTATTAGGACATGTCAGGTGCTGATCTTATTGTAAGCGGTGCCGTCTGCCTATTTTAACGAATACTGTTGCAGGCAGAATTCTATGTACTATGAAGGCAGTATTTTATACAGTATTTACAAAAATATTAAGTGTGTAACACTTCAAAGAAACATTAGTACACAGTATTTTATACGTCAGTCATCACTGCACCACAGTAGTATACCGTACCATTAGTACTACATGCCCTACCATTTCAAATGACACTGCCTTTAAAATCGAAAAACATTTTTAAAAATAACTTTCAAAATAACTGCAAATGTAGTGGGACCGCTCAAGGCGTAGTAACAGAAGGCGTAACATTAGAATAGTTTTTTTTTTGTAAATTGCAAATAGTAAGCTCATAACTGACACTGCGCCGCGTGAGATATCTTACAAGTAGAGTTTAGAGGGCCCAGTGGGTGGAGGTGCATTGGAAAAATGGTCAGCTTTGACACCAGAGGTAGTAAGTGGGTTTAAATCACGTCATGCTCCAATGGATTTTATGCGCATTTCACAGTGGCTCTCCGGTGAAGTAAACGCTGTTATGAAACCCCCCGGCTTACCTAGGCTGGCAGATTACAGGTGTTGTGATAGCTCGTATCAATCTAGTAACGGCCCCTGGATGGCTATAATGTAAGATAGTGTCTAGTGAGCGCCTTCCGCCAGCTACCACCCTCAACTCGAAAAATCTGTCACAAAACATCTAATATGTTCCGAAAGCTCAAAACAGCCCAAAGGAACCTAGATGGGAGTGTGTCCTTGCCTAGCAACCTGCCAGTGCTGTATATCATGTACTATAAGTACTATATGTATAGAATATTTATATATATGTGATTCATACAAAAGAAATCGACAAACTCCGTTCAAGGTCGGTCTCTATCGGGCTGGAGTGGACGGTCGTGTTTAATATTGTAAAACGTCGTTGATCGGAACATAACACAGACCTGCTACACTTGATCGCGTACACCGGCCCCCATGAGACCGACCTTGATCGGAGTTTGTCCCTTTCTTTTGTATGGACAACTTATATATATACCATACATACTATACATGTTGTTAGACAAGGACACACTCCCACCCGGGTGTCTTTCAATTGGGCCGTTTTGTTCTACAAAGCAATAACAACCTTATGCTTAAAGGATACGGATTACATTGATTGACGGATTAATTTGTGAAAACATCTGCAGTGCACCATCCTTGATATTAGGTCTGTGGGCTGAAGCCATTGACGTCACTACCGTCAGTATCAGCACGGAGAATAGACTCTACTCTTTATCCGTGAGTATCAGTATACGATGTCAATTCCTTTCACTGGCGCCCTCTAACCTTCGTGATGTCCAACTATTTACATACAATGCTGATCTAGAAGGCCAATCATTTTTTTAAAATCTTGTGATAACATATGACATTTTTTTATTCTAGAGAGGCAACTTACCTCCACCTGTTGTTACGGTCTAAGATAGAATCCCGCATGGAAATAAATGAATAAAACTGGCCAAGTGCGAGTCAGACTTTTGTCCCGCACACGGACATGTTCCGAACACCATCTAACGAATATCTAACGAACTTCTAACACCAACTAAGTAAACGTTAACAACACAAAGGTGTTAGTAATTAATACATATTATTAAATATCTGGAAGACCGAGCTTTGCTCAGTACTTTTTGCCACTTAAACAGAAAAAAAATATGACTCTTCCCGACATCTATTGGCGAATAATAATACTATTTTTTTTATTGATAGCAATAAAGCTACTTCTACTCGCCAATAGATGTCGGGAAGAGTCATATTTTAAGTTGATTATCGATAAAGTTGATTATTGAAAACACGAATAAAACAACATTTTCTGAAAATGAATCCTAGCTAAATCGATTTATCGCCCCCGAAATCCCCTGTATACTAAATTTTATTTAATCGTTGGAGATAGACAGACAGACAGACAGACAGACAGACAGACAGACAGACAGACAGATAGACAGACAGACAGACAGACAGACAGACGGACAGCGGAGTCTCAGTAATAGGGTTCCCTTGGTACCCTTTGGGTTCGGAACCTTAAAAACGGATGATTGAGATTCAATCTCAGGGTTCAATGTAATCAAAAAGATTTCGAACTGACGAGAGAGTGTACATTTGGAGTTATGTTGGCTTGGTTACTCTATTCTTTATACGGAAATGTGTATCGTTTGACCACTATCTCTCCAGATGTTAAGTGATGATGCGGTCGATGGTAAATGTTTTGTAGTCAGAGGCGTCAGAGATGATATAATGTTTGAAACTTAGGAGGAGACATTAGAAGTTCTGTTGGCTTGGTTACTCGCTGTTGGGGGTGGTTCTGCAAACAGCAAATAACTGAGCCAGCCTGACTCCTTGCTAAAGGTAAGGCAGGCTTGGGGTCACTGTCATGACGGTCGAGGAAAAAGTTCTCCATGATAGGTACTGGGTTTGTGACAAACAAGAATTATAGGTAAGTACTCGTAGGTACTTTCATCTGTTTATACGAGTCAAAATATCATATAAAGTGTTACCCTTTTTAACTAGACTTAGGGCCAGTTTCACCGGCTATTGATAGCCCTATTGGTAACTTATTCTGACAGATTTTCGACAAGTTTTATATGGTGTCATCTGTCAGATAACTATCTGAAACTTTATCAGGAACCGGTGATACTGGGCCTTAGTGTCACCTACTCAACATTTCGCAAAACCGAGGACATATTTAGAAACTAGAAAATGTTGAACGTTTTACATTATTAAATATAATATCGTTTAAAAACTAAAAAAGAACCGACTTCAATGCCGCGCATTTTCAGTACCAATTTTGAAATGTTTATCTCAATATCTCTGGAGATACTTATCAGACCTCGATAAAATTACCATGGTAACACACTTGGGATATGTCCTTTCGAACAAAAAAGAATAATCAAAATCGGTTCATAAACGACGAAGTTATCCGCGAACAAACATAAAAAAAAAAAAAAAAATATACGGTCGAATTGAGAAACCTCCTCCTTTTTTTGAAGTCGGTTAAAAAAGGTAAGACAAAGGTAAAAAAAAAACAAATTACGAAGAGAGGATTTAATGAAGGATCACTAAAAAGAAATACTATAAAAGAAGATGAGTATTTCGTACAGTGAAAAGGTGTTGAGTTGGAGTTGGGCCGTCAGCTACGTGGCTTAGAGAGATTAGAGTTAGCCTCTGTGTCCCTAGCCGTGACCACCCCAGCTGCCGTGGCCGAGACCACCCAAGCTGCCATAGCCGTGACCACCCCAGCTACCGTGGCTGAGACCACCCCAGCTGCCACGGCCGTAGCCGCCCCAACCCCCCAAGCCGTAGCCTCCCCAACCCCCGTGACCTCCCCAACCAAGGCTAATGGGGGCGGTGACAATAGGGGCCGTAACTATGGGAGCCCTCACGATGGGGACAGTCCTGATGATCGGTGCGGTGACGATCGGGGCCACTGCCACCCTTGGGATGGAGATGCCGTGGTTGACGATGTTGGAACTCACGGACACTGCTGACGGCAGCAGCAGGGAGGAACCTGGGGGTACAATCCAGTTTTAGAGGATAAAGTTCTGAAAGTCTTAAAAATTATGTCTTAAACTATGAGTATAACTTTGATTGTTTTTTTTATGGTATGACAGAAGAAACAAGATGCTCGCCAGGTAGTAAACGATGAATATTGCCAATAACAGACACCATGCAAGGCACGTATTACTCTAAATTGGCCGATTTTACGGGTTACTTCACCGCGAACGGTACCCTAAGACATTTCATGTTTAATCTTATATACACCATGTAATGTCCCTCTGGATACTCTGCTCTTCAAACCGGCGAACATTTCTATATGACAGACAAAGTGATGGTAACCACACCAGGCAGACTAACTGAAGTACAAGTAGTTGCAGAGCGTGTCGTTGCATGTAGTTGCTTGAGGTCTTTAGATTTTGCTTATTTTTGCATTGCATCTTATAAATCTGACTGTACTAAGGAACATAACTCTAATTCATTCATTGTTTCGAAGCCTCGATGATATTTTTAAGTTTATGACTCAGCCATTGATTGATCGCCTATCTTGGCCAAGGTGTTAGGGGACTGTTCAGTATCCGCCTGGCTAGGTACCCTCAAGATGGAAAAACTGTCACCAAACAGTCTCACTGCTGTGAGAGCCAGTTCCCATTGTAAACCCACCAACCTAGTAGCCATATCATAGTATTAAATGTGTCTAAGCAGGGAAAGTCAAGTATGTTGATGTTACCTAGTTAGTGTCTGCTGAATGTTTTCCGTATAGACGACAGTCTTTCAGCTTTTCGGCCCTGACTCCAGCGGTGCCCTAGATACGACCCTTCATTACTATCCTGTACAAAGTTTACTCTATGCTGTCTTTAGAAAACAATGGAGAAGATAAGATCCTCATTGGGAGAGACCACAGATCTTGAATTACGCTACGCTTTTACTTTATTATCCTGAAGATCGGGCTCAGTGACATATCTTGGGAGAGGCCTGCGCCCAGCAGTGGACTGATACCTGTTTATGATGATGATGATTATGGTGATTAATCTATGGGAGAGAGTTTAAAATTTAGTTTTAAGCCCCTTCGGAAAAAATAAATCAAACATATTGAAACCATATGAGCTTATTACTTCATACAGGCCGTTTTATAAACCTATTTCTTTGGAGTTTTTGGAAGTATGCAAGCCTCTATATATCCTATTATTGTTTTACTAAAGCAAATAACTGCAACCTATTTAATGGGTAATTTGAGGCATAGTTTACGCAGAAACTAGTATCATCGTCTGTAGCGTGATAACGATTAGTATTAGTGTTCACTACACCTAGGATACCACTTGTTGTAAAATATCTATGTCACTTACATTCATCCATCTAAACTAAAATTATAAACAAAAAAAATTTTTTTTGTTTCTTTCTTACGATTTAACTCAAAAACTGCTGGACCGATTTAAAATATTCTTACACAAATGGAAAGCTACATTATCAGCGAGTAAAGTTAGCTATATTTTATCTCCGTATTTTTACAGGAACGGGAAATATAAGGGTGAAACCGTGAGGCGCTGCTAGTCAAAAATACCCAAATACTAACCGGAACCTTTCTGACTGAACCTACCACTACCGTGATGATGTAGATACTGACCGTATCCGTATCCGTGTCCATATCCGAGTGGTGACAGCGGACTGGCCACCACCATGCCGATCAGGGCCAGGACAATAGCTACCTGGAACATTCAAACATTATATTTAGAAACATAAAAATATAAGAACCATGTTCTATTTATCCTCATTTGAGTTACATATGAAAGTAAATTAAATAATACTTAAATTCAAAATTTGAAATCACCCCTGACAGACCTACATGTGTGTAATATGTTAATTAAGAGCATTCCAATGAGCCCATTCACGATATCTCTGCTGTAAATTGGTGAGGAGTAAAGTATTCGGCAGATTCCAGATGATGACCAAGCATCAGGTCAATCCTACTATTTTCTTACAATATCGTTGAAGTAAGCGGATGCTGAATTTCGAATTTATCAGACCTATGAAAGTTGATTTCATTGCGTTATCAACTGGAAAAAAGCTCATACTCTTAAAACGGCTGAACGGATTTTCATGAATCAAAGCTAAATACACTCTCGCTGAAGAGGCCTATCAAACAAAAAAACGAATTCAAAATCGGTTCATCTGTTTGGGCGCTACGATGCCACAAACAGATACACACATCCACAGATACTACGTCAAACTTATAACACCCCTTCTTTTTGCGTCGGGGGTTATAGATAGGATAACTTCACAAAATGTAAGTTTGCAAACTTAAAGTATACAATATGATGCCAGATTCAGCAAAAATATGTCGATTTCTTAGATCATAGACCCCAAAAATTTGGACGCTGATTTTCAGAAAGATTTAAAGCGGGTGTCGGACTACCGCAGAAAAATATACGTTGCAAGTGAAAAAAAATTATTCAATTCATCGAGCAATAAAACACCTACCTATTAAAGTTTTTAAATAATAAAATATAGCAAGGGTAACATTTGTTGTTTAAAACCGCGTTACGAAAGATCTTAAACCCGCCGAACTTAAACGTACTGTCACAGTCTAGTACCAAAATTTTGAATGGTATTAATAAACCAGTCTTAAAATATAGTTCAATTTAGTTCTTTCACACACATTTGTTATACACTAATGTTGCTTGCATATAAAACCAATGATTATAAACTAAATAAAATTGTTGGTAAAATTTAAATTGGATAACATTATAATAGGGGCAAAGCCACGGGGCTCAGCTATTAAAAATATAATTTGTATAATTGAAAGGGTTTGCAAGGAATGAAACTTCAAGAAAATTGAAGTTCCATACTACTAGGAAACCATAGAAAATGTAGATATATAAAACTGAAGGTACTTACAGCGCACTTCATGATGTTCAGAAGTAGTATGTCTGCAGGAGGATCAGCATCGCATATATAGCCGCAGGATGGTCACGGTACGCCGGCCAGCTCCTCGGTGGAAGTGAATTAATGCACTCGCTCGTAGGCCCCGTGTCATCGCCTGATTTATGTGTGCCTGGTACTTAGACTAGGTTACTTAGGTTTTTCTTTAAAAAAAAGCTTGTTAGCAATGTGGGTTGCACATTACGACTTAGTAGTCTTGTTAACCCCGCCAACTAAGCTAAATATGCCTGTTTTTTACACCGAACTAGGTAGCACTTGACCCTTATCTCACATGATGCGATCGATGATGGAGCGTGCTTACCCAGAGGATGCCTATTCACTCGCGATTTAAAGACCCCTATATTGTACCTAACCGGAAACACAGGCTCATGCCGGGTATTCCATTCCTTGGCGGTTCGTATGACGAACGAAAAAGCAAATCGCTTCTTTCGGGTAAATGCCATATCCACCATAAATCGGTGGCGTCTTTTAGTATCTCTGGATGTCCGATTATAAAATGGAGATGGTGGAATCAAATCATGCAGTTCCATTGCACACTCTTTGAAATGTATCCGATAAAAACCGATAAGCAGACGACTTTGCGACGATACGCGAGATTCTGATGTCTCTGGCTTACTATAGTAGGCCGTCACTGATGAGTTTATTGGCTCTCCTCTCCAATAGCTTCCAGTGTCTCCAGCTGGTATTTGGCAGAACCATCCAGGTTGCGCTTGTGTCTGGAGTGGGTTCATGTCAATAGTGCAATGGGTGGGGATCGAACTCACGACCTCTCGATCGCCTTGCCGATTTTCGAGGATAATACTAGGCTCGAGTTTTCTGAAATATTTCCATGTAATGAGGTAAGTACTGCATCACAATCAGGGCGTTCGTCCTGATGGCGATGACGTGGCTCATTTCTGAAACTGCGACACGAATAATTTAAGATCGTTTTACACAACAAAAAAAAACCGACTTCAAATGCCGCGCTAGTCATTTTCAGTACTAAGTTTGAGGTGTTTATCTCCATACCCCTGGAGATACCCTTTAGATTTAGATAATTACAAAGGGACCAAACGGAAAGCATTTCTCTCTCAATCAAATAAATAATCGCCGCGGTTAATAAATTACGTAGATCTGAGGTAACAAACAAATAAATAAGATAAGTAAGTAAGAAAAATAAATAAGAATTTATAAACTAAAACAACCGACTTCCATGCCCCACGAGTCAGTTTCAGTAGCAAGTTTGAGACCTTTATCGTCATATCTCTGGAGATACTAATCAGATCTCGATGAAATTGCAATAGAACAACCTCGGAAATGTACTCTACCGATTAAAAAAAGAATCATTCGAATCGGTGCACAATTGACGGAGTAATCGCGTAACATACATACAAAAAAAAGAAAAAAATATATAGAGATGAATTGAGAACCTCCTCCTTTTTGTGAAGTCGGCTAAGAAATTATTTCTCTGAGTTATAAAGTCGCATATTATTTATTATAACATAGTTTAACAGTATATTATTGGGTTTGTTTAAAATTAACCTGTTATACCTAATTAATACAGTTTTCATAACCTTATTGGGGGAGCATTGCGCAGTGTTAATTTATTCGAATGAATTTTAAGCATCCTGCAATTATCTTGTTATTGATCGATCCGTTGCTAAATAATAGCAAAACTTGGTTAATTTGTTGCATTTATTTGTACTTGATATTGACGAAGTCTGTGATTCAATTTCAAGCATTTGTATACAAATGCTTGAAATTATACTATAGAAATATATAGAAATTATATTATAAATATATATATATATATATATATATATATATATACTTAATACTATAGTATTGATTAGCAGTCGACTTGTAATAGATTATAGTTAAATATGCGCCCGCGGCTTCGCCCGCGTTCAATCCTGTTTATAAACAATCCTTTTGAATCACCCTATCTATGGATAATAATTAACATATTTTGAAAACTAAAACAACCGACTTCCATGCCCCGCGAGTCAATTTCAGTAGCAAGTGCAAGTAGCAATCATGATAAACGTCTCAACGTTTATCATCATATCTCTGGAGATACTTATCAGATCTCGATGAAATTTCAATGGGACCACCTCGGAAACGTACCCTACCGATTAAAAAAAGAATCATTTGAATCCGTTTACAATTGACGGAGTAATCGCGTAACATACATACAAAAAAAATGAAAAAAAAACAGACGAATTGAGAACCTCCTTCTTTTTGGAAGTCGGTTGAAAACCGCATTAAAATCTGTTCCGTAGCTTAAAAGATGTAAGGCTATGTTATTATCTTAGTGGCATTATCTTACAGTAACAGTAGTACAGTAAGATTCTTACTTTAACTATATCAAACGTCAAAAGTCAGTCAAACTCATCGACTTCATAGCAATAGCATATTGTTATGAAGTCGATGGTCAAACTCCATACAAAAACACCGGTTATAATAAGATGGTGCAGCTCAGCCGGAGCGTACAGACGCGACGGCGGGAGAAGCGACTTTGTTTCATACTATGTAAAGATAAAGATATTCGTATTATGGAAGCCATGAGCCGTTTGGCTCTAACCACCCAGCGAGCGAGGACATGTCGCTAATCGTTTCTTTGAGTTCTTTTTATCTGCTCCCTGATTCTCAATCATTCGAAAACCTATTCGGTTTCGGAAGCTTCATTTTTAGGGTTCCTTACCTCAAAAAGTAAAAAAAGGAACCCTTATAAGATCACTTCCTTGTCCGTCTGCCCGTGTGTCACCACCAATTTTCTCAGGAACGGGTGGACCTAGCAAGTTCAAAATTTCTACCAGATACTGAAGTCTATAGTCCCTATTAGGTGTATAAAAATCGAGGTCCTAAGTCAACACGATAAAAAAAAAACAACTGGCTAAGTCGAGTTGCACTCGCCACCGAGGCTTCCGTACCAACATTGGTAGGTACCAATTAAGCTAGACCCACATAGACCTCTATACTATATGAGCGCTCATATATCTCAGAGGCCTATCTTAATTGGAGTAAACAATGTATGTATATACCCTTTAATTTTCAACTTATTTTAATTGTTTTGAATTTTTCCTTTATTTGTGCTGTAGGACCTTGCTTCTTGCAAAATTTCATGATTCTAGTTCAACCGGAAGTACCCTATAGGTTTTGGGTCGAAAACCTATAGGGTACTTCCGGTTGACCTAGAATTGTCAATTTTGGCTAAAAGCAAGGTCTTACAGCACATATAGCACAAGTAAAGAAAAAATTTAGAAAAATAAAATAAGTTGATAATCTATCTAATACTATAAGAATCTTTGTCCTGACATACTGACTCACTGACAGACAACGCACAGCCTAAACCGCTGGTCGTAGAGACTTGAAATTTGGAGGGTATATTTGTCTTAGTACGTAAGGGTGTACTAAGAAAGGATTTTCCAAAATTCACTCCTTAAGGGGATGAAATGGGGGTTCAAAGTTTGTATGGAGAAACAAGATTAGATAGTCTTTTCTATCCGAAACTTCACACAAGTGCTTCAGTAAAAAAATAAGTAAATACGTGTTTCAGGTTTTCTTGAAATTCCACCCCTAAGAGGGTGAATGGTGAATGGGGTAATAATGTGTGAAAATCAATATTGTTTCGGATTGCGCTGAAATTTGGCATGCAGATAGTTATTACGACGTTAGTTTCCTCTGAGAAAGGATTTTCCAAAATTAACCCTCAAAGGGGATGAAACGGGGGTTCAAAGTTTGTATGGAGAAACGAGATTAGATAGTCTTTTCTATCCGAAACTTCACACAAGTGCTTCAGTAAAACAATAAGTAAATACGTGTTTCAGGTTTTTTTTTAATTCCACCCCTAAGAGGGTGAAATGGGGTAATAAAGTGTGAAAATCAATATTGTTTTGGATTGCGCTGAAATTTGGCATGCAGATAGTTATTACGACGTTAGTTTCCTCTGAGAAAGGATTTTCCAAAATTAACCCTCGAAGGGGATGAAACGGGGGTTCAAAGTTTGTATGGAGAAACAAGATTAGATAGTCTTTTCAATCCGAAACTTCACACAAGTGCTTCAGTAAAATAATAAGTAAATACGTGTTTCAGGTTTTTTTGAAATTCCTCCACTAAGAGGGTGAAATGGGGTAATAAAGTGTGAAAATCAATATTGTTTCGGATTGCGCTGAAATTTGGCATGCAGATAGTTATTAATTAAGACGTTAGTCGACGAGACCCTCTGAGAAAGATTTTCCAAAATTCATCCCTGAAGAGGATGAAACGAGGGTTCAAAGTTTGTATGGAGAAACAAGAATAGATTGTCTTTTACATTTGAAACTTCACACAAGTAGTTTAGTAAATAAATAAGTAAATACGTGTTTCAGGCTTTTTGAAATTCTATTCCTAAAAGGGTGAAGTGGGGCAACAAAGTGTGAAAGTTTTGCGTCGAAAACCTATAGGGTACTTCCCGTTGACCTAGAATTGTCAAATTTAGTTAAAATAATAATAATATTATAATAATTAATTTATTTCAGGCAAAACAATGTTGTTGTTACATCGGCCCATATTTAAACATATCCTAACAGACTAACATATCTAATACTATAAGAATATTTGTCCTGACATACTGACTGACAGACAACACACATCTATTTGACAAAATCGCTTCTAATTGGAACAAATCATTATATGAGGAAAATTCTACGGCATCCTGTTATACCTATTTCACTGAAGCGAAATAGGTATGTCAGGATCGTAGCATGTGGAAAGAAGTAGTCTCTGCCTTCCCAAACATGAAAAAGGTAATTATATCTAATACTATTAGTATAGGATCCCTTCTTTCTTTCTTTCTATTTCGTCATACATACCTATTAATTAAGAGCGAACGCGGGTTGCACTTTTCCATACAAATGTATTCCCCCGTTTTCTCCCTGGAAAATGCTTCTAGAATAAAATATGTTTTTACAAAAAATCAAGGTCTGCTGTAGCTACGCCCCTGTCATTTTCTTTTTTGACCATCCAATTACAAATAGAAATATGACCCTTAAAAATGTTAAAGAGGAGATTAAAAGGCTAACCTATATTCCTATTTGCAATTGGTTGTTCAAAAAAAAAAAACAACAAATGATACTAGCGACGAAGCTATAGCAGACCTTGATTTTTGTAGAAACAAATTTTACTGTGGAAGCATTTCCCAGGGAGAATACGGGGGAAAACATTTGTATGAAAAATGCACGCCGCGTTCCCTCTTAAGATAGGCCTCTAAGTTATATGAGCGCTCATACAATTTAGGGGTCTAGCTTTATTGGCACTAACCTTCAATAAGGTAAATAAATAAAATTGTGCTATTGTGTGATTTATTTTATACATAGTTGACTGAACTTAAGTTTGTCTCTTAACCTAGTCTGAAAAGTTGGTACGGAAGCCTCGATGGACGAGTCCAACCCGACTTGGCCGGTTTTATTTTTTTCTAATTAAAATATAAAAAGTAACCAATCGGAGCATATACTGAATTACAAAGATCCAAGTCGAAGTAAAGACAGTTTCCGAATCAAAATTTGGTTTTAAATGATTGAGAATAATCCTGCTGACAGGCTAGTGTTGGACAACTATGTAGCGTCGTAACAAGCGGTGATGTGTTTGTAGATGGTGAAGCTCGCTAGGCCTATTATGGTCAGACTTACAAAGGCTGTGTGCTTTCGACCAAGTTGCATTGATCGGCGTCACGAGAAGACGCTTAGTCCCATATTTTAATATTTATAATTATGTGTTCATATCGCGAAAGTTTAAAGTTCACAACTAGTTTAAAATGCCTACCACTCGAAGCCATTTTGTATTTAAATACAATACGCAAGAAATGACAGACACAATCTGTCAGTAATTATCATGTAGTCCGTCAGGATCACATCATTAAAAAATATACATTATTTTGATCCTAGGATGATTTGTAATCCATCATCCTAGTTTTGATCTATACAATAAAGAACCCTATCTGTCAGATGTAGCGGATTTCAAGATTTTGATCACGTTTGAAATGCAGTAAATGTCACTGATAATTTTACTGGAAGAAACTGCCAGTTAGAAGTAAGTTATTGTAAACGGCCGTAAGAGGTTAAAGATGAACTGAAAGCCTTCAGCATGGCAATCTAAACTAATATTATAAAGAGTAAAGATGTTGATTTTTGTTTTGTTTATCTGTTTGTAACGATTTTATTCAAAAACTTCATTAATAGAAAGCTACATTATTAGCGACTAACAAGCTATGTCTTATCCCCTATTCTCACGGGAAGAGGCACTACGCGGCTGAAACTGCGAGGCGTTGCTAGTCGTTTATAAACTAGCATAGACCAATTTAATTATATCATTATTATAATAAAAACCCCAGCTAGGTGGAGCGATGATATACGAAGCTGGCTGGCAGCGGTTGGAAACAAATAGTTGAAGATCGAGATCAGTGGCGTGCCATAGGAGAGGCCTATGTCCAACAGTGGCCGGAATACTGGCTGTTGATGATGATAATGATAATAATAAAAACACAATTTAAAATCTAATTTAATTTTATTAATAAATAACGCAAGGCAGTCTTACATCATGGATGTTAACATGTTTAAGAACGAGGGTAGGTGTAAAATAATGAAATAAAAACGAAAACATGATGCGTTATACTATCACATACTGAATCCAAGGCAGGCACCTCAAGATGGATATAAAAGGTTCTGAAAAGAGAAAACCTTTTTTAATATTTTTTTTTTAACACATTACATATTAATTATATTAATTTAAGGTAAAAGTTTGTATTATAATAATTCAACCGCTTCCGTCAGGTCTAAGTTATTCTGCTTTTGATTCCAGGTGGTGTTATATGGCGGTATGACTATGAACTTCACTGCCTGCCTCTATACCAGACTTGCACGATGCCATCTCAACATAATACCACTATCTCGCCTGGTGGTAAGCGATGATGTGTTCGAAGATGGTAAACACGCTAGGCCTAGAATACTCCATGGACTGTGTGCTGCCGGAACACCGAAGGTTATGGCGGCAGATTTTTTTCTTGATGGTTGTATGTTTCTTGTTGGTAGCATGTCAGCAATCAGGCTCGTCAGTGACGTCAGTCTCAAATATAAAAATATGTTACATACATGGTTCCTTCCCAGGATACCACCGGTCGTTGTTGTAGTCCCATCTAGATGATATGCCATCTATCGGGTTAACACGTAGCTCCAGCATTCTACGGAGCTGAGCCTTCTGGGACTCCTTGGAGAGCGACGCGGGCAGGGGCTCGAATACTGAGGATAGAAGAAAGGTGAAAGTGGAAAGTTATAATGCTATATGCCAATCTGCTAGCCAAGTTATGCCGGGGTCCTTGAAGTAACCATGCAGCTTACAATGGGAAATATGCATGAAGCTCAGATTTATTGGAAATAATTTTTTTTCTATTCTTTGTTGTCCTGGAGTTATATGTAAAACCTTTTTTTAAAATTTAATTCCATTTTATTTGCTTAAAATAATAGAGGGAAATTTAAGTTTTTAAAACAGATCACCATTGGTCGAATCGAAAGTTGATGTCATTATGCACTACTCCACGTGATAGAAACATTGAGCGCGGGAACATAAAAATAAATGTATGGTGTGGTCTTATTGTATTTATTTCCAAATATTGTATTTGCCGCGTATTATTGTGCAAAAATGTATAACTAACCATTTAATATAGATAAAAATGAGTACGAGATTAGAGAAACTGTATAATTTAATAAAAACATGCCATTGGCTAAAACAATAATCGCGCGGAGTCTTAGTTAAAGAAAAAAAAGCTAGTTTGCTTCAAGCGGCGTGTGTCTGACGTAAGTGCGTGACGTCACAATGCATTACCAAAGAGCCCGGGTAATGATGGCGTTTATACTGCTCAAATTTATTTGTATATTTAAATGTTTATTTAAAAAATATTAGACTAATTCCAGCAGTGTTTTATTTTTTTATTATGTTATATGGATGTAATGAGTGAAATAAAAATATTTCAAAAAAACATGCATATTCCCTATTGTCTGACCTAAACAATCTAATCTCTAGACCTCTATTCCTCAAAAGAACAACAACACAGACGTCGAGTCAGTATTCTCTATGATGGAAAATCTGACCTAAAAGTCGCACGGGCTTAGCTTCAAAATATATCGTATCGTAAGCCAAAAAATGAAATGCTGTTATTTGTCAGTAGAGTTATTCCCCCTAAATATAACCGGGAATGGTCAGATGAAGAGTGAATTATGAAAATTGATACCTATTTACTGAGCAAACATGCTACTCGTTTGATTGCTTCGTCACGTTATATAAGGAGAGATTGCTATCGTGAGGCTAAGCTAAAGCTTCCAAAGCCAAGCTTCCAATTCTGTTTTACTGGCCATTACACTGGCCGTAACATCATTATTCACTGCATTATAATAATTATGTTACGGTGCCACAGACATGATTGTTTGCACCGATCGTTTTGTGTTATCAAGTATGGCCATTTTGTGTGGTGGGAGAACATTAGACTTTGACAATACTCTAATCATCAACCAACCAAATAGGTACATGTCGCCAATCGATTCGAAGATTTCCAGCTTGATTTTCGTCGGCTCAGCACTCGTTCGCCAATTCGAGATGAACTCAGTCAGACATACGAATCGCCTTTTCGTTTTATCGCATCGTTTTACAACGTGTGGTAACCCGCTCCGCCACAGCGAACCTTATCGATGAAAAATCTGAATCTCACCATAATAATGATGGAACATCATTGACCAAAACGCGAACGACAGTAAGAAGAGGATACTGCCCATGACCATTTTCCATTGTCCAGTCGGTGATTGAAACTCCGCGAAGGTTTGGCAGAAAGACGCACGGTAGAGTGCCTTCTTCTCTTCGCAGCAGAGACATCTCCAGTCGCCTTTCTCTTTCTCACGTAAAGCCTGAAACATGTTTCTGTGTTCATAATTGCAAAGATGGCTTTGTTAGTTTAATACCGAATGGAATCTCATCGTACAAAGGCGCGCTTTATTCCATCTGTTTCAAAAGTTTATACGTAAGTAATAAAAATTCAGAAAATCGCCTGATGAGATGCGTGGAAGTAATTAACATTATGAATGCAGTTAATGGCAATTGTATAGAAGTTGAATTAATAAGCCTTAAGTTTGGCGCGAAGGAGAATACAACAATAACAAGTTCTTTATGATCCTAGATGTAGGTACCAAAGAGTGCCTTCACTATTGGGCTTATTATAACAAAAAAATTTAGTCTTCATCATGATTTCACTATCACAATCACTACCTGATCCAGGAAGGGTATCCCTTGGGTGGTGTTAAATGGATGAATAGTAGTGACGGGTTTGTCGTAGCTCGAACTAACCACGACACAAAGACGATATGTTCGATGACAGCTAATTTAAAAGAAATGGATAAAGCCGGTTGTCCAGCGCCGCGAGTCATTGTCGCCTTTCATTTCAAGACAAGTATTGGGATCATACTGCATCTTTACATAGCCATCACCACCATTAACCATCACCATCATCAGTTATGATGGTTGTTGGCATAACGCTAAGTTCTCGATGAGATATTTGGGTAGTAGCTGGAAGAAATGTACAATAGGATCTCATTGCAAGTAGAATTACAATAACCTAAAATTAAGACACAGATGCAACTAGAAGAAGTACAATAACTAGAAGAAGTAAACAGATGTGTAAGAAGCATTTAAAACATTCCTAGCGGTTAAATCCCTTGTGTAAAAACTGCTTTCTGGCAGTCCAGGTTGGCTTTTGAACAGCAAAAAACCGAAGATTTTAAATTTTAAGACTGCTTCTGAGTTACCCATTATTCTGTCATAATGGGGGTGATATATATGGGTATATATCCTACTTACCAAGATATCCCTGGTGTTTTCTTTAAATCGGATTGCTGGGAAAGGAAAATGCACGTCGTCTTTGTAGGATGCAGACCCGTTGTGGCCGTACCCGACCCAATCTCGATTGCCGATCCTGCATCGGTTGTGAAGGTGCCTCACAAAATATGGATTGAACTTAGATAATTTAAATGCAAGGGGTCTATAAAATCCTGGTGATTTTGATAAAAACATATACATTTTTTGATATAGTGAACGTGACAGATGAAAGTCATTTTTGTGTTTGGAATTTTGTTTCTCTTATTTGACATTTGGCGTATTGAGTTGTTTCGGAGGAGGTTGTAATACGAGCGAGCATAGTAGCTGTTTTTTTTAGATTTGTTGTTACCCCCGACACAAAAAGAGGGGTGTTATACGTTTGACATATGTATCTGTGTAGCATCGTAGCTTCCAAACGAATAAACAGGTTGTGATTTAGTTTTTTTGTGTTTGATAGGTGACTTAATCGAGAGCGTTATTAGCTTTGTTTCGAGAACTGTTTGAAGCTTTTATTGAGCGTTGAGCGAGTGCGTAGTGCCAGCGAAGATTTTCCGTTACAGCTTGGGCGAAAATGCTTTCGTTTGTCTGTCCAGCTGTTTTCACTACAGGTCGCATACATTTTTCAACCGATTCTCATGAAATTTTGTGAGCAGGGGTGGAAGTCTCTACAATGATATCGATGCGTTCTGTCATCGCAAACGTCTAACAGAAAGAGATGCAGCTAGACAGTTGTATATTTGCATCTCTACATGAATAGCGATGAATTTCGACCGATAATCGTCGATAAGAAAAGAGATGCAAATGTAAACTGTCTAGCTGCATCTCCTTCTACAAGACGTTTGCGATGACAGGACGCATCGCTACCATAGAAATATGAAGAATAAGGTTATATTATTCATATTTCTATGATCGCTACCTATGTAGAGACTTCTAAGTTCTACCCCAGGGGTGGAAGTCTCTACATTAATAGCGATGCGTCTTATCATCGCAAACGTCTGCTAGAATGAGATGCAGCTATACAGTTGTTATCTGCATCTCTTTTCTTATCGGCGATTATCGGTCGAAATTCATCGCTATTCATATAGAGACTACCGGCCCAGGTTCTATAATTAGATTTTGTCGATTCAGTTAAGGAACATTATCAAATTTTTGTCCGAACAACTTTTTCATCCAATGAACTTCAAGCGGAGTATGAGAGGGTGGACAGTAATAATAAAAAAAAATAAAAAAATAATAATTTAAAAAATCCTGTGTCACATCGCATTAAAAGGGAATTACATCAGCTTTCGGAATATACTCGTAACTATGATTTTTAGTTTTTAGTAACTCATAATGATTTTTTTTGTCGTCTTTGTTTAGTTTTCCAAGTGGATTTTGTTTGCTACTTTACTTGCACTCATCGATAATTAAAGTCGCGAGGTCTACAGCTCTTAGAGCCACCAGTCTAGTTGATGAGGGTCTAGTTGATGAGGGTCTAGTTGATGAGGGTCTAGTTGATGAGGCTACGAGAGTAATTCATAAAACTGATCAATTTGAAATGCAGTATCTTGTTACCTCAAACATATTGCAAGAACGTGGTAACCTTGACCTGATGCTGTGACATCTCCTGGAATCTATATAATACTCGACTTCTCACTAATTAATAGCACAGATGACGTGTTTAGGTTTATTCGAAAGATCACAATGAACATATTATACATACATCAGTTTGGGTGGTTTTAATTTTTTTATATTATTTATTAGATGTAATCTCTCGGGCCGTAATACGCCCGGACCTTTGGAAGGCATTGACGGAGCCGAAGCCAACGTCAAGAGGCCCTTTATAATTTATTAACTTAACTATAAATTATTGTATATGGATATTGTATAGTTTATCATATCCTCCCGATATGATAAACTATGGCAAGATGGTACAAAATATAGGATATTGTTATTAATTTTTAATTTATTAAATTTGGTCAGTGATTAATTATTTATTAAATTATTATTTATATTTATTTAATAATAATTAAAAAGGCTTTCCTAATTTGGACAGTGGTATTTCTATCAGTCTAATCAGAAGAATAAATAGTTTAGTTTAAGAGCAATTCGTTTATTTCAGTAATCATCAATAGTATGAATAAGTTGTTTTTTTCGTGTACTTTTCATCATTATGTGCTTCATTAAATTCGTCATAGCCGTAAATAGCATTATCTGAATAAAGTTTTTCGATATAATCAAAATCACTATCAGATATTTGATTGGCAACACCGTGAGGCAAAGTTTCTATTTTTTCATCTTCAACTATTGTATAACTAGTTATATCTTTGTTTTCTGTAATGCCAGATTTCACTCTCTTCTTAAAAGTGCTTCTTTCAAGAGACTCGATATTTGTTCTGGTGGTTTTCACTGTATTTTTATTTACTATGTTTCTCTTATCAGAGTCGTTGTAATCTTTTATTCTCTTTTTATTGTTTTTTTCCTGCTTTTTATTAGTTCTATCATTGTTGTCGTTAACGAAACTAACATACTCAAAAATATCTTCTGTTGCATAACCTGTTGGAGCTGTATGCTTTTCTTTTATTAATATATTATTTTCTTTGGCATCTTCTTCGTCGACAATAATGATTTCTGTGTAATTTGGGTTGAGTCTAATTACTTCACTAGACTTATTAGGCAGTTCATCGTAATAGCTGCTTGTGTCTTCTGTTTGGTGAGATTCTGATCTGTAACCGTGCTCAATTGGAATTTTCGAATATTCAAGTTTTGCTTTAAAAGCTACAGCTGTGGTTAATTTTGCATGACTTGTTTGTCTAATTGGTTTATTGTTATTGATATATGAAATTAAAGAATTCTTTTTAAAATGTATTTTCTCAATAGATTCTCTATTATTTACATCTGGATGAGCAGAGCTTGAAAATATTTGTTCCATATTAAATTCCCCAGAATTCTTTTCTTTTGAACCACTTATTCGATGATTAAATTCTAAGTGTGGTTCTGAAGGTTTTGTTTTAGGAGTCGATTTTAATCTGGAATATGTGTAACTGTTCATAAGTTTGTTGGATGGAATATTATTGATTCCTGGTCTTTTGGTTAACATCGGGTTTGACCATTCATTCTGAAGAATTTTATTGTCTGGTATTGCTTTAGTTTGCATTCGTGCTTGAAAGTTGTCGAGTGCTTGCTCTATTTTATTTAGTGGTTTATCATAACTTGATGATTCTGTAAAATCTTCGGATGTATCGATGCTCCCATTAATTAAATAGTCTACAAGCGATGCGTTAGGTAACAGGAGTTCATTCACTATTTTTTTGAGGATGTATAAATCTGCGTAGTCTGAAATATTAATATTTATTGTGCTTCTTGTTACTGGTTTGGGAGTAGGTTTAACTGTATACATGGGCACTATAAATAAATCCAGAGCCTTATTCACCTTTATATAGCCATGTCTTATTTTAGGTTTCTGAGAACAAATTATAATTTAATGATTGTATTTTTTTATACAGAGGAAAGGCTAAAATTTCGCCATAATCTAACCCGTTGGAAAGTGACGATCTGGTCTAATATGGGATGTACTTCCCTAACAGATATTACTTGCTATTTTACACATCCAAACTGACTATAATGGATCTTGTGGAGATCTTGTAGAAATCCAAAGGCTAAGTTAGTCGGTTCTCAAATTGCTAACTTACCTAATCATCATCTCACTGAGGGAAAGTGATAATGTAAATCATTCAAGATAAGATTGTGTGCTTGTGTGAACAATGGTTTTAATCTTCGACTAAATACTTCCAGCAAGGAATCCCCAGAAAAAGATCAAGTGTAGGATTAACATATGGATGTGGGTTGCATATAATCGAAAAGACCAGTTTCACTGGGTCTTGATACATTTTCCAATAGTGATCTGATAGATAACGCCGCATAAAAATTGTAGTTTATCGGCCAGATAAACTTATCTGCGAATATACTATCAGGGAATCTATCAGGAACCGATGAAATTATGACCGATGGTCCTACAGCCTATTTGACGAAGATAGTATACCTTATTAATGATGTGTTGGATCCAGTCAGCATAGTCCCCTATCTTGGTGAACACTGTGGGCGCGTCAGTCCTACCACATACGCTGGATCCGAAGCTGATCACTCCGACTAGTTCTTCGTCCAATATCGCTGGACCTCCGACGTCACCCTGCAAGTATAGGTACTTATAGACAATGGGCATGGTCATGGGACTAAGATATATGCGTCAACATCGTTGTTTACGCGGCTGCTTCAAAGGAAAGATGACGTTATTATCAATAAGGCGAAGGGAATCGCGGTGATTATTGACCATCAGTTTCCATATCTTGTAGCACGCTGGGCAGCGTGCTACCATTTTTTTTTGTTTATTGTAGATAAGCAAGCGTATTATCACTATCTTACCTGATGTTAAGTGAAGATGTGATCGACGATGTAGCACGCTTGCCTAGAAGAGACCCCCGGATTGTACTTCACAGGAAACACAGACTCTGGCAGGGAATTCCATTCCTTCGCAGTGCGCATGATAAATGTTGATGCAAAGCGCTTTGTGCGCCAGAATTTGCCTCGTCACTTACCAACAGGTGAGAATGTGCTGACGTTAGCCTATAGGCATAAAAATCAGACTATGCTAGTCCCCTGCTAGATAGCATCATTATCATCATCAGCCTATGTCCCACTGCTAGACATAGGCCTCACAAATGGTCAGCACAATCTTCGGCTAATTTCAAGTAGCTCTTTCCAGCCTCTTTGCATAAATAATGACTCCATATAGTAATATCCTACACTACGTTTGCCAAAATTCTCCGTCTCAATTGAAGAACTAGTGCAATTGTTCAGCTTTATCGCGCGATCATGTTTTCAATTGTTTTTTGACTGTCATAGATCGCGTATGGTTTGAAGTTTGAACTAGTCGGTACAAATAACACCGCACCCGCGCCCGCAGATCGCACAGGTTTGGCCGAACCTTTATTACATGTACTGAACCAAAACATAACTGACAAATAAACGTATATTCAACCGACTTCCAAAAGGAGGTTCTCAATTCGTTTGTTTTTTTTTGTGTGTATAATATGTTACGCAATTACTCCGTCAATTGTGAACAGATTTGAATGATTCTTTTTGCAATCAGTAGGGTACGTTTCCGAGGTAGTCAGGGAGTCCCATTGTAATTTCATCGAGATCTGATAAGTATCTCCAGAGATATGGGGATAAAAGTCTCAAACTCGCTACTGAAATTAACTCGCGGGGCATGGAAGTCGGTTGTTTTAGTTTTTAAACTATCTTTTTTATTTGTGACACTAAATTACGACGTGAATGTGTTCACCATGCATGCTCCTCCGCCTCTGTTCTTGAAACCAGCACAAAAGTTCGTATCTGTGACGTAGTATCTGCAAATTCACACAAATTATATGGGTTTTTGGCAGGAACGTGTAAAAGTGTTTGTGCTCTCATTGTATTTTTCCTGTAACTTATAAATGTGGATTATTTATTAACTATCAAGCGCGCGTGAACGTATCGCTGTGTGGGGAAACAGCACAATTTTGAAAAACATAATAGGCTATGCGCGTAACCGCCAAAACTCCACTAAAATCCAATAAATTGAAATCAGAAGCATATTACAGGTTTTTATATATCTTATGAGCTAGCGTTTGACCACTATGTCCCCTGGTGGTAAGCGATAATGAGGTCGAAGATCGTGAACACGCTGGGTCTGGAATACTCTAGAAACTCTTAAGTGCTGTGTGCTGCCGTAAAGCCGTAATGACGGCAGATTTTAAGCTTGATGGTGACTTTTTGGTAACAAGTCAGGCGGAACATCGATATAATATGCCTTTTCTACCTATGGGCTAGGATTTGATCCGGCGAACTTTCGCTTAAAATTTGTGAACCATCAATCTTTTATTCGAATGGGCTCTTAAAAAAGTCTGGTAGTTAGATGATGATGCATTTAAAAGTATTTTTTTTAATATAAATAGCTACAATAACATAATGTTTTTGATTTGCAATAAGATATGAGATTGTGATTATTGTGTTAATTATTTAAAACACATACTTGGAGTAGACGTCTTGACAGTCTTTTGTATTATAGATATTCAGATTGGCCTTTTCAATCTTCTGTAAGTTGTTGGGCTTGTGTCTATCCTGTAATAAGTTGATGAAATAAAAAAAACATACAGACGAATTGATAACCTCTTTCTTTTTGGAAGTCGGGTGTAAATATATTATAGTTCGTAAACCGTCCCCGTACGTGGCATAAGCAGCTGTATAATTCTTCAGAAATTTCATTAAAAATTCATATCGTTAGCATTTTTTAGTTCAAGCCGTGATAGGGAAAGGTTTTCTTTGAAGACAACTTTAAAGATCCCCCATGTTACATGCTTACGAAAACATCAAAAGACTGTGAAGTGAGATCTTGTACTTTTAAGTCTCAAACTTACATAAAAAAGGCAGACAGATTCGTGCCGAACACCCAAGTGAACGCAAGTTCAGTAATACCAAATGCTTGAGTAATACGCTTCCACGCTCAGTTTGCTACCAAGCGGCAGCAGGGTCGGACGCTTCCGTGCAGTATTACTTCGCAGCGTTGCTTACGTAGTAATCATGCCGTTTTGACTATGCCGTACTGAGCGCGGAAACTAATTACTCAAGAATTTAGTATTACTGAACTTGCGGTCACTCGGGTGTTCGGCACGAATCTGTCTGCCTTTTTTATGATAGTAGATAGATAGATAGAGTTTTAAGTCTGCCTGAGTCACGACGAGTTTTTTTAGGGTTCCGTAGCCGAATGGCAAAAAACTGAACCCTTACAGATCCGTCATGTCTGTCAGTCTGTCTTTCCGTCCTGATATACGGACGGAACGGACAGCCTTTTTATTCCGAAACGATTAGGACTACAGAATCGAAACTTAGTAGGTGGATGCACCTTTATGCAGATGATTTGCAAATTTACAGACAAGTACCACTCTCTCAGCTATCAGATGCCATCACACAGACAAATTCTGACCTAGATTGTGTTCTCAAATGGAGTAAATAGTACGGCTTAAGTGTGAATCCGGTGAAAACACAATTGATAGTCATCGGCGGTTCCAGGATGATATCCAAGATTGACTGGTTCCGCCTTCCTCAGGTAATATTCGACGGAACACATGTACCTATCAGCGATACAGTCAAAAACCTTGGGATACTCTTTGATAGGACATTTTCTTGGGCACCCCAAATAGCTGAAGTTAGTCGTAAGATTTTCGCATCTGCAGGTTCATTACGACGATTACGTAATCTTCTTCCAATTTCCACCAAAACTGCGCTTGCGCAATCTCTTTTGCTTCCTATACTAGATTATGCTGACACCTGCTATTTGGATTTAACCGAGGAACAGCTTAGTAAGCTTGAGAGACTGCAGAACCTTTGTATACGGTTCATACAAGGAAATGAACCCCACCCTCCCTCTAACTTTTAGTAAAAAGTAAGGGTTAAAGTAAGGGAGTGAAAAATCCAGAAAACATATATTCTGTAGATCTCAATTAAAACTTTCAGCGAAAATTGGTTTGAACGAGATACAGTCAACCACAAATATAACTTTGTTTTTCATACAAACACTATGAAAAACAAAGTTAATTTTTTGGTTGCGAAAAATCATAGTTATAGAATACTCTACTATGTTACGGAACCCTACGAGTGCGAGTCTGACTTGCACTTGGCCAGTTTATTTATTGTAGGGTTAAAGCATATCTTAAAGGGCAAGTGGAATTTGCGTCTCACTGCCCAAAAGTACCTACCCAACATAATGATGCTGTTTTCTATCTCAAACTTATAATTTGAAATCATAATGGACTGATACACTTACATCCGTTGCACCCCATCCTAGAATAGTTATTTCATTCACATCATTAGAAAAGTCACGATCACTCCTATCAAACTTGACCCTTTTGATCTTCCTGTGTTTACTATCCTTGAGATTTTCCAGGATTCTAATGATGGCCAGATTGTTCTTCAAGGTTGTAGGGTTGTAATCGGGGTGGAAAATGATCTCGATGATGGGGATGAGTTCACCAGAGCGCTTGGTGTAGTCGCTGCCGACTCGGACGAAGATTGTGCGGGGATTGTTGCGGTAGATTTTGCTCTCGTAGGCCCTGTTGAGAATTTCAAAATAATTATTGTAAGGAAATAGAATAAAACCATGAAGATTATGACTGCAACTTTAGGAGAACTTTAATATTTATTGATATAAAGAAATGTGGGCCTTGGGAAAGAATATACATTACTAATTACGCCAGGACAAAATAAGAGCCGATTTACAGGAAAAGTAATCAATTAAATGAAAACTATAACTGTATCTGTTAGATCAATAATAGGCTTCATTTTAGTTGTACAATGGGCGAAATATTTTTTTCATTTAACGGTCGCGTTAATATAGGTTAACCAATAAGGTAATAAACCTGATAGAAATTGGTGGACCAAGATATTATTTTTTGTTTCGAACGTAAAAAGTTATTACATTTGTAAACATGAAGCAGCAGTGATCACCAAATCTTTGCTGATGATGGAGCCGGCGCACATGAAGTCAGCCATGATGTGCAAGCTCACGAGGAATGGGAAATTCTTGATCCTGCTCTTTTTGCCTTTGTAGATCCGTCTTCCTCCCATGCCGTTTATTTCTTCGTATTCTTCGTTTGATATTGGCCCTGAAATTCCATATATATTTAACACGTTAGCTGCGGCACCAATTTTTGCATACTTTCCGTTCCTGCGGCACGAGGTATAATCGGCCCGTACCGTGACCAGACGTTAGGGCAACACGCGGTCTATTAGACCCCACCTCCTTTTACAGACTAAAATCCATTTTCTGGCGCGAAATCAAAGATAAATGAGAATTTTGGTCCTTATTGATATAGACAGTGAATTGATGAACCCTAATCCACCGTCGCCCCGGGATCTGATGGCTAGTTTAGGAATTATTAGCAAAACAAAATATGGGATCTTATACACCTCGTAACGCACTGAAATAGGGCAAATTTTCGCTGCGATTAGTGATGGGAAAAATAATATCGACGTTTTTAAACTGTCTTAACTACGCAACGACTTGACCGATTTTGATCAATTATATCTCATTAGATCGTTTTAAGGGCAAAACCTGGCAAAACAACACAAAGCTATCAAAGGATACATTTTTTTTTAAATAATCTAAAAGGACGTGCTCTCCAATCGACGTGATGCACAACACGTGATGTCCTCATGAGTTCTGGAGACACATATCCAGCTTACGCAAGAAAGGTGGATTTGAGCCCCAAGTAAATTACAAAGGAAAAACTGTTTCAGGTGTAGAGGCAGCAGAAGCTTTTGCTGACTATTTTTCTAGTGTATTTCAGCCCGACATACCAAGCTTGGATATAGTTGAGGCGTACAGCTCTGACACTAGCAGCAATAGTAACTATGTGGATATCGGCTCTGTTGACCCCTGCGATGTATTGTACGGCATCAACAAACTGAAACCAAATAGCTCCATAGGCCCAGATAGCGTTCCGTCTATTGTCTTGAAACAGGCAAAGCATTCTATGTGTGTGCCCTTATGTCACATATTCAATTTGGCACTTGAAACCGGCCTATACCCTTCTCAATGGAAATTATCCAGAGTGAGCCCGATCCCAAAGAGTGCTAAGAAGAATAATGTTGAGGAGTACCGTCCAATTGCAGTGTTATCGTCTCCAGCAAAGGTATTTGAGAACATACTCCACAAATTTATTTATGCACAGGTGAGCAAATACCTTTGCAACGAGCAGCATGGCTTCAGACCCAAGAGATCTGTGGAGACCAACTTGTTAACACTTGTTGAATTTATCTCAGCTAGGCTTGATAGAGGCTCCCAGGTTGACGTGCTCTACTTTGATTTTCGGAAGGCATTTGATAGGGTCAATAACGACATACTGTTGGCAAAATTGAGTGTTATTGGATTTACTCCAAAACTTCTCCGATTGCTTGCAGACTATCTTCGTGACCGTCAGCAGTTTGTCAGGCTCGGTTTATATGAGTCTAGTCCTTATCACACGCGTTCTGGAGTAAGTCAGGGATCAATACTGGGTCCTCTATTATTTCTGCTGATGGTAAATGACCTACCAACGGTTTTAAGACATTCTAGATGCTTACTTTATGCTGATGACCTCAAGCTGTTCACCGAGGTCAAAAGTGAGACCAATTGCTTGATGTTGCAACGAGATGTTGACGCGGTATATCAATGGAGTCTGAGAAACGGGATGGAATTCAACGCCTCAAAATGCTACGCAGCAACTTTTGGTCGATTACGGCACCCAATAAACTATGATTATACAATTGATAATACTAGTATCACACGTTCTTGTACAATGAAGGACCTGGGAGTCGTTTTCGACCGGAAGTTAACTTTTCACGACCATATTGTTGCGTTAGCAAAAGAGTCATTCCGGCGCTTGGGTTTCATCCTTAGGAATGCAAAAGATTTCCAGAACCAACGCGTTATACGTCTCATCTTTGAAGCCTTGGTGCGCAGTAAACTCGAGAGCGCTATGAGTGTGTGGCATCCTCACGAAAGCAAATACTCACTTATGCTTGAAAAGGTACAAAAAGCCTTCCTGAGGTACCTATATAAGCGCGTCAATGGGTATTATCCTTTCATGTATCCCACAAAATTTCTACTGGGATCACTGGGATACAACTCATTGGAGGTCAGACGACAGAGGCACCAGCTATTAGTTATGTGCAACATTTTAAAAGGGTCAATTGATGCTCCCGATCTACATAACGATTTATGTCATATTTTTGTGCCTGACAAATACCGCCGCAGTAGACGTCACAACTTGTTTGCCGTCCCTAGTTGCCGCACCGTGGCACGCTCTAAATCACCCATTCCGCGCTCCCTCGCATCTTTAAACGCCCTGCTTTCCGCCGACACTGACTGTGATCTGTTCGACGATGGATGGCCGAAGATAATGTTGAATTGCCTGGAGTTCTGTGAGAACGATGCCTGAAAGTATGACTATTTAAATTTCTTAATTGACTGTGTATTTAAAAAAAATTTTGATATTTTTATTTGTATGACATTTAATTTTTTTTTTTTTTTTTTTGACATTTTAATTGACATTTTCTGATATTTATATAATTTTTTAACTTTTGTGTAATAATGTAATAATGATTTAGATTAATGTAATTGGTATGATACCGTTTTAATCGAATAAAATAAAATAAAAACACTGGTCGCGGGAAGCTCACGTTGAGTGCGGTACGAGGTCAGGGGGGATATGGGACGTTTTAGCCTCGTTCCGCACTGCATTAAAATTATATTAATTCAGTGCGGCACGAGGCCTAAGACATCCGGTACCAAGGTAGGTACACCACCGAGTCCGGAACCATTAGTGATCTCAAATATATATTTATCTCTTTCCTACACTGGACCAAACCAAAGCTATGCCATTCGCACGACAGAGAAATTCACTTTTTTGCTTGCCGCACCACAGGGAAGTTGCATCAGGGGTGATTTAGGCCTCGCTTCGCACTTAACGTGTTAAACCTTAAATGTCCTGACCATTAAGAAACATTTCTTCTTCACGGTTTGACAACTAAATGTGGTGTGTAGCGCCAAGTGAAATAGGTGACTCGTTTACCGCCTCATCAACTCGATTTCCGAGGGCCCGGTGGCGTAATCGGGTGAACGGTCGGCTTTGATGGTACCGAGTTCAAACCGCCGTGCACCAATGAATTTTTCTATAGAAAAATGTATGTGCGCTTCTCAAAGTGGCCCTCCCTCCGGTGAAGGAAAATATCGTTAAGAAACCAAAAAACCCCCGCATGGTGGTAGGACACTATCTAGATACACTCGGACACTAGTGTCCGCCTGGCCAGCTACTACCCTCAAGTTAGAAAATCTGTCGCCTAAACATCTAATGTGTTCCGGCAGTTGTCCTTGAGAGCCAGTTCACATTCTAGGCCTAGCGTGCTTACCATCTTCGACCGCATCATCACTTACCAACAGGTGAGATAGTGGTCAAACGCTAGCCTATAAGATATTTAAAAAAAAAACCCTTTTAACACTAGGATCTAGATGTATAAGGTTCACAGAAATTTTCGAATTCCTAAAGGCGTATGCTCTAATTTTCAATGACCACTACGTTCATTGGTTCAACTCAACTGATTAATAGTTTTCCTGGCATAGATGTATTGCTTTGAGGCTTTTCTGTGAATCTGAAGTTCTTACAATATTATCAGGATACCCAGCACCATGAAAAATTTAGGCCTAGGGTGTTAACCATTTTCGACCACCGACCATATCATCGCATAGCACCAGGCGAGATAGTGATCTAACCCAAACCTATCAGATATATAAAATGTCTTGTAAATGTAGTATGTATTACATATAAAGTGTTTAACTCACTCCATGCCTTTAATTCTCGTAATTGATTGCCGACATAGGTATTATCCACTTTACTATTGTTCTCAGCGTAATTAATTATTGGTTCGATAATAAATTCTTTCAAATTTGACTCGGGTGCAAAAAAATCTTTCAAAAAATATTTCGATTCATAACTTCCAATTGTCTCAGAGTCATCTTTGAATATGATATTCATATTATTTGTTTTATTTGTATTATTGCTATTAATATTATCAGTTTCTTCCGTTACAATACTTTGTATTATTTCTGCGACGTCACTTTTATGGGTTCGGCCATCGTTTGCTGCACTCACATTTACGAGCTCCTCAAATACTTTGCAGTTATATGTTGCCAATTCTATGATTTGGAAATGTAATATTTTTATTAACATTTGAGCATGGCATGTTTTAGTAAAGCCTTTATCTATTTTCAATGATGATAGCAATGTATTAATCGTATAGTACACGTTAAAATTAATCTTGTGGAAACAGTTCACATTTGATTCTAGAAGATTGAAGAGGTAATCATTCTGAAGATGCGCGCCTCCAAAACACGCCAAGAAGAAAATTATAAGTTTTATGCTCATTATTTTGTCTTATTCACTTACTTTATACTGTTTACCGATATGTAATGCTTTTGCAATAAAAAAATGTTGAGAAATAAATTTGTATCAATAAAATTCCAAAGCAAATTATTTATTTATTTATTGGCACACAAAACAGAATTTCAATTTCCTGATAACGCAATCGTATTCCTGTTCTGTTTTCTGTAATCGAGTTAGGAGGTAATAAAACGAATTGCAATTTATTTTGGACGTATATTAGAAACTTTCACAACCACACCAATCCCAGTTACTCTATAATATTTAAGGTGTCAAGAAATTGAAAATAAAATTAAAATACATGTTTGTAACCAAAGTTTATAGTATCATATTCGTTTTCCTGTACATCTTCCTGCATTCTGAAGGGCTGGAACGACGAACTTTAGAAGAAACCGACGTCATATTGGTAACGAATTCCGCAATACGAAACATCACGAACAAATTATTCTTTAATCTCAATCTCAAAGGCATAAAGCATTGTCCGAAAATAAGACAGCTTGTAACGGTTCACAACTTCTTGACGAGTGTTACCCTGAAGGACCATAAAACTCTGAACGATATACATAGATTGTCGCGAACCGATAACAATAATGTGAAAAATGAAACCAAGCATTTGATAGCTTTAGTAAATACAATATTAAATGAAGATTTACATACGACAGATGATAATACCGTAGCAGAAAACGATGATCTTATTCAAAATGTCGACAAGTTTTTGGGCCAGCTAGAGGAATTCAAAGAAAATACGGGTTATAACAATAATTACGAAAACCTGGCTATAAAAGATGAAATTATCCATATATTATTAAATAATAAAACTGATGATTACAATGTTACAAAAAATGACATAAATACAAATGATGATTTGGATAATGACGTTCTTCTTAATGTCAATGAATTTTGGGGTAAGCAAATTAGTAACCTATAGTACGTTTAAAAGCCATAAGAAGAAAAAGAAGAACCTAAAGTTGTTATTTGTTACTTATTATGTTAAAGGGATATTCATTCGTTCATTTTCCAGACTAGTTGTTTCGTGTCTTTCTGACGCCAGCTTCTGACACTGATCATTTTTAAAATCTTGCTCGACACCATCCAGCCAACGGAGCTTGGGTCTACCACGTCTTCTGCGACCATCGGGTTTCCCTCTAATAGACGTTTCTTAGGTGTTCTTGGCTCCTCCATATTCTCCACGTGATCTTGTCATCCGACGCAGCCGAGTTCTATCGATATTTGCCTACGACTGCATTTACCTTACCTTACTAGTTGTACGATTCATGGTTGTATCTTGACCATCAACGGCCCTCATCTTGTGCAGCCAGCCCTGAAAATATTGAGACACATTATTCATTACAAAACTAATAGGTGTTGTTTACTATGTGTTGTACTGTGTGTATCACATTGCTCAGCACTCACGTTTCGGAGCTTGTTGGTGAGTACTGGTTGAAGTAGTGTTTTATAAAGAAGAGTTTTCGTATTTCTTGACAAATGTTTAGAGCATACTGACTATTACTTTGAGGGCCCAGTGGTGTAGTGGGAGAATGGTCGGCTTTGAAGCTAGAGGTAGATATAAAATAGAGATAGATAGAAAATTATTCATTGTCACACCTCATAACTTAAAAAATAACATACAAAACATTCATTTTATTAGTGTTACAATGGGCGGCCTTATCGCTGAAAGCGATTTCTTCCAGGCAACCTTTGGATGGAGAGGACTTATAGAAAAGAAGACAATAGACGGAGGTGTTTCTAATATAAGTTAAAAAGCAAAAAAAACTAATATACGTACTAACTTTACTTCCTAAAGATACTAACCTACCCTACTAATTAAAGACTTACTAACTAAGATTAATATACAAACCAATATAGGGGAAAATTTACAACATTTGATAAATAAATAGCAATTTCAACTTTATATAATAATATCTGCAGTAACAAATGTCTAGGATTGTTGACGGAGAAAGTGATCTTTGACCTGCGTCCTGAATGTATTTGGAGACTGCGCTTTTATAATGTTCACAGGCAGTGCCTTCCACAGACGTGAAGCACGCACAGCAAACGATCCGTCATACAAACCAGTACTGTGACTGGGAATCTCAAGAACAAGATTCTCTGATGACCTCAGCTCAAAACTATTAGAGTTGCAGAGAAATCTAGATTTTTGTCGAAGATAATGGGGAACAGAAGGCAGAAATAGTATATTATAGAGAAGAGAAAGAATATGCGCATCCCGACGAAGTCGTATAGGCAGCCACTTGAGTTTAGCACGAAACTGAGAGACGTGGTCATATTTACGTAAACCAAATATGAACCTTATGCAGAAGTTTTGGAGACGCTCAAGTTTATTCAGCTGGTCTTCAGTTAAATCGAGATAGCAGACATCAGCGTAATCTAATATGGGAAGGAGTAAAGATTGAGCAAGAGTAACTTTAGTGGCAGTCGGAAGAAAATTTCGCAATCTTTTTAATAAACCACCTGAGGCAAACATTCTACGACTCAATGCATTAATTTGTGCACCCCACGATAGATTGCGAACGAACATGATGCCTAGGTTTTTAACATCCTTGCTGTAAGGAATTATGACGTTATCAATCATCACAGGAGAAAGATTTTGCCACTCAATCTTTGTCATCAGCCGTAAGCTGCCTATTAAGATAACTTGAGTTTTTGTATAGGGTTTTGTGTAGGTTTTATTTTGAGACCATAAGCTCTGGCCCAATCTGCAATGCGACAGAGATTCAAGTTAACTCTTTCAATAGCGTCAGTTAGATTGTGATAGTGGTGCTTGTGTATATATCTGTAAATCATCTGCATACAGGTGGTAGCGAGAAGAGATTTGGTTTTGATATGGAGTTAATAAAAGAAGCAAATAGAAGAGGGGAAAGAACGCCACCCTGCGGAACTCCAGCCACCGTATCACACCAAGACGAAAAAGATTTATCAAGGTGAATGCGTTGCCGACGTCCCGAGAGATGAGCTCTGAAACCATGCAACCACAGCCGTAGAAACGTTAAGAGAGCGGAAAAGGGCAAGGAGGATGTCATGGTCCACAGCATTAAAGGCGTTGCTAAAGTCTAGTAACGTTAGTATCGTGACATTACCTTTTTCCATACCAAGTCGTATGTCATCTGTTATTTTGACTAGAGCAGTAGCCGTGCTGTGGCCAGGACGGAAGCCGGATTACTTTTATACTTACGAGTAAGAAAAAAGCTAAGTTGGTTGTGGACCAATCGTTCCATCACTTTAGAGAGGAAAGGAAGGATAGAGATAGGACGGTATTCACTAAAGGATGTAGGATTAGATTTTTTGGGTAAGGGAATAATCTGGGCTTGCTTCCAACACGAGGGGACGGTGGAAGTCTCAACCGACGTATTTAATATGTGGCTAGTCACAGGGAGAATTTCGTCTAAAATAGGGACTACCATATTTCGACTAATACAATCACCGCCCACTGCATTGGAAGTTATGGATAGGATGCTCTTTTTAACGTCGCAGCTAGAAAATTGATTTAGAGTGAATTCAGGGTAGGTTTTATTTGGTGCAGAAGAAAGATGATTAAGTGTATTTAATTTATCCGCAGCATTTATAGGCGAAGAATAAGAAAAGTGCTGGTTGAGGGAATTAATATCTAAATTATTAGGGACTGTTTCTAGTGATGGCTTTCCTATACCCAGACTCCTGAGGAATTGCCATCCTTTCGCTGGGTTCTCATTGTCAACCGATTTGTGTATATAACGACGAAGAGCGTCCCTACACACCCTGTTGCAGTGATTACGCGATACTTTGTATTTATTTTTATAATAATTCCACTGCTGAAGAATTTTAGCTTTCGCTTTAGGAGGACGAATTTTGTAAGATAGAAAGAGGAGGTCATGGTAAAAAAAAGCGTCGGCAGCACATTGACCATGTTTGGCAACATGCTCCGGAGATGATACAAGGATGATATCTAGTAACGGAGGCGTAGAGTTCGGAAAGTGATGAGTAGAAGAAAGAGGAAGAATATGTAGATTACACGACTCAGTAACGGATTTGAAGGTACTTGTTCTAGAATCTAGTTTCAAGAGGCAAGTATTAAAATCGCCCGTGATGATCGTGTGGTTATATAGTGGACAGAGATCTTCAAGATGTTTTTCAAATGACTGAAAGTAATTAATACGCAGGGAAGGGCAATAATAGACTCCTAAAAGAATCTTGGCGTGATTAAGAGTGACTTCCATAAAAAGATGTTCACCTGCATTTGACGGTGGAGGTTGTGAAGATACATTCAATACTGAATAGGAAAAATAATCGCGAATATATATAGCCACACCTCCACCACCACTGCTGGTGCGATCATTACGGATTAGATTAAAGCCGGGAAGAGAATAAGAGATAGAAGGAAGGCAGGGTTTTAGCCAGGATTCTGAAATAAGAATGGCATGAATGTTGTTGTCTTGAAATGATGTCTGCATATCGTGATAATGAGCCAGGATGATTTGTGCATTTAGGTGGATAACATTAAAGTTTTTAGGGACATCAGAGAATTGTGCAGTCAAAGTATCATTCAACATAGGCAGACTAATAAAGCTATCGTAGGTAGAGAGAGGTAGAGGTAGGTACCGAGTTCAATCTCCGGCGTGCACCAATGGATTTTTCTATCGAAAAATGTATGTGCTCTTCTCACAATGGCCCTCCGGTGAAGGAAAAACATATATATATAGACTGTTTGCTTATAATTTGCTTGTCATGCTGTGCTTTATAGCGGAATAGTACCTACAGCGTAGTCCGAAAAGCGCTTAACTCTGTAATCATACTTTATTTACCTTGTACTCAACCTTAATATCATAGAACACATGTTTGACCCGTGAAGGTGTTAACCAGTGTAATAACTTTGTCCACAGTTCCACAAACCCGTCGAATCTACCAAGGCAAGACGACTAAAATCAAGTACTTCCCGTTTGTAGCCAGCGTTCAGATCTTCAACAGCTTCCAGTGCGGCGGGTCTATCATCTCATCAGATCTGATCGCCACTGCAGCTTCTTGTCTGCAACTGTAGGTTACTTAGGGGGCGTCCATAAATAACGCGAGGTGTTTAAGGGGGGGGGGGGGAGGGGGTCGAGCCAAATCTCATCTAAACTTAGGTTGGAGAGAGGGGGGGTCTCGGCAAATATCACGCAATTTTTTTTCTGACAAACAAAAAAAAAATATTTTACTCAATTATAAGTGAAATAATTTTACTCTTAGCAATATTGATTACTAGTCTTAACTAGTAGTAAATAAAAGCCGAAGCATTTTTTTTTTTACAATTACAATCGAGAACATAAAGGCGGCAATAGCCCAATGGGTAGGGTGTCGGACTGGCGATCGAGAGGTCGTGAGTTCGGTCCCCAATCCCCATCCCACCCATTGCACTATTGACGTGAATCCACTCTAGACACAAGCATATTTAGCTTAGTTGGAGGGGTTAACAAGAATACTAGTAATGTGTAACCCACATTGCGAGAGTTCTTTAAAAAAAAATCCAACGTGTTTACGTAAGAATCTCACGTCAGATTGGGGGATGGGGGAGGGGGTTGAATATAATCTCACCAGGGGGGGAGGGAGGTACAGAAAATTTAAAAAAACACCTCACGTAATTTATGGACGCCCCCTTACTAGATACAACACTAAATTGTTATTACCAAAAAAATGGGGTTACTGAACACATTTAAGTAGGTAGGACTTGAATAATTTAAGATCGTTTTCAGTACGAAATAATTTATGAACGAAAAAACTGACTTCACATGCCGCGATAGTCAAAGTACTGGCTAGTAATAATCATGTCATCAATGTATACAAATTTGCTTATATTGTTTATCACAATATCTTCGGAGATAATTGACATATCTCGATAATATTTGAATGGAATCAAACGGGAGGCAGAATCTCTCAAACAAACCAATAATCGGTTAAGTTTTGACAGAGTTCTGAGGTAACAAACATTAAAAAAATACAGTCGAATTGAGATCCTCCTCCATTTTGTGAAATCGGTTAAAAAGACAAATTGACCTCCCCAACAACGCACAATAAATGGTCAGTCCATCTCTCCAACTGCACGAATTAATTCCACCGTCCCCCTTTTACCGCCGTACTAAGATATATGCCACCGATACATGGTTGATATTCCACTCTATCGCACAAAGCGGTTTGCATCAATATTTATCATACGCACAGCGAAGGAATAAATTTTGAACGAGATATATTTAGCAGTTTTCGAGATATGGCAACCGCAAATATAACTTTGTTTGTCATACAAACACTATAATAAATAGTGAATTTTTTGGTGCTGAAAAATTATATTTATAAAATACTATACTGTGTTACGGAACCCTACGAGTGCGAGTCCGACTTGCACTTGGCCTGTTTTTATTCATCCTAGCTAAACACTTGCAGTAAAAACTTCATTTTATTTCTTACAGAAGCTTAGAGAAAACGACACCCAGATAACATTTTCTGTAGTCCTTAAATATTTATCGAAATGAATTTCTTCAGAGCTTGGAACAACCGCTTCTACCGTGAAAACCCTGCGTTCCTCTCCGTCCGCATCGGCAGCCAGTTCTACAACGGTGGTGGTGAGAGCATCCCCATCATGGAAGTCTACTTCCATCCCCTCTACAACCCCAGGAACTTGCACGACAACATAGCACTCATGAGGCTCAGGAGACACATCAAGTTCCGCAAGAACAAGAAGAGGGTTAAGAAGATTGATATCGACAGGAATGATAGCCCGTTACCGATGAATGCTGATGGAATCACTGTAGTTGGTTGGGGGGCCAAAACTGTAAGTATCTTAAAGACCAAGTTCCTCTAGATTAGAAGATTCTTGGCGTGGCTATAGCGCGCCATGACGTTGTAGAAAAATCTTTGAGAATCATACACAGGTGAGTATAAAAGAAAAGAATATGTTGATTATGTTGTAATGTTGCAAGTCTCTGTCCAGTTGATTCAGATAAAAACGCGCAAAAGTACGTATACAGTATATATTTTTTGGGGGCCATGTCACCCACGTCCGTAGGAGAATACCCCGTTTCGTGAATCCCTACACGTGGTCCCTGGGTGGTGCTAAATAGGTGACTCGGTGGGAGGCTTATGCCGCGGCTCGTGACCACCCACCGACCAAAGCCATGCCGCCAAGCGACTCAGTATTACGGCATGATGGTCGGTGTAGCCATTACAGGAGACGGGTCGAAACAGTAGCGCTTCTGCTTAAGGACCGTTCTGACGCACATTGACGCCACTTCACTTCCCGGGATGCGTCATGGTGCCGGTTGGCGACCGGACGAGAGGGCCCTATGAACATTCCCGGGGGGGCTCGGGCGTCCCCGCAGTCTCCAGGCTGGTCCCCCTTCTGGTGTTGTGTCCCAATGTTAGTCGCAGGTCAAAAGCAGAGCGCCTCGTTTCACTGCCGTGCTCCTACCTTTACACTCGCTACATGACATGACAAAAAGGAACAAGAAGCATTTTAAACAGCGGCTGCACGCCCTCTCGCTCATAGTGCACCTCACTAATATTAGAGGTCTGCACTCAAATCTCCACACAGTCCACCACCATCTCGAGACTGAAAAACCCGCTCTCTTGTTCCTCACGGAGACGCAGATACAATGCCCGTCTGACGTGTCGTACCTCACTTACCCCGGCTACATCCTGGAGCACAATTTTAAAGCTCGGTCAGGTGTGTGCGCGTACGCCCGGGACGACGATGCTGTCTGCGTCTCCGTCATCTTGAAGACCCTCGCTATTCCGTGCTTTGGTTACTGGTGGACACAGACCTAGAGAAACTTCTCTACACCTGTGTATACCGGTCGTACAGCGGAGATCAGGAGACATCCAGGCTCACAGAGTACTTGAGTGAGGCGGCGGACGCCGCTCGACACAAATACCCTTCTGCCCAACTATTGTTACTGGGGGACTTTAATACCCACCACCAGGAGTGGCTTTTCCCATACCAGTGCACCGACCACGCTGGGTGAGAGACGCGAAAGCTAGCCTTAGCGTTAAATCTCACCCAGCTGGTCCAAGAGGCAACGCGGGTTCCTGATTTGACGGCCATACAGCCAATTGCTTGGACCTTCTGCTGACAACTGATCCAGACCGTTACTCAGTGTCGGTATCATCACCGTTAGGTAGCTCCGACCACTGTTTGGTGAAATCTGTATCAGTCTACTCCCCGCCCGACCCCAGCCCAAGAGGCACCCGGCGGGTATGGCGATACAAGTCAGCTGATTGGGATGAGATGCGGTCGTTCTTTGCATCTTATCCATGGCGGCCTGTTTGCTTCTCTTCCGACGATCCTTCGATTTGCGCGGATGCTGTGACGGAGGTGCTGCGTCAAGGAATGGAGTACTATATTCCATTTTCTGATGTAGCGATGTCAAGCAAAGCTCAACCATGGTTCGGGGCTGAATGTCGACGTGCTGAAGCACTGAAACAAGAAGCATACCTGGCCTGGGTTGATGCTCGTAACCGCAAAGCCAGAGATCTCAGCGAAGAAGAAAGCGTTCAACAAGGCTGCCAAGTCCTGCAAGAAGGCTCTATGGAAGTCCCGATTTGAGCACATAGGCCGGATAGGGACCAAACTAGCTTCGTATCCAGCGGGTAGTAAAGCGTTTTGGTCTCTGGGTAAGTCGGTCGAGTCGAACTTCCGTCGCCCCTCACTTCCTCCACTGCTAAAACGCGATGAAGCGCTGGCTCACACCGCCAAAGAAAATTTGTTTGCTTCTCTGTTTGCGGAATCTTCACGTCTAGACACTGCTGGTGAGACACCTCCAAGTCTACCTGGATGTTTGACACAAATGTCGGAAATCCGCATCCGTCAGACAGAGGTTCGTAAAACACTGCAAAATCTAGACGTGAACAAAGCCAGCGGCCCGGATGGTAATCCAGCTATAGTCTTGAAGACCTGTGCGCCTGAACTTGCTCCTGTTCTGACACGCCTCTTTCCTCTCTCTATAACATGTGGTCAAGTGCCGAAATCATGGAAGCTTGCCTACGTGCAACCTGTGCCCAAAAAAGGCAGTCGTGCTGACCCTGCCAACTATAGGCCAATCTCAGTCACGTCCATACTCTGCAAGACTATGGAACGTGTACTGAATAACCGGCTCCTGGCATACCTAGAAGCAAACGACCTCCTAAGTGACCGACAATATGGATTTCGCCAAAATCGGTCCACTGGGGATCTTCTAGCGTATGCCACCCACATTTGGAGCGAGGCTGTTGAGAAACTTGGGGAAGCTCTTACAGTTTCCCTCGATATATCAAAGGCCTTTGACAGGGTTTGGCACGATAGTCTTATAATATTTTATATTTATTTATTTCGCATCAGATATGGTTACAATGCGGTGTTATTGTTTAGTTTTAGTGCATTCATATCTTAACCTATTTGGCATGCGAACATCATGCAGGTATTACCTATTTACAAGATAAATTATATACATTTAACATAATATTGCTGTATATTATATGTTTAGGAATTAAACATTATATAAGTTCTTACCTACATCTTACGTCTCGAAAAATTCTTTAATGGAGTAACAAATAAAAAGTAGTAACAAGTAAAAACTTCGTTCCATTAGCCACTGATAGAGTATAAGCAAGCTTCCATCCTACGGACTGCCTACTGGTTTATGTGTTGTCCCGTTAAGTTTGTTAAGGCCCTACCTTACCTATTCGGATATGTAAATAAAAGAGGTAGGGTAAACTTAACGGTGAACAGTTTAATGATGCCACAGGGCACAGTAGCTCAGTTGGTGGGGATATAGATGGATTAGAGCCTATACAGCAACGTGGTTCTTTTTTCTTTGCTCTGGACTTGCACTTCCCTGACGTCACACGCCGCTGGTGCAGGTGGGCGCTCAAGTAGTGATGGCCAGGCTCAGGTCGGAGTCGTCAATGGCGGTTAATGAAAAGAGCTCCAGCAGCTTCCTTAGCTGGACCTTGGACCCTGTAATGTGCCAGAGGCGAAAGCGTTACAATCGGCCATAGACCGTGAGCACCCACGGCAACGGATGAGCAGCAAAGCGCTAAGTACGTGGCTGTATTGCCGTGGATGTTCACTACCAGATACGGAGATTACAATTGTCTCGATAGTAAAAGAAATAGAAATGAAATTACAAAATGCAAGTGATTTAAAAAGATGAAATATAGTGGGTATGTAGGTATGTAAGATGAAGGGCGTTGCCATGAAATGAAATTAAAATTAATATGTATATAATAATAGCTATCAAACCCACTAAGTGCAAAGTACGTAACAATGAAATTAAGGCTGAAAGAAAAATAAACGGTTAAGCAAAAGAAATCGTTATTCAATTAAAATTATATGAGTTTATGATTCAGTGCACCACTTACCCAGATCTGGGGTTAAATTCTCCTGTTGAAAATAACAACAGTATGTGATATTTCCAAAGGGGAACGTTAGGGACGCCTCTGACCACGATCACGCGAATAAATACAAATTCGCGTGTTAAAGACCGCGGCGCAGGGAGGCGTGCGTTCCGCCTGGAATCGATCTCGTTCTGAAGACGGTGGCCAGCGCAAGCGCAGCGGGAGCGGCCGCGTCGAAAGAACAATAGGACTGGTTTTGTGGGCACCTAGTATGCTGCTGATTTAATACAAGCGTGTTGATAAAATGTAGCCGTCCATAATAATAGTTTTTTATTTATTTATATATTGGTTAATTTATAATCTATATTAAATATTTTTAATAAATTTATATATTTAAAAAAAACATGTAACGCATAACGTTACATTACCCCGCTCGTCTCAGAAAGGCTTTTGTTCTTAAATAAAACCCGCCTACAGTTTACTACTAGCACTTCACATTCATACAATCTCTTACAAAATCCTTCCATAAAATGAACATACAGCCTGACAAACTAACAATAACAGAAATTAAAGTACTGTTAACGTGTCCTTACAAAAATAGGTCAGCTGTGATAATTTGCACAGAAGACCAATGCTAGTCGTAAGGTGTAAAAGAGCTGAGATGTTATTAGAGTAAGTATTTGCATTAAAAAAACCAAACAAAAATAAACTGTAATTATTATTAAAAAAAATAATAATAATTAATTTTTCAATATCTAGTGTTTTTCAAATCTTTAATATGCCAAACACCAATATTTTTTCCTGACATATCTTCCAAAACATAAACAAGAGGAGATCGTTTTTCAACAATGCGACACTTTAGAAATTTCGGTGCCAGCTTTTTGCTAAAATACTTATCCTTATCGCTTAACACGAATGCGCGCTTATAGACTGTGTCGCCTACATTAAATTCAGCTGCCTTTCTACGCAAGTTATAGTGCGCAGCATTCTTTGCATGGGCCTGCCACAGTGAGGCTTGCACATCATTGAATACTGAACGAAGACAACCTCTATTTTCTGCGTACAAATCACGTGGAAGGAACAGTATTTCGTCGCCTAGGTCATTATCGGTATAGTGCGATCCGCATAAAACTAATTCTCTACCGTAAACTAGGAATGACGGCGTATAACCGGTAGATTCGTTAACAGAGTTGTTGATCGCAAACTGTATTTTAGGAACATAAGTGTCCCATGACCTGTGATCGTTACCCACAAATGTAGACAAACTAGTTACAATGGTTTTATTGTACCGTTCTACGGTATTCACCTGTGGTGTATACTTCGGTGTGAAAAATATATTGGGTATGTTATATTTTTGAAATAGAGCATCGGTAGCAGAGCTTATAAATTGAGCACCGTTATCTAAGAATATTGTTTGAGGGACTCCGTGAACTAAAAATATTGAATCTTCTAGGCTCTTAATGACAGCATCTGAAGTTGCACGACGTAGTGGAAAAATATTGCAATATTTGGAAAAGCAACATGTGACTACGAGCATGTAACTATTTTGTTTACGTGTAGTTGGAAGGGGACCTAAAAAATCTATCGAGATCATTTGGTAAGGTCTCGAGCATTGTTTCGGTCGTCCCATTTCACCCAATGTTGTGTGATTTTGCGCCTTATAAGATAAGCAGACAGAACAGGAACCTACAAATTTTACGACATCTTGGTGCATACCTGGCCAGTAGTAATTTAGAGACAACCGCCGGTAAGTTTTAAAAATGCCAAGATGTCCAGATGTTGGGCTTGAATGGTTTTCTGCTATAATGTCTTCGCGGAATTCGCTTGGCACAACTTCCTTCCAGTCAAATTCAGAAGATAATTGAGAGTTAGAGTTTTTAGTTAGACGAAATAACGAGTTATTTTTTTTCATAAAGTTAGGAAACTGGTTGGGAGTGTTTAGACAACCGTTCATAATCTTTTTATACCAGGCATCATCTGTATTGGCATTAGCAAGAGAAATCGCTGAAACAGGATAAAGTCTTGACAGGGCATCAGGGATCACATTATCAACACCACGACGGTGCTTGATAACGAAGTTGAATGATGATAAGCGAACTCCCCATCTTGCTAATCGTCCTGTAGGATTGCTTAATGATAAAAACCATTTCAAAGCAGAGTGGTCAGTATACACCGTAAATGTTTGGCCATTTTCAAGATAACACCGCCAGTGCTCGAGAGCGGTTAAGACAGCAAGAGTCTCCCGTTCGGTGATGCTGTAGTTTTTCTCGGGGCTGGTGAAAGATTTACTCATATAGGCGATTGGGTGTTCTTTACCATCTACAGTCTGCGTTAACATCGCGCCTATTCCATAACTACTCGCGTCGGTGTGGACTTCAAAAGATTTTGTGTAGTCCGGGCAAGAAAGGACTGGAGCGGAAACTAGGCATTCTTTTAAGGCATTAAAGGCTGCATCAGCTTCTGCTGACCACTGGAAAGAAGGAGCCTTTTTTCCGTTAGCAGTGAGCTTATTGAGTGGACCAGCCACTGTGCTAAAATTCGGGACAAAACGTCGATACCAAGTTGCGGTTCCGAGAAAACGTTTCAACTCTTTCCTGGTAGTGGGGGTTGGGAAATTGAGAATAGCCTCAACTTTATCAGGGTCTGTGCGTAGACCATGAGAATCGACAACATAACCAAGGTATTTGAGTTCACTTCGAAAGAACTTGCACTTTTCGAAGTTAACTGTCAAATTTGCCAGCTTTAATTTGTCCAAAACGCGCAACAACCGTGACACGTGATCTTCGTAACACGTGCTGACGATGATAATGTCATCTAAGTAAGCGAAGGTCTTAGACTCCATGTCACTAATCAGCAAATCAACAAGGCGTTGTTGCGTAGCGGGGGCATTCGTCAAACCAAAAGGTGTGGTTTTGAAACGAAAAGTGCCACGGCCCGGGACATAAAAAGCGGTTTTATCGCGGTCTTCTGGCGCTATTGGCAATTGCCAGAAGCTCTTAGATAAGTCGATGCTAGTGAGGTACTTTGCATCGCGAAGATTGTCTAAGATCTCCGAGACATACGGCAAATTATAAGCATCGCGTTTGGTTATTGCATTTAACTTCCGGCTATCTAAACAAAACCTAGGCTGTCCGTTCTTTTTATTTACAATGAGCACGGGAGAAGACCAGGCACTCTCGCAAGGTTCGATAACGTCAAGAGACAACATTTCATCTACCTGTTCAACCAAAATTCGTTGCTTTTCGGGAGACATCCTGTAATAGCGTTGTTTTATAGGTTGCGCGTTACCAGTGTCTATGCGATGGCTTATTAGATTTGTCCTACCCAAACCTTTCGCTTCAGTTGAAATAGACTTAAATTGAGCGATTATATTGTCAGCTATACCTTTTTGTGATTCCATCAAATTTTCATATGAGCAAATAAAAGGCTCGTCGATATTTACTTTAATTTCTGCCAGCGAGGCATTAGACATTTGAACACTACCTAAATATTTAGGGCAAATTTGGAAAGCACGCCAAAAATTTACACCTAATATAACGGAAGTTTCAACTTCAGGCACTGCGAATGCTTTAATGATGTGAAATTGACCTTCGAAAGTCACAGGTAAGTTCATGTAACCAATACTCTTCAAAGGTTGTCCACCAGCAGCAACCATGTTAATGAGTTCGTCCTGGTGCAATGTACAGTCAACTAAGTGTAAATGGGAGTTATTTCCAATTATTGAGACTGCAGCTCCAGAATCTAACAACCCACAAGCATCTGCGTTGTTAATTTTAATATTTACGTATGGCCTAGTATCATTTATTGGTTTCGATTGCAGAATTGTAGAAACCTTATAAGTTGAGGAAAATGTTCTAATAAAAGCAAGCCACGTTTGCCAGTCGTACTCGTCAAAATTGGTACAATTCTGCGTATCTAGTTTTTTTGATTATTTTTATTTTGATTACAATTAGGGCAATCAGGCGTTTTGATATCTTTCATGCCACACTTAAAACAAACTATGTCTCGCGGAGCCTGACATTGACGGATGTGATGGGTGTTATTACGACACCTAGGGCAATAAGGTTGCGTCTTGTTTACTTCTACAGCGTGTACATAAGATTGATTGTTATTGGCTTTGTTATTATTGTAGTTATTATTTTTGTATTGATTATTTGCACTATAATATTTGTGTTGATAATAACTTGTGCTAGCTTTATTTGCAGTTTTATTGGCATCCTTAGTATAAGCAAATTCTGGTGCTAGTGTGTCTAATGTAACCTTTGGTGGTTCTTGAAAATGAGACAGACGAGATTGAATGATCTCGTAATTACGACACAACGAACTCAGGGTATCTATTGTCGATATTTGAGGAGCCGCTGCTAATGTGCTGGCATAGCATGGTCTAATATTATGGAGTAGAATCTCCAGTTGATCCGCTTCGGAAAGAGGCTTAGATAGACGCGAAAACATCCCGTTCATAATAGAGAGATAAATAGTAATGTTTTCGCGTTCCCCCTGATTGCGAGCACGGATTTCAGAAATAAGTCTGTAATCGTAGTCTGGTTTACTAAAATCTTCTTTTAATAAAACTGCCAACTCATGCCAAGAACTGACCTTGTCCTTTACAGCACGAAACCAGTGAAGGGCGTCGTCTTGAAAAATTTCAGATGCAAAACTCATAATTTTATGCGATGGAATATTTCGTGCCTGCATAAATTCATCAACACGCTGTATAAATGAGCGAACGCATGTATTTCCAGAAAACTTCAGCTTATCTAAATCAGCTGTGGTACGGTCACATGTCACAGAAATTACGTTCTGCAGTTCCGGCACAGAAGTTACATCTTTGGACGTACTCGTGCCATAAGAAGTACTAGAAGGAGGCTTTTTAGCTAAAAGAGTAGAAAGCCTTTGAGATAAACTTTTATATGCACTTAAAATATCGTCATATTCTTTTTTAATGTGTTCGCTACGCGTTATACGCTCAATACGATTATGTAAATGATGCAACATATTTTGTGTTCTCATAAGTGAAGCAACGCTCGGGTCAGATACGTCAAGGTTCAATTGTATTTTAGTAAGAACTTCTACACAACCCTTAAGATCCTGCTTTACTTCAAGTGGAGACTCTAAAATGTATTCATCAGGAAATTCAGGTGATAATTTAACAATTTGCTTGCGTAACTCTTCAACTGAAGTAGCGGGAGTAGCACCTCTAATACGCACTTCGTACTCTAACTCCGACTTTTGTAACGACAAAAACTTAATTGGCAACATGTTTAGTGAATGACCAGAGAATAATGTTCCAGTATATGGATAAGTGGTGCAGTCGAAAACGAAAAAATATCAACACGTTCTCCGTTCTGTTACAATAATATTAACCGAACGTCTGGTTTTTTTTTATGAGGTGACAATATGATATGAAAAATGAAGTTTTATGATATTCAGGCAAAATCTTGAAAAAACAAATTAATAAATGAAATGTGCTACTAATGTGTACAACCAATAACAAGAATTATCAAAATAGTATTCTTTGTTTATAATAAAATAAACAACTCAACACAAAAAAAAATTGAACAAAATTCATAAAAGTGGCATTTTAGGTGCCCAGGTAAAATTTTTACAATGAATTATTTTTACTATATGTACTACAAAATGATTCTAAATGGATGATAAATGTTATTTTATGAGTATAATGTAATAAAATATAATGTAGGTAGGTACTTACATTTGTGTCGGTACAATAGGTACACTTTAGTAGCAGTAAAACCAATAAAATAAGACGTTTTACATCACACAACCACCGACACACAAACCACAACCAAGAGAAAAGGAAAAAGAACCAGCTGTATATCCACCACGATGAAGGGCGCCAGTGTCCCGTTAAGTTTGTTAAGGCCCTACCTTACCTATTCGGATATGTAAATAAAAGAGGTAGGGTAAACTTAACGGTGAACAGTTTAATGATGCCACAGGGCACAGTAGCTCAGTTGGTGGGGATATAGATGGATTAGAGCCTATACAGCAACGTGGTTCTTTTTTCTTTGCTCTGGACTTGCACTTCCCTGACGTCACACGCCGCTGGTGCAGGTGGGCGCTCAAGTAGTGATGGCCAGGCTCAGGTCGGAGTCGTCAATGGCGGTTAATGAAAAGAGCTCCAGCAGCTTCCTTAGCTGGACCTTGGACCCTGTAATGTGCCAGAGGCGAAAGCGTTACAATCGGCCATAGACCGTGAGCACCCACGGCAACGGATGAGCAGCAAAGCGCTAAGTACGTGGCTGTATTGCCGTGGATGTTCACTACCAGATACGGAGATTACAATTGTCTCGATAGTAAAAGAAATAGAAATGAAATTACAAAATGCAAGTGATTTAAAAAGATGAAATATAGTGGGTATGTAGGTATGTAAGATGAAGGGCGTTGCCATGAAATGAAATTAAAATTAATATGTATATAATAATAGCTATCAAACCCACTAAGTGCAAAGTACGTAACAATGAAATTAAGGCTGAAAGAAAAATAAACGGTTAAGCAAAAGAAATCGTTATTCAATTAAAATTATATGAGTTTATGATTCAGTGCACCACTTACCCAGATCTGGGGTTAAATTCTCCTGTTGAAAATAACAACAGTATGATACAGGAAATATCATTCCAAAGGGGAACGTTAGGGACGCCTCTGACCACGATCACGCGAATAAATACAAATTCGCGTGTTAAAGACCGCGGCGCAGGGAGGCGTGCGTTCCGCCTGGAATCGATCTCGTTCTGAAGACGGTGGCCAGCGCAAGCGCAGCGGGAGCGGCCGCGTCGAAAGAACAATAGGACTGGTTTTGTGGGCACCTAGTATGCTGCTGATTTAATACAAGCGTGTTGATAAAATGTAGCCGTCCATAATAATAGTTTTTTATTTATTTATATATTGGTTAATTTATAATCTATATTAAATATTTTTAATAAATTTATATATTTAAAAAAAACATGTAACGCATAACGTTACAGTGTCTGGATTTCGGATTTCCTGAGGGACCGGTCGATAAGAGTAGTCATTGATGGCTGCTCTTCTGACCAAATGGCTATTAATGCCGGGGTCCCTCAGGGATCAGTGCTCTCTGCAACTCTTTTCCTGCTGCATATTAACGATCTGCTAAAGCCCGGTATCTTTGGGTATGCTGACGACAGCACCGTTGTAGAGAGCTATACATCCATGGCACGTACTAGTGTAGCACAAATTCAGTGTTATAGGGAGGCGATGGTCGAGCGCTTGAACTTGTCCTTACAGGCTGTCTCCTGGTCCTGGTCAAGTTTAATGCAGCTAAGACCCAGGCGTGTCTGTTCTCCGCCAAACGGAGTCCGTTCCAACTGACTCCTACTTTCCGGAATGTGTCCGTACCAATAACAGATCAACTCGAGCTTCTTGGAATCTCGCTAACACCCACACTCAACTTTGGCTCGTATATTGAGTCAAAAGCCCAATTGGCCTCAAAAAAGCTTGGTGTTTTGGCCAAGGTGAGACAGTACTTCACACCAGGACAGCTGCTTAATTTGTATCAAGCTCAAGTCCGATCACGTATGGAGTACTGTTCTCACCTGTGGGATGGGTCAGCCAAATACCAGCTGGAGGCGATGGAATTCATTGAGAGGAGAGCCAAGAAACTCATTAACAAAAATCTTGTAAGCAAAAGGCTTCAGAGTCTAGAGCATCGCCGCAAAGTCGCCAGTTTATCGGTCTTTTATCGGATACATTTCGGGGAGTGTGCCTACCAACTGCACGAATTAATTCCACCGTCCCCCTTTTACCATCGTACTTCCAGACGCACAGATATACGCCATCGACACATGGTTGATATTCCATTCTGTCGCACATAGCGCTTTGCATCAACATTTATCATACGCACAGCAAAGGAATGGAATTCCCTGCCAGAATTTGTATTCCTGTGAAGTACAATCGGAGGTCTTCAAATCGCGAGTGAACAGGTATCTTCTAGGCAAGCGTGCTACATCGTCGATCACATCTTCACTTAACATCAGGTTAGATAGTGGTCAAACGTTTGCTTATCTTCAATAAAAAATAAAAAATATATATATATGCATAGGCAGATATGCATAGACAGATTAAAAATCTACACTTCAAATAACATTTAGGTAGTTTTTTTTTTTTTTTTTATACCGAACTGGGTAGCACTTGATCACTATCTCACCTGATGTTAAGTGATGATGCGATCGATGATGTAGCGTACTTACCCAGAAGATACCTATTCACTCGCGATTTGAAGACCCCCATATTGTACTTAATCGGAAACACGGACTCAGGCAGGGTATTCCATTCCTTAGCGGTTCGTATGATGAACGAAGAAGCAAATCGCTTCGTTCGGGTAGATGGTATATCCACCATAAATCGGTGGCGCCTTTTAGTGTCTCTGGATGTCCGATTATAAAATGGGGATGGTGGAATCAAATCATGCAGTTCCATTGCACACTCTCCGAAATGTATCCGATAGAAAACCGATAAACAAGCGACTTTGCGGCGATGCGCGAGACTCTGGAGTCTCTTGCTTACTAATAGGTCATCGCTGATGAGTTTTTTGGCTCTCCTCTCAATAGCTTCCAGTGTCTCAAGCTGGTATTTAGCAGAACCATTCCAAAGGTGAGAACAGTACTCCATACACGACCGGACTTGTGCTTGGTAAAGATTAAGCAACTGTCCCGGTGTGAAGTACCGTCTCACCTTAGCCAAAATGCCAAGCTTTTTTGAGGCTAGCTGGGCTCTAGACTCAATATAAGAGCCGAAATTGAGAGTTGGTGTCAAAGAGATGCCAAGAAGCTCGAGATTGTTACTTATCGGAACGGACACATCCCGGAAAGTAGGAGCCAGTAGAAATGGGCTCCGTTTAGCGGAGAAAAGACACGCCTGGGTTTTCGCAGCATTGAACTTGACCAGATTGGCATCGCCCCAATCAGAGACTGCCTTCAAAGAAAAGTTCATGCGTTCGACCATCGCTTCTCTATGAGACTGGATTTGTAATGCACTGGTTCGTGCGTTGGATGTATAACTCTCTACAACAGTGCTGTCATCTGCATACCCAAAGATACCGGGTTTAAGCAGGTCATTAATATGCAGCAGAAAAAGTGTTGCAGAGAGTACTGATCCTTGAGGGACTCCGGCATTTATGGCCAATTGGTCGGAAGAACAGCCATCGATGACCACTCGAATCGACCGATCCCTTAAGAAATCTGCTATCCAAACACATAAACCAGTGGGCAGGCCGTATGAAGGAAGCTTGCTAATAAGGCTATCGTGCCAAACACTGTCGAAAGCCTTCGAGATGTCAAGAGAGACGGCCAGCGCCTCGCCGTGGTTCTCGATGGCTTCGCTCCAGATGTGCGTGGCATACGCTAGAAGATCCCCAGTAGACTGATTTCGGCGAAACCCGTATTGTCGGTCACTGAGGAGATCGTTCACTTCTAGGTATGCCAGGAGCCTGTGGTTCAGTACACGTTCCATAGTCTTACAGAGTATGGAAGTGACTGAGATAGGCCTGTAATTGACAGGGTCTGCACGACTACCCTTTTTCGGCACGGGTTGCACGTTTGCTTGCTTCCAGGACTTAGGCACTTGACCAGTCGTCATAGACAAGCGAAAGAGGCGTGTCAAAATAGGAGCCAACTCAGGCGCACACGTCCTCAAGACTACAGCTGGTATACCGTCTGGACCACTAGCTTTGTTCACGTCTAGATTGCGCAACGCTTTGCGTACTTCAGTCTGACGAATGCGGATTTCCGACATAATCGTCCCGCAAGTCGGCAGACTAGAAGGTACAGCATTGCCAGCATCTAAACGTGAAGACTCCGCAAACAGAGTAGCAAATAAATTCGCTTTCTCTTCAGCCGAGTGTGCTAGTGATCCATCGGGTTTCAGTAGTGGAGGCAGTGAGGGACGGCAGAAGTTCTCTTCGATCGACTTCGCCAGGGACCAGAACGCTTTGCTACCCGAGGGGTAAGAAGCAAGTTTGTTCCCTGTTCGGCGTATGTGATCGAAGCGAGCCTTCTTGAGAGCCTTTTTGCAGGACTTGGCGGCTAAGTTAAAGGCTTTCTTCTTTTCGCGTACATCTCTAGTCTTGCGGGTTCGAGCATCAGCCCAGGCTAAGTAAGCTTCATGTTTTGATGCTTCTGCATCTCTACATTTGGCATTAAACCATGGACGAGCTTTGCTTGACATCGGAACGTCAGAAAATGGTATGAAATATTCCATACCCTGACGTAACACTTCTGGCACAGCATCCGCGCAAGCTGAGGGATCGCTCGAAGAAAAACATACCTGCCGCCAAGGATAAGACGCGAAAAAACAACGCATCTCATCCCAATCTGCTGACCTGTATCGCCACACCCGCCGGGTGCCTTTTTGGCTGGGATCGGGCGGGGAGTAGACGGATACAGACTTCACCAGACAGTGGTCGGAGCTACCTAAGGGTGATGAAACCGACACCAAGTAGCGGTCTGGTTCTGTTGTCAGCAGAAGGTCCAAACAATTGGCTGTATGGCCATCAACGTCCGGTATCCTTGTTGCTCCCTGGACCAACTGAGTGAGGTCTAGCGTTAAAGTAAGCTTTCGCATCTCTCGACCAGCGTGGTCTGTGCTCTGGTATGGGTATAGCCAGTCTTGATGATGGGCGTTGAAATCCCCCAGAAGCACTAATTGAGCAGAAGGATACCTCTGTTGGGCCACATCAGCCGCCTCACTGAGGTGGTTTGTGAGCCTGTTTGTCTCTTCGTCTCCGCTGTGCGAACGGTAGACACTAGCATAAAGAATTTTCTCTATGCCAGTGTCCACCAAAATCCACATGACGGAAAGTTGAGGGTCTTCAAGGTTGCGGAGACGCCGATAGCAAATATCATCGCGGGCATACATACAAACTCCCGCCCTCGCCCTAAAGTTATGCTCTGGAACATAGCCTGGGTAGGCAAGGTACGCCGCGTCAGCTGGACATTTGATCTGCGTCTCCGTGAGGAACAGAATATGCGGTTTTTCGGTCTCAAGGTGGTGGTGGACCGAGAGGATATTGGAGTGCAAGCCTCGAATGTTTGAGAGGTGCACTTGAAGGGAGAGGACGTGCTTCCGCTGTTTAACCTTTATTCTGTTTCTGCCTTTCATTTTGTGGGGAGTGAAGTTAGGTAAGGGAAACGGAAGTGGAAACGAGGCGCTAATTACCAACCCGTGATACATATTAGGTCTTTTCACCTATTGGGAACCAATCCTGGAGACCGCGGGGACGCCCGAGCCCCCCCAGAGGTGTCCATCGGGTCCTCTCGTCCGGTCGCCAACCGGCACGATGGCGCACCTCCGGGATTTTTCGCGAGATGGCGGGGCAGCCTTTCATGAGTGGCTGGCTCACTACTTGGGCCCCCAACTATCTGCGGTCGGCCAGCGGAGAACCGTGCCTCGGATCCCGCTGCTCTCCAAGATTGGCTGCCAGGTAAATTGACCTTCAATGTATCACGACTAGCTATAGTAAGCAACGCAACTGTTTCCGACCCGTTCCCCATAATGGCTTCACCAAACATTCATGCCGTAAAGCGACCGCTTGGCGGCATGGCTTTGTCTGGTGGGTGGTAACACGCCGCGGCCTAAGCCTACCACCTGAAACGTACTGCTCTTTTGGCGCCACCCAGGGGACACGTGTAGGACATCGAGGGCTAAATCCTACGGACGCGAGCAGTAATAGTCCCCCAAAAAGTATATCAATAATGTATTCTATATTAAATAAAACTGGCAAAGTGCGAGTCAGAGTCGCGTCTCGCATCGCACACTTAGGGAGGGTTCCGTGAGACGTGTGTAACTCAGTATTTAACTATTTTAGTATATCTTACATTTCTCAACCATCTCTTTAACTCTTTTATATCTTCAACGCAACGACTCATTTTGCGAAGTAAGAGTAAGCGGGATGTAACCATATAACATACCATGCGTTAAAAAGAGAGCGTCAGTCACGTCAGTTGGCGTCACGGAGTAAGAGTAAGGGAAATGTAAACATATTATTATTCAATCTATATGATTATCTAATAACTCACTACGCTCCCTAGAAAGGGAGCGTAGCGTCACAGGGATATAGAGATATAAAAGAGTTACTTATACATATCTTTTGTTCAAAATGATACGTATCTATCTTTTCTCTCTAGGGATATGGTTTGCACATGGCTAGGTTCCGTACTTACAGTACAATACGAAATATAACAGAGTTTCAAGCTCATATTTGATTAATTGATATTACCAAAACCATTTTGTTTGGTATACGAGTTCACGGAAAATCTCAAATGTCGAAAAGCTCAACTCATAGACTTGAATTAAAAAAAAATTAGTAATGACCTATTCTCATACAATCATCAGACTACTAAAATATGAGTTTTCCTGATCAATGTGCGGTTGCCAACCGTAATATTATACGTACTATTATACGGAACCCGGAAAATTGGTTTTTAAAAAAAAGATTTAATTAACACTGAAAGTTTTAATTAGCAGAAAAATACTTATTTAATGACAATAAGTAGATTTAATAAAAATGAGCGGCGCGACCGAGAGCTGGGATGAGACTGACTGGGAATGGTGGATCGTGGGAGAAAGCAATATTGTCTATTTTGCAACAGTAGTTAGGATAGGTGCAACGTAAGGGAAATAGGATGGGAAAGCCGGGTATAACATCTCCCCCAACAAGAGTAAACTTACTCTTGGAAGTAAGTTTACATAAACAAGATTGAATAAGAATAATTAAATGGAATATTAACTATGCAAAGGAAAGGTAACAGAGGAATGCGCTCAATAATATAAAATTACAATTATAACTTATGCTACTAGATCTAACTTTATGCTACTTATACCATGCATCTATCTATAAGTTGCTTATGTTATATCTAATTTAAGTATAGTATTTATATATATGATTATATTCTTAATCTAGGCAGTGGAATATCTTCTTCAGTTGGGATTTGTTCCACTGTTACAGTATCTTTATTGGCACAAGGTATTAAACTATAATTATGTACTTTACAATAAATGTATGTCAAGAAGATTATAAAAGAAACAATGAGCATTATTATTACAATAGGAAAACTAATGTGGTTTGAAAAGATGATGTGATTATTTCTCAAGAAATTATCAACATCCTTATTTACTATTTCAGCTTGATTTTTAATGGTTTTAAGATCATCTAAATTAACATTTAATATAGTCATGGCTGAAGTATTCACATTAAAGTTACTAAATGTTTTAAAATTACAACATTCGTCTGCAATAATGTCAAAATCTGAATGTATGTGTGTTATATTGACTTCCAAGTTCGATGTTGCTAACAATTTAACATTTCGGCAGAAGGCCATACACTGTGGTTCCAATGATAAAATACCTGTCCCACTTATGGTTATATCCTTAATATTAGAGTAACATTCAATAGATATTTTGGTAGATTTTGATTGTACAAAGATCCAACTATTACGACCAAGATTTTGCCAGATATCTACATCACCATAAATAAATTTCGTTTCACAGTTTGTTGGCAATATTGTGATTATTTTTGTCATCAATTCTATTTCACAAATAGGATTCGTATTGACTGATAAGATATTAGGAATGTTACAAGCTATAGTGCCTTTGTAGGCAGACTTACAGGAGTTAATCTCATCTAATGTACAATAAGTTGATTTATCTTTGCTAAGAGCTACAAAGTTTTTTGTTGGTATAATCATTGCATAGGAATTTGGCTTGCTTGCATTATGCGGTATTGGTAATGGAATGAGCTTATAAAGATCGTATTCTATATGATAAACTAGTGGAATCCGTACTACAAATATAACCTTATTATAACTATAATACGTATCGAGTTCAGACATCCTTAATAGCAAGTTAATGTTTCTTAATTCTATATCGACTGGGAATTCTTTATATTTAGGAAGATGTTTTATATTACTCTCTAAATCAGAGTAAAGCTGCGTTGGTGTAACAACTGAAGGGTGCAGTGTATTACTATTTACAAACATACATAAATGTACTATGTCTTCTAACTTATAAGACAAAAACAATAGATTTGCCTCTAGAACATTTAAGACTTCACTTATCTTATTTCTAAACAAAAGTTCGTTTGTAACTATAGTCACATTTTTAAATAGCTTATTAGTAACTTCACTAAGACGGTTTTCATTTTGCATTATAGTATTTAATGTGTTATTAAAGGTGAGGATTGCGGATTTAGATATATAAATGTTTTGTTTAATTAATGCAGCTAATGTTTTATCATTTGAGTACAAAGTTTGTATGTCATTGTTATATTGTTCATAGTCATTTTCATCCATTGTGCCAAACACTTTTTTCAATATAGTACCTGCTCCAACAAACCAGGCGGATCTTTTAGATCTTACGGAAAATAAATGAGAAATTGCATGATAATCTCGTAGAATATCATCGTAAACAGAATTGAGAGGGTTAAGCATATTTAAGCAATGGAAATCATCAATAGCTTTGTTTTGATTACAGAGTAATTTAAAAGTTTCGAAAATATTTCTTATATGTTTTAAATGAGCTTGAATAAAATTTAAATCTAAAGGTATAATATAGTGAATGTGGTCGTTTATTAGCTTCAAGTTGCTGATGGGATCGAAGTATATACCGGGACTTTTATCCAGCGGTTGAACGAGTTCCTGAGCCGATGGTGTCGCAAGAAGAAATAGCAAAGGCAGTATGATTCTGAAAATTTAAAATTAATATTGAAATAGTACGTTTAAACTGAATTCGATGTTGCGTGTTTAATTTGGTCAAAGTGATGTCTGACGAGCCGCCTATTGATAAGCAAGGTTACGGTGTTATTGTCATGAACTTGCTTAACTGTATATGGTCCTTTCCATATAGGTGAAAGAGCTTTTCTAAGTCTTAGATGATTCCTTAGGTAAACAAGATGTCCGGCCTGATATTTGACGGGTCGCGTGTGTGAGTCATAGTACCTTTTGGACCTTTCTTTAGACTGATTTATATTTTGAATTGCTTTTTCCTTCGAATATTTGAGTCTGTGACACAGCATTTTCAGATATTCGGGATATGTGGGATCTGGAGCCGAGTCAAAGATAGAGTCAGGAATAGTAGGTTTCTGCCCGAAAATAAGCTCATACGGCGTATAATTTGTTGTGCAGTGAACATTAGTATTATACACCATAATGGCAGTATAAACATAGCGAGGCCAATTGTCTTGGTTTTCATTTACGAATGATTTCAAGTATTCCTTTAGAGTTGAATGGCTACGCTCAAGTGCGCCTTGTGTTTGAGGGTGATACGGACTTGACCAAAGCTGTTTTACTTTTAAGAATTCGCATGTTTTCTTGAAAAGATCAGCTGTAAAATTTGTGCCTTGGTCAGTTAAAATAGTTTTAGGAATGCCAAAAAGAGATATAAAGTGAAGAAGGCATTCACTTGTTTCCTCGGCTGTTGTTGAGCGAATGGGATAGGCTAGAGAGAATTTAGTGAGGTCATCCTGAAGTGTTAAAATATATTTTAGTTTACCGGGCCCTGCTTCAGGAAGTGGACCAACGATGTCCAGCGCAAGTCTTTGAAATGAAGCGGTGGATGTTGAAGTGATTTGCATTGGGGCCCTATTAACTCTGCGCAGGGCTTTGTTTTCTTGGCAAAGTTTACATGATTTTACATAGTTTTCTATGTCACTTCGCATTCCTTTCCAATGGTACCGTTCTCGAATTCGCTTATACATTCTGACACTTCCTAGGTGACCGGCAATGGGAAGGTCGTGGTTCTCACGAAGAATTTTCTTAATTTCGGTGAGTGATGGAAAAATTAGGGTGTTACGATAAATTGTAACAATGGTGTTAGTGTTGTGGAATAGAAATAATATGATGTTGTACAATTTTGTGTATAAGTGAGTTTCGAAAGGATTTTTGAAATCTGTGACGCTCACTTGTGTTGGTGACTTTTGTATAAGAATGTTGCGTAAGTTTTTTAGACTATTGTATACATCTTCATAGTTTGCGTTGTCAAAATGGTTTACTTTTGTGAACAGGAAATAAACTGTTCGTCCTTTGAATTCAAACTGTACGCTGGAGAATAAAGTTCTTTCTTGATTTAGAACCATCGTACTGTCCTCTAACTCACTTAAAATTTCGTGTACGTAGGGATTACTTTCGTCAAGATCTATTGAAGTAGGAATTATTATTATGTTGTCATTACTTTCAAGGATACTTGAATTGGATTCCAATATTTTCGCGTCAAATATGAAGGTTTTATTATTTACTGCTTTTAAGAATTGAGAATAATTTTCATTTATCATGTCACACAGATTTTGTTCGTTTTCACTTTCTTCAGGTTCTTCATTAGGTTGAGAAGGAGTTGAATGAGCTGGGAGCATTGATGTACTTTCTGAATCACGTTGGGTTATTGAAGGTAAGTCGACTGTAGGATTTACATCTAAGCTTTCTGAAACCGGAGGGTTTGAAAATTGTTGTTCAACGTCTTGAATAGGATCTGGTAAATTTAGGGGACTAAAATCAATGTTAAGGTCGCCACTAAAAGGACTAATGTCATCGCCCAGAATAAGGGGGATTTCGTTATCACCCCTAGTGATTGGGTTAACAGGATAGCGAGAAAGGGCATCAGCTGCAGCGTTTAGTTTTCCCTTTTGATATCCAATTTCATATTCATACTCTTCCAGTTTTAATCGCCATCTTTGCAGCTTACTGCTTGGATCCTTGTGGTTGAAAAGCCATTTTAATGGTCGATGATCAGTAATGATTTGGAATTTTCGCCCGTAAAGATAAGGGCGGAAAGTTTTACACCCAAACAAGATTGCTAGGAGTTCTTTCTCTGTTGTATTGTAATTTGACTCGCTCTTATTTAGCGTTCGCGAGGCATATGCAATGGGTCTACTTTGATCCGTTGGACCTTGAGAAAGGACTGCACCAATAGCATGGTTAGAAGCGTCGCAAGTTAAAACAAATGGTTTTGAGAAGTCGGGGTAGATCAAAACGGGTGCAGAGGTAAGTTTATGTTTTAGTTCGTCAAAGGCTAACTGTTGTTGGTTTTCCCATACAAATGGTACTTCTTTTTTGAGAAGTTGAGTCAGAGGTTTAGCAATTTTTGAAAAATCAGGGATAAAACGGCGATAATAAGAAACAAGCCCAAGGAAGGATTTTATGTCCTTGGGTGTTTTAGGAATCGGGAATTCAGTGACTGCTTTGGTTTTATCTGGATTTGGTCGCACACCATCTTCGGTAATAATATGACCGAGGTATGCTACTTCACGCCGGAGAAATTCACATTTATCCGGTTGAAGTTTGAGGTTAAATTGCCGTAGTCTTTGAAAGACTGAGGAAAGGTTTTCCATGTGTGAATTTAGATCGTGGCTATATATCACAATATCATCTAGATATACGAAGCAGCGCACGCCTTGAAGACCAGATAAGGCTGTATTCATTAGCCTCTGAAAGGTGGATGGTGCATTTTTTAATCCAAAAGGCATTCGGTTAAACTGGTAATGTCCTTGGGGTACGCTAAAAGCGGTTTTAGTAGCGTCCTCTTCATTTATGAGAATCTGATGGAATCCGGATGCCAGATCCAGAGTAGAAAAATATTTACTTTGGCCAAGTTGATCTAGAATTTCAGAGATTTGTGGGATAGGATAACTATCGCCAACTGTGATATCGTTTAGCTTCCGATAGTCAATGACAATACGCCATTTACGTTCTCCCGAAGCGTCTAGTTTTTTTGGTACGACCCATATAGGAGACGACCACGGAGACATAGATGGTTCTATAATGCCTTGACTTAGCATATGATCAATCTGTTTGTTTACTTCCTGTTTATGCACCTCAGGGAACCGATAAGATTTAACGTGAATTGGATTTTGTGGTGTTGTTACTATATCATGCTTGAGAGCATTGGTGTGAGATAGTTTATCTCCAGGGATATGAAATATGTCCGAATAATCGGAACAGACGTCATGAAGGGCATTCGCTTCTTCAGTATTAAGGTGTGAGATTCTGAGTAAGTTGAGGACTTCTTGAGTCCTTAGAAAAGAGTCAGTGCATTTTGAGTCCGTAATAGAATTGGTAGACTCATATGTTTCATCATTTGAATGCAATGGAACCAGAGTGATATTTAAATCTGACCTCAGTGTCACGGGCGCATCAGAAACATTTACTACGGAAATGTTTACTCTCTTGTTGTCTTTTACCTTGACAATGCAGTTAGCAATTAATAAGTCTTCGTGATTACATTGGTCTAGAACAAGTCCTTCGCTTATTTCCGGATTAGATACAGAGCATTCGATAATGGTTTCTGAACGTGGTTGAATCACATAAATTGGGTCGTTAAAATGAAGTGGCAACTTGATAGTTTTAATATGCAGTGTGTTTTGATTATAGTCAATTGTGCAATTCAATTCATTGAGAAGGTCATTTCCTATAATGCCATCATATATGAGATTTATTTTGTCGACGACATGAAATGTATGTGAGATTTTTGGCTCTTTGAACAATTTCATTTTAAAATGACCTAATGTGCGAGTAGCATCCTTTCCAATGTCAATACCTTTAAGATTGATCTGTTTTTGTATCAATACTGGCATATTTTTATCTATAGAAGATAATTTTAGTAGGCTTACAGCGGAGCCTGAATCTACTAAAAATACAAGAGGTAATTCAGCGATATCAGTTTGAATTAGGATGTGTGGTAAACACCTTTTAGAAGTGTTATGAGTTACTTCGAAAATTTCGTAACCAGGTTCATTTTCGTGTTCATTGTGGTTTGTTGCCTTAAAAACTGGGGTATCGTCTTCCTCAGCTAAATTTCCCATGCGACACCGTTCCTCGGGAAATCGTTCTAGTTTAAATGATTATTATCATTTTGTTGGTCTCTCAGTGGTAGGAGATTATTATCTATTTGGCCAGTGCATTCGCAGTGGACCTCAGGATGATCCTGATATGATATGTTGTGGATAGCGCGGTTGTAATTATTTTGATTGCGAGGAAAATTATTTGTATTATTAAAATTTTCATTACGGCGGTTGTTATTAAATTGGCGCTTACGACAATTTTCGATTGTGTGTCCAATATGTTTGCAATATCTGCATACCGGGGGTTGTGAGCTAGAAGCCCCGGGTGGATTTGGCATTTGTCTGTTGAAGTTTGGTTGGCCTTGAGACCTATAATTTATGCTATTTTGGCGAAATGGTGTTTGTTTGTTGACGTTGGATGTAAATGAATTTGTTTTATATGTTATACCTAAAATTTTCTCCTCAGATGACGCAAAACTAATAGCGTCGTTGAGAGTACTTGGGTCTCGGCACCTTATAATTGTAGCCAATCTGGGGTCAAGCCCCATCATGAATACATTGAGCGCTAGATCTTGCATAGTTGCAACACGTCCCGAAAGTTCATCTTTTTTCTTTGTAGGTATTGAAATATTTATTTCTGTTAATAATTTCGATAAACATGATTCTATTTTTAGAGAATATTGGCTTACATTTTCAGTGGGCCCTTGTTTGCAACTTTGCAAGTCTGCTAGAAGATGTGCGTAGTGTTTCCTATCACCAAATTGCGACTTAAGAAATTCCTCTAATTGTGACCACTTAGTAAACTCTTTTATAGCACAGACAGCTTGTGCTTTGCCAACAAGGCGGCTTTGAATATATTTGAAAAGTATGTTTTGTTGGTCAGTTGTAGCCAAGTTGATAGCGTTTCCGCAATTATTTAAGAACGGGATTAATGTGTCTCGGGACCCATCAAATGTCCCTATGAATTTAATAAGAATATTTAGATCCATTTCAGGCACGTGCGGCGTTTCCTCTCGAGATTCCTTCTTAGACATGATTTAGAATAAGTACAAATAAAAACAATATCAGCTTGACTCAGTGACCCAATTATAATAAATGATCAAGGTTAAAACTCTTAATAATTTAAGTTAGCTTATAATGGTACTAGAGACTCAATCGTTATCTGTTCTTAGAAAATACGTGGGCGAGAAGTGATCACTAGCACGGTAACTTTATATATAAGCACAACTATTGGAACTCGAATGTAACTCGAATTTAGAATTAGAAATTACAATTAATTTTATTTTAGAATGTTCTTAAACAGTGAATATACGTGTAATATAGTTTATATTATTTTGGATCACAAATCACAAAAAACACAGTTATAGATAAAAACGACTCACTGGGCTAACAGGAACTTCATCGCAGAGCTGGAGACGAACCGAAGGTGGAACAGGATCAGTGTAGACAAAAAGGATACAGAGGATGCAGCAAACAGCAGGATGCGGTGTTTCTTCACGATGCAGTGGTGATTAAGTTCATCAAGGTAATAAGCCTTCACAGGATGTAGCAGTCGACGTCAAGATACAGTGGTTTCACGGGACACAGAAAGGACGAGCGTGGTCAAGATACAGGGCTTCTTCTAGATACAGTGGCTTTTTCGGGATACAGTGAATACAGTAACTTCTTCGGGATACGGTGGATTCAGTGACTTCTTCCGGATACAGTGGATACAGTGACTTCTTCAGGATACAGTGGATACAGTGACTTCTTCAGGATACAGTGGATACAGTGACTTGTTCAGGATACAGTGGATACAGTGCTTCTTCGAGATACAGTGGTAGAGCTCTTCATCAGATACAGCGGAGACGGTGTTCGGTGCGCGCGGCAGAGGTGATGATCATCAAGTAGTAAGTATTTCGGCGGTTATTTTCACTTGAATGTTTTTCACTAATTTTCACAGAGTTTTTTGCAGGTTGAAGGCGGTTCCAGGGAAACTGACTTATCCCACCGCTGCCACCAAATATTATACGGAACCCGGAAAATTGGTTTTTAAAAAAAAGATTTAATTAACACTGAAAGTTTTAATTAGCAGAAAAATACTTATTTAATGACAATAAGTAGATTTAATAAAAATGAGCGGCGCGACCGAGAGCTGGGATGAGACTGACTGGGAATGGTGGATCGTGGGAGAAAGCAATATTGTCTATTTTGCAACAGTAGTTAGGATAGGTGCAACGTAAGGGAAATAGGATGGGAAAGCCGGGTATAACAGTACGTATTATACGTATATTATACCCACAACACAACGCATGTTTCTAAAAATCTGAAATAAGGTAAAATATTCCACTAATATTATAAAGGCGAAAGCTTGTGTGTATCTTTGTTACTTACGCTAAAACTAATGAACTGATTAAGCTGAAATTTAGTATGTAGATAGCCTAGACGCTGGGATAACGCATAGGGTACTTGTTATCCCGATGTGCCCACGGGAACGATGTCTACGCGGACAAAACCGCGGGGGGTACAATGTCTCTCCCTAGTTTGCCAAACACAACAAGATGATTTGATTAATGTTTGCAGATGAGTAACGCCATCGGGGATCCCTGGACAAATCAATTAGCATTCGCAGTACTAGATGTGTATGGATTACAAGATTGCCAGGATGTCTACTCAAAGTAAGTAGGTAAAAGGGCGGATCCAGCCTTTAAGAGGGAACGCGGGTGCGAGGAATTTGAAAACTGCAAGTCAGACTCGAACTCGTAGGGTTCCGTAACACAGTAGAGTATTCTATAACTATGATTTTTCGCAACTACAAAAATAACTTTGTTTTTCATAGTGTTTGTATGAAAAACAAAGTTATACTTGCGGTCGCTATATCTCAACAATTGCTGACTGTGTCTCATTCAAATCAATTTTCGTTGAAAGTTTTAATTGAGATCTACAGAATATATTTTTTCTAGATTTTTCACTCCCTTACTTTAGAAGTTAGAGGGAGTGGACACACATTTTACCACTTTAGACGCGCCTATCTTTTAAATGATTGAATTTGAGAAAAAATGATTGTAGGAACTTCAATGTCATTTTTAAAGACCTATCCATAGACACACCCCACACGTATAGATTTGAAGAAAAAAATTTTTTTTTCCAGTTCCATGTATGGGATCCCCCCTTAAACTTTTATATTTTTTATTTTTGTATACAAATCGGAAAGCGGTTTACAGAATACATCTACTTACCAAGTTTCAATTCTGTAGTCCTAATAGCTTTGGAATAAAATGGCTGTGACATACGGACGGACAGACAGACAGACAGGCATGGCGAATCTATAAGGGTTCCGTTTTTTGCCATTCTGTTACGGAACCCTAAAAATAGGTATTTTAAAGAAACTATTGCTGTCGCGCAGTGCCGAAACAACCAACAAGAGTGCGATAGGGACAACAGCAACTCAGACCCATTATATCTACAAAATGTTGACTAAAATAAGGTGTCGTATTCCCCTGTTTTCTCCTCGAAAATTGATCCGAACATATTATTTTTTGCACAACATTTTTGCAGATGAGTTCATCCGTGCTCCTAGCATTTTGTTTTGTCTCAAAACTCTTTCAAATGTGTCTGGTAGCCGTTGAGGTCAGGGCAGTAAAATAGGTCATTTTTCAGGTTTTTGAATTATCATATTTCTTTTTACAATTGTTGTTCAATGGTTGGTCAAAAAAAGCAAATGACAGGGGCATAGCTATAGCAGACCTTAATTTTTTGTAGATTTTTTTCTCTAGAATCATTTTCCAGGTAGGAAACAGGGGAATACATTTGTATGGAAAAATGCACCCTGCGTCCTTCTTAATGCGTCCCTCTTAACAAATAAGCCTACATATAGTAGGCATGTAGATATACTAGGTACCTACTATCTAGGCTGGTGAAGTTAGGATCACCATCATTATCAGCCAATTTCCGTCCACTACTGGACATAGGCTTTTCCCATGGCACGCCACTGAGCTCGATCTTCAGCTATTCGTTTCCAACCGCTGCCAGCCAGCTTGCGTACATCATCGCTCCACCTAGCTGGAGGGCGTCCTACACTACGTTCAAATATAATAGAAGTTAGGATAGATGTCTGAAATCCGAATATGTCTTCTTTATTTGCAGGGAATACGTAACCCACAAACATTTCTGCGCTGGCTTCATATCGAAGGGAGGAGGCGCTTGTAACGTAAGAAAAAAATTTAAACAAAAAATAAAATGTTTACTCTATTTTTTTAAAGGCCTAACTAACGGCTTAGGTCATATTAACCCCGAGCTAAGCTTAGGTCACTTTGAGAGATATTGATCCAACGCCTGTTTCATCATAAACCTGTACCAGCCTGATGCTGGACATGGGCTTCAAACTGCACCAGGTTGACCACGATCTTCATGATGATCCTCAACTTACATCATCCAGCAAAAGCCAAACATTTGCCTCTCTGCTCCCAAAAAGCTTGTAGCATGAGCACTATATAGGTATCTCACCTGGGGTGGGTGTCTCTACATTGACAGCGATGCGTCCTGTCATCGCAAACGTCTAGTAGAAGGAGATGCAGCTAGACAGTTGTTATATGCATCTCTTTTCTTATTGACGATTATCGGTCGAAATTCATCGCTATTCATATAGAGACTACCGGCCCTGAAGTCTAAGATACGAGTAAGATGGGAGTTTTGGGGGAACGTGAAAAGTGTGTGTGCTCTCATTGCATTTTTTCTTAAAATGTGTGTGTGCGAATGTAGGGAAACAGCACAATGTTGAAAAACATGCTATTTGCGTTCTTACCAAAATTCCACTGAAAATCTTCTTGGACTGGGACTAGACTATGACTTCAACTTGACCTGAAATGTGACTTTGACCCATTTATGACTTGAATTCACAAATCGAAGAATTTTAACTTGACACTGGCTAAACACACTAATTGTGTGGAGCCATAATATAATAAAAAAAGTTTAAGATGAAACCGTGCAGTTCGTCTGAAAATGGAGGACGGCAATGAGAAAAGGCGTGGTAATTAATGATATTGTTCGAAACAGCACGATGTAGGCGGTCCAGGGGTGGTGAACGGGCTTCTAACTGGCATCATTAGCTTCGGCTCGCCTGTCTGCGGCACTCCTGACGCCCCCACTGTCTTCACTAAGGTCGGGTATTACGCCGATTGGATAGAAGAAATCATGGAAATGGTACGCCTTTGGTGTCTTAATCAGTTCAGCTTTAAAATATTGTAGTCGGTCTATGTACGAGCTGCATAACGCCTGCTGGAATTATAAGAGCTCCTAGCTAAATGTTAGTCTGAGTCTCGCACACCAATATCGAGATATTAACATATATAACCTACCTATAACCAATATCGATTTTATACAAATTCGAGAATTTGTATAAAACCGTATACTCCTATTACTGTACCAGCCTACTACTAGTACAGGTAACTATAGTACCTGCCAAGATGCATGTATCTAAGGCACGGTCAAACGACTGCGATCTCCGGTCGCGGTGGCGATCAGTTACTGCGGTAGTATTGTACCGTTTGGTTTCAAACCAAATGCGATCAGATGATTGAACGCGCGATCGCCACCGCAGATCACAGTGGTGTGGCCGTAACTTAAGTGTGGTACCACGGATAAAGACGGAGCGTCTATTCTCCGAATGTGGTACCTACCACATCTCACTAGTCACTGACATACCGTATAGGTATATAAAAGACAATGTCAATTTTCTTAACTATACTCCCATCTACGCACCCAAATAAAACTATCGACTGGCCGGTATTTAAACCTACGATATCAGTGCGAAGAAAGTAACAAAAAAAAAGTGAAAATTGAAGCCAGTGATGGGATCTCAGGATATATATCTCCAGATAATGCTCTCAAATAGCTCACTCTCCGGCGAAGAATCGACCTTCGCCGGTGAGTGAGCTATTATAGAAATATATATATTATAGAAAGCATAATATGGTTTTACGATACGTATCAGCTACCTAACTATGAGCTTTTGAAGGCAGTCCGTTCGTTGGTCAGAATGTTAAGCGTGTTCTCTATCTTAGACCAGATCATGGCTTACACTCAGGCGAGATAGTTCTCAAGTACTGAAGTGGATAAAAATTGTCTGAAGTACTGACACATGCACTGGGTTGCAGGTGCACGTAATAGTACGGTTGGCCACCCTACATTAATCAGGGGAATTAAACATTTGCTTAATTTATTTAATTTTATTATTTATTAATTTATTAGCTTCACCTGTATGTTTGTATGTTTGTAACCGACTTCTTTGGGCGCGATTTTGACCCACTTTAAACGGCCAGATTTCGTTCAAACTTTGTTGATTTATCGAGGACCGATGACAATACACTAATTTGATAAAAAATATTCTATTTTTCAACTAAAAAGTAGTAAATAAATAATAATTAAAAAAAACGAAAAAACACGCTTTTTATAGAAAACCGAACTAAAAAATAGAAAATAAATTTCAATAAATTTAAATTAAGAATGGTGTTAAAAATTTCAATAAATACAATCAATTTATAATAGTGTGAATAAAAAAAAATTAAAAAAAGGCGTGAGGTGCATTATTATAAGTGTGACGTTTGACGTCTAAATGAAAGCTGAATGGCTCCAATACTTTGTTTTTTTTTTGTAAATTCAAAGCAATAAGTTTGTTTTTGTTATCCTAACTTCCTAACTATATAATATATAATTATATAATATAATAATATTATAAATGCAAAAGTAACTCTGTCTGTCTGTGTGTCTGTCTGTGTCACTTTCACGCCAAAACCACTGAACTGATTTAAATGAAAGGTACACAGATAGTCTAGAGCCTGAGAACGGACATAGGCTACTTTTTAGGGTTCCGTAGCCGAATGGCAAAAAACGGAACCCTTATAGATTCGTCATGTCTGTCTGTCTGTCTGTCCGTCCGTATGTCACAGCCATTTTATTCCGAAACTGTTAGGACTACAGAATTGAAACTTGGTAGGTCAGGTCCGATTTTTATACAAAAAAAAAAAAAAAAAAAAAGTTTAAGGGGGGCATCCCATACATGGAACTGAAACAAAAAAATATTTCTTCACACCTATACGTGTGGGATGCCTATGGATAGGTCTTTAAAAATGACATTGAGGTTCCTAAAATCATTTTTTCTCAAAGTCAATCATTTAAAAGATAGGCGCATCTAAAGTGGTAAAATGTGTGTCCCCCCCCCCCCCTCTAACTTTTTTCCTTGCGAAAAATCATTACGTGTTACGGAACCCTACGAGTGCGAGTCCGACTTGCACTCGGCTAGTTTATTAATGCGAAAAAAGGGGTTGTAAGGGGTTGAAAGGGGGGATGAAAAGTTGTAAGGAAGTATCGTCATTTTTAGAGCTAGAAGCTTGAAACTTATATTTTAGGCTGTTGATTCGATATAAATAACTATGACATTCAAAGTTTGTAAAAGTTTTACCCTCAAGGGTGTAAAAATAACAATAGGGAATAAGGGATGAAAGTTTGTATGGAAATATGTAAGGTTTATGTGAATGTTCTACTGAACGGATTTAAATGAAATTTGGTACACAGATAGTCTAGAGCCTGAGAAAGGACAAAGGCTACTTTTTAATGCGAAAAGAGGGTTGTAAGGGGTTAAAAGGGGGGATGAAAAGTTGTATGGAAATATCGTCTTTTTTAAAGCTAGAAGCTTGAAACTTATTGTTTAGGCTGTTGATTCGATATAAATTTATATTTCATTCAAAGTTTGTGAGGGGGAAGGGGGTGGTAGAAGGGGAAGGGGGAATGAGGGGAGGGGAAAGAGGGTGGAAGTGAGGGTAAGGGGAAAGGGGGAGAGGGATGGGAGGTGAGGAAAGGGAAGGGGAGGTGGAGTGGGGGGAGGGGGAGGGGAGATGGAAGTGAGGGTAGGGGAGTGGGGGGAAGAGCGACGGGGAGGGGAGGGGAGAGGCAAGTGAGGGAAGGGGAGTGGGGGAAGAGAGACGGGGAGGGTAGGGGGAAGTGGGGGAAAGAGAGAAGGTAGGGGAGGGGAGGAGAAGCGGGGGAAAGGGGAGGGGGAGAGGGAAGTGAGGAGAAAGGGGGTGGAGGGAAGAGAGAGGGAGAGGGGAGGGGAAGGGTGAGGGGGAAGGAGAGGGGAGGGAGATTTGCGCGGCGTGGTACGGTGCGGTGTAGGTGGGATACGCATGTGTCTTATTTGTAAAATAATTAGCCTAAATATTTAAAAATGCTACCAAAGACACTATTCCACGCGGACGAAGTCGCGGGCACAGCTAGTATCTATATATATAAAAGAAAGTCGTGTTAGTTACTACACTTATAACTCAAGAACGGCTGGACCAATTTTTATGATTTTTGTATTTTTGGAATTGTCTTTGTCAGGAATAGGATAATAATAATAATAAACTGGCCAAGTGCAAGTCGGACTCGCACTCGTAGGGTTCCGTAACACAGTTACGGAACCCTACGAGTGCGATTCCATAACTATGATTTTTCGCAACTACAAAATTAACTTTGTTTTTCATAGTGCTTGTATGAAAAACAAAGTTATCTTTGCGGTCGCCATATCTCTAAAACTGCTGACTGTACCTCGTTCAAACCAATTTTCGTTGTTATTTTTTATTCAGATATACAGCATATATTTTTTTTAGATTTTTCACTCCCATACTTTAAAAGTTAAAGGGGGGGGGGGGGGGACACACATTTTACCACTTTAGACGCGCCTATCTTTCAAATGATTGACTTTGAGAAAAAAATATTTTAGGAACCTCAATGTCATTTTTGAAGACCTATCTATCGACACCCCACACGTATAGGTTTGAAGAAAAAAAAAATGTTTTTGTTTCAGATCCATGTATGGGATGCCCCCCCTTAAACATTTATATTTTTTATTTTTGTATAAAAATCGGAAAGCGGTTCACAGAATACATCTACCTACCAAGTTTCAATTCTGTAGTCCTAACAGTTTCGGAATAAAATGGCTGTGACATACGGACGGACAGACAGACAGACAGACAGACAGACATGACGAATCTATAAGGGTTCCGTTTTTTACGGCTACGGAACCCTAAAAATATATAAGCAAACATAGTTTGCCAAAATGTTCCTGGGTTTCAAAACTGCCAATCATTTGATGTTCAATTGTTTATTTCGTCGATACGGTAAACCTCAAATTAATAAGGGTCATCGCTCCACACGGTTCGTGTATTTAGCCATTGTGAAGTATAAAAATACTTCAATTTTTTGTGAATTAAAGTCATGTAGATTTTAAAAATGTTAATAATTTTTAAGTACTGTTAGTAATGACAATTGTATGACATATTTTTTGATTGTTAAATATACGTGCGCTCAGAAATGTATGCTCACTCAGTAAATTCCAGATCTTTACTGAGAGTATGACTTGGACTAGACTTTGACTTGAAATTTGACCTGACATGTGACTTTGACTCATCATTACGACTTGAATTCTCAAAAACTTGAAGAATTTTAATACTTGATACTGGCTTAATACACTAATTGTGTGGAGCCATAATTTTTTTTTTGTAGTGTAGTGCTTATACTCTCTTTGATGCTTACAAGCAATCAAGACAATAATAATGAATGCCTAATCAATTTTATATTTGGTCAGAATGTAGGTAAATATAGAGATATGCAAGAATGTGATAGCTAATTTATGAATGCCGTATACAGTCTTATTCATAAGGCAATAACTTATTAGACAGTTATTCATGAAGTAAGTATACTTATTCAGAATTAAAATTAAATACTGATGATTATATTTTTACAATTAAAATTAAACTTAATCGAACTAATGTCAAGTTAATAACTTATCTTTAACAATAACAACATTGTTTCATTCAATCATGTCTTGTTGACACGCGGTTGAAGTACTTGATTATTGTTTTTTTTTCTATTTCTGTATTGCCATAATGCATTACTAAACTTAATGTATCTTTTGTATTCAATGTATTACGTTCAGAAAAGCCTATATTAAATTAAGTTAATCTAAAAGGTAACACGATATTAATTGTAGGTGGTACGAAGTTAGCCGGGCCAGCTAGTCTATAATAATTATTATTGAATTTTGACATGTGTAAGTGCAAATTTTTAATTTGCCCTTATACTGAATAAATGCTTTGACTTTTGATTCAAACGGATACATTAAAAAAAAACTAGTTATATATTTTTTCGAGCGCAATGCCCTTCGATCTCATGTTTTTTTCAACATAATTTTTCAGAATGTCCCTCACGGCAAACAACCGACCACTCTCAACCCAATGTATACGGATTCCACCACAGCGCCACCGCATTTAGCGCGTACAACATACAAAATGTTCCCAGTGTCGTCTACATCTACCGAGGAAAGCAAAGAGCCCGAGCGAATCATAGATGCTGACAATTTGAAAATATTTGAGGACGAAAACAATTTCAAAGAATTTCTGTATACTATGTTTGATAGTAAAGAAGCTAAAGATTACAAAGAAAAGATTCTTAGTGACATAGAAAAAGAGGTTGTAGAGGAAGACGACCTAGTCATTGAAGACGTTGAGTCTGCAGACGAAGGCACCTTAAATATATACGACATACCACGAAAAGATAAAGATGATAAAAAAATAAGAAAAGTCAAACATACTATACTCAAATCCAAGACAGAAATAAGTGATGTCAAGTATAAGACGAAAATCAATAACAAGCAAAATAAAAAGAAACTGAAAAAGTTCGATGTACAAACAACTTCGGAAGTAATTGAGAAGACAACACATTTATTAAACGAATATGATAATACTCCAGATAACAGTTTGGAAGATGAATCGACCATTCCCACAACAACAGACGGCTTTATTGATGCTGTTCAAAGCAAAAAATATACACTGATGGATAGTATACTCCTAGATGACAAAAATAGTAAAGAGAATGAATTTGAAGCAGACGATATTATAAAATTGATTGATAATATAGACTCACAATCAAATCATGAATCTAATAGTGAACATAATGATGTAACTCAACCATATAAAGAACCTATTGCAGACAAAAATAAACATGCCGTTGAAGCTCTATCAGATGAACTATCTACAGAAGAGAATGAAAGTGTAGAAAACGTAAAAGATGAATTCGTAACTAAAATTGTTGAAACCATTGATCCAGTTACAGAAAAACAAAAAGCCAATACCCGTAAACGAGATGATGACGTATTGACTCTTTTATATATTTCTAATGATGAAAGAAATAGTACTAACTTAGAGGCCATCCACGAAGCTATAGAAGATTTTGATGATAATCTTGATGAAGGGATGAGCATATCTCTTGAGGGATTCAAAAACGTATCGTTTCGAAACAATGTATCCGGTGCTGTTGTCGATGTCGACTTTATGTCAAACAACGATTTTTACTATATACTATCTGAAGCTATCAAAGAAATGACAAACAAAACGGAAACATAAGCAAAGTATTTTGTTTGTATTATATCAGCGCAGTAGGTATTTAGCGATACCATCCGTCCAATCACGTAGCGGGAAACTGTCAGCCAGCTAGTAAAAGTGACACAGGTCCTTCCTCGAAGACGCCTCGCGGGCTACTGAAGTGAGGCGCGCTGGCCTCTTTGTTATATAATACTGTGTTAAAAAAATAATGGCTATTTTGAAAAAAACTATCCATTTCCCATTAAACTTCTATTCCAATTTTTTGGCATATATTTTTAGCTGTGAGTAATACCCAAAAAACTATTTAAATTTCATTGTTTTCGTAATGTTTTATGATCAAGTGAAGTCGTAAATATAGAGTTTTGAACCATTAAATAATCAAGAATGTTTCTTGAACTACATTATATATTATTTTCTTATCAAAACAAATAATATTTAATTTTTTGCTGTTGAATCAAAAACATGTCGATTTGGAATATTTAAGCGTTATGTTTAATTTGCAGATATAAGGGCCAGTTTTACCGGTTTCTGATAGCGCTCATATGAATAAATCTGACAGCTTTTATATGACGTCGTCTGTATCTAACGCATTATCAGGACCCGGTGAAACTGGCCCTAATTGTCATGATAGGTAGTAATCCTTGAGACTCTTTCCAAATGACTTCGAAAAAGGAGGAGGCAATTCGTCTGTATGTTTTCTTTTTATCTTTGTTACGCGATTACTCTGCCAATTGTGAACCAATTTGAATGATTATTTTTGTCATGGGTAGAGTTCATCTTCTAGATGGTGCCATTAACATTTTATCAAGATTTCATAAGTATCTCCAGAGATATAACGACAAACATCTCAAACTTGCTACTGAAACTGACTCGCGCGGAATATGAAGTCGGTTGTTTAGTTTTTAAACCTATTAAAACAATCTTAATTATGTTACGAATTATTCCTCAATAGTTAAAAATAACATTAGGGACTTTGCACAAGGACAGCTGCCGGTTTTTTCAGTAGCTGGCAGATGAAAGAACAGTCTGAATGTGCACATACAAGTTTTTTATAGAAATATACATTGATATCTACACAGCGGGGATTTGCTGCATCCAAAGCTCCAAGACGATTCTCTCACTGCGCTACTATAATAGGACCTTATTTTGTGTTACTCTTATTTATAGCATGTTCAAACACAGATTTTAGCTATGAATATGACAAGTTGACAACACACAATAATAGTTTACGGCTAGGGCACAGACCTGCTACATATAACTCGATCGCGTACACCGGCCCCCATGAGAACGACCTTGAACGGAGTTTGTCCCTTTCTTTTGTATGGATTCCTAACTTATATATACCATACGTATACCTAACGTGACCATTTATTTTTTCACTCAAAACGGGACATTACTTAAAAGAAAACCGGCCAAGTCGAGTTGGACTCGCCCACCGAGGCTTCCGTACCAACGTTGGTTGGTACCAATTAAGCTAATCCTCTACCTATATTGTATGAGCTCCCATATAACTCAGAGGCCTATCTTAATTGGCGTTAACTATGTACGTATGGGGGACACCCTTCAACTTTCAATTTTTTTATTTTTTGGAATATGTCCTTTATTTGTGCTGTAAGATCTTGCTTCTTGCCAATTTTGGATTATTTGTAAAATAAGTAGGCTAAATATTTAAAAATACTACTCAGAGACACTATTCCTCGCGGACAAAGTCGCGGGTACGGCTAGAATGTTATATATTATATAATAGATAGTTTAACAGACTTAAACTAATCTTAAATTACATAAATAATAAATACAATAAATAAAAAATTATAATCGGAGGCGACTTGTATACTAATATATTAGAAAATAATCCTAAAACAAATCGATTGTTGGACTTTATGTTAGAATATAAATTATCCCAACATGTCAAAAAACCGACACGAATAACTTCAAAAACATCAACATGCCTGGACCTAATATTTACCAATTTCAACGAGAGTAATTTACTTACCACGGTAGAAGAATTAGGATTTTCTGATCACACAGGAACGGTTTTTGAAATGATATTACCACAGAAAAAATCCAAAATTTGGAAAATAGAAAAACGAACATACAACAAAATTATATGGAACTATTTAAATCAAACTTAAAGAGTATTAACTGACATTATCAAAAAAAAAATATATATATTTACGATAATTACCAAGCTTTCCATAAAATATTAATACAGTTATTAAATAAATGCATTCCAAGACGTAATATAAAATTAACATCCAATAAAAAACTCTGGTTGACAGTGGTTACCGAAACAAAAGACTTCTATAATATCGTTTAAAAACTAAAAAAGAACCGACTTCAATGCCGCTCTATTCATTTTCAATACCAATTTTGAGATGTTTATCTCAATATCTCTGGAGATACTTATCAGACCTTGATAAAATTACCATGGTACCACACTTGGGATATCTCCTTCCGAACAAAAAAAGAATAATCAAAATCGGTTCATAAATGACGAAGTTATCCGCGAACAAACATAAAAAAAATATATATATATATATACGGTCGAATTGAGAAACCTCCTCCTTTTTTTGAAGTCGGTTAAAAATAATTATGTTTACAAACCCATAACCCTATTTTTACTAAATATTATAAACAGTACGAAAAATTACTAAAGAAATCGGTTACTATAGCTAAAAAGATACAGTATAAAAATAAAATCATATATAAAACATCTAGTAACAAAATTAAGACAATGTGGCAAGTTAAAAATGAGCGTACCAATAAATACCGCAAAAAAGATAAATCTAACATTCAGCTAGAAATAGATAATACAACGATAACAGACACTAAGAAAGTCGCAAATACCTTTAACAACTTCTTTGCCGCGGCAGATTATTATCTTTTCTATGGCGGTTTGTACTATTCATTATTCTGTGGCCGCGGTTGGAGAATGTGTAGATACTACGTCACAAAACGGAGAAGAGCCCCGCGGCCGCCTCGTAATGCAACCCACCGAAAATTCAATGTACCTGAGCCATGTTTCAACAAAAGAAATGTATACATTAATAAAAAAATCTTAAAAACAAAAACATAAGTATTATACATAAACATATTATATAAAAATAGTCACGGTATCGATGACCTCCCTCCTTCTCTAATTAGGTTTTGTGCTGAGGAACTGACCTTGCCATTTTTTTTGCTTATAAATCAATCATTTGAAGAGGGCACATTCCCAGAACAACTAAAGAAAGTAATAATAAAACCTATCCACAAGAAAAGCATTAAAACTGACTATGTGCGATCGAGTATATTCCTTTTGTGAAAAGTATTCCTTGTATTTTCGATGATAGCCAAAACGTTTTTCGAAAAAATCGGTCGACATAATATATTTAAATTAATCCAAGCAGCTTTAAGTGAAATAAACATTAAGAAATATGCTGTCGGTATCTCGATACTCGATATGTCTAAGGCATACGACAAAGTACAATACAACATTTTACTATCTAAATTATAAGGAATAGGTGTTAGAGGTGTTGCCTATAAATGGTTTAAATCCTACCTAGAGAACAGGCAGCAATACGTAGAACTCGAGCATTTCAATTACCAAAAAAATACCATACCACAGAATAATGAATAGTACAATACAAAACATTCGATCCGATTGCAAAACAATCAACGCCTCAATACCTCAGGGTAGTGTTGTAGGATGTCTATTGTTATTATCTATACTATCTATACTAATCCTAACTAATATTATAAATGCGAAAGTAACTCTGTCTGTCTGTCTGTGTCACTTTCACGCCAAAACCACTGAACCGATTTAAATGAAATTTGGTACACAGATAGTCTAGAGCCTGAGAACGGACAAAGGCTACTTCTTAATTCGAAAAAAGGGTTGTAAGGGGTTGAAAGGGGGGATGAAAATTTGTATGGAAATATGTAAGGTTTATGTGACTGTTCTATAGAACGGATTTAAATGAAATGTAGTACACACATAGTCTAGAGCCTAAGAAAGGATATAGGATACTTTTCAATGCGAAAAGAAGGTTGTAAGGGGTTGAAAGGGGGGATGAAAAGTTGTTTCCGTACAACTTTATCGTATCGTAACGTCATTTTTAAAGCTAGAAGCTTGAAACTTATTGTTTAGGCTGTTGATTCGATATAAATATATATGACACTCAAAGTTTGTGATGGGGAAGGGGGAGGGGGAAGAGGTAGGGGGGAGGAGAAGGGGCGGGAGGGGGAAGTGGGGGAAAGGGGAGGGGAAGGGGTAAGGGGAAGGGAGATGAGGGGAAGGAGAGAGGGAAGCGAGGGGAGAGGGGAGAGGAAAGTGAGGGGAGAGGGGGAGGGGAGGGGGAAGAGAGAGGGGGAGAGGAGGGGTCAGGGGCAGGGAAAGGGGGAGGGGGGATTAGCGCAGCGTGGTACGGTGCGGTGAAGTTGGGATACCCATGTGTCTTATTTGTAAAATAATTAGCTTAAATAATTAATAATTAAGATAGTTTAAAAACTAAAACAACCGACTTCAATGCCCCACGAGTCAATTTCAGTAGCAAGTTTGAGACGTTTATCGTCATATCTGTGGAGGTACTTATCAGATCTCAATGAAATAACAATGGGACCACCTCGGACACGTACCCTACCGATTACAAAAAGAATCATTCGAATCGGTTCACAATTGACGGAGTAATCGTGTAACATACACACAAAATTAACAGAAAAAAAAATATATACAGACGAATTGAGAACCTCCTTCTTTTTGGAAGTCGGTAGAAAATGCTACCCAAAGACAATATTCCACGCGGACGAAGTTGCGGGCCCAGCTAGTAATATTATAAAGAGAGAACGTTTGTATTTTTGTATTTTTGTATGTTTGTAATGATTTGGCTCAGAAACTACTGAACTGATTTAAAAAATTCTTTCACTAATATATAGAATGGACTTTCGAAATGAAAATAAGCTATATATTATCTCGTTTAAATTAAAGGTACATTCGAGGAGATCTAATTTGCAACCTAAGTCGACAAAAAAACGGTCGAAAAAACACGTTTCTTACGAACGCTGCTCAATTGAAAACAGATGGAAGAATATTTTCTATGGAAGAGTTATAAAACTTAATAAGACCTACAAAAAAGTCCGCGACAGCATATGTCTATCTCTTAAGGTTGACTCACAGTAACCATTTTAATCTTTAATTTTTTGTTAAAAAATATTACATAACTTCCAAGGCTATTTTCAAGTATATAGTATTAATCCTTATCCAAATAATTACGTTAAAGTCAAAGTCAAAGTCAAAGCATTTATTCAGTATACGGGCAAATTAAAAATTAGCACTTACACACGTCAAATAACATTAAATAGATCATATTCAACAAAAAATATAGATATAACAGAAACATAACGCTTTGAATTTACAAAAAAAAAACAAAGGTATTGAGCCATTCAGCTTTCATCTAGACGTCGAACGTCACACTTAAAACACATGTTTAATTCCCCTTATTAATGTAGGGTTGCCAACCGTACCATTACGTGCACCCGCAACCCAGTGCATGTTTCAGTACTTCAGACAATTTTTATCCAAAAAATTGTGAAATAATGAAACATAATAGATAAATAAAACGCAGACTAATTGCAGTACAAATCATGTTCCGAATGGAACTGATTGTCCGACTATCAGCCGCATAATACCGTCGTAACAGGCAACCCTAGATCTGCAAACAAAAGATGAAAACTGATTGACTGTTGAATCTACTGGTGTTTCGGAAGTACTCCCATCAGAGAAGAAACACCAAGAAACTCTATGGGGCTTGTCACTTATTTTAATTCATTTTTTTAATTCATATTAAATAAATGTTTAATGTACAATAAGTAATTCTATTATCATACAATTTATATTATATCTTGGAGCTTGGGGCATTCAGGCCAAGCATTTTTGTCATTCATATAGTCATTTATTGTATAGTACGATTTCTTCATTAAATTGGATTTTACAAAGGTTTTAAATCTGCTTATAGACAGTTGATCAATATCTTTAGGAAGTTTATTATAAAATCGTATACAGTTCCCCAGAAAAGAACCACTAACTTTCCACAACCTGAATTGAGGTAGAATTAATCTATTTTTGTGTCTTGTATTGAAATTATGTACATCGGACCTCTTATCATACTGTTAATTAGCTTGGCCACATATTATAGATTAAAATTGTCCTTTATAGTATATAATTCTAATGAAAACTCTAGAAGATATCACGGATTTCACATAGACGCATCGCAAAATTAATAAAATATTTGCAGTTAAACCACAGAATAGGTCATAGTTACTTCAAAAATATTATTATAAGCTTAGCTTTTCTGTAGATCCCCACCGATCGCAATCAATTTAAAGTCAATATAGTATAATAATATGATCTACTAGCTGTGCCCGCGACTTCGTACGCGTGGAATAGCGTCTTTGGGTAGCATTTTTAATTATTTAGGCTAATTATTTTACCTACACCGCACCGTACCACGCCACGCTAATCCCCCCTCCCCCTCACCCTACCTCTCACCTCTCCCCTCCCCTCCCCCATTATCTTCCCCCTCTCCGCCTCCCCTCCCCCTTTCTTTTCCCCCTCTCCCCCTCCCCTTTCCGCTCACTTTCCACTCACTTCCCCCCCTCTTTCCCCCTCCCCTCCCTCTTTCCCCCTCCCCTCCCCTCACCTTCCCCTCACTCCCTTCCCCTCCCCTTCTCCTCACTTCCCTCTCCCCTCCTTTCCCTCCACTTCCCTTTCCCCTCACCTCCCCTCACCCTTTCCCTTCCACTCACTTCCACCTCCCCTCCCTTCCCTCTCATTCCCCCTTCCCCTCCCCCCTCCCCCTTTCCCTTCGCAAACTTTGAATGTCATATTTATTTATATCGAATCAACAGCCTAAACAATAAGTTTCAAGCTTCTAGCTTTAAAAATGACGATACTTTCATACAACATTTCATCCCCCTTTTCAACCACTCACAACCCTTTTTTTGCATTAAAAAGTAGCCTATGTCCTTTCTCAGGCTCTAGACTATCTCTGTACCAAATTTCATTTAAATTGGTTCAGTGGTTTTGGCGTGAAAGTGACATAGACAGACAGACAGAGTTACTTTCGCATTTATAATATTAGTTAGGATTAGGATTATATAAAATAATAATGATCTATATATATAATATTATATATAATATATATATATAATATAATATTTAAAACCACCCCGACTGATCTATGTATAATATTATTATTATTAAGAACGGTTGTACACTCACGGGTTTTTTTATCGGAATTGCTCCGACCAGTTTCAGACACGTTTGGTGTCCTTCTTCTGGGAGCCACGTCTACCGCAAGCTCCTCGCGCAACGAGCTTCGGCACGTAACTGCATAATAATATTATGTGTAATCCTCACGATACATTTAATAATCAAATATGTATAATATTTTCATTAAAAGCATTCCAATGATTCTAAACACGACCTTTAAAATCAGAGCTGTAAGCTGTAAGGTGAGGATTGGAGTATTCTGTAGAGTCCTGGAGATGTCCCAGCATCAGGTCAATGCTTCCATGTTCTTACAATATCGTTGAAGAAGAAGATTTTCGAATTGATCAGACCTATGAAAGTTGATTAAAGCTCATAGTTTTAAAACGATTGAACGAATTTTCATGAATCAAAGCTAAGAACACTCTCGATGAAGACATCTATCAAACAAAAAAAATATCAATAATAAAATCAAAATCGGTTCATCTGGTTGGGTGCTAAGATGCTACAGACAGACACAGATACACACGTTAAACGTATAATACCCCTTCTTTGATCCCATGATTTGATTGATTTTGATTCCATGATCCCACTACCTCTGTACGAAAACCCATAATTCATGAATGCACATAAAACTTTCATTGGTAGGTGTATAGGCTGATAAAATAAATACCAGTCCACAACCAATATCTTCATCGTCAGCCTCCCAAAGTAGCTCATTCGTTCTCCTTGAAACGGATGCAGAAGAGGTTGAACGAATTATTGTATCGTTACGCTCGGACTGTGCCACTGGTAGGGACAACATCTCTAGCACGTTTCTAAAAAAGTACAAAATGGTCATTGTACCTCCGCTTACCTTCGTAATTAATTTTTCTATTAGGAACGGAGTATTCCCTAGTGTCTTTAAAAATGCCATTGTACACCCGATATTCAAGAGTGGGGATAGAGCTTGTGTCAACAATTATAGACCAATTTCAGTGTTTTCTGCTTTGTCTAAGGTTTTTGAACGTATTCTCAACATTAGAATCGTAAATTTCCTAGAAGAGAAAAACATCTTCTCTCATTGCCAATTTGGCTTTCGGGGAAATAAATCAACTTCAGATGCCATCCTCACACTAAACGATTATATTGTTCAGAACCTTGACCGTAAGCAGAAATGTCTCGCTATATTCCTGGACTTGGCCAAAGCGTTTGACACAGTCTCTATCCCAATCCTTGTAGACAAACTAGAATCTATAGGCATTAGAGGAAACCAATTAGACCTTCTGCACAGCTACCTCACTGATAGAATCCAGAGAGTAAGAATAGGAGAATACACCAGTTGTGACATGCCTGTGACATATGGTGTCCCTCAAGGCAGTATACTCGGTCCCACATTGTTTTTGGTTTACATAAACAACTTGTGTAAACTTAGCATTGAGATGGTAACGATATTCTCATTCGCCGATGATACTGCCCTTCTTTTCTCGGGTAAAACTTGGAAAGAGGTAACTGCTGCAGCTCAGATAGGTTTCAACAAGGTAACGGATTGGCTAAACAACAATTATCTTACGCTGAATATTTCCAAAACTAAGGTGATGCCATTCGCCATGAGAGATCATACACTATCAGCCGATGAGATTTTTACTATCCAAGCACACGCTCGCTGTAAACTTCTTACCAACAATTGCTCTTGTGAACAACTGTCATGTGTTAGAAGCTTTAAGTATTTGCGTGTGACACTTAACAGCTGTTTAAATTACAAGGACCATGTTAGAGTATTGACTGGTAGAGTTCGCAAACTTATATATATCATCAAAAACCTACGCCATGTGGCTGACACTAAGCTGTCGAAGACAGTATATTTTGCACTCTGTCAGTCATTACTTACATATTGTATAACAGCGTGGGGTGGCGCACCAAAAACATTTTTACTTGTGCTCGAAAGGGCTCAAAAAGCGCTGCTGAAAGTTATGTTCTTTCGTCCGTTCCGATTTTCTACTTTTGAACTTTACAAGAGTACAGAGTTACTCTCTGTTCGTAAACTATTTATCAAAACCGACAAACTATACATCAACAAAAAGACGAAAAGATAGAGTGCACACTCTTAAATCTTTTTCCACGACTTTCACCCAAAGGTTCCTCTGTTTCCTGGGGGAATTTATATATAACCTGGTTAACCGAATACTATCTATTCATAGTATTAACAAATATGAATGTAAGAGAAAAGTCACCCACTGGCTCCTCATATTGACTTTTGATGAGGCAGAAAACCTCATTTTGACAATAAAATGATAAATCCTGTATTTTTAATAAAACATGTATATTCACACAAGCACACATACACACGCTCGCATACACACAAACACACACACACACACATACACAAATGCGCGAGCGCGCACACACGCAAACATACACACATAATCTAATTAACTTATTTTACCTTCACTATGTAACATTCTTGAGCAAGTAAACACCTGACCAACAAAGATAAGGCAAACACGCCTGCTGACGGAGGAACACTGGTCCCACAAGTCACAGTTTATAAACTAGTTTGTGGAGCAGGGAACCATCACCATTGTAACGTACAGCCTATCTATAACAACCATTAGCAATAACATAAATTAAGCCACTGATATGTATTAGTTGTAAGATTTAAAGCTAAAGATTTCAATAAATTATTATTTATTTATTATTATTAAATCTATCAAAAAAAATATAATATCAATAATAAAATCAAAATCGGTTCATCCGGTTGGGTGCTAAGATGCTACAGACGACACACAGATACACACGTTAAACGTATATATAACCCCTACATTTTGCGTCGGGGAACGCCGTAAGGTTACGGCAGCAGATGTTCTCCTTGGTGGTGGTAAGCTACTTTTCAACCGACTTCCAAAAAGAAGGAAGTTCTCAATTCGTCTGTATGTCTCTTTTTTCTTTCTTTTTTTGTGTGTGTATGTTACGCGATTACTCCGTCAATTGTGAACCGATTCAAATTATTATTTTTGTAATCGGTAGGGTACGTTTCCGAGGTAGTCCCATTGTAATTTCATTGAGATGTGATAAGTATCTTCAGAGATATGACGATAAACGTCTCAAACTTGCTACTGAAATTGACTCGCGGGGCATTTAAGTCAGTTATTGGTAGATTTAATGATCCCACGAAAACCCATGATTCATGAATGCACATAAAACTTTCTTTGGTAGGTATATAGCTAGGATTAGAACCAACGACCCACGGGTCAGAATCAGGGTAACTATCCTTTACGCCAAAGGGCCGTCCAATATCACTACGTAAGTATTATAAAACAATGCCCATCACTGCGTCTGTCTGTCTGTTCGCAATAATCTCAATAGCTTCTGAACGGATTATCATGCGGTTTTCACCAATAGCCAGTGTGTTTATGAGGAAGGTTTAGGTCTTAGGTGCATAATTCGTTAAGGTTTTGTGTAAACTGGTTGAAATATGACGATGACTGTTAAATATGTTAATATTTTATATTCGATGCAACAAACTGATGCAAATTTTGTAGGCATATATGTTCTACCCGTGCGAAGCCGGGGCGGGCTGCTAGTTATATATAAACGACTTACCTAAAATTATGAATGAAACGTGTGTATTAGTGTCGCGGACGATATATCAATAATAACCTCTCGTAATAGTAAAGAATTCCTAAATAATAAACTTACTGACATACTTGATAAAATAGTAGAATGGATGAAGGATCATAATCTTCAGATCAATTACTCTAAAACAAAACTAATTCCCTTGTATCCCCACCAAAAAGCACCACTGAATATTCGATACATCACAGAAATAGAAACTGTCAATAATTGCACTTTGCTTGGTCTAATTATAGACAAACATATAAATTGGGAATTACATATTCAAAAAGATAAAAATAAAATGTCTCAATTCAGTTACGTACTCCGTGAGATAAAGAAGACAACTGACCTCAGCACTGCACTGCGTTATATCATTCTCAAGCCAGTGCATGGTTGAATTATGGCGTCATATTGTGGGGAGCTTGTTCATCTGCGCCTACCCTTTTTATCCTTCAAAATAAACTTATTCGCATTTAAGCTAATATAGACCAAACGGATAGCTACAAACCGTATTCTCAAAATTATAAAATCCTCACCCTACCATGCATCTACATTCACGAAGTTTGTAAATTTGTTCGCAACCATCCCAACTTGTACACAACACGATTAGATGCATCTAGGCATATTAGTGTACGGCTGCCAACCGATAATACTGCCTACGTCACCTTCAAATGTATTCGAAACGTCCCCTAGTTGTTAATACTTTTATAGACGCAATAAAATACAGAATACTGAATGTTAATAAACTGGCCAAGTGCGAGTCGGACTTCCCACACAGTTCAACCCTATCCTACTAATGTTATAAATGCGAAATTTTATAGAGTGTTCAATTTTTTACTATTTGACGACAAAGCAAGAGCTTCTGGTCACGGTAAAGTCGGTAATGTTATCACCGTGATTAGTTCTAGTACACTGACCATACTTTTGACACTGGCACAGAATAATGAATAGTACCATTAGACACAGGCAGAAAAACGTTTAAATTAAAAAGCAGCGTTTAAATGCCATAACAAGAAGAAGAATATGATCGTTTAATAATATCGTTTAAAAACTAAAAAACAACCGACTTCAATGCCGCGCTATTCATTTTCAGTACCAATTTTGAGATGTTTATCTCAATATCTCTGGAGATACTTATCATACGTCGATAAAATTACCATGGTACCACACTTGGGATATCTCCTTTCGAAAAAAAAAAGAATAATCGAAATCGGTTCATAAATGACGAAGTTATCCGCGAACAAACATAAAAAAAAAAAAAAAAAAATATACGGTCGAATTGAGAAACCTCCTCCTCCTCCTCCTCAAAGTGTTTATCTCCTTATCTCTGTGTCATACATATCCTAATAAAATTTGAATGGGACCAAATGGGAGGCATAATCACTCAAAAAAAAAGAATTGTTCAATATGGTTAAGATTTGACGGAGTTCTGATTTAACACACATAAAAAAAATACAGTTGAATTGAGAACCTCCTCCTTTTTGTGAAGACGGTCAAAAAGAAGATCTAGTTCTATCATTGTAAAAAAATTCGTTTGCGTGATGCAGGATCGAATGCATTATATCTCAGACTATCATAAAAAAGGCAAACAGATTCGTGCCGAACACCCGAGTGACCGCAAGTTCAGTAATACTAAATTATTGAATAATAAGTTTCCGCGCTCAGGTCGGCATAGTCAATACGGCATGATTACTACGTAAGCAACGCTGCGAAGTAATACTGCACGGAAGCCTCCAACCCTGCTGCCGCTTGGTAGCGAACTGAGCGCGGAAGCGTATTACTCAAGCATTTAGTATTACCGAACTTGCGTTCACTCGGGTGTTAGGCACGAATCTGTCTGCCTTTTTTATGACAGTTTTGAGGCATTATATATGCAATATTTACAAGGAGAAGAACTGTGGGTTTTTGGCGGGAACGTGGAAAAGTGTGTGTGATCTCATTGTATTCTTTCCTAAAACTTGTGTTCTTCCGCGTGTTAATATGTAATAAATGTGGATTATTAACCATTAAGTGCCGGTGAATGTGTGCGAGTGTAGGGAAACAGCACAATGTTGAAAAACATGCTATTTGCGTTCTCACCAAAATTCCACTGAAAATCTTCAGTAAACACCACATCTTTACTGAAGATATGACTTAGACTAGACTTTTACTTGACAACTGACCTGAAATGTGACTTTGACCCATCTCTACGACTAACATTCATAAAAACTTGAAAATTTTCAATACTTGACACTGGCTAAATACACTAATCGTGTGGAGCCATAAAGAAACAAAAAAAAAAAAAAAGAACTGTGTAACCTACTCTAGCGCCATCTAGATGCTTTTATATTAAGTTCATTAAGTTGGTGAGTATAGATGGATAAATTCATGTTTGTTAATTTGTCACGCAAAAACGGCTGAACGGATTTGGATGTTTGGCATACAGGTATACTTTTGATCTGGATTAATACATAGGATACTTCTGAATGTGAGCGAAGCCGCGTGGTGTAGCTAGTATTTAATTATAGGATTCAACAAAAGTTGCCGAATAGCACGTTTCTTGTATAAAGTGAAAAATTAAAGGGATACGGGTTTGCCAAATTTCAGCGCAGTCTGAAACAATATTGATTTTTAGACTTTGTTACCCCATTTCACCCTCTTAGGGGTGAAATTTCGAAAAATCCTGAAACACGTATTTACCTATTTTTTTAATGAAGTACTTGTGTGAAGTTTCGATTAAAAAAGACAATGTAATTTTGCTTCTCCATACAAACTTTGAAACCCACTTCATCCCCTTATCGGGTGAATTTTGGAAATTCCTTTCTTAGTACACCCTTACGTACTAAGACAAATATACCCTCCATATTTCAAGTCTCTACGCCCAGCAGTTAGGCTGTGCGTTGTCTCAAGTCAGTCAGTCAGTATGTCAGGACAAAAATTCTTAAAGTATAAGGCCGGCCGCACACGCACGGTTTCCTGATTAGGTTTCCTAATCAGGAATGCAGATTCGGAAACCTGAATGCTCTTCTTTCATACAAAACGTTCAAACACGCGCACACGTACTTATTTTTTCCGAACGGAAAAAAACCTAATATCCGTTTCGAAATTTTCCCCGTGCGTTCGGGTTGTTAGAACGGAAAAAAACCTAATGACGTCATCCCGAACGCAGCGATCTCGTACATTTTGGCTCAGCCGCCGCACACGAACGGAAATTTCCATTCAGACTCGCGCTAGCGTTGTTGCGAGTGGACGTGTATAGTATCTCTAAGTAGTCTGTGGACGTGTATCGTGCTCGTGCTAGTTTTATATGTATGTTAGAAAATGTGTGAGGCCGAAAATTTAATAATGTCTGTAGAAAAATATCCATGTATATGGGATATTAACAATGTGGACTACCACAATAAAACAATAATATTATTTATTCCAGGTGCCGAATTAAAGAAGAAGTGGACAAACATCAGGGACTACTATCGCAAAGAAGTGCAAAAAAACAAAAATGTTCCTACTGGCAGTGCAGCTAAGAAGTCTAAAACATATGTATACAGCCAATTACTTTATTTTCTAACACCGATGTTTACAAAAAGAGATTCTGAGGGGAATTATGCACAGGAGTTAGGATTAGACTCTCAACCAGAAAATGAAGAACAAAATATTCAACCGGAAGTTCCCAAAGATCATATGGAGTCACCTCCAGTAACAAATAAACCTGTGGTGAAAAAGAAGAAAGATGTTCCGAGTGAAATATTAAATATATTGCAACAGAGGCAAAAAACAACCGGTATGCCATGCAATACTAACGAAGACGATGATACCAATTTTTTGATGAGTTTCAGAAGTTATATGAAGAAAATGAACCCTAAACAAAAAATTGATTTTCAACTGGGTATGCTTCAATTAGTAAAAAAAATTACCATGGAAAACGAACCATCTCCATCACAATCTTCATATACATACAGTGACAATTCACTAGGGTCATTGCCAAGTCCTCATTCTAGCCATGTATACACTCCTGCACCGCAAAGCTACTATAATTCATCTCCATCACCTGTACCCAGTGCAAGTACCTCTAAGCCTAAAATAGTTATACGCTCAATTACAAATGTCACACCTCTCCATTCAGCTAACCAACAACATGCCGTGCAAGACTACCCCGAGTATACTATACCAGAGACTACTGCTGAAGATAGTCAGGCTCAGTTTATAATTCTACAGTCTGAAGATTCCCAAGAGGATAATATTAAAAAATATTTAAAATTTAATTAACTATGTAACATGTTGATAATAATGAATCGAAATGTGTAACGTACCTACCTATGTACCTACGAGATATGCACCTTTATAAGAATATGATTAAAAATAAATAATTAAATACATACCTTAATGTTATGGTTAATTTTTCTTCCGTGTCCAAACACAATCTCATACATGTATTTTGCTTTTTTATTTTCTCTCGTATGCCATTATGAAGCTCATCAAAGGATTTTATGGACATTCTGTAATACTTGAAGAATTCTTCTGGATATGCTCGCATTTTTGCTCTTTTGATGTAGAATTGACTTTCTGTTAATCTTTGAGTATTCAACGGGTGTACCCAGTAACGACGATTCCTCTTCTTCTTATGAAGCGCCAGTAAAAGTGCAATAGCAATCAATTCGTCGTCGTCCATGATGACGAGCTTTCAAGACTGTGTCTCTGAAGGCACTGGTCGTATAAAATTCCTTATACAAAAAACCGAACGTCTGCGCTAATCTCACGGAATTCCGAATCTGAATTCCTAATCAGGAAACCTAATCAGGAAACCGTGCGTGTGCGGCCAGCCTAAGAATGTTTGGTTTGTATTTGTATACCTACTTTGTATGTTGTGTGTTAGTTCCTCAATCTCGCAGAATACGGGTGAATAGACGTGGATGTAATTTGGCATGATACAGTTGGTGAATAAACAGAAGTGTTTTTTTTAACGTGAGAGAAGCTGCGAGGCTTACCTAACTAGTTTAAATAAAATCTGTGGGTATGATGCGTGTAATCAAACGTAAAGTCCAAAGAGAATCGATAGTTGATATTTTGATGGTACAGGGCTGCGTTCACGACCTACGCTCGGAATGCACCCTAACGCTCTAACCCCGTTCACGACCTCAGAGCGTCGCACTCGATTAGCGCAATCGTTCACGACCTCGGTTGTTTCACTCCGGTTGCAACATTTTAACTATCAAATTCGATGGTTAAAAAACGCTCTGACGTTTGTGACAGTAAATTTGGCGGGAAAAGCTGTAATATCTTTCCGGACCTTCGAGTTGCAAAACAACCAAAAAACCTTCTCCGGAGGACGTGAACGAAGCCCAGTCATATTATTATCTTTTCTATGTATAGTAATATAGATGTCGCATGAGTCGTTCTGTAATAGAAGAATATTGACGTTGACGTTACTTACCATTCAGTGTTTACATAACTCAAAATTTCCCAGATATCACGGCAGAACTTTCATGAATTAAAGTTTATACCTGTCTTGAATCTGTAACGATGGCTTGCGATTAATGGAATTTAAACGTTTTGAATATAACATTGCTAAAATGTTTCCCCGAGTTACCACTACGATGAATTATCTGAATGCAACAACTATTTTAATTCGTGTGCATACGAGTATCAATAAATAGCGAAGAAGTAATTTTAATCTCGTAAGCTGCAACACCGCCTAGTTTTTAGACGTTTCGTGGGGTGGTGTACTTTATTAAATAGAAAACACATTTTACAGGTAATATATCCTATTAAGTTAATTTAAATAGTGTTTAGTGTATTATATCTCTTTAAAAATATATTTTGTGAATTTGAGTGTAATATTTGATACGGTAAGTCGAAATCCTAACCACACTTTTGGGGTTCTAAATTCGATTTTTCCTTGTGAAATGTCGTTATCATTTGTTTTATTTATTGATTAAAATTAGTTTTCATCATATAAATCTATGATTCCAGGTATTTTTAATGCTTAAAGCAGAAAATTGCGGCATCTGATTTTCTCATGTTATGTAACTCCGTATTGATTCGGTAAAGGAGGTTACCTTATCAAAATATTATCTAGTAGGACTCACTAACTTACCTCATATCTAATTCTTGCGGATTAATATTCCTATAGAGGGCACGATTTAAAATCTGTCATCTATAGTCAATATGTCCCCATTTAAGTCATTTTTTTTTGTGTAGCTTCACCATTTTCATTTGAATGAATATTGAAGCAATTGAGAAATTATCAGCCTCTCCTATAACTTATCATAGACAAATCAATAACTAATCCAATAGGTGTAAAACATTCATTTTATTAACTAAGTTTTTAGAATATTTTCCTCATGACTATATTGTTAATGTTTGCTTTTAAAATATCTTTGGTTATAATGTAACCCTGATATTTAACAGTATTCTGCGCAGCAGAATACATTTGAGGGTTTATTTCTGTGCCTGTATAAGCGTTCTTTATGACTAGCAACTAGGTTTTTTTACCGCCAATATATTATGCCAATATATATATTAATTATATTTACCTCTATCTATCTTTGGAAATCCTTACTAATGTTATAAAGTTGGAAGTTTGTATGTATGGATGTTTATTACTCTTTCATGCTAAAAGTACTGAACCGATTGCGCTGAAATTTAGTATCTAGATAGACTAGACCCTGGAATAATACATAAGATACTTTTTATCACAATATTCCCATGGGAACAATGTCTACTCAGGTAAAACTGCAGGGCACAGCTAGTCAACAATAAACTAGGTGTGCCATGCATGTGTTGTCATGTTGCTTCATTCTGTATTTGTTACACGCAATCTAAAATTTGGAGGAGTGTGCAGGTGCAAATCCCGTCGGTAAAATAAAATTTTGGATTGTGTGTAACAATTACAAAAATATAAAGTGTGTAACACTTATAGAATCATAATATTTCATTCTGTACTATGAAAGTCACCTACTATAACCCTTTCTTAGGGGCTCAGATTATCTCAATAAACGTAAATGTGTTCATGAAAATCTGTCTCGCACCATCTCAGTCGGGCAAGGCGGTAGGCTCAAGATCAGCCAGTGCAGTACTGAGAGTTCTCGTTTTATTTATTGCAATTTGTTTATTTTTTAGCAATTAATGTAAATCTTATTCTGATTGAGGCGGGGGCGATTAGTTCTGCTGTAATGACGGATAATAAATATTGTATTCTATTACATTTTTAACCGACCACAAAAAAGGAGGATTTTCCCAGTTTACCCCTCCAACTAAGCTAAATATGCTTGACGTCTGGAATGGGGTCAATAGTGCAATGGCTGGGGATCAAACTCACGACCACTCGATCGCCAGGCCGATGCCTTAACCATTGAGCTATTGCCGCTAACTTTAAAATTCATTTTCAAGTTTCTTACTGCTTTTATATACTCATGTAGGTAGTGTAACGAGGTATTTCGACTCGTTACATATTTTTCATTTGGAAGCACATTTCAGCTTCTAAGACTGACAAAATTACCTTTTGGTTTTAAATAATTTAGAACATTTTCGTATTTAGCCATTTTTAGTCGATTTTAAATAATCGAGTTATTACTTGGTCTGTGGATCATTCAATATCCTATAGACAATCTTTAAAAAAAAAATGACTTTGACATCTGGCAATTCTCGATCGGAGACGTCACTTTTTCTTGCCCCTAGGCATACAAAGGGCTCATTTTTAGAAAATTTTATAAATCGGATTCTATTAAGTGAATCCGTATTCCAAATCGCCGTTACGATGATATTCGGCGTGCTTATGGCGTAGTGCCATATGACAACGTCGTGATTTTGCGCCTTTTGGCGCTGTTTGGACGACTGTCGTCTACTGTTTGGGCGACTATGGGTGTCGCCAACTGTTGGTTCGACGCTGGAAGACGTCGTTAGTTTGAGGTGTTCGTGCGACGCACACCGTTTGGATGTCGTCGTAGTTTTGAGCTGTTGGTGCGACGATGAATGACGTCTGTTTAGAGTGGAGTGCTCAGACGCCCCCGGACGCTGCAGCTAAGCAAATTTCATTATAACTCTTTTTATTACCCTTAAAACTTTAATTTCATATTCGCAAGATGCAAGAAAGACAATAACCAAATTTCAGTAGTAAAATGTAAAATAAATTAACCTAAAAAGTAACGAAAACCGAATGGTATTTATAGTCAAATGTTTAGACATAGTATTGCGGCTTTAACTAAGTAATGTAACTCACTTTGGAGGTAAGGGACGTTTTGAAGTATTAAAATTTGTCATACATTCCCAAAACAGTGTTATATCATTTGCCTGTCCCCCGGTCCGAGATTAAAAGTCTCAATGACACCGCTGATTTATCCTGGTAAGTTTTAGATCTTGGTAGAACAAGGGCGCTCGATATTCATAAATACTGTCTACCTAACATTAATTTTTAGCTTTTTATACTCTATAACCTTCATGTTACAACCAGTAACGTTTATATTTTTATAAACAATTTTTTATTACAATTAGCGCGAGAACAGGGACCGGATTTACCTCCACATATATAATCTTTCTTGCATCTTATTTTTGTTTTTCTTGTCACAATTTAGTGCAATTTTTTGTTATTTTTAGCATTTTTACTTTGTTTTGTGTACTTTGAAAACACAATTGTAACTTTGTTTACAACTTTTTTTGTATTTTAACAAAACTAATTAACATACAATGTTCTTTATATGTCTTATATACTGGATAGACTAATCTAAGTGTGTACTTACTATATAATAACATTTGAGATATGCGTTGTTTACATTTTGTAAGGAACTGACCTTGACCACATTGAAAGTGCTAAGTTTTTGTTTGAATTGATATAACTTTGTCTTATATAAAGTTATAACGTTTGTTTACTGTTGAGAAGCATTAAGCTACATTCATATTAGAAAATACTAGCTTATTAACATAATTATTAACTAGTTTATTGATTTTACTTTTCACAAATAGATATAACCTTAGCCGTTGTTAATAATCTTGAAAATTAAGATAAATTGTGAATCTTTTTTGCATCTTACATACTTCACAATTTGAATGTTTCTTTGTACATTCAAATTTCTTTAAATACTTTTGAACATTATTAAATATTAACATAAACTTTAAAACATAATAACTTAAACCGGTTTTTAACAAAAAATCTTATAAACTTTGATGAGTTTTAACTACACTTTGAATTTTTAGTTGGTTGTTTGTCTTTGTTTCTTTAATATTTTTGATTATTCATCATGACTGACAAACAGGTTCAATTTCCACCCTTGTTGGAAGAGAACTTACCTGGTACTTCTAGGGATGTTATTTCTAATCCGGCGTTGGATAATTTAGAGGCTGTTGACCCTTTCTTACCTAACTTTGGTCATAGTAGCTTGCATAATTTTACACCTTTACCTTCGTTTAACTCGATGAATGTTCAACTCAATGAACAATTGAAAAAGCATTTGCCTTCAACAAATAAACTTCCTGATTTGAAGCGTAGTAAGATATCTTTTGATGGGAAAACTTGTGTTAGAGATTTTATCACTTCGGTTGAGGAGTATTTTTTGTATAAAAACTTTGATGAAAACTTTTTAGTCGGTTCTTTTTCTGATCTGCTCACTGGAACAGCAACGAAATGGTTCCGTAGTATTCGAATTAGGGTTTCTTCGTGGACAACACTTAAAACTGAATTGTTGAACAGATTCGACAAACCTGAATTTGATTATCATTTGGAGTATGAAATGAGAACTCGCAAACAACGGAGTAATGAGTCACTTCCTGATTTCATTACTGAGATTTTAGATATGTCTAGCAGATTAGCTAATCCAATTTTTGAGAATGTTTTGATAACTATAATTAAACACAACATGTTACCTATTTACACACCGTTTTTATTTGGAAAATCAATAGACACTATTGAACAGTTTATCCGAATTAGTAAGGAATTAGAGATTTTAGTTAACCGAAAACCTGTAAAGGAAATTAAACAAAACTTTCATGCGGTTGAAACCAAACTTTCTTGTTTGAAGTGTAAGTCGACTGACCACACTTATAAAGAGTGTACAGAGATTCTTGGACCTGTGTGCTTTAAATGTCATAAACGAGGCGTTTTGACAAAGAACTGTGATACTTGTCATTCTGACAATATTAAAAATAATAATAATTCAAAAAACTTGTAAGGCATCGGGCCCAGGTTTTTGAAAAAACTTCAGGTGCTCCGATATCCAATTATAAACCTAATGATGATACGTGTAAAAGAGAATTTTCAGAATGGCTTGACTATTTAAAAACATTTTTTTCTGTTCATAAAGCAGCTCCTATACTTTTTACTAAACAAAATGATACTAGACCATTTTTAAAATTTACCATTTATAATGAAACTTTTTCTGGATTGCTAGATAGTGGTTCAAATAGCTGTGTTTTAGGTAATAACCAACACTTGCATTTTTCTAAACTAGGATTTCAAATTAAACCTATTGATGCCTCCGCTTGTACTGCTGACGGTTCATCAAGAAAAGTTATCGGTTCTATGCGATTACCGGTTACCGTTGACAATGTTTGTAAACTTGTAGAATTTTTAATAATACCCTCTTTTGATCCACCTATTATATTGGGATTTGATTTTTGGTTGAAATTTAACTTAGCTAAAGACTTGTGGAAAAATATTGAATATGTTCACAATAATAAAATTCAAGTGAACGCTGTTACTTCTACAGTTCATTTAACTCCTTCTGAGAAACAACAATTAGATGAAACCATTGCTTTGTTTGAAGATATTTCTTATGAGAAAAAAGGTTTAGGCCTTACCACCCTTGTGGAACATAAAATTAACGTTACTGGCGAACCTTTTAAAAGTAGATATTGGCCGTTGAGTGCTGCTAAACAAAAAGAACTTTATGATGAAGTGGAAGTTTTATTATAAGAAGGAATTATAGAACCTTCAAAATCTCCTTGGTGTTCCCCTGTATTAGCCGTCGATAAAAAAGATGGTGGAACCAGATTATGTTTAGATTCGAGACGATTAAATTCAATAACTGTTAAAGATTCTTATCCTTTGCCGTACCCTTCTAGGATATTAGACAGCCTTCGTGGGGCTAAATTCATATCTACCATAGATCTTTCTAAAGCATTTCTGCAAATTAAACTTGAAGAGTCCTCTCGTGAAAAGACTGCTTTTGTAGTTCCTGGAAAAAACTTGTACCATTTTGTTCGGATGCCTTTTGGAATCACCAACGCACCGGCAGAGTTACAACGCTTGGTTGATAAACTCTTTGGACCTGAATTTGACAATGTCCTGTTTAAATATTTAGATGATTTGATTTTAGTAAATGATAATTTTCAAAATCATATAGAGTACCTTAAAAAAGTCCATGAAATACTTAAAAACTCAGGCTTAACAGTAAATCTTAAAAAATGTGAATTTTGCAAAGAAAGACTCCGTTATCTCGGTTATATTGTAGACAGTCAAGGCCTACATACTGATCCGTCTAAATTAGAAATTATAGAAAACTTTCCACGACCAGAGTCCGTAAAACAACTTAGAAGCTTTTTAGGATTATGTTCATATTATCGACGTTTCATTTGTAAATTCGCTGATATTGCCTCCCCTTTAACTAAATTAACTTCCGGAAGTAAAAAGATAAAACATACTTTTGTTTGGAATGAAGAAGCTGAAGAAGCCTTCATTAATTTAAAAAATGCCTTAATAACTACACCTGTTTTACATTGTCCTGATTTTGAAAAACCTTTCTTTTTCCATTGCGATGCTAGTTCTGTAGGAATTGGTAGTGTTCTGAGTCAAGAAGACGAAAATAATGAACAACATCCAATTGCTTATTATTCAAGATCTTTAAATAAATGTGAAAGAAATTATAGTACCACTGAACGTGAACTTTTGGCAGTTTTAGATTCAATTGAACATTTTAGACCTTATGTCGAAGGAATGAAATTCACAGTTGTGACAGATCATGCTAGTCTTAAGTGGCTTTTAAAACTTAATAACCCTAGTGGACGCTTAGCTCGATGGGCTGCACGTATGTAACGAGGTATTTCGACTCGTTACATATTTTTCGTTTGGAAGCACATTTCAGCTTCTAAGACTGACAAAATTACCTTTTGGTTTTAAATAATTTAGAACATTTTCGTATTTAGCCATTTTTAGTCGATTTTAAATAATCGAGTTATTACTTGGTCTGTGGATCATTCCATATCCTATAGACAATCTTTCAAAAAAAAATGACTTTGACATCTGTCAATTCTCGATCAGAGACGTCACTTTTTCTTGTCCCTGGGGCCTACGAAGAGCTAAACTTTTTGTATTTTTTCTTAATCAGATTTTACAAGATTAATCCATCTTGTTAATTAAATTTGCGATGATACTCGGCGTGCTTATGGCGTAGTGCCATATGATAACGTCGTGATTTTGCGGTGAGTCAATTTTTGATAACCTAAAATGTTTCGCGTCATCCTTCATGGCGACAAATATATTTACAATCGGATTTTTGGTTACAGCCTTTGGCGCTGTTTGTTTGGACGACTGTCGTCTACTGTTTGGACGACTATGGGTGTCGCCAACTGTTGGTTCGACGCTGGAAGACGTCGTTAGTTTGAGGTGTTCGTGCGACGCACACCGTTTCGATGTCGTCGTAGTTTTGAGCTGTTGGTGCGACGATGAATGACGTCTGTTTAGAGTGGTGTGCTCAGACGCCCCCCTGACGCTGCAGCTAAGCCAATTTCATTATAACTCTTTTTATTACCCTTAAAACTTTAATTTCATATTTGCAAGATGCAAGAAAGACAATAACCAAATTTCAGTAGTAAAATGTAAAATAAATTAACCTAAAAAGTAACGAAAACCGAATGGTATTTATAGTCAAATGTTTAGACATAGTATTCCGGCTTTAACTAAATAATGTGTATCTCATTCTGGAGGTAAGGGACGTTTTGAAGTATTAAAATTTGTCATACAATCCCAAACCGTGTTATCATTTGCCTGTCCCCCGGTCCGAGATTAAAAGTCTCAATGACACCGCTGATTTATCCTGGTAAGTTTTAGATCTTGGTAGAACAAGGGCGCTCGATATTCATAAATACTGTCTACCTAACATTAATTTTTAGCTTTTTATACTCTATAACCTTCATGTTACAACTAGTAACGTTTATATTTTTTATAACACAAAATTTTTTTATTACAATTAGCGCGAGAACAGGGACCGGAGTTACCTCCACATACATAATCTTTCTTGCATCTTATTTTTGTTTTTCTTGTCACAATTTAGTGCAATTTTTGTTATTTTTAGCATTTTTACAGTTTTTGTACTTTGAAAACAGAATTGTTACAACTTTTTTTGTATTTTAACAAAACTAATTAACATACAATGTTCTTTATATGTCTTATGTACTGGATAGACTAATCTAAGTGTGTACTTACTATATAATAACATTTGAGATATGCGTTGTTTACATTTTGTAAGGAACTGACCTTGACCACATTGAAAGTGCTAAGTTTTGTTTGAATTGATATAACTTTGTCTTATATAAAGTTATAACGTTTGTTTACTGTTGAGAAGCATTAAACTACATTCATATTAGAAAATACTAGCTTATTAACATAATTATTAACTAGTTTATTGATTTTACTTTTCACAAATAGATATAACCTTAGCCGTTGTTAATAATCTTGAAAATTAAGATAAATTGTGAATCTTTTTTGCATCTTACATACTTCACAATTTGAATGTTTCTTTGTACATTCAAATTTCTTTAAATACTTTTGAACATTATTAAATATTAACATAAACTTTAAAACATAATAACTTAAACCGGTTTTTAACAAAAAATCTTATAAACTTTGATGAGTTTTAACTATTCTTTGAATTTTTAGTTGGTTGTTTGTCTTTGTTTCTTTAATATTTTTGATTATTCATCATGACTGACAAACAGGTTCAATTTCCACCCTTGTTGGAAGAGAATTTACCTGGTACTTCTAGGGATGTTATTTCTAATCCGGCGTTGGATAATTTAGTTATGCAAAATGCAACAGAGGTTGACCCTTTCTTACCTAACTTGGGTCATAGTAGCTTGCATAATTTTACACCTTTACCTTCGTTTAACTCGATGAATGTTCAACTCAATGAACAATTGAAAAAGCATTTGCCTTCAACAAATAAACTTCCTGATTTGAAGCGTAGTAAGATATCTTTTGATGGGAAAACTTGTGTTAGAGACTTTATCACTTCGGTTGAGGAATATTTTTTGTATAAAAACTTTGATGAAAACTTTTTAGTCGGTTCTTTTTCTGATCTGCTCACTGGAACAGCAACGAAATGGTTCCGTAGTATTCGAATTAGGGTTTCTTCGTGGACAACACTTAAAACTGAATTGTTGAACAGATTCGACAAACCTGAATTTGATTATCATTTGGAGTATGAAATGAGAACTCGCAAACAACGGAGTAATGAGTCACTTCCTGATTTCATTACTGAGATTTTAGATATGTCTAGCAGATTAGCTAATCCAACTTTTGAGAATGTTTTGATAACTATAATTAAACACAACATGTTACCTATTTACACACCGTTTTTATTTGGAAAATCAATAGACACTATTGAACAGTTTATCCGAATTAGTAAGGAATTAGAGATTTTAGTTAACCGAAAACCTGTAAAGGAAATTAAACAAAACTTTCATGCGGTTGAAACCAAACTTTCTTGTTTGAAGTGTAAGTCGACTGACCACACTTATAAAGAGTGTACAGAGATTCTTGGACCTGTGTGCTTTAAATGTCATAAACGAGGCGTTTTGACAAAGAACTGTGATACTTGTCATTCTGACAATATTAAAAATAATAATAATTCAAAAAACTTGTAAGGCATCGGGCCCAAGTTTTTAAAAAAACTTCAGGTGCTCCGATATCTAATTATAAACCTGATGATGATACGTGTAAGAGAGAATTTTCAGAATGGCTTGACTATTTAAAAACATTTTTTTCTGTTCATAAAGCAGCTCCTATACTTTTTACTAAACAAAATGATACTAGACCATTTTTAAAATTTACCATTTATAATGAAACTTTTTCTGGATTGCTAGATAGTGGTTCAAATAGCTGTGTTTTAGGTAATAACCAACACTTGCATTTTTCTAAACTAGGATTTAAAATTAAACCTATTGATGCCTCCGCTTGTACTGCTGACGGTTCATCAAGAAAAGTTATCGGTTCTATGCGATTACCGGTTACCGTTGACAATGTTTGTAAACTTGTAGAATTTTTAATAATACCCTCTTTTGATCCACCTATTATATTGGGATTTGATTTTTGGTTGAAATTTAACTTAGCTAAAGACTTGTGGAAAAATATTGAATATGTTCACAATAATAAAATTCAAGTGAACGCTGTTACTTCTACAGTTCATTTAACTCCTTCTGAGAAACAACAATTAGATGAAACCATTGCTTTGTTTGAAGATATTTCTTATGAGAAAAAAGGTTTAGGCCTTACCACCCTTGTGGAACATAAAATTAACGTTACTGGCGACCCTTTTAAAAGTAGATATTGGCCGTTGAGTCCTGCTAAACAAAAAGAACTTTATGATGAAGTGGAAGTTTTATTAAAGGAAGGAATTATAGAACCTTCAAAATCTCCTTGGTGTTCCCCTGTATTAGCCGTCGATAAAAAAGATGGTGGAACCAGATTATGTTTAGATTCGAGACGATTAAATTCAATAACTGTTAAAGATTCTTATCCTTTGCCGTACCCTTCTAGGATATTAGACAGCCTTCGTGGGGCTAAATTCATATCTACCATAGATCTTTCTAAAGCATTTCTGCAAATTAAACTTGAAGAGTCCTCTCGTGAAAAGACTGCTTTTGTAGTTCCTGGAAAAAACTTGTACCATTTTGTTCGGATGCCTTTTGGAATCACCAACGCACCGGCAGAGTTACAACGCTTGGTTGATAAACTCTTTGGACCTGAATTTGACAATGTCCTGTTTAAATATTTAGATGATTTGATTTTAGTAAATGATAATTTTCAAAATCATATAGAGTACCTTAAAAAAGTCCATGAAATACTTAAAAACTCAGGCTTAACAGTAAATCTTAAAAAATGTGAATTTTGCAAAGAAAGACTCCGTTATCTTGGTTATATTGTAGACAGTCAAGGCCTACATACTGATCCGTCTAAATTAGAAATTATAGAAAACTTTCCACGACCAGAGTCCGTAAAACAACTTAGAAGCTTTTTAGGATTATGTTCATATTATCGACGTTTCATTTGTAAATTCGCTGATATTGCCTCCCCTTTAACTAAATTAACTTCCGGAAGTAAAAAGATAAAACATACTTTTGTTTGGAATGAAGAAGCTGAAGAAGCCTTCATTAATTTAAAAAATGCCTTAATAACTACACCTGTTTTACAGTGTCCTGATTTTGAAAAACCTTTCTTTTTACATTGCGATGCTAGTTCTGTAGGAATTGGTAGTGTTCTGAGTCAAGAAGACGAAAATAATGAACAACATCCAATTGCTTATTATTCAAGATCTTTAAATAAATGTGAAAGAAATTATAGTACCACTGAACGTGAACTTTTGGCAGTTTTAGATTCAATTGAACATTTTAGACCTTATGTCGAAGGGATGAAATTCACAGTTGTGACAGATCATGCTAGTCTTAAGTGGCTTTTAAAACTTAATAACCCTAGTGGACGCTTAGCTCGATGGGCTGCACGTATTTCTCAATTTACTTTTGATATTGTTCATAAAAAAGGATCTTTACATCAAGTTCCTGACGCTTTATCTAGAATCAATATAACTTCAATATTAGTTTCCGCTATAAATATTGTCTCACCAGATGAAGATATAGAAGACCCTTGGTATAGAAAAGTCTTTATAAATTGTCAAAAATACCCTTCTAGAATGAAAAACCTTCGAGTAGAAGATAATACTTTATATCGTTACTGTAAAAATAAATTTGACCCTAATAGTCGTTTAAATTGGAAAATTGTAATACCTAAAGAACATGTTTTAGATACTATTCGTTCTAATCATGATGATATTAATTCTGGACACTTTGGAATACATAAAACTCTTAATAAAATAAAACAACATTATTATTGGAAAGGAATGTTCGGAGACGTTCAAAGATATATTTCTTCTTGCGACATTTGTAAAGCTTATAAACATTCAATTTCTGCTCCTGCTGGTAAGATGGTTAACCCTAAGAAAGTTGATCAACCTATGGTAATGTTATCCGTTGATATTATTGGGATTTTACCTAAATCTTATTCTGGACATAGATTCATTCTTTCAATTGTAGATGTTTTTACTAAATATTGTTGGATATTTCCTATGATAAATGCTACTTCTAAAGTAATTTGTAAAATCTTTGAAAAAGAAATATTTCTTAAATTTGGTGTACCTAAAATGTTAGTGGCCGACAACGGACCCCAATTTATATCTAAACATTTTGTAGATTTCTTAAAAAAATTTCAACATAACTAAAATATTTTATAATGCACTATACACTCCACAGAATAATCCAGTAGAAAGATATAATAAGACAATAGAAACATGTATTTCTTGTTTTGTTAAAAATGATCATCGAACTTGGTCAAGGTTTTTGCCTCATGTCCAATTAGCTTTAAATAGTAGTGTAAATCTTGCTACAGAGTACACTCCTAACTTTTTGATGTTCGGTAGAGAACTTATTTTTGATGCATCTTTACACCGTTTTAGTAACTCTTTTGATAACTTAGATCAACTTGAGCTTGGTACTAGAGATACTTATGCTCACTCTTTAAATTCACTTAGTGAAGTTTTTGTTAAAGTTCAAGCTTATCTTTTGAAAGCTTATAAGCGTAATGCTCTTTATTATAATAGGGGAAGAAAAGTCATTTCTTTTGATGTCGGTGATGTAGTTTGGCGTAGAAGTTTTGTACAGTCAAATGCACCTGCATATTTTTCGGCTAAATTAGCACCTAAGTTTATTAAATGTGAAATTGTAGAGAGAATTTCTCCTAACGTTTATGTACTAAAGGAATTTAATAAAACAAGTACTGGACGTTATCATGTTAAAGATATAATTAAATATTAAAATTTTCATTTTTGGATTTAACTTTTATTTAAATTTGTTTTGATATTTTTTGGGAAGCGCGTTGAATGTGGAAGAATGAGGTTTGATGTATGGAAGAGGACGCGCAGGATGAAAGATGATTATCTGAAAGGAAACCAACACTTTATTGAAATACAACTTTAAATATACTAAACCTAACTTAGGTCTATTTTTGATACCTTCATCTTATTTTTGGAACTTTTATCCTACTTTTGAACTTTTACCCAACTTTAAAAACTACATCTAACGATTATATTTTCTTTTAGAAATTTTCTTGGCATCAAAAGATCTTATGTATATTTTTGTATATTTTATTATTTTGGTTACTTTGAAAAGCTTTTCACTTTTCAAGTACTCAACTTTCTTTTAGATACTTTGAGAAGTTTTCCACTTTTCTAGTATAAATATTGTTTTAGATTGCTATGAAAAGCTTTCCACTTTTCAAATAGCCTGCACATAGTGTAAATACATTTTTAATATAAATGTGTTTCAGTATTTGTGAAGCATGTTATATATTATTTAGATTATTTAGTTTGTGTTTGTTGTAGACCTAAGCCTCGGATTTGACACTTAGAGCTCTATATAATTTTTACCCGGATTTGCCTCTCGGATTTGACTCTTTTTGAGGTTTTGTCTCAGTTAACCTTTTTGGGTAATTTTTTACTCTTCATTTTTTCCTCGCTTTGACATTTTTGGTTCAAGCGTTGGAAACTTTAGATATTGTGAACGGAAAGTCGGTGGTGTTGAGCCGGTCACAATACAACTTTGTTGTTTTCCCAACAAACTTTTGTTAACTTGTTTTTGTGCACGGAATGTCGGTGGTGTTGAGCCGGTCACAATATACAATTTTTGGTCTTTTTGACAAACCCTTTTATTAATTTGTTAGTGTTCGGAAAGTCGGTAGAGTTGAGCCGGTCACTACTTATTATTTTTGGTTCTCTATTTTTATGAGAATAATTTGAACTTTTGTTGTTCAACTTTTTCATTGAAAACTTGTTCACTGAATCTTTTGCAGTGAATAATTATCTAAAGTCGGCAGCTAATGCTTAACCGTACTACAATATGGATAAACTTTTGTTATTATCTTTTAATTTAGTTAGAATCGTTCTGAGATTATAAAAGATAGAGGCGATGGTGCTTATCTACACTTTTGTTAAATATTTCAGAAATATTTATTTGGTTTGTAATACAGATAAGTAGATGGAGGCTATGGTGCTTATCCACTCTTGAGTATAATTAATTTGTGATGGATTTTAGGATTGAGTCATATTGATGGATTAGTTTTGGTAAACCTTTACATTGTTTTTCACTTGGTTAGAAAGTTTTTATAACTTGTTTTTCTAGAGCAACTTAGTCAGTGGCTAGAAGCTTAACTGATTTAACGTTATGCTTTATTAGTGTCTTCTTTTAGTTTGAATAAATTTCATATTTTGGTGGTGGAATATTTTCTGTTTATTAATTTTTTTGAATAAGTTTTTATTAGGAATTTTTTGGGAGTTCTTCTCAAAAATAAAAGAAGTTTCATTCTTTTATTTTTTTTTGGGAAGGTATGTACTGTAACGAGGTATTTCGACTCGTTACATATTTTTCGTTTGGAAGCACATTTCAGCTTCTAAGACTGACAAAATTACCTTTTGGTTTTAAATAATTTAGAACATTTTCGTATTTAGCCATTTTTAGTCGATTTTAAATAATCGAGTTATTACTTGGTCTGTGGATCATTCCATATCCTATAGACAATCTTTCAAAAAAAAATGACTTTGACATCTGTCAATTCTCGATCAGAGACGTCACTTTTTCTTGTCCCTGGGGCCTACGAAGAGCTAAACTTTTTGTATTTTTTCTTAATCAGATTTTACAAGATTAATCCATCTTGTTAATTAAATTTGCGATGATACTCGGCGTGCTTATGGCGTAGTGCCATATGATAACGTCGTGATTTTGCGGTGAGTCAATTTTTGATAACCTAAAATGTTTCGCGTCATCCTTCATGGCGACAAATATATTTACAATCGGATTTTTGGTTACAGCCTTTGGCGCTGTTTGTTTGGACGACTGTCGTCTACTGTTTGGACGACTATGGGTGTCGCCAACTGTTGGTTCGACGCTGGAAGACGTCGTTAGTTTGAGGTGTTCGTGCGACGCACACCGTTTCGATGTCGTCGTAGTTTTGAGCTGTTGGTGCGACGATGAATGACGTCTGTTTAGAGTGGTGTGCTCAGACGCCCCCCTGACGCTGCAGCTAAGCCAATTTCATTATAACTCTTTTTATTACCCTTAAAACTTTAATTTCATATTTGCAAGATGCAAGAAAGACAATAACCAAATTTCAGTAGTAAAATGTAAAATAAATTAACCTAAAAAGTAACGAAAACCGAATGGTATTTATAGTCAAATGTTTAGACATAGTATTCCGGCTTTAACTAAATAATGTGTATCTCATTCTGGAGGTAAGGGACGTTTTGAAGTATTAAAATTTGTCATACAATCCCAAACCGTGTTATCATTTGCCTGTCCCCCGGTCCGAGATTAAAAGTCTCAATGACACCGCTGATTTATCCTGGTAAGTTTTAGATCTTGGTAGAACAAGGGCGCTCGATATTCATAAATACTGTCTACCTAACATTAATTTTTAGCTTTTTATACTCTATAACCTTCATGTTACAACTAGTAACGTTTATATTTTTTATAACACAAAATTTTTTATTACACGTATTTCTCAATTTACTTTTGATATTGTTCATAAAAAAGGATCTTTACATCAAGTTCCTGACGCTTTATCTAGAATCAATATAACTTCAATATTAGTTTCCGCTATAAATATTGTCTCACCAGATGAAGATATAGAAGACCCTTGGTATAGAAAAGTCTTTATAAATTGTCAAAAATATCCTTCTAGAATGAAAAACCTTCGAGTAGAAGATAATACTTTGTATCGTTACTGTAAAAATAAATTTGACCCTAATAGCCGTTTGAATTGGAAAATTGTTATACCTAAAGAACATGTTTTAGATACTATTCGTTCTAATCATGATGATATTAATTCTGGACACTTTGGAATACATAAAACTCTTAATAAAATAAAACAACATTATTATTGGAAAGGAATGTTCGGAGACGTTCAAAGATATATCTCTTCTTGCGACATTTGTAAAGCTTATAAACATTCAACTTCTGCTCCTGCTGGTAAGATGGTTAACCCTAAGAAAGTTGATCAACCTATGGTAATGTTATCCGTTGATATTATTGGGATTTTACCTAAATCTTATTCTGGACATAGATTCATTCTTTCAATTGTAGATGTTTTTACTAAATATTGTTGGATATTTCCTATGATAAATGCTACTTCTAAAGTAATTTGTAAAATCTTTGAAAAAGAAATATTTCTTAAATTTGGTGTACCTAAAATTTTAGTGGCCGACAACGGACCCCAATTTATATCTAAATATTTTGTAGATTTCTTAAAAAATTTCAACATCACTAAAATATTTTATAATGCACTATACACTCCACAGAATAATCCAGTAGAAAGATATAATAAGACAATAGAAACATGTATTTCTTGTTTTGTTAAAAATGATCATCGAACTTGGTCAAGGTTTTTGCCTCATGTCCAATTAGCTTTAAATAGTAGTGTAAATCTTGCTACAGAGTACACTCCTAATCTTTTGATGTTCGGTAGAGAACTTATTTTTGATGCATCTTTACACCATTTTAGTAACTCTTTTGATAACTTCGATCAACTTGAGCTTGGTACTAGAGATACTTATGCTCACTCTTTAAATTCACTTAGTGAAGTTTTTGTTAAAGTTCAAGCTTATCTTTTGAAAGCTTATAAGCGTAATGCTCTTTATTATAATAGGGGAAGAAAAGTCATTTCTTTTGATGTCGGTGATGTAGTTTGGCGTAGAAGTTTTGTACAGTCAAATGCACCTGCATATTTTTCGGCTAAATTAGCACCTAAGTTTATTAAATGTGAAATTGTAGAGAGAATTTCTCCTAACGTTTATGTACTAAAGGAATTTAATAAAACAAGTACTGGACGTTATCATGTTAAAGATATAATTAAATATTAAAATTTTCATTTTTGGATTTAACTTTTATTTAACTTTGTTTTGATATTTTTTTGGGAAGGGCGTTGACTGTGGAAGAATGAGATTTGATGTATGAAAGAGGACGCCCAGGATGAAAGATGGATGATCTGAAAGGAAAACCAACACTTTATTGAAATACAACTTTAAATATACTAAACCTAACTTAGGTCTATTTTTGATACCTTCATCTTATTTTTGATACTTTTATCCTAATTTTAAACTTTTACCCAACTTTAAAAGCTACATCTAACGATTATATTTTCTTTTAGAAATTTTCTTGGCATCAAAAGATCTTATGTATATTTTTGTATATTTTATTATTTTGGTTACTTTGAAAAGCTTTTCACTTTTCAAGTACTCAACTTTCTTTTAGATACTTTGAGAAGTTTTCCACTTTTCTAGTATAAATATTGTTTTAGATTGCTATGAAAAGCTTTCCACTTTTCAAATAGCCTGCACATAGTGTAAATACATTTTTAATATAGATGTGTTTCAGTCTTTGTGAAGCATGTTATATATTATTTAGATTATTTAGTTTGTGTTTGTTGTAGACCTAAGCCTCGGATTTGACACTTAGAGCTCTATATAATTTTTACCCGGATTTGCCTCTCGGATTTGACTCTTTTGAGCTTTTGTCTCAGTTAACCTTTTTGGGTAAGTTTTTTACTCTTCATTTTTTTCCCGCTTTGACATTTTTGGTTCAAGCGTTGGAAACTTTAGATATTGTGAACGGAAAGTCGGTGGTGTTGAGCCGGTCACAATACAACTTTGTTGTTTTCCCAACAAACTTTTGTTAACTTGTTATTGTGCACGGAATGTCGGTGGTGTTGAGCCGGTCACAATATACAATTTTTGGTCTTTTTGACAAACCCTTTTATTAATTTGTTAGTGTTCGGAAAGTCGGTAGAGTTGAGCCGGTCACTACTTATTATTTTTGGTTCTCTATTTTTATGAGAATAATTTGAACTTGTTGTTCAACTTTTTCATTGAAAACTTGTTCACTGAATCTTTTGCAGTGAATAATTATCTAAAGTCGGCAGCTAATGCTTAACCGTACTACAATATGGATAACCTTTGTTATTACCTTTTAATTTAGTTAGAATCGTTCTGAGATTATAAAAGATAGAGGCGATGGTGCTTATCTACACTTTTGTTAAATATTTCAGAAATATTTATTTGGTTTGTAATACAGATAGGTAGATGGAGGCTATGGTGCTTATTCACTCTTGAGTATAATTAATTTGTGATGGATTTTAGGATTGAGTCATATTGATGGATTAGTTTTGGTAAACCTTTACATTGTTTTTCACTTAGTTAGAAAGTTTTTATAACTTGTTTTTCTAGAGCAACTTAGTCAGTGGCTAGAAGCTTAACTGATTTAACGTTATGCTTTATTAGTGTCTTCTTTTAGTTTGAATAAATTTCATATTTTGGTGGCGGAATATTTTCTGTTTATTAATTTTTTTTGCATAAGTTTTTATTAGGAATTTTTTGGGAGTTCTTCTCAAAAATAAAAGAAGTTTCATTCTTTTATTTTTTTTTGGGAAGGTATGTACTGTAACGAGGTATTTCGACTCGTTACATATTTTTCATTTGGAAGCACATTTCAGCTTCTAAGACTGACAAAATTACCTTTTGGTTTTAAATAATTTAGAACATTTTCGTATTTAGCCATTTTTAGTCGATTTTAAATAATCGAGTTATTACTTGGTCTGTGGATCATTCAATATCCTATAGACAATCTTTAAAAAAAAAATGACTTTGACATCTGGCAATTCTCGATCGGAGACGTCACTTTTTCTTGCCCCTAGGCATACAAAGGGCTCATTTTTAGAAAATTTTATAAATCGGATTCTATTAAGTGAATCCGTATTCCAAATCGCCGTTACGATGATATTCGGCGTGCTTATGGCGTAGTGCCATATGACAACGTCGTGATTTTGCGCCTTTTGGCGCTGTTTGGACGACTGTCGTCTACTGTTTGGGCGACTATGGGTGTCGCCAACTGTTGGTTCGACGCTGGAAGACGTCGTTAGTTTGAGGTGTTCGTGCGACGCACACCGTTTGGATGTCGTCGTAGTTTTGAGCTGTTGGTGCGACGATGAATGACGTCTGTTTAGAGTGGAGTGCTCAGACGCCCCCGGACGCTGCAGCTAAGCAAATTTCATTATAACTCTTTTTATTACCCTTAAAACTTTAATTTCATATTCGCAAGATGCAAGAAAGACAATAACCAAATTTCAGTAGTAAAATGTAAAATAAATTAACCTAAAAAGTAACGAAAACCGAATGGTATTTATAGTCAAATGTTTAGACATAGTATTGCGGCTTTAACTAAGTAATGTAACTCACTTTGGAGGTAAGGGACGTTTTGAAGTATTAAAATTTGTCATACATTCCCAAAACAGTGTTATATCATTTGCCTGTCCCCCGGTCCGAGATTAAAAGTCTCAATGACACCGCTGATTTATCCTGGTAAGTTTTAGATCTTGGTAGAACAAGGGCGCTCGATATTCATAAATACTGTCTACCTAACATTAATTTTTAGCTTTTTATACTCTATAACCTTCATGTTACAACCAGTAACGTTTATATTTTTATAAACAAATTTTTTTTATTACAGTAGGTATAAATGGCACTTATAAAATAGCCTCAAAGTATATTATTGTATACATGTCCCAGCCAGTTCTAGCTTAATTAGCCATTCAATCAACAGCTTAGCCTAATTACTAAACAGCGCCGTTCAAGAAGCGGCATCAATGATATTCAGCCATGTTCTGTACCTTCATTTAAACGCCATGGCGTCGGTTCTGGCGATGCGCGGCCGCTGCCTCGCTACATAACATCAGGTAGTGATGCAAGTATGATTGTTCCAGCGATGGCCAACTACCTGATGCGCCGCGCCCTGCTGGACGCCGTCCGCGTCCCCCTCGCCTCCCGAGCCAGCTCCTCCTCCAACATCGGAGAGTTCGAGAAGGTAACTGCTTACTAAACCTAGTTACCTTTCTGTACGAAAGAGATTTTACTATAAAGACTGCACTACCGGCCTGAGATACTTGCATGGAGTATTCCCTTTCTTTTGTGGCGTCCACATATAATATACTATACTGTACAATATTTCACGGTCTCGACAATGCTAATTTATTCCCATTCACTTAATCTGTAATTAAAATTACAGCTTTACCCGCTCAATTTACTGTCACAAACGTCAGAGCGTTTGTTAACCATCGAATTTGATAATTTATGGTAAACACCGTGATTAAAAAGTTGCAACTGGAGTGAAACAACCAAAGTTGTGAACGACACAGTTGCGCTAACCGAGAGTGACACTCTGCGCTAACTGAGAGTGACACTCGTGAATGTGGCTAGTGTTTTGTTTACACTCCGGTTGTAGGACGTGAACGCACCCCTGTTGGCACAGGCTTATTTATAAATGGAGTGCGTATGAGATTGACATTATGTAGTATTTCTAGTACTGGAAATTTGGGAAAAAACAAAGCTTATGTGACCACTAAGTAAAAAAAATTTTGATAACTCTCAAGCGCACTCATCATTGGTAGAGTTCCTCCTGAAACTGCCCTTAGAATGTAGTTGTTAGTTAAAATTTATCTTTACATACATACATACAATCACGCCTTTTTCCCGTTGGGATAGGCAGAGACTACTTCATTCCACATGCTACGAAAAAAATAAAATAAAATAGAGTCTGTGCTAAAAGAGAACCATCGTGGCTTTACGATGAACTAACATTCAAAGGAAGGGAGGTATATACCTACCTAGTAGCACCTACCTAGTAGCACACGATAATGATATGAGTAGGTACCTACTAAGGTATTAAAAATTTTTAGTCATATTGGCAATGACAGAGCAATGTTGTCAACGCAACAAAATCAGTAAATTAGAACCATCAACACGCGCGCCCTCAATTTCTACGACGGTTTTCTTTTTGCACATGCTGTGTAGGTTAAAATTGAATGGTTTATATGGTTTGTTTTCAGATCGGCAACCGTGAATGGGTTGGGTTCGGCTACAACGGCATGCCCAACTACGTGGACAGGCCTGACTTCCCCCTGCCCGCCGTCAGGTTCCGACCTGACACTCCAGATGTCAAGGTAAACGACTAAAGAGATCATCTATTATTGTCTATTGATTGCGCCTACTAATCAACACCAATGTTATAAATCCGAAAGTCAGTTTGTTTGTTTTTTTTTTATATCTTATAGGCTAGCGTTTGATCACTACTCACCTGTTGGTAAATGATGATGCGGTCGAAGATGGTGAGCACGCCTAGAATGGGAACTGGCTCTCAAGGATAGTTGTCTCAAGTTTATTTTTTGGGACTTCTTCATGGTTAAACGGCCGGACTGATGTACCTGAAATTTTGTGAAGTAGCCAGTACTATGGTTTAGGTTATAGGATACTCCTTAATGCGTGCGAAGCCGGCGGGAATAGCGAAAAGATAGATACGTATCTTTTTGAACAAAATATGTAAAACTCTTTTATATCTCTATATGCCTAATAACTCCGTGACGCTATGCTCCCTTTCTAACACATAAAATGGTATATGGTTACATCTCGCGAACTCTTAACTCCGTTACGCTCTCTTTTTAACGTATTGAATGTTTACTGTAAACTTTTTAATGTGTTTACATCTCGCTTACTATAACTCCGTGAATCTACCTTTTCAACTCTTGGTATATTATATGGTTACATCCCGCTTACTCTTACGCGAAATCGATCTAACTCCATCATCGACCGCATCATCACTTAAAATCAGGTGAAGTAGTGGTAAAGTGCTAATCAGTTCGATGTAAAAAAAAAACTGGCCAAGTGCGAGTCAGCATCACGTCTCTTATCGCACACTTAGGGAGGGTTCCGTACAATACGAAACATAACAGAGTTTCAACCTCATATATTTGATTAATTAATATTACCCAGAATATTTGGTGTGGTCGCGATCTAGAAAGACGGGGCTCGTTTACTAGCGCCATCTATGTCATTTTGCCGAAACTAATTAGATAGATGGCGTTTAAAAACACGTTTTTTTGTATGGGGACCCCCTTTAATTTTTAATTTTATTTTGTTTTTAGTATTTGTTGTTCTAGCGGCAACAGAAATACACCATCTGTGAAAATTTCAACTGTCTAACTATCACGGTTAATGAGCTATAGCCTGGTGACCGACGGACAGACAGACAGACAGACGGACAGCGGAGTCTTAGTAATAGGGTCCCGTTTTACCCTTTGGGTACGGAACCCTAAAAAAGAGACTTTGCGTTGAAGATCAAGTTTCAGACACAGAGTTCAAGACGCAGTTGACAAAATGTAAGATATACTGATCTGATATAGTCTTTGGTTTAAAGAGATATAACTCTTTTTAGTAAATAACTCCTAGTGTTACACACTTCTACGGGTGAGGACATAAAGAGGCAGGTTCCCGGCGCAGACTTATACTGGTAAAATATTACATTGTTTCATCATTTTTAACCGACTTCAAAAAAAGGAGGAGGTTTCTCAATTCGACCGTATATATATATATTTTTTAAAATGTTTTTCGCGGATAACTTCGTCGTTTATGAACCGATTTAGATTATTATTTTTTTGTTCGAAAGGAGATATTGTGTGTGTGTACCCAAGTGTGGTACCATGGTAATTTTATCTAGGTCTGATAAGTATCTCTAGAGATATTGATATAAACATTTCAAAATTGGTACTGAAAATGAATAGCGCGGCATTGAAGTCGGTTCTTTTTTTGTTTTTAAACGATATTATTGAGTTTATCTACAACCTGTTTCTTTATGTGCGAGCACAAAGATAACATTGGAATATTGTACCAATAGGGATCGGTACCGGTCTGTCTGCGCCGGGGACCTTCCTCTTCATATCCTCACCCTAAGATGTAGTAACATGATCCAGGTACTCCGCGAAAAAGAGAAGGCAGACTGGCGCAAGCTGACGCTGGAGGAGAAGAAAGCGCTGTACCGCGCCTCGTTCTGCCAGACCTTCGCGGAGTTCCAGGCGCCCACGGGCGAGTGGAAGGGCATCGTCGGCTGGGGGCTGGCCATCGCCTCGCTCTCCGTCTGGATCTACATGGGCATGAAGCTCTTCGGTAATTTACTTTTTATACATGAAGCTCTTCGGTAACTTACTTTTTATACATGAAGCTCTTCCGTAACTTACTTTTTATACATGAAGCTCTTCGGTAACTTACTTTTATACGTGCAGCTCTTCTGTAACTTAATTTTTACACATGAAGCTCTTCGGTAACTTACTTTTTATACGTGAAGTTCTTCGGTAACTTACTTGTTATATAGGAAGCTCTTCGGTAACTTATTTTGTATACATGAAGCTCTCCGGTAACTTACTTTTACGTCTGTCCGTCTGTCAAGACTTTATCACTGGAGCGCGTAGAGGTAACAAGTTGTAACTAAATACTTGGGTCTACGGTATCTTTCAGCTGTGATAAAACCAAACATGTAAGTCAACGTGATCAAAAGATATGACTGTTTATGTCGCGTATTTTGCGATTTCACAGGGGAATCAATACCTATAAGGTACTTCCTATCATCATCATCATTATCAGCCGGTATCAGTCCAGTGCTAGACATAGGCCTCTCCCAATTGCCGTTGATGTTGATGCCACAATTTTTCCAGTCCAGCGTCTTAAACATCTCATCACTTCGATATATCGCCAGTCGACTTGGCAACGCTGCAAGGACTCTAGAAGAGACCAGGTTTCGAAGGCCTTCTTATAGTCCACAAATGCTAAGCACAGGGGCCGATTGTACTCTTCGGTCTTCTGTACAATCTGCCGCACTGTGTGGATGTGGTCCATGGTGCCGTAACCGCTTCGCAATCCGGCCTGTTCCGAAGTTGGAACTCGTCGAGTCTTCGCGCAAGACGGTTCGTGATGACCCTTGAAAACAGCTTGTAGACATGGCTCAGAAGCGAGACCGGGCGGTAGTTTTTCAAGAGGGGTTTGTCTCCTTTTTTGAAAAACAAAACCACCATGCTCCTGTTCCATGCCTGTGGAGTTCTCCCAGGGAAGAGAACAGAATTGAAGAGCTGTTGCAGCTGGCTTACAGCTGGGGCTCCTCCAGCTTTTAGAAGCTCCGTTGTGATTCCGTCTTCACCTGGGGCCTTTCCATTTTTGAGCTGTTTAAGGGCCATCACGATCTCATTTCGGCTGACTTCGGGCAGGTCTTCTGAGAAGTGGCGGGTCAAGGTGGCTCTACAATCCTCAGTATCGGGTATGGGCCTTGAAGCATGCGATGCGTAGAGCTTGCCGTAGAAGTCTTCAACTTCTGACAGAATCTCCGACTTGGATGCGACGACGTTCCCCGTTGACGTTGTCAGCTTTGTGAGGTGGCTTCTACCCAGAGGCTGGGCGAACACTTTCGACCCCCGATGCTGCTCAATTGATTCTTTAATCAAGAGCGTGTTAAGGGATCGGAGGTCTTGTCGTACCAGCTTCGTAATGGTTTTGTTGCGCACCTGATTAATTGAAAGCTGACTAAGGGTCTGTTCGTCTCTCTTCCATTAGTCGAAGTGTTTCTGCCGAAAGTTTTTGCCCGTATACTTGCTCTCGCAAAATGTCGTCCCTTCATCCCTGAGGATTTCCACCACTTCTTCGAGTTTCTGGTCTACTTCATCTGTGGTTTCCAAGGCAGCGAATCGATTTTCCAATTTTAATTGGAATGTTTCGGATCCAACAACGGTTTGGAGTAGGTTCGGTCGGAGCGTAGACTTCATCAATCGAGATCTTTCGGCTTTGAAGTCGATATCCAGAGAGCCTCGTACAAGTCGGTGATCACTTCCAGTATTGAACCTACTGATCACTGAGACGTCTCTGAATATGCGCCGTTTGTCCGTAATGATGAAGTCAATCTCATACTCAGGTATTTCCCGTTGCCCTAGAATCATGAAATTTAGCAAGAAGCGAAGTCTTGTAGCACTTATATCCAAAAATATCTGAAAACCGTAAATTTGTAGTAATTATAAAAAATTATGCAGTTCTGACTTTGAAATAATTAATAATTTTATGTGCCCCTCATTACAAGGCCACGTTGTTGAATTTAAATGAAGTGTCAAATGTGATCTATTAAATTGACTCTACTATAGTCACAAATTTACCTAATATAACCCATCTTTAGTAGTGAAGTGTTGTTTATGACGTATGTGCAGTATACGGGCCCCTGCCGGAGTCTTTGAACGACGAGAACCAGAAGGCGCAGCTGAAACGCATGCTGGACCTCAAGGTGAACCCCATCGACGGACTGGCCTCCAAGTGGGACTACGAGAACAACCGCTGGAAGTAGACCGAGTGAGTACTCCGTACATGCTGTTACACACACATCTCTAGGACACATAACTTAGATCACAGAATAATGAATATATAATATAATGTAATTTATTTCATCAAATCATACATTTACCAATTTGCACCTTATAACTAAGACGAAGTTTAAGTTCATACAAATTTTACAAAAAAATATTATAAATACAATATTTATATTAATATTAATTAATTATATAATAATTATGTATTAATTAATTAATTATATTAATATTATACAATTTGGACATTAGTAAAGAGGGCGTATTACAGCTACCAATGTCTTTATTTCGTGTAGTAACAGGAAAATATTGTAAAAATCTTATAGGGTGTGTGGATAGTATAAGTATAGAAGATGCACTCCCTGCGAGCAAAAATGTGAGATTAAACCTAGTTACAACGTCATCGTTCAAAATACGCTACACGCCTCGGATGACCTTGAATTTGCGACACAGAATAAACTAATAGATACATACATACATACATTGTTTATTTGCAACATAGCACATTAAAAACAGAGTTTCAACAGGCTTATATTCTAAAACAAAGCTATGAGCTCTGAATCTCACACTAGAGACAACTCTGTGTTGTAAGATTCAGTCTCTTCCTGTAGTGAAAAAATTAGTGAAAAAATTTAATGAAAAAATGAAAAAATAAAGAAAAGGAAAGACTAAATAGTAACTTATACCACAGACCAATATACTAATCTATACCAATTAAAAACAAACGATTACAATAAAATATTAACAGTTTAAATGTAGTAACTATGAACCGCGTGTTGCGCACCGTAAAATGCACTGTAAGTCCGCGCGGCGAGAGTCTGTATCACTCGGTCAGTTCGCGGACCGTCAGCTGTGTCTCTTACTGTAAGGTTGAGTGTTGTGAGAAAACAGATTGAATAGTAAAGTAAAGGCGCGCGTCCGATCGAGAGCGCGCGTGACACTACTGACTGAACTTGTAACCGGCCAGTTGCCGAGTAATATTTTCATAGCTACAGCGCGGAGTGCGACAGGCCTGCTTAGGTCTTTAGGCGCACTGGCATATAATTTGACAGCAGTGACGTAGTGTCACGGTCCGAAGGCAGCGGTGGTGACGTCATGCTATCAAAATCAATATTAAAAATGCGAAAGTCAGTTTGTTTATTTGTTTGGGACTTCTTTACGGTCAAACAGCTGGACCGATTTAGCTTAAATTATGTACAGAGATAGTCAGTACAATGGATGAGGTCACAGCTAGTATATTATATTTATAAACGCCCTCTATTGTAGAACGGCGTTACTGCGAAGACGTATTCGCTATAATTCGGGCATTCGCCCGCTAAGTTCAACAGATGGAGTTGTACAAAAAATAATTAGTGATGTTGAGAAAACAATTGAATGAACTTGAAAGTTACACTTCAGTTCTAACGCGTAGCTTTCTACGCACACTCTTTTTGGGTTCCGTAGCCGAATGGGAAAAAACGGAACCCTTAACCGCCCCCCCCCCCCTCCCGTTCGGATCACGAAAGCGATATGGCACTTTACGACAAAACTTGTAAGAGCGAACGCGGGGTGCAGTTTTCCATACAAACGTATTCCCCCGTTTCCTCCCTCGAAGATGCGTCTAAGAGCAAAATTTAATTTTACAACAAATCAAGGTCTGCCGTAGCTATTGCCCCCTATTATTTGCTTTTTTGACCAACCTATTGAAATAATAAATATAAGCCTCTTTATCTCCTTTTAAGATTTTTTAAGGGTCATTATTTCTATTTGCAATTGGTTGGTCAAAACAAGCAAATGATATATAGCTATATATATTATATATAATAGCTACAGCAGACCTTAATTTTTTGAAGAAACAAACTTTGCTCTAGACGCATTTTCCAGGGAAAAAACAGGGGAATACGTTTGTATGGAAAACTGCACCCCGCGTTCGCTCTTAAGCTTTATTTGATTAATGTAAAGCTCTCGATAAGGCCAAAATGAAACGATCGTTTTTGTTGCAGATTAGTCAGGGGTTGGTGCTAACATCGCGACGTTTCTTTCTGCGGGTAGTATAGAAGTTATTTATGTGTAAGATATAATAAAATGTGATTCCAATCTGTTCCACTGTTATTTATATTATCCATCCCTATTTACCACACAACTAACAGACTAAGGGACAGTTTCATCGATTCCTGATAAAGTGTCAGATAGTCTGACAGATTACACCATACAAAAGTTGTCAAAAATCTGTCAGATAAGTTCTATGGCTATTAGGCACCGGTGAAACTGTCCCATACATTTACCTATTTTCTCTCTTTCAGACATGATATGCATATTTCCACATGAATCTAGTACCTACGTACTCAAAAGTGGAAATATTAATATTCGTATTCGTTTTGGGGTTACCCCCAATACGTATAAATACAGTATTAAAGTTTGAAGAACAAATCAAACATCTTAAAGGCACCGGTGAAACTGTCCCATACATTTACCTATTTTCTCTCATTCAGACATTTTTTTTTTTTTTTTTAGTGATTTATCTACGTAGAGTAGATATCTCACTGCTATTACAATCTAGCCTTGTAACTAGGCTAATAAGTAATTTGATTTTAACTTAATTGACTATTGAAATATTACTAAGAATGTGTCCATTAACACTTTTCCTAATGTCTCTATTAAGGGGAAGACACTTTGTTGTTGTGTTCTTTTAAATAGCGTTCACTATCACTACACTTATGCTCACTTAGTAAAATATCACTGAAGTAACTCAAAAGGTTTTACCCTTTTTAGTCTTCTCACTATGTCCGTGTTGTCGAGGAGCTGGATAGCCTCGACGTTCACATGATGGTGAAGTCTACGATCGTGAGCTTCAGCATACTGTTTTATCGTTTTAGCGACGTGTTCCACTTTTAGGTCCCGATGGAGGTCGTCATTTCTAATGTACCAGGGTGCCTTTACAATGCTCCTGAGCACTTTATTTTGAAATCTTTGTATAATCTGTACGTTGCTCTGTTTGGTGCATCCCCATAGCTGGATCCCATAAGTCCACATTGGCTTAAGGACTTGTTTATATAATAGCATTTTGTTATGCACTGACAGAGATGAATGTTTTCCAAACAGCCAGTGCATATTCTTGTAGCGAAGCTCTAATTCTTCACGTTTCTTTTTGACATGCAGCTTCCAGCTTAACTTTGCGTCTAATGTCATCCCTAGATATTTTGCTTTGCTATCGTAAGGTATTGGTTAATCATTTATGAACACCGGATGGTAGTTTGGTCTCTTATTTGTGAAGTCTACGTGTACAGATTTACTTTCGTTGAGCTTTATTCGCCATTGCTTTGTCCATGCAACTATGGAGTTGACTGCTGTCTGAACCTTTTCCACTGCTTCCTCTTGGGTGACACCTGTTGCCATAATAGCTGTGTCATCCGCGAAGGTTGCGATGGTGTTATTTTCACATAGGGAAGGAATAATAAGAATAATATATATATAATATAATAGAAGAATAATATAAGAATAGGAATAAGAAGAAATAGAGGAATATCACAGGTGTATAATACTTACAAGACCGGACCTAAAACACTGCCCTGTGGTACTCCAGCTTTTATCTGCTTTAGTTCTGAGTATGAGTCATCTTGTCTTACCCTGAACATCCTTTGTGTTAAGTAAGACTCAAGAATATCTGCAAACTGTTTTGGAAGCATATTTGTCAGTTTGTGTATGAGACCCTTATGCCAAACTATGTCGAACGCTTGAGCTACATCCAAGAAGGCGGTAGTGCAAACTTTCTTTTTTTCCAGAGCATTTTCTATGATGTTGGTGAACCTGGTCTATGGTGGAGTGATTTTCCCTAAATCCGAACTGGTAGTCAGGAATAAGGTTTATTTCTTCTATAATGGGTTTCAGCCTTTTCAAGAGCAGTTTCTCGAATAACTTCGATATTATTGGTAGCAGAGATATTGGTCTGTATGATGTTGCATCTTGTGGTGGTTTACCAGGCTTCTGGATCATTATAACCTCAGCTATTTTCCACAAGTTGGGCACGTATTGAAGTCTGAATGACGCATTTATGAGTGTTGTTAGTTTGACTAGCGCTTTTCGGGGAAGATTTTGGAGTACTTCACCTGTAATCAAATCATATCCCGGCGTCTTTTTCTTTTTAAGCTTTTATATTTCATTGTAAATTTCTCTTGGTGTTGTATGTTTAATTTCAATATCATCTTGGGATGTTTCAGTTAGCACGAAGTCATGATTCATATCCTCATTAGGCTGAAATATCAACTCTAAGTGTTGTGCAAATCTAGAAGCTTTCTGTTCATTGCTGACGGCCCAACTTCCGTTATTTTCTTTTATAGGTGGGACCTGCAGAGTAGGTTTTTTAAGGTTTTTAGTGGTTTTCCACAATGAATAGTTGGTTGACCGATCACTTGTCAGCTGACTCAAGTAAGTGTTCATGGATTCGTCATTGAAAGCTTGTATTCTCTTTCGAAGTTTTTTTGTTAAGTTGTTCAGAAGCATTTTGTCTTTTGGACATCTTGTCATGTGCCATTGCTGTCGCTGTCTTCTTTTATTAACTATCATATCTCTTATTTCTATGGGATAATAATTACATCTATTTTTCTTTTTGTATTGTGGTGTATTTTTCCAGGCACATTGTTGAATGTCAGTTATGAATTTTTTTAAATCTATGTCTACTTCATTTGGGCATTTTAATGAAGTTTTTAGGTCAGTTATACTGTCTAAATCGAGCTTGAAGCTGTCCCAATCAGTGTTTTTATTTGCCAAGGAAGGGCTGGTTTCTTTCTCAATGATGTTCTCACTTACCCTTAGAATTATCGGTGAGTGGTCAGAGTTCATATCATAACCTGCCTGAATATGCAAAAAGCTTGGTGATATATTTTTATAAATAAAAAAATCTATGAGGTCAGGAATCTTCATAGGATCAGTGGGCCAGTAAGTTGGCTTGCCTGTTGATATGACATCACATTTGCAGTCTCTAATGGCTGTTAATAGTTCTTTTCCTTTAGTAGTAGTAAGTCTCGATCCCCAGTAGGTAGGTATTATTAGCATTAAAATCACCTCCCAGTATAAATCTGTTACCAAGTTCTTTTAGAAAACTTATGTACTGTTCCACTTTTAGTGCGTGCTTAGGCGGACAGTATATCGATGATAATGTAATGGGATACCTTTTAGTTTCAAGCTGAATAGCAACTGCTTGTATATATGTTGTTCTTCAAACTTATGTTTTTCAAAGTGATTGATATTATCTTTTATGATGATGGCGCTGCCTCCTCTTGCGGTATTATCCGGGTGCAGAGCGTAATAAGTTTTATATCCTTGCATCCTACATCAGAATGTAGGATTCACGTGTAAAATGTGATTCGGAAACAAGACAAATATCGATATTTTCTGTGTTGAGGACCACCAGTTCATTTCGATGATGAAGCAGTCCATTAGCATTCCACGCCATTATATTTAGTGATCTATTCATGATGTATGTTTTAAAGTAGCTATTTTAGTGCTATTTTCTAGTTTTTTCAACCTACTGTCGAATGAGGTCATAAGTGACAAAATTTGATTAATTTTTTCGTCGATATTGCAACTTTTCTGCTGAGTTTGAGGCTGTTGCTGAGTTCCTATGGACATTTGAGCGTACGTGATGTTTTTAGTTACGCTTTGTGCCTTTTTGGTATTATTTGCACTTGGCGCCTGGGTAGTGGTAGTTGTGAAATTTTTCTATGTTTGCTTATTTTTTAAGCTTTGTAATTCCTTCGCTACTATGCATCCCCTGTAGTTAGCAGGGTGCGGTTGACCACAGTGTACACATTTCGGTTTAGCGTCAGCTGGCTTCTGACAGTCTAGAGTCAAATGCTTGCCTGTACATTTAACGCATCGTGGTTCCTTGGAACAGTTCTTTTGCGTGTGCCCATATGATTGGCATCTTTTACATTGGGGGAGAAGTCTGGAGGTTTTCACAGGTTCAATCTCCACTTTGCATCCTAATATTATCCTTATATTGTAAATTTTATTTATATCTTCTTCTTTTTCGAAAGAAAGCAGAAACATATTAAGTGGTTCCTTCTTCCTCCAGCTGAGTTTGTTGACCGCACTTAGAATTTTAAATCCATTGAGGGTCAGGTCACTCACTATTCTATCAGGCATACACGAAGAATGAAGATTTTTAGCCATCACTCTTATAGGTCTATCCTGCTTGTTTTCGTAAGAATGCCAACGTAAGCTCTGTTGTGACAGCAATTTCGTAATACTTCTATACGAATCTTCGTCGTGCGCATTTATCTTCGCACATTCACTGTTCATTACTTTTATGATAAACGTGTCCTTAGGAACGCTTGTCAATAAAAAGTCGTAAAACGCCTGATAGTTTCGGACGTCTTCAACAACAATTGGTGGAGGTTGTGGAGGTTTCTTTAACTTTTCTTTGGTGGTCTGACTAGGGGGATCATCTTGCGTGGGGGAGGGAGACTTTAACAACTTCCTTTTCTTTCTACATTTTTCTCGCACCCACCCGGTTTCTTTAGCGAGTTCCTCCTCGTCGGTCTCGTACTGGATTGCGGCTGAAGGTTTTTCATTATTGGGCTGTTTAGCTGGAACAGTGTCATTCTGCTCCCGAACATGTTTAAGATGGCACTGAAGCTCGTGGATTTGGTTTAGTAGTTCACCAACAAGAGCCTATAATTTAATACGTTGTCTTCTTTCTTCTTCGAAACGATCATATAGCAATCGTTCCGTTTCCGTTGATAAAGTTATTTTTGTAGGTGAAGCCATAGTTATTAGTTGCTTCGCCTTAACATTTGTTTACACAAAATTAGCTCGTTTCTCTCACTACGCGTATCTGGGTCATCGCGACGACCGTATAAACAATGCACTCGCGACGGCTAAGTAGGCTGCTGCGTCAGCGCCTTACACGAGCGGACTAGAGCAAGCGCAACGCGAACGCCTTTCTTTACGGAAGTAGCAAACTCACTGACATGATATGCATATTTCCACATGAATCTATTGAGTACCTACGTACTCAAAAGTGGAAATATTAATATTCGTATTTATACGTTTTGGGGCTACCCCCAATATGTATAAATACAGTATTACAGTTTGAAGAACAAATCAAACATCTGAAAGGCACCGGTGAAACTGTCCCATACATTTACCTATTTTCTCTCTTTCAGACATGATATGCATATTTCCACATGAATCTATTGAGTACCTACGTACTCAAAAGTGGAAATATTAATATTCGTTATATAGTTAAATACAGTAATAAAGTTTGAAGAACAAAACAAACATCTGAACATTACAACTTTAGAAGGTCATGAAGAAAGCAAGACATTCGCTTGATGGTAAGAAATGATGTATATTGTCAAGCAAAACTTTTTCCATCCTATCTATAATGAAAAACTCTGATTGGTTCTTCGATAAGTTTGTGTAAAATAGGACAAGCCCTATCACGAAGTTTGATAGGGATGGAAATGAACGAACATGACAGAGATGGAGCTAAACAGCCGACATAGCTGCGTCCCCGTCATTAGTTCATTTCGTTCATTCAGCCTAACTCCGTGATAGGCCCGGCCCGCAGGACGCACTTCGGGCATTATGTCGAATTTTGTTGTTTAACAAAACTAGTGATGTACTAATCTTTCGATTCAAAGATATCCGAGTTCTGTGATTCAAAGTATTTTTAGTATCGATACTGATTGGGTACCTACCGATTACAAGTACCTACTCATCTCGTTACTCAATGATTAGTCTCGGAAGAGACATTTGGGCATTATAGAGCTATAACAATGGATATAATATGGCTATAATAAGGAGTGTACGTTATAAGGTTTAGAATTATAATCAAGCCTTTTTTATTGGCTAATCAAGCGTGATTTAATCGATAGAAAAGAATCGAATGAGTAGTTATTTTGTTGTAACTCGTGTCGTACATCCCTAGGAAGTTGAACAACAAAATTCGCCTGTCTGAACCTACCTAACTATTACGGAGAGGTATAGTGGCGCACCTCTAGTACAAGAAGATGCACTCCCTGCGAGCTGAAATGCGAGATTAAACCTAGCTACAACGTCGGTAACGTTCAAAATACGCTACGCGCTTCGGATGCGACCTTGAATGTGTGTCACAGAATAAACTAATAGCAACAAGAAACCGCGTGTTGCGCACCGTAAGTCAGCGCGGCGAGAGGCTGTATCACTCGGTCAGCTCGTGCGCCGTCAGCTGTCTCTTACTGTAAGGTTGAGTGTTGTGAGGAAACAGATAAAATAACCTAAAAGCACGCGTTAGCCATGCGCAAACTATATCCGATCTCCCTTACTCTAACTCCGTGACGCTCTCTTTTTAACGTATAGAATCTTATATATTTGCATCTCGCTTACTCTAACTCCTTGAGCCGCGTAGCTATCGGTGGGCTAGACGGGGCAGTGCCCCGGGGCCCCCAAGCTCAAGGGGCCCCTCGGACTCTGACTTACAAACAGTAAACTGATCTCGTGAAAATTTCTCTCACATTAGGAATAATAAACCAGATTCTAGGAACGCGACTTTAATAATGGCAAATTATGTTTAAAATACAGGGTAAGTCCCAACAAGTCTCCACATCTTTGTTTGAAACTGGCGTGGAACTTCCTTGTATTCTTAGGTTGGTTTCACAGATGCACCGTCGATAAGCGCGTTTCAACAGCACGCGCTTGACGAATGTGGGCCTATGAGAAACGGCGCGGTGCGCTTTAACAGCGTTACTATAAAACGCTATTAGTGAATTAACAAGCGCGCGAGTCTAGTGAATTCGCGCGAGTTCTCTAAACCGACCAGAATCGCAAAACCGACCAGAATACCAAATGTGGAGAACCACCACCCCTCTTTGCTCGAACTTCTGCTGACCTCAAATCCAGACAATTATCAGGTATCTGTCGGTCCACCCCTTGGTTCTTCAGATCACTGCCTGGTGAGTGCAGTCGTGCCAACCCTTAATCGCGCTAGACCTTCTCCAGCTGGGAAACGCACTGTTTGGCACTGTGAATTAGCGGACTGGGATGGCCTTCGCGAGTTCTATGCGTCGTATCGTCCTGAGGGCAACTCTGTTTATCTACGGAGGTTGTTGATGTATGTACTGACGCCGTCACACACGTCGTGCTTCAGGGCATGGAATGTTACATTCCGAACTCGATGGTTGGTGTCGGAGAGCGGCGTCACTAGGGTGACGGTTCATTAAGTCTTGTGCGGTTGCATCAAAGTGCAAACTTAATGTATTTTTGACTTGAACCACAGCGCGGGCATAAACATCGCTTTCTTAAAAAAGAAATGAAACGCTGCCTCCAGATCGAGCAAGAAGGTGGCTAACAAGGATAGAGATCAGCATATAACGAGGATTGGAGACCGACTCGCCAGTTTTCCGTCGGGAAGCAGAGAGTTTTGGTCGCTTGCCGAAGCAGCCGAGGGTAACTTTTGCCCATCCTCTCTACCGGCCCAATTAAATCTGGATAACAGCCTGGCCCACACTGCTAAAATAAAAGCCGATCTTCTTGGTGGTATTTTTGCATCTAACTATACCCTTAATCCCAAGGTGTATGAGTTCCATGCCAGAAGTACTCATCTCTCAGAGAGCAGTACGAAAGGAACTCTTTTCCCTTGATGTGCGAAAATCGAGTGGGCCAGACTGCATTCCAGCGATTGTCCTAAAGAGATGAGCTCCCGAGTTGACTTGAGTGTTAACGCGCTTGTTTCTACTCTCCTATACGTCAGGAAACGTGCTCCGTTCTTGAAAAGTTGCCCTAGTTCACCCAATACCCTAACAAGGTGATCGCACTGACCTGTCCAGTCCAACTACAGGCCTAAAGCAATTACTTCCGGCCTACGCCGGAAGGTGCTAAGGAACCTGTCCTTAGTGAACGTAGTATATCAGTAGTTGTTAATGATTTCAAATCTAACCAAATTTCCATCAACGCTGGTGTCCCACAGGGTTCTGTGCTGTCGCCTACTCTATTCTGCATATCAATAATATGTTGCAAATTGCCGACATACATTGCTATGCAGGCGATAGCACGAGCGACGCACACTATGCCGATCGTGTTAACGCCTCTCCTTCCGAGGTGCAGGAATGCAGAGACAATCTTGAGTCTCAAATAAAAAGCTCTCTTGAGAACGTCTCCAAATGGGGTGAATGTAATTTGGTCCGATTTAACCCCACGAAGTTTGCGCTTTCACTGTAAAAAAGATCCTCTATTCCGTAGCTCTCCGATTTCAGGGCGTTCCCCTTACAATATCGTTGGATCTTGGAATCTTGAGATCCTAGGCATCGACATTTCTAGTGAGGTCCAATTAAAGAGTAATTTGGAAGCCAAAGCAAAACTATGCATGAAGCGATACCACATCAACGGCTTTGTGCTTTACAAAGCACAAAGCCGTTGATGTGGTATGCTCGCAATAGGGTATTATTACACCCATTCTTGACAAGTGTCTCAATTCGACTCTATAGTGCTAATCAACCACTAAAAAAGAACAAAATGTTTATTCAATCGTTAATGCATATAAATTTGGCATTTTAAAATTTCACGCGTAAGTAGATGAAAAAGCTGGACGCAGTGGACATAACGTCAGTTAGCTGTGTGTGTCAGTAAACATATGCAGTAATATGAAAGTTGACAGTTGACACTTCTAAGTTTACATAGCCGTATGACGTAATAACACATGGCGACTACTATATTAATTAGTGGTGTTATGAAACAGACTAAAAAACTGAAACCATTAATTTGAATTTAGTTGCTACTTTATGAACTAAAACTAACGTATTCCGACTGTTTTTGGCCTAAGCTCGATAATATATTTTTAGATTTTTTTTCAAATAGATAATATATTTAATTCTGGAACGGCGCTCCGAGCTACCAGCTTTAGCCTCTTGACTCTACAGCGAAGAGCCACTAGAATTGTTGACGATCCCAAGCTCTTTCAAAAATTGGTGCCTTTTTTTACCGTCTCTGTAATGGGAATGCTCTGAAGAGCTTTTAGACCTGATTCCACCATCGCCATTTTTTTATCTTACTGCTTGTCACCATCAAAAATCTCACCCTCACATCTTAAATACTTGGACGTCTCGTACTACCCGTTTTTACCGGATTTTTACCGCGTACCTGTAAGACGTGGAATGACCTGCCCACCGCGATCTTCCCACCAAGGATATAGGATGGAATCTTTTAAAAACGGTATCCACACACTCCTCAAAAGTCGGCAACGCATCAACAGCACTCATGGTTTTGTAGTTGTCCAAAGGCGACGGTAACCGCTTTTGCCTACCATAACATAACATCGTCGATCACATCCTCACATAACAACTTTAGGTGAGATAGTGGTCAAACGCTTCATTATAATCAGCCAGTGTCAGTCCACTGCTGGAGTAGGCCTCTCCCAAGATACGCCACTGAGCACGATCTTCGGCTCATTGGGAGGGATACGCCCTAATCGCCACGCTGGGCAGGCGGGTTGGCGATCGCAGAACGTAGCTCCTCGCACCGGTGACGCCTGTAGTATTTAGCTACGCCATAATTTGAAATGTTTATACCGCCATTTGTCGGTCGCCAAAGCCCCGTTAGTTGGTCAACAGGATGCACCACGGGCAGGTGAGGTTGGCTGACTGGGAGCACTGAGGTGGTATTTGTGCTCCCTTACACCCCTAAACTTCAAACGTTTGCTTATCTATAATAAATATATTATAAAAAAATAAAAAAAATTACAAGCGCGCGCGTCTGGACGGTTAATAGTTATATGTAGTAAAACTGTAAAATAGTTTAGTTGGGGCCCTAGTTTATTTTTTGCCCCAGGGCCTTTAGTGACCTAGCTACTCCAGTTACGCTCTCTTTTTAACACATGGAGTGTTATATGTTTACACCTCGCTTACTCTAACTCCACGAGACGAGTCGTTGCGTCGAAGATATAAAAGAGTTAAAGACACGGTTGAGAAATGTAATATATACTGAAATAGTCTTTGGTTTAAGGAGATACAATTATTTTTAGTTAATCACTCCTGAGTTACACACGTCAAGCGCGCGTCCGATCGCGAGCGCGCGTGATACTACTGACTCACTGACTGAACTTGTAGCCGGCCGGCTGCCGCGTTTGTACTAATATTTTCATAGCTGTAGCATAGAAAAGATAATAATACTACGTACGTACGGCTGTAGCGCGCGCGGAGTGAGATAGGCCAAACAGCGGGACGCGCGCGTTTGACATACTCATTGAGATAAGGTCAGGTATGAAATAAAAAAACACAAGGAACACATTTCTTACTATATTTTTTAAAAAACAACATTTCAACGTAAAGGATACACTGAGCTTCATATTATCTGTAAACAATCACAAATAAGGATATATTCTGTTCTATTACGCCTACTTTTACATTTATCGGGATTTTATTAACGTGCCGTCGTCTAACTGGCTCTATACACATTATTTTGATTTATTTTTGTTCAAAAAGTTACAAATTATATGTTACCTACCACTCTGATATAAATCTTCCCGGCGCTCATGTGAAATTTTATAATATAGGAATTAGGATAGGCCCCTTTTAGTTAATTTAATGATTCATAGTGCAATTACAGTGCATAAAGACAAGTCTTTAATCAGTGCGTCCTACCTGTCATGACATATACGGAGCCGAGACGTGGACACTCACGGTTCGACTCGTCCACCAATTTAAAGTCGCTCAGCGAGCTATGGAAAGAGCTATGCTCGGTGTTTCTCTGCGGGCTCGAATTCGGAACGAAATAATTCGTGGTCGACATAGCTCAGCGGATTAGCAAAAGGAAGTGGCAGTGGGCTGGTCATATCTGCCATAGGACCGGATAACCGTTGGGGCACTTGGGGCAGACTGGTTCTAGAGTGGAGACCGTGAATCGGCAAACGTAGTGTAGGACGCCCTGTGACTAGGTGGAGCGACGACATTCGCAAAGCGGCGCGGTGGGCAGTGACTGGAAACAAAGAGCCAAAGACCGGGCTCAGTGGCGTGTCTTAGGAGAGGCCTACGTCCAGCAGTGGACTGGCACCGGCTGATGATGATGATGAGTGCAATTATAAATTAAGTAATTTAAAAAAATTAGTGGTAGGTAACTAGGTAAGTTATTATTATTCACGTTATTTATTTTCGTTCTTAGTTTTAGGTTTTTTTTACAATAAAGATATCCAAACAAAAATTATTATTATTATTAATTTTAATTATTCAATAACTTTCGTATATTTTTTAAAATATATATATCTACCTAGGTCTTGTATTCCATGGATTAGCATTCAGTTTGAAAGTTTGTCACTCAGATGGCGCTGGCCCTCCGGAGGGCCAATACAAATTACAAGCTATTCCGTTGAGCTTCACTGGCCCACCGGTGGGCCCGCCTACCTAAGCAATTTTTATCTTTATTGAAACTCGATAAGAAAATATATATAAATTAGGTGCCACCTGAATGGTTAATAAGACCTCTTTTTCTAGTCTAGTTTTTCTAGCCTTGTTTTAAGTTATATGAAAACTAACAAGAACAATAAAAAGGGACACTGAGATAGGTACCTAAGTTCTTCACTATTTTTTTTTTCTTTAATTTGTAACTTTTTGAATATGTAAGATTAAAATATTCTATTTTACAAAAATACTGCCGAACAACCGTAGGAATAACCTACAATCTCATTACCCGAGCTCTGACGCTAATAAGTACATTAAAATCATTAAATAGATATAAATTATATTTAAAACACCTATCACATTATTATTTTAGTCTCAACATCGAATGAACATTAATATAATATTTAACAGATCGGTTTTTATACATTTATTCATAAAGGTAAAAGAAGTAAGGAAATTAGAGAAGTTCAGAACAGTTTATATTCATTCTCATTCACAAAAACATCACAAATATAGTTGTTATTTTTTTTTATTTTTGTAAATTGAATTGCCATAACTAATCACACTGCTCCTTAAAGACGAAAATATTAATTAAATTGGTGAGGTCTATAACCCTAATCCTAACTAATATTATAAATGCGAAAGTAACTCTGTCTGTCTGTCTGTTTGTGTCACTTTCACGCCAAAACCACTGAACCGATTTAAATGAAATTTAGTACACAGATAGTCTAGAGCCTGAAAACGGACATAGGCTACTTTTTAATGCCAAAAGAGGGTTGTAAAGGGTTGAAAGGGGGGATGAAACGTTGTATAGAAGTATCGTCATTTTAGAAGCTAGAAGCTTGAAACTTATTTTGTAGGCTGTTAATTTGATATAAATAAATATGACATTCAAAGTTTCTAAAACTTTTACCCTCTAGGGTGTAAAATAACAATAGGGGATGAACATTTGTATGAAAATATATAAGGTTTATGTTAATGTTCTACTGAACCGATTTAAATGGAATTTGGTACACAGATAGTCTAGAGCCTGAGTAAGGACATAGGCTACTTTTTAATGCGAAAAGAGGGTTGTAAGAGGTTGAAAGGGGGGGATGAAAAGTTGTATGGAAGTATCGTCATTTTTAGAGCTAGAAGCTTGAAACTTATTTTTTATGCTGTTGATTCGATATAAATAAATATGACGTTCAAAGTTTGTAAAACTTTTACCCTCAAGGGTGTAAAATAACAATAGGGGATGAAAGTTTGTATGGAAATATGTAAGGTTTATGTGAATGTTCTACTGAACGGATTTAAATGAAATTTGGTACACAGGTAGTCTAGAGCCTGAGAAGCTTGAAACTTATTGTTTAGGCTATTGATTCGGTATAAATTAATGTCATTCAAAGTTTGAGTTTCCCCTCCCCTCATTCCCCCATCCCCTTCTCTCTCAGTTTGTGAGAGAGAAGGGGATGGGGGAATGAGGGGAGGGGAGAGAGGGTGGAAGTGAGGGGAAGGGGAAAGGGGGAGAGGGATGCGAGGTGAGGTAAAGGGGAGGGGAGGTGGAGTGGGGGGAGGGGGAGTGGGGGAAGGGGGAGTGGGGATACGCATGTGTCTTATTTGTGAATTAATTAGCCTAAATATTTAAAAATGCTACCCAAAGACACTATTCCACGCGGACGAAGTCGCGGGCACAGCTAGTTGTCAATAATTAAAAAATTTAAATGATTTATTTCTGATTTGGCACCCTCACCGAACAAAGATTGTATTCGGTGTATCCAGATAAATACTCTGATAATAATATTTGTATGTACGAGCAGGTAGAGGCACTATAAAATATTATAATATATAACTACCTCATTTTGCCCCTGTCTACCTGCTCGTAGTAAAAATACTGTTTGGACATAGGTAGGTACAGTCAATATTGATTGTAAATGTTCGAAGATTATTTATGAAGTGAACACTTCTTTAGCAGCGTTGTGAACTTATTGGGATGGGTAAAAAATGTTAAACTCGCGTCAGGACACGTGACCTGATCGAAAATTCGTAAGACGGTGGGAGAATAGACCAAATGCACAACGTTAATGTTCAAGTTTTCACTTCTGCCGGCACTCGCGGAGTGCAACCCGTTGTTTTTTTTTACATGTAACTAGTTAAGCGGGTAGGTTATTATTTAAACGGTCTTCGGGACTGCTGACTAATTTTGTGTAAGATTTTTGAATATCTCTCTCAGTCGCAAATTAGAAAATGTTGATAAAAATATTAAATTAAAAAAATATCATCTGATGATGTTTTTGTGTCGAAAAAATTTTTCTATCTAAGAAAACGTGAACCAATCAATATACAGAAATCTATAATATAGACATAAGACATTTACAATGACTAGATTTAAGGACTAGGAGAAGTCAAAAACTAAAGTAGGTACTCAAGTTGAGAACGAGTCTAACTCTCTTATTCATAAACGCATTTCAACTAAAGTACACTTTGCCTTTTCTATACATAATTCGAACAGCCAAGAAGGAATGGAACGGAGCATTCGCTACTATTAACTAAAATGCATTTATGAATAAGGCTCTAGAAGGTAAAGCTACATTTCATTTAATGACATTGAAAGCGATAAGTACAGAAATATAGTTAAGAGTTACATTACGCTAAAATAGTTTTATTCTTTCCTTATAATAATCATAAGAAAATTTTTTGGGGACATTCAAACCCCTAATACTTATCATAGTTAGGTGAACAATTTGATAATAATCCGCACGATATGAGAATGGGAAAGTACTTTTTCATCACAGTAAAGTAGGTAAAGTCCCCGTCACGAGAAGCTATAAATTATGTAAACAAGTGTTCAGGAGTTCACAACATTTGGACCAACAAAAAAAATGAATTTGTGAAAATAAAATTAACGCAACAATTAAAGTAACAACAATAAAAAAGTGATAACGAAACAATAACAAAATTAACAATAACAACCAGATCCGCGATATATGCAAAGCAATGAAACAAACTCGTACGCATTCGAAACTCGAATGACGCGTTTATTTCAAAATGGCGTCCCGATAGTTTACAATCCCTGCGTCCGGTACCAAGAAACACAAACGATAGCGCTTTGCGTCGTTAAAATATGATCCGACTAAATTAAATAGGTTGTTACTTTCATATAACCCGTCTATATTTCATGTCGATTGAATATGGTCAATTTATTATTATCTCGCAGTATAAAATGTTTACTTAGTAAAAGATGTTTGTTTACATAATTTATAGCTTCTCGTGACGGGGACTTTATGTCATTTCATTTTATACATAGGTATATACATAAAGTCACGCCTTTTCCCCATTAGTGTAGGCAGAGACTTCTTTCCACATGCTACAATCCTAACACACGTCTTTCGCTTCTTCCACTTTCATGAGCGCCTTTATTTTATATTGCATGTTTAAAGAGCCATACCAAAAAGTCCAAACAAAAACATAATGTAACCACCAATTAATTTAATATTGACGCTTAATAAACGCAGCAGCCCCCTGATTCAATCAATCATTCGAAAACCTATTCGGATTCGGAAGCGCTATTTTGAATATTTATTATTCCGTTAGGTCGCGGAAACCTTTCCTATTAAAATCACTGATTTTTTCGAGTTGGAATATCAAAAGTAGCGGATTAGAACATTGTGAATTTCAAAGATCTTAGTCGAAGGAGAGGCAGTTTCCGAATCCGAATTTGCTTTCGAATGAAGGTGTCTGCTCACTATCCCGTAGCATACCATGACCGTACTAGGACCGTTTCGGACAAAAAACTATTCTTTGTATTGAGAAGTATGAGACTATGCCCACTAGACCGTTCCGTCACCGGCCGGTTTTTTCTTTGGCCGGCCTTTCCGTGCCGGTAACGTTCCTAGCACGCTCATGGTATGCTACGGGATAGTGTGCAGACACCTTGATTGAGAATCAGAGTGCTGATGTGCGATGCACACCTGAAATGAAAAGTGTGGCTGGGGCTAATATCTAAAGTGCATCTAACTTAACCTAACAATTATTTCCATGTCAGAGACTTTCTGTAGGTCAGAGTATATCTAAGTCAGGAGCATGATGTTGAAACTTTACCATCAGTAATACTGCGATCTATATGCGTTTTTTTTAGATTTTGTTTCAATTTTTTGAATTTTTTTTTTGTTAAAAATTGTTTGAATTACTGAATCATAGATGTGCGTGATAGTCTTGGCTAGCAACCCTACATTAATAACAAACTAAGTACTAAATTAACAGTACCGTTAGTACGAGATTTCATACCAAACTCGATATCGTATATCAAACAAATGTATTTAAAACGGTACAGCGCCTCTAGTGGTTACTACACTTCACTAAATTTAGACCAATCAGAGAGCCATAATAAGTCGAAAACTATGTGAGATCTAACAAATGCAATCCATTAATTTCGTCGTAACGTTACTTCGCACCATGGCTTAATTGGCAAAGCACCGGAACATGTTATTCCGGAGGTTGCGGGTTCAAGTCCCGTTGGTACGATGAAATTTTGGATTGTGTTTAACAATTTACAAAAATATTAAGTGTGTAACACTTGAAAGAAAACATAATATGTGAGATCTGTCAAAAGCGTTTACGATAAAAACTCATACTAGGGGTACAGTACTTAGTTTGTCGTCGACGATTGGATGACAGATGAATAACTCATTACTTTTGTTTTTTTTACCTAAATCTAAGCGTTAAAATATGCATTTCCTAATATATATTTTTTTCATTTCACGCATTTGATAGTTTTTCACCCAAATTTACTCTATTGTACGCCATTTTTTTAAATGTTGTAACAAAGGCTACGGCTGCATATAATTCAGGAAGCTAGTTGAACGGCGCTGTTTAATAAAGAGGCTAGGCTGTTGATTGAACGGCTAATTAAGCTATCTGCCTGCGACATATCGATTATAATAATTGATATGATGAATTTAACGATTTTACGTACATATTTTATGTACACAAATACGTCTACTTTGAAGTACCTAAAGTAAAATTCAATAAAATTACAATACTCGTAGGTATATTGAAATTGACAAGATTTTACTTTGAAAACAAGTTTTAAACCCATTCTCATAACGCACAGATAATAAATAGAGGTATTTTATCTAACATTAATTTCGATTCGACATCACCTGGCGTGCAGCCATCTACCGCTCACAGAATGTAATCTTTAACATTGCATTAATTTATCTACAATATATTTAAAAATAAATTCCAAATTAATTATATCCACGACTATATCGACTAATAAATTATTTTTATTTAATAACATCAATAATGATTTGTCACATTTTTATATTTGTTAGGTGTTAGGCTGCTTATATTATATTATCTACATTACGCACCATTTTAGGTAGAATATTTGGAAATATTAACTTATTTCTAATTACACTTTCCGTCGGTCCCACCAAAACAGCACGACATTTGATATTATAACTAAAAAAAACACTTCAGAAGTAATTATCTACTCACCAGCGGTACCTACTACCGAAACTATTTTGACAGTGGAAGCCTAGAATCCTTTGAGTAAAACCTTAGTGGTCCTTTTTGGAATCCTCTTTCCATCTTCTTTCATCCTCTTCATACTTAGCAAGTCTGCAGATAAAGATAATACTGATGCCTGTATATTTTCAACCAACTTCCGAGAAGAAGGAGGTTCTTTTTTATATCTTATAGGCTAGCATTTGACCACTATCTCACCTGTTGGTAAGTGATGATGCGGTCAAAGATGGTAAGCACGCTAGGTCTAGAATGGGAACTGGCTCTCAAAGATAGCTGCCGAAACACATTAGATGTTTGGTGACTGATTTTCTAACTTGAGGGTGGTATGGTAGCTGGCCAGGCGGACACTAGATAGTATCCTACCACCATGCGGGGGTTGTTGGTTTCTTAACGATGTTTTCCTTCACCGGAGGGCCACTGTGAGAAGCGCACATACATTTTTAGATAGAAAAACCCATTGGTGCACGGTGGGGTTTGAACTCGGTACCACGGCATCAAAACCGACCGTACTCCCGAATACATCACCGGGTTCTCGAATCGTCTGTATGTTTTTTGTTTTGTATGTATACGCGTAAAGTAACGTTACGCGATTACTCCGTCAATTGTGAACCGATTCGAATGTTTCTTTTTTTAATCGGTAGGTACGTTTCCGAGGTGGTCCCATTGTAATTTCATCGAGATCTGAAAGGTATCTCCAGAGATATGACGATAAACGTCTCAAGCTTGCTAATGACTCGCAGGGCATGGAAGTCGGTTGTTTTAGTTTTTTAACTATCATAATTATGCGATGAACGCTCTAATCTAAAGCGTCATTGCATGTAGTCATATATAACTCAGAAAATTTTATTAGATCTGAATGAAAATAACCGTAATTCTAATTATCCCATTTGAATAAGTGTAAGGGCTTATTAAATTAAAACATGGCGTTATCGCTTCGATTTCATTGAATTTTTAAATGTAGACTTATTGTCCACTAATGAAGACTTTTATCGCAGTCCAGACTACCGAATAGGTTGTTGTATTAAACTCATCCTAGTACACATCCACATAGTTCAGACAAACTTATCCATAGCTAGACTCACTCATGTTCGGTTCAGATTCCATTATCACTAGTCCAGACTCACTTAATATCTCGTTAATCTTTTATTCTTAGTTAAAAGGTCGTTTTATCGCAATCGTTATCTTTTCCTAAAAACCTACAGTCAAATGACTATTTGTAGGCGTGATCAACAATTTAATATAGAATGTATTATTGTTATGCAGCCACAACGATATATATCAGCAAACTTATAGAATTTTACGGTAAGATAACATTCGGAAATCCCTAGTCTTGACTAACACATCCCCAATCCAGACTAACTGATCCATAGTCCAGACTCACTCACCTCTAATCCAGACTCACCCCTAATCAAGACTCACTCACCCCTAATCCAGACTCACTCACCCCTAATCCAGGCTCACTCACCCCTAATCCAGGCTCACTCATACCTAGTCCAGACTAACTCATCATTAGTCTAGACTAACCTGTCCACTGTCCAGAACCCTAGTCCCGGAATGGGAACAGTCCCCCTACTCCCGTTGCGTCCCAATCTGCTACTTCTACTGGTCCGAAGCACTCGTCAAAGAACTGCTCCATGGTTTTGTGTAGGTGGATGGTGGACCGCTCGAACTTGTGGCCTTCGTCCGGGTAAACCTGCGGGACGAATTATGAGGGTGTGAGCTTTAAGTCAATTTTCAAATAAATATAAGATTAATAAAGTGTGAAATGCTTTAAGAACATAATATTTGATTTACGCGATCAATCATCTCATATTCTTTCAATTCTTCAATGCATAATTGGGTTAAAAAATGCAATCCACTAATTTCGTCGTATCAATGGATCGAACCGTGGCTTAAATGACAGAGCACCTGGACGTGTAATCCGGGGGGTGCGGGTTCGAGTCCCGTCGGTACGATGAAATTTTGGATTGTGTTTAACAATTTACTAAATATAAAGTATACACTTAACAACAAACACTTCAAGAAATATAATATTAAATTAAAGATGTTGGGTGTTGATTAAGTTTGATGTTGATTAATACTGGGAATGTTTGCAGCGTTATCTGCGAAACTGCATCCACCGTGGTCTCAAGGTAACCATTTTATTATTGAGCTTCAATAACCCATCGGCTAAAGTGTCGGCCTGGTGATAACCAGATGTGCGTTAGAAGTGAATCTTTCTTCACATTTTAATTTTGTCAATTTAGATTTACGCGTAGGTCATTTCCGTTGCATTCGGGCCGTGACGCTATGTTAAATTTTACCCTAATGCTAAAGAATGATACACCTGTCATGTCAATGATTACCTAATATAAATGCCATACCCTAGTAACAGGGTCCATGTATATAGTATACTTAGAAATAAGGACACTTGTATATGGCTTGCATTAATTAATAAATAAATAAAATAAATAAATAAGTGAACTTCGAAAAACAATTTTGATATTTGCTACCATTGATGTATTGAAATGGAAACCATCACCAAGAAATGGAGAATCTGCTTGTAGAGGTAGAACTTCTGCTAGTCCGCCTGGGTTGGTACCACCACTTTGCCAATTAATTTTTTTGCCGTGAAATAGGAATGTTTTTCGGTTGAAATGGCAAGGTGTCCAGCGAAATTACAGGGCATGTGAGACTCGACATCTTTAAGTCTCAAGGTAACAGGCGCAGTGCAGTGACATGCAAAATTCTGGCAGTTCAGAATTTTGCATGCCGCTGTATCTGTTATAGGTAGACATACGCTTACCATAATGCGAGCGTCGTGCTTGACCTGTATCATAAAAAAAACAATGTTTGTTACGTTTGAGTGAACCATTGAATATCCTACCTGATGTGTATACAATGCATTAGCCCGTATCAAGGCCCTTGCCAGCGCCAGAGCGTGCTGCGGCGGCGCAGTGAGGTCAGCCGCGGCGTGGGCTATCAGCACCCGCCGCGGCGGCAGGTTGCCCGCCTTGCGCCACACTGCATTCACTCCCAGCGTGCCCGCCCAGCTTGAGCCGTAACCGCTGTACCGCTCTGTCCAGAATGAATCTGGAAAATTGGTTCACATAATTAGGCGGGCAGATAAATGCTGAAGATTTAGTTTAGTGATAGCGTGCATATATCAATCAATCTAAAGTAATATTATAAAGAGGAAAATTTGTTTTTTGTTACGATTTAACTCAAAAATTACTGGACCGCTTTTAAATGGAAAGTTACATTATCAGTCTGAGGTCAGTGAGTGGGGCAATACCCGCCAGACAGCGGGTCACGTTCCTGGCATCGTCAGTAATACACACTATGATATCTGAGGTCATCGAGCGGGGCTATGGCCGCCAGACAGCGGGTCACGTTCCTGGCGTCGTCAGCGATACTCACTATGATGTCCGAGGTCAGTGAGTGGGGCTATGGCCGCCAGACAGCAGGTCACATTCCTGGCGTCGTCAGCAATACTCACTATGATGTCTGAGGTCAGTGAGTGGGGCTATGGCCGCCAGACAGCAGGTCACATTCCTGGCGTCGTCAGCAATACTCACTATGATGTCTGAGGTCAGTGAGCGGGGCTATGCCCGCCAGACAGCGGGTCACGTTCCTGGCGTCGTCAGCAATACTCATTATGATGTCTGAGGTCAGTGAGCGGGGCTATGGCCGCCAGACAGCGGTTCACGTTCCTGGCATCGTCAGTAATACTCACTATGATGTCTGAGGTCAGTGGGCGGGGCTATGCCCGCCAAACAGCGGGTCACGTTCCTGGCGTCGTCAGCAATACTCACTATGATGTCTGAGGTCAGTGAGCGGGGCTATGGCCGCCAGACAGCGGGTCACGTTCCTGGCGTCGTCAGCAATACTCACTATGATGTCTGAGGTCAGTGGGCGGGGCTATGCCCGCCAGACAGCGGGTCACGTTCCTGGCGTCGTCAGCAATACTCACTATGATGTCTGAGGTCAGTGAGCGGGGCTATGGCCGCCAGACAGCGGGTCACGTTCCTGGCGTCGTCAGCAATACTCACTATGATGTCTGAGGTCAGTGGGCGGGGCTATGCCCGCCAGACAGCGGGTCACGTTCCTGGCGTCGTCAGCAATACTCACTATGATGTCTGAGGTCAGTGAGCGGGGCTATGGCCGCCAGACAGCGGGTCACGTTCCTGGCATCGTCAGTAATACTCACTATGATGTCTAAGGTCAGTGAGCGGGGCTATGGCCGCCAGACAGCGGGTCACGTTTCTGGCATCGTCAGCGACGAGCGCGGCCGCCGCGCCGCCGCCGTACCCCCGGCCCCACACCCCCACCCTTGTGCCGTCCACCATCTTCAAGTTGTCGCGGAGGTAGCTGAGGAACAATATTACATAATATCATATATTATTATAGCTCCGTCCCGCTTTAAGGTACGACCACACTACGACGTCCTGCGTCTTTCGTTTTCTGATCGCCGTAGATCGCGTTTGGGTTGAACCAGCCGGTACAAATACTACTGCACTATCTAATCACGCTCGTGCACGCGGACGCAGGACGCCGAGGTGTGGGGCCGTACCTTTAAAAAGTACCTAAGAGAGATACTGTTGTATTAGGTAAATCGGTAAATACTGTTGTATTAGGTAAATCTGGGAGTCATTCCACCTAATCCAGGGTAAAGGGAGTGGAGGGGGGTAGGGGGAGTGGAGGGGGAGGGTAGGGGAGTGGTGGGGAGGTGATGGGGAGATGGAAGTGGGGGAATGGGGTGGGGAGGGGAGGGGAGGGTAGGGGGAGTGAGGGGAAGAAGAGGAGGGATAGGGTAAAGGGGGAGAGGAGGGGATAGTGAAGGGAAGGAAAAGAGGAGGTTAAGGTAAGTTCGGAGCGTACAGCGCCTGAGTAACGTTAATCTGTGTAGCTCCCCTTTAAATAATTCAAATTTTACGTAAATAGTTACTTTTTACACCAAAAAGTTGTTTAATAGTTGAAAGTAAACGTATAAGAGTGTGTTTTAACCAAATATACATTTCATATAATTAAAACCACGAAGATATGATGAAGATATGTTGAAGTGATATATTGACCGTTACGTGCGTTTGAATTTTCGACAACACTACAATAGTTCGACGGTCAGTTTTGCGCACTAAAGAGACAGCAGCATCAAAGAAAAGGTTATTTCTACTTTATTATAATTATCTACGACTGTTTGGACAAAAATATGAACTGCTCGGCGTGCCACCAAACCATTAGACACTCCACGGAAATTTTAAAATGCACTTGTTGTTCCATGGATTACCACTATGCTTGCCTGAACATAACCTCAGCTTATTATTTAAATAATATGTTTCAACTAAAGGAATCATGGCGATGCCCATCATGCATGAATGTAACCAGGCGTGCAAGAAATGATAACACGCCCGTGAAGCAGCATCTGCCTGCCCTAAACGACACTACGATGTCTGTCGACAGTTCCCTGATGGAAGACCATAATACAACCCAACACGAGATTAATATCACACAAGACCACGACGAACATAATAAGACCCAGCTACCACCTAGTGAAAGCTCTTCTATTATTGAACAAATAAGCATATTGTTGGATAAAAAACTGGAAGAAAACAAAAAATCTATATTGCGTGATATTCAGTTAACAATTCATAATGAAATACTAACTTCTCATAATAAGCTACAGTTAGACATAAATAAAAAGACTGAAATATTGACTAGCGAGCACATCATTATGAAAAATCAAATAAAATCGTTGAATAATACAATAGATAAGTTAGAAGTAGATAATAAGAAGCTTAAGGAGGAAATACAACTCTTAAAAGAAACAATTGATAATACAAAACATAATAAACAAGAACACATTAATATAAATAACTCAAAGAAGCTGGTTTTATACGGCTTGACTGAAAATGACGATGAGACAGAATACGAACTGCAGAATAGAATCACTTACATATTCCAAGACCTACTTAATGTAGACCTTACAGGTTACATCGAAGAACTCAAAAGAATAGGAAGAAAGCAAAGATATACTAACTTACGGAGACCGATCGAAATCGAGCTGATTAGCAAAAAAATGACTAAATATCTACTGCAAAATTCTCAATACTTCAGACACACGGGACTAGCAATAAATGAGTACCTAGACAAAAATACCCTGATACATAGAAAACGATTAAACGAACACCTACGCGTTGCACGAATTGATGGTCACCATGCCGTAATACGAAATAATAATACCCTAATCATCGATGGGAAAATAACTGAATCTTGCCTGCATGACCAGACGGCTTCCAGATCATCTACATCACCAAAAATTACACAGTCACAACAGCAGGCGCGCACATCACGTGATCCAGTTATAGATATATCAAGCCCTGCGACACCGGATTCACGGAGAAAAACATCAACACAACACAAGTTAAATCATAACTTTCGCAACTAAAAACACAGAAATAAACATCCTCTTGCAGAACATGCGTAGTATACTCAATAAACTAGACGCCCTAGAAATATTTCTAGATAACTTTCCAACTTTACACGCACTATGTATCACAGAGTCTTGGCTAAAGAATAACAAACAGGAATTAATCAACGTAAGCGGATATAACATCGCGTCGTCGTACTCAAGACTAAACTATTCAGGTGGCGGGGTATGCATAATGTTACGGAACGAACTCGAGTACACCGAGCGAAAGGACATCGTGGACATGTCCATAGAATATGTCATAGAAATCTGTGCGGTTTCAATAGATACACTTAACATATTATTGATTGTAATTTATTGGAATAGCCGACAGACCGATGTATTCTATAATCAACTTGATAAATTACTTCAGTTATTAAATAAAAAATATATCTCAATGAATATAATAATATGCGGTGATTTTAATCAAAATATTCTAGACAAAAGCATCCAGTCGAAATTATTAATTTACCACATGTTGGAGTTTAACTTTAAACAATATGTAGACGAACCGACACGAGTAACTGAAACAATATCTACATGTTTAGATCTAGTATTTACAAACTATAACGTCAATAATATATCGGTTCACGTTCAGGACTATGGATTTTCTGACCACAAAGGCGTTTTGCTAAAAATAAATAATATAAATAAAATACCCAATAACTCGATAAACTGGAAAATAAAAAAGCGCCAATTTAATAATAAAAATATTGAAAGTTATAAAAGTGAATTAAATTCTATTAACTGGCTGGATATAATAAAAGCAAATGAACCACTAGATAAAAACTATGAAAAATTTACTAAAATATTAATGGATATACTTGACAAACACATACCTAAAAAAATGATTAAACTTAATACACATAGAAGAAAAAAATGGATAACACGAGGAATCAAAATATCTAGCAAAAATAAACGACACTTAAATACTTTCGTTACCTATTATAAAAGTCCTATACTAAGAAATCACTACAAGTGTTATAGCAAAATTCTTAAAAGAATAATAAACATATCAAAAAGGAATCAATCTATTGAAGAAATGAAAAACTCAGAAAATAAAACCAAATCCATGTGGAAAATTATTAAAGAACGCACAAATAAAATCACAAAAAAGCTTAAGAAAAATATAAACATAAAAATCCATAATATTCTAACATCCGATTCACAACAAGTAGCAAACGAGTTTAATAATTTCTTTGCGTCGGTAGGTAAAGTTAGTGGTGAACCACCAACCGGCCGGCCAGTCGTTCAACGCATAGAAAACACTATGTTTTTAAGTCCTGCCGAGCCATACGAAATAAATAAAATATTAAAACAACTTAAGAGTAAATACAGCTACGGTATTGATGAACTACCTCCCATATTAATTAAAAAATGTGCAAAAGAGTTAACCCTACCCTACTACCTATTAATTAATCAGTCGTTTATGGAAGGTACATTCCCAGATCTATTAAAGATAGCTATAATTAAACCGGTTCATAAAAAGTCCTCTAAACAAGATGTGAATAATTACAGGCCGATTGCGCTTTTGCCTACTTCTTCAAAAGTATTTGAAAAGGTAATGCAAAGGCGCCTTGAGTCCTTTTGTGAAAAATATAAAATATTTGATGAAGCACAGAATGGATTTCGAAAAAATCGATCAACGACTTTGGCAGTCTATAAATACATAAATAATATCTTGGACATAATAAATGAGAAAAAATACGCAATTGGAATATTATTGGACATGACGAAAGCTTATGATAAAGTACAATTCTATATATTATTAAATAAATTATATGGGATAGGGATTCGCGGCAATGCTCATAAATGGATGACATCGTACCTTGTTAACAGGACTCAATATGTCGAAATAGAAAACTTTGACCTTGAAAACGGTATGATAAAAATGGTAAGATCGAATCCTGTATATATAAATCATTCTATTCCCCAGGGAAGTGTTCTGGGATGCATCCTCTTTTTAATATATATAAATGACCTACCAAAAAATATTGACGAATCTTGCATCCTTTTCGCGGACGACATTTCCATTTTGACATCATGTAATAATAATATAAATCTTACTCAAAATCTGACTGACATATTTAATAATATAATAAATTGGATGACTGACCATAATCTTGACCTAAACTTTTCTAAAACAAAAATAATGCAATTTCGGCCTCACCAAAAAAAACCTCTGAACATTGATTTTAATTTTAATAATAATAAAGTGGACTCAGTTGACACTTTTACTCTACTTGGCTTAGACATCGATTGTAATATTAATTGGAAAACACATATTATAAAAATAAAGACTAAATTATCGAGTTTCATATACGCGCTAAATCAACTTAAACTCGCAACAGACCTTAAAACGGCTTTGAGTGCATACTATGCATATGCATTCTCGTGGTTAAATTACGGAATAATTATGTGGGGTAATAGTGTGGACGCGCAAGACCTCTTCATATGTCAAAAAAAATGTATCCGTATATTAGTAAATATAAAAGTACCAGAATCGTGCAAGCCACATTTTATAAATTTAAAAATTCTGACACTTACCTCTATATACATTTTAGAGCTATGTAAATTTGTAAGGCAAAATTCAATATTTTTTACAAAAAAAATCGACGGCCTTCGGGGTGACAAAACTAGATATAAATATAATTTAATCTTACCCAGTTCTAAATTAAAAATGCACAGCTCTGGACCCAACGCAATGGCAATAAAAGTGTACAATAAATTATCAGAAGACTTAAAATGTGAAGAAAAATATTCAGTTTTCTGCAAAAATCTTAAAGACTATTTAGTTAAAAAGGCATATTATTCTCTAGATGAATTTTTAAACGATAAATAATAATTAAATTAATTAAATACTACAATATTTAAATTTAGGACAGTCATGTTACTCATTTTGAGAAATACCTATTGGTTATTTTATAATCGGTCTGTTCGCTCCAGTACTTGTTGCGATACCCTAACAGGGTCATATGTTAACCAAACCTTTACCCTAACATCTGTAAACATTGTACATACATATGAATGCAATAAAATATTGAGTATTGAGTATTGAGTATTGAGTTAAGTGAGGGGAGGGGGAAGGGGGATTAGCGTGGCGTGGTAGGGTGCGGTGTAGCTGGGATACCTGTGTGTCTTATTAGTTAATGCTATCCAAAGACACTATTCTATCCAAAGACACTATAAGTCGCGGGCACGGCTAGTAAACTATATTTGTGCTAAATTTAATGCAAACCCGTTCAGCCGTTTTTGCGTGATTATGTAACAAACCTAGATAAACATTAACATTAAAAATAAGTAGAATATTTTTCTTTTTTTGTTGTCTATCCAAGTTTCCACATATAACGCGCCCGACAGGGTCTCTAATGTACTGTATTTAATTAGATTATAACATCTTTTGTCAACATTTAGAGAAAGCAATAAATTAATGAATCATGAATTATGAAATTGAATGATAATGATGATTTTAGGTAAAAATAACAACACAGGTAACTAATAATGGACTTACGACAAGACAGCAATTTGATCTTCAACATCCACCGAGAGCAGCTTGTGGTATATCTCCGTTCTGAGCTCCTCTCCCTGATAACATACATAGATGATATGATAATGATATTATAATGATTTAAGATCGTTTAGCACGAAAGTAAACGACTTCAAATGCCGCGCTAGACATTTTCAGTACAAAGTTTGAGGCGCTTATCTCCATATCTCTGGAGATAATTAGATCTCGACAAATTACAATGAGACCAAACGGGAAGCGTACTCTCTCAATCAAAAAATATAATTTTCTAAACTGAGTTAATAAATTACGGTTTTTGAGGTAACAAACCTACAAAAAAATATTAAAAAATACAGAACATACTCGTACCGTAGGTAATCAAAACTGTCGACCTGCAAGGTTATTCTCAATCATTCGAAAGCAAACTTAGATTCGGAAAATGCCTTAACTTCGACTTGTATCTTTGCAATTCACAATACTCTGATCGCTTTGTTGATATTTCAATTTATATAAATAACCGGCCAAGTGTGTGTCGGGCCACGCGCAGTGTAGGGTTCCTTAGTAGCCTGCTATTAAATCCGTCTTTCAAGTCTTTTTTAATTTTAAAATTATCGTGAATTTGTAACATTATTATTGTTATATACCGGCTTTCAAGTCTTTACCCGTTATAAACAAGCAACTAGGTACTCCGTATTTGTCACTTTAAAGGATTTATTCTAAGGATTTTGTATTTGGTATAAAATTATCCAACACCCAAGTTCAACGACTATTACTGCTAAACTAATAAAGTTATTTTAACCGCTATAGTTTTCCTTTAAAGTTCATGAAATGCACTATTAACACGAATTTTTCCAGATTTTTCAAGCCAGCAGTTTAGCTTTTCGAGGGGGGGAGGGGACGCCCTACTGGAACAAAAATTTGCACTTTTAAGTTTAATATTTCGTAAAAGGAGCATTCAATCGAAAAATGGTATTTGCAACCCTTAAGTCATTTTAAAAGACCTATTCTACGATACCCCACACGATGGGGTAGACGATGTAAAAAAAAATCATCCCTACTTCTCATATAGGGGAGCTACTCTAAAAAAAATATTGTTCACAATTTTATTTCAGCACTTTGTTGGCGTAATTTATATACATACCCCCACAAAATTATAGCTTTCTAGTATTAACGGTCTCTTAGCAAAACCTTGGACAGACAGACAGACAGACGGACATGACGAAACTATAAGGGTTCCTTGTCAGGACTACGGAACCCTAAAAACAGTGATTCTAATTGGAAAGATTTCCACGACAAAATAGCTTACGGATTTATAAATACATATTTCCGAATCCGTAGAGGTTTATTCAGGGGCAGATACCTGTCCACCAGAGCCCCTGGCATCTATTTCAGCCACGATGAAGTTCCTGGCCGCAGCCAGGTACCAGCCCCACCCGGGCCGCCACCGCTCCGTCACCAGTTGACCACCAGGCTCCGCAGACCTGGAATATAAACACATAGCTTACATTTGGAAGCTAATTATGACCTACGTCCCTAGCCTGATTTTTTAAAATTCCTAGATGGCAGTTAGAAGATTTGAATGTATGGCTTAATAATTATATTATTCTGTGGTGTGGTGTACGTTCAAAATAGTTACCAAATATGATACCACCTTAATTCTACACGTCATACTCAATAGTCAATGGTTTATGTTTTCAACCGACTTACAAAAAGAAGGAGGTTCTCAATTTGTCTGTATATACTGTTTATTATTTTTGTGTGTATGTTACGCGATTACTCCGTCAATTGTGAACCGATTCGAATGATTCTTTTTAGGGTTCCAAACCCAAAGGGTACCAACGGAAGCCTATTACTGAGACTCCGCTGTCCGTCTGTCTGTCTGTCTGTCTGTCTCCAGGCTGTATCTCATGAACCGTGATAGAAATTTTCACAGATGATGTATTTCTGATGCCGCTATAGCAACAAATACCTAAAATTAGAACACAGTTAAAAATTAAAGGGGTTCCCAATACAAAACACGTGTTTTTACTATAGCGCCATCTATGAACGATTGTTAACCTTATTAATAATATTAATTACCTACCTTAACACCTTTGTGTTAACGTTCACTTAGTTGGTGTTAGAAGTTCGTTAGATATTCGTTGGATGGCGTTGTAGTTACTAAGCATGTTTAGTATTGACACGGTAAAATAATATAATATTACCGTGGTATTATAGTGCGTCGGGACCCTCCGTGGCGAGACAAAAGTCTGACTCCCACTTGGCCATTTTTATTTTAATCAATAGGGTACTTTTTCGAGGTAGTATCATTGTAATCTTATCGAGATTTGATAAGTATCTCCAGAGATATGACGATGAACGTTTCAAACTTGCTACTGAAATTGACTCGCGGGGCATGGAAGTCGGTTGTTTTAGTTTTTAAACTATCTTAATTATATTATCATATATTTACATTAAACTAGATAACCCTAAGATGAGATTGACCAATGAAAAGAACAATTCGTTATTTGTTTCTGGCTCCCCTAACGGACATGTGTGGCATGAAAATATCTTAAAACACAAAGTGATAAAAGTGTATGATGTACTTACACGTGCAAAACTAGCGGAAGAGGAAGGTCATCGGTTTCTTTAAATCCTGGAGGGAGAAGAAGACGAACTCGAGCTTCTCTATCAGCTTGCACCTAAAACATAAAACAAACAGTCAATAAAACTGGCCAAGTGCGAGTCAGCATCGCGTCTCTTATCGCACACTTAGGGAGAGTTCCGTACAATACGAAACATAACAGAGTTTCAAGCTCATATATTTGATTAATTGATATTACCAAGAATATTTGGTTTGGTCGCGATCTAGAAAGACGGGGCTCGTTTACTAGCGCCATCTATGTAATTTTGCCTAAACTAATTAGATAGGCGGCGTTTAAAAACACGTTTTTTGTATGGGGACCCCCTTTAATTTTTAACTTTATTGTATTTTTAGTATTTGTTGTTCCAGCGGCAACAGAAATTCACCATCTGTGAAAATTTCAACTGTCTAACTATCACGGTTAATGAGCTATAGCCTGGTGACAGACGGACAGACAGACAGACAGACAGACAGACAGACAGCGAAGTCTTAGTAATACGGTCCCGTTTTACCCTTTGGGTACGGAACCCTAAAAAGCGGCAAAAGCCCAATGAATAAGGCGTCGTCCTGGCGATCAAGAGGTCGTGAGTTAAATCCCCACCGATTGTACTATTGACGTGAACCCATTCCAGACACAGCATATTTAGCTTACTTCGGGGCTCATAAGCCTAGTAGTAATCAAATTCACATTGCTAGTAAGCTTAAAAAAATACCAGTCAGGCATATTCGACAAATCAGTGCTATCTGAACTCACTCCATCCTGCGCGGCACTTGCTCGACATAAACAAATAATCGAAATCATTGTCAATCAATCCCAGATATCATTTATTTTATCCAAGAGTTAAAGTGCAGTCGCCAGGAGAGACTCTCTGCTGTTTTCTGAAGACAGCTCTACAGTAAGACCTAGTCGAAAGCACTTATGAAAATGTCTTTGGGAAGAGGCTGAACTCTTATCAAACCCCTTGTTTACTGGAAAATATTGGAAGGCTTGCTACCTTTACTCCTTACTAGTGTTGTCTTCTTGGCGTGCGTCAACCCAAGTATAGAAGACTGCTCGACTAGACTTAAACAGCTGAATCATTCTTGGGGTAGTAATAAATAAGAGAGTGTACCAACCTCGACTCTGAACACCTTGACCTGTGGATGTTTCAAGGCAGCGAACTGTTGCCGCAGGACGTGACCGTCCCATAGCACCAGGCGACGCCGTCCCGACCGTGAGCACAGGAAGATCGCTGGAGGACCTGGACCCAGGCACTCCTGGAAGAAGATACACATATACGTCTAGTGTCCTTCTGGCCAGCTGGCTTCAAGTTGGAAAATCTGTCGTCAAACATTTAATGTGTTCCGGCAGCTGTTCAGCATGCAAGAGCCTAGAATTCTAGGCTCTTGCGTGCTACCATCCTTGGATACATCATCACTTACCAGCAGCTGAGATTCTGTTCAAACAATAGCTTTCATTGTATATAAATAATAAAATAAACATTTTTATTTTTACTATAAAGTTTTGACTGTCCTATGTTCACTATATATATGACACGGGAATGTTTCTTATTGTAAATTGGCTACAGAGACTTTAATACCAGTGGTAGTCAGATCAGTACACTGGTATTAAAGTCCTGACTTAATGAATAATTAAATAAATAATAAATTACAATCCTAACACACAATCTTCCAGCACTATTAATTTATAATAACAGTTGGAGGAGGTGTCATTTGGAAGACGGCCATTAAAATTACAACGTCACTGTTTGTATAAGTTGAACAATCCGATCAAAATCTGCTAGGCACCTCATGACACGCCGGCCTTTTTTGATTGGCCTGTCTAATTCCCATGATATCGTGTAAAGCTTAACGTTTTACAATTTTCCGGCCATGCTTGGCGCATCCTATATATCCTATTGGCATTATATTATTATATAGATATCCAAAATTTCAGCCAAGGCGGTCGAGCTGTTAGACCGTGAAGAGGTCATCATCATCAGCCTATCTTTGCCCACTGCTAGACATAGACCTATGGCACGCTTCTGAGCTTGATCTTCACCTCTTTGTGTGTAACACTTCAAGAAACTTTCCAAAATTATACAAACTATGTGTTTATACATAAATATTCAAACTATGCGTTTATATATAAATATACAAACTATGTGTTTATACATAAAGACATACTGACATGTACATAGTAGGTGTAGTTATGGCTGAACATGACTCTGCTGTAGAGACAGGAAGTCGGCAGCGTGTCGTTGTCATCCGCCACGTGGGGCAGCACTGTCGACGTCGGCCACGACGGAAGGGAAGATGAACTGTTGTCGTACTCCTGGAGAAATTTCAGATATCAATATTATTATATGTGCAAATACGAATTGGGTAAACTAGTTCTTTAGTTGGAAGGAAGGATATCTTCAATGGGGAAGATTAGAAAGTTTGTCCGGCAGAGGGTGTCCGCTATAGCTCGAGTAGTGCTCGCGCGTCAACCGTGAGTGGTCGATCCACAGAGTACCTTGTATAATACTGGGTACTGGGAAAGGTCGACGATCCGAGTATAATGTGCGAGAATATCGAGAAATCTGACGTAATGTCGTGTAAAGTGGTGAAGTGTTATCACTGTAATAATGTGATAAATGAAGTGCTAGCTTTCATCCAAAATAAGGCGGATATAATGGACGAAGAAGGAATAGTGCGACTGTGTAACTCCGCTTTTTCGATCGAGAAAATTGCAGCTGCTAAGAATTTGTTGTTTAGTTCTGTGAAAACCACAAAGCGTAATATAATACGGAAAAAGTGTGGTAAAGCAGAACGAGACTTATATGACATAATAACGCTCTTCAAAGAAACTGACCCCAGGGCTACACCTATTTTTGTAGTGCGTGATCTACACCTACTACCCCCTATTACGTTCAATAACATCGATGTTACTAAGTTATTGAAAGATCTTTTGGTGTTGCAAGAAGCTATTGAGCTACTAAGGATAGTTATGTGACAAAGGAGGAATTTAACGATGTGAAAAATCAAGTGGCAGAAAGACCGTGTCCATTGTTGTTAAGTAATACAAAGGGAAACGTTAATACCAAACGAGGAGCGTGCCTCTTGAATAGTTTTGACTGTGAAAGTGGCCTACAAAATAACCTTGCTGATAATTGTGCAGAAAACGGGGCAACATCAGCTGATCATTACTTGAATAGATCAAACGACAGTTTTTGTGATTCATCGCCGACAATATTGACAACGGAGCGTCAGCGTTTTCAACTGTCACCTACTACGCAGCTGTCTCCGTCGCACACATGCGGTAGGCGAGTAGCTGTCTCCCAAGCTCCAGCCGGCGGTGAGGCGCATATAAACAACAACAATCCAGAACGGTTATTTACTTCAGGATCAGGTACTGGAGTATCACTACATAGTCAAACTGATGGGATTCAAACTGAAAAAGTACACAACTGTAATGGAAATACATACGCGGCGTTGTGTAAACAAGACGGTCAATGGCATAATGGCGAGCCTAGTGATGAATGAAAGCGAGTGCAAAGAAAAAGGTTAAGAAATAGTTTTTCAGGACTGAAAGGGAATGCTGAACCTGAGCCTGAAGGTAAATTCAAAGCTGTGGAAACTATAACACCTATTTACATTTATAATGTCAATAAAAATACTGCAGCCACGGACATCAGTACCTACCTTTTGGAAAAGACAGGAGTGAAAGTTACTATGGAACAAGTCAAAATGAAGCGACATAATATCGTTTAAAAACTAAAAAACAACCGACTTCAATGCCGCGCTATTCATTTTCAGTACCAATTTTAAGATGTTTATCTCAATATCTCTGGAGATACTTATCATACCTCGATAAAATTACCATGGTACCACACTTGGGATATCTCCTTTCGAACAAAAAAATAATAATCAAAATCGGTTCATAAACGACGAAGTTATCCGCGAACAAACATAAAAAAAAAATAAAAAAATACGGTCGAATTGAGAAACCTCCTCCTTTTTTTGAAGTCGGTTAAAAAATAATATATATCTTTTAAAATACTCATTCTTAAACAAAAACTGTTGTTTTTATGAACAGCAAGCTCTGGCCCGCTGGAATTTCTTATCGACGTTTTGTCGATTTAAAAAGTAAGAACACAGCAGGGTCTCGTTGAGAAAATCTGAAGTATCATCAAAATATATAATGGATTGCAGTCTTATATCATTTAACTGTAGATCTGTGATGCGTTCAGTGGATTGCGTCAGAATGCTGTGTGAGGGCGTACATGTAATCGCGCTCCAGGAAACTTGGTTGTTGCCTCATGACATCCCGTTTCTTGGTACGATTGATAGCAACTTCAGCTACACAGGGACTTCCGCAGTAAACACTTCTATAGGGATTCTTCGAGGTAGACCATATGGAGGAGTTGCTATTCTGTGGAGGAAGACGGTGTTCCAAGATGTCACGGTAGTAGAATGTAAAAATGTGCGTCTCGCGGCAATTCAAATTAAATTGAGTGGAGATAGGACAGTGCTGATATTTTCGGTGTATATGCCTACTGATTGTATTGATAATATAGTGGAGTTTTCGGAGTGTCTCAGTGAAATTAATGCTATAATAGAGAGCTTAGACTCGGAATCTGTTTACATACTCGGTGACTTTAATGCCCATCCTGGAGAACTTTTCGGTAAGCAACTTTTTGACTTTTGTAGTGATCAAAACTGGATGTTTGCAGACTATGAAAAACTAGGTGCATTATCAAATACGTATACCTATGTAAGTGATGCTCACGGCTGCAGGCGATGGCTCGACCATTGCGTGTTTACACAATCAGCATTTAAAACAATCACTAATATTTGTGTTTATTATGATGTTTACTGGTCAGATCATTATCCTCTTATAATAAAATGCAACTTAAAATTAGCCATAAAGCCAAAATTAGTCATTAATAATGTAACCTGTAATAAAGTAGTTTCACAATTGAGACACAAGTAAAATTCACGAGTATACTACAACTTGCAATAATTTATTGAGAGATGTCGATTTTCCTTCCGAGCTTGTTCTATGTTGTGGCAAAATGTGTAATGAGGTTACTCATAGGAATATAATTAATTCATTGTATGATAATATTGTTGACAAATTGAAACAAGCAGCTGTATATAGTTTTAGTAAACCTAAATTTAAAAAACGAGGCTATGTTGTAGGGCGGAATAAACATGTCAGACATGCTCACAGTGTAGCGCGACGTGACTTTCAATTTTGGAGTTTACACGGTAGGCCTAAACATGGACTGATATATACATCTATGTGTGAGTCACGAAAAATCTTTAAAATGAAGTTAAATGGTGCCAAAATAATGAACAGTAGATAATGATGGATATGTTGGCCACTCATCATACAGCTAAAGATTTTGGTGAATTTTGGAAAAGCACAAAGAAGCTTAGCCCCTCCAATAGCCTACCTGCAAGTATGAATGGCGTGTGTGATTCCCAAGACATAGCCAACTTATTTAAACAGCACTTTCAAGTTGACCCCGTTCTAGATGCGCAGTCTCAGGTGAGGTATGCTGATGACGTTGAAGTCAGTCATGTGCAGTATCGGTCATAATTGGAGTAGCAGTCTTAAAAAGCAACAGCATGACAGCAAAATATGCACTTACGACCGTCTTCTATAAAACGTTTCGAATATAACATAATGAAAAAGAGCAATATACACCCATATATCGCACTCTTTCATTTCATGCGCTCTTTCTAAATGGTTCATAATGAAAGAGTGCGACATATGGGTGTATATAGCTCTCTTTCATTATGAACCATTTAGAAAGAGCGCATGTATTAATTAGTAGAATAGCTAAACCAGTGTTGCTTCTTTTATCACTTTTACAAATATGAGTGTAGATTTGAAACAAACATGAATTGATGGCATAAATGTATGAACATAACATTGTCGTCGATTGATGAACTTCGATGGTGGTTAAAATTTGGTAAATAAATAACCTATAAAATCAAAATGCATATAATAAACAAGTATTGAAGATATTGATAGACTAACTAAAAATTACCTCAAATGTTTAGTGAAAGTGTAAGTTATTATGAGTGATAAGTTGATAAATCGTAGTTGTGGTGTAAGTAAATTGTTATAAAAGTGTGTTAATAAGATTTGGCGTTTTGCAGAAGAATTTAAGACGTCATTACGGATCTTTTGCCGCGCACTCCATGGCGTTTAATAATGCAATGAAGTCCCATTGGATGCAGTTGAGGAAGATCAGAAGATCTGCGTGGCACAGACATATGTGCGAATAATGTAGAACTTTTCGTCGACGGCTTTTTAGCTGCATCAAAAACAATGGAAGTCACATGAAGTATTAATTTAAAAGTATATTAAAAAACTAGGAGATGTGCCGTCTGTGATAATTTGTACTAAATAATTATATGATCTATATGATTATAAAGCATTAAGCTTCAATCCTCTTTTAATAGAGAAAATTAAGCTTATAACCTTAAATAACCAATAGGTAAGAGCAATTCATAGATGCAACTAAAACAGAGTTATTTTTAACGCAGAGGCATAAAGATGAACGAGCGTTTTGCTCGGGAATATTTGGACTTTGACTGGGCGACTACAATATTCACCGATGAAAAAACTTTCAAGTCTAGTCAAAAAGGAAGACTTCATTTATGGCGCAAAGACAATACACGTTGGTCCGACAACAATATTATTCCTAATACCGAATCAGGCAAAATGTGTGTGAATATGTGGGGGTGGATTAGTGCCCAAGGATCGGGTGAGTTGGAGTTTATACCTACGCGTGCCAACAGCTCCAATTACGTGGAAGTACTCAACAACATAATGTTACCTACAGTGCGGAATGTTTATCCCTTAGAGGACTTTAGTGAATTACATATTGTTCAAGATAATTGTCCAATACACCGTGCCAGCCTGGTTCGTGAATGGTTCAGTCAGCATTCGGATATAAAAGTCATTCCGTGGCCTGCACGATCCCCTGATCTAAACCCCATAGAAAATATATGGGGTTTAATGGTGCAAAGGTGGGAAGCGCGAGACGAAAGATGTCTCGAGGAGCTAAAATCACAACTTATTACAACAAAGTACCAACTTACCAAAAGGACTTAACTAATCTATTTAAAGTTTGGTATCAAAATCAAATAAATGTTGTGAGATGGGCAGACTCCTATTCGGATGAATACAGGTTAAAGTGTGGTGTGAGATAAGGTGGAATATCGTCTCCAAAATTATTTAATTTTTATGTTAATAATTTAATCGATGAACTCAGCGGTACTAGTGTCGGCTGCTCAATTAATGGCAATATTGTAAACAATATAAGTTATGCGGATGATATGGTGCTGCTGAGTCCATCGATTAATGCTCTTAGACAGTTAATAGCTGTTTGTGAAAAATATGCTGCATCTCATGGACTCAGGTATAACACAAAAAAAGTGAGCTGATCCAATTTATATCTGGTAAAAAATCCTACGCAGCACTCCCTGTTGAGCTCGATGGAAACCCCGTTACGTGGGTTAATCGTTTTAAGTACCTGGGTCACTGGGTAACAGATGACATGACTGATGACCTTGATCTAGAAAAGGAAAGCAGAGCGTTGACCATAAGGTGTAATACTCGTATGTTGTCTCGCAGATTCTCACGTTGTTCTACTGAAGTTAAGATAACACTATTTAGGGCTTACTGCCAATCCTTCTACACGTGCGGTCTGTGGGTCAATTATACAAAGAAATCGTACAATGCTCTGCGTATTATATACAACAATGGTTTCAGGATGTTGTTGGGACTGCCACGATATTGTAGTGCATCAGGGATGTTTGCAGATGCACGAGTAGATGACTTTTATGGCATTATGCGTAAAAGAACTGCATCCCTGATGAGCCGCATACGTGGGGTTTCCAACTCCCTCTTGCGCAATGTTGCTGAGGGTCTGGGTTCGTGCATCATGGGTCACTGGATGGACCAGCTTAAGCCGCTGGTGCAGCTAGTGAAACAGTGATGCACTGGCTCATGCATTATGTTTAATAATTATAAACAGACAGACGGACAGACGGACTATCAGTTCCATTTGGATCATGATATGTACTGTGATCGGTATGCGTTTCTCTATGTTGTGTTTCACTATTTCACTTTTTTATTTTTTTTATATAAAAATTGTCTGAAGTACTGAAACACACAGTTACATGTATGGTTGGTTTTAACCTACTTTAATTTTTTTTTAATATTCTGACGTAAACGATTGGATGACAGCTGAATGGTTCATTACTTTTTTTTTCTAATTCAAAGCGTTAAATTCTGCTTTTGCTATGTTTACTTGATAATTGGTTATGATTTATTTTATGATTTATGATTTTGACGTGTATATGTGCGTATATTTATACTGCCTACATACTGAATAAATGCTTTGATTCTTGATTTTTGAAATTAATGTTTTCCTTTTTACTAACATTACTTATAAGTTTGAACTTTTTCTTACTAACAACAATATGGAATTTAATTGTTCTGAAATAAATGAAGTTAAAAAAATATATATATATAGGTTTGATACCTGTCAAAATACCTTGATATTAGCTTTTCTTTGCGTTTATAGTTTCATCATGTCTGTCCGTTAAGAGACCGTTAGTACTAGAAAGCTGTAAATTGTAAGGGTGTGTATATCAATTACGCCGACAAAGTGGTAAAATAAAATTTTGGAAAATATTTTTTTATAGGGTACTAGGGTAGTACATTCATGTGAAGTAGGGACGATTTTTTTTCGTCTACCCCATCGTGTGAGTTATCGTTGAATAGCTCTTTTAAAATAACTTAGGGGTTGCTAATACTATTTTTCGATTTAATGCTCTATTTACGAAATATTAAAATTTAAAGTGCAACGTTTTGTTCCAGTAGGGCGTCCCCAACTCCCCCTCCAAAAGCTAAACTGCTAGCTTGAAAAATCTGGCAAAATTCATGTTATTTTTTTTTAAGTTTACTCGCAATGTAGGTTGCACATTACTAGTATTCTTGTTAACCCCTCCAACTAAGCTAAATATGCTTGTGTCTGGAGTGGGTTCACGTCAATAGTGCAATGGGTGGGGTGGGGATCGAACTCACGACCTGTCGATCGCCAGTCCGACACCTTATCCATTGGGCTATTGCCGCTTTAATAAATAAATAAATAAAATGATGAAAGTGCATTCATTCAACTTTATTAGTTTAGCAGTAATAATCGTTGAACTTGGGTGTTGGATAATTTTAAAAATAATTATGTTAAATATTATACTACTACGGAAACCTACACTGCGCGTGGCCCGACACGCACATGGCCGGTTTTATTTTTTAAGCATTGTTTATGTTTTTGTCGAGTTTTTTAAAGTTTTTCTGAGGTACCTATTCTCAGAGAAGTTGTTTCATAATAGATTTCTTTGAAGTGTTTACTATACAACCAGTTTTCTTCCCCAATGGAAATGTTAGCCTTCAAATTGAGGTATATCTACGTCACATTCAATGTTGCCGAAAGAGAATAAATATTTAGGTATATAGGAACCCATCGACTAGTATGTTTCATCTTAGACCGCTTCACCACTTACCATCAGGTAAGTGTGATGGTCTTGTCATCAGCTCTTTCTTATAAAACTTCTGCTAGTTTTATCGTATGGTATCAGTATTTTGTGGTCATATCTAGCCGGGCAAAGCATTTCCTCGACTGAATTTGCCTTGCTCTACACAATTTTGATTTAATCATAAGAATGAAGTCATTATCAGTGCATAACGAACAGTGAGTGATTTGATGGTAGCCTGAAGACAGACTGGCAGACAGATTCGATAAAAAGCCTTCGCCCAGCATGGCCTTATCCCCGGGGGAAAGACAAAATTATTTCCCTGTTTTTCGCCACTGACAGGAGATCAACACAACAATTTAAACGCTTGGTGAAGTTTAACCTCGAGTTTTGATTTTGTTTCGTATTAAAAAGTTTTAAAAAAGAATTGATTAAAAGTCAGCGGGCGTTTATAATTGTCGAAAAACTTTACTTATAATTTGCATTCTCCACCAAACAAAACATGGATAGGTGGAAAGACAAAATAGTCCCCTTGCCATGCTAGCCCTGCAGCAATGCTACACTTATCGATTCTGCCCTACACTTCTTCCATTAACATCTATCCATAGTAAAGTTCCTCCCAAACTCACCATATCCTCTCCAGCAATATGAGTGGTAGTATCGATGGGTGGCAGGTCCTCCCCGGGGCAGGTGAGGCAGGCGGGGGGCGGGGGCCACACGGAGGGCTCGGTGGGGACCTCAATACGGTACAGGTGTCGTTCGCCTGCCTTCTCCGGAGCCGTGCCGAGGACGTAGCTGCAAGGAGGAGATACAATGTGGTTATAGCAAAGATGTTTTACGTAGTAGTCGTTTAGGCGTACTTATACTTACAGCAGCTTCCTCCGTTCATCCCATCCCACAATCTGCGTGATCTCATAGCTGCCCTGCGTAAGTGTTGCCCTGGAATCACTGGTGATCCTGATGGCATGTCGCCAGATTCCAGGAGTGTCGGCTATGGGCGCGGTCGTGAACACCCCAGACTTGGAGGCGATCAGGGCTGCACCTCCGCAGTAGCCGCAGTCGTCTTCTGAGGGCTCAGCACCGAGACCGGACCAGCGCGAGCCGTCGGACTCATCGCGGAATATCTGAGGGTTTTGTTAGAAGAAAAGTAAGTAAAAAGGTGTAGGTACTTGTAAAATCTGTGATCTTTCCTGCAGTTCCGTTTGAGGTTGTGTACCGTTTTCGATCTTTACGACCTTTTCGTGAGTTTTACAGATTAATTTATTAAGTAACTAAGACGGTTTGTATTTTCCATAAACTTCTTGATATTATACTTCTATAAAGAGATGGAATTATAAATCTCGAGACGAGAATCTTAAACTAAAGCCATCCATTAAGAGCTGCTTTTTACTTTTTTTATTAGATACTTGGTAGTAAGATGTGTGAGCGAGTTCAAAGAAAAAAATAGGAAGAGATCAGAAGCAAAAACAAAATATTTAATACTAACATCTTGACAGTTGTAGCTGGCAGCACTGCAGACGGTGATGACGGAGATGTTCTGAGGCCGGTTTAGTAACAGCACTGCCACCTGCTTCTCTGACTGCCAACCTGTCCACCGCACGTACCATGCTGGAATGGAAGAGGTTTTATTATTTGAATAGTTCCCATACAAGAGTTCAAATCTATGACCTACTTTAGTAATAGCAACTATTATTTATTCTGTAGTAATAGTTGAATAGGTGTACTAAATTGAAAATTATTGGGAATATTGGATAACCTTGGTTGTATCTAGGGCTCTGAATCCAATTGTTGTATTAGATTTGTTTATTGTAATAATTTAAACGTATCTATGAATTATTTACGTTCTCAACATATTTTTTTAATTAGCAAACGCTCTTTTTAAGAAGGTTATAGTTGAGTGTTTGTTTGTCTTTGATATAAAAATTGCTTGAAATAACTGTTAGTACTTACTCTTGTCAACCTGCGAGGTGAACTGCAGTGCATGCGGGAACAGGTACTTGGGAGTCTTCAGGCTGACCACGTTCACCGTCACCACCGGGTTGTTAGTGTTCACCTGGAATGTCATAATATCATATCCACAGGTGGAAAGAGCATTATATCGATATTCTGTCTGACTTACTACCAAAAAGTAGCTTACCACCATCAAGGAGACAATCTACCGCCGTAAACTTCTACGACGTTCCGGCAGTACACATCCCTTGAGATTGAGACCATTTTAGGCCTAGCTTGTTCACCACAATGATTGTTTATCACCAGACGAGATAGTGGTCAAACGCTAGCCTATATATCTATAGACCAGAAGTTACGACTCAGGCTATTTTTCAACTTTAAGATGAAGAAGACAAACTACTAAGTAGGTAAGTAGGTAGATACTAGATACCTAGCAGGTTAGCTACATATTCAAGTTTCACGATAATCATACATGCTCGCCGGTTATAGGCTTTTGACTTGGCCTTTGATTAAAACGTCTCCGATCTGGTCGTAATACGTTAACCTAGGTCGGCCTCTACCAGCTGGCTCATTCACACCCGTCTTATAAATCTGTTTTGTCAATCTTTCTTCATCCATCCTCTCTAGATGTCTAAAACAATCTAAGCATCCATTTCTCTATCTGTACATCTTCTACTACACCACAACATTCTCTTTGTACGCTGGTCTCCACCTTATCCATCAGACTCACTCTAATCATACTTCTCATACACTATTATAATAACTAATAATGACCTCACGAATGAATGAATCTATAAATATTTCAAAAAACTCCTTACTTTAGGATATCTAAGACTAGGTATCTCCGGGTAAGGTGGCGGGGGATGCTGGTCCAGTCCGTACCAAGGGTACTTGTGTTCCGGAACCTCACTGCTGTTGTAGGTGACGAACAGGAGACTCTGTCCGTCCGGGGAGTACCACAGCGCGCGGTCCAGGCGCAGCACCTCTGTCTCGTAGAGGAAGTCCGGGACACCGTTGAAGATCACGCCGGGGATTCCTGGAAAGATGGATCAGTTTAAAAGCTGGGTATAAAAGAAAAATTGCCATAGTGGGAGGATTTATTGCGCTTAAAACTATATTTTGCCTCGACGATTCGATCCAGTTTCATTGAATGTGGCAGAAGACTATTTATTTTATTTATTTATTAAATTGCGAATACAAGCCAATTGTCCTTATAAACATTGTATGACGTGCAGCTGTATTCTACCACATGGCATGCAATATATAGGTACATGAAATAAATAAATAACCGGCCAAGTGCGTGTCAGGCCACGCGCAGTGTAGGGTTCCGTAGTAGCCTGTTATTCAATGCAAGTCTTTACCCGTATATATAAACAAGCAACTAGGTACTCCGTCTTTGTCACTTTAAAAGATTTATTCTAAGGTTTTTGTATTTGGTACAAAATTATACAACACCCAAGTTCAACGACTGTTACTGCTAAACTAAAAAGTTATCTTAACTGCTATAATTTTCCTTTAAAGTACATAAAATGCGCTATTATCACGATTTTTTCCAGATTTTTCAAGCCAGCAGTTTAGCATTTAGAAGGACGCCCTACTGGAACAAAATTTTGCACTTTAAAGTTTAATGGAGCATTCAACCGAAAGATGGTATTAGCAACTCTTAAGTCATTTTAAAAGACCTATTCAACTATATCCCACACGATGGGGTAGACGATGATAAAAAAAAATCATCCCCACTTCTCATATAGGGGAGCTACCCTAAAAAAAAATATTTGTCAACATTTTATTTCAGCACTTTTTCGTCGTAATTTATATACATACCCCCACAAAATTACAGCTTTCTAGTATTAACGGTCTCTTAGCAAAACCTCGGACAGACAGACAGACGGACATGACGAAACTATAAGGGTTCCTTGTCAGGACTACGGAACCCTAAAAAGAAGTAATTAATCTTTATACAATTAAATTAAGTAAATAATGAATAGTATATAGACTAGACTATAGACTAGATTAGACTATATCGATGTTCCGCCTCACTTGCTACCAAAATGAAGTTTACCAGCACCAAGGAGATAATCTACTGTCATAACATTACGGTGTTCCTCCAAAGCCACATGGTCATTCCACCTATAAGAACAATGCGTTTCAGCGCCTCTTTTATTGTTAGAACTGCCAAGAAATGGAATGACTTGCCGGCGTCTGTTTTTCCACCTAAATACAGCCTCGGAGCGTTCAAGTCTAGAGTGAATAGGTTTTTACTGAGCAAGCGTGCTCCATCCTCGACCGCGTCGTCGCTTACCATCAGGTGAGACAGCGGCCAAAAACAGCCCTTGAGAGACAGGGTATTCTAGGCCTAGCGTGTTTACCATCTTCGACCACATCATCGTTTACCACCAGGTGACATAGTGGTCAAACGATAGCCCATGAGATTTTGAAATAGAGACATAACATTAACTTTTACGCATCTAAAGGCTTAAATATCTTACGGTAAAGAGGCCGATCCGTACAGGTAAAATATTCCAATGCTATCATATGCGCTCTGTCTCCAGTCCCTACCTGTTTCTTTATGCGCTCACGCATACGATAACATTGGAATGTTTTACCAGTACAGATCGGTACCTACCCGTACCGGTTTGTCTGCACCCGGAACCCGCCGCTTTATGAACTCACCCTTAGATCGGTGGTGGAAGTTATACCTTGTGGGAGTTATAATTAGAATGTCAAGCACACTGACCATTATTAGTGATCCTGCAGATGAGCCTCTTCAGCACCCAGGGTTTGTAGTAGATGTCATTGTCGTGAACGAAGACCAGCGTGGACCCTACGGGGGACCACTCCGCGTACTGCAGCAGGGGGGCGCTGCGGTCGTCCTCTACCGGGGATACGGGGATCTTGTTCCTGGAGACAGAGATAAAGCTATATTAAACCAAGTGATTGTTCCTGGAGAAAGAGATAGTGCTATAACATAGACTACCAACAAAGTTAGACTGCCATGTTAGTGTTTTCGGCTAATATTGATTTATTTTTAGGGTTACGTTGGAAAAAAGAAACACTTATAGCATCATTTTGTCTGTCTGTCTTTCTGTCTGTCTGCCTGTCCGTCTGTCAAGACCCTTTATCTCCGTAACGCGTAGAGGTATCAAGTAGAAACTTATACAAAATACATGGGTCTTCTTACTCTACGGTATCTTTCGGCTGTGAAAAACTTGTAAGTCAGCGCGATCAAAAGATATGACCGTATATGTCCCATATTTTAACATATTTAGTGATTTCACAGGGGAATCAAAACCTATAAGGTACTTCCCGTTGACCTAGAATCATGAAACATTACACGAAGCAAGGTCTTGGAGCACTTATAAAGGAAATACCCTGAAAAAGTTATTATATGCGGTTGGTTCATTAACAGTGTCTAGGAATCGTTCTATATATCAAACTGCTAAGATAAGTTTGTATGGACAAGCTTATACCGTAGGACTATTATCTTTTCTATACTTATACGGCAGCCTCGGTGCGTGAATTTGCAGTTGACCGGTTTTTTTCTATAATAAATTATTTACGAGTAAAATTAAAGCTATTATTGTAGAAAAGAAAAACACGACAGAACACTCACTGACATTATTTCTATTCGTGGCATTAGAGTTTTGCATGCCACAGTATCTGATATAGGCAGACATCATCACGTACCATCTGACAAACGTTTCACTTGTTCTATTACCTCCTCCTCCTAAATACGACCGCCATTAGAATTTTCTTCTAATGATCATCATCAGCCTATTCCTGTCCACTGCTGGGCATAGGCCTCACCTATCACCTCACGCCACTGAGCTCGATCTTCAGTTCGTTGTTTCGAGCCGCTACCAGCCAGCTTGCGTATTTATCATCGCTCCACCTAGCTGGAGGGCGTCCTACACTACGTTTGCCGAGCCGTGGTATCCACTATAGAACACGTCTACCCCATAGGTTATTGGTTCTACGTCAGATGTGACCAGCCTGCCACTTCAGCTTGCTCCTTTGAGCTATGTTGATAACTTTGGCTCTAGTCTCCTTATGATTTAAAAATAAAAATTATGATAGCGGTCGTATTTTGAACTTTTAAAACGATATCATAATAACAAAATTCAGTCTCGTAGATAAGTAAAACATTTACTTTAATAAATTTAATTAAGATAACAAGCTGGATATAAACATTTTAATTTAGGTTCAGTGACGAAGTCAGGGCCGGATTTAGAGATCTATACTCTGGGGCAAAAAAGAAGTGGTATCCCGTGTTTTCAAATGTTTTAATAATTTATTGCGAGAGAGATTAATAATCATCACTACATATTAAAAAAACAAAATCCCCCGCCGCGTCTGTCTATCTGTACGCACTAAACTCAAAAAATACTAAACGGATTTTCATGCAGTTTTCACCAATAGATAGAGTGATTCATTAGAAAGGTTTTAAGTACATAATTTGTCAAGGTTTGGTGAAGATTAGTTCAAATATGGTGTTTTTTTTTTTTAATATTGGACAAATAAAGCGCCCAATCGCAGAGAGAGTCAAAGAACATATTGCAGCTATAATAAACCGCCAGGTTAATAAGTCCGTCATCGCCGAGCATTTGCTAGATTCGGGACCTAACCACTGGATTGAACTTCACGACCCTCTCTCTCAACCGAACGTTACTATTACTCCCGTATTAGTATCCCGTATTAGTATTTATTAGTATCCCGTGAAGCGGTTGAAATAAAAACATCAGAATTTCAACCGGAAGGATGGTTTTAGATTGGCCACAACTTGGAACCCAGTGAATAGCAAGTGTTCCAGTCGAAGTTTAAGTCAACAAAAATCTGCCCATATCGTCAGTATTGTGTGTCGCAATAGCAACTCCGATCAAGATCAAATGAGGGTAGTTTCAATCATATTAATGCTGATACCCACAACTTCAGTCTTCTCGTGACCACGGTCAATGCAACTTGATCGAAACGTCGAGGTAAATAAAATAATGTTTTTAGCGCGATAAGTCCCGTATTACAATATAATATGATGACAATTATTGAAAATGTCGGTTAAAGTCAAGCCACTTGGGAGCTTTGATCGAAAACGCTGCCTAATTAATCAATTTAACCCTTTGAGACATAAAAAAACAATGCATGGTAGGATATTCCTCTTTTATAGATCTAGTAGCGACCCGCCCCGGCTTTGCACACGGGTATATACCTGCAATTTTGCTTCAGTTTATTGCGACGAGTATGAATTTACATCTTCAACAATCATCGTCATATATCAACCAATTTACACAAAACCCTAACGAATGAAAACTAACGAATGAAGCATGAAAACTTTGATGCATAGTGGGTTAACTCCGCTTTTAGTGGCTCCATTGCTGTATCCCACTTCTAAATCCAACCCTGGACGAGGTAATATTAAAGTTTATTGTCCGACACCCGTTGTGCTTCACTGGACCACATTTTCGTCATCTGTTTAGTTATGCCAAATTGCTGAAAATGCGCCATCCAGCTAAACTCGTTTACTCGGAATTAAAACCAGAGCGGTTGCAATTTCGTTTACAATTTGTTCAAAATGGTCAGTCTAAAGAAGCGATGAGGCAATTACGCTATTTAAAATAAAAAAAAGCTTTTGTGTAGCGACTTGCTGTGATCTGTGACTATGACTATATATGCAATGCGGTGAGCAGTTACTGGAAAAGAAGAGCCGAAGATCAGGTTTAATAGCGTGTCTTGAGAGAGGTATGTGTCCAGGTAATATTTAACCTTAGCTGTTAAATTCATACATCATTGTATACATATACATTAATCAATATCAGCCGGTATAAGTCCACTGCTGGACATAGGCCTCCCCCAAGACACGCTACTGAGCCCGATCTTTGGCTCTTTGTTTCCAGTCACTGCCCGCCGCTTAGCAAATTTCGTCGCTCCACCCAGTCACAGGGCGTCCTACGCTACGTTTGTCGATTCGCGGTCTCCACTCTAAAATCAGTCTAATCAGGTTATCGGCCAAACGGCAGAAATGACCAGCCCACTGCCACTACGCTAATCCGCTACAAACATATACATTAAAACAAATTTTACAACCTAACCGTGACCTAGTAAAATTCCATAACTACTCAAACAAAGCATTCCAGAAATATTCCTTTGCATACGCAAGAAGCGTGACGGCAGAAAGCACATTTGTCGGCAGTATAGGAATATTCTGCCTCACTTCTGCCTCATTACCTCGCGCGAGGAAAAATGCGAGGTGCCTCGTATTAAGATGAAACGTGAGTAATGGCTCGTCAGGGCACGCAGGATGATGTGCATTTGGGAAAAGGGAGGCTGGAAATTTGGGAGGCGCGTAGGTAACGAAAATAGGCTGTAATGTAAGGATGAATGAATTTTAATAGAAGCGGAAGGAAACGTAAAACGTACGTGAAAACTGACGTTTTCACGTACATTTTAACCGAAATCGAAAAAGGCGAAGGTTCTCAAATGTCTTGTTTAACCTCTGACGCAAAAGAGGTGTGTTATAAGTTTGATGTGTCTGCCTGTGTATCTCAAGTTTAGCTAATAGCCTTTGACGCCATATGATTTTAGAACTGCTTGCAGGCAAAACGCTCAGGATATCGATACTCTCTGAGATTTTGAGCGAAGTGTCCTGAAACCGAGGAGCTACGACACGAGGAAGGTTCTACGAGTTGGTACTTACATCATAGATTACATCGTCACTTAACATCAGGTGAGATAGTGGTCTAACGCTTACCTACTTATTTAGTACTAGCAGCCCGCCCCGGCTTCGCACGGGTAGAACATATATGCCTACAAAATTTGCATCAGTTTGTTGCATCAAATATAAAATGTGAACATATTTAACAATCATCGTCATATTTCAACCAATTTACACAAAACCTTAACGAATTATGCACCTAAACCTTCCTCATAAACACTCTGGCTTTTGATGAAAACCGCAGGATAATCCGTTCAGTAGCTATTGAGATTATTGCAAACAGACAGACAGCCGCAGTGATGGACTTTGTTTTATAACACTTACGTAGTGATATTGGACGGCCCTTTGGCGTAAAGGATAGTTACCGTGATTCTGACCCGACGGTCGTTGGTTCTAATCCTAGCTATATACCTACCAGTTAGAGTTTTATGTGCATTCATGAATCATGAGTTTTCGTACAGTGGTAGTGGGATCATTAAATCTACCAAAAAGTAGCTTACCACCAAGGAGAACATCTGCCGCCTTAACCTTACGGCGTTCCCCGACGCAAAAAGTAGAGGTAATATACGCTTAACGTGTGTATCTGTGTGTCTCTCTGTAGCATCTTAGCACCTAACCGGATGAACCGATTTTGTTTTTATTATTGATAGTTTTTTTTTGTTTGATAGATGTCTTCATCGAGAGTGTTCTTAGCTGATCTTAGTTGATTCATGAAAATTCGTTCAATCGTTATAAAACTATGAGCTTTTTTCTAGTTAATTGCGCTATGAAATCAACTTTCATAGGTCTGATCAATTCGAAAATCTTCTTCTTCAACGATATTGTAAGAACATGGAAGCATTGACCTGATGCTGGGACATCTCTTTACCTCTCAATACCTTTGTTTATTTTTTGTACGACCATTTGCAAATCAATAAGTTATGTTTCTGATATATATCTATAATATTTTTTATTGAATATGATCTGTTTAATGTAATTTGACGTGTGTAAGTGCAAATTTTTAATTTGCCCATATACTGAATAAATGCTTTGACTTTTGACTTTTGACTCTCCTGGACTCTACAGAATACTCAAATCCTCACCAACTTACAGCTCAGATTTTAAATGTCGTGTTTGTCATTGGAATGATTTTAATGAAAAGATTATACATAGATCAGTCGGGGTGGTTTAAATTATTATATTATTATATATATAGATGAATATTATTTTATACAATAGATCATATTATTATACTATATTGACTTCAAATTGATTGTGATCGATGGGGATCTACAACATAGGTAAGCTTATAATAATATTTTCGTAGTAACTATGACCTAATCTGTGGTTTCACTGCAAATATTTTATTAATCTTGCGATGCGTGTATGTGAAATTCGTGATATCTTCTAGAGTTTTCATTTTAATTATATACTGTAAGGGAAAATTTTGATCAATAATATGTGGCCAAGCTAATTTAACGTAATTATTTGGATAAGGATTAATACTATATACTTGAAAATAGCCTTGGAAGTTATGTAATATTTTTTAATAAAAATGTTAAGATTAAAATGGTTACTGTGAGTCAACCTTAAGAGATAGACATATGCTGTCGCGGACTTTTTTGTAGGTCTTATTAAGTTGTACAACTCTTCTATAGAAAATATTCTTCTATCTATTTTCAATTGAGCAGCGTTTGTAAGAAACGTGTTTTTTCGACCGTTTTTTTGCCGACTTAGGTTGCAAATTAGGTCTCCACGAATGTACCTTTGATTTAAACGGGATAATATATAGCCTATTTTCATTCCGAAAGTCCATTCTATCTATTAGTGAAAGAATTTTTTAAATCGGCTTAGTAGTTTTTGAGCCAAATCATTACAAACATACAAAAATACAAATGTTCTCTCTTTATAATATTAGTATAGATGAATAATTTAAGATCGTTTAAAAAACTAAAAGCCGCGCAATTAATTTTCAGTACCAAGTTTGAGGTGTTTATCTCCATATATTCATATGGAGATAAACACCTCATGAAACTCCATATGAATATATGGAGATACTGAACATATCTCGATGAAATTAATGGGACCACCTGTGAAGTCAAAAACCCTGTCCCATTCAAACAAAAAATGAATTTTCCCAATCAGTTCAGGCGTCTTCGAGTGAACATGCATTCCGACGAATTGAGAACCTCCTCCTATTTTATTAAGTCGGTTAATAATATATAAACAGAACCATAGGACCGCATGTTACCTGTTGATGACGTCATAGACGTAGTACCGCGCTCGCCGCGCGTGCCGCCACCCCGGCCTCACGTCGGATATTAGCAGCACATACTTCAAATCAGCTGACACCTTGAAATCCACTGCATTCAGTTCTCTCTGCGGACAAAATAGTGCTAGTTGAGGAGGTTAACTACCATATCATTTCACAATGTTTGTATAAAATTGTCTGAAGTACCGAAACATTCATTGGAGTGTATGTATGCACGTAATAGTACGGTTGACAACCCTACATTCATCATCAATCAGCCAGTATTAGTCCACTGGTGGACGTAGACCTCTCCCAAGATACGCCACTGAGAGCGCGATCTTCGGCTCATTGGGAGGGATATGCCCTAATCGCCACACTGGGCAGGCGGGTTGGCGATCGCAGGAATTGTATCGATGTAAGGGAGTACAAATACCACCTCCAAGCCAACTTCACCTGTCCGTGGTGCATCCTACTGACCAACAAACGAGTCTCTGGCGACCGACAAGTGGCGGTATAACCATTTCAAATTATGGCGTAGCTAAGTAAATACTACAGGCCGGTGACGGGCAGCAGCGTCACCGGTGCAAGGAGCCACGTCCTACATTCATCAGGGGAATTAATTTTTTTTTTAAGTGTGACGTTTGACGTTTGAATTAAGGCAATTGATTATTGAATTAAGGTTTGAATTATTGTCTTTAATTACTTTTGTTTTTTTTTTTTTAAATTAAAAGCGATATGTTATGCTGTTTTTTATTTAGAATAATAATTATTGAAATGATCCATTTAATGTTATTTCACGTGTGTAAGTGCAAATTTTTAATTTGCCCATATACTGAATAAATGGTTTGACTAATTGACCCAAAATACCTTTATCGATATTCATAGATGTAAATATAAACTGGGTCTGCCCCGAAGGTTCACCAGCATGTAAAGGTATCCGTTGTCATATTCCAACATATTTGCTATCACTCTGAGCATTTTCAAGCAAATCGGTTTATCAGGTAATCCGTGAAGGCAAAACCAACAAAGTTACTTTTGCAGTAATAATACAAGTACATACATTTTTTCTTTAGCACACATCTGTCCGTAATTCCGTTTCCCTGCTTTTTTAGGGTTCCGTAGCCGAATGGCAAAAAACGGAACCCTTATAGATTCGCCATGTCAGTCTGTCTGTCTGTCTGTCTCTCTGTCCGTCCGAATGTCAAAGCCATTTTATTCCGAAACTATTAGGACTACAGATTTGAAACTTGGTAGTAGATGTATTCTGTAAACCGCTTTCCGATTTTTATACAAAAATAAAAAATATAAAAGTTTAAGGGGGGGCATCCCATACATGGAACTGGAACAAAAAAAAAAATTCTTCAAACCTTTACGTGTGTCTATTGATAGGTCTTTAAAAATGACATTGAGGTTTGTAAAATCATTTTTTCTCAAAGTCAATCATTTAAAAGGTAGGCGCGTCTAAAGTGGTAAAATGTGTCCCCCCCCCCCCCCTCTAACTTATAAAGTAAGGGAGTGAAAAATCTAGAACTAAATATATTCTGTAGACTTCAATAAAAACTTTCAACGAAAATTGGTTTGAACGATATACAGTCAGTAGTTGTTGAGATATAGCGACCGCAAGTATAACTTTGTTTTTCATACAAACACTATGAAAAACAAAGTTATTTTTGTAGTTGCGAAAATCATAGTTATAGAATACTCTATTGTGTAACGGAACCCTACGAGTGCGAGTCCGACCTGCACTTGGCCAGTTTATTTGTGTAAATAATAAATACAATGACAGCTTCACGTATGTACTCGTATGTCCGTGAGATTTTATGGGAAACAACCAAATACTTCTTTCCTAGTCTTGAGTCGACAATAACCAGTTTCCGGGTAAAACCCTCACCTCCACACGCGACTCCTAGCAATGAAAAAGAGAAGAACCCGACATGGGTCGCCCTGCCCGTCGAGCAATCTACCACGGCCGAGAAATGGCCACTCCAGTTCCTGGGCGTATGTACGTCCAGCGAGAAGATGACACCCTGGTCAGGGGGCAATGCCCCGAAACCGGGTCCCCGCGCACCTGAGTGTCGCGCGAGAAGACGAGAAGTTAAAATTTCCTCAAGTAATTTTGCCTCATACGTCTCAGAGTCAAGAAGTGATCCAATTCTAGGCCTAGCGCCTAGCTCACAATCCTCGACTGCATTATCACCTACCAAGATCAAACGGTAGGCTATACAAGCTAGCGTTTGATCTTTGATTGCGTTTTATTGATTGATGATTTGATAGCGTTTTATATTAAAAAACCACCTGTGCCCTGCGGCTTCGCCCACGTTAAAAAGTATCCTATAACCTAATCCATAATACTGGCTATATCTGCTCAAACTTTCAGCTAAATCGGTCAGCCGTTTGACTGTGAAGAAGTCCCAAACAAACAAATATACAAACTGACTTTCGCATTTATGATATTGGTGTTGATATATACGAAAAGATTTGTGCTTTCACTTACCAAAGAGCTGGCTCTTACCTCGGCCAACGTATTAGCCTAGCTATACAACGAGGTAACGTCGCTAGCTTTTTGGGAACATTACCGGCAGGTAGCGACCTAGGTTCTGTCTTTTATTGAGATCTACAGCATATATTTTTTTTAGATTTTTCACTCCCATACTTTAAAAGTTAGAGGGGGGGGGGGGGGGGACACACACATTTTACCACTTTAGACACGCCTATCTTTCAAGTGATTGACTTTGAGAAAAAATGTTTTTCGGAACCTCAATGTCATTTTTAAAGACCTATCCACAAACAACCCACACGTATAGGTTAGAAGAAAACATTTAAACTTTTATATTTTTTATTTTTCTATAAAAATCGGAAAGCGGTTCACAGAAGACATCTACTTACCATGTTTCAATTCTGTGGTACTAACAGTTTCGGAATAAAATGGCTGTGACTTACGGACGGACAGACAGACAGACAGACATGACAAATCTATAAGGGTTCCGTTTTTTGCCATTCGGCTACGGAACCCTAAAAACAGTCGAATTGAGAACCTTCTCCTTTTTTTTGAAGTTAGTTAAAACATGGTTATTATGTATGTCTATCATATTTGTTTAATGAATATTATACTTTCCGATATCACAAAACAAAATAGAAGGTATCACTTGTTCACCACTCCATTATCCGCAACTTTCCTAATCCGCAAAATCAACGTCAAAGTCAACCGCTGAAAACAACAAAAGCCAATCTATAAAAACAACAAAAACAAAATGGCGTCGCGTCGAAAACAAACCGTTAGATGACGAAATCTCGCATCGGCAAATTAATAAACACTGTCGACGAAAACGGCCGGGAAATCACTGAAAAAAATTCCTGATAAAAAATTCCCGGGCCATTTATCCCGCATATTGTTTTGTGCTGGAATTAATCGCGGCAGCGACGAACTTTAGCCTGAAGTTTGTTGGCGTGTAAATTCATTCCTATTTTGAATTCGGCGAATTTCACTGCTGAGTTTAACTTTGTTTGTTTGACTAGGTTGTACCTAGGATAATTATAAGTATGTAGGTACCAAAATTTTCAGCTTATTTTGTCCCTAGCTGAGAAAAGTATTTCTGTATCAAAATCAAGATATGAGTATTTATTATTGACACACACACAGGACACAAAATACTATACACACATGACACACAGGACACAAAATACTATATTATTCGTCGACTTTACATGCAATTAAAAAAAAAACACGCAGCTTTACTTTTTATAGGAGTCAGACAAAGAGTTCCACTTCTTGACATAACCGTAGATGAATGGAAAAAGAAAACGACTCTTGCACATTGAAGGAAAAGGAATGCTTGAGGAATGAGGAATGAGGAATGCCTGCCAAAGAGGTTATAGATTTAACTTCTATTGTATAATGTTTATTATTGTATTTAGAGTTATTGATTATTATAACAATTAATAAGAAAAATATTCTGTACAACTTGAATACCTATTATGTGACAAAACTTTGCGTTACATTTTTTTGAGATTTTTAGTATTTTGTTTTAATATAATGTAGACTAGCGTTTGACAACTATCTCACCTGTCGGTAAGTGATGATGCGGTAGAGGATGGTAGCACGCCTAAAATGGGAACTGGCTCTCAAAGACAGCTGCCGGAACACATCGGAAATCAATCTCCGATATGGAATAATTTTGCCATCAACTTAATTATATAGCTCGTTTGGGTATTATCAACTATATTTTACTGTTCGTCAGTAGGATATAATCGACTTTAATATGTACTGTACTAAGCATAATTCTAAACCTCAACTCTCATCCAGCTCTTACCAGCCACTATGCGAAGACCCCCTCCACTCCACCAGTCTAACAGCGCCCTGCACTTACGTACCTTCTAATCCGTCTCAAAAGCACCCAACAATATCTCAAAGTACACTGAAAATGCATTCAAAATACACAAAAAGAAATGTCACACGAAATCACAAACAACAATGTGTTTTATTCCAAGGCAGTTAAACGTTACAGTCACATAAAAGTGTCCGCGGTGACGAGCGCAGTCGACGATAAAACACGCTACTTTGTAAAATTGTGCCACCAACGACCGCTACGATTACTACCTAGTTGCTTACATTTTACTAGTTTTAGTGCCAGTTTCACCGGTTCCTGATAGCCGTATTAGGAAACTATTTTCTACAGCTTTTATATGGCGTAGATGACGCCAACATCGTCATTCTTGTATATCAAGGACAATCATCACCAATAATTGGAATGTGTAAGTCAGTATGTAATTGGTATGCAGACAGCAAATATGCTGAAAAGAACATGGGATACTTTTTAATGCGGGCGAAGCCATGAAGCGTAGTCTTTACTATGAGAATCTTTGTCCTGACTGACTGACTGACTTAGAAACAACGCACACCCTAAACCAGTGGTCGTAGAGATTCGAAATTTGGAGGGTATATTTGTCTTAGTACGTAAGGGTGTACTTAAGAAATGATATTTCAAAATTCACCCCTTAAAGCAATGTAACGGGGGTTTGAAGTTTGTATGGAGAAACAAGATTAGATAGTCTTTTCAACTGACTTCCCAAAAAGAACGAGGTTCTCAATTCGTCTGTACCAATGTTTTTTTTTGTATGTATGTTACGCGATTACGCCGTCAATTGAAACCCGATTTGGATGATTATTTTTGAAATTGGTAGGGTACGTTTTCGAGGTGATCCTATTGTAATTTCATCGAGACCTGATAAGTATCTCCAGAGATATGACGATAAAGGTCTCAAACTTGCTACTGAAACTGACGGGCATGGAAGTCGGTTGTTTTAGTTTTTAAACTATCTTAATTATTTATTTAAACTCATTATATTATATTATATATCATAATATTGTTTCGGATTGCGCTGAAATTCGGCATGCAGATGGTTATTATGACGTTAGTGTTTCTATGGAGAAACAAGGCTAGATAGTCTTTTTTATTCGAAACTTCTACACAAGTACTTCTGTAAATAAATAAACAAATACCTGTTTCAGATTTTTTCGAAGTTCTACCTCTAAGAGGGTGAAATAGGGTTAACAAAGTATTGAAATCAATATGGGTTTTCAGGCTTTTCAAAAAAAAAAAACCTTATTTCCCTTAGTCACGCGATAACTTAGAAACGATTTGGATAATTATTTTTTTATGTGTTTTTATGATCGAAAGGTATTTACGACAGAAAAGTTTTAAGAAAATAAAATAAATGTTTAACGCGTGCGAAGCCGCGGGGCACTTCTAGTTCATATAAATGCATAGCTAATATTTTTAATTTTTTGTAATAAAAATGCAAAAGTTAGTCAGGCCAAACGATTCGACTGATAAAAGCTGAAATTTTGCGAAGGGCTAGGTATAATACGGCAAAGGATACTATTTAAAGTAGGCGAACCTGCGTGGAATAGCTAGTGCTCTGTTAATAGCTACCCGTCGTCACGTGTGTCACGTCATGTCCCGCTCATAATTACAGCTTTGTCACGTTCTGCGCCGAAATGACAGCTGCCCGCCATATTGGTAAAGTTTGACCGAGTTGGGTTGTGTTTTGTACTCGTATGCAAGTCGGGTGGGGAACGTGGCAGAACGTATATTATAAAAGCATTATTATAACATAATTGCAAATTGCGTCAAACTGTGTTACCTGCATTAAAACATATCTGATACTAGCTGTTACCCGCGGCTTCGCCCGCGTTATTTGTGTCTTTATGACCATTGAGGTCTAGATCGATGATCTCTTAGGCCAAATCACCATAGGTGCCCTCAAAGTCGAACTCAATATCCTCTATTGTTAAAGTCATTAATAATTTTGGTTAGGTTAGTATACGAAATTGTGCTGTTTAAATGTTTGACTGAATACAACAGTTCCTCAAACATTTCTTACAAAGAAAATAAGGTGAATAGCTGCGCGAGCGTAGCGAGCGCTATTATTGGGCGAGTGAAAATTTTTATGGCGTTTTATAACCCTGACAGTTTAATGACCTAATCATCAAGTCAATATAGATGACTCTTAGGTCGAACTCGATATCGTCAATTGTTGAAGTCATTAATCATTACTTGGTACTTGGTAAACCTAAATAAGGTTTACCAGCGAGCGCGAAAATGTTTACGTCATTATATAATCCTGGCAGTTTTTATAACCTACTAAATCACCGATGACCCTAGGGTTAAACTTGATATCCACTTATTTTATGGTAAAAATTCATTATGATTATTGAAGGTTGTACTGTTTCAATTTATAAACGCGTTTTGATGCATGTGGCTATTAAAATACAAAAAATGCTGAAAAATTACTTACAAAGTAGACAAAACAAAGGTTTACGCGAGCGCAGCGAGCGTTATCAATGCGCGAGCGAAGCGAGCGCGAAAATTATTTACGTCTTTTTATGACCCTGACAGTTTTTATGACCTACTTAGTCAACACCGATGACCCTAAGGTTAAACTTGATATCCACTTATTTTAAGGTAAAAATCATTATCATTATTGAAGGTTGTAGTGTTTCAATTTATAAACTCGTTTTGATGCATGTGGCTATTAAAATACAAAAAATGCTGAAAAATTACTTACAAAGTAGATAAAACAAAGGTTTACGCGAGCGCAGCGAGCGTTATCAATGCGCGAGCGAAGCGAGCGCGAAAATTATTTACGTCTTTTTATGACCCTTACAGTTTTTATGACCTTTTAAGTCAACACCGATGACCCTAAGGTTAAACTTGATATCCACTTATTTTAAGGTAAAAATCATTATGATTATTGAAGGTTGTACTTTTTCAATTTATAAACTCGTTTTGATGCATGTGGCTATTAAAATACAAAAAATGCTGAATCATTACTTACAAAGTAGATAAAACAAAGGTTTACGCGAGCGCAGCGAGCGTTATCAATGCGCGAGCGAAGCGAGCGCGAAAATTTTTACGTCATTTTATGACCCTGACAGTTTTTATGACCTACTTAGTCAACACCGATGACCCTAAGGTTAAACTTGATATCCACTTATTTTAAGGTAAAAATCATTATGATTATTGAAGGTTGTACTGTTTCAATTTATAAACTCGTTTTGATGCATGTAGCTATTAAAATACAAAAAATGCTGAAAAATTACTTACAAAGTAGATAAAACAAAGGTTTACGCGAGCGCAGCGAGCGTTATTAATGCGCGAGAGAAGCGAGCGCGAAAATTATTTACGTCTTTTTATGACCCTTACAGTTTTTATGACCTTCTAAGTCAACACCGATGACCCTAAGGTTAAACTTGATATCCACTTATTTTAAGGTAAAAATCATTATGATTATTGAAGGTTGTACTGTTTCAATTTATAAACTCGTTTTGATGCATGTGGCTATTAAAATACAAAAAATGCTGAAAAATTACTTACAAAGTAGATAAAACAAAGGTTTACGCGAGCGCAGCGAGCGTTATCAATGCGCGAGCGAAGCGAGCGCGAAAATTATTTACGTCTTTTTATGACCCTTACAGTTTTTATGACCTTCTAAGTCCACACCGATGACCCTAAGGTTAAACTTGATATCCTCTTATTTTAAGGTAAAAATCATTATGATTATTGAAGGTTGTACTTTTTCAATTTATAAACTCGTTTTGATGCATGTGGCTATTAAAATACAAAAAATGCTGAATCATTACTTACAAAGTAGATAAAACAAAGGTTTGCGCGAGCGCAGCGAGCGTTATCAATGCGCGAGCGAAGCGAGCGCGAAAATTTTTACGTCATTTTATGACCCTGACAGTTTTTATGACCTACTTAGTCAACACCGATGACCCTAAGGTTAAACTTGATATCCACTTATTTTAAGGTAAAAATCATTATGATTATTGAAGGTTGTACTGTTTCAATTTATAAACTCGTTTTGATGCATGTGGCTATTAAAATACAAAAAATGCTGAATCAATATTTACAAAGTAGATACAACAAAGGTTTGCGCGAGCGCAGCGAGCGTTATCAATGCGCGAGCGAAGCGAGCGCGAAAATTGTTACGTCATTTTATGACCCTGACAGTTTTTATGACCTACTTAGTCAACACCGATGACCCTAAGGTTAAACTTGATATCCACTTATTTTAAGGTAAAAATCATTATGATTATTGAAGGTAGTACTGTTTCAATTAATAAACTCCTTTTGATGCATGTGGCTGTCAAAATACAAAAAATGCTGAAATAAAACCTACAAAGTAGATAAAACAAAGGTTTGCGCGAGCGCAGCGAGAGCTATCAATGCGCGAGCGTAGCGAGCGCGAAAATTTTTACGTCATTTTATGACCCTGACAGTTTTTATGACCTACTTAGTCAACACCGATGACCCTAAGGTCAAACTTGATATCCACTTATTTAAAGGTAAAAATCATTATGATTATTGAAGTCTGTACTGTTCCAATTTGTGTCATGTTTTGATGAATGTGGCTATTAAAATACAAAAGTTGCTGAAATGTATCCAACAAAGTACATATAACAAATACTTGCGAGCGCCATCACTGCGCGAGCGAAGCGAGCGCGAAAAATTTTTACGACCTTTTATGACCCTGACAGTGTTTATGACCTTCTAAGTTAACACTGATGAGACAAAGGTTTAACTTGATATCCACTTATTTTAAGGTAAAAAAATCATTATGATTATTGAAGGTTGTAATTGTTCCAATTATAAACTCGTTTTGATGCATGTGGCTATTAAAATACAAAAAAATTCTGAAATATTACCTACAAAGTAGATAAAACAAAGGCTTGCGCGAGCGCAGCGAGAGCTATCAATGCGCGCGATTGAGCGCGAAAATTTTTACGTCATTTTATGACCCTGACAGTTTTTATAACCTACTAAGTTAACACTGATAACACAAAGGTTAAACTTGATATCCAATTATTTAAGGATAGAAATAATTATGAATATTGAAGATTGTACTGTTTTAATTTATGGAGTCGTTCTGATGCATGTGGCTATTAAAATACAAAAGTTGCTGAAATATTACCTACAAAGTAAACCAAACAAATTATTGCGCGAGCGCAGCGAGCGCTATCACCGCGCGAGCGAAGTGAGCGCAAAAAATGTTACGTTTTATGACGCTGACAGTTTTTACAACCTACTAAGTCAACACCGATGACCCTAAGGTTAAATGTGGCTGTTAAAACACGAATGCTTATGAAATACTTCCCACAAAGCAGATAAAACACGTTGGGCAAGCAAAGCCATTGCGTAAATTTTGATGACTTTTAATGACCCTGACAGTTTTATGGCCTAATTAAGGTACTTATTAAGTTTAGTCCTAATCTATGAACCTAAGGTCAAACTTTTATGATTATGCAAACTCTATGTAAAGTTAACAAAAGATATAGGCACCCACACTTAACTGCCGAAAAAAAGTATTCTTTGCCCTTTTATGCCCTATTCAATGTGTTTGTACAAAATTTCATCTGAATCGGTCAAACCGTTTGGCCAAAAAGAGGCCACACATTTACAAAATTCCATAGTAAAAATATAGACAACCGAAATTTCCACCCAAAAAAAAAGTATTCGTTGCCCTTCTATGTCTTTTTGACTGTCTGTGTACAAAATTTCAGCTTAAATGGTTAACCCGTTCGACCGAGAGAAGGCCACACATTTAAAAACTTCAATTTAAAAATTCTGGACACCTGGACTCGACTGCCAGAAAAAAAATATCCTATGTGATTCTATGCAATATGAACTGTAATACTCGTATGTATAAAATTTCAGCTGAATCGGTCAAGCTGTTTAGCTGATAAGAGGACACACATTCACAAAATTCAATAAAAAAAATCTAAACACTCAGACTCGATGGACAAAAAACAGTATCCGATATCCTATTCTGCCCTATGAACTGTCTTTATACAACATTTCAGGCAAATCGGTAAAGCCGTTTATTCGAGAAGAGGTCTTAAATTTACAAAAATTAATTAAAAATATCTGGACTTGAAAGCAAAAAAAAAAGTATCCTATATCCTATTCTACCCTATGAACTGTCTTTATACAACATTTCAAGCAAATCGGTCAAGCCATTTATTCGAGAAGAGATCTTAAATTAAAAATATTTGTACCCTCTGACTCGATAGCCAGAAAAAAAGTATTCTATATTCTATTCTGCCTTTTGAACTGTCTTTAAACAACATTTCAGGCAAATCGGTCAAGCTGTTTATTCGAGAAGAGGTCTTATATTTACCAAATTCAATTAAAAATATCTGGACCCCCTGACTCGACAGCCAGAAAAAAAGTATCCTATATCCTATTCTGCCCTATGACATGTATTCACACAAAATTTCAGGCAAATCGGTCAAGCTGTTTATTCGAGAAGAGGTCTTATATTTACCAAATTCAATTAAAAATATATTTACCCCCTGACTCGATAGCCAAAAAAAAAGTATTCTGTATCCTATTCTACCCTACGAACTGTCTTTAAACAACATTTCAGGCAAATCGGTCAAGCCGTTTATTCGAAAAGAGATCTTATATTGACAAAATTCAATTAAAAATATTTGAACCCCCTGACTCGATAGACAGAAAAAAAGTATTCTATATTCTTTTTTGCCTTATGAACTGTCTTTATACAACATTTCAGGTAAATCGGTCAAGCCATTTATTCGAAAAGAGATCTTATATTTACAAAATTCAATTAAAAATATATTTACCCCCTGACTCGATAGCCAAAAAAAAAGTATTCTGTATCCTATTCTACCCTACGAACTGTCTTTAAACAACATTTCAGGCAAATCGGTCAAGCCGTTTATTCGAAAAGAGATCTTATATTGACAAAATTCAATTAAAAATATTTGAACCCCCTGACTCGATAGACAGAAAAAAAGTATTCTATATTCTTTTTTGCCTTATGAACTGTCTTTATACAACATTTCAGGTAAATCGGTCAAGCCATTTATTCGAAAAGAGATCTTATATTTACAAAATTCAATTAAAAATATCTAGACCCCCTGACTCGATAGCCAAAAAAAAATTATCCTATATCCTATTCTGCTATATGTTCTATCTTTGTACAAAATTTCAGCCAAATCGGTCAAGCCGTTTGACCGTGAAGAAGTCCCAAACAAACAAACAAACAAACAAACAAACAAATAAACAAACTGACTTTCGCATTTATAATATTGGTGTTGAATTTTAGTTAACTTAAAAAAAGGATGAGTTTCTCAATCCAACTGTATTTTTTAGGGATCCGTAGCCGAATGGCAAAAATTGGAACCCTTATAGATTCGTCATGCCTGTCTGTCTGTCCGTCCGTATATCATAACAACTTTATTCCGAAACTATTAGGAGTACACAGTTGAAACTGTGAACTGCTTACGGTTTTTTATACAAAAATAAAAACATAAAATATTAAGGGTGGGCATACAGTACCTATAGACACTTACATACATACATTCTGTCCCCTACATGCATGGAACTGAAACAGATTTTTCTTTCATCAAACCTAATGTTTAGGTAAAGTAGGAATTTGATGGAGTTCTTTTACCGTGAAACAGCAATAGACAGACAGAGTTTACTTTTACATTCAGAATACTGATTTTATTCAGATTTTTTTGAGATTATATTATATTTGGTGTACCATTAAGATTTATAACCAGTGTGTGTTAGAAAGATGCATTGCACCCGGTTTAATAAACACAATTAAACCTTTGTACCTAGAACAAAACAATATACACGACCAATAAACAGTTCATTACAGCGGCGCCATTTTGCATTCATTGCGCGTTTTGTACCGCAGCTGCGTCGCACACGTTATTGCAAATGGCAATGGATGGTGACATTGCAATTTATACGCTGAAGCTTTTCTTGGACAATTCTGGGGTATATTTTCGTCTCTATTACTATTTAACCCCCGATGCTAAAAGTAGGGGTGTTATAAGGTTAACGTTTGTTGTAGTAGGACTTCTGCTAGCCGGCTGCGGCGCTACCACTACTTTGCCAATTAATTTTCAGCCGTGAAATAGGAATGTTTTTCGGTTGAAATTGGCAAGGTGTCCAGTGTAATTACAGGGCATGTGAGACTCGACATCTTTATGTCTCAAGGTAACAGGCGCAATGCAATGACATGCAAAATTCTGGCAGTCCAGAATTTTTATGCCGCTGTATCTGTAATAGGTAGACATCATCGCTTACCATCAGGCGAGCGTAGTGCTTGTCCTGTTACCTTATATCATAAAAAAAGTGTGTAGGTATCTGCATATATGTGTGTCTGTCTGTAGCATCGTAGCGCCTAATTATTCGATTAACATTTGTAAAAAATGGTAGCACTAACTTGATGCTGGGACGTCTCCTGGAATCTGCAGAATACTCAACTCCTCACCAATATACATTTTACCAAGTATTTTCCGTGACGTGACGGTAGCGTCAAAGAGATTATATTGTCGTATGTAAACTTGAGAAGTCATGTGGAATCGTTAGGGTGGTGACCCACTGGGTGATACAATACATTCACTGATACCTAAATATATATGTTACAACACAAGATGTTGTCAGTTTGAAAGACGAGATGAAATATCATTAACTTGTTTCTTAGCTATAACTTGGTTGTTTCAAGTTGAGAGTGAACAGGTATCTTATTGGCAACCATGCACAACCTCGATCACATCGTCAGTCTCCATCTGGTGAGACAGTGGTCAAATGCTTGACATACTGACGCTGAATTTTGAATTCATATAATTAGTAGTAGTTTGACCGCGTTTGACTTCTTATTTTAAGTGCTTTTCTTTGTCGCCAGTGATGGTATAATCCATCTAGTTCGGTCACGTAACCCGTTCAAAAAGTTTTAATGTTGCAATAAATCCAGAAAAAAATATAGTCAATAATCTTGTTCTGTGTATTTTTTATTTATATAAAAGGCAAACGTTACTGACTGACTGATCTATCAACACACAGCTCAACTACTGAACGAATTGCGCTGAAAAAAATTGGCATGCAGATAGTTATGATGACGTAGGTATCCTAAGGTAGGTAGGCCAAGAATGATTTTTTTTTAAATTCACCCCTTAAGGGGATGAAACGGGTTCAAGCAAGATTAGATAGTCTTTTTTATTATTCGAAACTTCACACAAGTACTTCTGTAAATAAATAAGTAAATATGTGTTACAGGCGCTTTTGGAATTCCACCCCTAAGATGGTGAAATAGGGTAACAAACTAATGAATATTTGGGATTTAATTAAATAAAAATGAATCTCTATTTTCCTTGGTCACGCCATAACTTGAACACAGGTGGACGAAGTTGTTGTATAAAAGAAAGGTTTTTACGAAAGAAAAGTTTTAAGTCAAAGCTACGGGCAATTCTATTATAAAACATGATGGTTGCTTCATTTCCATTGATTCGGACCGTGACGCTACGTCACTTCCGTTAAATTTAACTCCAGTGCGCCTAAACAAGTTCAATTCCAAAATAATCATTAAAATCAGTGAACAATCGGCGGAGTAATCGACGAACAAACAAGACCTCCTCCTATTTGGAAGTCGGTTAAAAAATACAGAAACATTGTCAGTTACACATATTACCGCGTAGCATCGCTTCAACCTGGAAGCTAGCACAGTAACGTGACATACCTCAACGTAGGGCTTCAGAGTGGCGTGCCTCTTGTTATACAGGCCATGACACGAAGGAGAATTTCACATGTTATGTGTTCTGACACGACCTTGGTGCAGGCATTATGTATTGCTACGAGTATTTACTGAACAAAATGTTTTGTTAAGAAATTTGGGATATAAGCATTAAAAGTACCTTTACAGAACCACATGAAGACTAGCCTATATTAGATAATCAACCGTGGAATAAGAATATTTTCCGGTTTACAGGTCAAAGTGGCCAGTGAAACTACAGGTTTGTGACCATAGAATAAATAAAAATAATATATACAATACTATAACTTATTTTGTGTTAATGTATCGCGTGAAGGATCGCAGTGACATGTAACATGTAGCTTGGATATATAATATCTTAGATTCTGTCATAGCTACTGTTATAGGCAGGTGTTACAGCTTACCATTATGTGAGCGTCTTGATTGTCCTGCGTAGCATAAAAAACCTCACAAGATCTAGCTCGCACACTTTTTAAACATCCTAATAATTGCAAAAGTGTGCGCGTGATTTTCGTCCTCATGAATACCGTACATAAATAACACATACAAAAGACCTAAACCCACACATTACGCACGCTTTTCCGTGACTTCTATTTGACGGAAAAGCGTAGCGTAAGCGTAAAGTGCGAGTTTATGTCACACTGCTATTTATAAAATAACACACGATACTCGTGACCTAAGTAGTCGGTTATTGCACGACGTGAAGTTATTATTGCACGACGTGAAGTTAAGCTACGCCGTGCAATAATAGACAACTTAAATCACACGTATCGTAATTATACTCTTTCAGTTTTTATTAATTACATTTTGAAGGATGAATAATATATATTATATGAAATAATAATATAATATGTGAAATATACGGGGAAGATCTCGACAGATATTCAATGTTATTAAAATATTTTATATATATGATGAACCCCTAAAAATCATAAACCTACAAATTCGTAAGCACAGCAAACAATTAAAGTTCAACATAATAAATTGCAACCTATTTCGAATAAATTCCGTGCACTATACCCAATAGCTCGAATCGTTATAAAATGACTGCCAATATCAACAGTATAAAAATACAGTACAGCACTGGACACGGGAAGGCTTTTTGTATTCCGGCAGTCGGACAGATTATATTCGGCAGTTGGCATTCTGTCGACAGCTTTGCAAACAGCGCTCGCGAAAACGTATTGCCTTTGCGACGATAAAATGCTATTTACGTTTTGTGCGATAAGTCGTCCCAGCGCTGGTTGAATGGACTTCTTGATAGATATCTTTTAACGTTTGAGTTTTGTATGGTGGTCATTGAAATATCAAAAGTCTTGGAATTGTAGTGTTACTGGTAGACTTCATATAAAAGTAGAGGGAGTCTTAATTCACTTGTTTTTTTTTTGTTATTTTTGTTACTTCAGAACTCTGTAATTTATAAGCCGATTTGGAACATTCTTTTTTCGTTTGAGAGAGTATGCTTTCTGTTAGGTTCCATTGTAATTATATTAAGATTAGATAAATGTCTCCGGAGGTATAGAGATATACATCTCAAACTCAGTACTTTTTACTTCTTACCATATTGGCTATCACTATACAACATTTCCGCAAAATCGGTCCAGCCGTTTGACCGCGAGGAGGACACAAACAAAATATTAAAACTGGCTTTCACATGAAAGAAACATAGAAATAAATTAAAATTATTAACACATACTTTTCCTTCATGAATCGAAATGACTCTTATCGAAATAGGGCTTTACATAAATTTCATCTACGTCATAGTTTGATGACAATCTAGGCACCATTTTGTCAGCAGATTACAGATACAAAAACATACGAAATTAAATAACCTAATTTGGACACGAAAAAGTTAAGAAAAGAAAGTAATTTACAAACATAAAAATCACTATTCTACTGTTCCTTAATCGTCGATTTGCTCGCGCGAAACTGATAGCATTTTATTTAGTAGAAGGACAATATATTTTATCAGAACATGGATATATGCGTTGTGTCCCGACGTGTCCCACAAGACAAATACATCGGCACAATCGACTTTCAAGCGGAAACAAATTCTGTAGCTCCGTCATTGTCCCGGAACGAGGTTATTAGATCCCGGGGGATGGAGGCCTATACTACGCTATTACGGGTTTAGACGAAAATATTGTTTGTGGCGCAACTAAGAGTTACACAATTTTCATTTGGTTTTTGGCTTGGTGAAGTTTCGTCAGCAATTGAATTTATATGATAACAAAAACATCATAATATGATGTTTTTAAGGGTAAGCTATGTACTAACGTTAAACATAATATATATTTTGTTACTTAAATGTTGTTTTTTTAGGGTTCCGAACCCAAAGGGAGACTCCGCTGTCTGTCTGTCTGTCTGTCCGTCTGTCACCAGGCTGTATCTCCTGAACCGTGATAGTTAGACGGTTGAAATTTTCACAGATGATGTATTTCTGTTGCCGCTATAACAACAAATACTGAGAACAGAACAAAGTTAAAAAGGGTTTATAACAAAAAACGTGTTTTTTACGATAGCGCCATCTAATCTTCATCTTCGGCGCTATCGTGTTTACCTTAATCTCGGAATCTGAATCTGAATCTCGGAAACGGTTCCAATAAAATAAAATTTAGTATACAGGGGATTTCGGGGGCGATAAATCGATCTAGCTACGATTCATTTTCAGAAAATGTTGTTTTCGTGTTTTCAAAAATCAACTTTATCGATAATCAACTTAATAAATTATAAGTAAAAAATCTTTTTAAGAACAAGCTTTTATCTGGGAAAATGAACTAAAATGTTAAAAATAAATTCTAGAAAGTATTTGGCGTGTAGGTACTTATGTATATTCTTAACAGCTTGAAGCACTACCCGTTTTTCAGGCTAAGTAATAACTATACTTCAGTGCCTCAAGCTTTTAAAAATATAGATAAGTACCTACACGCCAAATACTTACTAGGATTTATTTTTAACATTTTAGTTCATTGTCCCAGATAAAAAATTGTTCTTAAAAATATTTTTTTACTTAAAATTTATTTTTAACTTTTTAGTAGGTAGGTATGAATACCGACTACCTACCTCCTACCTGGAATATTTTAAACCATCATGCATTCCCTTAAATACTTAAGGGAATGCATGATGGTTTAAAATATTCCACGGATATTTGATGTGATTATGGGTAAAGTGGTCTTCAAGGAAAATCAATCGACTCTGTGGGGCTATGTTGCTTTATAACAGAAATGCCATGGCCACCTTACAGCTTCATCATCAGATCCTGGCTATCATTTAAGTGTAAAGTGCTCCTCAAGACAAATCATTTGAGCCCAAATTCACTGGGGTTACGTTATTTTATCACAGAGATGCCGTGGCCACCTTCCAGATTCATCACCAGTCGCTAAATATCATCTAGGTGTAAAGTTCTCTTTAAGACGAATCAATCGAGCCCAAACTCGGTAGAGTTACGTTGATTTATCACAGAGATGCCGTGGCCACCTTCCAGCGTCATCATCAGACCCTGTATATCATCTAGATGAAAAGTTCTCTTCCAGACGAATCAATCAAGCCCAAACTCAGTAGGGTTATGTTGATTTATCACAGAGATGCCGTGGCCACCTTCCAGCTTCATCATCAAACCCTGGATATCATCTAGGTGAAAAGTTCTCTTCAAGACGAATCAATCGAGCCCAAACTTGGTGGGGTTATGTTGTTTTATCACAGAGATGCCGTGGCCACCTTCCAGCTTCATCATCAGACACTGGATATCATCTAAGTGAAAAGTTCTCTTCAAGACGAATCAATCGAGCCAAACTCGGTAGGGTTATGTTGATTTATCACAGAGATGCCGTGGCCACCTTCCGGCTTCATCATCAGACCCTGAATATCATCTAGGCGTAAAGTTCTCTTCAAGACAAATCAATCGAGCCCAAACTCGGTGGGGTTATGTTGTTTTATCACAGAGATGGCGTGGCCACCTACCGTCTCCATCATCAGACCAGCTCCATGCTACCATATTATTGTATTGTCACCGATGATACATAAGTACACCAAATTTGAGTTCAATCGGACATCGAGAAGTGGGTCTAATTTAGCTTCCAAGATTGCACCCGAACATACATAGTGACATACATACATACATACATTGCAAGTTAAATAAAAGCTTGTAAAATATGACTCTTCCCGACATCTATTGGCAAGTAAAAGTAGCTTTAGTGTTATTTTACTTGGTGGTGTTAGAAGTTCGTTAGATATTTGTTAGATGGCGTTCGGAACCCTCCGTGTGCGGGACAAAAGTCTGACTCGCACTTGACCAGTTTTTTTCAAATTGTGTGACACTATTATGTATATACTTCGGTGACAAACAAAATTAAACAAACTGACTTTTAAATTCATGACAATTAGTGTTGAAGTTGACACAAAACAATTTGCCACAAAATATCAACCGTGATATTTGCAATCTGGCTGGCTGCGGGTAGAATGGAAATAATTAAGATAGTTTAAAAACTAAAGCAACCGACTTCCATGCCCCGCGAGTCAATTTCAGTAGTAAGTTTAAGACGTTTGTCGTCATATCTCTGTAAATACTTATCAGAAATTACAATGAAATCACCTCGAAAACGTACCCTACCGATTAAAAAAAGAATCATTCAAATCGGTTCACAATTGACGGAGTAATCGCGTAACATTTCTTCTTTTTGGAAGTCGGTTGAAAACTAGCTGAAAATCTAGCTCATCGTCGTGGCAATCCTATGTCCAGCTGTGGACAGCGATAGGCTGATGATGATCAACCGCTAGCCTTTTGTCTCTGCGTCACAGATAAGTGTACCCGTATTAGTATCTACACTTTGATAGCTAAAGTTCGCGAATCTCGCGGAATATAAAGGTTCCCGGAGATAAACATTTTTTTCGCTTTGTCATTTGTACCGAAGAACGCGGCATTCAGCTCTTTAGCGAGTGTAACCGGTTCCATTGTTCAGAATATCTGCTTGCTTTCTATTTGTACGGCTATAAATATAGAGTTTTGTTGAAGATATAAGGTAAAGATCAAGAGAGACGCTCTGATGAACCACAATTTGACGTGCCTCAGTTTTTTTTAAAAAACATATATACGGTCGAATTGAGAAACCTCCTCCTTTTTTCGAAGTCGGTTAAAAAGCGTCTTGCTTGTGTTTCTTGCTAATCATAATCATCATTAACAGCCAGTATTCATCCACTGCTGGATATCTTTTTCATTCTAGCTAATATTGGTATTAAATATTTGAATATTTTTCTGAAATAGGAGGACATGGGATATTGGATGGTTTTTAACGCAGTAAAAGCTGTGGGGCGTACCTTTTAGATTCTCATATTTTTTTTATATCCTATAGGCGAGCGTTTGGCCAATGTCTCGCTCGGTCGTATGCGACGATGTGGTCGAAGATGGTGAACCCGCTAGGCCTAGAACACTCTGACTCTCACGAGCTGTGTGCTGCCGGAACGTAAGCGTAATAGTGTGCTCTTACCGCCAGTGGATGAATACCCCTGCTAGTATTTGAACCGGCGAATTGCTTAGAAGATAAGCCATCTGGAGAATATGGCCATAAAATATAGCTTATCTTACTCCCTGGTAATGTAGCGTTTCATTAGTGAAAGAATTTTTTAAATCGGTCTTGTAGTTTTTGAGTTAAATTGTAACAAACAAACAAACAAAAATCTAATCTTTTCTCTTTATAATATTAGTTCAAAGATAACTTACGAAGGTGGAGTTGTTCATAAGCAGTCTGGTGGTGAAGTTCTTTACGTTGAACAGGGTCAACCCGCCCCAGCGGTCTCGGAACACCAGCTCCTCATCTGAAACAAGGAGAAAAAGATAAGCCCAGTGGTGTAGTGGGAGAATTGTCGGCTTTGACGCTAGAGGCACCGAGTTTAATCCCCGCCGTGCATCAATGAATTTTTCTATAGAAAAATTAATGTGCGCTTTTCACAGTGGCCCCTCCGGTGAAGGAAAAACATTAAGAAACCTCCAACCCCCGCATGGTGGTAGGACACTATCTATTGTCCGCCTGGCCAGCTACCACCCTCAAGCTAGAAAATCTGTCGCCAAACATGTACTGTTCTAGCAGCTATTCTTGAGATCCGGTTCCCATTCTAGGCCTAGCGTGCTACCATCCTCGACCGCATCATCACTTACCAACAGATGAGATAGTGGTCAAACGTTAGCCTATATCATATAAAACAAAGTAGACCTTTGTCTTTCGTGATCATTTTCAAGTATGATCTGTAAAATCAAGTATGATCTGTAAAATCAAGTATGATCTGTAAAATCCTACTAATATTATAAAGGCGAAAGTTTGTGTGTTAGTATGTTTGTTACTACTTCACACTAAAACTACTTCACCGATTGAGCTGAAATTTGGTATATATAGCCTGGACCCTGGAATAACACATAGGGTACTTTTTATCCCGATACTCCAACGGGAACGATGTCTAAGCGAATAAATCCGCGGGGCACAGCTAGTTTCAGCTAAATCCGTGGAGCGTGTTTTTGCGTGAAAGGGAGACAATGTTTTAGGAGCTATGCTGATCGAAAAAGGAATCACTACCTCGCGCATCGTTCACTTCCTTGCCTAGCTATGGTGGATTCGCAGCCTAAATAAAACTTTTTAACAAAAAAATTAAACCGCCGAAAAAACTGAAAAGTGAAAAATAATAAACCTTTGTTATTTAACCTCAATAACAAAGTTCTTAAACTACTGTTAATATACCTCAATATATATTTTTATAATGGTCTTGATTTTTCAACTAAAATTAATAACTAAGTTCCTAAATTAATGTAAGTATGTATACCCAAGGAGTTTTGAGTCGGCGCCAAACAATCAACAAGCAAAGATCACTAAATAACCTTTAATTTAAAGAAATAACCAAATTAAATTAACAATGCAACGTGAAATGTCCAGCCATGAACATTAACATTCGAAGAAATGCGCCTGAACACGCCCCAAAGACTAAGTAGAAATGCGCGACCACTCGCAACGACGTGTGTCCTCACGTGTGTGCCAATATACTATATGTGGTGCCCGTTCGGGTTGCTGTATCGCTGACATCAACTTCGTCAACACTCGGCATTTTCCAGCGAACTGGCGTGTCGTGACGCGCCTCCACCGCGCATCGCATATATACGCTTCTCACAGTTGCCCTCCGGTGAAGGAAAACATCGTTAAGAAACTAACAACCCCCGCATGGTGGTAGGACATATCTAGTGTCCGCCTGGCCAGCTACCACCCTCAAGTTAGAAAATCTGTCGCCAAACATCTTATGTGTTCAGGCAGCTATCCTTGAGAGCCAGTTCCCATTCTAGTCCACTTCTCTATCTTCGACCGCATCATCACTTAGCAACAGGTGAGATAGTGGTCAAACGCTAGCCTATAAGATATTTAAAAAAATATATATATTTATTATCCCCACCTTTATTTCTATCTCGCTCACAGTTACCGTAAGAATATATGTCAAAAACCAAAATCAACGAGAAGAAAGATGTAAAAACATTATTCATCTTCAAAAGTATATCCAATAGCAACCTCCATTGTGTATAATCTTCTTGGGCCTCTTCTAGTAAAACCAGTACATTCTCCTATGTTTGAGGTATTTATCTCCATATCTCTGGAGATACTTATCAGATCTCGATAAAATTAAAATGGGACCACCTCGGAAACGTATCCTACCTATTAAAAAACTTTTGACGGAGAAATCGCGTAACATACACAAAAAAAAAAAAAAAACATACAGACGAATTGAGAACCTCCTCCTTTTTTTTGAAGTCGGTTAAAAATAAAAATATTTTAAGATCATTTAAAAAAACTAAAAGAATAAGACTTCCAACGTCACGCTAATCAATTTCAAACCTAAGTTTAAGGTGTTTATCTTCATATCTCTGAAGATACTGAACATCATCAACGTCTCTATGAAATTCAAATGGTACCACCTGAGAAATAATATCATCATCATCATCGTAATCAGCCGGTATCAGTCCACTGCTGGACATAGGCCTCTCCCAAGACACGCCGCTGAGCCACAGAATAATGAATAGTACAAGTAACTGAGCCCGATTTTCGGCTATTTTTGTTTTTTTGCAGTATGTTTGTAATATACATTGACGTTACGATGAAATCATCAATACAATAATACTTTTATCCATTATTTTAGTTGATTTATTAAAAGCCGCTCGCCCGATTTCGCTAAAATTTAAATGGGACCACCTTGGGGGGTACACCTTTCCAATAAAAAAAGAATTATCAAAATCAGACTACTCTGTAAAAAGATATGCGTATGCGTGGTCACACATAAAAAAATTAAAAGACGTTTGGCACTCGGGGACTGCCGCGGTAAATACTGCATAAATAAAAAAATGCTATGCAATAGCATAGCATTTTTTAATAGCATAGCATTTTTTTATTTATGCAGTATTTTTTTTCTTTGATATTAATTCAAGTTATACTTTTTGAGTGTGGTGACCGATGAGAAAACAATTTTTTTTCTTTTATTAAATAAATGAGAAGTTAATATTGTTCAAAATATTTTCATGTAGGTTATTCAGGAATATATATCATTGAAACTATAGGTTTATGGTAACTGAAATAAGAAACATAAGTTTGACACTTGATATCTTCTAAATATCTGGAAAATACCGCGTCAATGGTGTTCCCATATTTTGTTGTGGATTCTTGTGGATCACTATTTACTTTCAAATTAATAATAATATGTATGTATATAGAGTACTCACTCATTTTCTTTCACTATTTTTTGTGACTTTCTTCATTAATAAATGCACTTTGTTTATTTATATTTACAGACAGAGACAGAGTACAGATGTTCACTGTTGTACATACATGATAAATACCTATCTGTGTCACGGCTACATGTATGAAGGCAGTGAGTGTTTAACAAGGAGGAATTATGTAAATTTCCGAGGACTTGTTCACCCTTGACATAATTTGGAAATCATCATCATCAGCCTGTGTCAGTCCACTGCTGGACGTAGGCCTCTCCCAAGATGCGCCACTGAGCCCGATCTTCGGCACTACTTTGCATCCCTTGGGAGGGATATGCCCTAATCGCCACGCTGGGCAGGCGTGTTGGCGATCGCAGGACGTAGCTTCTCGCACCGGTGACGCTGCTGCCCGTCACCGGCCTGTAGAATTTAGCTACGCCATAGAAATGAAATGGTTATACCGCCATTTGTCCATCGCCAGAGCCCCGTCTGTTGGTCAGCAGGATGCACCACGGGCAGGTGAGGTTGGCTTGGAGCACTGAGGTCGTATTTGTGTTCCCTTATTTGAAAATAGAATTCGGAATTTATTTTTGAAAAAGAAACGAAAAGACAAAATCAAAATTAGTTTCATTTTATCTTAGATTATTTACTTGTCCAGATGTACAGTCTGAAACCTATGGGCCAAAAAAAGTAACGGCTAACGTTAACTTAGTAGTGTCACTGACATTCAGCAGTCAACATTGGTTCTGTGCCATTTCAAAATGACTAAATGTGCGATAAAAGTGTGCAGAAATTACAAAGGACGATTGGAAACCATTAAAAAAGTGAGTTTTTGTAGATAGGTACACATTAAATAACTATTATTCTTAAGAAACAATTATAATAAAGAAATGTAATTTTGTTCTGAGATACATCGCCATGTTTTCAGGGTTGCCTGAGTCCTTCATTTAAAATTACCCATGCGACCGTTACAATCATAATGTCAATCATTTTTGTTATCTTTGTTTTATTTGGGAAACACAAAACTTACTAAAAAGTTTTAGTGCTTTATCCTAGAACCACAGATTTAAGAAAAACTAATGCCTCAAAACCAAAACATGTTTTTTCCCTACTTTTATGGAAAATATTCAAGAGCTGGTATCACTCAGAATGCCATTAGTGACGTACCGCGCTTGTCAACAATGACGTGACACGCTCACGTGCGCTTCACACTTGGCCTGTCGTTTAATTGCGACTGCAGCGCAACCCTCTATCTAGACAAGTAAATTATCTAAGCATTTTATCAAGTTTTACCATTAAATTGAATGATGTGTGAAACCAAAGACGACTACGCTAAGGCTTAAAAAATGAGGTTCATTGGGGTGTTAGGTTTTTATTTTCGTTACGGAATTTCTGGATTCGGTCTCCACGCTCAAGGCTCGCGATAGAAGCTATGCAATAGCATAAAAATATATACGTTGACTTGATAACCTCCTCCGTTTTTTTGACGTCGGTAAAAAGTATTTCGATTCCTTCATGTTATGGGTAATAATTTAAGAAATAACATTCACCCCTAGTACTTAATAGGGTTTCAAATATAAAATACTTCCCTGCGCCTCCATTATCCATTTGGCGGGATAAACCCTTATAAGGGTACATTATAAGGGTAGTTAGAATCCCTTTCCGTCCTTCAAACTGTAACAAACGACCGGCCTTTTAAGGGTTACCATTTTACACGTTATACTACAGAATCACCGAAAAATTAAAAGATAAATTTGTCAAGTGAGGTAACCCTACTAGAGTTTAGCAGATCAGCCAGGGTTGGCAAAAGTAAAAAATATTACAGCGATGTTAAACTTATAAATATACAATACAATACAATACAATACAAAAACTCTTTATTGATTACCAATAAAACAAATAGTACAAAAACAAAACAATAAAATAAAATATGACTGAATGGCAACACAATCGGCGGTCTTATCGCTTGAAGCAATTTCTTCCAGACAACCTAGCATGGAAAAAAATAAAATAATAACAAAACATGGCGGTAGCGTACAATTTATAACTGAAGTAGATAAAAATAAAATAAATAAATAAAAGACACACACAAAAATATTATATACAATACCAGGCCTCCCTCACTCGCCCATAGCTACTGCGATTTATACCTAAACTTTAGTCACCTGCGCCGGTATTATCTGTCAGTCGGTTGTCACTGCTCACGCGCGCGCAACGTATATTATTATTCAAATGACGGGATGACTGCGCATTTGTATTCTATATTAGGAACTAAGTTTAAGTTTCTAGAATTTAAGTTTTTCATAGTCATTTTGCGGGTTTGACAAAAAATAAGCATAATATGTTTTATTTTTTTATGCTACCGATACTAAAATGACAAAACGGCGTAAAATTCACTTTCTCGACTTCTAATTCGACTCTTAGTTAGGAATTTTGATGTTATTTTGTGAGGTATATAAAAAGAAATCGTAAACTTTATTTTATTTCATTCAGTCAACCCTTTACTGTATCAGGCGCGCGCTGATACATCGCGCGCTGAACGATGTAAAAACAACGCTAGGTCCAGCGCCTTAGACACATTTTGGCTTGTATTGTCTGAAATAAACGTTGGTATTGTGTTTTTGTAGGGGAGTAAAGTATCTGTTACGTAGTAACTATTATATAATCTGTGACAGTACAATAATAATAATAGAATATACTTATACATACACATACATACAACTTATATATTAGATCAAATAATATTATTATATTACAGCAGTGTGGTTTTAGCTCTGCTCGGACAAATAATGAGATTTTACCATTGTTTTAAAGATTGCCAGTGATTTCGCTCGCCTTATTTCTACGGGTAGCGCGTTCCTCAAATGAACCGCTTGCACTGTAAAAGATTTTTCATAGACGTGCGAAGAATGGACAGGAGTTAGTGTAAGTATCACTCAAAGTCAAAGTCAAAGCATTTATTCAGTATATGGGCAAATTAAAAATTAGCACTTACACACGTCAAATAACATTAAATAGATCATATTCAACAAAAAATATAGATATAACAGAAACATAACGCTTTGAATTTACAAAAAAAAAACAAAGGTATTGAGCCATTCAGCTTTCATCTAGACGTCGAACGTCACACTTAAAACACATGTTTAATTCCCCTTATTAATGTAGGGTTGCCAACCGTACCATTACGTGCACCCGCAACCCAGTGCATGTTTCAGTACTTCAGACAATTTTTATCCAAAAAATTGTGAAATAATGAAACATAATCAACACCAATATTATAAATGCGAAAGTCAGTTTGTTTATTTGTTTGTTTGTTTGTTTGTTTGTTTGTTTGGGACTTCTTCACGGTCAAACGGCTTGACCGATTTGGCTGAAATTTTGTACAAAGATAGAACATATAGTAGAATAGGATATAGGATAATTTTTTTTTGGCTATCGAGTCAGGGGGTCTAGATATTTTTAATTGAATTTTGTAAATATAAGATCTCTTTTCGAATTAACGGCTTGACCGATTTACCTGAAATGTTGTATAAAGACAGTTCATAAGGCAAAAAAGAATATAGAATACTTTTTTTCTGGCTATCGAGTCAGGGGGTTCAAATATTTTTAATTGAATTTTGTCAATATAAGATCTCTTTTCGAATAAACGGCTTGACCGATTTGCCTGAAATGTTGTTTAAAGACAGTTCGTAGGGTAGAATAGGATACAGAATACTTTTTTTTTGGCTATCAAGTCAGGGGGTAAATATATTTTTAATTGAATTTTGTAAATATAAGACTTCTTCTTGAATAAGCGGCTTGACCGATTTGCCTGAATTTTTGTGTGAATACATGTCATAGGGCAGAATAGGATATAGGATACTTTTTTTCTGGCTGTCGAGTCGGGGGGTCCAGATATTTTTAATTGAATTCGGTAAATATAAGACCTCTTCTCGAATAAACAGCTTGACCGATTTGCCTGAAATTTTGTGTGAATACATGTCATAGGGCAGAATAGGATATAGGATACTTTTTTTCTGGCTGTCGAGTCAGGGGGTCCAGATATTTTTAATTGAATTTGGTAAATATAAGACCTCTTCTCGAATAAACAGCTTGACCGATTTGCCTGAAATGTTGTTTAAAGACAGTTCAAAAGACAGATTAGAATATAGAATACTTTTTTTCTGGCTATCGAGTCAGAGGGTACAAATATTTTTAATTTAAGATCTCTTCTCGAATAAATGGCTTGACCGATTTGCTTGAAATGTTGTATAAAGACAGTTCATAGGGTAGAATAGGATATAGGATACTTTTTTTTTGCTTTCAAGTCCAGATATTTTTAATTAATTTTTGTAAATTTAAGACCTCTTCTCGAATAAACGGCTTTACCGATTTGCCTGAAATGTTGTATAAAGACAGTTCATAGGGCAGAATAGGATATCGGATACTGTTTTTTGTCCATCGAGTCTGAGTGTTTAGATTTTTTTTATTGAATTTTGTGAATGTGTGTCCTCTTATCAGCTAAACAGCTTGACCGATTCAGCTGAAATTTTATACATACGAGTATTACAGTTCATATTGCATAGAATCACATGGGATAATTTTTTTCTGGCAGTCGAGTCCAGGTGTCCAGAATTTTTAAATTGAAGTTTTTAAATGTGTGGCCTTCTCTCGGTCGAACGGGTTAACCATTTAAGCTGAAATTTTGTACACAGACAGTCAAAAAGACATAGAAGGGCAACGAATACTTTTTTTTTGGGTGGAAATTTCGGTTGTCTATATTTTTACTATGGAATTTTGTAAATGTGTGGCCTCTTTTTGGCCAAACGGTTTGACCGATTCAGATGAAATTTTGTACAAACACATTGAATAGGGCATAAAAGGGCAAAGAATACTTTTTTTCGGCAGTTAAGTGTGGGTGCCTATATCTTTTGTTAACTTTACATAGAGTTTGCATAATCATAAAAGTTTGACCTTAGGTTCATAGATTATGACTAAACTTAATAAGTACCTTAATTAGGCCATAAAACTGTCAGGGTCATTAAAAGTCATCAAAATTTACGCGATGGCTTTGCTTGCCCAACGTGTTTTATCTGCTTTGTGGGAAGTATTTCATAAGCATTCGTGTTTTAACAGCCACATTTAACCTTAGGGTCATCGGTGTTGACTTAGTAGGTTGTAAAAACTGTCAGCGTCATAAAACGTAAAATTTTTTGCGCTCACTTCGCTCGCGCGGTGATAGCGCTCGCTGCGCTCGCGCAATAATTTGTTTGTTTTACTTTGTAGGTAATATTTCAGCAACTTTTGTATTTTAATAGCCACATGCATCAGAACAACTCCATAAATTAAAACAGTACAATCTTCAATAATCATAATGATTTCTATCCTTAAATAATTGGATATCAAGTTTAACCTTTGTGTTATCAGTGTTAACTTAGTAGGTTACAAAAACTGTCAGGGTCATAAAATGACGTAAAAATTTTCGCGCTCGCTTCGCTTGCGCATTGATAGCTCTCGCTGCGCTCGCGCAAACCATTGTTTTATCTACTTTGTAGGTAATATTTCAGAATTTTTTTGTATTTTAATAGCCACATGCATCAAAACGAGTTTATAATTGGAACAGTTACAACCTTCAATAATCATAATGATTTTTTTACCTTAAAATAAGTGGATATCAAGTTAAACCTTTGTCTCATCAGTGTTAACTTAAAAGGTCATAAACACTGTCAGGGTCATAAAAGGTCGTAAAAATTTTTCGCGCTCGCTTCGCTCGCGCAGTGATGGCGCTCGCAAGTATTTGTTATATGTACTTTGTTGGATACATTTCAGCAACTTTTGTATTTTAATAGCCACATTCATCAAAACATGACATTAATTGGAACAGTACAGACTTCAATAATCATAATGATTTTTACCTTTAAATAAGTGGATATCAAGTTTGACCTTAGGGTCATCGGTGTTGACTAAGTAGGTCATAAAAACTGTCAGGGTCATAAAATGACGTAAAAATTTTCGCGCTCGCTACGCTCGCGCATTGATAGCTCTCGCTGCGCTCGCGCAAACCTTTGTTTTATCTACTTTGTAGGTTTTATTTCAGCATTTTTTGTATTTTAATAGCCACATGCATCAAAAGGAGTTTATTAATTTGAAACAGTACTACCTTAAATAATCATAATGAATTTTTCCCTTAAAATAAGTGGATATCAAGTTTAACCTTAGGGTCATCGGTGTTGACTTAGAAGGTCATAAAAACTGTAAGGGTCATAAAAAGACGTAAATAATTTTCGCGCTCGCTTCGCTCGCGCATTGATAACGCTCGCTGCGCTCGCGTAAACCTTTGTTTTATCTACTTTGTAAGTAATTTTTCAGCATTTTTTGTATTTTAATAGGCACATGCATCAAAACGAGTTTATAAATTGAAACAGTACAACCTTCAATAATCATAATGATTTTTACCTTAAAATAAGTGGATATCAAGTTTAACCTTAGGGTCATCGGTGTTGACTAAGTAGGTCATAAAAACTGTCAGGGTCATAAAATGACGTAAAAATTTTCGCGCTCGCTTCGCTCGCGCATTGATAGCTCTCGCTGCGCTCGCGCAAACCTTTGTTTTGTCTTCTTTGTAGGTTATATTTTAGCATTTTTTGTATTTTAATAGCCACATGTATCAAAACGAATTTATAAATTGAAACAGTACTACCTTCAATAATCATAATGAATTTTTACCTTAAAATAAGTGGATATCAAGTTTAACCCTAGGGTCATCGGTGATTTAGTAGGTTATAAAAACTGCCAGGGTTATATAATGACGTAAAAATTTTCGCGCTCGCTGGTAAACCTTCGTTAGGTTTACCAAGTACCAAGTAATGATTAATGACTTCAACAATTGACGATATCGAGTTCGACCTAAGAGTCATCTATATTGACTTGATGATTAGGTCATTAAACTGTCAGGGTTATAAAACGCCATAAAAATTTTCACTCGCCCAATAATAGCGCTCGCTACGCTCGCGCAGCTATTCACCTTATTTTCTTTGTAAGAAATGTTTGAGGAACTGTTGTATTCAGTCAAACATTTAAACAGCACAATTTCGTATACTAACCTAACCAAAATTATTAATGACTTTAACAATAGAGGATATTGAGTTCGACTTTGAGGGCACCTATGGTGATTTGGCCTAAGAGATTGTCTGTCTGTCTGTTTGTGTCACTTTCACGCCAAAACCACTGAACTGATTTCAATGAAATTTAGTACACAGATAGTCTAGAGCCTGAAAACGGACATAGGCTACTTTTTAATGCCAAAAGAGGGTTGTAAAGGGTTGAAAGGGGGGATGAAACGTTGTATAGAAGTATCGTCATTTTAGAAGCTAGAAGCTTGAAACTTATTTTGTAGGCTGTTAATTTGATATAAATAAATATGACATTCAAAGTTGCTAAAACTTTTACCCTCTAGGGTGTAAAATAACAATAGGGGATGAACATTTGTATGAAAATATATAAGGTTTATGTTAATGTTCTACTGAACCGATTTAAATGGAATTTGGTACACAGATAGTCTAGAGCCTGAGTAAGGACATAGGCTACTTTTTAATGCGAAAAGAGGGTTGTAAGAGGTTGAAAGGGGGGGATGAAAAGTTGTATGGAAGTATCGTCATTTTTAGAGCTAGAAGCTTGAAACTTATTTTTTATGCTGTTGATTCGATATAAATAAATATGACGTTCAAAGTTTGTAAAACTTTTACCCTCAAGGGTGTAAAATAACAATAGGGGATGAAAGTTTGTATGGAAATATGTAAGGTTTATGTGAATGTTCTACTGAACGGATTTAAATGAAATTTGGTACACAGGTAGTCTAGAGCCTGAGAAGCTTGAAACTTATTGTTTAGGCTGTTGATTTGGTATAAATTAATATGTCATTCAAAGTTTGTGAGAAAGAAGGGGAAGGGGGAATGAGGGGAGGGGAGAGAGGGTGGAAGTGAGGGGAAGGGGAAAGGGGGAGAGGGATGCGAGGTGAGGTAAAGGGGAGGGGAGGTGGAGTGGGGGGAGGGGGAGTGGGGGGAGGGGGAGTGGGGGAAGGGGAGTGGGGATACGCATGTGTCTTATTTGTGAATTAATTAGCCTAAATATTTAAAAATGCTACCCAAAGACACTATTCCACGCGGACGAAGTCGTGGGCACAGCTAGTAGATAAATAAAACGCAGACTAATGACAAATCATGTTCCGAATGGAACTGATTGTCCGACTATCAGCCGCATAATACCGTCGTAACAGGCAACCCTAGATCTGCAAACAAAAGATGAAAACTGATTGACTGTTGAATCTACTGGTGTTTCGGAAGTACTCCCATCAGAGAAGAAAAGGCCTAGGCCACTAGGCCTTTTATTTGCTGGGTTAGTAGAAATAAAACCGGCCAAGTCGAGTTGGACTAGCCCACCGAGGCTTCCGTACCAACTTCTCCAACTAGCTTAAAGGAAAAACTTAATTTTGCAGTTCGATCAATAGAAAATACTACTATACTGCACCAACCGCAAATAATAAGTTTGTAATAGTAATTAACTTTTTTCGTTATTAAGATATATATTTACGGTTTTCAGATTTATTCCTATATAAGTAGTACAAGACCTTGCTTCTTGCCAAATTTCATGATTCTAGGTCAACGGGAAGTAGCCTATATATAGGTTTTTATTCTCTTGTGAAATCGCAAAATATGCGAAAATATGCGACGTAAACGGTCATATCTTTTGAGCGCGTTGACTTACACTTTTGATTTTTTCACAGCCGAAAGATATCGTAAACCCAAATATTCAGTATAAGTTCCAACTTGAAATACTACGCATTCCGGAGATAGATCAATAGATATTATCTCTATTTTACACAATTACACAAAATAAACATTAAAATAACAGTTAATTCTTAATGAAGTACAATGGGCGGTCTTATCGCTTAAAGCGAATTATTTCAGACTTCATTTGGATGAAGTGGAGAGTACGAATATAACAATGGCTGGGGTGTACACAATATAAAAACCTTATTTAGACATTTATTATTATAAAATAAATACATCCTTACATAGACAATGGATCTTGATAGACAGACAGACAGGCAAACAGACAACAAATTGATCATATAAGGGTTCTTTTTTCGTTTTAAGGTACGGAACCCTATAGAACATAATAATGCATAAACACTTATGTGATGAGAGAGATAGAAAATGACGCTATTCACACCCTGATGACGAAGTACCTAACATAAATCTATCTCATAAATAAACTACTAAACATCATATATTTCTTATCGTTACAGTCAATAACCCATAGTAAGTGCAAAACCATGTTAGTTACCGAAAAGTGAGCATAACAACATTAGGTGGTAACTGGTAACCCTACGATAGAGTCTTGACAGGGTTACCACAGGTTCAATCAATCACTGGGTGCACACAGCTATGCTTTTAGCCGAAACGGTCCAGGTTGTTTGATGATACATAAATCCATGCGACCACATTTAACACTAGTTTCATCTCACGGCTTTTCTCAACATTTTGCAACATATTATTTGAATATTATGTTTCTTGAAGTGTTACAGACTTGATATTTTTGTACATTGTTACACACAATCCAAAATTTCATCGTACCGACGGGACTCAAAATTTTGTCGGATCGATAGTGTCGCGCCGTGGCTTAATTGGCAGAGCTCCTGGGCATGTTTCCCAAGGGGTGCAAGTTCGAGTCCCGTCGGTACGATGACATTTTGATGATAATGTGTAACAATTTTGCAAGATCAGTTCAAAATTCTAATCAACTGCATGATAGTTATAATATAATCGCTCAAGAAAAAGTAGTTGCTGATTGAAGAACAAAGTGACCAACGAACATGACAAAATATGAGATATTTAAGACCAAAATTTCCGGACAACGGGTGTCTCAAAATTTCTGTTACCCAAGGATATGATAATATATTATGGCAACCCTAGAAGGGTCGTGATAGGGTTGTCAATCAATTGCTGAGGCATGGAACGCTTTTAGGAGGACATAGATGTTTGGCGAGACGATATTAGGTGCCGAGGATGAAGCCAATTTACTAATATTGAGATGGCTTTGGACTCGAGGCTCGTCAAAGGGTCGCTGGGTATTAGTGGTGATGTATAGCGACTGTACATGACCTGTATCATACATTAACAAACTAGTTCCTAACAGCTATGTTGTTTGCTTAGGTAACATGAACAGTTTTTTTTAATATTTTGGACTAAGATATAGGAGCGTACATGTAGGTCTGTGGTTAGGTACTGTTTTTACAGACACAATCAAACCATTTCACTGGTGTTAGATCTTGGCATTGGATTGAACCTCCTACTGAACAAGGACATTTTATTAATTGATTCACCGTATTCCGGCGTTATTTTCAGTAAATCTGGATTTCGAATCTGGATATTTATGTTAAATGAGTAGTTTAGTCTGCGGGATCGAATCCGGAACGAAGTAATTAGCCAGAGAACTAAAGTTATCGACATAGCTCATCGGATTAGTAAGCTGAAGTGGCAGTGGGCTGATCATATCTGCCGCAGGACTGATTGGGAACCGTTGGGGGTAGACTTGTCCTAGAGTGGAGACCGCGAATCGGCGAATCGGTAGCGTAGGACGTCCTATGACCAGGTGGAGCGACGACATACGCAAGGCGGTGGGCAGTGACTGGAAAAGAAGAGCCGAAGATCGGGCTCAGTGGCGCCCCTTGGGAGAGGCCTACGTCCAGCAGTGGACGGACACCGGCTGATGATGATGAGTAGTTTAGTGCCTTGTCTTACTTCTATTTTACTGATAACTCTTTACTTAATTAAACGACAGGTGGTAAGAGCATATTATATCGATGTTCCACCTGACTTACTACCAAAAAGTAGCTTACTTAACCTTACAGTTTTCCGGCACACAGCCATCATCGACCACATCATCGCTTACCACCAGGCCAGATAATGGTCAAACGCTAGCTTTTATAAGGTATCTTATGATATAAAAAAAAAGGGCGATAAACATAGGAAAATTAATATTATGTGAGAATAAACATCTGCTTCCGCAAAATTCTGGCAGTCTAAAATTTGTTTAAGTAACTGTTATACGTATACCATCAAGTGTCTGCCTGATTGTAAGTGATGTTTCACCTATCTATATCATAAAATAAATGATAGTAAAAAAAAAACTAAAAAACACGCTTTATATAGAAAACCGAACTAAAAAATAGAAAATAAATTTTAATAAATTTAAATTAAGAATTGTGTAAAAAATTTCAATAAATATAAATTAATAATAGTATGAATAAAAAAAAAAAATTAAAAAAAAGCGTGAGGTGCATGGTGTCAATAGTTATAAATATTTTATAGACAGATATGAGTAGAGTAATTATCATTTTGATAATATCTTAAAAGCACCCCACGCTTTTTTTTAAATAAAATATTTTTTTTATTCACACTATTATTAATTTATATTTATTGAAATTTTTAACACTATTCTTAATTTAAATTTATTAAAATTTATTTTCCATTTTTTAGTTCGGTTTTCTATAAAAAGCGTGTTTTCTAGTTTTTTTGAAATATTATTTATTTTCTACTTTTTAGTTGAAAAATGGAATAATTTTTAATCAAATTAGTGTATTGTCATCGGTCCTCGATACATCTACAAAGTTTGAACGAAATCTGGCCGTTTAAAGTGGGTCAAAATCGCGCCCAAAGAAGTCGGTTACAAACATACAGGTGAAGCTAATAAAAACTAACTAAGCTCACACCAATAAGCCTTCAAATATATCAAACCTTTTTTCTCTGTGAAGCTTTACCCCGCCTCTGCTTGTTTACGTTTGACTTGTTTACGCATGGAAGGTACAGCTCGGTCAATGACTTTCAGGAAAGAATATCGCTTAAGCTTGTGATTGACGAGTGCGCAAACACTAAGAGTTTCCACTCCTGTAAATCGTGTAATTTCTTAAAAGGTGAGATCTAAATGTTTGGGTATAAGAGAAGAACAGTTTTAGCATAGTTTAGAGCTACAGTTTTAGATTTTTAGCTGCTATCCAAAGCGTTTTACTATCTTATATAATCAACAGCCTGGATAGCAAAATTTTGCATGTCCCTGCAGTAGACACCTGTTACCTCAAAACTAGATGTTAAGTCTCGCATGCCCTGTTATTTTACTGGACACATTGCCATTCCAACCGAAAAACATTCCTATTTTACGAATGAAATTTTGAGAGCCAGTTCTCATTCTCGGCCTAGCGTGCTACTATCCTCGACCGCATCTTTACTTACTAGAAGGCGAGATAGTGGACAAACGCTAGCCTCTATGATATAAAAGTTAAAAAAGATGAATGTAATTGGCAAAGTGGTGTTTCCGCCCCAGGCGGACTAGCAGAAGCCCTTACATTATAAACATGCATGTAAAGAGACGACATAATATTTTTAGCACAAGTATGATTACTGCGAGTGTCCCTACCCTGAAATCCAGCAACTATAAATCTCCGGTCGCGAGACGTAAGCTCACGTACTTACATCCTAATTGAGTTTTGATGGTAACACGCTCTTGCAGACGAGGTCGAGCATCTGGCAAACCATTCCTTATTCTATCCTTACATTTTTAAAGATATAGTACCGAGATGCTGCACTAAAATGCGCTGCTATAATGTGGCTGGAAAAGAACGGCTTTAAATGCTGCGTAATAGATATTTTTTTATAAATCTGATAGGCTACCGTTTGAACATGCGCTTAGTAGTTAGGTAAGGTAGTAAGCGATTTTGTTGTTGTAGATGGTGGACACGCTAGGCCTAAGAATACTCTAAAGGTCTGCGTGCTGCCGGAACACCGTAAGGTTATGGCGGCAGATTTTCTCCTTTCTGTCAATGAAACTCGATCGAAACGACGAGGTAAAAAAAAGTATGTTATTAGCGCGATAAGTCCCGTATTACAATATAATTATGTGTGTAAATCGCAAAAGTTTAAAAGTTACTATATTTGTGAACGTTCGAATTGTCAATCCGCTCGTGGCCAACGAGTAAGCAATATGGCGGAACTTCCGGCGACGGAAGTGGCTAGCTCACCGGAAGTCAATTTACGTTCCATACTTATAGATTCCGTGACAAGGGTACATAAGAACTGCTTGCACTTGGAAATTGTTTTTTATGTGTAACATCTTTCCTTTGTTTTCCTGCAATCAGTGGTAGTGAGTTCGTGAAAAGGGACGGAAGTGTGTAACAAGAAGCCGGGGAAGCGCGCGCTATTTGAATTGACCAATGAGCGCACACGGTTGTAGAGTTGGCCGTCGGATGATATCAACCGATTTCCCGAGTTGTGACGAGAAAGAGAAAGGAAAATTAGAAACTTATGGCCTAACTTTACGAACAATGTGCCCTGAAATCTGCCAATATCATCCCCTAATTATGAATTATGAATATTCAGTAATCCAGACTAATATTATAAAGAGAAAACGTTTTTAAACCAGTTCAACTTTTGAGATGTCTAATCACGATCACCTTGCTTAGCCTGAGTCAGACTAGCGTATTCATCATCGTCGACCACATTATATCTTACCTTGCATGGTAGTAGGACATTATTTAGTATCCGCCTGGCCAGCTACCACCCTCATGTTAGAAAATCTGTCTCCGAACATCTAATGTGTTCCGGCAGCTATCCTTCAGAGCTAGTTCCCATTCTAGGCCTAGCGTGCGACCGTCCTTGACCGCATCATCACTTACCAACAGGTGAGATAGTGGTCAGACGCCAGCCTATCATATATAAATAAACTGGCCAAGTGCAAGTCGGACTCGCACTCGTAGGGTTCTAAGGTTCTAATAATTAATATACATTTTATTTCTTATAACGCCATCTAACGTCTAACAAAGGTGTTAGGGATCGACATTTCCATATAACGCCATCTATGGGACGTTTACCTAACTAAGCGTTCATAGATGGCGTGGAATGCCAAAAAAACACGTTTCTTGTATGGGGACCCTCTATTATTTTTAACTTAATTCTGTTTTTAGTATTTGTTGTTATAGCGGCAACAAAAATACATCATCTGTGAAAATTTCAACTGTCCAACTATCACGGTTCATGAGATACAGCCTGGTGACAGACGGACAGACAGACAGACAGACAGACAGACAGACATACAGACAGACAGACATACAGACAGACAGACAGAGAGACAGACAGACAGACAGACAGATAGACAGACAGACGGGCAGCGGAGTCTTAGTAATAGGGTCCCGTTTTACCCTTTGGGTACGCAACCCTAGAAAAAGATCAGCTCCAGCTACTATGTCTAATAAGCCATAGTTTTAGTGGGTTTGGGCACCCATACCCACTAAAAACAGTGGTTAAGGGGTGACTGTAGTGGCTGCATAAGTAAAGGTACCCCACTCGAGCTTGAGTTACGATCAGGGTGCCCCCTCGTAAATTACCTTCCCTAACCCTTTCGTTACGGCGTGTTACTTACATGTTATTAGCAAATGTGGCTGGTTAAGGTTTACATATTGGGCATCGGGCGACAGTGGTCAGCTAATGAGATGGAGTATTGGTTGGGATCAATTTAATATGTACGAAATGGTATGGAACCCTTCGTGTGCGGTCCCGATTCGCATTTGGCCGGTTTATTAAATTAACGATCGAATTTTTTTCAATGCTTTTTAAGCTACATCGGTTCTATGTACAACATTTATAGTAAGTAGCTGAAACTAATATGGTGGTAGAACGATAGTTGTAGGTAAGTATTTGAGTAAACCATTGTTTAGGAACGTCTTAGGAATTTCTGTTTAATTTCGAATAATAGCACAGTATTGAGTAAATGTTGTGGTACAAATGTTATATAAAGGTGCGACCACGCCGCGGCGTCCTACGTGCGCGATCTAGGCTGCGATCAGATAGCGCAGTAGTATTTGTCCCGACTGGTTCACATCAAACACAATCTACGGCGATCAGAAAACGATTGAAAATCAGATCGCGAAAGCGCACGCGGACGCAGGACGCCGCGTTGTGGCCGTACTTGATTTGGGTAATACGTTTGCATATTATACCAAACAACATTGCACAAGATGTTTATCGCAACATTCTTACAAAATAAAAATCTAAAATAAATTCAAAAATTCAAAACTTTTTTGCATACAAGCTTTTTGTAAAGTGTAATGAAAAGTACTACCATAACTATAATAATACATATTAGCCTACATTCAACTGTCCTACCATTTGCCATTACGGAGTTCCATTCACAACAACCTGGCTACATCATCAGATACAGCTGCATCATCATAAAAACTAAAACAACCGACTTCAATGCCGCGCGAGTCAGTTTCAATTGCAAGTTTGAGACGTTTATCGACATATCTCTGGAGATTCTTATCAGATCTCGATGAAATTACGATGGTACCACTCTTGGGGTATCTCCTTTCCAACAAAAAAAAAAATCATCCAAAACGGTTCATAAACGAAGAAGTTATCAGCGAACAGACATGAAAAAAAAATATATATATACGGTCGAGTTGAGAAACCTCCTCCTTATTTTGAAGTCGGTTGAAAATGTTAACAAGATGACTATGTATTTGTATTAAATGATGTAATGTTGTACAGCAGCTAATGGTTTTAATGAAAGGGTTATGCTGGTCATTATATTCAATGGTCAAATGTAGGATCATTAATTACTAAGCCATTTATGTTTGTGTACCTACTTAGCGTTTAAACACATTATTGTTTAATAATATTTATATGGTGCACAGAAAGTGTACAAATACACTTGGGAGTAATAATCATACATATACCAAATATCAATATGATGATAATGATAGAAACACTTCATCGAACACCTTAAAAAACTAAATAAACCGATTTCAAACGTCGCGCTAGTCAAAGAAGTCAGCAGTAAGTAGCATGTCATAGGAAGTACCATTGAAATAAAAAAATAAAATTTCCAAATCGGTTCAGGCATCTTCGAGTCATCGGTTAACAAACATAAAAAAAAGATTCCGACGAGAGAACCTCCTCCTTTTTTGTGAAGTCGGTTAAAATTACACAAAAGTGCATCATCATTTACATTGAAAATGCAACAATCGGCGGTCTTATCTCTTAAAGCGATCTCTTCTAGACAGCCTTTGGTTGGAGATAAAATATAACATGAAATTGAGGTCTTGATACACCCTTTTTTCGTTTGGGATATTTATAGCCATATCATTGGAGATACTAATCACATCCTGATAAAATTTTAATGAGACCACTTCGAAGATAAGCTTTATCCAAGACAAAAATAACTATTCAAATCGGTTTACAACTGGCGGAGTAATCGAGTAACAAATATACAAAAAAAAACATAAATTCATGTTTTTTTATTCATGAATTTATGTTTTTTTGGAAGTCAGTTGAAAAGTCACTAAAAAAGCAAAATTAAATACAAAATTCCTTTTTAGAAATCTCACAAATCTCAACTTAAAATATTAAATTCATCAATAAAGTAACTCTGGTCAGCTGAGCCATTCATCTTGTGGAGGCTATACATCACACCCTTGTAAATGTCAGCGACCTGTCAGTGACGTCACTCACTACACAGATTACGTACTAGATAGTAGGAGGACTCAGACTTAAGTTAGAAAAAATTTGAGCTTTTTTTGTGCTTGAGAAATTTTTAGGGTACCTACTTAGATATAAAAAAAAGATGCTTTACTAATGCTTTACTATTCACATATAGAGTGATTGGGAGATGAGTGCAAAGGTGCAAGGTGACGATAGTATAGACCATATAAAATAAAAATTTAGATTGTAGAAACAATGTACAAACTTCTAAGGTGATCTAAAAGTCAGAGTCTCCCCTAAAATATGAATATTATTAATTTTGTTAAAAAAAAAACTACTTGAAAAACAATAACCGGCAAAGTCGAGTTGGACTCGCCCATCGAGACTTCCGTACCAACGTTGGTACGTACCAATTAAGCTAGACCTCTAAATTGTATGAGCGCTCATATAAATCAGAGGCCTATCTTAATTGCCTGTAACTATGTATGTACGGGGACACCCCTTAATTTTCAACTTTTTTATTTTTTGGAATTTTTCCTTTATTTGTTCTATAAGACCTTGCTTCTTGCCAAATTTTATGATTCTAGGTCACCGGGAAGTACTCTATAGGTTTTCGACCCAAAACCTATAGGGTACTTCCGACCGACTTAGAATTGTCAATTTTGGTCACAAACAAGGTCTTACAACATAAGCAAAGGCAAAATTCCGAAAAATAAAAAAAAGTTGACAATTAAGGTGAATTTTGGCACAATACAAGTTTTCGCAAAAATCTAAATTTGCCCATATCTTTTTATCGTGCTGGCTCAGGACCTCGATTTTTATACACCTAATAGGGACTATAGACTTCAGTATCTGGTAGAAATTTTGAACTTGCTAGGTCCACCCGTTCCTGGGAAAATTGGTGGTGACACACGGACAGACAGACGGACAGACAGACAGACAGACAGACGGACAAGAAAGTGATCTTATAATGGTTCCTTTTTTACCTTTTGAGGTACGGAACCCTAATAACTAGTTGGACCCTGCGTGTATCACAGCCCCCAGGCGTGAAGTTCTACTACTATCTACCTGCAAAATTTCAGTTTTGTAAGTTGTATAGTCATGAGTATGACAAATCTGCTACTCAAGACATCATTATCATCATCACAAGACCATCCAAATATCACAATAAATGTAATCCAAAATCAATTATTTATTATTTGCTTTGTAGACACTACTCAAACTAGTCTGTAGCCTAGTAATTCCCCACGCAAATTTTCTAACACGAACGTGATTCTCAAAAATACTCTAAAAACGTAAATTTCATACAGAACTGGTAGCCAAACTCAGACCTAGCTATTTCTAAAGAAAATAAAGGAATCGCCCACTGAGCATTTAGGTCACATGAATCTGTACAGAGCCAGTCAAGTGAGGAGCATCTCTTATAACATGACATCGCTTGGGATGATATCACTAGATTTGCGGTAACAGAATACATTAAAAGATTTCACATTACGGAAATATGTCATATATTTGCTGATGTAATGCTTTATCACTATTTCCCCAGCTAGCCCTGCCACAGAATAATGAATAGTACGCCCTGCTAAATTGACTTACTATCAAAAAGTTGCTTACCACCAACAAAAAAAACTGGCGGCATAACCTTACGGTGTTCCGGTATCATCTTCGACCACATCATCGCTTACCACCAGGCGAGAGGGTGGTAAAACGCTAGCCTATAAGATATATAAAAACAAAAAGATATTTTTACATTTTCTTAACTCTGTGCTGCTGAAAACACACACCGTGCGTTTTTTCGATTTTTGGTATCGGAAGTAAAATTAAAAAAAAAATTATACATGTTGGATGTTGGATTTTAGTTTTTATTTGATGCCACACCTACGAAAAAAAATAATAAAAAAATAATTTAAAAAATGAAAAAATATGCGAAAAAGTGCCGCAGTCAAAGTGTTAATCTATTTCTGAATATTTCATAAAATTCGATTCTCTTGCATTATAATATATAGCTAGCTATGCTACTGCCCGGGGTTTCGCAAAGGAGTTTTTTTTTCATAAAGCTTACTAGCTATGTGGGTTGCACATTACTAGTATTCTTGTTAATCCCTCCAACTAAGCTAAATATGCTTGTGTCTGGAGTGGGCTCACGTCTATAGTGCAATGGGTGGGGTGGGGATCGAACTCACGACCTGTCGATCGCCAGTCTGACACCTTATCCATAGGGCTATTGCCGCTTCACTTCAATTGACATCACCCGTGACCAAAGAGCTGGCGCTTACCTCAACCAACGTATTAGACTATTAGCTATATATACAACGAGGCAACGTCGCTAGCTTTTTGGGAACATTACCGGCAGATAGTACAGACCTTGATTCTGTATTTTATTTATAGTTTAGGTATCATATATTTTTATATTGTCTAATTAGGTGATTATTTTTGATTGTAAATATATATATTATGTACTGTTAAGTTTATATATTATAATCACTCCACTAATAAAATGTATACGTAAAAAAAATTATCAGCTCTGGCGAAGCTGGCGGTGTTTCAAGGTTAACATACATTCCAATCAGTAACTATTAACATTCTGTGTTGTTGACGTGTTCTCAAATAAGGTCACAACAATTACACCTCTTTGTAGTTTCAGAAGCCCTGGTAGTTCAGTGGAGATAAAATGTAACATTCGCCTGACGCTTCCAAGGATCAAAATAATGCTGAATAGTTACTATGACTGGAATCTGTGTTATTGACGTATTTTTATGTCACAACAACACCTCTTTGTGGTTTCAGAAGCCCTGGTAACTCATTGGGTATAAAACGTAACAGTTCGCTTCCAAAGATGCGTCTTCTGAAGCATCACGGAGAATTATTTCTAAAAACATTCGGTCGAATTGAGAAACCTCCTCCTTTTTTTGAAGTCGGTTAAAAATAATTTTTTAGTTAAGATTACGGAGGATGTGCGACAGGGCATGGATAGCGGCAAACTGACAGTATTATCCTTGCTAGACTTTAGTAATGCATTTAATAACGTTGATTTTGACATTCTGTTAGAAATTCTACGCTCTCTTAACATATCTCCAACGGTGGTTGATTGGTTTCGAACTTACCTGTACGGTCGCCGGCAACGTGTTCGCATCGATGATACGTTTTCGTCGTGGTGTAATACGTCTGCAGGTGTACCCCAGGGCGGCGTTCTTTCTCCTCTTCTGTTCTCATTATTTATTCACTCAATTTCCCGTAGTCTTATTTCTTCCTACCACCTTTACGCTGATGATCTGCAGATCTATACACAGTCTTCACTTACACAATTACCTGCAGCTATTGAAACCATTAATTCCGATTTACAAAGTATCACTGAATGGAGCAACTCTTATGGTCTCAGCATTAATCCGGCGAAAACCCAAATTATTATTATAGGTAGTTCGAGGATGGTTTCCAAAATAGACTGGTTTCGCCTGCCACAATTCATTTTTGATGGTACAGTTTTGAAAGTCTGCGACACTGTGAAAAACCTCGGTATCTATATAGATCGCGATTTTACATGGGTGCCTCAGGTGGCTGAAGTAAGCCGCAAACATTTTGCTTCCGCTTTTTCCCTTAAGAGGTTGCGAAATTTTTTGCCAATATCCACTAAAATTGCGCTTGCCCAATCCTTGTTACTCCCAATACTTGACTATGCCGACGTCTCATACCTCGACTTAACCGAAGAGCAGCTGAATAAACTAGAACGATTACAGAATTTCTGTATAAGATTTATTTATGGCCTCCGTAAGTTTGACCACATTTCAGAATTTCGTAGTAAGCTGAAATGGTTACCGATTCGTTTGCGCCGGAATGCACACATCCTCTCCCTCCTTTATTCTATACTCTTTATCCCTTCTACTCCTTATTACCTGAAAGAACGTTTTGAGTTCCTACATCAGTCACATTCTCTATCCCTATGATCTTCCGACACTCTTATCCTGAAAATTCCCTCCCATACTTCTGAGTACTACGGCAAGTCCTTTACCGTCCAAGCTGCACGACTATGGAATGCACTCCCCTTAGATATACGCCAAGCTAAATCCCTCGCTAGCTTTAAAACTATGGTTAAAAATCATTATCTATCACATTTGTAGTACTTTTCCGTTGACTTATGTATATGCATGTATGTATATATTTATATATTGTGTATGTGTGTATAATTGTATGTATGTGTATTTGTATGTATGGAATATGAATATTTGTGTACGTATAAGTATGTTTGTATTTTGTATTGGTATGTAGTAGTATGTAAATGTATCTATATATTATTATGATGATTACATGAGTTTTGATTATTTTATTTATTCATTTATTAGCACTGTAGTTAGTATTATGTTACGCATTGTACCACCAGCAACTCCTTCTAAAAATTCTGTCCATCCAAAGGTTGTCTGGCAGAGATCGCTTTAAGCGATAAGACCGCCCATTGCATTACCTATAGTAATTTAAGTACGTTAATTTGCTGTCTGTTGTTTTTTGAAATGGTGTGCAATAAAGAATTTTTATATTATATTATATAATAATGTTGATTTTGACAAAATAACAAAAATGTTGACTTATAATGCTGTGCAAATGCTTTGCAATTTCTATAGTGACTGTATGTAAATTGACGTCACAACAACCTGACCTCTTTGTGGTTTCAGAAAATCTGGTACTGCCTTTGCATGTTGGTATGACACTGTCTAGTGTCCGCCTGCCCGGCTATCACTCTCAAGTTAGAAAATATGTCGCCAAACATCTAATGTGTTCCCGGCAGCTATCTTTAAGACCCTGTTCTCATTATAGGCCTAGCGTGCTATTATCCTCAACCGCATCATCATTTACCAACAGGGCCCCCAGACAAAATCCAATGTCTGTTTTCACTCACGCTAACGCAACTTCAAAATGTATGGAAATGACAACTTTGTTGCTGTAACATATATGTCATTCCATACATTTTGAAGTTGCGTTAGCGTGAATGAAAACAGAAATTGGATTTTGTCTAGGGGGGCAGGTGATATAGTGGTCAAACGCTAGCCTTTATGAAATAAAAACAAGTGTGGTGTGGTTTTATGAATCCACGATACAAGTAAAACTTTTTGTTTATGTGTAGCTATGGTATGGTAGTATGCTAGCTGCTGTGACAGCAGTTGACATGACATATTAGTACTATGTACACCGCATCATCACCCCCCACCAACACCACCACCGCCGCCGCCGCCGCCCGCTCCGTCCGCCCGCGCTGCACGAGCAGCGGCCCGCAGTGCGAGGTTGAACGCGTCGGCGAGCGTCCCGCACTCAAGATCCTGAAGAAGGCCTCCGGATGAGGCCGAAACATATGTCGATCGCTATATCGACATCGCGTAAGTCACGTTAAATTCCCGTTTTTAAATCTATAAACATATTAGTACGTAGTATTCAGAATCTTTTCTATGATATTAGTATGTATACAAATATGGCTGCAATAGCGTTCGCCAATCACAGCTAGATATATATATTTTATCATACATCATATCATCCAATCAAGCTAACGCCATAGGCTGTATCATGCATCACTGTACCTTGATGGCTGTATGTAATGCGACATAACAAAAAATGTGGGGAGATGTAATAATAATTTCACTTTAAAAAAAAACTCGTCACCCTTTTAGGGGTGGAATTTCATAAAAGCCTGAAAGACTTATTTACTAAATTACTTGTGTTAAGTTTCGGATAGAAAATACTATCTAATCTTGTTTTTCCATACAAACTTTAAACCCCGTTCCATCCCCTTGTGAATATTGGAAAATCTTTTCTTAATAGATACTAACGTCATAATAGCTATCTGTATGCCAAATTTCAGCGCAATGCAAAACAATATTGTTATTCACACTTTGTTACCCCATTTCACCCCCAGGGGTTGAAATTCGAAAAAAGCCTGAAACACGTATTTACCTATTTATTTACTGAAGCATTGGTGAGAAGTTTCGAATAGAAAAGACTATCTAATCTGGTTTCTCCATACAATCTTTGAATCCCCATTTCACCCTCTTAAGGGGTGAATTTTGGAAAACCCTTTCTTAGTACACCCTTAGATACTAAGACAAATACATCCTCCAAATGTCAAGTCTCTACGGCCAGCGGTTTAAGCTGTGCGTTGTCAGTCAGTCAGTCAGTATGTCAGGACAAAGATTCTTATAGTATTAGAAGAAAGATTTATGATCGTACAAAACGAAAAATCGACTTCACATACCGCGATAGTCAAAGTGCTGGTGGCTAGTTATAATCATGTCATCAAAGTATACAAATTTGCTGATATTGTTTATCGCCATATCTCCGGAGATAATTGTCAGATCTCGATAAAATTTAAATGGGACCAAACGGGAGGCATAATCTTGCAAACAAAAAAAAATCAATGTGGTTAAGATTTGACGGAGTTCTGAGGTAACAAACATACAAAAAAATACAGTCCAATTGAGAACCTCCTCCTTTTTGTGAAGTCAGTTAATAAGTGGTAGATTCTAGCCTTTCTGTGTGGACCATATAACATGGAGACCATCATATACTACAGGCATATTCTAGTAAGTATGCTTCGTACGTACCTACATAAGAGAATATAAAACTTTGATGCAGCCAATATCTGTAAATGACTTGCAGATACGTTTTATAAAGCCGAGTTGCTTATAAGCTTTATGGGCTATATTATCAACATGTTCAACTAAGTCTGTAATTTTACAGTCAAGTCTTACAAATTACAGTATATTGAAATTGAAATTGAAAAATAATTTGTTGTCATATTTAGAGTACATAACAAATACACGTAAAAGGTTGAAGTAGAAATGAACGACAAAAAGATCAATTTCAGCATAATTTTTGTGCTTAGATTCACAACACAACACACACATATTATTTGTATTGATTGATTTATTTGTGAAAACATTTCACAAAGTTTCAAGTGATTCTTTAAAAAGCCGGTCGAGCTTTTTGCCGTAAAGATGTCAAAAACAAACAAAAATACAAACTGAGTTTCGCATTTTTATGTGCCTGTTTGTTTTGATGACGTAATCTGCGCCTCACGCGCCGCACGTAGTCGCTGGGTTGGCCGCCTGCTTCTGCGATATATGGACTCCTGGTACAATTGCTTTTTATACGTGAGGCAGGTTGTAACACTGATCAGGTTACGTCCATTGGCAGTCAGTCCAAGTCTACATATACACAAAAACCGTCAGTTTGGAGCGCGACTAAATGACATCGTTAATTTTTTTAAAAAGATCCGTCTTCAATAAACTTACAATCATTCTTTCAATAATTGTATTTAAATTCTAGGCCTAGTGGTTCACCATCCTAGACAATATCATCGCTTACTACCAGACGAGATAGTGGTCAAACGCTAGCCGCTAGCATTTGAGGTCAAAGTTTGAGGCTGTTAGCCTCGAACTTTGACTTCGCTAGCGGAGTTAATATGATATAATGAAGTAAAAATTATTTTGTTTAAAAAAATAAGCTGGTTTCCTTCTATATATATATTTCAGTCTATCTTAACATACCAGGAAGATTTTTCCGTAAAATAATTAGAGAAATCTAATTTTAGCGCAATATCACGATCTCATCTTACAACTTAACGCATTCAATATCCGCTAGATGACGCTATTCTCAATGACTGCTGCCATTAAAACAAGCGCTTAGCGCGTAATTATGTCATAAAATATCGTTTAATCCCTCCATGATCCGCGCAATATGCGCTTAACCGGCCCTGGAAGTATAATCTAGGCAGTACAACAGCTTTCATGAAAGATAGATGGGAATATGAGACTCAAACCATTTGAACACAGATTAGAGAGGTGGCGCCTTTGTGGTTGGAAAAATATTATTGTGTGGTCATTAAATGTTTAGCAAAAATTGTAATGGATATGATAAGGTGTTAATCTTGGATTATTCTACGCTGGTGTTTTAATAAATTTTAGCTCTGAACAAAAAAAAAACTAACAGAGTACATACATCTATGGTTTGTAGAAAGCTCTTCTACTGTTTTCTACAAGAATAACCGGCTCGTGTCCTGTAGACATAAAAATAACGTTAACTGATCGTTTAGCTAACAGGATTACGTCCTTTCGTTGTGGAACGTTTAAACCGAGCTCAAACATTCGGGTGGTTTAATTAAATATTAAGTTTGTTGAGCCGGCCCGAGTTAGTACGCCCATTGTTTGGGATGAATAACAATCAGTTTTCCGACTAAATATTTGGTATTTTGGTTGTTTATGTTGACCTCATGTTCTACGTCATTATTGAAAGTGTTCACATGTGGTAGGAGCATTACATCGATGTTCCGCCTGACTTGCTACCATTTGTGGTACGCGGTTGTCATTGTTCTCTAGTGTGTTGCCTCAGAATAATGAACTGGCTATGATAGGCCAGTAATGAAACGTCATCGATCCAAGTCATTTACCTATCTGTTTGATCAAATGGCTAGGCAAGTAATGAAACGTCAACGACCCAAGTCATTTGCCTAGCTGTTTGATCAAACGGCTGGATATCATTTAGGAATCTAGTTAATCGGCGCTGTTTAGTAAAGAGGCTAAGCTGTTGATTGAACGGCTTATAAAGCTATCTGCCATATACATTTTAAATTATTTCTAATGTAGGTAACTAGATTGTTCTGAAATGATTGTGGGCTATATATAAAGCGTTCGGCCGCGATTAAGAATCATTCATTTATGGAACGAAAAGCGTAAACTGGATATAAGTGATTCTGAATTACCAACGAGCTCAGAGTGTGTTAACGGCATAATTGCTCATTGTGTAAGCCGATTTGGACGACTATAACTATGTTCGGTTATGGTTTGAGGAAACAAATGTATATTTCATCGGATTGCCAATTGTATATACCCTGCACGTACCAATGATAAACTTCAACAGATCAGATCCAAACATACACACCGTGCTTTCGTAATTGAGTAACCAAAAAAATTGAAATTATTTTTCCCGCTGACGAACCCAAAGGACACAACTACGTTATAAAATATGTCCAGAAAATGTCAGCTCTGACTCTATTATTTATCCTGTGGCTCTGAGCAAAATCTGTGAAAATTGAAACTGATCTAAAAATACAGCGCTCGTGAAACTATCATACCTACATCGTAACTGGATTGTAAAGCCGGCTTTTCACTATGGGATATAATGTAAATTACATCTTGAGCTATATACTACATCCCGCGATTGCTGTTCACACTGTAAGATATATATATATTAGATATTCAGCTTTCTATGGTTTCATTCAAACACTGGCTAAATACACTGAATGTGTGGAGCCATAATAAAAATTAAAAAAAACAAAACATAAACCGAGGGCGAGGCAGGGGGAGGCGCGGTGTCCGGGGAGGTGAGGTCAAATATAAACCTTCTAATATCGCTCAGTCGGTCGAAAAAAAATTTATACCTTGGGATGTAATATATATTATACATAGTGTAAACGGTCTCATACAAAATGTATTACGAGCGATAAAATTTTATATCTCAAGTGAAAAGCCGGCTTAAGAGTTATGCCGTCAGATACAGACGAGCAGCTAATAATTTGACTTATACTGAAAATACATTTTGTAATAAAATTTTTGGTACAATTTTGTAAATAATAAATTACTTACAAAATTGAATTGCATATTTATATGCATGTGTTAACCCAATTATGCATTGGTGGCGCCATCTATGATGTATCGGATGACTACTATGATCGGAGTAACATGGTCCGGTTATTCCGGAGGTTGCGGGTTCAAGTCCCGTCGGTACGATGAAATTTTGGATTGTGTTTAACAATTTACAAAAATATAAAGTATGAAACACTTCAAAGAAACATAATATTTGATTTACGCAGTGCAACATCTCTCGTCGGATTTGAAAACTGTAATGATTTCTTCCGAATGATTAACTTACGTAATAAGTAGTCATAGATGGCGCCACCAATGCATAATTGGGTTAACAAATGCAATCCACTAATTTCGTCGTAACGATACTTCGCACCGTGCTTAATTGGCAAAGCACCGGAACATGTTATTCCGGGGGGTGCGGGTTCGAGTTTCGTCGGTACGATGAAATTTTGGATTGTGTTTAACAATTTACAAAAATATAAAGTGTGAAACACTTCAAAGAAACATAATATTTGAATATTTATATATTGAATTGAACACAATTCATATTACTTTTTTTTGTTTGACATAGTTGGTGTTTTAATACAGATTTTTTGTTAATTTTACAAATTTTAGTATTTCTTTAGTATAGGTAAACATAGTAATTTATTTAGTATTTTACTAACGGCAGAATAAAAATGGGTAGAATAACGAAATAGTAAAGTATATGTATTTATAGTATATGTTATAAATAGGAAAATAAGCGAGAATGCTTGTTAACCAATTTTAAACAGTTGTTACTTAAAAAAACGATGAAAGGAACCTTGAGGGCCCGGTGGCGTAATCGGGAGAACGGTCGGATTTGATGCCAGAGGTACCGAGTTCAAACCCCGCGTGCAACAATAGATTTTTCTATCGAAAAATGTATGTGCGCTTTTTCACAGTGGCCCTCCGGTAAAGGAAAAACATCGTTAAGAAACCAACAACCCCCGCATGGTGGTAGGACACTATCTAGTGTCCGCCTCGCCAGCTACCACCCTCAAGTTTGAAAATCTGTCGCCAAACATCTAATGTGTTCCGGCAGTTATCCTTGAGAGCCAGTTCCCATTCTAGGCCTAGCATACTTACCATCTTCGACCGCATCATCACTTAACAACAGGTGAGATAGTAGTCAAACGTAGGCTAGCGTTTGACTACTATCTCACCTGTTTTTAATTATAACAAAAAAAACTTAAAGATAATTTATTATTTTAAAAAGCTATTCAAAGATAACATACTTGACACAGTAAGTACGTTGATAATGTCGATATACAATAGTTTTCACTATATGGTGTCTGTTTATCGCTATGAAGAATTTAGACACCTGTCGTGCCTTTAGTAATACTCGCAATCGATTGACCTAAGAATAATCAAAATCAGCAAGACAAAACACGTAAGTGTTTTGTCACTAGAACGCCACATATTACGGCACGGCACGGAGCTCTGGGGCCGTGCTGCGGAGTGGCTGCGCGTGTTTAGAATGCAGAAGCGTGCCGTGCGTGCTGTAGCTCGTATTAAATGGTCCGATTCTGCCCGACCATATTTCAAACAGTTAGGTATACTGACACTTCCATCTATGGTAATCTACCAGGTGGCAGTGTATGTTAGACTGAACCCTGACTTGTTTGCAAAAAATGGAGACCACCATCCGTTCAACACACGCCGCGCGGGGAAATTGGCGTCTGTATCACGCAACATGGCAAAATCTGATAAGCTGACGCATGTCATGGGCCCATCAGTTTACAACAGACTTCCTGATACAGTAAAGCAGGCACCGAGTCCTGCTTCTTTTAAAATAAGACTAAAGAGCTGGCTTATCGACCAGGCCTTCTATACATACGGCGAATTTATAAATTCTGTAAAGGATTAATTATTTTATTCATTATATGTTATTATATTATTTTCTTTTTATTATATTGTTGACATTATTATTATTTTAAGTGATTTCGAGTATTTACAATTGACATGTATGATAATAATATGAATAAATGAATATGAATAATAATATGAATATGAATATGAATAATATGAATATTAGTGGGGTGGCCCGGTGTTTGTACTGTTTGAAGGTTGTCAAAGGTTCCCTAATCGGATAGGAACGTACATACATATAAACATAGACTTATAAACACATTACCCTCCTTGCCTCGCGCAGTCGGGTAATACACGCTTGTATGCCCTGGCTCGTTGCACTAACAAGATTGTCTGTGCGACTCTCACGCGATGCAAAATGACACTTATATTAAGTAAACTTTATTATGGCTTCGGCTTTGCGATCGAAAGGACGTGAGGTCGATCCCCACCCATTGCACTATTGACGTGCTCCCACGCCAGACACAAGCATATTTTAGCTTAGTTGGAGGGATACTAGTACTAGTAGGGAGGCCTACTAGTAATGTGCAACCCAAATTGCTATTAACTTTAAAAAAAAAAACAATTAGCTTAGTCACACTCACTCGAGACAGAAATTCATAATCACTCACTTAAATAATTTTGGAAGACGGGAGTAAATTTTGAGACAATTGCAATATGTTCATTGCACTAAATCCAGTACTATTAAGTCATCATTCATCATTATCTGCAAATTTCCGTCCACTGCTGGACGTAGGCCTCTCCCATGGCACGCCACTGAGCCAGGCCTCCCTCACTCGCCCATAGCTACTGCGATGTATACCTAAACTTTCGTCAACTCCGGCGGTACTATCTGCCAGTCGGTTGTCACTGCTCACGCGCGCGCAACGTATATTATTATTCTAATGACGGGATAACTGCGCATTCATATTCTATATTAAAAAACGATTTAAGTTTTTTATAGTCATTTTGCGGGTTTGACAAAAAACAAGCATAATATGTTTTATATTTTTTATGCTACCGATACTAAAATGACAAATTGGCGTAAAATTCACTTTCTCGACTTAAAATTCGACTCTTAGTTAGGAATTTTGATGTTATTTTGTGAGGTAAATAAAAAGAATTCGTATACTTTTTTTTATTTAATTGAGTCTACCCTTTACTGTATCAAGTGCGCGCCGGTACATCGCGCGCTAACGAAGTAATAACAACGCTAGGTCGAGCGCCTTAGACACATTTTGGCTTGTATTGTCTGAAATAAACGATGGTATTGTGTTTTTTGTAGGTGAGTGAAGTATCTGTTACGTAGTAACTATTATATAATCTGCGACTGAGCTCTTATGTACACTATTAAGTATTCTGTGCTAAAACCCCCGCCCTTGTATAATTGCAGTCTTCAACTTCCAGTCCGATCGTTCCGACGAAAAGTTGCAAGGCTTATTTAATATTACGGAGGCATTTTTTTATGTTACCTGCCTGCTCGGTAGTCGAGGGTCCTCACGGAGGGAAGTAATTAAAGTGGCTATAATGAACTGGAGGTACAGTTAAAATAACAGTAGCAAATGTAAGCAGATAACTAGGTTCGTCTCTCAGTTCAAAAAAAAAAAAATCGATGCGAAAGAAGCAGAGGAACTAGTAGCAGTGCTCCGCGGTTTTACCCATGTAGACATCTTTTCCGTGGGAATATCGGGATTAAAAGTATCTTATGTGTTATTCCAAAGTCTAGGCTATCTACATACCAAATTTCAGCTCAATCGGATCAATAGTTTTAGCGTGAAGAAATATCAAACAACACAGAAACTTTTGGCTTTATAAAAATAGTAGGATAGGATTATTTTCGTAGAGCGGCCTCCTCGGCAGGCCTCGTAGATGTCGTAGAACATGCTTGTAGATCTTGTAGAACATCGTAGCATGTCGTAGTATATCTTAGAATAGCCTAAGGGTTAATGGGAAATATTGGAATTCGACAAGTATGAAATTTACCTGACGGTAAATACATATGTTAATAATATCGTTTAAAAACTAAATAATATCGTTTAAAAACTAAAAAAGAACCGACTTCAATGCCGCGCTATTCATTTTCAGTACCAATTTTGAGATGTTTATCTCAATATATCTGGAGATACTTATCAGACCTCGATAAAATTACCATGGTACCACACTTAGGATATCTCCTTTCGAACAAAAAAAGAATAATCAAAATCGGTTCATAAACGACGAAGTTATCCGCGAACAAACATAAAAAAAAATATATATATATACGGTCGAATTGAGAAGCCTCCTCCTTTTTTTGAAGTCGGTTAAAAAGAACCGACTTCAATGCCGCGCTATTCATTTTCAGTACCAATTTTTAGATGTTTATCTCGATATCTCTGGAGATACTTATCAAACCTCGATAAAATTACCATGGTACCACACTTAGGATATCTCCTTTCGAACAAAAAAAGAATAATCAAAATCGGTTCATAAACGACGAAGTTATCCGCGAACAAACATAAAAAAAAATATATATATATACGGTCGAATTGAGAAGCCTCCTCCTTTTTTTGAAGTCGGTTAAAAAGAACCGACTTCAATGCCGCGCTATTCATTTTCAGTACCAATTTTTAGATGTTTATCTCGATATCTCTGGAGATACTTATCAAACCTCGATAAAATTACCATGGTACCACACTTGGGATATCTCCTTTCGAACAAAGAAAGAATAATCAAAATCGGTTCATAAACGACGAAGTTATCCGCGAACAAACATAAATTACGTAGGTATTATTACACTATCTCACCTGATGTTAAGTGACGATGTAGTTCAAGATGTAGCACGCTTGCCTAGATGATACCAATTCACTCGCTACTGGTAGTTATCGGGAAACACAGACTCAGGCAAGGAATTCCATTCTTTGGCAGTGTGTATGAAGAATCTTTGTTATTTTTATTACCGCAGCTATTGTACATTCTTATTTTGTTTGGTAATCAATGAATAGGTAGTTTTGTGTGGTATAATATACCACACTACATATTGTACAGCATAATTTTTCAATTAAGATTTATAATTTAGAATTATAATAAATATTAAATAAGTATCTTAAAGTATCTTACCATGTTTTTCAAAAATGTTGGAGAAAGCGGTATGTACACAATTGACAGAATATCTTGAGCAAAATAACATCTTACCTGACGTACAATCGGGATTCAGGAAAGGCCGCAGTACGGTGACTGCTTTACTTGATGTTACCGATAATATACTTTGTGCTCAGGATGAGGGTATGTGTACACTACTTGTGTTACTCGATTTCTCTAGGGCATTTGATTCTTTAAATATAAACTTGTTACTGTCGAAACTTAATTACTACGGTTTTGATCGTGAAGCTCTCAAATGGTTTGATAGTTACCTGAGTAGTCGTCAGCAGTGTGTGAGGATGCAATGTAATGATGGCTCGTCACTAACTTCTCAAAAAGTCTTGGTAAACAAGGGAGTGCCGCAGGGCTCTATTCTGGGTCCAATTCTTTTTATTTTATACTCAGCTGATATAACGGATCACATCAAACATTGTAAGTTTCATATGTATGCTGACGACATCAACACTAATATTATAAATGCGAAAGTCAGTTTGTTTATTTGTTTGTTTGTTTGTTTGTTTGTTTGTTTGGGACTTCTTCACGGTCAAACGGCTTGACCGATTTGGCTGAAATTTTGTACAAAGATAGAACATATAGCAGAATAGGATATAGGATAATTTTTTTTTGGCTATCGAGTCAGGGGGTCTAGATATTTTTAATTGAATTTTGTAAATATAAGATCTCTTTTCGAATAAACGGCTTGACCGATTTACCTGAAATGTTGTATAAAGACAGTTCATAAGGCAAAAAAGAATATAGAATACTTTTTTTCTGGCTATCGAGTCAGGGGGTTCAAATATTTTTAATTGAATTTTGTCAATATAAGATCTCTTTTCGAATAAACGGCTTGACCGATTTGCCTGAAATGTTGTTTAAAGACAGTTCGTAGGGTAGAATAGGATACAGAATACTTTTTTTTTGGCTATCGAGTCAGGGGGTAAATATATTTTTAATTGAATTTTGTAAATATAAGACTTCTTCTTGAATAAGCGGCTTGACCGATTTGCCTGAATTTTTGTGTGAATACATGTCATAGGGCAGAATAGGATATAGGATACTTTTTTTCTGGCTGTCGAGTCAGGGGGTCCAGATATTTTTAATTGAATTTGGTAAATATAAGACCTCTTCTCGAATAAACAGCTTGACCGATTTGCCTGAAATTTTGTGTGAATACATGTCATAGGGCAGAATAGGATATAGGATACTTTTTTTCTGGCTGTCGAGTCAGGGGGTCCAGATATTTTTAATTGAATTTGGTAAATATAAGACCTCTTCTCGAATAAACAGCTTGACCGATTTGCCTGAAATGTTGTTTAAAGACAGTTCAAAAGGCAGAATAGAATATAGAATACTTTTTTTTTGGCTATCGAGTCAGAGGGTACAAATATTTTTAATTTAAGATCTCTTCTCGAATAAATGGCTTGACCGATTTGCTTGAAATGTTGTATAAAGACAGTTCATAGGGTAGAATAGGATATAGGATACTTTTTTTTTTGCTTTCAAGTCCAGATATTTTTAATTAATTTTTGTAAATTTAAGACCTCTTCTCGAATAAACGGCTTTACCGATTTGCCTGAAATGTTGTATAAAGACAGTTCATAGGGCAGAATAGGATATCGGATACTGTTTTTTGTCCTACGAGTCTGAGTGTTTAGATTTTTTTATTGAATTTTGTGAATGTGTGTCCTCTTATCAGCTAAACAGCTTGACCGATTCAGCTGAAATTTTATACATACGAGTATTACAGTTCATATTGCATAGAATCACATGGGATAATTTTTTTCTGGCAGTCGAGTCCAGGTGTCCAGAATTTTTAAATTGAAGTTTTTAAATGTGTGGCCTTCTCTCGGTCGAACGGGTTAACCATTTAAGCTGAAATTTTGTACACAGACAGTCAAAAAGACATAGAAGGTCAACGAATACTTTTTTTTGGGTGGAAATTTCGGTTGTCTATATTTTTACTATGGAATTTTGTAAATGTGTGGCCTCTTTTTGGCCAAACGGTTTGACCGATTCAGATGAAATTTTGTACAAACACATTGAATAGGGCATAAAAGGGCAAAGAATACTTTTTTTCGGCAGTTAAGTGTGGGTGCCTATATCTTTTGTTAACTTTACATAGAGTTTGCATAATCATAAAAGTTTGACCTTAGGTTCATAGATTATGACTAAACTTAATAAGTACCTTAATTAGGCCATAAAACTGTCAGGGTCATTAAAAGTCATCAAAATTTACGCAATGGCTTTGCTTGCCCAACGTGTTTTATCTGCTTTGTGGGAAGTATTTCATAAGCATTCGTGTTTTAACAGCCACATTTAACCTTAGGGTCATCGGTGTTGACTTAGTAGGTTGTAAAAACTGTCAGCGTCATAAAACGTAACATTTTTTGCGCTCACTTCGCTCGCGCGGTGATAGCGCTCGCTGCGCTCGCGCAATAATTTGTTTGGTTTACTTTGTAGGTAATATTTCAGCAACTTTTGTATTTTAATAGCCACATGCATCAGAACGACTCCATAAATTAAAACAGTACAATCTTCAATAATCATAATTATTTCTATCCTTAAATAATTGGATATCAAGTTTAACCTTTGTGTTATCAGTGTTAACTTAGTAGGTTATAAAAACTGTCAGGGTCATAAAATGACGTAAAAATTTTCGCGCTCAATCGCGCGCATTGATAGCTCTCGCTGCGCTCGCGCAAGCCTTTGTTTTATCTACTTTGTAGGTAATATTTCAGAATTTTTTTGTATTTTAATAGCCACATGCATCAAAACGAGTTTATAATTGGAACAGTTACAACCTTCAATAATCATAATGATTTTTTTACCTTAAAATAAGTGGATATTAAGTTAAACCTTTGTCTCATCAGTGTTAACTTAGAAGGTCATAAACACTGTCAGGGTCATAAAAGTCGTAAAAATTTTTCGCGCTCGCTTCGCTCGCGCAGTGATGGCGCTCGCAAGTATTTGTTATATGTACTTTGTTGGATACATTTCAGCAACTTTTGTATTTTAATAGCCACATTCATCAAAACATGACACAAATTGGAACAGTACAGACTTCAATAATCATAATGATTTTTACCTTTAAATAAGTGGATATCAAGTTTGACCTTAGGGTCATCGGTGTTGACTAAGTAGGTCATAAAAACTGTCAGGGTCATAAAATGACGTAAAAATTTTCGCGCTCGCTACGCTCGCGCATTGATAGCTCTCGCTGCGCTCGCGCAAACCTTTGTTTTATCTACTTTGTAGGTTTTATTTCAGCATTTTTTGTATTTTAATAGCCACATGCATCAAAAGGAGTTTATTAATTGAAACAGTACTATCTTAAATAATCATAATGCATTTTTCCCTTAAAATAAGTGGATATCAAGTTTAACCTTAGGGTCATCGGTGTTGACTTAGAAGGTCATAAAAACTGTAAGGGTCATAAAAAGACGCAAAAACTTTTCGCGCTCGCTTCGCTCGCGCATTGATAACGCTCGCTGCGCTCGCGTAAACCTTTGTTTGATCTACTTTGTAAGTAATTTTTCAGCATTTTTTGTATTTTAATAGCCACATGCATCAAAACGAGTTTATAAATTGAAAAAGTACAACCTTCAATAATCATAATGATTTTTACCTTAAAATAAGTGGATATCAAGTTTAACCTTAGGGTCATCGGTGTTGACTAAGTAGGTCATAAAAACTGTCAGGGTCATAAAATGACGTAACAATTTTCGCGCTCGCTTCGCTCGCGCATTGATAACGCTCGCTGCGCTCGCGTAAACCTTTGTTTTATTTACTTTGTAAGTAATGATTCAGCATTTTTTGTATTTTAATAGCCACATGCATCAAAAGGAGTTTATTAATTGAAACAGTACAACCTTCAATAATCATAATGAATTTTTCCCTTAAAATAAGTGGATATCAAGTTTAACCTTAGGGTCATCGGTGTTGACTTAGAAGGTCATAAAAACTGTAAGGGTCATAAAAAGACGCAAAAACTTTTCGCGCTCGCTTCGCTCGCGCATTGATAACGCTCGCTGCGCTCGCGCAAACCTTTGTTGTATCTACTTTGTAAATAATGATTCAGCATTTTTTGTATTTTAATAGCCACATGCATCAAAACGAGTTTATAAATTGAAAAAGTACAACCTTCAATAATCATAATGATTTTTACCTTAAAATAAGTGGATATCAAGTTTAACCTTAGGGTCATCGGTGTTGACTTAGAAGGTCATAAAAACTGTAAAGGTCATAAAAAGACGTAAATAATTTTCGCGCTCGCTTCGCTCGCGCATTGATAACGCTCGCTGCGCTCGCGTAAACCTTTGTTTTATCTACTTTGTAAGTAATTTTTCAGCATTTTTTGTATTTTAATAGCCACATGCATCAAAACGAGTTTATAAATTGAAACAGTACAACCTTCAATAATCATAATGATTTTTACCTTAAAATAAGTGGATATCAAGTTTAACCTTAGGGTCATCGGTGTTGACTAAGTAGGTCATAAAAACTGTCAGGGTCATAAAATGACGTAAAAATTTTCGCGCTCGCTTCGCTCGCGCATTGATAACGCTCGCTGCGCTCGCGCAAACCTTTGTTTTATCTACTTTGTAAGTAATGATTCAGCATTTTTTGTATTTTAATAGCCACATGCATCAAAACGAGTTTATAAATTGAAAAAGTACAACCTTCAATAATCATAATGATTTTTACCTTAAAATAAGTGGATATCAAGTTTAACCTTAGGGTCATCGGTGTTGACTTAGAAGGTCATAAAAACTGTAAGGGTCATAAAAAGACGTAAATAATTTTCGCGCTCGCTTCGCTCGCGCATTGATAACGCTCGCTGCGCTCGCGTAAACCTTTGTTTTATCTACTTTGTAAGTAATTTTTCAGCATTTTTTGTATTTTAATAGCCACATGCATCAAAACGAGTTTACAAATTGAAACAGTACAACCTTCAATAATCATAATGATTTTTACCTTAAAATAAGTGGATATCAAGTTTAACCTTAGGGTCATCGGTGTTGACTAAGTAGGTCATAAAAACTGTCAGGGTCATAAAATGACGTAAAAATTTTCGCGCTCGCTTCGCTCGCGCATTGATAACGCTCGCTGCGCTCGCGCAAACCTTTGTTTTATCTACTTTGTAAGTAATGATTCAGCATTTTTTGTATTTTAATAGCCACATGCATCAAAACGAGTTTATAAATTGAAAAAGTACAACCTTCAATAATCATAATGATTTTTACCTTAAAATAAGTGGATATCAAGTTTAACCTTAGGGTCATCGGTGTTGACTTAGAAGGTCATAAAAACTGTAAGGGTCATAAAAAGACGTAAATAATTTTCGCGCTCGCTTCGCTCGCGCATTGATAACGCTCGCTGCGCTCGCGTAAACCTTTGTTTTATCTACTTTGTAAGTAATTTTTCAGCATTTTTTGTATTTTAATAGCCACATGCATCAAAACGAGTTTATAAATTGAAACAGTACAACCTTCAAAATGATAATGATTTTTACCTTAAAATAAGTGGATATCAAGTTTAACCTTAGGGTCATCGGTGTTGACTAAGTAGGTCATAAAAACTGTCAGGGTCATAAAATGACGTAAAAATTTTCGCGCTCGCTTCGCTCGCGCATTGATAGCTCTCGCTGCGCTCGCGCAAACCTTTGTTTTGTCTACTTTGTAGGTTATATTTCAGCATTTTTTGTATTTTAATAGCCACATGTATCAAAACGAATTTATAAATTGAAACAGTACTACCTTCAATAATCATAATGAATTTTTACCATAAAATAAGTGGATATCAAGTTTAACCCTAGGGTCATCGGTGATTTAGTAGGTTATAAAAACTGCCAGGATTATATAATGACGTAAAAATTTTCGCGCTCGCTGGTAAACCTTCGTTAGGTTTACCAAGTACCAAGTAATGATTAATGACTTCAACAATTGACGATATCGAGTTCGACCTAAGAGTCATCTATATTGACTTGATGATTAGGTCATTAAACTGTCAGGGTTATAAAACGCCATAAAAATTTTCACTCGCCCAATAATAGCGCTCGCTACGCTCGCGCAGCTATTCACCTTATTTTCTTTGTAAGAAATGTTTGAGGAACTGTTGTATTCAGTCAAACATTTAAACAGCACAATTTCGTATACTAACCTAACCAAAATGATTAATGACTTTAACAATAGAGGATATTGAGTTCGACTTTGAGGGCACCTATGGTGATTTGGCCTAAGAGATCATCGATCTAGACCTCAATGGTCATAAAGACACAAATAACGCGGGCGAAGCCGCGGGTAACAGCTAGTTCAGGTATATTTGTCATGCAAGCCGTCCGACATAGATGCAGGCATAGCCAAACTAAATGAAGATCTTTCAAGAATTGCAAAGTGGTCTATAAATAACAGCCTACTTCTAAACGCATCGAAGACCAAATATTTAATTTTTGGCAGTCAAAAACATTTGCTTACTATAAACCCAACAACTAGAGTCGCCGTAATGAATGAACCAGTTGAGCGTGTCTACGAAGCTCGTAATTTAGGTCTTCATATGGACAGTGACTTATGGTTCGAAAAACACATCGCTTATTCTGTAAAAAATTGCTTTTATAAATTAAAAGTTCTTTATAAAGCAAGACCATATTTAAATGAGCGGTTGCGCATACAACTGACGGAGACACTAATTTTATCCAAACTTAATTATATGAACGCAGTTTTTGGTCCGCGCTTATTAGCAAGGACACAAAAACTCATTCAACGAGTGCAAAATGCCTGTGCACGTTTTTGCTTCAATATCCCGTTGAGAGCTCATGTTACCCCGTATCTTAATAGACAGTCCATATTGAAGATGAAGCGTCGGCGTAAGCTACACTTGGCTTGTCTTCTTTTCGATGTGATTAAATTTAAATCACCTGTCTATTTATATGAGAAATTGTCATGGGCGTCCAGTCATAGATCACAAGGCACCGGGCAGTGCGCAGCGCAGCTTTTGACGAACCACCATAGCACAGCTGCTTTCAGAGGTCTAGTTTCCGCTACGCCGCAACGAAATGTTGGAATAATATTCCACCACCACTGAGGAACTTGCAATATATTCAAGGATTTCGTATAAAATTAAGACTGTTTCTTTGTACTCATCAAAAAGAACAGGAAACTTTACAGCACGACACAAGTGCAATTTGAGACATTACATAACATTAACAAATAACAATACCTAATACGTAAACCTATAGTTACATAACACAGAATATTAAAAAAAAAAACAATACTAAATACTGTTAGTTTATGTAAATCTTGTTATTTTATTAATTTAATATTTTATTTTACTTAGAGTAGAAAATTTAACAATTTTTTGTAATCGTTACCAGGCTTTATATGCATATGTAGCGTGTGTCAGAGGTAAGAACCTCCGTGATGTCACTTTGGGGTCCCAACGGAAGACCAGCGTTGGTTATGTCAGTCATGACCAACATTATGCTGAGGTGGGTCCTATTTTGCACCAAATAACATTTGTTCAATTAATATATAAGTTAGTAATTAGTTCATTGTTTTTGATGCAAAATAAACATATTTTCTTTCTTTCTTTCTTTCTTTCTTTCTTTCTTTCTTTCTTTCTTTCTTTCTTTCTTTCTTTCTTTCTTTCTTTCTTTCTTTCTTTCTTTCTTTCTTTCTTTCTTTCTTTCTTTCTTTCTTTCTTTCTTTCTTTCTTTCTTTCTAAATAAAATAGACAAGATAGACGTATATATTAAAACTTACCATCTGAAATATACTGTATTTTTGATGAATAAATGATTTCATTTGATTTAAAAAATTAAAAATAAGCAATTAAAATAGATATAGCATTCACAAATTATAATTAAATATTATTTTCAATTAAACAATGTTACATTCAGGCCTAAGTTTACTAGTATCGTAAAATATAATTTAGCTTCCTTTTATCATGAATAAATTACATATTGTCAAAATATTCTATTACATAAAAAATTGTTTTAGTAATAAAAACCTTGAGACAGCCACTTTTTTAAACGTTTTAACTGAAGCTGTGTTATCTCTGGCGGCAGGTGGTCTTCGGCGGTAAAATGTCTTCACTGACATTGCGAAGATACTATTATACAATGAGAAAAAAAAAAAATGAAAACAGCTTTCATAACTACTTAGCTAATATAGTAAAGATACTACTAAAGAGTAAGTACTCTTTACTAGTACTATTGGTAAAGAGACTACTTAGCTGATATAGTAAAGAATGAATACAATCACAAACTACCTACTTCAAGGTTTCAATAACTAAAAGATTGAATAATATGAGGTGGCAATGAGTCTTATATCACCACTATAGGTCTGGGCTAATAACCTAGGCGCTTGTGTTCATTTTAAGTGGCGGGTGATGGGCTACTCGCCAAAATAATGGTACAATTCACCTGCTATCCGTTTGATAACTTTGATATTAACATCCTATCATCATTAACAGCCAGTATTCGTCCACTGCTGGACACAGGCCTCTCCCATGGCACGCCACTGAGCTCGATCTTCAGCTATTTGTTTCCAACCGCTGCCAGCCAGCTTGCGTATATCATCGCTCCACCTAGCTGGAGGGCGTCCTACGCTTCGTTTACCGATAATACATAACACCGATATACCACGCTTATATAATTACATAAAGTTACATAAAATCTTATAAAAATAGAACTGGATTCCCGGAGTTACATAAAATCTGTTTTCACGTTGTTCTCGCAAGGTTTCCAGTAATCCAACACCGCGTTTCATTACGAAACTTGGCTCAAAATTCTAAAATCATTTCGCGGAGCCTCGTTCTACTCGAGGGTAGTAATTAACGCTATCCGAATTTCACAGTTCATTCAAAAGTTCATTGAATTGTATTGTACTGGTGCAGTCAGTGGGAATCTAAGTTTTCCCCTTACTTTTCAAGGAGACAGAAATATCTTTATGTAACAATCTTACAAAAGGATCTTTTTGGCCGTTTTTAAATGAAGGAGTTTTTTATCGTTAAAATGTATATGAAATGTAATGTATTTATTATTCGTTTATTCAAGTTTACATCACGGGTCGTACACGCCCGCTCTTTTGGAGGGCATTGATGGAGCCGAAGCCGACATCAAGAGGCCCTTTACAATTTGTTTACTTAGGACTTTTTCGACCAAGTTACATTGATCGTGGTCACGAGACGTGGTCAGTCGTCTCGTGACCACGATCAATGCAACTTGGTCGAAACGTCGAGTTAAATAAAATGAATGTTTTAGGCGTGATAAGTCCCGTATTTTCATATTTATAACTATGGGAAACTAAATTATATAAAGATGGTACGAGTACATTATTTGATGGGACTATTGGGTGAGCTGATTAATGTAGGATTGCTGGTCTATAGGATGAGGTACGGCACCTGCCAATTATGCCTCATTTAATGTATGTATTTATTATTACCCTACTAAAACTTGATCAATAATAATAATGGAGTCTTTAAAAGCTGAAATAATAAAGGAAAGCGCCAATAGGTACTCTCTTAAACAATACAAACAAAAATAAAACTAGATTTACAGAGCACTAGCGCAAGACCGTGAAACTGCGGGTATACGAAAACTTGGCGTCTACATCGATTCTAACTTTGGAACCGATAGCCCAATCTAACCTGAGCTTGAAGATAGTGTTAGGAAGGTACTAGATCTTTAACACTGAACATAACTTATTAATAATAAGTTAACTCATAAACTTTTTATTTATTGGATAATATAAATTTCGGAAAAAAAATAAAGTTTACCTAAACGAAAATTAAGTGATGTCCGTATGGTAAAGTGCCAAGAACGCTGGCTGCATTCCCGCGTTGAATCGCTAAAGAAATTCTTTGTGCTAGGAAAGAGCCAGCCCTTTTGTCACCGGTGGCATCGACAAAACGTGGAGCAATTTTTTTAGGAAAATTTTGGTGCTCGGACCCCATAGACAAAAAGTTTCAACACCCAGCGGCATAAATAGTACATAGCTACTAGATAAAGATACATATTTACGCCGCTTGGTGTCGTAGGCAGCTTCCGCCGCGGCTCAGCTCTCGACACTGTCCCACTGAGACGGGACGGGGCCAGTGTCGACACAAGTTGCATCCTATATAAGGCCCGCCCACGTTCCTAGGGGATTAGCGTCATGCCATTTAACAATTAAATTATTGGACAAAACAATCTCGCTACAAAAACTAGGGAGAGCTATACAATCTTTAATTGTATAAATCCTATTGAGTGTATTTTTTAGGGTTCCGAATCCAAAGGGTACCAACGGAACCCTATTACTGAGACTCAGCTGTCCGTCTGTCCGTCTATCTGTCTGTCTGTCTATCTGTCTGTCTGTCTGTCTGTCCGTCTGTCACCAGGCTGTATCTCATGAACCATGATAGTTAAACGGTTGAAATTTTCACAGATGATGTATTTCTGTTGCCGCTATAACAAAAAAATACTAAGAACGGAACAAAGTTAAAAATTAAAGGGTTTAAAACAAAAAAACGTGTTTTTTACGCTACGATACGATACGAAATTAATTCACCTCGACGCAGCTAGATGGCAGCACAGGAAAAATTAGCACGCGCAAGCGTTTCATTTGTTAAATGTGTGGGCCTCGGTCGATTTGTTTACTTAGTTTATATACTTAGTATTTGTTTACTTAGTCGATTTGTATACATGTAGTGTACACTTTTGAATAATAAATCTTCAATTTTAGTACTTAATAGAGTTTCAACTAGCTAGAATCAGTAGAAAGTTAGTCGTACGAACACTCGGTCTTCCAGATATTTAATTATATTAATTACCTTTAATTAATATTTACTTAGTCGTTGTTAGAAGTTCGTGGCGTTCGGACTTCGGAAATTCGGAACCCTCCGTGTGCGGGACAAAAGTCTGACTCGCACTTGGCCAATTTTATTTTTATACGGCAAATAGGCAAGCCTTTGACCACTATCTCACCTGATGTTAAGTGACGATGCGGTCAACAATGCAGCACGCTTACCTAGTAGATACCTGTTCACTCGCGATATGAAGACCTTCGGATTTTTTTTTCTGTTTTTACATTACGTAGCATGACCAGTCCTCACTGGTCATGACCTTACCTCTATTACCTCTACGAGTATTACACGGCGCTTTAGAAAAAATATTATCATTATCTCCATTGAGTAAGACAACTTTAAAATTAAAGAATGACGGTTTCCGAGGAGTTAAAAACGCTCTTTGTTTCTCAAATTTTCATCGCTAAATTAAGATAGCTTATAAATCTTCAAATATACATTACGCTCGTAGTAGTGACGAGAAACACCTCAGAACGCCAACTAAAAGGAGTCACAAGCTATTTAGTTAATCTGTCATGGCAGGGGGACGGTCTAAGCCCCTGTCATCTGATATTTATGTCCGACTTCTTTACATAAGTTGTCATGACTGGAATAATATACAAAACACCCGTGCAATCGATGCAAGTTTTTAAACTATATTTCAAAATGGTTCAAATTCGCAAGCTACGTTAAGTTTAATCAATCTACAAAAGAGGTTCCTAAAGGTCGACTAACACTGGTTCACAGATATTTTTACCGTAATTAATAGCAAACTAGTTTAGGAGCATAATTTAACTCTCCGAGTAGTCCCGTGCTTGGCACAGCCTATTTCACAACCGCTGAGTGCATGCACTGGTTACGTAGTAACGTCTTAAACTGTGGCATGGCTGTGTAGGAGGAAATAGTATACCGTGATATTGTCTTTATGCAAATTAAAACACTTTATAATTAAGATAGTTTAAAAACTAAAACAACCGACTTCAGTGCCCTGCGAGTCAATTTCAGTAGCAAGTTTGAGACGTTCGTCATAGCTCTGGATATACTTTTTAGATCTCGATGAAAATTACAATCGGAAACCGCAAAACCCTACCGATTACAAAAAGAATCATTCGAATCAGTTCACAATTGACGGAGTAATGGCGTAACATACACAAAAAAAAACATACAGACGATTTGAGAACCTCCTTCTTTTGGGAAGTCGGTTGAAAAGGCCAAAAAATAAGTTTTCAGAATGTTTTGTGTCCCTTGGACTAAATGCGTTTGCCCCGCGCGTGACAATCAGTCTGTGGTATAGATGATTAATATAACCAAAGAATGGCATCGTATCTTTACAACATGTCTATGCTAGGAAATTCTGCACATGTTAGGATTTCCTGTTTCTTGGCATTAATAAAGAGTATATAAATTGAATGTTTTGTTTTGAAGTTTCGGTGTAAAACATGCAGTATAATGGCGTGAAAAAATAACAAACAAAATTTTACGTGTTTGGCACGAAGAAAAAATTATGATTGTAATAGACACTGGTATTATATTACATTATTTTTTTCATCGTTTTCTGGCGAGCGGCTTGTATTCCCTATTACCTAAGATTACATAACATAAAAAAACAATATTGTTAGGTCCGAACAATTCAATTCTTCCGGCCTTCAAGCATTGGCCGTCGAAAAACTAAATTGCCTCCAAAAATCCAAGTAAATTGGCTTCCCTGTCAACCAGCTGACCCACTTGGCCGTTGGACTCCATCTGGCGGTCGTCCAGCTAAACTATCCAATAACTTTAGCCAATTCAATTTTATTCTACATAACGGCTCTTTTGATGCGTTTGTTTGTCGATTTAATTATGAGATTATAGACATTTTGGCTAACGGTTCAATTTTGTTAGGAATTATAACGGTATCTTTGCCATATTTTTTAGGATTCCGTAGCCGAATGGCAAAAAACGGAACCTTTATAGATTCGTCATGTCCGTCTGTCTGTCTGTCTGTCTGTCCGAGGTTTTGCTAAGAGACCGTTAATACTAGAAAGCTGTAATTTTGTAGGGGTGTGTATATAAATTACGCCGACAAAGTGGTGAAATAAAATGTTGAAAAATATTTTTTTTTAGGCTACTACGGAACCCTACGCTTCGCGTGGCCCGACACGCATTTGGCCGGTTATTACATTTTCTAACCGACTTCACAAAAAAGGAGGAGGTTCTCAATTCGTCTGTATGTTTTTTTTTGTGTTTTATTAACGTTTTTTTAATAACATATCCAATCTAATTTCTCATTCATTAAGAAAAATCTCGCTATAATTTATATAAATAACAAAGATCACAGAGGTAAAAGATAACCCTAAAATCTTTGACATAAATCGTGAACCTTCCAATAGGCAGCAATAATCGTCCATTTCATCTGCGATAGGGTAATCCGGGGATTGGATATATGACATGGCATTATCGAGAGTACCACTTGAATACTGATATTGGGATTAAGCCCTACAGCTAGAACAATTTGGACCTTATTCTAAAACGCATAATAGTTAAAAAGCCTTATTGATCAGGTTAAAAAGATCGAAAACGAAATTGGATACTGTTTTATTTTATCCGTGACCATAGCACCTGCAACCTTCGAGCATTTACCAATGGAGATGTTAACGCAAGGCGTGCCCCTCTGCTGGCCATATAGCCATTTTTGGCCATATGAGCGTGCGTAACTACGCTGTATTTTTAATACTGTGTGCGTGTTTCAAGCTAGTGTGCGGGATCGTTAAAGTGAGTGATTTGTGTGTGTGCAATGCGTGTTTACTTCGTCCCCCGTCCCTCGTAAGTATCGGCAGAAAAAAATGTTTGCGGATTACAACGTTAACATCTCCATTGGTAAATGCTCGAAGCGCGAAGCAGTTAACGAAAATAAAAGAATGCGTTCAATACCGCGAAGAAAATCTATAAGAGCTGCACAAAACAGAAGAAATATAAGGTACTTCTGCTGTTCTATGAAGGGCTGGGTAAAAGTAGCCAAGGATCAAGACAATGGCAGGGAATTGAAGAAGTGAAATGTATGGGCGATACAATGAAACGACCGAGTACGTGGGACACTAGCTGTTCTTTTCAAGTATAATATAGGCTAGCGTTTGACCACTATCTCACCTGTTGGTAAGTGACGATGCGGTCGAGGATGATTACCGTTTTTTATTGAGGGGTCAATCGCGGTGTTTGCGGCGCATGCATTGGGACCGTCGAAAAATACAAGGATAAATTTCAAGAAGTCTTAATAAATTTGTGGATAAGAATCTAATAGACTGAAACGAATACATGAAAGAAAGTATACTTCGCTTAGCGCGAACACAAAAAATAAGTCTTCAGTTTCAGTAACGAGTCGAATCTCACACAAAGAAACATTTTGCCGCTTCCTCAATTAGTTGAGATTTCCATAAACCAATAAAAATCTGTAGTCAAATATAAGCACATAATTCTTCCAAATAATGAGAAACAAGTGGTGCTCAAATAAGTAAAATTACGAGAAGCGGCAGCGGAACATGAATTTATGTATCCAGGTCTTGTCTAGTCCAGTTTATCTTGACCTGTGGCGATTCAAAACTTTAGGTTACGTATTTTTTTGTAAATGCTCTGTGGATTCATCTATCTAATACTATAAGAATCTTTGTCCTGACATACTGACTGACGGACTGACAGACAGATAGACAACGCACAGCCTAAACCGCTGGTCGGAGACTTGAAATTTGGAGGGTATATTTGTCTTAGTACGTAAAGGTGTACTAAGAAAGGATTTTCCAAATTTCACCCCTTAAAGGGATGAAAGGGGGTTCAAAGTTTGTATGGAGAAACATGATTAGATAGTCTTTTCTATCCGAAACTTCACACAAGTGCTTTTAAATTTATATAAGTAAATACGTGTTTCAGACTTTTTTTGAAATGCCATCCCTAAAAGGGTGAAACGGGGTAACAAAGTCTTCAAAAATCCATATTGTTTCGGATTGCGCTGGCATGAAATTTGGCATGCAGATAGTTATTATAACGTAGGTATCCGCTAAGAAAGGATTTTTCAAAATTCACTTCTTAAGGGGATGAAACGGGGGTTCAAAGTTTGAACCGAATTGGCTTTTACTTCTTTGATGTCTTTAATGATAGAAAGGTTTTTACAAAATAAAAGTTTTAAGTAAATAAAAGACGTCTTTAACGCGGGCGAAGCCGCGGGGCACTTCTAGTTTAAAATACTTTAACTACCTTTAAAGAAAGAGACTTCTAACTTACATGGTCTACCACGGAAAATGTAACCACTCTAGTGGTCATATTATGGTATGTACATAGATTGAAGTCAATGCTGCAAAGAAATATGTTACACTTTGTTGCAGTTGCATGTCTAGTTTCGCATCCATTTTAGGGTTCCGTAGCCGAATGGCAAAACACGGAACCCTTATAGATTAGTCATGTCTGTCTGTCTGTCTGTCCGTCCGTATGTCACAGCCATTTTATTCCGAAACTGTTAGGACTACAGAATTGAAACTTGGTAGGTAGATGTATTCTGTGAACCGCTTTTCGATTTTTATACAAAAATAGAAAATATAAAAGTTTAAGGGGGGGCATCCCATACATGGAAATGAAACAAAAAAAAATTTTTTTCTTCAAACCTATACGTGTTCGGGGGTGTCTATGGATAGGTCTTCAAAAATGACATTGAGGTTCCTAAAATCATTTTTTCTCAGAGTCAATCATTTGAAAGATAGGCGCGTCTAAAGTGGTAAAATGTGTGTGTCCCCCCCCCGCCCCTCTAAATTTTAAAGTATGGGAGTGAAAAATCTAAAAAAAATATATGCTGTAGATCTCAATAAAAACGAACAACGAAAATTGGTTTGAACGAGATACAGTCAGCAGTTTTAGAGATATGGCGACCGCAAAGATAACTTTGTTTTTCATACAAACACTATGAAAAACAAAGTTAATTTTGTAGTTGCGAAAAATCATGTTATGGAATACTTAACGGTGTTACGGAACCCTACGAGTGCGAGTCCGACTTGCACTTGGCCAGTTTATTACCCACGACGGAACGGAGACGGTATTGCATTTGGGGTGTGAGGAGATTTGTGTGTGCAAATCCATTTAGCAATTTTTCTCCAAAACTTCTAGTCCGTTTTTGATGCAACTTTCAATTATGGGTTTGGGTTTGATTGGTGCATGTTCTTAGATAGGTGTTACGGCGACAACTCACCAGGAGGCGCTGCAGAAAACATTGTTTGTGCAAATCCATGTTAACATTTTTCTCCATAATTACTGTAAGGGTCATTTTCATATATTCAATAACTACTGTAGGAATATATATTTGAATTTTAATTAGTACTTAAGTATAATAAAGACGTGATTTGACAAGTGTAATAAATATTTCTTAGTTTCGGCTAAATAAATGTTCAAGATGTATTTTTCTACATGTAATAATTATTCATAATTATGATTAAGTAAATACAAATAATTTCATGAATTTTAGTTTAAATAATATTATTACATTTAATTTAAATAGAATCTTAGTGAGTGTCCGTTTCCGGCTAGTAACTTCCTGTTACGTAGGCCTGACAGGTGGAAGGAGAGCGGAGAAGCGGACATTCGTAAGGTAGGTGGCAAAGAGTCAACACGTGCCCTAAAATTAGATTTTGTTTTACCAAGAAGTGATTATAGAGTGAAATAAGCTAATCATGGATTAAAAAAAATAGTTTGAAATGTGATTACTACTAAAACTACTAGTTTGATTTTGCTTTAAACGTTTCGTAATTAATCAGTGGTGGTTTTCAGATAGATGTTATGACGTAAACTTTCTAAAGGACGCTATTGTGGGTGTTTATTAAAAAAAAATGTTACTTGTCTTATTTGAAATCCGAGCTAAGTATGCATCAATATGGTGTCTGATTTGAGGCAGAAATACGTTCAATTATTTGCTAAATACACTAAATCTGGCTTCCTGAAAAAGTTTAAACTAATTTTTAAAACGAAATTTCTCATAATCCGTGGTTCAAGATTCACTGGCCACAGAACGCCCAAACTTGAAGATTTGTCCATATTTTCTACTTATTGGATGTTTACCAAACTTGTTTCAGGTGAAACTTTGTCCATATTTTCGGATTATTGTACGTGAATATGTTTTTGTCAGGATACGTTCCTGACTTACTTCGTTACTTCAAGAGATTCATGTTAAGACGAACTTTCGTACGTACCAAAGTTTATGGTAACAATAGAGAATAAGACGAGGTTATGTACTTATGTGAAAATATTTCGGTTTTTAGGGTTCCGCACCTCAAAAGGAATAATTAAGATAGTTGTGTATAGCCAACCTAACAACGGAAAGTATTATTTACGTGGTAACTATTATATAATCTGTGGTATTGTGCTTATAATTTTTTTTTGCAGTGTTGCTTGGTACAAAGTACGTTCATAATTCTGAGTTATTTAATAATGTATGCAGTGTCGCGGGACTGAAATGGCCGCCATCTTCGCCAAACGTCATGTCATGTCAAAAAATCTTAGGTATGTTTAAAAAAGTTTGCACCCTAACAAGACTTTGCCCGGTAGAACATTCCTGTGAAGACAAATTATTTATATTTATATATAATTCTTTATTATAATTATTAATATATAATTATTTATTGAGGGCCCGGTGGCGTAATTGGGAGAACAGTCGGCTTTGATGCCGTGGTACCGAGTTCAAACCGCCGTGCACCAATGAATTTTTCTATCGAAAAATTATGTGCGCTTCTCACAGTTGCCCTCCGGTGAAGGAAAACATCGTTAAGAAACCAACAACCTCCGCATGGTGGTAGAACATATCCAGTGTCCGCCTGGCCAGCTACCACCCTCAAGTTAGAAAATCTGTCGCCAAACATCTAATGTGTTCAGGCAGCTATCCTTGAGAGCCAGTTCCCATTCTAGTCCACTTCTCTATCTTCGACCGCATCATCACTTAGCAACAGGTGAGATAGTGGTCAAACGCTAGCCTACAAGATATTTAAAAAAAAAAAAAAAATTATTCCCACCTTTATTTCTATCTCGCTCACAGTTACCGTAGGAATATCTGTCAAAAACCAAAATCAACGAGAAGAAAGATGTAAAAACATTATTCAAGGTCATATTTTTTAGTCTTCAAAAGTATATGCAATAGCAACCTCCATTGTGTATAATCTTTTTGGGACTCTTCTACTAAAACCAGTACATTCTCCTATGTTTGAGGTATTTATCTCCATATCTCTGAAGATACTTATCAGATCTCGATAAAATTAAAATGGAACCACCTCGGAAACGTATCCTACCTATTAAAAAAAGAATCATTTGAATCCGTTCACAATTGACGGAGAAATCGCGTAACATACACACAAAAAAATTAAAAAAACTTACAGACGAATTGAGAACCTCTTCCTTTTTTGTGTAGTCGGTTAAAAAGCTAATTTACCATGACAAACTTATTTATCTGCGGTTGGTGCATTAACCGTCTCTAGGCATTGAGCTGCAATATTACGTTTGCCCTTTAACCTAGTTTGACAAATTTGTACGTAAATGACTTTCCATTGAAACATCTGATGTAAACAACTTTTACAATACATGCTAATTTGCTCTCTAATAACTTAATAATAAGGTTCAATCTTTGTACTCAATTACTAAACCAGGTACATTGGACTAGGGCAAAATACCAGGAAGGTACTTTTATGACGATCAGGGGTTTATGACCCCTATTTAGTTTATTTTTCCCGCGGCTATTATTGTTTTCTCAAAAAGCTTTGCGAAACTTCGCGACTTTGTCGACGCGATGTCACAATAGCTACAAATTTTTATGCCGTCGTACCGTTTGCACCATTGACTTGCACCATCAATGGTGCTGATGAAACCATTTTCTTTTCTTTGCATCATTCAAATTAATACTACTACTTCACCTTGCTTCCCTCATCATAGATATATTCCTACTATAGTCTGGCCATAACTGCTGTGCACTCTCTGAGGTATGCGCGGCGAGGTGGGAGCCGGGGAAATGGACAAATCTTACGATATCAGTTTACATTTCTAAGGCAAGACTTGTAGCGGAACCGTGCGCGTCCCCCCGTCCCGCCGCGCACATTCCTCAGAGAGTGCACAGCAGTTATGGCCAGACTATAGTACAACCGTTGAATACGCAAAATGGCATTCAATACACTATTTTCTGATTGGATAGATAATAAATGTGATGAAATTTAAATTTTGTGCCTAACCAACTGAACCCAATTATTCTAACGTAACACCTATTCAATCCTAGTTGGTACATATAACAAAACTTTATCAGTTTTACTTTCCAAAAGAAATCCAACATTACGAATCTCTTTTATACAGATTAAAATAAATGTAAAGTTAAAAACTTATTTAAACACAAGCTTTTTATAAAGACGTTATCATGACACTGAAAAGTACAATACATATATATAAGCCCAAATTCGACTGTCCTACTATTTGCTATATGGAGTTCCATTCCCTACAACCCGGCTCCATCATCACGTCAGTTCCATGGTAACATATTATTGCATTGTCACCGACGATACGCAAGTATACCAAATTGGACTCCAATCGAACTTCAGGAAGAGTTTCTAATTTAGCTTCCAAGATTTAACCCACAAAAACACACATACTCACTAACAAAGCTAATTAAAAAGGCTTGTAATAAGCATATGTCAGCCCTTCTGCCAGTCCTCGAAAAAAGCTTCATAACTCAACGAGATAAAAATTATCTCTTACCCAAAAGCTCTGAAGCGCTAAACATCGCGAAGCTACGAGCCTGTTTACAAATATATGTCAGTAGAAACGAAGTCGCAAGTAATGGATGATATCTGGACCTACGCCAGCTCAGGTAGCTTCTCCTTTGATATATGACCTGAAGTTAAATGCTCAAATGCAGCTCGAACTTATCTGCAGTAACTATATGTTCGTACGTCACCCCCTCCCCCCTCCCCCTCCCCCGGCTTGGTAAGCTGGCAGGTGGTAACGGCATGGTGTTAGGACACTGTTTAGTATCCTTCTCGCTAGCTACCACCCTCAAGTCAGAGATAAATGCAATAGCGGCAATAGCCCAGTCACTAAGGCGTCGGTCTATCAAGAGGTCGTGAGTTCGATCCCCACCCATTGCACTATTGACTCCAGACAGAAGCATATTTAGCTTAGTTGAAGGGCTTAACAAGACTACAAATAAAATGTAACGCACATTTCTAGTAAGCTTTAAAAAAAACAATGGAGCGCACCACGGACCACTTCCAAATAAATACCATCAAAAGCAAAAAAATACGCAAATGAAACACTGCGTAATTTTTGTACATTTACGGGTCATTGCAATTACCACAGTTGCTCTGTATTTTACTGTGTTTGTAGTACACGGTCATTAATGCACAATTAAGGTCGTCAACTGACGTACAGCGACAGATGTGATGTATGGAAATTGATGCAATTGCCTCGCATTGTTAGTGTGTACATTTCATTTCAATTTATCATAGAAGCTCAGGGGAATACCTGCAGTAAGAATTCTAAATACATAATGCAATACAATACAAAATATTGTTTTATTAAATATCAGACAGCACTTAACCGTAATCTTACCTGATGTGATCTCCGCAGGTTGTAGAAGCGTATTATATCTATGGTCCGCCTGAATTGCTTCAAAAAGTAGCTTACCACCGTCAAGGCGAAAATCTGCCGCCATAACCTTATGGTGTTCCGGCAGCACACAGCCTTGACAGTCAGAGTATTCTAGGCGTAGCGTGTTCACTATCTTTGACCACATCATCGCTTACCACCAGGCGAGATAGTGGTCAAACGCCAGTCTATAAGATATACATGGCTGACACCGAGCATCATGCCGAAACTCGGTGAACCTATTGGCGACATGTCTTTGTCCGGTGGGTGATTTTAATCACTATCCAGGGATCACGTGTAGGGTAGAAGGTCTAAGCCTACAGACGCTGAAGGGTAACAGTGACCTTTCTGTGGGTGAAAATTTTCCCAAAATATATGATTGTCTGTTTAGTCAATAGACACACTGATAATTTATGAAAGAAAAGCATGCAAAACATTTTGTATGATATAAGTTACGCTGAAACTGAAATTAAATAAAACACACGAGTTCTAAATGGCTCAAGTCCCATTATTATTCCATCATGCCCGTCGTACAAACAACCTAAAACTTCGCAATGTGGTAAAAGCAAACAAAACGGGGCCGTTGTACATGTCTAACTGTCACCAACAAAACTGATCTGTATGAGGGAGAAAACACATGAACATATTTTGCGTTTATTATCATCGAGATAGAATCACAATTTCTATGGTGTTATCGTTATGGATAAATGCATTAGAGTAAAGAACTGGGTACAAACAGCAATAACGAACTGTTACACCAGATTTCGGCGGATATGGCTTCAAAAAAAAAACTAATTTTAAAACTCGTGATTTTTAGGGTTCCGTAGCCGAATGGCAAAAACGGAACCCTTATAGATTCGTCATGTCTGTCTGTCTGTCTGTCCGTCCGTATGTCACAGCCATTTTATTCCGAAACTGTTAGGACTACAATATTGAAACTTGGTAAGTAGATGTATTCTGTAAACCGCTTTCCGAATTTTATACAAAAATAAAAAATATAAAAGTTTAAGGGGGGGCATCCCATACATGGAACTGAAACAAAAAAATTTTTTTTCTTCAAACCTATACGTGTGGGGTGGGGTGTCTATGGATAGGTCTTCAAAAATTACATTGTGGTTCCTAAAATCATCTTTTCTCAAAGTCAATCATTTGAAAAATAGGCGCGTCAAAAGTGGTAAAATGTGTCCCCCCCCCCCTCTAACTTTTAATGTATGGGAGTGAAAAATCTAAAAAAAATATATGCTGTAGATCTCAATAAAAACTAACAACGAAAATTGATTTGAACGAGATACAGTCAGCAGTTTTAGAGATATGGCGACCGCAAAGATTACTTTGTTTTTCATACAAACACTACTGAAGCATCCACTGGGTTGCGTACTGAAACATCCACTGGGTTGCGGGTGCTCGTAATAGTACGGTTGACAACCCTACATTAATCAGGGGAATCAAACATGTGTTTTGAGTGTGACGTTCGACGTCTAGATGAAAGCTGAATGGCTCAATACCTTTGTTTTTTTTTTGTAAATTCAAAGCAATAAGTTATGTTTCTGTTATATCTATAATATTTTTTATTGAATATGATCTATTTAATGTAATTTGACGAGTGTAAGTGCAAATTTTTAATTTGCCCATATACTGAATAAATGCTTTGACTTTGACTTTGAAAAACAAAGTTAATTTTGTAGTTGCGAAAAATCATAGTTATGGAATACTTAACTGTGTAACGGAACCCTACGAGTGCGAGTCCGACTTGCACTTGGCCAGTTTTATTATTTAGGGGAAATGGAAAGTTGAAATATATTAGCGAGGAAGATCCTTAGGCAACTGCTCTATTCAAAGGATGGAAACAGACTGACTTGAAGTACTAAAATGAATCATACGTGTAATACTGCTGACAATAAGGCCCTGTCCGCACAGCGATATTTCACAGTGAGATTTTTTTTCAAAATTCTGTGATGTATTGAGTCTATTGGACGTAGCCGCACTGGCAGTAAAACATCGGGTGAGAAATCAACCTGTGATTTGATGCAAATTAAACGCGAAGATTCCGATCGCGGAATTTAAAACGCTAGAATAAAATAATCTCGCGGTGAAATATCGCTGTGCGGACAGACCCTAAGGGGTAAGTAGCAAGGGCAGCACTTGTACTATTCATTATTCTGTGGCAGCACTAAGGCATAAGGCATGACATGCCCAAGGTATAACAGAACCATTACCACATAAATTGTAATTATGTAGGTATACAAAGATTATTCTTATGTGTACATTTATTTTAACTGATTATTGTTTCATTATTAAAATTTGTAGTTTATATGGTTCTTATTTTGCCTACTAATAATTTTATTATAGTTTATGTCTCCCCTATAATGTCACACCGCTGACCTTGCTCAACACGCATCTCCCTTTCTGCATCAAAAAGATGACTGGATGAGATCGCTTTTAGCGATTCTTCCGCCCAGTGTACTGTAGATTGGTGTACGATAAAGAATGTTGTATTGAATTGTTTAACCTACGATGTATCGTGCCACCACCGACTGGTATTAGGCTAATCTATGAAATCTATGCCTCTCACGGTCACCTATCTCACGGTCACCCATCCAAAATACTGACCAGGTTGTCCGTTGCGTAACATTAGCACAGTATAATTAACAGCACTAGAACATTAGTGATCAACAACTAATATATAGTACTAGAAGTGCCTACAAAGTACTTAAAACTTTTATTTTTAAAAACGATTCTATCATCAAAGACTTCAAATATGAATTAGCCAAATCGGTTCACCCATTTTCATGTTATCGCGTGACTAAGGCAAATCGAGATTCATATTTTATAAAACCCGAAAAACCCAAATTTTCATACTTTGTTACCTACCCCATTTCGTAAATTCCTACAACACGTACTTACTTATTTATTTACAGAAGTACTCATGTGTAAAGTTTCGAATAAAACAGACTATCTCATCTTGTTTCGCCATACAAACTTCGAAACCCCGTTCCGTATCCGGGAGGAATTTTTTGAAAATACTTTCTGAGCGGATGGATACCTACGTCATAATAACTATCTGCATTCTAAATTTCAGCGCAATCCGAAACAATATTGATTTTAAGACTTTGTTACCCAAGTTCACCCTCTTAGTAGTGGAATTTCGAAAAAACCTGGAACTCGTATTTACTTATTTACTTACTTAATTACTTGTGTGAAGTTTCGAATATAAATTATTTCTCCATACAAACTTTGAACCCCCGTTTCATCCCCTTCAGGGGTGAATTTTGGAAAATCCTTTCTCATAGGGAACTAACGTCGTAATGACTATCTGCATGCCAAATTTCAGCACAATCCGTAACATCCGCTATATCGACATCGCGTAAGTCACGTTAAATTCCCGTTTTTAAATCTATAAGTTTAAAATGAACGTGAGTTTTTATAATAAAATTGTAAACCTCTACGGGGAGGTATGCCTTAAAAATGTGCGGAGATTTGCATCGCTGAGGAATAAACGTAACAAACTCGAATGTGGTTTAGTGTTTGTACAAAAGTGCCGAAATAGTGGAGTATTGCCAAAGTTCTTGCGCATTAAACCAGTGAAATGTATTCGAGATTACACAAAGTTCTTCAGTGATGTGAATGATAAATTGGTGAAGAGGGTAATACGAGATTACTTTCGAAACATCGCGAGTGTATCAATGGAATTGATGGAAATACACCTACAGTTGTCTCGTCTATTACGTCAAGATTTATGGGATACTTTGGATTCAATGACTTATAGCAGAGCGCAATACACTTTAAACAATTCGTCTAAAAGTCATGATAGAAAATTAAAACACCTGACAAAAACCTCAGAGCAACGTCCTTCCGACGTCAACCGTTCAGTGGTGGAGAATCAGGCGGTTGTAAATTTATCGTCGCAGGTACTCACTGATAATGAAAAATCGGTATTATCAAAAGGTCTTAACTTTGCACCCACACCGCGGAAGATACCCGTCGAGGTGATCATCACCGGCATCGAGGAAACGATCTCCCGGAATAACATACCGATTCATGACGCTGAATGTTTACGACAAGAAGTAGCATTGACATTGCGAAAATCCAAGGTACCTAAATCCAACATCTTGAACTCGGAAATGTTTGCACTACGTAGTTTACGTAACAACACAGAGCTTTTAGTTTTACCCGCAGATAAGGGGAATGCAACAGTAGTCGTGGACACAGCACAGTACGAACAGAAAATAAACCAGCTCCTCAGTGACGGTAATACTTACAAACGTGTTACATACGACCCTACATCTCGAGTAACTACCAAACTGAGTACACTACTGCGTGCATTAAATGAAGATCTGTACAGTAGATTACGCCCTTTGAACCCAACTGCACCGAGAATTTATGGCCTACCTAAAATTCACAAGCCATCGTGGCCTTTGAGACCTATAGTCAGTCAAATCGACTCACCCACTTATAAAACAGCTCGATACATGGCTGACATGCTACTTCCATTAACAGGAAACACCACAAGTTTTGTGAGGGACTCGCGACACTTTATACAGCTCCTAGATGAAGTAACATTAGGTGAAGACGAACTGATGGTGAGCTTCGACGTCACGTCATTGTTCACGAACGTACCGATAGAGGACACACTCAAAATTATAACGGATTTATTCCAGAGAGCTCTTATACCTATCGAGTACATGAACATAATAAAGTACATACTGACAAGTGGGTATTTTAAGTGGCGCGGTGAATTTTATATTCAGACGGAAGGTGTGGCCATGGGTTCTCCTATAGCTCCAGTAGTTGCGAATATTTTTATGGAGTGGTTCGAGACATCGGCACTACACGACATATCCTTTAGACCGAGATACTGGTGGCGATATGTGGATGACGTGTTTGCTATTTTACATAAGGACCATGTAACACCCTTATTAGAACATCTAAATAGCAAACATCCGACGATCACTTTCACTGTCGAACGAGAAATAGAGGGCGCGTTGCCGTTTCTTGACGTGTTACTCAAGCGACAACAGAATGGACATCTCTCACACACAGTGTACCGCAAGAGTACCCATACAGACCGGTACTTGAGAGCTGACTCCCATCACCATCCCGCTCATCTAGCGTCGTTGCCTCGGACACTTATCAACAGAGCGCTGAGATTATGTGACCCACAACATGTAGACACGGAACTCGCGCATGTGAAGGCGGTGTTAGAGGCAAACGGATACAGCTGGAAGCAGAGTAATCGGATTGCGAACAACTCCACAAAGTGCCGAATAACATCGGTTAAGAGAGCAGCAACGTACCTACCATACGTCAAGGGGGTCACGGACAAAATTGGACACTTGTTACGCCGAAGATATAGCATCAAGACGATATTCCGCCCCCCCTCACGTGTCAGGCAATTGTTGCGCTCTCCAAAGGATAAGGATCCCCTAGGAGCTCCTGGGGTCTACGTCGTTCCTTGCGACTGTGGTGCAAGCTACGTAGGCGAGACCAGAAGAAACGTGTCCACAAGACTCAAAGAACACATTGCTTCCATGAAGAACGTGGACAGCGGTAGCTCGGCGGTTACAGAGCACGCTCTCACATCTGGGACGACGCACTACATCAGATTTGACAAGGCACGGATTTTGGCGCGTGAAAAGTACTTTGTACCCCGCAAAATCCGAGAAGCCATTGAGATCAGTCGTCGTCGTAACTTCAACAGAGACAGAGGGTGGTACCTGTCAAATACGTGGAAAACCGTTCTTCATGGAAAGCACGTCACCAGTGGCAACAGTGAGGAGGACACCTTGAGTTCCGTCTGCCGGTTGGATGAGGTTTCGTCTGAAGTAAACAGCAGTGATGAAGACGAAGCCCTCCAACCTAATCCCGCGCCTCCACTATGTACACCGCATCATCACCCCCCACCAACACCACCACCGCCGCCGCCGCCGCCCGCTCCGTCCGCCCGCGCTGCACGAGCAGCGGCCCGCAGTGCGAGGTTGAACGCGTCGGCGAGCGTCCCGCACTCAAGATCCTGAAGAAGGCCTCCGGATGAGGCCGAAACATATGTCGATCGCTATATCGACATCGCGTAAGTCACGTTAAATTCCCGGTTTTAAATCTATAAATTCGTAACAATATTGATTTTCAAACTTTGTTACCCCATATCACCCTTTCAAGGGTGGAATAAAAAAAAAACCTGAAACACATATTTACTTATTTTTTTACTGGAGCACTTGAATGAAGTTTCGAATAGAAAATACCATCTGATTTTGTTTCTTCATACAAACTTTTAGCCCCCGTTTCATCCCCTTAAGGGGTGAATTTTGGAAAATCCTTTGTCAGAGGGAACTAACGTTGTAATAACTATCTGCATGCCAAATTTCAGCCCAATCCGAAACAATATTGATTTTCAGACTTTGTTATCCCGTATAACCCTTGTAGGGGTGGAATTAAAAAAAAGTCTGTAACACATATTTACTTATTTTTTACTGAAGCACTTGTGAGTTGTGTGAGGTTTTGAATAGAAAAGAATATCTAATCTTGTTTCTCTACACAAACTTTGAACCCCATTTCCTCCCCTTAAGGGGTGAATTTTGGACAATCCTTTCTTAGACCGTACCGTACTAAGACAAATATACCCTCTAAATGTCAAGTCTCTACGATCAGCGGTTTAGGCTGTAAGTTGTCCGTCAGTGAGTCAGTCAATCAGTATGTCAGGACAAAGATTCTTATAGTATTAGATAGTACAATAATCGTTATGCCGCCAACACACTGTTATAACTCTATCTTAGCCTTTCGACCTATATAAATAGACAATTTGAAGGTTTTGCAGAAAACATAATTTTAATCTTAAAAACTTTAAAGGCTTCGTCGGATGTAACTACTAAGCACGGAATCAGTGCTTAGTACAATTTTCTGATGCAGCGTTACTTTACGCAAAGAAAAAATACCTAACGCCTTGAAGTCGCGTCGTGTAAAGCACGCTTTTTCATGTTTGCCAAAGTTAATATACCGACTTTAGATGCGATGTGAATTATTTTTTGTTTCTCCTTGAATTGATTTGCTCCATACCTCAGGTCTTTAAACATTCTGTAGATCTTTGAAGACTGCTCTCTTCACCGATTGCGATGGCGCTGACCTTATCCCTGAATGCGTGTATTTTATATAACTTTACTGGTGTAATTTAGCATTGGTGTTCAAAACAAAAAGGTACTATTCTCATAAGTACTTGAAACAATTATATGCACCAATAAAACTCAACCCAATCTTAATTGGTTCTCTGAAGCCTGAAATAGAAATTATGAAGATACGCAAAAAAAAAACAATATTGACACACCTAGAGCACTTTCTCTTTTGTAAAGAGATACAAAAATATGCGAAGAGCTTAAAACTTTAATGAATTTTCTATACGCCAAAGGCTAGTTACAACTACACCTAGCAAAAATAAACCCAAACAAGTCCTATTATTTATTCTGTGCCGAAACTGGAATATAAAACCAAACTGTGTGTCTACACGTCGAAAGCTAAAGAGTACATAATAAAAATAGACAAGTCTGAGACACGCATGTTGCCTACAACGTTAGTGCCTCTGTGAATAAACTAGCAGCTTTTTGATAAGATTACGGGAGGTCAGCCGTCCCATTAAATTACTTGCTCGTGGACTGAATAAAGTATCTTACTTACACGTGGGTTTGAAACATTTATTTGTTAAAGTTTTCGTCCACTATAATGTACGTTGACACGCACTTGAACGTATCGGCGCGTGCAAAAAATACATATTTGAAGAACGCACCATTATTTAACACCACGTTATCAACCGAATCTTCAGATATATGACGATAAACGTCTCAAACTTACTACTGAAATTGACTCGCGCGGCATGAAAGTCGCTTGTTTTAGTTATATCAATTATATTACTTACGCTCAGTACGCAAATTATTATTAGAAATGTACTAATTTTGTCTTTTTAATGTCTAGTACTAATGTTTGTTTTAATTCGTTTTCTTGCAAGAAAGCTAATTAAACCCAATGCATCGATTTGATTTGATCGCTGTGTTGATTTCATATACTTTGGTTGGTGTACGAGAAACCACGCAACAAGCTACGAAAAATCATTAATTTTAGAGTTTATGTCGGTACAACCACCGTCCATTACAGTCTCGTAATTTTCTTCTTTACTGTTTCAGTTGTCCGAAAGAAATCGCTTTAAGTGATAAGAACGCCCTTTGCATTACTTATAGTATTATGGACATTGTAAATTGTTTCTGTTCTTTTGGTGTGCAAATAAAGAGTTTTATTTATCTATTTATCTATCTATCTATCTATCTAAACGTGTACTAATCATAATATAATCCAAATCAAATCGTAAAGTGCAATAAAGCGTGCACTACGTAGATAGACATCTAATTCGCGATGAAAATGTTTGTGCCACTTCATTGTAGTTAAAAAATATCACAATGTCGTAGCGGTACACTGGGACAAACTGCCACAATTTTTATAAATATTTCATTTAAGTGAGTTTAAAATAAAATTAACAGAATATCTGCTTGAACGCAGCTTTTACAGTGTAGATATATGACATTGATATTCCTTTAATCAAATTTGACGTTATAACATTTTGATAAATTTTATTTTGATAATTTTATATTATACTAGAAGCCCCCCGCGGCTACGCCCGCGTTAAAAACTCCTTTTATTTACTTAAAACTTTTCTTTTGTAAAAACGATTCTATCATTAAAGACATCAAATAAAAATTAGCCAAATTGGTTCACCTGTTTTCATGTTATCGCGTGACTAAGACAAATCAGGATTCATATTTTTAAAACCCGAAAAACCCAATAAAGCGCAATCCGAAACTATATTGATTTTCAGACTTTTTTACCCCAGTTCACTCTTTTAGGGTGGCATTTTGAAAAAGTCTGAAACTCGTATTTACTTATTTATTTACAGAAGTACTTGTGTGAAATGTCGAATAAAATGACTATCCAAAATTTGAACCCCCGCTTCATCCCTTGAAGAGTGAATTTTGAAAAATCCTTTCTCAGCGGATACCTACGTCAAAATTTCTATCTGGATGCAAAATATCAGCGCAATCCGAAACAATATTGATTTCAGACATTGTTACTCCACTTCACCCTTTTAGGAATAGAATTTCAAAAAGCCTGAAACACGTATTTACTCACTTATTTACTAAACTACTTGTGTAAAGTTTCGAATATAAGAGACAATCAATTCTTGTTTCTCCATACAAACTTTGAACCCTCGTTTCATCCTCTTCAGGGATGAATTTTGGAAAACCTTTCTCAGAGGGAACTAACGTCGTAATTAATAACTATCTGCATGCCAAATTTCAGCGCAATCCAAACAATATTGATTTTTACACTTTATTACCCCATTTCACCCTCTTAGCGGTGGAATTACAAAAAAACCTGAAACACGTGTTTACTTATTTTTTTACTGAAGCACTTGTGTGAAGTTTCGGATAGAAAAGACTATCTAATCTTGTTTCTCCATACAAACTTTCAACCCCCGTTTCATCCCCTTCGAGGGTTAATTTTGGGAAATCCTTTCAAAGAGGGATCTAACGTCGTAATAACTATCTGCATGCCAAATTTCAGCGTAATCCGAAACAATATTGATTTTACACTTTATTACCCCATTTCACCCTCTTAAGGGTGGAATTTCAAAAAAACCTGAAACACGTGTTTACTTATTTTTTTACTGAAGCACTTGTGTGAAGTTTCGGATAGAAAAGACTATCTAATCTTGTTTCTTCATATAAACTTTGAACCCCCGTTTCATCCCCTTAGAGGGTTAATTTTGGAAAATCCTTTCTCAGAGGGAATTAACGTCGTAATAACTATCTGCATGCCAAATTTCAGCGTAATCCAAAACAATATTGATTTTACACTTTATTACCCCATTTCACCCTCTTAAGGGTGGAATTTCAAAAAAACCTGAAACACGTGTTTACTTATTTTTTTACTGAAGCACTTGTGTGGAGTTTCAGATAGAAAAGACTATCTAATCTTGTTTCTCCATACAAACTTTGAACCCCCATTTCATCCCCTTAAGGGGTGAATTTTGGAAAATCCTTTCTTAGTACACCCTTACGTACTAAGACAAATATACCCTCCAAATTTCAAGTCTCTACGACCAGCGGTTTAGGCTGTGCGTTGTCTGTCAGTGAGTCAGTGAGTCAGTCAGTATGTCAGGACAAAGATTCTTATAGTATTAGATATTTATAAGTAATTGAGATTTGTGACGGTGGAATACAATTTTTGTATTTGCAAGCCTGTGACAGGTAGAATAAGAGAACTAATTTAATTATTTACGACCTTATTTTGGCAAATAAATAATTATGAAATAAAAATTACGGTCTGTTTAATTATTCAAAGTTTTAGTCGAGTTTTATCCGTGCATGCATTACGGTTTGTGTCTTGTTAAAATACTTTCTAGTGGACGACAACCCTAAGGCTTAGTCATCCATTTCGCTAGACACACGAGTGCAGACTTGTACACTGAGAACATACTTTATGTGCTCGTTTGTTTTTATTTTATGAGGAAGTGACAGCTTACTGAATAATGTACGAATAGGTGATGTAAGGTTGTTTCATGTTCATAATCATAATGAAGGAAAGATGTTTTGTGCCCAGTTTTTCAACCAACTAACAAAAAGGAGGAGGTTCTCAATTCGTCTGTATGTTTTTTACATTTTTCTGGTATGTATGTTAAGTGATTACTCCGTTAATCGTGAAACGATTCGAACGATTTCTTTTTTATTTGGTAGGGTACATTTCCAAGGTACCACATACCATATTGTAATATCGTCTCCAGTATCTCTAGAGATATGGAAATAAACACTTTAAACTGCCACGGATTGCCAGACAATTGAAATTGTATTATATAAATTTAATTTATTATAATTGACTTGTATTTTGAATGTCTGAATATAAATAGAATTAAGATATAATGTAAGATTGTAAATAAATGCTATTATTATTATTATAATAAAGAGTTTTGGTATCTTATTTTTGTATTGTAATTCCGTTTAGGCGTCCTTTAAACTTAGTACTGACAATGACTAGCGCGGCATTTGAAGTCGGTTTTTTTCGTCGATCCTAAATTATCTGCATTTGCACTGTGGAATCTTAAAGATATGTTATGTATTTATATTTAGCCTAGCGTTTGAGAACTATCTCACTTGTCAGTATGTGACGATGCACTCTAAGCTGGAATCGTACTTGTCTGAATGTCGAAGACGACAGTAAAACGTGTCGCTAAACAATTGAAGTTATACTAACTCACGGCTGAAGTCATACCGAAATTCGGAGAACCGATTGTCGGCTAGTCTCCCCGTTTTGTCTTTGTTTGCAGGGTAGTTACTACAGCCGACGCTGTAACTGGCCCTCATGTATTCCCTAGGGATTACATTGACCTCAAAGAATGTTCCAAGTTGTCGCAGATTAGTTTGTACACATATATAATCCACGTAAGTAACAATAATCGTCCCCTGCTAGTCATTATGTTTAGTGTCTAGTGTGAATGTGTTATTATTAGGCAAAAGGACGCAGTTGTCACATCCCGCTCATTTACATAATCTATGACACGTGCTTGGACTGTTTGATGTTTATATAATTTAGCTTGTATTCATTTCAAACGTTATTGTTTATGGTAACACTAGCCGCGCCCCCGGCTATGTCTGCGTACAATCCTGGTTATAAACATGGATCACTCTATCTATTGATAGAAGGCGTATACGCTAACTAATGGTAGTTAATAATTATAATACCCAACATAATAATAATTATAACAAATATAAACGCATCTACAAATATGAGTTTTCTGGATTTTTTCTGCAAACAAAATGTGACAGACAAACCAGATACACAACATATTTTAATTATGGCGTAATTAACAAACAGCAAATTAAGATTGCTAGATGTATTATGAAACGATACAATATTCTCGATTTGTAATGTACATAACCAGCGCAGAAACCTTTTTGATTTAACCCGAGATGCAGGGCGTCCAAGATACAGGCCTAGCCTAGTTTGGAGCCCACCGAAAACAATTAGTGGTTCATAGGAAAGCACTGTAATGTAATTATTTTATAATTAATTAAGATAATTAAGCTAACAAATTTATTATAATCACGAATAATCTGTATGCATGATGCATGGAAATAAAAATTCATTTCATAAAAAAATTCATTTCATTTCATTTCATTTCATGTAAACAGCATTAAAATCTGTTGCGTCGTTTAAAAGAAATCTAAGCGTATCTCTATACGCTTAGATTTCTTTTCGAGGGACAGATGGCGTGAGTGACTTTGTTCTATACTATGTAAAGATGTTATGGAACAATCAAGACGCTCGCCTGATGGTTAGCGATTAAGCGATGATGTTTACCTATAACAGTCACTGTGGCACGCAATAGTCCAGATTACCGGGGTTTTGTGCGTCACTGCCTTTATACATCGCGTACGCTAGTATTTCCATCAGAGATGTGCTCAGAAAATAAGCGCAGTGAGGATGTGTAGTGGAGCTAAAAACGCTGCAAAGTTGTTTGTCTATCGGATACATTTTGAAAAATGTGATATCCAACTAATATCGTCCGCGTCTTCCCCATTTTTCTATCGGGCAACGTTCGTTCAGACGTTCTGATATGCGACACTGCTACATGGTGGACATTTTATCTATTACTAGCTGTGCCCCGCAGCTTCGCCTGCGTTATAAACAACTTTCATTTATTTAATTTTTTTTTCATAAAACCATCTCTTGACGATAAAAAACACGACAAAAATAGAATTAGCGAAATCGGTCCAGCCGTTTACGCGTGATAGTCATATGCACTGTCAAAAAATGCACTTTCCACTCAGGTGGCGGGTTTTAGGTTAAGTATTATTATCGGCCCTCCGGAGACCAGTAATTGATACCTAACCTAAAAAGTGAGTGAGTGAAACTACTAAATTATACAGGGTTTTACCCATTGTTAAGAAAAGTAAAAATATTTTAATATTTGAACTGTGTCTAAGGTCTCTGTGTTTAAGGTCTCGAATATTTTTAGGAGTAGAATAAGCAATAGCTTAGTTTATCTATGTATGGGGTTGGTAAATTTCTATAAACTCAAATATTCCATACTTCTGCCTCTGCGGAGAGATAATCGTGGGGTACTATAATTCTCAAACTGTTTGTAACTCTAAAAGTTAATAAAAAATATCGATAGTCGATGAACATCTTGACTTTACCTATCAAGTAATTATCTGTGTCCAAAATAAATAAATAAACGTTATCTCCATATATGCATATCCGACTCCGGGCACCATTTTAAATGTTCCTTTAGAAGTGAAGTACAAAGCGCTGCGGCTTGCAGATTACAACTCCAAGTAAACCTGATCCCAAAGAATCTGGGCCACGGCTTTGTGCCTCTTTTATGATAACAACGTATTAGGAAATGAAAATAGCTCACAGATAATTCTTTGCTAAACGTTTTGGTGGCAGCAAAATCGAGCTTTTTCGCTCAAAGAGAGAAGTTCGAAGCGAAAATGAAATGCATCGATAGAAAGTTTGCAGAATAGCGTGTTATTACGCGTATAAGCAGCCGTTTAAAAATAACACTTATTCATTTACGCTGCATGAGTCATTTTCATTTGCAAGTTTGAGGTGTGTATCTTATATCTCTCAATATACCCATTAAATCTTAATAAAATGTATATGCATGTAAATAAAATGTATGTAATACTCTTTTTAGTGTAAAATAAATTAGATGTTTATAAATAGGTCAACAGTTCTTTTGTTTTTAATTGATTAGGTTTACAAACTGGGCCAAACACAGGAAATTCTCAATAACACAGAGTTCTCAGCTAACGTGCACAAAATCAACAACAATCACACGAATTGCGTTCCTCCTTATTTTCTGAAGTAATATCTATATATTATGTTTCTTTGAAGTGTCTCACACTTTATATTTTTGTAAATTGTTAAACACAATCCAAAATTTCTTCGTACCGACGGGACTCGAACCCGCACCCCCCGGATTACACGTCCAGGTGCTCTGCCAATTAAGCCACGGTTCGATACATCGATACGACGAAATTAGTGGATTGCATTTGTTAATCCAATAATGCATTGGTGGCGCCATCTATGACTACTTATTACGTAAATTAATCATTCGGAAGAAAATATAAAGTGTGTGACACTACAAAGAAACATAATATTTGATTTACGCAGTGCAACATCTCTCGTCGGATTTGAAAACTGTAATGATTTCTTCCGAATGATTAACTTACGTAATAAGTAGTCATAGATGGCGCCACCAATGCATAATTGGGTTAAAAAATGCAATCCACTAATTTCGTCGTATCGGTGGATCGAACCGTGGCTTAATTGGCAGAGCACCTGGACGTGTAATCCGGGGGTGCGGGTTCGAGTCCCGTCGGTACGGTGAAATTTTGGATTGTTTTCAACAATTTACAATAATATCTATATGTAATTTAAGGTTGTTTAAAAAACAAATAACTTTCGTAAGCAGCAAGTTTGAGGTGTTTATCAACATATCTCTGAAGATACTCATCAGATCTCGATGAATTTACAAGGGGACCACTTCAAGAGTATACTACTCTTACGAATAAAAAAAAATAGAAAATCGGTCCACAACTAACAGAGAAATCAGTAAACAAATACTTATTTATAAAATTACATACAGACGAACTAAGAACCCCTTTCTTTCTTTAAGTCAGTTAAAAATCACTGCAAGTCATTATTGCTGAAGCAAGAAACCTGATTATTTCGTCCTCAAAAGTCTATACGAAATAAAAACAAGTCGTATGAAAACATTCCGAAAAAATCACGTCTCTTGTTTATACCACTTCCAAAACTTAATAAAGCGTAAATATTTGGCCAGCCGCGCCAAAGTTGCGCAATTTAATATCGGTGTGGGGCCACAAAACCAGCAGCTTTACTACTACATTGTGGACGAGACTTCCCTACACGTATATGTATATTCGACTACCTACCTCAAAAGTTTGTGATTTTTAATGAATGTTATTTATTAAATTAATTCAAAAAGTATTAAAAAATTAAATCTTCCAACCGCATTTTAAACTCTAAAATACAAAATATAAGCAGCAAAGGCTTTAGTTTATATATTTTCCGTAACAAGTAACAAAATTACAATTTTGAATAAACACCCACAACAATGTCCTTTAGAAAATTAACGTCATAACATCGATCTAAGAACCACCACTGACTTATTACGAACCGTTTAAAGACAAAATCGTACTAGTTTTGGAGAAAAATTGCAACATCGATGTGCACAAGCATATGTATACTTCAGTGCCCCCTGGTAAGTTGACACCATAACACCTATTTAAAAAAATTGCACCAATCAAACACGAACCCATAACTGAAAACTGCATCAAAATCGGACAAGTCGTTTTGAAGAAAAATGGCAACATCGATTTGCACCAACAAATGATTACTGCAGCGCCCCCTGGTAAGTTGTCACCGTTACACTTATCTACAAACTACACCAACTACACCCGAACCCATAACTGAAAATTGCATCAAAATCGGACTAGTAGTTTTGGAGAAAAATGGCAATATGCATTTGCACACACAAACAAACAAACGTCCTCTCACCCCAAACGCATATACAGTCTCCATTCCGTCGTGGGTAAAAATACTGTCCGGCAAAAGAATTCCATTTTTGTACGTTTTAAACACCTACTAGTTGTAGGATTTCGTATCATAGTATGTGTTTCGTCCCGTACCAAATCCAAATTTGCCTGCTCTATGGCGTTAGTACGTCTACGCGCGCGGTGAAATTTGAGCTAAAGGTTTTTGTTGTCTGTGGCACTTGTGTGCGAGCAGATATCATGGCGCTGTCGCTCAGCTAGGCTATTCTCTAAGTTAGTTTACAAATCTCGCAAGCGGAATCCGCGGTGAGTCGTACTAAGAAATTCAAATCGTAACACGATTGTAATACGGTTGAATTTCGTAACACGAAATTCAAATCTCACTGCGAAGTTCGCTTCGAGATTAGCTTACAGAAAAGCCCTGTGTGAAAGCTGTGTGAACTGAAAAACGACACGGTTTCGAATTATTGCGTGACGAATGGGTTTTCGCAACGCGTTGGCATTATTGGGGTTTAATTTAATATTAACTTATATATTGTAAATAAGTGAATATTGGTGCCTAGTCATTGCGGGACGACACAATTTTTTTGCTTGGAAAACGATTCGGGCCGGGCGGATAGTCACTTTGCTTCGCGTAATATAGTCTCTTGTTTGTTAGCGAATAACTTTTGGTCCTTGAATTTACGCCGTTTGGAAGCCAATTGAGCGGACTATTTTGGAACCATAAACATTGTACTTGAGTCGCGAAAATATACGCGACTACCATATTGTGGTGAACCTTTTGGAGTTATCGTCGAGCACCCACGTGGACATCGCGACGCGACACGAGTCAGGGAAGTACCACACAATACTTATAAATAAAATGGCCGTTTTGCGTGTTAGTATAGGAAACCCCACTCGCATGTGACTTGTTGATGTGATTCAAAATTCACATCAGGTGAGTGATAACCTCACATTTCATCAAACACCCTTAGAAACGCCGCGGATCGCGGTACCAGTTGACCCAGGAATCGGAAGTTCACGAGACACGGCACGCTTCCCTCTTAAAACCGTGATCTTCCCGTTTTGGATTCCTGGAATCAACAGTATGCAATAAATAAGATTGAACAACATTTGTCTTTAAACACGTTTCTTGTACCCCCTTCAAATATTAACTTTATTTAGTTTTTAGTAATTGTTGTTATAGCGGCCATATTAATACATACCTTGTGAATATTTCAACTGTCTACTTATTACGGTTCAGAAGATAAAGCCCTCTGACAGACGGATAGACAGACGGACGGACGGACGGACGGACCATGGAATTGGATTGAATATGGTCGTTGTAGAATGTAGACCTTACGTGTAGACTCTACACGTAAGGACTACATTATACATTCACGGAAACCTCTACACTGTAGAGGATACCGTGAATGTATAATCGTCGAGGTTGTACAGTAAGTTAATTCTGTAAGCTAATCTCGGAAGTGAACTTCGCAGTGAGATTTGAATTTCATGTTACGAAATTCAACCGTATTACAATCACGTTACGATTTGAATTTCGTAGTACGACTCACCGCGGATTCCGCTTGCGAGATGCGTAAACTAGCTTACAGAATAACCTGGCAGAACATAAAATACATAGTCGATGCTCTGTGAGGTTGAGTATATTATAAGAGTTTACATTTTAGTGTACATGACATGCAAAGATCCAGTCGAAGTAAAGGCAGTTCCCGACTCCGAATCCGAACTCCTCCTTTATTTGCTTTCGGATGTTTGAGAATATCCCTGCAAACCTCAAATTTGGTCCAGTTTATTCAAATTCCTACAGTCGTAATCATTAACTATAAAGCGAGATTTATTAATTATTTATTTATCATCATCATCATTATCAATCAATTGCCGTCCACTGCTGGACATAGGCCTCTTCTATGGCACGCCACTGAGCTCGATCTTCAGCTATTCGTTTCCAACCGCTATATTTATTTATATTATTTATTAATTTGCCTTTTATATTATTACATACTGGACTGTAATACAAAATAATTACATTAAGTCGCGTTACCCGGTTTTTATCTTCTTCGTTGTAAATGTGGCCATAACATATATAACAACACTCTCCAAAAGAAACCCACACAATAGTACTCAGCAATCAAACTGTAAGTAGGTATATAAAATCTTATGAATTGTCTTATATCCCCAATATCCCTATCTATTTCCTGAATGGGTAGACGATATTAAATTCTTTTCCGTTAAGGGATGAGAAAGGATGAATCGAAACGAGGGAAAACTACCGAAAGCTGAATAATATTTGTTGAGGTTAAAAGGGTGCGGTGCTTGTGAGAGCCGGAACTGGAATAGTAAACTGAGTGAAGGGGGCTGGAATGTAAAGTAAATTTTGCGTATTACTGTTATCCTTAAGTTTTTGACTGTTTGTGAGTCGAAGTTAACTGTTTGGTGAGTGAACGTTGACTGTTTGGTGAGAATACGTTCACTTTGATGAGTGTACGTTCACTTTGGTGAGTGTACGTTCACTTTGGTGAGTGTACGTTCACTTGGATGAGTGTACGTTCACTTTGTTGAGTGTACGTTCATTTTGGTGAGTGTACTTTCAGTTGTGACATAAATTTATAGATATGTTTTTGGGGTTGTATCGTAGTAGTAGTCATAGTAGCGATAAATAAAATGTAATATTTCCCATTAATCATGGATAACTTATTATAAGCTATTATAACGAATTATGTAGCACATATTGCATACTAGCTGTGCCCGCGACTTCGTCCGCGTGAAATAGTGTCTTCCCTATCCTCACCCCCTCCCCTCCAGCTCACCTCCCCTACCCTCACCCTCCACTTCCCCTCCACTCCCCCTGCCCTACCTCTCCACTTCCCCTTCCCCCTCACAAACTTTGAATGTCATATTTATTTATATCGAAAAAGCCTATGTCCTTTCTCAGGCTCTAGACTATCTGTGTACCAAATTTCATTTAAATCGGTTCAGTAGTTTTTGCATGAAAGCGGGACAGACAGACAGACAGAGTTACTTTCGCATAGTAAGGACAAATAAAACCCAGAGATGGCGTTAGCGTAGATTTTAATAGCTCTCCTTTAAATATTGCCTAAATGTATGAGATCCTACATCGCGCAAATGATAATTTCCGCGATATTGAAACTGATGCACTTGCTTCGTGATTAAACATCTCAAAAGTTGAACTTTTTTAAAAACGTTTTCTCTTTATAATATAAGTCTGGATAGTCTAGATATATAACGTAAATTTCAATTTTTTTTACAACTTTTTCTAGTAATTTTAATATTCGTTTCGTGTTTTAACGGTTTGACTGCGGTACGGCCACACCGCGACGTCCTGCGACCTGCGGGTGCGATCTCAGTACTTTTCAATTGTTTTCTGATCGCGTTTGGTGTGAACCAGTCAGTACAAATACTACTGCGCTATCAGATCGCCGCCTAGATCGCGCACGCAGCACGCTGCGGTGTGTACGTACCTTTACAGTAGAAGCACACTAAAATTGTATTCAACAATTCAATGATTCGTAATCTAGTAGGTTAGTTTAATCGTAATGCTGCTCGATGAGCATTGAGCAAACTGCGCTTGGTATGCGTGCACCGGCCGATGGTTGCTGCAATACATTTTGTATGACACTCACACACAGATCTGTGAGATAGAGGGCGTCTTACATTTACATATTTACAAGACATGTTACGGCATACTGCATCTGAGACGTTCATCGTAATCATCATCAGCCTATACTAGTGCACTGCTGGACATAGGCATCTCCAATTGTACTCCAATGGAGCTCCCCCCCCTTGGAAGGAAAAGTTGCGGAGACCCCCCCTTTCGGAGATGTTTTTTTTTTGTTTTGAACGTATAACAATGAAATCTTCTAAATAAGTGAAAAATTGGTAGAAATGTAACATTAACTGACATCAATTTTAGGGGGGAGAAGGAGGCGGGGGGATGGGTAGAGCCACCCCCTAAAGGGGATGTTGCAGAAACCCCCCCTTTCGGAGATATGATTTTTTTGTTTTGAACGTATAACAATGAAATCTTCTAAATAAGTGAAAAATTGCTAGAAATGATACATTAACTGACATCAATTTTAGGGGGAGAAGGAGGCGGGGGGATGAGTAGAGCCTCCCCCTGAAGGGGATGTTGCAGAAACCCCCCCTCTCGGAGATATGATTTTTTTTGTTTTATAACCAAACTTTTAATTTTTTTTTTAATAATAATGACAATAAAATATCTTGTTTATGAATTCTGTTTTATTTCATTACTTTCCACATCCTACTACTCTAGCTGATTATATAATTTCTAAGATAAATAGTAAATAACGAAAATCACTAGGTTAGGTTTAGGTTTGAACTGCGACAACACCACGCGCGAGCCGAGCGAGCGAAGCGAGCGTGCCGCGGCAGCGGCCGGCGAAGCGCTAAAAAGGAACACACTTTAACCAAACTCAATACCGCAAACTTGCAACTGAAAATGACAAACTTACATTCTCTTGTTGAAAATAACAAGAGAATGTAAGTTTGTCATTTTCAGCATTATGTCAAACACTTAAAAAAGTGTTTGACATAATGCGTGCATGACCTTTAGTGTATGAGCCCATCAAATCACCCTTTCCATATCCTACTCCAGCAAATTTTTAAAAATTTTAAAAAGTTTTGTTAGATATAAAAAAAAATCATATCTCAGAAAGGGAGGGGTTTCTGCAACTTCCCCTTCAGGGGGTGGTTCTAACCATCCCCCCGCCTCCTTCTCCCCCTGAAATTGATGTCAGTTAATGTACCATTCCTACCAATTTTTCACTTATTTAAATTATTTAATTGTTAAATGTTCAATACAAAAAAAATCATATCTCCAAAAGGGGGGGGGGCTCCGCAACCTTTCCTTCAAAGGGGGGCTCTACACCTCCCCCCACCCCCTCCACCCCCTCGCACCCTTAAAATCGATTGGACTAGAGCTAAAGTCGTACCCCTTATTGATTACCAGATTTATAATTAATGTACGACGATGTATAAAAATATATTATAAAATTGTTAAACACAATCCAAAATTTCATCGTACCGACGGGACTCGAACCCGCACCCCCCGGATTACACGTCCAGGTGCTCTGCCAATTAAGCCACGGTTCGATACAATATTAATTATAATATATAATAATTATAAATAAAATAATAATCAATATTTGATTTACGCAGTGCAACATCTCTCGTCGGATTTGAAAACTGTAATGATTTCTTCCGAATGATTAACTTACGTAATAAGTAGTCATAGATGGCGCCACCAATGCATAATTGGGTTAACAAATGCAATCCACGAATTTCGTCGTATCGATGTATCGAACCGTGGCTTAATTGGCAGAGCACCTGGACGTGTAATCCGGGGGGTGCGGGTTCGAGTCCTGTCGGTACGATGAAATTTTGGATTGTGTTTAACAATTTACAAAAATATAAAGTGTGAGACACTTCAAAGAAACATAATATTAAATTATAAAAGTATAAACATAAAATTTAAAAACAGAAGTAAGAATATCAGAAATGCGGGATGCACTTTTCCATACAAATGTATTTACCCGTTTCCTCCCTGACAAATGCTTCTAGAGCAAAATTTGTTTCTACAAAAATCAAGGTCTGCTGTAGCTACGCCTCTATCATTTGCTTTTTTTTTACCAATACAATTGCAAATTGAAATATGACTCTTCAAACATCTTGAAGAGGAGATAGGAATCCCTATATTTCTTTTTAGGAAACGGGGAATACATTTATATGGAAAAATGCATCCCGCGTTCCCTCTTAAGGCCTCTTAATACAATCAGTCTTATCGATTCCAGTATTTTTTTCATTCAATCTTAAAATGCCAAATAGAGCAAACATAATACTTAAATTAAAAATTTAAAAACCACCCCCTACTGATTTGTACCTATATGTATAATTTTGTTCCTTGCGACTATTCCAATGAGCTAAACACGACATCTCAGACGAGGAGTTGAGAGTATTCTGCAGATTCAAGGAGATGTCTCAGCATTAGGCATAGCATTAGGTCAAGTTAACCATATTTTTGCAATATCATTGAAGTAACAGGATACTGAATTTCCAACTATAACTAATACATATGATTTGACTATTAATATTTCTGTGGATTTAACCACAGAACACGGATATGATTCGACTAATAACTACGCTAAACAGACGGCAGCTACAGATCGCGCGGCGAGAGTTTGGATTTGACCTTCGGGTGGAGGGGATTACTGCGCATGGGTACTGTCAGGGAACGATTGGAGCGCCAATCAGAGCACCGCGTGCGCCTACACACCCGCCCCGCACCCCGCTAATTGCCCGTTGATACCCAATTTCTGATTTCTGCGCAATAACGGTCAAAGCCAAACTCTCGCCGCGCGATCTGTAGCAGCTGTGTGACAGGTAAGTAGTGCGCAGAAGCGCCATTTTGATTTTTTTGACGTCCGTAGTCAATAAACTAAGAGTTTACGAAAGTTGCTATCGTAGTTTGTTTAAAAAAAAGAGCTAATAATATTTAAACGGCTGAACGGATTTTCATGAAACAATGCTCACATTTACATTCAGATTCACATTCACATTTACATTCATTCACATTCAGCTCATGAACACTCTCTACGAAGACATCTATCAAAAAAACAAACTAAATCAAAATCGGTTCATCCGTTTGGGCGCTACGATGCCACAGACAGACACACAGATACACAGACACACAGATACACGGATACACACGTCAAACTTATAACACCCCTTCTTTTTGCGTCGGGGGTTAAAAATTACTGTATATTCTCAAAAACTCATAATCAACACTTTACGGCGCCCTAAGCCAAGCCTCTTTTATTCTCATAATCATTTATTTAAATAATTTATTGTTATTGAAAGCTAACTTGTTTCGTGTTCAAGGGCTCGTATGATCGCTAACCGCTCACACTATGGTCAGTCCCATATTATCGCCGGTAGAAAAACACCAGGCAGCGGGTTGTAATCTTGATTTATGCCACAGACAGATGAACGGGCATAGATTGGATGTATCTCCGTGGGTCGCCTTCTACGGAATATGTAGCTCGAGTTTCTGTATGGCTTCATTTCTCATTGAAAACCTCGGATTTGTAAGAGATTTCTTGTGATAGTGAGGTATTTTTATATGCGTATATTATGACATAGAATAGAAAAGAGAGGGAAGAGGTCATTATCTCCTACTCTATGGCTGTTGTTACCCCTCATAGAGTCATTATTACACCATTCTACTTCTTTGTCCCCAATGTACGTAGGGTTAGGCCTTAACCCTACACGTGATCCCAGCGCGGTATTATATGGATGACCAGAGTGGTACGTTTTGACCGTGTCTCGGTACGTTCTGAACCACCTATAGACTAAAAATACCTCACCTATCGGTTCGCTATGTTTCGTGCCAGCTGATTCACAAGATAAAATATCACAGGCGGTAGGAGCATATTATATCGATGTTTCGCCTGACTTGCTACCAAAAAGTAGCTTACCACCATCAAGGAGAAAATCTGCCGTCGTAACTTTACGGTGTTCCGGCAGCACACAGCCCTCGAGAGTCAGAGTATTCTAGGCCTAGCGAGTTCACCATCTTTGACTACATCATCAACTATACCACCAGTCGAGATAGTGGTCAAACGCTAGCTTTAAAGCGTCAAACGCTAATCCAACGGTAAAAAACCAAACAGATGGTGTGACTCTAAACAACTAGGCAAAAACGTCAGCGACGCTATTCACTTCAAACCGGTGTTAGTGAGAAATCGTCAGAAAAAGTTAAGCAGTTCAGCAGTGACCGAATGATTAAAGGAGGAGGAAGGCAATTTTTACCACTTTAGACGCGCCTATCTTTCAAATGATTGACTTTGAGAAAAAAATATTTTAGGAACCTCAATGTCATTTTTGAAGACCTATCCATAGACACACCACACGTATAGGTTTGAAGAATTTACATTACATTACATTTACATTACTTAAACATTTATATTTTTATTTTTGTATAAAAATCTGAAAGCGGTTCACAGAATACATCTACCTACCAAGTTTCAATTCTGTAGTTCTAACAGTTTCGGAATAAAATGGCTGTGACATACGGACGGACAGACAGACAGACAGACAGACATGACAAATCTATTAAGGTTCCGTTTTTTGCCATTCGGCTACGGAACCCTAAAAATTGGAAACTGTTGATGTTTCTGCTCGTAAAATTTTAATAAAGAAGCAAGCAATATATTCTGAGATCAGCTGATATTGAAAGTTTATGCTTGCAGATATTAAAATTGAACAGTAGGTAGCTGCGTCCCCTGGATTCGCTCGCTGTCGATATGAAATTAAATAATATGGACATTATACGTTTTATGATATTATATAAAAGGCAAAGCAAGACGCTCGCCTCTTGATAAATAATAAATCTACCTGTGGGGTGGCCAAATTCTGCATAGCTAGAGTCCGTTATATACATGTAAATGTTGTTTTCACGTGTCCTGTCATTTAACTGAACACTGCCTTTTTATACCTTATACCTGGGTGAAGGTCTAAAGTATTTTATAGCACGGTGGTTATGGTATTATTTTAAATTCATACTTTTAAATAAAAAGTAAAGCAATCTTGGTATATTTGAAAGAATTCAGTGCGAAAAAAGAAAATGAGTCATCTGATTATTAAAAGCTTAAGTACATCTTAGATTCCAGGGTATTTTGTCAAAGAAGAAAGTAAGTCCCCAGCCAGAGCCTTATGGGATAATTATACATTTTTAATCTCATTATCATTTATCAAGAAATAATTAAGAAAGACTCTTATTTAGTATACTAGTCTGAAAGTTTTAAAGCCTGATTTACAAGATTTCGATAAATTTTTGAATAGTTCAATTACAGGGCATTTAGAGACAACATCTTTTGTCTCAAGGTAACAGGCGCAGTGCAGTGACGCAATTTCTTTTATCTAACAGCAGTTTTGCGTGCCACGGTTCTGTTATAAATAGTCGTCATCGGTTATTATCAAGTAAGCGCATATTTTTTGTCCTGCTACCATACATAATTAACAAAAAAAAAATTATGAGCATTTGTAGTTTTTTTATATTTTGTGCTTTTGTTATAACTTTATAACTATTTGAAATACATCATGCATGATCATGAAGGTCGTCCTACCAAATGAGTATGAGAAACGGGTCCTACTATTACGTTTTCTGTCACCACGATTCTGTCTTTGTAATATTGTCAACTACGCAAAAAGTGTTTGAACTATCATATCTTCACTTCACTCGGCGAACTTTTTGATCAATTTAAATGCTCGCTAATTCATGCCGTTTAAAGAATATTTCGCGGGGTTAAGCAGACTAATCCGCCCTCAGGCTAGCTTAACTTAAGTCTGACTAAAGTCTTAACTTCAACATAAACTTAGGATCTTAGTTGTTGACCCGCTTCGGTCTGAAGCAAGATTAAATTTCATAATACTTTGCTCGTGGCTTAGCTTAGAGTTTCAACGGCGTCAATTTTATATAAATTTTTAGGGTTCCGTACCCAAAGGGTTAAACGGGACCCTTTTACTAAGACTCCGCTGTCCGTCTGTCTGTCTGTCCGTCTATCACCAGGCTGTATCTCACAAACCGTGATAGTTAGACAGTTGAAATTTTCACAGATGATGTATTTCTGTTGCCGATATAATAACAAATAGGTACTAAAAACAGAATAAAGTTCAAAATAATAGGGGGTCCCCATACAAGAAACGTGGTTTTTTCGGCATTTTAATATAACGCCATCTACGAGCGCCAACGTCCATTGATGGCGTTATGAATGTTACGTTGAAATGCGGATCCTAACACCTTCGTTAGACGTTAGATGATTTTTTTTTCTTTTTTTATTCAACTTTTATTTAGGGGTTTTTGGCTAAATATAGCTATAGCAGCCCCGTATTAGCTTACAAAGTAAAAATTTGTTACGACGAACGCTCTTCAACCACCCTGTGTACACATAGATTGAGCATTCTAGCCGCGTCTGACGATGGATCAGATATAATGCTCTGAAATATGCCCACATCAAGGTGGTTGATTTCAAATTTCTCGAAAATATCGTTTCTTACGTTTTGGGTACATGAGCATTCCATCAAGAAATGAAAGATGTCATCAAGTTATAATAAATAAAATGTTTATTTTTAGCTGACGAAAAATGATAGTGGTATTTTTTGCTCGATCTTATAAAATACTGTAGTATGGTACGGAACCCTACGAGTGCGAGTCCGACTTGCTTTTGGCCAGTTTATTTGATAACGAAGCGATGGATGTAGAATTACTTTCTATAATCGTGCGGTCAATGTCACCGCTGAAAGGATATTGTTGACAACTGGACCCGTAGGCTTATCTGCACCTTAATCTAATGTCTGGTTGGTTCTGAATGGATGACTACTGTTGCTAGGTTCAGACAATGGCTCCATCCATCTACTGTATAAAAAAGTGAGGTCAGTCGGTTCGGCCAGCCAGCTCTGATGATGGATTGTGACAACTGTTCTGTATGGAGTGGGCAAATGTTAATTTAATATTATTTATTTCCAATGAAAAGTACTTGTCTAGTGCACGTCTCACTGCTGTATTTAAATTCAGATGATAATACTTATAGTAAAGGGATATTCAGAGGTACCTTTTTATGGTGAATATTTATTCTACCCACACGAAGCGGTTTGTTTCTTGGCTCATTATACGTACCGCCAAGGAATGGAATGCCCTGCCAGAGTCGGTGTTTTAGATTAAATATAATTTAGGAGTCTTCAAGTCGCGAGTGACTAGGTTAGGTATTTTCCAGTTTTTTAAGTGCGCTACATCATCGATCGCATCCAAACTTTACTTGAGGGGAGATAGTGGTCGCGCTAACCTAGAAATAAAAAAATAGTACGATTTCACAATTTACCGTATTGCCATATAATAGGGAATATGCATGTAGTATACATTTACTTGAAACCATTTATTTTCGAATCATTTTTGTTCTCGTGTAGTTTGTTAAACATTTTTTTATAAATAAAATACTCTTAAATGTGTTAAAATATTATATGAAAAATGCAAAAAAAGCGTGGGAAATTTTAATTTGCGAAACACATCACCATTTGTCAATTAGAAAGTGACGTCACAGGGCACCACACGTTCTCCACAGATTAAATCTTTTTCTTAGAAATACTATGCACTGTTGTACGAATACGTACTATTTCTAATAAAAAAAAGATTTAATCTATGGACACCGTGCGGTGCACTGTGACGTCACAAAGGCGCGCGAAAATTTGTCAGCGTTTTAGATACCTCTTATTGTTTCAATGCTAAAGATATTTTTTTTAGGTTAATTTGAACACATTCAGTATTATTTCATATTTGTACTGTGTTAAACGGATGCAATCAGTGAATTAAAAATATTTTAAAAAATCATGCATATTCCCTATTAAGTGAGATAGTGATCGAAAATTTTTGTATGTTTGCAAAAAACAAATCCCTATAGTGCAACTTTCCCAATTCATCTTCTGAAGTAAATTCGTATTTACTTACTACTCGTATTTTCCTGGCAACGTTAGACATGTTTTCATTTGATCCGTGAGCAAACAAACCTGTTCGAGGATTAAAGACTTGTTTTTGTTTGGGATGAAGTAAAGCCGCACAGAGATATTGTCTTAGGATGTTTGGGCACAATATGTAAACATCGATGTATTTTTCTGGCGGAGGATGATTTATTGAATACTATAGGAAATGTTTGTGTGGTCCTGGTTATTGTTTTGTTATGTTGACGTTTCTCTTTTTTGCCCCCACGACGTAAAAATTACGTTGACAAGTTTGACGAGTTTGATATCTACTTATTAAAATTTTAATTCTATACACGTTAAGGGTGAAGCGGAAACTTGAGAAACAAGTTCAGGAATCGCGGGAGTTGCAAACATCGCCTTTAATTAAGACTTTACTCGTCAAGACAACGTTGAGGTCATTAAACTCAACGGCCTAAGAGTGGGCGCTACATTTCATTATAAACTGATGTTCACCTAAGTGCCCCGGAGACGGTCATTCGAAATTGTCAATGGGCTTTAATCAATATTTCATCATTCATCATCATCGCTTTTAACCCCGTAGTTGCGAATGAATATCGTTTAAAAACTAAAAAACAACCGACTTCAATGCCGTGCTATACATTTTCAGTACCAATTTTGAGATGTTTATCTCAATATCTCTGGAGATACTTATCATACCTCGATAAAATTACCATGGTACCACACTTGGGACATCTCCTTTCGAACAAAAAAAGAATAATCGAAATCGGTTCATAAACGACGAAGTTATCCGCGAACAAACATAAAAAAAAAAAAAAAAAAAAAAAAAAAAAAACGGTCGAATTGAGAAACCTCCTCCTTTTTTTGAAGTCGGTTAAAAATGACTTTGATCGCCTCTGTAGACAATCATTTCGCAATTGCGAACAACTTCGAGTTGCGAGACAATTGCGAGTGAACGTCTCCGGGACGCTTTACACATTTGCACTGTATTTTGACTCCCCCAGGAGATATTTTTCGCGACTTCTCTGATTAAAATTACTCACGTTATTGTGCACAAAGCGTCCAAATTTAATTATCTTTTCTTTCTTTCAATTTTAAATGATATACGACTATTGAATATGTATATATTTGATTAGCTGCGCCCTTTTTATCCCTGTCTATGTTCTATTTCACTGTATGCGTTCTCTCTTTACAAAAATACAGCCAAATCTATGAAGCAGTTTTTCCGTGAATAGGGAACAAACGTACAATCTGATTATCGTATTTATCTTGCTATAATGTTTGTTATTTAATCACGCAACAACGGCTGAACGGATTTAGATGAAATGTTGTAGACAGATAGTTTACAACCTGGAACGCATGCAAAGTTGGGAACACAACGAATAATACTATAAACTAAATACTACTTGTTGCGCCCTGCGGCTTCACCTGCGTATTATAAAGTTACCCTATGCATTATTCCACGATATTTGCTATCCCTGTGCAAAAATGTCACCCGAATCGAAGTAATTTAGGCATCAAGAGGGCACAAATAAAAAAGATGACTTAAGAATAAATATACGTATTATTTATTCATAGAAGTTGACATATGTATTTACAATATGCATGTTGGTTGGTGACTATTTTTCTTCGGTCAGCACAAAAACCCATACTGCGTATACCTAGAATATTGTATCTGTCACGCTGATTTAATGCGTTTCTAGTGGACCGAAGTAAATATAATATTAATAACTGCCTTTCCAGCGTGATTTATTACCCACTTGACGGGGGTCTGCCGACTTTCATATTTTTATTTGTGGGATTTTTGGTAAATGCCAAATGGCGTTGTGCTAACGATGGACTCAAACCGGGCTCAAGTCAGTGAATGATGTGGGATCATGGTTTGAATTTTCCTGAAAACATTACTACTTTCGCGTAAGAAACGAGTATGGTGGAGAAGATCTTAGGATCACAAAGTTTGATCAAGTGATATTGGAGCAAGTATTAATAGGACTATCAATGGGATATTTACCTTGTATTTTTATTATTTATGAGTTTCCATATTCCGGCTCTGTTGCAAGCGCCATGATCAGTGATGAACTGTAGATTCCGGCTCGAAGTAATGTTTACGAGCAAATGAAACGGACAACCTTCTTTGGTTCTCGTTTTGGGCGCTTGGCACTACTACCACTGGTTTTCGCTGGAACTCGATCGCGACACACACTTCAATCTATCTTCCAATTTGTAACACTTCGCGGGCTTTTTCGAGATTTGCAGAAACCTACCACTGGATGCCAGATACTCGACAGTTTAAACCGTTACAGCAAGTGCTCATCGATAGCGGATATATCGACCTGCTAAATTGAACGCAACCACAAAAAAAACAACCTGATTTAAACTCCACTGACCTGACAGCCAAGTTCCATTGAAAGGCTTGTAATGATCGTGCAGCAAGTGATGCAGCGTAGGCCTTCGCCCCTTCACCCTGCCTCCATCGCCGGCTGGAGTGAGGAGTGCGATGCTGAACACGATCAGGCCCAGGACTGCTGCGATCACCAGCAGGGCAATGAGGATGCCGCGCCAGTTCCGCTGGGTTGGTGTCGCGGCTGCTAGTTCCTGGAAATAATACAAATTGAATCATCAGTATCATTCTGTCACCATAAGGTGCAGCAGCAGTGAGACGTGGCCCTGGTCAATAGTCTATAATGTATACCATGCATATACAGCGTATTTATATTAGCTCGTGTGCGGAATTAAGTAGCAACGATCATTTTGGAACTGAGAGAGGATGTCTCTGCTCAGTGTGTGGGTTTTAGGAGGCGGGTTTCACCTGAGGGCCACTGTGAAAAGCGCACATACATGTTTAATAGAAAAATCCATTGGTGCACGGCGGGGATTGAAATTGGTACCTCTGGCGTCAAGGCCGATCATTCCCACTACACTACTGGGCCCTCTTCAATATCACTCAAGGACTGACTGCAAATTATTTGCCGATTGATCTGTACAAGACGATTCAAACCTGATATGTCTTACATAATACAAATATCCTTGACATTTGTTGAAGTTTTTGGAAGTTTCTTACAAAATAACAGTCAGTCATGACAAGATAAACGAACTTATATTATCACCAACTTGGGTTATGAATTTTGAACTCAGGATTATTCTGATTCAGATGAATGAAACTAAATCTGAAGTCTAAGCAGAATAATGTATTGAATTATTTGTTGTAATAGCCTAAGAACGTTTACAAGGCTTCGTAAATTAGTGTAATTCTTAAATTAATTACGGTATATGTGCAATGTGACTTATCTAACAATTAAATGGATCCTGCACTAGGATATCCTATGTCGCAGTGACTTCCTTTGAAGCATGTTTAAATATTCCTCATCAGCCTAAACTAGTCAGTCCACTGCTGGACATATGCCTCTCCAACTGCAAACCACTAAGCACGATCTTTGGCAACTCTCATCTAGCTCTGTCAGCCACCTTGCGAAGATGATCTCTCATAAATATTACAGAACAGCAATGCAACATGAAAAGTTGGGCGGAAGCTTGTACAAATATAAAATAATATTATCTAGCTAGACATACGTAGTACAAAAACAGCGTGTTCTCACCCCTTTCAGCCCCTATTAATATTGGACGAGCACCTTTACAGGCGTTCAGCCGATGGAATACGAAATGAGCCGTAGTGAGCGGCAAGACCGCGATACTGCTTTCATATTTAGTAGTTGGGTTAAGATTTTTTTTTAAGTTTTGATAGTTTTCCGTTTGGCTAAGGATGTTTTAAAGGAAACGAGGCTTTAGATAAAGTGCTTAGTAACAGACTATCTGTAATTAACTGTAGTTCAGTTACTGACTTGCAAATTAAGGGCCAATTTCACGGGTTCCTGATAATGAGTTAGATGGTTATCTGACACATGGAGCCATATAAAAGCTGTCAAAAATCTGTCAGATTTCTTTGTATTAGCACTATCAAGAATATTATGTTTGTTTGAAGTATTACACACTTAATATTTTTGTAAATTGTTAAACACAATAAAAAATTTCATTGTACTGACGGGACTTGAACCCGCAACCTCCTGAATAACACTGGACATGTTATTCAGGAGGTTGCGGGTTCAAGTCCCGTCAGTACGATGAAATTTTGGATTGTGTTTAACAATTTACTATCAGGAACCCGTAAAACTGGCCCTTAATCTCCACAAGTAATCTATCTGCCTAGTTTCAGACATTTTTAACTCCTTATTCTGAAAAAGTGATACCTAAACTTTCATCCGGATCACTCGGGCTTCATTCACCAAGTAAAAATTATTCATGTTAGTTTCACGTCAATTTTCATCTTCTGCTGCTAGGACTCTCTTATGACGACGGCTTGCTGGCGTAAGGAATAGATAGCTAAACTACTAACCAGGAAGTTGTGGGTTCAAATATTAGCCATGTCATTTTTAAATCCTAGCGGTACACATTTTTCTATTTGCATTCATGGGTGTTCCTTCATAGATGGTTGGAGCATTATATCGATGTTCCACCTCACTTGCTACTAAAAAGTTGCTTATCGCAATCAAAGAAAAATTAGCCGAAAATTATATTTGTGTACCTTAAACCTTTAGTACACAAAAATAATTTTCTTAAGGTGCACAAAAATAATTTTCGGCAAATTTTTAACCTTACAGGGGTTAAAATATAGTATTTATAGATTGTTTGTAAAATTATACCAGCTAAATACATTTTATAAATTCAAAATGTCGCCTCTGACATCTTACAATTTATCGATTTCCGATAACACTGCGTCCACAGTTTCACTGGTGATTTATTAAGTTCGCTTCAAGGAATTTAAGGTGACTCTAAGATGTTTTATAAATAGATACTTCATATTCATTCAAATCTGAATTCATAAACATTTTAGATTGAAAACGTAACAAAATACACTCGAACTAACAAGTAGAAAGAACTACCGAAAAGTTCCACCATCCTACTTCTGGCTCCATCATCAGACACTTAACTCCAAGTGCAATATATTGGGCTAGTCAAAATGAATCATTACATGAACTAAAACTAGAATAGTTAATACAAGTAGCCATTCAAAAAATCGTTATCCACTACCTGGCTCCATTATCAGATCAGCTACATACTTATGCGAGACACCAACTTATAGTTTTGTCATCCGAACTACATACACATACAAAGTTTCATTTCAATATGACAATTAAAAGTAGGTTAAAATAGTCTTCTAAGATTTTATTACATTGTTTGTTAGTTAGTTACAAGTGATGCTAATAAATTAAGCGTGTTAAAAATCATCATCACCATCTTTCTACCCTTATCCCACTTAGGTGGGTTCGGTGCAATTTGTCATTATCTTCCATTTGGGTCTATCCGCAGTCATTGCCACATTCACTCCTTTTACATCCATATTATTCATCACACAGTCCATCCACACTTCCTCTTCCTCTATAGCCATCCACTTTCATGTCCATTGCCTTTCTAGTCACGTGGACTTCACTTTTTCTCACAATATGTCCATAAAAGAGTGTTATAAATAAAAATTGAAAAATATTGCACCTTAAATTCAGCAATTCGTAACGTATCTAAATTTCACTCACGCAGAATATCATAGCTGGTTCTCTTGAAATATTTGCGTCTTATTTTAATTTCGTTGTTTCTTACTGTTTTCTTTGAGACTTTTTCTTGAACTTTACTAAGTTTTTGTCATTCTTCATAGCTTTTAGCGATAAGGTTTCCTAATTGCTAACTGTCTGGTTGTTATTTATTTAGGTTTTCTTCGTTTTTACTCTTGTTTTTGTGTATTTGTGTGTATATTTCTGTGGAAATGAAGTTCCAAAAGCACTGACGTAATCTTTATGTTATACTTATAAACGCATAACTCGACCACCATTGTACATATTCTAATTTATTGCTTTTCTGTGCTTCAAATATGAATTAGATATTTACATATCCCAATGTACATTTGCCGTCTATGCTATCACTGAAATTAAGCAACGGCTAAACTGGTCTGCATTTAGCATGATGATTGTGAGTGGTATTCATTAAATAGGCAGTACCAAATATGTGCACTATTGCAGATAATGTATGTCAAAGGTACTAAGCACATTGAACATAATTATGTCTAAATAGTAATAATTATTTATTGATATCATATGAAATTTTGATTTGACAAGCATAAATGTAATTTTCCTCGGAGCGCTGTTTTTAATACGCTTTTATTAGCTTCAGACGTATGTATGTTTGTATGTTAGTATGTAACGGAATCTTTGAACATGATTTTAACCCCCTTCAAAACGTCGGATTAACTCGAAATTTGGCTTACTTATTAAGGACCGATGACAATAAATAAATTTAAAAAAAATTCGACTAAAAAATGAAAAATAAATAATAGTATAAAAAAACTAAAAAAAATCGCTTTTATAGAAAATCCAACTAAAAAATAGAAAATAAATTTTAATGAATTTGAATTAAAAATAGTGTCAGAAAAAATGATTTTATTGTAAAAAAAAGCGTGGGGTGCTTCTCAGGATATTATCAAAATAACCCTTCTAGTCATATCTGTTCATAAAATATTTGGAACTATTGATACCATGCACCCCACGCTTTTTTTTTACAATAAAATCATTTTTTCTACACTATTTTTAATTCAAATTTATTAAAATTTATTTTCTATTTTTTAGTTGGATTGTCTATAAAAGCGTATTTTGTAGTTTTTTTTAACTATTATTTATTTTTCATTTTTTTGAATAACGATCTGTGAATAAATTAATAATATGGTAGATAGAAGCACCCAACTGTTTTTTTTCTTGTACTAAAATCGTAAGCAAATGTCTAATAACGTTCCAGTTCCCAATATAGGCATAGCGTGCTTACCATCTTCGAATGCATCATCACTTACCGACAGGTGAAATAGTGATCAAAACGACTATACGATATATAAAAAAGATGGCTATAAGCTCTGTCCAAACTACCCTACTTGCCTTTCTACTGGATTCCTGAAATCCACTTTTTTTTAATCTTACTTGCGATGTGGGTTGCGAAATTACTAGTATTTTTGTTAACCCCTCCAACTAAGCTAAATTATATGCTCGTGTCTGGAGTGGGTTCACGTCAATAGTGCAATGGGTGGGTTGGGGATCGAACTCACCTCTCGATCGCTAGATCGCAAAGAATAATATTTTTTGAACATAAATTATAGAAAAGAAAGTTAGCTCAAGTACATTTCACAACCAGCTTTAGTAAAAAAATAGCAACTGGCCACTTGTTTTGTTACAGTAACAAAACTTAGAGTTTTCAAAAGTTCTGAAATTAACTATGAACCTATTTTAGTATGTGAAGTTACAATGTAAATTGGTTGAAAAGTCCGATGTTCTATTTCGGCGATACTCAGCAAAACCCAATCTAATTTATCAACTAGGGCAGGGGTGGAAAACCATGAAATGTGGCCGGCAGCTAAAACGCCAATTATGTTGCTAGACAATGTGTTACGGAATGCCTCTGTGAAGTAAATGTGTTTCGTTAGATATTTGAGATTCAGAGTTGGGATCATATGCTAAGACTGTGAATATGTAATTTAGTAGTCAGTACAATACAAAGTCAAAGTCTTTGCTGGGCGGATGATGCCAGCCTCTTCTAAATTCTATTATGACGCTTATGTGACGCTCAACGACGCATGGCTGTTGGAAAGCAAAGACATAGGACGGCACATAACATTTTAGGTAGCCAAAATTTTGTTTGATATTTGTTTTAGACGTCGACTCTCATCTCTTTTTGCCCACGATGGAACGGAGACTGTATATGCGTTTGGGTGAGAGGATGTTTGTTTGTTTGTGTGTGCAAATCCATGTTGCCATTTTTCTGTAAAACTACTAGTCCGATTTTGATGCAGTTTTCAGTTACGGATTCAAGTGTAATTGGTGCATGTTTTTAGATAAATGTTACGGTGACAACTCATCAGGGGGCGCTGCAGTAATCATTTGTTGGTGCAAATCGATGTTGCCATTTTTCTTCAAAACTAGTTCGATTTTGTCTTTAAACGGTTCGTAATTAATCAGTGGAGGTGCTTAGATAGATGTTATGACGTTAATATTCTAAAGGAAATTGTCATGAGTGTTTTAAATTCAAAATTTTAGTTTTGTTACTTGTAGACACTATTACTAGACGCTTTGTCTGTCAAATCGAAAACATACTCTTATTTTTGACGGTTAAACTGACAAATTGGAGGTACAGGGTCTCAGGAATGAGTAAAAGTACTACTACTAGAAGAGTGCATAGCCAATGATTATTAATAACTAGCAGCCCGCCCCGGCTTCGCACGGGTAGAACATATATGCCTACAAAATTTGCATCAGTTTGTTGCATTGAATATAAAATATGAACATATTTAACAATCATCGTCAAATTTCATCCAATTTACACAAAACCTTAACGAATGATAATCCGTTCAGTAGCTATTTAGATTATTGCGAACAGACAGACAGACGCAGTGATGGAATTTGTTTTATAATACTTACGTAGTGATATTGGACGGCCCTTTGGCATAAAGGATAGTTACCCTGATTCTGACCCGACGGTCGTTGGTTCTAATCCTAGCTATATACCTACCAATGAAAGTTTTATGTGCATTCATGAATCATGAGTTTTCGTACAGTGGTAGTGGGATCATTAAATCTACCAAAAAGTACCTTACCACCAGGGAGAACATCTGCCGCCGTAACCTTACGGCGTTCCCCGACGCAAAATGTAGGGGTAATATACGTTTAACGTGTGTATCTGTGTGTCTGTCTGTAGCATCTTAGCACCTAACCGGATGAACCAATTTTGTTTTTATTATTCATAGTTTTTTTTGTTTGATAGATGTCTTCATCGAGAGTTTTCTTAGCTTTGATTCATGAAAATTCGTTCAATCGTTATAAAACTATGAGCTTTTTTCTAGTTAATTGCGCTATGAAATCAACTTTCATAGGTCTGATCAATTCGAAAATCTTTTTCAACGATATTGTAAGAACATAGAAGCATTGACCTGATGCTGGCACATCTCCTGGACTCTACAGAATACTCAAATCCTCACCAACTTAGAGCTCAGATTTTAAATGTCGTGTTTAAAGTCATTGCAATGCTTTTAAAGAAAAAATTAGGTATACATAGATCAGTAGGGGTGGTTTAAAATATTATATTATTATATATATAGATGAATATTATTTTACACAATAGATCATATTATTATACTATATTGACTTCAAATTGATTGTGATCGATGGGGATCTACAGCATAGCTAAGCTTATAATAATATTATCGCAGTAACTATGACCTAATCTGTGGTTTCACTGCAAATATTTTATTAATTTTGCGATGCGTGTATGTGAAATTCGTGATATCTTCTAGAGTTTTCATTTGAATTATATACTGTAAAGGACAATTTTAATCTATAATATGTGGCCAAGCTAATTAACGTAATTATTTGGATAAGGATTGATACTATATACTTGAAAATAGCCTTGAAAGATATGTAATATTTTTTAACAAAAATTTTAAGATTAAAATGGTTACTTTGAGTCAACCTTAAGAGATAGACATATGCTGTCGCGGACTTTTTTGTAGTATTAAGTTGTACAACTCTTGCATAGAAAATATTCTTCTATCTATTTTCAATTAAGCAGCGTTTGTAAGAAACGTGTTTTTTCGACCGTTTTTTTGCCGACTTAGGTTGCAAATTAGGTCTCCACAAATGTACCTTTGATTTAAACGGGATAATATATAGCCTATTTTCATTCCAAAAGTCCATTATATGTATTAGTGAAAGAATTTTTAAACCTAAACCAGGAAACCAGATAAGAAACTTGATTTTAACATTATTTTCGCGCCGGTAACAAATCTAACACCATCCGCACCTATTAATATCAGTCGTAGCTTGTAACGGCGTAGCTCGTAGCAAGAAGTTACGCTGCTACGCCGTAGACGGAGACTTATCGCCCCACTCCGTCATTGTCGCCAGACCACTAATCTGACGTCATAACTGCGACCTATTAGCTTAAATGAGGCGGACGGATACGACCATCCTAATGTGTTAATCATATTTTATTATTACACTTTTATGCTCAGGTTTGTCTATAGTTCTTATTTTGTGTCATTTGGTAGGTAGATTAATTATTATACTTAATTGTGGATAGCAAGCACTGGATTACTTATATAATGGATTACTTATTAAATAATACTTCATATAATGTCACACCACACCTGTGTGACATTATACATATCCGGATGGAAAAGATAGTAGTGAGATGAAGTGCTAGCCCGTCTACCGAACCGTCTGATACTGAACATACCAGCTGAAACATACCGGACCGGAACATATAGAATAGAATAGAATAGAATAGAAAACCATTTATTCAGGCAAAAACACTGTACACAACAACAATACGCATATAAAGAGTAACTACCTAATTCAATTACTCATAATTATATCTACTACTTATACTAGACACTAAAAAGTAGGTACACATATTATTTAATGACGTGTATTGCTGTTGCTGTAGTGTACAGTACTGCCGGAATAGGTCTGAGCTCAGCTAAATGCTGCAGTTAGGACTACAGCGCTGATTTTCCGGAATAGGACCGGAACATACTGGACCGGAACATACCAGACCGGAACATACCGGACAGGAACATACCAGACCGGAACATACAATACCGGAACATACCAGACCGGATCATACCAGACCGGAACATACCAGACCGGAACATACCGGACTGGAACATAACAGACCGGAATATACTAAAAATCGGAATATTTGTTGGTGAATATCTTATTTGGATGATTCAAACCACGGACGAAACTAAAGACCATATATATCTAAACTTTGTATAGCATCTTGATTAAAAAATTATATGTACTAAGACAATAATAATAATATGACGGCGGTCATCTCGCCTGATTCATGAAGGATGTACAAGTCCTCGCGCGGTCTGAGTGGTCCCGCCCTCGTGGGCGGGCGGATCGATGCGGCTTCGAAAATAAATGCTTATTTTTAGACATTATAATACTGTAGACGAGCATATATTATCAGTTTTGTTTATGACCACCTGAGTGACTGAGCTTCGAGTAAATTGACGTGACCAGAAAAAAAGATCAAGTGATATTAATATATGAAGTTATATGTACTTCGTAGCGATAATATAACTTTCTTGGGCGATGACGATAAGAAAATAAATAGAAGAAGAAAGAAAAGAAAGAGGGTGCTTAGTATATTTATTATTTTGTTTTAATTCTTAAATTATTTAGGAGGTCATAATGTTTTGTAGTAAGAATTCTGTTTGGCCATCCGGAGCAATACCTTTTTCAGCATTTATTTGTCAGTTATTTCGATTTTTTTTCAAACCATAAGGTATAATGGCAAATCAAATTACGGGATATGTTGTCTTCTTAATATCAAGTATACGAATAACAACGCACGGCTTAGCTAGTATAAAATATTTTCAAGCCCACAAATTACACTGAGATTTAAATTTTTACACCACATTTTCCAAAAACGCAATTTTGAGCCGAACTTCGGCAACTTGATACCAATTTCATCAGATCGTACGATAATTAATCAAAAGTTACTCCAACTGAACTTTGTTCCCTAGTAATAAGAACGTAAATCGATAGCAAGGGCTAAGTTCGCGCTGAAATGTTGGCGGGCAATTACTCGAGTTTTTACGGGCTATATTCTATTTCGGATTGGAGGAGGTTTTGATTGTGATGAAGTGGATTTTTATGTGTTTCGTACCTACTCTTTTTAGTATTGTGGGTGTGCTAGTGTTAAAATTTAGGAATTGTTTACATCAAAAAAATGTTTTATAACCACCCTAAGCAGAGCGGTTACAAATTAGCATTATCCGGTTTCAAAGTAACATTTTCTTTGCACGTATGAGAGCTCGATTTTGTACTCTGTCAATATCTATGCGCGTTTTTTGTCAAACGCGTATAGTAGTTATTTGAGCTTGTTTACGCTCGAGTTGCGAATCAGTTTGGAAAATCTATCACAGCGCTGATTGAACCAGAGGCAAAAGATAAAAGCAATAATGGCGAAGTAAATAAATGAATGTTTTATTGAAGCAAGTAACGTCATGTGCGTGTAAGCTCATATGCAGCAACTAGAGCGATATTTGACGTAAGTATGAAAGTCTGAAAACACTCTTAAAGATGAGTCTACCTACACACGTACATACACGTACCTAGGTATAAGAAAATAAAAAAATCTAGAGTGTACTTAAGGACTAGGTACGAGTAGTTAACAGATTATTCAAGGAGTGCACGTTTCTTCCTCTTTTTAGAACACTAAACTTCAAGTCTATAACGTCCCTTAACTTTGATGAAATAGATAAAATTTGGCTACGCTACTATTACTTTTGCATAAGGGGGGGTAACTTCAAAGACATACTGTGATATTCCAATATATTAAATAAAGTATGTAAAGAACCTTTCACCCTGAGCAATAAAACGCATCGTTAAATGCAAACCAAGCAATGTAAGGGTCGTTTCACACAACGACCGCTCGGCCCAAGAGACTCTCAGTCGTTAGGACGACGACTAATCTAAAGCAGTTAAACGGAATAGTAAAAATGCCATTTCTATCGTAATGTCCGATGGATGATGTAGAGGACGCTTTATGGACATTTGCGCGAAGGGTTATGTTTAATGTGAAAGTATCGTTATAAGATAGGTATTTCATACCTACATGTACGATGTAGCTGTTTTATACAGTATTAGTTGTGCCCTGCTGACGGATCACAGTCAGTATATACATATGTATATACGGTACTTTCACTGCGCCACTGGATCCTTATGTCTTCTTTAACTGCCGTTTCTCACTTCCAGACAATCACGACACGGCTTTGACGCCAGAGGTACCTAGTTCAATCCCCGCGGTGCACCAATGGATTTTTCTTTTGAAAAATGTATGTGCGCATCGTTAAGAAACCCCTTACCTCCGCATGGTGGCAAGACACTATCTAGTGTCCGCTTGGCCAGCTCACCCTCGAGTTAGAAAATCTGTCGCCAAACATCTAGTGTGTTCTGGCAGCTATCCTTCAAAACCAGTTCCCATTCTAGGTCTAGTGTGCTACCATCCTCGACCGCATCATAACTTATCAACAGGTGAGATATTGTAGTCAAACGCTAACCTATAGGATATTTAAAAAAAACATAGGTTCTCTAGATAGAGGAATATGGGTTGATTCTACCACCTGGGTAGGCAGGCCTATGCACTTCACGCTCTTTATATCCAAACATTTTATCAAAAATTAATTAATCGAACATTAATGAAAAGCAACTTAATTCCTGCAGCGTTTAATTACAGATTATTTTTAAAAGGGCCCTTTGAGCCCTTCCGTTGTGACAGGACAATTTAAGCAATTAACTTAAAAGTGGTGCTCTGCTGGCCTGAAAATGCGCCGTTGTAAATTTTGCGTTGTTATAACAACCACCGAGGCAAAAAGAGTTATGTTTATACCATTTTGCTGTTTATCATAAATGTAAATTTTTATGAAATAAGGTGGATATGCATGACGCTCGCCTGATGGTAAGCGAACTTCTTTCTATATTGTTTTCAAATTCTTGTTTGAAAATTAAAGTCCTATACGACTTATTAGTATAAAGTCAAAGTCAATAAAGAAAATGTCAAGTTACAATGCATTATAAAATATAATTTAAGGTCGTTTAAAAAACTGAAAGGACCGACTTCAAACGTCGCGCTAGTCAAAGTAGCCAGCAGCCAGTATCATGTCATCGAGGTATATAAATGCATCGTAATACAAATGTTGAAACATTAAAAACCGATCAACCGATTTCTTTAAAATGTAAATGGGACCACCTGGGAAGGATGACATTTGAAACAAAAAAAGATTTTCCCAAATCGGTTAAGGCATCTTTGAGTAATCGGTGAACATACATAAAAACAAAAAGATTCCGATGAATTGAGAACCTCTTCCTTCTTTGTGAAGTCAGTTAATAAAGACTTATACGTCAAAACATCAAAATAATATGATCATTAAATCTACCAGTCTGTCAAAAATACTCCCATCAATGAAGAAAGACCAAATTACATCAAACTATTACTTTCAAGGTCTATCTCTACCCGGCGGATACCAAGCCTAGAATCCTCCATAAAAAGCTTATCATTAATCTACATTACGAGGCAGCCTTATCTGAAACCTATACCATAAGGTCAAGACAACACTCGCTTCAGGAAGTGACGGTATTTACTCGTGTGTGCCAAACACGTTGCATGTTTGACTGTCAAACAGAAAATGTTCGTTTTTATGCTCTTGTATTGTGTGTGCGCGCTTGTGCGATTGTATTGTGTGTGCGTGCTTGTGCGATTGTATTGTGTGTGCGCGCTTGTACAATTGTATTTTTCCTAAAACTTGTGTTCTTCACTGTAAAATGCGCACATATACTTTCAAACGATTTCCAAATAGGAGGTCAAAAAGGCTCTCAATTCGTCTGTATGTTTTTTTTTTCTATTTTTGTATGCATGTTACGCGATTATTCCGTCAATAAGTGAACTGATTCGAATGATTTTTATTTTAGTCTTTTTTTAGTTGGTAGGGTACATTTTCAAGGTGGTCCCATTGTAATTTCATTGATATCTGAAAAGTATCTCCAGAGATAAACGTCTTAAAATTGCTACTGAAACTGATTCGCACGGCATGGAAGTCGGTTGTTTTAGCTTTTAAACTATCTTAATTATTCTATAGAAAAATCCGTTGGTTCACGCCGGGGTTTTGATCCCGCCACCTCTGGCTACAAATTCCACCATTTTTAAAAATATCTTATAGGCTAGTGCAGTGTTGTTCCTGACAAATTTAGGGTTGCCGTATTCTAATTCTAAAATTGCCGGATTTTCAGATAAAACTAAGAAAAATGCCGTATTGTACAAAATGTTAATTTAGAAGGTTTAATTAATAAAAAATATACAAGTGATGTATGTACTATGCGTGTACTACTTTTAAACTTACTTATTTTATTCTTCACCATATAAGTTTTGAATCGTTTCGAGTACTTCTGATTCTGTCGCATGTAGGTCATACTGTTTTTTATTTTTCATTTTTCATACGAAATATTGTTTTTTGTTAACTTTAGTCAATTACCGTATATTTTAATACGGTAATCAAAGAGCTGCCGTATACCGTATTTATGATGCCTAAGATGCCTGAATGCCATATATTACGGCAATTGCCGTATCAAGAACAACGCTGGGCTAGTGCTTGACCACTATTTTGCCTGGTGGTAAGATTCTCTTACTGCACTACTGGGCTTTCTGAATTTAAAATTAAATCGTCCAGCGTCTCATTTTACTGTCACTTTTCATTATCAGACATGCTTACATGCATGTTATCATCTTAGACCGCATCGTCACTTAACATCAGGTGAGATAGTAGTTAACTATATAACTAATAATATCGTTTAAAAACTAAAAAACAACCGACTTCAATGCCGCGCTATTCATTTTCAGTACCAATTTTGAGATGTTTATCTCAATATCTCTATATCTCTGGAGATACTTATCATACCTCGATAAAATTACCATGGTACCACACTTGGGATATCTCCTTTCGAACAAAAAAAGAATAATCGAAATCGGTTCATAAACGACGAAGTTATCCGCGAATAAACATAAATATATATATATATATATATATATATATATACGGTCGAATTGAGAAACCTCCTCCTTTTTTTGAAGTCGGTTAAAAAGTAATAATTGTTCACTATATAAGTGCATATAGTCTATATCTGCCAAGCATCATAAAAAATAATATCTTTCTATGGTTCTGTGGGACATAGGATACTTCATAGAACTGCTGAAGCCGCACGGCGTAACTAGTTACTTAATATAGCAACCTATCTACTAAAGGTTACAGGAAGCCTGAAGTATAATGGCACAAGTTGTCCCGCAGTTGTAACACGGTTAAACTCTACTCGTTATTGAGTTAGTTCAGTTTGTATTAGTTTAGTTATAAGTAATGAGGACCGAGGGATGTGTATGATTCTCTATGGATGCAGATTAAAGGGCTCAGGACTGTGGAAGCAGTTAAACTGACTGTAGGTCGCAGTTACTCATTGAGGGGTTAGATTTGATTTTTAATACCCCGACGCAATATAAGTCAGACGTGTGTTTCTGTCTGTGACATCGTATCGCCTAAACGTATGAACGTATTTTGATTTAGTTTTTTTTGTTTGATATCAAATCATTATCAAAGCTAAGAACACTCTCAATTAAGACACCTAGTCTTAACTGAGAGTTTTTTTTGCCTTTTTAGAGTTCCGTACCCAAAGGGTAAAACAGGACCCTATTACTAAGACTCCGCTGTCCGTCTGTCTGTCTGTCTGTCTGCCCGTCTGTCACCAGGAACTCTCATGAACCGTGATAGTTAGACAGTTGAAATTTTCACAGATGATGTGACAGATGATGAATAGAGGGTACACGACCCATACAAGAAACGTGTTTTCTTCGGCATTTCACGCCATCTACGAACGCTTAGTTAGGTAAACGTCCCATAGATGGCGTTATATTGAAATGTCGATCCCTAACTCCTCTGTTAGACGTTAGATGGCGTTATAAGAAATGAAATGTTTATTTATTATTATTTTTTGCCGGCGAAAAATGATAGTGGTATTATTTGCTCGATCTTATAAAATACTGTAGTGTGGTACGGAACCCTACTAGTGCGAGTCCGACTTGCACTTGGCCAGTTTATAGACTATGAGGTTTTTTCTAGATTATGACGCTATTAAATCAACTTTTATAGATCTCATCGATTTGAAATTCGATATTTTCTTACTTCAATGATTATTTAAGAACATGGTACCTAGCGTAGACCTGGTGCTGGGACATCTCTTGAAATCTGCAGAATACTCAACTCCTTGCCAGCTTATAGCAGAGATGTCGAGTTTGGGCACATTGTAATGGTCTCAATGAACAGATTATAAATAGATCAGTCAGGGTTGGTTTTAAATATTGAATTAAAGTTTTATATTAGAAAACAGACAGGCAATTAATTGATCACAATTTCAAAGGCGGCTGATAATCCAACACATTTACTGTAGCCACAGAACAGGTGAATAAACTATTGTTCTGTGATCGTAGCTTAACGAGCTAACTATAATAGCTGAAATAGTACATACAGTGCCAGGCTTGTTGTCCAGGAGGTGCAGGTTCGAATCCCGTCGATACGATGACATTTTGGATTGGCATATAACAAAAACTAACTATTCTTCCTCGTCTTCAGAACTGGCACGTAGTAGCGCCGGAACTTAGCGATTAATCAGCGGCATTGGAATTCCTATAAAACCTTTCAATAAAAAATCAACTATGATGATACAAACCTCTAACAAAACTACATAGCAACAAACGCCTTCCACGAGTCACTTTGTCTGAGAAACCATACTAAAAAGGCATCATTTATAACTTCATGGGCGAAAGACCTCACTTAGCAAAATGGCCGCTGCGACCGTCACGACGTGAAAATTGTGCGATGGGGTGTGACGTCACACGGGAAGACACTTTTCATACATATCTTGATTATGGTGGTTAGTGATTTTAACCGATTGGAAAAAGAAGATACCTACTCAGCTTGCGTGAATATTGCTTATTTATGTATGTTTAAATGCCAATACTATATGTTGTTTAGTATTGACATACTAAATGTCTATCTATCTCTCTCGACGCACGCGTTCCTCGTCTACATTCGTTTATATATTTTATTTAATAATTATTTCTATTGCTTGGAAAATAAACAGTAATAATTAGGATAGTTTAAAAACTAAAATAACCGATTTCCATGCCCCGCGGGTCAATTTCAGTAGCAAGTTTGAGACGTTTATCGTCATATCTCTGGAGATACTAATCAGATCTTGATGAAATTACAATGAAACCACCTTGAACACGTACCCTACCGATTACAAAAAGAATCAATCGAATTGGTTCAGAATTGACGGAGTAATCGCGTAACATACACACAAAAAAAACATACAGACGAATTGAGTTGAGAACCTCCTCCTTTTTTTGAGAAGTCGGTTAATAATAATAAGTAGTGTTATACTTGATTAGGACCCTAGGCAGGAAACCTTAACAAATGTGTCGTCTTGAAACACAGCGCTTTGATTCAAATAACAGCCCGAAAACTGCAACTCTCTTTCACATGAGCTCTCAAATACTAATTCAAATAAAAAATAAACAAAATTTAATATTTCAAGCTATTCAAAACTCATATTAGAAACACGGTAGGTATAAGTAAAATAAATCACGATTCTAATTCAAAATTAACAAATTTAAATAAACATTTCGTCTCTCTTACTCCTACATAGTGAGGATTATAAATTAACCCTGCTCCTGGTCCATAGAATGTGACAAATAAAAAAAACTGGCTAAGTGCAAGTCGGATCCGCACTCGTAGGGTTCCGTACCACACTACAGTATTTTATAAGATCGAGCAAAAAATACCATTATCATTTTTCGCCAGCAAAAATAATAATTAATAAACATTTCGTTTCTTATAACGCCATCTAACGTCTAGCAAAGGTGTTAGAAATCGATATTTCAATATAACGCCATCTATGGGACGTTTACCTAACAAAGCGTTCATAGATGGCGTGAAATGCCGAAAAAAACGTTTCTTGTATGGGGACCCTATATTATTTTTAACTTTATACTGTTTTTAGTATTTGTTGTTATAGCGGCAACAGAAATACATCATCTGTGAAAATTTCAACTGTCTAACTATCACGGTTCATGAGATATAGCCTGGTGACAGACGGACAGACAGACAGACAAACAGACAGACGGACAGCGGAGTCTTAGTAATAGGGTCCCGTTTTACCCTTTGGGTACGGAACCCTAAAAACAACTGCATGGCAACCCTATCTAAATTTCATGCTACACAACAAAACACAGCAGAAGGCAATCTCCGAGACGACGTAACTTCGTACGTTGAAAGCGCGCTTCAAAGAAACATTGTCATGCGTTACAGATGGTATCACGTTCTATCAAGCTCCACGAGTAACACAGAGTAACCACACTTCCTGATGTTTGATACAAGAGCCTGGAACTGTCATAAAATAAAATGTTCACTTTCCTGTCTCTTGAAAGGGTTTTTTAGACGTTTTTATGCTGATAGATTTTAAAATGAGGCAACTTTAGTCGCGCCTAATTCGAAACTCCAAGGTTGCATTGTTACCAGCGTAGTGAAGGGACGAGCATACATATAGAAATGTAGAGTTCTTCATGCCACAGTGTCTTTTATAGGCAGTCGTCATAGTTTTCCACCTGAGAAGCGACGTGCTTTCAAAATCTAAGACTTCGACTGATCTATTTATAATCTGTTCATTGAGACCATTCCAATGACCTTAAACACGACATCTTTGCTCTAAGTTTGTGAGGAGAAGAGTAATTGCAGATTTCAGGAGATGCCCCAGCATCAAGTCAATGCTTACATGTTCTTACAATATCATTAAAGTAAGGCGATACCGAATTTCAAATTGATCAAACCTATAAAATTTGATCTCATAGCATCATCAACTAAAAAAAGCTCATATAGTCTTAAAACGGCGCAAAAATCAAAGAAATGGCCGAGGACTTTTCTACAGCACAATAAATAAAGCATAATCTGCGGGAAGAAGCTTGTATGAAAAAGCTTGTAACACCGCTCCTAGCTGAGAAACATGATTGTTATAAGTTGCCCGTATTTACGTCTGAATTTTAACAAAGTTGTGCACCCCTGGTAGCTCCGGGGTCACAAAAGTTCGCGATTCGTCTACACGCAACTTTATTGACAATTTTCACTGATATCCTTTTTACACGTTTTAAATACTTAATTTTTTTTTTGACATTGTTATGTACTTACTTGCATTTTTTTGGTGGTAACAAATAAGTTTGTTACAAAACTTTGGAAAAACTTACTGAAATGCAATAAATATTGTATGGAGAGTGAAACAGTTTTGCTACTTAACTCTTAAGATGAATACTAGATCTTTATATGTGTATATCACAAATTTAGTTCAATAAATATACGCATTGATTTGAAAAGCTGAGCGCCTGTTTATCGTCGGTTAGTGGTACATGACGTGTGAGACTCAAGATCTAGATGTCTCAAGGTCATTGACCAAGGTCATAGGACAATAACGCGTAACATTCTGTCAATGCAGTTATATCCACAGCCTTTGCGCGACTTATATTCACTCCAAGATATCATCATTATCAGCCGGTATCCGTCCACTGCTGGACGTAGGCCTCTCCCAAGATGCGCCACTGAGCCCGATCTTCGGCTCTTCTCTTCCAGTCACTGCCCACCGCTTTGCGTATGTCGTCGCTCCACCTGGTCACAAGACGTCCTACGCTACGTTTGCCGATTCGCGGTCTCCACTCCAGGACAAGTCACTCCGAGATATAAACATAACTAATCCAACTGCCATCGTGTGATGGCTGACATAGGAAAGGTTATCGCACTCTATGAGACAAACGTTTCACATATCCTGTCACCTTAAATCACAAAAAACATAACCCAAGCTTATTGACATCTTATCCCCATATCACCAAAGTTTTACCCATATCTGAGGTCGTTACAAGAAGATGTAGTCGTAAACCTCACACGCCCTGTAATGTCACTGGCTACCTTATTTTACGTTTTTCACGGGTATTATCAGCACGACAGCTGGTCTGGTTTTATGTCTGAAAAGCCGAGCTTGGAGAATCGATTTTACGTCTCGTAAGTACCTCTGCCAGATTACTGGCATGTTTAAATGTATACAGTTACTGGAATACACAAAAAGTCTCTAGCGATCGTAATTCTAATTTAAATCGGAGAGATTCGAATTTGAAAGCCTCATTTGAAATTTGAATTTTGAATGCATATTTGATGAGCTCAATACATGTTCTTTTTTGGTCGTAAATACATTTACAATTAGAATAAATGATTGCGTTTTTCGAATCGAAATGTCATAATTTTCCTATCGGAGCACCGTGAATTGCGAGATACGAGTCAAAGGACAGGCAGTTTTTTAATCCAAATTTGTATCCAATAAACGTTTAGTCTCACGTGCCCTGTAATTATAATAAAATCTTTGAAAAAAAAATCGTATTCACGATTAAATAACGCTAGAAGCGTAGGTACCACGCCAGACTGATTAAAAATCTCCTACCACGAGAAACTAGCAGTAAGGTTAATTAAGTGAGTCTAAGTAAGTCTCGTCCCATAAGTCTAATAGCTAATTGCAGCAGCTAAGTATCTTAAAGCACACAATAATATGTTATTGTAGCAATGTATGAAAATAGCTCCTAACCCATCCTCGCATATAAACAAGCAATTATCACGCCTCAAGACGTGTCGCTATAGATTCCGTCAATTAACATACACAAACTGCTTACTAATCCTCTCAGCCTCGTTACAGCCCTCTACAGGTTGGTGGTGTGCTAACTATTTGGAGAACATTTAAACGATTTTTAACCCCCGACGCGAAAAGTAGGGGTGTTATAAGTTTGACGTGTGTATCTGTGTGTGTCTGTCTGTCTGTGACATCGTAGCACCCAAACAGATGACTAATTTCGATCTGATCAAACCTGCAGAATATTCTACTCTTCAACAACTTTAAGCAGAAATTGTCGTGCTTGGGCTCATTGGCATGGTATCAATGAAAAAATTGTACATAGATCATTCGGGAGTGGTTGTACATTTTGAATTTAAGTATTATAGTAGCTGTGAAGTCTGTAACTTCTTCTTGCTTTGATGTTGTAGGTTCAAACAAATTTTCAAGTCATCTTCATGGAAAAATAAATTATTTAGGTAGTTTACTCTGTTTGCGTAATTCGTTATTCTCAGCCATCTTACAAAAAGGAGGAGATTCTCAATTCATCAGTATGTTGTATATTTTGTATGTATATTACGCGATTTCTCCGTTAATTGTGAACTGATTCGAATAATTATTTCTTTAATTGGTAGGGTACATTTCCAAGTTGGTCCCATTATAATTTCATCGAGATTTGATAAGTATCTCCAGAAATACTACAAACTGAGCACTAAAAATTACTAGCGCGGCATTTGATGTTGATTTTTTTTCGTTTTGTAAATTATCTTAAACTAGCTGTTACCCGCGGCTTCGCCCGCGTTATTTGTGTCTTTATGACCATTGAGATCTAGATCGATGATCTCTTAGGCCAAATCACCATAGGTGCCCTCAAAGTCGAACTCAATATCCTCTATTGTTAAAGTAATTAATCATTTTGGTTAGGTTAGTATACGAAATTGTGCTGTTTAAATGTTTGACTGAATACAACAGTTCCTCAAACATTTCTTAGAAAGAAAATAAGGTGAATAGCTGCGCGAGCGTAGCGAGCGCTATTATTGGGCGAGTGAAAATTTTTATGGCGTTTTATAATCCTGGCAGTTTTTATAACCTACTAAATCACCGATGACCCTAGGGTTAAACTTGATATCCACTTATTTTATGGTAAAAATTCATTATGATTATTGAAGGTAGTACTGTTTCAATTTATAAATTCGTTTTGATACATGTGGCTATTAAAATACAAAAAATGCTGAAATATAACCTACAAAGTAGACAAAACAAAGGTTTGCGCGAGCGCAGCGAGAGCTATCAATGCGCGAGCGACGCGAGCGCGAAAATTTTTACGTCATTTTATGACCCTGACAGTTTTTATGACCTACTTAGTCAACACCGATGACCCTAAGGTTAAACTTGATATCCACTTATTTTAAGGTAAAAATCATTATGATTATTGAAGGTTGTACTGTTTCAATTTATAAACTCGTTTTGATGCATGTGCCTATTAAAATACAAAAAATGCTGAATCATTACTTACAAAGTAGATAAAACAAAGGTTTACGCGAGCGCAGCGAGCGTTATCAATGCGCGAGCGAAGCGAGCGCGAAAATTATTTACGTCTTTTTATGACCCTTACAGTTTTTATGACCTTTTAAGTCAACACCGATGACCCTAAGGTTAAACTTGATATCCACTTATTTTAAGGTAAAAATCATTATGATTATTGAAGGTTGTACTTTTTCAATTTATAAACTCGTTTTGATGCATGTGGCTATTAAAATACAAAAAATGCTGAATCATTACTTACAAAGTAGATAAAACAAAGGTTTACGCGAGCGCAGCGAGCGTTATCAATGCGCGAGCGAAGCGAGCGCGAAAATTTTTACGTCATTTTATGACCCTGACAGTTTTTATGACCTACTTAGTCAACACCGATGACCCTAAGGTTAAACTTGATATCCACTTATTTTAAGGTAAAAATCATTATGATTATTGAAGGTTGTACTGTTTCAATTTATAAACTCGTTTTGATGCATGTGGCTATTAAAATACAAAAAATGCTGAAAAATTACTTACAAAGTAGATAAAACAAAGGTTTGCGCGAGCGCAGCGAGCGTTATCAATGCGCGAGCGAAGCGAGCGCAAAAATTATTTACGTCTTTTTATGACCCTTACAGTTTTTATGACCTTCTAAGTCAACACCGATGACCCTAAGGTTAAACTTGATATCCACTTATTTTAAGGTAAAAATCATTATGATTATTGAAGGTTGTACTTTTTCAATTTATAAACTCGTTTTGATGCATGTGGCTATTAAAATACAAAAAATGCTGAATCATTACTTACAAAGTAGATAAAACAAAGGTTTGCGCGAGCGCAGCGAGCGTTATCAATGCGCGAGCGAAGCGAGCGCGAAAATTTTTACGTCATTTTATGACCCTGACAGTTTTTATGACCTACTTAGTCAACACCGATGACCCTAAGGTTAAACTTGATATCCACTTATTTTAAGGTAAAAATCATTATGATTATTGAAGGTTGTACTGTTTCAATTTATAAACTCGTTTTGATGCATGTGGCTATTAAAATACAAAAAATGCTGAAAAATTACTTACAAAGTAGATAAAACAAAGGTTTACGCGAGCGCAGCGAGCGTTAACAATGCGCGAGCGAAGCGAGCGCAAAAATTATTTACGTCTTTTTATGACCCTTACAGTTTTTATGACCTTCTAAGTCAACACCGATGACCCTAAGGTTAAACTTGATATCCACTTATTTTAAGGTAAAAATCATTATGATTATTGAAGGTTGTACTTTTTCAATTTATAAACTCGTTTTGATGCATGTGGCTATTAAAATACAAAAAATGCTGAATCATTACTTACAAAGTAGATAAAACAAAGGTTTGCGCGAGCGCAGCGAGCGTTATCAATGCGCGAGCGAAGCGAGCGCGAAAATTTTTACGTCATTTTATGACCCTGACAGTTTTTATGACCTACTTAGTCAACACCGATGACCCTAAGGTTAAACTTGATATCCACTTATTTTAAGGTAAAAATCATTATGATTATTGAAGGTTGTACTTTTTCAATTTATAAACTCGTTTTGATGCATGTGGCTATTAAAATACAAAAAATGCTGAATCATTACTTGCAAAGTAGATAAAACAAAGGTTTACGCGAGCGCAGCGAGCGTTATCAATGCGCGAGCGAAGCGAGCGCGAAAATTATTTACGTCTTTTTATGACCTTTACAGTTTTTATGACCTTCTAAGTCAACACCGATGACCCTAAGGTTAAACTTGATATCCACTTATTTTAAGGTAAAAATCATTATGATTATTGAAGGTTGTACTTTTTCAATTTATAAACTCGTTTTGATGCATGTGGCTATTAAAATACAAAAAATGCTGAATCATTATTTACAAAGTAGATCAAACAAAGGTTTACGCGAGCGCAGCGAGCGTTATCAATGCGCAAGAGAAGCGAGCGCGAAAATTATTTACGTCTTTTTATGACCCTTACAGTTTTTATGACCTTCTAAGTCAACACCGATGACCCTAAGGTTAAACTTGATATCCACTTATTTTAAGGGAAAAATTCATTATGATTATTTAAGGTAGTACTGTTTCAATTAATAAACTCCTTTTGATGCATGTGGCTATTTAAATACAAAAAATGCTGAAATAAAACCTACAAAGTAGATAAAACAAAGGTTTGCGCGAGCGCAGCGAGAGCTATCAATGCGCGAGCGTAGCGAGCGCGAAAACTTTTACGTCATTTTATGACCCTGACAGTTTTTATGACCTACTTAGTCAACACCGATGACCCTAAGGTCAAACTTGATATCCACTTATTTAAAGGTAAAAATCATTATGATTATTGAAGTCTGTACTGTTCCAATTTGTGTCATGTTTTGATGAATGTGGCTATTAAAATACAAAAGTTGCTGAAATGTATCCAACAAAGTACATATAACAAATACTTGCGAGCGCGAAAAATTTTTACGACCTTTTATGACCCTGACAGTGTTTATGACCTTCTAAGTTAACACTGATGAGACAAAGGTTTAACTTGATATCCACTTATTTTAAGGTAAAAAAATCATTATGATTATTGAAGGTTGTAACTGTTCCAATTATAAACTCGTTTTGATGCATGTGGCTATTAAAATACAAAAAAATTCTGAAATATTACCTACAAAGTAGATAAAACAAAGGCTTGCGCGAGCGCAGCGAGAGCTATCAATGCGCGCGATTGAGCGCGAAAATTTTTACGTCATTTTATGACCCTGACAGTTTTTATAACCTACTAAGTTAACACTGATAACACAAAGGTTAAACTTGATATCCAATTATTTAAGGATAGAAATAATTATGATTATTGAAGATTGTACTGTTTTAATTTATGGAGTCGTTCTGATGCATGTGGCTATTAAAATACAAAAGTTGCTGAAATATTACCTACAAAGTAAACCAAACAAATTATTGCGCGAGCGCAGCGAGCGCTATCACCGCGCGAGCGAAGTGAGCGCAAAAAATGTTACGTTTTATGACGCTGACAGTTTTTACAACCTACTAAGTCAACACCGATGACCCTAAGGTTAAATGTGGCTGTTAAAACACGAATGCTTATGAAATACTTCCCACAAAGCAGATAAAACACGTTGGGCAAGCAAAGCCATTGCGTAAATTTTGATGACTTTTAATGACCCTGACAGTTTTATGGCCTAATTAAGGTACTTATTAAGTTTAGTCATAATCTATGAACCTAACGTCAAACTTTTATGATTATGCAAACTCTATGTAAAGTTAACAAAAGATATAGGCACCCACACTTAACTGCCGAAAAAAAGTATTCTTTGCCCTTTTATGCCCTATTCAATGTGTTTGTACAAAATTTCATCTGAATCGGTCAAACCGTTTGGCCAAAAAGAGGCCACACATTTACAAAATTCCATAGTAAAAATATAGACAACCGAAATTTCCACCCAAAAAAAAAGTATTCGTTGTCCTTCTATGTCTTTTTGACTGTCTGTGTACAAAATTTCAGCTTAAATGGTTAACCCGTTCGACCGAGAGAAGGCCACACATTTAAAAACTTCAATTTAAAAATTCTGGACACCTGGACTCGACTGCCAGAAAAAAATTATCCCATGTGATTCTATGCAATATGAACTGTAATACTCGTATGTATAAAATTTCAGCTGAATCGGTCAAGCTGTTTAGCTGATAAGAGGACACACATTCACAAAATTCAATAAAAAAAATCTAAACACTCAGACTCGATGGACAAAAAACAGTATCCGATATCCTATTCTGCCCTATGAACTGTCTTTATACAACATTTCAGGCAAATCGGTAAAGCCGTTTATTCGAGAAGAGGTCTTAAATTTACAAAAATTAATTAAAAATATCTGGACTTGAAAGCAAAAAAAAAGTATCCTATATCCTATTCTACCCTATGAACTGTCTTTATACAACATTTCAAGCAAATCGGTCAAGCCATTTATTCGAGAAGAGATCTTAAATTAAAAATATTTGTACCCTCTGACTCGATAGCCAGAAAAAAAGTATTCTATATTCTATTCTGCCTTTTGAACTGTCTTTAAACAACATTTCAGGCAAATCGGTCAAGCTGTTTATTCGAGAAGAGGTCTTATATTTACCAAATTCCATTAAAAATATCTGGACCCCCTGACTCGACAGCCAGAAAAAAAGTATCCTATATCCTATTCTGCCCTATGACATGTATTCACACAAAATTTCAGGCAAATCGGTCAAGCTGTTTATTCAAGAAGAGGTCTTATATTTACCAAATTCAATTAAAAATATCTGGACCCCCTGACTCGACAGCCAGAAAAAAAGTATCCTATATCCTATTCTGCCCTATGACATGTATTCACACAAAAATTCAGGCAAATCGGTCAAGCCGCTTATTCAAGAAGAAGTCTTATATTTACAAAATTCAATTAAAAATATATTTACCCCCTGACTCGATAGCCAAAAAAAAAGTATTCTGTATCCTATTCTACCCTACGAACTGTCTTTAAACAACATTTCAGGCAAATCGGTCAAGCCGTTTATTCGAAAAGAGATCTTATATTGACAAAATTCAATTAAAAATATTTGAACCCCCTGACTCGATAGCCAGAAAAAAAGTATTCTATATTCTTTTTTGCCTTATGAACTGTCTTTATACAACATTTCAGGTAAATCGGTCAAGCCGTTTATTCGAAAAGAGATCTTATATTTACAAAATTCAATTAAAAATATCTAGATCCCCTGACTCGATAGCCAAAAAAAATTTATCCTATATCCTATTCTGCTATATGTTCTATCTTTGTACAAAATTTCAGCCAAATCGGTCAAGCCGTTTGACCGTGAAGAAGTCCCAAACAAACAAACAAACAAACAAACAAACAAATAAACAAACTGACTTTCGCATTTATAATATTGGTGTTGATTATAATCGATCGAGTTTAGGCAAATTTCAAATGAGTGGATTTTTAAACATGTCTAGGGGCACTACCGTGAAGCCACCCCCGCTAAGACGAGCTAAGCAAAGCGTAAGGGCACTACCTACCTTTTCTCGAAGTGCTTCGTCGTATTTTTGAATCCTTAATTATTTTCGCCAAGACCCCCTGTCCTGACCCCCCATGATATTTTAAAATATTCCACGGATATTTGATGTGATTATGGGTAAAGTGCTATTAAAGGAAAATCATTCAACTCAGTGGGGCTATGTTGCTTTATAACAAAAAATGCCATCGCTACCTTACAGCTTCATCATCAAATCCTGTCTATCATTTAAGTGTAAAGTGCTCCTCAAGACGAATCATTTGAGCCCAAATTCACTGGGGTTACGTTATTTTATCACAGAGATGCCGTGGCCACCTTCCAGCTTCATCACCAGTCGCTAAATATCATCTAGGTGTAAAGTTCTCTTCAAGACGAATCAATCGAGCCCAAACTCGGTAGGGTTATATTGATTTATCACAGAGATGCCGTGGCCACCTTCCAGCTTCATCATCAGACCCTAGATATCATCTAGGCGTAAAGTTCTCTTCAAAAAAAATTAATCGAGCCCAAACTCGGTGGGGTTATGTTGTTTTTTCACAGAGATGCCGTGGCCACCTTCCGTCTCCATTCAGACCAGCTCCATGGTACCATATCATTGTATTGTCACCGAAGATACGTAAGATTTACACAGATTGTACACCAAATTTGAGTCCAATCGGACATCCCGATGTCCGATTGGATCTAATTTAGCTTCCAAGATTCCACCCGAACATACATAGTGACATACATACATTGCAAGTTAAATAAAACCTTGTAAAAAGCGGCAATAGCCCAATGGCTAAAGCATCGGCCTGGCAATTGAGAGGTCGTGAGTTCGATCCGCATCCATTGCACTATTGACGTGAACCCACTTCAGACACAAGCATATTTATTTAGCTTAGTTGGAGGGGTTAACAAGACTACTAGTAATGTGCAACCCACATTGTGAGTAAGCTTTTTTTAAATATTATATTGCATATGTTCTTGCAATAACGTTTTTGTAATAACGTTTTAAAGAAAGGCCAAGTCAAAGGTTTTAAAGAAAGTTTTTTGAGGGCCCGGTGGCGTAATCGGGAGAACGTTCGGCTTTGATGCCGTGGTACCGAGTTCAAACCGCCGTGCACCAATGGATTTTTCTATCGAAAAATTTGTGTGCGCTTCTCACAGTGGCCCTCCGGTGAAGGAAAAACATCGTTAAGAAACCAACAAAACCCCCGCATGGTGGTAGGACACTATCTAGTGTCCGCCTGGCCAGCTACCACCCTCAAGTTAGAAAATCTGTCACCAAAACATCTAATGTGTTCCGGCAGCTATCCTTGAGAGCCAGTTCCCATTCTAGGCCTAGCGTGCTTACCATCTTCGACCGCATCATCACTTACCAACAGGTGAGATAGTGGTCAAACGCTAGCCTATAACGTATAAAAAAAAAAAAAAAAAAAAAAGTCAAAAGTACTTATAACCGGCGAGCATGTATGAAGGCGCTCATGAAAGTGGAAGAAGCGAAAGAGGTATGTCAGGATCGTAGCATGTGGAAAGAAGTAGTCTCTGCCCTGCCTACCCCAACGGGAAAAAGGCGTGATTGTATGTATGTATGTATGTTCTTGCAATATAATTTTTTTATTATATATACTTATAACCTTGACCTGTCGGTGTTTTTATTTAATTTTCAATTGAAGTGTAATGTCCACTGGCTCAACGTAAACAAACACGTAGCTTATTTTAGAATTATACGATCCAGGTACTCGTACACAGCGTATTGTGAATGTTATTCATTATGTTTCGTTCCTCTCTTACTCGGGTCGAGATTATCTAGTTCTGTTTCTAAGAATCTTGAGTAATATATATTTTATACTAAATATGCCCAGCGGCTTCGCCCGCGTTAAAAACTTCTTTCATTTACTTCAAACTTTTCTTTCGTAAAAACCTTTCTATCATAAAACACTTCACAAATATAATAAGACTTTGTTATCCCTTTTCACGCTCTTAGTGGTGGAATTTTGAAAAAACGTGAAACCCGTATTTACTTATTTATGTATACAGCAGTACTTGTGTGAAGTTTCGAACAAAAATACTACCTGTTCTTTCTCCATAGAAACTTTGAACACCCGTTTCATCCCCTTAAAGGGTTAATATTGGAAAATACTTTACTAGCGGATATTTACGTCATAATACCTATTCATAATTCTAGTCATAACACTTATTATGTTTCAGCGCATTTTAAGCACTATGTAGACAGATCAATCAGTCAGTCAGTTAGTAACGTTTGCCTATAAATATATTAAATATTTCACTTCGCTCGGATTTGAACCCTCTATAACAACGATACTAGAAATTTATTTCTCTAAGCACCCACGCGCCGCCATTGTAACACTACGATATTACGCCAAAATAAGCCTTAGCCTGTCACAGTACTGTAATCTTTATATGTGTGAGTGTATATGGATATAAAATGCACGGCCAAAAGAAATAGGAACCAACACGGCGAGAATATAAGTAATTTATTGATATCATGAGTTGCATGTAATAACTAATAATATTACGAAGTGGCATATTAAAATTAGGTTGCAATTGTGTCACAGTATTAGGCGTGAAATTAAGAAATTCGTAAATAACGACTTCAACGCCATCTCTTGGGAGGCAAGCGTGTTTAGCTCACTGACCAACCACCTTAAATAGAGATTTACCTATATAACTTTGTTTGTTTGTGAAGATATCAGTTTTCTTATACTACGGAGTAGCAAACAAGCAACAACTTGCGGCCAACCTGATAATACATGCTCTACCCACCCGTATAATGCATTTTAAACCTCCAGTCAAAACAGACAAAGTAAATGTTAATTAAAATAATCTTACAAATACAAACTGTATCTCTAGAGAATATTTAACTGACTCCAGTAGCCGCCATCCATTAACCTAGTTCATCTTATAGCTGTGAAGCTGCGTTCTTACGAACTAGTGTCCTATTCTGTAGACAGGGCTTCCTTTTGCTGTAATCTGTGACTAGAGATCGCTACAAAGGAAGAGTCAAGATTTTGATACAATTGTTTGATGAAAATTAGTTGTTATTTTCTCTGGGAGAGGGGAGGAAGCGGGGATTGCGTTGTTTAATAAATATTTGAAGTAAGAGATAAAAATAACAACGGGTTGCATTTCGGGAGTGCCGGCAGAACTGAAAACTTGAACATTAACGTTGGGCATTTGGTCTACTCTCCCTCCGTCTTACGAATTTTAGATCAAGTCACATATCCTGACGCGAGTTTAACATCTTTTACCCATCCCAAAAAAGTTTCTACTCTCCCTTCGTCTTACGAATTTTTGATCAGGTCACGTGTCCTGACGCGAGATGCTGACGCGAGTTTAAAATTTTTTACCCATCCCAAAAAGTTCACTACGCCACTAATTAAATATTAAAAAAAATAACAGAAAAATGTATCTGAAAATATAAATGCAGATGCAGTTTTATATGTAGTCTATGTGTACTATGGGTTCAAAGATGAATTTATAGCCTTCACAAATCCAAATCAGTCCAGACATTTTAGTTACAGTCGGACACATAAACATACATTATACTCGAAAAACATTACCACTATACTTTTGTCGTTCGGTCAAACCTTCCTAACATCTGCCCCTAGGATGATGGTTATAATCCATCATCCTAGATCTGCCCTTTGTGTTTTTAGAACTGCTAGGCTATTCTGTAAGCAATCTTGACAGCGGAATCCGCGGTGAGATTTGAATTTCGCTAGGAATTTCGTATTACGAAATTCAGCCGTATTACGAAAGTCATACGTTTGAATTTCGTAGTTCTTTTTGGATTTTTTGACAAATAAACGCTTAGCGGAGTGTCTGACGAAACAGTTATGCAAATACTGTAGTGATGTAATACATTAGAAAGAGATAGAGATACGAAAGCAATAATGAGGGAAAATGAGAGATATTTCAAACGACTTCAAAAAAGCAGGAGGTTCTATGTTCCACTGTATTTATTATTATTTTTTGTCAATGTTCACCGATTTCTCTATCAATTGATACAAGACGGCATGTAATGGTATCATACTGTTCTGTAATTTCACTGGGCACTGTCTCAATAAATTGTGAAAACATTTCTACATACGGTTAAATAATTATCTGTGATACAACTCTAGGCTGAGCCTGCAAAAGTACTACCACTACCTACCTACGAGCCTACCACTAAATAGTTTATTATTACTACTAAAGTTGCCCTCACTTTTGGGCGCTCTTTAGCTTATTTCCACCACTATCTCTAAAAGTCGTACTGCGACGTGCTACGACTGGGCTATTCACGAAATACATTTTCCTAATGCACCTATAGCACCTTGTTTTCAATTCTCCTGATGCTACGACGTAGCACGCGGCGTAGCAATAAATTAATGCCAGCCTGGCTTAGCGTAGCAGTGGATAAAAATTACGACGTCTAGTTTCATCCCTTGTCAAGAACACTATGTCTAGGAATATCGTGTTCAGTGAATAATGACAAGGTTTAATATTTATTCACCCTCTAAGACGACAGATCTTATGCACAATTTGTTTTGCTTTTGTAACATATAAATAAAGTAATGACTTAAATATTAAAATGAATTCATAGCTAAAAAGCCCATTGGGTCAAAAATAATTCACTTTATATAATATAATCTTGTTCTTTTTCTATAAATATTTAAATCAACAAAAAAGAAATAAAAATTCAAGCTATCTATAAACTAATAAAGCAATATTTACTCAATTTGAATATAAAATTAATGTGCTACAATTTATTCCTAGAGCCCTCAACAGATCTGTAATTCTGTAAAATCTGTAATAACTCATGAATATTTAGACCCATTCTGTGTCGACCGATAACGACGACTAGCGAAATGTATTTGTAAATGTAGCTTCTATTTAATGTACAAGATAAAATGTATTTATTGTTGAGTGGAAATTCTAATTGCATTTGCAGATAAATTGGTTACAGGGAAGCCTAAAAGCCTCCTATTTTATTTATATCTAATGACTTTTATATGTATTTTGATATAAAAACTTCTTTAGCGGCGTTGTGAACTTTTGGGGTGGGTAAAAACGTTAAACTCGCATCAGGATCTCGGTTCAAGACACGTGACCTGATCGAAAATTCGTAAGACGGAGCGGAGGGAGAGTACAAACTTTTTTTGGGATGGGTAAAAAATGTTAAACTCAGGTCATGTGTCCTGATCAAAAATTCGCAAGACGGGGGCGCAGGGCACTTGAGCGAGGTGACATTACAAAATATTCAAAAATGATGTGTTTGTTCAAGTTTTAACTTCTGCCGGCACTACCGGAGTGCAACCCGTTATTTTTTTAAAGACACCTTCCCGTACTTGGAAACTTGAGATGCTCGGGGGACTTTACAAACACACATATCACATATTATGTTTCTTTGAAGTGTTATTCACTTTATATTTTTTTTAATTGTTAAACACAATCCAAAATTGCGTGTTCAAGTCCCGTCGGTACGATTCAATTTTGGATTGTGTTTAACAATATACATATCACAGATAAACTACACCCATGTTCCGGTGCTTTGCCAATTAAGCTTAATTGGCAAAGCACCGGAACATGTTATTCCGGAGGTTGCGGGTTCAAGTCCCGTCGGTACGATGAAATTTTGGATTGTGTTTAACAATTTACAAAAATATAAAGTGTGAAACACTTCAAAGAAACATAATATTTGATTTACGCAGTGCAACATCTCTCGTCGGATTTGAAAACTGTAATGTATTCTTCCGAATGATTAACTTACGTAATAAGTAGTCATAGATGGCGCCACCAATGCATAATTGGGTTAACAAAAATGCAATCCACTAATTTCGTCGTAACGATACTTCGCACCGTTGCTTAATTGGCAAAGCACCGGAACATGTTATTCCGGAGGTTGCGGGTTCAAGTCCCGTCGGTACGATGAAATTTTGGATTGTGTTTAACAATTTACAAAAATATAAAGTGTGAAACACTTCAAAGAAACATAATATTTGATTTACGCAGTGCAACATCTCTCGTCGGATTTGAAAACTGTAATGTATTCTTCCGAATGATTAAGTTACGTAATAAGTAGTCATAGATGGCGCCACCAATGCATAATTGGGTTAACAAAAATGCAATCCACTAATTTCGTCGTAACGATACTTCGCACCGTTGCTTAATTGGCAAAGCACCGGAACATGTTATTCCGGAGGTTGCGGGTTCAAGTCCCGTCGGTACGATGAAATTTTGGATTGTGTTTAACAATTTACAAAAATATAAAGTGTGAAACACTTCAAAGAAACATAATATTTGATTTACGCAGTGCAACATCTCTCTTCGGATTTGAAAACTGTAATGTATTCTTCCGAATGATTAACTTACGTAATAAGTAGTCATAGATGGCGCCACCAATGCATAATTGGGTTAACAAAAATGTAATCCACTAATTTCGTCGTAACGATACTTCGCACCGTTGCTTAATTGGCAAAGCACCGGAACATGTTATTCCGGAGGTTGCGGGTTCAAGTCCCGTCGGTACGATGAAATTTTGGATTGTGTTTAACAATTTACAAAAATATAAAGTGTGAAACACTTCAAAGAAACATAATATTAAACTACACCCAGACTTGGAACAATTGTCTGTGAATCACTCAAAGAATTGTGCCGTGTGGGAATCGAACCCACGACCTTCGGTTTAGTGTACAGGCTAAGCACTAGACTAACCGGTTTACGTAAATGTTTAGGTAGCTATTGTTATTTTCACAGGTGTTAAGAGCAATATATCGATGTTTGTCTGACTTGCCATGCCTGTACACGTAGCTTTACACTAACTATAATTAAGATAGTTTAAAAATTCAACATTTCAAGTCAAATTTAGTAGCAAGTTTGTGACGTTTATCGTCATATATCTGGAGATACTTATCAGATCTCGATGAAATTACAATGGAACTACCTCGAAAACGTACCCTACCGATTAAAAAAAGAATCATTCTAATCAGTTCACAATTGACGGAGTAATCGCATAACATACACACAAAAAAAAGAAAAATAACCGGCCAAGTGCGTGTTGGGCCACGCGCAGTGTAGGGTTCCGTAGTAGCTTGTTATTCAATGCAAGTCTTTACCCATTATACACAAGCAACTAGGTACTCCGTCTTTGTCACTTTAAAGGATTTATTCTAAGGATTTTGTATTTGGTACAAAATTATCCAACACCCAAGTTCAACGACTATTTCTGCTAAACTAATAAAGTTATCTTAACCGCTATAATTTTCCTTTTAAGTTCATGAAATGCGCTATGATCACGAATTTTTCCAGGTTTTTCAAGCCAGCAGTTTACCTTTTAGAGGGGGGGGGGGGACGCCCTACTGGAACAAAAATTAGCACTTTAAAGTTTAATATTTCGTAAATGGAGTATTCAATCGAAAAATGGTATTAGAAACCCTTAAGTCATTAATTAAAAGACCTATTTAACGATACCCGACACAATGGGGTAGAAGATAAAAAAAAAATTATCCCCACTTCTCATATAGGGGAGCTACCCTAAAAATAAATATTTTTCCCAATTTTATTTTAGCACTTTGTCAGCGTAATTTATATACATACCTCTACAAAATTACAGCTTTCTAGTATTATCGGTCTCTTAGCAAAACCTCGGACAGACAGATAGACGAACATGACGAAACTATAAGGGTTCCTTGTCAGGACTACGGAACCCTAAAAAGCATACAGACGAATTGAGAACCTCCTAGTTTTTGGAAGTCCGTTAAAAAGTAGATAAATATATTTACTTTATGTAAAGACTTATAAGTATAATATAAATATACATAATACATATAAATTATATAAGACCAATAGTATATTTTCGCTGCAGAGATTCGTAAAATATCCGAAGTTTCATTTTGCTACTTAATAAATTGGACCAGGATTTAGCGAATCGTGTATTATAAATTGCCTATATCAACCGTGGATCAATATGTCACTGAAGGATTAACTTAATCTTATCCTTGATCCTCGGATTGACTGATTGATGATTACGAGTCGCTGCTATATATTTATTTTAAAAGCTTACTAGTATGTGGTTTGCATATTACGATGCGATACGACAATACGACGATTAGATGAGTACTGTTAACAATACTTATAAATAGTTATTGATGTTTATGTTACATAATTAATACTTAAATTATTAACACAATATTAATACACTAGTATAAAATTGTAGGCGTTAAGTATTGTTAATTATTCTATATTAAATGCTTCTACTGGTTCCGTAGTCTTGCTCCGGAAATAATAATGTCACAATCGGCGCTCATGATTGGTCTGTCTAATGACAGGCTTTCGTAAACGCCGAAGGATGCCGATGTTATCCCGACCGACGACAGGGAGGGAGAGGTCTGGTTTTCCTACCAATATAAGTTTGAAAGCAGCCAGGCTCGAGTCTCAGTACTATTTTAAAGTTCAACGAGACGATGTCTGTTTGTAAAATAAGTTTTACTATGTTCACGTTGTGATGTGATTATATAACCTGTGATGGAACATGTAAGTACAGTGCTTATTATTTCACCTAACTACCCCATAAATAGTGTAGATTAGTAGGAAAATATGGCATACCTACATAATTTTCTAAATTTAGCGCGGGTGTACCATCAGTACTTACCCTCAAACTAAGCTAAATATGTTTGTGCCTGGAGTGAGTTCACGTCTATAGTTCAATGGGTGGAATCGAACTCACGATCTCTCGATCGGCAGGCCGACGCCCTAGCCATTGCCGCTTGATAATCTTCTTATATATAAAAATGAATCCCAATTTCCCTTGGTCACGGCATCACGCGTGAACGGCTGGACCGATTTCGCTAATTCTTTTTTTGGTGTATTTTTTATCGTCAGGATATGGTTCTTATGAAAAAAAGAAATTAAATAAATGAAAGTTGTTTTTAACGCCGGCGAAGCCGCGGGGCACAGCTAGTGCTAGATAAATAATCAATAATCAATCAGGCAATCGGTCTCTGAATATATCAAAGCTTATTTTATAAAAAAATATTATTTTTAACCGACTTCACAAAACAGGAGGAGGTTCTCAATTCGTCGGAATCTTTTACTTTTATTTATGTTTACCGATTACTCGAAGATGTTTAAGCCGATTTAGAAAATGTATTCATTTTGTTTCAAAGGAAACCAAAAAAGTTTCCTGGGAAGGGTACCCTTCCCAGGTGGTCTCATTTAAATTCTAACGAAATCGGTACAGCCATTTTTATACTTATATATATACATTATAAATATACTTATATGACATGATACTGGCTGCTGGCTACTTTGACTAGCGCGACGTTTGAAGTCGGTTCTTTTAGTTTTTTAAACGATCTTAAATCAACACTAATATTATAAATGCGAAAGTCAGTTTGTTTATTTGTTTGTTTGTTTGTTTGTTTGTTTGTTTGGGACTTCTTCACGGTCAAACGGCTTGACCGATTTGGCTGAAATTTTGTACAAAGATAGAACATATAGCAGAATAGGATATAGGATAATTTTTTTTTGGCTATCGAGTCAGGGCGTCTAGATATTTTTAATTGAATTTTGTAAATATAAGATCTCTTTTCGAATAAACGGCTTGACCGATTTACCTGAAATGTTGTATAAAGACAGTTCATAAGGCAAAAAAGAATATAGAATACTTTTTTTCTGGCTATCGAGTCAGGGGGTTCAAATATTTTTAATTGAATTTTGTCAATATAAGATCTCTTTTCGAATAAACGGCTTGACCGATTTGCCTGAAATGTTGTTTAAAGACAGTTCGTAGGGTAGAATAGGATACAGAATACTTTTTTTTTGGCTATCGAGTCAGGGGGTAAATATATTTTTAATTGAATTTTGTAAATATAAGACTTCTTCTTGAATAAGCGGCTTGACCGATTTGCCTGAATTTTTGTGTGAATACATGTCATAGGGCAGAATAGGATATAGGATACTTTTTTTCTGGCTGTCGAGTCAGGGGGTCCAGATATTTTTAATTGAATTTGGTAAATATAAGACCTCTTCTCGAATAAACAGCTTGACCGATTTGCCTGAAATTTTGTGTGAATACATGTCATAGGGCAGAATAGGATATAGGATACTTTTTTTCTGGCTGTCGAGTCAGGGGGTCCAGATATTTTTAATTGAATTTGGTAAATATAAGACCTCTTCTCGAATAAACAGCTTGACCGATTTGCCTGAAATGTTGTTTAAAGACAGTTCAAAAGGCAGAATAGAATATAGAATACTTTTTTTTTGGCTATCGAGTCAGAGGGTACAAATATTTTTAATTTAAGATCTCTTCTCGAATAAATGGCTTGACCGATTTGCTTGAAATGTTGTATAAAGACAGTTCATAGGGTAGAATAGGATATAGGATACTTTTTTTTTTGCTTTCAAGTCCAGATATTTTTAATTAATTTTTGTAAATTTAAGACCTCTTCTCGAATAAACGGCTTTACCGATTTGTCTGAAATGTTGTATAAAGACAGTTCATAGGGCAGAATAGGATATCGGATACTGTTTTTTGTCCTACGAGTCTGAGTGTTTAGATTTTTTTATTGAATTTTGTGAATGTGTGTCCTCTTATCAGCTAAACAGCTTGACCGATTCAGCTGAAATTTTATACATACGAGTATTACAGTTCATATTGCATAGAATCACATAGGATAATTTTTTTCTGGCAGTCGAGTCCAGGTGTCTAGAATTTTTAAATTGAAGTTTTTAAATGTGTGGCCTTCTCTCGGTCGAACGGGTTAACCATTTAAGCTGAAATTTTGTACACAGACAGTCAAAAAGACATAGAAGGTCAACGAATACTTTTTTTTGGGTGGAAATTTCGGTTGTCTATATTTTTACTATGGAATTTTGTAAATGTGTGGCCTCTTTTTGGCCAAACGGTTTGACCGATTCAGATGAAATTTTGTACAAACACATTGAATAGGGCATAAAAGGGCAAAGAATACTTTTTTTCGGCAGTTAAGTGTGGGTGCCTATATCTTTTGTTAACTTTACATAGAGTTTGCATAATCATAAAAGTTTGACCTTAGGTTCATAGATTATGACTAAACTTAATAAGTACCTTAATTAGGCCATAAAACTGTCAGGGTCATTAAAAGTCATCAAAATTTACGCAATGGCTTTGCTTGCCCAACGTGTTTTATCTGCTTTGTGGGAAGTATTTCATAAGCATTCGTGTTTTAACAGCCACATTTAACCTTAGGGTCATCGGTGTTGACTTAGTAGGTTGTAAAAACTGTCAGCGTCATAAAACGTAACATTTTTTGCGCTCACTTCGCTCGCGCGGTGATAGCGCTCGCTGCGCTCGCGCAATAATTTGTTTGGTTTACTTTGTAGGTAATATTTCAGCAACTTTTGTATTTTAATAGCCACATGCATCAGAACGACTCCATAAATTAAAACAGTACAATCTTCAATAATCATAATTATTTCTATCCTTAAATAATTGGATATCAAGTTTAACCTTTGTGTTATCAGTGTTAACTTAGTAGGTTATAAAAACTGTCAGGGTCATAAAATGACGTAAAAATTTTCGCGCTCAATCGCGCGCATTGATAGCTCTCGCTGCGCTCGCGCAAGCCTTTGTTTTATCTACTTTGTAGGTAATATTTCAGAATTTTTTTGTATTTTAATAGCCACATGCATCAAAACGAGTTTATAATTGGAACAGTTACAACCTTCAATAATCATAATGATTTTTTTACCTTAAAATAAGTGGATATCAAGTTAAACCTTTGTCTCATCAGTGTTAACTTAGAAGGTCATAAACACTGTCAGGGTCATAAAAGGTCGTAAAAATTTTTCGCGCTCGCTTCGCTCGCGCAGTGATGGCGCTCGCAAGTATTTGTTATATGTACTTTGTTGGATACATTTCAGCAACTTTTGTATTTTAATAGCCACATTCATCAAAACATGACACAAATTGGAACAGTACAGACTTCAATAATCATAATGATTTTTACCTTTAAATAAGTGGATATCAAGTTTGACCTTAGGGTCATCGGTGTTGACTAAGTAGGTCATAAAAACTGTCAGGGTCATAAAATGACGTAAAAATTTTCGCGCTCGCTACGCTCGCGCATTGATAGCTCTCGCTGCGCTCGCGCAAACCTTTGTTTTATCTACTTTGTAGGTTTTATTTCAGCATTTTTTGTATTTTAATAGCCACATGCATCAAAAGGAGTTTATTAATTGAAACAGTACTACCTTAAATAATCATAATGCATTTTTCCCTTAAAATAAGTGGATATCAAGTTTAACCTTAGGGTCATCGGTGTTGACTTAGAAGGTCATAAAAACTGTAAGGGTCATAAAAAGACGCAAAAACTTTTCGCGCTCGCTTCGCTCGCGCATTGATAACGCTCGCTGCGCTCGCGTAAACCTTTGTTTGATCTACTTTGTAAGTAATTTTTCAGCATTTTTTGTATTTTAATAGCCACATGCATCAAAACGAGTTTATAAATTGAAAAAGTACAACCTTCAATAATCATAATGATTTTTACCTTAAAATAAGTGGATATCAAGTTTAACCTTAGGGTCATCGGTGTTGACTAAGTAGGTCATAAAAACTGTCAGGGTCATAAAATGACGTAACAATTTTCGCGCTCGCTTCGCTCGCGCATTGATAACGCTCGCTGCGCTCGCGTAAACCTTTGTTTTATTTACTTTGTAAGTAATGATTCAGCATTTTTTGTATTTTAATAGCCACATGCATCAAAAGGAGTTTATTAATTGAAACAGTACAACCTTCAATAATCATAATGAATTTTTCCCTTAAAATAAGTGGATATCAAGTTTAACCTTAGGGTCATCGGTGTTGACTTAGAAGGTCATAAAAACTGTAAGGGTCATAAAAAGACGCAAAAACTTTTCGCGCTCGCTTCGCTCGCGCATTGATAACGCTCGCTGCGCTCGCGCAAACCTTTGTTGTATCTACTTTGTAAATAATGATTCAGCATTTTTTGTATTTTAATAGCCACATGCATCAAAACGAGTTTATAAATTGAAAAAGTACAACCTTCAATAATCATAATGATTTTTACCTTAAAATAAGTGGATATCAAGTTTAACCTTAGGGTCATCGGTGTTGACTTAGAAGGTCATAAAAACTGTAAAGGTCATAAAAAGACGTAAATAATTTTCGCGCTCGCTTCGCTCGCGCATTGATAACGCTCGCTGCGCTCGCGTAAACCTTTGTTTTATCTACTTTGTAAGTAATTTTTCAGCATTTTTTGTATTTTAATAGCCACATGCATCAAAACGAGTTTATAAATTGAAACAGTACAACCTTCAATAATCATAATGATTTTTACCTTAAAATAAGTGGATATCAAGTTTAACCTTAGGGTCATCGGTGTTGACTAAGTAGGTCATAAAAACTGTCAGGGTCATAAAATGACGTAAAAATTTTCGCGCTCGCTTCGCTCGCGCATTGATAACGCCCGCTGCGCTCGCGCAAACCTTTGTTTTATCTACTTTGTAAGTAATGATTCAGCATTTTTTGTATTTTAATAGCCACATGCATCAAAACGAGTTTATAAATTGAAAAAGTACAACCTTCAATAATCATAATGATTTTTACCTTAAAATAAGTGGATATCAAGTTTAACCTTAGGGTCATCGGTGTTGACTTAGAAGGTCATAAAAACTGTAAGGGTCATAAAAAGACGTAAATAATTTTCGCGCTCGCTTCGCTCGCGCATTGATAACGCTCGCTGCGCTCGCGTAAACCTTTGTTTTATCTACTTTGTAAGTAATTTTTCAGCATTTTTTGTATTTTAATAGCCACATGCATCAAAACGAGTTTACAAATTGAAACAGTACAACCTTCAATAATCATAATGATTTTTACCTTAAAATAAGTGGATATCAAGTTTAACCTTAGGGTCATCGGTGTTGACTAAGTAGGTCATAAAAACTGTCAGGGTCATAAAATGACGTAAAAATTTTCGCGCTCGCTTCGCTCGCGCATTGATAACGCTCGCTGCGCTCGCGCAAACCTTTGTTTTATCTACTTTGTAAGTAATGATTCAGCATTTTTTGTATTTTAATAGCCACATGCATCAAAACGAGTTTATAAATTGAAAAAGTACAACCTTCAATAATCATAATGATTTTTACCTTAAAATAAGTGGATATCAAGTTTAACCTTAGGGTCATCGGTGTTGACTTAGAAGGTCATAAAAACTGTAAGGGTCATAAAAAGACGTAAATAATTTTCGCGCTCGCTTCGCTCGCGCATTGATAACGCTCGCTGCGCTCGCGTAAACCTTTGTTTTATCTACTTTGTAAGTAATTTTTCAGCATTTTTTGTATTTTAATAGCCACATGCATCAAAACGAGTTTATAAATTGAAACAGTACAACCTTCAAAATGATAATGATTTTTACCTTAAAATAAGTGGATATCAAGTTTAACTTTAGGGTCATCGGTGTTGACTAAGTAGGTCATAAAAACTGTCAGGGTCATAAAATGACGTAAAAATTTTCGCGCTCGCTTCGCTCGCGCATTGATAGCTCTCGCTGCGCTCGCGCAAACCTTTGTTTTGTCTACTTTGTAGGTTATATTTCAGCATTTTTTGTATTTTAATAGCCACATGTATCAAAACGAATTTATAAATTGAAACAGTACTACCTTCAATAATCATAATGAATTTTTACCATAAAATAAGTGGATATCAAGTTTAACCCTAGGGTCATCGGTGATTTAGTAGGTTATAAAAACTGCCAGGATTATATAATGACGTAAAAATTTTCGCGCTCGCTGGTAAACCTTCGTTAGGTTTACCAAGTACCAAGTAATGATTAATGACTTCAACAATTGACGATATCGAGTTCGACCTAAGAGTCATCTATATTGACTTGATGATTAGGTCATTAAACTGTCAGGGTTATAAAACGCCATAAAAATTTTCACTCGCCCAATAATAGCGCTCGCTACGCTCGCGCAGCTATTCACCTTATTTTCTTTGTAAGAAATGTTTGAGGAACTGTTGTATTCAGTCAAACATTTAAACAGCACAATTTCGTATACTAACCTAACCAAAATTATTAATGACTTTAACAATAGAGGATATTGAGTTCGACTTTGAGGGCACCTATGGTGATTTGGCCTAAGAGATCATCGATCTAGACCTCAATGGTCATAAAGACACAAATAACGCGGGCGAAGCCGCGGGTAACAGCTAGTTATATTATATTTGATAAAATAAAAAGATTGCCATACGTAACTTTGATACAGAAGTGTTTAAAGAACAATAGGTGACTCTGTAGTCTACTGCTTTCCTTACACCAATAAAGAGTAGTTCATATTATATTAATCTTATTAAAGATTTAAGCAACAATGCGGACAGTAAACACCCTATTCATGCCTTCGCCATACTGTGTTACTTAGTACATTTTGGGTTGAACTCTTGGCAACACTGAACTCCCAAAAGATTGCGCAGTGCAAGTAACATACGACCACAATAGGACGTAATAATGCTTTATTTTCTTTAACAATAGTAACGAAAACGTTGTTGGGTAGATTAGCTATTGTCTTTTTACTATTGGTGGATTTAATGAGGTTACAGAATTCTTTGGAATTTAGTTAGCTATGTAGTTGTAGTTTTTAACCGACTTCACAAAAAAGGAAGAGGTTCTCAATTCATCGGAACCTTTTCTTAATTATTTTTTTCAGTATTCAGTATTCAGTATTCAGTATTTTATTGCGTCTATAAAAGTATTTACAAGGTCTTAAATAAAATGTACAGTTCTTTATAGACCCTGGAAGGGCACAGCAATATTACTTTAAAAAATTAAATTATTAATCAATTAGGAGAGAGGAGGAATATTACACTTCTACATAATTATCGTAATTATTATTATTTATGCATGTCATTTATGTCGGTATATAATTTATTTTATTTAATGTAAAAAGGAAATGTCATATTTTTAAATAGAAAACAATGTCAAAATTTATCTTTAAAATATTCGTCAATTGTATAATAGCTTTTTTGGACTAAAAGTTCCTTTAATTGTTTCACAAAGTTTCGATTTTGGGATTGACTTTTTAGAGATACCGGCAAGTGATTATATATTGTTAAACACAATCCAAAATTTCATCGTACCAACGGGACTTGAACCCGCAACCTCCGGAATAACATGTTCCGGTGCTTTGCCAATTAAGCCATGGTGCGAAGTAACGTTACGACGAAATTAGTGGATTGCATTTGTTAACCCAATTATGCATTGGTGGGGCCATCTATGACTACTTATTACGTAAGTTAATCATTCGGAAGAAATCATTACAGTTTTCAAATCCGACGAGAGATGTTGCACTGCGTATATCAAATATTATGTTTCTTTTAAAGTGTTACACACTTAATATTTTTGTAAATTGTTAAACACAATCCAAAATTTCATCGTACCAACAGGACTTGAACCCGCAACCTCCGGAATAACATGTTCCGGTGCTTTGCCAATTAAGCCATGGTGCGAAGTAACGTTACGACGAAATTTGACGAAAACTGTAATGATTTCTTCCGAATGATTAACTTACGTAATAAGTAGTCATAGATGGCGCCACCAATGCATAATTGGGTTAACAAATGCAATCCACTAATTTCGTCGTAACGTTACTTCGCACCATGGCTTACTTGGCAAAGCACCGGAACATGTTATTCCGGAGGTTGCGGGTTCAAGTCCCGTTGGTACGATGAAATTTTGGATTGTGTTTAACAATTTACAAAAATATTAAGTGTGTAACACTTTAAAAGAAACATAATAAGTGATTATATATTTTTATGGACATTACTAGGGGACCTTTCGAATACATTTGAAGGTGAGATGTAGGCAGTATTAATCGGTTGGCATGCCGTACACTACTATGCCTAGATGCATCTAATCGTGTTGTGTACAAGTTGGGATGGTTGCGAACAAATTTACAAACTTCGTGAATGTAGATGCACGGTAGGGTGAGGATTTTGTAAGTTTGAAAATACGGTTTACAGCTATCCGTTTGGTCTATATTGGCTAAAATGCGAACAAGTTTTTTTTGAAGGATAAAAAGGGTAGGCGCAGATGAACAAGCTCCCCACAATATGACGCCATAATTCAACCATGCACTAGCTTGAGAATGATATAACGCAAGTGCAGTGCTGAGGTCAGTTGTCTTCTTAATCTCGCGGAGTGCGTAACTAAATTGAGACATTTTATTTTTAACTTTTTGAATATGTAATTCCCAATTTATATGTTTGTCTATAATCAGACCAAGCAAAGTGCAATTATTGACAGTTTCTATTTCCGTGTTTTGATACGTGAATCGAATATTCAGTGGTGCTTTTTGGTGGGGATAGAAGGAAATTCGTTTTGTTTAAGAGTAATTGATCTGAAGATTATGATCCTTCATCCATTCTACTATTTTATCAATTATGTCAGTAAGTTTATTATTTAGGAATTCTTTACTATTATAAGAGGTTATCAACACCAATATTATAAATGCGAAAGTCAGTTTGTTTATTTGTTTGTTTGTTTGTTTGTTTGTTTGTTTGGGACTTCTTCACGGTCAAACGGCTTGACCGATTTGGCTGAAATTTTGTACAAAGATAGAACATATGGCAGAATAGGATATAGGATAATTTTTTTTTGGCTATCGAGTCAGGGGGTCTAGATATTTTTAATTGAATTTTGTAAATATAAGATCTCTTTTCGAATAAACGGCTTGACCGATTTACCTGAAATGTTGTATAAAGACAGTTCATAAGGCAAAAAAGAATATAGAATACTTTTTTTCTGGCTATCGAGTCAGGGGGTTCAAATATTTTTAATTGAATTTTGTCAATATAAGATCTCTTTTCGAATAAACGGCTTGACCGATTTGCCTGAAATGTTGTTTAAAGACAGTTCGTAGGGTAGAATAGGATACAGAATACTTTTTTTTTGGCTATCGAGTCAGGGGGTAAATATATTTTTAATTGAATTTTGTAAATATAAGACTTCTTCTTGAATAAGCGGCTTGACCGATTTGCCTGAATTTTTGTGTGAATACATGTCATAGGGCAGAATAGGATATAGGATACTTTTTTTCTGGCTGTCGAGTCAGGGGGTCCAGATATTTTTAATTGAATTTGGTAAATATAAGACCTCTTCTCGAATAAACAGCTTGACCGATTTGCCTGAAATTTTGTGTGAATACATGTCATAGGGCAGAATAGGATATAGGATACTTTTTTTCTGGCTGTCGAGTCAGGGGGTCCAGATATTTTTAATGGAATTTGGTAAATATAAGACCTCTTCTCGAATAAACAGCTTGACCGATTTGCCTGAAATGTTGTTTAAAGACAGTTCAAAAGGCAGAATAGAATATAGAATACTTTTTTTCTGTCTATCGAGTCAGAGGGTACAAATATTTTTAATTTAAGATCTCTTCTCGAATAAATGGCTTGACCGATTTGCTTGAAATGTTGTATAAAGACAGTTCATAGGGTAGAATAGGATATAGGATACTTTTTTTTTTGCTTTCAAGTCCGGATATTTTTAATTAATTTTTGTAAATTTAAGACCTCTTCTCGAATAAACGGCTTTACCGATTTGCCTGAAATGTTGTATAAAGACAGTTCATAGGGCAGAATAGGATATCGGATACTGTTTTTTGTCCATCGAGTCTGAGTGTTTAGATTTTTTTTATTGAATTTTGTGAATGTGTGTCCTCTTATCAGCTAAACAGCTTGACCGATTCAGCTGAAATTTTATACATACGAGTATTACAGTTCATATTGCATAGAATCACATGGGATAATTTTTTTCTGGCAGTCGAGTCCAGGTGTCCAGAATTTTTAAATTGAAGTTTTTAAATGTGTGGCCTTCTCTCGGTCGAACGGGTTAACCATTTAAGCTGAAATTTTGTACACAGACAGTCAAAAAGACATAGAAGGACAACGAATACTTTTTTTTTGGGTGGAAATTTCGGTTGTCTATATTTTTACTATGGAATTTTGTAAATGTGTGGCCTCTTTTTGGCCAAACGGTTTGACCGATTCAGATGAAATTTTGTACAAACACATTGAATAGGGCATAAAAGGGCAAAGAATACTTTTTTTCGGCAATTAAGTGTGGGTGCCTATATCTTTTGTTAACTTTACATAGAGTTTGCATAATCATAAAAGTTTGACCTTAGGTTCATAGATTATGACTAAACTTAATAAGTACCTTAATTAGGCCATAAAACTGTCAGGGTCATTAAAAGTCATCAAAATTTACGCAATGGCTTTGCTTGCCCAACGTGTTTTATCTGCTTTGTGGGAAGTATTTCATAAGCATTCGTGTTTTAACAGCCACATTTAACCTTAGGGTCATCGGTGTTGACTTAGTAGGTTGTAAAAACTGTCAGCGTCATAAAACGTAACATTTTTTGCGCTCACTTCGCTCGCGCGGTGATAGCGCTCGCTGCGCTCGCGCAATAATTTGTTTGGTTTACTTTGTAGGTAATATTTCAGCAACTTTTGTATTTTAATAGCCACATGCATCAGAACGACTCCATAAATTAAAACAGTACAATCTTCAATAATCATAATTATTTCTATCCTTAAATAATTGGATATCAAGTTTAACCTTTGTGTTATCAGTGTTAACTTAGTAGGTTATAAAAACTGTCAGGGTCATAAAATGACGTAAAAATTTTCGCGCTCAATCGCGCGCATTGATAGCTCTCGCTGCGCTCGCGCAAGCCTTTGTTTTATCTACTTTAAAGGTAATATTTCAGAATTTTTTTGTATTTTAATAGCCACATGCATCAAAACGAGTTTATAATTGGAACAGTTACAACCTTCAATAATCATAATGATTTTGTTACCTTAAAATAAGTGGATATCAAGTTAAACCTTTGTCTCATCAGTGTTAACTTAGAAGGTCATAAACACTGTCAGGGTCATAAAAGGTCGTAAAAATTTTTCGCGCTCGCTTCGCTCGCGCAGTGATGGCGCTCGCAAGTATTTGTTATATGTACTTTGTTGGATACATTTCAGCAACTTTTGTATTTTAATAGCCACATTCATCAAAACATGACACAAATTGGAACAGTACAGACTTCAATAATCATAATGATTTTTACCTTTAAATAAGTGGATATCAAGTTTGACCTTAGGGTCATCGGTGTTGACTAAGTAGGTCATAAAAACTGTCAGGGTCATAAAATGACGTAAAAGTTTTCGCGCTCGCTACGCTCGCGCATTGATAGCTCTCGCTGCGCTCGCGCAAACCTTTGTTTTATCTACTTTGTAGGTTTTATTTCAGCATTTTTTGTATTTTAATAGCCACATGCATCAAAAGGAGTTTATTAATTGAAACAGTACTACCTTAAATAATCATAATGAATTTTTCCCTTAAAATAAGTGGATATCAAGTTTAACCTTAGGGTCATCGGTGTTGACTTAGAAGGTCATAAAAACTGTAAGGGTCATAAAAAGACGCAAAAACTTTTCGCGCTCGCTTCGCTCGCGCATTGATAACGCTCGCTGCGCTCGCGCAAACCTTTGTTGTATCTACTTTGTAAATAATGATTCAGCATTTTTTGTATTTTAATAGCCACATGCATCAAAACGAGTTTATAAATTGAAACAGTACAACCTTCAATAATCATAATGATTTTTACCTTAAAATAAGTGGATATCAAGTTTAACTTTAGGGTCATCGGTGTTGACTAAGTAGGTCATAAAAACTGTCAGGGTCATAAAATGACGTAAAAATTTTCGCGCTCGCTTCGCTCGCGCATTGATAACGCTCGCTGCGCTCGCGCAAACCTTTGTTTTATCTACTTTGTAAGTAATGATTCAGCATTTTTTGTATTTTAATAGCCACATGCATCAAAACGAGTTTATAAATTGAAAAAGTACAACCTTCAATATTCATAATGATTTTTACCTTAAAATAAGTGGATATCAAGTTTAACCTTAGGGTCATCGGTGTTGACTTAGAAGGTCATAAAAACTGTCAGGGTCATAAAATGACGTAAAAATTTTCGCGCTTGCTTCGCTCGCGCATTGATAACGCTCGCTGCGCTCGCGCAAACCTTTGTTTTATCTACTTTGTAAGTAATGATTCAGCATTTTTTGTATTTTAATAGCCACATGCATCAAAACGAGTTTATAAATTGAAAAAGTACAAACTTCAATAATCATAATGATTTTTACCTTAAAATAAGTGGATATCAAGTTTAACCTTAGGGTCATCGGTGTTGACTTAGAAGGTCATAAAAACTGTAAGGGTCATAAAAAGACGTAAATAATTTTTGCGCTCGCTTCGCTCGCGCATTGATAACGCTCGCTGCGCTCGCGTAAACCTTTGTTTGATCTACTTTGTAAGTAATTTTTCAGCATTTTTTGTATTTTAATAGCCACATGCATCAAAACGAGTTTATAAATTGAAACAGTACAACCTTCAATAATCATAATGATTTTTACCTTAAAATAAGTGGATATCAAGTTTAACCTTAGGGTCATCGGTGTTGACTTAGAAGGTCATAAAAACTGTAAGGGTCATAAAAAGACGTAAAAAATTTTCGCGCTCGCTTCGCTCGCGCATTGATAATGCTCGCTGCGCTCGCGCAAACCTTTGTTTTATCTACTTTGTAAGTAATGATTCAGCATTTTTTGTATTTTAATAGCCACATGCATCAAAACGAGTTAATAAATTGAAAAAGTACAACCTTCAATAATCATAATGATTTTTACCTTAAAATAAGTGGATATCAAGTTTAACCTTAGGTTCATCGGTGTTGACTTAGAAGGTCATAAAAACTGTAAGGGTCATAAAAAGACGTAAAAAATTTTCGCGCTCGCTTCGCTCGCGCATTGATAATGCTCGCTGCGCTCGCGCAAACCTTTGTTTTATCTACTTTGTAAGTAATGATTCAGCATTTTTTGTATTTTAATAGCCACATGCATCAAAACGAGTTTATAAATTGAAAAAGTACAACCTTCAATAATCATAATGATTTTTACCTTAAAATAAGTGGATATCAAGTTTAACCTTAGGGTCATCGGTGTTGACTTAGAAGGTCATAAAAACTGTAAGGGTCATAAAAAGACGTAAATAATTTTCGCGCTCGCTTCGCTCGCGCATTGATAACGCTCGCTGCGCTCGCGTAAACCTTTGTTTTATCTACTTTGTAAGTAATTTTTCAGCATTTTTTGTATTTTAATAGCCACATGCATCAAAACGAGTTTATAAATTGAAACAGTACAACCTTCAATAATCATAATGATTTTTACCTTAAAATAAGTGGATATCAAGTTTAACCTTAGGGTCATCGGTGTTGACTAAGTAGGTCATAAAAACTGTCAGGGTCATAAAATGTCGTAAACATTTTCGCGCTCGCTTCGCTCGCGCATTGATAACGCTCGCTGCGCTCGCGTAAACCTTTGTTTTATCTACTTTGTAAGTAATGATTCAGCATTTTTTGTATTTTAATAGCCACATGCATCAAAACGAGTTTATAAATTGAAAAAGTACAACCTTCAATAATCATAATGATTTTTACCTTAAAATAAGTGGATATCAAGTTTAACCTTAGGGTCATCGGTGTTGACTTAAAAGGTCATAAAAACTGTAAGGGTCATAAAAAGACGTAAATAATTTTCGCGCTCGCTTCGCTCGCGCATTGATAACGCTCGCTGCGCTCGCGTAAACCTTTGTTTTATCTACTTTGTAAGTAATTTTTCAGCATTTTTTGTATTTTAATAGGCACATGCATCAAAACGAGTTTATAAATTGAAACAGTACAACCTTCAATAATCATAATGATTTTTACCTTAAAATAAGTGGATATCAAGTTTAACCTTAGGGTCATCGGTGTTGACTAAGTAGGTCATAAAAACTGTCAGGGTCATAAAATGACGTAAAAATTTTCGCGCTCGCTTCGCTCGCGCATTGATAGCTCTCGCTGCGCTCGCGCAAACCTTTGTTTTGTCTACTTTGTAGGTTATATTTCAGCATTTTTTGTATTTTAATAGCCACATGTATCAAAACGAATTTATAAATTGAAACAGTATTACCTTCAATAATCATAATGAATTTTTACCATAAAATAAGTGGATATCAAGTTTAACCCTAGGGTCATCGGTGATTTAGTAGGTTATAAAAACTGCCAGGATTATATTATGACGTAAAAATTTTCGCGCTCGCTGGTAAACCTTCGTTAGGTTTACCAAGTATCAAGTAATGATTAATGACTTCAACAATTGACGATATCGAGTTCGACCTAAGAGTCATCTATATTGACTTGATGATTAGGTCATTAAACTGTCAGGGTTATAAAACGCCATAAAAATTTTCACTCGCCCAATAATAGCGCTCGCTACGCTCGCGCAGCTATTCACCTTATTTTCTTTGTAAGAAATGTTTGAGGAACTGTTGTATTCAGTCAAACATTTAAACAGCACAATTTCGTATACTAACCTAACCAAAATGAATAATGACTTTAACAATAGAGGATATTGAGTTCGACTTTGAGGGCACCTATGGTGATTTGGCCTAAGAGATCATCGATCTAGATCTCAATGGTCATAAAGACACAAATAACGCGGGCGAAGCCGCGGGTAACAGCTATCATCAACACCAATATTATAAATGCGAAAGTCAGTTTGTTTATTTGTTTGTTTGTTTGTTTGTTTGTTTGTTTGGGACTTCTTCACGGTCAAACGGCTTGACCGATTTGGCTGAAATTTTGTACAAAGATAGAACATATGGCAGAATAGGATATAGGATAATTTTTTTTTGGCTATCGAGTCAGGGGGTCTAGATATTTTTAATTGAATTTTGTAAATATAAGATCTCTTTTCGAATAAACGGCTTGACCGATTTACCTGAAATGTTGTATAAAGACAGTTCATAAGGCAAAAAAGAATATAGAATACTTTTTTTCTGGCTATCGAGTCAGGGGGTTCAAATATTTTTAATTGAATTTTGTCAATATAAGATCTCTTTTCGAATAAACGGCTTGACCGATTTGCCTGAAATGTTGTTTAAAGACAGTTCGTAGGGTAGAATAGGATACAGAATACTTTTTTTTTGGCTATCGAGTCAGGGGGTAAATATATTTTTAATTGAATTTTGTAAATATAAGACTTCTTCTTGAATAAGCGGCTTGACCGATTTGCCTGAATTTTTGTGTGAATACATGTCATAGGGCAGAATAGGATATAGGATACTTTTTTTCTGGCTGTCGAGTCAGGGGGTCCAGATATTTTTAATTGAATTTGGTAAATATAAGACCTCTTCTCGAATAAACAGCTTGACCGATTTGCCTGAAATTTTGTGTGAATACATGTCATAGGGCAGAATAGGATATAGGATACTTTTTTTCTGGCTGTCGAGTCAGGGGGTCCAGATATTTTTAATGGAATTTGGTAAATATAAGACCTCTTCTCGAATAAACAGCTTGACCGATTTGCCTGAAATGTTGTTTAAAGACAGTTCAAAAGGCAGAATAGAATATAGAATACTTTTTTTCTGTCTATCGAGTCAGAGGGTACAAATATTTTTAATTTAAGATCTCTTCTCGAATAAATGGCTTGACCGATTTGCTTGAAATGTTGTATAAAGACAGTTCATAGGGTAGAATAGGATATAGGATACTTTTTTTTTTGCTTTCAAGTCCGGATATTTTTAATTAATTTTTGTAAATTTAAGACCTCTTCTCGAATAAACGGCTTTACCGATTTGCCTGAAATGTTGTATAAAGACAGTTCATAGGGCAGAATAGGATATCGGATACTGTTTTTTGTCCATCGAGTCTGAGTGTTTAGATTTTTTTTATTGAATTTTGTGAATGTGTGTCCTCTTATCAGCTAAACAGCTTGACCGATTCAGCTGAAATTTTATACATACGAGTATTACAGTTCATATTGCATAGAATCACATGGGATAATTTTTTTCTGGCAGTCGAGTCCAGGTGTCCAGAATTTTTAAATTGAAGTTTTTAAATGTGTGGCCTTCTCTCGGTCGAACGGGTTAACCATTTAAGCTGAAATTTTGTACACAGACAGTCAAAAAGACATAGAAGGACAACGAATACTTTTTTTTTGGGTGGAAATTTCGGTTGTCTATATTTTTACTATGGAATTTTGTAAATGTGTGGCCTCTTTTTGGCCAAACGGTTTGACCGATTCAGATGAAATTTTGTACAAACACATTGAATAGGGCATAAAAGGGCAAAGAATACTTTTTTTCGGCAATTAAGTGTGGGTGCCTATATCTTTTGTTAACTTTACATAGAGTTTGCATAATCATAAAAGTTTGACCTTAGGTTCATAGATTATGACTAAACTTAATAAGTACCTTAATTAGGCCATAAAACTGTCAGGGTCATTAAAAGTCATCAAAATTTACGCAATGGCTTTGCTTGCCCAACGTGTTTTATCTGCTTTGTGGGAAGTATTTCATAAGCATTCGTGTTTTAACAGCCACATTTAACCTTAGGGTCATCGGTGTTGACTTAGTAGGTTGTAAAAACTGTCAGCGTCATAAAACGTAACATTTTTTGCGCTCACTTCGCTCGCGCGGTGATAGCGCTCGCTGCGCTCGCGCAATAATTTGTTTGGTTTACTTTGTAGGTAATATTTCAGCAACTTTTGTATTTTAATAGCCACATGCATCAGAACGACTCCATAAATTAAAACAGTACAATCTTCAATAATCATAATTATTTCTATCCTTAAATAATTGGATATCAAGTTTAACCTTTGTGTTATCAGTGTTAACTTAGTAGGTTATAAAAACTGTCAGGGTCATAAAATGACGTAAAAATTTTCGCGCTCAATCGCGCGCATTGATAGCTCTCGCTGCGCTCGCGCAAGCCTTTGTTTTATCTACTTTAAAGGTAATATTTCAGAATTTTTTGTATTTTAATAGCCACATGCATCAAAACGAGTTTATAATTGGAACAGTTACAACCTTCAATAATCATAATGATTTTGTTACCTTAAAATAAGTGGATATCAAGTTAAACCTTTGTCTCATCAGTGTTAACTTAGAAGGTCATAAACACTGTCAGGGTCATAAAAGGTCGTAAAAATTTTTCGCGCTCGCTTCGCTCGCGCAGTGATGGCGCTCGCAAGTATTTGTTATATGTACTTTGTTGGATACATTTCAGCAACTTTTGTATTTTAATAGCCACATTCATCAAAACATGACACAAATTGGAACAGTACAGACTTCAATAATCATAATGATTTTTACCTTTAAATAAGTGGATATCAAGTTTGACCTTAGGGTCATCGGTGTTGACTAAGTAGGTCATAAAAACTGTCAGGGTCATAAAATGACGTAAAAGTTTTCGCGCTCGCTACGCTCGCGCATTGATAGCTCTCGCTGCGCTCGCGCAAACCTTTGTTTTATCTACTTTGTAGGTTTTATTTCAGCATTTTTTGTATTTTAATAGCCACATGCATCAAAAGGAGTTTATTAATTGAAACAGTACTACCTTAAATAATCATAATGAATTTTTCCCTTAAAATAAGTGGATATCAAGTTTAACCTTAGGGTCATCGGTGTTGACTTAGAAGGTCATAAAAACTGTAAGGGTCATAAAAAGACGCAAAAACTTTTCGCGCTCGCTTCGCTCGCGCATTGATAACGCTCGCTGCGCTCGCGCAAACCTTTGTTGTATCTACTTTGTAAATAATGATTCAGCATTTTTTGTATTTTAATAGCCACATGCATCAAAACGAGTTTATAAATTGAAAAAGTACAACCATCAATAATCATAACGATTTTTACCTTAAAATAAGTGGATATCAAGTTTAACCTTAGGGTCATCGGTGTTGACTTAGAAGGTCATAAAAACTGTAAAGGTCATAAAAAGACGTAAATAATTTTCGCGCTCGCTTCGCTCGCGCATTGATAACGCTCGCTGCGCTCGCGTAAACCTTTGTTTTATCTACTTTGTAAGTAATTTTTCAGCATTTTTTGTATTTTAATAGCCACATGCATCAAAACGAGTTTATAAATTGAAACAGTACAACCTTCAATAATCATAATGATTTTTACCTTAAAATAAGTGGATATCAAGTTTAACTTTAGGGTCATCGGTGTTGACTAAGTAGGTCATAAAAACTGTCAGGGTCATAAAATGACGTAAAAATTTTCGCGCTCGCTTCGCTCGCGCATTGATAACGCTCGCTGCGCTCGCGCAAACCTTTGTTTTATCTACTTTGTAAGTAATGATTCAGCATTTTTTGTATTTTAATAGCCACATGCATCAAAACGAGTTTATAAATTGAAAAAGTACAACCTTCAATAATCATAATGATTTTTACCTTAAAATAAGTGGATATCAAGTTTAACCTTAGGGTCATCGGTGTTGACTTAGAAGGTCATAAAAACTGTAAGGGTCATAAAAAGACGCAAAAACTTTTCGCGCTCGCTTCGCTCGCGCATTGATAACGCTCGCTGCGCTCGCGCAAACCTTTGTTGTATCTACTTTGTAAATAATGATTCAGCATTTTTTGTATTTTAATAGCCACATGCATCAAAACGAGTTTATAAATTGAAAAAGTACAACCATCAATAATCATAATGATTTTTACCTTAAAATAAGTGGATATCAAGTTTAACCTTAGGGTCATCGGTGTTGACTTAAAAGGTCATAAAAACTGTAAGGGTCATAAAAAGACGTAAATAATTTTCGCGCTCGCTTCGCTCGCGCATTGATAACGCTCGCTGCGCTCGCGTAAACCTTTGTTTTATCTACTTTGTAAGTAATTTTTCAGCATTTTTTGTATTTTAATAGGCACATGCATCAAAACGAGTTTATAAATTGAAACAGTACAACCTTCAATAATCATAATGATTTTTACCTTAAAATAAGTGGATATCAAGTTTAACCTTAGGTTCATCGGTGTTGACTTAGAAGGTCATAAAAACTGTAAGGGTCATAAAAAGACGTAAAAAATTTTCGCGCTCGCTTCGCTCGCGCATTGATAATGCTCGCTGCGCTCGCGCAAACCTTTGTTTTATCTACTTTGTAAGTAATGATTCAGCATTTTTTGTATTTTAATAGCCACATGCATCAAAACGAGTTTATAAATTGAAAAAGTACAACCTTCAATAATCATAATGATTTTTACCTTAAAATAAGTGGATATCAAGTTTAACCTTAGGGTCATCGGTGTTGACTTAGAAGGTCATAAAAACTGTAAGGGTCATAAAAAGACGTAAATAATTTTCGCGCTCGCTTCGCTCGCGCATTGATAACGCTCGCTGCGCTCGCGTAAACCTTTGTTTTATCTACTTTGTAAGTAATTTTTCAGCATTTTTTGTATTTTAATAGCCACATGCATCAAAACGAGTTTATAAATTGAAACAGTACAACCTTCAATAATCATAATGATTTTTACCTTAAAATAAGTGGATATCAAGTTTAACCTTAGGGTCATCGGTGTTGACTAAGTAGGTCATAAAAACTGTCAGGGTCATAAAATGTCGTAAACATTTTCGCGCTCGCTTCGCTCGCGCATTGATAACGCTCGCTGCGCTCGCGTAAACCTTTGTTTTATCTACTTTGTAAGTAATGATTCAGCATTTTTTGTATTTTAATAGCCACATGCATCAAAACGAGTTTATAAATTGAAAAAGTACAACCTTCAATAATCATAATGATTTTTACCTTAAAATAAGTGGATATCAAGTTTAACCTTAGGGTCATCGGTGTTGACTTAAAAGGTCATAAAAACTGTAAGGGTCATAAAAAGACGTAAATAATTTTCGCGCTCGCTTCGCTCGCGCATTGATAACGCTCGCTGCGCTCGCGTAAACCTTTGTTTTATCTACTTTGTAAGTAATTTTTCAGCATTTTTTGTATTTTAATAGGCACATGCATCAAAACGAGTTTATAAATTGAAACAGTACAACCTTCAATAATCATAATGATTTTTACCTTAAAATAAGTGGATATCAAGTTTAACCTTAGGGTCATCGGTGTTGACTAAGTAGGTCATAAAAACTGTCAGGGTCATAAAATGACGTAAAAATTTTCGCGCTCGCTTCGCTCGCGCATTGATAGCTCTCGCTGCGCTCGCGCAAACCTTTGTTTTGTCTACTTTGTAGGTTATATTTCAGCATTTTTTGTATTTTAATAGCCACATGTATCAAAACGAATTTATAAATTGAAACAGTATTACCTTCAATAATCATAATGAATTTTTACCATAAAATAAGTGGATATCAAGTTTAACCCTAGGGTCATCGGTGATTTAGTAGGTTATAAAAACTGCCAGGATTATATTATGACGTAAAAATTTTCGCGCTCGCTGGTAAACCTTCGTTAGGTTTACCAAGTATCAAGTAATGATTAATGACTTCAACAATTGACGATATCGAGTTCGACCTAAGAGTCATCTATATTGACTTGATGATTAGGTCATTAAACTGTCAGGGTTATAAAACGCCATAAAAATTTTCACTCGCCCAATAATAGCGCTCGCTACGCTCGCGCAGCTATTCACCTTATTTTCTTTGTAAGAAATGTTTGAGGAACTGTTGTATTCAGTCAAACATTTAAACAGCACAATTTCGTATACTAACCTAACCAAAATGAATAATGACTTTAACAATAGAGGATATTGAGTTCGACTTTGAGGGCACCTATGGTGATTTGGCCTAAGAGATCATCGATCTAGATCTCAATGGTCATAAAGACACAAATAACGCGGGCGAAGCCGCGGGTAACAGCTAGTTATTGATATATCGTCCGCGAATAATATACATGTTTCAGTCATAATTTTTGGTAAGTCGTTTATGTATAATAAAAACAATAGACACCCTATAACACTACCCTGAGGTATTGAGGCGTTGATTGTTTTGCAATCAGATCGAATGTTTTTTATGGTATTTGTTTGGTAATTGAAATGCTCGAGTTCTACGTATTGCTGCCTGTTCTCTAGGTAGGATTTAAACCATTTATAAGCAACACCTCTAACACCTATTCCGTATAATTTAGTTAGTAAAATGTTGTATTGTACTTTGTCGTATGCCTTAGACATATCGAGTATCGAGATACCGACAGCATATTTCTTAATGTTTATTTCACTTAAAGCTGCTTGGATGTATTTAAATATAGCTAGTGATGTCGACCGGTTTTTGCGAAAACCGTTTTGGCTATCATCGAAAATAGAATACTTTTCACAAAAGGAATATACACGATCGCACATAGCTTTTTCAAATAATTTTGATGCCGTAGGTAAGAGGGCGATAGGCCGGTAATTACTAGGGTCAGTTTTTATATTTTTCTTGTGGATAGGTTTTATTATTGCTTTCTTTAGTTGTTTTGGGAATGTGCCCTCTTCAAATGATTGATTTATAAGCAAACAAAATGGCAAGGTCAGTTCCTCAGCACAAAATCTAATTAGAGAAGGGGGAAGGTCATCGATACCGTGACTGTTTTTGTTTTTAAGATTTTTTATTAATTTATACATTTCTTTTGGTGATACATGGCTTAGGTACATTGAATTTTCGGTGGGTTGCATTACGAGGCGGCCGCGGGGCTCCTCTCCGTTTTGTGGCGTAGTATGTACACGTTCTCCAACCGCGGCAAAGAAGTTGTTAAAGGTATTTGCGACTTTCTTAGTGTCTGTTATCGTTGTATTATCTATTTCTAGCTGAATGTTAGATTTATCTTTTTTGCGGTATTTATTCGTACGCTCATTTATAACTTGCCACATTGCCTTAATTTTGTTACTAGATGTTTTTATTTTATTTTTATAATGTATCTTTTTAGCTATAGTAACCGATTTCTTTAGTAATTTTTCGTACTGTTTATAATATTTAGTAAGAATAGGGGGTTTGTAAACATAATAATTTTAGAAGTCTTTTGTTTCGGCAGCAGTGTTTTATACCTACTGTCAACCAATGTTTTTTATTAGATTTTAATTTTATTTTACGTTTTGGGATGCATTTATTTAATAACTGTATTAATATTTCATGGAAAGCTTGGTAATTATCATAAATATTTTTTGTTTTTTTGATGATGTCTGGCCAGTTAATAGTCTTTAAGTTGTATTTAAATAGTTCCATATTAATTTTGTTGTATGTTCGTTTTTCTATTTTCCAAATTTTGTTTTTTTTTCTGTGGTAATATAATTTCAAAAACCGTTCCTGCGTGATCAGAAAATCCTAATTCTTCTACCGTGGTGCGTAAATTAGTTTCGTTAAAATTGGTAAATATTAGGTCCAGGCATGTTGATGTTTTTGAAGTTATTCGTGTCGGTTTTTTTACATGTTGGGATAATTTATATTCTAACATAAAGTCTAACAATCGATTTGTTTTAGGATTATTTTGTAATATATTAGTATTAAAGTCGCCTCCGATTATAATTTTATATTTATTGTATTTATTATTTATGTAATTTAAGATTAGTTTAAGTCTATTATAGAAAATTTCTTCCTCTCTTCTATTCCAGTATATTGTTATAATTAATATTTTTTCATTAGGCAATTCAACTGCGCATATTTCCAGTATGTATTCAATAGACATATTCGTTATATCAGGTCTGGGTAAACATTGGATATGTTCTTGAAGCGCCACCAGTACTCCACCGCCGCTTCGGGATGTTCTGCAGTATGATGAAACGATTTTATATCCACTTAGTAGTATCAAATCTAACTTTTCTTGAGTCGCCCATGTTTCGGTGATGCATATAGCTTGGTAAATAGGATTTTCTTGTATAAATGATTCTAGTATATGTAGTTTATTGTTTATACTTTGGATATTTTGAAACAGGATCTTGAAAGTCAATTCATTTGTTGTAGCTGGAGCGAAAGGAGTAGTTCGAGTTTCGAAAGGAATGAGTCCTGCTTTCGAAGTTGTTGTTTGTAGGTATTTCGGTCACTTCTTGCATTTGGTGAGTATATGTTATTATATTGTTATCTACCTTATCGATTTGTTTGCCTCTCTGTATATCGTCGATTTTTATTTTCTTCCCTTGAATATAAAGTTGGTTATCCCGGATCCTAGCAGAGAGTCCTTGCTTTCTTGCTTCAATCATCTCTTTTGTCATCAAGCTTCTTAACTTTCTCGCATTCTGGTCTAGGAACTCGGATATATGAAGACTGTATCCTTCAAAACACATTCTATTATTTATTATATACTTGGTCATGCGTTTACTGAGTAGTTCGATTACTAGCGGCCGTGGCCGACTGTTTGTATTTTTGTAGTGTGGAAGTTTGCCGATTCTGTACGTATCTTCAATATATCCAGCTAAGTCGACATTCATAATATCTCTAAAAGCTTGAGTTATTCAGCTATGCAATATATAGTCATGCTCGTCATAGTGTTCTTTAAAGCCATAAACTACAATTTTTATGTATGATCACCGATTATTCGAAGATGCAAGAACCGATTTGGAAAATTATTTTATTGTTTCAAAAGGTACCCTTCTCAGGTGGTTCCATATTAATTTCAACGAAATCGGCCGAGCCGTTTTTAATACATCAACATTTGTATTATGACGCATTTACTTATCTCGACGACTTACTACTAACTACTGGGACAGATTATGTAATAGTTACTACGTCTACGGGGTACTTTGACTAGCGCGGCGTTTGAAGTCGGTTCTTTTAGTTTTTTAAACGATCTTAAATTATTTTTGTTACTATGTATGTTAATCACGAAAGTTTAAAATTTACTATGTAACAGGTGTAACGTAATGTAACGTAACGGAGCCCTGATGTGGATGGAACCTAAAAGGGAAAATATGAACACAGGTTATTGCATTATATTTTTACTTAAAATAACACTATAAAATGTTCACCGATTATCTTCCTTTCACTGCTCATAACCTTACATCTTCGAGACAAGTACCCCATCAAAGCCTTGAACGTCTGGCGAGATTTTTCCGTGAAAAATCGAATAATCACATCTTGATTATTATAGCGGCAGGCGGCTATTGCCAAGCCGTTAAAGCTGCCACTGTGAACATCTTCACTTTTATCTTGTACATTCTCTATGCTATTGGCAAACAGCAGACACTGTAAATGTCGTCCACTTCTTTATCTTGTACCTGCTTCCACATTCTCCATTTTGCCAGCGGCATCATGTGCGGCGCTGGTTTCTCCTTTTATTATTTTTCAACTATTTACTTATCATTCATTATTTTTATGTTTTGCTGTCCTTTTTTTCTCCCAGACTGACTTCCTGTTTTTTTTCCTGTTTTTTTCCGTTCCCATGGCAACGTGACCCGTCATAAAGAAACAAATCGTTTTAATACAAAAGAGTATATGTACCTATGATATATGAAAATGTATGAGGTCGCTGGAGATATGCCACACAGGACAAGCACGAAGCTCACCTAATGGTAAGCGATGATGTTTATCTATTACAAATACAGCAACATGCAAACATTTCAGTAGCAAGTTTACTCATCAGATCTCGATGAAATTGCAATGGACAACCTTGGAGACCAAACTACCAATAAAAAAAATTGTCATTCGAATCGGTTCACAATTAACGGAGTAATCGCGTAACAAACTGGCCAAGTGCAAGTCGGACTCACACTAGTAGGGTTCCGTACACACTACAGTATTTTATAAGATCGAGCAAAAAATACCACTATCATTTTTCGCCGGCAAAGAATAATAATTAATAAGCATTTTATTTCTTATAACGCCATCTAACTTCTAACAAAGGTGTTAGGGATCGACATTTCAATATAACGCCATCTATGGGACGTTTACCTAACTAAGCGTACACATAGATGGCTTGAAATACCGAAAAAACACGTTTCTTGTATGGGGACCCTCTATTATTTTAAATTTTATTCTGTTTTTAGTATTTGTTGTTATAGCGGCAACAGAAATACATCATCTGTGAAAATTTCAACTGTCTAACTATCACAGACAGACAGACAGGCAGACGGACAGCGGAGTCTTAGTAATAGGGTCCCGTTTTACCCTTTGGGTACGGAACCCTAAAAAACATACAGAGAATTGAGAACCTCTTCCTTTTTGTAAGTCGGTTGTAAAGTCTTTATTCGGTGCGTGATACGAGTATGAGCCGAAATATCACTAGCGGGTTAAAGAATCTTGAATTTCAAATGTATAATATAAATATTTCAAACAGTTTGTTACTAATTTAAATACCGTGCAATATTAAATGAACCATTAAACTCTACATTGAGATTAATACTGCGTTGTTTTATTATAACTTCAAACGTTTACTGGAAAATATGATTATTTTGTAGCTCGGTTTGTTCTTAAATAGAACATGATCTAGGCAAGCTATATTAACATTTGAACTAACAATGTTCCTTTGGGCAGAATTGTTTGAGTATCTATTTAATTTTACGTTCCTTTCTACGGTACGGGTACTAAGTTAATTTTAAAAGCAGCAGGCTTATCACGGAATTTGATAGGGTTGGAAATGAACGAAATGACACAGATAGAGCTATAAAGCTTACATAGCTTTGTCCCCGTCATTTAGTTCATTCCTTTGATTATAAACTCGTCATATTATCAAAGGTTCATTCAATAATCAACTGTCAAAGTCCGTCCATCCATAAGGGGACTATTCCTGTATGACCCCTTAATTTGCCCCCTTAAGTGGACAAAAAGTTCATGCTGTCCCCTTGCTCGTCTAGATTTAAAACTTAAAAACTCACTGAAATTAAAATCTAAAACCTTGTAAAAACTATCTGAACGCATCTCTGTCAAAGTTACACGAATGAAGGTATAGTTATTTATTTTATTTGAAGAAATGAACGAATTGATTGAATATAATTTGTGATCGTTTAAAAAACTAAATAATATCGTTTAAAAACTAAAAAACAACCGACTTCAATGCCGCGGTATTCATTTTCAGTACCAATTTTGAGATGTTTATCTCAATATCTCTGGAGATACTTATCATACCTCGATAAAATTACCATGGTACCACACTTGGGATATCTCCTTTCGAACAAAAAAAGAATAATCGAAATCGGTTCATAAACGACGAAGTTATCCGCGAACAAACATAAAAAAAAAAAAAAATATATATATATATATATATATACGGTCGAATTGAGAAACCTCCTCCTTTTTTTGAAGTCGGTTAAAGAACCGACTTCAAACGCCGCGCTAGTCAAAGTAGCCAGCAGTAAGTAGCATGTCGTCGAGGTGTATAAATGCATCGTAATACAAATGTTGATATATTAAAAACGGCTCGACCGATATCGTTAAAATGTATATGGGACCACCTGGGAAAGGTACCCTATGAAACAAAAAAATAATTTTTCAAATAGTTTTATGCATCTTCGAGTATTCGGTGAAAATACATAAAAAAAGATTCCAACGAATTGAGAACCATCTTCTTTTTTGTGAAGTCGGTTAAAAATAATATGAATATTTTATCTGTTAGAAAAATATGATAACAATACCAATGTAACTGGGTGTTATGCTATAAAAATTAAAAGATGCATTAGTTTCTACTCTACACAAATGTTTTTTTGGAATAAACTGATACATTACAAATTACTTTATTACATTAGGTACATTATTACAAATAAAAATCACAATCAATAACTGATTTAAGTACCAACACCATAAACCAATGGAAAAGAACTTTCCTTCTCATTTTTTGAACTTTTGCTGGTCTGCCTGGAGCAGTACTCCACTCTGTCAATTATTTATACTTTTGCACAGAAAGAAAAACGAGGACTTCAATAAAATGATATTTAATAAAAATTTCATCATAATGCTAAAATAGCTATTCAAACAATTCATGTTAAATTTGTGCAGTCGATCAAATATGAAATTGTCTAACCTTTCCTTTGTACTAAACGCTCTTTAAAAATCACTTATTCTTACCGGCGTTGACGTCCAATCTCCCTCCAATCACCGACGGCCGTTAAACCCATTCCTAGCCGTTTCGCCGCCAATAAATATTCAGGGTTCGCGGTTCGTCTCATAAATTCTGCCCATAAATCCCCTCACTGTCATTTTAGCGAGGACTGAACCTGGCCAAACCATTTGCGGTAGATAAAAGCGGTTACGGGCTATAAAGAGAAATTTGAGATGTATAAGATTGGTCAAAGTTTTTGTGAGTTTCGAAGATTGAAGGAATCACTGGTCTAAAAAAAATATGTTGTGTCAAGTCTGTAATATGACTTATTTCAGTTCATATTTATGTATGATTTATCTCATTATTGGACAAATTAAAATGAAAGGAAATGAGTCTCGAGCATTGCCGCAAAGTCGCTTGTTTATCGGTTATTTTATCGCATTCAGTTCGGAGAGTGTGAAACAGAACTGCATAAATTGATTCCGCCAACCCATTTCCATAATAGGGATACTATGAGGCGCCATCACTGTTTGGTGGGTATACCATCTACCTGAACGAAGCGATTTGCTTCTTTTTTCATTAATTCAATATATATACCGCCAAGAAACGGAATTACCCAGCTAAGTCTGTAGTTACGATCAGGGGTCTTATTCAGTATGACCATTTTAAAATCTTACCGTGCCGTGTTACGTTATCGCCGCGTTATGGTATTCTCTATGCCAATTAAAACGCGGTAGGGTAAGGTTATGAGCGCGTTTTGAGCTGTCAAAATATCGTGACATATTAGGACGTGTAACGCGCGCGTTTTGTATAATTTACCTATCGTGTGGCATACAGAATACAATTTTTCAATATCGTGGCGTGGTGCGTTAAGGAACGCGTTATCTCATTGGTCATACTGAATAAGGCCCCAGATACAATTTAGTTATTAAGGGGTTTTTAAGTCACGAGTGAATTTGAGAAAAATCAAAAGTCCAACTTTGTTTTATGTTGCCATTGTATTACTTGACCACTATCGCACCCAATATTGTGACGATGAGGCCTAAGATGGAATCGAGCTAGTTTAAAATGGAAGACAATAGTAAGACGAGGCGCTAGAGAACTGGGGCCTTATTCAGTATGACCATTTTAAAGTCTTACCTTGCCGTGTTACGTTATCTCCGCGTTATGGTATTCTCTATGCCAATTAAAACGCGGTAGGTTGAGGTTATGAGCGCGTTTTGAGCTGGGGCCTTATTCAGTATGACCATTTTAAAGTCTTACCTTGCCGTGTTACGTTATCTCCGCGTTATGGTATTCTCTATGCCAATTAAAACGCGGTAGGTTGAGGTTATGAGCGCGTTTTGAGCTGTCAAAATATCGTGACATATGAGGATGTGTAACGCGCGCGTTTTGTATAATTTACCTATCGTGTGGCATATAGGAATACTATTTTTCAATAACGTGACGTGGCGCGTTAAGGAACGCGTTATCTCATTTGTCATACTGAATAAGGCCCCTGTCAAAATATCGTGACATATGAGGATGTGTAACGCGCGCGTTTTGTATAATTTACCTATCGTGTGGCATATAGGAATACTATTTTTCAATAACGTGACGTGGCGCGTTAAGGAACGCGTTATCTCATTTGTCATACTGAATAAGGCCCCTGAACTTTATTCCAATTGCACAGAGCGTAACTATTTCATCCACACCTGGCATTTTCTTTTCAACCGATTTCATGAATACTATCCTGGTGTTTGTTAAAACGTTGGTTTTCTGATATAGATCACTTTAAACCATTTGAAACATACTTTCATGCATGTTCATTTGAATTAAACACTCGCCTGCCAAATCTTAGCATTATATATTTTTTTAATATAAGGTTCTAGTATAAAATTAAGCAACTGTATTTAGCTTTAATTGATAACTAACTGCATCCCGCGGCTTTGCCCGCCTTATAAAGCTTCCTCTTGAATCACTTTATTATACTATACATTCTATATGTGTCTATATATATGATATTATGTTTATGTGATATATGTTATATATTCTTCAGTATGTATGTATTTGATGTGTATATGTATGTATATATATATAAAGTGTAATTAGCTTATTTCTTCTTTATTTCTTATAACTAGATTGTTTTATTGATTTGTTTATATTTATAATTTTGCTCGCACTGTAGATTGATGAATTGCGCATTGCACTACCAGCCGATTCTTACCACGATACTGTCCATACAAAGGTTGTCTGGAAGAGATCGCTCTTAGCGATAAGACCGCCCATTGTAATACCATAGACTTTAAGTTGTTTGTATACTATGTTACTGTGTTGCTATTCAATAAAGAGTATTTATATTCTATTCTATCTATTCATGAAAACTACATTCAAACACATTGCGTAGTTTAAAAATATCTAAGTGTACAGACAACGGGTGCTACTTTGTTTTATACTATGGAAAGAAGAAAAAGAAGAAGAATATGTATAATAGTAGATTAGTAGCCAAGGGCTGTAAGGCATCAATTGCAGCCCGAGATATTTACCTCGCTGCGCCCTCGCTGCGCTCGTGCGCCTATAGTTCGAGGGTGCAATTGATGCTTACACCCAAGCTAACTACTCTGCTTTACATCTCGATTGTGAGGTAAGTTGAAAAAAACCGGCATTACAAGAATAAAACATTTTATTAGTTAAAATTTATAGTGAAATGAGAACAATTTTGAAATTTTAGGGACAGGCGTTTTTTGGGTATGTTAATAGTTTGAGATTGTGATATTTGTTGGTCATGGACAAAATCTGACGGGATGAAGCTTTCTTCAGCAGAAGTTGATGGTTGCGGATCATCTCTTGAGAAAGATGTTTCATTTTTTGAAAGCTGAATAGTTTCCGTTTTTTGGTTGGTAATTTTACTTTTATTTTGTATGGAATCTTCAATGTAACCTTCAGCCACCTTGCTGGATTTCCATCCACCGTGCCTTTTTATAGTGGTTAAGTTAGCCCCAGCATCCGTTCGATATTTAAAATTGATGACTATTATACTCATACGAAGACAAGGCTGAATAGCGAAGCGACCTCTTTTGTCATTGGGCTGAATGCATGATGTCTATTGCCAGTATGATGGTTAGATGTACGCGAACTTTTTGAAAGAGTGAAGAGTTTTTTTTAAATTACTTACCGCCCTAGGGCTTTTCTAGCTACATTATTACCCTAGAGCGCTAATTGATTACCTACAAGCCCCATTTGGGGGTAATAAGGACCTACTTACCGAATATGAGAGATGTAAAATAAATTTACGCAAGGTAATACGGTCCTCGATCGACTCTGCCACGATGAGTGATATATTACACCTGCGGTGTCCACTGCATGATTTGTGCGGTGCTGCGGCGTAGGTCTGAGAGTAATACCGCGATGGATGGCGTGTTAATCGTTGTTTACGGGAATGGAGAGTGGTCGATGTGTGATATTGGTGAGTGGGCTCGAATGATTTTCGAATGGATTGTGTGGTTTCGATCATTGGTATTTGGTGAACGTTTTATGTGTTGTATAATAAAGCGGTTTTCAAAATTAGCTATTTATTTTAAGCTTTCGCTACGTCAGTTATAAGCTTGCTTGGGGGTCTTTTAAATGGGTTATTGTCTTCCACGGGAAGGTCATTGTCCTCCTCCTGCGTCTGTAGGCTTAGACTATAATCTACCCTACACGTGATTCTTGCGTAAATGGATCTCTGATGGTGGCTCAAACCACCCACCGAACAATGGACACGTCGCCAATCGGTTCAAAGTTTTCAATCAGGAGGTTCTCAATTCGTCGGATGTACGATGCCAGCCAGTAAGGAAGACGGTTTGGGACATGACTACAGTTACAGTTAGTTAGGGATGTAAGGGAGCACAAATACGACCTCGGTGCTCCCAGCCAACCTCACCTGCCCGTGGTGCATCCTGCTGACCAACAGACGGGGCTCTGGCGACCGGCAAATGGCGGTATAACCATTCATATCTATGGCGTAGCTAAATTCTACAGGCCGGTGACGGGCAGCAGCGTCACCGGTGCGAGAAGCTACGTCCTGCGATCGCCAACACGCCTGCCCAGCGTGGCGATTAGGGCATATCCCTCCCAAGGGATGCAAAAAAGTATGGAAAAATTATGGAAGGACACCTAAAGCCAAGGCCCCCAGTTCCCGGCCGCCCTGCTATTCCTGACCACGGCGGCGGTCACGGTAACGGCAGGGCAGGGGGTGCTAAGAATCCCCGGGCTACGGTAGGCCGCCAGAAAAAACTGACCCTCGCAACCTATAATGGACGCACGATTCGGCTGGACGATCATCTGGCGCAGCTGGAGGAGGAGCTGAAACACATAAGATGGCACATACTGGGGCTATGTGAAGTCCGAAGACAGGGAGAGGACACCATAACCTTAGAATCGGGCCATCTTATGTACTACAGAGAAGGAGATCAGCCATCCCAAGGCGGCGTCGGGTTTCTGGTCAACAAGGTTCTCAGTGACAACGTTGTAGAAATCTCCAGTGTGTCGACCAGGGTAGCGTACCTCATAATTAAATTAACCAAGAGGTACAGCCTCAAGGTTATCCAGGTCTACGCACCGACCTCGACACACTTGGATGATGAGGTGGAGAGCATGTATGAAGATATCTCCAGAGCTTTACACACCACCTCCAAGGCTCACTACAACGTTGTCATGGGAGACTTTAACGCCAAAGTGGGAGTACAAACTTGCGGCGAATCGTCTATAGGACCACACGGATTTGGGAGTAGGAATCACAGGGGACAAATGCTCGTCAATTTCCTCGAGAGGGAGGGGCTTTTCTTGATGAACTCGTTCTTCAAGAAACAGCCCCAAAGGAAATGGACGTGGCAAAGCCCCGACTTTGTGACTAAAAACGAGATTGACTTCATCATTACGGACAAACGGCGCATATTCAGAGACGTCTCAGTGATCACTAGGTTTAATACTGGAAGTGATCACCGACTGGTACGAGGCACTCTGGATATCGACTTTAAAGCCGAGAGATTCCGATTGATGAAGTCTACGCTCCGTCCGAACCTACTCCAAACCGTTGTTGGGTCCGAAACATTCCAATTAAAATTGGAAAATCGATTCGCTGCCTTGGAAACCACAGATGACGTAGACCAGAAACTCGAAGAAGTGGTGGAAATCCTCAGGGATGAAGGGACGAAGTTTTGCGAGAGCAAGCGTACGGGCAAAAAGTCCAAACTCTCGGCAGAAACACTTCGGCTAATGGAAGAGAGACGAACAGACCCTTTGTCAGCTTTGTCAACTAACCTGGTGCGCAACAAATCCATAAAGAAGCTGGTACGACGCGACCTCCGATCCTCTAACACGCTCTTGATTAAAGAATCAATTGAGCAGAATCGGGGGTCGAAAGTGTTCGTCCAGCCTCTGGGTAGAAGCCACCTCACAAAGCTGACAACGTCAACGGGGAACGTCGTCACATCCAAGCCGGAGATTCTGTCGGAAGTCGAAGACTTCTACGGCAAGCTCTACGCATCGCATGCTTCAAGGCCCGAACCCGATACTGAGGATTCTAGAGCCACCTTAACCCGCCACTTCACAGAAGATCTGCCCGAAATTAGCCGAGACGAAATCGTGATGGCCCTTAAACAACTCAAAAATGGAAAAGCCCCAGGAGAAGACGGAATCACAACGGAGCTTTTAAAAGCCGGAGGAGCTCCAGCAGTTCAACATCTTCAGCAGCTATTTAATTCCGTTCTTTTTACTGGGAGAACTCCACAGGCATGGAACAGAAGCATGGTGGTTTTGTTTTTCAAAAAAGGAGACAAAACCCTATTGAAAAACTATCGCCCAATTTCGCTTCTGAGCCATGTCTACAAGCTGTTTTCAAGGGTCATCACGAACCGTCTTGCGCGAAGACTCGACGAGTTTCAACCTCCGGAACAGGCCGGGTTTCGAAGCGGTTACGGCACCATAGACCACATCCACACGGTGCGGCACGGTGCGGCGGTGTACAGAAGACCGAAGAGTACAATCGGCCCCTGTGCTTAGCATTTGTGGACTATGAGAAGGCCTTTGACTCAATCGAAACCTGGTCTGTTCTCGAGTCCTTGCAGCGTTGCCAAGTCGACTGGCGATATATCGAAGTGATGAGATGTCTATATAAAGCCGCAACGATGACTGTACAAGTACAGAACCAGCGAACTAAACATGTCCACCTGCGTCGAGGAGTGAGACAGGGGGACGTCATATCCCCGAAACTGTTCACTAACGCCTTGGAGGATATGTTTAAGACGCTGGACTGGAAAGATCGTGGCATTAACATCAACGGCAGGTACATCTCTCACTTACGATTCGCAGATGACATCGTCATTATGGCAGAGACGCTGCAGGACCTACAAAGGATGTTGAATGGCCTAGCTGATTCTTCTCGTAGCATCGGTCTCCGGATGAATTTGGACAAAACCAAAGTCATGTACAACGAGCACGTTGTTCCGGAACCGATTGCCGTAGATGGAATCCCACTCGAAGTTGTCACTAAGTATGTTTACCTAGGGCAAACGCTCCTACTAGGCAAACATAACTTCGAGAAGGAAATCCAGAGAAGAATTCAGCTGGGCTGGGCAGCATTCGGAAAACTCCGTCGAGTCTTCTCGTCGCCGATACCACAGTGTCTAAAGACAAAAGTCTTTAACCAGTGCGTCCTACCTGTGATGACATACGGAGCCGAGACGTGGACACTCACAGTCCGACTGGTCCACAAGTTTAAAGTCGCTCAGCGAGCTATGGAGAGAGCTATGCTCGGTATTTCTCTGCGGGATCGAATCCGGAACGAAGTAATTCGCCAGAGAACTAAAGTTATCGACATAACTCAACGGATTAGCAAGCTGAAGTGGCAGTGGGCTGGTCATATCTGCCGCAGGACTGATAACCGTTGGGGCAGACATGTCCTAGAGTGGAGACCGCGAATCGGCAAACGTAGCGTAGGACGTCCTGTGACCAGGTGGAGCGACGACATACGCAAAGCGGTGGGCAGTGACTGGAAGAGAAGAGCCGAAGATCGGGCTCAGTGGCGCATCTTGGGAGAGGCCTATGTCCAGCAGTGGACTGATACAGGCTGATGATGATGATGATGACAGTTAGTTGTACAGCGCCTTGTCTCTCTCTACCATTTTCTATTATCAGACAAGCAAGATTCAGTCTTAGACCGCATTCGTGAGATAGTTGTAGCAGTGATCAAGTACTTGCCTGTCTAGAATAAAAAAGAAATGTGATCAACTGTGCATGATGCATTGTTTTAATGATCTAAAACTATATTCGCATTATTGCTTTTCTAATGAAAACTTTTTGAACCTTTCTAGTGAACAGGTATTTACTGAGCAAGCGTGCAACATATTCGGGTACATTATATATTATGTCTAGCTCATCGGCGTGAAGTTGCGAGCCTGTCTATATTTTACAGATTACACTTTGGCGAATGTGCCCAAGAACTGCACGATCTGATTCCGCCGTCCCCATTCTTTAACCGTACAACCAGACGTACTGCAGGTCGACATCCATTTATGGTGGACATTCCACCTATAAGAACTAAGCGTTTCGGTGCCTCTTTTATTGTAAGAACTGCCAAGAAATGGAATGACTTGCCGGCGTCTGTTTTTCCACTTAAATACAACCTCGGAGCGTTCAAGTCTAGAGTGAATAGGTTTTTACTGAGCAAGCGTGCTCCATCCTCGACTGCGTCGTCACTTACCATCAGGTGAGATTTTAGCCAAACATTTGCTTAGTCGTAAAAAAACAGTTTGGGTCACATCGGTTGGGTGGTTTCAAAGCCTATGACGGACATAGGAAGGAATAACTTTTGTGTTTTAAACCGACTTAAAAAAACGAAGGTGGTTCTGAATTTGTCGGTTTTTTATGTAGCATTATGTAGATTGTGAAGTAAGACAGTATCTCCATAGATATGGAGATAAACACCTCAGACTTTGTGCTGAAAATGAATAGCGCCGCATTTGAAGTGAAGTCTTATTTGTCTTCTTCTTCTTCTCAACAAGAAGAAGAAGAAAAATACTTCAAATGCGGCGTTACTCATTTTCAGCACAAAGTTTAGAAACATTAGAAGTCAGTTCTCTTAGTGCTCTTACATTAAATAATATAAAGAGTTTGTTAAATATGAAAGCCGAATACTTTTGTGCAAGTTGCTAGAATATCCACCATGTAACAAGACGTGCGCAGCAGTTCCTCGGTAGTATCATGGAATGGCGGAATGGTGTCGAGCACTTAGAAGACACATCTCCAGGAATGTGTCCTTCTTTACCTTACTTACCTTTATGACTTTTTTCGCAAAGTGGTTCTCGGGTAGTTTTGTGTAAACTTACCTGAAAATAAGAAAATATTTTTAGATACAGCAACTCCGAGAAAAGAAAAACAGGCAAATACTTTACAAATACATACAAAAATAGGCAAAAACAGGCAAAACTGTAAAATAAAAAGTACCAAGTACTATAATTATAACTGACTTTTCCTTTTTTTAATAAGCTTACTATAATATGTGTCATATAGAGTGGCACTAAAGTGCGTTGACCTTTCAGTGGTCTAGCAGCGGTGACAAATCTTTTATGACTGTGATTATACTCGTAATTAGGTTTTCTTTTTACTTAGCGGTGTGTTCTAATTTTTATTTGGCACTAAAATATCCAAAGTTTTTTTCTTAAACATGTATACATATTTATTTGAGATGGAGTCTGCATTAATATATTGCGTTTAATGTAAAATTAATGTGTGTTGGAAAATAAATAAATAAAATATATTTCATATGATTTATTTTATATTGTTGGTACATTTAATTATATAATTGCCATCACTTAATTCTTGCCAAAATATAAAAAAAAAAAATATATATATATTATTGCTGAAGGTGACGCATCTCTTTTGCCTGACGTAAAAACATGTTCCAGGTAAAGTGACATAACTCGCGTTTTGTATAATTTCAGGAAGTAGTTTCGTAAGTATTATAAAAGCTGTTGTAATGGTGTTTTTTTAATTTCAAGTCAAAAAATTACAAGAAGAGCTGATCGTTAATAATCATTAAAATAAAGTATAACATAGAACAGTCTTAGCGCATTAAAATCCCTTTTTACAATAAAAACGGATAATAAATATCGAGATAACGAAAATACGACATTAAATATATCAAATGTGTTCTAGTAATATGAAGAATTGTAATAAACATCAATGATAAATAGATATTTTTGGATTTCATTTTGGCAAAATTTTAAGTTAAACTCATTTTTTCTTAGCGGCTGACGAGAGGTATATGCACTTTAGTACCAATCTATATGACACGGATTAAAGTCTTATGGGTTGTACATTACTAGTAGTCTTGTTAACTCCTCCAAATAAGCTAAATATGCTTGTGTCTGGAGTGGGCTCATGTCAATAGTGAAATGCGTGAGGCCTTAGCCACTGGGCTTTTGCCGCTTTGCTTTGATTGCTTGCTAGACATATGGTTAATTCACATCAACAGTTGTGGTATCCTATTGAGTAATAGAAGGTAGGTACAAACAAGACGCCCGCCTTATAAGCAATGAATTCTGCCTTAAAAAAAATGGGACGCCCGCCTTATAAGCAATGAATTCTGCCTTAAAAATAATATTGTTTAAAAACTAAAAAACAACCGACTTCAATGCCGCGCTATTCATTTTCAGTACCAATTTTGAGATGTTTATCTCAATATCTCTGGAGATACTTATCATACCTCGATAAAATTACCATGGTACCACACTTGGAATATCTCCTTTCGAACAAAAAAAGAATAATCGAAATCGGTTCATAAACGACGAAGTTATGCGCGAACAAACAAAAAAAAAAAAAAAAAAAAAAATGTTTTAAACTGCTGTTTTAAACTTCCAAAAAATGTTCTCAATTCGTCTGTATGTTTTTTTTTTGTATGTATGTTACGCGATTACTCCGTCAATTATGCACCGAATCGAATCGAATGATTTTCTTTTTAATTGGTTGTGTACATCTCCCAAGTGGTCCCATTGTAAGTTAATCGAGTTCTGATAAGTATCTTCAGAGATATGATAATAAACGTTTCAAACTTGCTACTGAAACTGACTCGCGGGGCATGGAAGTCGTTTATTGACCTTACACTTAGTCACTACAGAAAAAACTTTACAGAGGAACGTATTACTACAAAGAGGTGGTACTGCACGCAGCATACATCTGCAGTTTTACCACTGCTCTAGATTTCAGTGCACAATACTACACTATTTAATAAACGGTACTGATATAAATTTAGTAGAAGCTCGAGGAAAAACAACACGTTCAGAACAGACATTTTAACATTGTGTGCCCACCGAATACCTAGATACCTCTAAGTATTCTGTGGTGGTTTACATTAATGTCCCACACCGCGTACAAACATTATGTTCCTACATTTCGTAATAAAGACAAACGTGAGCGCCACCTGGCGGGTTAACATATTATCCGTCTTGGGAAAGCCTGCGTATTCTATACAAACATGCAACCAAACTGGTCTTCTATATGACTTTTTAATTTCTTTTATGTCTGGCCGACAAACACTCATCTCAACTGAAAGATCAATATTTAGTCGTATATGTCTAGAATTGAAAGACGGCAGTGAGACAAGGCGCTGGAGAGCTGACTTTTAAATCTTATAGGCTAGCGTTGACCAATATCTCACCTGGTGGTAAGCGATGATGTTGTTAAAAATAGTGAACACGCTAGGTCGAGAATACTCTGACTCTCATGTTCTGTGTTCTGCTGGAACACTGTAAGGTTACGGTGGAAGATTTTCTCCGCGTGCGCTACTTTTTGGTAACAAGTCAGGCAGAACATCAACAATTATAATAATGATGCTAGGTCACATTGCAACTGTTGGTAATGTCAGTCTACCCACATCGGGCATTCTAATTTTATTTTTATTCTGTATAGGCAAGCATGGATATTATATTATCTATATATTATTATACATATAAATGTATATATGGATCGATATATGTATATAATAGCTATAATAGCATCGATATAACATGCCCCAACCACCCGTGGGACTTTAGTACAAATCACAAAGCGCAACTATACCATCGCATCTTTCATATGTACATACTTGCAGGTTAATTGTGTATTATCAAAACAATGCTTTCTATATTACCGTGGTATTTGGTAAGACTTTTGATACTTTATACCTACAAACTAAGGAATCTACAAGTTAATCTTCTAAGAGTTAGGGTCAGTTTCACGGGTTCCTGATAATTCGTTAGATAGTTATCTGACACATGACGCCATATAAAAGCTGTAAAAAATCTGTCAGATCTCTTCATATTACCGCTATCAGGAACCCCTGAAACTCGCCCTTAATATATTACGAGATCATATATAGAATTTATTACATGATACGTGCATAATTTCATTCCAAGCTGATATTTTATTTATTCTTAAAATTCAATACGCAAGAATATATAATATATCTATAACAGTTAGCCGGGATTAGAACGCCCGACGGAAAAGTTAGTGTCTACTAAAACTTGGAGTCATCAAAAAAACATCTGCCTCCTACAAAACACACCCGAAAATGTAGCGACCTTCTTGGTAAGTGCTCGATCAACATAAACATAATAATAAGAAATTATTTTCCTCAGAACTGTCCCCGTTTTCCTAAAATAAGTGTTCATAATACATCAACGTCCCATTAAGGGAGAACATCAAGGGAGGGGGTAAATACGAAGGGGGGAGGCAAATATAAAGACAGTAAAAATATCTACTACGAGAGCTTATAAACATGACTACATAGTTAGGCTTCAGAACTTGTTCACAAAGTTCAATAACATATTATATTATAACCTAAGCGAACGGTTACTCTTTCAACTGACTTCAAAATAGGCGGAGGTTCTTAATTGGACTGTATATTTCGTAATTTATTAAACCATTCAGAAAATTATTTGTTTGTTTGGAAGAGGTAGTCCCGTTTTGGTCTCATTGTAATTTTATCAAGATCTAATGAGTTTCTCCAGAGATATCAAAATAAACACATCAAAAACTGATACTAAAAATTAGTGGTGACACACGGACAGACAGACAGACTGAAGGACAGACGGACAAGAAAGTGATCTTATAAGGTTCCTTTTTTTATCTTTTGTCGTACGAAACCCTAAAAATGACTAGCGCGGCATTTGAAGTTCGTTTATAACTGATTTCACAAAAAGGAGGAGGTTATCAATTCGTCTGTATGTTATTTATTTCTTTTTTGTGTGTATGTAACGCGATTACTCCGTCAATTCTGAACCAATTCGAATGATTCTTTATGTAAGGGTATATGTTTAGGGTTCGTTTCCGAGGTGGTTCCATTGTAATTTCATCGAGATCTGATAAGTATCTCCAGTGATATGACGATAGTTATATTTTATTTATTTTAAATGTAAGTGAAAGATGTTCGACTGATGGTAAACTATGACAATTGCGTATAACACATACTGGCTCGCTAAGCTTTGTATTGGCAGAACAAAACGTGACTCTGCACTACAACCGTTATATTGAGACTTTAGATCCTGATTTTCACATGCTCTGTAATATTGTTAAACAAAATTTTCCTAAAATATTTCTAATTTGCAACTACATCGATGCATCGCGTTTAGACTGTTTCTACGATTGATTGCTTTACCTATAATTTACATAATTATAGATTAACTGGCTGTGCCCCGCGTACTAAATTATAGATTAACTGGCTGTGCCCCGCGTACTAAATTATAGATTAACTGGCTGTGCCCCGCGTACTAAATTACAGATTAACTGGCTGTGGCCCGCGTACTAAAAAGTACCCTATGTGTTATTCCAGGGTCTAGGCTATTTACAAACCAAATTTCAGCTTAACCGGTTGCGTAGTTTTAGCGTGAAGAAGTAATACACATATACACACAAAATTTTTCCTACCTAGTATGAGTAGGAAGTAGGATTCTTACTACAGATATAAAGGTCTAAGTAGGTATATAAGTAAACCAGTGGCATCAAGTGCCGTCGCCCTCTATATAAGACAATTATCTGGTCCCGATTCACTTAAGGCAGAGACGCCCTGGGAAATCACTGTAACTAGCTTCGTCAGAGTTAGTCTCTGAATTGTCTGCACTGGATCTGTTTAAGATCACTGTAGTGTAATGAAAAATAATGGAAGTTTCTAAAATATTACATAATACAGAGCAATTGAGCGACACACATGGGTATATTTGAATATTCCATAATCGGAGGAATGGTGAAAGTAACGATACTTTTAAGTCAGTGGTTCTTTCAAAAATTGTACGTTTCTACCTTAGCGCTTCGCATGGATCTCAACCTGATCCCGACAATTAGGAGAGCTACGTTAAAGCGACACTTCACCGAAGACTTGCCAGAGGTCAGCTTAGGCGAAATCAAGATGGCTCTTATACACGCACACACACACACACACACAAACACATAAACACACACACGCTTTTTTAATTTTAATTATTATAATCAAAGAATCAAAGCAGAAACAAGAATAAATTCGTCGTGTGAGTCGTGATTTTTTTTTTTGGAAAGGATATATCCCAAGGACATATGTAATTTTATCGAGATCTAATAAGTATCTCCAGACATATGGAGATAAGCACCTCAAACTTAATTGGTACTGAAAATTAATAGCGTGGCATTTGAAGTTGATTCTTTTAGTTTTTTAAGCGATCTTATTTATGATGAAGAGGTTAGCCATAGTTTGACCACTATCTCACTGGTTATTATTGTTATATACCGGCTGTAATTCACGTACCTTTAATCAGTGAACATCGCGATCTCACCGCGTGACCTCACTCCCGAGGAAGAGCGACTGACTCGCTCGAAACCTAGGTCGAGAAAATTCGACTAAAGGTACGTGAATTACAGCCGGTATATAACAATAATAATGTTACAAATTCACGATAATTTTAAAATTAAAATCTCACTGGTTGTCTTTACACTCTTCTAAATTAATTTCTATGACTAAATGCAACATGCATTATGTACTAGTGACGTAATTAAACTTTTTAGTTGGTGCCACTGTAATAGTGATAACTTACGTAAGAGACAACGCCAGCTTCGATCCACACATCCATTAAGTCCTTATTCAGTATCAGCTATTCTGTAACTTAACTTATTCAGTAACTTACTGCACGAAGCACGGCTTAACTTCCAAGTCTCATGCTTAACTAAGTTATTTTACTTCGCTTAGCATTGAAATTCTTAGTCTGGAATTTTGATTAATACATTCAAGTTACGTTTAAGTGATACAATTTCATTTTATTTAAGATTTTAGCAATTTAGGTTTATGTTTAAATTCTTCAGATTGTTGGCATGAAATACGAAATCATTTAGGGTTTGAAACGTTATTGCAGACATTTTAATTAGAATGTCTGATTGTATCAATGAAAACTTAATGGGACATAGGCTGAATATTTTTGAGCCAATTTAAGGTCAGGCAATTTGTGTTTAAGGGTGCGTACAGACTATGTTACATAACATGTTATAACATTGTTATTTAATATGTTTCAGATAATGTGGACACGGAATGCTATAAAATATGATATAATAACATGTTATTAACTTTATATTATAAGATAACATGTTTTGAAACATTACGTGTCTTCATTATTTGAAACATGTTAAATAACAATGTTCTAACATGTTATATCACATAGTCTGTACGCACCTTAAGATCACTATAAGGTTACAAATATAACAAAATCTAGATCTACTGCCTGAAGTATGAATGTACTGAAAACTAGCTGCGGTCCATGACTCACATTGAAAAGTAAGTATTCTTTAAGGTGAACAATATGTGTGCCAAATCAAAGATATTAACGAACAGACAGCACTAAGAACTAACATCATGCATACAAACTTCGAGATTTTTATATTATTAGTACGATGAACATTAGTAACAAACAAAAAAATTTACATTTTTAGGTAAGTAATCAGCAGAAAAAGACCTAATTTCTGTTCTTTATTTGTATTTCCTATGTTAATTTTTAGTCATAGCTAATATTTTAGTTTTATTTTTATGTTTATTTGTTTGCTACAAAATCTAATACCTGTAATAGGTAGATGTCAGTTTACGATCAGACGAGCGTCGTACTTGTCCTGTGTCCAAAAAATCAAGTGAAACTACGCTACAAGAAATTTATGCTAAAAGCAAACTCAAAAGGTATTTTAAATCCCCCAAACAAGATTAGCAAAAAATTCAAAGAGTTTCTACTGCCATGGCATAAAACTGTATAATAAAATTCCAACTTACGTTAGGGATATGAGTAATAATGACTTTTATAACTTTCTTAAAGAACATCTGATTAAAAGAACCTACTATAAAATAAATGACGCTTTGGAAGATAAAACAATATTCATTGATTGAATGTTATAATTTATAATCTTTATAATGATTAACTTATTAAATGCAAAATTATTACTTATTACGTTGACGATGCTGGAACTGATACAAATTGTATTAAACTATTTATATTGAAGTTTCCTTTATTGACATATTTTATCAATACTGACGATGCTTTTGCAGATACATATTTTCTTGTTTTGCTATTATGTTAATTACTCATTTGTATTTATTGTCGGATCATATAATATTAAATAATGTAAAATGACTTATCTAAGTGCATAAAAAATGCCTCGACTAGAATAAATGAATTGAATTGAATTGAATTGAATTGAATAAATGAATTAGTATAAAGGTTGTGAAGCCGGCTAGTGAATAGCATATCTCCATAGTAACTATACCTTCTCGCGGGTGGCATCAAGGCAACTAGAGACTATAAGAGACACTGCATACACAGACCTACTTACTCCATGAGTGCACACGTTGCTAAGTACCGTAGAGTCACCCGGAGGTGGTATTTGCGGGCAACCATCACCAACAACATTTCCGAAAGAGGTTAGCGTCAAGCAGACGCCGGAATATAAAATGTTTGCCGAATTTTTTTGCTACCCATGTTTTGCTACGACGGAGCACCAACCAAACAAAAAAAGATAATTGCAAGACAAGAGCGCTTGTATGTATAATCAATAATTTAAGATCGTTTAAAAAACTAAAAGAACCGACTTAAAACGCCCCGTTAGTCGTTTTCAGTACCAAATTTGAGGTGTTTATCTCCATATCTCTGGAAATATTCGTCAGATATCGAAGAATTTTAAATGGGACCACCTGAGAAGTGTCTGTACCCTTTTAAATCAATTAAGAATGTACCAAATCAGACCAAGCGACTTTGAGTATTCGGTTAACATACATACAAAAAAATACAGTGGAACATGAATTTTCTGCTTCTTTTTGAAGACGTTTAAAATGACGGGACTTATCAAACAAACAACTTATCAAACTTACAACTTTGTAACCACAAGATAAATAACTAATAAACATTTAAACATTTATAGAAACCTTGTGATGCCACAGATAGACGCACAGAGCCACATGATAAACTTATAGGTTTCAAGTAAATACACTGCTTGGTCAAACAATTCATAAAGTATCACAAAACCATTGAAATCGATAGTCCTACTGTTCAGGTATTCAGCACGGTTCCTAGGTACTAATATATGTGTATCTAGATTCTAGTTATATCTAGTTCATACATTGATAACTACCTCATTAACCGCCGGTGGATTTCCCTGGAGAAAGCATGCAGATTTTTAAACTTTGAAACTTTGCTTGTTAGAATAATTTTCAAAGTTTAATAGTTGTAAAGTGGTAGTTTATGACGGTGTGGTTTTTATTAACTGGTGCAGGACGATTTTATTATACACAAAACAATTTTTTTTTTCATCAAACCTATACGTACGTAAATTATTTGAAAGATAGACACTTCTAAAGTGGTAAAATGTGTGCCCCCTTCCCCGCCTCTAGAGTTTAAAGCAAGGTAGTGATAAATCTAAAAAATATATGCTATAGATCTCATTAAAAACTTTTAACGAAAATTGGTTTGAACGAGATATAGTCCGCAGTTTTTGAGATATATCAACCGCAAACAAAACTTGGTTTTTTATACAAAGACTATGAAAAACAAAGTTAATTTTTTGCTGTCGAAAAACTATAGTTATAAAATACTCTACTGTGTTACGGAACCCTACCAGTGCGAGTCCGACTTGCACTTGGCCAGTTTATTTTTATTAGTGTGTTGTTGTGATAATGTGCCTGGGGTACTATCACAAAAAATTGAGAGAACTTGTTCTGTGGTAGGAGTAGGTACTATATATTCAGTATGACAGTGTCAGAACATTGCAAGCCATCTGTTGAATCTCCAGTAACTTACATATTTTTTTTAAAGAAAACGCCAGAATCAGAATCAGAATTATTTATTTGCCTAAAATGTTGGTATTATTGGTGTTGACAAATTGTAAAAAATAGTTCCGTAAACATTTTACCACAAAGCGGCATGCAAATATCACATATATAAAATCAAATTAAAATCTAATCATTAAAAATTATTATTATCACATTTACTAAGTCATAATCAAAATAAAATAGAATTATAATTTTACATGTTTACTAAGTCATTATCATTTAAAATAGAATTAAAGCTATATATATATTATATATATATATTATAGCTATATATATATATATATATATATATATATTAAAGCCATATTCAGAAATATTTTAATGAATATAAATACTACAAAATGCAAACTGGCCACTGAAACGTATGCTTTGCTCCACAAGCGCTTAGCAAGAAAAATTCAACGATTAATATGCCATTAGCAATCTTCAAGGCGTCAGCTGTTATCTAAAAAAATACTTAGCTATAAATTACGCGTTTACAGAAAAATCTCGCGAAATTTATTAATACAATTCTTTACAAGATAAGAAAGTTTCTCTTGTAAAATTTATTTTCCTTTTACATTTTCCCCTGTTTATTACCATTCAGATAAGTTTGCGTAACATTGTATGTTCGTAACAAAGTATTTGTTAGGTTTCTTCAGAATCAGAATCAGAATAATTTATTGAAAAGTAATATGATTGTTTATGCTTGATCTCATTGCATGGTAGAAAAATAAGTTCACCCTCAACGGTCATACAATATTTACAAATGAAAATTCGACTAAAGGTATGTGAATTACAGCCGGTATATAAACAACTATCAGGCGGCAATAGCCCAATGGATAGGGTGTCGGACTGGCAATCGAGAGGTCGTGAGTTCGAATCCCACCTACACCCATTGCACTATTGACGTAAACCCACTCCAGACACAAGCATATTTAGCTTAGTTGGCGGGGTTAACAAGAATACTAGTAATGTGCAACCCACATTGCGAGTAATCTTTTAAAAATAATATCGTTTAAAAACTAAAAAACAACCGACTTCAATGCCGCGCTATTCATTTTCAGTACCAATTTTGAGATGTTTATCTCAATATCTCTGAAGATACTTATCATACCTCGATAAAATTACCATGGTACCACACTTGGGATATCTCCTTTCGAACAAAAAAAGAATAATCGAAATCGGTTCATAAACGACGAAGTTATCCGCGAACAAACATAAAAAAAACGGTCGAATTGAGAAACCTCCTCCTTTTTTTGAAGTCGGTTAAAAACTAAAAGTGTCCCGCGGCTTCGCCGGCATGAAAGACTTCTTTTATTTACATAAAACTGTTACTTTGTAAAAACCTTTCTACCATAAAAGACAAAAGAAGTAAATGCCGAATCGGTTCACCCGTTTTCAAGTAATTACGTGACAAAGGGTAGTAAGGATTCATATTTATAAAATCCGACCAACGAACCAACCCCTTGCAAAAATCCTGCAACACGTATTTACTTATTTATTTACAGAAGTACTTGAGTAAATGTATAAGTTTATATATACATATACTAGCTGTTACCCGCGGCTTCGCCCGCGTTATTTGTGTCTTTATGACCATTGAGGTCTAGATCGATGATCTCTTAGGCCAAATCACCATAGGTGCCCTCAAAGTCGAACTCAATATCCTCTATTGTTAAAGTCATTAATCATTTTGGTTAGGTTAGTATACGAAATTGTGCTGTTTAAATGTTTGACTGAATACAACAGTTCCTCAAACATTTCTTACAAAGAAAATAAGGTGAATAGCTGCGCGAGCGTAGCGAGCGCTATTATTGGGCGAGTGAAATTTTTTATGGCGTTTTATAACCCTGACAGTTTAATGACCTAATCATCAAGTCAATATAGATGACTCTTAGGTCGAACTCGATATCGTCAATTGTTGAAGTCATTAATCATTACTTGGTACTTGGTAAACCTAACGAAGGTTTACCAGCGAGCGCGAAAATTTTTACGTCATTATATAACCCTGGCAGTTTGTATAACCTACTAAATCACCGATGACCCTAGGGTTAAACTTGATATCCACTTATTTTAAGGTAAAAATTCATTATGATTATTGAAGGTAGTACTGTTTCAATTTATAAATTCGTCTTGATACATGTGGCTATTAAAATACAAAAAATGCTGAAATGTAACCTACAAAGTAGACAAAACAAAGGTTTGCGCGAGCGCAGCGAGAGCTATCAATGCGCGAGCGAAGCGAGCGCGAAAATTTTTACGTCATTTTATGACCATGACAGTTTTTATGACCTACTTAGTCAACACCGATGACCCTAAGGTTAAACTTGATATCCACTTATTTTAAGGTAAAAATCATTATGATTATTGAAGGTTGTACTGTTTCAATTTATAAACTCGTTTTGATGCATGTGGCTATTAAAATACAAAAAATGCTGAATCATTACTTACAAAGTAGATAAAACAAAGGTTTACGCGAGCGCAGCGAGCGTTATCAATGCGCGAGCGAAGCGAGCGCGAAAATTATTTACGTCTTTTTATGACCCTTACAGTTTTTATGATCTACCTTCTAAGTCAACACCGATGACCCTAAGGTTAAATTTGATATCCACTTATTTTAAGGTAAAAATCATTATGATTATTGAAGGTTGTACTTTTTCAATTTATAAACTCGTTTTGATGCATGTGGCTATTAAAATACAAAAAATGTTGAATCATTACTTACAAAGTAGATAAAACAAAGGTTTGCGCGAGCGCAGCGAGAGCTATCAATGCGCGAGCGAAGCGAGCGCGAAAATTGTTACGTCATTTTATGACCCTGACAGTTTTTATGACCTATTTAGTCAACACCGAAGACCCTAAGGTTAAACTTGATATCCACTTATTTTAAGGTAAAAATCATTATGATTATTGAAGTCTGTACTGTTTCAATTTATAAACTCGTTTTGATGCATGTGGCTATTAAAATACAAAAAATGCTGAAAAATTACTTACAAAGTAGATAAAAAAAAGGTTTACGCGAGCGCAGCGAGCGTTATCAATGCGCGAGCGAAGCGAGCGCGAAAATTTTTTACGTCTTTTTATGACCCTTACAGTTTTTATGACCTTCTAAGTCAACACCGATGACCCTAAGGTTAAATTTGATATTCACTTATTTTAAGGTAAAAATCATTATGATTATTGAAGGTTGTACTTTTTCAATTTATAAACTCGTTTTGATGCATGTGGCTATTAAAATACAAAAAATGTTGAATCATTACTTACAAAGTAGATAAAACAAAGGTTTGCGCGAGCGCAGTGAGAGCTATCAATGCGCGAGCGAAGCGAGCGCGAAAATTGTTACGTCATTTTATGACCCTGACAGTTTTTATGACCTACTTAGTCAACACCGATGACCCTAAGGTCAAACTTGATATCCACTTATTTAAAGGTAAAAATCATTATGATTATTGAAGTCTGTACTGTTCCAATTTATGTCATGTTTTGATGAATGTGGCTATTTAAATACAAAAGTTGCTGAAATGTATCCAACAAAGTACATATAACAAATACTTGCGAGTGCCATCACTGCGCGAGCGAAGCGAGCGCGAAAAATTTTTACGACCTTTTATGACCCTGACAGTGTTTATGACCTTCTCAGTTAACACTGATGAGACAAAGGTTTAACTTGATATCCACTTATTTTAAGGTAAAAAAATCATTATGATTATTGAAGGTTGTAACTGTTCCAATTATAAACTCGTTTTGATGCATGTGGCTATTAAAATACAAAAAAAATCTGAAATATTACCTACAAAGTAGATAAAACAAAGGCTTGCGCGAGCGCAGCGAGAGCTATCAATGCGCGCGATTGATCGCGAAAATTTTTACGTCATTTTATGACCCTGACTTTTTTTATAACCTATATATAATTTCGTTTTTATAACCTACTAAGTTAACACTGATAACACAAAGGTTAAACTTGATATCCAATTATTTAAGGATAGAAATCATTATGATTATTGAAGATTGTACTGTTTTAATTTATGGAGTCGTTCTGATGCATGTGGCTATTAAAATACAAAAGTTGCTGAAATATTACCTACAAAGTAAACCAAACAAATTATTGCGCGAGCGCAGCGAGCGTTATCACCGCGCGAGCGAAGTGAGCGCAAAAAATTTTACATTTTATGACGCTGACAGTTTTTATAACCTACTAAGTCAACACCGATGACCCTAAGCTTAAATGTGGCTGTTAAAACACGAATGCTTATGAAATACTTCCCACAAAGCAGATAAAACACGTTGGGCAAGCAAAGCCATCGCGTAAATTTTGATGACTTTTAATGACCCTGACAGTTTTATGGCCTAATTAAGGTACTTATTAAGTTTAGTCATAATCTATGAACCTAAGGTCAAACTTTTATGATTATGCAAACTCTATGTAAAGTTAACAAAAGATATAGGCACCCACACTTAACTGCCGAAAAAAAGTATTCTTTGCCTTTTTATGCCCTATTCAATGTGTTTGTACAAAATTTCATCTGAATCGGTCAAACCGTTTGGCCAAAAAGAGGTCACACATTTACAAAATTCCATAGTAAAAATATAGACAACCGAAATTTCCACCCAAAAAAAAAGTATTCGTTGCCCTTCTATGTCTTTTTGACTGTCTGTGTACAAAATTTCAGCTTAAATGGTTAACCCGTTCGACCGAGTGAAGGCCACACATTTAAAAACTTCAATTTAAAAATTCTGGACACCTGGACTCGACTGCCAGAAAAAAAATATCCCATGTGATTCTATGCATTATGAACTGTAATACTCGTATGTATAAAATTCACACATTCACAAAATTCAATAAAAAAAATCTAAACACTCAGACTCGATGGACAAAAAACAGTATCCGATATCCTATTCTGCCCTATGAACTGTCTTTATACAACATTTCAGGCAAATCGGTAAAGCCGTTTATTCGAGAAGAGGTCTTAAATTTACAAAAATTAATTAAAAATATCTGGACTTGAAAGCAAAAAAAAAAAAGTATCCTATATCCTATTCTACCCTATGAACTGTCTTTATACAACATTTCAAGCAAATCGGTCAAGCCATTTATTCGAGAAGAGATCTTAAATTAAAAATATTTGTACCCTCTGACTCGATAGCCAGAAAAAAAGTATTCTATATTCTAATCTGCCTTTTGAACTGTCTTTAAACAACATTTCAGGCAAATCGGTCAAGCTGTTTATTCGAGAAGAGGTCTTATATTTACCAAATTCAATTAAAAATATCTGGACCCCCTGACTTGACAGCCAGAAAAAAAGTATCCTATATCCTATTCTGCCTTATGACATGTATTCACACAAAATTTCAGGCAAATCGGTCAAGCTGTTTATTCGAGAAGAGGTCTTATATTTACCAAATTCAATTAAAAATATCTGGACCCCCTGACTTGACAGCCAGAAAAAAAGTATCCTATATCCTATTCTGCCCTATGACATGTATTCACACAAAAATTCAGGCAAATCGGTCAAGCCGCTTATTCAAGAAGAAATCTTATATTTACAAAATTCAATTAAAAATATATTTACCCCCTGACTCGATAGCCAAAAAAAAAGTATTCTGTATCCTATTCTACCCTACGAACTGTCTTTAAACAACATTTCTGGCAAATCGGTCAAGCCGTTTATTCGAAAAGAGATCTTATATTGACAAAATTCAATTAAAAATATTTGAACCCCCTGACTCGATAGCCAGAAAAAAAGTATTCTATATTCTTTTTTGCCTTATGAACTGTCTTTATACAACATTTCAGGTAAATCGGTCAAGCCGTTTATTCGAAAAGAGATCTTATATTTACAAAATTCAATTAAAAATATCTAGATCCCCTGACTCGATAGCCAAAAAAAAATTATCCTATATCCTATTCTGCTATATGTTCTATCTTTGTACAAAATTTCAGCCAAATCGGTCAAGCCGTTTGACCGTGAAGAAGTCCCAAACAAACAAACAAACAAACAAACAAACAAATAAACAAACTGACTTTCGCATTTATAATATTGGTGTTGATAATTAAATATAATAAGTAATATCAAGGGGAAAATTTTAGAAAATCCTTGCTACGCGGATACCTACGTCATAACAACTATCTGCATTCTAAATTTCAGCTCAATCCGAAACAATATCGATTTTTAGACTTTGTTACCCCACTTCACCCTCTTAGGGTAACATATTGAAAAAGCCTGAAACTCGTATTTACTTATTTATTTACAGAAGTACTTGTGCGAAATGTCGAATAAAATGACTATCCAAACTTCGAACCCCCGCTTCATCCCCTTAAAGAGTAAATTTTTAAAATCCTTTCTTAGCGGATACCAACGACAAAATACCTATCTGCATGCCAAATTTCAGCGCAATCCGAAACAATATTGATTTCAGACTTTGTTACCCCACTTCACCCTTTTAGGGGTAGCGTTTCGAAAAAACCTGAAATACGTATTTACTTATTTATTTACATAAGTACTTGTGCGAAGTTTCGAATAGAAAAGACTATCTTTTCTTGTTTCTCCATACAAACTTTGAACCCCGTCTCATTCCCTTCATGGGTGAATTTTGGAAAATCCTTTCTTAACAGATACTATCGTCATAATAACTATCTGCATGCCAAATTTCAGCGCAATCCGAAACAATATTGATTTCAGACTTTGTTACCCCACTTTACCCTTTTAGGGGTGGCATTTCGAAAAAGCCTGAAATACGTATTGACATATTTATTTACTGAAGTATAGTGCGAAGTTTCGAATTTAAAAAAAAATCTAATCTTGTTTCTCCATACAAACTTTGAACCCCCGTTTCATCCCCTTAAGGAGTGAATTCTGGAAAATCCTTTCTTAGTACACCCTTACGTACTGAGATAAATATACCCTCCAAATTTTAAGTCTCTACGAACAGCGGTTTAGGCTGTGCGTTGTCTGTCAGTCAGTCAGTCAGTATGTCAGGACAAAGATTCTTATAGTATTAGATAATAATATTTACATGTTAATAGATTTAATCGATATATTAATATTTACAATTCCGTATTCAAATGAATAATACTCCAGACAGAGCCAATTACTAATATTTTTATGTAAGTATTCAACATTAATAATTTAATAATGTAATAATGTTAACGCACGAATAAGAATAAAATTTGAAATGTCAAAGAATATAGAATTGTTCATTACATAGATGTCAAAATGAAATTATAAATGTCAAAATGTCGTATTAAAATATTCATGTATTATCAACCATGTTTTCAAACCTGCCATTCCTGCATTTTCAAATCTTATATTACTAGTGGGCTCTGTGAGCCTTAAACCGCGTGAATCTGTCTTTTCATAGCTTAAAACAGAACTATACACCCCAACCACAGAATAATGAATAGTACAAGTAGCCCAACGCCCCAAAGTGCCCCAACCCCTTGATGTTTATCGGATACAAAAGTTGCTCGGACAAACATTTTCGTCTTAAAAGTTTCGGGACATTTTTTCGTGAAAATTTTTCAATATGTCTGCAATAAATTTACCAAAACCTGAATGTTTTGTAATTTTGTCTATTTGAGACAAATTTAGTTGTGCTTTTTTAAACTTGCATGATACCTACCTATTTTGCTATTTGTAATAATTCTTTAAGTGTAATATTAACCGCATCAAATCATCATCAGCCCATCTCTGCCCACTGATGGCCATAGGCCTAACCTATGGCACGCCACTGAGCTCTGAGATCTTTAGCTCTTTGTGTCCAACCGCTGCGAGCCAGCTTGCGTATATCATCGCTCCACCTAGCTGGAGGGCGCCCTACAACTACGTTTACCAAGCCGGGGTGTCCACTCTAGAACACATCTAACCCAACGGTTATCAGTTCTACGGCAGATGTGACCAGCCCACTGCCACTTCAGTGTTTTAGATATATATGTATATATAGATATATATGTATGTATATTATATATATGCACCAGATCTGTGCTCGTGTAATTCAAAGGCAGGTGTTCGCGAGTTTTATTGCTATTTTACAATCATTTGGATATCTTTCGGGCGTCGTAGCCGCAAAGCGAATAAATATCGGTTTTTATGTTACTTTACAAGTTTTATTGTGGGCTGTAAACATATGTGGCTGGGATCGTTTGAACATCCGCGATTAGAAGGTGATACGCACCTGGGTGTTCTCTCTTTTTAACCGACTTCAAAAAAAGGAGGAGGTTTCTCAATTCGACCGTATATATATATATTTTTTTTTTTTTAATTTTTTTTTTTATGTTTGTTCGCGGATAACTTCGTCGTTTATGAACCGATTTCGATTATTCTTTTTTTGTTCGAAAGGAGATATCCCAAGTGTGGTACCATGGTAATTTTATCGAGGTATGATACGTATCTCCAGAGATATTGAGATAAACATCTCAAAATTGGTACTGAAAATGAATAGCGCGGCATTGAAGTCGGTTGTTTTTTAGTTTTTAAACGATATTATATCTTTTATTATAAAAACTCACGTTCATTTTAAACTTATAGATTTAAAAACGGGAATTTAACGTGACTTACGCGATGTCGATATAGCGATCGACATATGTCAGTGCGAGGTTGAACGCGTCGGCGACCGTCCCGCACTCAAGATCCTGAAGAAGGCCTCCGGATGAGGCCGAAACATATGTCGATCGCTATATCGACATCGCGTAAGTCACGTTAAATTCCCGTTTTTAAATCTATAAGATATTATATCTTGTTTGTTGTTTAAATAGTTATTTGTTTTTTAGTTTTATTATAGCTTCACACGGTCGATGTATTTAGTGATAGTGTTTGGTTATTTATTCCGTTTGATTAGTATTAAAACACCTCGTTTTTGGGTGCCACCGGCAATGATGCATAGCTCATAGCAGTAACTCCTTGATACGGTACATCGATCGGTAAGTACGCCTTTTGCTTTTATCGATCAATGTCTACGTCGTAAGGTTTTGGTTGAGATTCGAGACAAACAGCGTTATAAGGCTTTCACAAATACTTCACTAAATTGTTGATTGTTATCATTATGTGAAATAGATATAATACAATACAATACAATAACTCTTTAGTGTCACCAAATTACACAGTAAAAATATACACAAAATTCCTTAAATTAATGGCATAATGAGCAGTCTTATCGCTAAGAGCGATCTCTTCCAGACAACTTTTGATTTAGATGTTATACATTTTCTATATATTACTACTATTGAAACTATAAAAATAACTCGTGAGCTGAGTCAGGGTACCTATTTACTCCCAATTCATATTTATTGAGACAGAGCCCCATCGCATTCTCTTTCCTTGATTTACTATGATTGTTAACAGCTGACTCAGTGTATATTCATGAGCTACATAATTATGCATGTATGTTTGTACATCTTCCGCTTAATCAACTGAAACAGATGTCTACTTAGTGAACGGTCATTATTTACTCATTGGGATCTTATATTATTCATTCACATTATTAGATTAAACTGTGTTGTAGCATCAAAATTAGGTGGTAATCAAATAACTTGAATTTTGTTTTACTAAAGTTCCGTTCCCAAACGGGACCCTATTACTGAGACTCCTCTGCCCATCCATATGTCTGTCACAGGGCTATATTTTCTGAGCCGTCGTAGGTAGTTACTCGAAATAGGTACAATATGTATATTACTACACAAAACCTTAACGAATTATGCACCTAAACCTTCCTCATAAACACTCTGGCTATTGGTGAAAACCGCAGGATAATCCGTTCAGTAGCTATTGAGATTATTGCGAACAGACAGACAGACGCAGTGATGGACTTTGTTTTATAATACTTATTACTAGTAGTGATATTGGACGGCCCTTTGGCGTAAAGGATAGTTACCCTGATTCTGACCCGACGGTCGTTGGTTCTAATCCTAGCTATATACCTACCAATAAAAGTTTTATGTGCATTCATGAATCATAAGTTTTCGTACAGTCGTAGTGGGATCATTAAATCTACCAAAAAGCAGCTTACTTACCACCAAGGAGAACATCTGCCGCCGTAACCTTACGCGTTCCCCGACGCAAAATGTAGGGGTAATATACGTTTAACGTATGTATCTGTATGTCTGTCTGTAGCTTCTTAGCACCTAACAGGATGAACCGATTTTTTATTATTGATAGTTTTTTTGTTTGATAGATGTCTTCATCGAGAGTTTTCTTAGCTTTGATTCACGAAAATTCGTTCAATCGTTATAAAACGATGAGCTTTTTTATAGTTAATTGCGCTATGAAATCAACTTTCATAGGTCTGATCAATTCGAAAATCTTCTTCTTCAACGATATTGTAAGAACATGGAAGAATTGACCTGATGCTGGGACATCTCCTGGACTCTACAGAATACTCAAATCCTCACCAACTTACAGCTCTGATTTTAAAAGTCGTGTTTGAATGAGTCATTGGAATGCTTTTAATGAAAAGATTATACATAGATCAGTCGGGGTGGTTTAAAATATTATATTGTTATATATATAGATGAATATTATTTGATACAATAGATCATATTATTATACTATATTGACTTCAAATTGATTGTGATCAGTGGGGATCTACAGCATAGCTAAGCTTATAATAATATTTTCTCAGTAACTATTACCTAATCTGTGGTTTCACTGCAAATATTTTATTAATTTTGCGATGCGTGTATGTGAAATTCGTGATATCTTCTAGAGTTTTCATTTGAATTATATACTGTAAAGGACAATTTAAATCTATAATATGTGGCCAAGCTCATTAACGTAATTTAATTATTTGTAATTTCGTAAATTTGTAATTTAATTAAATTTATTATTTGGATAAGGATTAATACTATATACTTGAAAATAGCCTTGGAAGTTATGTAATATTTTTTAACAAAAATTTGAAGATTAAAATGGTTACTGTGAGTCAATTTTAAGAGATAGACATATGCTGTGGCGGACTTTTTTGTAGGTCTTATTAAGTTGTAGAACTCTTGCATAGAAAATATTCTTCTATCTATTTTCAATTAAGCAGCGTTCGTAAGAAACGTGTTTTTTCGACCGCTTTTTTGGCGACTTAGGTTGCAAATTAGGTTTCCACGAATGTACCTTTGATTTAAACGGGATAATATATAGCCTATTTTCATTCCGAAAGTCCATTCTATGTATTAATGAAAGAATTGTTTAAATCGGTTCAGTAATTTTTGAGCCAAATCATTACAAACATACAAAAATACAAAAATACAAATGTTCTCTCTTAATAATATTAGTATAGATTGACGGAGCCAAATCCAACATCAAGAAGCCCTTTAAAACTATTGCGTATTGCTGTGCATGTAAAGATGAATAAAAAAGAACATACAGACGTATTGAGAACCTCCTCTTTTTTGTTAAGTCGGTTAAAACTATAAAAAGACGGTACATTATATTATCATTACTATGACTTTGTGCTGCTCGATGTCTGATTCTTGGTTATATATATTCTACGAGTTGAGGTGCGGCACCCGCTAATTATGCCTCATTTTAATTGTTTATTATTATTATTACATTGCTTTTCTATTACTGAAGATTAGCAATCATCCTTCTAAATTCATCTTTGTTCAGGACTAGCCTGAACAGATCTTCTACTCCTTGTATCCCGGTCCAATGTAGGGTTTTGCGGACCCAAGACATCATCCTTATTTTCAAACTTCTCTTGCCCGCAACTTTGAACACCATATTATTCCCACACTTCTCTTGCCCGCAACATTTCCCATTATTACATTATTCTCATACTTATCTTTCCCGCGACTTTGCTGTATAAATAATTAATGCTCACATCTATACACATCTTGGAAATATGCAAATTCGTTCGTAAATACACTATTTTTTTAAAAAGAAAAATAGACGGTCCTAAAATGGACAAAACTCGATACAAATATAACTTGATTAATCCCGAATCAAAAAGGCGGTAAAGATTTATAATAAGCTACCGGATTGTCTTAAAAGTGAAGAAAATTATAATATATTTTTATTATTATTTATTATATATTTTTGTTATTCATCTAAAACAATACTAATCGAAAAGGCATACAACACCTTAGACGTGTTCTTTAAAGATAAAGTGACAGTAAACCAAATAAGTAAAATAAAGATTGAAAATACAGAAAGAATAGCTGGTAAAAATAAATAAAATAAACTATACAACACATAAACAACAGTATAGTTCATAATATATTTATGAAAATTGATATAATAATAATAAAATAATAATAAATCAGTCCACTGGCTAGGTCCTGTTGCGATACCCTATCAGGGTCATATGTTGCCGTTCATATACCCAACACCTGTATAATGTGATGTACATATGTAAGCAATAAATTATTGAGTATTGAATCTGCAGTAGTTAGTAAAGTCTTAGTAAGTGCCCTAAATACTCATATTTTTTGTCTCTCTCAAGTTTCTGTTTTTAATCGTTTTGGATAATCTAAAAAAAAAAGATAAAAAGGTAAAGATTTAATTACTAATAAAACTTTTTAACAAAAAAATTAAACCGCCGAAAAAACTAAAAAGCAAAAAATAATTAAACTTTTTATTTAACCTTAATAATGAAGTTCTTAAAAAACTGTTTGTATACCTAAGTATATATTTTTGTAATTGTTTTGAGTTTTTAACTAAAAATGTATACCTAGGTAATTTTGAGTCAGCGCCAAACAAGCAAATTAATTAATTACGTAAAGCGTGATGCGCGGCGGAGGCATGGCGCGACACGCAGTTTGCCGGAAAATGCCGAGTGTTGACGAAGTTAATGTCAGCGAGAGTGCAACCCGAACGGGCACCACATATAGTAATCTGTGACGGTCCGTGACGGGCTCACGTCGTTGCGAGTGATCGTGCATCTCTATTTATATTTTTTTTTCGTCGGTTAAAAACTCAATTATATCCGTGCAAGTAATATTTATAACTGCAAGTGTATTATCCAAAGGTGCCTTATTTCAATTGTATACTGCCATATAAATAATACCTAAATATTCACAAAAAAAATAAGCCGAGCAGCAACTCTCAGGCCACTGTAGCCAGAGCTTTACCAGCATCCATTATTTCTGACGGACATTAATTTTTCTCGTTAATAATGTCCCGAGGCGCTCTCAGAGAGATCAAATGGCATCTGAGATGTGCTGATAATGGAACTCTGAATAAAGGTACCTATTCTAATGGAATGGACCCGTGTCTTAGGATACCAACTATGACGAGGATTGATTAGAAACCAGAAACTGGTAAGTTTTTGTGACACATAATCGAATAATATAGTTTATAATAATTTAAAGGAGTGATTTGTCACGAAACACGTCCCATTATAGGCCTAGCTTGCTACTGTTCTTGGCCACATCGTCACTTACAACGGATACAATTGTAGCCACATGTAAGCCTACAACTGATAAGAAAATAAATAAAATAATTTAAGATCGTTTACAATACGAAAAAAACCGACTTCTCATGCCGTGATAATCGTGTCGTCAAGTTATCAAATTTGTTTGTATTATTTATCTCCATATCTCCGGAGATGATAGTTATATCTCGATAAAAATTGAATGGGACCAAACAGAAGGCATAATCTCTCAAACAAAAAAGATTGTTTCGACTCTGTTAAGATTTGACGGAGTTCTGAGGTAAAAAACATTTAAAAAAACATTCGAATTAAGAACCTCCTCCTTTTTTGTGAAGTCGTTAAGACTTTTTGTGTCGCACGAGTGTACGCAATTTTATGTAGCAAGTTGCGCTTTCTCGTTTCATATCTTGGAATATATCTATGAGAACTTGATAATGAATATTAGGACCCTGCAAGTTCTTTCGTTAATAGAAAGAGCATATAGTACGAGTGGACTCGCACACGAAGGGTTTCGTATAGTTACCGTACAATCTTTTTAAAGTTCAAGCAAAAGCACCGTTCTATCGTAGTACCTATGGCGATACCCTGTGATACATGTTTTTTTAGCATTTGTCCTTATAACGAGTGTAAATTGGTTGAAATATGACTATGATTGTTAAATATGTTAATCAACACCAATATTATAAATGCGAAAGTCAGTTTGTTTATTTGTTTGTTTGTTTGTTTGTTTGTTTGTTTGGGACTTCTTCACGGTCAAACGGCTTGACCGATTTGGCTGAAATTTTGTACAAAGATAGAACATATAGCAGAATAGGATATAGGATAATTTTTTTTTGGCTATCGAGTCAGGGGATCTAGATATTTTTAATTGAATTTTGTAAATATAAGATCTCTTTTCGAATAAACGGCTTGACCGATTTACCTGAAATGTTGTATAAAGACAGTTCATAAGGCAAAAAAGAATATAGAATACTTTTTTTCTGGCTATCGAGTCAGGGGGTTCAAATATTTTTAATTGAATTTTGTCAATATAAGATCTCTTTTCGAATAAACGGCTTGACCGATTTGCCAGAAATGTTGTTTAAAGACAGTTCGTAGGGTAGAATAGGATACAGAATACTTTTTTTTTGGCTATCGAGTCAGGGGGTAAATATATTTTTAATTGAATTTTGTAAATATAAGATTTCTTCTTGAATAAGCGGCTTGACCGATTTGCCTGAATTTTTGTGTGAATACATGTCATAGGGCAGAATAGGATATAGGATACTTTTTTTCTGGCTGTCAAGTCAGGGGGTCCAGATATTTTTAATTGAATTTGGTAAATATAAGACCTCTTCTCGAATAAACAGCTTGACCGATTTGCCTGAAATTTTGTGTGAATACATGTCATAAGGCAGAATAGGATATAGGATACTTTTTTTCTGGCTGTCAAGTCAGGGGGTCCAGATATTTTTAATTGAATTTGGTAAATATAAGACCTCTTCTCGAATAAACAGCTTGACCGATTTGCCTGAAATGTTGTTTAAAGACAGTTCAAAAGGCAGATTAGAATATAGAATACTTTTTTTCTGGCTATCGAGTCAGAGGGTACAAATATTTTTAATTTAAGATCTCTTCTCGAATAAATGGCTTGACCGATTTGCTTGAAATGTTGTATAAAGACAGTTCATAGGGTAGAATAGGATATAGGATACTTTTTTTTTTTTGCTTTCAAGTCCAGATATTTTTAATTAATTTTTGTAAATTTAAGACCACTTCTCGAATAAACGGCTTTACCGATTTGCCTGAAATGTTGTATAAAGACAGTTCATAGGGCAGAATAGGATATCGGATACTGTTTTTTGTCCATCGAGTCTGAGTGTTTAGATTTTTTTTATTGAATTTTGTGAATGTGTGAATTTTATACATACGAGTATTACAGTTCATAATGCATAGAATCACATGGGATATTTTTTTTCTGGCAGTCGAGTCCAGGTGTCCAGAATTTTTAAATTGAAGTTTTTAAATGTGTGGCCTTCACTCGGTCGAACGGGTTAACCATTTAAGCTGAAATTTTGTACACAGACAGTCAAAAAGACATAGAAGGGCAACGAATACTTTTTTTTTGGGTGGAAATTTCGGTTGTCTATATTTTTACTATGGAATTTTGTAAATGTGTGACCTCTTTTTGGCCAAACGGTTTGACCGATTCAGATGAAATTTTGTACAAACACATTGAATAGGGCATAAAAAGGCAAAGAATACTTTTTTTCGGCAGTTAAGTGTGGGTGCCTATATCTTTTGTTAACTTTACATAGAGTTTGCATAATCATAAAAGTTTGACCTTAGGTTCATAGATTATGACTAAACTTAATAAGTACCTTAATTAGGCCATAAAACTGTCAGGGTCATTAAAAGTCATCAAAATTTACGCGATGGCTTTGCTTGCCCAACGTGTTTTATCTGCTTTGTGGGAAGTATTTCATAAGCATTCGTGTTTTAACAGCCACATTTAAGCTTAGGGTCATCGGTGTTGACTTAGTAGGTTATAAAAACTGTCAGCGTCATAAAATGTAAAATTTTTTGCGCTCACTTCGCTCGCGCGGTGATAGCGCTCGCTGCGCTCGCGCAATAATTTGTTTGGTTTACTTTGTAGGTAATATTTCAGCAACTTTTGTATTTTAATAGCCACATGCATCAGAACGACTCCATAAATTAAAACAGTACAATCTTCAATAATCATAATGATTTCTATCCTTAAATAATTGGATATCAAGTTTAACCTTTGTGTTATCAGTGTTAACTTAGTAGGTTATAAAAACGAAATTATATATAGGTTATAAAAAAAGTCAGGGTCATAAAATGACGTAAAAATTTTCGCGATCAATCGCGCGCATTGATAGCTCTCGCTGCGCTCGCGCAAGCCTTTGTTTTATCTACTTTGTAGGTAATATTTCAGATTTTTTTTGTATTTTAATAGCCACATGCATCAAAACGAGTTTATAATTGGAACAGTTACAACCTTCAATAATCATAATGATTTTTTTACCTTAAAATAAGTGGATATCAAGTTAAACCTTTGTCTCATCAGTGTTAACTGAGAAGGTCATAAACACTGTCAGGGTCATAAAAGGTCGTAAAAATTTTTCGCGCTCGCTTCGCTCGCGCATTGATGGCACTCGCAAGTATTTGTTATATGTACTTTGTTGGATACATTTCAGCAACTTTTGTATTTAAATAGCCACATTCATCAAAACATGACATAAATTGGAACAGTACAGACTTCAATAATCATAATGATTTTTACCTTTAAATAAGTGGATATCAAGTTTGACCTTAGGGTCATCGGTGTTGACTAAGTAGGTCATAAAAACTGTCAGGGTCATAAAATGACGTAACAATTTTCGCGCTCGCTTCGCTCGCGCATTGATAGCTCTCACTGCGCTCGCGCAAACCTTTGTTTTATCTACTTTGTAAGTAATGATTCAACATTTTTTGTATTTTAATAGCCACATGCATCAAAACGAGTTTATAAATTGAAAAAGTACAACCTTCAATAATCATAATGATTTTTACCTTAAAATAAGTGAATATCAAATTTAACCTTAGGGTCATCGGTGTTGACTTAGAAGGTCATAAAAACTGTAAGGGTCATAAAAAGACGTAAAAAATTTTCGCGCTCGCTTCGCTCGCGCATTGATAACGCTCGCTGCGCTCGCGTAAACCTTTTTTTTATCTACTTTGTAAGTAATTTTTCAGCATTTTTTGTATTTTAATAGCCACATGCATCAAAACGAGTTTATAAATTGAAACAGTACAGACTTCAATAATCATAATGATTTTTACCTTAAAATAAGTGGATATCAAGTTTAACCTTAGGGTCATCGGTGTTGACTAAATAGGTCATAAAAACTGTCAGGGTCATAAAATGACGTAACAATTTTCGCGCTCGCTTCGCTCGCGCATTGATAGCTCTCGCTGCGCTCGCGCAAACCTTTGTTTTATCTACTTTGTAAGTAATGATTCAACATTTTTTGTATTTTAATAGCCACATGCATCAAAACGAGTTTATAAATTGAAAAAGTACAACCTTCAATAATCATAATGATTTTTACCTTAAAATAAGTGGATATCAAATTTAACCTTAGGGTCATCGGTGTTGACTTAGAAGGTAGATCATAAAAACTGTAAGGGTCATAAAAAGACGTAAATAATTTTCGCGCTCGCTTCGCTCGCGCATTGATAACGCTCGCTGCGCTCGCGTAAACCTTTGTTTTATCTACTTTGTAAGTAATGATTCAGCATTTTTTGTATTTTAATAGCCACATGCATCAAAACGAGTTTATAAATTGAAACAGTACAACCTTCAATAATCATAATGATTTTTACCTTAAAATAAGTGGATATCAAGTTTAACCTTAGGGTCATCGGTGTTGACTAAGTAGGTCATAAAAACTGTCATGGTCATAAAATGACGTAAAAATTTTCGCGCTCGCTTCGCTCGCGCATTGATAGCTCTCGCTGCGCTCGCGCAAACCTTTGTTTTGTCTACTTTGTAGGTTACATTTCAGCATTTTTTGTATTTTAATAGCCACATGTATCAAGACGAATTTATAAATTGAAACAGTACTACCTTCAATAATCATAATGAATTTTTACCTTAAAATAAGTGGATATCAAGTTTAACCCTAGGGTCATCGGTGATTTAGTAGGTTATACAAACTGCCAGGGTTATATAATGACGTAAAAATTTTCGCGCTCGCTGGTAAACCTTCGTTAGGTTTACCAAGTACCAAGTAATGATTAATGACTTCAACAATTGACGATATCGAGTTCGACCTAAGAGTCATCTATATTGACTTGATGATTAGGTCATTAAACTGTCAGGGTTATAAAACGCCATAAAAAATTTCACTCGCCCAATAATAGCGCTCGCTACGCTCGCGCAGCTATTCACCTTATTTTCTTTGTAAGAAATGTTTGAGGAACTGTTGTATTCAGTCAAACATTTAAACAGCACAATTTCGTATACTAACCTAACCAAAATTATTAATGACTTTAACAATAGAGGATATTGAGTTCGACTTTGAGGGCACCTATGGTGATTTGGCCTAAGAGATCATCGATCTAGACCTCAATGGTCATAAAGACACAAATAACGCGGGCGAAGCCGCGGGTAACAGCTAGTATTATATATTCGATGCAACAAACTGATGCAAATGTTGTAGGCATATATGTTCTACCCGTGCGAAGCCGGGGCGGGCTGCTAGTGCCTTAAAAAGGTCCGGGTATTTATGACTCGAGAATTTATTTAAATATATAATATTAAAAAATAATAATATTTGATGTTCAAAATTCTAAAAAAGCCTCTCAATTTTATAATCCCTCCTCTCCCCGACTTCTTTACCCCTCGGTTAAAAAGTGTACTGTCATATTAGATCATCATAATCAGCCGGTGTCAGTCCACTGCTCTTAGTCATCCGTCCTTTTTTTTTTTTGACCCAAGAAAATTCTTTATGGATACCTCTCGCCCGGGGGAGCGAGATAGTTATGTGGGACTCGCTGCCTGAAGGGCAGGATATCGCACTAAAAACCTGGGGTGAGCCGTCATCCACCGTGGTGGGGCAAGATGGGGTTGCGCTAGCATTCACCAACGTGCCCCGGTGGCAGGCCAAATGGGCCTCTGCCACTGCAGAGGGCTGACCCTGCTCACCAAGGTCAACCCTCATCCGTCATGTGGGGAGTGCAAGCTGTTGGAGAGTCCCCCGACCCTCCAACAGTTACCCAACAATGACAGTGGAGTATGACTCCTGGCCTCACATCCTCCGTCCCTCTGATGACATGTGTGCGAAGAGCAAATACCCCTACTCGCACACCGTCCGCTGTTCGACTCGCATGCCAGTGCCAGTGGCATGCGAGACCCCACTCTTCGACCGTCGCCGGCCCCACCACTCGGCCCATTGGACCCATGACTTGGTACACAAATGCACCCCTCTTTTACAGAGGAATGCGGCACGCGCACTCCTGTGCAACGCCCCAACCCTCCGTCTCTCAAATGACTAGTCAAAGTCAAAGTCAAAGCATTTATTCAGTATATGGGCAAATTCAAAATTTGCACTTACACTCGTCAAATTACATTAAATAGATCATATTCAATAATAGTAGTTTATGCAACTGTCATATAATGAAGGGTATTAAAACACGAGTGTGAGTTTATGAAACTCGCTGCGCTCGTTTCATAATAGTAACGAGTGTTTTAATACCCGTGTTATATGCAGTTGCATACACTACTTTATCTTCACTAATGCAATTAATCAAACAACAAGAGTAAAAGCTGACACTAGTTTATTTATAACTAGCTGTTACCCGCGGCTTCGCCCGCGTTATTTGTGTCTTTATGACCATTGAGATCTAGATCGATGATCTCTTAGGCCAAATCACCATAGGTGCCCTCAAAGTCGAACTCAATATCCTCTATTGTTAAAGTAATTAATCATTTTGGTTAGGTTAGTATACGAAATTGTGCTGTTTAAATGTTTGACTGAATACAACAGTTCCTCAAACATTTCTTAGAAAGAAAATAAGGTGAATAGCTGCGCGAGCGTAGCGAGCGCTATTATTGGGCGAGTGAAAATTTTTATGGCGTTTTATAATCCTGGCAGTTTTTATAACCTACTAAATCACCGATGACCCTAGGGTTAAACTTGATATCCACTTATTTTATGGTAAAAATTCATTATGATTATTGAAGGTAGTACTGTTTCAATTTATAAATTCGTTTTGATACATGTGGCTATTAAAATACAAAAAATGCTGAAATATAACCTACAAAGTAGACAAAACAAAGGTTTGCGCGAGCGCAGCGAGAGCTATCAATGCGCGAGCGACGCGAGCGCGAAAATTTTTACGTCATTTTATGACCCTGACAGTTTTTATGACCTACTTAGTCAACACCGATGACCCTAAGGTTAAACTTGATATCCACTTATTTTAAGGTAAAAATCATTATGATTATTGAAGGTTGTACTGTTTCAATTTATAAACTCGTTTTGATGCATGTGCCTATTAAAATACAAAAAATGCTGAATCATTACTTACAAAGTAGATAAAACAAAGGTTTACGCGAGCGCAGCGAGCGTTATCAATGCGCGAGCGAAGCGAGCGCGAAAATTATTTACGTCTTTTTATGACCCTTACAGTTTTTATGACCTTTTAAGTCAACACCGATGACCCTAAGGTTAAACTTGATATCCACTTATTTTAAGGTAAAAATCATTATGATTATTGAAGGTTGTACTTTTTCAATTTATAAACTCGTTTTGATGCATGTGGCTATTAAAATACAAAAAATGCTGAATCATTACTTACAAAGTAGATAAAACAAAGGTTTGCGCGAGCGCAGCGAGCGTTATCAATGCGCGAGCGAAGCGAGCGCAAAAATTATTTACGTCTTTTTATGACCCTTACAGTTTTTATGACCTTCTAAGTCAACACCGATGACCCTAAGGTTAAACTTGATATCCACTTATTTTAAGGTAAAAATCATTATGATTATTGAAGGTTGTACTTTTTCAATTTATAAACTCGTTTTGATGCATGTGGCTATTAAAATACAAAAAATGCTGAATCATTACTTACAAAGTAGATAAAACAAAGGTTTGCGCGAGCGCAGCGAGCGTTATCAATGCGCGAGCGAAGCGAGCGCGAAAATTTTTACGTCATTTTATGACCCTGACAGTTTTTATGACCTACTTAGTCAACACCGATGACCCTAAGGTTAAACTTGATATCCACTTATTTTAAGGTAAAAATCATTATGATTATTGAAGGTTGTACTGTTTCAATTTATAAACTCGTTTTGATGCATGTGGCTATTAAAATACAAAAAATGCTGAAAAATTACTTACAAAGTAGATAAAACAAAGGTTTACGCGAGCGCAGCGAGCGTTAACAATGCGCGAGCGAAGCGAGCGCAAAAATTATTTACGTCTTTTTATGACCCTTACAGTTTTTATGACCTTCTAAGTCAACACCGATGACCCTAAGGTTAAACTTGATATCCACTTATTTTAAGGTAAAAATCATTATGATTATTGAAGGTTGTACTTTTTCAATTTATAAACTCGTTTTGATGCATGTGGCTATTAAAATACAAAAAATGCTGAATCATTACTTACAAAGTAGATAAAACAAAGGTTTGCGCGAGCGCAGCGAGCGTTATCAATGCGCGAGCGAAGCGAGCGCGAAAATTTTTACGTCATTTTATGACCCTGACAGTTTTTATGACCTACTTAGTCAACACCGATGACCCTAAGGTTAAACTTGATATCCACTTATTTTAAGGTAAAAATCATTATGATTATTGAAGGTTGTACTTTTTCAATTTATAAACTCGTTTTGATGCATGTGGCTATTAAAATACAAAAAATGCTGAATCATTACTTGCAAAGTAGATAAAACAAAGGTTTACGCGAGCGCAGCGAGCGTTATCAATGCGCGAGCGAAGCGAGCGCGAAAATTATTTACGTCTTTTTATGACCTTTACAGTTTTTATGACCTTCTAAGTCAACACCGATGACCCTAAGGTTAAACTTGATATCCACTTATTTTAAGGTAAAAATCATTATGATTATTGAAGGTTGTACTTTTTCAATTTATAAACTCGTTTTGATGCATGTGGCTATTAAAATACAAAAAATGCTGAATCATTATTTACAAAGTAGATCAAACAAAGGTTTACGCGAGCGCAGCGAGCGTTATCAATGCGCAAGAGAAGCGAGCGCGAAAATTATTTACGTCTTTTTATGACCCTTACAGTTTTTATGACCTTCTAAGTCAACACCGATGACCCTAAGGTTAAACTTGATATCCACTTATTTTAAGGGAAAAATTCATTATGATTATTTAAGGTAGTACTGTTTCAATTAATAAACTCCTTTTGATGCATGTGGCTATTTAAATACAAAAAATGCTGAAATAAAACCTACAAAGTAGATAAAACAAAGGTTTGCGCGAGCGCAGCGAGAGCTATCAATGCGCGAGCGTAGCGAGCGCGAAAACTTTTACGTCATTTTATGACCCTGACAGTTTTTATGACCTACTTAGTCAACACCGATGACCCTAAGGTCAAACTTGATATCCACTTATTTAAAGGTAAAAATCATTATGATTATTGAAGTCTGTACTGTTCCAATTTGTGTCATGTTTTGATGAATGTGGCTATTAAAATACAAAAGTTGCTGAAATGTATCCAACAAAGTACATATAACAAATACTTGCGAGCGCCATCACTGCGCGAGCGAAGCGAGCGCGAAAAATTTTTACGACCTTTTATGACCCTGACAGTGTTTATGACCTTCTAAGTTAACACTGATGAGACAAAGGTTTAACTTGATATCCACTTATTTTAAGGTAAAAAAATCATTATGATTATTGAAGGTTGTAACTGTTCCAATTATAAACTCGTTTTGATGCATGTGGCTATTAAAATACAAAAAAATTCTGAAATATTACCTACAAAGTAGATAAAACAAAGGCTTGCGCGAGCGCAGCGAGAGCTATCAATGCGCGCGATTGAGCGCGAAAATTTTTACGTCATTTTATGACCCTGACAGTTTTTATAACCTACTAAGTTAACACTGATAACACAAAGGTTAAACTTGATATCCAATTATTTAAGGATAGAAATAATTATGATTATTGAAGATTGTACTGTTTTAATTTATGGAGTCGTTCTGATGCATGTGGCTATTAAAATACAAAAGTTGCTGAAATATTACCTACAAAGTAAACCAAACAAATTATTGCGCGAGCGCAGCGAGCGCTATCACCGCGCGAGCGAAGTGAGCGCAAAAAATGTTACGTTTTATGACGCTGACAGTTTTTACAACCTACTAAGTCAACACCGATGACCCTAAGGTTAAATGTGGCTGTTAAAACACGAATGCTTATGAAATACTTCCCACAAAGCAGATAAAACACGTTGGGCAAGCAAAGCCATTGCGTAAATTTTGATGACTTTTAATGACCCTGACAGTTTTATGGCCTAATTAAGGTACTTATTAAGTTTAGTCATAATCTATGAACCTAACGTCAAACTTTTATGATTATGCAAACTCTATGTAAAGTTAACAAAAGATATAGGCACCCACACTTAACTGCCGAAAAAAAGTATTCTTTGCCCTTTTATGCCCTATTCAATGTGTTTGTACAAAATTTCATCTGAATCGGTCAAACCGTTTGGCCAAAAAGAGGCCACACATTTACAAAATTCCATAGTAAAAATATAGACAACCGAAATTTCCACCCAAAAAAAAAGTATTCGTTGTCCTTCTATGTCTTTTTGACTGTCTGTGTACAAAATTTCAGCTTAAATGGTTAACCCGTTCGACCGAGAGAAGGCCACACATTTAAAAACTTCAATTTAAAAATTCTGGACACCTGGACTCGACTGCCAGAAAAAAATTATCCCATGTGATTCTATGCAATATGAACTGTAATACTCGTATGTATAAAATTTCAGCTGAATCGGTCAAGCTGTTTAGCTGATAAGAGGACACACATTCACAAAATTCAATAAAAAAAATCTAAACACTCAGACTCGATGGACAAAAAACAGTATCCGATATCCTATTCTGCCCTATGAACTGTCTTTATACAACATTTCAGGCAAATCGGTAAAGCCGTTTATTCGAGAAGAGGTCTTAAATTTACAAAAATTAATTAAAAATATCTGGACTTGAAAGCAAAAAAAAAGTATCCTATATCCTATTCTACCCTATGAACTGTCTTTATACAACATTTCAAGCAAATCGGTCAAGCCATTTATTCGAGAAGAGATCTTAAATTAAAAATATTTGTACCCTCTGACTCGATAGCCAGAAAAAAAGTATTCTATATTCTATTCTGCCTTTTGAACTGTCTTTAAACAACATTTCAGGCAAATCGGTCAAGCTGTTTATTCGAGAAGAGGTCTTATATTTACCAAATTCAATTAAAAATATCTGGACCCCCTGACTTGACAGCCAGAAAAAAAGTATCCTATATCCTATTCTGCCTTATGACATGTATTCACACAAAATTTCAGGCAAATCGGTCAAGCTGTTTATTCAAGAAGAGGTCTTATATTTACCAAATTCAATTAAAAATATCTGGACCCCCTGACTCGACAGCCAGAAAAAAAGTATCCTATATCCTATTCTGCCCTATGACATGTATTCACACAAAAATTCAGGCAAATCGGTCAAGCCGCTTATTCAAGAAGAAGTCTTATATTTACAAAATTCAATTAAAAATATATTTACCCCCTGACTCGATAGCCAAAAAAAAAGTATTCTGTATCCTATTCTACCCTACGAACTGTCTTTAAACAACATTTCAGGCAAATCGGTCAAGCCGTTTATTCGAAAAGAGATCTTATATTGACAAAATTCAATTAAAAATATTTGAACCCCCTGACTCGATAGCCAGAAAAAAAGTATTCTATATTCTTTTTTGCCTTATGAACTGTCTTTATACAACATTTCAGGTAAATCGGTCAAGCCGTTTATTCGAAAAGAGATCTTATATTTACAAAATTCAATTAAAAATATCTAGATCCCCTGACTCGATAGCCAAAAAAAATTTATCCTATATCCTATTCTGCTATATGTTCTATCTTTGTACAAAATTTCAGCCAAATCGGTCAAGCCGTTTGACCGTGAAGAAGTCCCAAACAAACAAACAAACAAACAAACAAACAAATAAACAAACTGACTTTCGCATTTATAATATTGGTGTTGATAATTTATAATAATTGTTCAAATTTTGGATGGTACAATTTTGAAAGTTAATGTTAATTATTGATCCAGCAGCTGTAGCGGCCGCGGGGCAATTAGTAGAGCTCGTAGACGGAGTCGGAATATTTATAATTACTTCATTCGTCTTGTTTTCTATACTGTTCAAGATCGTATTTGAGACTTGAATTTTATTCATTAAATACTCATTAATGTAGCTTTCAGCCAAAGTAGAAGACTTCCACCCCCCGTGTCGTTTCAGTGCGGTCAAATCACCACCGCTATCTATGAGAAGGGTTGCCGAGGTGCGCCGGAAGCAATGCCCCGTGTACAACGCTGGGTTAGGCAGATTCAAAAAACTTGCGATAGTTTTTCCCAGAGCACCAAATTTATTAATACCAGTTCTTTGATCGACGCACTTCCCCGATCTATAGCTCAAGAAAAAGGCAGGGTTTCGACAGGGGGTGGGTCGAAGTTCCATGTATTTTTTACATACGGCATAGCAGTTGCCCGTCACAACGAAAGAACGATCTATTTTCGTTTTTGTTTTCGAAACTTTCACCATGATTGTACTGTCGTCTATGTTAGAGACTTCATCGAACTGGATGTTGTATAGCTCTTGCCTTCGGCATGCCCCCATTATGCCGAAGATTAGTGCAACCTATAACAATAAACGATATAATAAGCTTGAGGTACATAGCCAAGGCAAAAACTATGATTTATGAAGTAATAAAGTGTAGGTACCTACTACCAAATTTATACACAAAGCGCTTAAACGGAGTGTCTAGATAACTGGCGTGTGTAGTACGTAAGTACTAGGTAGATTAAATAACAGAACTAAAATACACTTACCTTTTCAAAAAGATACAAAATATCTGGTGAATCTTCCAGGAACATCTTTATTTGACCTGATGTAAACGTCAAGGACTTTTTTTCCTTGTGTCCTTCTGAACTGCGTTTCAGGAACGCTATGACTTTTGAATACTTCGTGATATCAATATTGTTGTAGATACTCAGTGTGGACTTGAGCATAGAATATTTAGCCCACATAGAAGATGGCTTGAATTTGTCGGAGAGGTCTTTGAGATACGCAAGAATGACATTTTCAGAAAATGATGTAGTTTTCTTTTCGATCTTCCATGCCAAAAAGTTATTATGACTATTACTATATTACTTACTATTCTTTTTCATATAATTTTCTAGATTTTTCTGGCAAAAGATTATGAGTTACTTTTGTTGCCAATTCTAGAATATCCGGAGGCGTACAAATATCATCGTCGCTATCCATTTTTAACTTTTAATTTGTATTTTAAAAACAAAACATATTGCGAAACATTAAATTCACGCGTACGTGTATTGTCAGTGAACTTGCCGCCATTAAAATTTAACCAATGAGAGCGCAGCTGCGCGCGCAGGGCCAATCAGGAGCGAGCGCGCGCTGTTCTTTTTTTATTTAATTGGCACAAGATCTTACCAAAGAGTTTTGTGTATGTAAGTTTAGTAGTTTCGACGAAGTTTTCACGTATAACCCAACTGTTTTCAAAAGCCAGCCTAATATCAAAATTTTATACAACTTGTATGAGGATTTTGACATAAGGCTCGCCAGGTTAATTGGTCGCGTTTTATTGATGTTATAATGAGATTTTACGATATCGATGTGGATATTATACCATCATGTGAAATTGCTTAAATTGAGTGTTTTGTTATCTGCGCTATAACAGTAGTAATTATAAGTCAAGTATTGGAAACATAAGTAGAATGTTATTACATTAGTGTAGATAAAAAATATTATAGATATAACAGAAACATAACTTATTGCTTTTTTATTATAAAAACTCACGTTCATTTTAAACTTCTAGATTTAAAAACGGGAATTTAACGTGACTTACGCGATGTCGATATAGCGATCGACATATGTTTCGGCCTCATCCGGAGGCCTTCTTCAGGATCTTGAGTGCGGGGCGCTCGTCGACGCGTCGCACCTCGCACTGCGGGCCGCTGCTCGTGCAGCGCGGGCGGACGGAGCGGGCGGCGGCGGCGGCGGTGGTGGTGTTGGTGGGGAGTAATGATGCGGTGTACATAGTGGAGGCGCGGGATTAGGTTGGAGGGCTTCGTCTTCATCACTGCTGTTTACTTCAGACGAGACCTCATCCAACCGGCAGACGGAACTCACGGTGTCCTCCTCACTGTTGCCACTGGTGACGTGCTTTCCATGAAGAACGGTTTTCCACGTATTTGACAGGTACCACCCTCTGTCCCTGTTGAAGTTACGACGACGACTGATCTCAATGGCTTCTCGGATTTTGCGGGGTACAAAGTACTTTTCACGCGCCAAAATCCGTGCCTTGTCAAATCTGATGTAGTGCGTCGTCCCAGATGTGAGAGCGTGCTCTGTAACCGCCGAGCTACCGCTGTCCACGTTCTTCATGGAAGCAATGTGTTCTTTGAGTCTTGTGGACACGTTTCTTCTGGTCTCGCCTACGTAGCTTGCACCACAGTCGCAAGGAACGACGTAGACCCCAGGAGCTCCTAGGGGATCCTTATCCTTTGGAGAGCGCAACAATTGCCTGACACGTGAGGGGGGGCGGAATATCGTCTTGATGCTATATCTTCGGCGTAACAAGTGTCCAATTTTGTCCGTGACCCCCTTGACGTATGGTAGGTACGTTGCTGCTCTCTCAACCGATGTTATTCGGCACTTTGTGGAGTTGTTCGCAATCCGATTACTCTGCTTCCAGCTGTATCCGTTTGCCTCTAACACCGCCTTCACATGCGCGAGTTCCGTGTCTACATGTTGTGGGTCACATAATCTCAGCGCTCTGTTGATAAGTGTCCGAGGCAACGACGCTAGATGGGCGGGATGGTGATGGGAGTCAGCTCTCAAGTACCGGTCTGTATGCGTACTCTTGCGGTACACTGTGTGTGAGAGATGTCCATTCTGTTGTCGCTTGAGTAACACGTCAAGAAACGGCAACGCGCCCTCTATTTCTCGTTCGACAGTGAAAGTGATCGTCGGATGTTTGCTATTTAGATGTTCTAATAAGGGTGTTACATGGTCCTTATGTAAAATAGCAAACACGTCATCCACATATCGCCACCAGTATCTCGGTCTAAAGGATATGTCGTGTAGTGCCGATGTCTCGAACCACTCCATAAAAATATTCGCAACTACTGGAGCTATAGGAGAACCCATGGCCATTTTAAGTGGCGCGGTGAATTTTATATTCAGACGGAAGGTGTGGCCATGGGTTCTCCTATAGCTCCAGTAGTTGCGAATATTTTTATGGAGTGGTTCGAGACATCGGCACTACACGACATATCCTTTAGACCGAGATACTGGTGGCGATATGTGGATGACGTGTTTGCTATTTTACATAAGGACCATGTAACACCCTTATTAGAACATCTAAATAGCAAACATCCGACGATCACTTTCACTGTCGAACGAGAAATAGAGGGCGCGTTGCCGTTTCTTGACGTGTTACTCAAGCGACAACAGAATGGACATCTCTCACACACAGTGTACCGCAAGAGTACGCATACAGACCGGTACTTGAGAGCTGACTCCCATCACCATCCCGCCCATCTAGCGTCGTTGCCTCGGACACTTATCAACAGAGCGCTGAGATTATGTGACCCACAACATGTAGACACGGAACTCGCGCATGTGAAGGCGGTGTTAGAGGCAAACGGATACAGCTGGAAGCAGAGTAATCGGATTGCGAACAACTCCACAAAGTGCCGAATAACATCGGTTGAGAGAGCAGCAACGTACCTACCATACGTCAAGGGGGTCACGGACAAAATTGGACACTTGTTACGCCGAAGATATAGCATCAAGACGATATTCCGCCCCCCCTCACGTGTCAGGCAATTGTTGCGCTCTCCAAAGGATAAGGATCCCCTAGGAGCTCCTGGGGTCTACGTCGTTCCTTGCGACTGTGGTGCAAGCTACGTAGGCGAGACCAGAAGAAACGTGTCCACAAGACTCAAAGAACACATTGCTTCCATGAAGAACGTGGACAGCGGTAGCTCGGCGGTTACAGAGCACGCTCTCACATCTGGGACGACGCACTACATCAGATTTGACAAGGCACGGATTTTGGCGCGTGAAAAGTACTTTGTACCCCGCAAAATCCGAGAAGCCATTGAGATCAGTCGTCGTCGTAACTTCAACAGAGACAGAGGGTGGTACCTGTCAAATACGTGGAAAACCGTTCTTCATGGAAAGCACGTCACCAGTGGCAACAGTGAGGAGGACACCGTGAGTTCCGTCTGCCGGTTGGATGAGGTCTCGTCTGAAGTAAACAGCAGTGATGAAGACGAAGCCCTCCAACCTAATCCCGCGCCTCCACTATGTACACCGCATCATTACTCCCCACCAACACCACCACCGCCGCCGCCGCCGCCCGCTCCGTCCGCCCGCGCTGCACGAGCAGCGGCCCGCAGTGCGAGGTGCGACGCGTCGACGAGCGCCCCGCACTCAAGATCCTGAAGAAGGCCTCCGGATGAGGCCGAAACATATGTCGATCGCTATATCGACATCGCGTAAGTCACGTTAAATTCCCGTTTTTAAATCTAGAAATAACTTATTGCTTTGAATTTACAAAAAAAACAAAGGTATTGAGCCATTCAGCTTTCATCTAGACGTCGAACGTCGAACTTAAAACACATGTTTAATTCCCCTGATTAATGTAGGGTTGCCAACCGTACTATTACGAGCACCCGCAACCCAGTGAATGTTTCAGTACTTCAGACAATTTTTATTCCAAAAATTGTGAAATAATGAAACATAATAAATAAATAAAACGCAGACTAATTGCAGTACAAATCATATTCCGAATGGAATTGGTTGTCCGTCTATCAGCTGCATAATACCGTCTTAACAGGTAACCCTAGATCTGCAAACAAAAGATGAAAACTGATTGACTGTTGAATCTACTGGTGTTTCGGAAGTACTCCCATCAGAGAAGAAACACCAAGAAACTCTATGGGGCTTGTCACTTATTTTAATTCATTTTTGTTTTAATTCATATTCAATACTTTTTAAAAGTTATAACAAATAATTATGTTATCATACAATTTATATTATATCTTGGAGCTTGGGGCATTCAGGCCAAGCATTTTTGTCATTCATATAGTCATTTAATGTATAGTACGATTTCTTCTTTAAATTGGATCTTACAAAGGTTTTAAATCTGCTCATAGACAGTTGATCAATATCTTTAGGAAGTTTATTATAAAATCGTATACAGTTCCCCAAAAAAGAACCACTAACTTTCCACAACCTGAATTGAGGTAAAATTAATCTATTTTTGTGTCTTGTATTGAAATTATGTACATCGGACCTCTTATCATAATCATTCAAATTTTTGCGTACATACATAATATCTAATATTATTATGTAAAATTCTCGTGTCACAGTTTTCGTTGCCATACTCCTCCGAAACGGCTTGACCTATTTTAAAGATAAAGATAAAGAGTATTTATTTGTCAAAAACATGGTATGCACACATTATAAAAACGCATGCAAGATGGTAACAGTTTTCATGGCAACATTCATGTTTTTAGCCATTAAGGCGTACAAATTGTGATACAATTCATTGCATTTTTGTTTTATGTATTATATAATAAATAATTATCTTATTATTATTATTATTTCATCATTATAATTTGAATGTAGTTGAAAATAAATGTCAAATACGAAATAAACACCAAAAACAATGAAGACGATCTATACAACAGTAAAATTAAATTATACATTAACATATTACATTTCAATAACGTATTAAATAATCTTTCATATTTGCTTCAAACATTTTTCAGCTAGTAGATGAAGCAACTTCTTCTTAAACATATGTACATTCATGTCTTTTATTTCATGAGGTATTTTATTATAAATAACTGGCGCCATGCAAAAGACACTCTTCATCATGTGGCTGGTTCTAGCAGTGTGCAAGCATAGTTTGCTGCCGTCACGTCTGATGCGGCTTGACTTATCAGAAAGTCGTGGGAATAGATTCGAGTTTGTCTTTACAAATAACGCAATTTCAAAAATATATTGTGATGGAACTGTCAATATATGATGCTTCTTAAAGAGGGGTTTACAGCTTTCTGTCGATTTTATGCTAAACATTGCGCGTATGCATCTTTTCTGGGCAATAAAGATGATATCTTTGTCGGTAGAATTTCCCCAGAAAATGATGCCATACCGCAGTATAGATGCTACCAGTCCATGGTACGCGGTCAAAAGTGTTTGAGTATTCACTTCTGACGTTAATTTGTACAGAGCGTATGACGTAGTACTGAGTCTCTTACTCAAATTTTGTATATGCACCTTCCAATTAAGTTGCTTATCAATGTTTATCCCTAAGAACTTTGTTGAGTCTACCTCATTTACTGTTTGATTTTTGTACTGAATAATGATGTCATTTGTGGTATTTGTCCGTTGTTTAAAATACATTACGTGAGTTTTGTCAAGATTTATTTTTAGATTATTTCTCTTCAACCATATTATTAAAGATGTCAATGAGTTATTTATGTCCTGTTCGTATGTGTCCTTGTTTTTACATGTAATAGTTATGGTACTGTCATCAGCAAAAAGCGTCATCGGTTGGTCAACATTTAATGGTAGGTCATTAATATATAAAATAAACTAGCTGTTACCCGCGGCTTCGCCCGCGTTATTTGTGTCTTTATGACCATTGAGATCTAGATCGATGATCTCTTAGGCCAAATCACCATAGGTGCCCTCAAAGTCGAACTCAATATCCTCTATTGTTAAAGTAATTAATCATTTTGGTTAGGTTAGTATACGAAATTGTGCTGTTTAAATGTTTGACTGAATACAACAGTTCCTCAAACATTTCTTAGAAAGAAAATAAGGTGAATAGCTGCGCGAGCGTAGCGAGCGCTATTATTGGGCGAGTGAAAATTTTTATGGCGTTTTATAATCCTGGCAGTTTTTATAACCTACTAAATCACCGATGACCCTAGGGTTAAACTTGATATCCACTTATTTTATGGTAAAAATTCATTATGATTATTGAAGGTTTTGTTTCAATTGTTCAATTCAACTGTTTCAATTTATAAATTCGTTTTGATACATGTGGCTATTAAAATACAAAAAATGCTGAAATATAACCTACAAAGTAGACAAAACAAAGGTTTGCGCGAGCGCAGCGAGAGCTATCAATGCGCGAGCGACGCGAGCGCGAAAATTTTTACGTCATTTTATGACCCTGACAGTTTTTATGACCTACTTAGTCAACACCGATGACCCTAAGGTTAAACTTGATATCCACTTATTTTAAGGTAAAAATCATTATGATTATTGAAGGTTGTACTGTTTCAATTTATAAACTCGTTTTGATGCATGTGCCTATTAAAATACAAAAAATGCTGAATCATTACTTACAAAGTAGATAAAACAAAGGTTTACGCGAGCGCAGCGAGCGTTATCAATGCGCGAGCGAAGCGAGCGCGAAAATTATTTACGTCTTTTTATGACCCTTACAGTTTTTATGACCTTTTAAGTCAACACCGATGACCCTAAGGTTAAACTTGATATCCACTTATTTTAAGGTAAAAATCATTATGATTATTGAAGGTTGTACTTTTTCAATTTATAAACTCGTTTTGATGCATGTGGCTATTAAAATACAAAAAATGCTGAATCATTACTTACAAAGTAGATAAAACAAAGGTTTACGCGAGCGCAGCGAGCGTTATCAATGCGCGAGCGAAGCGAGCGCGAAAATTTTTACGTCATTTTATGACCCTGACAGTTTTTATGACCTACTTAGTCAACACCGATGACCCTAAGGTTAAACTTGATATCCACTTATTTTAAGGTAAAAATCATTATGATTATTGAAGGTTGTACTGTTTCAATTTATAAACTCGTTTTGATGCATGTGGCTATTAAAATACAAAAAATGCTGAAAAATTACTTACAAAGTAGATAAAACAAAGGTTTGCGCGAGCGCAGCGAGCGTTATCAATGCGCGAGCGAAGCGAGCGCAAAAATTATTTACGTCTTTTTATGACCCTTACAGTTTTTATGACCTTCTAAGTCAACACCGATGACCCTAAGGTTAAACTTGATATCCACTTATTTTAAGGTAAAAATCATTATGATTATTGAAGGTTGTACTTTTTCAATTTATAAACTCGTTTTGATGCATGTGGCTATTAAAATACAAAAAATGCTGAATCATTACTTACAAAGTAGATAAAACAAAGGTTTGCGCGAGCGCAGCGAGCGTTATCAATGCGCGAGCGAAGCGAGCGCGAAAATTTTTACGTCATTTTATGACCCTGACAGTTTTTATGACCTACTTAGTCAACACCGATGACCCTAAGGTTAAACTTGATATCCACTTATTTTAAGGTAAAAATCATTATGATTATTGAAGGTTGTACTGTTTCAATTTATAAACTCGTTTTGATGCATGTGGCTATTAAAATACAAAAAATGCTGAAAAATTACTTACAAAGTAGATAAAACAAAGGTTTACGCGAGCGCAGCGAGCGTTAACAATGCGCGAGCGAAGCGAGCGCAAAAATTATTTACGTCTTTTTATGACCCTTACAGTTTTTATGACCTTCTAAGTCAACACCGATGACCCTAAGGTTAAACTTGATATCCACTTATTTTAAGGTAAAAATCATTATGATTATTGAAGGTTGTACTTTTTCAATTTATAAACTCGTTTTGATGCATGTGGCTATTAAAATACAAAAAATGCTGAATCATTACTTACAAAGTAGATAAAACAAAGGTTTGCGCGAGCGCAGCGAGCGTTATCAATGCGCGAGCGAAGCGAGCGCGAAAATTTTTACGTCATTTTATGACCCTGACAGTTTTTATGACCTACTTAGTCAACACCGATGACCCTAAGGTTAAACTTGATATCCACTTATTTTAAGGTAAAAATCATTATGATTATTGAAGGTTGTACTTTTTCAATTTATAAACTCGTTTTGATGCATGTGGCTATTAAAATACAAAAAATGCTGAATCATTACTTGCAAAGTAGATAAAACAAAGGTTTACGCGAGCGCAGCGAGCGTTATCAATGCGCGAGCGAAGCGAGCGCGAAAATTATTTACGTCTTTTTATGACCTTTACAGTTTTTATGACCTTCTAAGTCAACACCGATGACCCTAAGGTTAAACTTGATATCCACTTATTTTAAGGTAAAAATCATTATGATTATTGAAGGTTGTACTTTTTCAATTTATAAACTCGTTTTGATGCATGTGGCTATTAAAATACAAAAAATGCTGAATCATTATTTACAAAGTAGATCAAACAAAGGTTTACGCGAGCGCAGCGAGCGTTATCAATGCGCAAGAGAAGCGAGCGCGAAAATTATTTACGTCTTTTTATGACCCTTACAGTTTTTATGACCTTCTAAGTCAACACCGATGACCCTAAGGTTAAACTTGATATCGACTTATTTTAAGGGAAAAATTCATTATGATTATTTAAGGTAGTACTGTTTCAATTAATAAACTCCTTTTGATGCATGTGGCTATTTAAATACAAAAAATGCTGAAATAAAACCTACAAAGTAGATAAAACAAAGGTTTGCGCGAGCGCAGCGAGAGCTATCAATGCGCGAGCGTAGCGAGCGCGAAAACTTTTACGTCATTTTATGACCCTGACAGTTTTTATGACCTACTTAGTCAACACCGATGACCCTAAGGTCAAACTTGATATCCACTTATTTAAAGGTAAAAATCATTATGATTATTGAAGTCTGTACTGTTCCAATTTGTGTCATGTTTTGATGAATGTGGCTATTAAAATACAAAAGTTGCTGAAATGTATCCAACAAAGTACATATAACAAATACTTGCGAGCGCCATCACTGCGCGAGCGAAGCGAGCGCGAAAAATTTTTACGACCTTTTATGACCCTGACAGTGTTTATGACCTTCTAAGTTAACACTGATGAGACAAAGGTTTAACTTGATATCCACTTATTTTAAGGTAAAAAAATCATTATGATTATTGAAGGTTGTAACTGTTCCAATTATAAACTCGTTTTGATGCATGTGGCTATTAAAATACAAAAAAATTCTGAAATATTACCTACAAAGTAGATAAAACAAAGGCTTGCGCGAGCGCAGCGAGAGCTATCAATGCGCGCGATTGAGCGCGAAAATTTTTACGTCATTTTATGACCCTGACAGTTTTTATAACCTACTAAGTTAACACTGATAACACAAAGGTTAAACTTGATATCCAATTATTTAAGGATAGAAATAATTATGATTATTGAAGATTGTACTGTTTTAATTTATGGAGTCGTTCTGATGCATGTGGCTATTAAAATACAAAAGTTGCTGAAATATTACCTACAAAGTAAACCAAACAAATTATTGCGCGAGCGCAGCGAGCGCTATCACCGCGCGAGCGAAGTGAGCGCAAAAAATGTTACGTTTTATGACGCTGACAGTTTTTACAACCTACTAAGTCAACACCGATGACCCTAAGGTTAAATGTGGCTGTTAAAACACGAATGCTTATGAAATACTTCCCACAAAGCAGATAAAACACGTTGGGCAAGCAAAGCCATTGCGTAAATTTTGATGACTTTTAATGACCCTGACAGTTTTATGGCCTAATTAAGGTACTTATTAAGTTTAGTCATAATCTATGAACCTAACGTCAAACTTTTATGATTATGCAAACTCTATGTAAAGTTAACAAAAGATATAGGCACCCACACTTAACTGCCGAAAAAAAGTATTCTTTGCCCTTTTATGCCCTATTCAATGTGTTTGTACAAAATTTCATCTGAATCGGTCAAACCGTTTGGCCAAAAAGAGGCCACACATTTACAAAATTCCATAGTAAAAATATAGACAACCGAAATTTCCACCCAAAAAAAAAGTATTCGTTGTCCTTCTATGTCTTTTTGACTGTCTGTGTACAAAATTTCAGCTTAAATGGTTAACCCGTTCGACCGAGAGAAGGCCACACATTTAAAAACTTCAATTTAAAAATTCTGGACACCTGGACTCGACTGCCAGAAAAAAATTATCCCATGTGATTCTATGCAATATGAACTGTAATACTCGTATGTATAAAATTTCAGCTGAATCGGTCAAGCTGTTTAGCTGATAAGAGGACACACATTCACAAAATTCAATAAAAAAAATCTAAACACTCAGACTCGATGGACAAAAAACAGTATCCGATATCCTATTCTGCCCTATGAACTGTCTTTATACAACATTTCAGGCAAATCGGTAAAGCCGTTTATTCGAGAAGAGGTCTTAAATTTACAAAAATTAATTAAAAATATCTGGACTTGAAAGCAAAAAAAAAGTATCCTATATCCTATTCTACCCTATGAACTGTCTTTATACAACATTTCAAGCAAATCGGTCAAGCCATTTATTCGAGAAGAGATCTTAAATTAAAAATATTTGTACCCTCTGACTCGATAGCCAGAAAAAAAGTATTCTATATTCTATTCTGCCTTTTGAACTGTCTTTAAACAACATTTCAGGCAAATCGGTCAAGCTGTTTATTCGAGAAGAGGTCTTATATTTACCAAATTCAATTAAAAATATCTGGACCCCCTGACTTGACAGCCAGAAAAAAAGTATCCTATATCCTATTCTGCCTTATGACATGTATTCACACAAAATTTCAGGCAAATCGGTCAAGCTGTTTATTCAAGAAGAGGTCTTATATTTACCAAATTCAATTAAAAATATCTGGACCCCCTGACTCGACAGCCAGAAAAAAAGTATCCTATATCCTATTCTGCCCTATGACATGTATTCACACAAAAATTCAGGCAAATCGGTCAAGCCGCTTATTCAAGAAGAAGTCTTATATTTACAAAATTCAATTAAAAATATATTTACCCCCTGACTCGATAGCCAAAAAAAAAGTATTCTGTATCCTATTCTACCCTACGAACTGTCTTTAAACAACATTTCAGGCAAATCGGTCAAGCCGTTTATTCGAAAAGAGATCTTATATTGACAAAATTCAATTAAAAATATTTGAACCCCCTGACTCGATAGCCAGAAAAAAAGTATTCTATATTCTTTTTTGCCTTATGAACTGTCTTTATACAACATTTCAGGTAAATCGGTCAAGCCGTTTATTCGAAAAGAGATCTTATATTTACAAAATTCAATTAAAAATATCTAGATCCCCTGACTCGATAGCCAAAAAAAATTTATCCTATATCCTATTCTGCTATATGTTCTATCTTTGTACAAAATTTCAGCCAAATCGGTCAAGCCGTTTGACCGTGAAGAAGTCCCAAACAAACAAACAAACAAACAAACAAACAAATAAACAAACTGACTTTCGCATTTATAATATTGGTGTTGATGTTGATAATAGAGGTCCTAACACGCTGCCTTGTGGTACACCGTACTGAGGAGATCGTTTCGATGATATGTACGTTTCCTCTTTTTTTGATATTATATTAATTTTAGTTATTTCAGTATATTGCATTCTATCAACTAGATATGATTTTAGAAGATTCAAAACAGTGCCTCTAATTCCGTACGCTTCCAGTTTGCGTAGTAGTATTTTGTGGTCAACATAATCGAAAGCTTGCGTCATATCGCAAAAAACTGCACAAACTGGATTCCTTTTATCCATATTCGAAGAAACTGTATATAGAAAATCATATAATGCCATATTAATGGTTTTTCTTTCTCGAAAACCCTTTTGTTCGTCACACAAAATACTTTTATTTTCAATATAGGAGTATAATTTGTTACAAAATGTACTTCTCGAATATTTTAGAAATGATTGGTATAAGAGAGATAGGTCTATAGTTTGACATTGTTTCTCTACAGCCTTTTTTAAAAAGAGGCTTGATTACGGATATTTTTAGTGCATTCGGATAAATGCCTGTACTAATACATAAATTAATCAAATGACATACATGACCGCAAATTTGAATAGCTACTGACTTTATAACTTTGGTAGATATTTCATCGTAGCCAACACTGTTAGTTGTTTTTAAATTTTTTATAATTTTAAGGATATCCATAGGAACGCAGGGGTGGACGAAAATAGAGTCTTTTTGAGGTTGTGCCAGCTGTTCTATCTTATAATTTGCAGTCTGAATAGGTGCGATTTTATCGACAAAAAAATTATTAAAACTATTTACAATTTCCTGTGGATCGCATATAGTTTTACCTGAAATGTTTAATTTGCTAATGGGCTCTCTGGGATAGTTAGGCTTAGTACTATTTATTAAATTCCAGGTCGTTTTAGATTTGTTTGACGATATGTTTATGGCATGGTTGTTATGTGCAAGTTTAGTCAATTTTATAATTTTTTTAAGTCGTTTGGAGTAATTTATAAACCTACTTTTGTTTATGTTGTTTCGATTTAGTCTGTGCTGCCAAAGCAAGTGCCGTTTTTTTTTACTGCAGAGCTTGATGCCTTTTGATATCCACTTTGGCTTTTTAATAGAATTTATCGTAATTGTTTTTAATGGAAAACATAAGTTGTAGAAAAGTTTAAAAGTGTCTACGAAACTATTGTATGCAATATTTGGATCTGTAGTGTTGTAAATTTCTGTAAACTTTAATATGTCCATACAGTTTTTAAATTTTGCTATATTGTGAGTACAATAATCCCGTCGCTTTATTCGCCAGGATTTGAGAAGACAGACTCTTTTGACGGGACACTTCAGTAACTGTGCTGTGTGATCTGATAAAGCGAATTCGAGTACTTCAGATTTACATCTATTTTTAAAATTATGAGCAAAATTATCGATACATGTATTGCTCCTAAATCTAGTAGGCTGTTTAAGTGCTAGAGTAAGATTAAAATTAAGTAACAAACATTCGAATTCAAGAGTGACATTGTTAGGTTTTAACAAATCGATGTTAAAATCTCCTGCAACTATGACTTGCTTATCCTTAAAACCACACACATAACGCAAAATGTCTTCTAAAATATTAAAACACGCACTAATATTGGACTGTTTTGGTATTCGGTATACATTAATAACAATGATATTATAATCAGTCAGTTCTATGCCGCAACATTCAAAAACACCTGTTATAGACTGAGTCGATATGTAGGGCAGATCACGCCATTGCAAGCCGTATTTCACCAAAATACATGTACCTCCTCTTTTACTTGATTTTCTACAGAAGTGTGATGCTAATACATAGTTAGGTAAAAATAATAAGTTTTCATATCCAGACATAATGAAATGTTCTGTGATACATAATACATCAATAGTAACATTTTTTTCCGATAATTCTTGTAAGGAAACAGTAAGTGCGTCAGCTTTATTTAAGAGACCTGCAATATTCTGATGCATTACATTAATGTGTTTCTCGACGAAAAAACCGTATATTTGTTTCCTCGGATTTCAGATTCTCGTGAGTCGTCAATAATTTTAAGTTGGGATTTAACCTAGCATTTATATTATTATCTGTATTGTATTTTTGAATGTCAGTTATAAAATGTGTCAATGATTTAAACACATTTCGCAGACCATAATTATTTATAATACCAGATTGTTTAAAAAACATATTAAAGTCGTAAGTCACATATGCGTTGGAATCAAATAAGAAGGCATATTTATGTGACTTAACGTCATGGTACAATAGACTATTAAACGTTTGTACTCTCCAGTTATATATTTCAGAATTCACATTAAGTTTGTATGTCGGAGCGCATAAGATAATGTTTGTATGTGTTAGGTTTTGTAAGGTCTTTCGAATATATAAAATTAGCTTAGCGTAATTTATGCTCATCTTGAAATCTTCTTCTCCAATAAATATGATGCAATAATCGTCCTTATTAAAGCCTTCCAGTTTCTTATCAATTCCATTCAAACCAGTTAACGTGTCTCCATCTGATGTAAAAAAATGACATATTTGATGATGCCTATCAAATGTATCTTCGGCTATGGACGTAACTTTATTGTGTTTGTTTGCGCTCAAGATGCATAATTTCTTACGTGTTATCGGGATATCAGTTTTAGCAGTTTCTTGCACAGTTCGTTTAACTATATCTCTTGAAATATCTGTCTTTATATTCAAATCTTCTTTTTCCGATTCGTTCGTTTTGTTTGGCGTTGAGTATATTTCTTGCTCTGTTTGAGTTTCTTTATTCTTGAATGAAACAGTATTCCTTAATTCTGGCTCATGAAATAATTGTCTAGTGCTATCTGTATTTTCCGTATCCTGTTCCTCCTTTTCACTATTAGAATTCAATAGCTTCTGTCTCTTCCGTTTTCTAGTCGATTTCGTTGTTAGTGGGCTTTCAATATAACTCACTTTTTTGTATCTTTCAATTACTCTATTTTTATATTCTAGCTCCGCTCTCAACCTTTGATTTTCACTGTTTAAATTATCGATTTCCTGGTTAGCTGATAGAAGATCATTGGTCAGCGTTTCAAGCTTTTTTCCTAATTCTTCAGTCTGACTGTCCATTACGGAATTATTTGGCAGGCTCATCATGGTACATTCGAATAGAGAAGAGCTCGATAGGTCATTCAAAGACTGGGATTTATTTCTGTATTTACGGAAAGTGATGTTGTCTTGATCCATTTTTTAGCAAAAATAATTGTGCTTAAATAACAATATAATCTCAGATTGGTTCGTGTGGAACGGACAGAGCAAAAGTTATTTTGCTATCTGTGCAATAAATGTCAATTGTCATAATAATCTGTCATCATCTGTCACTTCGAGGTCTAAGCAGTAAGCTGTCAACTTAAGTCAATTCTTTGAAAATTCTGAATCGTTGATGTCCGAGGAGTTTTATTAATATTGTTGCCAAAACACAAAATAATTGTAAATTCTCCTTTAAAAATTGTGTAACGGATACGCAGTCGATATTGTGATGTGAGATTTGATGTAAAAAAAGGCTCACCGATACAAATTCCCGTAGTCGACCGTTTTGCAGGTTAGTTTGTCTTGATAACTGTGCACTTAGTTAACTGTTTAGAGCTGTATTTCAATTTTCGTAATTAAAAGTTATAAGCACCTTAGTACAATGCTGCTAGCTTCACAAGGGTTGCCAGCTTACTCCAATTTTGATGAAATGTTTTGTACTTATCCGGTATCTATGAGAATTGGCCAACATCTATTTTTCATCCCCCTAAATGTTAGGGGTAGTCCACCCCTAAATTTTTTATTTTATTTTTTAGACAAAATTTTTAATTTCTATTTTTTTACGATACAACATACAAAAATACATACAGTCCTCAATTTTCACCCTTCTACAATCAACCCTTATTTTTTAATAGCCATTTTAGTAATTTAATCATTTTTCCTCCATACATACTTACAATAAGTAAGCTATTTTTTGTCTACACTAGAAATTACTACGAAATTATTTATATGGCAAAACAACGTTTGCCGGGTCAGCTAGTTTTCATATATATATTGACATGCCACTGTGAGAATATTAATTTCCTTAATTTTTTCACGAAGTGAGTCTCGCGACTTCATGGTATATATAGATCGAATAGCTCTTTTTTGTAAAACAAATATAGATTGGATTTCGGCGGCTTTCCCCCACAATAAAATGCCATAGGACATTATACTGTGGAAGTAGCTAAAGTAAACCAATCTAGCAGTGGATTCGTCAGTCAAGTTTCTAATTTTACGTACTGAGTATGCAGCGGAGCTCAATCTACCTGCTAGAGCCGATATTTGAGAACCCTATTGTAGCTTTGAATCCAGGGTGATGCCCAAGAATGTAGCGGATTCAACAAATTCTAGCGGTACATCGTTTATGAATATCCTGCTATCAATGACACCCTTTCTTACATTTGGCAGCGAGAATTTAATACATTTAGTTTTAAATAAAATATCTAACTGAAATATTTAACTGTAATACTTAACCGAAACATTCAACTGAAATATTCAACCAAAACATTCAACATAAATATCTAACAACTATATCTTTCAACCGGGAGGATGGATTTAGGTTGGCCGCAACATGGAACCCTGTGATTAGCAAGTGTTCTAATCAAAGATCAAAGCAGCAAAAATCTGCCGATATTGTCAGTATTGTGTGTCGCAATGGCAACTCTGATAAAAATTAAAAATTAAATTAATTGAGGGTAGTTTCCAACGATCTCTGCTATAAATAGCGGTGCGGACACTCACAACATTCAGTCGTCTCGTGACCACGATCAATGCAACTTGGTCGAAACGTCGAGTAGATAAGATTTATGTTTTAGGCGCGATAAGTCCCGTATTTAAATATTTATAACTGGATATTTCGGTTTAATATTTCGGTTAAATATTCGGTTGGATATTTCAGTTAAAACATTTCAGTTAAACATTTCGGTTAAACATTTCAGTTAAATATTCGGTTAAAGTATTTTAGTTAAATGTTTCAGTTAAATATTTCGGTTAAATATTTCGGTTAAATATTTCGGTTAAATATTTCTGTTAAATGTTTCAGTGGCTGGGAGTGGAGCTCGTGGTGTGTACGGGTGCAGTGGGTGGCAGAGCATCGCAGGTCGTTGTCCCTGGTGCAGGCGCCGACTTGCTGCGTCGCTGCCTTCACTCGACGACGCTGCGACTGCCGACTCCGTCGCTCCCAACTCGTTTCACTTTAATATTTCAGTTAGATATTTATGTTGAATGTTTTGGTTGAATATTTCAGTTGAATGTTTCGGTTAAGTATTACAGTTAAATATTTCAGTTAGATATTTTATTTATAACTATGTGTTCAAATCGCGAAAGTTTAAAGTTTACATTTAGTTTTTTTGGCGTTCCGTAATAAGTTATTGGTTGTAAACCAATTCAAAACCTGTGTGATTGATTTGTTAACATCGTCAAATTTAGGCGCAATCCTATCTATTTTGAATATTAAGGATTTATCATCCGCGAACAAAACAATGTCACATAATTTTTGCACGAAAGACGGCAAGTCATTAATATAAACTAGAAATAAAAATGGTCCTAAGATCGATCCCTGCGGAACTCCCATTTTTATGAGGGATCCAGATGACCTGACGCCATTGACTTCAACCATCTGTATTCTATTACAGAGGTAGGATGAGACCAGATCAAGTGCTTTTCCGTTAACGCCGTAGTGTTTTAATTTGCAAATAAGCGTTTTGTGACAGACGCAATCAAACGCTTTAGATAAGTCACAAAAAACGCCGATGGCATCTTGTGCTTTCTCCCAGGCATCAAATATATGTTTAAGAAGATCTACTTACTTACTACTGAGCGCCGGTAATATAGAGATTGGTCTATAGTTTGAAGGGTCATTGTTGTTCACTGATTTGAATAGGGGAATTAATTTACTTTTTTTCATTACATCAGGAAAGACACCTTCATCGACGCATCTGTTGAAAATAAACGCTAAGTGAGGGCTAATTACATTAATAATATAACTAAGTACTTTGGTTGACATACCCCACAGATCCTCGGTTTTCTTTTGATTGAGCATTTTAAACGTTTTGATAATTGATATTGAAGTTATGTGTCTGAACTCAAACATAGAATCACATTCATTCACACACTTTGATAGTAAAACAAAAACATCCTTAGGGGAAGAGTTTAAAGGCTGAGTAGTAATAATAGGTACTTGTGAGAAGAACTCAACAAATGTGTTAGCGACATCATTATTATATATATATGACTAGCTGTTACCCGCGGCTTCGCCCGCGTTATTTGTGTCTTTATGACCATTGAGGTCTAGATCGATGATCTCTTAGGCCAAATCACCATAGGTGCCCTCAAAGTCGAACTCAATATCCTCTATTGTTAAAGTCATTAATAATTTTGGTTAGGTTAGTATACGAAATTGTGCTGTTTAAATGTTTGACTGAATACAACAGTTCCTCAAACATTTCTTACAAAGAAAATAAGGTGAATAGCTGCGCGAGCGTAGCGAGCGCTATTATTGGGCGAGTGAAATTTTTTATGGCGTTTTATAACCCTGACAGTTTAATGACCTAATCATCAAGTCAATATAGATGACTCTTAGGTCGAACTCGATATCGTCAATTGTTGAAGTCATTAATCATTACTTGGTACTTGGTAAACCTAACGAAGGTTTACCAGCGAGCGCGAAAATTTTTACGTCATTATATAACCCTGGCAGTTTGTATAACCTACTAAATCACCGATGACCCTAGGGTTAAACTTGATATCCACTTATTTTAAGGTAAAAATTCATTATGATTATTGAAGGTAGTACTGTTTCAATTTATAAATTCGTCTTGATACATGTGGCTATTAAAATACAAAAAATGCTGAAATGTAACCTACAAAGTAGACAAAACAAAGGTTTGCGCGAGCGCAGCGAGAGCTATCAATGCGCGAGCGAAGCGAGCGCGAAAATTTTTACGTCATTTTATGACCATGACAGTTTTTATGACCTACTTAGTCAACACCGATGACCCTAAGGTTAAACTTGATATCCACTTATTTTAAGGTAAAAATCATTATGATTATTGAAGGTTGTACTGTTTCAATTTATAAACTCGTTTTGATGCATGTGGCTATTAAAATACAAAAAATGCTGAATCATTACTTACAAAGTAGATAAAACAAAGGTTTACGCGAGCGCAGCGAGCGTTATCAATGCGCGAGCGAAGCGAGCGCGAAAATTATTTACGTCTTTTTATGACCCTTACAGTTTTTATGATCTACCTTCTAAGTCAACACCGATGACCCTAAGGTTAAATTTGATATCCACTTATTTTAAGGTAAAAATCATTATGATTATTGAAGGTTGTACTTTTTCAATTTATAAACTCGTTTTGATGCATGTGGCTATTAAAATACAAAAAATGTTGAATCATTACTTACAAAGTAGATAAAACAAAGGTTTGCGCGAGCGCAGCGAGAGCTATCAATGCGCGAGCGAAGCGAGCGCGAAAATTGTTACGTCATTTTATGACCCTGACAGTTTTTATGACCTATTTAGTCAACACCGATGACCCTAAGGTTAAACTTGATATCCACTTATTTTAAGGTAAAAATCATTATGATTATTGAAGTCTGTACTGTTTCAATTTATAAACTCGTTTTGATGCATGTGGCTATTAAAATACAAAAAATGCTGAAAAATTACTTACAAAGTAGATAAAAAAAAGGTTTACGCGAGCGCAGCGAGCGTTATCAATGCGCGAGCGAAGCGAGCGCGAAAATTTTTTACGTCTTTTTATGACCCTTACAGTTTTTATGACCTTCTAAGTCAACACCGATGACCCTAAGGTTAAATTTGATATTCACTTATTTTAAGGTAAAAATCATTATGATTATTGAAGGTTGTACTTTTTCAATTTATAAACTCGTTTTGATGCATGTGGCTATTAAAATACAAAAAATGTTGAATCATTACTTACAAAGTAGATAAAACAAAGGTTTGCGCGAGCGCAGTGAGAGCTATCAATGCGCGAGCGAAGCGAGCGCGAAAATTGTTACGTCATTTTATGACCCTGACAGTTTTTATGACCTACTTAGTCAACACCGATGACCCTAAGGTCAAACTTGATATCCACTTATTTAAAGGTAAAAATCATTATGATTATTGAAGTCTGTACTGTTCCAATTTATGTCATGTTTTGATGAATGTGGCTATTTAAATACAAAAGTTGCTGAAATGTATCCAACAAAGTACATATAACAAATACTTGCGAGTGCCATCACTGCGCGAGCGAAGCGAGCGCGAAAAATTTTTACGACCTTTTATGACCCTGACAGTGTTTATGACCTTCTCAGTTAACACTGATGAGACAAAGGTTTAACTTGATATCCACTTATTTTAAGGTAAAAAAATCATTATGATTATTGAAGGTTGTAACTGTTCCAATTATAAACTCGTTTTGATGCATGTGGCTATTAAAATACAAAAAAAATCTGAAATATTACCTACAAAGTAGATAAAACAAAGGCTTGCGCGAGCGCAGCGAGAGCTATCAATGCGCGCGATTGATCGCGAAAATTTTTACGTCATTTTATGACCCTGACTTTTTTTATAACCTATATATAATTTCGTTTTTATAACCTACTAAGTTAACACTGATAACACAAAGGTTAAACTTGATATCCAATTATTTAAGGATAGAAATCATTATGATTATTGAAGATTGTACTGTTTTAATTTATGGAGTCGTTCTGATGCATGTGGCTATTAAAATACAAAAGTTGCTGAAATATTACCTACAAAGTAAACCAAACAAATTATTGCGCGAGCGCAGCGAGCGCTATCACCGCGCGAGCGAAGTGAGCGCAAAAAATTTTACATTTTATGACGCTGACAGTTTTTATAACCTACTAAGTCAACACCGATGACCCTAAGCTTAAATGTGGCTGTTAAAACACGAATGCTTATGAAATACTTCCCACAAAGCAGATAAAACACGTTGGGCAAGCAAAGCCATCGCGTAAATTTTGATGACTTTTAATGACCCTGACAGTTTTATGGCCTAATTAAGGTACTTATTAAGTTTAGTCATAATCTATGAACCTAAGGTCAAACTTTTATGATTATGCAAACTCTATGTAAAGTTAACAAAAGATATAGGCACCCACACTTAACTGCCGAAAAAAAGTATTCTTTGCCTTTTTATGCCCTATTCAATGTGTTTGTACAAAATTTCATCTGAATCGGTCAAACCGTTTGGCCAAAAAGAGGTCACACATTTACAAAATTCCATAGTAAAAATATAGACAACCGAAATTTCCACCCAAAAAAAAAGTATTCGTTGCCCTTCTATGTCTTTTTGACTGTCTGTGTACAAAATTTCAGCTTAAATGGTTAACCCGTTCGACCGAGTGAAGGCCACACATTTAAAAACTTCAATTTAAAAATTCTGGACACCTGGACTCGACTGCCAGAAAAAAAATATCCCATGTGATTCTATGCATTATGAACTGTAATACTCGTATGTATAAAATTCACACATTCACAAAATTCAATAAAAAAAATCTAAACACTCAGACTCGATGGACAAAAAACAGTATCCGATATCCTATTCTGCCCTATGAACTGTCTTTATACAACATTTCAGGCAAATCGGTAAAGCCGTTTATTCGAGAAGAGGTCTTAAATTTACAAAAATTAATTAAAAATATCTGGACTTGAAAGCAAAAAAAAAAAAGTATCCTATATCCTATTCTACCCTATGAACTGTCTTTATACAACATTTCAAGCAAATCGGTCAAGCCATTTATTCGAGAAGAGATCTTAAATTAAAAATATTTGTACCCTCTGACTCGATAGCCAGAAAAAAAGTATTCTATATTCTAATCTGCCTTTTGAACTGTCTTTAAACAACATTTCAGGCAAATCGGTCAAGCTGTTTATTCGAGAAGAGGTCTTATATTTACCAAATTCAATTAAAAATATCTGGACCCCCTGACTTGACAGCCAGAAAAAAAGTATCCTATATCCTATTCTGCCTTATGACATGTATTCACACAAAATTTCAGGCAAATCGGTCAAGCTGTTTATTCGAGAAGAGGTCTTATATTTACCAAATTCAATTAAAAATATCTGGACCCCCTGACTTGACAGCCAGAAAAAAAGTATCCTATATCCTATTCTGCCCTATGACATGTATTCACACAAAAATTCAGGCAAATCGGTCAAGCCGCTTATTCAAGAAGAAATCTTATATTTACAAAATTCAATTAAAAATATATTTACCCCCTGACTCGATAGCCAAAAAAAAAGTATTCTGTATCCTATTCTACCCTACGAACTGTCTTTAAACAACATTTCTGGCAAATCGGTCAAGCCGTTTATTCGAAAAGAGATCTTATATTGACAAAATTCAATTAAAAATATTTGAACCCCCTGACTCGATAGCCAGAAAAAAAGTATTCTATATTCTTTTTTGCCTTATGAACTGTCTTTATACAACATTTCAGGTAAATCGGTCAAGCCGTTTATTCGAAAAGAGATCTTATATTTACAAAATTCAATTAAAAATATCTAGATCCCCTGACTCGATAGCCAAAAAAAAATTATCCTATATCCTATTCTGCTATATGTTCTATCTTTGTACAAAATTTCAGCCAAATCGGTCAAGCCGTTTGACCGTGAAGAAGTCCCAAACAAACAAACAAACAAACAAACAAACAAATAAACAAACTGACTTTCGCATTTATAATATTGGTGTTGATTAATTTATTATTAACTTTTAACATAATTTTACCGTCCCTCTGCTTAATTTTTCCAGTTTCTGTATTAATTACTTTCCATGTTGATTTTATTTTGTCATCGGCATGCTTAATTTTTCTACTTAGATGCAATGATTTTGCTGTCTGACAAACAACTTTAAAAGTTTTAGAATACAATTTTAAGTGATTTATGAATTTAGTATTATGTAAATTAATAGTTTTTTGTGAGTACAAGTATACAAATTGTTTCTACTTTTATAAATACCAGGAGCTGCCCAGTCATCGAAACGAACCTTCGCACCCTTTCTAACCATTTTAATTTTAAAAATAACATTGAACTCTGCATCTAACATTTGAAATAAAGCACTGCATAGGTCATCAGGATCCTCAGAAAATCTTAGGTTCATTAATTGCTTGTCAATGATATCCACAAACTGTTCAACCCGTTTGGTGGTAATGGGCCTGTAAAAATGGTCTTGGCCTTTGTTGGATAATTTACATGAAAAAGTGACACTTTGTCCCAGATGGTCCGAGCCAAGTTTATCAACAATTGCAATTTTTTCGGGTTCACAGTTGCAGAACACATTGTCCAAGCAGGTAGCTGACGAGCTAGTGATTCTTGTTGGCTGATTAAATAGATGCTTCAGATTGAAGCTTAGAAATATTTTTTTTTAATTTGTCGCTGAGCGGAGACTGCTCAATTAAATTAACATTGAAATCGCCACAAACTATCAAAGATTTAGAGGTGTTGAAGACTTTGCTCATTACTTCTTCCATAATTGTCTCAAAAATTTTATAATCAGCCGATGGAGGTCTGTATACACAGATGACTATATGTTGCCCCAGCTCTATACAAGATAATTCAACACATCGTTCCACAGACAAAGCTACTATGTCTTTACGCTCTTTAAAGTTACAATTTTCAGTTACATATATTAGTGAGCCACCACGAATTGCCTTCTGTCTAATGAATGTGCTGGCAATTGTATAATTTTTTAATATTGGTAACAATGTACTTTTCACAAACCAGTGTTCAGTAATACACATTATGTCAACTTTATAAAAATCGAGAAATAATTCTAACTCTAAGGCTTTGCTGGAGAGACCTTGTATATTCTGATGAAAAATGTTGATTGAGTCAGGCCTCCCTATTGTCTTAGACATTAGTTTAAACTTACTAAGTCTACTACGCTACAATTACCCCGCATAGTAACACCACTACATTGGGGCTCGTCTTCGTGATCTGTTACAATATGTAAAACAGGGTCATATATATTGAATGCTAATAACTTAGCAATGGTCGACTTATTAGTCTTATTGAGATACAAAGTATCCTTTGTCAATATTACTTTACTAATAAATTTGTTAGTTTCAAAATACAAAAAGTCGCTCAAGCGACACGTCAAATTGTACAGTGCCAAGTTCAATTTATGAGCATGCTCATTATAAGTGCTACTACTCGTTTTTAGATACGGGAATGAACAAGCTATTATTTTACTAATGCCTCTGCTGGCAATGTCTGATAAAAGTTTAATTAGAATATTAATATCAGTTTTTTTAAAGTTTGTGCTATTACCTAGCTGCAATACAATAGTACAATTTTCGTGATACTGAAAGCTGCTTATTTTTTTTACATAAATCTGTAATTGGTAAATTAAGGCAGCAATTGTTATAAACATTTTGGTTCAATCTAGTGTCTAATAAGCTACCCATACCTACTCCCATTTCATCGCTGAACACAATGGTCTCTCTAGCAGGCTCCGGCAGTTGTAAAGGACTGCCAGAGTCCACCTCAGAGGCACCAGTGCACTGCAACGATGACACTACTTCCTGCCTAACCAAGTCAGTCTGTGCATGTAAACTTGCAGTATTAGCTGTACTTTGTGAGCTGCTATCCTCTTGGTAGCATTCACTCTGCACACCAGAGATAGGAGCCCCAATTAAAACTTTTGAGGCGCACATTTCTTGTTTTAGTAATTCAGCTTTTTCTTTAAATTCTATTAATTCTTTGTTACTGCGATCTAACATCTCTAGGCAATGCTGTAATTCTTTACTTAAGTCGATGTTTTTCTTACAAGTCTTTAAATTTATTTGTTTAATATGGTTATATTTTTTTAATTTATGTATATTTTTCCTAATGATTTTCTTATACTTAATGTACTTTTTAATCTTATTGGAACCCTTCATAGAGACATTAGTAGAACCTGAGCCGATGAACTCTGTATATAGATCCAAAGTGTTGTCTTGATTAGTATTACTTTGCAATACAGGAGAGGTCGTCTTTTCTTCTAGTTTATCTTTTGTAAATGAGAGCTCTTACTCCAAATCCCGGATATAGGTCAGTGTACGTTCGAATAATTCTTGGTTTTGTGCATGTACATCCACTGTTTCTAGAAGCCTGTCACGCTGGTCTCTCAGGTCTTCCAGAGCAATGTCATACTCGGCCAATTGGTGTTTGAGGTCTGCATTCTTCTCCAACATCTTTGCCATGTCAGATTCATGATCTTGAAGTTCTTGCAGTAAATCTTTTTTGGAGTCCTTGCAGGTTTTCAGTCCAGGAGAGCCGCCTTCAATTTGGCCTCAATATCCATTCTACGGGTGGTCATTGTGGCTGATATTGTCTCTGCAAACCAGGAAGGAGTACCTTACTTTCAAGCTAGCCAATACAGTTTATTTATATGTGACTAATAATTGATACTAGTTAGATAATGGTTATTTACAAGTTTAACAATATATCTTACGAGTAGTTTAAATTTTATATTTGTTGATATTTTATATTAGGATGTCAGTGATAAAGTGATTATTTAGTTAATATTCAATCAAAACTGTCATGAAAAGTAGGTACACAGTGTATTCTTTATAATGTGAAGTTTGTATTATTTACACATAAGTAGGTAGGTACTATGGATTTATTCGGGATCCCACACAAACATTATTTCTACACTAAAACTGTTAGTTAAACCTTTAATAATACAGTAGAACTCGAAATTAAAAGTTAGGTATATGAATACGACAGGAACATCGAAAATTATGAGAAAAAAATGACAATTTGTCACCGACTTTGATCGAATTTAATGTTGGCGATTTAAGAGGGTGGCAGTGAGTTTATTAAACAATACCTAATGCATACGGTTAATAAAGGTTACGAAAACAATACTCCCCAGGTTTTTTGTTCAGAATCATCCAAAGGTCCAGGATATCTCCTGATATGATATACCAAGAGGTCTTTCTCTTGTTTGACAGCTCCAGTTCCCGCGCCGACCGACCGTATTATTGTCGATTTTCGAATCGCACGAAATAAGTCACACAGATATTAGATAACACGAAATAGTGTTAGTTACCACTTTTGCACTTAATATTTAATAATATTTCTAAGTTTTAATGACTATTTTCCTATTATTTAGATTAAAACACGCACAGCTGATTTTTGACAATGTTAATCGTTAGTGTGCGAAGGGCACATACCCCTACTCACACACCGTCTACCGTCCACCTCGCACGCCAAAATGGTATGCGAGAAACCCTCAATCGGCCGTCACCAGCCCCTCCACTTGGCACGAGCATATGCTCGGCCCCACCACTGGGTGGCTCCCACCACCGAGCCCGCCCTGCCCCGTCACACTGTGCCCTCTGCTAATATCAGACGGACACGCGGAGGAGCCCCTCACGTCGGAACTTCGCTATCGGTCGACAACTTAATCCAGTAGACTAGGAAAAGTTGTCGGCCGATACCCAGGGTACACCAAAAGGAGGTGTTCTGACCCGCACCCCTTGGTTATCAGTCCTGCGGCAGATATGACCAGCCTACTGCCACTTTAGTTTACTAATCCGTTCGGCTATGTCGATATCTTTAGTTCTCAGGCGAATTACTTCGTTCCAGATTCGATCCCGCAGAGAAATACCAAGCATAGCTCTCTCCATAGCTCGCTCGTCATATAAGATGACATAAAATAATTATAATCACAAAATCCTAATTTTGTGTACAGAGCCTTACGAAGTCAATATCTTCATTTACCGAGGTTTAGGCCATGGCATTTGAGGTGACTTGACAGAATCTGCGTGGGTGACATATTGTTTTACTGGTAAAGTTATGAATATGTACGCTTCCAGATATTATGCGAAGATTTCCTAATATCAGCATCCACCAACATTCATAGTGTATTTTAACCTACTTCAAAAAAAGGAGGAGGTTCTCAATTCTTCGGAATATTTTTTATGTATGTTCAAAGATTATTCGAAGACACCTAAACCAATTTGAAAAATTCTTCTTTTGTTTGAATGGGTATACTTCCCAGATGGCCTTTTTAGGGTTCCGTAGCCGAATGGCAAAAAACGGAACCCTTATAGATTCGTCATGTCTGTCTGTCTGTCTGTCCGTCCGTATGTCACAGCGATTTTATTCCGAAACTGTTAGGACTACAGAATTGAAACTTAGTAGGTAGATGTATTCTGTAAACCGCTTTCCGATTTTTATACAAAAGTAAAAAAAATAAAAGTTTAAGGGGGGGCATCCCAAACATGGAACTGAAACAAAAAAAAAATTTTTTTTCAAACCTATACATGTGGAGTGTCTATGGATAGGTCTTCAAAAATGACATTGAGGTTCCTAGAATCATTTTTTCTCAAAGTCAATCATTTGAAAGATAGGCGCGTCTAAAGTGGTAAAATGTGTGTCCCCCCCCCTCTAACTTTTAAAGTATGGGAGTAAAAAATCTAAAAAAAATATATGCTGTACATCTCAATAAAAACTATCAACGAAAATTGGTTTGAACGAGATACAGCCAGCAGTTTTTGAGATATGGCGACCGCAAAGATAACTTTGTTTTTCATACAAACACTATGAAAAACAAAGTTAATTTTGAAGTTGCGAAAAATCATAGTTATGGAATACTTAACTGTGTTACGGAACCCTACGAGTGCGAGTCCGACTTGCACTTGGCCAGTTTATTTATATTTCATCGAGATATGTTTAGTATCTCCAGAGATATGGAGATAAACACCTTAAACTTGATCTTAAATTTCTGCACTTATAAACAAAGAAATTACCTACAAAATGTGTTAAGCTAAATATTCATTAGTATAATGTAAAGATAATGTTTGTGCTCATTGGTTAGTTAGTTACCATCCTCAAATCAGAAAACTGGTCTCCAAAAATTCTATTGGCGTTTTCCAAAAGCGATCCTTGAGAGCCAGTACCCATTCTAGGTTTAACGTGCCATAATATATTGTAGACCACATCGTCGCTGAGATAGTGGTAAAACGCTTGACTATCCAATTTAATAATTGGGATAGTTTAAAAACTAAAACAACCGACTTCCATGACCCGCGAGTCAATTTCATTAGCAAGTTGGAGATATTTTTCGTCATATCTCTGGAGATACTTATCAGATCTCGATGAAATTACAATAGGACCACCTCGAAAACGTACCAAATCGAACAAAAAACAATCATTCGGATCGATACATAATTGACGGAGTAATCATGGAACATTTAAAAAAACAGACGAATTGAGAACCTCTTTCTTTTTGGAAGTCGGTTGTAAAAAGATCTCAGTTCAAAGTAGTTGTATGAAGATTTTTAAATAATTAAATTTGATGGATGAGGAAATTGAGGAGCCAGTTATGAAAACAATCAGTTGCTTCCGTAACTGACTTTTCAATTTCCTTTCCAAAGCGTGTTGCCAAATGCGCGGTCAGTATTGGATGGTTGATCGTGAGTGGCGTTTACTATACTGATTGTTACCGTCGTTCTAATAGGTTCTGATTACCCGTCAGTGGTAAGCACCAAACATAATACATTCGTATTCAGGAAAAACGTATACCGGTGAATTTTACACAAGTTAAGTCAATTATTTATTAGTATGAATGGTATAAATTATAATATCTACTACTAGGACACTATCTAGTGTCCACCTGGCCAGCTACTACCATCAAGTTAGAAAATTTATCGTCTACAACATCAAACATCTAATGTGTTCCGGCAGCTATTCTCGAGAGCCAGTTCCCATTCTAGGCCAAACGTGCTTACCATTTTCGACCGCATCATCACTTACCAACAGGTGAGATAGTGATCAATCGCTAGCCTATATGATATAAAAAAAATCCCAGAATCTATAATGTAAAACTGTGATACTATGCCATAGACAGAGTTAGAGTCATTGTCAGTCTACTTACTATGCGTTCGAGAGTGACACCTCATAGTCGCTCTTTGTGAATACTGGGAATGTATCTTGATCTTTGACAACACCTACTAGAAGATATAGAAGGTGATTTACATTCCGCAAGGGTCGTAACTCGTAATTTATTCTTGTACCGCGTTTTTCAAAGCCCGACAACACCTTTATGTCTGAGAGTAGCTACAACATTTTCAGAAGAATTTTAATATGCTCCATTCACCGCGTTTTCTTTACAAAAGGACGCCTACGTTTTTTACCCCGCAACTTTACTTTTGTTTAGATGTTCAAAGAAAAACAATACGATGAGACTGTCTTCAAAGCGCAGTTTTAGTTTTTTAATTAGATGCTTGGATGTAAAAAGTGTATTTTTATATTAATAATAAAACACAAACAATAACAAATAAATTAAAAATGTAAAACTACCTCCGACTCAGATCAGTCGGAGGTGTAGTGTGTTCATTGACACCATTCCAATGAGCCTAAACACAATATCTCTACTGCGAGTTGGTGAGGAGTTGAGTATTCTGCAGATTCTAGATGTTCCAGCATCAGGTAAATGCTTTCATAATCTTACAATGGATTAAGGAAACTGAATTTCGAATTGATCAGAACTATGAAAGTTGATTTCATAGCCGCCATCAACTAGAAAAAAGCTCATAGTATTAAAAATGCTGAACATATTTTCATGAATCAAAGCTAAGAACACTACCGTAGATACTGAACTTAGAGTAGAGACTGAAAATCAGCCCTGTGTAGACCCAGTCTACGCAGAATAATTTGTTTTTTTTTTTTATTTTTTTACCGATTTCATCACCTGTCAAGTAAAAAAAATCTAAATCATAATTATTTTATCCATATCTATCCATGGTATCCATGTTTGTCCATGTCAGACACAAACATACACACGTCAAACTTATAAAACCCCTCTTTTTAAGTCGGTAGTTAAAAGTACTAAATTACGTGTGTAATGTAATCTGAGCTCTGTGGGTTCGGCAGATAGATAGCTATCTGCCGAACCCACAGAGCTCAGATTACATCCTAAATCTATGGCCAAACCGCATCATTCACGAAGGATCGTCCTCAACTAGAACAATAAATCTCCAAATAAAGTAAAAGATAGTACAAAATAAACTACCCTCAACTTTTCACACGGTAATGAGGTCATTAGCTAAATCACAGATTCGGTATTTCACGAATTCAAGATCATTGTTCCGTACCGATAATTCAAACACCCTGTGATTGGAGTCGTATTATCAAAACAAACCCTTCCATTTTAAACCCTAATAACCCACCTACAAAGTCGAAATTTGTGTGATTAAGTAATATGATAGTTCTGTAGTACAGTCTGTTTCGTATCGACCTTAGACAAATAAAGTTAGAGTTGAAATTCCTTTGTTTATGTGATGTAAACAGGAGTTGGGTGATCGTAAATTTCATTCGATGGGTATCGGCACATAGTAACGCACTGTTTACGGCAAATTTTGTGCTGTTTGTTTTGTTCTGTTCTTTTTAAAGGTGGTTTATGTTTTACTATTTTCTGTTGTGCAAGGCGGTGCCTGACATAAAATACCTTTAATATAAGATTTTACATATATGTAACATCCTATATGACATATACATGGTGCTTTATATTATAATTAAGATAGATAAAAACTAAAACAACCGACTTCCATGCCCCATGAGTCAGTTTTAGTAGTAATTTTGAGATGTTTATCGTCATATCTCTGGAGACACTTATCACATCTCTATGAAATTACAATGGGACTACCTCGAAAATGTACCCTACCGTTTAAAAAAAGAATTATTCTAATCGGTTCACAATTGACGGATTAATTACGTAACAATTATATATAAATAAAAATACATACAGATGAATTAAGAACATCCTCTTTTTAGGAAGTTGGTTGATAAAAGAGCAATATCAAGTCTTTATGTAGGCTACAGAATAAAACTGGTAAACTGATAAGAAGCTGTTCATGACGTTATAAAATATAACAGACATAATATTTTTCTTGAGGTAAGTAATTTCTGCTAGTCCGCCTGGAGCGTAGTGATGTATGAACCGTGAAAAACAAAGGGTTTGAACATATAAAAGAAAAACTATATGTATAATAAAAGGGAGGGACCCCGCTCCTCATTGTGGATTAGGTTGTCGTCTGAATTAGTTTCGCGAACCTAATTTTACCTTAATCACAATCAATCTGGCGTTTATGTAGCACGTACAGAATTACATCTGCAATTATCGTAGATCCATTGAAAAATTAGGAACAATACCTTCCTCTGTTATTCATACACATTAAGCTTGACATTAGAAATTCGTGTTTTCATGTAATTGTTTCTAGGTCCATTATGTTTACTTGGCGTAAGAGTGAGTACCGCAATGGGTTTGAAGGTCCAATAGCGTTCAGTAAAAAAGACAAGACGTAGCGTTATCTAAATTCACATTGTCTGTTATAACTTAACAATGAAATCTGCTATGTAGAAATGTGGTTAAAAGCGGATTTCATTGCCTTCCCCGTAAAATTTTGACATGATGTATTTCATACAGCGAAACTAGTTTTATACAGATTATAGACTACGTGTCTGTGTAGGCAACTAGCTTTTCTACGCACGCGGCTTCACCTGTGTTAGGTCTAATATATCCTACGCTATTTTACTGGCAATCTGTGTGCTAAGTATCAGCAAATTTACTTTATAATATGTGCTACTAAAGATGAGACCTGGCAAACCCTTTTATTAGCGGTTGAGGTCTGTAGTTCGGTTTTGGCAAAAGTGACGCACAACGCTGCGGTATGCGGCTCAACGCAGCGTCAAGTATTTGCTGTTCGCCGCTGACGCATACTGCGACAAAACAAGAGACGTTTTTCATACGATTATGTGTCCGGCACCGCATGCCGCAAACGCAACGTTGTGTGACGATCGCGAGACTAAAGCTTGCGCCGAGAAGTGAGCAGGCGTCATCGGTGCCGAGGAAAGAGCCGATTCGATGACGCCTAGTCCCTTCCCGCCTCAGACCTCAAACCGATAAAGAGACCTATAAAACCGCGTGGTTTGTCATCTTTGGTGGCACGTACTATGACCCTTCTGTCCTTGTAGAGGTGGTAGAGGTAATAACAAATAAAAACATTATACACATTGGATTTCGCCTTTATAATACTAGCTGAAACCCGCGGCTTGGCTTGCATTACACAGTAGGTACATTGTTTTCTACTAGTATTTTAGTATCGAAACATACTTATATTAATTGAGTCTCCCATTTATAGTGTTGGTGTTAGTTAGGCTGCTTGTACACGCTAAGAAATTTAACCGGAAATTATATTATATTAATAAGTAGGGGTTCGAGTCCAACTGGACAGCGATTATAGTATATTACGATACGTGTGACTTAAGTACTCTTTCATTGCACGGCGTGAAGTTAGCACCCGAGCGCAGTGAGGGTGCTACGCCATGCTACGTACGTAACCCCGCACTTTACGCACGCTTTTCCGTGACTTAAATAGTCGATTATTGCACGGCGTTTTGACGGAAAAGCGTAGCAAGCGTAAAGTGCGGGTTTAGGTCACACTGTGCTTTAAAAAATATAAAATGTAGAATAACTCTTATAAGAAACGATATAAAGTTGGGAAGAAGATGCTAAAACCGTTTAAAATTTAAATCTTTTGCGAATTCATTATTTAATATTATGTTTGCAGGTTAATTGTTAACATGGCAGCTTATAATATAAGATCTACGCACATTCTTTAACTAAATATCTACCAGACACATGGATTGCTAGTTATTAAATCACTTGAATATAATATTAAAAAAACATACAATGAGTTATAACGTTTAAACAGAGTTTCTTTACGCAATCGTATCCAAAATCGTATAATAAAAAAAAATTACACCCATTTTTCAGCAGAGATCTATATCAGGCAGTGATATATGAGAAAAGAAGTTTCACAAAAGACGTCCCTAATTGGTCCCATATTTCACAGATTTCCAAAATTAGAAGGTTCAGAACTTATTCAAAAGAAAACTTGGACAATATCGAGGGACGGTTTCTTATAGGCTCTTAGGGTGTGTTCATATTACGCTGAGGAGCTGACTTGTATTTTGTTTTTTTTTCACAGTTTTTGACGGAAGTCACAGTAATGTGTCGCTTGGCACTGATGCGTCTTGCTGTCCTTTCTTATTTCCTACAAAATATATGGAACCGTTGTGAGATAGCATGCCTGACGCAAGACGCCATACTTGTATGGTTTGCGTGAGTTGCGCCTTAGATTAATATACTAAGTACTACGGCGGTTCCTTTTTAGGGTTCCGTAGCCGAATGGCAAAAAACGGAACCCTTATAGATTCGTCATGTTTGTCTGTGTGTCTGTCTGTCTGTCTGTCTGTCCGTCCGTATGTCACAGCCATTTTATTCCGAAACTGTTAAGACTACAGAATTGAAACTTGGTAGGTAGATGTATTCTGTAAACCGCTTTCCGATTTTTATACAAAAATAAAAAATATAAAAGTTTAAGGGGGGGCATCCCATACATAGAACTGAAACAAAAAAAAATTTTTTCTTCAAACCTATACGTGTGAGGTGTCTATGGATAGGTCTTTAAAAATGATATTGAGGTTCCTAAAATCATTTTTTCTCAAAGTCAATCATTTGAAAGATAGGCGCGCCTAAAGTGGTAAAATGTGTGTCCCCCCCTCTAACTTTTAAAGTATGGGAGTGAAAAATCTAAAAAATATATATGCTGTAGATCTCAATAAAAACTATCAACGAAAATTGGTTTGAACGAGATACAGTTAGCAGTTTTAGAGATATGGCGACCGCAAAGATAACTTTGTTTTTCATACAAACACTATGAAAAACAAAGTTAATTTTGTAGTTGCGAAAAATCAAAGTTATAGAATACTCTACTGTGTTACGGAACCCTACGAGTGCGAGTCCGACTTGCACTTGGCCAGTTTTTTGTGTTATGGTACCTCGCTATTATAATATTTTCCAATACTGATTCTACATGAATTCCTAACAAATTACCTGCTTATTTTTGTAAGATATGATTGTATTATAAGTAAATTTGTTGCTTGCTGTCAGACAGCAAGGAAATTTATTATACACTTAAAGATACAAAAATAATCACACAACATGGTGAAACTGTCCAGAAGAAAACTATGTCATAAGTACACATCATAAGATACAAAATTGATTGCAGCATTTTCTCCAACACCAACGGTTTGAAAATAACTACGCAGGTACCAAACCAAATCAATTCACATAGTGCTTGAGTAATGACCGCCTTATAGTGAGTTATAGTAACGTGGCAGCTTATAGTGAGTCAACATTAAGCTTGATATGAACGCAGCTCTAAAGTAAGGAAGAAAAAGGGACTGCCCAAGGGACATGAACAAGTTAGCACGATTTGTGATGACCTTGGGATTTCTCTTTTTGACCTTATGAGAGGGTTGGATTCTTTTGTCATAATGTTTAACGGGGATGATATACTTTTTAAGTTAACGGTACTTTTATAAGTATTGTATTTTAAAATACGCGTGTTTGTTGATAGAAGGATGGAATAATGTCTGCAAAAATTAAATGGCAAGTTTGTGCATTGACAATTATATATAGGTTAAATTTTTCAAGTGGACGTGCATGGCCAAATCCTAAACTACGAGGAATTGCGAAATATACTCAAAGGAGTCTCAGGCCTCACTTTGATGAAAACTAAAACGACATCATTGAATTTTTGAAAAATCAATATTCCTAGCCAGAAATCGCACCTGTTGATTAAAAAAAAACACACCCAGTATTACACTATTCGATAGTGTCGCTAATAAGGAACGAATTATGGGATTAATATATTACATACGGCAAATTTAAGGAAAACGTCGGATTTTAATAAACTTTATGTTAATGGGACAAGCACGACGCTTGTCTGGTGGTAAACGGTGACGTCTATCTATTACTAATACAGCGGCCTGCAAAATTCTGGATCTCCAGAATTTTACATGTCACTGCACTGCGCCTGTTATCTTGAGAAAATACGATGTTAAGTCCCACATGCTCTGTAATTTAAAAAAAACTTACTTATTTCGCGGTTGAATTTATTGGCAAAATGGTTACCACCATTTTGCCAATCAATTCAGCGGTGGATTACCGGTAGATTAGCAAAATTCTTATCGCTACATATAGTTCTATAAAAGCATCTGCCAGAAATCAAATTCCTTTATCACATGCGAGTTTTTAAAATGTTCTACAATGTAGGACAGCAATACATCAGAAAATCCGAAGCATTCATTGCTGAGCTTTCAAATCGGTTCCATACATGCCTTTCCAGCTAAAATATATCATTTCTGCATTCACGAAGTTCGGCTGAAATGATATATTGAATGGTATGCATTTTCATGCTGCTTGTATATAACTAGAGGTGGTTCAGTAAGTGCTCGTACCCAAAAGCTTTCATATTCTGTTCAGAATTGAAATGTTTTCTTCGGTTTAGGTCAAGTGCGAAGGATTCAGTGAAATTATAAGGCATGTGAGACCATTTAATTCTGTCAAGGTACTCGTTATGGGCACAGTGCAGTGAAGCACACAATCTGTCAATGAAGAGTTTTGAGAGTGTATGTTCTCATCGCTTACTATTAGGCGAACGTGACTAGCTCCTTTGACTTGCTACCCAAATTTTGCTTAGTACCATCAAGGAGAAAATCTGCCACTACAGCGCACGGCAACCCATATTACTGTTGAGATTTATTTGTCTTCAGAAAAACATAATGCTAGTCATATCTCTGTCGCCTCCACTCAATGTAACTCCTACAACATTTTTACGTCTGCATTGCACAAAGTTGTCCAACTATCTGACTCTCAAGATCTGTTGGTATTACTCTAAGCTAAGTCAACTTAAACTTACGTCAATAGACTTTAATTAAATGTAGAATGGAAGACTGAAAAGTTTGGCTAGTACTTCTGACTTTGCCTGCGAATGGACGGCATTGAGGGAGTTTTGTGATTTTCATGTAGAATGCCTTTGAATAATTGTTTTGTTTGTCTGTTTTATAAATGACAAGTAAGTGGCCATGACTTTCATTGTTTTAAAGTATAGTTTCAAAGTCATTCTTTCAAATTGATTGCTATTTCGTTAAATTTAAAGCTTTTTTGTAAATATATCCAGTTTAAAGGTTTTAATGCGATAGAAGGTTACATGGCAAGTAATACGCTCGTCTGGTGATAAGCAATGATATCTGCCTATAGCAAATATAACTCGAGATTGTATGAGATCTAAACGTTAAAGCACTGTGCCCGGTTTATAGTTGGTGTTATTATACATGCAAAAGTCAATTTGTATATTTATTTGTTTGATTGTCGTCTCTTCACGGTCAAGCTGAACAAATTACGTGAAATTCTGCTATGCTTTAGGCAGTATGATAGAGACATAGAATAATTTCTCACGCGAGCGATGTTGAGGGGCGTAGCTTGTGCTTTATAGTTTCACTATACACCGTCCGTTACCCGTCAAATTGTTTTCACAATTAAATATAGCAGAGGTGGTGTCTGTCTAGTAAACACACTAATATCCTAAAAAAATATTACATTATGTGATTTTACAGACGCTACATTTACATTTTACAGCGTCATTAGTAGGTACTCTAGGTAGGTGGAATACCTGCCAAAGTGTCCGACAATCAACTCCGCATTATTTAACTCAATATACTTTAAATAAACCTTTCAGTCACTATACAAAAAGTAACTATTCTCCGCATAATGGCGTTACAGACGATTCTTACAAATCCCCAAATTGAATGGAGCACTGTAATGGATGCCAAATTGGTTTGAATTGGATTCGTTTGCAATTGTCGTCGAGAGTTCGCGCCTTTAGGCTTAGGATACTCCATAATGATTACTTATAGTCATTTCAATGGAGAGAATTTGAGATTTGTAGGATGTTGGATGTATTTGTATTGAACCTGATTATAATGTCATCTGATGACATGTGATAAATTTGCTTATGGTAACACAGTGGCACGCTTGTGTGGAAAGCGTTATACTATTTATATAGTATAATTTATACTGGCTTGAGTGCAATCCACTTAGCAAACTTCAACTCGTTGTTGGCTGTATTAAATAACCAGAACTTGGGGAGATAATTGACGTCATCTATGTCTGGTAGTGATAGCATTGTCCATAGTTAAAGTTTTAAAACCCTTCAACACAACGTGGAAGTCTTAAAAAGATCTAAGGCGTCTATTAGACCCTAGGTTATCCTTCATTCAAAACCACCATTCATGAATGATCGTTGTCGACGCACAAAAGTCATAGGCATCCATTACACAATAGGTTTTGCTGTCAGTTTGCTCACAGTCACGGCTGTGACTGGTAGATAACTGATCGTGTAATGGGCTAACTGACGGTGGCTGACCGATATTTCCGATATTACTTTGATTTGCTGCATGAGCAACCATCAGTCGTGGCTTTTGGTTTTGAATGACGGATAACCTACCGTGTAATGGACGCCAGCAAACTGACAGCAAAACCTATTGTGTAATGGACTTCGAGCATTTACCAATGGAGATGTTAACGCAAGGCGTATCCCTCTGCTGGCCATATAGCCATTTTTGGCCATATGAGCGTGCGTAACTACGCTGTATTTTTAATTCTGTGTGCGTGTTTAAAGCTAGTGTGCGGGATCGTTAAAGTGAGTGATTTGTGTGTGTGCAATGCGTGTTTACCTCGTCACCCGTAAGTATCGGCAGAAAAAAATGTTTGCGGATTACAACGTTAACATCTCCATTGGTAAATGCTCGAAGGTAATGGATGTCTAAGACGTTCTTATTTTAATTGTTCTAAGCCGGGGAGAAAGAGATGTATAGCACCATCTCGTTCACGTCAGCACGTTATGAGTGTAGGAAAAAAAGTAAATCTACAACGTTAGTGCCATTTAACCCCACTATATAAAGAAGCTAAATCACAAACTATCCTAAGAGTACATACCTCTGCATTGACAGTGGGTGGCATGACGATCTTCTTCTGCGGCGGAGACCGCAACACCACATTCTCATCTCTTATTATAATCTGTGGCTCCATAGCCAACAGCTTCTTCTTACACTCCTGCATCTGAAGACATTCCTTGTCCTTCTTCGAAAGAACGGACTCCGAGGAAGCATGTTTAGAAGAACTTAAAGAAGTATTTTTGCTGGATAACTTTAAACTGTCTATACTGGTCGTCACTTTCGAACTGTCTTTGCCGTTGGACGCCATCTTGGTTTCACTATCACTTTACGCCATTTTGAATTTTTGCACTTATTTTAGTTTGGTTTGTTAGTTTTGTTTTATTAATACGCTTTTATTAGCTTCAGACGTATGTATGTTTGTATGTTAGTATGTAACGGAATCTTTGAACATGATTTTAACCCCCTTCAAAACGTCGGATTTACTCGAAATTTGGCATACTTATTAAGGACCGATGACAATAATGAAATTTAAAAAAAAAAAAAAAAAAAAAAAAAGTCGACTAAAAAATGAAAAATAAATAATAGTTTAAAAAAACTACAAAAATACACTTTTATAGAAAATCCAACTAAAAAATAGAAAATAAATTGTAATAAATTTGAATTAAAAATAGTGTAAGAAAAAATGATTTTATTGTAAAATAAACTGGCCAAGTGCAAGTCGGACTCGCACTCGTAGGGTTCCGTAACACAGTTAAGTATTCCATAACTATGATTTTTCGCAACTTCAAAATTAACTTTGTTTTTCATAGTGTTTGTATGAAAAACAAAGTTATCTTTCCGGTCGCCATATCTCAAAAACTGCTGGCTGTATCTCGTTCAAACCAATTTTCGTTGTTAGTTTTTATTGAGATGTACGGCATATATTTTTTTTAGATTTTTTACTCCGATACTTTAAAAGTTAGAGGGGGGGGGGGACACATTTTACCACTTTAGACGCGCCTATCTTTCAAATGATTGACTTTGAGAAAAAATGATTTTAAGAACCTCAATGTCATTTTTGAAGACCTATCCATAGACATGTATAGGTTTGAAGAAAAATTTCTTTTTTTGTTTCAGTTCCATGTATGGGTTGCCCTCCCTTAAACTTTTATTTTTTTTTACTTTTGTATAAATATCGGAAAGCGGTTTACAGAATACATCTACCTACTAAGTTTCAATTCTGTAGTCCTAACAGTTTCGGAATAAAATGGCTGTGACATACGGACGGACAGACAGACAGACAGACAGACAGACATGACGAATCTATAAGGGTTCCGTTTTTTGCCATTCGGCTACGGAACCCTAATAATTTCGGTACCATGTAGAACAAACTTTTATTAAATTGGATCGTGTTATTTTTAGGGTAACATATTTTGTGCTTAGATGACACTCCCTGTTTGAACATATTTTCATTGCATTTGACAAATACTGCAGCGTCATAATATATCTAAATACATCTGTAGAGAGCTATGAATTTTGCGGAACACGTTAATTTTTACTGATTTTCAAGTAAAACTAGCGAATACTATATGTGAGTATGGAGCACAGAAAACGCAGTATAGTGGCGTGATTTTTTCAAAACAATATTATAATGCAGATAATAAAATAAATTTAACTTCACATAAACCACACGTCGCATAAATCACTAAAAATACACTTTGAAAAACTTTGGAAGTGCCTCCTACACTTCTCCTTCTATCAAGTTTCAAAAACTTACTATTCCTAAGCAAACATAAAATACGACATATTATGTAATAATAACGCTAGCTTACGAGTATGTACTCTTAGTTGAAAACTACATAGTGAAGTTCCGACATTCATGCAATTCCAATACTTACGTATCTCAAAGTTTTAAAGTTAAAAAGTTGTTAAGTAGCTTCCTACTCGTACTTATACAGATCAAATGCTCAAACAGAATGCAGAAAATGTACTTACAGTATAATTAAAATTCAATGCATGTATGCCTGTTTATAGGCAGTAATAATGAAGATAGTTTAAAAACTAAAACAACCGACTTCCATGCCCCCCGAGTCAGTTTCAGTAGCAAGTTGGAGACGTTTATCGTCATATCTCTGGAGATACTTATCAGATCTCAATGATATCTAAATCACCTCGGAAACGTACCCCACCGATTTAAAAAAGTATCATTCGAATCGGTTCACAATTTACGGATTGTACAAAAATAAAAAATATAAAAGTTTAAGGGGGGGCATCCCATACATGGAACTGAAACAAAAAAAAAAATTTTCTTCAAACCTATACGTGTGGGGTATCTGTGGATTGGTCTTCAAAAATGACATTGAGGTTCCTAAAATCATTTTTTCTCAAAGTCAATCATTTGAAAGATAGGCACGTCTAAAGTGGCAAAATGTGTGTCCCCCCCCCCCCCCCCCCCCCCTCTGACTTTTAAAGTATGGGAGTGAAAAATCTAAAAAAAATATATGCTGTAGATCTCAATAAAAACTAACAACGAAAATTGGTTTGAACGAGATACAATCAGCAGTTTTAGAGATATGGCGACCGCAAAGATAACTTTGTTTTTCATACAAACACTATGAAAAACAAAGTTAATTTTGTAGTTGCGAAAAATCATAGTTATGGTATACTTAACTGTGTTACGGAACCCTACGAGTGCGAGTCCGACTTGCACTTGGCCAGTTTATTTAGACTTTGTTACCCCAAATATTATGTTTCTTTGAAGTGTCTCACACTTTATATTTTTGTAAATTGTAAAACACAATCCAAAATGTCATCGTACCGACGGGACTCGAACCCGCACCCCCCGGATTACACGTCCAGGTGCTCTGCCAATTAAGCCACGGTTCGATACATCGATACGACGAAATTAGTGGATTGCATTTTGTTAACCCAATTATGCATTGTGTTTAACAATTTATATAATTACACCAGAGGTAAACTATATCATACTGCAAAAATATAATTTTGTAAAGTTTTTAGTCCCACAGGTAGCAGAAAAAGTTTAGAAAAGCATTATTAAAAACCCCTGAAATTTGAAGAAACCACCTAATTGTCACAGAATATTCAAATGAAGAGTAAATTATACAGAGTGGCTGAGTTGGAGTCGAGTTGTAACTTCGAAGGAAACTTTGCTCAAGTTCTGCATCATACACCTTGAAGTATGACTCAAGGTATAAATTATAAGTACTCGCCAATTAGCAGCGGATGGCGACGATTTGAGGTGGAGTTAAGAGAGTGAATTGGATAAGAAAATTGGGGTTTTTTAAATTGGGGGTTTTGAACTGCAATCAGAATCGTCTCATTGGATGGTAAATGGCAATGAATATTACGCATACTTATTAAAATGGTATTTATAAAAGAGAATAATTCTTTGTTAATACCATTAAAAACTTATTATCTAAAATAACAACTATATGATGCGGTGATACGATCGGCGGTCTTATCGCGTACAGCAATCTCGTCTAGACAACATATATTACATACTAGCTGTTACCCGCGGCTTCGCCCGCGTTATTTGTGTCTTTATGACCATTGAGATCTAGATCGATGATCTCTTAGGCCAAATCACCATAGGTGCCCTCAAAGTCGAACTCAATATCCTCTATTGTTAAAGTAATTAATCATTTTGGTTAGGTTAGTATACGAAATTGTGCTGTTTAAATGTTTGACTGAATACAACAGTTCCTCAAACATTTCTTAGAAAGAAAATAAGGTGAATAGCTGCGCGAGCGTAGCGAGCGCTATTATTGGGCGAGTGAAAATTTTTATGGCGTTTTATAATCCTGGCAGTTTTTATAACCTACTAAATCACCGATGACCCTAGGGTTAAACTTGATATCCACTTATTTTATGGTAAAAATTCATTATGATTATTGAAGGTAGTACTGTTTCAATTTATAAATTCGTTGTGATACATGTGGCTATTAAAATACAAAAAATGCTGAAATATAACCTACAAAGTAGACAAAACAAAGGTTTGCGCGAGCGCAGCGAGAGCTATCAATGCGCGAGCGACGCGAGCGCGAAAATTTTTACGTCATTTTATGACCCTGACAGTTTTTATGACCTACTTAGTCAACACCGATGACCCTAAGGTTAAACTTGATATCCACTTATTTTAAGGTAAAAATCATTATGATTATTGAAGGTTGTACTGTTTCAATTTATAAACTCGTTTTGATGCATGTGCCTATTAAAATACAAAAAATGCTGAATCATTACTTACAAAGTAGATAAAACAAAGGTTTACGCGAGCGCAGCGAGCGTTATCAATGCGCGAGCGAAGCGAGCGCGAAAATTATTTACGTCTTTTTATGACCCTTACAGTTTTTATGACCTTTTAAGTCAACACCGATGACCCTAAGGTTAAACTTGATATCCACTTATTTTAAGGTAAAAATCATTATGATTATTGAAGGTTGTACTTTTTCAATTTATAAACTCGTTTTGATGCATGTGGCTATTAAAATACAAAAAATGCTGAATCATTACTTACAAAGTAGATAAAACAAAGGTTTGCGCGAGCGCAGCGAGCGTTATCAATGCGCGAGCGAAGCGAGCGCAAAAATTATTTACGTCTTTTTATGACCCTTACAGTTTTTATGACCTTCTAAGTCAACACCGATGACCCTAAGGTTAAACTTGATATCCACTTATTTTAAGGTAAAAATCATTATGATTATTGAAGGTTGTACTTTTTCAATTTATAAACTCGTTTTGATGCATGTGGCTATTAAAATACAAAAAATGCTGAATCATTACTTACAAAGTAGATAAAACAAAGGTTTGCGCGAGCGCAGCGAGCGTTATCAATGCGCGAGCGAAGCGAGCGCGAAAATTTTTACGTCATTTTATGACCCTGACAGTTTTTATGACCTACTTAGTCAACACCGATGACCCTAAGGTTAAACTTGATATCCACTTATTTTAAGGTAAAAATCATTATGATTATTGAAGGTTGTACTGTTTCAATTTATAAACTCGTTTTGATGCATGTGGCTATTAAAATACAAAAAATGCTGAAAAATTACTTACAAAGTAGATAAAACAAAGGTTTACGCGAGCGCAGCGAGCGTTAACAATGCGCGAGCGAAGCGAGCGCAAAAATTATTTACGTCTTTTTATGACCCTTACAGTTTTTATGACCTTCTAAGTCAACACCGATGACCCTAAGGTTAAACTTGATATCCACTTATTTTAAGGTAAAAATCATTATGATTATTGAAGGTTGTACTTTTTCAATTTATAAACTCGTTTTGATGCATGTGGCTATTAAAATACAAAAAATGCTGAATCATTACTTACAAAGTAGATAAAACAAAGGTTTGCGCGAGCGCAGCGAGCGTTATCAATGCGCGAGCGAAGCGAGCGCGAAAATTTTTACGTCATTTTATGACCCTGACAGTTTTTATGACCTACTTAGTCAACACCGATGACCCTAAGGTTAAACTTGATATCCACTTATTTTAAGGTAAAAATCATTATGATTATTGAAGGTTGTACTTTTTCAATTTATAAACTCGTTTTGATGCATGTGGCTATTAAAATACAAAAAATGCTGAATCATTACTTGCAAAGTAGATAAAACAAAGGTTTACGCGAGCGCAGCGAGCGTTATCAATGCGCGAGCGAAGCGAGCGCGAAAATTATTTACGTCTTTTTATGACCTTTACAGTTTTTATGACCTTCTAAGTCAACACCGATGACCCTAAGGTTAAACTTGATATCCACTTATTTTAAGGTAAAAATCATTATGATTATTGAAGGTTGTACTTTTTCAATTTATAAACTCGTTTTGATGCATGTGGCTATTAAAATACAAAAAATGCTGAATCATTATTTACAAAGTAGATCAAACAAAGGTTTACGCGAGCGCAGCGAGCGTTATCAATGCGCAAGAGAAGCGAGCGCGAAAATTATTTACGTCTTTTTATGACCCTTACAGTTTTTATGACCTTCTAAGTCAACACCGATGACCCTAAGGTTAAACTTGATATCCACTTATTTTAAGGGAAAAATTCATTATGATTATTTAAGGTAGTACTGTTTCAATTAATAAACTCCTTTTGATGCATGTGGCTATTTAAATACAAAAAATGCTGAAATAAAACCTACAAAGTAGATAAAACAAAGGTTTGCGCGAGCGCAGCGAGAGCTATCAATGCGCGAGCGTAGCGAGCGCGAAAACTTTTACGTCATTTTATGACCCTGACAGTTTTTATGACCTACTTAGTCAACACCGATGACCCTAAGGTCAAACTTGATATCCACTTATTTAAAGGTAAAAATCATTATGATTATTGAAGTCTGTACTGTTCCAATTTGTGTCATGTTTTGATGAATGTGGCTATTAAAATACAAAAGTTGCTGAAATGTATCCAACAAAGTACATATAACAAATACTTGCGAGCGCCATCACTGCGCGAGCGAAGCGAGCGCGAAAAATTTTTACGACCTTTTATGACCCTGACAGTGTTTATGACCTTCTAAGTTAACACTGATGAGACAAAGGTTTAACTTGATATCCACTTATTTTAAGGTAAAAAAATCATTATGATTATTGAAGGTTGTAACTGTTCCAATTATAAACTCGTTTTGATGCATGTGGCTATTAAAATACAAAAAAATTCTGAAATATTACCTACAAAGTAGATAAAACAAAGGCTTGCGCGAGCGCAGCGAGAGCTATCAATGCGCGCGATTGAGCGCGAAAATTTTTACGTCATTTTATGACCCTGACAGTTTTTATAACCTACTAAGTTAACACTGATAACACAAAGGTTAAACTTGATATCCAATTATTTAAGGATAGAAATAATTATGATTATTGAAGATTGTACTGTTTTAATTTATGGAGTCGTTCTGATGCATGTGGCTATTAAAATACAAAAGTTGCTGAAATATTACCTACAAAGTAAACCAAACAAATTATTGCGCGAGCGCAGCGAGCGCTATCACCGCGCGAGCGAAGTGAGCGCAAAAAATGTTACGTTTTATGACGCTGACAGTTTTTACAACCTACTAAGTCAACACCGATGACCCTAAGGTTAAATGTGGCTGTTAAAACACGAATGCTTATGAAATACTTCCCACAAAGCAGATAAAACACGTTGGGCAAGCAAAGCCATTGCGTAAATTTTGATGACTTTTAATGACCCTGACAGTTTTATGGCCTAATTAAGGTACTTATTAAGTTTAGTCATAATCTATGAACCTAACGTCAAACTTTTATGATTATGCAAACTCTATGTAAAGTTAACAAAAGATATAGGCACCCACACTTAACTGCCGAAAAAAAGTATTCTTTGCCCTTTTATGCCCTATTCAATGTGTTTGTACAAAATTTCATCTGAATCGGTCAAACCGTTTGGCCAAAAAGAGGCCACACATTTACAAAATTCCATAGTAAAAATATAGACAACCGAAATTTCCACCCAAAAAAAAAGTATTCGTTGTCCTTCTATGTCTTTTTGACTGTCTGTGTACAAAATTTCAGCTTAAATGGTTAACCCGTTCGACCGAGAGAAGGCCACACATTTAAAAACTTCAATTTAAAAATTCTGGACACCTGGACTCGACTGCCAGAAAAAAATTATCCCATGTGATTCTATGCAATATGAACTGTAATACTCGTATGTATAAAATTTCAGCTGAATCGGTCAAGCTGTTTAGCTGATAAGAGGACACACATTCACAAAATTCAATAAAAAAAATCTAAACACTCAGACTCGATGGACAAAAAACAGTATCCGATATCCTATTCTGCCCTATGAACTGTCTTTATACAACATTTCAGGCAAATCGGTAAAGCCGTTTATTCGAGAAGAGGTCTTAAATTTACAAAAATTAATTAAAAATATCTGGACTTGAAAGCAAAAAAAAAGTATCCTATATCCTATTCTACCCTATGAACTGTCTTTATACAACATTTCAAGCAAATCGGTCAAGCCATTTATTCGAGAAGAGATCTTAAATTAAAAATATTTGTACCCTCTGACTCGATAGCCAGAAAAAAAGTATTCTATATTCTATTCTGCCTTTTGAACTGTCTTTAAACAACATTTCAGGCAAATCGGTCAAGCTGTTTATTCGAGAAGAGGTCTTATATTTACCAAATTCAATTAAAAATATCTGGACCCCCTGACTTGACAGCCAGAAAAAAAGTATCCTATATCCTATTCTGCCTTATGACATGTATTCACACAAAATTTCAGGCAAATCGGTCAAGCTGTTTATTCAAGAAGAGGTCTTATATTTACCAAATTCAATTAAAAATATCTGGACCCCCTGACTCGACAGCCAGAAAAAAAGTATCCTATATCCTATTCTGCCCTATGACATGTATTCACACAAAAATTCAGGCAAATCGGTCAAGCCGCTTATTCAAGAAGAAGTCTTATATTTACAAAATTCAATTAAAAATATATTTACCCCCTGACTCGATAGCCAAAAAAAAAGTATTCTGTATCCTATTCTACCCTACGAACTGTCTTTAAACAACATTTCAGGCAAATCGGTCAAGCCGTTTATTCGAAAAGAGATCTTATATTGACAAAATTCAATTAAAAATATTTGAACCCCCTGACTCGATAGCCAGAAAAAAAGTATTCTATATTCTTTTTTGCCTTATGAACTGTCTTTATACAACATTTCAGGTAAATCGGTCAAGCCGTTTATTCGAAAAGAGATCTTATATTTACAAAATTCAATTAAAAATATCTAGATCCCCTGACTCGATAGCCAAAAAAAATTTATCCTATATCCTATTCTGCTATATGTTCTATCTTTGTACAAAATTTCAGCCAAATCGGTCAAGCCGTTTGACCGTGAAGAAGTCCCAAACAAACAAACAAACAAACAAACAAACAAATAAACAAACTGACTTTCGCATTTATAATATTGGTGTTGATTTTTTTAAATATCTTATAGGTTAGCGTTTGACCACTATCTCACCTGTTGGTAAGTGATGATGCGGTCGAAGATGGTAAGCACGCTAGGCCTAGAATGGGAACTGGCTTTCAAGGATAGCTGCCGGAACACATTAGATGTTTTGGCGACAGATTTTCTAACTTTAGGGTGGAAGCTGGCCAGGTGGACACTAGATAGTGTCCTACCACCATGCAGGGGTTTGTCCGTTGTTGGTTTCTTAACGATGTTTTTCGTTAACCGGAGGACCACTGTGAAAAGCGCACATACATTTTTCGATAGAAAAATCCATTGGTGCACTGCGGTTTAAACTCGGTACTTCTGGCATCAAAGCCAACCGTTCTCCCAATCACGCTACCCCGGTAGCGTGATTGGGAGAACGGTCCCTCAAATATATATTCATTTTTATTATATTTATCTGTTTATATGGTTCAAAATCGTATCAGTATCACAAGACCCTTTGCCTGCAGGTAATGTATGAATTTCAGCCAAGGCAAGGCACAGACACTATTATAATCAATTGAATCCGTGATCAATATTTTGTCTTTCTGAAAAAAAAAATAATAATATGAATATCTCAGATTAAGCTACGCTAGGTGACGCTACACTACTCCTTATAAAAAATCTAGCTGATACCCGCGATTTCGTTCACGTACCTACACTATATAATTGTATTACTGTAAAGATCTGTCAATCAACATTTGTGTGATCTAAGTTATTTCAGTTATGTGTAAAAATCATAATTTTATATTATGACAACAAGTAGCCTGTGTTCATCCTTATTCTATAAAGTATCTCCTTATTAAATTTTAGCAAGATCAGATCGTCCGTTTAGTTGTGATTAGGTAACAAACAGACAGAGTGATATAGTAACAAACGTTTTTATGATATTATAGATAGATATATATTATAGTATGTATCTCAGAATATCCTCCAGACGGAGCCGTGCCCCGTGTGAACGCAAGTTCAGTAAAACTAAATGCTTGAGTAGTAAGTTTCCGCGGTCAGTCCGGCATGATTACTACGTAAGCAACGCTGCGAAGTAATACCGCTCGGACGCGTCCGTCCCTGCTGCCGCTTGGTAGCAAACTGAGCGCGGAAGCGTATTACTCAAGCATTTAGTATTACTGTACTTGCGTTCACACGGGTGTTAGGCACGGCTCCGTCTGGATAGTCTGAGAGTATTGATATGGATAAACAAAACCAAGATAATAAATCAAGGTAATTTTAATCGTGACCTTCAAACACTTTGTAAAGTTTCGCACGTAGCAGCATTTGTTGTGAACAAAATTAAATTTACCTGCAAATTTGAGTTTCCAAGTAAACAGGTACATTTTAAAATGAATTCATCGTTCACAAATCATATTGTATTATAAAACAACTCAACATACCGTCTTGATGGACGCGATGGTAAACATTGTGAGTTTGAGGGAAGTCATCATTTTAGTAAGGTGTGCAGGGTTGCCACGTTCGAGTCTTATTGTGTTTTGTACACGACTCAGGGTGAAAATTGTAATAATTTAAGACCGTATTTACAAATCGAAACAAAAACGACTTCAAATGCCGCGATAGTCATTTTCAGTATTAAGTTTCAGATGTTTATTTCCATATCTCGGGAGATAATTATCAAACCTCAATAAAATTACAATCGCGCTACCATAAAATATTTCTAAATAAACAAAAATGTATCGGAGCAATCAGTCGGGTTTTAACAGTAGATTGGTTTAAAGCCTGTTTTAATTCAGGGTACCTATAAACTATCTCAATTTTAAACACCATCCAAACCCATAATTATATTGTAATACGGGACTTATCGCGCTAAAAACATAATTTTATTTACCTCGACGTTTCGATCAAGTTGCATTGACCGTGGTCACGAGAAGACGGTCAATGCAACTTGATCGAAACGTCGAGGTAAATAAAATTATGTTTTTAGCGCGATAAGTCCCGTATTACAATATAATTATGTGTGTAAATTGCGAAAGTTTAAAATTTACTACCATCCAAACCCATCCAGTATTTAAGACGTCAAGGCGTAACTAACATACTAATTGACTGGCTCACACGTTCATCATTTATGTGAAATTTACTATTTTTACAAGCTTTTATTTAACTTGCAATGTATGTATGTTCTACGTATGTTCGGGTGGAATCTTGGAAGCTAAATTAGACCCACTTTTCGATGTCCGATTGGACTCAAATTTGGTGAACTTATGTATTTTCGATGACAATATAATAATATGGTACCATGGAGCTGGTCTGATGATGGAAACGGAAGGTGGCCACGGCATCTTTGTGATAAAACAACATAACCCCACCGAATTTGGGCTCGATTGATTTGTCTTGAAAAGAACTTTACACCTAGATGATATCCAGGATCTGATGATGAAGCTGGAAAGCGGCTACGGCATCTCTGTGATAAATCAACATAACCCTACCGAGTTTAAGCTCGATTGCTTCGTCTTGAAGATAACTTTACACCTGGATGATATCCATGGCCTGGTGATGAAGTTGGAAGGTAGCCACGGAATCTCTGTGATAAAACAACAAAACCCTAGCCAATTTGGGCTCAAATAATTCGTCTTGAGGAGCACTTTACACTTAAACGATATCCAGAATCTGATCCGTGGAATATTTTATCTTCTATCTATACCTACCTACTAAAAAGTTAAAAATAAATTATAAGTAAAAAATATTTTTTAAAACTAGCTTTTATCTGGGAAAATGAACTAAAATGTTAAAAATGAATTCTAGTAAGTATTTGGCGTGTAGGTACTTACCTATATTTTTAAAAGCTTGAGGCACTGAAGTATAGTAATTACCTAGCCTGAAAAACGGGTCTTGCTTCAAGATTTTAAAAATATAGGTAAGTACCTACACGCCAAATACTTACTAGAATTTATTTTTAACATTTTAGTTCATTGTCCCAGATAAAAGTTTGTTTTTAAAAATATTTTATACTATAATTTATTAATCTTCAACCTACTTTTAAAAAGGAGGACGTTCTCAATTCGTCTGTATGTTTTTTTGTATGTATATAGAGTTACATATCAAGGTGGTCCCAAGATAATTTCATCGAGATCTAGTATATAGTTTGTATAGTATTTTTGGCAGTAAATAAATATATGAAGTGTTTCAATAATTCGTAAGTGATAGCCCTAAGGAAAACATTAATATGAGAACGAGTGATCGATGGGCGGAGTAAGTGCCGCGAAAACTTTGAAGACAGACTCACAACAATATAATCAGTATCTATATTATATAGGTAGGTATGTAGGTAGGCGGCGAGGGCAATCAAGGGTATATATATTTTCAACCCTCTAACGCGACATATAAGGTGTCGTAAGTTGAAAGCTTTTTAATATAAGCAAAAGTTTGTGTGTATGTTTGTTACTTTTTAACGATAAATCTTCTCAACTGATTGAGCTGGGTATGTAGATAACCTAGACCCTGGAATAACACATACTCTTTACCTCGACATTCCCACGGGAATGATGTCTACACGGGTAAAACCCCGGGGTATAGTGAAAGTGAAAGTGAAAAAGTTTATTGATGACAGCATAAAGTAGTACAAAAATATTAATAAAAACTAATATTAGAAAAAAAAAATGCTATATAGCTAGTAACCGATGTAACATCATCATCATCAGACAGACGGACTATCAGTTCCATTCGGATCATGATATGTACTGTGATCGGTATGCGTTTCTCTAAGTTGTGTTTCACTATTTCACTTTTTTTATTTTTTTTATATAAAAATTGTCTGAAGTACTGAAACACACAGTTATATGTATGGTTGGTTTTAACCTACTTTAATTTTTTTTAAATATTCTGACGTAAACGATTGGGTGACAGCTAAATGGTTCATTACTTTTTTTTTCTAATTCAAAGCGTTAAATTCTGCTTTTGCTATGTTTACTTGATAATTGGTTATGATTTATTTTATGATTTATGATTTTGACGTGTATATGTGCGTATATTAATACTGCCTACATACTGAATAAATGCTTTGATTCTTTGATTCATCATTATTAACAGCCAACATTCGTCCATTGCTGAACATAGGCCTCTCCTATGGCACGCCACTGAGCTTGATATTCAGCTCCTTGTTTCAAGTGTCTCTGCTATTAGAGGAAATATCCATAATCAGCCACACTGAGCAGGCGGGTTGGGTGATAGCAGGACGTAACTCTCGCACCAGTGACGCTGCTGCCCGTCACCGGCCTGTGGTATTTAGTTACGTCGCTCGGAATGGTTATATACCGCCATTGGTCGGTCGCCAGAGTTTCGTTCGCTAGTCGGCAGGATGCACTGCGAGCAGGTGAGGTTGGCTGGGAGCACTAAGGTGGAATTGTGCTCCCTTACATCCCGGTACAATGTAGCATAACAACTGATATACGAGTATATCATGATCTTGTCGGTAAGTAACAACATCTGCTATAACAGAAATTACGGCATTTGTTGTACCTTGAGGCATATAAATGTTGATTCTCATAATAATTTCTGTCATTCCACTTCCAGCCAATCTGAATAGTAGACAAATTCTTACCTATCTAGAATCAAAGTTTAGTGTAATTATTATTACCCTTTTTGCGTCAATGTCACAAGTAAACCAACCCTTCCTCTCACAACCAATTCACTCTCCTGTTTGTGAATCATCGATAATATCCCAACAAAGCGCGGTATCCGAAGGGTTAAAATACCAATAGGACTGAACCCATTGAAATTCTGGATCCGTACGCAATATAGATGAAAAGCGAATGCGATCCCTTGTAGCGCGTGTCCATTGTCACACGTGGTAGATTAAAATATTTTTTGTATTATTATTGTAACTAGCTGTGCCTCGCGGTTTCACCCGCGTAGACATTGCTTACGTGGGAATATCGGGATAAAAAGTTTCTTACGTGTTATTCCAAGGTCTAGGCTATCTACATACCAAAATTCAGCTCAATCGGTTGAGTATTTTTAGCGTGAACAAACATACACACTCTCAAACTTTCCCCTTTAGTTTGTAATATTAGTAGGAAGTATCATGAGGTAAATGAGTTTTGGAGTGGAGATCATGTTTGGGTAAACATGTGTGTACAATACAACAGTGTAGGACGCCTTCCATCTAGATGGAGAGACGATCTACCCAAGGTAGCAGGCAATGATAGGATACAAAGAGCCGAAGATCGGTACGTCGTTGTCCGATGGGAAAATGGAAAAATGTTCTTTCCGGAATAAATATATTTTTTAATATCTTGTAGGCTAGAGTTTGACCACTATATCACCTGTTGGTAAGTGATGATGCGGTCGAAGATGGTAGGCACGCTAGGCCTAGAATGGGAACTGGCTCTCAATGATAGCTGCCGGAACACATTAGATGTTTGACAACATCTTCAGAAATATGCAAAGAAACACCATAAACTTGCAACTGGCTCTTTAAAAATATTTTCCCGCCAAAATACAATCGGAATGCTTTCAAACAAAGAGTTATTAAAGTTTTCTCTAATGACGGTAGGTGATACACCGGTAAAACTTTAGGTATTGTAGGTGTTAATACGCGGCTAAATCTACTGATTGTAAAACAACTTCTAAAAAAACTGAAAATGTCATGTGAAGTCAGAATCTTTTATAGGTTTTTCAACAATATTACCACGGATAAAGACAGAGAGTGGAGTATAATATCCGTGAATATTACAATACTACAATTTAGAATACAAAACGTGTTTTTAAAAAAAAATGTTAGGTGTTCTCATAATGGAAAACTTTAATATATCTCAGAAATAGCTTTTGCTATGCTTTTATTGCAATTTTAGCTAGAAATAGCGTAGTACAGCAGATCATTACGTTTTATATGGTATTCTTGGAGATTAATATTACAGAGAGACATGTTTACGAACATTAAGATAGTTAATAAGATATTTTCTGTGATCTTACAACCTGACTTCCTACGAAAAGGTAGCTTACCACCGTCAAGGAGAAAATCTGCCGCCATAACCTCAGTGTTCTGGCAGTACGCCCCTAACAGTCAGACCATTGTAGGCCTAGTGTGTTCACAATCCTTGACCACCCATCCTCGACCACATCATCGCTTACCACCAGGCGAGATAGTGGTCAAACTAACATATCGGACTTAAAAATACAGGGTGAATGAGATGGGTCAGTCTAAGGAAACACGTTTTCATCTTAGACCACATCTTCACTTAACATCAGGGGCCTTATTCAGTATGACCAATGAGATAACGCGTTTCTTAACGCGTCACGTTACGTTATTGAAAAATTGTATTCTGTATGCCACACTATAGGTAAATTATATTATCTATGGTTTGTAGATGTAGAGACGAAAAACTATAAAAAGATGTTACATTGTATCATAGCTATGAATTTGTGCTGCTTGATGTCTGATTACTGGTTCATGGGGCCGTATCTCAGTACGGCACCCATCAATTATGCCTCATTTCAAATTATTATGATTACTATAGTTTATAGGATAAGTTATCCTTTCGATAAAGTTGTATGATAATAGCTTAGTAAATATCAAAATAATTTAAAAAAAAGTTAAAATTACCTACCTACAAGATAATGGAAACAGACAATTTCAGAAATCCTACCATCGGATGAGCGGTCTCCTGTGATGTGACTCTCTATCTAATCTCGAACTAATTTATCTTCGATCAGAGATTGAATAGCTGCGGTATTGAATACCTTCCTCTTATATTAGCATTTTAATGAATTTGGTAAGATTTACGCAAATTTAAAACGACTTTTAAATGAATTCCAAGAAGAATGTTATCAATTCGTATTTGTTTTTTTTTTCTCAATTTCTCTGCCAACAGTAAACCGAATAGAAATATTAATTATCAATATATAGAAATATATATATTGTTAATATTATGAATAATAGTAACATAATTTAATGTCTCGAATTTCTGTTGAGACTTTCTTGCGTGCCGTGTGAAGTCATTTCTGTATTTTAATAATCCTGGAGAAAACCAGTTAGTTTTATCATAGAAAATGTTTTACATCAATAAAATTACATCAAAAAACTGGTAGTAAGCGATAATGTAATCAAGAACGCAAGGACTGTGAGCTGCCGGAATACCTTTATGGCAGCAGATTTCCTTGAAGATGGTAAGCTACATTTTGATAGTCAATATAATGCTCCAACAAATAAACGTAAAAAAAGTACCTATATAGATAGATTTCATTAAGCTCCACGTCTAGGTTTAATTAACTACCCTTCGTGTTGCCGTAGTCGGTAAAAACTACTTCGTAAAGTAGTCTGCAAACCTGCATAAACTAAATTTATGAGCTGGTTTATGCGTTTAATTATTTAATTAAATCGTATGAATAATAAACATTAATATAAACACCTTTAGGGTAACAACACCCTCGACAATACATTTAATTGAAACAACGGCGGAGTTTCAAATAGTTAACTATAATATGGTACTTAAAGTTTACTCGTTTTCGCTACAAGTTATTTAATTAAGCTTTGTATAATGTATTGTTATATCTATTATAATCACGGTTATGATTATAAAAAACCGACATTTATACTAGGTATTGTTTTGTTTTCGACTGACCTAGGTTTCGTACATGTCCGATGCAATTTGTTACGTTAGTTTACGCAGCAAGATCGCGACGACCACTGATCTGGCTGCGTAAACTCCCGAGGAAATGCATCGGACATGCACAGAGTTTAGGGCAAACTCAAGTTACCAAGAAAAACCTTGTGATATATCGAAAAAAACACAGTAAAAAGTAAATAACTCGCGCGGCAGTCAAGTCGGTCCTTCAAAAAATTGTTAAAAGATGATAATAATCCTTACTATTAAAACGCGAAAGTTTGTATGGATGTTTGTTACTCTTTCACGCTAAAACTATGAAACCGATTGAGCTACAATTTGGAATGTAGGCAGCCTAGACCCTGGAATAACACACATGGTATCTCTTTTTATGCCGATATGCCCAAGGAAACGATGTCTACGCGGGTAAAACCGTGGGGCACAGCTAGATTAATAGAGCTTTACTAGGCTCTATGTTAAATGTTAATAATATGTGGTTGTGTGACTGACACTGATCAGATGGCATATGTACTCGTATGCATTGAGTATTATTTAAAACTGATACAGCCTAATGTGACTTCTATATACTTTTTTTTTTTTTTGATAAAATATTATAATAATTCAAACATGATTAGAACAGTGAAGTTTAAAACTGTTTTAACGATAACGACATTTTAAATTATGAAATGGTTATAATTTCTTGATTTATAGTTAGACAGTGAGTTTGAATAATGATAATCATGATCATAGTTAAAATTTTCCTTAGTCGTGAAGGTAATCAATAACTGTAAAAAATAAATTTAATTATTTCATACCAGCCGCACTCCCTTTACTCTTTTTAGCTAAGATAAAAAGTAGCCTTATATCGTTGATCCCAAAAAAGGTAATATGCACGTTATATAGACTACTAGCTGTTACCCGCGGCTTCGCCCGCGTTATTTGTGTCTTTATGACCATTGAGATCTAGATCGATGATCTCTTAGGCCAAATCACCATAGGTGCCCTCAAAGTCGAACTCAATATCCTCTATTGTTAAAGTAATTAATCATTTTGGTTAGGTTAGTATACGAAATTGTGCTGTTTAAATGTTTGACTGAATACAACAGTTCCTCAAACATTTCTTAGAAAGAAAATAAGGTGAATAGCTGCGCGAGCGTAGCGAGCGCTATTATTGGGCGAGTGAAAATTTTTATGGCGTTTTATAATCCTGGCAGTTTTTATAACCTACTAAATCACCGATGACCCTAGGGTTAAACTTGATATCCACTTATTTTATGGTAAAAATTCATTATGATTATTGAAGGTTTTGTTTCAATTGTTCAATTCAACTGTTTCAATTTATAAATTCGTTTTGATACATGTGGCTATTAAAATACAAAAAATGCTGAAATATAACCTACAAAGTAGACAAAACAAAGGTTTGCGCGAGCGCAGCGAGAGCTATCAATGCGCGAGCGACGCGAGCGCGAAAATTTTTACGTCATTTTATGACCCTGACAGTTTTTATGACCTACTTAGTCAACACCGATGACCCTAAGGTTAAACTTGATATCCACTTATTTTAAGGTAAAAATCATTATGATTATTGAAGGTTGTACTGTTTCAATTTATAAACTCGTTTTGATGCATGTGCCTATTAAAATACAAAAAATGCTGAATCATTACTTACAAAGTAGATAAAACAAAGGTTTACGCGAGCGCAGCGAGCGTTATCAATGCGCGAGCGAAGCGAGCGCGAAAATTATTTACGTCTTTTTATGACCCTTACAGTTTTTATGACCTTTTAAGTCAACACCGATGACCCTAAGGTTAAACTTGATATCCACTTATTTTAAGGTAAAAATCATTATGATTATTGAAGGTTGTACTTTTTCAATTTATAAACTCGTTTTGATGCATGTGGCTATTAAAATACAAAAAATGCTGAATCATTACTTACAAAGTAGATAAAACAAAGGTTTACGCGAGCGCAGCGAGCGTTATCAATGCGCGAGCGAAGCGAGCGCGAAAATTTTTACGTCATTTTATGACCCTGACAGTTTTTATGACCTACTTAGTCAACACCGATGACCCTAAGGTTAAACTTGATATCCACTTATTTTAAGGTAAAAATCATTATGATTATTGAAGGTTGTACTGTTTCAATTTATAAACTCGTTTTGATGCATGTGGCTATTAAAATACAAAAAATGCTGAAAAATTACTTACAAAGTAGATAAAACAAAGGTTTGCGCGAGCGCAGCGAGCGTTATCAATGCGCGAGCGAAGCGAGCGCAAAAATTATTTACGTCTTTTTATGACCCTTACAGTTTTTATGACCTTCTAAGTCAACACCGATGACCCTAAGGTTAAACTTGATATCCACTTATTTTAAGGTAAAAATCATTATGATTATTGAAGGTTGTACTTTTTCAATTTATAAACTCGTTTTGATGCATGTGGCTATTAAAATACAAAAAATGCTGAATCATTACTTACAAAGTAGATAAAACAAAGGTTTGCGCGAGCGCAGCGAGCGTTATCAATGCGCGAGCGAAGCGAGCGCGAAAATTTTTACGTCATTTTATGACCCTGACAGTTTTTATGACCTACTTAGTCAACACCGATGACCCTAAGGTTAAACTTGATATCCACTTATTTTAAGGTAAAAATCATTATGATTATTGAAGGTTGTACTGTTTCAATTTATAAACTCGTTTTGATGCATGTGGCTATTAAAATACAAAAAATGCTGAAAAATTACTTACAAAGTAGATAAAACAAAGGTTTACGCGAGCGCAGCGAGCGTTAACAATGCGCGAGCGAAGCGAGCGCAAAAATTATTTACGTCTTTTTATGACCCTTACAGTTTTTATGACCTTCTAAGTCAACACCGATGACCCTAAGGTTAAACTTGATATCCACTTATTTTAAGGTAAAAATCATTATGATTATTGAAGGTTGTACTTTTTCAATTTATAAACTCGTTTTGATGCATGTGGCTATTAAAATACAAAAAATGCTGAATCATTACTTACAAAGTAGATAAAACAAAGGTTTGCGCGAGCGCAGCGAGCGTTATCAATGCGCGAGCGAAGCGAGCGCGAAAATTTTTGCGTCATTTTATGACCCTGACAGTTTTTATGACCTACTTAGTCAACACCGATGACCCTAAGGTTAAACTTGATATCCACTTATTTTAAGGTAAAAATCATTATGATTATTGAAGGTTGTACTTTTTCAATTTATAAACTCGTTTTGATGCATGTGGCTATTAAAATACAAAAAATGCTGAATCATTACTTGCAAAGTAGATAAAACAAAGGTTTACGCGAGCGCAGCGAGCGTTATCAATGCGCGAGCGAAGCGAGCGCGAAAATTATTTACGTCTTTTTATGACCTTTACAGTTTTTATGACCTTCTAAGTCAACACCGATGACCCTAAGGTTAAACTTGATATCCACTTATTTTAAGGTAAAAATCATTATGATTATTGAAGGTTGTACTTTTTCAATTTATAAACTCGTTTTGATGCATGTGGCTATTAAAATACAAAAAATGCTGAATCATTATTTACAAAGTAGATCAAACAAAGGTTTACGCGAGCGCAGCGAGCGTTATCAATGCGCAAGAGAAGCGAGCGCGAAAATTATTTACGTCTTTTTATGACCCTTACAGTTTTTATGACCTTCTAAGTCAACACCGATGACCCTAAGGTTAAACTTGATATCGACTTATTTTAAGGGAAAAATTCATTATGATTATTTAAGGTAGTACTGTTTCAATTAATAAACTCCTTTTGATGCATGTGGCTATTTAAATACAAAAAATGCTGAAATAAAACCTACAAAGTAGATAAAACAAAGGTTTGCGCGAGCGCAGCGAGAGCTATCAATGCGCGAGCGTAGCGAGCGCGAAAACTTTTACGTCATTTTATGACCCTGACAGTTTTTATGACCTACTTAGTCAACACCGATGACCCTAAGGTCAAACTTGATATCCACTTATTTAAAGGTAAAAATCATTATGATTATTGAAGTCTGTACTGTTCCAATTTGTGTCATGTTTTGATGAATGTGGCTATTAAAATACAAAAGTTGCTGAAATGTATCCAACAAAGTACATATAACAAATACTTGCGAGCGCCATCACTGCGCGAGCGAAGCGAGCGCGAAAAATTTTTACGACCTTTTATGACCCTGACAGTGTTTATGACCTTCTAAGTTAACACTGATGAGACAAAGGTTTAACTTGATATCCACTTATTTTAAGGTAAAAAAATCATTATGATTATTGAAGGTTGTAACTGTTCCAATTATAAACTCGTTTTGATGCATGTGGCTATTAAAATACAAAAAAATTCTGAAATATTACCTACAAAGTAGATAAAACAAAGGCTTGCGCGAGCGCAGCGAGAGCTATCAATGCGCGCGATTGAGCGCGAAAATTTTTACGTCATTTTATGACCCTGACAGTTTTTATAACCTACTAAGTTAACACTGATAACACAAAGGTTAAACTTGATATCCAATTATTTAAGGATAGAAATAATTATGATTATTGAAGATTGTACTGTTTTAATTTATGGAGTCGTTCTGATGCATGTGGCTATTAAAATACAAAAGTTGCTGAAATATTACCTACAAAGTAAACCAAACAAATTATTGCGCGAGCGCAGCGAGCGCTATCACCGCGCGAGCGAAGTGAGCGCAAAAAATGTTACGTTTTATGACGCTGACAGTTTTTACAACCTACTAAGTCAACACCGATGACCCTAAGGTTAAATGTGGCTGTTAAAACACGAATGCTTATGAAATACTTCCCACAAAGCAGATAAAACACGTTGGGCAAGCAAAGCCATTGCGTAAATTTTGATGACTTTTAATGACCCTGACAGTTTTATGGCCTAATTAAGGTACTTATTAAGTTTAGTCATAATCTATGAACCTAACGTCAAACTTTTATGATTATGCAAACTCTATGTAAAGTTAACAAAAGATATAGGCACCCACACTTAACTGCCGAAAAAAAGTATTCTTTGCCCTTTTATGCCCTATTCAATGTGTTTGTACAAAATTTCATCTGAATCGGTCAAACCGTTTGGCCAAAAAGAGGCCACACATTTACAAAATTCCATAGTAAAAATATAGACAACCGAAATTTCCACCCAAAAAAAAAGTATTCGTTGTCCTTCTATGTCTTTTTGACTGTCTGTGTACAAAATTTCAGCTTAAATGGTTAACCCGTTCGACCGAGAGAAGGCCACACATTTAAAAACTTCAATTTAAAAATTCTGGACACCTGGACTCGACTGCCAGAAAAAAATTATCCCATGTGATTCTATGCAATATGAACTGTAATACTCGTATGTATAAAATTTCAGCTGAATCGGTCAAGCTGTTTAGCTGATAAGAGGACACACATTCACAAAATTCAATAAAAAAAATCTAAACACTCAGACTCGATGGACAAAAAACAGTATCCGATATCCTATTCTGCCCTATGAACTGTCTTTATACAACATTTCAGGCAAATCGGTAAAGCCGTTTATTCGAGAAGAGGTCTTAAATTTACAAAAATTAATTAAAAATATCTGGACTTGAAAGCAAAAAAAAAGTATCCTATATCCTATTCTACCCTATGAACTGTCTTTATACAACATTTCAAGCAAATCGGTCAAGCCATTTATTCGAGAAGAGATCTTAAATTAAAAATATTTGTACCCTCTGACTCGATAGCCAGAAAAAAAGTATTCTATATTCTATTCTGCCTTTTGAACTGTCTTTAAACAACATTTCAGGCAAATCGGTCAAGCTGTTTATTCGAGAAGAGGTCTTATATTTACCAAATTCAATTAAAAATATCTGGACCCCCTGACTTGACAGCCAGAAAAAAAGTATCCTATATCCTATTCTGCCTTATGACATGTATTCACACAAAATTTCAGGCAAATCGGTCAAGCTGTTTATTCAAGAAGAGGTCTTATATTTACCAAATTCAATTAAAAATATCTGGACCCCCTGACTCGACAGCCAGAAAAAAAGTATCCTATATCCTATTCTGCCCTATGACATGTATTCACACAAAAATTCAGGCAAATCGGTCAAGCCGCTTATTCAAGAAGAAGTCTTATATTTACAAAATTCAATTAAAAATATATTTACCCCCTGACTCGATAGCCAAAAAAAAAGTATTCTGTATCCTATTCTACCCTACGAACTGTCTTTAAACAACATTTCAGGCAAATCGGTCAAGCCGTTTATTCGAAAAGAGATCTTATATTGACAAAATTCAATTAAAAATATTTGAACCCCCTGACTCGATAGCCAGAAAAAAAGTATTCTATATTCTTTTTTGCCTTATGAACTGTCTTTATACAACATTTCAGGTAAATCGGTCAAGCCGTTTATTCGAAAAGAGATCTTATATTTACAAAATTCAATTAAAAATATCTAGATCCCCTGACTCGATAGCCAAAAAAAATTTATCCTATATCCTATTCTGCTATATGTTCTATCTTTGTACAAAATTTCAGCCAAATCGGTCAAGCCGTTTGACCGTGAAGAAGTCCCAAACAAACAAACAAACAAACAAACAAACAAATAAACAAACTGACTTTCGCATTTATAATATTGGTGTTGATTAAATAAAACTGCTATTTTTAAAATTAACGTTTTTAAATTAAAGGTGCAGTAATAAAGGCGCGATATGAATTAAAATTATATATTGTTATAACTTAATTATTTGTCCCGTCTTACCGATGATTTAAAACTTTACTAAACCGCTTTGGTTGCTATAATTTTATCATTATAACACTCGTTTTCTGTTTTTTTTTTTCAATATAATATATTTTCACATACACCAAACACTACTTAATAAATTGGAATAAACATCCTACATAAATCTAAGCACTATTACACTTGTTTTCCTTTTTTTTTTAAATTATATTCTATTTATAAATAATTAGAGAACGATTTTATTTATATCGTGTATAATCGCGACACGTCCGCCCTAGATAAGCGTCGGCGACTGACTGGCGTCCTAGCCGCCCAAACCACCCGCCCAGCGAGATAGGGTGGCATAAGGGAGTCTCCGGTTTCTTTCAGGATTATAAAGTAGATGTTTTCTGTTGATCGTCACTTTTTCAGTACACTAATATTAAAGAGTATTTTCTTAGTTATTTATTAAGCTTATTTTAGGCAGATAAAAGCTTTGTAATTTAGTGGCTTTGTAAGTTATTTGTATTGTTTTTTTTGTATTGTTATAATATTTATTTTTAATTTTTTACCATATTCGGTTAAAGAAAATTTTTGCTCGCTTAGTGGCAAATAATGCCGTCAGTTTATTACAAATATTGCAACATCATCATTATCAACCAATTTCCGTCTACTGCTGGACATAGGCTAGGGCTGAGCAAAACTTTGAATTGCCAAAAGTTTACACGCCACTGCAGTCACTACTCCTGCGCTCCGCGGGAGTAACTTTCCTGGCCAAGTTACCATGAAAGTAAAAAACCATTTCTGCTTAATGACAAAGCGGTGTTGTCAAAATTTTATATATATATATATAGTATAATCTAGCTTTTGATCACTATCTTATCTTGATTGGTAAGTGATGATGCGGTCAAGGATGGTAGCACGCTATCGGAATACATTTGATGTTTGGCGACAGATTTTCCAAATTAAGAGTGGTAGGTAGCTGGCCAGGCGGACAGTGTCCTACCACTATGCGGGGATAAGAGATTTCTTAGCTCGATGTTTTCCTTCACCGTAGGGCCACTGTGAGATGTGCACATACATTTTTACTACCCCGAGACTAGTATAATTCTGACGATTAAGTGTTTAGTTTAACATACATATATAAAATCGCATCTTTTTCGCGTTGAGATAGGCAGAGACTTCTTCTTTCCACATGCTACGATCCTAACATAATCTCCTTCGTTCATCCACTTTCACGAGCGCCTTCATACATGTTCCCCGGTTATCGAGACTTTTGACTTGAAGTTTAGTTAAAGCAAAATAAACATGTTATAAAATAAACTCCCCTTTCATTTCTCATTGGATAAAATAATATTTGTAGATTAAACTAAAGTCCAGCTGAATATACAATAATTTCATGAAATTTTCCGGTCAATATTAAGGTCTGACATAATAATTGTATTGTTTGTGTGTACCACATTCTGTAGGTCAACTTAGGTCCTGCAAACAAAGCCCTTTGTGTGTAGGATTATAGGATTACATCGTGATGAATATTTAATGAGGATTAGCTCTAATGACTTTAAGTTTAGCTTACAAATTGGCTTGAGTGTAGATGTTATTAGAGTTGAGATTTATTACAGTTGTTATAATATTGTTTAATGTTGAAGGACGCCGCTCCATATATTTATTTATATCTTATAGGCTAGCGTTTGATCACCATCCCACCTGTTGGTAAGTGATGATGCGGTCGAGGATAGTAGTACGCTACGCCTAATTATTTTATTTTAATTAATGTTCAGGTGCGCTATGTCCCGAATTTTAATATTTCTAACTACACTACGCCTAGAATGAGAACTGGCTCTCAAAGATAGCTGCCGGAACACACTAGATGTTTGGCGACAGATTTTCTAACTTGAAGGTGGGAGCTGGCCAGGTTGACACTAGATAGTGTTCTACCACCATGCGGGGGTTGGCCGGAGGGCAACTGTGAAAAGCGGACGTACATTTTTTCGATAGAAAAATCCATTGGTACACGGCGAGGATTGAACTCAGTACCTCTGGCGTCAATGGCGAACATTCCGCATGACACTAACGGGCCCTCAAAATATATGTAAGATACCCATATGATCTTTATATGACATCATACATACCTACCCTGATATTTTTTGACTGACTAATCGGTCTAGTGATTAATACACTCACGATACTGAATATCTTGGGTTTGATACCCACACGGGTCAATTCTTTGTGTGATCTGTGGATAGATGTTCCAAACCTGGATGTAATAATAATTGTGACCGTGATAATGTATGTTTGTCTAGACGTAGGGATAATCCATACTACGGGGATATCTCTAAAAAAGGGATCTTAGGGATCCGTAAAAAAGTTACGTTAGCAAGTACAAAATAATAAAAATAATTTATAGTTATATTTAGTGATCGTTAATTTCACTTTTTGTGTGACAGTGATGTCAGTGATGTTGATTTGTATTAAAAAAAAATATTTAAAACATTCCTTTTCTTTAGTAGAATTGATAAAGTAAAACATCAAATAATTAAGATAGGTTATAACTAAAACAACCGACATCCATGCCGCGCGAGTCCGTTTCAGTAACAAGTTTGAGACGTTTATCAACACATCTCTGGAGATCTTATCAGATCTCAATGAAATTACAATGGTGCCACCGCTGGAATATCTCCTTTCCAACAAAAAACATATAATCAAAATTGGTTCATAAACAACGAAGTTATCTGCGAACATACATAAAAAATATATAAACGGACGAATTGAGAAACCCCCTCCTTGTTTGAAATCGGTTAAAAATACGGTATCAGTTCGTTCAAATAAAAACAGGATACAATTTTCCGTCATAAGAAAACACAGTTATTTTCCCATCCGTATTTAGAATGGAAGCGAGTGCATCCGACAGCCGTCACTGGATTCCCCTTCATTAGTCCCGTCTCAGATTTATTGCATCTTCACCACTCTCACAGAAAATACAGATCTCTAGAGACAGACAAGTACTTACTTGACTAGAATACAGATCTCTAGAGACAGACAAGTACTTACTTGACTAAAATACAGATCTCTAGAGACAGACAAGTACTTACTTGACTAAAATACAGATCTCTAGAGGCAGACAAGTACTTACTTGACTAGAATACAGATCTCTAGAGACAGACAAGTACTTACTTGACTAAAATACAGATCTCTAGAGACAGACAAGTACCTACTTGACTAGAATACAGATCTCTAGAGACAGACAAGTACTTACTTGACTAAAATACAGATCTTTAGAGACAGATAAGTACCTACTTGACTAGAATACAGATCTCTAGAGACAGACAAGTACTTACTTGACTAGAATACAGATCTCTAGAGACAGACAAGTACCTACTTGACTAAAATACAGATCTCTAGAGACAGATAAGTACCTACTTGACTAGAATACAGATCTCTAGAGACAGACAAGTACTTACTTGACTAGAATACAGATCTCTAGAGACAGACAAGTACTTACTTGACTAGAATACAGATCTCTAGAGACAGACAAGTACTTACTTGACTAGAATACAGATCTCTAGAGACAGACAAGTACTTACTTGACTAGAATACAGATCTCTAGAGACAGACAAGTACCTACTTGACTAGAATACAGATCTCTAGAGACAGACAAGTACTTACTTGACTAGAATACAGATCTCTAGAGACAGACAAGTACTTACTTGACTAGAATACAGATCTCTAGAGACAGACAAGTACTTACTTGACTAGAATACAGATCTCTAGAGACAGACAAGTACTTACTTGACTAGAATACAGATCTCTAGAGACAGACAAGTACCTACTTGACTAAAATATTATTTGTTGCAAAATGTTGAGAGTTGTTGGCGTAAGGGATAAATGGCTTACCTTCTAAACGAGAGGTCACCGGTTCATAACCTAACACGGGTGTTCGTCCACAGGTGGTAAGAGCATATTATACCAATGTTCCGCCTGACTTGTCACCAAAAAGTCGAAAGTCAAAACATTTATTCAGTATATGGGCAAATTAAAAATCTGCACTTACCACACGTCAAATAACATTAAATAGATCACATCAATAATTATTATTATATAAATAAAAAAAATAAGAAAAAAAGATTTCGACGAGTTGAGTACCTCCTCTTTTTTTGTGAAGTCGGTTAATAACAAAAACATAACTTATTGCTTTGAATTAAAAAAAAAACAAAAGTGATGAGTTATTCAGCTTTCATCTAAATGTCGAACGTCACACTTAAACATTTTTTTACGGTTGGCAACCCTACAATAACCGGGGATTTCCGGGTTCCTAGGGTTGCCAACCGTACTATTACATGCATCTCCAATTCATGTTTCAGTACGTAAGACAATTTTTATCCATAAAATTGCAAAATAATGAAACACAATAAGTAAATAAAACGCAAATGAATCGCAGTTCTAATAATTTTCGGAAAGGAACTGATTGTCCGTCTATCAAAGTATTGTTTGTTATACATCTTTGACGGTCAGAGTATTCTAGGCCTAGCGTGTTTACCAGCAGATTTTCTCTTTGATGATGGTAAGCTACTATTTAGTAGCAAGTCAGGCGGAACATCGATATAATATTTGCTATTACCATCCTTGGAAAACATTAATGAATCTATGAATATCTGAATCTATATTTTGTGTAATTTGGCCTGCTGGAGAAAACTCGGTACTTAAAGAGAATATTATTTTTACAAGCTTTTATTTAATTTGCAATGTATGTATGTATGTTTATATTTAAGAACATGATTTGCACACCATTATATGTGGTAGAATGTAAGGGTCTGTGATTCTCGAATTAACATCTACAAGCATGTAAACCTAAATTCTAGCAAATAAATTAATTTTGATTTTGATTTTTTTTAAATGTATGTATGTATGTATGTATGTCACTATGTATGTTCGGGTGGAATCTTGAAAGCGAAATTAGACCCACTTCCCGATGTCCGATTGGACTCAAATTTGGTGTACTTATGTATCTTCGGTGACAATACAATAATATGGTACCATAGGGCTGGTCTGATGATGGATACGGAAGGTGGCCACTGCATCTCTGTGATAAAACAACATAACCCCACCGAGTTTGGGCTCGATTGATTTGTCTTGAAGAGAACTTTACGCCTAGATCCAGGGTCTGATGATGAAGCTGGAAGGTGGCCACGGCATCTCTGTGATAAATCAACGTAACTCTACCGAATTTGGGCTCAATTGATTCGCCTTGAAGATAACTTTAGACCTAGATGATATTTAGCGACTGGTGATGATGCTGGAAGGTGGCCACGGCATCTCTGTGGTAAAATAACGTAACCCCAGTGAATTTGGGCTCAAATGATTCGTCTTGAGGAGCACTTTACACTTAAATGATTGCCAGGATCTGATGATGAAGCTGTAAGGTGGCCATGGCATTTCTGTTATAAAGCAACATAGCCCCACCGAGTCGATCGATTTTCCTTAAAGAGCACTATACCCATAATCACATCAAATATCCGTGGAATATTTTAAAACATCATGCCTTCTCTTAAATACTTAGGGTAGGTAGTCGATATCTATACCTAAGTACTTACTGAAAAGTAAAAAATAAATTATAAGTAAAAAATATTTTAAAAAACAAGTTTTTATCTGAGTCGATGAACTAAAATGTTAAAAATAAATTCTAGTAAGTATTTGGGGTGTAGGCTTACCTATATTTTTAAAAGCTTGAGGCACAGAAGTATAGTAATTACCTAGCCTGAAAAACGGGTAGTGCTTCAAGCTTTTAACAATATAGGTAAGTACCTACACGCCAAATACTTACTAGAATTTATTTTTTTAACATTTTAGTTCACTGTCCCAGATAATAGATTGTTTTTATTATCGATGTCTGATAAGTATCTCCAGAGATATAGAGATAAACACCTCAAAATTGGTACTGAACGTTAATAGCGCGGCATTGAAGTAGGTTCTATTTAGTTTTTTAGGCGATCTTATAGTACTTAAAGAGTTTCATTTAGCTAGAATCAGTGGAAAGTTAGTCACGTAGTATTTATATTTTCTTTGAGTTAGTCGTACGAACACTCGGTCTTCCAGATATTTAACAACATTGATTACCTTTGTGTTTACCTTTAGTAGGTGTTAGAAGTTCGTTTGATATTCGTTGGATGGCGTTCGGAACCCTCCGTGTGCGGGACATAAGTCTGACTCGCACTTGGCCAGTTTTATTAAAAATATTTTTTACTTATAGCTTATTTTTAATTTGGTTATTTAAATGAGAGCCTCCCCTTTTTTTCAAATCGGTCGAATAATGGCGTAAATGTTTTACTAAGATAAAAATAAAATATATTTACAGGTGAAACGAGAATCCATCAAATGATGTGCAAATTGTGAAGCAATCAGATTAATTGGACAGTGATCGTTATCGGCTCGTTCAGCCGATTTTATCTCGGCCAGTGATCATTTGTCGCGATTGTCGAAAACTGCCTGAAGGGTATAAAATAAAAATCAGGTAATAAGCTCAAAGTTGCGTGCCGAGAAATATGCCGCGTGACATATTTTCAAAAGCAAGTTTGTGTTTTTTAACCGACTTCAAAAAAGGATGAGGTTATATGTTTGAAGTGTATGTATATTTTTTATAAGGTTTATAAAGGCAGATTTTCTCCTAATGACTTCTTTTTCTCCTAATGACTTCTATTTCTCCTAATGACTTCTAAGCTAGCGGTGGATGTAGGACGACCCCGCCGCCCGCGTAGGAAGTACTTACGCTATCAATGTGCAAGGGTTGTCAAAAAAACTGTGACTCTGGCCCACACAAGATCATAGCGACGTGATACGTATGTACTTACAAACCTTAGTTTATATATATATATATATATATATATATATATATATAAACTAAGGTATATATATATATTTTAATACTTTATAGGCTAACGTTTGACCACTATCTCACCTGTTGGTAAGTGATGATGCGGTCGAAGTTGGTAAGCACGCTAGGCCTAGAATGGGAACTGGCTCTCAAGGATAGCTACCGGAACTCATTAGATGTTTGGTGACAGATTTTCTAACTTGAGGGTGGTAGCTGGCCAGGCGGACACTAGATAGTGTCCTACCACCATGCGGGGGTTGTTAGTTTCTTAACGATGTTTTCCTTCACCGGAGGGCCACTGTGAGAAGCGCACATACATTTTTCGATAGAAAAATCCATTGGTGCACGGCTGTTTTGAACTCGGTACCACTGCATCAAAGCCGACCGTTCTCCCGATTACGCCACCGGGCCCTCACATATAGAGCCTTTAGACCAAATATTAATGATGCCGATAGTATTTTTTTTTTCAAAAAGCTTCTTGATATCATATTTTAACCTTGACTCAATTTTTCTAAATACCTAGGTATAGGTATTAATTAAAAAAAAAATATACTAATATTACATCACATCATATTAGTTTAATAAATGAAATCGTAAGTCTTTGTTGTATTTTGCTGTCGCAACATACATACACAGAACAAGTGTCCACCGATAAAACTCGTAACTAAAACTCGCTCATGCATTTACGTTCACGGCGTCCCTCGTGCGATCCCACAAACTAGGCGAGATTGTGGGACGCGGTCCGCGCCTCCCCGCGAGTACCCCGCCGTTGCTCTGCGCAAGTACGTTCGATTCCAAACTGTATGATAGTAAAACTGTGGTAGTAGTACCTATATAAACTAAATGAATATGAATATAGTATGACGAATATAGTATTGTGTGTAAAGTAGCGTATTGATGTGTCTGATATTTTATTTAACTTACTAGCTGATACCCGCGACTTCGTTCTCGTACACCAACAATTTAGCAGCCTATGTTCATCCTTATGCTATAAAGTATCTCTATCGGATCCTCCGTTTAGGCGTAATTAGGTAACAAACAGACAGTTACAAACGTTTTTATGACATTATGTATGGAAGTATGGATTCACTTTATAATGCGTCGCAAGTATTTATATAAATGAAAACCCTATACTTCTCTTTTGAGGTTAGTCAATAATAAATTGCGTTTTCTTGTATTGTTATTGTACAATGAACAGTTTTCCTTTTGTATTGTATTGTGAGTTAACGTTTGTGTATATCGGTACTCAAGAATATAGCTAAACAAGCAACAGGTGAAAACGATCAAAAGCAAAATCCCACAATAGGTTAAAAGAAATATTCGTCGGTGAAAATTGATGAAAAATACCGCTACGGAAAATAGAAAAACCGCTGCGACCGCGATCGGTGGCAGAAACTAACCGCTCGACCGGATATTCTGTTTTTAACCGACTTCCAAAAAGAAGGAGGTTCTCATTTCGTCTGTATGCTTTCTTTTGTATTTATGTTATGCGATTAATCTGTCAATTGTAAACCGATTTAAATGATTAATTTTACAATTGGTAAGATTCTTTAAGATTTGATAAGTCTCCGGAGATATGACGATAAACGTCTCAAACTTACTAGTGAAACTGACTCGCGCGGCATGGAAGTCGGTTGTTTTAGTTTAGTTTTAAACTATGTATCTTAATTATGATAGTAAGTCTTCTTTCTGCAAAGTCATTTGAGTTAGACACGTACTTAACTATTTGGTTTTCAAGCTAATTAAAAAAGGGAGGTTCTCAATGCGTCGGTATCTTTTTTTTTGCAATTTTGTTACGCGATTGATACTTGTGATTTGATATAAATGGTTTTTTTAGGGTTCCGTACCCAAAGGGTAAAACGGGACCCTATTACTAAGACTCCGCTGTCCGTCTGTCTGTCTGTCTGTCTGTCTGTCCGTCCGTCTGTCACCAGGCTGTATATCATGAACCATGATAGTTAGACAGTTGAAATTTTCACAGATGATGTATTTCTGTTACCGCTATAACAACAAATACTAAAAACAGAATAAAGTTAATAATAATAGAGGGTCCCTATACAAGAAACGTGTTTTTTTCGGCATTTCACGCCATGTATGAATGCTTAGTTAGGTAAACGTCCCATAGATGGCGTTATATTGAAATGTCGATTCCTAACACCTTTGTTAGATGTTAGATGGCGTTATAAGAAATAAAATGTTTAATAGTGGTATTTTTTGCTCGATCTTATAAAATACTGTAGTGTGGTACGTAACCCTACGAGTGCGAGTCCGACTTGCACTTGGCCAGTTTATTTTAATTGGTGGAATATGTTTCTAAAGTAGTCCCATTGTAATTTCATTGAGATTTGATGAGTATCTCCAGAGATATGGAGACATACACTTTAAATTTAGTACTGAAAATGACGAGCGCTGAATTTAAAGTTTTTTTGTTTTGTATACGATGAATGATCTTACACCATTAATCAGAAACACAGCATAGAATATCAATTAACGAAAGATTGAATACGGTCAAGGAAATATAAGTTTTTGTCCGGACATTGAAAGCATCATGCTATGTACGCGCTAGACTGCTTTAAGTTATGATTTTAGAGCTCCAATAGCTATGAAATACGAGTATCAAATTGAAATAAGAATCGTTATAATATAACGTTATAACGTTATCCTAATCCTAACTAATATTATAAATGCGAAAGTAACTCTGTCTCTCTGTCTGTGTCACTTTCACGTCAAAACCACTGAACCAATTTAAATGGAATTTGGTACACCGGTATTCTAGAGCCTGAGAAAGGACATAGGCTACTTTTTAATGCGAAAAGAGGGTTGTAAGGGGTTGAAAGGTGGGATGAAAAGTTGTATGAAAGTATCGTCAATTTTAGAGCTAGAAGCTTGAAACTTATTGTTTGTGCTGTTGATTCAATATAAATTAATATGTCATGAAAAGTTTGTGAGGGGGAAGGGGGATGGGAGGTGAGGGAAAGGGGAGGGGATGGGAGGTGAGGGAAAGGGGAGGGGAGGGGTAAGTGGAGGGAAAGGGGAGGGGAGAGGAAAGTGAGGGAAAGGAGAGGGGAGGGGAGTGGGGGGAAAGGGGGTGGGAGAAGAGAGAGGGAGAGGGGAGGGGTGAGGGGGAGGGAGAGGGGGATTTGCGCAGCGTGGTACGGTGCGGTGTAGGTAAGATACGCATGTGTCTTATTTGTAAAATAATTAGCCTAAATATTTAAAAATGCTACTCAAAGACACTATTCCACGCGGACGAAGTCGCAGGCACAGCTAGTTATATAATATTATGTTCATTTCGTTCGTTTGCTTGCTCCTTTTACTCACTAACGCGTAGAGGTGTCTAGATAATCATGAATTTTATATCTGATGCTGAACTCTACACTTTACAGTCTACGTCAAACTTTTATGTAAAAAAAAAAAAAACATACAGACGAATTGAGAACCTCCTTTTTTTTGTGAAGTCGGTTAAAAGCAGTCAAAAATACTGCCAGTTATTATTGACTGTGGCTACTCGTGTGCTAAAATTTAATCAAAATTCATTCAGCCGTTTTTGCGTAACGGAGTAACAAATATTCAAGCTATCGTATATTATACCTACCTAATGTTAGTAGGAAAACTAAAATATCATTTTTAAACCAACAGGCAAAGCTGTGCGTGAGTGAGCCTGAATATAAGCGCAATAAAAACCAATGTTTTCTCAAGAAAGAATCAAAAGAATCAGGCAAGTAACTGAACAAAACTGCAATTTAACTCGAGCACTGTCCAGTCTACTTACATTGAACTAGCTTACACTAAAGTTTTCCCATTTACGTCGAAGATATCCGAACATACCCGAAGTTTGTCGAAGGCTACTCTCGCTTCCGGCGGACTTCGGAGATTTTATCTCTTGAATGAAATGTAACGGAAATGGTGAAAAGTTTTCAATGGTAAGACATGTATTCCTGACTGATAAAAATCAAAGATTTGCAAAAAGAAGTTTTTTACCAACTGATGAACGAAGATGGAGTAGATTTTTGTCAAAAAAGTCAAAAGTCAAAGCATTTATTCAGTATGTGGGCAAACCATAGACGTAGTTTAATATGTAGCAAGTCTGCGGGGCAAACTAAAAATCTGCACTTACGCAAGTCAAGATTGTGTATTAATCAGTCTTTTTTGTAAAAATATGTAAAATAATATTTCATCAATTTTCAATTTGACGTTATTTTGTTGATCAATTTTATTTTCAATTGTAAAGCTACTTAACTGTTCAATATTAATCGTAGCGCAAAAATGTTCCTTCCCACGTCTGACCGGAGATTAAAGCATTTCATGCATTACGAATGAATACACTCTCTGTAAACGACACTTACGGGGATATTAATTGACGAACAAGCTGGCTTAACTTATTTTAATGGATCAGCTCAGACCGCAACGCGACGCGACGCGACGCGGCGCGCACTTATTAAAAAGTGATATAAAAAGAACTGTAGTGTGGTCTACTACTGGGGGACCAGGGTAAGAGAAACAACGTTTACTCTTTACATAATGACAACTCTATATTTACTCAAATACTTAAAGATACTTATCTTATATACTAAACATTATGACATAGTACGTGCTACATTGAAATGTCACATTCTTTCGTTTACAAATTCGTTTATAAATAAATAAATAAAAAATCACCTAAACATGTACTTACAGACCCTACAGAACTTTATTTACTACATAAAAAGATACACATTTAATTGAGTTATTTTTGCGGCTTCAGGCTGTGCCGCACGGTGCAGCTCGACGCAGCGAGACGCGCGGCGCGGCTAAATTATCTCAATGAAATGTGTGTCTTATAATGTAGTAAATACAGTTTAATTTATATCACGCGGCTTCCCGCTGCGCCGCGCGATATCAGAAGCATGGTCACCGCACGTCACGTCGCGTCGCGTCTAGTCGCGTCGCGTCGCGGTGCGAACTGACCCTAAGTAATAATATATTGATAGATTTACTTCTACACTATTATCAAACATGATATTTTTTTAAATATTATGTTTCTATGAAGTGTTTCACACTTTATATTTTTGTAAATTGTTAAATACAATCCAAAATTTCATCGTCCCGTCGGTACGATGAAATTTTGGATTGTATTTAACAATTTACAATGATATTTTTTTAATCAACACCAATATTATAAATGCGAAAGTCAGTTTGTTTATTTGTTTGTTTCAAGAAGAAGAATCAAAGCATTTATTCAGTATGTAGGCAGTATAAATATACGCACATATACACGTCAAAATCATAAATCATAAAATAAATCATAACCAATTATCAAGTAAACATAGCAAAAGCAGAATTTAACGCTTTGAATTAGAAAAAAAAAGTAATGAACCATTCAGCTGTCATCCAATCGTTTACGTCAGAATATTTAAAAAAAATTAAAGTAGGTTAAAACCAACCATACATGTAAGTGTGTGTTTCAGTACTTCAGACAATTTTTATATAAAAAAAATAAAAAAGTGAAATAGTGAAACACAACATAGAGAAACGCATACCGATCACAGTACATATCATGATCCAAATGGAACTGATAGTCCATCTGTCAGCTGCATAATATTGTTTAAATAAAAATAAAAATGGCAAGCCTAGAAAGAAAATCTGCGGACAAAAGGGGAAAACTGAATGGCTGTTGAATCTACCGTTTGTTTGTTTGTTTGTTTGGGACTTCTTCACGGTCAAACGGCTTGACCGATTTGGCTGAAATTTTGTACAAAGATAGAACATATGGCAGAATAGGATATAGGATAATTTTTTTTTGGCTATCGAGTCAGGGGGTCTAGATATTTTTAATTGAATTTTGTAAATATAAGATCTCTTTTCGAATAAACGGCTTGACCGATTTACCTGAAATGTTGTATAAAGACAGTTCTTAAGGCAAAAAAGAATAAGGAATACTTTTTTTCTGGCTATCGAGTCAGGGGGTTCAAATATTTTTAATTGAATTTTGTAAATATAAGATCTCTTTTCGAATAAACGGCTTGACCGATTTGCCTGAAATGTTGTTTAAAGACAGTTCGTAGGGTAGAATAGGATACAGAATACTTTTTTATTGGCTATCAAGTCAGGGGGTAAAGATATTTTTAATTGAATTTTGTAAATATAAGACTTCTTCTCGAATAAACGGCGTGACCGATTTGCCTGAAATTTTGTGTGAATACATGTCATAGGGCAGAATAGGATATAGACTACTTTTTTTCTGGCTGTCGAGTCAGGGGGTCCAGATATTTTTAATTGAATTTGGTAAATATAAGACCTCTTCTCGAATAAACAGCTAGACCGATTTGCCTGAAATTTTGTGTGAATACATGTCATAGGGCAGAATAGGATATAGGATACTTTTTTTCTGGCTGTCGAGTCAGGGGGTCCAGATATTTTTAATTGAATTTGGTAAATATAAGACCTCTTCTCGAATAAACAGCTTGACCGATTTGCCTGAAATGTTGTTTAAAGACAGTTCAAAAGGCAGAATAGAATATAGAATACTTTTTTTCTGGCTATCGAGTCAGAGGGTACAAATATTTTTAAATGAAATTTGTAAATATAAGATCTCTTCTTGAATAAACGGCTTGACCGATTTGCCTGAAATTTTGTGTGAATGCATGTCATAGGGCAGAATAGGATATTGGATAATTTTTTTCTGGTTGTCGAGTCAGGGGGTCCAGATATTTTTAATTGAATTTTGTAAATATAAGACCTCTTCTCGAATAAACAGCTTGACCGATTTGACTGAAATGTTGTTTAAAGACAGTTCAAAAGGCAGAATAGAATATAGAATACTTTTTTTCTGGCTATCGAGTCAGAGGGTACAAATATTTTTAATTTAAGATCTCTTCTCAAATAAATGGCTTGACCGATTTGCTTGAAATGTTGTATAAAGACAGTTCATAGGGTAGAATAGGATATAGGATACTGTGTGTTTTTTGCTTTCAAGTCCAGATATTTTTAATTAATTTTTGTAAATTTAAGACCTCTTCTCGAATAAACGGCACGACCGATTTGCCTGAAATGTTGTATAAAGACAGTTCATAGGGCAGAATAGGATATCGGATACTGTTTTTTGTCCATCGAGTCTGAGTGTTTAGATTTTTTTTTTATTGAATTTTGTGAATGTGTGTCCTCTTATCAGCTAAACAGCTTGATCGATTCAGCTGAAATTTTATACATACGAGTATTACAGTTCATATTGCATAGAATCACATGGGATAATTTTATTCTGGCAGTCGAGTCCAGGTGTCCAGAATTTTTAAATTGAAGTTTTTAAATGTATGGCCTACTCTCGGTCAAACGGGTTAACCATTTAAGCTGAAATTTTGTACACAGACAGCCAAAAAGACATAGAAGGGCTACGAATACTTTTTTTTTGGGTGGAAATTTCGGTTGTCTATATTTTTACTATGGAATTTGGCAAAGAATACTTTTTTTCGGCAGTTAAGTGTGGGTGCCTATATTTTTTGTTAACTTTACATAGAGTTTGCATAATCATAAAAGTTTGACCTTAGGTTCATAGATTATGACTAAACTTAATAAGAACCTTTATTAGGCCATAAAACTGTCAGGGTCATTAAAAGTCATCAAAATTTACGCGATGGCTTTGCTTGCCCAACGTGTTTTATCTGCTTTGTGGGAAGTATTTCATAAACATTCGTGTTTTAACAGCCACATTTAAGCTTAGGGTCGTCGGTGTTGACTTAGTAGGTTATAAAAGCTGTCAGCGTCATAAAACGTAAAATTTTTTGCGCTCACTTCGCTCGCGCGGTGATAGCGCTCGCTGCGCTCGCGCAATAATTTGTTTGGTTTACTTTGTAGGTAATATTTCAGCAACTTTTGTATTTTAATAGCCACATGCACCAGAACGAGTCCATAAATTAAAACAGTACAATCTTCAATAATCATAATGATATCTATCCTTAAATAATTGGATATCAAGTTTAACCTTTGTGTCATCAGTGTTACTTAGTAGGTTATAAAAACTGTCAGGGTCATAAAAGGTCGTAAATTTTTTCGCGCTCGCTTCGCTCGCGCAGTGTTAGCGCTCGCTCCGGTCTCGCAGCATTTGTTGTATCTACTTTGTAGGAAACATTTCAGCATCTTTTGTATTTTAATAGCCACATGCATCAGAACGAGTCCATAAATTAAAACAGTACAACTTTCAATAATCATATTGAATATTAACCTTAAAATAAGTGGATATGAAGTTTAACCTCTGTGTCATCAGTGTTGACTTAGTAGGTCATAAAAACTGTCAGGGTCATAAAAGGTCGTAAAAATTTTTTGTGATTTCAGTTTCGTTTTCAGTGATAGCGCTTACTACGCTCGCGCAGTAATAGCGCTCGCTCCGGTCGTGCAAGCATTAGTTATATCTACTTTGTAGGAAACATTTCAGCAATTATTGTATTTTAATAGCCACATTCATCAAAACATGACATGAAGTAGAACAGTACAGTACTTCAATAATCATAATGATTTTTACCTTAAAATAAGTGGATATCAAGTTTAACCTTAGGGTCATCGGTGTTGACTTAGTAGGTCATAAAAACTGTCAGGGTCATAAAATGACGTAAAAATTTTCGCGCTCGCTTCGCTTGCGCATTGATAGCTCTCGCTGCGCTCGCGCAAGCCTTTGTTTTATCTACTTTGTAGGTAATATTTCAGAATTTTTTTGTATTTTAATAGCCACATGCATCAAAACGAGTTTATAATTGGAACAGTTACAACCTTCAATAATCATAATGATTTTTTTTACCTTAAAATAAGTGGATATCAAGTTAAACCTTTGTCTCATCAGGGTTAACTTAGAAGGTCATAAACACTGTCAGGGTCATAAAAGGTCGTTAAAATTTTCTCGCTTCGCTCGCGCATTTAGCTCTCGCTGCGCTCGCGCAAACCTTTGTTTTATCTACTTTGTAGGTTGTAGGTTTTATTTCAGCATTTTTTGTATTTTAATAGCCACATGCATCAAAAGGAGTTTATTAATTAAAACAGTACAACCTTCAATAATCATAATGAATTTTTACCTTAAAATAAGTGGATATCACGTTTAACCTTAGGGTCATCGGTGTTGACTTAGAAGGTCATAAAAACTATAAGGGTCATAAAATGACGTAAAAATTTTAGCGCTCGCTTCGCTCGCGCATTGACAACGCTCGCTGCGCTCGCGCAAACCTTTGTTTTATGTACTTTGTAAGTAATGATTCAGTATATTTTGTATTTTAATAGCCACATGCATCAAAACGAGTTTATAAATTGAAACAGTACAACCTTTAAAAATCATAATGATTTTTACCTTAAAATAAGTGGATATCAAGTTTAACCTTAGGGTCATCGGTGTTGACTAAGTAGGTCATAAAAACTGTCAGGGTCATGAAATGACGTAAAAATTTTCGCGCTCGCTTCGCTCGCGCATTGATAGCTCTCGCTGCGCTCGCGCAAACCTTCGTTTTGTCTACTTTGTAGGTTATATTTCAGCATTTTTTGTATTTTAATAGCCACATGTATCAAAACGAGTTTATAAATTGAAACAGTACTACCTTCAATAATCATAATGAATTTTTACCTTAAAATAAGTGGATATCAAGTTTAACCTTAGGGTCATCGGTGTTGACTTAGAAGGTCATAAAAACTGTAAGGGTCATAAAAAGACGTAAAAAATTTTCGCGCTCGCTGCGCTCGCGTAAACCTTTGTTTTATCTACTTTGTAAGTAATTTTTCAGCATTTTATGTATTTTAATAGCCACATGCATCAAAACGAGTTTATAAATTGAAACAGTACAACCTTCAATAATCATAATGATTTTTACCTTAAAATAAGTGGATATCAAGTTTAACCTTAGGGTCATCGGTGTTGACTAAGTAGGTCATAAAAACTGTCAGGGTCATGAAATGACGTAAAAATTTTCGCTCTCGCTTCGCTCGCGCATTGATAGCTCTCGCTGCGCTCGCGCAAACCTTTGTTTTGTCTACTTTGTAGGTTATATTTCAGCATTTTTTGTATTTTAATAGCCACATGTATCAAAACGAGTTTATAAATTGAAACAGTACTACCTTCAATAATCATAATGAATTTTTACCTTAAAATAAGTGGATATCAAGTTTAACCTTAGGGTCATCGGTGTTGACTTAGAAGGTCATAAAAACTGTAAGGGTCATAAAAAGACGTAAAAAATTTTCGCGCTCGCTGCGGTCGCGTAAACCTTTGTTTTATCTACTTTGTAAGTAATTTTTCAGCATTTTTTGTATTTTAATAGCCACATGCATCAAAACGAGTTTATAAATTGAAACAGTACAACCTTCAATAATCATAATGATTTTTACCTTAAAATAAGTGGATATCAAGTTTAACCTTAGGGTCATCGGTGTTGACTAAGTAGGTCATAAAAACTGTCAGGGTCATAAAATGACGTAAAAATTTTCGCTCTCGCTTCGCTCGCGCATTGATAGCTCTCGCTGCGCTCGCGCAAACCTTTGTTTTGTCTACTTTGTAGGTTATATTTCAGCATTTTTTGTATTTTAATAGCCACATGTATCAAAACGAGTTTATAAATTGAAACAGTACTACCTTCAATAATCATAATGAATTTTTACCTTAAAATAAGTGGATATCAAGTTTAACCTTAGGGTCATCGGTGTTGACTTAGAAGGTCATAAAAACTGTAAGGGTCATAAAAAGACGTAAAAAATTTTCGCGCTCGCTGCGGTCGCGTAAACCTTTGTTTTATCTACTTTGTAAGTAATTTTTCAGCATTTTTTGTATTTTAATAGCCACATGCATCAAAACGAGTTTATAAATTGAAACAGTACAACCTTCAATAATCATAATGATTTTTACCTTAAAATAAGTGGATATCAAGTTTAACCTTAGGGTCATCGGTGTTGACTAAGTAGGTCATAAAAACTGTCAGGGTCATAAAATGACGTAAAAATTTTCGCGCTCGCTTCGCTCGCGCATTGATAGCTCTCGCTGCGCTCGCGCAAACCTTTGTTTTGTCTACTTTGTAGGTTATATTTCAGCATTTTTTGTATTTTAATAGCCACATGTATCAAAACGAGTTTATAAATTGAAACAGTACTACCTTCAATAATCATAATGAATTTTTACCTTAAAATAAGTGGATATCAAGTTTAACCCTAGGGTCATCGGTGTTGATTTAGTAGGTTATAAAAACTGCCAGGGTTATATAATGACGTAAAAATTTTCGCGCTCGCTGGTAAACCTTCGTTAGGTTTATCAAGTACCAAGTAATGATTAATGACTTCAACAATTGACGATATCGAGTTCGACCTAAGAGTCATCTTTATTGACTTGATGATTAGGTCATTAAACTGTCAGGGTTATAAAACGCCATAAAAATTTTCACTCGCCCAATAATAGCGCTCGCTACGCTCGCGCAGCTATTCACTTTATTTTCTTTGTAAGAAATGTTGAGGAGGAACTGTTGTATTCAGTCAAACATTTAAACAGCACAATTTCGTATACTAATCTAACCAAAATGATTAATTACTTTAACAGTAGAGGATATTGAGCTCGACTTTGAGGGCACCTATGGTGATTTGGCCTAAGAGATCATCGATCGACCTCAATAGTCATAAAGACACAAATAACGCGGGCGAAGCCGCGGGTAACAGCTAGTTATTAATATATTTATGAGCTTTTTATTTTATTTTTTATTTCAGATAGGCAAGCATTTGAACACTATCTCACCCTCAGTGGTGATGTGATCGAGGGTGTAGCAAGCTTGCCTAGAAGATACCGGTTCACTCTTGACTTGTTATAAGTTAACGCTACTCGGAAACAATTTAGCCGGCAATGTGTTCCATTCTTTTGCGGTTCGGATTATGAAAGTAGAACCAAAACGTATTATGAAAGTGAACGTCACAAATAAATAATAGTTTAAAAAAACTAAAAAACACGCTTTTTATAGAAAACTGAACTAAAAAATAGAAAATAAATTTTATTAAATTTAAATTAAGAATAGTGTTAAAAAATTTCAATAAAAATAAATTACCAATAGTGTGCACAAAAAAAAATATTTTATTTAAAAAAAGCGTAAAAATAAAGATAAGATAAGATAAGAAATAAGATATTTTTCTATTGGTAATACCACGAGTCACTGAAGAGACCGGACAGGACAGGTTTTGAGGGCCTGTTGGTGTAAGTATTTGACAAAATTGCTGAAAAATATGTATGTAAACAAATTCAAGAATTTTATGAAAAAAATGAGGTAATATGTAGTGCACAATACGGATTCCAGCCCAACAAATCCACCACACAGCTGTTGTCAAAATTCACAAACGAAGTCAACAAATGTCTTGAAGAGAAAAATCATGTTATTCTTCTTTTCATCGATTTCAGTAAGGCGTTTGACACTTTAAGGCATGATACCCTGTTAAATAAGCTAAATAACACGGGCGTACGCGGTCCGGTGCTTGAATGGTGTAAGGACTATCTAAAAGACCGTAAATTTTACGTAAAAATAGGAGAAGAGGTTAGCGATGCCGTTGAAGTCACAGAAGGAACAGCTCAAGGCTCAGTTCTTGGCCCCTTACACTATCTTGCCTACGTCAACGATATGGAATATGTAGTAGATCATTGTAGCATATATCAATACGCGGATGATACATGTCTTCTTGCTGCTAGCAAAGACCTCCACGAAACAGCTCAATGGATGCAACATGATTTCACGCAAGTATCAAAATGGTCTCACGATGCTGGACTCGTTCTTAACGCGGGAAAAACAAAAATTATCCACGTCCATTCAAATCATTTGCTCCATAACGACACCTTTAAAATAATTGCACACAGCCATATATGTTTACATATTAATAATGATAATCCAACACCAGTGACGTGCTTGTGTGATGCAATTGGTCAAGTAACGCATCATACGTACCACGGATTAATAGCCGACAATAGATTTAACTGGAGCTTCCATGTAAACTTAGTGTGTGATAAGCTACGCGCTATACTTGCAAAGTTTTATATAATCAAACCCAAAATTCCCTATAAAGTACTGCTTGCTATGTATGTAGCTCTGGCTGAGTCAATTATAGCGTACGGGATAACAAGCTATGGCCGTACTTTTAAAACATATTTAGATAAAATTTCAAATCTGCAAGTACGACTTCTAAAACTTATAGCTCCTAAGCAAATTAGGCAACAATTTAAAGAAAACGTCATTTACCTATTTGAATACTGTAATGTACTGCCTGTGCAAACCAAACTTCTTTTGTCACTTGCAATAGAACAGTTTGACAATAAGGCTATACAAGTACCGGTATCGCACAGCATACATACTAGACAAATTACGCAAAACAAACTAAAAGTCCCCAAAACTAAAAACTATTACGGAAGACGAACATTTGAATTTTTAATCCCAAATATACTTAATGATTTGCCTCAAAAACTTAATCAGGACATAAACAAACTAAATTATAAACGTAAATACAAGCAATACTTTTACAATATTAAAAACAAAGTCGATAAATAAATCTAATATAAACTATTCTTATACATAAAACATCAACTGTCTAGTAAATCAATATTAACAACGCATCAACCTGTAGATAACATAGATGTAAAATACGCAAAACCGGTTTACCGTCTTCGATATGCAAAGATTGTGAGCGACACGCTTCGCTGCATGGCATATGATTATTGTTAAAAGTTGGGTTGTTAATTATACCTTGTCATTAATATATTAATAAAAATAAATACAAATAAATATATTACAAAAACAAAATAAAAAACTCAGTACATGGTTAGAAAGTATAGGAAATACCTATAATTACATTAGTAGATTTAAGTCAAAATATATACAGATAATAATAATAAAAAAAAAGTACCTAACTACTTAAATGATTAAAAAAAATAAAAAAATAACTGCATTGTAAGAAAGCATTGAAAATACCATATTACGTATGCAGATATAAAATATAAATCAAGACTACCAGTATCCACAATCAGTAATACCTAACTTACATAATACTTACCTACTCCTTACCTCCAAACTCACTTGGACTTGTATCTACTTGTAGCACGACAGTGAATGTGAGTGCCAGCACAAGCCACCGGCTTATTGGCACAATATAAATGTACTTACTACTAACAACATGTTTATGAATAAATAAATAAAAAGTGGGAGAACGGTCGGCTTTGATGTCAAAGGTACCGAGTTCAATCCCCGCCGTACACCAATGGATTTTTCAATCGAAAAATGTATGTGCGCTTTTCACAGTGGCCCTCTAGTAAACCAGAGGGCCTAACATCGTTAAGAAACCAACAACCCCCGCATGGTGGTAGGGCACTATCTAGTGTCCACCTTGCCAGCTACCACCTACCAGCTACCCTCAAGTTAGAAAATCTGTCACCAAACATCTAATGTGTTCCGGCAGCTATCCTAGAGAGCCAGTTCCCATTCTAGGCCTAGCGTACTTACCATCTTTGACCCCATCATCACTTACCAACAGGTGAGATAGTGGTCAAACGCTAGTCTATAAGATATAAAAAAAGTCACCGTGGCATTACGTAAAATTAGCGCATCAGCTCTCGCTAAATTAAATTAAATAGCTTATCCACAGAGTACTGAATCACTCTACTATTATATAATCTGTGGTATTATGCTTATAATTTATTTTTGCAGTGTTAGTTGGTACAAAGTACGTTCATAATTCAAGGATATTTAATTATGTATGCAGTGTCGCGGGACTGAACTTATCTGTGCAACTGTGTTGTTATATTTCAGTTAACACACGATTATCGATTAAGCCGTAAAAATGCTTAGTATGTTCGCGCACAAACTCGTCGCGCTCGACAACTTAACTCGCTGTGTGTACCATGTTAATGCACAACAAAATCAACACGACAACACAAACATAGATGGCGTCCATTTGTGCGTTGTTTACCACGTTGTAAACACGGACGTTTAATCTGCTTTTTCAATACTTGCCGAACTTATTTATTTATGAAGCGGCCGGATAAACTGGTCGGTTTTTGAAACGGTGTTTTTAGTACTACAGTTTATTTTGCGGTTTTATTTACTAGCCACTGTTGTAATGTTAAGCGCTAAGCCGGAAAATAAAATCAAAATAATTCTTGCATCAGTTGGTTTTAACAAGGTGTTGTAGTAGCGAGACTGTGTGCTAACCACTTTATTTCAGTAATAAGCCTTATACAGAATATAATATATTTTTAATGGTGTTAGGTAACAAGTGACGCGCGCTTCATGGTAAAGATGATATCTGTCTATAACACACAAAACTCTATCCTTGCTGTCATTGCTATCGAGGGAAGGATGAAGCTAGAAAGCTGCAATCTAAATAATATATAGCTATTACTTTTCATCTCATTATATGCGAAGTTTGATATTTTTTACGTCATACAGTCAAATGTTTGGCCGCCATTTCACTTGGTATAAAATATATAATATCCATGTAGATGTGCAGACTACGAGTGTTTCTGAATAAAAGTGAAGAATAAAATGGAAATGAGTATTTGAGGCATATCAAAGTAGCTTAGCTATGCTCTTGCTACGCCTCAAATACATTTTCATTAAGGCTAATACTTGAGGCCAGACTACCAGTTAGTATTATTACTTGTATTAAGGTAAGTTCGTATAGACTGAGAAGCAATTCATGTTGCTTGAGTGTGTACGAGTATACTTCTTTAAGGCGTAAGTGCAAACAAGGGATCACCGCACTCGGCACTGATTTAATGGGTAGTGGACTTGAGTCGTTAACTTTCTAACCACATAATTTAAAATCGTTGATAAGACAAAAACGCGGCGAAATATGACCAACGCGGCTTTTGAAATCTGTAAAAGAAAAATACAGATTTCAAATGCCGCGTTGGTCACTTTCAGTACTAAGTTTTAGGTGCTTTTCTCCTTATCTCTGGAGATAAATCCAAATCTCGATTAAATTACAATGGGACCAAGCGGAAAGCTTACTTTTTCAAAAAAAATGATAAGTGACGGAGTTCTGAGGTAACAAATAAAAAAAAGGATAGGCGAATTGAAAATCTCCTCGTTTTTTTGTGAAATCGGTTTAGAATAAAGCCTGTTGGTTTTCTGATTTTCAGCATGACGTTCAGTGAAATATATAATATACCCGTAGAATTTTCCTCATATAATGATTTGTTCCAATTAGAAGCGATTTTGTCAAATAGATGCTAAGACTGCCTACTAGATTATATAATATCAAATAACGTAGCTTATTAACAGGGCGAGTGTCCATGATCAGTTTATAAGGTTGGGTGATAGAGAAAGCGGATTTATTTTTGCTATCATTAATAGCCAGTATTCGTCCACAGCTGGACATAGGCCTCTTCTATGCCACGCAACTGACTTCGATCTTCAGCTCCTTGTTTCCAACCGCTGCCAGCCAATTTGCCTAAATAATCGCTTCACCTAGCTGGAGGGCATCCTAGGCTTCGTTTGCTGAGCCGTGGTCTTCACTCCAAAACAGTCTACCCCAACGGTTATCGGTTCTACGACAGATATGACCAGCCCACTCAGTTCAACTTCAGTTTGCTAATCTTTTGAGCTATGACTACATCTATGGTTCTCTGTCGGATGACTTCGTTTCGAATTCTTTCAAAGATAACTTCAATTTTTGCTATAAGTTTAAATATATTGTGCTAGTCTTGGTTTTGATTTTGGGACAGTGTCATTATCATCATCATAATCAACAACAACATCAGCCTATACTAGCCCATTGGACATAGACCTGTCTTATTGTACGCAACTGAGTACAATCCTCGGCTACTCTCATCCAGCTCTTGCCAGCCACCTTGCGAACATCATCGCTCTACCTAGTCTGAGGACGACGCGGCGGAGACGCTACGTTTATCGATTCGCGGTCTCCACTCAAGAACTCGTTTACCCCAGCGGTTAACGGTTCTTCGGCTAATGGCGCCACCCCACTACTTCATATTGCTAATTCGATGGGACTGTGTATTTTGTATAGTGTATTTGACTCTTATTGCGTTTTGTGTGTCCCAATCGTTTAACTCTCCTAATAACTCAAAGTTCAATGCATTTATTCAGTATGTAGATAGTTACTATTAATATTCGCATATAAAAATGTTTAATCACAATAAAAATCATAATCAATTATCACGTAAACACTACAAAAGCATAATTAACAGCCACATTGTGGCTATGAGCTGGGCCCTTATTCAGTATGACCAATGAGATAACTTGCCAAAAACGTGTGATGTTGTAGCGTGCTCTAAACGTAAACGTGTTCCTCAAACGCGCCACGGCACATTATTTAAAAATGGTATTCTGTATGCCAAACAATAAGATTTACCAGCAATAAAACTTCAATAGCAATTCTGTAGCTTAATTTAAAAACTAAAAAACATTAAATAAAATATAAATATTTTTTTATTGAAAACAATCAATGGATCCTCTTATAAATGCACTAGTTTTGGAACGACAATAAAATCTTCTCAAAATGCCAATTATTGTCAATCATTGCATTGTCATTTTATCAATAACTACATGCGCCCCACAGCTTCACCTGCGTTGAAAAGAAATCTATCATGTATCGGGATAAAAAGTATCCAAGGAGTTATACATTATAGTATTGTATATAAACTATCTATTTACCAAACTTTACCCAAATCCGTTCAGCCGTTTTTGCGTAAATATTAGTCGGACTGTTAATATAAGTTGTACATACATACAATCACTCCTTTTTCCTGTTAGGGTAGGCAGATAAGAAAAGGGAAGAAGTACCTAGGTACTTTTTTACTTTTCTTACTATTTAATATGAGTTTTACCTACTCACATAATTTAGGCTATTTTTGTAAATAGTTGAACCTACCCTTAGTCCATCTTATTGCAAATGTAATGTTGGGCATCCTTGTATAACTTGTTCAACAAACTGACGCCAATAATGAAAATTGTAAATGTTTTTATGTATATATCATGGTGCACCGCGCATGCGTAGTATTACGCGCGCTTTTTGTTTAAATTCCACAATGTCACTTACTGTCAATTTTACTTCAAAAAATCAAGACACGCGCGTTAAACGCCATCTTACCTCACCTTTGAGTATTACTGGCTGAATACTCAAAGTACCTCACGATATTATGACAACTCTAAACGCGCTCACTACCGCGTTTGCCAAACTTGATATTGGCATAGAGAATACCTTTGATGCGAATAACGTGGAGATATTGTAACGCGGCACGTTAAGACTTCAAAATGGTCATGCTGAATTAGGCCCCTCAGCCACAAGTCATATTGTAATTTTGAACTTAGTATGTAAGTAAGGAATACTAGCTGTCATCATGATTAACAGCTAGTATTCCTTACTAGCTGTTAATCATGATGATGATGATGATGATAAATAAAATATTGCTTGATCGTAAAATCGCCGTAACTATAGCCACAACATAAGGGTTAAGTATTCTTTCTGCCCCTGCCCGGGATTACTGTAAGGTATTTAATTAGCCGAGAAGACAGCCTCTGCGGTCGTGCCCTAGAGGGCTGATTAAAACAAACAATTAAACATTCATTCTGATGTTATGAGATCATTTTGAGAGGACTTATTTTAGTCTGTGGGACTTTAACCTTCTGGCTTTTACATATGATACGATGTCATTTGGATACGTTTCAACCTTCGAGCATTTACCAATGGAGATGTTAACGTTGTAATTCGCAAACATTTTTTTTCTGCCGATACTTACGGGGGACGAGGTAAACACGCATTGCACACACACAAATCACTCACTTTAACGATCCCGCACACTAGCTTGAAACACGCACGCAGTATTAAAAATACAGAGTAGTTACGCACGCTCATATGGCCAAAAATGGCTATATGGCCAGCAGGGGGGAACGCCTTGCGTTAACATCTCCAATAGTAAATGCACTTTCAACACGACCAATGCCTTGCTGATACCAATACTTTGACAGTAGTCAAAGTATTGTTGTACATCATTGTTGCAATTCTGGTATTTTTAACCGACTTCACAAAAAAGGAGGAGGTTCTCAATTAGAATGTATTTTTTTTAAATTTTGTTTTTTATTGAATTCCAAATAAGCAAGCGCTGGACCACTGTTTTATTTCATTCAATATAATTATTCTACTCGTAGCTAGGAACATTGGCAAAATTCGACGAATGTTAGAGTTTCAAAAACACTTAATCAAATCTTTTTGGACATGACTTTTTATAAACCTCGGTGGTCCCTCGACCTCGGTGCTCCCAGCCAACCTCACCTGCCCGTGGTGCATCCTGCTGACCAACAGACGGGGCTCTGGCGACCGACAAATGGCGGTATAACCATTTCATATCTATGGCGTAGCCAAATTCTACAGGCCGGTGACGGGCAGCAGCGTCACCGGTGCGAAAAGCTACGTCCTGCGATCGCCAACACGCCTGCCCAGCATGGCGATTAGGGCATATCCCTCCCAAGGGATGAAAGAAGGATGGAAAGTCACACAATGCCGCGGCCCCCAGTTCCCGGCCGCCCTGCTATTCCTGACCACGGCGGCGGTCACGGTAACGGCAGGGCAGGGGGTGCTAAGAATCCCCGGGTTACGGTAGGCCGCCAGAACAAACTGACCCTCGCAACGTACAATGGACGCACGATTCGGCTGGACGATCATCTGGCGCAGCTAGAGGAGGAGCTGAAACACATAAGATGGCACATTCTGGGGTTATGCGAAGTCCGAAGACAGGGAGAGGACACCATAACCTTAGAATCGGGCCATCTTATGTACTACAGAGAAGGAGATCAGCCATCCCAAGGCGGCGTCGGGTTTCTGGTCAACAAGGTTCTCAGTGACAACGTTGTAGAAATCTCCAGTGTGTCGACCAGGGTAGCGTACCTCATAATTAAGTTAACCAAGAGGTACAGCCTCAAGGTTATCCAGGTCTACGCACCGACCTCGACACACTTGGATGATGAGGTGGAGAGCATGTATGAAGATATCTCCAGAGCTTTACACACCACCTCCAAGGCTCACTACAACGTTGTCATGGGAGACTTAAACGCCAAAGTGGGAGTACAAACTTGCGGCGAATCGTCTATAGGACCACACGGATTTGGGAGTAGGAATCACAGGGGACAAATGCTCGTCAATTTCCTCGAGAGAGAGGGGCTTTTCTTGATGAACTCGTTCTTCAAGAAACAGCCCCAAAGGAAATGGACGTGGCAAAGCCCCGACTTTGTGACTAAAAACGAGATTGACTTCATCATTACGGACAAACGGCGCATATTCAGAGACGTCTCAGTGATCACTAGATTTAATACTGGAAGTGATCACCGACTTGTACGAGGCACTCTGGATATCGACTTTAAAGCCGAGAGATTCCGATTGATGAAGTCTACGCTCCGCCCGAACCTACTCCAAACCGTTGTTGGGTCCGAAACATTCCAATTAAAATTGGAAAATCGATTCGCTGCCTTGGAAACCACAGATGACGTAGACCAGAAACTCGAAGAAGTGGTGGAAATCCTCAGGGATGAAGGGACGAAGTTTTGCGAGAGCAAGCGTACGGGCAAAAAATCCAAACTCTCGGCAGAAACACTTCGGCTAATGGAAGAGAGACGAACAGACCCTTTGTCAGCTTTGTCAACTAACCTGGTGCGCAACAAATCCATAAAGAAGCTGGTACGACGCGACCTCCGATCCTCTAACACGCTCTTGATTAAAGAATCAATTGAGCAGAATCGGGGGTCGAAAGTGTTCGTCCAGCCTCTGGGTAGAAGCCACCTCACAAAGCTGACAACGTCAACGGGGAACGTCGTCGCATCCAAGCCGGAGATTCTGTCGGAAGTTGAAGACTTCTACGGCAAGCTCTACGCATCGCATGCTTCAAGGCCCGAACCCGATACTGAGGATTCTAGAGCCACCTTAACCCGCCACTTCACAGAAGATCTGCCCGAAATTAGCCGAGACGAAATCGTGATGGCCCTTAAACAACTCAAAAATGGAAAAGCCCCAGGAGAAGACGGAATAACAACGGAGCTTTTAAAAGCCGGAGGAGCTCCAGCAGTTCAACAGCTGCAGCAGCTATTTAATTCCGTACTTTTTACTGGGAGAACTCCACAGGCATGGAACAGAAGCATGGTGGTTTTGTTTTTCAAAAAAGGAGACAAAACCCTATTGAAAAACTATCGCCCGATTTCGCTTCTGAGTCATGTCTACAAGCTGTTTTCAAGGGTCATCACGAACCGTCTTGCGCGAAGACTCGACGAGTTTCAACCTCCGGAACAGGCCGGGTTTCGAAGCGGTTACGGCACCATAGACCACATCCACACGGTGCGGCAGATTGTACAGAAGACCGAAGAGTATAATCGGCCCCTGTGCTTAGCATTTGTGGACTATGAGAAGGCCTTTGACTCAATCGAAACCTGGTCTGTTCTTGAGTCCTTGCAGCGTTGCCAAGTCGACTGGCGATATATCGAAGTGATGAGATGTCTATACAATGCCGCAACGATGACTGTACAAGTACAGAACCAGCGAACTAAACATGTCCACCTGCGTCGAGGAGTGAGACAGGGGGACGTCATATCCCCGAAACTGTTCACTAACGCCTTGGAGGATATGTTTAAGACGCTGGACTGGAAAGGTCGTGGCATTAACATCAACGGCAGGTACATCTCTCACTTACGATTCGCAGATGACATCGTCATAATGGCAGAGACGCTGCAGGACCTACAAAGGATGTTGAATGGCCTAGCTGATTCTTCTCGTAGCATCGGTCTCCGGATGAATTTGGACAAAACCAAAGTCATGTACAACGAGCACGTTGTTCCGGAACCGATTGCCGTAGATGGAATCCCACTCGAAGTTGTCACTAAGTATGTTTACCTAGGGCAAACGCTCCAACTAGGCAAACATAACTTCGAGAAGGAAATCCAGAGAAGAATTCAGCTGGGCTGGGCAGCATTCGGAAAACTCCGTCGAGTCTTCTCGTCGCCTATACCACAGTGTCTAAAGACAAAAGTCTTTAACCAGTGCGTCTTACCTGTGATGACATACGGAGCCGAGACGTGGGCACTCACAGTCCGACTGGTCCACCAGTTTAAAGTCGCTCAGCGAGCTATGGAGAGAGCTATGCTCGGTATTTCTCTGCGGGATCGAATCCGGAACGAAGTAATTCGCCAGAGAACTAAAGTTATCGACATAGCTCAACGGATTAGCAAGCTGAAGTGGCAGTGGGCTGGTCATATCTGCCGCAGGACTGATAACCGTTGGGGCAGACTTGTCCTAGAGTGGAGACCGCGAATCGGCAAACGTAGCGTAGGACGTCCTGTGACCAGGTGGAGCGACGACATACGTAAAGCGGTGGGCAGTGACTGGAAGAGAAGAGCCGAAGATCGGGCTCAGTGGCGCATCTTGGGAGAGGCCTATGTCCAGCAGTGGACTGATACAGGCTGATGATGATTTTATAAACTGTTGCAAAAGTGTGCTTAAAAAATACATAGAGACGAACATAGAACCTCCTCCTTTTTGAAAATCGGTAAAAAATGAGTAATATGTGTTCTGTATTTTTTTTGTTTCATAATAGTTTCATACGATATGTGTATGTCAAAGTATTATATACCTTCAAGTTTTTAGTGGATAGTCATAAAGTCAAGTCAAACTCACAATCAAGTCAAGTTAAAGTCATAGTCCAGTCGTCCAAGTCATAGTCTCAGTTAATATTTATGGACCTTACTGAACTGCCTTTCAGTGGAATTTTGGTGTGAACGTAAAATGGCATATTATTCAACATTGTGCTGTTGTCCTCACTCGTACCAACACTTGATGACTTATAATCCACTTATTACACATTAATTCGCGGATTTAGGAAAAAATATTATTATTATTATTTTCTTTGTTTTTGGCTTTTGCGATAATACCACCACAATTTCGCCAATGTCAAGTTTAGTTCGGTTTAGTCGAGTGGAAACTGGAAAGACCTTAGGACGCTTTTTATAAACACAGATAACAAATAAAAATTTAAACTTACTTTCTGCGGAATCAATTCTACAAAACTAGTTACAGTGTGGATGAAAATTAAAAAAAATTAGACAAAAAGAACTCGTTTTGAATATTTACAAGAAAATTATAATAAAACATGGAAATGAGTAGGTAGGTATATACATAATATTTACAACTTAATTTTATTAATTTCAATATATTTACATAAAGAACCAGTAAAGCGGGTGAAAATAAGAGAAAGAAGATGTTTAAAAGAGACTGGACGAGATATTTGAGGAGGAAGAAAGTCATAAAGAGAGAAGCGCATATTAGGACAACTGAAAAACAAGTGGTTCACGTTTCCTTCGTCTAGACCGCATTCACAGATCGAGCTATTTCTAATCCTTATTTTAGACAGGAAAACTGGAGAACAACAGTGATTTAAGCGGAGTCGACAAATAGTGGAGGTGGTATTTTTATCTGCCATGCGATATTGAGAAAACCACGGCCTCGTTGGAACCTCCGGTTGAATATCCCCATAATATTGCCCCTTGACAGACCTTGAGATTTGCCAGCCCTTATTCCAGGTGTCAAACAACAAAGGCTTCAAAGTAGTGCACATATCATGGGAATATATCACGGAATAGTCCTCCGATCCCATGTCAATAGCAGGAAAAAATATAATGAGAGCACAAACATTTCTTCACGTTCCCGCCACAAAAATCTCTTAAGTAAGGTGCCACCTCTTGTAAAGAATAATAATATTTTCTATATGTAACAAACAAGCAGATGTTTAGACTGCAAAATTTTTTTTAGCTCAAGTATTTTTCGTAAGATGTCGCTGTAAGAAGCTTGTCTCAACGCCATCTTTTTCAAATTCATATGACTACGTTGTTACGTAAGCCTCTTACAAGCTTTCAGGCCTCTCAATAGATGGCGCAAGAAAGTTGTTGAATTTTCAGCCATCTTACGGCAAAAAGAAAAACTACGTTATATTCACGTTTGCTGACACTAAAAAAGCTCTCAGAATTTTTCAGTACAGACGTTCACACGAATAGTTTTAATCGTGACTCCTAGATGTCGCTTCACACAACATTGCCAGTTCTGCTACGAGGTTTTCATTTAGCAAGCTACGAGCTACGGCAAGAACTACCAGCTACCAGCTACGAGTAGAGTGTGTAAATAATCGTCGTCATTTTACTTTGTAGACTAAATCATTAAAAAAAGACACCTTAATTTTGAAAATACCGTGTATTTGAAACTACCTTTATTATGCACGGCATACAATTTTTTTTTTCAATTTTTGTTTACAATATTTATAAATTAAGTAAATAGTGTGAAATAATGTCACGCAAACCATTGTCACATGTTTATAGGCCGTCAGACCTTTAAGAGATGTGTTCATAACCTTACTGAATAAGATTTAATATATTTTCATGTTACTACACGGAAGGAAGACATTGGTAGCTGTAACACAGGTGCGACCTAGCACGGCTGCTAATGTCCAAATTGTACTTAGTAATTAAGTTTTGTAAAATATGCTTAAATCAACTTTAACTTGCTATTAGTTATAAGGTGCAAATTTGTAAATCTGTGATTTGATGAAATAAATTAAAATTATTAAAGTTTATAATGAAAAATGAGAAATGTTAATAATATCGACAGATCTCGGTTTTAGTACATTCAAAAGTAATAGTTGCCTATATGTGATATCATATCATTTTTTTTTAAATGTTATATCATATAGGAAACAAATTGCGCGGATTGAACTCGGTGCCTCCGGCATCAAAGCCGACTGTTCTCCCACTTACACCAGCGGGCCCTCAAAACGAATAAATATGATGATTTGCATGTTTATTACATAATACGAAAAACCGGCTGAACATATTTATGTGAAATTTAACACAGCTAGTTTACAACCTGTTATGAACAGTATAACACATACAAATTTTACATAAAAATTAAAAAAAAATATATAAAAATTTAAATTTAGGAATTTTTTATGAGTTCTTTTTAACGTGGATCAATGCAGTTTACCTATAACAGTAACAACTGTTAAAAAGTGTATTGCCTCGGCCGAGGCATTCCAAACCATGGATTGGCTGCATTTCACGCATCACGCACTGCGTCCGATACTTATCTTGACATATCTATATGTTCATTCTAAATTCAAATCAAGATTTATAAAACACTAGCCTGCATAGACTCACTGCTTTTCCCGTGTTTAAAAGTACATTTAAACTAATTACCCACAACGGAACGGAGACTGTATATGCGTTTGGGGTGAGAGGATGTTTGTTTGTTTGTTTGTGTGTGAAAATCCATGTTGTCATTTTTCTCCAAAACTACTAGTCCGATTTTGATGCAGTTTTCAGTTATGGGTTCGGGTGTAATTGGTGCATGTTTTTAGATAGGTGTTACTGTGACAACTCAACAGGGGGCGCTGCAGTAATCATTTGTTGTTGCAAATCCATGTCGCCATTTTTCTCCAAAACTAGTTCGATTTTGTCTTTAAACGGTTTGTAATTAATCAGTGGTCGTTCTTTAATAGATGTTATGACGTTAATTTTCTAAAGTACATTGTCGTGGTTGTTTATTTAAAATTTTAATGTTGTTACTTGTTAGAAGCTGTTTTTTGCGTGATGGAGTAACGAAAATCATGATACACAAATTTTAACATTTGTTATGTTATGTAACAAAACATACAGATAAAATGTAGCAAAGTTTTATTTAAGATATTATCTCTCATTGAATATATTATTAAGACCTAATATTTTACTTTTTAATATTCAAAACAAACTCTAAGTTTATCTTTGCTTAAAAACAAGAAACTCTAAACCCTAGGAACTCCGAAGTAGAGTTTACTCAAGGTTTCTCAGTAGAAAGGAAGCTGCAAAAATCTAGATTTCAAGACAAATAGTGTAAACTAGATCTACGTAGGATACCTAGTGCTCAGTTAGGTATAAGGAGAATCCTAGAGAGTTATATCGTGCTCGTTTGTCGGACTTATCGCTGCACGATTTATGAACGTGGCACAGAATTTATGACATTTTGCGAGTTGTATTTTTTATATCATATAGGCTAGCGTTTGACTTCTATCTCACCTGTTGGTAAGCGATGATGCGGTCTAGGATAGTAGCATGCTAGGCCTAGAATAGGAACTGCCTACCCATGTATATTATTGTATGTCCCTGTATATCAAATAGTTACAAAAACCTGGTTGATTCAAGCAGCTGTGTCCAATCAATTGAAAAGTGAAAATCAATTTGTATATTTGTTTGTTGGGACTTCTTCACGGTCAAACGGCTGGACCAACTTAGCTGAAATGTTGTACAGGGATAGCCAGTACTATGGGTTAGGCTATTTGCCATAGGATAAAATAAATCAGCAGAAATGAGTAAAAAAATGAGTTATGTCAAGATACATAAGAACACTACTTTGATATTTTAAATAAGAAAGTTTGTACGTTATAATTGAGTTAATTACGTATAAACAACGGCTTATTAGATTTGAATGAGATTTAGTACTTAAAGCAGGTAAAGCTGCGGGGGCACAGATGGTTTATAATAAAATAAAAATTTATTTCGCTTTGAAAATCAAGGGCATATGAGACGTAATATAACACACAATCCAAAATTTCATCGTACCAACAGGATTCGATAATAATTTCATTATTATTCGAAAGGCATTAGACACAGTGCTATGACGCTTTAAAACCTATCAATGTTTAGGCGTCACAGTATCTGTTATAGGCAGACTTCATTGCTTACTATCAGGCAAACGTCTTGCATGTACTCTTATATATCATGACAAAAATAAAGTGCCAAGAAACACAAAAGGTTCTACTAGTTATTGAAGTGCTAAAAAGTCAATTTCAGCACACAATGTGTGGGTTGTTCAGCCATATTCCCGTTAAAACGTGCTTACATACCCGATACAGTGCTTAGCTTAGCTACGGATTAACCAAGTATACTTTATACTAGACATATACTAGTATATACTAGCAATGGTTCATGGCTTCAATCCAATTAACTGAGACAATTGGATGTACGTTTCTTTTAAATTATAGATCTACAAGCAGTTAGGTATTTCACTGAACACTTTAAAGAGGAACATTGTGGACTCTACTGAACATTGTGGACTCTACTGTGTCTACGAAAGTCATGCGTTCTTTAATAAATAATAATATAATAATAATGTTCTTTAGTAAAAGCTATCTAGACATACGCAGAGCGGTGGGCAGTGACTGGAAAAGAAGAGCCGAAGATCGGGCTCAGTGGCGCATCTTGGGAGAGGCCTACGTTCAGCAGTGGACGGACACCGGCATATGCATAGACACACCGGATAATGATGATGATGATGATGATGAAAAGATATTTCGACGCACAACAGACACTTTTTAACCGACTTCGAAAAACGGATGAGGTTCTCAATTCTTCGGAACCTTTTATTAGATATGTTCTCCAATTACTCACAGACGCCTGGACAGATTTGAAAAATTATTTTTTTGTTTGAAAGTATACTTTCTTAGTGATTTCAATTAAATTTCATCGATAAATGTTTAGTATTATTTTTAGTATTACATTTTTAATGGGTTGCTTTTCTTACTAGCTTATTCTAAAGACTTCGAGTATGACCCACGTATACTAAGAAATGTAAATAATATATTATAAATATAAATAAAAATAAAATATAAATAAAAATAAAATATAAATAAAAATAATATAAATAAAAATAATAAAATAATATATAATATATAAAAATAAATGTAAATAAAATATTCAAATAAATACGAACGATCCATGCGCACACATAAACGGAAACAAGTACTTAAATCTACATAATTCTATTCACTGCTTTCATGAACCGAATCCAAGATTGGCTGACAGATCGGTACAGCTGAGTACTGGAGGAAAGTTAGTGCACTTTAGTGCAGCACGTACACACATATTATACAAGAGGGAACAGAATTTCCTTGCCTGAACCTGTGTTCGCCCATAAGTACCTACAACATGATGGTTTTCAAAAAGATTTTATTGTTACAGGTAAAATTATACAGGTGATCAACATCTGAATTTAAACATTTATGAATGAATGAATGAATAATACTTTATTGCACACCAAGAACAAAAAACAAACAAAAGTAACAATAGAACATAAGATATCGGTAGTACAGTGGGCGGTCTTATCGCTTAGAGCGATCTCTACCAGAAAACCGTTGGATGGAGAGGATTTCCAAATTATATTATTGCGGGGGTGTGCAGCTATAAGTTAACATATATATGAATATACTTAAAATTAATACTTACACATATACACAAACGTAATACATATCATAGATACATATACATTGTAACTAAATAGATATTAAAATAGATACATATACTTTAATAAATAAGTTCATAAAATCAACTATGGGAAAAATAGTGTTTAAATACCATCTTTTTAAAAGCTTGTGGAGATTAGGCTTGTCTTATTGTTGCAGGAAGTTCGTTCCATAGGCGGACAGCTAGCATGGAATAAGATTTGTTGTAGTAAAGTGACGTGGAGTGATGTTGAGGCACACCCCGGACACTCGCTTAATCTCCATACAAACTAGCGTTTTAACGACCGACACTGTAACACCGACACAGACACTAAACACATGTTTTTCTATACGTGCATTTGTGTGCGTGATGTCTAAGGTTGTCGCCCGTAATAACCGTATCACAGATTATATAATAGTTACTGCGTACATACGTACTACGTACTGACTTTACCCAAAAAGCTTTTAACACTAAAAATATTAGTCGCTATTTTGTAAACCATCGTCTACAAAAACATTAAATCACAACACTTCAACTCAATTGCGAAGTAGGTAGGTAGAAATATCCAACACACAACCGAGTAGGTCATTATCTCACTCACATTTCACTACATTATACAATATTAGATTACACTACACGATAGTATTATTCCATGTACACATTTTACATAATAGGTAGTTACGATTTATTAGTTATTTACGCACGAGTATATATCGTTGTTTCATTAATGAAAATGAATTCTAAAATACGAATATATAGGTAGGTATATAAGTATTTATAATATACCTACATAATAAGAACCTACGTAAATTTGAACCTCCGGTGTCTACTGGTCTTAACATAAATGTATGAAGTTGATGTTCTTCTCCTCGAGAGTAGTACCTATTGTTCTGTAGCCGTACGCGTGTAGCGTCTTTGCTCAGACTGACGCGTCGACAAATCAAAATCGGTGGCGGGGTGAGGAAGCCCGGAATCGGTGGGGGGAACAGAGTGTCCGTTCTATACGTAGTATTATTATCTTTTCTATGGTTGAGGTATCTTCAATTGAAGCGTATACTGGGATCGAAGGGGGTGGGATTTAGTAAGGTGGAGGAATTCAAAGCGTTCGATCTTTTTGTTAAGACTAATATTAACATTTTATTATATTTTATAGGCTAGCGTTTGACCACTATCTCACCTGTAAGATTCCTATCTCACAGCTGAATTAATTGGCAAAGTAGTGGTATCGCCCCAGGTGGACTAGTAGAAATACCTACTACAATTTTTTTATTTATATTTAAATCAAGAAAACAATGTATGAATTGCTCGTAGGTATGGTCTGTGCAAAAAGAGAACCGTCGTAGAAATTGAGGTCGCTCGGTTGTTGGTCGTTTTAATTTACTGTTTCTGTTGCATTGGCAACACTGCTGGCATTACTAGTACGACTAAAAATGTTTGATACTTGGTAGGTACCTACTCTGATCATTATCGGATAGTACTAGGTAGGTTGTACCTTCCTTCCTTATTTTTGAATGTTAGTTCATCGTAACGCCACGGCGGTTCTCTTTTTGCACAAACTCTATCTAAAGTGCCTCCCGCTTATAAGCTTTGTTTCCTCGAACAAAAGTTAGAACAAAGCTTAGAACAATCTACGTAACGAGGTTGCGTATTTTGTTATTTTCTTCCTATTCATGTAGAAGTTTTCTCCGCAATATTACTCTAACAAGAGAAAACACAATTTTTTCATAGGTTAATATTTAACAACCTTCAAAAAAATCTGAATTTTGCTGAAATTTTAACCATAGATTTTTTTATTATCTAAAAAAGTTGTTCAGCGAGCTATGGAGAGAGCTATGCTCGGTGTTTCTCTGCGGGATCGAATCTGGAACGAAGTAATTCGCCAGAGAACTAATGTTATCAACATAGCTCAACGGATGAGCAAACTAAAGTGGCAGTGGGCTGGTCATCTCTGCCGCAGGACTGATAACACGCACATCTCTCGGATACCAAGCACTACATTCGGTTCGACAAGGCCTCCGTATTAGCAAAAGAAAAGTACTTCGTACCTCGAAAAATACGTGAGGCCATCGAGATAACCCGCCACCCGAATATCAACAGAGATCGTGGATGGAGCCTGCCTACAACATGGATACCTGTTCTTAATGCTTCCTCAAAAAAGAAAGTTTTCACCAGTCTGGAACGGGACACGGTCAGCTTTGTTTGTAACAATGCTTTTGACGAGAGTGACGATGAAGATCTGTCAGACATCGGACAAGCTCAATCTCCCTCTATCACCGAGCGGCGCCGCTCGCCTAGCCCCCCTCCCCCGACGAGCCGCGCGCGGCGAGCAGCGCCCCGCAGTGCTCGTCGCGATCTCGCTGCGTAAACTCCCGAGGATGTGCATCGGACATGCACGAAACCTAGCTCGAGACAGACGACAACAATTATTAGTGTGTATAATAGTCGGTAATTTATAATCAGGACTGATAAACTTTGGGGTAGACTTGTCCTAGAGTGGAGACCGCGAATCGGCAAACGTAGCACAGCTAGGACGTCCTGTGACCAGGTGAAGCGACGACATACGCAAAGCGTTGGGCAGTGACTGGAAAGGAAGAACCGAAGATCGGGCTCAGTGGCGCATCTTGGGAGAGGCCTGCGTCCAGCTGTGGACTGACACCAGCTGATGATGATGATGAGATTTTTTTATGATATGAGATAAAAGCATAAATAAGAGTACAAGTAGCCACGTTGGCGTTAAAACTAGATTGCTTGACTTCTAAGCGAGAGGTTCAAATCCTTACACGGGTGTTCGTCCACAGGTAAATAAACACATTACATCGACATTCCGCCTCATTTGCTACCAAAAAGTAGCTTACCACCATCAAAAAGGAAATCTACCGCCATGACCTTAAGATTTTCCGGCAGCACACAACCCTTGAGAAGCGGAGTATTTCAGGTCTAGCTTGTTTATTATCTTTGCTCACAAACAGGCACAATAGTCCAACGCTAGCCTATTAGATGTAAGACTAGTAGTTCTGTGAGACCAGTAGCCCGCGCGCCCTTATAAACATTGAAGTACGTCCATATATAACGCTACAGCAAATTTCACCTTCTTTATCCCCTCCACTCCCCCTTCTTGGATTTTTTTTCGCAACATCTTGTGTAGAATGAAGTCTTTAGCGTGCTTTTATAATTTGACTAAATTTCGTTTATAAATAACGCTACAGCAAACTTCTTCCTTCCCCCCCTATTATTATTATTATCCCAATAAAAAAACGCGATAGACAAAAAAATTAAAAATAAACTGGCCAAGTGCAAGTCGGACTCGCACTCGTAGGTACCACACTACAGTATTTTATTAGATCGAGCAAAAAATACCACTATCATTTTTCGCCAGCAAAATTAATAATAAATAAACATTTTATTTATTATAACGCCATCTAACTTCTAACAAAGGAGTTTTAATAATCGAAATTTCAATATAACGCTATCTATGGGACATTTACCTAACTAAGCGTTCATAGATGGCGTGAAATGCCGAAAAAAACACGTTTCTTGTAAGGGGACACTCTATTATCTTTCACTTTATTCTGTTTTTAGTATTTGTTGTTATAGCGGCACAGATATACATCATCTGTGAAAATTTCAACTGTCTAACAGGTGACAGACAGACAGACAGACGGACAGACAGACAGACAGACGGACAGCGGAGTCTCAGTAATAGGGTTCCGTTGGTACCCTTTGGGTACGGAACCCTAAAAAAAAAGGAGCTCATCCTCGTGCCAATTTTTGTCGAAATCGGTTGAAAAGTGGGACCTGTAGGCGAGAATAGACAGGCAAACATCCGGCCAAGAACGTTATTGGCCTAGTCTAAACTAAGATGCTTCTCTCGCCACCGCGCTCGTTCGGTCAAATTTATAAAAAAAAATAGTTCCTATATTTTGACACGCTACTTACTGCATTGCGCCCACGACTAAGTATAAGACGCCCTGTAATTTTACTGCATACCCTGTCTAACAAGCCAAAGAATATTGCTATTTCAGGGTTTAATAACTCTCAAGGCGGTGATTGCCCTCCAGGCAAACAAGCAGTTACTGAAGTATAAAATATAATAAAAATATCAGACTGCAAAATACAATTTTTCACCTGACTTCCAAAAAGAAGGAGGTTGTCAATTCGTTTGTATGACTTTTTTTGTATGTATGCTACGCGATTTTCCGTCTATTGTTAACCGATTCGAATGGTTATTTTTTAATCGGTAGGGTACGTTTTCGACGTGGTCCCATTGTAATTTCATCGAGATTTGCTAAGTATCTCCAGAGTTTTGACGATAAACGTCTCAAACTTGCTACTGAAATTGACTCGCGGGGCACGGAAGTCGGTTGTTTTAGTTTTTAAACTATCTTTATTTATTTACTTTCGATTTCAGAAGATGTTTCCAGAGATACAAGTGTATATCATAATCATCATCATAATCAAACTATGCTAGTCCACTGCTGAACATAGGCCTCTCCTAGAGCACGCCAATGAGCTTGATCTTTTCTTTCCATCTATGCATCAAATCATCTATGTTCATGCATTTGAATCAATTCATTCAGCCCATAATGAACATAAAATACTCAGACAACGTACTCTAATTTTTAGGGTTCCGTAGCCGAATGGCAAAAAACGGAACCCTTATAGATTCGTCATGTCTGTCTGTCTGTCTGTCTGTCTGTCTGTCTGTCTGTCTGTCTGTCTGTCTGTCTGTCTGTCTGTCCGTCCGTATGTCACAGCCATTTTATTCCGAAACTGTTAAGACTACAGAATTGATACTTGGTAGGTAGATGTATTCTGTAAACCGCTTTCCGATTTTTATACAGAAATAAAAAATATAAAAGTTTAAGGGGGGGCATCCCATACATAGAACTGAAACTAAAAAAAAGTTTTTTCTTCACAACTATACGTCTGGGGTGTTTATGGATAGGTCTTTAAAAATGACATTGAGGTTCCTAAAATCATTTTTCTCAAAGTCAATCATTTGAAAGATAGGCGCGTCTAAAGTGGTAAAATGTGTGTTCCCCCCCTCTAACTTTTAAAGTATGGGAGTGAAAAATCTAAATAAAATATATGCTGTAGATCTCAATAAAAACTAACAACGAAAATTGGTTTGCACGAGATACAGTCAGCAGTTTTAGAGATATGGCGACTGCAAAAATAACTTTGTTTTTCATACAAACTCTATGAAAAACAAAGTTAATTTTGTAGTTGCGAAAAATCATAGTTATGGAATACTTAGTGTGTTACGGAAGCCTACGAGTGCGAGTCCGACTTGCACTTGGCCAGTTTTTCCTATTGCAGAATATTTTTCAACCATATCCGTCCGGTATACAAAATAAGCCAAACATTCTCCTCAGCGATGCTTAAGTAGCACTTTACGGCACGCCTGTGACTCGACTTATCCTTTTATGTTACCCTGGTAACTGAGACCTATTATTTTTCCTTGAATTCAGAACTGACTTGCTTTTTCTTGGATGTGACGGAGGTATCTACTTATGGTTTTTTGGTGTGAAAATTGCCACACAAAATAAGGCAGCATTTTGATGTATTTGTAGAATACGCTTATTAAAATTAATTATACCATAATATCGCAGCTTACTTTGAATCTGTAAGGGTCAGCTCAGACTGCGACGCGACCCGCTGCACAGCGCGGCGCAGCACGGTCGCGCAAGAAACTACGTGATTCAAATTAGAAATTTAGTAAGTACACAATAAGATGCACATTGCATGGAGATAATTTGGTAGGGTCGCGCGTTATGCTGCGAGCGGCGTCGGGCTGCGCCGCGCTGCGCTGCGCGAAACCAAATGCATTGTCACGTCGCGTCGCGTCGCATTGCGGTGTGTACTGACCCTAAGTCTTAATCTTCTTGCCTGTTATAAAATAATTGAAGAACGTTAAAAAATCTTTAAAAAAATGCTATTTTGCTGCGGTAATCATTTTTATTAGTACCAAATTTGAGCTGTTTATCTCTATAACTCTCGAGATGCTCATCATCAAGTAATTTTGCAAATTATTTTTTATATGACGGAGCTATGACTGAAAATACATAAAACATATTTACATAAACATTACGAATTGAGAACCTCCTCCATTTTCGAAGGTTAGATTTTTTTTACTATTAAGTACATATTCCTATTTACCTACGTTCCGTTACATAACATATGTGCAGTCTGCAACTTAAGTGACTCGACCAAAGGTAATACGCAAGAATTGTAACCTTCCCTCCAACCAGCTCACAACCCACCTTCAACCTTATCTGAGCCACAACTTCCAAGAACTGAAAGATTTCTCCCGGCACCCAACACACGTTCGAAACCGGATTGAACCGGTTCCAACTCGATTTAAGTTTTTCCATTAGGCTCCATCCACACTTCATCACTCAGTGATCCGCTGTCAATGTCAATGTGCTAACGACGGATCGGAAGGATACGAAAGTTGGGGATATCTCCAGACAAGCTTGACGAGGTAATTTGTTATTTCACTTTTTAAGTGTCACAAAAAGAGGGTTTTGAGTTCATTATTTATTTTAAGATGTCTCTAAATATACAATGCAAAAACCTATAAAAAGATTTTGAATTTAATCTGTATTTAATGAGGTAGAAAAAAAGTGACACAAGTCATGGTAAGCCTGTGCTATTAAAGTTTTTCTGCCAACTTTTCATCGTCGACCACATTGTCACTTAACATCAGGTGAGATAGCGCTGAAACGCTTTACTATAATGAATAAAAAGCTCGGGGTAGTACTGCTACTTCATCTATTCATCTAATCATGAAATAGAAAATCTCACAATGTAAGGGTGCGTACAGACTATGTTACATAACATGTTATTACACTGTTCTTTAACATGTTTCAGATAATGTGGACACGGAATGTTATGTATATATATAAACATGTAATAGTATCATGTTTTATAACATGTTATAGTATCGTGTCCACATTATCTGAAACATGATAAATAACAGTGTTATAACATATTTATAGCGACGGGCAATTTTTTTGTACCTTAATGGCTAGTGCGAGACCACTATCTCGCCTGGTGGCAAGCGATGATGTGGTCGAAGATGGTGAACACGCTAGGTTTAGAATAACAGAAATATTAATAATTTATAAATACGGATTGTATTCGAGTACGAGTACCATCGCATAGTGTCAAAAAATATGTCATTCTTTGTTAACTGTAGCGTAATGTTTCTAATAAAGTTGTAGAGCAACATACTCGTACCTTCTCTGCAGCGTAGTAAGATAAAAATAAGAATGACCTTGTGACCAGCTCTCAGGTATTCATAAAATATGTCCACAGCCCACCACCCTGACCAAACTATAAAGCTACGCTGACGCTTGACGAATTCATGCGGTCACAGGTACCAGTTTAAATTCTTGATACTTTGTCTGTGACTCGAATAAACCCACTTTAGAAGCTAGTTTACTTGAGACAATAGTTCTAGATAAGGTTCGTTTACAAGTTCTTGTGTTCTCTGTGAAACTTTTAGAGGACTGAAGACGGAATTTCTAAGCTAAGAAAGGGATAATGTGAGAAAGTGCCCACGTCCATATTTGCAATAAGGATTTGTTTTTTAAATTATTATAGTGTTGTAATACACATCACTTAGCAACAGGTGAGATAGTGGTCAAACGCTTGCCTATAAGATATTAAAAAAATTATCCCCACCTTTATTTCTATCTCGCTCACAGTTACCGTAAGAATATCTTATATGCAATAGCAACCTCCATTGTGTATAATCTTCTTGGGACTCTTCTACTAAAATACTACATTCTCCTATGTTTGAGGTATTTATCTCCATATCTCTGGTGATACTAATCAGATCTCGATAAAATTGAAATGGGACCACCTCGGAAACGTATCCTACCTATTAAAAAAATAATCATTTGAATCCGTTCACAATTGATGGAGAAATCGCGTAACATACACAAAAAAAAAAAAAAAAAAAACATACAGACGAATTAAGAACCTCCTCCTTTTTTGTGAAGTCGGTTAACAACTACTTAAATGTACTGACTAATGGTTGCTTAGAACAAAAATATAAAAAGATACCTTATTATTAATATTTCTGTGGTGCTTAGCATTTAGACTTACCCCCGTATCCACAACAAACACTATGAGGTTTAATCCTATAGCTTAAACTGTAAACCAATAAAATCTTCATGAGTGCCGTCATAATTGAGAGCTTGATGCTTGATAAGCAATACTGTCATTAATCACAAGGTATAAACAATAGCGCAATAAGAACAACATCACAATGTTTAAGACTGTAGTAGACCTCTCAAGGCATAAAAAAAATCCAAGATGTAGCCTATGTGAAGTCCTACATGGTATTAATGGGATCACAAGAATATTTTTTGTAAAAGTCCCTCTCGTAGACATGCCAATGTCATGTGGGGATGAAGGATATAAGTGATAAACTTAGCGGCTATATTGTTTGCGAAAATAGACTTATTTATGTAAACTGTGCCCCTTTTAACCCCTGACGCAAAAAGAAGGGGTGTTATAAGTTTGACGTGTGTATCTGTGTATGTCTGTCTGTGGCATCGTAGCGCCCAAACGGATGAACCGATTTTGATTAAGTTTTATTTGGTTGACAGGTGTCTTCATCATGAGGGTTCATAGGTTTGTGTCATGAAAATCCATTCAGCCGTTTAAATACTATCAGCCCTTTCTCGGTTGATGACACTACGATAGCAACTATCGTAGCTATTTGACCGCGTACGTAAAAAAAATCAAAATGGCGCTGCTGCGCACTACTTACAATACAATACAAAATTCTTTATTGTACACCAATTAAAACTAACTTAATAAACATTAAACACTTAAAACTACAGTACAATGGGCGGACTTATCGCTAAAAGCGATCTCTTCCAGTCAGCCTTGGGACGCAGAAAGGAAGTACTTACCCGTTACTGTTCCTGTTTAGCGTATTTTACATTAGTTAAGTATGCGATAAGTCGGGGGTGGTGTTAAATTTTAAATTTTAGTATTTTATAGTACAATAATCGTAATTTGTTTCAATCAAAGCTCGAAAATTCCGATCAAGAATATAAATATAAAACAATGGTCGAATATTATAAATTGGAATGTAACTTTCTGCCTATCTGTTTCCTTTAATTGGTTGAATGGGTGAACCTTCGAGCATTTACCAATGGAGATGTTAACGCAAGGCGAACCCCTCTGCTGGCCATATAGCCATTATTGGCCATATGAGCGTGCGTAACTATGCTGTATTTTTAATACTGTGTGCGTGTTTCAAGCTAGTGTGTGGGATCGTTAAAGTGAGTGATTTGTGTGTGTGCAATGCGTGTTTACCTCGTCCCCCGTAAGTATCGGCAGAAAATAATGTTTGTGGATTACAACGTTAACATCTCCATTAGTAAATTCTCGAAGGGGTGAACCAATATTGCTGAAATGACGCAAACGTATAGTCGTCAGTATGGTTAACTAGATTTTTTTTTTCGTGGCCAAATTCACAGTGAGTAAATAGTACAAAAAGTCACCTCTACTAGCATACACAAAGCCAAGCCTACTACATTAATAGGGTTTCCACCTTCGTATCATAGATCTGCACCACAATTTGGGACGAGCCACGTAACGCTACTCCCCAAGGGGCAACCCTATTTGTACAAACCCTTTCTACCCTCGACGAGTTATTTTTTATTCTATTTCTGTAGAAATAAGGTACATTTGTAGCAAGGAGAATTTATTTCTATCTAGTTTTTGTAGTTCTATCAGGGTTTGTTGAAATAGTTTTCCCTGAAGTATAAAAATGCGTGGGCTTTTTTGATCGAGTTTTACGCCAAGAATTGAGTATGCAAATTTAAAATTATATGTTAAAATATGGCAATACCGCACCTTGTGTCAATAAATAAATAAATTAATGTTAATATGTCGATAAAATGGTGAAAGTAAAATGTTCGCATATGGTACTTGATGACGTTGTACGTAACGACTGGTAACCGTTGGGTTAGACTTATCCTAAAGTTAAGACCGCGAATCTGCAAACGCAGCGTAGTACGACCTGTGACCAGGTACTTAATGACGTTGTAGCTCGCTAAATTCAACTTTTAGAATTACACCACACCCTGAAACATTGAACGACTATCATTAAAGTGTATTAGTCACTATTATAGAGCTCAGTGGTGTGCCATAAGAGAGGCCTATGTCCAGCAGTGGACGATTGCTGGCTGTTATTAACATGATGATGATAATTCACTATTTATTGTTAGTATTTTTTAAGGCACGAATTTGAGTCCCGCCGGTACGGTGAAATTTCAGATAGTATATACCAATCTATTATATTGTTTATGAGTAAGTGTATCTATGAAATCTTAAGGTACGACCATACCGCGGCGTTCTGCGTCCGCGTGCACGTTCGCAATCTGAATTTTTATCGTTTTCTGATCGCCGTAGATCGCGTTTGGTGTAAACTATTTGGTACAAATACTACTGCGCTATCTGATCGCCGCCTAGATCGCGCACGAAAGACACCGCGGTGTGGTCGTACCTTTACAGTTTTATATTATCAAAAAGCTGTTTTTTTCATAGTTAAATAACTAAGCAAGTTATAAAGATGACCCAGCTGTATACTTATATATATATACTTATATAGCTGTATATCGCGTAATTTTAGCAGATTTTTTCCGACCTAGGTTTCGAGCGAGTAAGTAAATCGACAGACTCGTGGTAAAACAACATCATGTTACTAATTAACGAAAATTCAAACAAAAATTAATAGAAAACTGTTGGAAAGTACCGAATTACGCAAACTACTATGTCTCATATCACAAAATGTAAAATGTGTCAAGCAATATTGTTCGTCCACTCCACAGTTAATTATCATAAATAATGCAATTGCTGTAGAGTCTGTGCAAAAAGAGAACCGTCGTAGAAATTGAGGGCGCACGTGTTGATCGTTCTAATTTACGATGAACTAACATTTAAATGTAAGAAAGGAAGGTATTAGTAGTAGTATTACCTTCCTAGTAGGTACTAGGTACCTACCTAGTACCTAGGTAGGTAATAGGTACCTAGGTACTAGGTACCTAGGTACTAGGTACCTAGGTACTAGGTACCTAGGTACTAGGTACCTAGGTACTAGGTAGGTACCTAGTACCACCTGATAATAATAAGAGTAACTACCAAGGTATCAAAAATGTTTAGTAGAGCAATATTGGCTACGCAATAATTGCCAATACAACTAAAAATGTTTGATACCTTGGTAGGAGATTGCTACCAACTCTAATAATTGTCAGGTGTTTCGAGGTAGGTATATACCTTCCTTCCTTACCTTTGAATGTTAGTTCATCGGTTCACACGACGGTTCTCATTTTGCACAGACTCTGGATTATAGTTAAACTTTGTATCTGGCTTGTAATGAATCACTTCGGCCATGTTAGCACACTATAATGGATTCTGAAAACACGGGCACTGTCAACAGATGTTAATTTCGCTTCATTGTTAATGTACGTATTTTGAAAATGTTATTAAATTAATTATACTCGTAAATGTATATTGTAAATGTATGCGTAACATATGGAGCCGAGTTGTGGACACTCACAGTTCGACTTGTCCACCAATTTAAAGTCACTCAGCAAGCTTTGGAAGAGCTATGCTTGGTGTTTGTCTGCGGGGTCATATTCAGGATAAAGTAATTCGCCAGAGAACTAAAATGATCGACATAGCTCAGAGGATATATCGGGCTCATCTTGGGAGAGGCCTACATCCAGGAGTGGACAGATACCGGCTGATGGGTAATTACGAGGTAATTTTATATATCTGATAAGCTAGCGTCTGACCACTATCTCGCCTGGTGGTAAGCGATGATGTGGACAAAGATGGTGAACACGCTAAGTCTGGAATGGTCTGACTCTCGAAGGATGTGTGTACTCGAACACCGCAAGGCCATGGCGGCAGATTTTCTCATTGATGGTAGTAAACTAACCTTTAGGTAGCATCATGTGGAACATCAACATAATGCTTCTCACACCTGTGGACGAACACCCATAAAAGCATACAGAAAAACCCGGTGCATAACTACGACAAAATATAGCCGTACAATAATAGAATTACAACGAATTATGACGAATGATGTATACAGAAACCCTTTATAGAACACTAGCTGTTACCCGCGGCTTCGCCCGCGTTATTTGTGTCTTTATGACCATTGAGGTCTAGATCGATGATCTCTTAGGCCAAATCACCATAGGTGCCCTCAAAGTCGAACTCAATATCCTCTATTGTTAAAGTCATTAATAATTTTGGTTAGGTTAGTATACGAAATTGTGCTGTTTAAATGTTTGACTGAATACAACAGTTCCTCAAACATTTCTTACAAAGAAAATAAGGTGAATAGCTGCGCGAGCGTAGCGAGCGCTATTATTGGGCGAGTGAAAATTTTTATGGCGTTTTATAACCCTGACAGTTTAATGACCTAATCATCAAGTCAATATAGATGACTCTTAGGTCGAACTCGATATCGTCAATTGTTGAAGTCATTAATCATTACTTGGTACTTGGTAAACCTAACGAAGGTTTACCAGCGAGCGCGAAAATTTTTACGTCATTATATAACCCTGGCAGTTTGTATAACCTACTAAATCACCGATGACCCTAGGGTTAAACTTGATATCCACTTATTTTAAGGTAAAAATTCATTATGATTATTGAAGGTAGTACTGTTTCAATTTATAAATTCGTCTTGATACATGTGGCTATTAAAATACAAAAAATGCTGAAATGTAACCTACAAAGTAGACAAAACAAAGGTTTGCGCGAGCGCAGCGAGAGCTATCAATGCGCGAGCGAAGCGAGCGCGAAAATTTTTACGTCATTTTATGACCATGACAGTTTTTATGACCTACTTAGTCAACACCGATGACCCTAAGGTTAAACTTGATATCCACTTATTTTAAGGTAAAAATCATTATGATTATTGAAGGTTGTACTGTTTCAATTTATAAACTCGTTTTGATGCATGTGGCTATTAAAATACAAAAAATGCTGAATCATTACTTACAAAGTAGATAAAACAAAGGTTTACGCGAGCGCAGCGAGCGTTATCAATGCGCGAGCGAAGCGAGCGCGAAAATTATTTACGTCTTTTTATGACCCTTACAGTTTTTATGATCTACCTTCTAAGTCAACACCGATGACCCTAAGGTTAAATTTGATATCCACTTATTTTAAGGTAAAAATCATTATGATTATTGAAGGTTGTACTTTTTCAATTTATAAACTCGTTTTGATGCATGTGGCTATTAAAATACAAAAAATGTTGAATCATTACTTACAAAGTAGATAAAACAAAGGTTTGCGCGAGCGCAGCGAGAGCTATCAATGCGCGAGCGAAGCGAGCGCGAAAATTGTTACGTCATTTTATGACCCTGACAGTTTTTATGACCTATTTAGTCAACACCGATGACCCTAAGGTTAAACTTGATATCCACTTATTTTAAGGTAAAAATCATTATGATTATTGAAGTCTGTACTGTTTCAATTTATAAACTCGTTTTGATGCATGTGGCTATTAAAATACAAAAAATGCTGAAAAATTACTTACAAAGTAGATAAAAAAAAGGTTTACGCGAGCGCAGCGAGCGAAAATTTTTTACGTCTTTTTATGACCCTTACAGTTTTTATGACCTTCTAAGTCAACACCGATGACCCTAAGGTTAAATTTGATATTCACTTATTTTAAGGTAAAAATCATTATGATTATTGAAGGTTGTACTTTTTCAATTTATAAACTCGTTTTGATGCATGTGGCTATTAAAATACAAAAAATGTTGAATCATTACTTACAAAGTAGATAAAACAAAGGTTTGCGCGAGCGCAGTGAGAGCTATCAATGCGCGAGCGAAGCGAGCGCGAAAATTGTTACGTCATTTTATGACCCTGACAGTTTTTATGACCTACTTAGTCAACACCGATGACCCTAAGGTCAAACTTGATATCCACTTATTTAAAGGTAAAAATCATTATGATTATTGAAGTCTGTACTGTTCCAATTTATGTCATGTTTTGATGAATGTGGCTATTTAAATACAAAAGTTGCTGAAATGTATCCAACAAAGTACATATAACAAATACTTGCGAGTGCCATCACTGCGCGAGCGAAGCGAGCGCGAAAAATTTTTACGACCTTTTATGACCCTGACAGTGTTTATGACCTTCTCAGTTAACACTGATGAGACAAAGGTTTAACTTGATATCCACTTATTTTAAGGTAAAAAAATCATTATGATTATTGAAGGTTGTAACTGTTCCAATTATAAACTCGTTTTGATGCATGTGGCTATTAAAATACAAAAAAAATCTGAAATATTACCTACAAAGTAGATAAAACAAAGGCTTGCGCGAGCGCAGCGAGAGCTATCAATGCGCGCGATTGATCGCGAAAATTTTTACGTCATTTTATGACCCTGACTTTTTTTATAACCTATATATAATTTCGTTTTTATAACCTACTAAGTTAACACTGATAACACAAAGGTTAAACTTGATATCCAATTATTTAAGGATAGAAATCATTATGATTATTGAAGATTGTACTGTTTTAATTTATGGAGTCGTTCTGATGCATGTGGCTATTAAAATACAAAAGTTGCTGAAATATTACCTACAAAGTAAACCAAACAAATTATTGCGCGAGCGCAGCGAGCGCTATCACCGCGCGAGCGAAGTGAGCGCAAAAAATTTTACATTTTATGACGCTGACAGTTTTTATAACCTACTAAGTCAACACCGATGACCCTAAGCTTAAATGTGGCTGTTAAAACACGAATGCTTATGAAATACTTCCCACAAAGCAGATAAAACACGTTGGGCAAGCAAAGCCATCGCGTAAATTTTGATGACTTTTAATGACCCTGACAGTTTTATGGCCTAATTAAGGTACTTATTAAGTTTAGTCATAATCTATGAACCTAAGGTCAAACTTTTATGATTATGCAAACTCTATGTAAAGTTAACAAAAGATATAGGCACCCACACTTAACTGCCGAAAAAAAGTATTCTTTGCCTTTTTATGCCCTATTCAATGTGTTTGTACAAAATTTCATCTGAATCGGTCAAACCGTTTGGCCAAAAAGAGGTCACACATTTACAAAATTCCATAGTAAAAATATAGACAACCGAAATTTCCACCCAAAAAAAAAGTATTCGTTGCCCTTCTATGTCTTTTTGACTGTCTGTGTACAAAATTTCAGCTTAAATGGTTAACCCGTTCGACCGAGTGAAGGCCACACATTTAAAAACTTCAATTTAAAAATTCTGGACACCTGGACTCGACTGCCAGAAAAAAAATATCCCATGTGATTCTATGCATTATGAACTGTAATACTCGTATGTATAAAATTCACACATTCACAAAATTCAATAAAAAAAATCTAAACACTCAGACTCGATGGACAAAAAACAGTATCCGATATCCTATTCTGCCCTATGAACTGTCTTTATACAACATTTCAGGCAAATCGGTAAAGCCGTTTATTCGAGAAGAGGTCTTAAATTTACAAAAATTAATTAAAAATATCTGGACTTGAAAGCAAAAAAAAAAAAGTATCCTTTATCCTATTCTACCCTATGAACTGTCTTTATACAACATTTCAAGCAAATCGGTCAAGCCATTTATTCGAGAAGAGATCTTAAATTAAAAATATTTGTACCCTCTGACTCGATAGCCAGAAAAAAAGTATTCTATATTCTAATCTGCCTTTTGAACTGTCTTTAAACAACATTTCAGGCAAATCGGTCAAGCTGTTTATTCGAGAAGAGGTCTTATATTTACCAAATTCAATTAAAAATATCTGGACCCCCTGACTTGACAGCCAGAAAAAAAGTATCCTATATCCTATTCTGCCTTATGACATGTATTCACACAAAATTTCAGGCAAATCGGTCAAGCTGTTTATTCGAGAAGAGGTCTTATATTTACCAAATTCAATTAAAAATATCTGGACCCCCTGACTTGACAGCCAGAAAAAAAGTATCCTATATCCTATTCTGCCCTATGACATGTATTCACACAAAAATTCAGGCAAATCGGTCAAGCCGCTTATTCAAGAAGAAATCTTATATTTACAAAATTCAATTAAAAATATATTTACCCCCTGACTCGATAGCCAAAAAAAAAGTATTCTGTATCCTATTCTACCCTACGAACTGTCTTTAAACAACATTTCTGGCAAATCGGTCAAGCCGTTTATTCGAAAAGAGATCTTATATTGACAAAATTCAATTAAAAATATTTGAACCCCCTGACTCGATAGCCAGAAAAAAAGTATTCTATATTCTTTTTTGCCTTATGAACTGTCTTTATACAACATTTCAGGTAAATCGGTCAAGCCGTTTATTCGAAAAGAGATCTTATATTTACAAAATTCAATTAAAAATATCTAGACCCCCTGACTCGATAGCCAAAAAAAAATTATCCTATATCCTATTCTGCTATATGTTCTATCTTTGTACAAAATTTCAGCCAAATCGGTCAAGCCGTTTGACCGTGAAGAAGTCCCAAACAAACAAACAAACAAACAAACAAACAAATAAACAAACTGACTTTCGCATTTATAATATTGGTGTTGATAACATTTTATACAAATGAATAGAACCAATACCTTGTCCTGGAGCGGAGACCGCAAATCAGCAAACGTAGCGTAGGACGTCCTGTGACCAGGTGAAGCGATGACATACGCAAAGCGATGGGCAGTGACTGGAAGAGAAGAGCCGAAGATCGGGCTCAGTGGCGCATCTTGAGAGAGGCCTACGTCTATCAGTGGACTGATACAGGCTGATGATGATGAACCAATACAAGCAGTAACACAGGGGTATCTACTAAAACAAAGAACTCTAAAGAAATTTCCAACAAACTTAACGTTACTAAGTAATTACCTACGATCTACACTCCACTCTCCAGAGCTATTAAATGTAATTCAGAGATCGCAGAACTTACAAACTTATTTATTATCTCAATTATAGCTTGAAATTACACTCGTAATTAACTGCTCTAATTAAACTCTAGCTATGGAATACTACATTTTAGTTTATGCCTCACATTTATGACAGTAAGACTTGTAGAAAATTCTCATGAAAAGTAATCTTTCCAAGATCTGTGGTATATCACTTTTATAATATCGTTCAAAGTTCAGTCGTAAAATACAAATTATTTTCGGTTTGAATGGAAATGTGTCCAGTGAAATAACAAAGCACGTGAGAGTTCACACCTTTGTATGCAGTCATATGCAAAATTCGGGCTATCCAGAATTTTGCTTGCCACTGCGTCTGTCTGATAATGTCATTACTTACCACCAGGCGAGCGTCGGGCTTGTCCTGTTACGTCATATTATAAAAAAAAACCTTATGAATATGACAATGCAGCAGACGGCCTGACGATTACCGTCGTTAATGAACATCTGCAACAACATGAGTGGTGTTGATGCGTTGCCAACCATTAAGGAATTTGAGGGTACCCTTTTTTAAATACTCCATTCTACAGCTAGAGGGCAATATCACTGCGGGCAGATCATTTCACATGTTACAGGTCCGAGGTAGAAAGCCACCATTGAAGCGGGTGGTGCGAGACTTCGAATTGTGTAATATATTATGGGCTCTTTGACAATGTCGGGCAGATCGATAGAAAAAAGACGATCGTGGCACACATTAAGTCATAAAGCTCTACAGTTTTCTTCTGACAGATATAGATATAGATAAGGTAACTTGACGATCAAGACGCTCGCTGTTGCTTAGCGATTACCAGACTGAGAACCGCAATACGATGGATCTTAGATTGGCAACCCATTTCTTCAGTTCCCGATACGCCTATTAGAATCTTATCTGTTAGATTTTTGACCACTTGCATAAGGCGATTCGCACACTGCACCGCATCACGCAGCGTAGCGCGGGAGTGCGTGTTCTTACGTTTTTAGCAAGTATCTGTGTTTTTGTGGCAAACACGCGTAGTACAAAACACATAGAAAATGCATTCACGCATAGTGTTGCAGACCACGCACCTACATGCGGAGAAACACGCACCATCGCAAGCTGCTGTGAAGAAATCTTTGCGGAGAAATCTGCATGATGATGCAGATCTGCACTCCCGCACCCGCACGCGTGGCTCCGTCGCCACGTACCCCACAGCGTGGCGTGGGGCAGTGTGTATTTTGCCTCATCATGTATCAGAAACTACTATCTGAAACTTTGCCAGGAACTGGTGAAACTAAGCTTAAATGTTTTATTTAATCTGAACTCGGATTTCCAGAATTATTCTCGTTACAAATTGTGCCCTCGGAGATGGTCGTGGCGACGAATCGTGGTATTAAGTATAAAAAAGCACTTTAATGCAATGTTGATAATTAGTTGCTTTTTTTTAAAGTACTAACATAATACTATATTACGATACCTGTTACTTAAGTAGTCTATTATTGCACGGCGTGAAGTTATCACCAGAGCGCAGCGAGGGTGCTACGCCGTGCAATGATAGACAACTTAAGTCACGAAAAAGCGTATATTATTTTATAGCTGTCAGTGTGACATAAACCCGCACTTTACGCTTGCTACGCTTTTCCGTCAAATAGAAGATTATTGCACAGCTTGAAGTTGGCACCCGAGCGTGGCGAGGGTGCTAAACGTCGTGCAATAATCGACTATTTAAGTCACGAAAAAGCGTGCGTAAAGTGCGGGTTTAGGTTACACTGTGCTATAAAAACTTTAAATAATATTAATTTCGTTAGATTAATTTTGAAGGAAAATATTGATATTATAGTAAAAAATTCTATAAGTTTATATCAAGCTTAAATTTTAGGCCAAAACCACTTCAGTGCTAGCAGCGCTTTTTAAACATTACACACCACAACAGAGTGTGTACTGTTGTAGATTTATCGTTATTTTACCGCAGTGCAGTTCATAAAGTTGTGTCTTTTGTCCTCTACCTTTTATATAGAGTTACGATCGGTGGGTAGCACTAAAATAGAGATTCTAGTGCGAAGTGCGGGTAGTTGTAACTCGGAATAAACAGGAAATGGAAAAGTAAACCTTTAATACCTTTTATAAGAAGGTGCCAACGTTACATGTCATTTAAGCTATGTCTTAGTCAGATATCGCTACAATCTAACTTCTTGGTGAGTATATAATATGTTTAATACCTTGACAATCAGTATTTAAGTATTACTGTATACATTCTACCTTCCATTCCACACCGCGGCGTCCTGCGTCCGGCGGGCGCGATCTCAGTACTCTTTAATTGTTTTCTGATCGCGTTGGGTGTGAACCAGTCGGTACAAATATTACTGCGCTATCTGATCGCCGCCTAGATCGTGCACGCAGGGCGCTGCGGTATGTCCGTACCTTTAATCGCGGTCACGGTCTTTTCAAAGTTTACACTACACTAGCTGATACCGTTCGTTCACGTACACCAAGAATTTAGTAGTCTATGTTTATCCTTATGCTATAAAGTATCTCTAGGTAATAATATAAGATCGTTTAAAAAACTAAAAGAACCGACTTCAAACGTCGCGCTAGTCAAAGTAGTCAGTAGGATGTCATCGAGGTATGTAAATGCATCGTAATACAAATGTTGATATATTAAAAACCGCTTGACCGATTTAGTTAAAATTTTAATGGGACTACTTAGGAAGAGTAACCTTTGAAACAAGAAAAGAATTTTCCAAATCGGTTCAGGCATCTTCGAGTAATCGGTGAACATACATTAAAAAAAAAATAGATTCCGACGAATTAAGAACCTCCTCCTTTTTTGTGAAGTCGGTTAGCAAACAGACAGAGTAACAGAGTTACAAAATTATTAATATTGTTTTCGGGATATTTACTATGTTTTTCTTTTGATTTGAATTTCCGATATTTCGGTGTTACAAGCGCCATGTTCACGGACGAACTGAAGATTGCGGGTGAAGAGGGTATCACGAGCAAACGAGGGTATCAACAGCACCGAAATATCGGAAACTCATACCTAAAGAAAAACATAGTAAATATCCCGATAACAATATTAATAATTTTGTAACTCTGTTACTCTGTCTGTTTGCTAACCGACTTCACAAAAAAGGAGGAGGTTCTTAATTCGTCGGAATCTATTTTTTTGAATGAATAGAATAGAAAACCATTTATTTAGGCAAAAACACTGTACACAACAACAATACGCATATAAAGAGTAACTACCTAATTCAATTACTCATAATTATATCTACTACTTATACTAGATATAATATACAATATTAATAATAGTGTATATACAATATTAATAATAGTGTCAGTGACCATGAAAACTTAAAAACTTATAGAGTTACAATAGTTTTATAATATTAGTATAGATTACTTGGTGTTCATCTGATAAATCTTGACAAAAAGAGGCAATGAATTCAGCATTCAAAATATTTTAATTAGTAGGAGTAATTTCGACATCTTAACCCGTGAGTGTAAAGCCGTTTTAAATAATTATATTTTAACTAGCTTTACTTGAGACATTTTAGTACTAGATAAATTATTTATACGGTGACATTCAAGCTTACGAATCCGCAAGCATTACTGTTACAATACAAGGACGTAACGCTCGACGCCGCAATGCGGGGCTCGCGACATTATACTCGCTCGGTGACTATGAAATCCGATAATAACAGAACAGTCTGATCTTAATTAAACACTATGGAATCCTTAAAATGTTTATCTAGAATTAATAATCAGCCAGTTGTTCTAGTGGTTAGTGAGCCTGTCCGCGAGACCGAAGATCGTGGGTTTGATACCCACACGGGACATTCTTTGTGTGATGTGCATGTTATTGTGTCCGGGGTTTTTTTATTTTTTATTAAAGATTACTCGCAATGAGGGTTGCACATTACTAGTATTCTTGTTAACCCCTCCAACTAAGCTAAATATGCTTGTGTCTGGAGTGGGTTCACGTCAATAGTGCAATGGGTGGGGTGGGATTCGAACTCACGACCTCTCGATTGCCAGTCCGACACCCTATCCATTGGGCTATTGCCGCTTAATTTTTTAATGGGATTTGAATGTTTGTAATGTCCCCCGCGACACAGGGTTTTCTAGTGCGGGAGTTGTCTCAAAAAAACTATTATACTGCTCTAACGTAGGTGGGACAACGTTAACAGGATGATGATAATAATGTAGTGCCAATAACACCATTGTCGCGTAAAGGACATTGTTACCGTCCTGCGTCCATTGTCACGTAAAGGACATTGTTACCGTCCTGCGTCCATAAGCTGGGTAACTAAATAGGTAACCACTTGTACCACTTCGAGACAAACACGATTTCATAATAGACTGTAACGTCACTTAACGTCAATTAACAGTGTTTGTTCACCGACGACGTCACGAAACAGTAGTCACGAGCTTCCGGAACTTCTGTGTAGAAGATCAAAAAACTCGCTCTTGTTAACCGACTTCACGAAAAGCAGGATGTTCTCAATTTGTCGAATTATTTTACTTTTTATGTATGTTTCCCGATTACTCAAAGACACCTGGATCGATTTAGAAAATTCTTCTTTTGTTTGAAAGGATATTATACTTCCTAGGTGCTCTCATTTAAATTTCATCGAGATCTGATGAGTATCTCCAGAGATATGGACACACACCTCAACCTTGGTACTGAAAATAACTAGCGCTGCATTTGAAGTCGGTTCTTTTAGTTTTTTAAACGATCTTAAATTATGTCTCATAAACCTAATCTTTCGAATGCAATAAATAACTTAAAATGTAAGCGAACAAAAGCAGCTCTTTGTCTTAGCATCGTTTAATTTAGTTGAAAATCGACCTTTTGTTTCCGTTACCAAGTAACCGAGTAACTTCGGTAACGAGCCTGATTTTAATTAGAAGCTGGCTGAGGCCTGGATTATTTTAATGAAGAAACATTTTATTAAAAATGCGCTTGGTTTAGTAACTTAATCTGTTTTGGGCCGACTTCACACTTCTTCATCTGTCTGTTTGTTTAAAAAATTAAAAAAAATCAGGCAACGCATGGGTGACACCTCTAGTGTTGCAAATGTTCACAGTTCAAGTGTTTATCATAAATAAAACTGGCCAAGTGCGAGTCAGCATCGCGTCTCTTATCGCACACTTAGGGAGGGTGCCGTACAATCAACACCAATATTATAAATGCGAAAGTCAGTTTGTTTATTTGTTTGTTTGTTTGTTTGTTTGTTTGTTTGGGACTTCTTCACGGTCAAACGGCTTGACCGATTTGGCTGAAATTTTGTACAAAGATAGAACATATAGCAGAATAGGATATAGGATAATTTTTTTTTGGCTATCGAGTCAGGGGGTCTAGATATTTTTAATTGAATTTTGTAAATATAAGATCTCTTTTCGAATAAACGGCTTGACCAATTTACCTGAAATGTTGTATAAAGACAGTTCATAAGGCAAAAAAGAATATAGAATACTTTTTTTCTGGCTATCGAGTCAGGGGGTTCAAATATTTTTAATTGAATTTTTTCAATATAAGATCTCTTTTCGAATAAACGGCTTGACCGATTTGCCTGAAATGTTGTTTAAAGACAGTTCGTAGGGTAGAATAGGATACAGAATACTTTTTTTTTGGCTATCGAGTCAGGGGATAAATATATTTTTAATTGAATTTTGTAAATATAAGACTTCTTCTTGAATAAGCGGCTTGACCGATTTGCCTGAATTTTTGTGTGAATACATGTCATAGGGCAGAATAGGATATAGGATACTTTTTTTCTGGCTGTCGAGTCAGGGGGTCCAGATATTTTTAATTGAATTTGGTAAATATAAGACCTCTTCTCGAATAAACAGCTTGACCGATTTGCCTGAAATTTTGTGTGAATACATGTCATAGGGCAGAATAGGATATAGGATACTTTTTTTCTGGCTGTCGAGTCAGGGGGTCCAGATATTTTTAATGGAATTTGGTAAATATAAGACCTCTTCTCGAATAAACAGCTTGACCGATTTGCCTGAAATGTTGTTTAAAGACAGTTCAAAAGGCAGAATAGAATATAGAATACTTTTTTTCTGGCTATCGAGTCAGAGGGTACAAATATTTTTAATTTAAGATCTCTTCTCGAATAAATGGCTTGACCGATTTGCTTGAAATGTTGTATAAAGACAGTTCATAGGGTAGAATAGGATATAGGATACTTTTTTTTTTGCTTTCAAGTCCAGATATTTTTAATTAATTTTTGTAAATTTAAGACCTCTTCTCGAATAAACGGCTTTACCGATTTGCCTGAAATGTTGTATAAAGACAGTTCATAGGGCAGAATAGGATATCGGATACTGTTTTTTGTCCATCGAGTCTGAGTGTTTAGATTTTTTTTATTGAATTTTGTGAATGTGTGTCCTCTTATCAGCTAAACAGCTTGACCGATTCAGCTGAAATTTTATACATACGAGTATTACAGTTCATATTGCATAGAATCACATGGGATAATTTTTTTCTGGCAGTCGAGTCCAGGTGTCCAGAATTTTTAAATTGAAGTTTTTAAATGTGAGGCCTTCTCTCGGTCGAACGGGTTAACCATTTAAGCTGAAATTTTGTACACAGACAGTCAAAAAGACATAGAAGGGCAACGAATACTTTTTTTTTGGGTGGAAATGTCGGTTGTCTATATTTTTACTATGGAATTTTGTAAATGTGTGGCCTCTTTTTGGCCAAACGGTTTGACCGATTCAGATGAAATTTTGTACAAACACATTGAATAGGGCATAAAAGGGCAAAGAATACTTTTTTTCGGCAGTTAAGTGTGGGTGCCTATATCTTTTGTTAACTTTACATAGAGTTTGCATAATCATAAAAGTTTGACCTTAGGTTCATAGATTATGACTAAACTTAATAAGTACCTTAATTAGGCCATAAAACTGTCAGGGTCATTAAAAGTCATCAAAATTTACGCAATGGCTTTGCTTGCCCAACGTGTTTTATCTGCTTTGTGGGAAGTATTTCATAAGCATTCGTGTTTTAACAGCCACATTTAACCTTAGGGTCATCGGTGTTGACTTAGTAGGTTGTAAAAACTGTCAGCGTCATAAAACGTAACATTTTTTGCGCTCACTTCGCTCGCGCGGTGATAACGCTCGCTGCGCTCGCGCAATAATTTGTTTGGTTTACTTTGTAGGTAATATTTCAGCAACTTTTGTATTTTAATAGCCACATGCATCAGAACGACTCCATAAATTAAAACAGTACAATCTTCAATAATCATAATTATTTCTATCCTTAAATAATTGGATATCAAGTTTAACCTTTGTGTTATCAGTGTTAACTTAGTAGGTTATAAAAACTGTCAGGGTCATAAAATGACGTAAAAATTTTCGCGCTCAATCGCGCGCATTGATAGCTCTCGCTGCGCTCGCGCAAGCCTTTGTTTTATCTACTTTGTAGGTAATATTTCAGAATTTTTTTGTATTTTAATAGCCACATGCATCAAAACGAGTTTATAATTGGAACAGTTACAACCTTCGATAATCATAATGATTTTTTTACCTTAAAATAAGTGGATATCAAGTTAAACCTTTGTCTCATCAGTGTTAACTTAGAAGGTCATAAACACTGTCAGGGTCATAAAAGGTCGTAAAAATTTTTCGCGCTCGCTTCGCTCGCGCAGTGATGGCGCTCGCAAGTATTTGTTATATGTACTTTGTTGGATACATTTCAGCAACTTTTGTATTTTAATAGCCACATTCATCAAAACATGACACAAATTGGAACAGTACAGACTTCAATAATCATAATGATTTTTACCTTTAAATAAGTGGATATCAAGTTTGACCTTAGGGTCATCGGTGTTGACTAAGTAGGTCATAAAAACTGTCAGGGTCATAAAATGACGTAAAAATTTTCGCGCTCGCTACGCTCGCGCATTGATAGCTCTCGCTGCGCTCGCGCAAACCTTTGTTTTATCTACTTTGTAGGTTTTATTTCAGCATTTTTTGTATTTTAATAGCCACATGCATCAAAAGGAGTTTATTAATTGAAACAGTACTACCTTAAATAATCATAATGAATTTTTCCCTTAAAATAAGTAGATATCAAGTTTAACCTTAGCGTCATCGGTGTTGACTTAGAAGGTCATAAAAACTGTAAGGGTCATAAAAAGACGTAAATAATTTTCGCGCTCGCTTCTCTTGCGCATTGATAACGCTCGCTGCGCTCGCGTAAACCTTTGTTTGATCTACTTTGTAAGTAATTTTTCAGCATTTTTTGTATTTTAATAGCCACATGCATCAAAACGAGTTTATAAATTGAAAAAGTACAACCTTCAATAATCATAATGATTTTTACCTTAAAATAAGTGGATATCAAGTTTAACCTTAGGGTCATCGGTGTTGACTAAGTAGGTCATAAAAACTGTCAGGTCATAAAATGACGTAACAATTTTCGCGCTCGCTTCGCTCGCGCATTGATAACGCTCGCTGCGCTCGCGTAAACCTTTGTTTTATCTACTTTGTAAGTAATGATTCAGCATTTTTTGTATTTTAATAGCCACATGCATCAAAAGGAGTTTATTAATTGAAACAGTACAACCTTCAATAATCATAATGAATTTTTCCCTTAAAATAAGTGGATATCAAGTTTAACCTTAGGGTCATCGGTGTTGACTTAGATGGTCATAAAAACTGTAAGGGTCATAAAAAGACGCAAAAACTTTTCGCGCTCGCTTCGCTCGCGCATTGATAACGCTCGCTGCGCTCGCGCAAACCTTTGTTGTATCTACTTTGTAAATAATGATTCCGCATTTTTTGTATTTTAATAGCCACATGCATCAAAACGAGTTTATAAATTGAAACAGTACAACCTTCAATAATCATAATGATTTTTACCTTAAAATAAGTGGATATCAAGTTTAACCTTAGGGTCATCGGTGTTGACTTAGAAGGTCATAAAAACTGTAAGGGTCATAAAAAGACGTAAATAATTTTCGCGCTCGCTTCGCTCGCGCATTGATAACGCTCGCTGCGCTCGCGTAAACCTTTGTTTTATCTACTTTGTAAGTAATTTTTCAGCATTTTTTGTATTTTAATAGCCACATGCATCAAAACGAGTTTATAAATTGAAACAGTACAACCTTCAATAATCATAATGATTTTTACCTTAAAATAAGTGGATATCGAGTTTAACCTTAGGGTCATCGGTGTTGACTAAGTAGGTCATAAAAACTGTCAGGGTCATAAAATGACGTAAAAATTTTCGCGCTCGCTTCGCTCGCGCATTGATAACGCTCGCTGCGCTCGCGCAAACCTTTGTTTTATCTACTTTGTAAGTAATGATTCAGCATTTTTTGTATTTTAATAGCCACATGCATCAAAACGAGTTTATAAATTGAAACAGTACAACCTTCAATAATCATAATGATTTTTACCTTAAAATAAGTAAATATCAAGTTTAACCTTAGGGTCATCGGTGTTGACTTAGAAGGTCATAAAAACTGTAAGGGTCATAAAAAGACGTAAATAATTTTCGCGCTCGCTTCGCTCGCGCATTGATAACGCTCGCTGCGCTCGCGTAAACCTTTGTTTTATCTACTTTGTAAGTAATTTTTCAGCATTTTTTGTATTTTAATAGCCACATGCATCAAAACGAGTTTATAAATTGAAACAGTACAACCTTTAATAATCATAATGATTTTTACCTTAAAATAAGTGGATATCAAGTTTAACCTTAGGGTCATCGGTGTTGACTAAGTAGGTCATAAAAACTGTCAGGGTCATAAAATGACGTAAAAATTTTCGCGCTCGCTTCGCTCGCGCATTGATAACGCTCGCTGCGCTCGCGTAAACCTTTGTTTTATCTACTTTGTAAGTAATGATTCAGCATTTTTTGTATTTTAATAGCCACAAGCATCAAAACGAGTTTAAAAATTGAAAAAGTACAACCTTCAATAATCATAATGATTTTTACCTTAAAATAAGTGGATATCAAGTTTAACCTTAGGGTCATCGGTGTTGACTTAAAAGGTCATAAAAACTGTAAGGGTCATAAAAAGACGTAAATAATTTTCGCGCTCGCTTCGCTCGCGCATTGATAACGCTCGCTGCGCTCGCGTAAACCTTTGTTTTATCTACTTTGTAAGTAATTTTTCAGCATTTTTTGTATTTTAATAGCCACATGCATCAAAACGAGTTAATAAATTGAAAAAGTACAACCTTCAATAATCATAATGATTTTTACCTTAAAATAAGTGGATATCAAGTTTAACCTTAGGGTCATCGGTGTTGACTTAGAAGGTCATAAAAACTGTAAGGGTCATAAAAAGACGTAAAAAATTTTCGCGCTCGCTTCGCTCGCGCATTGATAATGCTCGCTACGCTCGCGCAAACCTTTGTTTTATCTACTTTGTAAGTAATGATTCAGCATTTTTTGTATTTTAATAGCCACATGCATCAAAACGAGTTTATAAATTGAAACAGTACAACCTTCAATAATCATAATGATTTTTACCTTAAAATAAGTGGATATCAAGTTTAACCTTAGGGTCATCGGTGTTGACTTAAAAGGTCATAAAAACTGTAAGGGTCATAAAAAGACGTAAATAATTTTCGCGCTCGCTTCGCTCGCGCATTGATAGCTCTCGCTGCGCTCGCGCAAACCTTTGTTTTGTCTACTTTGTAGGTTATATTTCAGCATTTTTTGTATTTTAATAGCCACATGTATCAAAACGAATTTATAAATTGAAACAGTACTACCTTCAATAATCATAATGAATTTTTACCATAAAATAAGTGGATATCAAGTTTAACCCTAGGGTCATCGGTGATTTAGTAGGTTATAAAAACTGCCAGGATTATATAATGACGTAAAAATTTTCGCGCTCGCTGGTAAACCTTCGTTAGGTTTACCAAGTACCAAGTAATGATTAATGACTTCAACAATTGACGATATCGAGTTCGACCTAAGAGTCATCTATATTGACTTGATGATTAGGTCATTAAACTGTCAGGGTTATAAAACGCCATAAAAATTTTCACTCGCCCAATAATAGCGCTCGCTACGCTCGCGCAGCTATTCACCTTATTTTCTTTGTAAGAAATGTTTGAGGAACTGTTGTATTCAGTCAAACATTTAAACAGCACAATTTCGTATACTAACCTAACCAAAATTATTAATGACTTTAACAATAGAGGATATTGAGTTCGACTTTGAGGGCACCTATGGTGATTTGGCCTAAGAGATCATCGATCTAGACCTCAATGGTCATAAAGACACAAATAACGCGGGCGAAGCCGCGGGTAACAGCTAGTACGAAATATAACAGAGTTTCAACCTCATATATTTGATTAATTGATATTACCAAGAATATTTGGTTTGGTCGCGATCTAGAAAGACGGGGCTTGTTTACTAGCGTCATCTATGTCATTTTGCCGAAACTAATTAGATAGATGGCGTTTAAAAACATGTTTTTTGTATATACCTTTAATTTTTAATTTTATTTTGTTTTTAGTATTTGTTGTTCTAGCGGCAACAGAAATACACCATCTCTGAAAATTTCAACTGTCTAACTATCACGATTACAGACACACACAGATGACACGATGACAGACAGACAGACAGACGGACAGCGGAGTCTTAGTAATAGGGTCCCGTTTTACCCTTAGGGTACGGAACCCTAAAAAGGTTAATGTAAGACAAGCTATAAACTCGGTTGGTGGTTAGCGCTAAGGTCTGCACATAACAGAAACCGCGGATCGCAAAGCTTTGGCACAGTACATGCAAGTATATATTTATGTTATATATTATGTGGTTTTGCTATGACCACACTCGAGAAAACTCATAAGAAAGTTTACGTATATTATCTTTATTCTTGAAAATACTTGTGTGATGTGATGACAGCAAGTAATTTATAAAATCTGTTAAATTGTAAAGCCATGGTCACATTAGCAAGAGGTGCTACGTTTCACGCAGATGTTCGGATCTTCATGAGTTATGTCTCTGGTAATAAAGCATCTTCTCTTTCGTTGCTAATGTATGACGTCATTATTATACTACAACAGTTACATGCTCTCCTAGTACCTTCGGTTTACGTTATCTTCTTTATAAATAAAAATTAATCCCAATTGCCCTTGGTCATGGCATCACACGTGAATGGCTAGACCGATTTCAGTAATTTTTTTTTATTGTGTTTTTTATTGTCAGGAGATGGTTAATTTAAAAAAATAAATAAATGAAACTTGTTTTTAACGCAGGCGAAGCCGCGGGACACAGCTAGTTTTATATAAATTACCAATACTATATGTAACTTACCATTACATTATAACATTATGCTATCTTAAATATTGACAGTTGGTGAATAGTTAGCTTCACAATATACTGACTCATCTGGCAGGCCCTGCATGGTGGAAGGTTACTGTCTAGTGCCCGCCTGGCTAGCTACCACCCTCAAGTCAAGCATATTTGCTCAAGCTGAAACGAAAACCTTCGCTTCCCTCGGTCAATGAAACCATCTATCCAGTCTGACGCGCGTACTTTTGAACCACAAAACATGGGACATATATGAGGGATATAACAGTAAATTAAAGCAAAAACAGTTGACATTTAGGGCCTATTTCACTTGTTTTTGATTGCCCTAAAAGGAACGTATCTGACACATTTTTTGGCAACTTTTATAGGGCTTGATGTGACAGATCATCATTTATTTTTAAATATCTGATAGGCTAGCGTTTGACTACTATCTCACCTGTTGGTAAGTGATGATGCGGTCGGAGATGGTAAGCACGCTAGGCCTAGAATGGGAACTGGCTATCAAGGATAGTTGCCGGAACACATTAGAAGTTTTGGCGACAGATTTTTCTAACTTGAGGGTGGTAGCTGGCCAGGCGGACACTAGATAGTGTCCTACCACCATGCGGAGAGGTTGTTGGTTTCTTAACGATGTTTTTCCTTCACGATGTTTTTCCTTCACCGGGGGCACTGTGAAAAGCACACATACATTTTTCGATAGAAAAATCCATTGGTGCACGGCGGTTTCAACTCGGTACCACTGGCATTAAAGCCAACCGTTCTCCCGATTACGCCACCGGGCCCACGCCTATATCTGTCCACTGCTGGACATAGGCCACACCTATGGCACGCCACTGAGTTCTATTTTCAGCCTTTTGTTTCAACCGCTGCCAGCCAGCTTCCGTATATCATCGCTCCATCTAGCTGGAGGATAACTATCTAGAACTTTATCAGGCACCGTTGAAACTGGCTTTAAGCTAGCAAAGTCATAAGTTAAAGTTGCAGGCAGTAAATATTCGTTACTTAGTTTTACGGCTTCCGTGCTTTTCACCTACTATAATGACACGCTAACTTATCTTTTCTCTTTTTGTTAATGTCTTAATTTGCTACTTTGTTAAGTTAGCTATCACATACAATTCCTTAAGCTTTCTAACTGACATTGTTATTTTATTCAAGTTTTTTATAGTATATAGGTTGGCGTTTGACCACTATCTCACCTGTTGGTAAGGGATGATGCGGTTGAGGATGGTAGTTAGGCCTAGAAAGGAACTGGCTGTCAAGGACAGCTGCCGGAAGACATAAGATGTTTGGCCACAGATTTTCCAAATTAAGGGTGGTAGCTGACTAGGCGGACACTAGATAGTGTCCTACCACCACGCGGGGGTTGAGAGCTTTTTAAAGATATTTTTATTTCACCAGAGGGCTACAGTGAAAAGCGCACATAAATGTAATAGAAAAATCCATTGGTGTACGGCGGCGATCTCGCTACTCCTGTGGTGTCATGGTCCCATTACAACTCTGGGCCAACTAATATTTATTCTGTGACTGGGCCCTCTAATGTTTCGTGAACCCTATGTACTTCAGGACGCGGAATTCTAAAATATATTCTCCCGTGGATGGATGTTATGACCTCCAAAATTCGTCTTCATCTTTCACATTGTAAGCAATTTTCTAAATGAGATCCTCTGTCGCATGTCCCAAACAAAATAACGTCTACGTCACAGATTCAATAAAAGTGAAATGATGCATTCACTCAGAACACTTAGATTTCGTATTTTAAATTCCGATCGTGATATGCGACGGAAATAGGCATGGGACACGGTCTTAAAAACGATCTTTCGGTTAACGCTGAATAATCGCTCGATATTATAACTTTTTTAACAAACAATAAATGTATCATCGACTTATGAATAATACCACTTAAATTTAAGATCATCTCTGATTGATCTGTGTTCATCGAGACCCTTTGAATGAGCGCAAACACGACATGTCTACTGTAAGTTGGTGATGAGTAGGGTATTCTGCAGATTACTCTCATAGCGTCATAAACTAGAAAAGAGCTTGTAGTCTTTAAACGGCTGAACGGCTTTTTATGAATTAAAGCTAAAACTACTCGCGATTTAGTCACCTATCAATCAATAGCACAGACATCACAGATACAGAGGGACTACAATGATTGTCAGTAAGTATATAAATAAAGACATGCTAATATATCCAGTTAACTTTGTTAGTAACGATTATAAATTATTTTAATTTTAATTATTTATACTAGTTAGCAAATTTTGTCGAATGTCTCGACCTAGGTTTCATGCAAGTCTGATGCAATATTTTCTTTATAATCATGATATTAATTCACAAAAACTATAAATCAATAAATGTTAGTAGTAACAGTAACATAAGTCGATAAACTACTTTTATGAAGTCGATAAAAAATAAAATATATTCCAAATGAAAAATTGAAACACTTGCTTTTAAATATTTCAAGACCAAGACCAATCAGTCTTGAATTACTCTATATCCCTAAAGGCACCGACCGTACGTTAATATCGGAAAAATGTAAATTTTCCATAGACATTCTGAGCGTTTGGAAACTCTAAGGAGCCGATCATAAGAACGCATTGGCGGATATATTAAAAAAGGACGAATATTTTCCAACTATTACCATACTTTATCGGCAAATATCGTTCATAATATCTATATAACTGTGCCCCGCGGCTTCATTCACGTTATCAGGTAGGTATCTTTTAATTAATTGTACAAAAAATGGCTCGTATAGCCGTGAAGTAGGGAACAAATAAATTAACAAACTGACTCGCAATAACGAGGTAAATATATATAATTGTGTTTAAATGTAGGACACAATGTCAAGAGCTGAAAATCGAGCTCAGTGGCGTACCACAAGTGTGTCTGTCCAGTCTATGTCCAGCAGAACTCTGCACCCACCCGGCAAAAATACAGAGCAGACAGCGCTGTCTGCTCTGTGTGTTGTTAATGTAAAGTCTGTCTACAGTGAACTTCATAAGGCTTACATTTTAATGAACATTTTTTGCCGGGTCGGAGCCGTGTTGAACCAGTCAGCGATAACCTTTAGGCTGATGATGATGCTAGGCCACAAACAAAAACATTTGTAGCCAATTCATAGCAAAATTGTGTGTTCTTTAGTGATGCGGTCAAATCGAGCCTTCGTAGCGTCTTATGTATCGCAGTTTCGTACCTAGCTCACCACGCATACATAGACATCGTTCATGGACACAAAATCTCGGAACATGTCGGAACAGTGTAATCGCGGACGTCACCCACGTGACTGCAGACAAGCGTTACTCTAGGCCAGCCAACTCTTACTCTCTTTGGCCCAGCATTACATTGGATAGAACGTACATTATCACCGCTACAAGACGGATTCGTGCCTCTCTTCTCTTTACCCTTCTAAAATAATAACGCATCACTGCGCACTCTGCAGGTGCGAAAGTTCGAGTCGCTCATCATTTATTTATTATTATGTCACGTTCACTCAAAACCTAACGACCTAATTCAACATTTTGGTAATTGAGTCTTAAGCTAGGTTCATATGCTGTGTCGGGGTGTGTCGGGGCGTGCCAGAACGCAATCGCTTACGTTCATTTACTATGAATACATTCACATTAGTAGGTTGTGTTGTGTTGTGGCGCGTTCTGTCGAAGTAAAATCACTCGACGCCCGATCGCGCCAGAGAGGTGGTGGGGGATCTGTCGCGCCACACTAATGTGAATCTATCATTTACGACGCGTTATTACGAGGGAACACAGTTCATGCAATTATTATAATTCTGTTTTTCGTTCTTTAAAATGTCTGATGAACTTATTGAATTAGTACGGCAATACAAAGTTCTCTATGACACGAAATGTAAGGAATATCTTCATCGAAGTCACTGTCAGACGATTCCATTTTAAAACACGTATTCACTCCACAACTCTTAAAATGAGAATGATCTAAAAATGCGACCTATTGCGCCACAAGACAACACATTAGTATGAACACTCCGCGACACAACAGACGGCGACCCGACACACCCCGACACAGCGATATGAACCTAGCTTTAGTGAGATATAGACCCGAAAGACCATGCTGCATCGTCTGGTAAATAAAAAACATCTTTTTGTCTTGGGATTTTAGAAAATTTATAATCTATAGAAAAACGACTAATGCAGTATAATACTGTGTCGACTGTCAAAGGTACAAACTCAATGAAATTTAATTGATATATTTTTATTATTTTATAGTATTTTACAATATCATAAATTTTTGGCGTTATGAACAACGTTCAGTTTCGATTTGCGCTCTTCTCGCCGCCCAGTAAACGTGACGAAGCGGCAACGTTCTTAGCGCGATCGTTGAGTGCAGAGCAGAATTAAAAAAAATATATTACACGCCTTAGATTTACTTCTGTATTTGTTATTTTCTGTAGTACGGATACGTATAACTATTTCGCGTAAGTTGGAGATATGTCACGTCTGCATTGCCGCAGAATAAATTTATGAAATCTTGACTTTCTATGAATTCATGTCAACCGGATAAAACACAAATATGTATGAATAACATACAATCTGGTATTCTAAATTCTGTTTGTATATACAGATTACAATTGTACAGATTGTAGTGAAACAAATTTGTTAAAATAATACATTTGTTTAGGTATGGAATTTACACGCAGGTGTTAAAAGGTGGCGGTAATCACTTATCATCAGGTGGGCTGCATGATTGTTTGCTGCTTTATATATATTTTTCTTTAAAACAAGTCGTCGTGTTGCTTCCCCGTATTCATTGAGATAGAAAATAATAAACATGACGACAGTATCAAAAAATCGAAGATTTGATGATTTTAGGCGAAAATACATATTAAAACAATATAAAGCACTTGTTTAAATTTTTTATTAATTGATAATTGATAGGATTACTCGCAATGTGGGTTGCACATTACTAGTATTCTTGTTAACCCCTCCAAATATGCTTATATAATATAAATGATAATATGCTATAATATGCTAAATATGCTTGTGTCTGGAGTGGGTTCACGTCAATAGTGCAATGTGTGTAGTGGGGATCGAACTCACGACCTCACCCGACACCCTATCCATTAGGCTATTGCCGCCTTTTACACTAGTTTAGTTTTAGATACAAAGTTGAGATTAATAAGATTTTCAATAAAATAAAGCATACTAAAATACTGCTATCGGCCATTTTGATTGAAACACCAATCACAGCGCATGACGTCACGCCTATGTCCTCCTATGAGGTTTTCTTGAAAATGTTTTTGCTGTTTTTGCTCACTAAAAATATTTTTGCTCAAGAAAAAATATTAGAAAAATTGCTTTAAACTTCGTTAAACTTAAGTTAATTACCGAAATATAGGTTTTTTCGTTAATAGTAAATGTGTTCCCACATTACGGAAGAGGATTTCAAAATCTTTCGTCACGCCTATCATCTTATTTCTTCGACAAATCCTTTACCATACAGGCTGCACGCCTGTGGAACAGTAACCCAGTCGAAATAAGAAAATCCCCATCATCCCATACATTCAAAGAAAGATTAAGGAATTTTGAGGATATTGGTATATACGTGTGTATATATGTATTTGTGTAGATGTATATGTTTATGTAATGTATATGTATATTTGCATGTATGATTGTGTATACACGTGTATTTATGTATATGTATAACTATATAAATAAGTAACGATTAAAATAGATACACCACCGTCCGTCACAGTCTCGGTTGTCTGGAAGAAATCGCTTTAAGCGATAAGACCGCCCTTTGCATTACTTATAATAAGTATTTTCCTCTGGTATTTTTCTGTAATTATTGGTGTGCAAATAAAGTGTTTATCTATCTATCTATCTATCTTATTATTATATAATTATTAACTAACGTTTGATCACCATCTCACCAGTGGGTGAGTGATGGTGGGTCAAGGATGTATCATTATGTAAATCTATGTATTTGTTTCCAGTTTCCAATCACTGCCCACCGCTTTACGAATGTCTCCATTACTAGTGACTGGAAAAAAAGAGCCGAAGATCGGGCTCAGTGGCGTGTCTTGGGGAGGCCTACGTCCAGCAGTGGACTGATACCGGCTGATAATGATGATATATTTGTATCATCACATATTTTCTATACTATATTAATCATCATCATCATTAACAGCCAGTATTCGTCCACTGTTGAACATAGGCCTCTGCTCTGGCACGCCACTAAGATCGACCTTCAGTTCTTTGTTTCCAACCGCTGCCAGCCAGCTTGCAACTATGCACTATACAATACAATAACACACAACTTTTTATTTGTACATCATAACACACAGTATGTCCCGTTTTACCCTTTGGGTACGGAACCCTAAAAACAAATCAATATTAACACCAATTGAGTACTTCCTTTGTAACTTGTCGAAGATATCAAGTCTTATTAATAAACAATGTTTTACCGAAATGTCATCCAGCCAATCTCAAAAGTGTTGACCAACGACCACCGGGTGGTCGCATACATTTTATACCTCTATAAAGTGGACAGTAAAGTGTGAAAGCAACAGGTATTTCGCATCGGTTTTATTATCCTGAGTTTTATTAAGCTGGAAGGATATTGGTCCTTTAGATGCGGTGAACATGTTTAAGTATACTGTGATATACTTTGATGTATAGTTTTGTAAGATTAAAAGTAATGGAAAACAATGAAGTGTAAGATGTTATGTAAAAGGTTGGTAAACTAACGTATAACTTATAACTACGTCTATGTATCTGAATCGACTTAACGAAAGTTGTTGAATTTTTTGTAAGGAAGCAAAATAATTTTTAAATTTAATAGATAGGTTACAGAATATGAGAACCTTAACAAATAATAGAAGAGATAATAATGTATTGTGACTCTACCTTAGTAAAATGTATAGTCAAAACATTTATTCAGTGTAATGAGCAGACTAAAAATTTGCACTTACACACGTCAAATAACATTAAACAGGTCATAATATCAGTAATAATTTATTCTAAATATAAATAAACTGGCCAAGTGCAAGTCAGACTCGCACTCGTTATAGGGTTTCGTACCACACTACAATATTTTATAAGATCGAGCAAAAATACCACTATTATTTTTCGGCAGAAAAAAAAACCTTGTTTTTTATAGTGTTTGTATGAATGTCAAAGTCGAGGATCGGGCTCAGTGGCGCATCTCATCATCAAAAAGTGAGTTGCTAACCGTTCTATAACGTGCACCCCACATGCATGTTTCAGTACTTCAGTATAGAATAAAATTGTATTTATCAAGAAAATTAAATTAAATATACTATGTGGCAGCCATTAGTCATAGTCTAACGAGCTAAAAACTGAGACAGTGCGATGCCGATGCGTTATTGTGATTGGTATACAGACTACGAATGCTGTCAAAATAGGTGAGCGAGGTGCGATTGTCTGATTTATATCGGTTTGCTAGCTTACAAATAATGTGTGGTCTAGAAGTTCTGACTAGTCCGCTAAGGACGGTATCTACCGTAAACATCAGCTAATCAATCTAGAAATAGAAGTGATTTAGGTTCAAATGGTCAGGAAAATTACAGGGTGAATGAAACTCAACATCTAGATTTAGTTGCTGTTCAGTAACGCAAATTTTGCCAATTCAGAGTTCAGCCACGTATTTGTTATAGACGTATGTCATTGCTTAGATTACGCTTAAACATTAATAACACAAAAATAGTCTAACAAGGTTTAAGTTGAAATATATCGTACGGGCCTGAAAATAAATTGTTGCTGTGCAAACTTTTGCTAAACAAATAATGAACAAAATGGCTCGTTGTGAGATAAAACGCGTTTATCTAAGTTATCGTAACTTCACTTTGGTTCGCGGCGAGCGCCTAACTTCTCATAAAATGATGTTAAGTTGACTCAAACTTTATGCGTTAGGCTGAACTTAGGAACCGACGGGGTCGAAATTCCTCACACCCGTTTTTGAAGCCTAGTAGTGCTATTGGGTGATCAATTAATGCGGCTTTAACCAAACATCGTATTGAAAGGAGACGTGTCAACATCGATCCAACATCCATCACGATGTTACTAGCTGTTTTGGGTTCAATACGCCAAATTTAATAAAATATACACCTTAGGCAGTTTTTGTACGCAATAAATTACAAGTCTAGACATTATTATTAACAAAAATCAAGAGTGGGCCGGGCTACAACATTATTATCTTTTCTATGCTACAACTAAAGTTTGACAAACCAGGGGCCTTATTCAGTATGACAATTTTAAAGTCTTACCGTGCCGTGTTACGTTATCTCCGCGTTATGGTATTCTCTATGCCAATTAAAACGCGGTAGGGTAAGGTTATGAGCGCGTTTTGAGCTGTCAAAATATCGTGACATATGAGGACGTGTAACGCGCGCGTTTTGAATAATTTACCTATCGTGTGGCATACAGAATACAATTTTTCAATAACGTAACGTGGCGCGTTATGGAACGCGTTATCTCATTGCTCATACTGAATAAGGCCCCTGTAGAAAATAAGACTTGTTCAAAAATGGCGGCGCTACTTTGTAGCTTGGTACTTGATGTTTATATTAGTTTGAACTTTATCAATCTTCGCTCTCGCCACTTTCTAGTCGGTGGATGAAAATATATTACATTTTAAATAATATGAGTGAGTATCTATAAGTTTTACACGTTATAGTAACTTTTATCTCTAATTAGACTTAACCTTCAGGAATTAAGTTTCAAGAGCCAGTTGCAGTGGTTGCCTCTAGACTCTAGTGTTTGGTTGTCGCAACCCGCAGCTTTGCCAGCATTTTAAGAATGTTCTACATCATGATAATAGCTATTCGCTTAGCCTATTTACCATCTGACTTGCTACCAAAAAGTAGCTTACCACCATCAAGGCGAAAATTGCCGCCATAACCTTATAGTGTTCGGGCAGAACACAGCCCTTGAGATTCAGAATATTCTAGAACTAGCGTGTTCACCATCTTGAACCACATCGTCGCTTACCACCAGGCGAGATAGTGGTCAAACGCTTGCATATCAGAAATAAAAAAATCTCTGATTTTTTAAATAAATTAAATCAATTCATTTAGCTATAAAGGTGTAAGAAATTTAGAACATGCTTTCCTTCTCTTAAGCACGAACAATAACAACATCATCATAAATCAGCACCAGTATTATGAACGTTAAAGTCAGTTTGTTTATAATATGTTTTCTTTTTAGAATTAACGGCTTAATAGATTTGGCAAACAAATGTATAATATGGATCAACGCGTGCAAATCCACGAGATGGAACTAGTAAACTTACAAAATAGTATTAATACAAAATTGTAAGAGTAATCCCGTGTGACATCCACATGACACAAACTGTAATCAGCCTCCAAAAATACGTCCAAAAGACGACTTGGTACATGTGCCCTTACATATTATTTTATAACACCATAGAAAAGATAATAGTACTACGTAATAATACTCTGATGATTCTATATGTTACTTTAGTTTAATACTGTAATCCTGCCTGATAGGAATGATACGTACAAGCTTATAAGGGTGGTTAGTACGTTGATTGATTGACCAGGAGGTATTACGTTCTATAGTCAGTCTTCAGACTGGCAGCTTGTACAGTAGATGTATGCGGGTTTCACTCCGAGAGTGCCAGCAGAAGTGAAAACTTGAACGCGTTTCTTTTTAACCGACTTCACAAAAAAGTAGGAGGTTCTCAATTCGACTGTTTTTTTATGTTTACTACTTTACGTTCGACTGTTTTACCTCAGAGTTCCATGAAATCTTAACCGATTTGAAAAAAAAAATTTAAAAAGTCCTTTTTTTTTGATAGATTATGCCTTCCGTTTGGTCCAATTTAAATTTTATCGAGATCTGATAATTATCTCCGGAGATATGGAGACAAACCATAAAAGCAAATTTGTACACTTTGATGACATGATTATAACTAGCCAGTACTTTGACTATCGCGGCATGTGAAGTCGGTTTTTCGTTTTGTACGATCATGAATTATTAACCCCCGACGCAAAAAGTAGGGGTGTTATAAGTTTGAAGTGTGTATCTGCTGTATGTACGGCTTATGCTGTACGAAAAATCAAAGAAATCTCAAACGCACAAACTGCTAGAACTGTCTACTTCAGCTATTTTAATTCATTGATGTCGTACGGCATAATGCTATGGGGCAATGCTGCCGACGCTAACCGTATTTTTATTTTACAGAAGAGAGCAGTGAGAGCGATTTATGGTTTAGGAAGTAGGTATTCATTACGGGAGTTCTTTAAAACTACAGGTATTTTGACAATGCCGTGTCTCTACATTTTGACAAATATAGTGTATGCCGGTAAATATTTACATAAGTATAAAGCAAACTGTGATATTCATACGTATAATACAAGAAATAAATATAAATTAGTAGTGCCAACAACAAGGCTATCTAAAATAAACAAATCATTTGTAGCTAATTGTGTACGATTTTATAATATTATTCCGGAGTGGTTAACAAATTTAAATGAAAGGCAATTCAAATTTCATATTAAAAAACTGTTATTGAGCAGAGCATACTACACTGTAAATGATTACTTATGCGACAAAACATTTTGGAAAAATATTAAATGTAACAATTCCAACTAATTTTATATATTTATAGATGACATTATTGTATGGTTAAATTTAATTGTTTTTGATATTATTTGTTATGAGTTGATGTTTTTTTTATGTTTTTGACATTCATAAGTGTACAATGTACCTAAATGAAAAAATAAATGATATGATATGATCTGTGTGTCTGTCTGTGGAATTGTAGCACTAAAATGGCTCCTAAAGTTAAATTGGTACTGAATTGGCTCATAGCTATCACAAAATTATCCACAATACGTTTCGATCGAATTTCCCAGACTTCTCGTTATTCAGAGAAAAATGTATTTTGATATTGGTGTAGATACAGAACCAATTTGAATATAAAGCAGTAGCCGATAACCTCTCGTTAGGTTCCTGGACCTGATCGAATTGGATAGTATAATATTCTGACAGAAAAATGTGATCATTTTGGAAATTTAAGGCCGAAATGCGTTGTAATTATTAAAAAAGCTAAATTACATTTTAATTACTAAATAATGTATTTCCAAATCTTACGTCATTTTTATTAAATAATTATCTAATTCTTAATTAACAAAGTCACAATATATTTTTAATATAAAATCACAATTCAATTAGCTCGTTAAACCTATTTAGTTAAGAATCCCGCCCCGCAACGTTCCCGGTGAAAAGGTGCCCATAACGCTCGCAGCGTTGCCACGCTGAATAGCGATGGCCATTCTTTGCACCAGAAACGAGCCGGCACGGGCTTCTCCAGTCACTTCAAAAATCTTACGCCCTAAACTTTTAAGTAATGATTTAGCGTCAACGCCCCAACTGCCCATTGTCTCCACGGCTATGGGCACAAAATAATATTGTGACTCCATTGTCGCGTATTTAGCCCGCTTGTTCTTAGCGGCTTCTTCCGCCACCGCTGCAGCTAAATGGGAAGTGCGGCTCACGTGACTGGACGCGACAGTGCTGACACAAGTAGCGTCCCAGACAAGGCACTTGCCGTTCCTCCAGGGTACAAGAGTCAAACCGTCTGGTCTCTTACCGTCGGTCCTACTGAGACCCGGCGGCTCCAGCACACAGGGAACGTTGGCCGAGATAAATGCTCTTCGAATTATGTCGTTGAGTGCATGGTGACGCGGAAACCTACCCGTGCAAAGACGAAAACTAAGTGCGTGATGGCCATCGGCCTCCACCATGGAACCGCAAATGCATTTGTGAGGTTCACACACTTTACAGCCCAGGCGGAGAGCCACCGCCACACGCAGAGAGTCATCATCTAAAAGAGTGCCCAGGTAAGGCGACGGAAGGGCGTGCAACCATGCACCAGATTCTGACTGCGACACAGCTCTTAGTCTTGCCAATTCTGTCCCTGTGGCACTTTGCAAGATCTGTTCGAGGTTCTTTTTTGCTTCAATATCATCCCATGCTCGCTGAGCACAGGAGGCCAATGGGATTGGTTTGCTCGAGTTGAGAGCCGACCAGGCTGATACCGCATCAGGCAAATAAGGAATACATGCCCTGTCACCATTGGAAGGAAGAATTAAAGTGACAAGGTCCGCAACCCCATGTGCCGAGGCAAGATATGCCGGCAAGCAAACGTCCCGAGCGCTCCGCACACCAAGGCCCCCGTAGCGTATTGGCAAAGCCGCCTGCTTCCACTGCGAGTCGTCTAGAGAAATGTTCAGGATAGACTCAACAGCGAGTTTCAGAGATTCATCGAAAGCTGAAACCTCTTCCGGACAAAGCCAGGTAGGTGAAGTACGCAGCAAGTAGGTCACTTTCGGTAGCGTGAAACACATACGCAATAACACAAGTGCCACGTGAGAAGGTAGTGATTGAAGACGTTCCTGAGCTGAGAGTAGAAGTTCTTTGCGTAAAAGTATAGCCTCAGGAACACCATCAAGGAATATAGGTGAACCCAACAAGCCAAAAGTGCTGGGGGTAAGTTCCCTTAGACCAGGTAAAAGCGCACTTAAACTTGTAAGATGTGTACGAGCTCCGGCACTGCAGGGAAAAATTTCGCATTTTGTTGGATTCACCTCCAACCCTAGCTCCCTAAAGCGTGGCAAAAGAGTCCGCAGATCTTGTTCGACCACATCATGTTTGCCGCCAATAGTCCCATCGTCCAGATACCACAAGTTTAAAGATGACTTCAACTCTAAAATAATTTTATGAATAGCTAAACTAAAAACGAGAGGCCCAAGAGGATCACCCTGCTGAGCTCCAACTTGTGAAAGAATGAGGTGGTTTTTGTAAAAAAGATTCGATGGGGATTGGTAGATTTGATGTAAAAAGGGGTAAAGAGTAGGAATTTGATCTTTGACTTCGTTCAAAAGGACGTCTCTTTCCAGAGTGTTAAACGCGTTGCGGATATCTAGCTTTAACACGATGCAATCGGAGTTGTCCGCGTTCATCACGAATGCTCGAGTGGCATGAATGGCTGCTTCACATCCCAATCGAGTACCAAATCCCAGTTGGTTCGGTTGCAAGTATTCAGACATCTCTTTTTTCACGGCACGGCAAGCCAGCTTCGCAGTTAATCTTCGGAAGACACTTCCAACAGCTATGGGCCTCAACCCGCCATCCTTTTTCTTCAAGGCACAAAGAGCTGCCCCGTATATATACGGGCAAATCTCTGGATTGAGTTGGCCGCTTAATAAAAAGTTAACGAGTCTGGTTAGGCATACCATCAGACGTGGTCCGTTTTCACCGGAGGACCCAGTCAGCTCTTTTAAATGATTTGGACGAATGCCATCTAAACCTGCTGCAGATCCGCTATAAAAAGAGCTTAACGCCATAGCAACGTCCTCTACTGCAACCGAAACTATAGGATATGAAGCATCCGGCGCCGATGGGGAGTTTAAAGGACGCGATGGTTCTGGATGTTTGAGCTTCAGTTCATCAAGAGTGGCTGGGTTCTGCTGAGCAAACGTATCGTTAGAGACCAAAAGACGGACGGCTCCTCTCAGGTCACCCTCGAACACTTTCGATTGTATGGTTTTTTGAACCGTACGCGAACTGGAGTACACTTTCACGTCTCCAAGCTCATCCTCAAACTGGCAATACTCAGAACGTTCCACGTTTGCCTTTACTTTGGTCGTCATATTTCCCGGTAGAGTTTTTGAAGGAACTCTTAATGCAGTATAAGCGAATGAGAGAAGCAACAACCAGTCCTCAGCCCCATTGCAATCGATGCACTTGTCAATTATTGCACAAAGTTTACCTGCCGCCTGATTTCGCGCCCCTTTTGGAATGTGACGCAGTACCGGTGTATTCTCTCGTAGGGTAGCAAGCATATCTAGTGAAACCCGTTGTGACGCCAGTGGCGAAACCACCTGGGGGACTTGCAGGGTAACTGCGGTAACTGGGATGATAGGAGTGGCCTCAGAGGAAACTCTCGAACAAGGCGCGTCTTTGTGTTTGCGACCTATGTGAACTTTAAGTCCATGCCCACTAAACGTACGAGTAGACTCAGGGCAGTAAGGGCAAGGTAATGGCAATGGCGTAGATAAGGTACTCATATTGTTAATGGATTTAAGAATTGAAAATTACAACGAATTATAAATAAGCCTCAGAAATTGTCATAGGTAAAATTAAATTGAAATAATAATGTCAATATTATCTAGGATTCTAGATGTTAAATAGGATTAATAAAATGTTTATAAATAATATGTATATAAAACGCTACCAATTAACAAAAAAAGTCATAAAATAAGCTATCTATACAACAATCGCTATTCAACAGTGAATAGCATTAAGCCAGCTAAATTCATTGAATACAACAATTAAATATAAAAAAGCACAAGTAAAACTCGTCAGAAGTAAAAATTATTGTTTTTACAAGACTTAAAAAAATAGAATAAATAAAAATAAAAGGTATTATAGTCTAACGTCTTCCTGAGAAGTCCCGCCGTACGAAGTTTTGACACAAATTTGACACCTCTTGCCCTCTGTGTTGTATTACTGACACTAATAAATAGTTATGTATATACATTTTAATTATAAAAATATATCCATATATTTTTCTTTTTTTTTATTGGCAACGTCGCTCTCATATTTGTACGTCCATAATATGGGCAAAAAAAACCGAGATCTTTAATGTTTTACTTCTTATTGTATGCGTCTTGAATCTATTAAGACTAATAGTGATCACCCTTTCAAAATGGGCAAAGTAAGGCAACGCAAAAATTCACGTCAGTGCTACATCATTTTTAGGTATTATAATATTCATGATTTTTGGGTGGTGGTTTTTTATGACTCATAAAATCCGCCAAAATAGATTTACCGATGATAAGTAGGATTCTAGTTCTATCCTAGATCGTTTTACCTATTTGAATTCCATCGATATGGCGAATTGTCATGTCTTTTTGTTTATATCAATATAATAATATAATTTATATCGACAATTATTTAGCACACCTGAACAAATGATAAGTAATAGAGGTCATGAACGGTCTTCAAACATAAAGTTTTCAGACTAATTAAGACTCAAGGTAAATGAAAACCTGACTAAAGTTAAAAGAATATATTAAGCAGGCACCAATAGGCCTGCGGTAGTAACTGGGAGTCCAATCAATCGGTCGAGTGAGCCAATCTAGACAACAAAGGCCCCGATGGGAACTTCGACCCTCTATTTAAAAGTCGAACCACTCCTAAACTACACCACGTCTACCAGACTGGATATTTATTTAAAAAGGCAAAGAGTATTTGGTACCTTCTTCGTGTTTCATTGATTCTGCAAACATTGCAAATATAGTAGCTGGTCAGGGGGATACTAGATATTATAGTGTCCTACCACCATGCGGGGGCTGGGGGTTTCTTAATGATGTTTTTCCTTCACCGGAGCAACTTTCAGCAACTGTGAAAAGCGCATATAATTTTTTTGATACAAAAATTGCATTGGTGCACAGCGGGGATTGAACTCGGTACCTCTGGCGTCAAAGCCGAACATTTTCCCACGATACCACCGAGCCTCAGTACCAACCTACATCGCGAAGTTGTTTCTACTCATTAGCAAAGTTTTCTCGGCCATAACTATGGCCTCACGAGATAAACTTCTGGACCTAACATAAATTATATTCTATTTTATTATAAGTAATATATAACTTTGGCAGAAAAAATAATGTTTTTGAAAGTTAAGAGTAGGTAAGTACGCAACTGAAATACTACACAGAAAAAAATTTATAAAGTCTATAATATGTTACTCTGAAAATTAAATTATATGAAATATTATGTTTCTTTGAAGTGTCTCACACTTTATACTTTTTTTTTTTTGTAAATTGTTAAACACAATCCAAAATTTCTATTATTTTAAATTATATGATTGTAAACTAGCAAGAATCACTGCCGAGATAAACTTTGACAGATATACTAACTATATATATTTAGAGATTGACGTCGGCAAAGGAGGCGTGGCCAGCTGACTCACGTCACCGAGTGGTGGGAGCAAGCGAGAAAGGGCAGCTAGAACATCGGAGAGCGCGCCTCGCTCACTTTGGCTTCGGCTCCAGGGACAGACGGACGTTGCTAATACTTTGTCAATTTACATTTTGCTTATTATTGTGAATTGTTATTTTTAAACTTATTGTGATTATATTTTTTTTAAGTAATTTAGATTGTGGTTTCTAATTTCAGAAGTGGGATTCCTATTCCGCTTTCTGCTCAGGCTATTCTTTGTATTAGTTTAAATTCAGTTCAGTGTTCATAAGTTTTGGGATTTTGAAAAATGTCCGATAAACGAAAAAGTCGTAAACGTGATCGTACGCCTGTTCCTGGTTTGGAGAAGCAACTTCAAACTATTTTAGAACGATTAAATAATTTGGAAGGTAGTTCCAGGTTCCGTAGTGTTAGTGAATGCGGCGTAACGACACCGAGTGTACCGCCGATGCGAGACGTAGCCGCCGTGGTGGCGCCGACGGTCCAGCCAGACGCGGCGCCAGACATCTTAGCCGTGCCGTCAAGCGCCGAGTCATGCGGTACAAGTCTGAACTTGTCCGTACCGTGCTCGGGCGCGACGCTCACCGGTACAGATGTGATTGTGAGTGAGGTAGCCGAGAAACTTGCGAGTGTCATCAGTGCTATTCCGGTGAGATCTAACCATGTTTTAACATCGAGTTTCGATCCGTCGTTGCATGATTTTGATTCGTGGTGTAGTGAGGTAGATCATATTAAAATTTTGAATAGATGGGACGATCGCGAGTGTCTAGCGCGTGTGGGTAATTGTCTTAAAGGTGACGCTAAACTGTGGTTGAACGAGTGGGTTAGCAATGATCGTAGTTGGTCGAGTTTCAAGCGAGATTTCAAAACGTTGTGCCCTAAGCGTTTAGATATAGCAAACATCTTGTTTGACGTAATGAAAACTGATTCTGATTCCTACCCTACATACGCAGAATATGCTAGGCGTTCACTGTTACGATTGCGCATTATAAACGGGTTAAGTGAAGAGTTAATTACAGCGATAGTGATACGTGGTATAACTGACGCCCAAATTCGAGCCGCCGCTACGAACGCGAAGTTAATGCCGGAAGATTTAGTTAACTTTTTGTCGATTTATGCGAAACCTTCTCAAGTTACACCAGTCCGTGCTCGCAGTGATTTTAATAAAAGTGTTTCGCGACAACGAGAGCATGGTGGTACAAGGATAAAATGTTTTTCTTGCGGAGGTTTCGGTCATAAACAAATAACGTGTTCGAAGCGTATGAGGTTAGATAGGTCAAGTGCGGAGTCCTCATCTGCGAGTGTTGGTAATTCGAATAAACCGCACCCGAAAGCTGAGCCGTGCTCTTTTTGTAAGAAAATAGGTCATAAGATTGAGGATTGTTTCACAAAACAGCGTGCTGAGTCTCGTGGGAAGCCGAATGTGAATTTTTGTCGTGAGATGGTTGACTCGTATAAACGCGATGATATAGCAACAGCCGTGATTCAAGGTGTGCCAGTTGACATTCTTATAGATAGCGGGTCGACTATTTCTCTTGATTCCGAGTCCATGGCTAAGCATTTACAATGCACTCAGACGCCGTCGTTTCGTGTTTTGCGTGGCATAGGTAGTCAGGAAGTAGAAACAACATACTGCACTACTTTGACGGTTGAATATCCTGAGATAACTTTAGAAGTGGATTTTCATGTCGTGCCTGATAGGTTTTTGAGTGCACCGGTAATTGTTGGTACTGACGTTTTAAATAGGGAAGGTGTCGCTTATATTAGAACGCGAGGAGTGCAGCGCATCACACGGGTTGATAAGGTCAACGCTATCAAAACTGATGTACCTATTGATACTCCATTAGTAGGTACAGATCGCGAACGGTTGATCGATGTCATTAACGATTTTACTGATTATCTTGTAGTAGGTACTGCTACTACCACTGTAAGTACTGGTTCTATGCACATTCGTCTACAAAACGAAACTCCTGTGGTGTACCAGCGCATAATATCAAATACTTTGCGTCCCTACATAGATGCAGGTAAAGCTTGTGTGTACATAGACGATGTGCTGCTGCCCAGCAACACTATTAAAGAAGGTCTACTGACTCTCCGTGAGGTCCTCGAAACTTTAATAAAGGCAGGTTTATCTATCAACCTTAAAAAAAAATGTAAGTTTCTTACAACAGAGGTTGAGTATTTAGGCCGGACGATCAGTAATGGTCAGGTGAGGCCGAGCGCGCACAAGGTTGAGGCTCTAGTTAATGCACGAGTACCGAGCAACGTAAAAGAGGTAAGGCAGTTTTTGGGTCTTGCAGGATATTTTAGACGTTATATCCCCGGATACTCCCAGCAGACAGCTTGTATTGCGAATCTCACTCGCAAAGGTGTGCCATTCATTTGGGGCAAAGAACAGGAGCGGGTATTAAGGATATAAATGTAAGTAATGTCCGTAAGGATATTATCGAGCGGCTAACCAGTGAACCGGTATTAGCAATATTTGACCCTTCTCTCCCTACAGAAGTACACACCGATGCATCAGCTCAAGGTTACGGAGCCGTTTTGCTTCAGACACATGAAGGTGGACATAAGCAGCCAGTCGCCTATTTTAGTAAGGTAACTAAAGGTGCTGAACCGCGTTACCACTCATACGAGTTGGAAACTTTGGCAGTTGTCAGGGCTTTACAACATTTCAGACATTACCTGATTGGTATGAAATTTAAAGTTGTATCAGGTTGTAATGCCTTGAAACTGACGCAGCGCAAGAAGGATTTACTGCCGAGGATCGCTCGGTGGTGGATGTTTCTTCAAGATTACAATTTTGATCTTGAATATCGAAAGGGGACTGCGCTATCTCATGCAGACTATTTGAGCCGAAATCCAGTCAATGTTTGTGAAATACGGAAACCTTTAAATTGGGCTCAGATAGCGCAGGCCGCTGACGATGAGACGCAGAACCTACTTCAGAAGCTGAACGATGGTGAACTGGACTCGTCTAGGTATGTTAAGCGCAATGACATCCTTTACTATAAAATGGATGTAATCGGTGAACAACCAAGTTTACTGTGCTATGTGCCAAAGGGTCATCGCCTTAGCTTACTCCGAGTATTTCACGATGAGCATCAGCATATCGGTACAGAGAAAACGACTGATCTCATTTTAAAACATTTTTGGTTTCCAAAATTGAGGCAGTTTGTGCGGAAGTACATACAGCATTGAGACTGTACATAGCGATGTACTGGGACCACTTCCTGACTCCAACGGGTTCAAATATGTAATTCTTATAGTAGATGCTTTTACTAAATTTTGTCTCCTGTATCCTATTCGTAAACAAGATGCAACGGAATTAAAGAGGGTTTTTGAAATGGCAATATCCTTTTTCGGTTCTCCTAAGTTGATAAATGCAGACAGGGGTCGAATTTATGAAAGTTCCACTTTTGTAAATTGGGTTAAAGAGTTAGGATGTGATGTGCATTTTATAACTCCTGAAATGCACCAAAGTAATGGTCAAGTTGAGCGGTATTGTCGTACTGTTATGAATATGATTCGTGTTGAGTCTAATTTTAGACAAGAAAGTTGGTCTAATATTTTGTGGAAATTGCAGCTCACCTTGAACATTACTGTGCAAAAATCTACAAAGTATTCACCTTTGCGTTTGTTAATTGGCAGTGATGGTGCAACGCCCGTCATACAATCCCTGGTGCGCGATGTGGCTTTAGAGGCGTCGGAGCCCAATCGCGAATCATTACGCGAGCTTGCCCGACAGCGAGCTTCAGAGTTGCTGGACCAAAACGGCACTCGCCAGGATGCTTGTGTTAACGAGCGGCGCAAATCGGTCCGCTCCTTCCAAAAAGGAGACCTGGTATTTGTGCGTAAGTTGAGTCAAGCCACTGGCAGGCTAGACTCTGGTATGCGCGGCCCATATACGGTAAAGCAAGCGCTACCACATGGTCGCTATGAGCTGAAGCTGGTCACTGGCTCATATGGTAAAACCACACAGGCAGCAGCAGAGTACATAACGCTGTGGCGCGGGGAATGGACTCCCGATGTATGTATGTACCGCATTTTTCCAATGTGAGTATGGTCTTTATTAAAAGATTCTGTTCAGCAGTGTTGTAATGTATTCGTACATTGGTGCGTATACAGCGAGCACTGCCGAGGGCACTGCTCTACAGACATCTGCATGTTTTCTTTATTCTTGTGGTGTTAGTTTTCTGTGTTGTAATGTATTATGCAATAGCATTAATACAGCGAGCATCCCGAGGGCTCTGCTCTACAGACACATGCATGATTTGTGATGCAATACGATGTTGTTGGTTTTGGATTCCGTGTTGTAATGTATTCATGCAATAGCATCAATACAGCGAGCACCCCGAGGGCTCTGCTCTACAGACACGTGCATGGTTGAGGTCCCAATGTTGTCAAATGTTGATGTCGGTTCAGAGTGATGTAATGCGTTTGTGTATACCCCAACACGCGGGCGTTACACTTATGCAGCGAGTAAGTCTTCAGACTGCTCTACAGTCACTGCATGCGATGGGACCAATAGTACGATGAACAACCCGGCGCTGTTCGATCGTAGATGTGCAACCCGAGGGCTCTGCAGGGTGGAGGAAAGCCTTAAGGGTAGACCTCACCACGGTGCCGCATGACGATGCGAAGAGAGGACATCTTGATCAAGTACTCCTCTGTACTCGCGAGAGTACACCCGTCTTGGATATTTCCTGAGGGCTATGTCCAAACGGTTTGAAAGTAATGGAGTCGCTCTTACTTTCAGTTAGCTTATGTTTGTCGTTGAACTAATGCAAACAATGTGACTTTCAGGTGACGATGATGAGACTGATGAGATTTCACAGGGCTCATCATGCGGTGAAGAACGCGCAGTTGGTCCAGCTACTGAAGAGCTACAATCGCTTTCACCCACCCACTCTGAACACCTTGCGGGCGAGGACGCACCGCCGTCAGGAGAGGCCGATTTAGAGATTGACGTCGGCAAAGGAGGCGTGGCCAGCTGACTCACGTCACCGAGTGGTGGGAGCAAGCGAGAAAGGGCAGCTAGAACATCGGAGAGCGCGCCTCGCTCACTTTGGCTTCGGCTCCAGGGACAGACGGACGTTGCTAATACTTTGTCAATTTACATTTTGCTTATTATTGTGAATTGTTATTTTTAAACTTATTGTGATTATATTTTTTTTAAGTAATTTAGATTGTGGTTTCTAATTATATATATATATCTATGGCCGTAACATAAACACACTATTGTACTTAAGTCATTTATAAGGCCATTAAAAAAATAAATGTTTATTTTTTGATCCTGAATAACTACAAAATATGTGAGTAGGTAAGTGAAATACGCCACTGAAATACGACACAGAAAAATTCATACAATTAATAATGAAATTATTTAATTCTAAAATATTTTTTTATGATTTAAATCAAGCAAGAATCACTGCCCATTTCATTTGTAATTCACTTCCCGTTTCCATTGTCGAAACTAAAACCCAACACGTCTAGCTTTTCCTAATGCTTTTACCCAGAAAGCTTTGTCACGGCAAATTGAGCCGAAATTCAGGCAAAAATCCAGGTACAGAATCAGGCACAAAAGCAAAAGTTTGGCTTTCTCCGTATAACGTCGTAGTGCAAATTACTTGAACTAAAATCCGCTTTGTAAAATCTATATATATAAAAACTGGCCAAGTGCAAGTCGGACTCGCACTCGTAGGATTCCGTAACACAGTTAAGTATTCTATAACTATGATTTTTCGCAACTACAAAATTAACATTTTACCACTTTAGACGCGCCTATCTTTCAAATGATTGACTTTGAGAAAAAATGATTTTAGGAACTTCAATGTCATTTTTGAAGACCTATCTATAGACAACCCACACGTATAGGTTTGAAGAAAAAATATTTTTTTTTGTTTCAGTTCCATGTATAGTATGCCCCCCCTTAAACTTTTATATTTTTTATATTTGTATAAAAATCGGAAAGCGGTTCACATAATACATCTACTTACTAAGTTTCAATTCTATAGTTCTAACAGTTTCGGAATAAAATGGCTGTGACATACGGACGGACAGACAGACAAACAGACATGACGAATCTATAAGGGTTCCGTTTTTTGCCATTCGGCTACGGAACCCTAAAAAGAAAGTCGTGTTAGTTACTACACTAATTATAACTCAAGAACGGCTGGACCAATTTTTATGATTTTTGTATTTATGGAATTGTCTTTGTCAGGAATAGGATAGTAAGTATTAAAAACAATGAATAATTGACCTAAAAAAAATATATAAAACAAATTATTTTGCCAAAATGTTCCTGGGTTAAAAACTGCCAATCAATTGATGTTAAATTGTTTACCCCGTCGATACGGTAAACCAAACCGCAAATTATAAGGGTCATCGCTCCACACGATTAGTGTATATAGCCAGTTTCAAGTACAAAAATTCTTCAAGTTTTTGTGATTTCAAGTCATGTACATTTAAAAAATGATAATAAATTTTAAATACTGTCAGTAATGACAATTGTATGACATATTTATTGATTGTCAAATATGCGTGCGTTCAGAAATTTATGCTTACGAGTTTTTGGCGGGAACGTGGAAAAGTGTGTGTGATCTCATTGTATTTTTTCCTAAAACTGGTGTTCTTCCGCGTGTTAATGTGTAATAAATGTGGATTATTAAGCATTAAGTGCCGCTGAATGTGTGCGAGTGTAGGTAAACAGCTCAATGTTGAAACGCATGCTATTTGCGTTCTCACCAAAATTCAACTGAAAATCTTCAGTAAACACCACATCTTTACTGAAGGTATGACTCAGACTAGACTTTTACTGTACAATACAATACTGCAAGTTTGTTCCCTGTTCGGCGTATGTGATCGAAGCAAAGCTTCTTGAGAGCCTTTTTGCAAGACTTGGCGGCTAAGTTAAAGGCTTTCTTCTTTTCGCGTAAATCTCTAGTCTTGCGGGTTCGAGCATCAGCCAAGGCTAAGTAAGCTTCATGTTTTGATGCTTCTGCATCTCTACATTTGGCATTAAACCATGGACGAGCTTTGCTTGACATCGGAACGTCAGAGAATGGTATGAAATATTCCATACCCTGACGTAACACTTCTGTCACAGCATCCGCGTAAGCTGAGGGATCGCTCGAAGAAAAACATACCTGCCGCCATGGATAAGACGCGAAAAAACAACGCATCTCATCCCAATCTGCTGATCTGTATCGCCACACCCGCCGGGTGCCTTTTTGGCTGGGATCGGGCGGGTAGTAGACGGAGACAGACTTCACCAGACAGTGGTTGGAGCTACCTAAGGGTGATGAAACCGACACCGAGTAGCGGTCTGGTTCTGTTGTCAGCAGAAGGTCCAAGCAATTTGCTGTATGGCCATCAACGTCCGGTATCCTTGTTTCTCCCTGGACCAACTGAGTGAGGTCTAGCGTTAAAGCAAGCTTTCGCATCTCTCGACCAGCGTGGTCTGTGCTCAGGTATGAGTACAGCCAGTCTTGATGATGGGCGTTGAAATCCCCCAGAAGCACTAATTGAGCAGAAGGATACCTCTGTTGGGCCACATCAGCCGCCTCACTGAGGTGGTTTGTGAGCCTGTTTGTCTCTTCATCTCCGCTGTGTGAACGGTAAACACTAGCATAAAGAATTTTCTCCATGCCAGTGTCCACCAAAATCCACATGACGGAAAGTTGAGGGTCTTCAAGGTTGCGGAGACGCCGATAGCAAATGTCATCGCCGGCATACATACAAACTCCCGCCCTCGGCCTAAACTTATGTTCTAGAACATAGCCTGGGTAGGCAAGGTACGCCGCGTCGGCTGGACATTTGATCTACGTCTCCGTGAGGAACAGAATATGCGGTTATAGATATGTAAATCGCAAAAGCCAAAAACAAAGAGATATGCAAGAATGTGATAGCCAATTTATGAATGCCGTATGTATACAGTCTTATCCATAAGGCAAAAAAATATTAGACAGTTATGCATGAAGTGTACTTATACTTATTCAGAATTAAAATTAAATACTGGTGATTATATTTTTACAATATTATATTATTATTTTTTTTTATTCCGAACTGGGTAGCACTTGATCACTATCTCACCTGATGTTAGGTGATGATGCGATCGATGATGGAGCGTGCTTACCCAGAAGATACCTATTCACTCGCGATTTGAAGACCCCCATATTGTACTTAACTGGAAACACAGACTCAGGCAGAGTATTCCATTCTTTGGCGGTTCGTATGATGAACGAAGAAGCAAATCGCTTCGTTCGGGTAGATGGTATATCCATCACAAATCGGTGGCGCCTTTTAGTGTCTCTGGATGTCCGATTATAAAATGGCGATGGTGGAATCAAATCATGCAGTTCCATTGCACACTCTCCGAAATATATTCGATAGAAAACCGATAAGCAAGCGACTTTGCGGCGATGCGCGAGACTCTGGAGTCTCTTGCTTACTAGTAGGTCGTCGCTTATGAGTTTCTTTGCTCTCCTCTCAATAGCTTCCAGTGTCTCCAGCTGGTATTTGGCAGAGCCATCCCAAAGGTGAGAACAGTACTCCATACACGACCGGACTTGTGCTTGGTAAAGATTATGCAACTGTCCCGGTGTGAAGTACCGTCTCACCTTAGCCAAAATGCCAAGCTTTTTTGAGGCTAGCTGGGCTCTAGACTCAATATAAGAGCCGAAATTGAGAGTTGGTGTCAAAGAGATGCCAAGAAGCTCGAGATTGTTACTTATCGGAACGGACACATTCCGGAAAGTAGGAGCCAGTAGAAATGGGCTCTGTTTAGCGGAGAAGAGACACGCCTGGGTTTTAGCAGCATTGAACTTGACCAGATTGGCATCGCCCCAATCGGAGACTGCCAATCTGGTCTGCCTTCAAAGAATAGTTCAAGCGCTTGACATCGCTTCTCTATGAGACTGGATTTGTAATGCACTGGTTCGTGCGTTGGATGCATAGCTCTCTACAACAGTGCTGTCATCTGCGTGCCCAAAGATACCGGGTTTAAGCAGGTCATTAATATGCAGCAGAAAAAGTGTTGCAGAGAGTACTGATCCTTGAGGGACTCCGGCATTTATGGCCAATTGGTCGGAAGAACAGCCATCGATGACCACTCGAATCGACCGATCCCTCAAGAAATCTGCTATCCAAATACATAAACCAGTGGGAAGGCCGTATGAAGGAAGCTTGCTAATAAGGCTATCGTGCCAGACCCTGTCGAAAGCCTTTGAGATGTCAAGAGAGACGGCCAGTGCCTCGCCGTAGTTCTCGATGGCCTCACTCCAGATGTGAGTGGCATACGCTAGAAGATCCCCAGTAGACCGGTTTCGGCGAAACCCGTATTGTCGGTCACTGAGGAGATCGTTCACTTCTAGGTATGCCAGGAGCCTGTGGTTCAGTACACGTTCCATAGTCTTACAGAGTATGGAAGTGACTGAGATAGGCCTGTAATTGGCAGGGTCTGCGCGACTACCCTTTTTGGGCACAGGTTGCACGTTTGCTTGCTTCCAGGACTTAGGCACTTTACCAGTCGTCATAGACAAGCGAAAGAGGCGTGTCAAAATAGGAGCCAACTCAGGCGCACACGTCCTCAAGACTACAGCTGGTATACCGTCTGGACCACTAGCTTTGTTCACGTCTTGATTACGCAACGCTTTGCGTTCTTCAGTCTGACGAATGCGGATTTCCGACATTAACGTCCCGCAAGTCGGCAGACTAGAAGGTACAGCATTGCCAGCATCTAAACGTGATGACTCCACAAACAGAGTAGCAAATAAATTTGCTTTCTCTTCAGCAGTGTGCGCTAGTGACCCGTCGGGTTTCAGCAGTGGAGGCAGTGAAAGACGGCAGAAGTTCTCTTCGATCGACTTCGCCAGGGACCAGAACGCTTTGCTACCCGAGGGGTAAGAAGCAAGTTTGTTCCCTGTTCGGCGTATGTGATCGAAGCGAGCCTTCTTGAGAGCCTTTTTGCAAGACTTGGCGGCTAAGTTAAAGGATTTCTTCTTTTCGCGTACATCTCTAGTCTTGCGGGTTCGAGCATCAGCCCAGGCTAAGTAAGCTTCATGTTTTGATGCTTCTGCATCTTGTTAGTATATACGTATTATATAGTGAAGTAAGCGCGCGCGGCTGCGACCCGCGCGGCCGGTAGTCGGATACACTTGTTGTAACTGAGCGAACGTCTTGTTATTCCGCGGCCCGCTGTCCCATAACCTAACAATTGGCGACGATAACGTTCCACGCGTGTGTAGATTTTAACATTGCACATTGTGAACAAAAATAGTGTAAAGGAGAAGTCAAAATGTCGGCCTCAAAAGTGTCTATAGGAAGTCTGTGTACTTTTAACCATGAAGTGCAAGATTGGAGCATCTTTAAAGATCGCCTTGAACAATGGTTTTTGGCGAACGACGTCGACGCGGACGAGAAAGGCCAAATAAAGAGAAGAGCTATTCTCGTCAGCTGCCTATCAGAGAGCTCGTACAGGCTGGTACGAGACCTAGCACTGCCAGACAATTTATCTACCTTACGATACGAGGACGTAACAAAATAGTTGGACGGCCATTTTAAACCAGCAAAATGTGGGTTCGCGGAGAGGTTTACGTTCCACAGTTCGACTCAAGGTAGCAACGAAACCCTTACGGAGTGGGCGGCGAGGGTCAGAAGTCTTGCTGCCTGGTGCGATTTTCCGTCCGCGATGCTGACAGAAGCGTTGCGCGACCGGTTCGTGCTGGGGATGCTGCCTGGCCCAGAGCGGGACCAGTTGTTTACGATGGACATGGCGAGACTGTCGCTGAGTGAAGCTATAGGCAAAGCTGAGACCCTTCACTGCGCGCGACTCGGAGCGGCCCAGTCACCGTCTCCGCCGGCAACGTTGCTTAAGATGGCAGCGTCGTCGTCGTCGGGCGGCACGGCCCGAGCCCGAGACAAGGTCACGTCGCCGAGCCATCTTCAGTGCACCGCGTGTGGATACCGCGGTCACGATAAATCTACGTGTAGATTTGTTAAATATAAGTACTTCGTGCGGCTTAGTAGGTCACTTAAGGCGAGTTTGTCAAAAAAAGTGTAAAAATAATATTAATAACCTCATCGAGTGCAGCACCAACGATGAGGGACCTAGTGAAGACGACGGTGAGTCTTGTATTGCGAATATTAAGACTGTGAGGGGTGAGCCGATGCGCGAGTCCGTTCTTGTTGACGGGGTTCATGTAGACTTTGAGTTAGACTGTGGATCACCGATCACAATCATACCGCAAACATTGTACTTGGAACGTTTCGCATCTCGAAAACTTTCCCCTAATAAGCTTATCTTGAGTGCCTACAACGGGACGAACATCAATGTGCTCGGTTTTGCTAGTATGACCGTAACATACAATTCAAAGTCTCATGACCTAGATGTATATGTTGCGCAATCGAAGGGAGTCCCGTTATTAGGAAGATACTTTTTTGCCAAATTTAATCTGCAAATTTCGATGGTCAACTCTTGTACCACCGTTGACGACCTCATAAAAAAATATCCACTGTTGTTTTCGGATAAACTCGGTTGTTGTAATCGCATTACGGTAAAACTTGCTCTCAAAGAAGGTGCTAAACCGGTGTTCTTTAAAGCTAGAACTGTACCTTTTGCGCTCCGAGCGAGCGTTGAGCGTGAAATAGATAGATTGGTTAGTGTAGGTATTTTAATGCCCGTCGACTTCTCAGAATACGCTAGCCCGATAGTCCCGGTGTTGAAACACGACGGTAGCATCCGTCTCTTCTCTGCGCAGACTTTTCAGTTTCACTCAATAAACAATTAGTTATTGACAAATATCCTTTACCTCGCATAGAGGAGTTATTTTCAAAATTGCATTCGGGTCGAAAATTTTCGAAGCCCGATTTATCACAGGCATACGCGCAACTTAGATTAGATGAGTCCTCGCAGATGTATACCTGTATTAATACGAGCAAAGGTTTATTTAAATTCTCGAGACTCGTATATGGATTATCTAGTGCAGCTGCAATATTTCAGAAAACGATAGAATCGGTCTTATCTGGCCTGGACGTTGTGTTAATTTTCCAAGATGACATTTTGATCACCGAAAAGAATGATATCTTACACATGGCCAAACTTCACGATGTTTTCTCACGACTGCAGGATGCAGGGTTAGTCTTGCAGAAGGACAAATGCTCTCTTTTCCAAGAATCCATATCGTATTTAGGCTATGTTATAGACAGACACGGTCTGCATAAATGTCCCGATAAAGTCAAGGCCATACTCAATGCGAAAAAGCCATCGAATGTTTCAGAGCTAAAATCATTTTTAGGATTAGCTAACTACTATAGAAGCTTTGTCAAAAATGCGTCTTCTATTTTAAATCCATTGCACACCCTGTTGCAGAAAAATGTCCCGTGGGTTTGGGGCGTGAAGCACGATAAAGCTTTCGTGTATATAAAGCAAGCACTCTCGTCAGATGATACCTTAGCACAAATCCCGACGCAAAAATTATTCTCACAGTAGATGCTTCTCCCACCGGCTTAGGAGCTATTTTATCACAAATAGACAACGGAGTCGAGGAGCCGATTTCATATGCATCCCGCTCGCTTAGCAAGGCCGAGAAAAGCTATAGTCAGATTCAAAAGGAGGCGACTGCAATTATATTTGGGGTTCGTAAATTTCACCAATACCTCTATGGTCGATCTATACCATTCATACTGAAAACAGACCATAAACTGCTTCTGTCAATATTTAGTCATAACAAAGGCGTCCCGGAGGTTACGGCGAATAGATTACAGAGGTACGCTATTTATCTAAACTCATATAATTATGAAATCGAATACGTTAGCAGCGCTCAAAACGCGGCCGACTTTCTTAGCAGGTCTACGGCCGATCATCACGTAAATGTCGATGACTCATACTTAGATAAGGCTTCATATGTCAATTTTGTGTTCGGTCCATCGTCTACTGAATTTATTACTATAAATAAAATCGCTGCAGCGACAAAGCTGGACAAAATTTTATCCCAGGTGTGCAGTTATGTTCTAAATGGTTGGCCAGCTAGAGTAAATAGTGACGAGTTAAAACCTTTTATGTCATGCCGGCATGAGCTATCGGTAGAAAAGTTTTGTTTGTTGAGAGGTCATAAATTAGTCATTCCAGTCAAATGTCGGAATGCGCTAATTACTGAATTGCACGCTGGGCATCTAGGTTCGCACAAAATAAAATCTGAGGCGAGAAATAGATTCTGGTGGCCAGGGATGTCGTCAGACATCGACAGGTTCGTGGCGTCGTGCGAGACGTGCATGAAGGCCAGGCCTGCGCCGGCTTTCGTCCCGCTCGCGCCCTGGCCCTTCCCCCCGCAGCCGTGGTTTCGGGTGCACATAGACTTATTAGGCCCGATAAATAACCGAACTTACCTCGTTGTCGTAGATGCCTACTCTAAATGGGTAGAATGTTTCGATGTGTCGTCCGGCTACTGCTAGGCTATTCTGTAAGCTATCTCGACACCGGAATCCGCGGTGAGATTTGAATTTCGTATTACGAAATTCAACCGTATTACGAACGTGATTCGATTGAATTTCGTAGTACGAAATTCAAATCTCACTGCGGATTCCGCTGTCGAGATAGCTTACAGAATAGCCTAGCAGTACGAGAGTTGTCATCGAAAAGCTATGTGAAGTGATGTCGAGATTCGGCTTATTTCATACTATTTGCTCAGATAACGACACTTCGTTCGTTTCCGATGAATTCAGAGAGTTTTGCAGAAAGAACGGAATCGCCCATATGACGTCACCCACTTATAATCCGATAAGCAACGGACACGCGGAAAGCTCCGTAAAAATAGTAAAGAGGGCAATCAAAAATATAATCGGGGCAGGGACTAACCAAAGACATGTAAACGTAAAGTTAAATGAATTCTTGTTTAATTACAGAAATTCAATACATAGCACGACTAACAAATCTCCCGCTGAATTAACATTAGGGCGAAAGTTGAGAAGTAGGTTAGACTTGATCGATGTACGGGTACCCTTTTCATGTGATGCTGCACTCGATGCCTATGCAAAAAATCAACAGTTATTGCAATCTAAAGACTACGGTGATCAACGTAAAGTGATTTTCAGTGTAGACGAACAAGTGTTAGTAAAAGTTTTCAAAATGCAGAAACAGTGTTGGGTCAAAGGAACTGTCATTAAAAGGCTGGGAAACACGCTGTATCTTATAAAATTATGCGAATCAGACGCCGTCGTAAAGAAACATACAAACCAGCTATTGAAGATGGGAGAGGAGTGGAGTGATGGCTTAAATACAGCGTCATCGAACGACCTCGAACTTATCGAAGATAACACGGTACCGGCCGTCATGCTAGCGCAATCGGTGGCGGTGACGACGCACGACGCTACAACCGCCGATGAAGGCAGCCAGGTGGCAGTCCCGGCACCCCCGGCCCAGGAGGCCGCGGCCGGCCGCAGCGCCAGCCCCGCACCTCTCCCCGGACACGGCGCGCACGCCATCCAAGCGGAACCGACCAAAGGTCAACTACAGACAATTCTTTTAAAATAAGTAGGTTGTGGCAGGATTGTTTTCCTTAAGTTTTAATTTCAATTATGTACCTATTTTAGTTATTAAGTTTTATCTATTGGTGGAGGGATGTTAGTATATACGTATTATATAGTAAAGTATGCGCGCGCGGCTGCGACCCGCGCCGCCGGTAGTCGAATACACTTGTTGTAACTGAGCGAACGTCTTGTTATTCCGCGGCCCGCTGTCCCATAACCTAACACATCTCTACATTTGGCATTAAACCATGGACGAGCTTTGCTTGACATCGGAACGTCAGAGAATGGTATGAAATATTCCATACCCTGACGTAACACTTCTGTCACAGCATCCGCGCAAGCTGAGGGATCGCTCGAAGAAAAACAAACCTGCCGCCCCTTGGCGGCAGGTTTGTTTATAAGACGCGAAAAACCAACGCATCTCATCCCAATCTGCTGACCTGTATCGCCACATCCGCCGGGTGCCTTTTTGGCTGGGATCGGGCGGGGAGTAGAAGGAGACAGACTTCACCAGACAGTGGTCGGAGCTACCTAAGGGTGATGAAACCGACACCGAGTAGCGGTCTGGTTCTGTTGTCAGCAGAAGGTCCAAGCAATTGGCTGTATGGCCATCAACGTCCGGTATCCTTGTTGCTCCCTGGACCAACTGAGTGAGGTCTAGCGTTAAAGCAAGCTTTCGCATCTCTCGACCAGCGTGATCTGTGCTCTGGTATGGGTACAGCCAGTCTTGATGATGGGCGTTGAAATCCCCCAGAAGCACTTATTGAGCAGAAGGATACCTCTGTTGGGCCACATCAGCCGCCTCACTGAGGTGGTTTGTGAGCCTGTTTGTCTCTTCATCTCCGCTGTGCGAACGGTAGACACTAGCATAAAGAATTTTCTCCATGCCAGTGTCCACCAAAATCCACATGACGGAAAGTTGAGGGTCTTCAAGGTTGCGGAGACGCCGATAGCAAATGTCATCGCCGGCATACATACAAATTCCCGCCCTCGGCCTAAACTTATGTTCTAGAACATAGCCTGGGTAGGCAAGGTACGCCGCGTCGGCTGGACATTTGATCTGCGTCTCCGTGAGGAACAGAATATGCGGTTTTTCGGTCTCAAGGTGGTGGTGGACCGAGAGGATATTGGAGTGCAAGCCTCGAATGTTTGAGAGGTGCACTTGAAGGGAGAGGACGTGCTTCCGCTGTTTAACCTCTATTCTGTTTCTGCCTTTCATTTTGTGGGGAGTGAAGTTAGGTAAGGGAAACGGAAGTGGAAACGAGGCGCTAATTACCAACCCGTGATACATATTAGGTCTTTTCACCTATTGGGAACCAATCCTGGAGACCGCGGGGACGCCCGAGCCTCCCCAGAGGTGTCCATCGGGTCCTCTCGTCCGGTCGCCAACCGGCACGATGGCGCACCTCCGGGATTTTTCGCGAGATGGCGGGGCAGCCTTTCATGAGTGGCTGGCTCACTACTTGGGCCCCCAACTATCTGCGGTCGGCCAGCGGAGAACCGTGCCTCGGATCTCGCTGCTCTCCAAGATTGGCTGCCAGGTAAATTGACCTTCAATGTATCACGACCAGCTGTGGTAATCAACGCAACTGTTTCCGACCCGTTCCCCATAATGGCTTCACCAAACATTCATACCGTAAAGCGACCGCTTGGCGGCATGGCTTTGTCTGGTGGGTGGTAACACGCCGCGGCCTAAGTCTACCACCTGAAACGTACTGCTCTTTTGGCGCCACCCAGGGGACACGTGTAGGACATCGAGGGCTAAATCCTACGGACGCGAGCAGTAATAGCCCCCCATTATTAATTAAACTCAATCGAACTAATTTCAAGTAAATAACTTATCTATAACAATAATAACATTGTTTCATTGCATCATGTCTTGCTGACACGCGGTTGAAGTACTTGATTGTTGTATTTTTATTATATTTCTGTATTGCCACAACCTTGATTATTTACTCGATAATCAAATTGCCATAATACATTATTAAACTTAATATCTCATTTTACATTGTATTACGTTCATAAAAGCCTAAATTAAGTTCATCTAAAAGGTAACACGACATTCATTGTCTGCTAAGTGGTACGAAGTTCGCCGGGCCAGCTAGTATAGAATAAATACTGTTTTAAATAGCTGGGTTTAATTTTTGGTTATATTTCGGTGAATTATTTCGGTTCTGTTTTGGTTTAACGGGTCGTTTAACGGGACCGGGACAGCTCCCACATGTGTTATAGCGTGCATTAAATTTGCGGATTTCAGTTTGGTATAGGCTAGTGTCATCGCTTACCATCAGATTAATGCAGGTGTATTAGACAAGCATTTTTAGGGTTCCGTAGCCGAATGGCAAAAATGGAACCCTTATAGATTCGTTATGTCTGTCTGTCCGTCCGTATGTCACAGCCATTTTATTCCGAAACTATTAAGACTACAGAATTGAAACTTGGTAGGTAGATGTATCCTGTAAACCACTTTCTGATTTTTATAAAAAAATAAAATATATAAAAGTTTAAGGGAGGGCATTCCATACATGGAAGTGGAACAAAAAAAAAATTTTCTTTAAACCTATACGTCTGGGGTGTCTATGGATAGTTCTTTAAAAATGACATTGAGGTTCCTACAATCATTTTTTCTCAAAGTTAATCATTCAAAAGATAGGCGCGTCTAAAGTGGTAAAATGTGTGCCCCCCCCCCCTCCCCCTCTAACTTCTGAAGTAAGGGAGTGAAACATCTAGAAAAAATCTATTCTGTAGATCTCAATAAAAACTTTCAACGAAAATTAGTTTGAACGAGATACAGTCAGCAGTTGTTGAGATATAGCGACCGCAAGTATAACTTTGTTTTTCATACAAACACTATGAAAAACAAAGTTAATTTTGTAGTTGCGAAAAATCATAGTTATAGAATACTCTACTGTGTTTCGGAACCCTACGAGTGCAAACATTCATATATTTCCCTTCATGTAGACCACTATGTGAAATAATAATTAAGATAGTTTAAAAACTAAAACAACCGATAAAATTACATCGGGACCACTTCGGGAATGTATCCTACCAACTAAAAATAAACTGGCCAAGTGCAAGTCGGACTCGCACTCGTGGGGTTCCGTAACACAGTAGAGTATTCTATAACTTTGATTTTTCGCAACTACAAAATTAACTTTGTTTTTCATAGTGTTTGTATGAAAAACAAAGTTATCTTTGCGGTCGCCATATCTCTAAAACTGCTGACTGTATCTCTTTCAAACCAATTTTCGTTGATAGTTTTTATTGAGATCTACAGCATATATTTTTTTTAGATTTTTCACTTCCATACTTTAAAAGATAGAGGGGGGACACACACATTTTACCACTTTAGACGCGCCTATCTTTCAAATGATTGATTGACTTTGAGAAAAAATGATTTTAGAAACCTCAATGTCATTTTTAAAGATCTATCCATAGATACATCACACCATAGATCCACACGTATAGTTGTGAAGAAACATTTTTTTTTGTTTCAGTTCTATGTATGGGATGCCCCCCCTTAAACTTTTATATTTTTTATTTTTGTATCAAAATCGGAAAGCGGTTTACATAATACATCTACCTACCAAATATCAATTCTGTAGTACTAACAGTTTCGGAATAAAATGGCTGTGACATACGGACGGACAGACAGACAGACAGACAGACATGACGAATCTATAAGGGTTCCGTTTTTTGCCATTTGGCTACGGAACCCTAAAAACGGGCAAAATTAACTAACATATTATATCAACCTCGCAGTAGTTAATATATTTATTAAAAAATGTTTATAATATGTGTATATATGTTTATAACATGATCCCTAATGACATGAAATTATTAGAAGGAAATAATTTTAATCGGACCTTAAATGACTGGCTTTTACATATAGGTATGTTTTTATAGTGTTAAAGAGTTTATAATGTACTGCAACAAAACCAACATTTAAATCTTATTCTTTTATTGACATCGAGTATTGATAATTGATTCGTATTATTTAAAAAAAATGCGCGTCTGCATGCAGGCTGAATACGATGACTTACACTTCAAGACAAACTATTTGTAAACTGTATTCATGCAAATACATTATTTGATTGATTGATTGAAAAAAAAACATACAGACGAATTGAGAATCTCCTCCTATTTGGAAGTCGGTTGAAAAGTGTGTTTAATGCCAAAATGATAAAAAGCCAGACAGATATGAGATAATCGTATAACAAGAGAAAGACAGAGTTGGCTGCTTGACATTTGTACTCGCAATACTTAAATGTGACATTACACAGTAGTAGGTACCTAATATAAACTTAAGGGACAATAAACAGTAACTTGGCACAACGTACCACTTTCAACTAGGTGACATTATACAGGAACAACTTGAAACAGACTCATAGTAGTATTTTTTCTAGATTAATAACATTTAATAAAACTGGCCAAGTGCAAGTCAGACTTTGTCCCGCACACGGAGGGTTCCGAACGCCATCTGTCAAATTTCTAACGAACTTCTAACACCAACTAAGTAAACGTTAACACAAAGGTAGAATAGTATTATATAGTAGTAATTGTAGTAATTAATATTATTAAATATCTGGTTGACCGAGCTTTGCTCGGTATTTTTTGCCACTTAAGTGGCAAAAAATACAGACAAATATGACTCTTCCCGACCTCTATTGACGAATAATAATACTATTTTTTTTAATTGAGAGCAACTAACTGCTTTACTGATACAGTACTTCTACTCGCCAATAGATGTCGGGAAGAGTCATATATTAAGTTGATTTTCAATAAAGTTGATAATTGAAAACACAAATAAAACAACATTTTCTGAAAATGACTCCTAGCTAGATCGACTTATCGCCCCCGAAATCCCCTGTAGGTATACTAAATTTTATTTAATCGTTGGAACCGCTTCCGAGATTCAGATTAAGGTAAAGACGATAGCGCCATCTTAGCAACTAGATAGTTTAACTCTATAGATAGCACTGAACTTATACTATTCATTATTCTGTGACTGAACTCAATTTTTCTTGTTCAGAGCGTCATATGAGATACACATATATTTTATTATAAAAACTCACGTTCATTTTAAACTTATAGATTTAAAAACGGGAATTTAACGTGACTTACGTGATGTCGATATAGCGATCGACATATGTTTCGGCCTCATCCGGAGGCCTTCTTCAGGATCTTGAGTGCGGGGCGCTCGTCGACGCGTCGCACCTCGCACTGCGGGCCGCTGCTCGTGCAGCGCGGGCGGACGGAGCGGGCGGCGGCGGCGGCGGTGGTGGTGTTGGTGGGGGGTAATGATGCGGTGTACATAGTGGAGGCGCGGGATTAGGTTGGAGGGCTTCGTCTTCATCACTGCTGTTTACTTCAGACGAGACCTCATCCAACCGGCAGACGGAACTCACGGTGTCCTCCTCACTGTTGCCACTGGTGACGTGCTTTCCATGAAGAACGGTTTTCCACGTATTTGACAGGTACCACCCTCTGTCTCTGTTGAAGTTACGACGACGACTGATCTCAATGGCTTCTCGGATTTTGCGGGGTACAAAGTACTTTTCACGCGCCAAAATCCGTGCCTTGTCAAATCTGATGTAGTGCGTCGTCCCAGATGTGAGAGCGTGCTCTGTAACCGCCTTCACATGCGCGAGTTAGAGTGAAGGCGGTGTTAGAGGCAAACGGATACAGCTGGAAGCAGAGTAATCGGATTGCGAACAACTCCACAAAGTGCCGAATAACATCGGTTGAGAGAGCAGCAACGTACCTACCATACGTCAAGGGGGTCACGGACAAAATTGGACACTTGTTACGCCGAAGATATAGCATCAAGACGATATTCCGCCCCCCCTCACGTGTCAGGCAATTGTTGCGCTCTCCAAAGGATAAGGATCCCCTAGGAGCTCCTGGGGTCTACGTCGTTCCATGCGACTGTGGTGCAAGCTACGTAGGCGAGACCAGAAGAAACGTGTCCACAAGACTCAAAGAACACATTGCTTCCATGAAGAACGTGGACAGCGGTAGCTCGGCGGTTACAGAGCACGCTCTCACATCTGGGACGACGCACTACATCAGATTTGACAAGGCACGGATTTTGGCGCGTGAAAAGTACTTTGTACCCCGCAAAATCCGAGAAGCCATTGAGATCAGTCGTCGTCGTAACTTCAACAGAGACAGAGGGTGGTACCTGTCAAATACGTGGAAAACCGTTCTTCATGGAAAGCACGTCACCAGTGGCAACAGTGAGGAGGACACCGTGAGTTCCGTCTGCCGGTTGGATGAGGTCTCGTCTGAAGTAAACAGCAGTGATGAAGACGAAGCCCTCCAACCTAATCCCGCGCCTCCACTATGTACACCGCATCATTACCCCCCACCAACACCACCACCGCCGCCGCCGCCGCCCGCTCCGTCCGCCCGTGCTGCACGAGCAGCGGCCCGCAGTGCGAGGTGCGACGCGTCGACGAGCGCCCCGCACTCAAGATCCTGAAGAAGGCCTCCGGATGAGGCCGAAACATATGTCGATCGCTATATCGACATCGCGTAAGTCACGTTAAATTCCCGTTTTTAAATCTATACACATATATTTTATGGCCAAATGAAAAAAAATGTCGACATAATGTTACTTTTGACGGTGGATTTTATATTACTAATCTAAATATGTGAAATGCGCCCGACGGGATACCATTAGCATGTAGCGTGGGTCTCATTAGACCCAACTTGTCATTTCAATTTATAACGTACAAATTCGTACACAGATGTGCAGTTTGGCATATTTTCAGAACAACCGTGACAACAACAAACAACAGTCTGATTTGGCACAAAGAGTGATGGGAGCAAAGCGCGAGAATGAATGTATCATCAGGCATATACGGATGTATAGTTTACTTTAAGAGCCCCGCGGCTTCGCTCGCGTTAAAACACTTCTTTAATTTATTACAAACGTTCTTTCATAAGAATAGATAAAAAAAGAATTGGCCAATTTCGTCCACCCGTTTTCAAGTTTTAGCGTGACCAAAGGAAATAGGGATTTATTTTTATAAAACTCAAAAAACATATTGATTTTCTAAATTTGTTACCCCATTTCACTCTTTTAGTTGTAGAATTTCGAAAAAGCCTGAAATACGTATCTATTTATTTATTTACTAAAGTACTTATCTGAAATTTGGAATAAAAAAGAATATCTAATTTTGTTTATCCATACAACTCCCGTTTCATCCTTTTAAGGGGTGAATTTTAGAAAATCCTTTTTTAACCGACTTCAAAAAAAGAAGGAGGTTTCTCAATTCGACCGTATATATATATATTTTTTATGTTTGTTCGCGGATAACTTCGTCGTTTATCAACCGATTTTGATTATTAGTTTTTTGTTCGAAAGGAGATATCTCAAGTGTGGTACCATGGTAATTATATCGAGGTCTGATAAGTATCTCCAGAGATATGGACAGAAATACCTCAAAATAGGTACTGAAAATTAATAGCGCGGCAGAAGTCGGTTCTTTTTTAGTTTTTAAACGATATTATTAGCGAATACCTACGTCATAATAACTATCTGCATGCACAATTTCAATGCAATCCGTCGAGTGGTTTGAGCTGTATGTTGATAGATCAGTCAGTCAGTAACGTTTGCCTTATTTACTAGAAGAAGTATTTGTAGTCAGGGATAGTTATACTATGAGGATAGTTATACTATGAGGATAGTTATACTATGAGGATAGTTATACTATGAGGATAGTTATACTATGAGGATAGTTATACTATGAGGATAGGACTACGTCAGTTATCCTGCCCCGCCTCTCGTTATTGTCGTCTCAGATTTCCCGACGAGTACAATATCCCCACTACTTAACATCAGGTGCACATGACGCCTCCTGATTCCTACTTAAATTATAAAGGCGAAAGTTTGTGTGCATATTTGTTACTTCTTCATGCTATAACTACTCAACGGTTTGAGCTGAAATTAGGTACGTAGATAAGATGAAACAAAATTCCAATCTAGGCCTAGCGTGCTTACCATCTTTGAGCGCATCATCACTTACTAACACGTGAGATAGTGGGTAGAACGCTAGCCTATAAGACATAAAAAAATCATCATTTAAAAAAAAACTAAAGAGCCAACTTCAAATGCATTTCAGTAGCAAGCTTGAGATGTTTATCTCCATATCTCTGGAGATAATTATCATATATCCGTGAAGTCACAATAGAACCACACGGAAAGTAGGTATAACTTACCATCTCATACAAAAATGAATATACCAAGTCAGTTAATAAATGACGGAGTTTTGAGGTGTCAAAATTTGCTGAAATTTATTTGAAAAAGTTCCATTGCCTGTCTCCGAAACTCATCAATCTTTATGAAATTAAATGCGAATATTTAGTAATAATCCACGTAATTTTGAACAAAAAAAAATTTTTTTAAGTGGTTAATAAACGACGGAATTCTGATTTAATAAAAATCTTCTGGCATTTATTAAAAAGCTCCAGTGTTATTTTTTGGAACTCATTATACGATATTTACTAAATTAAAAAAAATACAATTGCGTTTTTATTTTCAAAAATAACATTTACAAATCCGTCCATAAATGACGGAGTTATGCCCGAAAATACATAAAAAATGGTTACAATTGAGAACCTTCTCCACTTAAATATTATTATGTTCCCAATTATCGCATAGTCAAAATTATTTGATGGCACATCTATGACCTCATTGAACATTTATTTAGAAAAAATGGCACGTTGATACGTAACGGTTCGCCATCCTTGGCCTAGACTCTGGAATAACTCATAGAATAATATGTATCCCGATGTTCTCACGGAAACTATATCTACGCGGGGAAAACCGCGGGACACAACTAGTGTCTAATTTAAACAACTGTATTTATGTTACTAATACTTAGTAATCCAAATAATTAATTAAACTAAGAGTCACATTGGACTGCCTTAAAAAGTTGTTCAACCGTATAGATAGAAAATTCTTTATTGTCACACCTCATAACTTAAAAAATAACATACAAATCATTCATTTTATTAGTGTTACAATGGGCGGCCTTATCGCTGAAAGCGATTTCTTCCAGGCTCGTATACTCAGTATACTCAGCTGAAAGCAAATAATATGTTTTTGTGTAGCAGCAGTTCTTCAAATTTGCATTTAAGTTCGTAGCTGCATGTTAGTTTCTTGTCTCTTACATCTTATCTTTATGTTATTTCCGTTCTCAAGATGCAAATCAAACATTTATGCTGAAAAAGTTCTAAAGTGTTTTAAAAAGATTTTTTTTTAATACGCTGCATGGAATATTTTAGTTTCAGTTTGTGATAGACAAGCGGGCGACGGAACATCTCTCAAAATATATAACTACATTATGGAGTATGGTATCATAATAAACACAAATATTATAAATGCAAAAGTCAGTTGGTATATATGTGTTTATTTGGGACCTCTTCAAAGTGAAACGGCGCGACCGATTTGGCTAAAATTTCTACAGAGATAGCATATTGGATGGAGTGGATCAGGACATTGGATACTTTTTGACGCGGGTGAAGCCGCGAGGCACCGCTATACTACATAATTTATTATAATAGTGTCAAAAATCGGAAATTTATGTTTTATTATTTTATATAACTGGTGTCATTCTTGCAGCTGAAACAAATCTAACGAAACCTCTCAACCAAAAATCCATCAAGCCATTTTGGCTCCTCGAGCGTGCTAAAGAAATATAATAATAAAATAAGATAATATCATACATACACTCGAAAACATAACCTTCTTGCGCAGTCGGGTAAAAAACATAAATAAACCATGTAGAGTACCTCAAGACACGGCTTTAGAAGTCAAGATGTGCTTCAAGGATGCTTATTCAAATACCGAGGGTTCTCCAAAGATGAAAGCGATAGAGCTGGATTGAGGTGAGACGACAGCCTTATTACCCCGAGGCTAGATGAGATAAGCCGCGGCTAACAACTTGTTGTGCTGACTGTACTTCACTTCTATATACATCAAAGTACTTAAATATCAAACTCATCTTTTGACGAGATTTTCTTTTTCTCGGCAAATAATTTACTTTTGTGAACCTACGAAATTATGCCAGCATACCTATTCTTATTCAAATTTATAAATCTACGTACAGTTAATTATTAAAATTATCGTAAAAGTTACACATATTGAAGTTTGTAACGGCTATTATCACGTAAAAAAAATATTTACCGGAAAATTAACTCAGACCAGTTTCGAACATTCATGAAGTTCTTCTTCTGGGAGTTAATTATCCGGTAATTATTTTTTTAAGTGATAAAAGCTGTTACAAATGTTACTACGTACAGTTTGATAAGGACGAAATTCTATCACATTTAATATTTATTTCATTAACCGCCGTCACAAAGAACGGCTGTATTTTTTCATGTTTGCTACCTCAAACCTGTAAAAATGTAAAAATGTTGAAAAATAAATAAATGTTGAAAAATGTAACACAACTGTGCGCAGGTTAAGTTCGGTTCCGTATTTTTTACCGTCGTAAAATTATAAAACACAAATGAATTTAAAAAAGAAGCAAATAATATTGAAATACATAAACAACTCCACCTAAGAAAGTATAAAATGTGCTGAAATCATAAGAAATAAGTGAAATTATCGAGAATATAAAAAACGGAGTAACGACAATTCAATCTTAAATTTAGTGAAAAAGTGCCTAATCTGTTGAAACACAGATAAAATTCATATAAATGTGACTTATCAAAGAGCATCAGAGGAGAAAACAAAAGGTATAATTTAATATATTACAACTATAAAAATTGATAGCCTCGAAAAAAATATTGATAGACCACCCTCATTAAAAAAAAAAAAAAAAAAATTCGAGATGGCGCCTATATGTGCCGGTTGCCAAAATGTATTACCAGATAGATTATACCTCAATTGTGGCGTATGCAATAAATCGTACGATTTAGAATGCGCAAATGTCTCAACCCAGCGTTTCTATAATACAATGACGAAAGAACATAAGAAAACATGGAAATGCCCAGCATGCTATTGTAAATTGCCCAAAAACGGGAATACAAACACTCCGATACGATCAAGGGACTACGAACTAGAAACACCGATAATTACACCGTCTACAAGTAATGTCACGCATAGAAATAAAATAACTCCGTTGACACACAACGACTCCTCGAGCTCCGACGATGTGAGCACTTTAGGCGATACACTCCAACCTGCAATCGCTGAAAATATTAAAACTACGACCACGACAGAACTTACACTACAGTCACTAAACGATTTAATTGTATTAAGACTTAAAGAAAATAACGCTTCCATTATATGCGCAATACGGGAGACAATTACAACAGAAGTGAACAAAGCAGTAACCAAATTACGAGAAGAAATAACTATAGACACTACCACCTTATATAAGAAAAACAATGAAAGAAAATCAGATTTACAAGCTTTAAACAAAACTATAACAAAATTAGAATCAGATTGTGATAATCTTAAACTAGAAATTAAAGCTCTTCAGGCGTCTACCACGGCATCGGCACCTGAAAACCACAGTTATCCTGAAAGTTGCTGTAAAAAAATTGTAGTTTATGGCTTTAAAGAACACTATGACGAGCATGACTATATATTGCATAGCTGAATAACTCAAGCTTTTAGAGATATTATGAATGTCGACTTAGCTGGATATATTGAAGATACGTACAGAATCGGCAAACTTCCACACTACAAAAATACAAACAGTCGGCCACGGCCGCTAGTAATCGAACTACTCAGTAAACGCATGACCAAGTATATAATAAATAATAGAATGTGTTTTGAAGGATACAGTCTTCATATATCCGAGTTCCTAGACCAGAATGCGAGAAAGTTAAGAAGCTTGATGACAAAAGAGATGATTGAAGCAAGAAAGCAAGGACTCTCTGCTAGGATCCGGGATAACCAACTTTATATTCAAGGGTAGAAAATAAAAATCGACGATATACAGAGAGGCAAACAAATCGATAAGGTAGATAACAATATAATAACATATACTCACCAAATGCAAGAAGTGACCGAAATACCTACAAACAACAACTTCGAAAGCAGGAATCATTCCTTTCGAAACTCGAACTACTCCTTTCGCTCCAACTACAACAAATGAATTGACTTTCAAGATACTGTTTCAAAATATCCAAAGTATAAACAATAAACTACATATACTAGAATCATTTATACAAGAAAATCCTATTTACCAAGCTATATGCATCACCGAAACATGGGCGACTCAAGAAAAGTTAGATTTGATACTACTAAGTGGATATAAAATCGTTTCATCATACTGCAGAACATCCCGAAGCGGCGGTGGAGTACTGGTGGCGCTTCAAGAACATATCCAATGTTTACCCAGACCTGATATAACGAATATGTCTATTGAATACATACTGGAAATATGCGCGGTTGAATTGCGTAATGAAAAAATATTAATTATAACAATATACTGGAATAGAAGAGAGGAAGAAATTTTCTATAATAGACTTAAACTAATCTTAAATTACATAAATAATAAATACAATAAATATAAAATTATAATCGGAGGCGACTTTAATACTAATATATTACAAAATAATCCTAAAACAAATCGATTGTTAGACTTTATGTTAGAATATAAATTATCCCAACATGTAAAAAAACCGACACGAATAACTTCAAAAACATCAACATGCCTGGACCTAATATTTACCAATTTTAACGAAACTAATTTACGCACCACGGTAGAAGAATTAGGATTTTCTGATCACGCAGGAACGGTTTCTGAAATTATATTACCACAGAAAAAAAACAAAATTTGGAAAATAGAAAAACGAACATACAACAAAATTAATATGGAACTATTTAAATACAACTTAAAGACTATTAACTGGCCAGACATCATCAAAAAAACAAAAAATATTTATGATAATTACCAAGCTTTCCATGAAATATTAATACAGTTATTAAATAAATGCATCCCAAAACGTAAAATAAAATTAACATCTAATAAAAAACATTGGTTGACAGTAGGTATAAAACGCTGCTGCCGAAACAAAAGACTTCTAAAATTATTATGTTTACAAACTCATAACCCTATTCTTACTAAATATTATAAACAGTACGAAAAATTACTAAAGAAATCGGTTACTATAGCTAAAAAGATACATTATAAAAATAAAATAAAAACATCTAGTAACAAAATTAAGGCAATGTGGCAAGTTATAAATGAGCGTACGAATAAATACCGCAAAAAAGATAAATCTAACATTCAGCTAGAAATAGATAATACAACGATAACAGACACTAAGAAAGTCGCAAATACCTTTAACAACTTCTTTGCCGCGGTTGGAGAACGTGTACATACTACGCCACAAAACGGAGAGGAGCCCCGCGGCCGCCTCGTAATGCAACCCACCGAAAATTCAATGTACCTAAGCCATGTATCACCAAAAGAAATGTATAAATTAATAAAAAATCTTAAAAACAAAAACAGTCACGGTATCGATGACCTCCCCCCTTCTCTAATTAGATTTTGTGCTGAGGAACTGACCTTGCCATTTTGTTTGCTCATAAATCAATCATTTGAAGAGGGCACATTCCCAAAACAACTAAAGAAAGCAATAATAAAACCTATCCACAAGAAAAATATAAAAACTGACCCTAGTAATTACCGGCCTATCGCCCTCTTACCTACGGCATCAAAATTATTTGAAAAAGCTATGTGCGATCGTGTATATTCCTTTTGTGAAAAGTATTCTATTTTCGATGATAGCCAAAACGGGTTTCGCAAAAACCGGTCGACATCACTAGCTATATTTAAATACATCCAAGCAGCTTTAAGTGAAATAAACAATAAGAAATATACCATTGGTATCCTACTCGATATGTCTAACATACGACAAAGTACAATACAACATTTTACTCACTAAATTATACGGAATAGGTGTTAGAGGTGTTGCCTATAAATGGTTTAAATCCTACCTAGAGAACAGGCAGCAATACGTAGAACTCGAGCATTTCAATTACCAAACAAATACCATAAAAAACATTCGATCTGATTGCAAAACAATCAACGCCTCAATACCTCAGGGTAGTGTTGTAGGGTGTCTATTGTTTTTATTATACATAAACGACTTACCAAAAATTATGAATGCAACATGTATATTATTCGCGGACGATATATCAATAATAACCTCTTGTAATAGTAAAGAATTCCTAAATAATAAACTTACTGACATACTTGATAAAATAGTAGAATGGATGAAGGATCATAATCTTCAGATCAATTACTCTAAAACAAAACTAATTTCCTTCTATCCCCACCAAAAAGCACCGCTGAATATTCGATTCACGTATCAAAACACGGAAATAGAAACTGTCAATAATTGCACTTTGCTTGGTCTGATTATAGACAAACATATAAATTGGGAATTACATATTCAAAAAGTTAAAAATAAAATGTCTCAATTTAGTTACGCACTCCGCGAGATTAAGAAGACAACTGACCTCAGCACTGCACTTGCGTTCTATCATTCTCAAGCCAGTGCATGGTTGAATTATGGCGTCATATTGTGGGGAGCTTGTTCATCTGCGCCTACCCTTTTTATCCTTAAAAAAAAACTTGTTCGCATTTTAGCCAATATAGACCAAACGGATAGCTGTAAACCGTATTTTCAAACTTACAAAATCCTCACCCTACCGTGCATCTACATTCACGAAGTTTGTAAATTTGTTCGCAACCATCCCAACTTGTACACAACACGATTAGATGCATCTAGGCATAGTAGTGTACGGCTGCCAACCGATTAATACTGCCTACATCTCACCTTCAAATGTATTCGAAAGGTCCCCTAGTAATGTCCATAAAAATATATAATCACTTGCCGGTATCTCTAAAAAGTCAATCCCAAAATCGAAACTTTGTGAAACAATTAAAGGACCTTTTAGTCCAAAAAAGCTATTATACAATTGACGAATATTTTTAAGATAAATTTTGACATTGTTTTCTATTTAAAAATATGACATTTCCTTTTTACATTAAATAAAATAAATAATATACGGACATAAATGACATGCATAAATAATAATAATTACGATAATTATGTAGAAGTGTAATATTCCTCCTCTCTCCTAATTGATTAATAATTTAATTTTTTAAAGTAATATTGCTGTGCCCTTCCAGGGTCTATAAAGAACTGTACATTTTATTTAAGACCTTGTAAATACTTTTATAGACGCAATAAAATACTGAATACTGAATACTGAACCTCTGTCATTTATTAACCTGCTTGCGGATACTCGGCATGTGCTGCTACGTTAAATAAAACTGGCCAAGTGCAAGTCGGACTCGCACTTGTAGCGTTCCGTAACACAGTAAAGTATTACATAACTATGATTTTTCGCAACTAAAAAATTTACTTTGTTTTTCATAGTGTTTGTATGAAAAACAAAGTTATCTTTGCGGTCGCCATATCTCAAAAACTGCTGACTGTATCTCGTTCAAACCAATTTTTGTTGTTAGTTTTTATTGAGATCTACAGCATATATTTTTTTTAGATTTTTCGCTACCATACTTTAAAAGAGATGCCATACTTTTTAGAGGGGGGGGGGGACACATTTTACAACTTTTTTCAAATGATTGACTTTGAGAAAAAATGATTTTAGGAACCTCAATGTCAGTTTGAAGACCTATCCATAGACATCCTACACGTATAGGTTTGAAGAAAAATAATTAAACCGGTAAAAGGGTTAAGGGCCCGGTGGCGTAATCGGGAGAACGGTCGGCTTTGATGCCGTGGTACCGAGTTCAAACCCCGCCAGGCACCAATGGATTTTTCTATCAAAAAATTTATGTACGCTTCTTACTGTGGCCCTCCAGTAAAGGAAAAACATCGTTAAGAAACCAAACAACCCCCGCATGGTGGTAGGATACTATCTAGTGTCCGCATGGCCAGCTACCACCCACAAGTTAGAAAATCTGTCGCCAAACATCTAATGTGTTCCGGCAGCTATCCTTGAGAGCCAGTTCTCATTCTAAGCCTAGCGTGCTTACCATCTTCGACCGCATCATCACGTACCAACAGGTGAGATAGTGGTCAAACGCAAGCCTATAAGATATTAAAAAAAAGTCTGTAGACATCGGTTGGATGGTTTCAAAGTCTATGACGGATAGGCTAGCGTTTGACCACTATCTCACCTGTTGGTAATTGATGATTTGGTTGAGGATGGTAGCACGCTAGGCCTAGAATGGGAACCGGCTACCGGAACACATTAGATGTTTGGCAACAGATTTTTCTAAACTTGAGGGTGGTAGCTGGTCAGGCGCACACTAGATAGTGTCCTACCGCCATGCGGGAGTGGAGGGTTTCTTATCGATGTTTTTCCTTCACGGGAGTGCCATTGTAAAAATCCCACATCTTTTCAATAGAAAAATTCATTGGTGCGCTCCGGGGATTGAACTTGATACCTCTGGCGTCAATGCCGACCACGGATTAGACAAAGGAGGTTGGATTGGCAATGTGGGCGGGGCAGGCGCGCCACTAGTATGATTAGACAATCATAGATTCATAGAACCACGCGATCATACTTTTTAGTGGCTCGTGGTTTGCGTCGCAGCGCGGAGGTGCGCTAAAATCGTCTCAAAATGCCGTGTTGTGCGATTATTACGTGTAAATTAAAGAGTCAGACATCAAGTATTAAACAAGGAGGAATTTCTTTTCATCGGTAAGCATAAAATCTTCGTATTATAGATATTTTTGTCCAAAAACTATTTTTAATTATGAAATTCTTTGTTCAAACGACAACATACCCAGAGAACAGATAACTATACATTGCTGGTAAAGTACGAATATTTCTACCTCGAGACGCAGTTTACGCGCAATGGATTGCAAAGCGAGCGAAATCACCACGCCTCTCCGACTCGTTATATTCACGTTCGCGTCGGTCGCCGGCCGGTCGGCCGCGTGTGATTGTGTGTAACTTATAGAGTCTCGAAGTAATGTGCGTAACAATTGCAGTAGTGTGCGAAGCAATTGCAGCCCCGTGTTCTATGTGTAATTTGTTTATTAGTTTGCGTAATTCGTGTATCTATTTGTATTGTTTATGTTGTGGAATCGTTTGGTGGGAGTAACGCGGCGACGCTGGTTTTCAAACAAAAGTGTGATTATTGCCAATCCAACCTCCTTTGTCTAATCCGTGATGCCGACCATTCCCCCACAACACCACTGGGCAGTGTGGGCACTCAACAATTATAAAAAATCAAGTAGTGTAGTTGAGAATGCCCAGCTAATGACACAGCTTTCAACATTATTATGAACAAAATGAACGGATCCGTGTCATCGTCGTCAGTTGGCAGTAGATACAGCCACTGACAAGTTTCCAACTGACAGACAAACTCCGACAACGGCCTACTTCGAGGGATGCTGCAATGTTCATAGGATTTTCCCGCGGAGTAAGGCTCGGTGGAAGACTCGATAGATAATGTTAAATCATATACAAGATATTGCTTTAAAAAAATAAGCTTGGAAGTCGGATTTGGATAGTTGCGCCAAGTGCATTGGACCTTGGGGGTGACTGTCGCCTGCTATTGAGACCTGCCCTCTGATTCTCAATCATTCTAAAATCTATTCGGATTCAGAAGCGTTTGTAAACTTGAACTTTCTCGATTTGACCACATAGTTATAAATATTAAAATACGAGGCTTACATTATTTTAAATGACATCGTGATCATCGTCGTCTTGTCACCACGATCAATGCAACTTAGTCGAAACGTCAAGTTAAGATAAATTAATGTTTAATAATAAGCCCCGAATTTTTATTATTTGTATTATAACTATTCGCAAGCTTCAATTTAATTTTAAATACCTATTGATACATTTGTGAGCTATTTTGTCGAAAAAACCTTTCCAACTAGAATCATTGATTTTTTCCAATCGACATATCAAAAGTAATCGATTGAAGCATTGTGAATAACAAAGATCCAAGTCGAAGTAATGGCAGTTTTCGAATCCGAATTTTCTTTCGAATTATTGAGAATAACCTGCAGAAGAGCGCGCGCGGTGACGACCCCATGACAGTTTAAACTTTCTCAACGAATGTTTAAAAACATAGAATAAAACTGTTAAATATATATACTTTAGTATGTTATTTTATTTATTTAAAATATTAGTAGCTAGCTGTGCCCCACGATTTTACCCGCGTAGACATCGTTTCCGTGGGAATATCGGGATAAAAAATTCTCTGTGTTATTTCAGGGTCTATGCTATCAATTTCAGCTTAACACGTTAAGTGCGAAGCGAGGCCTAAATCACCCCTGATGCAACTTCCCTGTGGTGCGGCAAGCAAAAAAGTGAATTTCTCTGTCGTGCGAATGGCATAGCTTTGGTTTGGTCCAGTGTAGAAAAGAGATAAATATATATTTGAGATCACTAATGGTTCCGGACTCGGTGGTGTACCTACCTTGGTACCGGATGTCTTAGGCCTCGTGCCGCACTGAATTAATATAATTTTAATGCAGTGCGGAACGAGGCTAAAACGTCCCATATCCCCCCTGACCTCGTACCGCACTCAACGCGAGCTTCCCGCGACCAGTGTTGTGCATCACGTCGATTGGAGAGCACGTCCTTTTAGATTATTTAAAAAAAATGTATCCTTTGATAGCTTTGTGTTGTTTTGCCAGGTTTTGCCCTTAAAACGATCTAATGAGATATAATTGATCAAAATCGGTCAAGTCGTTGCGTAGTTAAGACAGTTTAAAAACGTCGATATTATTTTTCCCATCACTAATCGCAGCGAAAATTTGCCCTATTTCAGTGCGTTACGAGGTGTATAAGATCCCATATTTTGTTTTGCTAATAATTCCTAAACTAGCCATCAGATCCCGGGGCGACGGTGGATTAGGGTTCATCAATTCACTGTCTATATCAATAAGGACCAAAATTCTCATTTATCTTTGATTTCGCGCCAGAAAATGGATTTTAGTCTGTAAAAGGAGGTGGGGTCTAATAGACCGCGTGTCGCCCTAACGTCTGGTCACGGTACGGGCCGATTATACCTCGTGCCGCAGGAACGGAAAGTATGCAAAAATTGGTGCTGCAGCTAACGTGTTAATCTTTCAAAAGGTTGAGTAGTTTTATAGTGAAGAGGTAACAAATATACACAAAATCTTTCGCCTTTATAATATTAGTAGGGTTTAATTACTAAAATTCATAACAATAAGTACGCGACATTTCGTGCATTGTGAAATGTTATCAAGTACCTTATTGCGAACCAGGTCTGTGTCATACTGTCTGATTCACATACTGGAAAACAATAAATTATTCATTCGCATACTACATTTATAGCCAAATTTTCTTCAACCGCCTATAAAGATATTATAACAATACCCTTTGTAAAGACGATACAGTCTGTACTTCCGGTTCGGACCGGCTACTTCCGCTCCCTTCGCACGATGAGTCATTTCCGGTCGTAAAAGAGAGGAGAAAATGAGCAGTTTACACGTTGTATTTATTTTTAAAGGAGTATTTATTGGTTTTTCTTATACACGGTTTATTTACACCTAAAACATACGAGGTGCTGCATGATTTACTGAGGTATTTTGGATAATACATTATGGAGAATAGGATGGTACGGTTGTGCTCTTTTTGCTCGAGTAGCGGAGAGCACTACCGTGACCAAGATAAATCAGATAAGTCCACAGCATAGGGGATTTTTTTTAAATCATATAGGCTAGCGTTTTATCACTATCTCGCCTGGGATCTCTCTCTCTCTCGTATGCTCTCTCGTATTCTCTCTCGTATGCTCTCGTAAGCGATGATGTGGTCAAAGATGGTGAACACGCTGTACCTAAAACACCCTGGCCCTTAAGGGCTGTGCTGCCGCACCGTAAGCTAATGGCGGCAAATTTTTTCATTGATGGTTAAGCTACTTTTTTGTTGCGAACAAACGTGATTGATATAATGCTTCTACTCCAGTTGAACAAGTCAGGCGGAACATTTACATAATCCTCCTCCTACCACCTACCACCTGTGTGTGCTTCTCTGTTTATTGCATATGAACGATCGCGTTACTTAATGAATTCATATTAATGAATTTACGTGAAAATTTCCATAACAGATGTGTCATTCGCTATAAGTTCACTGCTCTCTTTCACATTAAAATAATATATGTATAAGGATGGCACGGAGTGATCTTCTGGGGAAGCGTACTTTATCATCGATCGCATCGTGAACTAACTTCAGGAGAGATAGTGGTCAATCGCTTGCCTAGATGGATTAAAAAAAGCATATTATTAGAATAATGATCTACTTTTTGCTCATAACAGACAAGCAGCCTATGCTCACAACTGCAATATGAAGTGAAAGTATGAAACGTAATACATATAATTTTATGTATATGCCAATAATATTTGTAGCAAATCCACAAATTAGACAATAGTTATTGCGTAAAATAAATGTGTGTGTTGTGTGCGTAAAATAAATGTGTGTGTTGTGTGCGTAAAATTTTAAATAGAATTCTGCCTGGTTATTTTTATCTCACTCGAATTCGGAAGCTTCATTTTGAATTTTGAATATTGATTAATTCATGTCGGCTCCGTATGTCATCACATCTAGGACGCTCGGAACCGAGACGTGGACACTGGACACTCACGGTCCGACTGGCCCACCAATATTACCAAATTAAAGTAGCTCAGCGAGCTATGGAGAGAGCTGTGCTCGGTGTTTCTCTGCGGTATCGAATCCGGAACGAAGTACTTCGCCAGAGAACTAAAGTAATCGACATAGCTCAACGGATTAGTAAACTGAAGTGGCAGTGGGCTTGTTATATCTGCCGCAGGACTGAAAACCGTTGGGGTAGACTTGTCCTAGAGTGGAGACCGCGAATCAGAAAACGTTGCGTAGGACGTCCTGTGACCAGGTGGAGTGACGATATACGCATAGTGGTGGGCAGTGACTGGATAAGAAGAGCCGAAGATTAGGCTCAGTAGCGTATGTTGGGAGATGCCTACGTCCAGTAGTGGACTGACGCCGGCTAATTATGATGATGATGATGTCTCACTACTGAACGGACGGTGGTGGACATGTTCAGTAGCTGGTTCTGGTCTTACTTGTACAGTCATCGTTGCGGCATACAGACATCTCATCACTTCTAAATATCGCTAGTCTCATAGTCTTCATCATTTTTATTAATTCAAAATTCTCATAGTCCACAAATGTAAAGAACAAGGGCCGATTGTACTCTTAGGTCTTCTGTATAATCTGCCACACTGTGTGGATATGGTTTATGGCGCCGTAACCGCTTTGAAACCCGGCCCGTTCCGGAGATTGGAACTCGTAGTCTTCGCGCCAGATGGTTCGTAATGACCCTTGAACAATAACATGTCATACAATATACGTATAATTCCTAAGGGTAAGTTCACACCGCAACGCGACGCGACGTGACGCGACGTGACGCGATATGACGATGCTTTTGGTTTCGCGCGGCGCAGCGAAAAGCCGCGCGGCGCAGAAAAACGCGTGATGCCACCAAATTATCTCAATGCAATGTGTATCTCATTGTGTAGTTAATAAAGTTCAATTATTTATCACGTGGCTTCCCGCTGCGCCGCTGAATTAACTCAATGCAATGTGCTTCTTTTTCTGTAGTAAGTAAAGTAAGTTCTTTTTAGGGTTCCGTACCCAAAGGGTACCAACGGAACCCTATTACTGAGACTTCGCTGTCCGTCTGTCTGTCTGTCTGTCTGTCCGTCTGTCACCAAGCTGTATCTCATGAACCGTGATAGTTAGACAGTTGACATTTTCACAGATGATGTATTTCTGTTGCCGCTATAACAACAAATACTAAAAACAGAATAAAGTTAAAAATAATAGAGGGTCTCCATACAAGACGCGTGTTTTTTTCGGCATTTCACGCCTTCTATGCACGCCTAGTTAGGTAAACGTCCCATGGATGGCGTTTTATTGAAATGTCGATCTCTAACACCTTTGTTAGACGTTAGATGGCGTTATAAGAAACGAAATATTAATTAATTATTATTTTTGCTGGCAAAAAATGATAGTGGTATTTTTTGCTCGATCTTATATAATACTGTAGTGTAACGTGGTACGGAACCCTACGAGTGCGAGTCCAACTTGCACTTGGACAGTTTATTTGTATTACTCTATTAATAAGTGCGCGCCGCGTCGCGTCGAGATCTGAGCTGACCCTAAGCATCTGAATAAATGTCATCAGAAAACAAAGTTTTAATTACAATGATGTACTTTTGCCCTCGACTTAACCCAGCGCAATATTTCACTTGACCTGGTAAAAAATTACCCTTACAAGCCTCGAAACTAAAAACAAAGTTAAATTGCACTTGTGTAAATAAAGTTGCCTAGGCAAATTGCAGATAAATAAGAAATTATAATAATAATAATAATAACTCAGACTGAACTAGACGCCCTGGATAGAAAAGTTCGAAAGCAATTGACATCACATCGCATGCTTCACCCACGCTCGTCTGTTATGAGACTGTTACTTTGTGCATTCTTCTTATTTTTAATAAGCTTCTTTCCATAGCTTTCTGGCAGCTAACCAGTTTTGTTTTTATTTTAGTGTTGTAAGTCCTTGTCTGGCAACCATACGTGAGAGTCGGTAAGATGCATGAGTCCATTACTATTTTCTTTAAGTGGAGCGGATAGTCACCTTTCATAATCTCTTTGAGTGACCAGTATTTTTTCCAACTCATATTTATTCTACGTTCTACCTCTTCTTCTTCATTTCTGTCTTCAAATGATATTTCTTTTCCAAGATATATATATTTATTTACGTATTCAATGGTCTTTCCTTCGAGTTTTATTATGTGTGTGTAGCTGTTTGTCATTAGTTTTGTTTTATCTTTATTCATCAAAAGACCTACTTTTTTACTTTGATCGCTTAATAAGTTTATCATATTTTCTAGTTTTCTGCTGCTTTCGGCGAAGAGGACTATATCATCTGCGAATCTGAGGTGACTTAAATAGCGGTCACCCACTTTGATTCCTTCGTTTTCCCATTTCAGATCCTCGAAGATGTTTTGTAATACTGCTATGAAAATCTTGGGAGATAGGGGGTCTCCTTGCCTCACTCCTCTTAGAATTGGTATTTCCGATCCTCGTTTCTCTAGTTTTACATTACTGGTGTGTTTCGTATATGTTTTTCAAAATATTTTTGTACTTTTCGTGGACATGACATTTGTTCAGAGCTTCCCAGATTGCATCGTGTGATATCGTATCAAATGCTTTTGCATAATCGATGAAAGCTAGATATAATGGTCTGTTAAACTCTTTGTATTTTTCTATTATTTGCTGCATTACATGTATATGGTCAATCGTTGAGAAACCAGACTGAAACCCTGCTTGTTCTATTGGTTGAAGCTTTTCGATTTTGCCACTGATTCTGTTTAGTAATATAGTGGTGAAAAGTTTATAGGTACTAGGGAGAAGGCTAATTGGACGGTAGTTGCCTATATCTTGAGGGTCACCTTTTTTATACAGCAGAACTATATCTGATTTGTTCCATTGTTCTGGTATTTGTCCCGTGTTTATAACTTTGCTGAACAAATATGAGAGAGGACGTGCTAACAGAGTAATTCCAATTTTTAAAGCCTCATTTGGTATACCATCTGGCCCTGGACTTTTTTCTGATTTAAGTTTCTTAATATGACTTGCTACCTCCATCACGTCCACTTCTGCGGGCTCGTTTTCAGTGTCGCTACACCTTCTAGGATACTTGTTTTTGCTTGCATAATATGTTACAACGTTGTTTTTATACAGCTCTCTGTAGAACTCTGTGGCACAATCTATAATATCTTTTCTCATGTTAGTTGTTGAGATTCTTGTTTTTAAATTTTGTATCCAGTTTTTATGTGTACCTAGTTGTTTATATGCTCTTTTCGTGCTCCTGTATTGTTTAAGACTTGTTTCTATTACCTGTTTTCTGTAGTTTTTGTAATCTTGATTAATGGATTTGTTAGTTATTTTGAACAGCGTACTTAGCTCTTCCTTCATTTCCTTCGTTTTTTGTTTTGTTTTCAAAAGTTTCGAGCGTCTAGTCATTAATTCTATTGTAGGTTTTGTGAAGATTTTGTTTGTATTGATTTGTTTTTCTTCTTTTTGTTTTCTTGACATACTATTTTTAATTATGAGTTCTATTTTATTGTATAAAGTCTGGACATCCTCGTCGTCGCCTAAACTTTCCAATTCTTTTGTGTTGGTTTCTAAACTGCTAATGTACAGCGTTTTCTCTTCTTCTGTTTTGAATGTATTCAAAGATGATTTAAATGACTTCCTGCTTTTTTTGCTGTTTTGTAGGAGATATGTAGCTCTAACTAGTCTGTGATCAGAGCTAAACTCTAAGCCGTGTAGAACTTCTATATTCCTTATTTTTTCGGGTTGGTTTGAAAGGATGTAGTCCACCTCATTCTTAATTTTTTCATTTGGTGAGATCCATGTCCATTTACGATTAAGCCTTATTTTGAAATAAGTATTCATGACCGATAATTTGTGTTCGAAAGCAAATTCTATAAGTTTTTTACCTCGTTCATTCCTTTTTCCATAGCCAAATTTGCCTAGAATCTTTTCTTCATTTGTTTTGGCTACGCCCACTTTGGCATTAAAATCTCCAATAACTAACACGTTTTCTCCGCCCTGAATTTGTGCTTCTTGTAGGGTATCATAAAATTTATCGATTTCTTCTTTAGAGGCTTTTTCGGTTGGTGCGTATACTTGGATTATAGAATTAATCTTTTTGTTGAATTTCAGTTGAAGTAGGGCAACTCTTTCAGACAATCCCGAGAATTTTAATATATTGTTTTTATATTCTTTTTTTATCAAGAAGCCAACTCCATGTAGGCCGAGCGTTTCACCTTTATAACAAAATATATAATCTTTATGTTCTTCGATTTTGCATCCCATTCGCCTAACTTCTGCTAAGCCAAGTATATCAATTTTTATTTTTTCCAGAGCAAACATAAGTTCTATGTATCTTCTTGTGGATGCTAAGGATCTTACATTGAATGTTCCAATGTGTAGAGGTTTTTGAGGCAGTTCTTTATCTTTTTCTGGAGGGTTTTGGTAATTTTCTCCCACAACAAACACAAATAAGAAATTACGGAGCCATATATATTTGTTTATTGTAATTGTATAAATACCTATTGATAAATTTGTGAGCTATTTTGTCGCAAAAACCTTAATTTAAAACATTAATCGACATATCAAAAGTAATCGATTGAAGCATTGTGAATAACAAAGATCCAAGTCGAAGTAATGGCAGTTTTCGAATCCGAATTTTCTTTCGAATGATTGAGAACTAGCAGCCCGCCCCGGCTTCGCACGAGTAGAACATATCCTACAAAATTTGCATCAGTTTGTTGCATCAAATATAAAATACTAGCTGTTACCCGCGGCTTCGCCCGCGTTATTTGTGTCTTTATGACCATTGAGATCTAGATCGATGATCTCTTAGGCCAAATCACCATAGGTGCCCTCAAAGTCGAACTCAATATCCTCTATTGTTAAAGTAATTAATCATTTTGGTTAGGTTAGTATACGAAATTGTGCTGTTTAAATGTTTGACTGAATACAACAGTTCCTCAAACATTTCTTAGAAAGAAAATAAGGTGAATAGCTGCGCGAGCGTAGCGAGCGCTATTATTGGGCGAGTGAAAATTTTTATGGCGTTTTATAATCCTGGCAGTTTTTATAACCTACTAAATCACCGATGACCGATGACCGGTTAAACTTGATATCCACTTATTTTATGGTAAAAATTCATTATGATTATTGAAGGTAGTACTGTTTCAATTTATAAATTCGTTTTGATACATGTGGCTATTAAAATACAAAAAATGCTGAAATATAACCTACAAAGTAGACAAAACAAAGGTTTGCGCGAGCGCAGCGAGAGCTATCAATGCGCGAGCGACGCGAGCGCGAAAATTTTTACGTCATTTTATGACCCTGACAGTTTTTATGACCTACTTAGTCAACACCGATGACCCTAAGGTTAAACTTGATATCCACTTATTTTAAGGTAAAAATCATTATGATTATTGAAGGTTGTACTGTTTCAATTTATAAACTCGTTTTGATGCATGTGCCTATTAAAATACAAAAAATGCTGAATCATTACTTACAAAGTAGATAAAACAAAGGTTTACGCGAGCGCAGCGAGCGTTATCAATGCGCGAGCGAAGCGAGCGCGAAAATTATTTACGTCTTTTTATGACCCTTACAGTTTTTATGACCTTTTAAGTCAACACCGATGACCCTAAGGTTAAACTTGATATCCACTTATTTTAAGGTAAAAATCATTATGATTATTGAAGGTTGTACTTTTTCAATTTATAAACTCGTTTTGATGCATGTGGCTATTAAAATACAAAAAATGCTGAATCATTACTTACAAAGTAGATAAAACAAAGGTTTACGCGAGCGCAGCGAGCGTTATCAATGCGCGAGCGAAGCGAGCGCGAAAATTTTTACGTCATTTTATGACCCTGACAGTTTTTATGACCTACTTAGTCAACACCGATGACCCTAAGGTTAAACTTGATATCCACTTATTTTAAGGTAAAAATCATTATGATTATTGAAGGTTGTACTGTTTCAATTTATAAACTCGTTTTGATGCATGTGGCTATTAAAATACAAAAAATGCTGAAAAATTACTTACAAAGTAGATAAAACAAAGGTTTGCGCGAGCGCAGCGAGCGTTATCAATGCGCGAGCGAAGCGAGCGCAAAAATTATTTACGTCTTTTTATGACCCTTACAGTTTTTATGACCTTCTAAGTCAACACCGATGACCCTAAGGTTAAACTTGATATCCACTTATTTTAAGGTAAAAATCATTATGATTATTGAAGGTTGTACTTTTTCAATTTATAAACTCGTTTTGATGCATGTGGCTATTAAAATACAAAAAATGCTGAATCATTACTTACAAAGTAGATAAAACAAAGGTTTGCGCGAGCGCAGCGAGCGTTATCAATGCGCGAGCGAAGCGAGCGCGAAAATTTTTACGTCATTTTATGACCCTGACAGTTTTTATGACCTACTTAGTCAACACCGATGACCCTAAGGTTAAACTTGATATCCACTTATTTTAAGGTAAAAATCATTATGATTATTGAAGGTTGTACTGTTTCAATTTATAAACTCGTTTTGATGCATGTGGCTATTAAAATACAAAAAATGCTGAAAAATTACTTACAAAGTAGATAAAACAAAGGTTTACGCGAGCGCAGCGAGCGTTAACAATGCGCGAGCGAAGCGAGCGCAAAAATTATTTACGTCTTTTTATGACCCTTACAGTTTTTATGACCTTCTAAGTCAACACCGATGACCCTAAGGTTAAACTTGATATCCACTTATTTTAAGGTAAAAATCATTATGATTATTGAAGGTTGTACTTTTTCAATTTATAAACTCGTTTTGATGCATGTGGCTATTAAAATACAAAAAATGCTGAATCATTACTTACAAAGTAGATAAAACAAAGGTTTGCGCGAGCGCAGCGAGCGTTATCAATGCGCGAGCGAAGCGAGCGCGAAAATTTTTACGTCATTTTATGACCCTGACAGTTTTTATGACCTACTTAGTCAACACCGATGACCCTAAGGTTAAACTTGATATCCACTTATTTTAAGGTAAAAATCATTATGATTATTGAAGGTTGTACTTTTTCAATTTATAAACTCGTTTTGATGCATGTGGCTATTAAAATACAAAAAATGCTGAATCATTACTTGCAAAGTAGATAAAACAAAGGTTTACGCGAGCGCAGCGAGCGTTATCAATGCGCGAGCGAAGCGAGCGCGAAAATTATTTACGTCTTTTTATGACCTTTACAGTTTTTATGACCTTCTAAGTCAACACCGATGACCCTAAGGTTAAACTTGATATCCACTTATTTTAAGGTAAAAATCATTATGATTATTGAAGGTTGTACTTTTTCAATTTATAAACTCGTTTTGATGCATGTGGCTATTAAAATACAAAAAATGCTGAATCATTATTTACAAAGTAGATCAAACAAAGGTTTACGCGAGCGCAGCGAGCGTTATCAATGCGCAAGAGAAGCGAGCGCGAAAATTATTTACGTCTTTTTATGACCCTTACAGTTTTTATGACCTTCTAAGTCAACACCGATGACCCTAAGGTTAAACTTGATATCCACTTATTTTAAGGGAAAAATTCATTATGATTATTTAAGGTAGTACTGTTTCAATTAATAAACTCCTTTTGATGCATGTGGCTATTTAAATACAAAAAATGCTGAAATAAAACCTACAAAGTAGATAAAACAAAGGTTTGCGCGAGCGCAGCGAGAGCTATCAATGCGCGAGCGTAGCGAGCGCGAAAACTTTTACGTCATTTTATGACCCTGACAGTTTTTATGACCTACTTAGTCAACACCGATGACCCTAAGGTCAAACTTGATATCCACTTATTTAAAGGTAAAAATCATTATGATTATTGAAGTCTGTACTGTTCCAATTTGTGTCATGTTTTGATGAATGTGGCTATTAAAATACAAAAGTTGCTGAAATGTATCCAACAAAGTACATATAACAAATACTTGCGAGCGCCATCACTGCGCGAGCGAAGCGAGCGCGAAAAATTTTTACGACCTTTTATGACCCTGACAGTGTTTATGACCTTCTAAGTTAACACTGATGAGACAAAGGTTTAACTTGATATCCACTTATTTTAAGGTAAAAAAATCATTATGATTATTGAAGGTTGTAACTGTTCCAATTATAAACTCGTTTTGATGCATGTGGCTATTAAAATACAAAAAAATTCTGAAATATTACCTACAAAGTAGATAAAACAAAGGCTTGCGCGAGCGCAGCGAGAGCTATCAATGCGCGCGATTGAGCGCGAAAATTTTTACGTCATTTTATGACCCTGACAGTTTTTATAACCTACTAAGTTAACACTGATAACACAAAGGTTAAACTTGATATCCAATTATTTAAGGATAGAAATAATTATGATTATTGAAGATTGTACTGTTTTAATTTATGGAGTCGTTCTGATGCATGTGGCTATTAAAATACAAAAGTTGCTGAAATATTACCTACAAAGTAAACCAAACAAATTATTGCGCGAGCGCAGCGAGCGCTATCACCGCGCGAGCGAAGTGAGCGCAAAAAATGTTACGTTTTATGACGCTGACAGTTTTTACAACCTACTAAGTCAACACCGATGACCCTAAGGTTAAATGTGGCTGTTAAAACACGAATGCTTATGAAATACTTCCCACAAAGCAGATAAAACACGTTGGGCAAGCAAAGCCATTGCGTAAATTTTGATGACTTTTAATGACCCTGACAGTTTTATGGCCTAATTAAGGTACTTATTAAGTTTAGTCATAATCTATGAACCTAACGTCAAACTTTTATGATTATGCAAACTCTATGTAAAGTTAACAAAAGATATAGGCACCCACACTTAACTGCCGAAAAAAAGTATTCTTTGCCCTTTTATGCCCTATTCAATGTGTTTGTACAAAATTTCATCTGAATCGGTCAAACCGTTTGGCCAAAAAGAGGCCACACATTTACAAAATTCCATAGTAAAAATATAGACAACCGAAATTTCCACCCAAAAAAAAAGTATTCGTTGTCCTTCTATGTCTTTTTGACTGTCTGTGTACAAAATTTCAGCTTAAATGGTTAACCCGTTCGACCGAGAGAAGGCCACACATTTAAAAACTTCAATTTAAAAATTCTGGACACCTGGACTCGACTGCCAGAAAAAAATTATCCCATGTGATTCTATGCAATATGAACTGTAATACTCGTATGTATAAAATTTCAGCTGAATCGGTCAAGCTGTTTAGCTGATAAGAGGACACACATTCACAAAATTCAATAAAAAAAATCTAAACACTCAGACTCGATGGACAAAAAACAGTATCCGATATCCTATTCTGCCCTATGAACTGTCTTTATACAACATTTCAGGCAAATCGGTAAAGCCGTTTATTCGAGAAGAGGTCTTAAATTTACAAAAATTAATTAAAAATATCTGGACTTGAAAGCAAAAAAAAAGTATCCTATATCCTATTCTACCCTATGAACTGTCTTTATACAACATTTCAAGCAAATCGGTCAAGCCATTTATTCGAGAAGAGATCTTAAATTAAAAATATTTGTACCCTCTGACTCGATAGCCAGAAAAAAAGTATTCTATATTCTATTCTGCCTTTTGAACTGTCTTTAAACAACATTTCAGGCAAATCGGTCAAGCTGTTTATTCGAGAAGAGGTCTTATATTTACCAAATTCCATTAAAAATATCTGGACCCCCTGACTCGACAGCCAGAAAAAAAGTATCCTATATCCTATTCTGCCCTATGACATGTATTCACACAAAATTTCAGGCAAATCGGTCAAGCTGTTTATTCAAGAAGAGGTCTTATATTTACCAAATTCAATTAAAAATATCTGGACCCCCTGACTCGACAGCCAGAAAAAAAGTATCCTATATCCTATTCTGCCCTATGACATGTATTCACACAAAAATTCAGGCAAATCGGTCAAGCCGCTTATTCAAGAAGAAGTCTTATATTTACAAAATTCAATTAAAAATATATTTACCCCCTGACTCGATAGCCAAAAAAAAAGTATTCTGTATCCTATTCTACCCTACGAACTGTCTTTAAACAACATTTCAGGCAAATCGGTCAAGCCGTTTATTCGAAAAGAGATCTTATATTGACAAAATTCAATTAAAAATATTTGAACCTCCTGACTCGATAGCCAGAAAAAAAGTATTCTATATTCTTTTTTGCCTTATGAACTGTCTTTATACAACATTTCAGGTAAATCGGTCAAGCCGTTTATTCGAAAAGAGATCTTATATTTACAAAATTCAATTAAAAATATCTAGATCCCCTGACTCGATAGCCAAAAAAAATTTATCCTATATCCTATTCTGCTATATGTTCTATCTTTGTACAAAATTTCAGCCAAATCGGTCAAGCCGTTTGACCGTGAAGAAGTCCCAAACAAACAAACAAACAAACAAACAAACAAATAAACAAACTGACTTTCGCATTTATAATATTGGTGTTGATTAACATATTTAACAATCATCGTCATATTTCAACCAATTTACACAAAACCTCAACGAATTATGCACCTAAACCTTCCTCATAAACAATCTGGCTATTGGTGAAAACCGAAAAAAATTGGTGATAATCCGTTCAATAGCTATTGAGATTAGCGAATTTGCGAACAGATAGACAGACGCAGTGATGGACTTTGTTTTATAATACTTACGTAGTGATATTGGACAGCCCTTTGGCGTAAAGGATAGTTACCGTGATTCTGACCCGACGGTCGTTGGTTCTAATCCTAGCTATATACCTACCAATGAAAGTTTTATGTGCATTCATGAATCATGGGTTTTCGTACAGAGGTAGTGGGATCATTGAATCAAAATCAATCAAATCATAGGATCAAAGAAGGGGTATATATATAGGGGTGTATAAGTTATACGTTTAACGTGTGTATCTCTGTCTGTCTGTAGCATCTTAGCACCCAACTAGATGAACCGATTTTGATTTTATTATTGATATTTTTTTTTGTTTGATAGATGTCTTCATCGAGAGTGTTCTTAGCTTTGATTCATGAAAATTCGTTCAATCGTTAGAAAACTATGAGCTTTTTTCTAGTTAATTGCGCTATAAAATCAACTTTCATAGGTCTGATAATTTCGAAAATCTTCTTCTTCAACGATATTGTAAGAACATGGAAGCATTGACCTGATGCTGGGACATCTCCTGTACTCTACAGAATACTCAAATCGACACCAATTTACGAGTACAGCTCAGATTTTAAATGTCGTGTTTAAAGTCATTGGAATGCTTTTAATGAAAAAATTATACATAGATCAGTCGGGGTGGTTTATATATAGATCATAACTATATTATACAATAGAATTTTATACAGTTAAAAAATATTATTATACTATATTGACTTCAAATTTATTGTGATCGGTGGGGATCTACAGCATCGCTAAGCTTATAATAATATTTTCTTAGTAACTATGACCTAATCTGTGGTTTCACTGCAGATATTTTATTAATTTTGCGATGCGTGTATGTGAAATCCGTGATATCATCTAGAGTTTTCATTTGAATTATATACTGTAAATGACAATTTTAATCTATAATATGTGGCCAAGCTAATTAACGTAATTATTTGGATAAGGATTAATACTATATACTTAAAAATAGCCTTGAAATTTATGTAATATTTTTTTACAAGAAATTAAAGATTAAAATGGTTACTGTGAGTCAACCTTAAGAGATAGACATATGCTCTCGCGGATTTTTTTGTAGGTCTTATTAAGTTGTACAACTCTTCCATAGAAAATATTCTTCCTCTATTTTCAATTGAGCAGCGTTCGTAAGAAACGTGTTTTTTCGACCGTTTTTTAATCGACTTAGGTTGCAAATTAGGTCTCCACGAATGTACCTTTGATTTAAACGGGATGTTATATAGCCTATTTTCATTCTGAAAGTCTATTCTATATATTAGTGAAAGAATTTTTTAAATCGGTCAAGTAGTTTTTGAGCCAAATCATTACAAACATACAAAAATATAAATGTTCTCTCTTTATAATATTATTAGTATAGATACGAGTAACAAAATAGAAGAGCGCGCGCGGTGACGACCCCATGACAGTTTAACCTTTCCCAACGAATGTTTAAAAACATAGAATAAAACTGTTAAATATATATACTTTAGTATGTTTTTTTTAATTTATTTAAAATATTAGTAGCTAGCTGTGCCACACGATTTTACCCGCGTAGACATCGTTTCCGTGGGAATATCGGGATAAAAAATTCTCTGTGTTATTTCAGGGTCTATGCTATCAATTTCAGTTCAAAATAAAGTTGCCTAGGCAAATTGCAGATAAATAAGAAATTACGGAGCCATAATGCATATTTGTTTATTGTAATTGTATAATGTATACAATGAATGATGGTTTGTTTCAAAATGTTTATTTTATTTTTTAGGGTTCCGTACTTCAAAAGGCAAAAAGGAACCCTTATAGGATCACATTTTTGTCCGTTTGTCTGTCTGTCTGTCTGTCTGTCCGTCTGTCAAGACCTTTTTCTCAGGAACGCGTAGAGATATCAAGTGGAAACTTATATCAAATACCTAATACATATCTACGGTATTTTTTGGCTGTGAAAACATCAAACTTGTAAGTCAACGCTATTACAAAATATGACTATATGTTTTGCGATTTCACAAGAGAATTAAAACCTATAGGCTACTTCCCGTTGACCTAGAATCATGAAATTTGGCAAGATGCAAGGTCTTGAAGCACTTATATAGGAGTGAATCTGAAAACAATAAACGTGCAGTTTAATAAAAAAAAGTAAACTTATAACGATTTACAAGCTTATTATTTGCAGTTGGTGCAATACATTTTCTATGGATCAAACTGCAAAGTTAAGTTTGTCATTTAACCTTTGACAAATTTATTATTTATTATTTATAATTTATTAATAATTTTACGTTAGACTCGGTGCGCGAGTCCAACTCGCGCAGCCTGTTTTTTATTTATTAATAAACAATACAATATCAACAATATAATTATATAATAAGTTCATGTGTAATAAGTGTGAATGGTAACCAAAAAACCAAAAAAGTGCTGATTAATTTGAATGATTTAAGCTTCGAGCATTTACCAATGGAGATGTTAACGTTATAATCCGCAAACATTTTTTTCTGCTGATTCTTACGGGGGACGAGCTAAACACGCATTGCACACACACAAATCACTCACTTTAACGATCCCGCACACTAGCTTGAAACACGCACACAGTATTAAAAATACAGCGTAGTTACGCACGCTAATATGGCCAAAAATGGCTATATGGCCAGCAAAGGGGTACGCCTTGCGTTAACATCTCCTTTGGTAAATGTTCGAAGGATTTAAGGGAAACAGACATTGATAAGAAACATGCCAATTTACGTTCACACCAAAATTCCACTGAATACCTTTAGTGACGTCCACACTACGAATAAAAATAATTTAAGATCGTTTAAAAAATTAAAAGAACCGACTTCAAACGTCGCGCTAGTCAAAGAACCTATTATATAACCTAAAACCTAAAATATTAACCGAGTAACAATTATATAATCTGTGCCAGTAGTACTAGTAAGTAATAAATCGTCGAGATAAGTAAATGCATCGTAATACAAATGTTGATATATTAAAAACGGCTCGGCCGATTTCGTTAAAATTACAATGGGACCATTTTGAAAACTTACCCTACCCATTAAAAAAAGAATCATTCAAATCCGTTCACAATTGACGGAGTAATCGCGTAACATACCCACAAATAATAATAAAAATTAAAAAATAAAACATACATACGAATTGAGAACCTCCTCCTTTTTTGGAAGTTGGTTAAAAACACATCCAAATCTTTACGAGGGTATGAGTTGAACTGGAAGAGGATTGTTTAATGTTACTTAATCAACTTTACGCATGGATTTACAAAATATGGATCGTGCACAGCAGATGTTTTTAACCGACTTCACTAAAGAGGAGGAGGTTCTCAATTCGTCTGTATGCTATTTTTTTGTGTGTATGTTACGTAATTACTCCGTCAATTGGGAACGGATTAAAAAGTTTATTTTTTTAATAGGTAGGGTACGTTTTTGAGATGGTCCCATTTTAATTTTATCGAGATCTGATTAGGATCTTCAGAGATATGGAGATAAATATCTCAAACATAGGAGAATGTACTGGTTTTAGAAGAAGAGTCCCAAGAAGATTATACACAATGGAGGTTGCTATTGCATATACTTTTGAAGACTAATAAATATGACCTTGAATAATGTTTTTACATCTTTCTTCACGTTGATTTTGGTTTGTAACCCTCGACGCAAAACGAAGGAGTGTTATAAGTTTGACGTGTGTATCTGTGTATCTGTGTATCTGTGTGTCTGTCATCGTGGCATCTTAGCGCCCAAACAGATGAACCGATTTTGATTTAGTTTGTTTTGTTTGATAGATGTCTTCGTCGAGAGTGTTCTTAGCTTTATTTCATGAAAATCTGTTCAGCCGTTTAAATATTATCAGCTCTTTTTTGGTTAAAAAAACTACGATAGAAACTTTCGTAAGCTCGTAGTCCTTTGAAGGCGGACGTCAAAAAATCAAAATGGCGCTGTCACAGTATCTTGTTACTTCAATGATATTGCAAAAGTATGGTAAGCTTGATCTAATTCTGAGACATCTCCTTGGAATGGTCTCAATGTACAAAGTTATTCATATGCTTTGATCATAAACTCGGATTACATATACAAATCAGTCGGGGGTGGTTTTAATTTTTTGAATTTAAGTATTATTGACTACTGATATATTTACGGTAACTGTGAGCGAGATAGAAACAAAGGTGGCGAGAACTAAATTGTCTTCACAGGAATGTTCTACCAGGCAAAGTCTTGTTAATGTGCAAATTTTTTGAGCATACCTAATATTTTTTGACATGACATGACGTTTGGCGAAGATGGCGGCCATATCAGTCCCGCCCGCGACACTGCATACATAAATAACTCAGAATTATGAACGTACTTTGTACCAACCTACACTGCAAAAAAAAATTATAAGCATAATACCACAGATTATATAATAGGTACTACGTAAATAATACTTTTCGTTGCTAGGTTGGCTACACAGTGCTTTCATAATTCGGGTATTAACAATTTAAGGAAGTGCCAACTCTTATAACGTAGTAGAGTGATTCAGACTGTGTGGGCCATATGGTGGCAATTAATGTTAATAATCGCAAATAATACTTTTTAATATTCATTTTGGAAAACAAATAGTCCGTGTTATAAAAGTATTTGGAATTATTGTAATAAAATAGACAATTAATTATCGTGTGTGTCAGATGCTTTTATTGCACAGGGCCATTTTGGACACTGTCCTATGATACCTTGATGACATCATTATGACTAGTGAATATTTTCACTATCGCGGCATTTTAGGGTTCCGAACCCAAAGGGTATAGTACCTGAACGTCATAATGGAACCTAAAATGGCTGCCATTGATTGTCCATTGGTCTAATGATGACCTTGGTTGCTTGATTTTAGGTTCCATTATGACGTTTAGGTGTGCACCTTCCTTTTCTTAAGGTATTTCGTTGCCATCTACTTATAAGTTAATGCTAGTTGTACAATCAAATGGATGAATAGGTAGATCTCGTTTGTCCCAGTTTTACAATTGACCCATGACTTAACTAAAAAAAATACTAAGTTTTACGAAAACTGTTTTGACGAGTAAGTAAGAGTTCAACGCACTATTACACCTAATGAACTTTTAACTTTGTAATAAGTAAATTTGTTTCGCTATTCATTATTCAAATATTATTGTCATAAGAATTTGATGCACTTTTGTTAAAACGTATAAAAGGAGACGATAGTTATTTTAGAGGTATAATCTTGCGGTGCATACTGCCGAGGGACTAACCATGAAGTTTGTGATAGGTGAGTGTTATTGTTTTTTTTTTTATATATCTTATAGGCTAGCCTTGAACACTATCTCACCTGTTAGTAAGTGATGATGCGGTCGTAGATGGTAAGCACGCTAGGCCTAAAATGGGAACTGGCTCTCAAGGATAGCTGCCGGAACACATTAGATGTTTTGGCGACAGATTTTCTAACTTGAGGGTGGTAGCTGGCCAGGCGGACACTAGATAGTGTCCTAACACCATGCGGGGGTTGTTGGTTTCTTAACAATGTTTTCCTTCACCGGAGGGCCACTGTGAGAAGCGCACATACATTTTTCGATAGAAAAATCCATTGGTGCACGGCGGTTTGAACTCGGTACCACGGCATGAAAGCCAACCGTTCTCCCGATTAAGCCACCGCGCCCTCCCACTCTCGTGTCCCTTTTTTACCGATTTAAAAAATGTTTGGACTTAACTCTGTAATTTATAAACGTATTCCCATAATTATTTTCTTTTCTGCGAATGATGATTGATGATTTAAACAAACATAAAACGTGATATAACATAACATCAGAAATAATCACTTGTCTGAGATATTCAAGGATAAAAATAACAATTTTATTAACTGACTTCCAAAAAGAAGGTGGTCCTCAATTCGTCTGTATGTTTTTTTTTCTTTTTTTTATGTGTATGTTACGCTATTACTCCGTCAATTCTTAACCGATTCGAATCATTCTTTTTGTAAGCGGTAGGGTACGTTTCCAAAGTAGTCGCATTGTAATTTCATCGAGATCTGATAAGTATCTCCAGAGATATGACGATAAACGTCTCAAACTTGCTACTGAAATTAACTCGCGGGGCATTGAAGTCGGTTGATTTAGTTTTTAAACCATCTTAATTATTGTTATAACTAATTTACATGTATTTTGTTAAATAATAAAATGATTATGATTATTATGCACGTTATTTATTATGTTTTTCTTAGGGGATAAAACATAAGGTTTATTCATTTATCATATCTATATATATATAAAATAAAACCGGCCAAGTGCGTGTCAGGCCACGCGCAGTGTAGGGTTCCGTAGTAGCCTGTTATCAATGCAAGTCTTTACCCGTTATAAACAAGCAACAAGGTACTCCGTCTTTGTCACTTTAAAGGATTTGTTCTAAGGATTTTGTATTTGGTACAAAATTATCCAACACCCAAGTTCAACGACTGTTACTGCTAAACTAATAATAATACATTTATCTTACCCGCTATAATTTTCCTTTTAAGTTCATAAAATGCGCTATTATCACGATTTTTTCCAGATTTTTCAAGCCCACAGTTTAGCTTTTAGAGGGGGGGGGGGGGAGCGCCCTACTGGAACAAAAATTTCTGAATCTTCTTCAAAATAACTTTTTTTTCAAAAATTTGCACTTTAAAGTTTAATATTTCGTAAATGAAGCATTTAATCGAAAAATGGTATTAGCAACCCTTAAGTCATTTTAAAAGACCTGTTCAACGATATCCTACACGATGGGGTAGATGATGAAAAAAAAATTCATCCCCACTTCTCATATAAGGGAGCTAACCTAAAAATAAATATTTTTTAAAATTTTATTTCAGCACTTTGTCGGCGTCATTTATTTACATACCCCCACAAATTTACAGCTTTCTAGTATTTACGGTAGCAAAACCTCGGACAGACAGACAGACGGACATGACGAAACTATAAGGGTTCCTTGTCAGGACTACGGAACCCTAAAAAGTTGTATTAGTTACTTATTATTACTACCAAATTTTATGATTTTTAGGGTTCCGAACCCAAAGGGTACCAACGGAACCCTATTACTAAGACTTCGTTGTCCGTCTGTCTGTCTGTCCGTCTATCATCAGGCTGTATCTCATGAACCGTGATAGTTAGACGGTTGAAATTTTCACAGAAGATGTATTTCCGTTGCCGCTATAACAACAAATACTAAGAACAGAACAAAGTTAAAAATTAAATGGTTTAAAACAAATAAACTGGCCAAGTGCAAGTCGGACTCGCACTCATAGGGTTCCGAAACACAGTAGAGTATTCTATAACTATGATTTTTCGCAATTACAAAAATAACTTTGTTTCTCATAGTGTTTGTATGAAAAACAAAGTTATACTTGCGGTCGCTATATCTCAACAACTGCTTGCTGTATCTTGTTCAAACTAATTTTAATTGAAAGTTTTTATTGAGCTCTACATAATAGATTTTTTCTAGATTTTTCATTCTCCCTTACTTTAGAAGTTAGAGGGGGGGGACACATTTTTCCACTTAAGACGCGCCTATATTTTCAATGATTAACTTTGAGAAAAAATGATTGTAAGAACCTCAATTTCATTTTTAAAGACCTATCCATAGACACGCATATAGGTTTGAAGAAAACTTTTTTTTTTGTTCCAGTTCTATGTTTAGGATGCCCCCCTTAAACTTTTATATTTTTTATTTTTGTATAAAAATACACATATCATCTACCTACCAAGTTTCAATTCTGTAGTCCTAATAATTTCGGAATAAAATGGCTGTGACATATCGACGGACAGACGGACAGACAGACAGACAGACATGGCGAATCTATAAGGGTTACGTTTTTTGCCATTCGGCTACGGAACCCTAAAAACGTGATTTTTACGATAGCGCCATCTAGCGCCATCATAGATGGCGCGGCGTGTTTACCTTAATCTCGGAATTTGAATCTGAATCTCGGAAACGGCTCCAACGATTAAATAAAATTTAGTATTCAGGGGATTTCGGGGGCGATAAATCGATCTAGCTAGGATTCATTTTCAGATGTTGTTTTATTCGTGTTTTCAATAATCAACTTTATCGATATCAACTTAAAATATGACTCTTCCCGACATCTATTGGCCAGTAGAAGTAGCTTTAGTGTTATTGTGTTTTTAAAGCAGTTAGTTGCTGTCAATTAAAAAAATAGTATTATTATTCGTCAATAGATGTCGGGAAGATTCATAATTTTCTAATTAGAAAAATATGACTCTTCCCGAGCGAGTGGCAAAAAATACCGAGCAAAGCTCGGTCAACCAGATATTTAAAAATATTAATTATTAACACCTTTGTGTTAACGCGTAGTATTATTATATTTTCTTTGGTTAACCTTTACTTAGTTGGTGTTAGAAGTTCGTTAGATGGCGCTCGGAACCCTCCGTGTGCGGGGCAAAAGTCTGACTCGCACTTGGCCAGAAAACTGGCCAAACTGGCAACTGGTTAATAAAATTTAACTATGTAGTTCGGAGGGGAGTAGCGGCGGTAGCAATCGAGTACAAGCTTACTTTAGTACTATATCTTTTTACTGATTAGTATAATTACGTGTTACAATTTGCTATTATCAAAAGTATTACAGCACATTTAAGTAGTTAGTGAAATTATTACACTTAGTTATAGTGAGGACGTTGGTGTTATTTAGGCTAAGTTACGTAATTAAGTACATTACATCGATATTTTCTGTTTATTTCAGCCACTTCCATCCTTGCGATGGTAATAGCGAGCTACGTCTCCTCGAATAGTATCAGTCGTTCTCAAGAAAAAAAAGTAGTAGATAATTTCTATAAAGTAGTTTGCCGCAACAAATGCACCAAACTCAAAGAAAATTGTCCGACAGGAAAGGTGTATGTAGATAGGTGTCTGTAAGTATATACATTCACTAAGGTTTCTAATTATATATATGAAATAAACCTAACAGGATTATGGAGTCACGTGAATAAAGTTGCTAATAGTTTTTCGAAAATCGTGGAAAAAGAAGAAACTGAGCTCAGTAGCGTTCAATAGGAGAGGCCTGTGTTCATGATCATCATCATTAAAAGCCAGTATTCGTCCACGGCTGGACATAGGCCTCTCCTATGGCACGCCACTGAGCTCAATCATCAGCTCCTTGTTTCCAACCTCTGCCAGCCAGCTTAAGTATATAATCTCTACCTAGCTGGAGGGCGTCCTACGCTTCGTTTACCGAGCCGTGGTCTCCACTCTAGAACACATCTTCCTCAACGGTTATCGGTTCTACGACAGATGTGACCAGCCCACTGCCACTTCAGCTTGGTAATACTTTGAGCTATGTCGATAACTTATCTCTTTGGTTTGATTTGGTTTTTGGCTCTGTCGGTCGACTTCATTTCGAATTCGATCTTCTTCAGAGATACTCCAAGCATAGCCATTTTCATAGCTCACTGAGCAACTTTGAATTTGTAGAGCAGTCGCACCGTCAGTGTTCACGTCTCAGCTCCGTAGCTCACAGGTAGGACACACTCATTAAAGACTTTTGTCTTTAGGCTTCCTGGTATGAAAAGACTCGATGTTTTCAATGCTGCCCATCCTAGCTGTATTCTTCTGCGGGATTTCTTCTCGAAGTTGTTTCTACCCAATAGCAACGTTTTCCCAAGGTTTCCAAAGACATATTCTTGAACAGCTTTGAGAGATACTTTTAAGGCAATCGGTTCCGGAATAACATGTTGGTGGAACATTATCATGGTCTTATCCAAGTTCATCTGGAGCCTGATGCATGCAAAAGAATCAGCAAGGGTGGTTAGCATGTATAACAAGTCTTGTACGATTTCAGCCATGATGACGATATCATCCGCAAATTACACGTGTGAGAGATTTTGGCCGTTAATATTGTATGCGCCGTCTGAGAGCCATCACAATTTCATCTAGGCTGATATCTGGCAAATCTTCGGTATAGTGGCGAATTAGAGTGGCTCTAGAGTCCTCAATATGGGGTTGGGGATGGGACTCTTTTGAGGTTTATAAGTGGCTGTAGCAGTCTTTAACTTCCCTGAGAAACTTTGGCTTAAAAGTAACGACACTCCCGTTAGATGTGATCAACATCGTCAGATAGCTTCGGCCCAGCTATTGAACAAAGACTTTTGACCTCTGGTTTTGCGCAATCCCTTCATTAATAGACCGTAGACGTGTTACGAGCTTAGTTATATTTTTGTCCAAAGACCGTTGTTCTGACGAAGTGACTGCAGGAGTTTCACGTCGCTTCTCAGAAGATTCTCAAAGATGCTCCTTTTTTCCCCTCTTTCCTGAGGATTCCCACCACTTGGTCGAGATCTTGGTCAATATCAACGTCAATTTCTCGTCTCCAGTTTTAGCTGGAACGTTTCGGATCCAATCACGGATTGGAGCATGTTAGGTGGTATTGTGGACCTCATTAGACGGACGCGTTCAAGCTTGCAGTCAATATCTAGAGTGCCTCGGACTAGTCGGTGATCACTAGCCTGTGTTCAGCGGTGGTCATGTTGATAATTATGACGATGATATGAGAAAAGAGCACGGATAATCTACGCATGGGTCTTAAATGTTGTTAAAACGTTTTTTTTTGGCTCCATACGACTAGTGTATTGTCATTTGTATTGCACGATTAGCCAGTGTCAAGCTCTAAAATTTTTCAAGTTTTTGTGAAGTCAAAGTCACATTTCAGGTCAAATTGAAGTCGTGGTCTATTCCAAGTGATACCGTCAGTAAAGATGTGCATTTATTGGTGTGAACGCAAATAGCGTGTTTTTTAACACTGTGTTTTTTTCTTACGCTCTCACACATTCACTGGCACTTAATCGTTAATTATCCACATTGATTACACATGAACTCGCGGAAGAACACAAGGTTTAGGAAAAATACAATGAGAGCACACACACTTTTTCATATTTCTGCCAATACTCCGAAAATGTTTTTCTTAGTTATGTTTGGAAGCTTAAGAACTCCAACATAAGACTCGGTTCACATCAACCGAAGTGAATCTCGTCAATTCAACGAAATGTCAAGGTCGAAATTTGTTTATTTTTTCACAGCTTTTCTATGTCGTTCTTCACGCTTCTAGATAACTGATCGTCGACTTTTGTTCTTTCTGATTTGTAAGACAAAACAGACAAATAGAAAATAACAAAGTTACCAACAATACTTTAACATTCATTTCAGGTACAAATGTTTACAGCGAATTGAATTTTCTGATGCAAGATTGAATAAATGTTTCAACTTGTACAATTTTGTAAAGGATTTACATATAACATCAACAACGACTCCAAATCCTTCTATAACAACCACAACAACCGGTCCCACTGAACCAACCACAACAACCGGTCCCACTGAACCAACCACAACAACCGGTCCCACTGAACCAACCACAACAACCGGTCCTACTGAACCAACCACAACAACCGGTCCCACTGAACCAACCACAACAACCGGTCCTACTGAACCAACCACAACAAGCGGTCCTACTGAACCAACCACAACAAGCGGTCCTACTGAACCAACCACAACAACCGGTCCTACTGAACCAACCACAACAACCGGTCCTACTGAACCTACCACAACAAGCGGTCCTACTGAACCAACCACAACAAGCGGTCCTACTGAACCAACCACAACAACCGGTCCTACTGAACCAACCACAACAACCGGTCCTACTGAACCAACCACAACAACCGGTCCTACTGAACCAACCACAACAACCGGTCCTACTGAACCTACCACAACAAGCGGTCCTACTGAACCAACCACAACAAGCGGTCCTACTGAACCAACCACAACAACCGGTCCTACTGAACCAACCACAACAACCGGTCCTACTGAACCAACCACAACAAGCGGTCCTACTGAACCAACCACAACAAGCGGTCCTACTGAACCAACCACAACAAGCGGTCCTACTGAACCAACCACAACAACCGGTCCTACTGAACCAACCACAACAACCGGTCCCACTGAACCAACCACATCAACTGGACCCACTAAATCAATCAACATTATTAAAAAAATATTTACAAATGTTTGCACCAATTGCAAAAACACTAGTAAGAATGGAATGGTGTTGATAGATAATTGTTTGTAAGTATATTACTTTTTAATTTTTTATAATCACAGAGCTTTAATATGCTACGCTATAGACTAACCCACAAAGCCTGCAACAGTTAACTGCTAGCATTTTCACCGTCTTCGACCACATCATCGCTTACTACTAGGCGAGATTGTGATCAAACGCTAGCTTTAAGATAAAAAATAATATTTAAAGATCATTCTGTATCTAAACGCCTAGAACTAATATTGCCTACCGCTAAGCACAGCACCAAGCTAATAAATTATTTGAAGAATATAGAAGCGAGTAATTGCTTCTATCAAACATGCATCTATATATAAATAAAATGTATTATATATATACATATATATATATATATTCATAGCATTAGCTTTTTTACAATATGATATATCAAAATAATAAACAAAATTACTATAAAACTTAAAACATTACAAAAAACCTAAGCCCAGCCGTCTAGCGAGAATCTCTGAAAATATTGGTCGAGACTCTTCGCTATTAGGCCGTTCGCAGAAACAACTATCGGGACAATGCTAGTCGAGTCAACATCCCACATGGTGGTAACCTCGTGAGCCAGGTCAAGGTATTTGCTAAGTTTATCCTTCTCGGCTTTCACGGGGTTCTCATCATGCGGGATGGTGATGTCGACTAACACTGCCCACCGCTTATTATTATTTATATATCAACACCAATATTATAAATGCGAAAGTCAGTTTGTTTATTTGTTTGTTTGTTTGTTTGTTTGTTTGTTTGGGACTTCTTCACGGTCAAACGGCTTGACCGATTTGGCTGAAATTTTGTACAAAGATAGAACATATAGCAGAATAGGATATAGGATAATTTTTTTTTGGCTATCGAGTCAGGGGGTCTAGATATTTTTAATTGAATTTTGTAAATATAAGATCTCTTTTCGAATAAACGGCTTGCCCAATTTACCTGAAATGTTGTATAAAGACAGTTCATAAGGCAAAAAAGAATATAGAATACTTTTTTTCTGGCTATCGAGTCAGGGGGTTCAAATATTTTTAATTGAATTTTTTCAATATAAGATCTCTTTTCGAATAAACGGCTTGACCGATTTGCCTGAAATGTTGTTTAAAGACAGTTCGTAGGGTAGAATAGGATACAGAATACTTTTTTTTTGGCTATCGAGTCAGGGGGTAAATATATTTTTAATTGAATTTTGTAAATATAAGACTTCTTCTTGAATAAGCGGCTTGACCGATTTGCCTGAATTTTTGTGTGAATACATGTCATAGGGCAGAATAGGATATAGGATACTTTTTTTCTGGCTGTCGAGTCAGGGGGTCCAGATATTTTTAATTGAATTTGGTAAATATAAGACCTCTTCTCAAATAAACAGCTTGACCGATTTGCCTGAAATTTTGTGTGAATACATGTCATAGGGCAGAATAGGATATAGGATACTTTTTTTCTGGCTGTCGAGTCAGGGGGTCCAGATATTTTTAATGGAATTTGGTAAATATAAGACCTCTTCTCGAATAAACAGCTTGACCGATTTGCCTGAAATGTTGTTTAAAGACAGTTCAAAAGGCAGAATAGAATATAGAATACTTTTTTTCTGGCTATCGAGTCAGAGGGTACAAATATTTTTAATTTAAGATCTCTTCTCGAATAAATGGCTTGACCGATTTGCTTGAAATGTTGTATAAAGACAGTTCATAGGGTAGAATAGGATATAGGATACTTTTTTTTTTGCTTTCAAGTCCAGATATTTTTAATTAATTTTTGTAAATTTAAGACCTCTTCTCGAATAAACGGCTTTACCGATTTGCCTGAAATGTTGTATAAAGACAGTTCATAGGGCAGAATAGGATATCGGATACTGTTTTTTGTCCATCGAGTCTGAGTGTTTAGATTTTTTTTATTGAATTTTGTGAATGTGTGTCCTCTTATCAGCTAAACAGCTTGACCGATTCAGCTGAAATTTTATACATACGAGTATTACAGTTCATATTGCATAGAATCACATGGGATAATTTTTTTCTGGCAGTCGAGTCCAGGTGTCCAGAATTTTTAAATTGAAGTGTTTAAATGTGTGGCCTTCTCTCGGTCGAACGGGTTAACCATTTAAGCTGAAATTTTGTACACAGACAGTCAAAAAGACATAGAAGGGCAACGAATACTTTTTTTTTGGGTGGAAATTTCGGTTGTCTATATTTTTACTATGGAATTTTGTAAATGTGTGGCCTCTTTTTGGCCAAACGGTTTGACCGATTCAGATGAAATTTTGTACAAACACATTGAATAGGGCATAAAAGGGCAAAGAATACTTTTTTTCGGCAGTTAAGTGTGGGTGCCTATATCTTTTGTTAACTTTACATAGAGTTTGCATAATCATAAAAGTTTGACCTTAGGTTCATAGATTATGACTAAACTTAATAAGTACCTTAATTAGGCCATAAAACTGTCAGGGTCATTAAAAGTCATCAAAATTTACGCAATGGCTTTGCTTGCCCAACGTGTTTTATCTGCTTTGTGGGAAGTATTTCATAAGCATTCGTGTTTTAACAGCCACATTTAACCTTAGGGTCATCGGTGTTGACTTAGTAGGTTGTAAAAACTGTCAGCGTCATAAAACGTAACATTTTTTGCGCTCACTTCGCTCGCGCGGTGATAGCGCTCGCTGCGCTCGCGCAATAATTTGTTTGGTTTACTTTGTAGGTAATATTTCAGCAACTTTTGTATTTTAATAGCCACATGCATCAGAACGACTCCATAAATTAAAACAGTACAATCTTCAATAATCATAATTATTTCTATCCTTAAATAATTGGATATCAAGTTTAACCTTTGTGTTATCAGTGTTAACTTAGTAGGTTATAAAAACTGTCAGGGTCATAAAATGACGTAAAAATTTTCGCGCTCAATCGCGCGCATTGATAGCTCTCGCTGCGCTCGCGCAAGCCTTTGTTTTATCTACTTTGTAGGTAATATTTCAGAATTTTTTTGTATTTTAATAGCCACATGCATCAAAACGAGTTTATAATTGGAACAGTTACAACCTTCAATAATCATAATGATTTTTTTACCTTAAAATAAGTGGATATCAAGTTAAACCTTTGTCTCATCAGTGTTAACTTAGAAGGTCATAAACACTGTCAGGGTCATAAAAGGTCGTAAAAATTTTTCGCGCTCGCTTCGCTCGCGCAGTGATGGCGCTCGCAAGTATTTGTTATATGTACTTTGTTGGATACATTTCAGCAACTTTTGTATTTTAATAGCCACATTCATCAAAACATGACACAAATTGGAACAGTACAGACTTCAATAATCATAATGATTTTTACCTTTAAATAAGTGGATATCAAGTTTGACCTTAGGGTCATCGGTGTTGACTAAGTAGGTCATAAAAACTGTCAGGGTCATAAAATGACGTAATAATTTTCGCGCTCGCTACGCTCGCGCATTGATAGCTCTCGCTGCGCTCGCGCAAACCTTTGTTTTATCTACTTTGTAGGTTTTATTTCAGCATTTTTTGTATTTTAATAGCCACATGCATCAAAAGGAGTTTATTAATTGAAACAGTACTACCTTAAATAATCATAATGAATTTTTCCCTTAAAATAAGTAGATATCAAGTTTAACCTTAGCGTCATCGGTGTTGACTTAGAAGGTCATAAAAACTGTAAGGGTCATAAAAAGACGTAAATAATTTTCGCACTCGCTTCTCTTGCGCATTGATAACGCTCGCTGCGCTCGCGTAAACCTTTGTTTGATCTACTTTGTAAGTAATTTTTCAGCATTTTTTGTATTTTAATAGCCACATGCATCAAAACGAGTTTATAAATTGAAAAAGTACAACCTTCAATAATCATAATGATTTTTACCTTAAAATAAGTGGATATCAAGTTTAACCTTAGGGTCATCGGTGTTGACTAAGTAGGTCATAAAAACTGTCAGGTCATAAAATGACGTAACAATTTCCGCGCTCGCTTCGCTCGCGCATTGATAACGCTCGCTGCGCTCGCGTAAACCTTTGTTTTATCTACTTTGTAAGTAATGATTCAGCATTTTTTGTATTTTAATAGCCACATGCATCAAAAGGAGTTTATTAATTGAAACAGTACAACCTTCAATAATCATAATGAATTTTTCCCTTAAAATAAGTGGATATCAAGTTTAACCTTAGGGTCATCGGTGTTGACTTAGATGGTCATAAAAACTGTAAGGGTCATAAAAAGACGCAAAAACTTTTCGCGCTCGCTTCGCTCGCGCATTGATAACGCTCGCTGCGCTCGCGCAAACCTTTGTTGTATCTACTTTGTAAATAATGATTCAGCATTTTTTGTATTTTAATAGCCACATGCATCAAAACGAGTTTATAAATTGAAAAAGTACAACCTTCAATAATCATAATGATTTTTACCTTAAAATAAGTGGATATCAAGTTTAACCTTAGGGTCATCGGTGTTGACTTAGAAGGTCATAAAAACTGTAAAGGTCATAAAAAGACGTAAATAATTTTCGCGCTCGCTTCGCTCGCGCATTGATAACGCTCGCTGCGCTCGCGTAAACCTTTGTTTTATCTACTTTGTAAGTGATTTTTCAGCATTTTTTGTATTATAATAGCCACATGCATCAAAACGAGTTTATAAATTGAAACAGTACAACCTTCAATAATCATAATGATTTTTACCTTAAAATAAGTGGATATCAAGTTTAACCTTAGGGTCATCGGTGTTGACTAAGTAGGTCATAAAAACTGTCAGGGTCATAAAATGACGTAAAAATGTTCGCGCTCGCTTCGCTCGCGCATTGAAAACGCTCGCTGCGCTCGCGCAAACCTTTGTTTTATCTACTTTGTAAGTAATGATTCAGCATTTTTTGTATTTTAATAGCCACATGCATCAAAACGAGTTTATAAATTGAAAAAGTACAACCTTCAATAATCATAATGATTTTTACCTTAAAATAAGTGGATATCAAGTTTAACCTTAGGGTCATCGGTGTTGACTTAGAAGGTCATAAAAACTGTAAGGGTCATAAAAAGACGTAAATAATTTTCGCGCTCGCTTCGCTCGCGCATTGATAACGCTCGCTGCGCTCGCGTAAACCTTTGTTTTATCTACTTTGTAAGTAATTTTTCAGCATTTTTTGTATTTTAATAGCCACATGCATCAAAACGAGTTAATAAATTGAAAAAGTACAACCTTCAATAATCATAATGATTTTTACCTTAAAATAAGTGGATATCAAGTTTAACCTTAGGGTCATCGGTGTTGACTAAGTAGGTCATAAAAACTGTCAGGTCATAAAATGACGTAACAATTTCCGCGCTCGCTTCGCTCGCGCATTGATAACGCTCGCTGCGCTCGCGTAAACCTTTGTTTTATCTACTTTGTAAGTAATGATTCAGCATTTTTTGTATTTTAATAGCCACATGCATCAAAAGGAGTTTATTAATTGAAACAGTACAACCTTCAATAATCATAATGAATTTTTCCCTTAAAATAAGTGGATATCAAGTTTAACCTTAGGGTCATCGGTGTTGACTTAGATGGTCATAAAAACTGTAAGGGTCATAAAAAGACGCAAAAACTTTTCGCGCTCGCTTCGCTCGCGCATTGATAACGCTCGCTGCGCTCGCGCAAACCTTTGTTGTATCTACTTTGTAAATAATGATTCAGCATTTTTTGTATTTTAATAGCCACATGCATCAAAACGAGTTTATAAATTGAAAAAGTACAACCTTCAATAATCATAATGATTTTTACCTTAAAATAAGTGGATATCAAGTTTAACCTTAGGGTCATCGGTGTTGACTTAGAAGGTCATAAAAACTGTAAAGGTCATAAAAAGACGTAAATAATTTTCGCGCTCGCTTCGCTCGCGCATTGATAACGCTCGCTGCGCTCGCGTAAACCTTTGTTTTATCTACTTTGTAAGTGATTTTTCAGCATTTTTTGTATTATAATAGCCACATGCATCAAAACGAGTTTATAAATTGAAACAGTACAACCTTCAATAATCATAATGATTTTTACCTTAAAATAAGTGGATATCAAGTTTAACCTTAGGGTCATCGGTGTTGACTAAGTAGGTCATAAAAACTGTCAGGGTCATAAAATGACGTAAAAATGTTCGCGCTCGCTTCGCTCGCGCATTGAAAACGCTCGCTGCGCTCGCGCAAACCTTTGTTTTATCTACTTTGTAAGTAATGATTCAGCATTTTTTGTATTTTAATAGCCACATGCATCAAAACGAGTTTATAAATTGAAAAAGTACAACCTTCAATAATCATAATGATTTTTACCTTAAAATAAGTGGATATCAAGTTTAACCTTAGGGTCATCGGTGTTGACTTAGAAGGTCATAAAAACTGTAAGGGTCATAAAAAGACGTAAATAATTTTCGCGCTCGCTTCGCTCGCGCATTGATAACGCTCGCTGCGCTCGCGTAAACCTTTGTTTTATCTACTTTGTAAGTAATTTTTCAGCATTTTTTGTATTTTAATAGCCACATGCATCAAAACGAGTTAATAAATTGAAAAAGTACAACCTTCAATAATCATAATGATTTTTACCTTAAAATAAGTGGATATCAAGTTTAACCTTAGGGTCATCGGTGTTGACTTAGAAGGTCATAAAAACTGTAAGGGTCATAAAAAGACGTAAATAATTTTCGCGCTCGCTTCGCTCGCGCATTGATAATGCTCGCTACGCTCGCGCAAACCTTTGTTTTATCTACTTTGTAAGTAATGATTCAGCATTTTTTGTATTTTAATAGCCACATGCATCAAAACGAGTTTATAAATTGAAACAGTACAACCTTCAATAATCATAATGATTTTTACCTTAAAATAAGTGGATATCAAGTTTAACCTTAGGGTCATCGGTGTTGACTAAGTAGGTCATAAAAACTGTCAGGGTCATAAAATGACGTAAAAATTTTCGCGCTCGCTTCGCTCGCGCATTGATAACGCTCGCTGCGCTCGCGTAAACCTTTGTTTTATCTACTTTGTAAGTAATGATTCAGGATTTTTTGTATTTTAATAGCCACATGCATCAAAACGAGTTTAAAAATTGAAAAAGTACAACCTTCAATAATCATAATGATTTTTACCTTAAAATAAGTGGATATCAAGTTTAACCTTAGGGTCATCGGTGTTGACTTAAAAGGTCATAAAAACTGTAAGGGTCATAAAAAGACGTAAATAATTTTCGCGCTCGCTTCGCTCGCGCATTGATAACGCTCGCTGCGCTCGCGTAAACCTTTGTTTTATCTACTTTGTAAGTAATTTTTCAGCATTTTTTGTATTTTAATAGGCACATGCATCAAAACGAGTTTATAAATTGAAACAGTACAACCTTCAATAATGATAATGATTTTTACCTTAAAATAAGTGGATATCAAGTTTAACCTTAGGGTCATCGGTGTTGACTAAGTAGGTCATAAAAACTGTCAGGGTCATAAAATGACGTAAAAATTTTCGCGCTCGCTTCGCTCGCGCATTGATAGCTCTCGCTGCGCTCGCGCAAACCTTTGTTTTGTCTACTTTGTAGGTTATATTTCAGCATTTTTTGTATTTTAATAGCCACATGTATCAAAACGAATTTATAAATTGAAACAGTACTACCTTCAATAATCATAATGAATTTTTACCATAAAATAAGTGGATATCAAGTTTAACCCTAGGGTCATCGGTGATTTAGTAGGTTATAAAAACTGCCAGGATTATATAATGACGTAAAAATTTTCGCGCTCGCTGGTAAACCTTCGTTAGGTTTACCAAGTACCAAGTAATGATTAATGACTTCAACAATTGACGATATCGAGTTCGACCTAAGAGTCATCTATATTGACTTGATGATTAGGTCATTAAACTGTCAGGGTTATAAAACGCCATAAAAATTTTCACTCGCCCAATAATAGCGCTCGCTACGCTCGCGCAGCTATTCACCTTATTTTCTTTGTAAGAAATGTTTGAGGAACTGTTGTATTCAGTCAAACATTTAAACAGCACAATTTCGTATACTAACCTAACCAAAATGATTAATGACTTTAACAATAGAGGATATTGAGTTCGACTTTGAGGGCACCTATGGTGATTTGGCCTAAGAGATCATCGATCTAGACCTCAATGGTCATAAAGACACAAATAACGCGGGCGAAGCCGCGGGTAACAGCTAGTATATATATATATTTGGTATTATTGTTTTAAATTTTGTAATATTTAAGTATTTATTAATATATATATATATATATGTATATATTATGCATTTATTTTAGGGTAAGTATTTATTATAGTGTAGTTTGTTTACAATTTGTTATAATTTATTATTATTATACTTGGTAGTGATAGGTTTGTTATTTTATTCACACTTTTTATAAACCACCGCCTTCGTGATTTTAATCCTTTCCTTGCATGGTTGTCTGGAAGAGATCGCTTAAAGCGATAAGACCGCCCCTTGACGCTGTTAGATTTAAATTATTTAGTTTTAATGTGTTTCTGTTTTTTTATAAGTGGTCAATAAAGAGTTTATCTATATATCTATCTATCTATCTATATTATTATCTCTACATAACATAAATAAAAATTTTTTGTTATATGTTTAACCATAATGTTACTTTCAAGCTTAATGATGACAGTGTGGCAGTGATCTAAACTAGTATTATATTATTACAGTAAAGCGGAAAGATTTGACATTTTGTTTGTTTGTTACGATTTAACTCAAAAACTACGAGACTAATTTCAAAAATTCTTTCACTGTTGGAAAGCTATATTATTAGCCAGTAACATAAGCTATATTTCATGTCCTTATTCTTACGGGTAGCTGCAATTTACGGATTTGAGTGCTAGCTCAAACTAAAGTTTCATTAAGATTCCATGCCACGCGAGTCACTTTCAGTTGCAAGTTTGAGACGTATATCGACATATCTCTGGATATATTTATCAGATTTTAATGAAATTACAATAGTACCACACAAGGGGATAGGTATTTCGTTTCCAAAAAAAAAGAAGTCATCAAAATCGGTGCATAAACGAAGAAGTTATCTGCGAACATACATAAATATATACAGGATGTCCGGTAAATAATGGATAACCCTGCAGGTGCTTGTGGGAGGCTTCAAGGCCACTCAGAAAAAAATTAAATAATAAATATATCCCCTGCAGTCTTAAAACAAAAACCCTTTTTTCTTAAAGTACAAAATTTGAGACCTTCCTCTGCATTATCGGCTACTATAGCCACAAATGTATTAATATCCAATTTAATTTCTCTAGGAATTATTGTGAATGTTTGACCTTGCTATTACAAAATGTTTTAAGTAGCAACTGTTTTCTTTTTAAACTTACTTAAAAGTAAACATTGGAGTTTTTGTATGTTGTATGGCGAAGTTTCAGCACCTGTCGTATAAAAAAACACATGGTGACCTGGATGGCCCACTGCTTTGAAACATACCTATTTCTTGCAGTTTTTGAAATGGTACCACACAATTTTTTTATAATCAAATTACTGAGTTATTGCTATTAAAATTCCAGAAAAACAATTTTCACAAAATTTAATATTTATTAATGTTATAAGAATCACTTCCAATAAATTATATTCTTAATCCCCAACGCAAAAAAAAGAAGTGTTGTAAGTTTGACATGTGTAGCTGTGTACAATACACTACAACACAATACAATACAATACAAAAACTCTTTATTGTTTATGTTTATCAACATACAGGAAAAAAATATGTGTTTAAACTAAGATTAGGCCCAAACGGATTAACCGAATTTGATTTAGTTTGTGTCTTAATCGAAAGTGTTCTTAGTTTTGATTTATGAACATTCGTTCAGCTATACAAAGGCTATGGGCTTTTTCCTAGATAATGATGCCATTAAATTAAATTTCATAAGTCCAATCAATTCGAAATTCGGTATCCTCTTACTTCAATGATATTGTAAGAACATGGTAACATTGACTTGGTGCTGGGATATCTTCTCACCTACCAACTTATCACTAACTTACAGCAGATATGTCGAGCTTGGTTATAAATTTTGAATTAAAGTATTAATTTAAGGTATAATTGTGTCGTGCTCGGACAAAATTGGCAAGTCTCTGGCCTACCTAGGCCTGTGTCCCATAGCTAACCTTAGATATTTTACTACCTGCAGCGTGGCTAAACGAAGAATTTATGCTAATCGCTTCAATATATTATATTTATATACCGTCGAATTAAAAAACCTTTTCCTTTTTTTCAAGTCGGTTAAAAATAGTCATTGTGATGTGTTTGTGTCAATGATGTTGTATGGTATGTGTAAATAAATGAATAAAAAGTAAAAATGCTGATATCACAATATATAATATATAGATATATACAGGGTGTCCCATGCAACTTGTACCAGCGAACTACTGTGGTCTGGGGACACCAATACCTATCGATTTAACCCCATGTATGGTACGCGTTTTTTTTTGGTTTTTGAGATATGAATTGTTTTGTTTCATTTTCAGTTTTATTTTTTTGAGACTTTGTTTATTAATAATATATCTAGCATTATAGCTAGCATGTGTGTTCATCTACAAAAATACTAAAAATCAAACCTCTAACTACAAGAAGCTCAGATTTTAATCACTAAATTAATCACTAGATTAAGAGAGATTTTTACTTAATTTCAACTATAATAAATAATTGCTTAACATTGTCTGAATAACTTTATGATAATTTTAAAAACTGTATTGGTTCCTTAGCTTTCAAAATAACATAAAAAAGTTGGTACTTTATAGGCTTATATGCGAAAACGGAGGTTAAAGATGATACAGTCGAGAATTAGTATTAATATGGGGAATGATTATGAATGTTCGTTAAAATAAACTGGCCAAGTGCGAGTCAGATTCGCACACGTAGGGTTCCGATTGAACAAAATTTGCCGGAAAAATAAGCTTTTTGTATGGAGACGCTCTTTAATAAATAAAAATTAAAAAATTAAAAGGGGTCCCCTAGGACCCCTTTTAATATTTAATTTTAATTTGTTTTTAGTATTTATTGTTAATTTCCCTATAGTAATACATACTTTATAAAAACTTCAAGTATGTACCTAAACGGTAAATGTAAGGAAATTCATTCAAAAGCATTAAATAAATTTCACTATTTTCAACTAAACCATATTTAAACTTCGTTTGTTGCGTATAAAGTACCAACTTTTTTATGTTATTTTGAGAGCTAAGGAACCCATACAGTTTTCAAAATTATTAGGAAGTTATTCAGTTAGGGTTAAGTCGTTTTTTTTTTAAGTTTGGATCAAGTGAATATTTTTTTCAATCAGAAATTTTAATTTTATATTTAAATTTTGAGCTACTAGTAAATAGAATTTTTATTTTTATTGTTTTTACAGATGAACACACATCCTACCTATAATACAAATAAATAAAATTTTAAAGAATCACTTAACAGAAAAAGTTATAGCTAAAAACGTCCAAAATTATAAAAAACTGAAAATAAAACAAAACAATTCATATCTCGAAAACTACAAAAAATCGCGGATCATTCATGGGGTTTAATCGATAGGTATTGATGTCTCCAGACCACAGACCTTTGCTGGTACAGGTTGCATGGGACACCCTGTATATAGATAGCACAATATCTACATAAAATCAAATAATCTAGATACATAAAATCCAAATAAAATCGTGTCCATACATACTAGACATTTTATATTAAATCACTCAATATCACATGAACAAAAGTGTTTTGTCATATGACTAAATTGGGGATGGATCTTCTATCCTAACGCCATGGGCAAAACTTATAAAGTAAAACTTATAGAGTAAAACTTATAGAGTAAAATAAACAAAAACTAACAACATTTTAACATTGATTTCAGGTTGGAATGCCTAATAAAGAAAATATTCCAATTTCCGCTCATAAAGATCAATCAATATGTTGATTTGGTTGCAATATTAAAGAAGATTTTTGAAATACTGAAAGCACTACTCAATATACCAGATTCATGTCCAACTAGACCACCAACTACAGTCAGAACAACGACAAGGCCAACTACAACCGCAACAATCGCATACGCATGGTGGTAGGACACTATCTAGTGTCCGACTTCTAATGTGTTCCGGCAGCTATCATTGACAGCCAGCTCCCATTCTAGGTCTACTATGAGCTACCATCCTCGACCGCATCATCACTTACCAACAGGTGAGATAGTGGTTAAACGCTAGCCTATATGATATATAAAAAAAACTACGTCAACTTCAACGACCTTTTCCACTACTCCAAACTCAACGGCTACCTCAACGGCGACTCCCACTTCTACAAGAGAAGAAACATCGACACCGACTGAGAACATCACTTATGACACTTCAACAAGTTAAAATCCAGAGGAAGTACCAGAGGAAGAAGAAGGAGGAGGACTTTTAGAGATTATTACAGATGTGTTAGGTATAAATTAGGCGCACTAAAAGTTTTTTGAAACGATTAAGACAAACATTCTATAAATGGTCAAATATTAATTGATTGTTTCTCAAAATATTCACCATTACTGTAAATTTAGTTTTTCATAGAGTCTGTGCAAAAAGAGAACCGTCGTTGAAATTGTTTTTGTTGCATTGACAACACTGCTGTCATTACTAGTACGACTGTGAAGGTACCTTCCTTCCTTCCTTACCTGTGAATGTTAGTTCATCGTAACGCCACGACAGTTCTCTTTTTGCACAAACTCTACAAAAAACCAATTCTGTATACATTTATGCCACTTCTTCGTGGTGACCTTGGAATTATGTTTTTCATACTCTTCAATAGCCTCTTCTGGCGATAAAAATCGTTGATTGCGTCATCATTCTCATCACCCGGTATCAGTCCACTGCTGGACGTAGAACTCTCCCAAGACACGCCACTAAAATCAGGTTCACTGAATTCATTGATGGTTTGTGGATTGCATAACTGGTTCTTAATTTTTAGGAACAAAAAATAGTGACAAGGTACCTGGTTGGAACTATATTCCGGATGGCTCGGCTCATAAAGTCTAATAAAAGAACATATTTTTTTGTGTGGCCGTACGAGAACTAGCACTATGGTGGTCCAAGATGATACGGCAGTTAAGTTTATTTGTAATAACTTCCGGCAAACAAATGTTCGTGTGACAATCACTATTTACGTCGAATAGGACGATTCTAGTGCGAGTTTGACTCGCACACGTAGTTTAACTCTCACACGTAGTTTGTCTCGCACACGTAGTTTGACTCTCACACGTAGTTTGACTCGCACACGTAGGGTTCCGAATAATGGTATAATATTTAATAAGAATAAACAAAATTTTCTGAAAAGACATCCTCCCCAAGTTTCTTGTATCTTTAATTTTTATTTTGTCCTGTTTCTGTTATTTTTTGTTATAGCGGCCATAGTAATACATACTTTCTGAAAATTTCAAATGTTTACCTATTACGGTTTAACTTAGGAGATATATATATAGCTTTCTGACAGACGGACAGACGGATGGATGGACAGCAAAGTCTCAGTAATATGATGCTACAATATAAAAAAAAACATAAAGCCGAATTGAGAACCTCCACCTTTTTCGTGAAGTCGGTTAAAAACAAGTATCAGTCAGATAAAGCAAACGGCGCGGTGTTCTACGGCCAAAGTGTTCCATTTTCAAAGGTTGTAATTACTTTTTAAATTTATTGTTTTTGTAAGTGGCCAGTTCGGAAACATGTAATGCGTGCTATGTTATTTAGTTATTTATTATTTATAATATGTTTGTGTTATATAAAATATATGAATAAAATAACAGAAGGAACATGAGTGAAACTCTTGTCTATTTCTGGCTAGAATTGCGAATTCCGAACAGTTATTGTAAATTTTTTCCCAGTCCGCCCCTTGTGCCTTCTTCCCCCAGAAAAAATCCTGGATCCACCCTTGTATATTATACTGTAATAGAAAAAAAAGGGGTTCAGAAAGATACGCATTAAAAGTGAAGTTTCCAAGTTCCATTCAATTTATTTCTCAACATCACTCATTATTTTATTATACAACTCCATCTGTTGAACGTAGCGGCATGCCCGAATGTTAGCGAATATATCTTTGTAGTTACGCCATTCTACAATAGAGGGCGTTTATAAATATAAAATGTAACATGACGCTAACGTTACTTCCGTTGCATTCGGACCGTGACGCTACGTCACTTCCGGCAAATTTTAAGCCGCATTGGCTTAAATAAGTTTAACTTCAAAACAGATCGATGTACAATTGATGAAGAAATCGAGACACAAACAAACACACAAAAAACATACATACGAATGTATAACCTAAGGGATATTTACTATCAATTGTTTAGTATGTTTTTTTGGCAATCGATTTAAAATAGTCTTTTTCTTTCATTTATAATGGAAAATAAAAGTGTTAAGCTATACCATTGTTTTATTTTTAATTAATTATACATAATGTGAGGGCTTCTTCCAAGACAGTGAAGTAAAATTCAGGTAAGGCTACCACTGGTTAATGCACTGAGACTGGGGTAACTATGTGTTGACAGACTAGCCATTGACCACTATCTCCACTTGATATAAAGTAATTTCAAAAACTTTTTTTATTTTAACCGACTGCGCTTAAAAGGAGGAGGTTTTTGTTTGTTTTTTACCTCACAATTCCGTCAAATATTAACCGTACCGTAACTAATCATAGTTTTGGTGGAGAAATTATTCCTCCCGTTTGATCCCATTCAAATTTTACCAAGATCTGATAATCATCTCCGGAGATATGGAGATAAACAATATAAACAAATTTGTACCTATACCTTGATGACATGATTATGGCTAGTGGCTATTTTGACTATCGCGGCATGTGAAGTCGTTTTTTTCATTTTGTACGATCATAAATTCTTTCTCTTAATATGGAATAGCAAACAGTCAAGCGGCCCACCAGATGGTAGGTGGTCACCGCCGCCTATTGACATCTGCAAAACCAGAGGATAACTAAAACCAATCATGCTCTTATTTTGGAAATTATTCGAAAATATTGGGTACATGCAAACAACGGGTGACGTCATAATTAAAAACAAAGGAATGAAATCGGTTAAAATCGGAGTTTTTAAGGTAAACTCGACTCTTCCGTTGAAGTCAGTTAAAATGTAGCCTATGCTACCCGGACCATAATAACAAATGTATTGACACCTTATTTATCAAAATCGGATGAATAGTTTAGCCGCTACGGAGGAACATACGAAAATACATGCATACATACATTCATACATGATACACAGTAAAATCATAATCATTTCTTTTGTAGTTGGGTTAAAATAATATTTAGCATACAGTAACACAGACACACTACAGTTTATTTAGTTTCCTCTGTCTCTATCGCGTTTCTGTCTATTGAGATAATATTAAAACAAAGTAGCACAATCGTTTGTTATATATATTTAAATCATAAATCATAATTTATTGCCAAAATAATTTACAAAGGTTTAACTAATTATGAAAGAGCGATTGTCTTAAAATTAAACCGCGCGACAGTGAGTCTCAAACTAGGCACGGGGCCTGTATCTTAAGGCTCGAGTATGGTTATACGTAAGGGTTTTAGTTCTTGCATATTAAGTTTACATTTTGTTAAAAATACAATGGCAATAAGTAGTTCGAAACGAATAAAATGTAAAATAAAATTTTAAAGTAGAATTTAGTAAAGTAGAATTTTATAGTAAAATTTTATTGGATTATCATCTCTACTTACCTTCCGCTGTCTCCGTTCTTACTCCGTTTTCTCACACCACGCTATTTGTATGTACTTACCTGAAATAACAATTAAAAGTCGATTAATTATTAATTTACACATTTATTCTAAAGAACGCGGGATGCACTTTTCCATGCAAATGTATTCCCCCGTTTCCTCCCTGAAAAATGCTTCTAGAGCAAAATTTGTTTCTACAAAAAATCAGGTCTGCTGTTATGTAGCTATCATTTTCTTTTTTTGACCAACCAATTGCAATTAGAAATATGAGCCTTCAATCTTAAAGAGGAGATTAGAAAGCATATATTTTTTTTTGCAATTGGATGGTCAAAAAAAAGTAAATGATAGCTATGGCAGTCCTGATTTTTTGTAGAAACAAATTTTGCTCTAGAAGCATTTTTCAGGGAGAAAACGGGGAAATACATTTGTATGGAAAAACGCACACCGCGTTCCCTCTTAAAATAAGCATTACAGTATTACTCAATGCTGTATGTAATGCATACCAGAGGGCTCTAAGACAACATTTTCAGGCAGTTAGAGCATTAGATCGATGTTCCATCTGACTTGCTACCAAAAAAGTAGCTTACCAGTTGCCACCATCAAGGAGAAAATCTGCCTTACGGTGTTCCGGCAGCGCACAGCCCTTGAGAGTATTCTAGGCCTAGCGTGTTCACCATCTTCGACCACATCAGCGCTTACCACCAGGCGAGATAGTCTTCAAATGTTGGCATATAAGATTTAAAAAAAAAACGTGTACCACTTCCATCAAACAAGCTAAATACTTTTTTTTTATAAATAAAGTGAAGCAAACAGGCATGCGGCCCACCTGATGGAAAGTGGTTACCGCCGCTTATTAACACCTGCAATACCAGGGGCAATACTGGTGCGTTGCCTTCTATTTTGAATAAGGAATCTGTTAACCCTCCTTTTGAAGCAACTCAGATCAACCTTCTGCGGGAAAACATCGGGAGGAAGGTTATTCCACATCTCGCATGTAAGCGGAAAGAACAAACGCTTAAAACGCATTGTGTGGGAGGATCGCGTGTATATAATATGAGGGTGAGCCCTCTCACCAATACGCGAGTTCCTGTAGTAAAATACAGCTCATATTTTTCACCGTTACGATTTCACTTGGAGTTTTATGGTATAAACCATAAATTAAAAACTGTTCTTACAACATATGGAGCATTTCTTGCCATAATAACGCCATAGTTTTGATTTAATTAACCCTTTTGAACCGTTATCAAAACCAACCTTTTTGTGTGTACAAAACCCGAAGGGACGGCTTACAGTGATTAGGATGACGCGTAATAAAGTCCTATGTATATGTGAAGAGTTTTATGCATGAACAGTTTTACCTTCAGTTTTGCCATCAGTTGACTGGATATATAGTTTTAGATATTGTGTTTTTAGCACATATAAGTTATTTTATATACGTACGAGGTTTAGGTACCCCATCTGTATAATTAAAGTTCGAACCTCTCCATGCAAAGGTTTTCTAGAAGAGATCGATGTATAAAATAGTATAATTTATATACATACATAAAATCAAGCTTTTTTCCTGTTGGAGTAGACAGAGACTACTTCTTTTCACAATAATAATATAATATAATACTTGATATTTATTTATATACCCACATCTAAATATATGTATTTATATAATCATATGATAATCTAAGTAAAAAGCAAAACATATTACCTATTTGGCAGTTGGGTAAAATAGCAACTGAACTGATCAATTATATCGCAAGGAATTAATGACGGCGTGAATAATTTAAACAAATTTCAAAAGCGATACTGCGTGTTATATTGTGCCATGATACTGTAATTTTATCACTTTTTATTCGGCAATAGTTTTCATTTTTTTTTTGAATATTGTATTCAAATTTATAAATTATAATAAATTATCAAGTTAAATTAAACCTAGTCAAATAACCCGCCTATGAGCGCTGAACTAAACTAGGCACTTGCCGTTTTTCCAAGGCACCAGAGTCAACCCGTCCGGCCTCTTGCCATTGGATCTGCTCAAACCTGAAGGCTCGAGCACGCAGGGGACGTTTGCCGATATGAGGGCTCTACCGACTATATGTCATTTAGCGCATGGTGACGTGTGACGTGGAAACCTCCCTGTGCAGCGCCGACAACTCAATGCGTGATGACCATCGGCCTCCACCAAGGAACCGCAGGTGCATATGTGGACACACCAGTTTTCATGTGAAAATGTAAGCTGCTTTTGATGGCTGCGTTAATTGTATTACACACGTTTCAGTTTGAACTGTTACATTTGGCATTTTAGTGTGTTGCTTGCTTAGCAACCGGGGTTTTTATGCATGTTGTTTTTTTATATGTGAGATTTAGGGTATTATACGAGTAATTTAGCTCTACCGGCGTCTTGTATATATTTACTTTTTCACCATTTTATTTATAATTATTTAACAATGAAATCATATTCTACATGATAAATTTAGCTACTCTTCGCGGTTTTAGCTGTATATATAGATATATATATATATATATATATATTTTTAATCTTTGCAAAGAATAAAGACCAATGCAATAACCGATTTCATCAAAACTCATTATCGTTTAAAATTTGTTTACCTACCTAACTTTCTCTGTATTTCTTTCCGACAACCTTTAAATGGACATACATCGCAAGAAAATTAAAATTAAACAGACTTTTACCTATCATCATAAGTAACATAGTAAACGTACAAAATACGCACAAACCACAATATTGTGTTCACAAAACCCATGCTACCGAAAACAAAGCGCAATCGGTCGACAACACACGATCAATCACAGTAAAAAGGATCAGTCGTCTGCACCAATGCAGCGACAGGTTTGATTGGACGGCGATGGTGACGTCACTCACATTCTGTTTCACAATGACAAACGACAAATCGCGAAAATCGGGAAAACAAATTCGTTAAATGTGCAGCCTTTTGGGAATTTTTCATTGTTGCCTAACTATTCAATTAGTAATTCTTTTATATTTTCTTTTGTTTTACATGTTTGATGAGAGTGTGCGTGAATAACGCTGCCATGAGACGGATTTGGAACAGAGCATCGAGCGGGATGACAATAATGTTTTTCACGTGAGTGAGACGTAGCGAGCGATCGACGCGCAACGCAATTTTCTATCGACGTAAGCGCTAAAACTGCTTTAAACTAATTACAAATTAATTAAACAACGAATAGAATAGTTTTAAGACGTACCTAACTAAAACATACTTCTAGGTTTATTGACATCGATATAAGAAGGTGGATGCGGTAATCACTCTTGTGCCACGTTAACATAATGGAACTAGAAACAACTACATGAAAACACGAATTTCTATTTTTGAGCTTAATGTCCATGAAGATCAGAGGAAGGCATTATTAATTCTGTACGTGCTTCACAAACGCCAGTTCTATTGTAACTAAAGAGGAATTACGTTCGCGTACCTAATTCATACGGTCCACATTAAGGAGCGGGGCCCTTTATCTCCCTTTTTTAGGGTTCCGAACCCAAAGGGTACCAACGGAACCCTATTACTGAGACTCCGCAGTCCGTCTGTCTGTCTGTCTGTCTGTGCGTCTGTCACCAGGCTGTATCTCATGAACCGTGATAGTTAGACGGTTGAAATTTTCACAGATGATGTATTTCTGTTGCCGCTATAACAACAAATACTAAAAACAGAACAAAGTTAAAAATTAAAGGGGGTCCCCATACAAAAAACGTGTTTTTACTATAGCGCCATCTATGTGAACGATTGTTTAACTTATTAATAAATCATATTAATTACCTACCTTTGTGTTAAAGTTCACTTAGTTGGTGTTAGAAGTTCGTTAAATATTCGTTAAATGGCGTTGTAGTTAATAAGCATGTTTGGTATTGAAACGGTAATCTATACTTATATTAAAAAGAGAGAACATTTGTATTTTTGTATGTTTGTAATGATTTGGCTCAAAAACTACTAGACCGATTTAAAAAATTCTTTCACTAATATATAGAATGGACTTTCGAAATGAAAATAGGCTATATATTATCCCGTTTAAATCGTGGAGACCTTATTTGCAACCTAAGTCGACTAAAAAAGGGTCGAAAAAACACGATTCTTACGAACGCTGCTCAATTGAAAATAGATGGAAGAATATTTTCTATGGAAGAGTTGTACAACATAATAAGATCTACAAAAAAGTCCGCAACAGCATATGTCTATCTCTTAAGGTTGACTCACAGTAACCATTTTAATCTTTAATTTTTTGTTAAAAAATATAACATAACTTCCAGGGCTATTTTCAAGTATATAGTAATAATCCTTATCCAAATAATTACGTTAATTAGCTTGGCCACATATTATAGATTAAAATTGTCCTTTACAGTATATAATTATAATGAAAACCCTAGAAGATATCACGGATTTCACATACACGCATCGCAAAATTAATAAAATATTTGCAGTCAAACCACAGAATAGGTCATAGTTACTGCGAAAATATTATTATAGGCTTAGCTTTTCTGTAGATCCCCACCGATCGCAATCAATTTGAAGTCAATATAGTATAATAGTCAATAAAGATGAACACGCAGATTTAACAAAACACCTTATCCTAGCCAAAGAAGAAATAAATAAATTACTTGTAGAAAATATTGAGCTAAAGCAAACTATAGAAGATATGCGAACAAACAATGACAATTATTTTGGACATACCTCATCCCAAGTTTCACAACAACAAGAAACACCCAAGTCTACGAGTAATAACAAGCAAAGCAAACCTGCTTTACGCATTATAACTAAGACGAAAAAACACACCAAAGCACATTCCAAAAAAACCAATGATAACACTCAAGGAACTGAACCTCCAGTTATCACTCTCAAGACACCTGAAACTAAGACACTTGATCCTAAAACCGAAGTGCCAAAACCAAGTCAACAACCTGGAAAATCAAGCGTACCGAAGATGCTCTCCACCACCGCAACAACTACGAGTAGAAAAGCGACTAAAAACTGCAAACATAAACCTAAAATTGTTATAATAGGGGACCAAACCTGCAAAGGTCTTGCTACTTCGCTCATCACTCAACGAAGCAAGCACAGAAACGCAAAAGAATATGACGTCATAAATTACTCTTTTCCGGATGCACCAGGTGACTATATCATGCAAAACTTCCAGATGCCAAACGATGATATTGAAGAAGATGATTGGTTGGTGATTTCTGTTGGTACAAATGATACAAACCCAACAAGACTGTTGATAGAATTATCGACATTTATAAAACGATTTCCTAAACCTCAAATTATACTAACTGGCATAGTCTTCAACCGACACTTAAATGAGGGCAAGCTTAACCAAGACATAAAAACTATAATCAACACATTTAATAACTGTCAATATCTGCCCATTCCCCAAGCACATGTGTTTAAAACAGAACCCCGAAGTAGTACGTACCAACACAAGACCCTAAACCACTTCATCAACACTTGCGATTATAAATCATGTTACTTAGATAGTAACATTACAAAAATGTTAAAAACAAAACCATCGCATGTTATTAAAAGAGGTACCATACCATACTATTTTGACAAAATTAAAGTTTCTCAGGATAGCCCTGCACATAGTAAAACAGTTGCCAATATTGAATATTCAAAACCCAAGCCTGGCACCATTCCCTTCTATTTCAAAAAACAAATTAACCCTCAAAATGCCTCTACTAACAAAAATCTGATAAACAAATCCAATGACGTGACACAGCTTTTTCGTGCCTAATGAGAAAGAAAAAAATTTAAACATGTTTCATCTAAATGTACAAGGTATTAAATCTAAAATTAGTCAAATAGAATTATTAACAAGCGAACAGAACATTGATGTGTGCTGTTTTAGTGAAACGTTCCTAAGGTCCTGCGAAGCAGAAGTATTACAGATAGATGGTTATCAGAAAGCTGCACATTACTGTCGAAAAAATTCGGCACGAGGTGGTGTGGGTATATATGTCAAAAACTCTACTCCATATAAAAGGTTAGACTGGATTACAGAAATGTCCATTGAAAGGCATTTTGAATGCTGTGGAATAGCTATACCAGTATTAAGTTACTTTGTAGTCTGTATGTACAGAACACCGGACGCTAGTATGCCTTTATTTCTACAGAGCTTAGAGACACTACTACACAAACTAACAATAAGAAATAGAAGTACAAAGAAAAAAATATTTTTATTAGGAGATTTTAACATAAATCTTCTAGAATTAAACAATAAAAGCAAGTCATTCATAAATACTCTACAAATGTTTAATATTCATCATACCATTTCGCAACCTACGAGAATAACTGAAAACTCGAAAACATGTATTGACAATATCTTAACCAACATAAAACGTGGATATGTATCTAAAATCCACGATCTAGGTATATCTGATCATACAGCACAATCAATTAAAGTATTTTGCAGTCTCGAGTTCAGAGAAAAATATTGGTATGTGCATAAAAGAAAAGTTGATATTCATCTTAACATTTTTTTGAAATATTTATCTCAACTTAGCTTTTCAGAAGTATATGACCATGACGACCCTAATGAGGCATACAAGGCGTTCTTTGACTTATTTCACCTTATTTTTAACTTGAGTATACCTACAGAAAGGATTAAAATAACGTATAAAAAGAAAGCCAATTGGCAAACAAATGGCATCAAAATATCGACCAAGCGAAAGAGAAGAGTGTATATAGAATCTCGAAGTAGCAAAAGCAAAGAAAAGTATGCAATATATAAAAAATACTCGAAGATCTTGAAAAAAACTATTAACATATCGAAAAAAATATCCAACATTCGATACATTGACAGGAGTAGTAACAAAAATAAAGCAACATGGGGGATTATTAAGCAAAATACTGCTCAAACAAATAGTATAAAGACTACAATAGATAAAATTGAAATTGATGCTAAAGGCATTGTTGACCCTACAAATATAGCATCTTGTTTTAATAGATATTTTATTACACGTAATGACTCAAGACCAATCTATGACCCTAAACAGCAGAAAAATACTAGTGTGTCTTGCAACACCATTTTCTTGAGACCAGTAACATGCCAAGAAATAAAAAACATAGTAGGATCTTTAAAAAATAAAAAGACAGCGGGATATGATGGTATCTCTGTTCAAGTAATTAAGGCTAGCCTGGATTATATCATAAAACCACTAGTATACATTATTAACCTTACTTTTGAAACAGGATGCTTCCCGGATGGACTTAAAAATGGTTTAATTAAACCTATACATAAAAAAGGTTCTAAAACAGATATGCGTAATTATAGGCCCATTGCAATATTACCCAGTGTATCCAAAATTTTTGAAAAGGCAATATACAATAGAATTATTTCGTTCTTTGACACCAACAATGTTCTAAACAGTAATCAGTTTGGTTTCCGAAAAGGAAAAAATACGACTATAGCCATTTTTAAAATGTTAAATCAAGTTTGGGGTGAAATTAATAATAAGAGGACAGGGATCGCTGTATTTTTAGACTTATCTATGGCATTTGATTGCGTAGTTCATAAAACATTGTTAAATAAATTGGAAGCAGTAGGTATTAGAGGAACATCTTTAGCTCTCATAGAATCATATTTAAGCAATAGAAATCAAGCAACAGTCATCCAAACCTACAATTTTGATACCAAGTCTATAGAACAAGTAGAATCTGAATATGAAAAAGTCATCATAGGAGTCCCACAAGGTAGCATACTTGGGCCTTTATTATTTTTACTGTATATTAATGAACTGCCACAAATCACACAGCATACCTGTGTTATGTTTGCCGACGACGCTACCATCTTCATCCCACAAAACCATCTTAATCAAAATGAGTTTGAAAAAGAAGTTAATAATACCTTACAAATTGTAACAGAATGGTTAAGCAATATTAACTTAAATGTCAATATCAATAAAACAAATGTATTACAGTTTAAAAATTACAAGAGTCGTCAATTAAACATTAACATAATGCATAATGGATATGTAGTTACAGAGGTAAATACAACTAATTTTCTTGGCATAGCACTTGATTGTTATTTAAATTGGAAAGAGCACATTAGCAAAATAAACAGTAAAATAACAAAGTATTGCTACGTATTATCAGTGCTCAGTAATATATCGTCAAAAAAAGTGGCAATAAATGCATACTATGGTTACGTCTACCCTCATTTAAGTTACGGTATCATTTTCTGGGGAAATTCAGTAGATGTCCAGACAACATTTATACTACAGAAAAGGTGCCTACGTAGTATATACAGAATGGAAGATACTGACTCCCTTCGTGAATTATTTGTCGATGAAGGTTTCCTTACGCTAACTTGTATATATATCCTAGAACTGTGTACATTTGTAAAAAATAATGAATCAGATTACTTCAGCGAACAATCCAGCAGAGCTAACAAACTTCGCAGTAAATATAGATTCAATATGTGTATTCCACAAGTAAATAACACTATGTATCACAAAAGTGCATTTATAACTGGCATCAAAGTTTTTAATAATTTGCCTATAGAAATAAAATCGTTAAACGGACACTTTTTTAGACAAAAGCTAAAACAATGGCTACTTAAAAAATCATATTACAGTCTTAAAGAATATTTTGATGAATGAAACTTACAAAATGTCCGGCTTTAACTCTGCCTGGTATCATTATAATATCGCAATTGAAGATTAAAATAATAAGTTACGATAATAAGATAATAATAATAATAAGATAGATTGTATAGATTTTAATTAGACGTTTAATATTATTGTATGTTCGTAAAGAACAAACTGTTGGTACTACATACCCAATATTAAGACCTTTGTAAACACAGTTATTGAACAATAAAATTTATTCTATTCTATTCTATTCTATAATAATATGATCTATTGTATAAAATAATAATGATATATATAATATATAATATAATATTTTAAACCACCCCGACTGATCTATGTATAATCTTTTCATTAAAAGCATTCCAATCACTCTAAACACGACATTTAAAATCTGAGCTGTAAGTTGGTGAGGATTTGAGTATTCTGTAGAGTCCAGGAGATGTCCCAGCATCAGGTCAATGCTTCCATGTTCTTACAATATCGTTGGAGAAGAAGATTTTCGAATTGATCAGACCTATGAAAGTTGATTTCATAGCGCAATTAACTAGAAAAAAGCTCATAGTTTTATAACGATTGAACGAATTTTCATGAATCAAAGCTAAGAACACTCTCGATGAAGATATATATAAAAAAAAAAATCAATAATAAAATCAAAATCGGTTCATCTGGTTGGGTGCTAAGATGCTACAGACAGACACAGATACACACGTTAAACGTATAATATTCCTTCTGGGATCAATCCCATGATTTGATTGATTTTGATGTCATGATCCCACTACCTCTGTACGAAAACCCATGATTCATGAATGCACATAAAACTTTAATTGGTAGGTATATATAGCTAGGATTAGAACCAACGACCGTCGGGTCAGAATCAGGGTAACTATCCTTTACGCCAAAGGGCCGTCCAATATCACTACGTAAGTATTATAAAACAAACTCCATCACTGCGTCTGTCTGTCTGTTCGCAATAATCTCAATAGCTACTGAACGGATTATCATGCGGTTTTCACCAATAGCCAGAGTGTTTATGAGGAAGGTTTAGGTGCATAATTCGTTAAGGTTTTGTGTAAATTGGTTGAAATATGACGATGATTGTTAAATATGTTAATATTTTATGTTTGATGCAACAAACTGATACAAATTTTGTAGGCATATATGTTCTACCCGTGCGAAGCCGGGGCGGGCTGCTAGTATAATATATAATATCACAGTTTTACAATAAATATGATTGTAAAGTTGTGATAATATTATACTTATATATTATTATACTGCAGTTCGGAACCCTCCGTGTGCGAGACAAAAGTCTGACTCGCACTTGGCCAGTTTTATTTATAAACATCGATGTTTCTTGACCCCACCAAAAATAGTGTGCTGTTCCTGAGATAAAAAGCAAAATGTGTGCATAACATGTATTTTTCAAAAAATAATACCATCGAGAAAATTTCCACCCATTGTGTTTTCAAAAACACTAAATCCAAGATAATAGTTTGAAGTATAATGATACTTCTACATCTTAATATTCAGGGAAATATGTCCCTAAATATTAAGATGGTAGCTTTTACAGATTGTGAGATAAACTACGATTTCAAACAACAAAATTGCATATTTCAATTCAATTATTATTATTATTATTATTTTTATTTTTTTTTCAATTTTAAAAAGTCTTTATTATCAAAAATATATAAATGTGTAGAAAATAATGTGTAGTAAATAATAGTGTAGATTAATTCCTATAAGTACAAGATAATATATATATTCCATGCTTTACAAGCGAAAATTAGCCGCTTCTATAACATTTCTAAGCATATCTACAACTGAAGAAGAAATATACATTATTGTGCTGTTTAGGCAACTTACTAATATAGTTCAACATTATGCAAGCTTTAGAATTAGCATTACATTTATAGGCATGTTATTATAAAATTGCATATTGCACACTCATATAAAGCTGACAGGTTGTATGTTGCTACTAGATGTACCTAACAGGCGGTTTGATAATAATTAAAAACTAAAAGAAACGTTTAAACGTCGCGCTAGTCAAAGTAACATGCAGTCAGTATGATGTCATCAAAGTGTATAAATGCATCGTAATACAAATGTTGATACATTAATAAACTGGCCAAGTGCAAGTCGTACTCGCACTCGTAGGGTTCTGTAACACAGTTAAGTATTCCATAACAATGATTTTTCGCAACTACAAAATTAATTTTGTTTTTCATAGTGTTTGTATGAAAAACAAAGTTATCTTTGCGGTCGCCATATATCTAAAACTGCTGACTGTATCTCGTTCAAACCAATTTTCGTTGTTAGTTTTTATTGAGATCTACAGCATATATATTTTTTTAGATTTTTCACTCCCATACTTTAAAAGTTAGAGGGCGGGGGACACACATTTTACCACTTTAGACGCGCCTATCTTTCAAATGATTGACTTTGAGAAAAAATGATTTTAGAATCCTCAATGTCATTTTTGAAGACCCATCCATAGACAACCCCACACGTATAGGTTTAAAGAAAAAAATTTTTTTGCTTCAGATAGATAGTTTATGACCGGGATTCATACAAAGGACTTTACTTTCACACGCAAGTAAAACTCCGGGCAATTTTTTTGTAGTAAAATAAATAATAGTTAAAAAAACTAAAAAACACGCTTTTTTTAAATATTTTTTTTTTATTCACACTATTATTAATTTATATTTATTGAAATTTTTAACATATTCTTAATTTAAATTTATTCGCTATTTTTTAGTTCGGTTTTCTATAAAAAGCGTGTTTTTTTAGTTTTTTTTAACTATTATTTATTTTCTACCTTTTAGTTGAAAAATGGAATAATTTTTTATCAAATTAGTGCATTGTCATCGGTCCTCGATAAGTCTACAAAATTTGAACGAAATCTGGCCGTTTAAAGTGGGTCAAAATCGCGCCCAAAGAAGTCGGTTACAAACATACAGGTGAAGCTAATAAAAACAGTCTTTTAATAAAATGTTATAAATATTGCATGGAGATCTGAGGAGATTTAAAGAAGAGATATAATGGAATCACAAACCTGAAACTTGCTTCGGAAAATGACCAACGTATCTGAAGTCTGTTCTTTATTACCCATTTGAGACGTGAAAATGATATTTTGTCCATTTTATCATCATTGGGCACCACGTCACCGCGGTATCTAATTCAATCCTCTTATCGTAAAACATGTCAAGAATTCAATTCATTTGGGATGATATATTAGACCCCGGAACCTCTAGGAATGACTATCCTAATCTGGGGTTGGGTGATTTACGACCTAGTACGGTTTAGCGTTAACTTTTGGGAAATACTGATCATAACGACATTATGAGACGAGGACTGCTGTAGGGTTATTATATTTTTAATTATTCGTAAGAAAATTAGACTTCGGAAACTGCCTTTACTTCGACTTAGATCTTTCCAATTTACAATGTTCCGATCGGTTACTTTTGATATTTCAATTACAAAAAATTGATTGATTCTAATTGTAAAGGTTTCTAAGTTACGTCTGGTTATTACAGAAAACAGAGCCCCAAGTAGGTATAACTTCATGAATAGAATTTGTACCGTAACTGTTTTTTATTAATATTTTGCTCGACAAGTGTATCCAATGAAGACCACCTAGACTTTATTTAATTAATTAAAAGCAACAAACGAGTGTGCAGCATTGTCTCAATATAAAACTAAATCGACTACTTTTTACCGACTAGACGCAATTCTGCAGAATAAAAACCTGTGAGTAAACTATTTTATAGGAGTTTACGAGTATTTTGGAGCTTTGTGTAATATCACACTGATGTAACATAGAGTTGAAATTTATTTTGAGAAAGTACAAAATGAAGTGAATGTCGTATTTGTCTGCAAAGAGCAATGACCTCTGTATCTTATTAGTATGTACTTTATTATTCCAATGTCAAAATATTCTGCGGTGGTCCCATTAAAATGTTATCAAGACCTAATAAGTATCTCGAGAGATATGGCGATAAACATCTGCTACTTAAACTGACTCGCGCGGCATGTGAATTTAGCTTTTTACCCGACTACGGCGCAGCAAAAGGGAAGGTTATGTTTTTAGTTTTCACACTATCTTAAGTTCAAAGCATATGATTATATGCTATTTAATATTTAGAATAATTATTATCTAAATGATCTATTTAATGTTGTTTGTCGTATGTAAGTGCATATTTTTAATTTGCCTATATACTGAAAAAATGCTTTGACTATTGACTTAATTATGGTATTATAAATTTTGTGATTACGGTCATTATGTTCGTCTCAAAACCCAAGTAACACAAAGTTAATCATTGGGTAAGCAAGTTGAAATATTGCACTTCAAAGTAAAAAAGTTAAATCTACTTTTATCATACAATTTATCAGCGGACTCCTTCGAGCATTTACCAATGGAGATGTTAACGTTGTAATCCGCAAACATTTTTTTCTGCCGATACTTACGGGGGACGAGGTAAACACGCATTGCACACACACAAATGACTCACTGTTACGATCCCGCACACTATCTTGAAACACGCACACAATATTAAAAATACAGCGTAGTTACGCATGCTCATATGGCCAATAATGGCTATATGGCCAGCAGAGGGGTACGCCTTGCGTTAACATCTCCATTGTAAATGCTTGAAAGTGGACTCTGCATACGCATTATTATTATTCATTTATTATTATGCCAACTAGATCTTATTAAATATGATAAGAGGAAGCTAACGTGTTATTTTCGCGCAATGCGCTGCGAGTAGGATGGAATGTCGTATATCCTAATAGGATTTTTTTAAAATTCATTATAGTCAAGCGTTTGACCAGCGTCTCACCTGATGTTAAGTGACGACATACGTTATTCCATCCTGTGTCGCAGCGTAGTGCGCGAAAATAACACGTTAGCTTCCTCTTATCATATTTATGAGGGAAAATATACTCAAAATATATCACCTTGCAATAAAAGGACGGATATGAAAGTTACGTCAAGGATACTCATTAAAACGAATTTGCTCGTTCTTTTGATAAGAAGTAGTAGTACACGCATTTAGCTGACGATAAAATTGAAGTCTTTTAACAAAAGCCTTTTGTAATATTTACTATAATTTGTAGTTAATGTTAAACTGTATAATACTCGTATACGTTTGTTGATAAAATATTAATGAATGTAACGCCTGTCATGGCTACTATAGCAAACACCCTCTTAGCGAGACATGCTTTGTTCTGAAACGCTGTGTTACGGACTGCTGAATAATAGAACAGTATTTCAACAACGACCTCAAGGAGGAACATAAAGCACAATGATTAGATCCCAACATATTTGAACTTATTTAAGTATTTTAGTGTTTATTAGGAACGTGCTTGCTCGATTTCATTGAAGAATGAAACAGACGGTTCGTGGTAGTTCTTGAATGCGTATTATCATTATCATTAATTATCATTTATTTCTTAATAACATTTATAACAATCTATAAGTTTAATAACATTTGTTGTAGGTCAATTTTACAGTATAATAAATTCGATTTACATTAAGTAAACATCATTATAGAATTCATAATTGAGTAGAATAGAATTAAATTCATTTAGCAACATAAAATATTGTGTTTGTGAAACAATTGTTACATCAGCCTTATTTTTTCATCCAGAAATTCATATGCTTATTAGGGTTCCGTAGCCGAATGGCAAAAAACGGAACCCTTATAGATTCGTCATGTCTGTCTGTCTGTCTGTCTGTCTGTCTGTCTCTCTGTCTGTCTGTCTGTCTGTCTGTCTGTCCGTCCGTATGTCACAGCCATTTTATTCCGAAACTGTTAGGACTACAGAATTGAAACTTAGTAGGTAGATGTATTCTGTGAACCGCTTTCCGATTTTTATACAAAAGTAAAAAAAATAAAAGTTTAAGGGGGGGCATCCCATACATGGAACTGAAACAAAAAATAAAATTTTCTTCAACCCTATACATGTGGGGTGTCTATGAATAGGTCTTCAGAAATGACATAGAGGTTCCTAAAATCATTTTTTCTCAAAGTCAATCATTTGAAAGATAGGCGCGTCTAAAGTGGTAAACTGTGTGTCCCCCCCCCCCCCCCCCTCTAACTTTTAAAGTATGGGAGTAAAAAATCTAAAAAAAATATATGCTCTAGATCTCAATAAAAACTAACAACGAAAATTGGTTTGAACGAGATACAGCCAGCAGTTTTTGAGATATGGCGACCGCAAAGATAACTTTGTTTTTCATACAAACACTATGGAAAACAATGTTAATTTTGAAGTTGCGAAAAATCATAGTTATGGAATACTTAACTGTGTTACGGAACCCTACGAGTGCGAGTCCGACTTGCACTTGCCCAGTTTATTTTATTAAGATGTTTTTTATTGTATTTTTAAATATTTCATAGGATTCTATTTCACGAATAGTTTTGTCAAATTTGTTATATATTTTTGGTCCTTCGTACCACACAGATTGTGAACATTTTTTCAATTTTGTGGAAGTTAGTATAGGCCTGTCTTTATTACGAGTGTTGAAGTTGTGAATATCACTGATAGACTGAAAACTCTGTAAGTTTAGTTTAACAAATTTGCAGACTTCGAGGATATATAATGAATGCATTGTTAGTATACCTTGTTCGATGAACAATTGTCGAGCGGGTGTGTCCCATGGAACACGACACATAATTCTAATTGCCCTCTTTTGCAAAACAAAGGCTCTTTGGCGATCTGCGGCTTGGCCCCAGAGATCTATACCGTAAGAGAGTAGTGATTGAAAATATGCAAAATATGCATTTTTGACCGCTGATGCGCTCATCATTTGAGTCAGTCCCGATAGTGCAAAACATGCTCTGCTTAGCTTTTCACACAGATAGTCAATATGCATATATTAGTAAACTTATATTTCATACTAGCTGTACATCGCGACTTCGTCCGCGTGGAATAGTGTCTTTGGGTAGCATTTTCAATTATTTAGGCTAATTACTTTACAAATAAGACACATATGCGTATCCCACCTACACCGCACTGTACCACGCCGCGCTAATCCCCCCCTCTCCCTACTCCCTCCCCTCCCTCCCCCTCACTTCTCTCTCCCCCTCACTTCCCTCTCCCCCTCCCCTTTCCCTCTCCCTCTCTCTTCCCACCACTCCCCTCCCTCTTCTTCCTCTCACTTTCCTCTCCCCTCACTCTTCCCCCCACACCCCTCCCCTTGCTCCCACTCCCCCTTCCCCTCCCCCTCCCTCTTTCTTCCCCCACTCCCCTTTGCCCCCACTTCCCCCTCCCCTCCCCTTCCCCTTCGCCTCCTCCCCTTCCCCTTCCCCTGACTTCCACCCTCCCTCCCCTTCCTACCCTTCCCCTTTCCCCTCTCCATTTCCCCACACAAACTTTGAATGTCATATTTATTTATATCAAATCAACAGCCTAAAAAATAAGTTTCAAGCTTCTAGCTCTTAAAATGACGATACTTCCATACAACTTTTCATCCCCCCTTTCAACCCCTTACAATCCTGTTTCGCATTAAAAAGTAGCCTATGTCCTTTCTCAGGCTCTAGACTATATGTGTACCAAATTTCATTTAAATCGGTTCAGTGGTTTTGGCGTGAAAGTGACACAGACAGACAGACAGACAGACAGAGTTACTTTCGAGTTTATAATATTAGTTAGGATTAGGATAAACAACAACTTTTGTAAGGCGATATTAGATTACTTACGTATTTAAAATTGTATGTAGCGGGGCTATTCACATTAGTTCGAAACCAAATTCGGATTCGGAAACTGCTCCTCACCTTCGACTCAGATCTATGCAATTCACAATGCTCTAATCCACAACTTTTGATATTTCAACTCGAAAAACTCAGTGATTCTAATCGTAAAGTTTTCCGCGACTCGCGGAATAATTAATATTCCGAATTCAAAATGACTCTTCCGAATTTTGAATAAATCCAATTGAACTTTAAACTTTCGCGATTTGAACACATAGTTATAAATATGAAAATACGGGACTTATCGCGCCTAAAACATTAATTTTATTTAACTCGACGTTTCGCCTAAAACATTAATTTTATTTAACTCGATCAATGCAACTTGGTCGAAACGTCGAGTTAAATAAAATTAATGTTTTAAGCGCAATATTCCCGTATTTTCATATTTATAACTATAATCCAATTTAAATTAGAATAACTATGCTGGATATATTTTGCATGGTGATAGGACACTGTTGCTACCGACCAATTCGGCTGCAATGTTGTGCAAGTTAATGCCAATTTAACAGACTATAACTACACTAGTTGTTATGTTATAGCGTATCCCAGCTAAATTATTGTACAACATTAAATCTTAACTATAAACCTGTTCAATTTATGTACCTATTTAAAATATCAGCAGTATCCACCCATCAGACCGAGAAATTGCATCGCGCATACTGCCGCGGCTGCAGTCGCTGTGTGATTGACGAGAAACGTCCCGCACGTTACGTACTACTGCCGTTCTGTTATAGTCTGGCCCACAGATTACTTTATGTGGTCTGGCCATAACTGCTGTACACTCCCTGAGGTATGCGCGCGGCGAGACGGGGGCGACGCGGGTATGCGCGCGGCGAGACGGGGGGGACGCGCTCCGTCAGTCTGCCGTCCCCACAGTCTGTTTCCCCGGCTCCCACCTCGCCGCGCATACCTCAGGGAGTGTACAGCAGTGTATGTATGGCCAGACTATAGTTAACCCTTAGTTTCAGCAACGTTATATTTTTTTTAAATAGCATAACATAAATACAAAACTAAATAAACAGTACAAACAATAAAACGTAATTTATATCTCATATAACTAGGCAAAAGTTGATACGCGTATTGTTTTGTTATTAATATAGTCTATTTCCTATAAGGTAGGTGTTACGACTAAATTTTAGGTCTTCCTACCATATTTAGTCTGGACGCATTTTTTAAAGATTTTTGGGCGTTGTTGTTTTGCAGGTAAATTGTAAGTAAATACTTTTTTTTTCATACAATTTTCATACATTTCTTCGAGACAAAAACATCATTATAATATGTGTCATAAGGTTCAATCCAAGCCCTTATAAGGTAACACTAATAAGTAAAACACAATAAAATTATGAATAATTACGATAGTTTAAAAACTAAAACAACCGACTTCAATGCCCCGCGAGTCAATTTCAGTAGCAACTTTGAGACGTTTATCGTCATATCTCTGGAGATACTTATCAGATCTCGATGAAATTACAATGAGACCACCTCGGAAACAAACCCTACCGATTACAAAATAATCATTCGAATCGGTTCAGAATTGACGGAGTAATCGCGTAACATACCCACACAAAAAAAAACATACAGACGAATTGAGTACCTCCTCGATTTTTGTAAAGTCGGTTAAAAACACCTTTCAATACCGGCTACATCACCATATTAGATTTGGTTTTCCTCTCGTTTCGACAAAACGAATTTTTACCTTAAAACGCTGTTAAAAATGCAGGAGTCTTTTCTTACCGAACAGCCAAATACAATTTACGTTAAGTATCTACCTCACCATCCGTTGAATGTAGAAAAGCTCTTTTAGTATAAATGCAGATTTCTCTAAAAAAACGTGGACGAAGCTTTTAAGACTTAAAAATTCTAACCTAGAGAATTATATAGCATTTTTATTTATTTATTTATGAAATAAAATATTTTTAACCGACTTCACAAAAAGGAAGGAGGTTCTCCATTCGACGGTGTTTTCTTAATGTTTGTTACCTCAGAACTCCGTCAAGTCTTAACCGATTTGATCTTTTTTGTTTGAGAGATAATGTGGTCCCGTGTGGTCTTCCCGTGTGGTCCCATTAAAATTTTATCGAGATCTGATAATCATCTCCGGAGATATGGAGATAAACAATATAAACAATGTTTTATACCTTGATAACATGACACTGGCTACTGGCTATTTTGACCATCGCGGCATGTGCAGTTGGTTTTATCGTTTTGTACGATCATAAATTATTAAATGTCAGTATATCGAAAGTTGTTGAGACTTCGCGACTACGTCCGTATCAAAACGTATCCCAGGTTATACACGTCGTCTCGTGCACGAGGTACCTACGTAAAAAGTTAACAGGCGGAATAACTGTTGGTTTTAGTTGTGAAAACATACAAAACGGACATAGTGACAACGAGACAAATTTACTTTCTTTATTATCGTATTGCATTTTCATAAGAATGCGCTGCATAAGTCGACTGTTATTTCGGGTTCCATACCCAAAAAATATCCTCAAAAGAAAATCACTATGGAGATGTCTGTCTTCTGAAACCCTCAGAAGTTTAAGACCGATGTGTATAAAGAATAGTGGAAAAGCTAGTATTTTAAGAAATCCTGTATTTGATTCAATTTATTTATTTATAATTTATTCAATTTAACTCACTGGTCATATTATTATATTATTTTTTATTATTATTATTATATTACCAACGCGATGCGACACAACTTGGTGCGCAATTTTTAAGATATTGATACAAAATGAAACTTTGATATTTACTACACAAAAACATACACAATGTCATTGAGATAATTCGGTGGCGTCTCGCTGCATCACGTGGCATCTCACTCGTCGCGCGGCGTTGTTATCTTGCTGTGCGGTGCGAATCCACAAGCATCGTCGCGTAAGGTCGCGTCTTGGTGTGAACTGACCTCTAGGTATAAATCTATATTTTTCTTTCGAAAAATATATGTGCGCTTCTCACAGTGGCCCTCCGGTGAAGGAAAACATCGTTAAGAAACCAACAACCCCCGCATGGTGGTAGGAAATATCTAGTGTCCGCCTAGCCAGCTACCACCCTCAAGTTAGAAAATCTGTCGCCAAACATCTAATGTGTTCCGGCAGCTATCCTTGAGAGCCAGTTCCCATTCTAGTCCACTTCTCTATCTTCGACCGCATCATCACTTAGCAACAGGTGAGATAGTGGTCAAACGCTAGCCTATAAGATATGAAAAAAAAAATTATCCCCTCCTTTATTTCTATCTCGCTCACAGTTACCGTAAGAATATCTGTCTAAAACCAAAATCAACGAGAAGAAAGATGTAAAAACATTAATCAAGGTCATATTTTTTAGTCTTCTAAAGTATATGCAATAGCAACCTCCATTGTGTATAATCTTCTTGAGACTCTTCTACTAAAACCAGTACATTCTCCTATGTTTGAGGTATTTATCTCCATATCTCTGGAGATACTTATCAGATCTCGATAAAATTAAAATGGGACCACCTCGGAAACATATCCTACCTATTAAAAAAATAATAATTTGACTCCGTTCACAATTTATGGAGAAATCGCGTAACATACACACAAAAAAAAACGTACAGACGAGTTGAGAACCTCCTCCTTTTTTGTGAAGTCGGTTAATAATATTTATTATATTTATGATTAAATTTTAAATTAATATTATAGATTTGAGTATTCTGTAGAGTCCAGGAGATGTCCCAGCATCAGGTCAATGCTTCCATGTTCTTACAATATCGTTGAAGAAGAAGATTTTCGAATTGATCAGACCTATGAAAGTTGATTTCATAGCGCAATTGACTAGAAAAAAACTCATAGTTTTATAATGATTGAACGAATTTTCATGAATCAAAGCTAAGAACACTCTTGAGGAAGACATCTAATCTAATCTGTCAAAAAAAAAAAACTATCAATAATAAAATCAAAATCGATTCATCTGGTTGGGTGCTAAGATGCTACAGACAGACACACAGATTACACGTTAAACGTATAATACCCCTACTTTTTGCGTCGGGGAACGCCGTAAGGTTACGGCGGCAGATGTTCTCCTTGGTGGTAAGCTACTTTTTAGAGTTTCGTAGCCGAACGGCAAAAACCGGAATCCTTATAGATTCGTCATGTCTGTCTGTTTGTCTGTCCGTCCGTATGTCACAGCTATTTTATTCCGAAACTATAAAGACTACAGAATTGAAACTTAGAATTGGGGCATCCCATACATATAACTGAAAAAAAAAACTTCAAACCCATACATGTGGGGTGTCTATGAATAGGTCTTTAAACATGTCATTGAGGTTCCTAAAATCTTTTATTCTCAAAGTCAATCAATTAAAAGAAAGGCGCGTCTAAAGTGGTAAATGTGTATCTCCCCCCTCTAACTTTTTTAAATAATTGAGTGAAAAATCTAGAAAAAATATATATTCAGTATATCTTAATAAAAACTTTCAACGAAAATTGGTTTGAACGAGATACAGTCAGCAGTTTTTGAGATATAGCGACCGCAAAGATAACTTTGTTTTTCATACAAACTCTATGATAAACAAAGTAATTAGTTGGTGGCGAAAAATTAAAATTATAAAATACTCTACTGTTACGGAACCCTACGAGTGCGGGTCCGACTTGCACTTGGCCAGTTTTGGTAGATTTAATGATCCCACTACCTCTGTACGAAAACACATGATTCATGAATGCACATAAAACTTTCATTGGTAGGTATATAGCTAGGATTAGAACCAACAACCGTCGGGTCAGAATCAGGACAACTATCCTTTACGGCAAAGGGCCGTCCAATATCACTACGTAAGTATTATAAAACAAAGTCCATCACTGCGTCTGTCTGTCTGTTCGCAATAATCTCAATAGCTACTGAACGGATTATCATGCGGTTTTCACCAATAGCCAGAGTGTTTATGAGGAAGGTTTAGGTGCATAATTCGTTAAGGTTTTGTATAAATTGGTTGAAATATGACGATGATTGTTAATATTTTATATTCGTTGCAACAAACTAATGAAATTGTTGGAGGCATATGTGTTCTACCCGTGCGAAGCCGGGGCGGGCTGCTAGTTTAATATAATTTCATGTATATTGTGGTAATTCTTAGTTTACTTTACCTTTGTAGATCAAGTTTTTGACGTTTGAAGATCAGTCGACTGTTTTGGTTATTTTACCTAAAATTATTAAAATAAAATGTCTTATTCAAAATCCATCAAAAAGATAAACACCAGTTTTGTACGTACATTTTGATAAAATTTATATCACGTCATCCATTAAGACTTCCTTCGGTAGAGGTATATTAAGAGGTGTTGTTGAATAATCATTCAGTTAATTAAAGAATTGCAACGAGTTCAATATGAAATACTTTTTTGGTAAGTTTTGAAATTTATTAATTTTAATTTTCCATAGTTATAAATATGAAAATACGGGACTTATCGCGCCTAAAACATTAATTTTATTTAACTCGACGTTTCGACCAAGTTGCATTGATCGTGGTCACGAGACGACTGTGTCGTCGAGTCGTCTCGTGACCACGATCAATGCAACTTGGTCGAAACGTCGAGTTAAATAAAATTAATGTTTTAGGCGCGATAAGTCCCGTATTTTCATATTTATAACTATGTGTTCAAATCGCGAAAGTTTAAAGTTTACAATTAATTTTCCATTACAATCAAATTTAACATTTGTATGTAAAGTCCTGTCCATCCAAATGATGTCTGGTAGAGAGTACTCCTAGCGTAAATACCTTCCAATCTACAACGTTTTTGTATGTTTAAATTGTTTGCAATGAAGAATAATTTTGTTTTATCCAATCTATTACTGTCTTAATGTATTTGCTGAGGCTTTGCTGTCTACAGGGCTGCCACTAAGTGGTAAGTGTTAGGAACTCTGAGATATCTAGATGTTGAGTCCTCCATAATCCCACTGGTACTTTGCCATTCAAACCGAAAAAGTTTCTGTTTCACGGCTCATTAAAATAATTTTAAAAGAAAAAAACGGCAGTAGCCCAATGGCTAAAGCGTTGCATTTGCGATCAAGAGGTCGTAACTTCGATCCCGACCCATTGTACTATCGACGTGAACCCACTCCAGATACAAGCATATTTAGCTTAGTTGGAGGGGTTAACAAGACTACTAATTGTGTACAACCCACATTGCTAGTAAGCTTTAAAATAAATAAATATTCTAATATATAAATTAATATCGCTATTTAATCTGTGCAATTAATAATAATACTAATTACTTTGGCATCGGGTTTAAACATAAATTTGGACGAGAGAGCATGTTTACAGGCGTCCTTACCTGTGCGTATGGGAGGGCTGGGAGTTAGATCGATTTTAGGTGTAGCACTCCCCGTATTCTTGTCTTCCGTCCATAGCATTGCTGAATTATCAAAAAAAAAATACTGGCAGCGTCGCTACCTACAGTTAACACTCTCACATACATGGACGAAGCCAGTGTGTGTGATGTTATCGTGCCCAAACACTGATTTTCCCAAAACCCTGTCATCACAGAGACTTTGGGACGGACCGATCTGCGAGCTATCACGGAATAATCTGGAATAATAATATATTACAATCGTGCTCTAGCTCCGAAGATCGTGCCCGTCTTTTAGCAGTTGCAGAGTGGGAATCAGGTTTGTGGGCGCAGGCTCTTCCATCGCCTAATACAGGTACTTTGCTTGATTCCTCATCTTTCAGAGTATCTACATCTCTTCACTTGGGCGTACAGTGTTGTGCTCCATACCACTGCCAGTGCGGTAGTGCCGTCAGCTGGCTTGGTCACCACGGTCTCTCATGCATTAAGAGTGCAGGCAGGATTTCTCGTCACGCTAGCCTTAATGACATCATCCGTAGGACTTTTACCACCATCAACTGCGCAGCCGTTTTAGAACCCAACGGCTTAATGCGTGATGATGGTAAAAGACCTGACGGTATGACATTAATATAATGGTATGGGACGCAACTTGCGTCGACACTTTGGCACGGTCACATCCTCCCGCTACACAGGAAAAGGCTGGTGTGGCCGCAGAAGCAGCTGAGAACCTCAAAAGGCGCAAATATAGTAGTTTAGACAGCTGCTACCTATTTGTGCCTTTTGGGGTTGAGACTCTAGGACCGTGGGGACCAGGTGCACACAGCATTTTTAAAGATCTCTCCACACGTCTGGTTGAAACGACACGGGACCAAAATGCTGGCATGTATTTAGCTCAGAGAATACAGCCAGCATTTTGGGAACTTTACCTACTGGTAGTGGTTTGGTAGACTACATTTTAGTTTTTATTGATTTAGATTAAGGTTTATTTGTTTGTTTATAGTTAGGTAGTTTTAAAAATATTTTAATGTATATACTGTTATGTAAATAACTTCTGTAAATAAAGTCTTGTAAATTAATTAATAATATGTAAATACTGTTCACATCGGTGAAGACATCGGTACGAAGCTATAACTCTAATTGGTCTGACTAGCCAGTTGGTCTGGTAGTTAATGAGCCTGCCCACAAATCCGAAGATCGGGAGTTCGAATTCCACACGGGATAATTATTTGTGTGATACACAAACAATTTTTGTTCCGACTCTGGGTGTAATTGTATCCGTAATTTGTGTGCTACGAATAAATAGTTTAAATTATAACTATAATAGAATTATAGTTTGTAAAGGCCCCCGCGACATAGCATTTCCTAGAGTTTTTAGTATTTCCTATAACGTCTTTTATAATATTTTTTTAAATTAAAGGCATTTTCCTCATGATGATGGCGGTGTTCGCCGTGTCCGGATACAACGTGCGCAGGTGCCCGCAGGGGAAAGCGCCCTGTGTTTGTCCCGCTATCTATGATCCCGTCTGTTCTACTGGAGGTTGCACTTACACTAGTCTTTGCGTGTAAGTTTTCATAATCATCACTGCCTAATCAGTGCGTAGCTATGCCAGGCTATTAGCAGCAGTAGACATAAGCCACTACTGGACAAAGCCCCTTTGGTTTTTATAGGTTAGCGTTTGACCACTATTTCGCCTCTCTCTAAGCGATGATGTGGTCGAAGATGGTAAACACGCTGGGCCTAGATTACTCTGACTCTCAAGGTCTGTGTGCTGCTGGATTACTGTAAGATTTTGTCGGCAGATTTTCTCCTTAATGATGGTAAGCTACTTTTTGGTGGCAAGTCAGGCTAGTATTATCATCAACGTCAATATTATAGTTGTTAAAGTCAGTTTGTTTATTTGTTTGTTTGGGACTTCTTCACAGTCAAACGGCTGAACCAATTTAGCTGACATTTTGTACAGATATAGTCAGTACTATGGATTAGGCTGTAGGATACTTTGAAACGTGGGTGAAACCGCGGAATACGGCTGATAGGAAAAATAAATTAGGAATAAAGGAACTTTATTTTTTTCAGGTTGCGTTGTGCTGGTCAAAAGTATTCTTACGATGGTGAATGCAAAAGTTTTGCCGGATAAGTAATCATGATAATTATGATTACTTAATATCATATTATTAATTAAAATATTAATAAAATTCACGTTCACAACATACAAAAACGTTTTTAATTTGTTCTCTTAACGAAATTCTACTTACTTCATCTTAAAATTCGCTTACCTTGACACAATTTAATGTTCTCAAAATATCTTTGCTTTACCCTGTTTATGAAAATATTAATGGGTATCATTCAAGGTGACCCACTATCTCCACATGTATTTAATATTATCACAAACGGCTGACCATAAGTTAAAAACAATAAATCTTCATTGAAATTCGGGGCGTGGATGTCGTTACCAAGTAATAATATTTTTCATCCGATCTATTCGAAAAACGATGGTTTGTTCTTCGATAAATGCGCGCAAAATAGATCTTTTCCGCCCATGAGCGGTAAAATGTTTTTTAATTGTGGGCTTTTCTTTCATAATGGCATATCTAAGAAGGTTCAATAATAAATATTGTATTAGAAATGGTACTGTCCTATTATATAGAGTGCGCTGATTAAGTTAAAAAATATTACGCAAGGTCATTTATACGGTGAAACAAATTATTTAAAAAATTTGGCGCGCAATGTGGCACAATACATATATATACAATACACAATACACAATATATGTTGTAGTGGCCATCAAGAAAAAAAAGCTCTCGAATTATTGCATTTTTAGTCTGTCTGTGGTTACAGACTAAAATATGTACTACGTAGTTAAAGGTTTTTTTAATTAATTAAAGGTTTAAAGGCTCAAAGAAAAGAAGGAAAAGCAGAGTGTATAACTCGGCCGCAACATTTTCTCTCGGCTGACGTACTTTAAATCACTCGTTACGCTCAGGACTCTATTTATGAATCCTAAGAATAATTTAGGATTTAAAAAGCGGCCTCGTAGAAACATACTATTTTGCGGCCTCGATGTACAATCTACTATTATTTCTTTGATTGAGTGAACGGTGTAGAAAATAAATCTCAGTAGTACTATCCTCATTCCTTTTCAGATTTAGTTGACCCACTCACGATTACATGTTTATTTCAGTTTGTAAGCAAATATAAATACAATAAATGGTTGTTAATAGTTCATATTTTTAGTTTTCTTTTTATGTATACACTAGCAGCCCGCCCCGGCTTCGCACGGGTAGAACATATATGCCTACAAAATTTGCATCAGTTTGTTGCATCGAATATAAAATATTAACATATTTAACAATCATCGTCATATGTCAACCAATTTATACAAAACCTTAACGAATTATACACCTAAACCTTCCTCATAAACACTCTGGCTATTGGTGAAAACCGCATGATAATCTGTTCAGATGCTATTGAGATTATTGCGAACAGACAGACAGACGCAGTGATGGACATTGTTTTATAATACTTACGTAGTGATATTGGACGGCCCTTTGGCGTAAAGGATAGTTACCCTGATTCTGACCCGAGGGTCGTTGGTTTTAATCCTAGCTATATACCTACCAATGAAAGTTTTATGTGCATTTATGAATCATGGGTTTTCGTGGAATCATTAAATCTACCAATAATTAAGATAGTTTAAAAACTAAAACAACTGACTTCAATGCCCCGCGAGTCCATTTCAGTAGCATGTTTGAGACGTTTATCGTCATATCTCTGAAGATACTTATCACATCTCAATGAAATTACAATGGGACCACCTCGAAAACGTACCCTACCGATTACAAAAATAATAATTCGAATCAGTTCACAATTGACGGAGTAATCGCGTAACATACACACACAAAAAAAGACAGAAAAAGAAACATACAGACGAATTAAGAACTTCCTTCTTTTTGGAAGTCGGTTGAAAAGTAGCTTACCACCAAGGAAAACATCTGCCGCCGTAACCTTACGGCGTTTCCCGACGCAAAAAGTAGGGGTAATATAAGTTGAACGTGTGTATCTGTGTGTCTGTCTGTAGCATCTTAGCATCCAACCGGATGAACCGATTTTGATTTAAAGTAGGGGTATTATACGTTTAACGTGTCTGTCTGTGTGTCTGTCTGTAGCATCTTTGCACCCAACCGGAAGAACCGATTTTGATTTTATTATTGATAGTTTTTTTTTGATAGATGTCTCCATCGAGAGTGTTCTTAGCTTTGATTCATGAAAATTCGTTCAATCGTTATAAAACTATGCTTTTATCAACTTTAATAGGTCTGATCAATTCGAAAATCTTCTTCTTCAACGACATTGTAAGAAAATGGAAGCCTTGACCTGATGCTGGGACATCTCCTGGACTCTACAGAATACTCAAATCCTCACCAACTTACAGCTCTGATTTTAAATGTCGTGTTTAGAGTCATTGGAATGCTTTTAATGAAAAGATTATACATAGATCAGTCGGGGTTGTTTAAATATTGTATTATTATATATATAGATGAATATTATTTTAAACAATAGATCATATTATTATACTATATTGACTTCAAATTGATTGTGATCGGTGGCGATCTACAGAATAGCTAAGCTTATAATAATATTTTCGTAGTAACTATGACCTAATCTGTGGTTTCACTGCAAATATTTTACTAATTTTGCGATGCGTGTATGTGAAATTCGTGATATCTTCTAGAGATTTCATTTGAATTATGTACTGTAAGTGATAATCTTAATCTATAATATGTGGCCAAGCTATCACGTAATAATTTGGATAAGGATTAATACTATATACTTGAAAATAGCCCTGGAAGTTATGTAATATTTTTTAACAAAAAATTAAGGAATAAAATGGTTACTGTGAGTCAACCTTAAGAGATAGACATATGCTGTCGCGGACTTTTTTGTAGTTCTTATTAAGTTGTTCAACTCTTCCATAGCAAATACTCTTCCATCCGTTTTGAATTGAGCGGCGTTCGTAAGAAACGTGTTTTTTCGACCGTTTTTTAGTCGACTTAGGTTGCAAATTAGGTCTCCACGAATGTACATTTGACTTATACGGGATAATATATAGCCTATTTTCATTTCGAAAGTCCATTCTATAAATTAGTGAAAGAAGTTTTTAAATCGGTCCGGTAGTTTTTGAGCCAAATCATTACAAACATACAAAAATACAAAAATACAAATGTTCTCTCTTTATAATATTAGTCTAGATTTATCTCAATCCTTTTAGAAAATACTTGCTGAGTTGCATCTCACATAGATATGGTTAGTACGTTTATATGATAAGATTATTATTTATTGATGCGATATTCAAATAATTTTACAAAGATCTTGGCACATTGCTAACAATGTATAGGATTTTCAAATTTAACTAAGTCAAAACTAGTTGAGCCTCGCGACTACGTCTGTATTAAAATATATCCTTGGTTATCCCCGTGCAAAATTTTGCTCTTAAGTCTGATTTACGTATACTAGCCACTGGCTAGTGTCGTGACTGTCTAGTGCAAAAGGTGCCTACGTAAAAAGGTAACAGGTGCAATACTCAAATACTCATTTATTGATAAAACTCATTTACACGTCATTTGTTTGTAGTTGTGTTACGTAAGTAACTTAGTTATATATAAATAATATGCAACTTATGTACATAAGTATACATTCAATTATAATAGAAACAATACAATAAAATAATAATAAAAGTAAAAATTCTGGTATAGTTAATGTCAATTCTAAAAGTAAATCACAATTAATAATAACATTATTTTATTTTTAAAAACTCGTTAAAATCATAGAACGTTTGCTCAATCAGCCAGCGCTTGAGCTTGCTCTTAAAGCTATCCAGGGTAAGAGCCTCCACAATACTCTCTTAATCCGGTCTTTAATCCGGTAATTAAGTTTGTTATAGACGGTGGGCCCCATCACGTGCGTCAACTTACTGGATTTGGCGAGGGAGTGCGTAACACCGACAAGTTTGTCTTTGTTACGTGTATTGAAGGCGTGCATGTTGCTCCGTTTCTCATATAGCTCAAGGTTAGTCCTCACAAAGACCCCCACCTGATATATCACGATGGCGGTCAGTGTCAGGATCCCGAGTTCCTTGAAGTAGGGTCTAGTGGAGGTGTCCTGCGTGACTCGTACTATCGCCCTGACGGCGCGCTTCTGCATCCGGAAGGCGCGCTCCCACTCGGCGCAACGCCCCCACAGCTCCGCACCGTACTGCAGTAACGAGTGTACTGTGGCGAAGTAGCACGAGCGCGCCACCTCTCGAGAAACGAAAATAACTGTCGCTTTTAGTTGTGAAAACGTACAAAACGGACATGGTGACAAAGAAACAAATTTGCTTTCTCTGTTATTCGATTTTGAATCATGTCATTAAAATTCGCAAACTATTCGCTACAAAAGTCGATTGATATCTAGGGTCCCATGCCTAAAAATAAAATTTAAATCCTAAGAAAAAATCACAACGGGTCTGTCTGTCTTCTGAAACCCTTAGAAGTTTAAGACAAGTGTATAAATGATACTGTCAAAAGCTAGTATTTTACAAATATCCTGTATTTAAATTAATGACAAGAAATATTTTTAAAAACCCTTTTTAAACACAGGCTTTAACATAACCTAGGATTAGAGTAAGTCAAGACAAATCTAACGAGCCCAAACACGACGGGTATAACATATGTAGTTTAGGAGTTCCTCTGGCCAACTTCCAGCTCCATCATTAGATCAGCACCATATCATAATATTGCATTGTCACGCGATTTATGCATGTGTGCCAAATTTCAGCTCAATCAGACCCCTGCAAGGCACTCTAAAATCAATCGCAAGATTAAAGCTTGTAAAAAGCGAAAGAAAGTATCATCTTAAGGTAAGCTCACACCAAGACGCGACGCGACGCGATTGATACAAAATACCTAGAACTTTATCTACTACACAAAAATATGCGTCATATCATTTAGATAATTCGGCGGCGTCTCGATGCGTCACGTGGCATCTCACTGCGTCGCCCGGCGTTGTTATCTTGCTGTGCGGTGCGAAACCACAAGCATCGTCGCGTAAGGTCGCGTCTTAGTATGAATAGACCTTTAAGTTTAAATCCCTGTCAATGGCCTATCTGGTTCACTGGCTAGGTGCCAGAAAGACGCAACTTGCAGAATATAATGAAGTGAACATTTTTACTGGAGATAAAGCACGGCTGAAAAATTGATTAAATATAATATCATGTGCCAGTAAATTGTGATAGTTCTTAGTTTTTAACCCCCGACGCAAAATGAAGGAGAAGAAGGTGTTATAAGTTTGACGTGTGTATATGTGTCTATGTATCTGTGTATGTGTGTGTCTGTGGCATCGTAGCACCCAAACGGAAAAACCGATTTTGATTTGTTTATTTTTGTTTGATTAGTCTTCATCGAGAGTTTTCTTAGCTTTGTATCATGAAAATCCGTTCAGCCATTTAATTATTATCAGCTCTTTTTTGGTTGATGACACTACGAAAGCAACTTTCATAGCGCTTTGACCGCGGACGTCAAAAAAATCAAAATGACGCTTCTGTGCACTACCTACCCGCCACTCTGTTGCCGTCTGTTTAGCGTAGTTTACATAATTCAAACCAAATGTATTAATTCGAAATTCAGTATCCTGTTCAATCAATCAATCAATCAACCAACAGCCCGTATTAGTCCACTGCTGGACATAGGCCTCTCCCAATGCGCGCCACTGAGCCCGGTCTTCAGCTCTTCTCATCTATTTGGTGCCAGCTACCTTTCGCAGACCGTCACTCCATCTCGCCGAAGGGCGGCCCACACTACGCTTGCCCACACGTGGTCTCCACTCCAGAACTCGTCTACCCCATCGGTTATCGGTTCTGCGGCTTATGTGGCCGGCCCACTGCCACTTCAGCTTGCTTACCCTGTACGCTATGTCGGTTACTCTGGTTCTCTGCCGGATCATCTCATTACGAACGCGATCCCGCAGTAAGTAGTTTTACTTACGTATGATTAGGGTTAACAAATGCAATCCACTAATTTCGTCGTAACGATATATCGCACTGTGGCTTAATTGGCAAACGCACCTGGACATGTTATTCAGGAGGTTATAGCTGTTAAACATTGAACACACCCTCTAAATGTTATATCTCTAAGACCAGCGGATTAGGCTGCACGTAGATATATCAGTCAGTCTGTCAGTAAAACAAATGCGTAAGGGATGATTTTTTAAAAACTGTGACATTCGTAACTGATAATTTTAATTAAAGAGTATTTGTACCAATTTTCGAGACAATTGACTCGGAGAATAAAAAGTTTCATAGAAAGTTCAACCCTCCATTTCACCCACTTAGGGGTAGAATCTCGAAAAACTATTTCTTAGTGGATATTTGCACTTTACAAAGTATACACCCTCCAAATATCATGTCTCTAGGACCAGTGGTTTAAGCAGTGCGTTTATATACCAGGCAGTCATTCGGTCAATCAAAAAACGCGTGGGGATGATTTTTGAAAAACTGTGATACCCGTAACTCATTATTTCAATTAAAGAGTATGTGCACCAATTTTCAAGACAACAACAGAAGGAATAAAAAGTTTCATAGAAAGTTCAACCCTCCATTTCACCCACTTAGGGGTAGAATTTCGAAAAACCCTTTTTTAGTGGATATTTACACTTCACAAAGAACACACTCTTCAAATTTCATAACGTCTAATAAATAACGTATAATAAATGTAACGTATAATAACGTATAATAAATGTCTAGGACCAGCGGTTTGGGCTGTGTATTAATATCTCAGTCAGTCAGTCAATCAGTCAGTCAGTCAGTCAGGACTTTGGATTTTATATATATATTATAAATAAGAGATTAAAAAAAAAATGTTTTTAAAGCCCATCAAAAATATAAGCACCAGTTTTGTAAGTACATTTGATAACATTTATGTCACTTCATCCATTAAGACTTCCTTCGGTAGAGGTATATTAAAAGGTGTTGTTGAATCATCACTCAGTTGATTACAGAATTGTACCGAGTTCAATATGAAATACTTTTTGGGTAAGTTTCAAAGATTATTTTTTCACAGCCGAAATATACCATAGACTAGAGTATTTGATGTAAGTTTTAACTTAATACCTCTAAGCGTTCCTGAGAAAAAGGGTATTTACAGGAAGACAGACGAACATTGTTGTCCGTGTGTGTGTGTGATACTGAAATCGTCACGAATCGCGCACCTGTGGCCTGTGGCCAGGTGTGCGCGCTTTGAGGTGATTTCATACTATGTGTGTATCTCGTTGGCTGCTGCGACCTGGCCGCTAGTGTGCGCCCGGTCTAAGCTTCCATTTCTCCGTTTGAGGTACGGAATCCTAAAATATAATATTTTTTTCATTAAAGGTATATTCCTCACAATGATGGCAGTATTGTCCGTGTCCGGATACAACATCCGCAAGTGTCCGCAGGGTAGAACGCCCTGTTTCTGTCCCGCTATCTATGATCCTGTCTGTTCTACTGGAGGATGCACTTACTGTAGTCTTTGCGTGTAAGTCTTCATAATCATCAGCCTATACTAGTCCACTACTGGACAAAAGCCCCATCGGTTTTTTTATATTTTATAGGCTAGATATTCTAGGCCTAGCGTGTTCGCCATCTTCGACCACATCATCGCTTACTACCAGGCGAGGTAGTGCTCAAACGCTAGCTTATAAGATATAAACAGGTAACAAAATTAAATTTTGAATAAACACACACGAGAGCGTTCTTTAGAAAGTTAACGTCATACCATTATTTAAAAACCACCATTGATTAATTATGAACCGTTTAAAGACATAATTGAACTATTGGTTTTGAAAAAAAAAATAACAACATGAATTTGCACAAATAATGTTTGCTGCAGCGCCCCCTGGTGATTTGTCACCGTAACACCTATCTAAGAATATGCACCAATCAAACCCAAACCCATAACTGAAAATTGCATCAAAATCGGACTAGTCATTTTGGAGAATAATGGCAACGTTGATTTGCACAAACAAATGTTTAGTGCAGCGTCCCCTGGTGAGTTGTCACCGTAACACCTATCTAAGAACATGCGCCAATCTAACTTAAACCTATAACGGAAAATTGCATCAAAATCGGAATAGTAGTTTTGGAGACAAATGGCAACATGGATTTGCACACACAAAACTCCTCTCACTCTAAACGCATTATACCGACTCCGTTCCCTTGTGGGTGAACTCGGCTAGGTCAATTTATATAAATACGAAAGTCAATTTGTTTATTTGTTTGTTTGAGACTTCTTCACGGTAAAACGGCTTAGGTGAAATGTTGTACAGGTATAGTCAGTACTATGGATTAGACTATAAGAAACTTTTTAACGCGGGCGAAGCCGCGGTACGTGTGTCTGGTAGGAATAATAAATGAGGAATAAAGGAACTTAATTTTTTACAGGTTGCGTTGTGTTGGCCAAACGTTTTCGTACAAAGGTGAATGCAAAGGTTTTCTGGATAATTAATTATTTTATTAATACAAATGTTAGTTAGTATTCAACAAACAATAACGTTTTTAATTCGATCCTTTACCGAAATTCTACTTAATTCATCTTAAAATTAGCTTACCTTGACACTTGACACAATTTAATGTGGAAAGATTTATGGGTATCGATCAAGGCGACCCACTATCTCCACATGTGTTCAATATTATCACAAACGGCTAACAATAAGTTAAAATCAATAAACAATCTTCGTGGACATTCGGCGCGTGGACGCAATCAGTTGGAATGGGATACTGTACAATATTTCTAAGAAACTGTCGTTGCCGAAATTACCGAGTAATAATATTTTGTTCCTTTGCTTGGGTGGACGGTATAGAAAATAAATACCAGTAGTTCTTTCCTCGTTCCTTTTCAGGTTTAGTTGATCCACCCACGATTACGTGTTCATTTCCTTTTTTAAATACTAATAAATATATGGTTTTTAAAATGTTTGTAAGTTTGTATTTATTACATCTTTTTGTTGTTGTTTTTTTAGGTAACACCTTAAAGAATAAACTTATTGGGTTGCATCCCAACAAAGATATTATTAGTACTTTTATTGATATTTCAATTGATCGTATAATTTATAGTTTAGGTATTGTGGTTTATTTATTTTCGATATTGTCATTAGGTAATTGTTTTTAGGTGTTTCCAAATAAATTGTTTTTATTATTGCAGACGAAAATCAAATCATTTTACAAAGGTCTTGGTACATTTCTGACAATGTATTTGTCTCTTCATACATTACATAGGTACCGTAAGAGACAAGAATTTTTTAATTTTAATTTCACGCGTTTGTTCTGTATTTTTTAAAAGACAAAATAAATTTCAATTTATTTTATTTTAGTCGGCAGTATGACAATTGTCACCATGAATTGGATGAGCAAGATGGATGAGATATTAGACTCTTTCTGACAACAGGTGTGGCGCAAGAAATTGGAGTTAGCCTCTTTGGTACTTACAGCCCAAAAAGGTAAATTCCAAACTTCTTGGCGTATAAAGTCTTTTATATTCATATTTTCTTCACAAACTGCATATAAACATGCGTAAGTATAATAATCTATACAAATTCCAGGCAGTTATTAAAGCAGCGTTGTTCGGCTATAATTACTCTATTTATTTCAACTCACTGATCATGTCCGTTATACCGGTATCCAGGGAATCATATATCTCGAGGTCTCCCAACACACATAAACAACATCAGGACTGTGCTACATCATTTGCTAAGCTCGTCTTGGAGACTCGTGGTACACTGCAGTACAAGTAAAATTGCACACTATTGTCAACATAGCCTACATTTCAAAAATAAAATTTTATAATAGAACATTTGCTAGAATTATATAGGACATATTTTAAAACAATCTAGACTTCCTAGAGGCTAGATAAACAGATGTTTCTTTACTGTGACTCTTCCCTGTCTGCCTACCTGTATTGGCAACTTGCCACGCTATCACATACGTAATCCACAAATATTATTCACACCATTCAAGTACGAATCTAGAGGATTCTAGGTATGCAGTTTCTAAAGCGTGTAACACTTAAAGGAATATAATATGCAGTTACTGTTAAGTAGTAGCCTAGTGTAACTTAACACGCATAGTACAGAAAAGCACCGGTAAATAATTGTTTTGTCAGCCTAATATGGTGGCAGTGCTGGTATCCAAATTCGACAATTTAACACGTGTAGATCTAAGCTAGTTGGTCTACTCTAACTTTAGACGATTTCAACAGTGCAATCCAGTAGTGCGGTTATAAAATCTAATTGACTCAAGATTTTTTTTTAATATTTCTTATAGGCTAATATAGTACTTATAGTCTAGCGTTTGACTACTATCTCACCTGTTGGTAAGTGATGATGCGGTCACAGATGGTACGCACGCTAGGCCTAGAATGGGAACTGGCTCTCAAGGATAGCTGCCGGAACACATTAGATGTTTTGGCGAAATATGCTGCCTCTAACTTGAGGTTGGTAGCTGGCCAGGCGGACACTAGATAGTGTCTTACCACCCTGGGGGGTTGGGGTTTGTTAACAATATTTTTTCCTCACCGGATGGAACTTCTATCTCGCTGGGTGGTAAGCGACTATGTGGTCAAAGATGGTGAACACGCTAGGGGCTAATAATACTTAAGTATACTCTTCGATTAATGGGGATAGATTGATTATCATTACTCAAATTATATTTTGGTGGAAAGTGACAGCTGCAGGGCTAGCATGGCAAGGGGACTATTTTGTCTTTTCACCTATCCGAGTTTTGTTTGGTGGAGAAGGCAAATTATAAGTAAAGTTTTTCGACAATTATAAACGCCCGCTGACTTTAAATCAATTCATTTTTTTTACTTTTTAATACGAAACAAAATCAAAACTCGGATTTAAACTTCACCAAGAATTTAAATTGTTCTTCGTTTTTACCTCATTCCCACATAATTATTAACAACTGCCTCTTATTTTGATGTCGGCTAAAAAGGACAAACCGTCTCCCGAGCAAGCATGAACACCACCCCGAGATAGAGAGGCTGTGATACGCGTACATTCCTTTGAACCGGCTTTATCAGCGATACATATAGACACGGATTATATAAAAGCTATAGTGCTCACACACGACAATAACAGCCGCAAGCAGGTAAAACAACAAAAACAAAGCACTCCGCGGGGAATCCTCGCCAACATCAGGTTTTCCTGCTATCGTTATCTATACTTCTATACTAATATTATAAAGAGAGAACATTTGTATTTTTGTATATTTGTATTTTTGTATTTTTGTATTTTTGTATTTTTGTATTTTTGTATTTTTGTATCTTTGTATTTTTGTATTTTTGTATGTTTGTAATGAGTAAGCTCAAAAACTAAATAACCGATTTAAAAAATTCTTTCACTAATAGATAGAATGGACTTTCGAAATGTAAATAGGCTATATATTATCCCGTTTAAATCAAAGGTACATTCGTGAAGACCTAATTTGCAACCTAAGTCGGCAAATAAAAGGTCGAAAAAACACGTTTCTTACGAACGCTGCTTAGTTGAAAATAGATAGAAGAATATTTTCTATGCAAGAGTTTTACAACTTAATAAGACCTACAAAAAAGTCCGCGACAGCATATGTCTATCTCTTAAGGTTGACTCACAGTAACCATTTTAATCTTAAAATTTTTGTTAAAAAATATTACATAACTTCCAAGGCTATTTTCAAGTGTATAGTATTAATCCTTATCCAAATAATTACATTAATTAGCTTGGCCACATATTATAGATTAAAATTGTCCTTTACAGTATATAATTCAAATGAAAACTCTAGAAGATATCACGAATTTCACAAACACGCATCGCAAAATTAATAAAATATTTGCAGTGAAACCACAGATTAGGTCATAGTTACTACGAAAATATTATTATAAGCTTAGCTATGCTGTAGATCCCCACCGATCACAATCAATTTGAAGTCAATATAGTATAATAATATGATCTATTGTATAAAATAATATTCATCTATATATACGAGTATAATAATATAATATAATATAATATTTTAAACCACCCCGAGTGATCTATGTATAATAGCTTTTTCGAATGACTCTAAACACGACATTTAACATCTGAGCTGCAAGTTGGTGAGGATTTGAGTATTCTGTAGAGTCCAGGAGGCTTCCATGTTCTTACAATATCGTTGAAGAAGAAGATTTTCGAATTGATCAGACCTATGAAAGTTGATTTCATAGCGCAATTAACTAGAAAAAAGCTCATAGTTTTATAACGATTGAACGACTTTTCATGAATCAAAGCTAAGAAAACTCTCGATGAAGCCATCTATCAAACAAAAAAAAACTATCAATAATAAAAACAAAATCGTTAAACGTATATTACCCCTACATTTTGCGTCGGAGAACGCCGTAAGGTTACGGCGGCAGATGTACTCCTTGGTGGTAAGCTACTTTTTGGTAGATTTAATGATTCCACTACCACTGTACGGAAACTCATGGTTCATGAATGCCCATAAAACTTTCATTGGTAGGTATATAGCTAGGATTATAACCAACGACCGTCGGGTCAGAATCAGGGTAACTATCCTTTACGCCAAAGGGCCGTCCAGTATCACTACGTAAGTATTATAAAACAAAGTTCATCACTGCGTCTGTCTGTCTGTTCGCAATAATCTCAATAGCTACTGAACGGATTATCCTGCGGTTTTTACCAATAGCCAGAGTGTTTATGAGGAAGGTTTAGGTGCATAATTCGTTAAGGTTTTGTGTAAATTGGATGAAATATGACGATGGTTGTTAAATATGTTCATATTTTATATTCGATACAACAAACTGATGCAAATTTTGTAGGCATATATGTTCTATCCGTGCGAAGCCGGGGCGGGCTGCTAGTTACCTATAAAGCTAGTTTACATGACAGGATTATAAAAACTTATAAGTTGTGTAGATGATAGTACTTTATGAAACTGTTGCTTATTGAGGGGTATTAAAACACGAGTGTGTTAAAAAAAAGCTGTAGGCCGAGTGTTTTAATACCTAGTTATGTGCAGTTTCACACATTAATAAGTTCTAACGTAACCTAGTGACTTGCGTTAATTTCGATACCTTGACTATCGATCTAGCGTACTACATCTAAAAAGATTTTCGTTATAGCGGCTATGGGTACAACAGCTTTTCGAAAGAGAGCTTTATGAATTTTTTTTCGCAACAGCCTACGTCGCCGTGGTAGAATTCGAATCTACATATAGTAAATTACCAGCTATACTCTAGAATAAAATTAAAACGATAGAAACAATTTTAAGAACTGGCTTTAAATTATAAAAGAAGCATGTTTTCCTGGTATAAATAAAAAACTTTGCACTCGTATTCAAGTCAGTACTTAGTTGAACGTGTCTTTGACTTGTTTACTTGCAACACTGCTTGCAACCATGAAGCTTTTGTTTGGTGAGAGTTATTCAAAATGTTATTAAAACAACAGTGGGTTTTTGTACGACCAAAAGCACGTGAAATAAAGAATACTTTTTAACCGACTTCAAAAAAAGTACGTGTCTCAATTCGACCGTATTTATATATATCTATGTTTGTTCGTAGGTAACTGCGTCGTTTATGAACTTATTTTAATGATTATTTTTTTAATGGAAAAGAGGCATCCGAAAGGTGGTACCGTAGTAATTTCATTGACAATTCATTTTAAAACGATATTTTTCATAGCCGAAAGGCAAACGCTAGACATAAGTTGCTATATCGTGTTATATGAAAAATTGCTTAAATTAACTCTCTCGATGGCCTCGTAATCATGTTGAGTGTGTTATAACCAAGAAAGTTTAATAATCTTACAACGAAATTTTCTCAAAATGCAGTGGTTGTGCGAGAATTATTTAAGTTTTACTAGTGGTCGCCCAGTGGTCAAAATTCGACCGTAATTCATTCAATTTTTAATGTATTTCTAATGCATGTATACAACGTGTAACATATTAAATGCAATACCTGAAATTAGTTTGTTTAGAATCGACTACTGAATCCGATTTGGTGTTTTAATTTTTTATCAAATCAATTATTATTAAACCTGAAATTATGGTAACGATGATTGCATCGAGTGGTTGCGATTGAAAACTGAACCTTATCTCAAGCCCGTAAGTATAAAAACAAATATACGGTTGAATTGAGAAACCTCCTCCTTTTTTGAAGTCGGTTAAAAAATAGCATGATGCTTATTCCATGGGCGCGTGGGCGGGCCCTTGTATAGGTTGCAACTTGTGTCTAGCTACATATTTATGTCGCTTTGTGTTGAAACTTTTGGTCCATGGGGTCCGAGCACCAAAAGTTTTCTAAGAATATTGCTCCACGCCTTGTCATTGTCAATGCCACCGGTGACATAAGGGCTCATTCCTAGCACAAAGAATCTCTTAAGCGATCCAACGTGGGAATGGAGCCCCAGCGTTCTTGGCACTTTACCCAATTCCCTTAATTTTAGTTTAGTTTATTTTTCATAATTATAATATATTAAAATATTCTGATGTTAATTTATTACAATACACTTTAGTCACTAAAAAAATAGCTTTACGCACTCCACATAAGCTTTAACTGTGTTAAATTTCACGTTCATCCTTTTGCGCAATTTTCTTAAAAAGGGGTACTAAGTTTTCGCTTCGTGTATTAATAAAATAAAAGATAATTATTCATATATCTATTATTATAGATGAAGGTAAAATAGTTTTTTTTTTAAATTCGTCCTTATTAAATCAGAAAATCCTGCAAACTCTATCAATATCTATCAATATGCCATAGTCTACATACTCAGTGAATATCACGAGATCACAATGTACACCACAGTTTTACAATCACAACGGTGTCTTGTATGGTGTGGTCAATACGAAAGCCATCGAAAGAGCCATAGTCTATCCAAAAGTATGTATGTGTATGTATGTACTGCGACAATTTATTTATACAAAGTTTCGAGAAAATCGCATTTCTGGATTTATCGTTGTTAGCCGGTATAATTATTTAATATTCGGATTCGATAAAGATCGTGGTCGGTGGCGTATTTTAGGAGAGGCTTAGAGGCGTCCAGCAGTGGACTGACGCCGCCTGATTATGATGATGATGTCTTGACTGCATTTACACACTGTAAAAGAATACTCTATGCATAATACGGCTAGTTGACTAGTATTTTTTACATAATACTTGATCCTATTGTGTTGACCCTTTTCTTTTCTTTGACAGATAAGTCGGGAGCATGTGACTACTCATACAATATTACTCATAATATATCATACAATATTTATCAGATCCATAAGCAATCTCCAAAGATATTGATTGTACCACCACAGGCAAAATTTAGGCAATAAAATCACTCACGCATTTGATAAAAGATATAAAACAATTTTAAAAACTTCGCAGTGTTCACCATTATCCTGGTGCTGGGATCACTGATGCTGCAGTCAGCAGCCGCATGCGTCTGCACAGCTGACTACAAGCCCGTGTGTGGAGTCGACGGACGTACCTATAGCAACCAATGCCGGTGAGTTGTCGTTCATGGGAGGGTTAAAGTCATAGCCGACTTGTCCTACACCGCTACCACCCGGAAAAATAATGTTCATAAAAATGTAAGCCGTAGACATAGCAATAGCATGTAGACAGAGATTACATTGACAACACATATTGACAACACACATTGACAACACACATTGACAACACACATTGACAACACACATTGACAACACACATTGACAACACACATTAGCAGACAGCGAGCTGGTTTTGCCAGATGGGAGCGGTGTGGGACTAGTCAGCTACAACCTTTACTGTTGGTCTGGTGGCGTAATCGGGAGAACGGTCGGCGTTGGTGCCGTGGTACCGAGTTCAAACCCCGCCAATGGATTTTGCTATCGAAAAATGTATGCGCGCTTCTAACAGTGGCCCTCCTGTTAAGGAAAACATCAACGCATGGTGGTAGCAGGAAACTATCTAGTATCCGCCTGGCCAGCTACCACCCTCAAGTTAGAAAATCTGTCACTAAACATCTGATGTGTTCCGGCAGATATCCTTGAGAGCCAGTTCCCATTCTAGGACTAGTGTGCTTACTATCTTCGACCGCACCATCACTTACCAACAGGTGAGATAGTGGTCGAACGCTAGCCTATAAAATATTTTTTTTTTAAAGTCACCTTCGTGTGTCTGTAGACTTAGATCCTTACAAGTGATCCCTGGGTGGTTCTGAATGGATATTGGGCTTAAATGGGCAATTTAGTGCTTAGTTTTTGCAATTTAGGCTGATTAATCCTACCAGCCTTGCTTTGAACAAACCACCGTACAAAGACAAGTCGTTAATAGATTCGCCGAGTTCCGGCATGATGTTCGGGTTCAGTTTCAGTGAAACCACAAAGACTGTTGGTGAAACCGCAAAGAGCTGCTTCTGTGTAGTAAAATTATATTGCGGTCTAAGCCAAATATCTAGTGGTATTAAGTACCACCTAGTTAAATATATTATAACTAGCTGTTACCCGCGGCTTCGCCCGCGTTATTTGTGTCTTTATGACCATTGAGATCTAGATCGATGATCTCTTAGGCCAAATCACCATAGGTGCCCTCAAAGTCGAACTCAATATCCTCTATTGTTAAAGTAATTAATCATTTTGGTTAGGTTAGTATACGAAATTGTGCTGTTTAAATGTTTGACTGAATACAACAGTTCCTCAAACATTTCTTAGAAAGAAAATAAGGTGAATAGCTGCGCGAGCGTAGCGAGCGCTATTATTGGGCGAGTGAAAATTTTTATGGCGTTTTATAATCCTGGCAGTTTTTATAACCTACTAAATCACCGATGACCCTAGGGTTAAACTTGATATCCACTTATTTTATGGTAAAAATTCATTATGATTATTGAAGGTAGTACTGTTTCAATTTATAAATTCGTTTTGATACATGTGGCTATTAAAATACAAAAAATGCTGAAATATAACCTACAAAGTAGACAAAACAAAGGTTTGCGCGAGCGCAGCGAGAGCTATCAATGCGCGAGCGACGCGAGCGCGAAAATTTTTACGTCATTTTATGACCCTGACAGTTTTTATGACCTACTTAGTCAACACCGATGACCCTAAGGTTAAACTTGATATCCACTTATTTTAAGGTAAAAATCATTATGATTATTGAAGGTTGTACTGTTTCAATTTATAAACTCGTTTTGATGCATGTGCCTATTAAAATACAAAAAATGCTGAATCATTACTTACAAAGTAGATAAAACAAAGGTTTACGCGAGCGCAGCGAGCGTTATCAATGCGCGAGCGAAGCGAGCGCGAAAATTATTTACGTCTTTTTATGACCCTTACAGTTTTTATGACCTTTTAAGTCAACACCGATGACCCTAAGGTTAAACTTGATATCCACTTATTTTAAGGTAAAAATCATTATGATTATTGAAGGTTGTACTTTTTCAATTTATAAACTCGTTTTGATGCATGTGGCTATTAAAATACAAAAAATGCTGAATCATTACTTACAAAGTAGATAAAACAAAGGTTTACGCGAGCGCAGCGAGCGTTATCAATGCGCGAGCGAAGCGAGCGCGAAAATTTTTACGTCATTTTATGACCCTGACAGTTTTTATGACCTACTTAGTCAACACCGATGACCCTAAGGTTAAACTTGATATCCACTTATTTTAAGGTAAAAATCATTATGATTATTGAAGGTTGTACTGTTTCAATTTATAAACTCGTTTTGATGCATGTGGCTATTAAAATACAAAAAATGCTGAAAAATTACTTACAAAGTAGATAAAACAAAGGTTTGCGCGAGCGCAGCGAGCGTTATCAATGCGCGAGCGAAGCGAGCGCAAAAATTATTTACGTCTTTTTATGACCCTTACAGTTTTTATGACCTTCTAAGTCAACACCGATGACCCTAAGGTTAAACTTGATATCCACTTATTTTAAGGTAAAAATCATTATGATTATTGAAGGTTGTACTTTTTCAATTTATAAACTCGTTTTGATGCATGTGGCTATTAAAATACAAAAAATGCTGAATCATTACTTACAAAGTAGATAAAACAAAGGTTTGCGCGAGCGCAGCGAGCGTTATCAATGCGCGAGCGAAGCGAGCGCGAAAATTTTTACGTCATTTTATGACCCTGACAGTTTTTATGACCTACTTAGTCAACACCGATGACCCTAAGGTTAAACTTGATATCCACTTATTTTAAGGTAAAAATCATTATGATTATTGAAGGTTGTACTGTTTCAATTTATAAACTCGTTTTGATGCATGTGGCTATTAAAATACAAAAAATGCTGAAAAATTACTTACAAAGTAGATAAAACAAAGGTTTACGCGAGCGCAGCGAGCGTTAACAATGCGCGAGCGAAGCGAGCGCAAAAATTATTTACGTCTTTTTATGACCCTTACAGTTTTTATGACCTTCTAAGTCAACACCGATGACCCTAAGGTTAAACTTGATATCCACTTATTTTAAGGTAAAAATCATTATGATTATTGAAGGTTGTACTTTTTCAATTTATAAACTCGTTTTGATGCATGTGGCTATTAAAATACAAAAAATGCTGAATCATTACTTACAAAGTAGATAAAACAAAGGTTTGCGCGAGCGCAGCGAGCGTTATCAATGCGCGAGCGAAGCGAGCGCGAAAATTTTTACGTCATTTTATGACCCTGACAGTTTTTATGACCTACTTAGTCAACACCGATGACCCTAAGGTTAAACTTGATATCCACTTATTTTAAGGTAAAAATCATTATGATTATTGAAGGTTGTACTTTTTCAATTTATAAACTCGTTTTGATGCATGTGGCTATTAAAATACAAAAAATGCTGAATCATTACTTGCAAAGTAGATAAAACAAAGGTTTACGCGAGCGCAGCGAGCGTTATCAATGCGCGAGCGAAGCGAGCGCGAAAATTATTTACGTCTTTTTATGACCTTTACAGTTTTTATGACCTTCTAAGTCAACACCGATGACCCTAAGGTTAAACTTGATATCCACTTATTTTAAGGTAAAAATCATTATGATTATTGAAGGTTGTACTTTTTCAATTTATAAACTCGTTTTGATGCATGTGGCTATTAAAATACAAAAAATGCTGAATCATTATTTACAAAGTAGATCAAACAAAGGTTTACGCGAGCGCAGCGAGCGTTATCAATGCGCAAGAGAAGCGAGCGCGAAAATTATTTACGTCTTTTTATGACCCTTACAGTTTTTATGACCTTCTAAGTCAACACCGATGACCCTAAGGTTAAACTTGATATCCACTTATTTTAAGGGAAAAATTCATTATGATTATTTAAGGTAGTACTGTTTCAATTAATAAACTCCTTTTGATGCATGTGGCTATTTAAATACAAAAAATGCTGAAATAAAACCTACAAAGTAGATAAAACAAAGGTTTGCGCGAGCGCAGCGAGAGCTATCAATGCGCGAGCGTAGCGAGCGCGAAAACTTTTACGTCATTTTATGACCCTGACAGTTTTTATGACCTACTTAGTCAACACCGATGACCCTAAGGTCAAACTTGATATCCACTTATTTAAAGGTAAAAATCATTATGATTATTGAAGTCTGTACTGTTCCAATTTGTGTCATGTTTTGATGAATGTGGCTATTAAAATACAAAAGTTGCTGAAATGTATCCAACAAAGTACATATAACAAATACTTGCGAGCGCCATCACTGCGCGAGCGAAGCGAGCGCGAAAAATTTTTACGACCTTTTATGACCCTGACAGTGTTTATGACCTTCTAAGTTAACACTGATGAGACAAAGGTTTAACTTGATATCCACTTATTTTAAGGTAAAAAAATCATTATGATTATTGAAGGTTGTAACTGTTCCAATTATAAACTCGTTTTGATGCATGTGGCTATTAAAATACAAAAAAATTCTGAAATATTACCTACAAAGTAGATAAAACAAAGGCTTGCGCGAGCGCAGCGAGAGCTATCAATGCGCGCGATTGAGCGCGAAAATTTTTACGTCATTTTATGACCCTGACAGTTTTTATAACCTACTAAGTTAACACTGATAACACAAAGGTTAAACTTGATATCCAATTATTTAAGGATAGAAATAATTATGATTATTGAAGATTGTACTGTTTTAATTTATGGAGTCGTTCTGATGCATGTGGCTATTAAAATACAAAAGTTGCTGAAATATTACCTACAAAGTAAACCAAACAAATTATTGCGCGAGCGCAGCGAGCGCTATCACCGCGCGAGCGAAGTGAGCGCAAAAAATGTTACGTTTTATGACGCTGACAGTTTTTACAACCTACTAAGTCAACACCGATGACCCTAAGGTTAAATGTGGCTGTTAAAACACGAATGCTTATGAAATACTTCCCACAAAGCAGATAAAACACGTTGGGCAAGCAAAGCCATTGCGTAAATTTTGATGACTTTTAATGACCCTGACAGTTTTATGGCCTAATTAAGGTACTTATTAAGTTTAGTCATAATCTATGAACCTAAGGTCAAACTTTTATGATTATGCAAACTCTATGTAAAGTTAACAAAAGATATAGGCACCCACACTTAACTGCCGAAAAAAAGTATTCTTTGCCCTTTTATGCCCTATTCAATGTGTTTGTACAAAATTTCATCTGAATCGGTCAAACCGTTTGGCCAAAAAGAGGCCACACATTTACAAAATTCCATAGTAAAAATATAGACAACCGAAATTTCCACCCAAAAAAAAAGTATTCGTTGTCCTTCTATGTCTTTTTGACTGTCTGTGTACAAAATTTCAGCTTAAATGGTTAACCCGTTCGACCGAGAGAAGGCCACACATTTAAAAACTTCAATTTAAAAATTCTGGACACCTGGACTCGACTGCCAGAAAAAAATTATCCCATGTGATTCTATGCAATATGAACTGTAATACTCGTATGTATAAAATTTCAGCTGAATCGGTCAAGCTGTTTAGCTGATAAGAGGACACACATTCACAAAATTCAATAAAAAAAATCTAAACACTCAGACTCGATGGACAAAAAACAGTATCCGATATCCTATTCTGCCCTATGAACTGTCTTTATACAACATTTCAGGCAAATCGGTAAAGCCGTTTATTCGAGAAGAGGTCTTAAATTTACAAAAATTAATTAAAAATATCTGGACTTGAAAGCAAAAAAAAAGTATCCTATATCCTATTCTACCCTATGAACTGTCTTTATACAACATTTCAAGCAAATCGGTCAAGCCATTTATTCGAGAAGAGATCTTAAATTAAAAATATTTGTACCCTCTGACTCGATAGCCAGAAAAAAAGTATTCTATATTCTATTCTGCCTTTTGAACTGTCTTTAAACAACATTTCAGGCAAATCGGTCAAGCTGTTTATTCGAGAAGAGGTCTTATATTTACCAAATTCCATTAAAAATATCTGGACCCCCTGACTCGACAGCCAGAAAAAAAGTATCCTATATCCTATTCTGCCCTATGACATGTATTCACACAAAATTTCAGGCAAATCGGTCAAGCTGTTTATTCAAGAAGAGGTCTTATATTTACCAAATTCAATTAAAAATATCTGGACCCCCTGACTCGACAGCCAGAAAAAAAGTATCCTATATCCTATTCTGCCCTATGACATGTATTCACACAAAAATTCAGGCAAATCGGTCAAGCCGCTTATTCAAGAAGAAGTCTTATATTTACAAAATTCAATTAAAAATATATTTACCCCCTGACTCGATAGCCAAAAAAAAAGTATTCTGTATCCTATTCTACCCTACGAACTGTCTTTAAACAACATTTCAGGCAAATCGGTCAAGCCGTTTATTCGAAAAGAGATCTTATATTGACAAAATTCAATTAAAAATATTTGAACCCCCTGACTCGATAGCCAGAAAAAAAGTATTCTATATTCTTTTTTGCCTTATGAACTGTCTTTATACAACATTTCAGGTAAATCGGTCAAGCCGTTTATTCGAAAAGAGATCTTATATTTACAAAATTCAATTAAAAATATCTAGATCCCCTGACTCGATAGCCAAAAAAAATTTATCCTATATCCTATTCTGCTATATGTTCTATCTTTGTACAAAATTTCAGCCAAATCGGTCAAGCCGTTTGACCGTGAAGAAGTCCCAAACAAACAAACAAACAAACAAACAAACAAATAAACAAACTGACTTTCGCATTTATAATATTGGTGTTGATATAAACATTATACTTAATGTTAAGATTAGGCTGGACCAGATACGTAGATAGATCATCATCAACATCATCATCAGTAGCCAGTATTCGTCCACTGCTGAACATAAGCCTCTCCTATGGCACGCCACTGAGCTCGATCTTCAGCTCGTTGTGTCCAACCGCTGCCAGCCAGCTTGCGTATATCATCGCTCCACCTAGCTGGAGGGCGTCCTACACTACGTGTACCGAGCCGTGGTCTCCACTCTAGAACAAGTCTACCCCAACGGTTATCGATTCTACGACAGATGAGACCAGCCCACTGCCACTTCAGTTTGCTAATCTTTTGAGCTATGTCGATAATCTTGTCTATAGATAGATAGATAAACACTTTATGAAAGTACTTAGCTAAATAATTTAAAACTAATAGTATTAATGGGCGTTCTTAACGCGTAAAGCGATCTCTTCCAGACAACGCTGCACGAAAAGGGTTTCAAAATATGGCAAGCGGTGGCTTTTAATTTTTTTAAGGTATAATTGTCATATTCTTCCACTCAAATACTATGTCATTTAATTTCAGACTGAGCTGCGAGAAAGTGAAGATGGCTCACAGTGGTGCTTGCTAGGCCTAGTCTCATCCCTGCCCAACGAAACGAAATATGCGCTATCAAATAATTTGGACTTAAATTGTTAAACAAATTATTTTTTCCGTGTAAAACTTCAAAGGAACATAATATTATTTGGACTTATTGATTGACTCTTGCCTGTGAAAAATTAAATATCATTGATTTTTATTTTAAAATTGGTATTTTATTTATGTACATACTAGTGACCCGCGCCGGCTTTGCAAGGGTAGAGCATATATGCCTGCATTTTTGCATCAGTTTGTTGCATCGAGTACGAATTAACGTCTTCAAAAATCATCATCGTATTTCAACCAATTTACACATAAAATCTTGACAAATTATACACATAAACTTTCTTCATGAATCTCTATATATTGGTCAAAGTTGAATGGAAATCCGTTTAGTGGTTTTTCAGTTTATTGCGAACAAACAGACAGACGCGGCGGGGTGACGTTGTTTTATAATATGTACTTACATACACATTTATTTTTATAATATGTACTTACATACAAATTTATTTCTTCATTTTAGGCTTAAATTTTTGACAATGATACACATAATATACATAAAATAAAATAAATGAAATTGCTTTAAAAGTGTTAAAACGTTAAAAGGCATAACATTTTAATCAGATTTAGTATCACTGACAATAATGAGGTGAAAAGTTAACTGAATTAAATTAATTACTTTGGAATAATGCAATACATGCATACTATAAAATTCAGTCATTCTATTTTACATATGTATGAGGTAGGGATTGCGGAATATTTATTATAATTTTATTATATATTCAACCGACTTCCAAAAAGAAGGAGGTTCTCAATTCGTCTGTATGTTTTTTTGTGTCTATGTTACAGACCCACAAGTCTAACTTGGCGGTGGTGGTTTTTGGAACTAATTCCGCTCTCTTGAAACTGTGAGTTTGACGTTTGAGAGATTACCGCGACATTATTGTTGATAAATCTGCTACATTCAGATAGTTCAATAATACCAAAAGTAATTAAAAGTGGTATAAGATAAACTGTTATCAAAGTACAAAGTAAAAGCACAGTGGCGCACAGCCGCGCCAAGTTATACTTGCCGGACTGTACGCGATTACTCCGTCAATTCTGAACCGATTCTAATAATTCTTTTTGTAATCGGTAGGGTACGTTTTCAAGGTTGTCCCATTGTAATTTAATCGATATCTAATCAGTACCTCCAGAGATATGACGATAAACGTTTCAAACTTGCTACTGAAATTGACTCGCGGGGCAAGTCGGTTGTTTTAATTTTGTTTTCTTAACATGTAATGTCCCACACTGGGACGCTGGGCAAAGGTCTTCCCCATAGCCTTCAATGTCTGTCCAGCCAGGCTGGTGGGCCACTATATCGTCACTCCACCTCTTTCGTGATCGACCACGTCGCCACCGACCATCTGTGGGGACCCAACCTGTAACGATTTTGGCCCACCTTGTTGGATGCATACAGACCACATGCCCGTATTTTTTAGGGTTCCGTACCTCAAAAGGTAAAAAAAGAAACCCTTATAAGATCACTTTCTTGTCCGTCTGTCCGTCTGTCTGTCCGTCGGGCTGTCCGTCTGTCTGTCCGTCTGTCTGTCCGTCTGTCTGTCCGTCTGTCTGTCCGTCTGTCTGTCCGTCTGTCTGTCCATCTATCTGTCCGTCTGTCTGTCCGTCTGTCTGTCCGTCTGTCTGTCCGTCCGTCTGTCTGTCCGTCTGTCTGTCCGTCTGTCTGTCCGTCTGTCACCACCAATTTTCTCAGGAACGGGTGGACCTAGCAAGTTGACATTTATACCAGATACTGAAGTTTATAGTCCCTATTAGGTGTATAAAAATCGATGTCCTGAGCCAGCACGATAAAAAGATATGGGCAAATTTAGATTTTCGCAAAACTTGTAAGTACCAAAATTTACCTTAATTTTCAACTTTTTTTTATTTTTCGGAATGTTTCCTTTGCTTGTGTTGTAAGACCTTGCTTGTGACCAAAATTGACAATTCTAGGTCGACCGCAAGTACCCTATAGGTTTCGGGTCGAACCTATAGGGTACTTCCCGTTGACCTAGAATCATAAAATTTGACAAGAAGCACATCTTATAGCACAAATAAAGGAAAAATTCCAAAAAAGTTGAAAATTAAAGGCTGTCCCCATACGTACATAGTATCAGCCAATTAAGCAGTCTCTGATTGGGGCGATGTCGTTCGTAGCGTACTATCATATTCATGTCAATGCAGTTAAGACCCCGTATCTTTTCTCCGCCAAACGGAGTCAATTTTAACTGGCTCTTACTTTCGGAAATATTGTATGAATTAAGTTATTACCACAACACGAATATTAATGTTATCATTATATATACTTTACCAGTAGCACGGGTACGGAATTATTAAAGAAGCCCCGTGCATACTTGACCGGTTTTATATATTAAGGAAATATCACTAGATTAAACCTAGTCATCTTTTGACATTTCCTTATTTTTACCGACTTCAAATAAAGGAGGATTTCAATTCGCCTTTTTTGTATAAATGGTTTCATACGATTTTGATGATTTTTTTTAATTAATAGGTATAGCGCAGGCGTAGTGTATAGTATTTTAATCTGAATCTGTTTTTCAGGGACTCGGAGATAAGTAATACAATTATGTATTAGGTATCCAATTACCTGGTGCTGTTTATTACTACTAATTACTAATTCCTAATCTTCAACCGACTCCCGAAAAGAAGGAGGTTTTCAATTCGTCTGTGTGTGTGTGTTTTTTTAACCGACTTCACAAAAAAGGAGGAGGTTCTCAATTCGTCTGTATGTTTTTTTTTTTTTTTTTTTTTTGTGTGTATGTTACGCGATTTCTCCATCAATTGTGAACGGATTCAAATGATTCTTTTTTTAATTGGTAGGATACGTTTCCGAGGTGGTCTCATTTTAATTTTATCGAGATCTGATTAGTATCACCAGAGATATGGAGATAAATACCCCAAACTTGTCTTCACAGGAATGTTCTACCGGGCAAAGTCTTGTTAGAGTACAAACTTTTTTAAACATACCTAATATTTTTTGACATGACATGACATTTGGCGAAGATGGCGGCCATTTCAGTCCCGCGACACTGCATACATAATTAAATAACTCAGAATCATGAACGTACTTTGTACCAATCAACACAGCAAAAAAAAATTATAAGCATAAAACCACATATTATATAATAGTTACTACGTAAATAATACTTTCCGTTGTTAGGTTGGCTACACAGTGCTTACATAATTCGGGTATCCACAATATAGGGAAGTGCCTCTTATAACGTAGTAGAGTGATTCAGTACCCTGTTGGCCATATGGCGGCAATTAATGTTAATAATCGCAAATAATACTTTTTTATATTCATTTTGGAATACAACTAGTCCGTGTTATAAAAGTATTTGGAATTATTGTAATAAAATAGACAATTAATTATCGTGTGTCAGATGCTTTTATTGCACAGGGCCATTTTGGACATTGTCCTATGAGACCTTGATGACATCATTATTACTAGTGAATATTTTCACTTTAGCGCGGCATTTAAAGTCAATTTTTTTAGGGTTCCGAACCCAAAGGCTACCAAATGAACACTTTCTGAGACTTTGTTGTCTGTTCGTCCGTCCGTCCGTCCGTCCGTCCGTGTGTCTATATGTGCGCACTTTACAGATCTGTATCTTCTTAACCGTTATAGGTACACACTTGAAATTTTCAAAAAGTATATATCCGTCAGTGTATAACGGCCCAGACATGAAATTTAATAGATGCATGTAATTTCATTAAAACGTTTTTTGCACTAAAAAGGGTAAAATAAGTTATTTTTCAAAAAAAATAAAACCGACTTCATAACCACAAAAAGGCACTCAAAAGCGAAAAATAATTTACTTAAAATTATTATAAGCGTTACCCACGTCTCTATTTGAAGTCGGTGCCAGCCAAGTCTAATAGGTAGTAGATAGATAATACCTACGAGTACATCTATCTACCTACTTACTAACCTACATGTACCTACTTACTACTACTACATACATAGCATCTATCTAATATCCAATAGACTTGGCTGGCACCGACTTCAAATAGAGACGTGGGTAACGCTTATAATAATTTTAAGTAAATTATTTTTCGCTTTTGAGTGCCTTTTTGTGGTTATGAAGTCGGTTTTATTTTTTTTGAAAAATAACTTATTTGTGTGTATGTTACGCGATTACTCCTTCAATAGTGAACCGATTCTAATGATTCTTTTTGTAATCGGTAGGCTACGTTTTCGAGGTGGTCCCATTGTAATTTCATCGAGATTTGATTTGAGTATCTCCAGATATACGACAATTAACGTCTCAAACTTGCTACTGAAATTGACTCGCAGGGCATTGAAGTCGGTTGTTTTAGTTTTTAAACTATCTTTATTATTCTGTAACAGGTGATCATTATAGTATTTATTTATCTATCTAGGTACCTGTTTGTTTGGAGTCCTAGGCAACGGTTCCCTATAAATGCCTTTCAAACCGTCATCTTTACCATGTATATAAGTAAGTTAAGTAAGTGTAAATAAGTCTTAAGTCCATTTCCTCATTATAAATAAAGTACCTTGGACCTTACACCTCAGTGCTTACCTGCGATCGTTTGAGAGCCGACCACTACAATATTATACGATATGAAATTCCTGCTTGGTAAGAATGCGCTTTCATTTTACTTACCGACTTCACAAAAAAGGAGTACGTTCTCAATTCGTCGGAATCATTTTTTTTCATGCATGTTCACCGATTACTCGAAGACATCTGAACCGATTTGGAAAATTCTTTTTGATGTGATAACGTCTTATAAATCGATGAACGCTGGCTGCAGGGGCCTTATTCAGAATGACTAATGAGATAACGCGTTCCTTAACGCGCCACGTTACGTTATTGAAAAATTGTATTCTGTATGCCACACGATAGGTAAATTATACAAAACGCGCACGTTACACGTCCTCATATGTCACGATCACAGAAATAGGAATAATTTATTCCTATTTCTATGGTCACGATATTTTGACAGCTTAAAACGCGCTCATAACCTTACCCTGCCGCGTATTAATTGGCATTGAGAATACCATAATGCGGAGATAACGTAACACGGCACGGTAAGACTTTAAAATGGTCATACTGAATAAAGGCCCCAGGCATGACAAAAGTGTCACGTTCCGCGTGCAAGCGAGAGCGCGGAACAAGCGATAGAGAGACACGATCGTATGACGTTATCACGTAATATTATCGTCCGTAAACCGGCTTTACAAACAACCAACTTTTTGTTTGAAAGGAAATGAGGAGAAGATAGAAATACTTCACACGTGATTCCATTCAAATTTAATTGAGATATGTTTAGTTTTTAGGGTTCCGTACCTACCTCAAAAGGTAAAAAAGGAACCCATATAAAATCACTTTCTTGTCCGTCTGTCCGCCTGTCTGTCTTTTCTCAGGAATGGGTGGACCTTGCAATTTATACCTGATACTGAAGTCTATAGTCCCTAGTCCCTAGTCTAAAACCAAGGTCTTGAGTCAACACAATAAAAAGATATGGGAAAATTTTGATTTTCGCGAAAACTTGTTAGTACCAAAATGTACCTTAATTTTCAACTTATTTCATTTTTCGGAATTTTTCCTTTATTTGTGCTTAATTACCTTACTTTTGACCAAAATCGACAATTCTAGGTCAACCGGAAGTACCCTATAGGTTTTTGGTCGAAAACCTATAGTGTACTTCCCGTTGACCTAGAATCATGAAATTTTGCAAGAAGCAAGGTCTTACAGCAAAAAATAAGGAAAACATCCAAAAAATAAGAAAAGTTGAAAATTAAAGGGTGCCCCCATACATACATAGTAGTCGCCAATAAAGGTAAACCTCCAAATTATATGAGCGCTGATACTATTTAGAGGTCTAGCTTAATTGGTACATATCAAAATGAAAATTGTTAACAATATGAAAATTACTGGCGAGGCATCTGAAGATACTAACATTCCAGAATTTCAGAAAGTTTAATACCATTATTTTTATCTAATACCTTTTAAACGAACAACTCTTGTATGTATATATTTAATCGGATTCTTGAAAACGGCTCCAACGATTTTCATAAAATGTATTAAATAGGGGATTTTGGGGGCAATAAATCGATCTAGTTTTCATTTTCAGAAAATGTTGTTTAATGCGTGTTTTTAAGCATTGAAAAACTGCTACAATATCATTAGAATACAAAGGGTAATTTCGACTCACTTGACAACGTTATGATACGAGTAGCTCGGTGGAAGATCGACGGATGGCCGTCGTGAGGTCCCTGGTTCGAGACCAGATGAAATGACTATTTTATCCTTTGTTGTTTTCCATTTTTTTTTGCTTCTTTTGTGAGTAAAACTATTAAAGGGAGTACTCGATTTAACAATATATATATATATATATAATACAATACCGATCCAGTAATATATATATATACATATATACAATAATCGGTAAACCAGATATTTCTATTAATACTCTCAAACATTTCTCTTCAGACATCATTTTAAATATAATTTGTAAGACAAACCCTTCTTAGATACATATTCTGATAAAAAAAAACTTTGTATTTATTCATTTATTTCCTCAAGTCCAAGAACCTTTCTTATTATTCAAAAGTATGAAAGCAGGCCAATACTATCTACTAATGAATTATAAACGAGTTTATTGAAAAACTAGAGTTCTAAATATAAGCAGGACGTTTGGCGTTATATGTTACAGACAGCGCCACCTAGTGACAATTTATCAACTACTATCGTCTTCTGATGTATGGATTGTGTAACATGTTGCAGTGTTAGCCGTGATACTGACGCTGAGTATCGTGATGATGCAAACGTATGCGCAGTGCATCTGCAGAGCTGACATCACCCCTGTGTGTGGGGTTAATGGACAAACTTATGACAACAAGTGCTGGTAGGTTTTAATATGTTTTTAAGTTTTATGCATAAACACTAGTTGTGTTTTTATACTAACAGGCCTTCCCTCGCGTTTATTTTTAACTTACTTAAAAAAAAGGAGGCGGTTTCTCAATTCGACCGTATATATATCAAAGAATCAAAGAAGAATCAATCAAGAATCAAAGCATTTATTCAGTATGTAGGCAGTATAAATATACGCACATATACACGTCAAAATCATAAATCATAAAATAAATCATAACCAATTATCAAGTAAACATAGCAAAAGCAGAATTTAACTCTTTGAATTAGAAAAAAAAAGTAATGAACCATTCAGCTGTCATCCAATCGTTTACGTCAGAATATTTAAAAAAAATTAAAGTAGGTTAAAACCAACCATACATGTAACTGTGTGTTACAGTACTTCAGACAATTTTTATATAAAAAAAATAAAAAAGTGAAATAGTGAAACACAACATAGAGAAACGCATACCGATCACAGTACATATCATGATCCAAATGGAACTGATAGTCCGTCTGTCAGCTGCATAATATTGTTTAAATAAAAATAAAAATGGCAAGCCTAGAAAGAAAATCTGCGGACAAAAGGGGAAAACTGAATGGCTGTTGAATCTACCGGTGTTTCGGAAATACTCCCATCAGAGAAGAAAAGAAGAAGAAGAAGAAGAAATATATATATATATATATATATATATATATATATATATTTATTTGTGTTCGCGGATAAATTCTTCGTTTATGAACCGATTTTGATTATTATTTTTTTGTTGGGAAGGAAATATTTCAATTGTGGTACCATGTTAATTTTATCGAGGTCTGATTAGTATCTCCAGAGATATAGAGATAAACATCTCAAAATTGGTACTGAAAACTAATAACGCGGCATTGAAGTCGGTTATTTTTTAGTTTTTTAAACAATATTATTGGGATTATGCTCCGACCGGTTCTGACTCGATTTGAGAGTCTTCATCCGGGAGCGACTAGGAAAGCTGTGACTCGCGGCGTAATGCACGAGCTTTCACAAGCTCGAAGATATAGTTCGAAGAAGTGGCGAAGAAGAAGAGAGGAAAAATAAACGCGAGTGAAGGTCGGTTAATTTTAAAACTAAATATGAATGTAACTCGTGATAATTTCATAACTGAAATCCCAAGCTTGGTATTAAAAATGATTAGCGTGGCATTCGAAGTCGGTTTTTTTTTTCGTTATGTATTATAATTAAGTAAATATCTAAAATAGACCGCAAATATGTCTCAAACAAATGTGTAAAAAATGCAAGAGAGGGATTTATTTATTCATCTATATTTCTTCGGTCGTAATATATCAATAAATCTATTAAACTTTTTTTTTCACAGGCTACAATGCGCGGGAGTGAAACTTGCTCACACGGGTTCTTGTTGAATAATGAAACGACTACCTAACCTTTCTTCTTTCTGGTACAACAATACAATGTAAACGGAACAGTTTATAATAAATAATTGTCTTTACGAATACGTTATCATGAATTATAATAAATCCAAATCCTTTGCCCTTATAATTTTTTTTTTGACCAACCAATTGTAAATAGAAATATGACCCTTCAAAAATCTCAAAGAAGATAATAAAAGGCTTATATTTATTATTTCAATAGGTTGGTCAAAAAAGCAAATAATAAGGGCATAGCTACGGCAGATCTTGATTTTTTGTGGAAACAAATTTTGCTCTAGAGACATTTTCAGGGACGAAACGGGGGAATATATTTGTATGGAAAAGTGCACCCCGCGTTCACTCTTAAGAAAGGAGGAGGCTCTCAGCACGTCAGCACGCAGACATATTTTTTAATGTATGGTTTCGATTTCTTTTTTAATTATGGACCGATTTTTACAATTCTTGTTTTATTCAAAATGTATAACTTATAAGTGGACATAAAGAGTATCTTCAGATATATGGAGATAAATACCCCACTGAAGTTGATACTGAAAATGGCATCAAGAGTCAGTATTGTTTTCGTTTTCTAAGCGATCTTAAATTATATGTACGTACCTTCCGACCTACGCCTATCTGTACTTCTTACCAGACCTCGGTAAGAAGTAAACTGTAAAGGTACGGCCACACCGCGGCGTCCTGTGATCTGCAGGCGCGATCCCAGTAATTTTCAATTATTTTCTGATCGCGTGAGGTGTAAAGCAGTCGGTACAAATACTACTGCGCTATCTGATCACCGCCTAGATCGTGCACGCAGGACGCTGCGTTGTGTCCGTACCTTTATAGACCGTAAATAAAGCGCTCGTTCACAAACTTACCACGCTGCCTAGCTACTAAGCACTAACCCCTACAACAACCTATTTTACATTTGAGGCACCGAATGCTACTTATCTACAGGATTCCTATTGGTCGCTCCTAATTATGAACAGTAAGTGCCGACGCGAATTAAGTGCTGTATCAATCTTTGTAGAGGGTTACAACATTTACTTCTACCCTCTATTTGAGGTTTTGTATATTGTTAGCAAATCATGACTGACTTGATTATGCCAGGACTGACGGTAAATATATTTATATATATTTTGTTTTAATTCATGAAAAGCGTGTGACCACTATCTCGCCTGGTGATAAGCCATGATGTTGTCAAGGATGGTGAACACACTTGTTCTAGAATAGTCGGGCTGTGCTGCCGGAGCACCGTAAAATTTTGGCGGTTGATATTATTTTTGTTGGTAGTCAATTACTTGGTAGCAAGTAAGGCGGAACATTGAAATAATGCTTATACTACTTGTAGACGCCAGACTTACTCTCAAGGGCTTTGCTGCCGAAACACCGCAAGGTTTTGGCGGCAGATATACTTTTTGTTTGTAGTTAACTACCTTTTGGTAGCAAGGCAGGCGGAACATTGAAATAATGCTCCTACTATTTGTAGAGGACAGACACAAGGATAATATTCATACACTGTAGAGACATGTTCTAGATGACACCAAACTTGTCATTTCTCTGTCTGATAACGTCATATACGTCCATTAACGACGACCGAAATATGCAATAAGAGAATGGAAATATAATAATGCCTAATTTTCAATTGCTGGATATAGTCGAGGATTGGTCGAGTTGTCGTTTGTTCTAATATAAAAACCCGATCTCACATAACCAACCATTTAGAGTAAGGTAACATTTCAGGCAAAATATAACATAGGAAAATACCAATTTGTCATTTTGAAAAGATCAATCAGTATTTTCATAAGGTACAATGTAGAACAAAATCTACTTTTGTAGGAAAACTAAAAATACTTTCACGTAAATCAGACATTTACGTTACGTAAATTGACGGCAGATTTATTGTCATACAAACACGCAATATTAGTCTGGGAGCTAGAGTATTTTAAATGTACATTACAATTAACTTAAGAAAGCAGGTAGCTGCTTCTCTGTGTATTTTTTTTTATATGAAACAAATAAGCGCTTGATACATATCTCGTTGTCTTATTTAAAATCTTAACAGTTTTTTAGTCTGACCACCACCTCACCTGGAGGTAAGTGATGATGTGGTCGAAAATTGTGAATACGCTTAAGCTAAAATACTGTAAGCTAAAATACTGTAATAAGCTAAAATACTGTAGTGCTGCCGGAACACCGTAAAGTTATGGCAGCAAATTTTCTCCTCGATAGTGGTAAGCTACTTTTTTGTAGCTAGTCAGGTGGAACATCGATAAAATATACTCCTGCTCTGTGGATAGTGGTTGTCTCTTGTTTGTCTGGAAGTGGAAGGTGGCAGAGAAACAAAATACCGGACATTTGACTTTTAGTCCATCCACATAGAGCTAGCGGAAGAGAGTACCTATGAATGAAGATCTTTAAGATTCGGAGCACAAAAAGATACACATTTCATTGAGTTAGTTCAGCAGTTTCAAGCTGCGCCGCACGACGCAGCGGGAAGCCGCGTGATAAACAATTTAACTGTATTAAATACCCAATAAGATACACATTGCATTGAGATAATTTGGTGGCGTCGTGCGTTTTGCTGCGCCGCGCTGCGCCACGCAAAACCAAAAGCATCGTCACGTCGCTTTGCGTGGCGTTGCGGTGTGAACTAGCCAGTCACAGAGAATCACTTATATATATTGACTTCTAGTTATAAATATGAAAATAAGGGACTTATCGCGCCTAAAACATTAATTTTATTTAACTCCACGTTTCAACCAAGTTGCATTAATCGTGGTCACGAGACTTGGTCGAAACGTGGAGTTAAATAAAATTAATGTTTTAGGCGCGATAAGTCCCGTATTTTCATATTTATAACAATGTGTTCAAATCGCGAAAGTTTACAGTTTACAAATATTGACTTCTGCCAAGCTAACACTTAAGCATTATTGCCTTAAATAGGACTCCAGGCCAAAAATGCCGTCCAGCGTGCAATGCAGCCATTTCGGCCATAATCTCAATAACTCCCATGCAACACGGGTTCGCTTTTAGATTATAAGTTAGATTAAGAATTTTGTAAAACACACGCAATGTATAATTTTATTTTAATGTCATATACATAGTATTAATGTCGATGACCTATCTTACATAAAAACTCAAAGTTTATAATACATCTATTCAACAATGTTCTATAAGTAAATAACTTAGTACGTATAAATAATAACTAAGCATATAACTAAAACTTTTTTCACGCTAAAATTGTCTTTATTAACTAAAGTTCGCTAAAGTTGAAGCCAATCGTTGAGAAAGTACACAACAGCCTCCCAGGCATACTGATTAAGTAGCTCTAAACTTTGTCCAACTACTTGTTCCAAAATCGACGCCGGCTCTCTGTATAAAGAGAGCATTCCACTAAACAGCTAAGCAAATTATAACAGGGTGATTAGGTGTAGGTAAACGGTCGATTATTTTGTGTTTTTCTAAGCGGGTTGTTTATTGCGTGCTTTCTTTTACATTTGTTGCATTTAAAACTCTTTCTTATGATATTAGGCAACAAGAAAAGCAACAATTTTCTTAATGGTAAGCGATAACATTAATCATTATGCGTCGATATACCGTTGCATAAAAACCTCTTGATCTAATTAATTAATTAATAAGCCAGATTTCTTCAGCACTTCACCAGTTAAGTTAATTAAAAATGTTTTAATTGAGATAGTGCATTATAAACTGACTTACAAAAAGGTGGGGGTTCTCAATTCGTCTGTATGTTTTTTTTTGTTTTATGAATGTTACGCGATTACTCCGTCAATTGTGAACCGATTCGAATTATTAATTTTTTTATTGATAGGGACATTTCCAAGGTCAATTGTAATTTCATCGCGATCTGATGAGTATCTCCAGAAATATTAAACTTAGTACAGAAAATTACTACCGCGGCATTTGAAGTCGGTTTATTTTCATTTTGTAAACGTAATAATTTATTTTGTATCCATAATTAATAAAGTCATTATTATAACATTTAAACAAGAAATCGTAAAAAAAATCATTTAAAACAATATATATAATTAGTAAAAGAAGAAAATCAGTTGAGTTCATATGAACACCAGTTCATTCTTTTACACATAAAAAGTTTTTTACTCTGTAAAATATGGCCTGAGAATAAAGTAATAGCATAGCTTAACAGTGGAATGCCAGCCACGTTGCCAGCCGAATACTCATAAATAGGATCTGAATAATCGAATCACTCCAAATGAAATAAAGCCGACGTTTCACATCACGAGCCTATTTCTACAGGAACCTTTCTTTCAATCCTTTTATAGGTACATATTTAAATTACCTGCTGTTTTCTTTGCGAAGTCAGGACCATTGCATGACAAGAAGAACCTCAAGGATTTGCCATTTACAAGAAATCCTATGCATTATCTAATACTATAAGAATCTTTGTCCTGACATACTGACTGACTGACTGATAGACAACGCACAGTCTAAACGGCTGGTCGTAGAGAATTAATATTTGTGTGGTATATTTGTCTTAGTACGTAAAGGTGTATTAAGAAAGGATTTTCCAAAATTTACCCCTATAGGGGATGAAATGGGGGTTCAAAGTTTGTATGGTGAAACAATATAAGGTAGCCTTTTCTATTCGAAATTTCATACAACTGCTTTAATAAAAAATAAGTAAATACATGTTTCAGGTTTTTTGAAATTCTACCCCCATGAGGGGTAATGGTGTAACAAAGTCTGAAAATCAATATTGTTTCTGATTTCGCTGAAATTTGACATGCAGATAGTTATTACGACGTTAATTCCCTCTGACAAATGATTTTCTATAATTCACGCCTTAAGGGGATGAAACGGGGGTTCAAAGTTTTTATGGAGAAACAAGATTAGATAGATATTAGATATTTTTCTATTTGAAACTTCACATAAGTGCTCCAGTAAATAAATAATTCAGGCTTTTTCGAAATTCAACCCCTGAGAGTAATGTTATTTAACCCCTGTAATGGAGTAAAACAGTGTGAGAATCAATATTGTTTTGTATTGCGCTGAAATTTAGAATCCAGTAAGTTATTATGACGTAGGTATCCGCTAAAAAAGCATTTTCCAAAATTCACCTCTGAAGGGCATGAAACGGGGGTTCAAAGTTTGTATGGAGAAACAAGATTAGATAGTCTTTTCTATTCGTAACTTTACACAAGTAATTTAGTAAATAAATGAGTAAATACGTGTTTCAGGCTTTTTCGACATTCCACACCTGAAAAGGTGAAGTGAGGTAACAAAGTGTGAAATCAATATTGCTCCGGATTGCGCTGAAATTTAGAATGAAGTTGACGTATGACGTATGAATTAGGACGTAGGTATCGGCTAAGAAAGGATTTTTAGAAAATTCCCCCCGGATACGGAACGGGAATTCAAAATTTGTATGGCGAAACAAGATGAGATAGTCTATTTTATTCGAAACTTTACATACTTATGTACTTCTGTAAAAAATAATGTGTTTCAGGGTTTCTCAAGGGGTAGGTAACAAAGTCTGACAATTTGAGTTTTTTGGGTTTTAGTCACTCGATAACATGAAAACGGGTGAACCGATTTGGCAAATTCTTATTTGATGAGTATGATAAAAAGGTTTTTACAAAAAAAAAACATTTTAAGTAAATAAAACGAGTTTTTAACGCGGGCGAAGCCACGGGGCACTTCTAGTTCTACCATAATGGCTGTGTGTAAATATCGAATATTATTTAAGTTTTAACAAATGATTGAGGTAAATAACTACGCTCGCGCCGTTTTCGTATAGATGGCGATAGTGGTAAATATTTACGGTAGTTTTTTTTTAATGAATGTCCTGCTTGTATCTTTCGATAAAGATCGGAGACCTTTCAAACTTGACATTGTTTTATATCTTCCTCAGAATTTAAACAACGTTGCTCTTAAAGATGTACAATGTTTTTTTTTATTGAATATGATCTATTTATTGTTATTTGACGTGTGTAAGTGCAAATTTTTAATTTTCGCATATACTGAATAAATGCTTTGACTTTTGACTTCTGACAATGCATACATAGTAGTTATGCATTGGTGACCCTGATCCTTGAAAACAATAGTGTAATACATACAACATATATACATAACAATAACATTCTTAACTTAATTACTAACATAGTATATACATAGTCATTTTCTTTTCTATTATGCTTTTTGCAGTTTTTTTTTGTAGTATTTTTTTTTATGTTCTTGTTTTTTTTTTTGTTTATTATCAGTTATGTCTTATGATGTAATAACAACATTTTGATCTAACTGTGTCTACACAATTATATCCTACCACCTCATCTTATTTATCTATCTTCTTGATCTTACGGTAGTTAATAATCTGGGACATCTTAGCATAACTCGACAGCACTAGTAGGCGATTTGTGTTTACATTAAGAAAGTATTTCGCAATAAGATCCAATTCTTGTCACTGAGTGCGGAAGATTTGATATTTTTTAATTAATTTTTCAATATCTGCCACTGAAGACCACCGATTGCTCTCAGAGGCTTATGGAAAAGCTACTGTGAGTGATATAATATGAAAATCACGGTATATCTACGCCACGCTTCCACGCTAAAGGTACGGCCACACCACGGCGTCCAGCGTCCTGCGGGCGCGATCTCAGTAGGTAATTTTCAATCGTTTTCTGATCGTTATAGTGTGAACCACTCGGTACAAATACTACTGCGCTATCTGATTGCCGCCTAGATCACGCACGCAGGATGCTGCGGTGTGTCCGTATCTTAACGGTCAAATTCACGAATCCAAGTTTATGCTCTGTATTTGATGGGACCAACTTGGTGTATAGTATTATAAATAGTTTAAACTAAACTATCTAAAATAATAATAAAAATTTAGGTTTAATGATTGACATTTCACATTCTCTATCTACTGTCCTACTCTCTATAGTTAATCTACAGTCATGAAAACAGACCGAGGGAATGTTCCGTAAGACGACATTTAAATTTAATTAACTCTGCAAAGACATTACACTTGTTATTCGCAAAGTTACGCTGGGGTCGATTGAAGAGCTCTCACTGAATTACCTTACTTCATTTGATAAGGCTTCGCCACACCACATCTTTTGGGCGAACATTAACAGATACATATTTACTTGTAAGTAAAGCTTCATAATACCTGATCACCAAAAATCATTACAAAAATTGGCATTGATTGCAAACGTCGTAAAGTTGAGATACGATGAATATTCTACTTACAAAATTCAAGATATGTTATTTATTAGAAGGCGAGTCAAGACCTTAAATGAACATTGAGTCGAAACTTGGTGAACTGGTGACCTACTTATCACAATTTTTGCTACATCTAAGGATGTATGACGATGACGAGAAGGACGCCGCTAGAGACTGCATAGCGGTATCTCTTTCTCTCTGACGTTGCAGGCTAGAAATAAGTTTCTAAATAGTAAAATCCAGAATGTTTAAATCAAGCATTGGAGAAATATAGTATCATCAGATCAGTTCCCGGCCTGAAAGTGGCGCCATTGACAGAAAAGTTAATAAGCAATAGGCTAGCCTGGTATGGTCTTGCTATGAGAAGTAGTGAAGTCCACATGACTAGAAAGGTAATGGATATGAAAGTGGACGGAGCTATAGAGTAAGAGGAAGACCGAAGAAAGTATGGATTTACTGTGAGATGGAAGATAATAATATGGATGTAAAAGGAGTAGATGTGGAAATGGTATTTCACAATTTTTTGGATAAAAATTGTCTGAAGTACTGAAACATGCACTGGGTTGCGGGTGCACGTAATAGTACGGTTGGCAACCCTACATTAATCAGGGGAATTAGACATATGTTTTAAGTGTGACGTTCGACGTCTAGATGAAAGCTGAATGGCTCAACACCTTTGTTTTTTTTTTGTAAATTCAAAGCAATAAGTTATGTTTCTGTTATATCTTTAATATTTTTTATTGAATATGATCTATTTAATGTAATTTGACGTGTGTAAGTGCAAATTTTTAATTTGCCCATAATATACTGAATAAATGCTTTGACTTTTGACTTTTTGAATGACTGCGGATTGACCCAAAAGAAAGAGAATGACATGTTGCACCGACACCACTTAAGTAGGATAAGGGTAGGAAGATGATGAGTTCAGGTCTTGGCGGAAAATAATGCACTTTGCGATGACGCTCTGTAAATTATCTCCTTCTATCCACAGAACAGTGAAAAGTACTAGTATTATCGCTTACAGTTTATTATTTTTAAATAATGTCGAACAATCTAAACGAAAAACATCTTCCGTAAGAGGGCGCCAGGTACTGTGAATATGCTAGAATACTAATATTTTAAATAAACAAAAAGTTCAAAAATGAAAAATATAAGTTGTAAGTGTGGTATGTATATTATATATAAATATATGTACATGGTATGTATATATATAGTATATATTTTTCTGTTGCATATGCTGTATACTAGATAATAAAAATAAATTATACGCCATCGCCAAACACCCTGTGTATTTTAACCAGTCCACAAATAGGTTGTCTGGAAGATATCGTTTTATGCGATAATACCGCCGATTGTATCATCGAGTTATGTTGTTACTATTTTAGATAATAATTTCTTTATGGTGTTCAATAAACAGTTATTCTATTCTATTCTAAGACAAACACGCGCACACAAATACACTCACAAACAAATAAATAGCTGCGATTAGACTATAGTATATGCCTTGCAAAATCCAATCACGCGATATTTAAAGCCTTGGGTGTGGCAACTGCCTTAGGAAGGCTGGGAGAACAGATGTTTCAATTGTTTGGTAAGGGCCAAGTTAGGCTAATTTATGTATTGTATCAGCAGCCGGAGCTAGTTACTATGAATACAGCGGACTACTTTAATAAGCAACATCTCTTTACTTCTGATCCAGAGGCTTTGTTGGTTTAAATCCTAGCGTGCACCAATGGATTTTTTTCATCGAAAAATGTATGTGCGCTTTTCACAGTGGCCTTCCGATGAAAGAAAACATCGTTAAGAAACGCCAACCCCGGCATGTGGTAGAACCACTATCTAGTGTCCGGCTACCACCCTCAAGTAAGAAAATCTGTCGCCAAACGACTAATGTCTTTCAACAGCTATCCTTGAGAGCCAGTTCCCATCTTAGGCCTAGCATACTACTATCCTCGGCCGCATCATCACTTACCAACAGGTTAGATAGTGTTCAAACGCTAGCCTATCTGATATAAAAAAACGCCAATAACAAAAGTAAGTAGGACATACCTAATGAAGTATGTTACAATGGCCGGCATTATCGCTAAAACGATCTTTTTTGGCCAACATTTGGATGGACGTAACATTAGTAGTACTTAAATTTACTACCTTTACTGATCCTTGTCTAGTCATTGAGACCCTTCGAATGAGCTCAAATACGACATCTCTGCTATAAGTTGGTGAGGAGTAGGGTATTCTGCAGATTCCAGGAGATGTTCCAGCATCAGATTATGAATTAAAGTAGGATGATACTGAATTTAGAATTGATCAGACCTATGAAATTTGCGCACAAAGCGTCATCAACAAGAAAAGTGGACATCGGATTTCATTAATCGAGCTAAGAACGTCACTTATCAAACCAAAAAATGTTAATCAATATGGGTTCATCCGCTTGGGCGCTACAATGCCACTGACAAACACACCTGCACAGACACATACGTCAAACTTACGACACCCTTCTTCTTGTGTCTAGGGTTAAACATTGAATAAGGAAGACGGTGTGTATAATATGACATTCATCTATTTCATATCTTCATTCTGGTAGCGATTAGAGAAGAACAGGTGAAGATCAAGTTCAGTGGCGTGTTAGAAAAGAGGTCTATGTCCAGCAGTGGACTAATACAGGCTGATGATGATGATACCTTTATTCATTGCTATATCTACTTAATTTACGTATGGAATAATGTGTTTCTACCTTCGAGCATTTACCAATGGAGATGTTAACGTTGTAGTCCGCAAACATTATTTTCTGCCGATACTTACGGGGGACGAGGTAAACACGCATTGCACATACACAAATCACTCACTTTAGCGATCCCGCACACTAACTTAAAACACGCACACAGTATTAATAATACAGCGTAGTTACGCACGCTCATATGGCCAAAAATGGCTATATGGCCAGCAGACGGGTACGCCTTGCATTAACATCTCCATTGGTAAATGCTCGAAGGTTTCTACTGTATTCAATGCTTTCATCTGGCCCAGAATAATTATAGGTAAACATGGTTGTTTACATCTCGTCCGTTTATTGGATTTTCATATGTATGTGTGTATTTACAGTAGATCAAAAATATGAATTAAACATGATAAACCCTGTTTTTGAGGGCTCGTAACCCTTTAGTATTTCTTTCAAATAATATTTATATGGGTAATGGGCAATTTAGTTTATTCAATAATGGGCTGTAGCTGTTTGTTAAAAGTTCTATAGCTATTTATAGTATATATATATATATATATATATATATATATATATATACATATATATATATATATATATACATATAGGTTATAAATCAATACTCCCTAGGCTTTGCGTTCAGAACCATCCAAAATTCCAGGATTTCCACTCCACTAAAATGTTTTGATTTTGACAGCTCAAGGTTCCCGCGTCGACCGGCGACTATCACCGGTTTTAAGAATCTCAATAAATACGACACAGTCACAACAAATAACACGGAGTTATTTATCACTTTGCCACTTAAAATTAACTAAATTTGTAAAGTTTAAATGAGTTTTTTTTATAATTTTTTAGATTTAAACTTGCACAGCTGATTTTTTAAATGTTACCGTCAGTGTTGCCACCCGGCAAAAAAGTATATTTATAAATGCGTAACGTAACGTAAGCGATTGGTAATGGTGAGTTAGAATGCAGTCGAGGATGGTAGCACCCCGATGGCATATGGATGGCAGATGGCATAACCCTTATAGTTTCGTCATGTCCGTCTGTCTGTCTGTCTGTCTATCTGTCCGAGGTTTTGCGAAGAGACCGTTAATACTAGAAAACTGTAATTTTGTGGAGATATGTATATACATTACGCCAAAAAAGTGCTGAAATAAAATGTTTAAAATATTTTTTTTAGGGTAGCTCCCCTATATGAGAAGTGGGGATGAATTTTTTTTTCATAGTCTACCCCATCGTGTGGGTTATCGTCGAATAGGTCTTTTAAAATGACTTCAGGGTTGCTAATACCATTTTTCGATTGAATGCTCCATTTACGAAATATTAAACTTTAAAGTGCAAATTTTTATTCCAGTAGGGTGTCCATCCCCCCCCCCCCCCCCTCTAAAAGCTAAACTGCTGGCTTGAAAAATCTGAGAAAATTCGTGATAATAGCGCATTTTATGATCTTTAAAGGAAAACTATAGCGGTTAAGATAAATTTATTAGTTTAGCAGTAATAGTCGTTGAACTTGGATGTTGGATAATTTTGTACCAAATACAAAATCCTTATATCCTTATAATAAATCCTTTAAAGTGACAAAAACGGAGTACCTAGTTGCTTGTTTATAACGGTTAAACACTTGCATTGAATAACAGGCTACTAAGGAACCCTACACTGCGCGTGGCCCGACACGCACTTGGCCGGTTATTGATAGATATAATAAAAACACGTTTAAAAGATATAAAGAGATGAGAAAGTGATGCAGCTCCATAGTTGATTAACATTCTATACACATCAAACATCAGTAACAAAGTGATTGTTACAATGACAGAAAGTTATAGGTATACTCAATTTGTAAACATATTATAGAAAAATATGAAAGTATATCATAAAACATATTTTGTATCTGATCGGAGTAATTATGAAGCAATATGCAAAGGAAATTATATCCTAAGTGTATACTTACAATTTTTACCTGCCATTTTTGTTTCTATCCCGCTCACGCTTGCCGTAGGAACATTTGTCAAACACTAAAATCAACGTGAAGAAAAGAGCAAAAACATGATTCTGGGTCACAGATCTAGGATTTCACTTATAACTTAGTGAAATCTTAGATCTGTGTTCAGGGCCATATGTTCAGTATTCAAAACTTTATTCTACATGCAGTCTTCATAGTGTCATCTTTTTGGATATTCGGCAGCCGGCAGCAGATATCTGTCACTTTATTAACCAACTTCACCAAAAAGGAGGAGGTTCGCAATTCATCGAAATATTTTATTTTATTTTATTTTTTATGTATGTTCACCTAACTCGAAGATGCCTGAACCGATTTAAAAAATTATTTTTTTGTTTCATAGAGTACCCTTCCCAGGTGGTTCCATTTAAATTGTAACGAAATCGGCCCAGCCGTTTTTAAATTATCAACATTTGTATATGTACGATGCAAGTATATACCTTGACGACATGCTACTTACTACTGGCACACATTATACAAGTATCAAAGTAGCCAGTAGACGTAGTAACTATACTACGTCTACTGGCTACTTTGACTAGCGTGACGTTTGAAGTAGGTTCTTTTAATTTTTTAAACGATCTTAAATTATTAATGACATTGGTTCTCTGTGAGAAAATAAAGCAAGGTTAATAAAACTCACCTGTTCATGTTTGTGGTCTTTCTTCATGGACCCCCCATGGCCCCCGGTGCTCTGAACCGTATTCATCTTCAACAATAACAATGTCAATACGTCACTAGCTCAAAATGGACATGTTCACTACTTGAGGCACTGGTCAAGTCAAAATTTCACAGCACAAGAGGTTTAATGTTTATTTATTAATTTTAAAACACATAACAATAGTTTCTTTACAGTACTTATTAGTTTTAGTAATAATTGAAAGATTTTTTAACAACAGTTAATGTTTATGTTCAATATTTTTTTTTTATTTTATCACTCGGCACAATTTTTGTTTTTGTTAGTCTTTAACTTTTATTGATATGCTTTTTGGTTCCACAAACAGTGTTATTTTGGTCTTCTGATTAGTTTTGTGCGTAAGAAAGATTTTAAATGTAGACTGCTATTCTCTAAAAACTACCGTTTTAGCCATAAAAAGGTCGTTTTTAGCATCAGCCCAGCTTTAGATTATTGCATTAAACTTTTAGTAATCATCATCGTCGTCATGATCAGCCGTCTGTCCACCGCTGGACATAGGCCTCTCTCAAGATACTCATTGTTTTTAAAGGAGTTTCAATTCAAAAACTTCAACGAGTATCTACCTATTTTCAAGACACTATGTACCTATAGTATACTGTATATAAAGGCATCGTTAATATTAAATGTTTTATAAATCCAGCAAGTCATTAGATGTCAACATGTCAAAAACATCATGCGTTTTAGCTCCAAATTCCATTTTGCATTTTGTGCCCAAATCGCGTGACCACAAACAAATTGGTTTATGCAAATCCGGGATGACTTCCGACAGTCAGATAATGAACTAAATAATGTATGTCATATGGACTTATGTATAGAAACTGGCTGTAAATATTAGATACACATAGGGATGTGTTGCTCACCTTGCTCATCGAAAAAGACTATCGTACAATCCTACTATAATATTATAAATGCAAAAGTTTGTAAGAATGTATGGATGTACGTTTGTTACTCTTTCACGCAAAAACTACTTAACCGTTTCAGCTTAAATTGGTATGTAGATAGCCTAGATCCTGGAATAATACATTGTTTACTTTTTATCCCGATATTCCAACGGGAATGATGTCTACTCGAGTAAAACCACGGGGCACAGTTAGTAGAATTATATTACACTAAGCTTTGTAAAGTATTGCGCAAGCTGGCTGGCAGCGGTTGGAAACAAAGAGCTGAAGATCGAGCTCAGTAGCGTGCCATAGGTGATGCCTATGTCCAGCAGTGGACAGAGATAGGCTGATGGTAATGATGATGAATATAAGTATGTATGTATTTAAAGTATGGCGAATATAATTTAGGGTTTTTTAATGATTTAAGGTTACGTAATTTATGTGTGCTTATTACACATAAATTACTTTGGTATGGTAGGAATCAAACAGACTTTATTATTTAAATTTACATATTCCTATATATAACGGCGTTATCTAAATAATTATATATAATAAATAATAAATCAATTTTATTATTCAATCTGACAATTAATAAATGCTATAATAAAAATATATATATCTATATATTAGTCAAATAACCCGCCCCTGAGCGCTCCGGGTGCAAAGGTGCCCATCACACTCGCCGCATTTCCACGTTGAATGGCGATACTCATCCTTTGCACCAGGAACGAGCCGGCGCGGGAGTCACCTGTACTGTCCCTAAGCCTGTGACCTACTTCATGGACGAACTTCTTGGCCTCTGTCCCCCAACAACCCAGGGTCTCCACTGCGATAAGCACGAAGTGGTAAAGCGGCTCCATAGCAGCGTACTTTAGCCTCTTTTTACTAGCCGCGTCTTCTGCTGCTGCTGACGGGGAGTGGACGGTGCGACTGAGGTGGCTGGCAGCTAAAGTGCTAACGCAAGTCGCGTCCCAAACTAGGCACTTGCCGTTTTTCCAAGGCACCAGAGTCAACCCGTCCGGCCTCTTACCGTCAGATCTGCTCAGACCTGGAGGCTCGAGCACGCAGGGAACGTTTGCCGATATGAGAGCTCTACGGACTATGTCATTCAGCGCATGGTGACGAGGAAACCTCCCTGTGCAACGCCGACAACTCAATGCGTGATTGCCATCGGCCTCCACCATGGAACCGCAGGTGCATATGTGAGGTTCACACACCTTGCAGCCCAGACGGAGAGCCACCGCCACACGCAGAGAGTCGTCATCCAGTAAAGTGCCCAGGTAAGGTGAAGGCAGCGCATGTAACCATGCACCGGATTCAGGCTGTGACACAGCCCGCAGTCTGGCCTTATCTGCTCCCGTGGTACCCTCTAATAATTGCTCCTGGAGCCGCTTCGTCCCTACATCGTCCCATGCCCGCTGAACGTGCTTCAATACTGGGATAGTCGCATCCGAATTGAAGCCAGACCAAGCCGACAACGCGTCAGACGCAAAGGGGATGCTCCCCCAGTCACCATTAGAATTGAGTAAAACAGTGACCAGGTTTGCAACCCCATGCACCGACGCTAGAAAAGCTGGCAGGCCAACGTCACGTACGCAACGCACCCCAAGACCACCATATCGGATTGGCAGAGCCGCCTGACTCCACTGATTTTCATCTAGGGAGACATTAAGGACAGACTCCACCACCGATTTTAAGGCATTATCAAATGAAGATACTTCCTCAGGACACAGCCAGGTAGGGGTGGTACGCAACAGGTATGTGACTTTTGGGAGAGCAAAGCACATGCGTAACATGATAATCGCAACGTGTGCGGAAAGATCTCTTAAACGTTCATGAGCAGTAAGGATAAGCTTGTTACGAGCGTTGATGGCCTCTGGAACTGCACTGAGAAATATTGGAGATCCTAAAATATTGAAATTAGATGCTGATAGCTCCTTGAGGCCAGGAAGAAGAGTATCAAAGCGAGGGTAGTGTACCCGAGCCTCAACACTGCAGGGGAATAACTCACACTTCGAGGGGTTCACTTCCAGACCCAGGTCTTTAAGGCGAGGAATGAGGGCCTCCAGATCCTGGAAAACGTCTTCTGGTTTACCCCCAATAGTGCCATCGTCCAGATACCATATGTTTAAGGCCGATTTGAGCTCAAGAATTACTTTATGAATGGCCAAACTAAAAACAAGAGGCCCGAGCGGATCCCCCTGCTGGGCTCCTACTCGTGAAAGAATGAGACTATTGTCGAAAAAGAGATTTGACGGAATCTTGTAGACCTGGTGAAGAAAAGGATAGAGAGAAGGAATTTTTTCCTTAACCTCATTCAACAGAACGTCTCTCTCCAAAGTATTGAACGCGTTGCGAATATCAAGCTTAAGCAAAATACAGTCTTTGTTCTCCGGGTTCATCACAAACGTTCGAGTTGCGTGGATTGCCGCTTCGCATCCTAGGCGTGTACCGAAACCCAATTGGTGTGGCCGTAGGTATCCGGTTATGTCATCTCTCACGGCGCGGCAAGCCAATTTGGCAGTCAAACGACGAAAAACACTACCAACGGCAATAGGTCTTATGCCGCCATCTTTCTTGGCTAATGCAAAGAGCGAGGCACCATACAGATACGGACACACCAATGGATTCAGCTGGCCACTTAACAAAAAATTCGAAAGCCTGGTTAGGCATCCTATGAGACGTCTACCGTTCTCTCCTGCCGATAGCGACGTCAGTTCCCTAAGATGTCCCGGCCGTATCCCGTCCAAGCCCGCTGCTGAGCCAGTATGGAAAGTGCCAAGCGCCGACACCACGTCCTCTACAGTAACTGATATCGCAGTATGTGATAAATCCGGATCTGAGGGAAAACTGAGAGGACGCGAAGGACTCGGATGTTTAAGCTTCAAAGCAGCCAGCGTGTCAGGATCTCGCTGTGCATAAGAGTCCTCCGACACCAGAAGGCGAACGGCCCCCCGTAAGTCACCCTCAAAGTCCTTGTGTTCGATAGTTTTTCTAATCGAGTGCACTTTGGATAATGACCTCGTGGTGGCAAAATCTTCATAGAGACAAGCACCGGACGACAGAATATTCGCCTTGACTTTAGCCGTCATGTTCCCAGGTAGTTCTTTTGATGGCACTCTTAGAGCTGTGTATGCGAAAAATAAAAGAGCGCTCCACTCGTCTACCCCGTTACATGAAACACAAGAATCAATAATGTCACACAGTTTGCCGGCGGCTTGATTCCGTGCATTTTTAGGGACGTGCCGAAGGACAGGAACGCGTCTCTTCAAAGCTGAAAGCCTATCTAAGGGACAGTGGACGGGTGGTGGTGAAAGTGGCAAAGTACTCGCCCCCACTGATGGCGTACTCACTCTATCTGTTGGACAGACCCGTGAAGCTGCAACCTGATACTGTACATTTTTGTGCATGCGACCTATATGCACTCTAAGCCCGTGTTCAGAAAAAACGCGTGTGGACCCAGGGCAGTGGGGGCACGTCATATTGCTAGGCGTACAACTCATGATAAACGCTCTGAAATTAAATCGATACTTACTTAAGTATATTACTAATTAACAAACAATATACAAAACCTAATAATACAAATGCATTGTATAAAGAAAGCTAGCAATAACAAACAAAATAACAAAAAAAATTATTTAAATTATAAAATTGCATTTTATTATAAAAGGACAATTAATTGCAACACAAATTTTATTATCGTGGTCTGGCATATAAAACGCCTGCCAATATGTTATAGCACAAACGGGTACCCATGAATTATAATTTTAATTTAGCGCTTATAGCAGGCTAGTAGTTAGCATAGTTGGGCTAGCTGTTCGTAACTGATCACCGAATTTGTATGAACCCGGACAGTATTTGGATGACTGAGCGTGAGTGGTATTTATAATTGAGTGAGTATCTTAGTCTTAGTTGTTCGTTTTAATACCTAATTAACCGACTTCAAAAAAAGGAGGAGGTTTTTTTATGTTTGTTCGCGGACAACTTCGTCGTTTATGAACCGATTTTGATTATTCTTTTTTTGTTCGAAAGGAGATATCCCAAGTGTGGTACCATGGTAATTTTATCGAGGTCTGATAAGTATCTCCAGAGATATTGAGATAAACATCTCAAAATTGGTACTGAAAATGAATAGCGCGGCATTGAAGTCGGTTCTTTTTTAGTTTTTAAACGATATTATCTTAGCTCATTTTAGCATGCATGTATAGTAGCATAGTTTTCTACACAAAAATTTCCATTGATGCTATATTCATATTTATTTATTTCGTATCAGATATGGTTACAATGAGGTGTTATTGTTTAGTTTTAGTGCATTCATATTAATTGGCATGCGAACATTATGCAGGTATTACAGGCATATTTAAATCTAACTAGATATTTAAATATTATGCTTCTTTAAAATGTTACACACTTTATATTTTTGTATATTGTAAATGTCGTCGTATTGATAGGATCGTACTGTAAATGAGTTGGTTTCACCTCTTGGGAATGTTTCCCAGGAGGCGCAGGAGTACCGTTAGTACGATAACATTTTGGATTGTGTGTAACGATAGATTTAAATTGCTTAGTTAAAAGTGTTTCTGGTTTTTAAAATCAATAAAATGGTATTTTTATGATAATTTTTTGGTCATGGGAAATGGTCACCGTCGTTTATGAATACTTGGAACTAGAGGTGTCACTCATGTGTTGCTTTGTTTGTTGCGACCTGTCAAAGTTCTTTAACGCCCCTTTTAAAGGACTCCATGTTTATTTGTCTATCTAAACCTCTGACAAGAGGGCAAGCTTTTCAGGCAGTTGAACATTTTTAGTTTCAGGACAAGCAAGACTGGTAACTGGTTTGGCTTTATCGGATACTTTACTTTGTTACTCAAATCTCTAGATCGCAATAATTTTTGCCCTGTCATGTAACTGTTTTATTTTTATTTTAATGTCGAATAAATGACATAGAGACAAAGAAGTTAGTTGTGGTACCACTTCAGGCGGACTATCAGAAGTCCTACCACTAATTATACATTAGTATGCATATACACACAGAAAGAATTTATCATCGTTCTTCTCGACACCGCGAGAGAGCTCATCCACATATTGTTGACACGTGGACATCGCATACGGTACGTTTTATGCGGTCGTTTCTTCCGCGGACTTGCAAAATGTGGAACGATCTCCCACCAGAGGTTTTTCCGCTACGGTACAACATGCAGCGATTTAAGAGACGGGTAAAAAGAGTCCTCTATGCAAAAGGTAGGCAAAGCACGTGCAATACTACTTGTGTTGCAGGTGTTTATAGGCGGCGGTGACCACTTTCGATCAGGTGGGCCGCTTGCCTGATTGTCAACTTTGACAGAAAAAAAAAAAAAAAGAAAACCATTGATACCTGTTCAACATTTACGACATATATTTATACATCTTATACATTTAAATACTTAATGTTTATGTTAAATATCGATTAACCTGAGTAAGTCAATTCTTTATTATAATGTAGAAATACCAAAATATATATTAAGGGCCAGTTGCACCAGGACAACTTTTATATCAACAGAAATATTAATAATACTAGGTAGGTGTCATCGGTCAGATAATTTATTTATATTAAAAATATATATTAAAAAATATCAGTGGGCTGATTCTCAATCCTTCGATAATCTTTTCAGAATTGAAAGTTTCACTATTCGCGGAACTCTTTCCAATTAGAATCACAGATTTGACTGATTCTGATTTGAATTAAGAAACGATGTTTCGTAATTATAAAAAGTACTTACGATTTTTTATCGATTAAATATTTAAAAGATTAGGTTATATATCTCTGCGGAAAATACCATATTAAATGGTCGTCACTTTTAAAGTTGAATCATGAACATGAGTGTTTTTATTAAAATAAATACTAATGTAAAGTGACAATATTTTAAAATCATATCCTTTGTTATGAAATCAAATGTTATCAATCAAATCAAAGCATTTATTCAGTATGTAGGCAGTATTAATATATTATGTACATGTAAACGTCAAAATCATATAAGATCGTTTAAATAATTTTCAGTACCAAATTTGAGGTGTTTATCTCCATATCTCTGGAGATGCTTATCAAACCTCGATAAAATTACTATGGTACCACACTTAGAATATCTCCTTTCCAACAAAAAAAGAATAATTAAAATCGGTTCATAAACGACGAAGTTCCGCGAACAAACATAAAAAAAACATATATACTGTCGTCTTTTTTTGAAGTCGGTTAAAAAAACAAAAGTAATGAACCATTCAACTGTCATCCAATCCTTTGGGGCTGTTTCTTAAAGAACGAGTTCATCTATAAAATCCCCTCTCTCTCGAGGAAATTGACGAGCATTTGCCCCCTGTGATTCCTACTCCCAAATCCGTGTGGTCCTATAGACGATTCGCCGCAAGTTTGTATTCCCACTTTGGCGTTGAAGTCTCCCATGACAACGTTGTATGTTGTAATGTGAGCCTTGGAGGTGGTGTGAAGGCTCTCTCCACATCATCATCCAAGTATGTCGAGGTCGGTGCGTAAGTCTGGATAACCTTGAGGCTGTACCTCTTGGTTAACTTAATTATGAGGTACGCTAACCTGGTCGACACACTGGAGATTTCTACAACGTTGTCACTGAGGGCCTTGTTGACCAGAAACCCGACACTGTAGTACATAAGATGGCCCGATTCTAAGGTTATGGTGTCCTCTCCCTGTCTTCGGACTTTACATAACCCCAGAATGTGCCATCTTATGTGTTTCAGCTCCTCCTCCAGCTGCGCCAGATGATCATCTAGCCGAATCGTGCGTCCATTGAACGTTGCAAGGGTCAGTTTGTTCTGGCGGTCTACCGTAACCCGGGGATTCTTAGCACCCCCTGCCCTGCCGTCACCGTGACCGCCGCCGTAGTCAGGAATACCAGGGCGGCCGGGAACGCCGCGGCATATCGTGACCTTTCATATTGCTTTCATCCCTTTGGAGGGATATGCCTTAATGGCCACGCTGGGCAGGCGTGTTGGCAATCGCAGGACCTAGATTCTCGCACCGGTGACGCTGCTGCCCGTTACCGGCCTGTAGAATTTAGCTACGCCATAGATATGAAATGGTTATACCGCCATTTATCGGTCGCCAGAGCCCCGTCTGTTGGTCAGCAGGATGCACCACGGACAGGTGAGGTTGGCTGGGAGCACCGAGGTCGTATTTGTGCTCCTTTACGTTGACGTCAGACTAAAAAACAATTATGAAAGTAGGGTTGCCAACCATACACGTACCTGTGTTTCAGTACTTCAGACAATTTTTATATTACAAAAATGTGAATTAGTAAAACACAACTTAAAGAAATACACTTACATTTATTTTAAATTTAATTGAATGTACTTAAATATTACTCATGGTTCCTGCAATTACATTACACCGGTATATTATTCACATATCAATTAACAAACAACATAGTGCTGAAATAGGGGAATGCTTAATTTAAAATTCGCTGTGAATTGTCAGGAATTTTTGTTTAGCATTTTGAATTTGGAAAGTAAAAAAATGTTTTAAGAGACTTATTTAAATTAAGTTTGCTACAAAAAGAATATATTTTTTCTTTATTATTGACGTAAGTATACTAAAAAAAATATATTAGAACTTAACCTAACTAATTCATTGTATGTTTTATTTATTGCAAATTATATAATTTACTTATAGATCTCATTGAATCCTAACAAACCTATATTCTGTCATTCAAGTACGTTCAATGTAATCTAAGTCGAACCAAATATTCAAAAATTACAATACCATTTTTATTTTTAACCGACTTCACAAAAAAGGAGGAGGTTCTCAATTCGTCTGTATGTTTTTTTTTGTGTATATGTTACGCTATTACTCCGTCAATTGTGAACGGAATAGGTAGGGTACGTTTCCGAGGTGGTCCCATTTTAATTTTATCGAGATCTGATTAGGATCTTCAGAGATATGGAGATAAATATCTCAAACATAGGAGAATGTACTGGTTTTAGAAGAAGAGTCCCAAGAAGATTATACACAATGGAGGTTGCTATTGCATATACTTTTGAAGACTAAAAAATATGACCTTGAATAATGTTTTTACATCTTTCTTCACGTTGATTTTGGTTTTTAACCCTCGACGCAAAACGAAGGAGTGTTATAAGTTTGACGTGTGTATCTGTGTATCTGTGTGTCTGTCATCGTGGCATCGTAGCGCCCAAACGGATGAACCGATTTTGATTTAGTTTGTTTTGTTTGATAGATGTCTTCGTCGAGAGTGTTCTTAGCTGTATTTCATGAAAATCTGTTCAGCCATTTAAATATTATCAGCTCTTTTTTGGTTAAAAAAAACTACGATAGAAACTTTCGTAAGGTCGTAGTCCTTTGAACGCGGACGTCAAAAAATCAAAATGGCGCTGTCGCAGTATCTTGATACTTCAATGATATTGCAAAAATATGGTAAGCTTGATCTAATTCTGAGACATCTCCTTGGAATGGTCTCAATGTACAAAGTTATACATATGCTTTGATTATAAACTCGGATTACATATACAAATCAGTCGGGGGTGGTTTTAATTTTTTGAATTTAAGTATTATTGACAGATATTCTTACGGTAACTGTAAGCGAGATAGAAACAAAGGTGGGGGGAAATAATTTGTCTTCACAGGAATGTTCTACCAGGCAAAGTCTTGTTAATTTGCAAAGTTTTTGAGCACCTAATATTTTTTGACGTGACATGACGTTTGGCGAAGATGGCGGCCATATCAGTCCCGCCCGCGACACGGCATACATAAATAACTCAGATTTATGAACGTACTTTGTACCAACCAACACGGCAAAAAAAAAATTATAAGCATAATACCACAGATTATATAATAGTTACTCCGGAAACACAGTGCTTTCATGATTCGTGTATTAACAATGTAAGGAAGTGCCAACTCTTATAACGTAGTAGAGTGATTCAGACTGTGTGGGCCATATGATGGCAATTAATGTTAATAATCGCAAATAATACTTTTTAATATTCATTTTGGAATACAACTAGTCCGTGTTATAAAAGCATTTGTAATTATTGTAATAAAATAGACAGTTAATTATCGTGTGTGTAAGATGCTTTTATTGCACAGGGCCATTTTGGACATTGATCTTTGATATCTTGATGACATCATTATGACTAGTGAATATTTTCACGGCATTTAAAATCAATTTTTTAGGGTTCCGAACCCAAAGGGTACCAAATGAAAACTTTCTGAGACTTTTTTGTCCGTTCGTCCGTCCGTCCGTCCGTCCGTGTGTCTATATGTGCACCCTTTACAGATGTACCTTCTTAACCGTAATAGGTACATACTTGAAATTTTCACAAAGTATATATCCGTCAGTGTATAACGGCCCAGACACGAAATTTTATAGATGCATGTAATTTAAATAAAACTTGTTTTGCACTAAAAAGGGTAAAAAAAATCTTTAAAAAAAACCGACTTAATTACCACAAACAAGCACTCAAAAGCGAAAAATAAATTATAAGCGCTACCCACTTATCTATTTGAAGTCGGTGCCAGCCAAGTCTAATAGGTAGTAGATGATACTACCTACATGTATCTACCTACTTACTACTACTACATACATAGCATCTATCTACTATCCAATAGACTTGGCTGGCACCGACTTCAAATAGATAAGTGGGTAGCGCTTATAGTAATTATATTAAGTAATTTATTTTTCGCTTTTGAGTGCTTGTTTGTGGTAATGAAGTCGGTTTTTTTAAAAGATTTTATAATATTCGTATTTATAGTAATTAACATATTTATAGTAACAATTTTTTTTAGTAAAAAATTGAGCAAGACTTATACTGCCAAATAAGGTACAATTTCAGCAAATTAATAAACCGAGTACTTAATTCTAGCATACAATTATAATAAATTACTATGAAATGCGAAACAAACTCTGAACTTATGTAAAATCGTCTTGAAAAGGTCGAAACAATTATTATAACACTGCAAACCGTTTCGTGTCGCTACAACTTTGTCGCTTTAAGCATTTCCTTAATATCCGTCAACTGCGTATAAGCTGAGGATATCTTATTGTGACAAGATTCTATCTGATTCTGCAGAGTTGTCTAGAGAGTAATATTTTAACATTTTATTTGAGTAGGTATATAAGGCCAAAGTCTCCAAGAAGCCGTTTTGCGAGTTGTTCTGAACTTGAAAGCCTCGCTTAAAGGATTGGTGACTGAAATCTAAATCTTTACAGCCCGTCCAATAGAAGTTTATCGCGTTTAGAAACGACAGAAGAGTTAAAACTTTAACTTGAGAAGGTTGGAGGTAGCATAGAGGATTGTAATTCGGTCACGTTTTTGTACAACGTGCAGGTATTTTTAAAAGGGTAGGTTTTGTTATCGTTTATTTTGTGGCAGGTGGAGTTAATATCAGAATCGTAATAATGTCTACGGATTTTAACATTTATTTCGGATTGGATTGTATTATTATGGCATTTAAAATTTCGGATTTTCAGTCTCAATGTATAATACCGTCTTAAAATCGTAGAAACCGAGAACTGTAGAACTGAGAAATTTTGCGAAAATTATGTTTAGATATGAAACATTTGCTCACTGTTTTTTTTTTTCAAAACCCTGAAGACAAGAGTCCTACCTTTTTTTTTTAAGTATAAAAAAAAAAGGTAGGAGGTGAGGTGAGATAGTGATCAAGTGCTACCCAGTTCTACTGAACTGGGTAGCACTTGATCACTATCTCACCTGATGTTAAGTGATGATGCGATCGATGATGGAGCGTGCTTACCCAGAAGATACCTATTCAATCGCGATTTGAAGACCCCCATATTGTACTTAACCGGAAACACAGACTCAGGCAGAGTATTCCATTCTTTGGCGGTTCGTATGATGAACGAAGAAGCAAATCGCTTCGTTCGGGTAGATGGTATATCCACCATAAATCGGTGGCGCCTTTTAGTGTCTCTGGATGTCCGATTATAAAATGGGGATGGTGGAATCAAATCACGCAGTTCCATTGCACACTCTCCGAAATGTATTCGATAGAAAACCGATAAGCAAGCGACTTTGCGGCGATGCGCGAGACTCTGGACTCTCTTGCTTACTATTAGGTCGTCGCTTATGAGTTTCTTTGCTCTCCTCTCAATAGCTTCCAGTGTCTCCAGCTGGTATTTGGCAGAGCCATCCCAAAGGTGAGAACAGTACTCCATACACGACCGGACTTGTGCTTGGTAAAGATTAAGCAACTGTCCCGGTGTGAAGTACCGTCTCACCTTAGCCAAAATGCCAAGCTTTTTTGAGGCTAGCTGGGCTCTAGACTCAATATAAGAGCCGAAACTGAGAGTTGGTGTCAAAGAGATGCCAAGAAGCTCGAGATTGTTACTTATCGGAACGGACACATCCCGGAAAGTAGGAGCCAGTAGAAATGGGCTCCGTTTAGCGGAGAAGAGACACGCCCGACCTGTTATTACTTAAGATGCCGAAACGTGGAAACTCACTGTGCTGGTTTACCAATTTAAAGTCGATCAACGAGCTATGGAAATGGCTATGCATAACTTGTAAACTGTTAAAATTCCAAACCACAAACATAAATCTAGCTAGATCCAAATAAAACGGTATAGCATTATAAATTCAATAATCCCGGCAATGGGCGCTTCCCGTTGTTTACAATCCGAGCTCATTACTTTGGTTCCATTGGATTTCGGGAATTTCATTAAATACGTATTTTGAATCCATTATTTAGTTTTAAACATTATATAAATAGAGCTTTTGTACTATATAGGGTGGATTTTCGAGATGGTGTCCTAAAGAGACAGCACCTTGTTCGTTGAAGATAAAAGTTAGGTAAGTTAGGTAAGAAAACTTTAGGCCTAGACTGGGAACTGGCTCTCAAGGATAGCTGCTGGAACACATTAGATGTTTGGCGAGAGATTTTCTCATTTAAGGGGGGTAGCTGGTCAGGCGGACACTAGATAGTGTCCTACCACCATGCAAAGGTTTTGGGTTTCTTAACGATGATTTTCCTTCACCGGAGGGCCACTGTGAAAACCGCACATATTTTTTTCGATAGAAAAATCTATTAGTGGAAACCGTGAACTGAACTCAGTACCTCCAGCGTCAAAGCCGACCATTATTCCACTACTCACTGGACCCTCTTACCGTGGTTGTACTGTACTTATTGTACATAAGTTGAACATACTGACGGTAAACACGTTGATGGATTATGTACGACTAGCTGTTACCCGCGGCTTCGCCCGCGTTATTTGTGTCTTTATGACCATTGAGGTCTAGATCGATGATCTCTTAGGCCAAATCACCATAGGTGCCCTCAAAGTCGAACTCAATATCCTCTATTGTTAAAGTCATTAATCATTTTGGTTAGGTTAGTATACGAAATTGTGCTGTTTAAATGTTTGACTGAATACAACAGTTCCTCAAACATTTCTTACAAAGAAAATAAGGTGAATAGCTGCGCGAGCGTAGCGAGCGCTATTATTGGGCGAGTGAAAATTTTTATGGCGTTTTATAACCCTGACAGTTTAATGACCTAATCATCAAGTCAATATAGATGACTCTTAGGTCGAACTCGATATCGTCAATTGTTGAAGTCATTAATCATTACTTGGTACTTGGTAAACCTAAATAAGGTTTACCAGCGAGCGCGAAAATGTTTACGTCATTATATAATCCTGGCAGTTTTTATAACCTACTAAATCACCGATGACCCTAGGGTTAAACTTGATATCCACTTATTTTATGGTAAAAATTCATTATGATTATTGAAGGTTGTACTGTTTCAATTTATAAACGCGTTTTGATGCATGTGGCTATTAAAATACAAAAAATGCTGAAAAATTACTTACAAAGTAGATAAAACAAAGGTTTACGCGAGCGCAGCGAGCGTTATCAATGCGCGAGCGAAGCGAGCGCGAAAATTATTTACGTCTTTTTATGACCCTGACAGTTTTTATGACCTACTTAGTCAACACCGATGACCCTAAGGTTAAACTTGAAATCCACTTATTTTAAGGTAAAAATCATTATCATTATTGAAGGTTGTAGTGTTTCAATTTATAAACTCGTTTTGATGCATGTGGCTATTAAAATACAAAAAATGCTGAAAAATTACTTACAAAGTAGATAAAACAAAGGTTTACGCGAGCGCAGCGAGCGTTATCAATGCGCGAGCGAAGCGAGCGCGAAAATTATTTACGTCTTTTTATGACCCTTACAGTTTTTATGACCTTTTAAGTCAACACCGATGACCCTAAGGTTAAACTTGATATCCACTTATTTTAAGGTAAAAATCATTATGATTATTGAAGGTTGTACTTTTTCAATTTATAAACTCGTTTTGATGCATGTGGCTATTAAAATACAAAAAATGCTGAATCATTACTTACAAAGTAGATAAAACAAAGGTTTACGCGAGCGCAGCGAGCGTTATCAATGCGCGAGCGAAGCGAGCGCGAAAATTTTTACGTCATTTTATGACCCTGACAGTTTTTATGACCTACTTAGTCAACACCGATGACCCTAAGGTTAAACTTGATATCCACTTATTTTAAGGTAAAAATCATTATGATTATTGAAGGTTGTACTGTTTCAATTTATAAACTCGTTTTGATGCATGTAGCTATTAAAATACAAAAAATGCTGAAAAATTACTTACAAAGTAGATAAAACAAAGGTTTACGCGAGCGCAGCGAGCGTTATTAATGCGCGAGAGAAGCGAGCGCGAAAATTATTTACGTCTTTTTATGACCCTTACAGTTTTTATGACCTTCTAAGTCAACACCGATGACCCTAAGGTTAAACTTGATATCCACTTATTTTAAGGTAAAAATCATTATGATTATTGAAGGTTGTACTTTTTCAATTTATAAACTCGTTTTGATGCATGTGGCTATTAAAATACAAAAAATGCTGAATCATTACTTACAAAGTAGATAAAACAAAGGTTTGCGCGAGCGCAGCGAGCATTATCAATGCGCGAGCGAAGCGAGCGCGAAAATTTTTTACGTCTTTTTATGACCCTTACAGTTTTTATGACCTTCTAAGTCAACACCGATGACCCGAAGGTTAAACTTGATATCCACTTATTTTAAGGTAAAAATCATTATGATTATTGAAGGTTGTACTGTTTCAATTTATAAACTCGTTTTGATGCATGTGGCTATTAAAATACAAAAAATGCTGAAAAATTACTTACAAAGTAGATAAAACAAAGGTTTACGCGAGCGCAGCGAGCGTTATCAATGCGCGAGCGAAGCGAGCGCGAAAATTATTTACGTTTTTTTATGACCCTTACAGTTTTTATGACCTTCTAAGTCAACACCGATGACCCTAAGGTTAAACTTGATATCCTCTTATTTTAAGGTAAAAATCATTATGATTATTGAAGGTTGTACTTTTTCAATTTATAAACTCGTTTTGATGCATGTGGCTATTAAAATACAAAAAATGCTGAATCATTACTTACAAAGTAGATAAAACAAAGGTTTGCGCGAGCGCAGCGAGCGTTATCAATGCGCGAGCGAAGCGAGCGCGAAAATTTTTACGTCATTTTATGACCCTGACAGTTTTTATGACCTACTTAGTCAACACCGATGACCCTAAGGTTAAACTTGATATCCACTTATTTTAAGGTAAAAATCATTATGATTATTGAAGGTTGTACTTTTTCAATTTATAAACTCGTTTTGATGCATGTGGCTATTAAAATACAAAAAATGCTGAATCAATATTTACAAAGTAGATACAACAAAGGTTTGCGCGAGCGCAGCGAGCGTTATCAATGCGCGAGCGAAGCGAGCGCGAAAATTGTTACGTCATTTTATGACCCTGACAGTTTTTATGACCTACTTAGTCAACACCGATGACCCTAAGGTTAAACTTGATATCCACTTATTTTAAGGGAAAAATGCATTATGATTATTTAAGGTAGTACTGTTTCAATTAATAAACTCCTTTTGATGCATGTGGCTATTAAAATACAAAAAATGCTGAAATAAAACCTACAAAGTAGATAAAACAAAGGTTTGCGCGAGCGCAGCGAGAGCTATCAATGCGCGAGCGTAGCGAGTGCGAAAATTTTTACGTCATTTTATGACCCTGACAGTTTTTATGACCTACTTAGTCAACACCGATGACCCTAAGGTCAAACTTGATATCCACTTATTTAAAGGTAAAAATCATTATGATTATTGAAGTCTGTACTGTTCCAATTTGTGTCATGTTTTGATGAATGTGGCTATTAAAATACAAAAGTTGCTGAAATGTATCCAACAAAGTACATATAACAAATACTTGCGAGCGCCATCACTGCGCGAGCGAAGCGAGCGCGAAAAATTTTTACGACCTTTTATGACCCTGACAGTGTTTATGACCTTCTAAGTTAACACTGATGAGACAAAGGTTTAACTTGATATCCACTTATTTTAAGGTAAAAAAATCATTATGATTATTGAAGGTTGTAATTGTTCCAATTATAAACTCGTTTTGATGCATGCGGCTATTAAAATACAAAAAAATTCTGAAATATTACCTACAAAGTAGATAAAACAAAGGCTTGCGCGAGCGCAGCGAGAGCTATCAATGCGCGCGATTGAGCGCGAAAATTTTTACGTCATTTTATGACCCTGACAGTTTTTATAACCTACTAAGTTAACACTGATAACACAAAGGTTAAACTTGATATCCAATTATTTAAGGATAGAAATAATTATGAATATTGAAGATTGTACTGTTTTAATTTATGGAGTCGTTCTGATGCATGTGGCTATTAAAATACAAAAGTTGCTGAAATATTACCTACAAAGTAAACCAAACAAATTATTGCGCGAGCGCAGCGAGCGCTATCACCGCGCGAGCGAAGTGAGCGCAAAAAATGTTACGTTTTATGACGCTGACAGTTTTTACAACCTACTAAGTCAACACCGATGACCCTAAGGTTAAATGTGGCTGTTAAAACACGAATGCTTATGAAATACTTCCCACAAAGCAGATAAAACACGTTGGGCAAGCAAAGCCATTGCGTAAATTTTGATGACTTTTAATGACCCTGACAGTTTTATGGCCTAATTAAGGTACTTATTAAGTTTAGTCATAATCTATGAACCTAAGGTCAAACTTTTATGATTATGCAAACTCTATGTAAAGTTAACAAAAGATATAGGCACCCACACTTAACTGCCGAAAAAAAGTATTCTTTGCCCTTTTATGCCCTATTCAATGTGTTTGTACAAAATTTCATCTGAATCGGTCAAACCGTTTGGCCAAAAAGAGGCCACACATTTACAAAATTCCATAGTAAAAATATAGACAACCGAAATTTCCACCCAAAAAAAAAGTATTCGTTGCCCTTCTATGTCTTTTTGACTGTCTGTGTACAAAATTTCAGCTTAAATGGTTAACCCGTTCGACCGAGAGAAGGCCACACATTTAAAAACTTCAATTTAAAAATTCTGGACACCTGGACTCGACTGCCAGAAAAAAATTATCCTATGTGATTCTATGCAATATGAACTGTAATACTCGTATGTATAAAATTTCAGCTGAATCGGTCAAGCTGTTTAGCTGATAAGAGGACACACATTCACAAAATTCAATAAAAAAAATCTAAACACTCAGACTCGATGGACAAAAAACAGTATCCGATATCCTATTCTGCCCTATGAACTGTCTTTATACAACATTTCAGGCAAATCGGTAAAGCCGTTTATTCGAGAAGAGGTCTTAAATTTACAAAAATTAATTAAAAATATCTGGACTTGAAAGCAAAAAAAAAAGTATCCTATATCCTATTCTACCCTATGAACTGTCTTTATACAACATTTCAAGCAAATCGGTCAAGCCATTTATTCGAGAAGAGATCTTAAATTAAAAATATTTGTACCCTCTGACTCGATAGCCAGAAAAAAAGTATTCTATATTCTATTCTGCCTTTTGAACTGTCTTTAAACAACATTTCAGGCAAATCGGTCAAGCTGTTTATTCGAGAAGAGGTCTTATATTTACCAAATTCAATTAAAAATATCTGGACCCCCTGACTCGACAGCCAGAAAAAAAGTATCCTATATCCTATTCTGCCCTATGACATGTATTCACACAAAATTTCAGGCAAATCGGTCAAGCTGTTTATTCGAGAAGAGGTCTTATATTTACCAAATTCAATTAAAAATATCTGGACCCCCTGACTCGACAGCCAGAAAAAAAGTATCCTATATCCTATTCTGCCCTATGACATGTATTCACACAAAAATTCAGGCAAATCGGTCAAGCCGCTTATTCAAGAAGAAGTCTTATATTTACCAAATTCAATTAAAAATATCTGGACCCCCTGACTCGACAGCCAGAAAAAAAGTATCCTATATCCTATTCTGCCCTATGACATGTATTCACACAAAAATTCAGGCAAATCGGTCAAGCCGCTTATTCAAGAAGAAGTCTTATATTTACAAAATTCAATTAAAAATATATTTACCCCCTGACTCGATAGCCAAAAAAAAAGTATTCTGTATCCTATTCTACCCTACGAACTGTCTTTAAACAACATTTCAGGCAAATCGGTCAAGCCGTTTATTCGAAAAGAGATCTTATATTGACAAAATTCAATTAAAAATATTTGAACCCCCTGACTCGATAGCCAGAAAAAAAGTATTCTATATTCTTTTTTGCCTTATGAACTGTCTTTATACAACATTTCAGGTAAATCGGTCAAGCCATTTATTCGAAAAGAGATCTTATATTTACAAAATTCAATTAAAAATATCTAGACCCCCTGACTCGATAGCCAAAAAAAAATTATCCTATATCCTATTCTGCTATATGTTCTATCTTTATACAAAATTTCAGCCAAATCGGTCAAGCCGTTTGACCGTGAAGAAGTCCCAAACAAACAAACAAACAAACAAACAAACAAATAAACAAACTGACTTTCGCATTTATAATATTGGTGTTGATTGGTGTTGATTTACTGATTTTGTTTATAAGTTTGTCTATAAGGTATCACTAATATTGATTAGGTTGCACATACTATTTGTTATATAGCTAGGTATATCTAGGTTGCAGTTACAGTCCCGTATCACAATAATAGTTGTCATCTATTGTATGATAGTTTAGCTTGCATAAGTATGTAGTATGTATATTTATATTGCATATATGCAAAATAGATGCCTTGAGTTAGTTTTAGTTTTTATTGCAAAGCGTTTTCATATTTAAAAAAACTGGCCAAGTGCAAGTCGGATTTGCACTCGTAGGGTTCCATACAACAGTAGAGTATTCTATAATTATGATTTTTCGCATCCAAAAAATTGTTTTTCATAGTATTTGTATGAAAAACAAAGTTATGTTTGCGGCGGCTATATCTCAAAAACTGCTGACTGCATCTTGTTTAAAACAATTTTCTTTGAAAGTTTTTATTGAGATCTACAGAATAATTTTTTTTTAGATTTTTCACTCCCTTGCTTTAAAAGTTAGAGGGGGACACACATTTTACCACTTTAGACGCGCCTATCTTTCAAATGATAGATTTTGAGAAAAAATGATTTTAAAAACCTCAATGTCATTTTTAAAGACCTATCCATAAACAACCCACACGTATAGGCCTGAAGAAAAAAATATTTTTTTGTTTCTGTTCCATGTATGGGAGATCCCACCCTTTAACTTTAATATTATTTATTTTTGTATAAAAATCGGGAAGCGGTTCACAGAAAACATCTACCTACCTAGTTTCAATTCTGTAGTATTATTAGTTTTGGAATAAAATAGCTGTGACATACGGACGGACAGACAGACAGACATGACGAATCTATAAGGGTTCCGTTTATTGCCATTTGGGTACGGAACCCTAAAACAGCACATGCTAATACAACTAGCCCAACTAAATATTCAGGTGCAACTAGGTATTTTCATGCGAGGGATCCTCGCATGAAAATACCTCAGTAACTATTACCGAAGTTAAGATAATGGTTAAAGTCACGCAGTCAAGATACAACGGTTAACTACAAGAGAACATTCAAGTTATTAGTAAAGTTGTAGCACGAGCATACAAAAGATAATAATACTACGCACGAGCACGCTGTGTGAGTTGGCCCAAATGTTTGGTTTTGGTGTTTGCTGGAATTTGATTAAAGATCAGTTGGTCTCTGTTACCTCTCTATAAGGCATGCCGCACACGGGCAGTGCGCTAGCCACAAAACGCTGACACTGAGCTACGGACTGCACGAAATAAACACTGTTTCTATAAAATTGTCTTGAACAGTTCGAAACAATTATTGTAACACTGCAAACCGTTTCATGTCTGCTGAACGTTGGCACTTGAAAAATATAGTAATCTTCAAAATGCGAGAATTAAGTTGTGTCTGTTGTGAGGATATCATATTATGACATAAAACTTATTACACACCTTCTTTTCGCGTCAGAAGTTACAAATATGATAGAATAAAAGCGGAGAGAACTAAAGTTCATAGTAATAATGTACGAAAAATGCAGTCCGGAGCTCAGTGGTAGTGAATTAGCGATACATAGGCGCGGACCGTGTGCGGCGGATCTAAGAACCTCGAGTCATTCGTCATGAGGGCATATTGTCACATAAGTTTAAGTTTGGCGGATAAGATTATTATCGACAATAATGATGAATGAAATGAAATAAGCACAAACTTGTCAGAAATATTGAAATGAGGTGAGTAACTAAGCTAGTCACATTACAGTGTCTTGGAGTTATTTAGAGCTGCGAATTAGTTAAAACCATGCATTTGTCACATGTAACTGAAACATCTTTAAAAAAATTGCCTCAATTTAAAAGCGTATTCCAAGTTCTTCAAGCAAGTCTTGAATAATTTATTTTGATATCGGAGCCTATAAATTTATGAAATACATATTTTAACTTTACCTAGTTGCTTGCAATTTCAGTCAACTGGGTAAATTGGGCGATGCAGGTGATTCATGAGGTTAGCCGCACGGCGAAAATCAACCCGTGTAAATCCCCTATGACAATGCATTTCTTTCTTCATTACGTTCCAAACAAAAAAAAACTCTTATACTTCCATTGATAAAGATTATCTTTAAGTATTTTTTTCAGCAATATGACCTAACAGCACGGCGTTAATAAAAACGTCGCTGCTTAGTCTTGGCTTTAATATAATTAAGGTTTATCCCGTTAGCTTTGTTTTACAATTTCCTACAGCGAAAAGTTGACAGGGTAGTTTTAAATATTTTTAAAAGCCGATAAATAGAAAGTAATCTTATTTTTAATACGCTTTTATTAGCTTCAGACGTATGTATGTTTGTATGTTAGTATGTAACGGAATCTTTGAGCATGATTTTAACCCCCTTCAAAACGTCGGATTAACTCGAAATTTGGCATACTTATTAAGGACCGATGACAATAAATAAATAAAAAAAAAATAAAAAAAAATCGACTAAAAAATTGAAAAATAAATAATAGTTTAAAAAAACTAAAAAAATACGCTTGTTTAGAAAATCCAACTAAAAAATAGAAAATAAATATTAATAAATTTGAATTAAAAATAGTGTAAGAAAAAATGATTTTATTGTAAAAAAAGCGTGGGGTGCTTTTCAGGATATTATCAAAATAACCCTTCTAGTCATATCTGTTCATAAAATATTTGGAACTATTGATACCATGCACCCCACGCTTTTTTTTTACAATAAAATAATTTTTTCTTACACTATTTTTAATTCAAATTTATTAAAATTTATTTTCTTTTTTTAGTTGGATTTTCTATAAAAGCGTACTTTTTGGTTTTTTTTATTCAATTATTTATTTTTTATAACTAGGAACATGTATCGTGGTAAAAGAGCCGAATATTTTATCAACATTTGTAAATTATATTCCTAATTGCAATGAAGATTAATGAGTATGAATGTAAAGGCGAAACGCTCCGTGCGGTTAAATGGAATGCTTGCCATGTTTTTTTATATTTAGTGTTAGGACTTCTCTATATAGTTTAGCAGACTAGTCAGTATCGCCGCTTTGATTGGTAATCGTCTGTGATTTTTTTTCCCTTTTGAAGAACAAAGTTACCAGTGAAATTGTTGGGCATGAGACTGAAAATCATGACTGTCAAAGTAACAGACGCATTGCGTTGACGCTCAAATCCAGGCGATCCAGCGTGCTCTGTTGTGATATTATGTGGTTGTAGGTGGACTTTGTCGCTATTCAGGCTAGCGTTTCGCTTATCATTTTACCTTTTATCAACCGACTTCCAAAAAGGAGGTTCTCAATTCGTCTGTATGTTTTTTTTGTGTGTATGTTACGCGATTACTCCGTCAATTGTGAACCGATTCGAATGATTCTTTTTGTAATCGGTAGGGTACGTTTTCGAAATAGTCCCATTGTAATTTTATCGAGATCTGATAAGTATCTCCAGAGATATGACGATAAACGTCTCAAACTTGCTACTGAAATTGACTCACGGAGCATTGAAGTCGGTTGTTTTAGTTTTTAAACTATCTTAATTATTATATTGAAGAAATTGCGTTGGCGTATATCAGTTTTTTTGGTATTCCGGTATTGATTAACATATATAATTTGAAAAAAAAATGATCACATCTTCTTACAACATTCTAAAGTATCTCTTTTTTATTAAGTATTTGAATAATTATGTTAATTATATCTTTAACAAATAGTATCTAGCATTTGCCATTTTACATGGAAGCCGTATCTATGAGAAATTTGCGAGCATCATTCTAAATAGGATGAATAAATAAAATATAACGCATGCTTCGCCCTCTTCATGGAAAATCCCGCAATATGACGGAAATGGCGAGAATGGAGGGACTTTTGTTGTGCTATTTTTGTCAAGCTTACACTTCACAGGCAGATGACGTTTAATGTTATATTAAAAAGGAAAAATGAATTTCATTAAATGGAGTACGGTATTGTGATATAAGTTATGTATTGAATGGTGTCCGAGAAAAGGACAGAGACTGTCAGCGATGGTCAGATTATATTATGTGGAATGTCGGAGTGCAGTGGATGATACTTGCATTGGAAATAATTGTAGTAACTAGGAGGCCTTTATCTACTTATGTAGTAGATGTACAAAGGGCTGGTAGATGAAGGTATTATCATTTATTCGATTACATTCACGGGTCATAAACGCCCGGTCCTTTATAAGGCATTGACGGAGCCGAAGCGAACATCAAGAGGCCCTTTACAATTTTGACTTATCTATTGTTTGTGGATGGAAAGATGGGAAACTATAAAAAGATTTTATCATTTTATCATGGCTATGAATATGTGCTGCTAGATGTCTGATTCTGGTTTATAGGACAAGGTACGGCACCCGCCAATTATGCCCCATTACAAAATATTTAGGCGGGTGGTGACTTGCTATACACTGAATGGGCCCCCCATAAAGGCGGACCGTTATGTTGGCGCCGAGGGGCAACATTGGCGTGGATAGCTAAGGGTGTTGAGAGGTGTGCTGCACTTTTACTAAACGCTACTAGCGGCTTTATGCCTTTAACGCTTTCACCCTCGAGCTTAGGTCTTAGCTATTGCGATTCCCACCACCAGCCGGCCGGTCAAGGCATGCCGGGGGTCAGAAAGTCTCATTTAGCCCTCACGGGATAGGGGTACGCGGTCAAATACTCGGTTCTACGGTACCTTTCGGTAAGGCAACGCGATCAAAAGATACGTTAATATTGCATATCTATACTAATATTATAAAGAGGGAACATTTTTATTTTTGTATTTTTGATTTTTGTATTTTTGTATTTTTGTATTTTTGTATTTTTGTATTTTTGTATTTTTGTATTTTTGTATTTTTGTATTTTTGTATTTTTGTATTTTTGTATTTTTGTATTTTTGTATTTTTGTATTTTTGTATTTTTGTATTTTTGTATTTTTGTATTTTTGTATTTTTGTATTTTTGTATTTTTGTATTTTTGTATTTTTGTATTTTTGTATTTTTGTATTTTTGTATTTTTGTATTTTTGTATGTTTGTAATGATTTGGCTCAAAAACTACTGAACCGATTTAAAAAATTCTTTCACTAATGCATAGAATGGACTTTCGGAATGAAAATAAGCTATATATTATCCCGTTTAAATCAAAGGTACATTCGTGGAGACCTAATTTGCAACCTAAGTCGGCAAAAAAACGGTCGAAAATACAAGTTTCTTACGAACGCTGCTCAATTGAAAATAGATAGAAGAATATTTTCTATGCAAGAGTTGCACAACTTAATAAGACCTACAAAAAAGTCTGCGATAGCATATGTCTATCTCTTAAGGTTGACTCACAGTAACCATTTTAATCTTAAAATTTTTGTTAAAAAATATTACATAAATTTCAAGGCTATTTTCAAGTATATAGTTTTAATCCTTATTCCAATAATTACGTTAATTAGCTTGGCCACATATTATAGATTAAAACTGTTCTTTACAGTATATAATTCAAATAAAAACTCTAGAAGATATCACGAATTTCACATACACGCATCGCAAAATTAATAAAATATTTGCAGTGAAACCACAGATTAGGTCATAGTTACTACAAAAATATTATTATAAGCTTACCTATGTTGTAGATCCCCATCGATCACAATCAATTTGAAGTCAATATAGTATAATAATATAATCTATTGTATAAAATAATATTCATCTATATATATAACTAGAAGTGCCCCGCGGCTTCGCCCGCGTTAAAAACTTCTTTCATTTACTTAAAACTTTTCCTTTGTAGAAACGATTCTAGCATTAAATACATAAAATAAGAATTAGACAAATCGGTTCACCCGATTTCATGTTATCGCGTGACTAAGGCTATTCGGGATTCATATTTATAAAAACCGAAAAACCCAAATTTTCAGACTTTGTTACCTACCCCATTTCAAAAATCCTACAACACGTACTTTATCTCATCTTGTTTCGCCACACAACATTTGAATCCCCGTTCCGTATCCGGGAGGAATTTTTAGAAAATCCGTTCTGAGCGGATACCTACGTCGTAATAACTATCTGCATTCTAAATTTCAGCGCAATCCGAAACAATATTGATTTTTAGACTTAGTTACCCCAGTTCATCATTTAAGGGTGGCACTTTGAAAAAGTCTGAAACCCGTATTTACTTATTTAATTACAAAAGTACTTGTGTGAAATGTCGAATAAAGATCCCCTTGAAGAGTGAATTTTGAAAAATTCTTTCTTAGCCTAAGTAGTAGTAGGCTAAGTCAAAATAACCATATGCATGCCAAATTTCAGCGCAATCCAAAATAATATTGATTTCAGACTTTGTTACCCCAATTCTGAATGTAAGGCTTCGGGATGTAAGGGAGCACAAATACGACCTCGGTGCTCCCAGCCAACCTCACCTGCCCGTGGTGCATCCTGCTGACCAACAGACGGGGCTCTGGCGACCGACAAATGGCAGTATAACCATTTCATATCTATGGCGTAGCCAAATTCTACAGGCCGGTGACGGGCAGCAGCGTCACCGGTGCGAGAAGCTACGTCCTGTGATCGCCAACACGCCTGCCCAGCATGGCTATTAGGGCATATCCCTCCCAAGGGATGCATGCATGAAATGGAAAGTCATAATAAGCCGCGGCCCCCAGTTCCCGGCCGCCCTGCTATTCCTGACCACGGCGGCGGTCACGGTAACGGCAGGGCAGGGGGTGCTAAGAATCCCCGGGTTACGGTAGGCCGCCAGAACAAACTGACCCTCGCAACGTACAATGGACGCACGATTCGGCTGGACGATCATCTGGCGCAGCTAGAGGAGGAGCTGAAACACATAAGATGGCACATTCTGGGGTTATGTAAAGTCCGAAGACAGGGAGAGGACACCATAACCTTAGAATCGGGCCATCTTATGTACTACAGAGAAGGAGATCAGCCATCCCAAGGCGGCATCGGGTTTCTGGTCAACAAGGTTCTCAGTGACAACGTTGTAGAAATCTCCAGTGTGTCGACCAGGGTAGCGTACCTCATAATTAAGTTAACCAAGAGGTACAGCCTCAAGGTTATCCAGGTCTACGCACCGACCTCGACACACTTAGATGACGAGGTGGAGAGCATGTATGAAGATATCTCCAGAGCTTTACACACCACCTCCAAGGCTCACTACAACGTTGTCATGGGAGACTTTAACGCCAAAATGGGAGTACAAACTTGCGGCGAATCGTCTATAGGACCCCACGGATTTGGGAGTAGGAATCACAGGGGACAAATGCTCGTCAATTTCCTCGAGAGAGAGGGGCTTTTCTTGATGAACTCGTACTTCAAGAAACAGCCCCAAAGGAAATGGACGTGGCAAAGCCCCGACTTTGTGACTAAAAACGAGATTGACTTCATAATTACGGACAAACGGCGCATATTCAGAGACGTCTCAGTGATCACTAGGTTTAATACTGGAAGTGATCACTGACTTGTACGAGGCACTCTGGATATCGACTTTAAAGCCGAGAGATTCCGATTGATGAAGTCTACGCTCCGTCCGAACCTACTCCAAACCGCTGTTGGGTCCGAAACATTCCAATTAAAATTGGAAAATCGATTCGCTACCTTGGAAACCACAGATGACGTAGACCAGAAACTCGAAGAAGTGGTGGAAATCCTCAGGGATGAAGGGACGAAGTTTTGCGAGAGCAAGCGTACGGGCAAAAAGTCCAAACTCTCGGCAGAAACACTTCGGCTAATGGAAGAGAGACGAACAGACCCTTTGTCAGCTTTGTCAACTAACCTGGCGCGCAACAAATCCATAAAGAAGCTGGTACGACGCGACCTCCGATCCTCTAACACGCTCTTGATTAAAGAATCAATTGAGCAGAATCGGGGGTCGAAAGTGTTCGTCCAGCCTCTGGGTAGAAGCCACCTCACAAAACTGACAACGTCAACCGGGAACGTCGTCGCATCCAAGCCGGAGATTCTGTCGGAAGTTGAAGACTTCTACGGCAAGCTCTACGCATCGCATGCTTCAAGGCCCGAACCCGATACTGAGGATTCTAGAGCCACCTTAACCCGCCACTTCACAGAAGATCTGCCCGAAATTAGCCGAGACGAAATCGTGATGGCCCTTAAACAACTCAAAAATAGAAAAGCCCCAGGAGAAGACGGAATCACAACGGAGCTTTTAAAAGCCGGAGGAGCTCCAGCAGTTCAACAGCTTCAGCAGCTATTTAATTCCGTTCTTTTTACTGGGAGAACTCCACAGGCATGGAACAGAAGCATGGTGGTTTTGTTTTTCAAAAAAGGAGACAAAACCCTCTTGAAAAACTGTCGCCCGATTTCGCTTCTGAGCCATGTCTACAAGCTGTTTTCAAGGGTCATCACGAACCGTCTTGCGCGAAGACTCGACGAGTTTCTACCTCCGGAACAGGCCGGGTTTCGAAGCGGTTACGGCACCATAGACCACATACACACGGTGCGGCAGATTGTACAGAAGACCGAAGAGTATAATCGGCCCCTGTGCTTAGCATTTGTGGACTATGAGAGGGCCTTTGACTCAATCGAAACCTGGTCTGTTCTCGAGTCTTTGCAGCGTTGCCAAGTCGACTGGCGATATATCGAAGTTATGAGATGTCTATATAATGCCGCAACGATGACTGTACAAGTACAGAACCAGCGAACTAAACATGTCCACCTGCGTCGAGGAGTGAGACAGGGGGACGTCATATCCCCGAAACTGTTCACGCCTTGGAGGATATGTTTAAGACGCTGGACTGGAAAGATCGTGGCATTAACATCAACGGCAGGTTCATCTCTCACTTACGATTCGCAGATGACATCGTCATTATGGCAGAGACGCTGCAGGACCTACAAAGGATGTTGAATGGCCTAGCTGATTCTTCTCGTAGCATCGGTCTCCGGATGAATTTGGACAAAACCAAAGTCATGTACAACGAGCACGTTGTTCCGGAACCGATTGCCGTAGATGGAATCCCACTCGAAGTTGTCACTAAGTATGTTTACCTAGGGCAAACGCTCCAACTAGGCAAACATAACTTCGAGAAGGAAATCCAGAGAAGAATTCAGCTGGGCTGGGCAGCATTCGGAAAACTCCGTCGAGTCTTCTCGTCGCCTATACCACAGTGTCTAAAGACAAAAGTCTTTAACCAGTGCGTCCTACCTGTGATGACATACGGAGCCGAGACGTGGACACTCACAGTCCGACTGGTCCACCAGTTTAAAGTCGCTCAGCGAGCTATGGAGAGAGCTATGCTCGGTATTTCTCTGCGGGATCGAATCCGGAACGAAGTAATTCGCCAGAGAACTAAAGTTATCGAAATAGCTCAACGGATTAGCAAGCTGAAGTGGCAGTGGGCTGGTCATATCTGCCGCAGGACTGATAACCGTTGGGGCAGACTTGTCCTAGAGTGGAGACCGCGAATCGGCAAACGTAGCGTAGGACGTCCTGTGACCAGGTGGAGCGACGACATACGCAAAGCGGTGGGCAGTGACTGGAAGAGAAGAGCCGAAGATCGGGCTCAGTGGCGCATCTTGGGAGAGGCCTATGTCCAGCAGTGGACTGATACAGGCTGATGATGATGATGATGATCTAACCTAATCTAATGATGATGATGAGGGTGAAGTGGGGTCACTTCACCCTTTTACGGGTGGAATTTCGAAAGACCCTGAAACACGTATTTTCTAATTTATGTACTCAAGCACTTGTGTGAAGTTTCGAATAGAAAAGACTATCTAATAATGTTTCTTTATAGAAACTTTGAACCCCCGTTTCATCCCCTTCAGGGGTGAATTTCGGAAAATTCTCAGATGGAACTAACGTCGTAATAACTACCTGCATGCCAAATTTCAGCGCAATCCAAAACAATATTGATTTTCACACTTTGTTTCCCCATTTCACCCTCTTAGGGGTGGAATTTCAAAAAAACCTGAAACACATATTTACTTATTTTTGTACTGAAGCACTTGTGTGAAGTTTTGGATAGAAAAGACTATCTAATCTTGTTTCTCCATACAAACTTTGAACCCCCATTTCATCCCCTTAAGGGGTGAATTTTGAAAAATCCTTTCTTAGTGTACCTCTACGTACAAAGACAAATATACCCTCCAAATTTCAAGTCTCTGCGACCAGCGGTTTAGGCTGTGCGTTGTCTGTCAATGAGTCAGTCAGTATGTCAGGACAAAGATTCTTATAGTATTAGATTAGATAATATAATATTTTAAACCACCCCGACAGATCTATGTATAATCTTTTCATTAAAAGCATTCGAATCACTCTAAACACGACATTTAAAATCTGAGCTGTAAGTTGGTGAGGATTTGAGTATTCTGTAGAGTCCAAGAGATGTCCCAGCATCAGGTCAATGCTTCAATGTTCTTACAATATCGTTGAAGATGAAGATTTTCGAATTGATCAGACCTATGAAAGTTGATTTTATAGCGCAATTAACTAGAAAAAAGCTCATAGTTTTATAACGATTGAACGAATTTTCATGAATCAAAGCTAAGAAAACTCTCGATGAAGACATCTATCAAACAAAAAAAAAACTATAAATAATAAAAACAAAATCGGTTCATCCGGTTAGGTGCTAAGATGCTACAGACAGACACTCAGATACACACGTTAAACGTATATTACCCCTACATTTTGCGTCGGGGAACGCGTAAGGTTACGGCGGCAGATGTTCTCCTTGGTGGTAAGCTACTTTTTGGTAGATTTAATGATCCCACTACCACTGTACGAAAACTCATGATTCATGAATGCACATAAACCTTTTATTGGTAGGTATATAGCAAGGATTAGAACCAACGACCGTCGGGTCAGAATAAGGGTAACTATCCTTTACGCCAAAGGGCCGTCCAATATCACTACGTAAGTATTATAAAACAAAGTCCATCACTGCGTCTGTCTGTCTGTTCGCAATAATCTCAATAGCTACTGAACGGATTATCATGCGGTTTTCACCAATAGCCAGAGTGTTTATCAGGAAGGTTTAGGTGCATAATTCGTTAAGGTTTTGTGTAAATTGGATGAAATATGACGATGATTGTTAAATATGTTCATATTTTATATTTCGATGCAACAAACCGATGCAAATTTTGTTGGCATATATGTTCTCCCCGTGCGAAGCCAGAGCGGGCTGCTAGTTGTACATATTTTGCGACTTTACAAGGGATTCAAAACCTATAGAGTACTTCCCAATGACCTGGAATCATGAAATTTGTCAAGAAGCAAGGTCTTACAGCACTTATAAAGGGAAACATTTGAAATTCGTAAATATGTAGTTTAAAAAAAAAATTACTATATCAAAGTTATCGCGGTTGGTTCATGAACAGTGTCTAGGAATCGTTCGAGGGATCGAACAGCAAAGTTACGAGTAAGTTTGTTTGGACAAGTTTGTACTAGCCTCGGTGCGCGAGTCAACTCGCACTTGACTGTTTTTATTTCAAATTAATTAGTTACGTGGAATACAGAATCAAACGAAAATGCCTTAGTTTGTATGTCTTAATTTTATATAAGTCTCGCGAACTTTATTATATGTATTATTTACTTATACTTCATGATTAGTCCCGCAATGAAAAGTAAACGGATTTTATGAACTTTAATATGGAGATGGCTTGAAGCCCTCATTTTTTTTATTTTTTTTATTCGTTTTCGTTTCGGTCAAACGTTTGACCACTATCTCACCTGGTGTTAAGTGACGATGTGGTCGACGATGTAGCACGCTTGCCTAGAAGATACCTATTCACTCGCGACTTGAAGACCCCTAGATACCTACCTAGGTACCTTTCCGGAAACACAGACTCAGGCAAGGAGTTCCAATCCCTGGCGGTACGTATGATAAATGTGGACGCAAATCGCTTCGTTCGGATTAATGGAATATCCATCATGTAGCGGTGGCGTGTATCAGTACGTCTGGTTGTCCGATTGAAAAAAGGTGATGGGGGAATAAGTTCGTGCAGTTGGGAGGCACACTCTCCGAAATGTATACGATAAAAAACCGATAAACAAGCAACTCTGCGGCGATGCTCTAAGCTTTGGAGTCTTCTGCTAATGAGCTCGTCATTGTTGATTAGCCTCTTAGCTCTTCGCTCAATTGCCTCCAACGCCTCTAGTTGGTATTTAGCCGAACCGTCCCAGAGGTGAGGAATTCCGTCAATTTTTAACCGACTTCACAAAATAGGAGGAGGCTCTCAATTTGTCGGAACCTGTTATTGTTTCAAAGGGTACCCTTTCCAGGTGGTCCCAATTAAATTTTAACGAAATCGGCCGAGCTGGTTTTAATATATCAACATTTGTATTACGACGCATTTACTTATCTCGACGACTTACTACTAACTACTGCACAGATTATGTAATAGTTACTACTTCTACTGGCTACTTTGACTAGCGCGACGTTTGAAGTCTGTTTTTTAGTTTTTTTAAACGATCTTAAAATATATAATAACAAGAGTACTACCAAAAGAGTATCTAACTCTATCATATTCTTAAAATGTGATAAAAACAAGTACAAAGTAGCACGAACTCTGAAAGCTATTTTATATACAGATTGAACAAAATAAAATGTGTCAAATCGTCCCGATTCCGTCCACGTATACCTGAAAATGCCTGGAGTCTACCGACGTGGAAACTATAGCGTACCTTCGATGGAATCTTTGCGACATTTCGGGCACAATCGGGATATTTTGTTTTAATGGAATGATACTGAGACATTTCTTTTAAAGATTATGGCATTTTGTTTTCAAGTAAATGAGGTAATTTTTTTTATATTAAAACAAGTTTTGGTACTAAAACGAAATAAGATGTCTAGTAAAAAATAATTGGATGAATGTTTTTCTTGGTACAAAAAGATACAGGTAATGGCAAAACAAAATGACGGTACTTTTGCTGTTATTAAATACGAAAAGTATGACAGGTTATTTTGATGCTTATTAGTGATACCAAAATGGTTGAACAAGACGTGATAAATATCCATGAGTATACGTAAAATGTGAGCTTCAATTAAAGAAAATAACCTTTTCTAAATTGTGAATATAGACTCTGGAAATTGCAAATGTCGCAAGGATAATTTTGTCGTATGTGCATTGAATATAACATTGAATGTCAATTTTTATTAGCTTTTTATTAGCTTCACCTGTATGTTTGTAATCGACTTCTTTGGGCGCGATTTTGACCCACTTTAAACGGCCAGATTTCGTTCAAACTTTGTAGATTTATCGAGGACCGATGACAATACACTAGTTTAATAAAAAAATATACCATTTTTCAACTAAAAAGTAGAAAATAAATAATAGTTTAAAAAAACTAAAAAACATGCTTTTTACAGAAAACTGAACTAAAAAATAGAAAATAAATTTTAATAAATTTAAATTAAGAATAGTGTTAAAAATTTCAATAAATATAAATGAATAATAGTGTAAATAAAAAAAAATTAAAAAAAAGCGTGGGGTGCTTTTAAGATATTATCAAAATGATAATCACTCTACTCATATCTGTCAATAAAATATTTATAACTATTGACACCATGCACCTCACGCTTTTTTTAAAGTTTTTTTTTATTTTTTTATTCACACTATTATTAATTTATATATATTAAAATTTTTAACACTATTCTTAATTTAAATTTATTAAAATTTATTTTCAATTTTTAGTTCAGTTTTCTATAAAAAGCATGTTTTTTATTTTTTAAACTATTATTTATTTTCTACTTTTTAATTGAAAAATGGAATATTTTTTCGGTCAGTTTTCTATAAAAAGCGTGTTTTTTAGATTTTTTTAAACTATTATTTATTTTTCTCTATCAACTGTATTTGTAACATATTGATGTCTCTTAAAATGAAGGAGATGAGATGAAATTCACTTTGTAGTAAGTGGTAAAAATAGTTGAATTATGTTTCGTATGGGTCAAATTTAAGATAATAACCTAATTTTATTTGCAATGTCGTAAGTCTCTGTAGCTAAGAAAATGATATGTTGTTACGATTCATTTTTCTTAATTTTTAGCGAATTTTGTAGTAAGTAGTAATAAATTATTACACGTTGTACACATCGTAAACGAAACGTCGTAACGGTCATCTCTTCCAAAATTTATTTTATTATTTATATGTAAGTGAGTTATCTTTTAAAGTTAGGTTTAATCCTAGTTTATTAAATATATTGCTATAGATTAAGTGATTTAAAAACAGTCTGCATAGAAATCGTCTTACGAGTTGTTATGTTTTTTTGGCTCTCCAGAAAAGTAGAGGTTTGGCCCTTACGACAAAAAAATCCATTTATCCGTAGAAGATTACGTTCTTCTAGTTGATGAGACTATGCAAAGACCTTTGATTGTCTGATCTTTTTTAAATCAAGTATCCTGTTACTATTATTATGGTATTGCAAGAACTTGACTTGATGCATGGGCATCTCCTGGAATCTGCAGAATACTTAACTTCTCACTAACTTACAGCAGAAATTTGTCATATTTAGGCTCGTTGGAATGGTCGCAATAAACAGATTATACATAGTTAAATTGGGGTTGGTTTTTATTGTCTGAAGTACTGAAACACACAGTTACATGTATGGTTGGTTTTAACCTACTTTAATATTTTTTTTAATATTCTGTCGTAAACCATTGGATGACAGCTGAATGGTTCATTACTTTTGTTTTTTTTTCTAATTCAAAGCGTTAAAATTCTGCTTTTGCTATGTTTACTTGATAATTGGTTATGATTTATGATTTTGACATGTATATGCGTATATTAATACTGCCTACATACTGAATAAATGCTTTGATTCTTGATTCTTCTTGATTTAATATGTAAGTATTACGATTGAACGACAGACAAAGTGTTGCTGCCTTCCCAAGCGGATTAGCAGAAGTCCTACTACTGTTACAGGATTAGCCAATGAATCTGATATACAGGGTGTACAGAATGTGTCTGGTATCGTACGCAAGTTTTTACAGAATACGCAGTATCAGTCACCGCAGCTGCAGGCGTCACGTACGAGGGCGTGCTTTGTTTTCCGACACTCAAACAAATTCTGTTCAATTTTATTCGCAACATTGCGTGAAATACTGCCCTACATGATAATATTTAGTAATATATTTTAGTATGTAAATATTACATTATGTAGAAAATGGATTCATAAAGAAAAACATAAACAGAATTTCATTCATTAGGGTTTAGCGGAGATTTTTTAGTTTAAAGTTGATATTTTGATATTGATATTTGTTTTAAATTTTCTAAATTTAATTTTCATCTCTATTATATTTTGTTCATTGATTGTCTTACTTTTTCCATACGTATTTTCAATTTAGTTTAATTAATTTTTAACTATGTAGTATTATTAATCATTATTACTCATCATCATCAGCTTATCTCACTCCTATGGACACCACTGAGTTCGATCTTCAGCACTTTGGTACAACCGCTGCCAAATTAATTTTATTTTTAACCGACTTCAAAAAAAGGAGGAGGTTTCTCAATTCGACCGTATATATATATATATATATATATATATTTATGTTTGTTCGGGGATAACTTCGTCATTTATGCACCGATTTTGATTATTCTTTTCTTGTTCGAAAGGAGATATCCCAAGTGTGGTACCATGGTAATTTTATCGAGGTTTGATAAGTATCTCCAGAGATATTGAGATAAACATCTCAAAATTGGTACTGAAAATGAACATTGAAGTCGGTTTTTTTTTAGTTTTTAAACGATATTATATTGTTACCAAAAGTTACAACAAGTGATAATGGCACAAAGAAATTGTTCGTATTACCTAATATATTTACTTAGGTGCGCTCTAGTGCGGTCTCATTTCCGGGGTACCTATTATTTTAAAAATTAAATTATTATTTTGAAAACTCCTTAATATACACCAAAATTAAAAACGGAACCAACCATCATTTTCACTAAGGTATTAAACATTTGCAGACGTCAAAATATGTTGCGTTTTTACAAATTTTAAACATTTGTTTTATTTACATATGCATGGCGATATTTTTTTTTATAATATGTATTTGGAAATAATATTATAACCTCACATGTTTTACATGAGTCCACTAGCTATCAATTATAGTATGAGGATAAAAAATTGGTTTTGCCTACGTAAAGATCGTTCCCATTGGAATATCGGGATAAAATATATATATAATTTTTCCAGTGTCTAGGCTATCTACGTACCAAATTTCAGCTGTATCGGTTAAGTAGTTTTACCGTGAAGATGTAAAAAAACATACTTACACACTCACAAACTTTCGCCTTACTTTATAATGTTAGTGAGATGTCAACCGAACGACGAAGCATTCAGTTGTGAATGCAACCCACACGGTCATCCATCCAAAAACAAGCTGAGATGTCCGTAGTAGGATTCGTAGGTGATCCGCTACGAATATTATGTAGCATTGCTACGCTACATAAATGCTACGGAGTAATTAATGCAAATGTGTAAAATGAAATGAGTCTTTGGCTAATTATGAAATGTAGTTTTCATTTATAATAAATTGTTATATCTGAGAAATTATGTGGCCGGATATAATGCATTTATTTCACTGCACTTTATAGGTATTTTTAACCGACTTCAAAAAAAGGAGGAGGTTTCTCAATTCGACCGTATATGTTTCTTTTATTTTTTTTAATGTTTGTTCGTGGATAACTTCGTCGTTTATCAACCGATTTTGATTATTCTTTTTTTGTTAGAAAGGATATATCTCAAGTGTGGTACCATGGTAATTTTATTGAGGTCTGGGAAGTATCTCCAGAGATATGGAGATAAACACCTCAAAATTGGTACTGAAAATTATTAGCGCGGTCAATGCCGCGCTCGGTCGGTTGTTTTTAGTTTTTTAAACGATCTTATATAAGTTTTATTTATAAGTATCAAGTAAGTTTGATTATAAAAACTATTCATGTTGGTATTTTTTGTATGAAATAAATAGTTATTTTCATTCACGATAATTTTTTTACATATGTATAACAGTAATTTTATTACAGCATGATGTTAATTATATAATTTTACTGACATTTTATTTTTCCTTTTTTAATTTAAATATTTTCACTCACATAAATATCACATTTTCACACACTAGAAAAAAAAACAACAATGGCAACAACAAACAATTCACAACTCTATGTCACAATCGAATAAAGTACACATTCGCGTTCTAACACCGTAACCACCTGTAGAATTGCGTATTTATACCAACTCTAATAACAATCATATTAATATTTTTATTCACTGATTTGGAGATGTTTTTGATAAAAGAGAGACGGAGGATAGTTTTTGATAGGAGAGTGAGAGAGAGGGGTGACGTGGTTCTCGCGCGGCGGCTGGGTTTGCACTGCGATGTCCGGCTACCGGCAAGGATTCAGAGCCATAGAATATTGTAGCAGTATCTATGTAGTCTGAAACATCCACCCCGATTCATCGGTCGACCCCCGCCCAGACTTTAAACAGATTCACTGATCTTCATGTTTGTCGAAAAATGTCTGAAGTACTGAAAATGTGTGTCCAATAGTACAGTTGGTATAATAATAACAACAACATTTATTTGGAGACTCAAGAACGTCATAATTCTATAGATAATCTTTTTCTTATTACATAGGCTAGCGTTTGACCATTATCACTAGCGTTTCATCACATATATCTCTACTCTACTGACGTTTCATCACATATATCTCTACTCTACTGACGTTTCATCACATATATCTCTACTCTACTGACGTTTCATCACATATATCTCTACTCTACTGACGTTTCATCACATATATCTCTACTCTACTGACGATGTGATCAAAGCTGGTGCAGGCTAGGCTTAGACCACTCTGAATCTAAAAGTCTGTGCTGCCGGAACACTGTAAGATTATGGCGACAGATTTTCTCCTTGGTGGTGTACTTTTCGTTTGCTATATAGGTTAATGCTTCTACTACCTATAGACCTTTGTGTAGTACGGGGAGTGTGCTGTAAGGACGTTGCTTCTTGCCAAATTCATGGTTCTAGTTTCCGTTTTTTAAACGGCCATTCTACGACTTACGTTCGAGATAGAACACTAAAAAGAACGAACAAATATTTTTTACGTCTTTGAGAGAATAGTATTTTATACATATTAACGCGATAACTGGTCTGAGTTTGAGCTTATCCAGATACTCAAGTAGGCGGTCGATCTGTCAGTCAACTCAGTTGGACACTCTCCCTGAACTCTTTATGAGTCAGTTTTTAAGACAAAGACATTAAGAAGTTTGTAACTGATTTGTTTAGATTAGAACGGGATGTCTTTTTTATTTTCTTTTATAAGTAGGGTCGGCTTTTAAATAATTAACTAAATGGTTTTCGAAAGTTTATAATGGAACAGGTCAAATAAAAATTAATGAATGTAAAAGAGAAGACGAAACATTTTGCAAATGAGTTCAAGCTAATATTTTACGTAGTAGCTAAAGTTTTCATTAATGGTATTAGATAGCAGCGAAAGGAATTCTCGCTTGATGTTAAGCAATAGCATCGATCATCGTTGGGAGAGATCAGATTGTTGGGGAATGTGATGATGATCAAGCACTTTACCACTGTCTCACCTGATGATAAATGAAGATAGATAGATGATTAAACACTTTGTTATTTAACACCTTAAATAACAAAAACAATAATTACATTACAATTTACAAAATTAATAGTGCGACACTAAAAACTTTAAGCGATCTCTTCCAGACAGCAAATGGTAAGTAAGTGGTGTATTAAAATTGTGAAGATGCGTTCTAGGATGGAATCGTGTTTTTTATAATCTTTAATTCACTAATACAATATGTCGAATTGAGAATCTCCTCTTTTTGAAGTCAGTTGAAAATAATAATAACAATAGCTAATGCTTCTGGCGTTTACAAGTAATTTGTCACTTCACGAACAGCATTAATTATATGTATATAACAAGTAATATTCTAAAAAACCTTTTAAAACACAAGCTTTTACACAACCTAGGACCAGACTAAGTCAAGACAAATACTAGGAGCCCATACACGACGGGTATAACATGTGTAGTTTAGGAGTTCCTTTGGCCACCTTCCAGCTACATCATCAGATCAGCACCATGTCATCATAATATTGCATTGTCACGCGATTTACACATGAATGCCAAATTTCAGCTCAATGGAACTCCTCGAAGTCGCTCTAAAATCAATCGAAAGATTTATGACGGACAAATAAATTGGCCGTGAAGTAGAGATAAAGCTTGTAATCAACACCAATATTATAAATGCGAAAGTCAGTTTGTTTATTTGTTTGTTTGTTTGGGACTTCTTCACGGTCAAACGGCTTGACCGATTTGGCTGAAATGTTGTACAAAGATAACACATATGGCAGAATAGGATATAGGATAATTTTTTTTTGGCTATCGAGTCAGGGGGTCTAGATATTTTTAATTGAATTTTGTAAATATAAGATCTCTGTCCGAATAAACGGCTTGACCGATTTACCTGAAATGTTGTATAAAGACAGTTCATAAGGCAAAAAAGAATATAGAATACTTTTTTTCTGGCTATCGAGTCAGGGGGTTCAAATATTTTTAATTGAATTTTGTCAATATAAGATCTCTTTTCGAATAAACGGCTTGACCGATTTGCCTGAATTTTTGTGTGAATACATGTCATAGGGCAGAATAGGATATAGGATACTTTTTTTCTGGCTATCGAGTCAGGGGGTCCAGATATTTTTAATTGAATTTGGTAAATATAAGACCTCTTCTCGAATAAACAGCTTGACCGATTTGCCTGAAATGTTGTTTAAAGACAGTTCAAAAGGCAGAATAGAATATAGAATACTTTTTTTCTGGCTATCGAGTCAGAGGGTACAAATATTTTTAATTAAAATTTGTAAATATAAGATCTGTTCTTGAATAAACGGCTTGACCGATTTGCCTGAAATTTTGTGTGAATACATGTCATAGGGCAGAATAGGATATTGAATAATTTTTTTCTGGTTGTCAAGTCAGGGGGTCCAGATATTTTTAATTGAATTTTGTAAATATAAGACCTCTTTTCGAATAAACAGCTTGACCGATTTGCCTGAAATGTTGTTTAAAGACAGTTCAAAAGGCAGAATAGAATAAAGAATACTTTTTTTCTGGCTATCGAGTCAGAGGGTACAAATATTTTTTATTTAAGATCTCTTCTCGAATAAATGGCTTGACCGATTTGCTTGAAATGTTGTATAAAGACAGTTCATAGGGTAGAATAGGATATAGGATACTTTTTTTTTTGCTTTCAAGTCCAGATATTTTTAATTAATTTTTGTAAATTTAAGAAAAAAAATAATTAAAATAATATAATTTTGTAAAATAAGTGCATATCAAGTTTAACCTTAGGGTCATCGGTGTTGACTTAGAAGGTCATAAAAACTGTAAGGGTCATAAAAAAACGTAAAAAAATTTCTCGCTCGCTCGCTGCGCTCGCGTAAATCTTTGCTTTATCTACTTTGTAAGTAATTTTTCAGCATTTTTTGTATTTTAATAGCCACATGTATCAAAACGAGTTTATAAATTGAAACAGTACTACCTTCAATAATCATAATGAATTTTTACCTTAAAATAAGTGGATATCAAGTTTAACCCTAGGGTCATCGGTGTTGATTTAGTAGGTTATAAAGACTGCCACGGTTATATAATGACGTAAAAATGTTCGCGCTCGCTGGTAAACCTTCGTTAGGTTTACCAAGTATCAAGTAATGATTAATGACTTCAACAATTGACGATATCGAGTTCGACCTAAGAGTCATCTATATTGACTTGATGATTAGGTCATTAAACTGTCAGGGTTATAAAACGCCATAAAAATTTTCACTCGCCCAATAATAGCGCTCGCTACGCTCGCGCAGCTATTCACCTTATTTTCTTTGTAAGAAATGTTTGAGGAACTGTTGTATTCAGTCAAACATTTAAACAGCACAATTTCGTATACTAACCTAACCAAAATGAATAATGACTTTAACAATAGAGGATATTGAGTTCGACTTTGAGGGCACCTATGGTGATTTGGCCTAAGAGATCATCGATCTAGACCTCAATGGTCATAAAGACACAAATAACGCGGGCGAAGCCGCGTGTAACAGCTAGTAAATAGATAAAGCCTTGATTGGCCCTGAAAAAATCTCTTACAGAAGCATGTCTAAGATGTACCCCTACTAATGACCACTTAGGGGTGGTGTCGGAAGAACGATATGTGGCACTAATTGATCGGCCGTGACTTGCTCGCATGCTCATTAGTGTCGGTGCTGCCGTGGCGTAGTGACGTGCTGCTGATACAGCGATTAATGAAGGTCATGTGGACGTAGATGGTGATGCTGATAAAATAATAATTGAAGATCGATTACAACCAAAAAAAAAACAACAAATGCCGCGCCAGTGATTTCAGCACTAAGTTTGGAGATACTTTATCAGATCTTGATAACATTTTTGATAAGTTTGACATCATTTATATTTTTATGTATGTGTGTGCGCCTGTGTCTTGCGTCTGCAATTATAAATATAAAATGAATACAACATTTTTGATGCCCAAATAATTATTGTTGCAAAAGGAATAGTTGACTTCTTCATTCTATTCCGAAAAAATAAACAAATATATAACGAGGTGCAAAGATCTGACGATATTCACACAAACTGAGTACTACCTTCTTTTGTCTGTCAACAGCCATGTTTTAACTATTAAGTGTCTATGAATAAGACTTTCTCGATTCCGCGAAGACTTAGCAAGATATTTATTAGCTATCATACGAGAAATTCATTTATTTTCAAGATAAAACCGGATATTTTGGAAATAACGTTTTATGGGCTATTTGGAGGTTTTACGACGTCAACGTCATTTTATTCGAGGTCTTTGGTTTTACTTTTGATTCTACTATTAGGAATATTGTCATGAAAACGAGAAGACCAATAACTTGCTAAAATTAAAAAGATACTTAAATGTATACATTCTGTTTAAATAAGAAGAATTGTGAAAGATAATATTTTTACTTACATTCTAATGGTGGACTGAACTGCTGACTTCAATGAAGTAATGGGATGCATTTCACTCTAAGATAGCTCTAAACGCCTAGGCCTAGCGTGTTTACAATCTTTGACCACATCATCGCTTACCATCAAGCGAGATATTAATCAAACGCTAGCCTATATGATATAAACACTCAAACTAAATAAATAATGACAAAGTGTTTTACTATTAAAATTATCGTAAGTGTCACACGATTAAATATGAACATTAAGGGCCCGGTGGTATAGTGGGAGAATGGTCGGCTTTGAAGCAGAGGTACCTAGTTCAATACTCGCCGTGCACCAATGGATTCTTCTATCGAAAAATGTATGTGCGCTGGTGACAGTGGCCCTCCGGTGAAGGGAAAACATCGTTAAGAAACCCCCAACCACCGCATGGTGGCAGGACACTATCTAGTGTGCACCTGGCCAGCTACCACCCTCCAGTTAGAAAATCTGTCATCAAATCATTTAATGTGTTCCGGCAGCTATCCTTGAGAGCCAGTTCTACCATCCTCGACCGCATCATCACTTACAAACAGTTGAGATAGTGGTCAAACGCTAGCCTATATACCATAAAAAATTATATAAAAATGAAACTTTATAACGGCTATTACCACACGTAAACATTTACCAAAAATTATCTCCATCAGAAATTATCTACAGTTACTTGCCGAGGCCAGAAACTGTCTTTTAGGCAGAACTCCCAGACAAAGGACCCCAAGAAGGTCCGAAACAGGTTGGAGTTCATTTCCGGTAAATGTTTACGTGTTAATAGCTGTTATAAACTGTAATAAAGTGTTTTACCCCTTGAGAAGTATCTAAGTGCAGACACAAATCTCAATAAAAACATACCAAATCTGTCTATTACATAATGTAACGGATTCAAACGTAACTGTATGCAGCTCGTTTTCCGCTATCTGTCATATGCTAAGTAGTTTGAAAAGCTTTCATAAAGAAAATACGAGTGCAGACGATTTTTGCAACATTTATCTTTGAAAGCTCAAAATCTCCATAACTTTGTTTTTTGCATATCCCACTTGGCTTTCAGAATTAAAAATAACTTTTGGATTTCTGACATTAATATCTTTGACAACTTTGAAAGTTTTTATGGCTGCTATTACCTATTCACAACTAGGCTATTTAGGTTACTAAGTAAAACATATATAAAAAAATAATAACTGGATCTTCAAGTCGAAAGTGAACAGGTATCTTTTAAGCGCTTGCTTAGAAACCTGTTCATAGATTTATTTGTGTCATGATTATGCTCCACCCTCGATCACTTTGTCACTTTCTGGCAGGTGGGTGGCATAGTGTTGTCAAGTGATGTCAAGTCAAGAAACCTGATTACAGTGATGTATCGTGCTTAGGCCCCCTTGATCACAGGTCTTCTTGACTTCATATATGATGAGATCACTATCTCTGAGGCTATTATCTTATTTTATTTGGATCACTACCTCACTTAAGTGAAAATGACCCAGTAATTGAGAGTGTAGTGTAAGCATGATACATCTCTGTGAACAAGTTGCTTCTAGGCTTTTAGGATTTTTTTAAAATAGCATTAACATACATTAGTAAATGCATGTCTATAAAATACTCAGAAAATTGTTTTGATTCTGTGAATCTCACCTCAATCTACACAACTTATCAATTATGTATCGCATTATAGAAGTGTAAACAATAACGGTGATACAGGATCCCCTTGTGAGGTACCATTTTCCTTATTTGTAGCGCTTGTAGTTTCACAAATATGAATTTGTTATAGGAAGTATTTACATATGTCTGACAAAATACGAACATTTGCCGGCAGGAGAAGGAAATGAATATGAAACGCACAATTGATATTTACAAACTAGGGCAAATAATACAGATGACAATATCAAGCTTTTATTGATACGTACCCTTTTATTGGTTCAGTTTCTTTGCAGGAAATAGGGATAGAACACCCAGTTAAATATGTTATATTTTACGTGTGAAACCCTCAAGTTGGGAAGAAGTTGGTTGAGTCAATCTCGCGCCAATATCTGAGATGTTCCGGCAGCTGTCCTTGAGAGCCATTTACAACCAGGTCTAGTGTGCCGCTATATTCGACCGCATCATCACTTACAAACAGGTGATATATTGGTCAAATGCTAGCTTACGGGATGTATAAAAAAAACATTTAATTATTATTGGCATCGACTGATTATGGAACACTCATCAAATTAATTAGCAACTTTAATTAGATAGGTTTTTCAAAAGATGGGATGGATTCCTAAGAAGATCTATTATAACAACAATAACCTTAAAATGCATTGAATTAAAATGTTTATGAAATTGTTCGTATAAATGAGTCCGTCCATTTGCTAATTAACCAATTAATAACATTTGCGAGTAGCACTCTATTTTTTCATTAAGGCAAATAGACTGCAATTACACCTTTTTACTCAACAACCTCAGTTCGCCTAAAAGTTTTTATGTTAGTAGTTTTATTCCCACGAGCCTTAGTAAAATGTATCCTTGCCTACTATGTTTTCAGGGGCAAACCTTTTAAGCCCAACGCTTAGCGAATGATATAACGCGTTGAAAGCCGAAGGTAGAGACCCATCAATCATTGACTCAGAATATACCTATATTATGAATACCAGATATTTTGTGTAGGCCGTCGCTTAACCCTTCTAAAAACGCGTAACTTTCATATTTTGTAATCAGACAGACACTTGACCACCGACTTACCTGATGTGAGAGTGTACACCATGCGGCTACCCGTCCTCTAAAACTGTATTTTGTTAATATTTTTGAATGCAGGGAATGCCAAGTACTTAACAACTATTTCGTTTAATGTTAAGCTACTACACTAAAGAGTAAAAAAAAAGTTCAAACAAAAGTGGCTTAGCAAAACGCTGTTCTGAATACAAATTAACTCCATCTCAGCTACAAAATGATAATATAAACCTCTTTCCTTCTCTACTCGTACAAGTTACAGGGTGATTTAAACCCTTATCTCGGGATCGGTTCCAGAACAAGATACTATGATAAATTGCTCAACCTAATAGCGTTTTGTTACTCCATATTAAATTAATTTATGTTGTGATAAATGTAGAGACTCGGGAGTACAGTTATCGTAGCTCGCATAAATTAAATTTTGCTCGTGCATTTTAATTGCATTCTTATTTTGCTCTAGTACAGGATAATAATCATAAGTTATTTAAAAAAAAAACCGACTTCATAACCACAAAAAGGCACTCAAAAGCGAAAAATAATTTACTTAAAATTATTATAAGCGTTACCCACTTCTCTATTTGAAGTCGGTGCCAGCCAAGTCTAATAGGTAGTAGATAGATAATATCTACATGTATCTACCTACTTACTACTACTACATACATAGTATCTATCTAATATCCAATAGACTTGGCAGGCACCGACTTCAAATAGAGAAGTGGGTAACGCTTATAATAATTTTAAGTAAATTATTTTTCGCTTTTGAGTGCCTTTTTGTGGTTATGAAGTCGCTTTTATTTTTTTTGAAAAATAACTTATTTTACCCTTTTTAGTGCAAAAAAAGTTTTAATGAAATTACATGCATCCATTAAATTTCGTGTCTGAGCCGTTATACACTGACGGATATATACTTTTTGAAAATTTCAAGTATGTACCTATAACGGTTAAGAAGATACAGATCTGTAAAGTGCGCACATATAGACACACGGACGGACGGACGGACAAACAGACAACAAAGTCTCAGAAAGTGTTCATTTGGTAGCCTTTGGGTACAGAACCCTAAAAAAATTGACTTTAAATGCCGAACTAAAGTGAAAATATTCACTAGTAATAATGATGTTATCAAGGTATCAAAGGACAATGTCCAAAATGGCCCTGTACTATTAAAGCATCTGACACACATGATAATTAATTGTCTATTTTATTACAATAATTCCAAATACTTTTATAACACGGACTAGTTGTATTCCAAAATGAATATTAAAAAGTATTATCTGCGATTATTAACATTAATTGCCGCCATATGGCCAACAGAGTACTGAATCACTCTACTACGTTATAAGAGGCACTTCCCTATATTGTGGATACCCGAATTATGAAAGCACTGTGTAGCCAACCTAACAACGGAAAGTATTATTTACGTAGTAACTATTAAATAATATGTGGTTTTATGCTTATAATTTTTTTTGCTGTGTTGATTAGTACAAAGTACGTTCATAATTCTGAGTTATTTAATTATGTATGCAGTGTCGCGGGACTGAAATGGCCGCCATCTTCGCCAAATGTCATGTCATGTCAAAAAATATTAGGTATGTTTAAAAAAATTTGCACCCTAACAAGACTTTGCCCGGTAGAACATTCCTGTGAAGACAAATTATTTATATTTATATATAATTATTTACTATAATTATTAATATATAATTATTTATTGAGGGCCCGGTGGCGTAATTGGGAGAACGGTCGGCTTTGATGCCGTGGTACCGACTTCAAACCGCCGTGCACCAATGAATTTTTCTATCGAAAAATATATGTGCGCTTCTCACAGTGGCCCTCCAGTGAAGGAAAACATCGTTAAGAAACCAATAACCCGCGCATGGTGGTAGAACATATCTAGTGTCCGCCTAGCCAGCTACCACCCTCAAGTCAGAAAATCTGTCGCCAAACATCTAATGTGTTCCGGCAGCTATCCTTGAGAGCCAGTTCCCATTCTAGTCCACTTCTCTATCTTCGACCGCATCATCACTTAGCAACAGGTGAGATAGTGGTCAAACGCTTGCCTATAAGATATAAAAAAAAATTATTCCCACCTTTATTTCTATCTCGCTCACAGTTACCGTAAGAATATCTTATATGCAATAGCAACCTCCATTGTTTATAATCTTCTTGGGACTCTTCTACTAAAACTAGTACATTCTCCTATGTTTGAGGTATTTATCTCCATATCTCTGGTGATACTAATCAGATCTCGATAAAACTAAAATGGGACCACCTCGGAAACGTATCCCACTTATTAAAAAAGAATCATTTGAATCCGTTCACAATTGATGGAGAAATCGCGTAACATACACACAAAAAAAAAAAAAACAAACAGACAAATTGAGAACCTCCTCCTTTTTTGGGAAGTCGGTTAAAAAACCAAATGCTTTCTGAATCCTTTAGTTTAGTGTAACTCTAAACGTGATCCATAGATGGTGCTAATCGTTAAGTGTTAATTTAAGTGTAAGTGGTACGATGAAACAAGCTATTTTCATTTATTGTTAGGCGTTTGTGATTCATATTTTTAAAACAGATATATCTTTTAAATTTATTGATAAATCGTTGCAAAAAATTGTTTGCCCGTCAAATCAAAAAAATGTTCATGATTGATGCTTCCTTAAGGAATGAAAATCTTAATCTTAATTAAAATGGTAGAAAATAAAACCATTTTATTCATTTTTTTCATAAAACAATAATTTACTTATCCAATACATCTAAAAGTGTAATGTAATGTATTACCATTATTTATATAAAACCAAAGAAAAATATCATAATTTTTAATTAGTTTGCAATAAAATAATAATTCTATGCTATTTCCCGTATGTCATCACAGCTTAAATAAAAAATAAAAGTAGCTATAAACAATTGTAATAAATTTTAAAAAAAAAACAAATTACACAAATTGTAGCAAACACGAGGAATAGCTGAGCGTGTATTTTTCTTTATTACATTTAATGTTTAATTCCTAGCTGCCGGCGATACGGGACCCTGGGTACACGCTTATTTTATTAGGGTTCTGTGTGTATAAAATAAAACTTTTGATTAAAAAAGGTTATTTTGTTTTAAATTTTAATTTTAGGGTATGATGGCCATATCTATTGGACATGTCTATCTATATTTATTTATCTTCAACAACAGCGTAGGTACTCTAACCCTCGTCCTAATTATTCCTAATATATTATTATATATTATATATATATATTATTAAATATATTATTAACAATTTCAATGAGGCATCTGCCATTTCGTTCTGTCACCATTATTTCTGCATCGACTTTCTTCTATCTCTTTTCTTCTTTCTCACCTTTATAATATCTTATTTAATTGTGGCCTTTTAACTTATTATTTATTTAGTTGACATGTGAAGCGGAAAAATAAATGTTTTTGTATCTATGTTTACATTCACCTTCGTAAATTAAACATCGACACTTTTTTGTGAGTCTCTGTCGCTACTTGATTTTTGAACAACATCAAAAAAGGAGGTTCTCAATTCGTCACGATATTTTTATGTATGTTCTCCAATTACTGAAAGTCGCCTAGATCGATTTGGATAATTATTCTTTTGTATGTAAGGGTATACTTTCCAGGTGGTTTCATTCAAATTTTATCGGAATCTGATGAGTATCTCGAGAGATACAAAGATAAACACACCTTAAACTTGGTACTAATAAATGACTAGCGCGGCATTTGAAGTCAGTTCTTTTAATTTTTAAAACGATCTTAAATTGTATTATTATGTGTATCTCCTTTACGTCACGTGAGTCTCACTGTTAAATATTTCTCGTTATAACATGCCCATAGATACCACGCTAACTTATTTGTTTCTTAACTTCCATATCATTGGTCCTACATTCAAACTTCCTCTGACATCCATATATCCTACTCATTCAAATTTATTCCATTTCGCCCATCTTCTTTATTTTTTTTTGCTTCAATGCAAGTAAATACGCATCCACCATAAATATATTAACTATCTATTTATTCATTTTTAACTTAAAAAAGCTTTTAAATAGTTCTAATAAATTTACGGAACCCGGGCTATTTATCCCAGCTTCTCGCTCCATTATCTAACTTTATGTTTTGAGTAATGGCTGCGTCAGAGTATACTCAAAAATGCCTCGTGTTTTTGTTAAAATATGCGACATTTATAAAACATATTCAACAAAAAGTATGGAGATGAGCTTTGTTCATAATCCGGACTTTATATAAGAAATATTAAAAAAAAAACTGAACATTATTCATAACGCGGTTACTTCAGAATTCAGATATTGTATTTTTGTTCTCTTTCCATTTATATTTCAAATGGCGAAAGGATGGTGAAATATTGTAACTGCGCTGTAAAAGTCTATGAAAGTTAACTTGGAGAGTTTATTCAGTCGAAAATTATTCAAATTATTGTTATGCTTAACCTCGACGCAAAAAAGGGTGTTATAAGTTTGAAGTGTGTATCTCTGTGTATATGTGAATCTGTCTGTGGCATCGTAGCGCTAAAACGGATTTTGATTTAGTTTAATGTTTGATTTGTGTCTTAATCGAGAGTGTTCTTAGCCTTGATTTCATGAAAATTCGTTCAGCAATTTCAAAACTATGAAATTTTTTCAAATTGATGACGCTATGAAACCTTTCAAAGGTCTGATCATTTTGAAATTTGGTATCCCCTTACTTCAACAATATTGTAAGAATATGGTAGCGTTGACCTGATGCTAGGACATCTCCTAGAATCTGCAAAATACTCAACTCCTCACCAACTAACGACCGAGATATCGAGTATAGACTAATTGGAAAGGTCTCAATGAACAAATCGGGAAATGAACAGATCAGTCGGGGGTAGTTTCAAATGTTCAATGTAAGTATTATAATGGTATTAGCAGCTTAACTGTAGTAGCCAGTACCCTTAGTACGAGTTATCATACCAAACTCGATATCGTATTTCGAACAAATTTTGTATGAAAAACAGTACAGCGCCTCTAGTGGTTACTACACTAAACTAAATTTAGACCAATCAGGGAGCCAGAATAAATCGAAAACTATGTGAGATCTGTCAAAAGCGTTTACGATAAAAACTCGTACTAAGGGTACAGTCCTGTCGTCAAAATAAATTCACTGTCAAGAACTAACCACCAAAGAACCGGGGTCTACAACATCAATAATGCAATTGTTCAGTGGTCTTGTCATGCCGTTTACGGTCACCCATCCAAATATTGACCTTGTTGCGCGTTGTTTAACCTCGGTAATTAGCTACTTATGCTTAATCTGGGTGCGCTACAAACGCTACGTCACGCTACGAGAGCCGTACTACGCTGCTACAACATTTTAAACGGACAACTCAGGAAAAGGTAAAAAGGTTCGAGGAATACAAAATGAAGTAATAGTTTTACCCGTTCGAACAAGGAAAGCTAAAATAAACCCTACCCCAGTGGAGCCTCGCTACAATGATGGCGGTAAAAGACATTTGCTGCGTTACGTGCGAAACTTCATACGCAATACGGCAGAACTAACAGGATGTAAATATAGGCAGAGCAGGGACGCATTTAGAATTTTAAGCATTGCTCACCATACCACGAAACAATAAGCTTTTTGCTCGTTCTTTGTGCTTGTTAATAGCATACAGTAACAGAAACATATTTATGCACAAATGGCGGTCTGGACGCTAAACTCCTTCCTTCTAGACGACCAGGAATATTATTGTAACTATATTCCATAAACAATATTCGTTGAAGCCTCAAATTATTATTACAGATCGGCTCAGCTGGAAATATAAGAATCACTGCGAAGTCAGTTTTGTTTTTCAAACAACTTCCAAAAAGGAGGTCAATGCATCTGTTTTTTTTTGTATTTATGATACGCGATTAACCCATCAATTGTGAACCAATTCGAATGATTATTTTTTTAGTCGGTAAGGTACACTTTCTAGGTGGTCCCATTGTAATTTTATTTAGATCTGATAAATATTTCCACAGATATGACGATAAACGTCTCAAGCTTGCTACTCGCGGGGCATTGAAGTCGGTTGTTTTAGTTTTTGAACTTCTTATTATTTAAAAACTAGCGACCCGCCCCGGCTTCGCACGGGTGCAATGCTGATACTAAATTAAATACACTACAGAAAAACTATGAACGTTGTATATAAAAACATAGCGGCCCGCTCCGACTTTGCACGGGCATAAAATATATATGCCTATGTCACTCAATGAAAACATGATTAAAATCGATCCAGTATTTTTGATTCATTCATTACTGCCCTTGGCCTGCACGCATTAAATTTTGAGTAAAACAATTCCTCTTTCCCTATACTTACTATGAAGATTTCCTGCTATCTTTGGAATATCTAAATTCATACAATTTTTATTACATTACACATTTTTACTTATTTACTTTTTACATTTTTACCTAGGTATTTATTTTATTTTTACAACAATTAATATATTACAGGATGTCTTTATACACAACGTTCACAGCTTTCTTGTCATTAGACAATACAAACATGTTTTCTCTTGAGGTTACTCTTGAAAGAGCGACATACAGTTGGCCATGTGAAAAACAGTCAACGCTCAAATCTAAGCCTGCAACGTTGAAGGTTTGACCTTGCGATTTATTAATGGTCATTGCAAAAGATGTCTTTACCGGAAACTGTAAACGTTTAAATTGGAAGGGTAAATCCGATGGTATCAGAGGGATTCGGGGAATCAATACATCTTCTCCGGTACCACATCCTGTGAGTATTGTGCACTCTATTATGAAAGTTTTCAGTGTTGCAAATTATCATCACGACTATGCAATACAATATCTCTTTTGTCAAATTGCTGTCCAGCTATCACCACTGCTACCTCACTCGTAGAAGGCGCGTTATATCGTCCTCTGTGTTCTCCAACAGGAACTTTATTTGCATGGATTACGACATTAAAGTCAGGAGTATCTGCTGGAATACTCTCAATCGCAGTTTTGAAAGACTGTATATAGTAATTATATGGGTAAATAAAGAAAATTCTGCCATGAATTAGTAACTCGTGCTGATGATTCTCTGGCTCTCTGTATTCGATGTCTATCCCTATCTCGACTGCGGCGAACCTCACGCTCTACTGAAGATTCTCTCTCTCTATCAGCTCTATATCTATCCCTAAGCTGACTGAGTTGAGCCTCACGCTCTACTGACGATTCTCCATCTCTCTGAACCGAATGCCTATCTCGATTCCGGCTGCGGCGAACCTCACGCTCTATTGAAGATTCTCTCTCTATCTCAGCTCTATATCTATCCCTAAGCTGACTGAGTCGAGCTTCACGTTCTGTTGACGATTCTTCATCTCTTTGTGAACGTACTCTTTTAGCATTCACTGAACTACGACCTATGTTCGAACGACGACGTCTTCCAGACATGACTTTATAATTTCTGAACAAAGTTGACTCAGTTCTAGACTTATGGATGATTACCTACCTATGAACAAATTGCCATATTATTGGTACCTATGTGCCGCAGTAAAAAACATCTAAATACTTACCATTTAGACACAAATGATAATCAACAATCAATAAAAAACAAAAGATATTTATTCTATTCTTTTCTTGTTTTTTACTGAAATAACTTAAACTACGATTTTAATGAAATCAACTTAAAATACGATTTTAATTAAATTAAAAACACCTAAAAAATAATTTGCCATGCGTGTGACTAAAAACAAAAGAAAATCTACAATCATCAAGAACAAAAGATAGCTATATTCTATTAAGTTTTTTTTCCGAACTTACTTAAGATTTTTGAAAATAATTTCCTTATTATTAAATTAATTGATTATTATTTATCGTAACTTATAATTATTAACTGATACGTTGTCGCGCTGAAAAGCACGTTTTTATCAAGTACTGTTATTTTCCTCGCTAGAGAGCTCCGATAATAAACGCGTCCGATTGCTGCTAAATTCAAAGTGCTATAGGGAGAACCGCGGCCTCCGACGCGCTATTTATAGGCATGCCTCCCCGCACTGCCCCGTCCGACCGGTACCGCCCGCCGCAAACGCAAATTTTAAATTTGTAATATCTCCGAAAATATTTGTATAATTTACATGCTGTAAGGAACCATATTGATCTATATTAATTGCACTATTATATTACTACACATACACTATTGTATTGCTTAAAATAGCTTCGTAAATAAGCCATTTTTTCACGTAAAAAGTAAACAATAAAAATGGTTAATGTGGGTTATCCCTAAAAGATAAACATATACCATTGCGGACTTTTTTGTAGACCTTTTTATGGTGTACAATACTGTAGTACATTAATTTGATCTAACTCGTAGGGTTTAGGCAGCGTTTTTGCTAAATTGCTAAATAAGCCCAAAAAAATAGGTTAATTTACGACATCACGTTAGAAACCTCTAAAATTAGCAATGTTGCCTTAGTATATGATGCATGTATTATACATATAAACCTTCCTCTTGAATCACTCTATCTATTGAAAAAAACCGCATCAAAATCCGTTGCGTAGTTTTAAAGATTTAAGCGCACATAGGGATATAGGGACAGAAAAGGCGACTTTGTTTTATACTATGTAGTGATAGTGATAGTGAAGTGATAGTGATAGTGATGAAGCACTGAATCTAAATATCATTAAGTAGACATAATAAATGTAATAAAGTCTCTAGCAAAAGTAAAACTCATCCCAGCGCGACCAAAATACATCAATAAACAAATTTAAATTAGACTCCCAATTTTTTCACAAGTTCCCATTTCATTAATTACCCAAACCCAAATATAATCAGGGAAGCGCAAAGGAGAGGGAATTTTCAATAAAAATAAATCAGAAACCGAACTTTTCCCTTTTCACCTCGAGTTCAATAATCGTAAACCACAGATAATATTCAGGGCAGCGGTTTCATTATCTATGATTAATCAAATTGTGTGAAGGAAAAAATATTTTCAGCCTGAAGATTATTTTTGAGCCGTGAATAAAATATATTCCTAATTTTTATGTATTTATTTTAGTTGATGTATATAATTACATATTTTAACTGGGCTGGAGAACAACAGAACTGTTCATAATTATTGTTGAAAATTCACTTTAGTACGTTTCAAAGCGAGAAATATTAGATTTTCATCAACCTTTGCTGCGCAGCGTACGTAGTGAGTCGTGCATTCCCATCATGGGTTTGCGTCTGTGGGTCTTGAGGGCAACTACCACCGGGGACCTTGCGGGCTTGATTTATAGTATTGTGATGCCCGTAAACTAAATCATAAACAGTAAAGGTTATCTTTAAAACATAGGATCCTATGGATTCATAATTCTCTTCCGTTTTAGCTATAGTAATTTTTTTTGTATATCTTATATGCTAGCGTTTGACCACTATCTCACCTGTTGGTAAGTGATGATGCGGTAGAAGATAGTAAACTCGCTAGGCCTAGAATGGGAACTGGCTCTCAAGGATAGCTGCCGGAACAATTTAGATGTTTGGCGACACATTTTCTAGCTTGAGGGTGGTAGCTAGCCAGGCGGACACTAGATAGTGTCCTACCAACATGCGGGGGTTGTTGGTTTCTTAACGATGTTTTACTTCACTGGAGGGCGTGAACGTGAGCGTGGGGGAACGTGAAATGTGCAGTTTTTTTTTATTTTTTTACTGTGAAAAATGGCACGGCAACACAAAAGTGGTTTCACGGCGGGGTTTGAACTCGGTACCTCTGGCATCAAAACCGACCGTTCTCCCGATTACGCCCCGCCGGGCCTTCAAATAGTTATTAGGTTAGGTTAGTACTTCCCCTCTACTCTCCACGGCTTTAGCCTGGCGGTGAGAGAGATTAACTAGAAGATCACTAGCTTATCTACAAATAGAAAAATAAATAAACGGAGACTTACCTTATGGTCAATTTCGGGGTAATCACCATTTCTCATTTTGAGTGTATAAGATCTTAAAACTCTCCTGCAGAAACATCTCCTCTCAGTTGGACTCTCATTTTTTGTAAGACTAGGTATACCTAGTACAAAAAGTACAAAAGTACCTAATTGGGCATATATGACCAATTACTTTTGTACTGATAGAGTTGAATAGGTAATGAAGAATAGTTAATGTAAGTAATTCTTTTGCAATCGACTTCCAAAAAGAAGAAAGTTCTCAATTCGTCTATATGTTTTTTTGTGTGTTTATGTTACGCGATTACTCCCTCAATTGAGAACCGATTTGAATTATTCTTTTTTTAATCGGTAGGATACGTTTCTGAAATCGTTCCATTGTAATTGCATTGAGATTTGATAAGTATCTCCAGAGATATGACGATAGACGTTTCAAACTTGCTACTGAAATTGACTCGCGGGCACGGAAGTCGGTTGTTTTAGTTGTTAAACTATTATAATTAATTTTAATACAGAATCACACGCGTGTGGAATGATTTTGGAAAAACTGTGCTACACGTGTCACATAACTTTAATTGAATAGTATGTTTACCAATTTTCGAGTTAATCGACTTATAGAATTAAAAGTTCCACGAAAAATTCAACCCCCGTTTCGTCATTTTGCATGCGGTGCTTCCCTTAAAAAATAGTGCATTTAGTTATATACATTGTGTAAGTATACTTAAGCATTGTTATAATGTAACTATTACTAGGTAGCCAGATAAATAAATTAAATAAAAAAAATTTTAGGGGTGGGATTTCGAAATACCCTTTGTTAGTTTATACCTGCATTTCACAAAGAACACACCTCCCACATTCAGTTTCTTTAGAAACTACGGTTTGGGCTACACGTTGATATATCAGCCAGTCAGTCAGGACTTTGAATTTTATAAATACAGATGGTGTTACCTAACTAAAACGCTATAATATATACGTAAGGAAAAAAGGAAAAGCACAACAGCTGTTAAAATGTAAACTCAATGGCATCAAATAGAATCGATGGCTAATGTTCCAAATCGCCGGATATAAATAAAACGAACTCTGCTTAAAATTAAACAAACAGCTAGTTCTACAAAACATCCGAGTACATTTCTCAACGTTTGAAGTGATACAAAGCAGATTAAATACAAACATTTATTATTTTAAACAATACAATATGAGGTGGAAGTGCTATTAACTAACACAAGATGAGAGAACTGTACCTTTAGCGATCTAAACACAATTTATTGTTCTACGCAAATTTTATTGTTTTTAACACGCTTTAAAACTAACAAACAGAGAATCTTATCTAATTTTGGAAGTCAATTTTAGCATATTTTTTAATTGTCGTATCGAAATAAAATTTTGTATGATTATAATGTATTTTGTATGAAAATGCTATAATCTCGTGCTGAACGAAACGGAGCTAATCTGATGATGGAGTCAGGAAGTGGGTAGTGGAACTCTTCAGTGGCTACTAGTAAGCTGCTCGAGTTTGGACTCATATAATTCGAGTTAACTAGACTAATAGATTGAGCTTGGTAACGAGGGTCTGATGATAGAGTCACGACTCTACTTATTAATTTCAAACGTACTTATTTATAATTTTTAGTAACTTTAAATTAATAAACGCTTTGAATCCAGTATAACAACGTCACTAGTTACATCAAAATTGTATACTATCAACAAACTATAAAGGCTTTTCGATTTAAAGGGTAATTTAAGGCACCCAGTCGTAGCGACTGGGGCTCGACATTAAGATAGATTTTAGAAGCCTTTGGGTAACTTGTATTAGTTATGATATTGCAAAATTCTATCGTGCATCTTTTTCATCGTCATCATCATCATCAACTCTGTCCACTGCTGGACATAGACCTCACCTATGGCACGCTTGATCTTCAGCTCTCTGTTTCCAGCCGCTGCCAGCCAGCTTGCGTATATCATCGCTCCACCTAGCTGGAGGGCGCCCTACACTACTTTTACCCAGTCGTGGTCTCGTAGAACACGTCATCCCCAACGGTTATCGGTTCTACGACAGATGTGAACAGCATCGTCTTACAAAATTCTAAATTAACTTGGGTTTAGATAACATAAAACATTTCCTTGTATTGCACTGCCCTCTGTAGTTCAAACTGTAAAACATTTTATTATTCTGGCACACCTACCAACTCCGGCTTCGTACGTCTGCCATTATTATGAAAACATTTGAAAAGAGGACTTCATAGTCGATTTTCATATAAACATACCTTCCAATTTATTGAATTTTCTAGTAGAATATTATGTTTTTTTAAGTGTAACACAATTTATATTTTTGTACATTTTTACACACAATCCAAAATGTCGTCGTACCGACGGGATTTGAACCCGCGCCTGTGGAACATGGCCAGGCGCTCCCGTAGAATTTCAAAGTTGCTCCAGTAGAATTTCAAACAATGTTTTCATACAGGGTATCGGTTTTCTTATGGTCCAATTGAAAACCATCGATGGAAAGGCACAAGGGCTATCCAAAGGTCCACCAAACATAGTACCGCCATAGGCATGCGAAGGCTTAGTACTTAACTATCTTACTTTATACCTCTCTAAACCCTTTTAAAAAACTCATTTAAATGTAAAACTAGCTCCCCAGTCCGTGCCCGCGTCACTTCCGGCCGCTCACAGGAAATACGTCATTATGGCGCGACACAATAGCGGCTTTCTTTCCGCTGTCATTAGGATACCTGGGCGCGGCTGCTTCATGCATAGCGTAGTGTAAGCCGAGGTCTGTGGTTTTTACAATATGGAAAACTTCGGAGAAAATTCATGAAATAGTATGTACTATAATGTATTATATAGGATAAAATTCAAAATATTTTTGTAGGTGCACAAATTTTTATAACTAAAGCACATTTCCACATAAAAACACGCCCTTTTCCCGCTGGGGTAGGCAGATACTACTTCTTTCCACAGACTAAGAGCCTGACATACGTCTTTCGCTTCTTCCACTTTCATGAGGTCTTTCTTACATGATCGCCGGTTATAGATACTTTTGACTTGACCTCTCTATGAAACTTCTTCTATCTGGTCGTCAAAGGTTCGCCTAGGTCGGCCTCTACAAGCTGGTCCATTCACACTCGTCTCATAAATCTGTTTCGTCAATCATCCTTCATCCATCCATAGATGTCTTCTCTAGATGTCCAAACCTTCTTAGCATGCCTTTCTCTATCTTTGTCACTACATCATGATACTATAGGTCCGATTTGAACAACACATTTTGGTTTGAATAGGTTTACCACCAATTAGGATTTTTGTGGAAGAACATCAAAAAATTACAAGTTTTTCGTAGAGTGACCTTAACAGTACTGCAGTGTGTTTAGATGTCGAAGAATGTCGTTACAGTGAATCGAACTCGGTGGTAACGGTGGATATATTCCGATAGAGATATAAAACCGCACCAGGTGATATGATGGTCAAGCACTTAGATAGTAGCAAAAATAAAATAAAAGATATTACCAAAATCCTACTATTGATGCAAAAACTAAATGTTAATGAATAAATGCGCTTGAGAGTATATTACCCAGGAGGCACAGGTTTGAGTCCCGTTTAAAAGCGAAATTTAGTATTATATAATAATAATGTACGAAATAAAATATTTATGGAATTCCTAAATAATTGAAATTAAAATAAATGTTGCTACAGATAACCAATAAAACAAATACTAATAATACAACTACCTGACTACCTGAAAGCAATAGGTAGGTAAGCATAGAGTCTACATAACAAGACGTCGACACATATTCCTTCGCTTCAGTGATTCAATAACAGCTGGAGCGTGTAGTGTTAGCTCAGTGCTTCAGGTAACACATGTGTGCTGGAGTGTTAGCTCAGTGCTTCAGGTAACACATGTGTGCTGGAGTGTTAGCTCAGTGCTTCAGGTAACACATGTGTGCTGGAGTGTTAGCTCAGTGCTTCAGGTAACACATGTGTGCTGGAGTGTTAGCTCAGTGCTTCAGGTAACACATGTGGGGTAATATTTGTGAGAGGAACTAAGTGTTCTCTTAACAGTCCTTGACTGAACTCTACGGAATTATGGTAGGTAATAAATATTATTATTAACATCAATATTATAAATGTGAAAGTCCGGCAGCTATCCTTGAGAGCTAGTTCCTATTCCAAGCCTAGCGTGCTACCAACCTCGACCGCATCATCACTTACCAACAGGTGTGATAGTGGTCAAATGCTAGTCTATATGATATTTTAAAAATTCAGTTTGTTTTTTAACCGACGTCACAAAAAAGGAGGAGGTTCTCATTTCGTCGAAATCTTTTTTTTATGTATTTTCACTGATTACCCAAAGACGCCTGAACCGACTTGGAAAATTATTTTTGGTTTGAAAGGGTTCTTCAAAGGTGGTCCCATTAAAATTTCATCAAGATATGTTCAGTATCTCCAGAGATATGGAGGTAAGCACCTTAAACTTGGTACTGAAAATTACTATGCGCGGCATTTGAAGTCGGCTCTTTTATTTAGTGTTTTAAACGATCTTAAATTATTTGTTGGTTTGGGTCTTCTTCATGGTCAAACGGGTGGACCGATTTAGCTGAAATTTTGTACAGGGATAGCCGGTACTATGAATTAGGACTATAGGATAATTCTAACCGCGGTTGAAGCACAGCTGGTAATAACATAATTAGTTCCCTAATTAGTTTGATGTTTTATTAAGTAAAATAATATATTGTTTTTAACAGACTTAACAAAAAAACAAGGAGATTCTCAATTCGTCGTAATCATTTTTTTTTGTATGTTCGCCGATTAATCGAAGATGCCTGAACTGATTTAGGAATCAGGATCCCTAATTCAGTATGGGTCCCTAATTCACAGCCTAATCAGGGACGTGTAAAAAGTGAAAGTTTGTGCAGTAAGGGTCCCTAATTAAAGAGTGAGAGAGAACCCGGTCTGCCTATATATGTGCATTAGGGGCCACGCCCATCCTTAATTAGGGACCCTGATACAGTGTGGTGTAATACCCCTTTTAGACTAGCACATAGGATTCTATAGTAGCTGCGAGGCGCAAATATGTAGTAAGTCAATAAAGTATTTGCCTCAGCGGTTAAAATTTTCCAATTTCCCTTGCATTGTGTATAGATATTTACGACCATAGTAAAACGTGTTATTTATTATGCTCTACGAATATGGAATCTATGAATATTTTTACATATTTGCTGGTGATTTAGTACGAGCTGTATAGCAACACGCCACGCAATGTTTTTAATGTATTTTATAAATAGTTGAGGAAGTAGAGTCAAGGTCAAAGGAAAGCCTTCACACTTATGGTATGTACACGCGTGTATTTGAGGAAAAAAAAACGCTTTTTATATATTTTGCAAAACAAAGGAGCGTTTATGTGTCGCTCGTAGAGGGAAAATTAACTAGAGAGAACATTAGCGTATGCGAATGAAATAGCTATAGAGATATAACCCGGCTAACATGATGAACACGTGATACATATGCCAGCTATAAGATAAAATGAACAACGTAATTTGGTCGAGTCGTACATGACAGCGGGTGAAAGCCAATGGGTGCACTAGAACTTAGAGCCAGTGCTGGAGCCAGTTTGTAAAATCGCATACGCAGAGAAGGATAATAAAATGTTGTTCATCTCGCTCTCTCATACTAGTTTTAGTAGATTGTATAGTTTTATCCTCATATTATTATAATTATTTCAAGGACAAGTCTATTTTAATATACCTAGTCTATGGTGTCTCTATATTGGTCTGTGTGTCATCGTAGATCAATAAAGTGAAAGTAAGAGATAAATGGTTAAAAACTACTTGTATAACCCCTTTAAAGCAATAAACACCTAATACAATTTAGAACACTCACCCTCATATTATAGACACGTGGTCCTCCCACACAACGCGTTTTAAGCGTTTGATCTTCCCGTGTACATGCGAGATCTGGAATGACCTTCCTCTCGATGTTTTCCCGCGAATCAACCGATTCGAGTTGCTTCAAAAGGAGTTTAAAAGAGGAATCTGTTAATTCCTCTTTTAAAAGAGCAGGAAACGCACCAGTATTGCCCCTGGTATTGCAGGTGTTAATAAGCGGCGGTAACCACTTACCATCAGGTGGGTCGTATGCTTTTTAGCTTCTCTATAATAAAAAATAAACTTTCGTGTAGACTAGTTGTTGTTGGAAAACTCTGCCAGACAATCTAAAGCCAAATCGGTTAAGTAGTTATGCCGTGAAGATCAAACAAATAATAATTGGTGGTGGGAGGTGGTCGGAGCGTATCCGCAGATGGTAGAAGCATGTTATATTTATGTTCCGCCTGACTTGCTACCTAAAAGTAGGTTACCACCTTCAAGGAGAAAATCTGCCGCCATAACATTACGGTGTTCCGGCAGCACACAGCCCTTGAGAGTCAGAGTATTCCTAGGCCTAGCATGTTCACCATCATCGGCCACATCATCACTTACCACCAGCAACAAAGTGGTCAGATGCTATTATAGCCTATATTATATATTAAAAAATGTATCTGTTATAGGTAGACTACATCACTTACCATCAGGCGAGCGTCGTGCTTGTCCTGTTACTTTTTACCATAAAGAAAATATTAAAATCTTTTGAATTAGTGATCGCTTTAATAATTACATATGTTATTATTATAAAACATTTATTGTCATTTAATCTATAGATCGTTAACGAAGACAGGTTCGATTCCCAGTTCCCGAGGTACTGTCGGATTATCGCGCGGACGTCATCCCGGATTATCATTCAGGGCTGCCACTAATAACATAATATGTATAAGAATCTTTGTCCTGAAATACTCATCTGTCTAACTGACTGACTTAGAGACATTGCACAGCCAAAACCGCTGGTCGTAAAGACTTGAAATTTGAAAAGTACATATGTCTTAGTACGTAATGGTGTAATAAGAACAGATTTTTGGAAATTTTACTTCGAAGAAGGTTAAATGGGGTGAAAACGCTTGTTCATTAGAAAGTCAATACTGCAATAATTTATGATCATACAAAACGAAAAAAACGACTTCAAATGCCACGATAGTGAAAATATCCACTAGCCATAATCGTGTCATCGAGGTATGAAATTTGTTTATATTGTTTATCCTCATATCTCCGAAGTAGATTATCAGATCTCAATAAATTTTAATGGGAGTAATCAGAAGGCATACTCTCTCAAAAAAAAATATTTTCAAATCGGTTAAGGTTTGACGGAGTTCTGAGATAACAAACTTAAAAAAAAATACTTTCGAATTGAGTACATCCTTCTTTTTTTTGTGAAGTTGGTTAAAACTTATTTGACACATTTGGCCACAATTTTTTGCGTACACACACGCCAGGTTTCCGCTAGTGACACTACATTTGCAAAACTGCGGTGATGACAGCAATATCTAATTTCAGGAATGTACACACTCAGCCTGCAATTTACGTTGCAATCTGCAAGGAATCATTTTATTCCGTCACTGGTATTAATTTTACGTATATTTATGTTATGAAATTGTGGCTATGTGTTATTTATACATTTATTTATGAACTAACATTCTAATTCTGATGTTTTGTCTCTTAGATGGTTGGTATGATGTCCAATGTCCACCTTCATTTTTTACCCACGACGGTACGGAGACTGTATATGCGTTTAGGGTGAGAGGAGTTTTGTGTGTGCAAATCCATGTTGCCATTTTTCTCCAAAACTGCTGGTCCGATTTTGATGCAATTTTCAGTTATAGACTTGGGTTTGATTGGCGCATGTTGTTAGATAGGTGTTACGGTGACAACTCACCAGGAGGCTATGCAGCAAACATTGCTTATTCAAATTCATGTTGCCATTTTTCTCCATACATTTTTCTAGTTAAGGGATTGTTTACTACATTAGGATTTACTTCTGACTGTTAAATGACACATGTTCCGGTGCTTTATGTTATTCCGGAGGTTGCGGGTTCAAGTCCCGTCGGTACGATGAAATTTTGGATTGTGTTTAACAATTTACAAAAATATAAAGTGTGAAACACTTCAAAGAAACATAATATTTGATTTACGCAGTGCAACATCTCTCGTCGGATTTGAAAACTGTAATAATTTCTTTCGAATGATTAACTTACGTAATAAGTAGTCATAGATGGCGCCACCAATGCATAATTGGGTTAACAAATGCAAATCAGAACTCCTTTAAATCTTAACCAATTTGAAAAATATTTTTTTTGTTTGACCGATTATACCTCTCGTTCATTCCATTTTTATTGAGGTCTGATGATTGACTTTGATCTTACTTTACGTGATCTTATTAATTTGTAATTTTAATTTTATTAACTGACATACTTAATTATATTGTAATACGGGACTTATCGCGCTAAAAACATAATTTTATGTCGTCAGTATTGTGTGTCGCAATGGCAACTCCGATCAAGATCAAATGAGGGTAGTTTCAAACTACTCTCAATAAAAACAATGCTGATACCCACAACTTCAGTCTTCTCGTGACCACGGTCAATGCAACTAGATCGAAACGTCGAGGTAAATAAAATTATGTTTTTAGCTCGATAAGTCCCGTATTACAATATAATTATGTGTGTAAATCGCGAAAGTTTAAAATTGACATACTCAATTTTATAATTTATTTAAATTAATGTGACTGTTAGTGGTTTATTTTTGTACGTAAATGAGTCTATGTTACTTGATAAATAAATGATAATAAATAAATAAAAATAATCATCTCCAGAGATTTGGAGATAAACAATATAAACAAATTTGTATAAGTTCTTTGATGACATGATTATGACTTTGACTATAGCGGTCGAAGTCGGTTTTTTCGTTTTTATGATCATAAATTATTAGCCTTTCATTTCTACTTACATCGTTAACGCGTAAAATCGCTGGACACAGCTATTACTCACTAAATACCTTAAGTTAACTTTATCTGTGCATGGCAACCCTAACTCCATCGGTAATCCCTGAGGACAGCGATGAAAAACTACGATAGCTTTTTAAACAAATATCGATCCCTTTTAAAAACTGTGGAGATGTAGTCTCACAAACTAATGAAGTAGTATTATGGGCGTAGTAGGCGTAGCTATATTGACAAAATGTACAGGGAGATTTTAAGCCGTAAGAAGCTGTACTTCTAGATGTGTCAGAGTAAGAGTAGTATACATTCTGGCGATTCTGACCCATGTCCTGTGTCGTAGAGGTTTCGAAGGACATTTTGAGGGCCTAGTGGCGTAGTGGGAGAATGGTCTGCTTTGACGCCAGAGGTAGCGAATTAAATGAGCACCCGCTGAGCACCAACCAATGGATCATTCTATCGACAAATTTATGTGCGCGTTTCACAGTGGCCATCCATTGAAGAAAAACACCGTTAAAAAACCCCCAACCATTGCATTGTGGTATATAGTATTAAATGAATGAGTTTTAAAACAGAACCAGCAGAGGGCGCTACGTCACATCCTTAATATAGATTATAAATATTTTGATAGCTAATAACTACTAGGTCCTACAGACTAACAGATAGAACACTATAATCTAAATTGTTAAACACAATCCAAAATTTCATCGTACCGACGGGACTTGAACCCGCAACCTCCGGAGTAACATGTTTCGGTGCTTTGCCAATTAAGCTAAAATTTTGGATTGTGTTTAACAATTTACAAAAATATAAAGTGTGAAAAACTTCAAAGAAACATAATATTTGGATTTTAATGGAATCATTGCTGACCTTAGATCTCTCTCATAGTAGCACATAGAAAACTTTTACCTATATTACTGAGTTAAATGTATTGCTTTATTTTGAATCCGCCACATTACGCCCCGCTTAAATAAACTGCCTCGTATCAGTCCTATCCCACATTTGGTGTGCCGTAGTCTCTACCCTTGTTACTACCTACTTGTACTATTAATTATTCTGTGCCCTAGAACACATCTGTCTCAATGTTATCAGCTATCTGATCGTGTAATAGATGTGATAAATGTGTGTTCTTCAATTTACTTAACCTTACAGTATTCTATTCTGTGCCTCGCGGTTTTATCCGCGACATAGATATAACATAGTTCCCGTGGAAATATTGGGATTAAAATTATATGTTATTTGGTTATTCCAGGGTCTAGGCTATCTGCATACCAAATTACAGCTCAATTTGTTAAGTAGTTTTAGCGTGAAGAAGTAACGAACATACTTACATACTCACAAACTTTTGCAGTAGGAAGTAGGATACTGTCAAATTAACTCTGTACATCTCGCTCATGCCGCCACTTCTCTTTGGCGTCAGTGAAGTAAACATTATTGTAGCACCAAAAAAAAAAGAGTGTGTGTACTTATGTACAAGCGTTAGAAGTTATACTTCTGTGGCGTATGGAAAAATAATAACTAAAATGCAGTAGTGATTAACGATAAATATTAAAATTAATCAAAAAGATTTTATTTAAATAAGAAAGGTTTTATTAACGTAAAATATGACGTTAAATATGACAACATAGTCATGCCACCTAGAACTAACTTCACGGTGTAGAATTTAGGTGTCGGTGTGCGCGCGCATCGTAAAAATTCACTCTCATAATTTTTCTCTATCGCGCCAAAAAAAGTATAACTTCAAAAGAAGCAACCATTTTGCTAAGTAACACCCGACTAGAATAATCAGATGAAAGGTAACACCTACTCTTTAATATTCAGTACTAATTAAAAGAAAACATTCTCTGATAGCAGCGACGGTGCCATAATTTGGCAAAGTAATCAAACGTTGTAAACGTATTAAGGTGAATTTGCCCCGAGCGAAGCGAGCGAGCGAAATTACGTTAAAACTGAAAACTGTTTAATTTCTCCGTTTTAATGAACGCGTTTTCTTGAGGCCACGACATGTGATGCTTTACATAATTATAATACAAGATTTAAGGTTCGAAAGACGGCTTGGTATAGTTGCACTACGTACATTGTACAAGTATGTTTGTTAATTTGTGCGGCACCTTGTCTCACTGTTATCCACACCCTGACTATTTCTCCCCTCCGTCCTGGTACTAACCAGGACAGAAAGTACTCAAATGCTGGTTTGTTACCAATAAAAAACGTATAAATGTGAAAATACGTAGATATAAGAGGTCTTTAAAATAGGCATCAGCGACCGCATCATCACTTAAAATCAGGTGAGATAGTGGTCAAGTGCTAACCATTTTCGTATAAATAATAAATAAAATAAACAAACATACAAACAAAATAAATAATAAGCATCATCATCATCAGCTTATCTCAGTCCACTGCTGGACATAGGCCTTACCTATGGCACGACACTGAGCTCGATCTTCAGCTCTTTGTTTCCAAATGCAACCAGCCAGCTTTTATAGCACTTACGAGAATTATGAATGAATAATTATATTATTATTAAATACAAAATTAGTATTATTATATTAATTTTATAATTATACAATTTTAACATCTAATTTTCACTATAAGTACATTTTTAATTTATAGTAATTTTATACAATGAAAATTAGATGTTATCAGCTTAGACATGTAATGTTTATCAGTTGGGTGATTTCTATTAACTGAAGACTTATTGTGGCAGGGTAATTCGGGGGGTAAAATATGTGGTTTTAAGGTTGGAAAGAATTTCTATCGGGTGAAATCTGTATCTAATATTAATCTTCTTTTTATATTTTTTTAGAAGTCGATTTTTTCTATGTTCGTGGCCACACGTGAATGATGCTCCTGAATTAAATCACCGCGCCGAGCTAAATAAACTCTCTCTGTCAGTCGCACTTTAATTCGGAGGGATTAATTCTGTAAATGAACGGCCCACGGTAAATATGTCTAATGGAATTTCAGCTGAGAAAATGTCTTCTTTGCTGATGAAACGGTTGAAGAAAATTGTGTTCTTTGACGACAACTAAGATGCTTGGTTTAATAAACCTTTTTTTTTTTTTTAAATTCGTACTCTGTATACCAATCTCGACTGCGACTATCTATCATCATATTACGATCTGCGACTGAGCATCAATCAAATCCAAAGTTTGTAAACGCAGTAGGTAGTTAGGTACAAAGTATTGAAATTAAAAAAGGATGCATCAATTCAATTTATTAATTTTGTTAAAACTTTGTTAATTCATAAAAATAATTACAACAGACATAACCTTATTAAACTGCAATCAAAATTCATCATCAAAATTTTAGTGTACTTGTATTGTTGGTACAAAGGTAAAATTTTTAATGAGAATTTTCGCCAGATTTTCATGAAAATTTATAAACCTGACATCTATGTAAAACTTTTTGAACTAGCTTATCCACCAGTGAAAATAAGTGTACCTTGACGACCAGCAGAGGTTACTCAGTTCAGCTATTCGACAACAGATGGCAGTAAATTGGCAATAAAAAGTTCTGATACTGCTCCATAGATGTCACTAGTCACAATGAAAAATATAATTATGTCATAATGCAAGAAGTAATAATACTAGTGATGATTATTTATTTATTTTGCTAGATAATGAGCATTTTTTTGCTTTTCTTACTCATCTCACATGATATAATATCTTGGTGTGAAGATATTTAACTAATTTTGAGGCTCGCGCTACGCTGCTTATTTATATAAAAAACGAATGAGAACTAATATCGTCTGTTCAGTTTGTCATTTGAAGGAGAAATTCAATGAAATTATGTGTAAGCCACAGAAATATAAATAATTATTCATTTTTATTTCTGTGGTGTAAACATATTCCTGAATTACCATTCGTAACAGCATCCCGAGAGAATGTGACCTTGCAAATAAATACGTACCATGTACTGATTCTATTTAGATAAGGTCAGTCTAAATGTTCACCTATATTCGCTCTACATTGGTTTTTGACTCTCTACCACTCGAGCGTATATTGTACAATTCCGCGCTTTTGATTCACTAATGTCCCCACACGGCCCACTGCGAAACTTTGATGGTGCCACTCACTAACCTAGTAACAAAATGAAACTGGAATTAAACTTTTTTAAATGTTTTAATCAAATATAACACAGCGACGCTGTCAACTGACAATAAGAGATGATGACGGAAATGATTATCATCAATAGATGCAGATGATGATCTGCAGTTTGTATGAGAATTTTCTTTCTATTAGCTAGTCTCACAACACTCCTCGCAAGACAAACTGACTCTACGGATTGTATCTTTTACTTGACATTGTTATTTATAAAAAATAATTCGTTTAAAAACTAAAAAATAACCGACTTCAATGCTATTCATTTTCAGTACCATTTTTGAGATGTTTATCTCAATATCTCTGGACATACTTATCAAACCTCAATACAATTACCATGGTACCACACTTGGGATATCTTTCGAACAAAAAAAGAATAATCAAAATCGGTTCATAAACGACGAAGTTATCCGCGAACAAACATAAGTATATATATATACGGTCGAATTGAGAAACCTCCTCCTTTTTTTGAAGTCGGTTAAAAAACAGAAACAAAATAATAAGTATGTACATTTTAAATTTAAACCCGCCCTCGAACGCAGTGTAGTGGTAGGACTTCTGCTAGTCCGCCTGGGGCGGTACCACCACTTTGCCAATTCATTTTCAGCCGTGAAATAGGAATGTTTTTCGATTGAAATGGCAAGGTGTCCAGAGAAATTACAGGGCATGTGAGATTCAACATCTTTATGTCTCAAGGTAACAGGCGCAGTGCAGTGACATGCACAATTCTGGCAGTCCAGAATTTTGCATGCCACTGTATCTGTAATATGTGGACGTCATCGCATACCATCAGACGAGCGTCGTGCTTGTCTTGTTACTTTAAAAAAAAACCGCCTGATCTGTGTTTAATCTGTTCTCTGAGACCTTTAGTAAACTGAATATTGTTATATTTTCGATCTCACATAGGCATGTTTTAATTGAATCCCTTGAAATAAATAAAGTTATAAAATAAATAAAAGTTGAAATATCAAAGTATTTATGAGGAATGTTCAGTCTTAAGTTGAACACTTCGACATATAGGAACGTTTGAATCAAACCGCTGAAGCGGCGGCGCCGTGAATATATCTGATTTCCCACGGGGGAGCGCCGCCGCACGCCGCTCGAATCTAGATACGGTTTATCACACTACTGACAGATAGGCGAGACGAGACGATGCGATGCAAGTCAATGGACTTTATTCATTTTTTGAACTGACTTGAACTGGCTCTGCCAGCTTTTACAGCTTCACTGAAGGTCAGGTGGCGGAAGGCACAAGCCACATTAGAGCTCTTGAAGCTCGTACTCCTACCGTATGTATAGTGAGTAGGAACTACACATCGAGTTTATGTAGCAAATGCGAACACTGACAGACACATAGATGAAGGTAGCGTTAATCGGGAAGGATGGTAAAATCAAAGAAAGGTCTATATCTGAATAACGAGCAAGAAATAATGATGATTACGTGAGAAAATAACATTAGAATCTCCTACTGCAAAAACTACATTATTATACAAACAATTCACTAAATAAATAAACACCAAATATTAAAGAAATATGACAAGTGACGACATCTATTCATATCATCTATACATATATATACGCGAACTCCAAGATTACTCTACGAATAATGGTACAGATTACCAGAATCCTGTCTCCCTAATGTGGATGTTAGGTCCCCGGACACTTTACACAGCAAAACATAGCTCTTCCTACAGCGGAGTTGAACGTTAACCCCTCAGTTGAGTTATAGTAGGAGTAACGTATTACATAATCTGTGGCACTGTGGTATTGCTTTCAGAACATTGGGATTTAGATCATGACAAAGATGATGTTATTGATCAAAATAGATAATGTACGGATTTTATTAATGAAAGGGATTTACTTTGTAGGAGAAGTCTTCGTGATCAGCGCCAGCGTATGACACCATAATGATTAAGGCTGGTAAGGAAGAATGTTAGTGAATTATTTTTATAATTACTTATGAGTTATGAATATTTATAGACGAATCTACTTGATTCGTCTAACCAGCATAAATTAATTCAAAGTTTCACATGCTGCAATGTCAGTTATAGTCAAACCCCTCAGTCATTTTGTAAGGAATATTTACTTAGCAAGCACTGGAAGAGGCTGTTTTTCCAGCAGTGGACTTAAGCAGAATGTTTACAATGATATCGAAAGCGACCTAGTTGTTTAAGAATAACTTTTTTATCTGGTACGTTCTTAACCATTTGTCTTTGAACAACAATAAGAATTGCAAGAATAAATAACGTTTTTGCACTTTTGTTTCGAGCGATACTTCACTGACTTACAATTTGAGATTGACACATCATTAATTGCACAGGCGGAGCTGAAAATAACGTCATTTATTTTGTCTTTGTCTTTGGGGAAATTGGAGAAACAAGTTTAAATCGTGCGAGAAATTGTATACAACTACGAGAGAATAAACATATCTCCATAGGAGCTTTTCTTATTACTTTATTACGCGTAGACTTTAAGTTGGGTATAAGGTATATTCTAGGTAATTTGCAGGTCATAGTGAATAATTACAGTTTGATTGATAATAATGCTTAGACTTTGGTTTCACTTTGCATCCGTATTCGTCATGGCCGCTTGTCTTAAAAGCTGTCCATATTAATTATTTGAAATCCTCTAACATAATTTTATGTTAATAACAAATACCATAAAACGTCTTATTTGAGCTGATAATATGTAGTTATATTAAGTGCATTAATTTTAAATTCACCAAAACAAATTCAACTCATTAATAAATGATGAAACGAGAATAATATTTGAGTAATTTCAAATATAATCTTGATCCGTGACCTAGATATTAAAATAATTCAATTCCATTTGCGGACTCAAAGCGTTGTCCAGATTAATATCTGTCTGTCGGCGCTCTCTCTAATAGCATTTTACTCTTAAGCTTTTCATTTAATAAAATAATATAGGTATTAGAATTATATGTGGAAGGATAGTAAGCAGTCACTATAACTACTTAACTTACTTAAAAAGTAAAGAGATTATTTTTTATGTAATTCAATACTCTAGTTGCGGAACTGGTCTTACTTCCACGAGTCTCGCATCCCCATTTTATAATCGGCTAGCGTTTTATGGCGAATATTACTTCTAAGCGGACAAACCGAAGTGTTTTTTTTTATTACTCATACCTACATACCGCCATAACCACCAATGAATGGCATTCCCTGCCCGAACCTTTGTTTTCGGTTAAATACAATTTGAAGGTCTTCAAGTCACGAGTGAATCGATATCTTAACATCAGGTGATATTGTGTTCGAGTGGTTAATGAAATAAAAAGGTCATATTTGCCGATAGCCGTTAGAGGTAAATTGGTCTTGGAGTGGAGACCCAGTTGGCAATTGGACGCTCTATGACTATGTGGAGAGACGAAAAACGCATAGCAGTGGGCAGTGACTGGAAAAAAAGAGCTGAATTATCGAGCTCAGTAACGTCTTTTGAGAGAAGCCTATGTCTAGCAGTGGACTAATACAGGCGGATGACTATGATGCTGATTCTACCTATTAATAAAACGCAGAAACTCATGCAGATGAAGCCGTGAGTAAATCGGCGAGTTGTTAGTAAAGAACTTAATCACTTATAGCTATTTATTTAATATATTTAGTTGCCTGCATTAGGAATACCCACGAGAACGTACCCCAAATGTTTCAATTTTGTCCTTGATTTTATTCTAACGTAATAGTTCCAGCCCTAGCGCTGCCGATAGCAGTATTCTTAAACTTGATGAAAATATTATTACAGTATTCTTAATCTTAATGATTAAATAAAATATAACACAAAAATGTTGCAAAAGATTTTGATAGTATTTTTCTTTCATCACAAATATGATTCTTTTTGAAAAAAAACTTAATTGAATTTCTACATACTCGAGGGTATGAAAAGGTCCATTCTTTAATTTGGATTTGGTACGAAGTTTTCTTCAAAAGAAAATTCTTTTGAGAAGTCTTGAAGTGCTGCAAATGTATTTTGTAACAACTGGACTTTATTATTTTCATTTTATGCGCATTTTTATGTGTTGGTGCAAAAGTAATTTACAACACAATACACTTTAACTAAAATATTTCTGTCTGTAAGTGCGCTTCAACAGCGTTTCATATATTTTTGGGGTTTATTTACAGATCTCATAAGTTTTTATTTTGAAGTTCTGAAGGAACATTTCTCTTTTAAGCTATAACCGAATAAACTGCTAATGTTTTTATATAATCTTCATCCTTATGGTGAGTGTTGCCATTACCTGCAACAGCTAATGCACTGATGATACGTTGCTGACCGCATATCATAGCTTACCCATACAAAGTTAATAGTAACATTTTGGTAATTGATCTTACACAAATCCATAAAAAATTGACATGCATTTTTAAATTCTGTCAATAATTGATTACAATATTTTTACACTTTTTACAATTAATCCTAACTCATACGACTCATACTTCTAATTTCTTTTTAATAAAAAATACAGTATATTTACAGCTCTCACAACCAAAAACAAACCTGCTTAAAACAAAAGCCATCACGACCCATTATCAAATTATTGTGCGATAACATTTTAAAGCTCATAAAACTGCAACTCAATAAAAATAAAAGTAACTTAGTTTACGTATTCACACTCGAATTTAAATGTGATGTATTCCAAAGTACTGATATTTACTTTTCTACTTTACCTCATAAATGGGGAAGAAATAACGAATACTCACGAGAAAACGTCAATATCTAACATTTCTGAAGTTCTAATATCACTCTTAGAAGTAGAAGACAATGGAAGAATAAATGAACTAAGAGATAAATTAGCTAATATTAGCACATATGTATTAGATAATGAAAAAATCAACAACTTACTACTAAATGCTACAAAACATACGGATTTAAATGAAACGAATTTTTATAAGGCGTTAAATAACGATGATCACTTCAGAATTGTAACCAACGATGAGCCGAAGAACTTATACCTAAAATTAAAACAGAAACTAAATAGAGATGATATAAAAAATATTCTGACGAAGAATAGCATTACGAATGATCTTAGTTCTGGTAGGAAGAGAATGGGAAATGATTATTTTGGAGAAGAAGATAACGATATGCTCGATGAAGTTCTGGATAAAATGATTGCAGAGACGCCAAATGACAATCATAATTTTAGTTCTTCGATCAAAGATGGGATATACTGGGGTTTGTTGAATTTTTTTAAATTTGTTTTAGATACAGTTAAATTAGTAATATTTGAGTAGGTATACTTCAGAAAACAAATTAGCTACGCTCCACGATGTAACTTCACCGTTTTTATTTTTTTTGCCCCATCCACATTCTTGCGAGACGCATCCCAGAGGCTCTCGGCACGAGTCTTGGCGAGTGGAGGCGGCAGGAGTGTTCGCCATCCACACTCTCGATTTATTCAGCGAGTCATCTCCCTTGCGTCCTTCGACTTGCGCCTGAAAAACCAACACGAAGCGAAACGACAGCGAGGCGATGCGAGGAAAGACGAGGGGACATAAGCGCACCATCCTCACTCTCGCACTTGCGTTCCCTCGTGTAGCCTCGTGGAGAGTCTGGATGGGGCATAAAAGGTTTACGTGCTGCCTAGATCAATAACAATCTCTACCAATCATCATCCACTAATACAATAAATTCAAATCCCTACCATGTACCAATAGATTTTTATATCGAAAAATGTATGTGCTCATTTTACAATGGCTTTCCAGTGAAGTAACCATATCGTTAAGAAATCCCCAACCCACGGCATGGTGGTACGATACTGTATGTAGTGTCTGCCGGGCCACCTACCACTCTCAAAATCTGTCGACAAACATCTTATGTATTCCGCTGTCTTTGAATAGCAGTTCCCATTCTAGGTCTAGCGTGCTACCATCCTCGACCACATCATCACTTATCAACAGTGGTGAGATAGTAATTAAATGCTAGCCTATATGGAATAAAATATGAAAGTGTGCTTGTTTCTTCCGCTCTCAAAATATATTGGCTGATAACTTTGCACAGGTATAGCCAAAATAAAGGAAAAAAAAAATTTAATTGAAATAAATTTATATATAAATAAATATAAACATAGACATTTTCATATGAACTTAAATATTTAGTACCTAAGCATATAAGATTTTGGTGATTTGTATATTGTGATAGAGTCAGCTGTATGCTTATCAGAGCTCAAGGCTGATTTCCAGTCTGCTCCATTGCACGTGACGGTTTGATGGTTGAAACTGAGATGGTCGTCGCGCGAGTAAAACATAAGATACATTTTAACAAACAAACAAACAAAATGTTATATTCTCTTCGTCCGCAGACCCTCAAAATGAGTTAGAAGATCTCCGCGACTACCACAAGCACGACGGGCGGAGAATCTTCAAGGGCGAGCGGACCACCGTCCGGTTCTACCCTTTCATGGTCTCCATACACGTGATGGGGAGGTTCTGGTGTGGAGGCTCTATTTACTGGCATGACCTGGTGCTCACGTCAGCGTCCTGCTTGCAGCTGTAAGTCTTTGAGATAAGTTATTGAAAGTTGAGATGGGACAATATCGCTAAATTAGACTAATTGGTAGTATTTGAGCCTCCAGGTTATTGTGAACAGTTTGTTGACCCTTTGGTTGTCCAAAATCTCGTTTTATTACCATCTTCTACTGTTATTTAAATATAATTTCATCTTATTTATTTTCGTTTGAATTGGTTTAAGTTAATTAGAATTACACTGTTCCTTATCATAATTTGACAAATGAGATATTTTTGGAAGCGCCTTGATTGTCTGCGTTATATGCTATTACGAGTAATTGAATAAGACCTCCTAAGGACATACAAAAGTCGTAAGTGGGTGACAACATAAAGTCACGAACAAATTTATTTATGTTTATTTAGAAGGGGTTAATTAGAAAATTTCAAAAATATATATTGTCAGCTGTTACTCACGGCTTTGCTTGCATGTACTCGATATATGGGAATCATTTCTACAGATTAGAGCGTGACTTTGCAGTAGTCGGTCTTAAGGTACGACCACTCTGCGGCGTCCAGCGTGCGCGATTTAGGCGGCGATCATATAGCGCAGTAGTATTTGTACCGACTGGTTCACATCCAAAGCAATCTACGGCGATCAGAAAACAATAAAAATTCAGATCGCGAACGCGCACGCGAAAACAAAACGCTGCGGTGTGGTCGTACCTTTAGTTTTTTACTTACTTTTTATGTTTGTATGAAAAAAAATCATATAATATTAATGCCAAATATTTTTAAAAGTAATTCAACAATCATAATTGGTTGCAACTTTTCAAAGTTCTCTAATTTATTATCATTCTTACAAAAGAAGTTAATTGGATCAGTTACAATAGTCCCTTGCCCATTCCAGGAAGAAAAAGCCTTTGTTATAGAACTATTGCCACATAGAATGATAATTTGGGTACAATAAAAGTAAGCTCTAGTACTTGCAATGAACCATGAACCATTCTTTCCAATTTCCTGTTACGGCTGAATTGAAAATTTTACATAGAAATATGATTAAAATTTACAGCTATTCTAGGCCTAGCGTGTTTCACCGTCTTCGACCACATCATCGCTTACCATGCGAGATATTGGTCAAACTCTAGCACAAATAAGTTATTTTTCAAAAAAAATAAAACCGACTTCATAACCACAAACAGGCACTCAAAAGCGAAAAATAAATTACTTAAAATTATTATAAGCGCTACCCACTTATCTATTTGAAGTCGGTGCCAGCCAAGTCTAATTGGTAGTAGATAGATAATATCTACATGTATCTACCTACTTACTAACCTGCATGTACCTACTTACTACTACTACATACGTAGTTTTCAAAACCTTTGCATTATTAAACCCCGTAGAGTGTGAACGAACGAACTTTCCGTAATGATGTATCAAATTCTTCTGAAAAACGCCAAATCTAATTAACACACTTTATTAACAATTTACTTTCACAACTACGATTTCTCATCACTTAATATCACTCAGCAATAACATACACTTATGCCACTTTCACTATACATTTGAGATAATATAATTTATTTAGTCCATTTCTATGCAATGCCTCAATATTCGCCGTCTCTAATAATTATATTTGCTTGCATTTTGATTTTTTAAGTTATTTATTAACCAAACTTCAACCACTACCGAAGTTCACCAACCAACAATATTTGTTCATTCATTTATGCCATCAATCTACCCTCATTATTTGTATAACTGATAAAAGAAGCAAATCTGGTCTAGCTATTCTACTAATTAATACATGCGCTCTTTCTAATTATTTCATAACGATAGAGTGCGATATATGGGTGTATATCTTTCCCTTTCATTATGTTACGTTCAAAACGTCTTATAGAAGAAGGTCGTATGTGCATATTTTGCTGTCATGCTATTGCTTTTTGAGACTGCTACTCCAATTATGTCCGATAGTGTACCTATAACGGTTAAGAAGATACAGATCTGTAAAGTGCGCACATATAGACACACGGACGGACGGACGGACGGACGGACGGACGAACGGACTACAAAGTCTCAGAAAATGTTCATTTGCTACCCTTTGGGTTCGGATCCCTAAAAAAATTGACTTTAAATGCCGCGCTAAAGTGAAAATATTCACTAGTAATAATGATGTCATCAAGGTATCAAAGGACAATGTCCAAAATGGCCCTGTGCAATTAAAGCATCTGACACACACGATAATTAATTGTCTATTTGATTACAATAATTCCAAATACTTTTATAACACGGACAAGTTGTATTCCAAAATTAATATTAAAAAGTATTATTTGCGATTATTAACAATCATTGCCGCCATATGGCCATATGTATGTATGGCCAACGTACTGAAAAGAGTACTAATTCACTCTACTACGTTATAAGAGGCACTTCCCTATATTGTTGATACCCGAATAATGAAAGCACTGTGTAGCCAACCGAACAACGGAAAGTATTATTTGCGTAGTAACTATTACATAATCTGTGGTATTATGCTTATAATTTATTCTTGCAGTGTTGATTGGCACAAATTACGTTCATTATTCTGAGTTATTTAATTATGTATGCAGTGTCGCGGGACTGAAATGGCCACCATCTTCGCAAACGTCATGTCATGTCTAAAAATATTAGGTATGTTTAAAAAAATTTGCACCCTAACAAGACTTTGCCCGGTAGAACATTCCTGTGAAGGAAAATTATTTATATTTATATATAATTATTTATTATAATAATTAATATATAATTATTTATTGAGGGCCCGGTGGTGTAATTCGGAGAACGGTCGGCTTTGATGCCGTGGTACCGACTTCAAACCGCCGTGCACCAATGAATTTTTCTGTCGAAAAATGTATGTGCGCATCTCACAGTGGCCCTCCAGTGAAGGAAAACATCGTTAAGAAACCAAAAACCCCCGCATGGTGGTAGAACATATCTAGTGTCCGCCTGGCCAGCTACCACCCTCAAGTTAGAAAATCTGTCGCCAAACATCTAATGTGTTCCGGCAGCTATCCTTGAGAGCCAGTTCCCATTCTAGTCCACTTCTCTATCTTCGACCGCATCATCACTTAGCAACAGGTGAGATAGTGGTCAAACGCTTGCCTATAAGATGTAAAAAAAAAAAAAATTATCCACACCTTTATTTCTATCTCACTCACAGTTACCGTAAGAATATCTTATATGCAATAGCAACCTCCATTTTTTATAATCTTCTTGGGACTCTTCTACTAAAACTAGTACATTCTCCTATGTTTGAGGTATTTATCTCCATATCTCTGGAGATACTAATCAGATCTCGATAAAATTAAAATGGGACCACCTCGAAAACGTATCCTACCTATTAAAAAAAGAATCATTTGAATCCGTTCACAATTGACGGAGAAATCGCGTAACATACACACAAAAAAAAAACATACAGACGAATTGAAAACCTCCTCCTCTTTTGTGAAGTCGGTTAAAAATATTAAAATAAACTGGACAGGTGCGAGTCAGACTCGCACAAGTAAGGTTCAGATTGAACAAAATTGGCCAGATAAATAAGTTTTTTGTATGGAAACCCCCTTTGATTTTTAATTTAATTTAGTTGTATTATTTGATGTTATTGCAACCATGTTATACACACTATGAGCAAATTTCAAGTCTCTATCTATTATTTGCAAGATCGAGCATAAAACGCCTGAAAAAACACGTTTCTTTTAGAGGACCCCCTTTATTTTTCAACTTTATTCTGTTTTTAATAGGTATTTGTTGTTATAACAGCCATAGCAATACATACTTTGTGAATATTTCAAGTCTCTATCTATTATGATAGATGAATACTTTATTGCATACCAATCAACACATCATAATGTAAGACAGTGAAAAACTAATTAGGTGTGACAATGGGCGGTCTTATCGCTCAGAGCGATCTCTACCAATTATGGTTCATAAGTTCAAGCAAATAACGCCGAAATCAATACGTTTCTTTTATGGGGACCCCCTTTAATCATTGATTTTATTATGTTTCTTAGTATTTGTTGCAAATCCCCCATAGTAATATATACTTCGTGAAAATTTCACGTTATATTCGTCGTATATCGTCATATTACCTTTGCGATTAAGGAGATACAACCCTTTAAAGTGCGGACGGACGGACAGTGAAGTCTCAGTAATAGGGTTCCGTTGGTACCCTTTGGGTTCAAACTACGTATTATTTTTATTTCAATAAAAGGTTTTTTGCTAAACCTTCTGTTTCAGACTTCACAACAACCGATTTTTCCGAGAGAATCCTAAAGTTCTGCAAGTGAGGATCGGCAGCAATCACAGCAGGATCGGCGGAGAAGTTCTGGACGCTCTAGAGGTCGAAACTTCCGCAATTATGTTAATACTAATTATATATTTATTTTTGTAGTGGTAGGACTTCTGCTAGTCCACCTGGGGTGGTGCCCGCACTTTGCCAATTTTTTTTTGCCTTTTGCCGATTTGAACCTGTTAACAAAGACAAAGTGTAGTATTTTATTGTATTGTATGTTATTGTTATAGCTGTTCCCATCAGCTTCATCAGTATAAGTATAATTATGCTAATCCAAGTTAGAAACTATCAGTGTGCCAAATTTTATCCAAACCTATTGCGTAGTTTTTGCATGATGGAGTAACAAAAACCCATAAACCCATTAAATTCATTCATCCAAAATCACAAACTTTTGCACTTATGATAGACTAGCCGATACCTGCGACTTCGTTTACGTACACCAAGATTTTAATTATTGAAATCTCTGTCAAATGTCAATAACCTACTTTAATTTTTTTTAAATATTCTGACGTAAACGATTGGATGACAGCTGAATGGTTCATTACTTTTTTTTTCTAATTCAAAGCGTTAAATTCTGCTTTTGCTATGTTTACTTGATAATTGGTTATGATTTATTTTATGATTTATGATTTTGACGTGTATATGTGCGTATATTTATACTGCCTACATACTGAATAAATGCTTTGATTCTTGATTCTTCTTTGAATAAACATATGTGTGAACTGAGTTATTTAAGTTATGTGCACAGATTATATTTTTATAAAAAGTAGCTTATGTTCATTGTCATGCTAGAAAGTATTTATCCCCATAGTTATGTCAACCGGAATGATATTCTAACTAAACATAACTTAAGACAAAGAAACAAGAAAGCACTTCCAAATTCAGTATTAGCTCTTCACTCAAATAGTCCTTATGTAATGTCCATAAAAATATTCAATAAATTACCTAACTCAATAAAAAACATAACAAACAACAAACAATTTATCAAACAACTAAAACAACTACTATCATTAAAATCATATTACACGGTTAAAGAATATTTAGACGACACATCAATATAATTCATTTCTAAACGCTCCTCTTTTTGCATGAAAGCACTTCCAAATCCAGTAAATATATAAAATATATTTAATAATAATAATAATAACTAACGTCAAATAATGTATTTAAAACAAACAAAACAATTATAGACATAAAATAAAAATATATACAAAAATAAAACAGTTAAATAAAACAACTACAAGTAACATTAAAATCTTACTGCAAAATTTTTTAAACCATACAACAATATTATAATTCATTTCAATTTTATATCCTGCTTCTTATTTTTTCAGCCTCTCTCAATTAGTCTTATAATTTTGCATGTGCCCAACAGGGTCCACAATGATCTCATGTACCTAGATATCTATATATAAGAACTTTATGTACAACAACTATGGAAGCAATAAAGTATTGAGTATTGAGTATTAAGTATTTTCTTGTTAAATTTCAGTAAGATCGGATCTTCCGTTTAGGCGTGATTAGGCAACAAACAGTGTTACAAATAAAAAGGAGGAGACATAGTAAAAAATGTTTTTATAATATTATGTCTAGATTAGTAGAAAGTAGGATTGTTTGAAAAGGCTCACAACTGGACGCGATCAAAGCAGTATCACCTTAAAGGTATAATTTCAATTTATTTATTTGCATAAAGAGCTAGGTACAAAACAATACATTAGCAGTGGGACCCAAATTAGGCTAAGCCTAGATCTTGGGAGCCCGGTGGGTAACATAAATTCGAGTATCCCATATTGGAAATCAGTATGTATATATAAACTTTTCACACGCAAGACTTTTAAGATAATTATTAAACCCAATAATCTGTACACTACATTAATTACATATGTTAAGCCAAGATTGTTGACGAAGCTCTCCCCACTCAGGTTTACTTTAACCCCGGCTACAACCCTCGCACGCTCCGCAACAACATCGCCATCATCCGCCTGCGTCGTCATCTTTACTTCAACTACCATCGCATCCCGAAGATCATCACCATCTCTCACACCGACACCCCGATGCCGTCTACTGCTGAGGTTCTGCTGCTTGGCTGGGGGGTTACAAAGGTAACAACGATCTATAATATCCAGCTATTTTTTGTCTAATAGACAAGGACTTGACCGCTGTCTTATCTGATGTTAAGTGAAGATGACTTTTACAGTTTAGTGGAAGTTGACTTTAGTCCAGTCTACAGAACGCAACTATCCCAAACCCATCGTCTTTATAATCCGATCTTTTGCCAAGCTTTTCCGTGTCATTTATTTTGATTTCCTAATATCATCAATCAGCACCTTTTCAACCGACTTCACAAAAAAGGAGGAGGTTCTTAATTCAACTGTTTTTTTATGTATGTTACCTCAGAACTCCGTCAAATCTTAACCGATTTGAAAAATTCTTTTTTTGTTTGCGAGATTATGAATCCCGTTTGATCTCATTCCAATTTTATCGAGATTTGACAATTATCTCCGGAGATAATAGAAACAAACAATATAAGCAAATTTGTACGTCACCATTTGTGGTCATCACATGAGATTTTTAGTAAAAATGAGGCAAATCACTCTTTTATGTAAAACTGCTGATTCGCTTTAATATAACACTGCTTGTTTGTAGACGTCCCAGAAGATGTCATATGAACCTATTTACCTACAACGGAAGTTTCTGCCGGTGTATCCCAATAAATTCTGCAAAGAAGTTTATGGCGAGTAAGTAATTTCTGTTTGCGATTGAATTTATTCATATTTTTTATTATCATAGTCAAATGCAAGATTTATCTAAGTTTATCGGGAAATTTTTGATACTTGGCTCGGACATTTCCCACAACCAATTTTAAAAACTGTTTGTCGCGGTAGGCTGAGATGAAGTTGATGCAATAAACTGGATAGCCCCATAATTATTGTGATATTGTGTGGAAGGAAGAAAAATAGAGTTGCAATAAAACCTAGTAAGACTCTTTTATATTTTACTAGTAAGTACCCCTGTGTTGAAAAGTATCCCATATTCATCATCATCATAAACAGCCTGTGTCAGTCCACTGCTGGACGTAGGCCTCTCCCAAGATGCGCCACTGAGCCCGATCTTCGGCTCTTCTTTTCCTCCCATATTCGTTATATACTGTCGGTATACTATGTAACTGGAAACAAAGAGCCGAAAACCGGGCTCTGTGTCGTGACTTGAGGAGGCGTCCAGCTGTGGACTGATACTTACCTACTGATAATGATGACTATCTTTGTGGTGTGTCGAATTTCATCATTCCGTTGCGTAGTTGTCGAGTGAAATAGAAACAAACATACGTCAATCTATACTTTAAAACTTTCGCACTTATAATATAAGTAGAATAGTAGGATACGTTGGAAATGTTTGATAATGAAATGCCGCTAATTTAATTAAATCGTTAAACTAATCCAGTATTGATTTAAAATATTCCCTGTTTGTTTTGATTATTTTGATTGTTTGCTATGACGATTTGAGTCTATCCTACTGAAACAATTGAACGAAAACATATTGTTTACATTTTTATGTTGTCAAATCGTATCCCTAATCAAAATTTAAATCAACAAGGGATCAGGTATGTGTCTTCTCATAGTCCGCCTGGGGCGGTACCACCACTTTGCCAAATAATTTTCAGCCGTAAAATAGGAATGTTTTTCGGTTGAAATGGCAAGGTATCCAGTGAAAATACAAGGCATGTGAGAATCAACATCTTTATGTCTCAAGGCGCAGTGTAGTGACGTGCAAAATTCTGGCAGTCCAGAATTTTGCATACCACTGTATCTGTAATAGGCAGACGTCATCGCTAACCATCAGGCGAGCGCCGTGCTTCTCCTGCATCCTTTACTTTACCTTATATCATAAAAAAAAATTGAACTTTAATATAGCTTTGAAATAGTTTCTCCTTGGTACCTACTTTTTAACCGACTTCACAAAAAAGGAGGAGGTTCTCAATTCGTCTGTATGTTTTATTTTTAGTTTTGTACATGTAACGCGATTACTCCGTCAATCGTGAACGGATTCAAATGATTCTTTTTTTTAATATGTAGGGTACGTTTTCGAGGTGGTCCCATTGTAATTTCATTGAGATCTGGTTAGTATCTCCAGAGATATGAAGATAAATACCTCAGCCATTGGAGAATGTAATGGTTTTAGAAGAAGAGTCCCAAGAAGATTATACACAATGGAGGTTGCTATTGCATATAGTTTTGAAGACTAAAAAATATGACCTTGAATAATGTTTTTACATCTTTCTTCTCGTTGATTTTGGTTTTTGACAGATATTCTTACGGTAACTGTGAGCGTGATAGAAACAAAAGTGGGGAGAATTAATTTGTCTTCACAGGAATGTTATACCGGGCAAAGTCTTGTTAGGATGCAATGTTTTTGAGCATACCTAATATTTTTTGACATGACATGACGTTTGACGACGATGGCGGCCATATGGCGGCGATTAATGTTAATAATCGCAAATAATACTTTTTATTATTCATTTTGAAATACAACTAGTCCGTGTTATAAAATTATTTGGAATTATTGTAATAAAAATGACAATTAATGATTGTGTGTGTCAGATGCTTTTATTGCACAGGGCCATTTTGGACATTGTCCTTTGATACGTACCTTGATGACATCATAATGACTAGGGGATATTTTCACTAGCGCGGCATTTGAAGTCAATTTTTTTACCGACGAAAAAAAAAACGGAGGAGGTTATCAAGTCGACGAATATATATATATATATATATTCGTATATATATATATTATGTAGGACCACGCATAACTTTTCACAGAGTAGTCTGATTTCGATAATTCTTTTTTTATTGGAATGGTTATACCCCCAAGACCCCTTTGGGGGTATATTTAAATTTTAATGAAATCGGTCGAGCCGTTTTGAAAAAATCAACATAAATAATGGATAAAAGTATCATTATTTTGATGATTTTATCATATCATCAATGTATGTCAACAAACACTGGAAAAACAAAGAGTCGAAAATCGGGCTCAGTTGCGTGTGTTGAGAGAGGCCTATGTCAGGCAGAGGCATATGGACTGATACCGGCTGATGATGATGATGATATTTTACAGGTTTAACATTTGAATTTCATCGAGATATGTTCAGTATCTCCAGAGATTTGAAGATAAACACCTCAAACTTACACAACACTACACCCACCTACACCACTACCACACGTGACGTTGGAAGTCGGTTTTTTTAGTTTTTTATGTGATCTTAAATTATTTTTATTATTATTATAGAGCATTAATGTTCTATATAACGTTTGTCTAGGCCAGGGGTAAGCAATGACGCCTGCTTTTAACATAGTAGATTATGGCCACAAAAAATTATAAAATAAAACTTTTCGACAAAAAAATTAAACCGCCGAAAAAACTGAAAAGCAAAAAATAATTATACTTTTTTATTTAACCGTAATAACGGAGTTCTTAAAATACTGTTAGTATACCTAAGTATATATTTTTGTAATTGTTTTGAGTTTTTAACTAAACTTAATAACGAAGTTCATAAACTAATGTATGTATACCTAAGTAATTTTCGCCAAACAAGCAGATTAATTAATTATGTAAAGTGATGCGCGGCGAAATAAAAAAGTTTAATTATTTTTTGCTTTTCAGTTTTTTCGGCGGTAAAATTTTTATGTTAATAAGTTTTATTTTATAATTGCTTAGGGTTCCGGACCCAAAGGGTATCAAATAAACTCTTTCTGAGACTTTGCTGTCCGTTCATCCATCCGTCCGCCCGTCCGTCCGTGTGTCTATATGTGCGCACTTTACAGATGTACCTTCTTAACCGTAATAGGTACATACTTGACATTTTCACAAAGTATATATCCGTCAGTGTATAACGGACCAGACACGAAATTTTATAGATGCATGTAATTTAATTAAAAGTTGTTTTGCACTAAAAAGGGTAAAACAAACTATTTTTCAAAAAAAAAACCGACTTCATAACCACAAACAGGCACTCAAAAATGAATAATAAATTATTTAATATAATTATTATAAGCGCTATCCACTTATCTATTTGAAGTCGGTGCCAGCCAAGTCTAAAAGGTAGTAGATAGATACTACCTACATGTATTTACCTACTTACTACTACTACATACATAGTATCTATCTACTATCCAATAGACTTGGCTGGCACCGACTTCAAATAGATAAGTGAGTAGCGCTTATAATAATTATATTAGGTAATTTCTTTTTCGCTTTTGAGTGCCTGTTTGTGGTTATGAAGTCGGTAAAATTTTTTTTTTAAATAATTTATGAAACTATACGTTTGAATCTTGCTAAAAATTGTCCCTTCTATCATCGCCACAGTTTCAAAAGTCGAAATCAGCATGTAGGCAGTATTAATACGCTTTAAAATCATAAAATAAATTATAATCAAACTAAAAAAAAACAAGTCAAATAAACATAGCAAAAGCATAATTAAACGTTTTGAATTTTAAAAAAAACATACAGACGAATTGAGAACCTCCTCCTTTTTTGTAAAGTCGGTTAAAAAAAGCACAAAAGTAATGAGCCATTCAGATGTCATCTAGTCGTTGACATTTTGGTAAAATTATAAAAGTTTTACATTGTATTTTGGAACTTGAAATACGGAATGGTAGCAACTGCTTTTTTAGATGTAGATTTACAGATTCAACAAAATTCTGTTTAATTTCATTGAAATGCAAAATATACTGTAACTTCTTTGTATATTATTTATTATGTGTATGGTTGTACGTGTTAATGAAATAAAATTAAATCGTTGCTACTGTTTACTGTCACGCATGTCTCTATATTTGTTTAAAAAAAAAACACGTATATTTTTTTAGTTTTAGTACGGCTCCATACGATTAGTGTATTTTAGCCAGTGTCAAGTATTAAAATTCTTCATGACTTGTCATTTTGAGTCATGTTGGAGCCAAAGTCTAGTCCAAGTCATACCCTCAGTAAAAATCTGGACTTCACTGAAGATTTTCTGTTTTTGGGGAGAACGCAAATTGCATATATTTCAACATTGTGCTGTTTCCCTACACTCGCACACATTCAGCGGCACTTAATGGTTAATAATCCACACATTAACTAGCGAAAGAACACACGTTTTAGGAAAAAATACAATGAGAGCTCACACACTTTACCACTTTCTCGCCAAATCTCCAAAAAAAGTATTAATTTGTTTCAGTAAATTCGTAACGTCAACAATGTTTTGTGCTGGAACTCTTACAACCGGAGAAGGTGCTTGTGATGTAAGTTATTGTTATTGTAACAGTTATTATGAATATATATATACTAGCTGTTACCCGCGGCTTCGCCCGCGTTATTTGTGTCTTTATGACCATTGAGGTCTAGATCGATGATCTCTTAGGCCAAATCACCATAGGTGCCCTCAAAGTCGAACTCAATATCCTCTATTGTTAAAGTCATTAATCATTTTGGTTAGGTTAGTATACGAAATTGTGCTGTTTAAATGTTTGACTGAATACAACAGTTCCTCAAACATTTCTTACAAAGAAAATAAGGTGAATAGCTGCGCGAGCGTAGCGAGCGCTATTATTGGGCGAGTGAAAATTTTTATGGCGTTTTATAACCCTGACAGTTTAATGACCTAATCATCAAGTCAATATAGATGACTCTTAGGTCGAACTCGATATCGTCAATTGTTGAAGTCATTAATCATTACTTGGTACTTGGTAAACCTAAATAAGGTTTACCAGCGAGCGCGAAAATGTTTACGTCATTATATAATCCTGGCAGTTTTTATAACCTACTAAATCACCGATGACCCTAGGGTTAAACTTGATATCCACTTATTTTATGGTAAAAATTCATTATGATTATTGAAGGTTGTACTGTTTCAATTTATAAACGCGTTTTGATGCATGTGGCTATTAAAATACAAAAAATGCTGAAAAATTACTTACAAAGTAGATAAAACAAAGGTTTACGCGAGCGCAGCGAGCGTTATCAATGCGCGAGCGAAGCGAGCGCGAAAATTATTTACGTCTTTTTATGACCCTGACAGTTTTTATGACCTACTTAGTCAACACCGATGACCCTAAGGTTAAACTTGATATCCACTTATTTTAAGGTAAAAATCATTATCATTATTGAAGGTTGTAGTGTTTCAATTTATAAACTCGTTTTGATGCATGTGGCTATTAAAATACAAAAAATGCTGAAAAATTACTTACAAAGTAGATAAAACAAAGGTTTACGCGAGCGCAGCGAGCGTTATCAATGCGCGAGCGAAGCGAGCGCGAAAATTATTTACGTCTTTTTATGACCCTTACAGTTTTTATGACCTTTTAAGTCAACACCGATGACCCTAAGGTTAAACTTGATATCCACTTATTTTAAGGTAAAAATCATTATGATTATTGAAGGTTGTACTTTTTCAATTTATAAACTCGTTTTGATGCATGTGGCTATTAAAATACAAAAAATGCTGAATCATTACTTACAAAGTAGATAAAACAAAGGTTTACGCGAGCGCAGCGAGCGTTATCAATGCGCGAGCGAAGCGAGCGCGAAAATTTTTACGTCATTTTATGACCCTGACAGTTTTTATGACCTACTTAGTCAACACCGATGACCCTAAGGTTAAACTTGATATCCACTTATTTTAAGGTAAAAATCATTATGATTATTGAAGGTTGTACTGTTTCAATTTATAAACTCGTTTTGATGCATGTAGCTATTAAAATACAAAAAATGCTGAAAAATTACTTACAAAGTAGATAAAACAAAGGTTTACGCGAGCGCAGCGAGCGTTATTAATGCGCGAGAGAAGCGAGCGCGAAAATTATTTACGTCTTTTTATGACCCTTACAGTTTTTATGACCTTCTAAGTCAACACCGATGACCCTAAGGTTAAACTTGATATCCACTTATTTTAAGGTAAAAATCATTATGATTATTGAAGGTTGTACTTTTTCAATTTATAAACTCGTTTTGATGCATGTGGCTATTAAAATACAAAAAATGCTGAATCATTACTTACAAAGTAGATAAAACAAAGGTTTGCGCGAGCGCAGCGAGCATTATCAATGCGCGAGCGAAGCGAGCGCGAAAATTTTTTACGTCTTTTTATGACCCTTACAGTTTTTATGACCTTCTAAGTCAACACCGATGACCCTAAGGTTAAACTTGATATCCACTTATTTTAAGGTAAAAATCATTATGATTATTGAAGGTTGTACTGTTTCAATTTATAAACTCGTTTTGATGCATGTGGCTATTAAAATACAAAAAATGCTGAAAAATTACTTACAAAGTAGATAAAACAAAGGTTTACGCGAGCGCAGCGAGCGTTATCAATGCGCGAGCGAAGCGAGCGCGAAAATTATTTACGTTTTTTTATGACCCTTACAGTTTTTATGACCTTCTAAGTCAACACCGATGACCCTAAGGTTAAACTTGATATCCTCTTATTTTAAGGTAAAAATCATTATGATTATTGAAGGTTGTACTTTTTCAATTTATAAACTCGTTTTGATGCATGTGGCTATTAAAATACAAAAAATGCTGAATCATTACTTACAAAGTAGATAAAACAAAGGTTTGCGCGAGCGCAGCGAGCGTTATCAATGCGCGAGCGAAGCGAGCGCGAAAATTTTTACGTCATTTTATGACCCTGACAGTTTTTATGACCTACTTAGTCAACACCGATGACCCTAAGGTTAAACTTGATATCCACTTATTTTAAGGTAAAAATCATTATGATTATTGAAGGTTGTACTTTTTCAATTTATAAACTCGTTTTGATGCATGTGGCTATTAAAATACAAAAAATGCTGAATCAATATTTACAAAGTAGATACAACAAAGGTTTGCGCGAGCGCAGCGAGCGTTATCAATGCGCGAGCGAAGCGAGCGCGAAAATTGTTACGTCATTTTATGACCCTGACAGTTTTTATGACCTACTTAGTCAACACCGATGACCCTAAGGTTAAACTTGATATCCACTTATTTTAAGGTAAAAATCATTATGATTATTGAAGGTAGTACTGTTTCAATTAATAAACTCCTTTTGATGCATGTGGCTATTAAAATACAAAAAATTCTGAAATAAAACCTACAAAGTAGATAAAACAAAGGTTTGCGCGAGCGCAGCGAGAGCTATCAATGCGCGAGCGTAGCGAGCGCGAAAATTTTTACGTCATTTTATGACCCTGACAGTTTTTATGACCTACTTAGTCAACACCGATGACCCTAAGGTCAAACTTGATATCCACTTATTTAAAGGTAAAAATCATTATGATTATTGAAGTCTGTACTGTTCCAATTTGTGTCATGTTTTGATGAATGTGGCTATTAAAATACAAAAGTTGCTGAAATGTATCCAACAAAGTACATATAACAAATACTTGCGAGCGCCATCACTGCGCGAGCGAAGCGAGCGCGAAAAATGTTTACGACCTTTTATGACCCTGACAGTGTTTATGACCTTCTAAGTTAACACTGATGAGACAAAGGTTTAACTTGATATCCACTTATTTTAAGGTAAAAAAATCATTATGATTATTGAAGGTTGTAATTGTTCCAATTATAAACTCGTTTTGATGCATGCGGCTATTAAAATACAAAAAAATTCTGAAATATTACCTACAAAGTAGATAAAACAAAGGCTTGCGCGAGCGCAGCGAGAGCTATCAATGCGCGCGATTGAGCGCGAAAATTTTTACGTCATTTTATGACCCTGACAGTTTTTATAACCTACTAAGTTAACACTGATAACACAAAGGTTAAACTTGATATCCAATTATTTAAGGATAGAAATAATTATGAATATTGAAGATTGTACTGTTTTAATTTATGGAGTCGTTCTGATGCATGTGGCTATTAAAATACAAAAGTTGCTGAAATATTACCTACAAAGTAAACCAAACAAATTATTGCGCGAGCGCAGCGAGCGCTATCACCGCGCGAGCGAAGTGAGCGCAAAAAATGTTACGTTTTATGACGCTGACAGTTTTTACAACCTACTAAGTCAACACCGATGACCCTAAGGTTAAATGTGGCTGTTAAAACACGAATGCTTATGAAATACTTCCCACAAAGCAGATAAAACACGTTGGGCAAGCAAAGCCATTGCGTAAATTTTGATGACTTTTAATGACCCTGACAGTTTTATGGCCTAATTAAGGTACTTATTAAGTTTAGTCATAATCTATGAACCTAAGGTCAAACTTTTATGATTATGCAAACTCTATGTAAAGTTAACAAAAGATATAGGCACCCACACTTAACTGCCGAAAAAAAGTATTCTTTGCCCTTTTATGCCCTATTCAATGTGTTTGTACAAAATTTCATCTGAATCGGTCAAACCGTTTGGCCAAAAAGAGGCCACACATTTACAAAATTCCATAGTAAAAATATAGACAACCGAAATTTCCACCCAAAAAAAAAGTATTCGTTGCCCTTCTATGTCTTTTTGACTGTCTGTGTACAAAATTTCAGCTTAAATGGTTAACCCGTTCGACCGAGAGAAGGCCACACATTTAAAAACTTCAATTTAAAAATTCTGGACACCTGGACTCGACTGCCAGAAAAAAATTATCCTATGTGATTCTATGCAATATGAACTGTAATACTCGTATGTATAAAATTTCAGCTGAATCGGTCAAGCTGTTTAGCTGATAAGAGGACACACATTCACAAAATTCAATAAAAAAAATCTAAACACTCAGACTCGATGGACAAAAAACAGTATCCGATATCCTATTCTGCCCTATGAACTGTCTTTATACAACATTTCAGGCAAATCGGTAAAGCCGTTTATTCGAGAAGAGGTCTTAAATTTACAAAAATTAATTAAAAATATCTGGACTTGAAAGCAAAAAAAAAAGTATCCTATATCCTATTCTACCCTATGAACTGTCTTTATACAACATTTCAAGCAAATCGGTCAAGCCATTTATTCGAGAAGAGATCTTAAATTAAAAATATTTGTACCCTCTGACTCGATAGCCAGAAAAAAAGTATTCTATATTCTATTCTGCCTTTTGAACTGTCTTTAAACAACATTTCAGGCAAATCGGTCAAGCTGTTTATTCGAGAAGAGGTCTTATATTTACCAAATTCAATTAAAAATATCTGGACCCCCTGACTCGACAGCCAGAAAAAAAGTATCCTATATCCTATTCTGCCCTATGACATGTATTCACACAAAATTTCAGGCAAATCGGTCAAGCTGTTTATTCGAGAAGAGGTCTTATATTTACCAAATTCAATTAAAAATATCTGGACCCCCTGACTCGACAGCCAGAAAAAAAGTATCCTATATCCTATTCTGCCCTATGACATGTATTCACACAAAAATTCAGGCAAATCGGTCAAGCCGCTTATTCAAGAAGAAGTCTTATATTTACCAAATTCAATTAAAAATATCTGGACCCCCTGACTCGACAGCCAGAAAAAAAGTATCCTATATCCTATTCTGCCCTATGACATGTATTCACACAAAAATTCAGGCAAATCGGTCAAGCCGCTTATTCAAGAAGAAGTCTTATATTTACAAAATTCAATTAAAAATATATTTACCCCCTGACTCGATAGCCAAAAAAAAAGTATTCTGTATCCTATTCTACCCTACGAACTGTCTTTAAACAACATTTCAGGCAAATCGGTCAAGCCGTTTATTCGAAAAGAGATCTTATATTGACAAAATTCAATTAAAAATATTTGAACCCCCTGACTCGATAGCCAGAAAAAAAGTATTCTATATTCTTTTTTGCCTTATGAACTGTCTTTATACAACATTTCAGGTAAATCGGTCAAGCCATTTATTCGAAAAGAGATCTTATATTTACAAAATTCAATTAAAAATATCTAGACCCCCTGACTCGATAGCCAAAAAAAAATTATCCTATATCCTATTCTGCTATATGTTCTATCTTTATACAAAATTTCAGCCAAATCGGTCAAGCCGTTTGACCGTGAAGAAGTCCCAAACAAACAAACAAACAAACAAATAAACAAACTGACTTTCGCATTTATAATATTGGTGTTGATTTAATATCTTAAAGGCTAGCGTTTGATCAATATCTCACTTAGTGGTATGGAGTGTATTAGTGGTATGGTGGTGGATGTAGTATATAAAGATGGCCTAAAAAGGCCAAGCGTGTTCAATATCTTCGACCACCGGCAGCTCACAGCCCTTGAGAGTCATAGTATTCTTACTCTGTCTCTCAAGGGTATGAGCTGCCGGAATACCGTAAGTTAATGGCGGCAGATTTTTACCTTGATGTTAGTAAGCTACTTTTTGGTATCAAGTCACGCGGGACGTCAGTATAATATTCTTCTACCACCTGTGGATGAACCCGTGCTAGGTTTTGAACAAGTGACGTCTTACTTAGATATCAAACCATCAGCTATCCTTTACGTAGAGGGAGAAATACTCCTGTCTACGATCCTTTAGGGAGATTTTACACAGATTTTTTTTTTGTAAGTATTAAGATTGTTAATTGAATCGTTTTATGGCTTAAAATAATACGTGTAATATTTATGACTTTCAAAAGTGTACCATGGGCCTGATTGGAAATAAATGATTTGAAATTAAAAATTGAAATTAGAGGTCGCTAACATACACAGGAGTCAGGGCGCGGTCGAGCCGAAGGCGCTTGAGCTTCTTACAAATTATAATACTTTTTTTTACTGAAGATAAGCAAGCGTTTGACCACTATCTCACCTGATGTTAAGTGAAGATGTGGTCGACGATGTAGCACGCTTGCCTAGAAGATACCTGTTCACTCGCGATTTGAAGACCCCCGGATTGTACTTCGCAGGAAACACAAATTCTGGCAGGGAATTCCATTCCTTTGCTGTACGTATGATAAATGTTGATGCAAATCGCTTTGTGCGACAGAATGGAATATCTGTGCGTCTGGTAGTACGATGGTAAAAGGGGGTGGAATGAATTCGTTAGTTGATAATTATCATTATTATTGCTTCAACTGAAAATCAAACTAACTGGCCCTCTCGAAGTGAATCTCGGTGACAAACACTTGCGTTTGTTAACGGTATACAACGCCATCTAGTGTCACTACGACGGACATATTTTTGTATGAAGTTTGAGCACCCTTGACTCGACCCCGCCTCAACTCTTGTGTCTGTTAGAGACATGCCTTTCGCCAACGGGTCTCTCATTGTTGAGTATATTCCAGCACGACGCCGGCGGCCCAGCAGTGCTGGCCGGCAAGTTGTTTGGAATCATATCGTTCGGTCCCACGATCTGCGGGTACCCCAACGCTCCCACTGTCTTCACCCTCGTCGGGGCGTTTGCTGATTGGATTGAAACTATTAATGAGACTGTAAGACTTACTTTTGGAATATTATGTTTCTGTTAAGGTACAACCACACCGCTGCGATCTGACATCTGCGGGTGCGGTTGTGGGCACGATCTGATAGTATAGTAGTAATTTGTACCGACTGATTCAAACCAAACGCGATTTACTGCGATCAGATAGCGATTGAAAAGTAGATCACGGCCGCGTCCGCGCCCGCAGATTGCAGCGGAGTAGACGTACCTTAAGTGTTAAAAAGACTACATAGTAATGTGTGACTCACATGGCTAGTAAGCTTTTAAAAAAATAAAAATGTCTTTTTCAACTTTCTATTTAAGTGCGAATAGCGATGTGGGCTGCATTATTAATAAAATTGTATAGACTGTACGAAATTATTTAATATTTAACTTTTCCTAACAATCAGTAAAGGAAAATATCTCCATTTAAACTAAGCTTACAAAACCCCTTGACTGAGCTGTTCTTCCCCACCAGATGCCGGACTACTACCGCGGCGGTAAGAAGACCACGACCACTACGCAGAGCTCCTTACTGGATCTAATCGAGAACTGGCCCAGCAACTTCCTCCACAAGAAGCAGAAGAAACAACTCTCACCAATCATCCATGACTCATCATCAGAAGAAGTAACTGCTGCCACTGAGACAACGAAGTAAACTCACCGGACGTAAACAACTTGATCATATTGCATATTTGTCAAATGTATTATGTAATGTATTTCATGGAGTTTAATAAATTGATATAAGTATATACAAACATAATAATATAATATAATCTTTGATAATTCATCATTGACTAGCTGTGGGCCAAAATCACTTTCTTTTTGTCATACATTTTTTTTAATCAAATATTTTAGTCAATCGACCGCGTCGAAAAAACTGAGGGTGGGGGTGTATTGATAGCGACTAAGAAACATATCAGCATAATTCGACAGAGTTCATGGGATAGTTGCTATGATCTTTTTGAGGATATTTGGCTGACACTACATGACCCCAACAACAAGATATTATTTAATATTTGTGCGTGCTACTTGCCACCTGACATGACCGTGCAAAATACTCATATGTTCTTTGCTCACTTACAAAATATAATACTAAACACGTCAAGTGCGGGTCCGTTCCTCATTGTGGGAGACTTCAACATTCCGAATATGAGCTGGGATAGGGGCGAGGACTCTTTTGATTTGAAACCTAGCGGGGCCTCAGGCGGTAAATCACTACCTCTGCTTGAAACACTTTCTACCTGCAACCTTTCATATTATAATCACATTTTAAATGCTAATGGTCGATTACTAGATCTTGTATTGTATGATCACAGCAATATCAGTGTTAATAGCTGTGAACCGCTGAGCCGGTTAGACGTCCATCATCCCGCTATAGCTATTGAAATTGAACCGATAAAATGTACTAAAGGCATTTCCCAAAACCCATTCGCGCAAAAACTAAATTTTCGTAAATGTAACTACGAGTTTATTAGGCTTGACTTATTAACGACGGACTGGGTAGATCTTCTATCAAATCTAGACACAAATACTGCTTTTAAAAAGTTTTATGAAAAATTACATGTAATTATTGCTGAACACACCCCCACAATGAAAATCAAACCCTCTTTTTATCCTAAATGGTTTAGTTTTCCACTTATAAAATGCCTCGAAGAAAAACTCAAATATCATAAATTGCATAAAAAGTATGTTAACCCTAGAGACTACGACACGTTCGATCTACTTCGTGATAGAAGTAAAAGGTTGTTAAATGAATGCTACCGAGCATATACATCATCTATTGAGGATGGCTGATGGTCAGGATTACTTGAAACTGTTCTGGAGTTACGTGGATAGCAAGAAATCCAGTTGCACCATTCCCCAGACCATGATGTATAAATATAATACTGCCAATAATACCCAGATGATCTGCGAGCTATTTGCTGAGTATTTCAACTCTGTATACGAAGAGAACAACAGTCCCGGTGTGCACCCTGACACATATACTAATTTGATATTGTCTCAGGTAAACATTTCTAGAGGTGATATCATTAAAGCCATTACTAAACTGGATCAAAATAAGGGCGCCGGGCCTGACGGCATACCATCTTATTTTGTTAAAAAATGTGCTCAGGAGATAAGTGTCCCTTTAGATATTTTATTCAAAAAGTCGCTTACGACGGGAATATTTCCTGATATGTGGAAGTGCGCATTCATAATACCAGTACACAAGTCTGGTGATAAGTCCAAATGCGAAAACTATCGACCGATTAGCATTTTGTCTTGTTTGGCTAAATTATTTGAGTCGCTCGTATACCCCTACATTTATAGTCATGTAAAACACCTTATTGCACCCGAACAGCACGGCTTTGTAGCGGGTCGATCTACGATTACTAACCTATTAACTTACAAGCAACATATTTGCTCAGCTTTTGAAGATCGATATCAGGTAGATTCCATTTACACTGACTTCTCTAAGGCCTTCGACAAAGTCAATCACGTTTTACTCGTTAGGAAGCTGTCTATGTATGGGATCCATGGCGATTTACTTCGATGGGTGGAATCGTATGTTACCAACCGCAGTCAAGTGGTTGCTTTAAAAGGATACTTCTCGGCACCCTCTGCAATAACATCTGGCATCCCGCAGGGCTCTCATCTCGGTCCCTTATTTTTTGTTTTATTTATAAATTACCTAGTCCAGACTATAAATAGCAATTGTCTTTTATACGCCGATGACCTAAAACTTTTCCAAACGATTAAGAGTGAAAATGACTGCATTACACTTCAAAGAGATATCGACTCCGTCAATAGGTGGTGTCAATGGCACGGGATGTTCCTCCACATCAAAAAGTGCTTCGTGATATCTTTCGCAACTAGACAATGTAACTTTATATATAACTACAACATTAATAATTCGACGTTAGAACGAAAATATGTAGCAATAGATCTGGGTGTCTACATTGATTCGGAGTTGTCTTTTTGCCCTCACTATGACCATATTATAAAAAGAGGTAACCAATTACTCGGTTTTCTACTTAGAATCACGACACAATTTGCTAATGCCAGGACTTTAATATACTGTTACGTGCGGGGTGGTATTAAAATGCCAATCCGATGAGATGAACGTTTATTTCCACTTATCACTAGGTTAGCACAATGTTCCACAGTAGTTGTCCAAATCGTCTTGCACAATTATCAAAAGTCCGTTAACACACACTGAGGTCGTTGGTAATCACAATCACTGATTTCACTGTTCACAGTTCACAACACTAGTTCACTGATAACACTTAACGATCACTTGGTCGCTATCCGCGCTTAGATAGTTACACTGTCGCTTCCAGAGAAAGACTGACTGAAGCCGCGGTTTCAACGTCTTATATAGGACGAGAATATTTCTAAAGAACTTTCCAGTATTGACTCGAAACAATAGACAAAAGACGTTCAAAACAAGTAATAAAAATCACAAACAAAAGGGGCGGCTTTCCTTTGAGCATCTGATGTAAACAACTTTACCATACATGCTAATTTGATCTCTAACTACTTATGAATAAGGTTCAATCTTAACTACAAAACTAGGTACATTGACTAGGGTCTGAATTCCCGGAAAGTTACTTTTATGACGGTCGGGTCGGGTGTTTATAGCCCCTAATTAGTCTATTCTTTCCCACGGTATTTTTGTTCGAGAAGCTTGGCGAAACATCGCGACTCGACGACGCGATGTAACATTATCCCCTTCTTAGTTATGATCGTCCCGATCATCATTTGTTCCATGGTATCGTGTAAGTCGATCGATGTGTACTACCCTCGGCTTTCCTCTCTGGCCTCGTTTAATGCGGTAGGTAACGTCGTTTATCTTCGTGATAATCTGGTATGGTCCTTCCCAATGAGCCTGCAGCTTCGGACTTTTTCCTTTCCTTCGTAGTGGGTTGTGCAACCAGACGAGAGTTCCTTCTTCGAAACCCATCGTATTCGCTCTACGATCGTACCGGGTCTTCATTTTTTCACCAGTTTTTAAACTATTCTCTCGAACTATCCTGTGCACTTCGTCCAGCTGACTACGAAGATCACTGACATAGTCGGTTACATGCTTCGGAGCATCTGGCGGGGAACCAGTTATGGCGTCGATAGGAAGTCTTAGTTCGTGTCCAAAATTCACATTTGCAGGAGTCATACCAGTGCTGTCATGGGTAGCGGAACGGTATGACAACAAGAACAGAGATATGTACTGATCCCAGTCACGTTGATGTGCGTCCACGACTTTAGCCAGGTGATTCTCCAACGTCTGGTTAAACCTCTCAACCATTCCGTCTGACTGTGGATGAGCTGCCGTTGTCCGCGTCTTTTGGATCCCGAGGAGGGTGCACATTTCCTGAAATAGGGTAGACTCGAAGTTCCTTCCTTGATCGGAATGCAGTTCCATCGGTACACCAAATCGACAGATCACTTCTTGCACCAACTTCTTTGCAACTGTCTTTGCTTCCTGGTTTGGTGTCGCGAAAACTTCGGGCCATTTGCTGAAGTAATCTTGCACTACGATGATGTACTTGTTGCCTTCTTCAGTCTCGGGAAATGGCCCGGCAACATCCACGGCAATGCGCTCCCATGGTGCCCCAACGTTGTACAATTTTAGTTGTCCTTTACTTCTTGTCTTCGGTCCTTTTACTGATGCGCAAGCGGTGCACTTCCTGCACCAATCTTCTACATCCTCGCGGCTGTGTACCCAGTAGAATCGTTGACGAACCTTCACAAGAGTTTTCTTGACTCCCAGATGTCCACCAGAAACTCCATCATGAATGTGTCGTAGTAGAGATGCCACTTTACTCCGGGGAACAACGACCTGCATTGTAGTTTCTTTTCCATTGCTGTTTTCCCATTTTCGGTACAAGATTCCTTGTTCCAGAGTCAGGCTGTCCCACTGAGCCCAGTAACTTTTTGTAATCGGGCTACAAGCTGACACGTCGCTCCACTGGGGCTTGTTTCCAGACTTTATCCAATCCAGTACAGGTCGTAAATCTCTGTCCTCCAATTGTGCTTGTCTCATATTTTCGCCGTTCCATTCGTCATCTGTTCTGTCCATCCTGATGACTCTGACTTCTTCTCTAGACTCGTGCTTTTCGCAGTGTTTACAGTCATCTGCACAAGGTCTTCTTGACAGGGCATCGGCGTTGCTATGGCCCTTTCCACTGCGATGTTCTGTCACGAAGTTGAACTCTTGAAGTTGCTCGATCCATCGTGCCACTTGACCTTCCGGGCTCTTAAACTGTAGAAGCCATTTTAGAGCAGCGTGGTCAGTTCTGAGCGTAAACTCCCTTCCGATGAGGTACTTGTTGAAGTGCTGAAGAGTCTTTACCACGGCTAGCAACTCGCGGCGGGTGACACAGTAGTTTCGTTCTGGTTTGGATAATGATTTACTGAAGTATGCTATGACCACTTCTTTGTCTCCTTGGATTTGTGAGAGAACTCCTCCAATTCCCGTGTTGCTGGCATCAGTGTCCACAATAAATCTTCCATCTCTGGTAGGGTATCCCAAGATCGGCGTTTCACACAGTCGCTGCTTTAGATTGTTGAAGGCGGTTTCACACTCCAAGTCCCATACAAATGTGTGCTTTTCTTCTGTCAGCCGATGTAAGGGTTTGGCAATTCCAGAAAAGTTCTTGACGAACCGCCGATAGTAAGCGCATAGTCCCAAAAACGACCTTACATCCGTTTTATCCTTCGGGGTAGGCCAAGTTTGAACAGCCTTGATTTTGTCAGGATCAGTTTGTACCCCGTTTTCCGAAATGATGTGTCCAAGGTAGCTGACTTTGGATTTAAAGAAGTCACACTTTTTGGCACTCAGCTTCAGGTTTGCTTCACGTAGACGGTTCAAAACCTTCTCCAGATTCTGCAGATGTTCAGTAAAATCACGGCCCAAAATGATGACGTCATCCAGGTACACCAAGCATACGTCTCCCAGTAATCCAACCATTACTCTGTCCATGAGACGTTCGAACGTTGCTGGAGCATTACACAGTCCAAATGGCATGCGTTGAATTGCCAGAGTCCATTTCCAATGCCCGTACTGAATGCTGTCTTCTCTTTGTCTTCTGGACTGATTTCTACCTGCCAGTAGCCACTTTTCAGGTCAACCGTTGAAAACCACTTCATTCCACTAAGCATGTCCAGTGTATCGTCTATTCGAGGCAAGGGGTAGCTGTCCTTCTTTGTGACTTCATTAAGCATTCTGTAATCTACGCAGAATCTGGTGGAGCCATCTTTCTTTTTCACCAGAACCACTGGCGATGACCAAGGACTTGTAGATGGTTCGATGACTTTTTCTTTGGCCATGTCTCGTATCATGTCTGCAACTTCAGCTTCTTTCGCCCATGGAATCCTTCGTGGCCTCTGTCGTATAGGTCTTGCGTCGCCAGTGTCAATTTTGTGTTTAACAAGTCCGGTACGTCCACAGTTGTTTCCAGCGGCGAAGACGTCTTTAAACCGCATCAACAGACGTTTTGCTTGTGACAGCTGAGCGAACGTTAAATTGTCTTTGGATGATTCCAGCAGCTGTGATATTTGGTCTTCCGAGCTTGGTTCCGTAGAAGTAATATCCGTTCGTCGCAGGTACTTCACTTCTTGACATTTTCCAATTATGCTGTTTTTCTTCAGATGAACTTCTTCATTGCCAAGGTTGAGAATTCGCACACTGGCCGTTCTGTTTGTCATGAGCAATGTTCTTGCAGTAATCCAGGTCGGATGTGTGCCCTCATCTTCGGCAACTACACATAGTCCACTCTTGACTGTATTTGGAAATTTCACTCGAACATATAACTAAGTACTCATATAAGAAGTCTCTAAAGAAATTATACTTACAAAGACTAAATACTGCTGAAGAAATTTAAAAATGTAAGATAATTCAACTACTATTGTTATTAGAATTGTACATGTAGGTATGTAGACCGCTATACATAGGTACATTAGTCATTTAGATAATCATTAATAATTATATACTTACGTGATTATATAGTTATAGTTTTTTAAATAATTTAAGTGTAAATGTAAGCATAGTGTCTCTTTATATATATAAATAGCACTAGTTTATGAAAGTCACAATGCAGCTATGTAGGTTTAGATCAAGGTACTTTAATTTAGGAATGAGAGTATCATCTGCCGACAAACTGCTCAGCAGTTTGGCAGAAACTAGATTAAGAAATTGTACTTGTATCTTGCATTCATAAATAAATTAAAAAAAAAAAAAAAACTATATTTTGCGATTTTGGAGCCAACACGACGTCCTTGAGACAGTAAAGCTTACACGGTGCCGTTCCTTCGAAGAACACTTCTTGCTCGGGAAACCGGAGAACACCACGGGCCACATCCAATATGCAATGCTGCTTCTCCAAAAAGTCCAATCCCAGAATGCAATCATCAGTTATGTTGGCAATAAGCACAGGATGAATGTATGAGTGCTCACCGATGACTATCTCCACATCTGTATCGCCAAGGACAGGAACTGACTGGCCGGTTGCTGTCCGTAGTGAGCATGCTGCAGATCGATGTTTCCGTGATATAAATCGTTGCAGGAATTCAGGCTTCACAATTGTGCGCGATGCTCCTGTGTCCACTGTGAACTTGCAGGTCTTGTTGTTCAGGGTGCCCTCGACGATTAAGCTGTTCCCGTTGCACACTTGTGTCACAGTGATGGTGGGGGCTCTCTCTTGACCAGCCAGCGCCCGCCCCGCGGCCCTGGCGACGTTTAGTTTAACGCCTCCTCATCCACTTGGGTCTCGCAATTTCTGACCCCTTTCTTCGTTTTCGGGCAATCAATCCGAATATGCCCTTTTTCTCCACACCCATAACATGTCGGTCCATAACGGGGCTTCCTGGGTTCAGTCACCAGCTCCCGAACTCGGTATGGTTTGGTGTCCCGTCGCACTGCTTCCACTTCTAAAGCATGAGCCAGAGCAGTCTTGAGTGTCTGATGATGTCCCAATCGTACCGCAGCGCGTACCTCATCATCCCTGATTCCATCCACGAAGCTCTGTAGAGATGTCACCTCAATGGTTGATGGCGTCGACACGTAGGCTCGTCGGACCAACCTCTCGATTTCATCTGCCCACTGTTGCAATGTCTCTGTGGGCTTCTGGGTGCGCTCACGTAGTTGTGCCCTGTACGCATGCTCCATGTGCTTGTCTCCATAGCGCGTTTCGAGGGCTTCCAGCAGGGTCTTCAGGGTCCTTTCCTCTTCGGGTATGCGTTCCAAGATAAGCTGAGCGTCTCCTTTCAGCGCTAATGTGAGCGCTGTATTTGCGTGCTCGTCTGTCCAGCCGCAACTTTTGGACAGCGTTGTGAATTGGAATTTGTAGGCTGCCCACGAAGATGTTCCGTCGAAGTGCGGCAAATCTAGCTTGAAGGGCGAGGTCATAGTGGGACCCTGGCTGCTATGTCCAATTCCTCTTAACTTCAGTTTCTGAAATTCGTTGGCCAAGTCATTCACGGTCTGCTCATGTATGTCAAGCCGCCCTTCTACTTCCTTGATACTGGTTTCCACCATTTTGATCTTCTCTCCCATGCCGGCAAGCCCGCTCTGCAACTGACGTCCAATTGTCTCTTCCAGTTTGCGGCTAGCTTCTTGTTGGGCCATCTGTACAGCCTGTAGTGCAGCCTGTTGTTCCTGGCGAGCCTCCTCCTGTTTGCGGCTAGCTTCTTCTTGTGCCGCTTGCACAGCCTGTAGTGCGGCCTGTTGTTCCTCACGTACAGCTTGTAGTGCAGCCTGTTGTTCCTGGCGAGCCTCCTCCTGTTTACGGCTAGCTTCCTCCTGTTTGCGGCTAGCTTCCTCCTGTTTACGGCTAGCTTCCTGTAATGCAGTCTGTGCAGCTTGTTGTCCTGCTAGGATAGCGGCTAGCATGGCTTCCAAGCCTCCATCTGTAGTTCGGCTCGCTGGAGCTGCTGCAGGTGGCGCTACCATGGTGGGTGCCATTGGTGTTGCTGCTGGCTCTTCCAATGTGGATGTTCCTCCTCCCGATGCTTCGAGCTCCTTCTGCCGGGTTGCATCCATCTCCGCTTGGCGCCTGGTGCGTGGAGTACGCGTATCTTCTCTTGGAGTGATTGGCATTCCGCTTCTGACACCAATTGTTACGTGCGGGGTGGTATTAAAATGCCAATCCGATGAGATGAACGTTTATTTCCACTTATCACTAGGTTAGCACAATGTTCAGTAGTGACAGTAGTTGTCCAAATCGTCTTGCACAATTATCAAAAGTCCGTTAACACACACTGAGGTCGTTGGTAATCACAATCACTGATTTCACTGTTCACAGTTCACAACACTAGTTCACTGATAGACACTTAACGATCACTTGGTCGCTATCCGCGCTTAGATAGTTACACTGTCGCTTCCAGAGAAAGACTGACTGAAGCCGCGGTTTCAACGTCTTATATAGGACGAGAATATTTCTAAAGAACTTTCCAGTATTGACTCGAAACAATAGACAAAAGACGTTCAAAACAAGTAATAAAAATCACAAACAAAAGGGGCGGCTTTCCTTTGAGCATCTGATGTAAACAACTTTACCATACATGCTAATTTGATCTCTAACTACTTATGAATAAGGTTCAATCTTAACTACAAAACTAGGTACATTGACTAGGGTCTGAATTCCCGGAAAGTTACTTTTATGACGGTCGGGTCGGGTGTTTATAGCCCCTAATTAGTCTATTCTTTCCCACGGTATTTTTGTTCGAGAAGCTTGGCGAAACATCGCGACTCGACGACGCGATGTAACAATACCTATACCAGAGTCTCGTCCGGCCAGTGGCCGAGTACGGCTCCACTGTGTGGTCGCCATATTACATAACTCACTCGGATAATGTCGAGCGCATTCAGCGCCGATACACGGCTGCGGTATGTCGTCGATTCAGTATCGCTCGTAAGTATCACACCTATACATTGCGAAATGATCATCTCAAATTAAACACATTATCCACCAAAAGGCAAGTGAGTGAATTAATTTATCTTTATAAAATTATCCATGCCAGAGTTGACTGTCCCTATTTGTTGGGACTAATCGATTTTAATATAAAGATTCGCAGTAGGGTTCCTCGTACATTTAATGTAGGTACGTATAGAATAAATATATCATGGAATGGTCCCATCCCACGCATGTGTCGATCTTTCAACGACCTGCACCGCGCTGTCGTCCGTGCGTCCAAGCCCTCCGATAAAGACCATGATGATGATAAAGTTGTTGATCTAGATATTTCCGGTATTGGTCTCAATCAATTTAGAAACGCAGTATATAATGTTATATCAAAATACACTTACTACAACATGATACTCATGTTGTATTTTATCAAATTAACTGTTGTTTGCGTTATTTATGTCGTTGAATTAATAATTTTTAATATTGTATTATTACTTAATTTCAATTCACTATTTGTATATTTTGATATTTGTCTATTTCAATGTATGAAATGTAATGACATTATGTATGGTAAATGATATTTTTAATTTTTAATCTTAGTTGACATTCTTTCTTAGGAATTCAATTCAATTCTTAGGTATGACTATTATTAAATGCATTTAATCTTCGGAACATAAATATTGTATTTGTATTATATTTTAAATTTGAGTCACTAAAATTTGTAATGGAAAAATTGTTAAATTGTAATATAATAAAATTTGTTATTTGTAATATAAATTAATGTTTAATATTTGGGCAAGTTTTCAACACTGTAAATCCATGTTGTGTGCATGTAACTTTGGTCTACAGAATCGTTCGATTTCACTTATGTATGTTATTTAAAATGTATGTTCTGTATGCTGTAATATGCACCTAATAAATAAATAAATATAAAATGCTAAAATGGGTAGCGCTTGACCACAATCTCACCTGATGTTAAGTGATGATGCGGTCGATAATGTAGCGCGCTTACCCAAGAGATACCTGTTCACTCTCGACTTCACTAGCTTTATACGCATATTTATGTATATCTACCATAAATCGGTGGCGCCTCTTAGTATCCCTGGTTGTAGAATGATATTATATTACATAATATATTTATCTTATATTTAAAAATTAATCCCAATTGCCCTTGGTCACGGTATCACGCGTGAACGGCTGGACCGATTTCGCTAATTCTTTTTTTGTTATATTTTTTACCATCAGGAGATGGTTCTTATGAAAAAAAAAATTAAAATAAATAAAAGTTGTTTTTAACGCAGGCGAAGCCGCGGGGCACAGCTAATACTATTATAGAATGGGGATGACGGACTCAAATAATGCAATTCCGAAATACAGTCTCCAAAATGAATCGGATAATAAGTTATTTAAAAAAAAACTGACTTCATAACCACAAACAGGCACTCACAAGCGAAAAATAAATTACTTATTATAATTATTATAAGCTCTACCCACTTATCTATTTGAAGTCGGTGCCAGCCAAGTCAGGAAGTAGATAGATAATACCTACATGTATCTACCTACTTACTAACCTACATGTACCTACTTACTACTACTACATACATAGTATCTATCTACTATCCAACAGACTTGGCTGGCACCGACTTCAAATAGATAAGTGGGTAGCGCTTATAATAATTTTAAGTAATTTATTTTTCGCTTTTGAGTGCCTGTTTGTGGTTATGAAGTCAGTTTTATTTTTTTTGAAAAATAACTTATTTTACCCTTTTTAGTGCAAAACAAGTTTTAATGAAATTACATGCATCTATTAAATTTCGTGTCTGGGCCGTTATAAACTGACGGATATATACTTTTTGAAAATTTCAAGTATGTACCTATAACGGTTAAGAAGATACAGATCTGTAAAGTGCGCACAAATAGACACACGGACGGACGGACGGACGGACGGACGAACGGACAAAAAAGTCTCAGAAAGTGTTCATTTGGTACTTCCTTTGGGTTCGGAACCCTAAAAAAATTGACTTTAAATGCCGCGCTAAAGTGAAAATATTCACTAGTAATAATGATGTCATCAAGGTATCAAAGGACAATGTCCAAAATGGCCCTGTGCAATTAAAGCATCTGACACACACGATAATTAATTGTCTATTTTATAACGATAATTCCAAATACTTTTATAACACGGACTAGTTGTATTCCAAAATGAATATTAAAAAGTATTATTTGAGATTATTAACATTAATTGCCGCCATATGGCCAACAGAGTACTGAATCACTCTACTACGTTATAAGAGGCACTTCCCTATATTGTTGATACCCGAATTATGAAAGCACTGTGTAGCCAACCTAACAACGGAAAGTATTATTTACGTAGTAACTATTATATAATCTGTGGTATTATGCTTATATATATATATATATTTTTTGCAGTGTTGATTGGTACAAAGTACGTTCATAATTCTGAGTTATTTAATAATGTATGCAGTGTCGCGGGACTGAAATGGCCGCCATCTTCGCCAAACGTCATGTCATGTCAAAAAATCTTAGGTATGTTTAAAAAAGTTTGCACCCTAGCAAGACTTTGCCCGGTAGAACATTCCTGTGAAGACAAATTATTTATATTTATATATAATTATTTATTGAGAGCCCGGTGGCGTCATTGGAAGAACAGTCTGCTTTGATGCCGTGGTGAGTTCAAACCGCCGTGCACCAATGAATTTTTCTATCGAAAAATATATGTGCGCTTCTCACAGTTGCCCTCCGGTTAAGGAAAACATCGTTAAGAAACCAACAACCCCCGCATGGTGGTAGGACATATCTAGTGTCCGCCTGGCCAGCTACCACCCTCAAGTTAGAAAATCTGTCGCCAAACATCTAATGTGTTCCGGCAGCTATCCTTGAGAGCCAGTTCCCATTCTAGTCCACTTCTCTATCTTCGACCGCATCATCACTTAGCAACAGGTGAGATAGTGGTCAAACGTATAAGATATAAAAAGAAATAAAAAATATTAATTATCCTCACCTTTCTATCTCGCTCACAGTTACCGTAAGAATATCTGTCAATAATATCGTTTAAAAACGAAAAAACAACCGACTTCAATGCCGCGCTATTCATTTTCAGTACCAATTTTGAGATGTTTATCTCAATATCTCTGGAGATACTTATCATACCTCGATAAAATTACCATGGTACCACACTTGGGATATCTCCTTTCGAACAAAAAAAGAATAATCGAAATCGGTTCATAAACGACGAAGTTATCCGCGAACAAACATTAAAAAAAAAAAAAAAAAAAAAAAAATATATACGGTCGAATTGAGAAACCTCCTCCTTTTTTTGAAGTCGGTTAAAAACCAAAATCAACGAGAAGAAAGATCTAAAAACATTATTCAAGGTCATATTTTTTAACCGACTTCAAAAAATCGAAGAGGTTTCTCAATTCGACCGTATATATATATATATATATATAACATATATATATATATATATAACATATATAACTTACGTAATAAGTAGTCATAGATGGCGCCACCAATGCATAATTGGGTTAACAAAATGCAATCCACTAATTTCGTCGTAACGTCACTTCGCACCATGACTTAATTGGCAAAGCACCGGAACATGTTATTCCGTAGGTTGCGGGTTCAAGTCCCGTTGGTACGATGAAATTTTGGATTGTGTTTAACAATTTACAAAGAATTGAGAACCTCCTCCTTTTTTGTGAAGTCGGTTAAAAAACCGATAAACAAGCGACTTTGCGCCGATGCTCAAGACTCTAAAGTTTTTTGTTTACTAGTTGGTCGTCGTTGATGAGGAGTTTCTTGGCTCTCTTCTCCAATAGCTTCCAGTGTCTCCAGCTGGTATTTGGCAAAACCATCCCGGAGGTGAGAACTGTCCTCAATACACAACCGGACTTGTACTAGGTAGAAATTAAGCAACTGTCCCGGTGTGAAGTATTGTCTCACCTTAGACAAAATTCCAAGCTTTTTGGAGGCTATCTGGGCTTTAGACTCAATGTAAGAGCCGCAATTGAGAGCTGGTATTAATGAGATGCCAAGAAGCTCAAGCTGGTTATAGGCTCATAGGGTTTATAGGCACAGATACATCTCTGAAAGTAGCAACCTGTTGAAATGGACTCCGTTTGGCGGAGAAAAGACACGCCTGGGTTTTAGCAGCATTCAACTTAACCAGATTGGCATCGCCCCAATCGGAGACTGCTTTCAAGGAAAAGTTCAAGCGCTGAACCGTTCAACGTTCCGCCAAGGAATTGAATTTCTTGCCTGTCTCTGTGTTTCCCAATAGCTACAACCCAGAGGTCTTCAAATCCCGAGTGAACAGGTATCTACTAGGTAAGCGTGCTCCATCATCGACCGCCTCATCACTTAACATCAGGTGAGATAGTGGTCAAACACTTGCCTATCTGGCATAAAAAACAAAACACTTATAAACATTCGCCTATTATTCCGATACTTCGCCGCAACATATAAACTACCTTCTTTGAATATATAAACTTGCAATTGAAGGGCAGAGTGTACAGTGAATTTACAGTCACGTAGGACTCAATATGTAAAAGTATCTAGTAAATCGATGCAGTGCAACGATGCGCTAAACTCTGGCAAACCAGAGTTTTTTTGACACGGTTTCCTCAAGCAGACGTCATTACTTAATATCAAGCGAGTGGCGAACGTCATGCGCTTATACAATTCCATAAATATCTTTAACAAGTCCCTCTACACCGTCAACTGAATTACGACTCAAAGATTACGTTTATCCTACCTAATTAGAATAAATCCCGTGGCAGCCATTAATAATTAAGACAAAATTAATTAAATCGCTCATTTCATCTGAAGCGAAACAAAAAGCTGGAACAAAAAGTGGAGACAGTGGAATGGCACACTTAGATAGCGCATGAATAGGCGGGTTTATGTACGCATGTGAATAGGATCATTATGGTGTGCCTTTTGTCGCACATTACAATGCCTGTTGTTTTGGCTAAGATGTTTACATCTTATACTTAGTATAGTTTTTTAGGTAGGTAAGCAGTTTTCACAGTAGGTTGTACATTTGTTTTAAAGACATTTGTAAATAAAATAGAATAAATATTATATAGAACTCAGGAAACCAATTGGTCTCTAATCGGTAGAAAGTTCGAGCTACGTTCAAAAGTCAAAAAGTCAAAGCATTTATTCAGTATATGGGCAAAATAAAAATTTGCACTTACACACGTCAAATAACATTAAATATATCATATTCAATAATAATTATCTAATACTATAATAATCTTTGTCCTGACATACTGACTGACTGACTCACTGACAGACAACGCACAGCCTAAACCGCTGGTCGTAGAGACTTGAAATTTGGAGGGTATATTTGTCTTAGTACGTAGGGGTGTACTAAGAAAGGATTTTTCAAAATTTACCCCTTAAGGGGGTTCAAAGTTTGTATAAAGAAACAAGATTAGATAGTCTTTTCTATCCGAAACTTCACACAAGTGCTTCAGTACAAAAATAAATAAACACGTGTTTCAGGTTTTTTTTAAATTACACCCCTAAGAGTCTGGGTAATAATGGGGTAACAAAGTGTGAAAATCAATATTTTTTCGGATTGCGCTAAAACTTGGCATGCAGATAATTATTACAACATTAGTTACCTTTGAAAAAGGATTTTTCAAATTTCACCCCTGAAGGGGATGAAACGGGGGTTCAAAGTTTCTATGGAGAAACATTATTAGATAGTCTTTTCTATCCGAAACTTCACACAAGTGCTTCAGTAAAAAAATAAGTAAACAAGTGTTTCAGGTTTTTTTTGAAATTATACCCCTAAGAGGGTGAAATGGGGTAACAAAGTGTGAAAATCGATATTTTTTCGGATTGCGCTAATACTTGGCATGCAGATAATTATTACAACGTTAGTTACTTTTGAAAAAATAATTTTTCAAATTTCACCCCTGAAGGGGATGAAACGGGGGTTCAAAGTTTCTATGGAGAAACATTATTAGATAGTCTTTTCTATTCGAAACTACACACAAGTGCTTCAGGACATAAATAAGTAAACACGTGTTTTAGGTTTTTTCGAAATTCCACCCCTAAGAGGGTGAAATGGGGTAACAAAGTCTGAAAATCAATATTGTTTTGGATTGCACTAAAATTTGGCATACAGGTGATTATTATGACGTTAGTATCAGCTAAGAAAGGATTTTATAAAATTCACCCCTTAAAGGGATGAAACGAGGGTTCAAAGTTTCTATGGAGAAAACAACATTAGATAGTCTTTTCTATTCGAAACTTCACACAAGTGCTTCAGGACATAAATAAGTAAACACATATTTTAAGTTTTTTTGAAATTCTACCCCTAAGAGGTCGAAATGGGGTAACAAAGTGTATATATCAATATTGTTTCGGATTGCGCTGAAATTTGGCATGCAGATAGTTATTACGACGTTAGTTACCTCTGAGAAAGGATTATCCAAAATTCACCCCTGAAGGGGATGAAACGGGGGTTCAAAGTTTGTATGGAAATCAAGATTGGACAGTCTTTTCTATCCGAAACTTCACACAAGTGCTTCAGTAAAAAAATAAGTAAACACGTGTTTCATGTCTTTTTGATATTCTACCCCTAAGAGGGTGAAATGGGGTAACAAAGTGTGAAAATCAATATTGTTTCGGATTGCGCTGAAATTTGGCATGCAGATAGTTATTACGACGTTAGTTACCTTTGAAAAAGGATTTTTCAACATTCACTCCTGAAGGGGATGAAACTGGGGTTCAAAGTTTGTATGGAAAAACAAGATTAGATAGTCTTTTCTATCCGAAACTTCACATTAGTGCTTCAGTAAAAAAATAAGTAAATACGTGTTTCATGTCTTTTTGATATTCTACCCCTAAGAGGGTGAAATGGGGTAACAAAGTGTGAAAATCAATATTGTTTCGGATTGCGCTGAAATTTGGCATGTAGACCGTTATTACGACGTTAGTTCCCTCTGAGAAAGGATTTTCCAAAATTCACCCCTGAAGGGGATGAAACGGGGGTTCAAAGTTTGTATGGAAAAACAATATAATAAAATAAAAAAATAAATAAATATAATAATATTCAAAATTTAACACAAGTACTTAAGTTAGTAAATACGTGTTTCAGGATTTTTCGAAATTCCACCCCTAAAATGGTGCAGTGGGGTAACGTAAAGTCTGAAATCAATATTGTTTCGGATTGCGCTGAAATTTGGCATGCAGATAGTTATTTTGACTTAGGTATCCGCTAAGAAAGAATTTTTCATATAACACTCTTTAAGGGGATGAAGCGGGGGTTCAAATTTTGGATAGTCGTTTTATTCGACATTTTACACAAGTACTTCTGTAAATAAATAAGTAAATACGAGTTTCAGACTTTTTCAAACTGCCACCCTGAGAGGATAAACTGGGGTAACAAAGTCTAAAAATCAATATTGTTTCTGATTGCGCTGAAATTCAGAATGCAGATAGTTATTATGACGTAGGTATCCGCTCAGAAATGATTTTCTGAAAATTCCTCCCGGATACGGAACGGGAATTTAAAGTTTTTATGGCGAAATAAGATGGGATAAAGTACGTGTTGTAGGATTTTTCGAAATGGGGTAGGTAACAAAGTCTGTAAATTTAGGTTTTTAGGGTTTTATAAATATAAATCCTGAATTGCCTTAGTCACGCGATAACAGGAAAACGGGTGAATCGATTTGGCTAATTCTTATTTGATGTGTTTAATGATGGAATCGTTTTTACAAAAGAAAAGTTTTAAGTAAATAAAAGAAGGTTTTAACGCGGGCGAAGCCGCGGGACACTTCTAGTTATAAATATAGCAAAAACATAACTTATTGCTTTGATTTTACAAAAAAAAAAAGGTAGAAAGAAAGAAAGAAAGAAAGAAAACAAATTTATTCATAACCATAAAAGTAGGTACATAGTTACAATATCGGTAGGTTATAATTAATGGTTGGCTACGAAATGGGCACAAGCTCAGCATAATGCATCACTACATTGACTGCAGCAGTGCGCTGATTTTCAGCAGTGCCCCCTTTTTTTTCGCATCAAGTAGCCGCCACATTATTAACTAATTAACCAAGGTATATAAAGAAAAGTTAATGGTGTATGTAAGTTAGTTCTGGCACAGATAAAATTACAATTATGGTATACAAATAAAGAGTTACTGAAATCTATCTAAGTATAATAAATCTATGGAATGTATGTATCACTGAAAATAAAACAAACAAAGTAGTAAAATAATCATAATGTTAACGAGTGAGTTAATGAGTGAGTAAACATCCAATATCAATTTAACTGTTCAGATAACTAATTTTAATTTTAATAATCTTTACATAGTAAACAAATAGAACAAAGTCGCTGATTCTTAGATCTTTTTAACTATACAACTGATTTCAATACGGATTTCATCAACAAATAGAATGACACAAGAGTAAGGTTAATAATGGGGATTAAATGCGGGCAAAGCCACGGGGCGCAGATAGTAATATATTATAAAAAAATAATTAAATAAACATAACAAAATATATATATATATATATATAAGTAATTATGATAACAATTTATAAATGAGTGAACATCCGATATCAAAGCAACTGTTCAGACAATAACGTATTTTTATAAATCTGTCTAAAACTAGATTTTGAAGTCAGTTTTCTTAACGGTGGAAGTATGTTGTTCCAACACTTGGTTGCTTGATAACGGAAACTTCCCCGAAATGCTGTAGTTCTGTGCTTTTTTATAATAAGTAGGTAACTAGAGGCTCTGGTATTATAGCTGTTGAGAGTTGCTGACCATATAAGTTTTTTATACAAATATTCGGGTTTTTTAAATTCAATTAATTCGTGGACAAGTGTTGCTAAATGTACTTCTCTACGTGCGGACATGTTTAACAAGCCGGCTCTGTTTAGGAAAGGTGTAACATGCGATCGTGGAGGTATATTAAAACAAAAACGACTGCAAGCGTTTTGCACTCGCTGAATTAACCGTTTTGTGATAGAGAGTAGACGAGGGCCGTACAGAGTGTCCCTTAGTTCAATTTAGATAAAACCAGACTCTCGCACAATGTTATCCGAACTTTTTCACTCACTACATTTCTAATTTTGTACAGAGTTTTTAATCTAAAGAAACAACTTTTCACTAGGCTTGACACGTGTTCCTCGAAACGAAGCTGCCTATCTACCACAATTCCCAGGTTTCGTGCTTGGACCACAGATTCAATTTTTTGACCAAGAATACAAATGTTTGGTTCCATTGACGAAATACGGGCTATTAGCTTTTTAGATCCTAGAATCATGAACTTCGATTTCAAAGCATTTAACACCAGGGAGTTTTTCTCCGTCCACTGTGCAATACTATCAAGATCTCTATTCATAATTTTGATTACACTCAATATTTCGTTGGGTGGAAAAGATACGTAAACTTGAGTATCATCTGCGTAGAGGTGAAACTGACAGTTTTTGATTTGGCTAGAAATGTCAGCCGTGTATATGATAAATAGCAGGGGGCCTAATATAGATCCTTGAGGTACTCCACGCTTAACTGGAATCGATGCCGACTTGACAATAGAGCCATCTTCATTATTGACATGAACTTCTTGAGATCGCCCAGACAAATAACTATTGACCCATGTTAGAGCTTGCTTGGTAAGACCGTAATAAGAAAGTTTAGATAGCAACAGGGGAATATTCAAACAATCAAATGCTCTAGAAAAATCAAGTAATGTAAGAATAGTTCCTTTACCTGCATTTAAACTATCAATAATATTATCCGTCACATCTAGTAGAGCAGTGACAGTGCTTCTATTTTTTCTAAACCCTGACTGAAATTCTGGCAGAATACTATTGGCTTCTAAGTATCGAGATAACTGATTGTAGACCACTTTTTCTAAAATCTTAGGCAAACACGGTAGAATACTGATTGGGCGAAGATCTTTTAATGTAACAGGATTAGGCACTTTAGGTATCGGTGTAACTAGGGCTTTTTTCCAACATTCCGGGAACTGAGATGATGTTAACGATTTATTTATAATAGCAGTTATAATATGTAAAGTACGCGGTAGAGTTAACAAAATCATGTCCATAGAAATACGATCGGCGCCTTCTGCGTTGCTCTTAATGCTTAGTATATGTTTCGCGATAAAGGGACTGTGTCACTATTACCAGGATTACCAGGATACCAGGAATATTAAGAAAATGCTGATTTATTGTATCGGGGTCACTTAAATGCTGTGGTAGTCATGGGATTTTGTGTTGGGTAATATATTACTTTTTAAATTATGCCACAAGCTTTTAGAGTTATGAGAATTTTTGTTAATGTAATGGACAAAATATGCCTTCCTTTCATTGTACAAACTAACACTGGCTAAAGACTTTTGGCTTTTGTAATACACTTTACTACTATCCGAATTTGTGGCACGGTGTCTAGAAAAAGCTTCATTTCTTAGATTAAAAATTAATTTTAAATTATCCGTTATCCACGGGTAATGTCTGTCTTTGATAATGGTGGTTTTAATTGGTGCATGTTTGTCAAATAATTTCGTAATTTCATAATTAAATTATAAGACCATTTCATTCACTGAAGACATATTGTAGAGTTCAGACCAGTCAATACAATTCAGATCAAAATTAAAACTTTCAATTACAATGTGCCTAATTGGCCTATAAGTGATAGATCTAGGAGCATTTTTTTCTCGTTTTAAGTTTAACGTTACATTTATCATCGCATATCCTAAAGAGCCTGTTATGTTATTAACTGTCACTTCATGGACTGGGGCGTCCGTGCAAACTAAATCTATAAACGTTTCTGTATCTTGAGAGAAGTGCGTCGGTCGATCAACTATTTGACTTAACTGCGTATAATCCAAAAATTGCTGAAGCTTACGAGACATAATATTACGTATATCAATAACATTAACATTGATACAGGTATATGACAAATATATGACATTAAAAAAATATCTTATAGGCTAGCGTTTGACCACTAACTCGCCTGGTGATAAGCGATGATGTGGTCGAGGATGGTGAAGACGCTAAGCCTAGAATACTCTGAGTCTCAAGGACTGTGTGCTGCCAGAACACCGTAAAGTTATGGCGGCAGATTTTGTCCTTGATAGTGGTAAGCTATTTTTTGGTAGCAAGTCAGGCGGAACATCGATATAATATGCTCCCTCCACCTGTGGAATTCTTTTAAAAAGGATATACATCAGAAGAGCTACGAATCAGCGCCCATGGTGTTGCAGAATATTCTTATTATTATTTGTATATAGAACCGGGTAGCATTTGACCACTATCTTACCTGATGTTAAGTGATGATGCGGTCGATGATGGAGCGCGCTTACCCAAAAGATACATTTTCACTCGCGATTTGAAGACCCCATATTGTATTTAGCCGAAAACACAATATATTCGACGTCGGTGAAGATTATCAGGGTATCGGATTTATTCCAGAGAGCTCTTATACCTATCGAGTACATGAACATAATAAAGTACATACTGACAAGTGGGTATTTTAAGTGGCGCGGTGAATTTTATATTCAGACGGAAGGTGTGGCCATGGGTTCTCCTATAGCTCCAGTAGTTGCGAATATTTTTATGGAGTGGTTCGAGACATCGGCACTACACGACATATCCTTTAGACCGAGATACTGGTGGCGATATGTGGATGACGTGTTTGCTATTTTACATAAGGACCATGTAACACCCTTATTAGAACATCTAAATAGCAAACATCCGACGATCACTTTCACTGTCGAACGAGAAATAGAGGGCGCGTTGCCGTTTCTTGACGTGTTACTCAAGCGACAACAGAATGGACATCTCTCACACACAGTGTACCGCAAGAGTACGCATACAGACCGGTACTTGAGAGCTGACTCCCATCACCATCCCGCCCATCTAGCGTCGTTGCCTCGGACACTTATCAACAGAGCGCTGAGATTATGTGACCCACAACATGTAGACACGGAACTCGCGCATGTGAAGGCGGTGTTAGAGGCAAACGGATACAGCTGGAAGCAGAGTAATCGGATTGCGAACAACTCCACAAAGTGCCGAATAACATCGGTTGAGAGAGCAGCAACGTACCTACCATACGTCAAGGGGGTCACGGACAAAATTGGACACTTGTTACGCCGAAGATATAGCATCAAGACGATATTCCGCCCCCCCTCACGTGTCAGGCAATTGTTGCGCTCTCCAAAGGATAAGGATCCCCTAGGAGCTCCTGGGGTCTACGTCGTTCCTTGCGACTGTGGTGCAAGCTACGTAGGCGAGACCAGAAGAAACGTGTCCACAAGACTCAAAGAACACATTGCTTCCATGAAGAACGTGGACAGCGGTAGCTCGGCGGTTACAGAGCACGCTCTCACATCTGGGACGACGCACTACATCAGATTTGACAAGGCACGGATTTTGGCGCGTGAAAAGTACTTTGTACCCCGCAAAATCCGAGAAGCCATTGAGATCAGTCGTCGTCGTAACTTCAACAGAGACAGAGGGTGGTACCTGTCAAATACGTGGAAAACCGTTCTTCATGGAAAGCACGTCACCAGTGGCAACAGTGAGGAGGACACCTTGAGTTCCGTCTGCCGGTTGGATGAGGTTTCGTCTGAAGTAAACAGCAGTGATGAAGACGAAGCCCTCCAACCTAATCCCGCGCCTCCACTATGTACACCGCATCATCACCCCCCACCAACACCACCACCGCCGCCGCCGCCGCCCGCTCCGTCCGCCCGCGCTGCACGAGCAGCGGCCCGCAGTGCGAGGTTGAAAGCGTCGGCGAGCGCCCCGCACTCAAGATCCTGAAGAAGGCCTCCGGATGAGGCCGAAACATATGTCGATCGCTATATCGACATCGCGTAAGTCACGTTAAATTCCCGTTTTTAAATCTATAAGTTTAAAATGAACGTGAGTTTTTATAATAAAGTAGAATACGTTTAAAAGAACATCAAACACGTGATTAAAAGGGCAATCTATCCGCTCTCACTGATAAATGCATTACGTGACCGAGGTATCAATGCGTCTATCTACTTCGGATCACTTGCCACTTGTTATTCAAAGGGGACTTCGGATTTCAAACTATTCCAGTAAAGGTTTTGAATAAATAATCACAGATACTATTTATAGATTGCAGCTTTATCCCATCGCTAAGGAAGAGTTGTTACGGTACACAACATTCTTATGCGGTTGTCATATTTATCTCTTATCGATATTAAGATCAGATTATTCGATATTATTAATCCCTTGTAGAGATTACTTACCTCTGTTTCTATGATTATAATCAATTTCACAGAGGTACTGATCTTTATATCGATAGCAATAGTTTTGCGAGCGGTGTTTTTTGGAAGAACGAGATGCTTTAACTGCTTCTGTCAAATGTGTGCTTTGATAAAAAGTATTGCTTACAATGTAAGTAACTACCATGTCATAGTGATCCGATAAATAATTAATATACTAAGCTTACAGGATTAGAAAGCTTTAGTGGTAGTAGGCGGGTCATTATGCCACAGTTCCAGTAAACGTGTTCTAGAGTGAAGACTGCTTCTCGTTTAACGCAGCGTAAGACTCCATCACGCTAGGTGGAACGACGATATTCGTAAGGTGGCTGGGAAAATAGATGACGAAAATGACTGACGAAAATCGTGCTCAGTGGTATGCTTAGGGAGAGGCCTTTGTTCAGCAGTGGATCAATACGGGCTGATAATGATAATGATGTGTGAACTCAAATAATCTCATCTACCAATTTGTCAAAACTCAAATAAAAATTAGTCTTCTAATGCGCAATAAAACGAGCTAAATTGTGCCTTAATCGTCCACATTGTGAAGAATTTTTTCTTGACAAATGAAGTCATTTGAGCGAGCATGTCCTACTTGTCTATTGTAGGGTTCCGTGGGGAAACACATGGAACGTGTTCGTTGTGGTGGTTGCGATTTGTTACATAAATGAGGGATGTATAATGGTATTGTGTAAGGTGATCCGTGAACATGACGTCATGCTTATACGGAGTTGTTGGACGACGGATGCACCATAGATACATTTTAAGGAATTATAATATTATGCTCGATAATTTTAAAAGTAAGTAGAATCTAATTACGCTGCGTTTCAATAACATAATTTCGGAGCGCTATTTTTATTAACAACATATACATTTTGTACATTGTTAAAGATAATTCAAAATGTCATCGTACCGACGGGATTAGAACCCGCACCTGCCGGGAAACATGCCCTGGCTCTGTAACCAACTATGTCACGGTACGATCCTAACTACCCTCCTCCTAACTAACCTCCTACGACAAAATGTATGCATTGCATGGATTGCATATTAACTTAGATTAATTGGATTAATTTAAATTTTGGATTGTGAGTTGTTTGTAACAATGTACAAAAATATAAATTGTGTAACACTTACAGAAACAAAATATTATATTTTATTAAAATACACATTTTGTGTTGTAGTTGCGTAAGAAATGTTTAAAATTGTGTACGGAACTCTCAGCCTGACATAAAACACGTGGCTGACTTGAGTTCACGACAAAAAGCCTTCAGGCGTTTACAAATAGTTGAGGGCGGCGTTTTGGACATAAAGCCTGAAGCGAAGAAATTATGTCCATTTAGGTCTCATCGAGTTGTAGGCAGAAGTTACTCATTCTGTTACATAAGCTTAAAGAACAAAAAAATATCTGCCTATTCTTCAGTCTATTAAAGATAAAGGTTTTTGCGTATGTTGACAATAAAGAGTTATTGTATTGTATAATTTTTTGATTTCCGAACATCGAAGATATACGAACAGTCGATATAGTACAGTCATTTGGTGCTTAAATTGATAGGTTACCTGGAGAGTTTTGAATTAAATATTTTTATAGATTTTGACGTGTTCTTTCCGAATTTTTATTTTGCCATTTCGTATGCTTGCCCCTGACGTCACCATATAAAAAAAATGGTGCTCAAAAATATTATAGTTTTTCGACATCACTACTTGACGACTATTTTGAGCGCTGAAAGTGATGATGCGGTTATATTTCATAGAACTTAAAAACCTCAAATTGATTGTAAACATGTTTATTTATTCCAATAAATTTATTAAAGTTAATATGAGGTATAACAGTGTTTCTATTTCGGAATATAAATCAAGCAAAACAAAATCACTGAATAGCCAATATGTATCAAAGATATGAATTTCTATAAATTATTATTTCAAATATCTTTACGTCTACAAAATAAAATTTATAAGTTTCAATTTCAAAACTACACGAAATGTTTCTAAAAGTTTCGCTATAAAACTTGTTTAAAATATTTCGATATCGAATCCCCACTTAACTTCGAGATCGTCTCCCAAGAGAAACTCGTTCACCCCCTCATTCAACGTGTAAGGGAGAAATGCCCCCCTTTATTTACCTCCCTTCGTATAAAACATAAATGTCGTACTCGTCGAATGCTTTCAGTGCACATTACATCTGCAAGGTGCGCTGCAGTGAGCAATATAACTTCTGATAGAGGCGACATTACACATACTGTAGAGGTACCTGATTTTACGGTCTCATCTCAAAACACCACCTTGTATTATGTACTGTTAAATGTACTAATGAAGTAAAATGTACGTTCATCAGTAAGTCTTCAGGAATAAAATCGCATAGGATACCGTTTTATAGTGAAAAAGGAAAATGTTTTGAGAAAATGCCTGATTTAGATAGATTCAACGTTTCTCCTATGGGTTATACTGACTTGGGTTGCATGGTCGTATTTTATCATGCATAAGAACATTAGTTTTTACTTAATAAAAGATAAAATCAGATTATAGACTGAAACAATCCGCCATCATTTTACAATTTTTAGATATGTAAATAAATAACGATATCAAAAGTGCTCAGATAAGGCTTGACAAGAGTAGCTCAGGACATAAAGAGTGATGTAAGTTGTGTTCCCTGCAGTGAGCGAAATAAGCTGCCTACGATAATGATGATCTTTCTCTGCAGATTATGCAATAAATATGATAAGACAAAAAACTGAGGCTCCTACAGGCCAGTGCCGAATAAATGTCACCTCTGGCTGTAAATCAAATCAAACTCTGAGTACATTTTGTCAAAAGGTTTTATTACAGCATTCAAGGTCATTTCTTAAGGTCAGACTAACCTGAGGGTTCTCAAATAGTCATGCTGAAATTCAGTTGCAAAGTAAATAGCAAGCTCTGAATTTTACGTTTAAATGTTTGTGCTTATTTTGATGGATAACAAATGTTCCAGCACGAACGTGCATGAGATATATTTACGTCACTGTAAATACGATGTTTGCAGTGTAGTACAACCATACTATTACTATTAACAGTTCATTTAACCCACATACAAGAGGCTACAAAGTGTCCTGTGTTTTAAAAACTTAATTAAATTGAACCACTTCCCATTCTAGGCCTAGATTGCTACTATCCTCGACCGTATTGTTACTTACCAACAGGTGAGATAGTGGTCAAACGCGAGTCTATTAGAGTATTTAAAAAAACTTCCATTACAAACCGCACACAATTACAGTAATAGTGTACGAGTATGTAACCGCAGGTGCACAAAAGAGGTAAAATTCATCATGTTGTTTCACAGACACGAGCGTTTCGGTATAAACCGGCTTGCGCTGGTTAGTACCGGATATGATGTGAGTGTCAGGGTTGCCACAAAAATTAGATAACTATTTATTAAACTGAACACCATTAAATAAACAATAAAAACCTAACTAAGGCATACAAAATCAGTGTAACGAGAGGCGGTTTTCTCACTGAGAGCGATCTCTTTCAGACAACCTTTGGATGACAGATATTAATATAAACTTCCATGGCGATGTAACTATGGTGTTAAATACTAAACTGAAATAATAAATACATAAACACTATACTGAAAATATATAATAACATAGATGCTATACACAAACATATAATTATATTACACATATTTGCTAACAGGAGATACATGACTTCAAAGTGTCCAATAAAATTGCAGAGCATGTTATGTGACACTCAACATTTTGATAATGCAGAATCTTTGAGCATTTACCAAAGGAGATGTTAACGCAAGGCGTACCCCTCTGCTGGCCATGTAGCCATTTTTGGCCATATGAGCGTGCGTAACTACGCTGTATTTTTAATACTGTATGCGTGTTTCACGCTAGTGTGCGGGATCGTTAAAGTGAGTGATTTGTGTGTGTAATGCGTGTTTATTTCGTCCCCCGTAAGTATCGGCAGAAAAAAATGTTTGCGGATTACAACGTTAACATCTCCATTGGTAAAAGCTCGAAGTGCAGAATGGCAAATCCAGATTTGCCGGATTATAGAGGCACACGTTGCTGCTTACCCTGAGTCGAGCGTTTTGGTGGACATGTTACCTAATTTTATAAGAAAACAATTTAACCATCTCAAATTTTCCTCAAGTTTTTACGACGTCAATTGAAACACATACTTCAAAACATATTTGACATAAATTCTTACACACAATCCAAAATGTCATCGTACCAACGGAACTCGAACCCACACCCTCCGGATAACATGTCCAGGTGCTCCTACCAATAAAGCCACAGTCCTATACCGTCGACGACGAAACAAACGCTACTTACCACTAAAATCAGTTAATAAGTTAAGTACCAGTTAATGTTCAACTACGTGGACAGTCCATTCAGTTTAATTAGCTCACTTATTTCCAAGCGGCCTCAACCGTCCCTAGCCAAAACGGATAAAGCACGCGCGACAGCCCTAGCGACTGGTTAAAACCACCCGGAACCGGTTATGAGCGGCACACAATAAAGCACACAGATTTATGGTGCTCGTAAACTGCGGTTTTAAAAATGTAGCGTTGGTTGCGCTTTGCTCGAGGTTAGTTTAGCTGTAAGTGGAGTATTTGGTTTAGAAATGAATCGCCGTAAATGAGCTAATAGATATCACAGATTTTGCATTTACATCATACATCCTTAGCTTTACTTACTACTTTTGTTAAATTTAAGTGTCAACACCTATAATTTTCTATTTTCAATTTTAAATATTACATTTACTTAACTATTTTTATGTGTTCGCGACGTTATGTTGATTAAATGTCCAGGAAAGATCTAGAATTATGTGAAACCTTTTCGCATCATACGGAGAGGTTAGCTTTGACTTAGAACATTTGTATAAGCGACCGCTCCTTTCAGAAACTAGTTAATGGCCAACATAGCATCGCTTGTGACGAGGTCATACTCACTTTGCACCAAAAAGTCACGCATTACAGCTCACTTACCTGAAAATTACAAAAGTTTATGTTAGATACACATTTACTGAACACTTAGCGGAGGTAGTACTTAGCGTCGTACAGCCGTAGTTGCAGTATGATGACCGAACTAACTTCACAGATAAACTTCAGACGAATAAATATATACTTTGTTTAGTGTTTACTATGCTAGTAGTCCACTCCTGCTATTTTCAGAAACAATATCGTGTGGAAAAGTAGATTGTATTTTTAGTAGATTGTAGTACAATTGTGCAAAATATTACTTTTCTGCGAGGCCGCTTTTTTAAATCCAGAGTGGAGTGAAGGATTCTAAAGTAGAATCCTGTGCGTAGCAAGGGATTTAAACTACGTCAGCCAAGGGAGAATACTTTTGCGGCCGAGTTATACACTCTGCTTTTCATCCCCCTCTATGAGAAAAGGAAATAGTTAAAATGCTTATCATGTCATGGTCATGTAATGTCACAAATTGTCATGTAATGACATATAATGTAATATAATGTCATAAAATGTCTAGTTCTGTCGTATAATGTAATTTAATGTCATAAAATGTCCCAAAATGTCATGATATATCATTAAATGTCATGTAATGTTATAAAATGTCATGGAACGTCATGAAAAGCAATGAAATGTTATTACATGTCACGCAATGTCACGAAATGTTACGAAATGTCATAAAATTTCATGAAATGTCATACAAGGTCATGAAATGTAACAAAATGTCATGATATGTCACGAAATTTCTTGAAATGTCACGAAATGTAATGTCTTGATGATGATGTAATGTTGTGAAATAAAAATAAAATAAAAAACTGGCCAAGTGCAAGTCGGGAATCGCACTCGTAGGGTTCCGTACCACACTACTGTATTTAATAAGATCGAGCAAAAAATACCACTATCATTTTTTGCAAGCAAAAAATAACAATTAATAAACATTTTATTTCTTATAACGCCATCTAACGTCTAACAAAGGTGTTAGGGATCGACATTTCAATATAACGCCATCTATGGGACATTTACCTAACTAAGCGTTCATAGATGGCGTGAAATGCCGAAAAAAACACGTTTCTTGTATGGGGACCCTCTATTATTTCTAACTTTATTCTGTTTTTAGTATTTGTTGTTATAGCGGCAACAGAAATACATCATCTGTGAACATTTCAACTGTCTAACTATCACGGTTCATGAGATACAGCCTGGTGACAGACGGACAGACAGACAGACAAACGGACAGCGGAGTCTTAGTAATAGGGTCTCGTTTTACCCTTTGGGTACGGAACCCTAAAAATCGCCAATGAACGGGTAACCTTGTGTTAGCGTGCTACATCGTCGACCGCATTGTCACTTAACATCAGGTGAGACAGTGCTTACCTATCTAGCATATAAATAAAAATAAATGTCAAGGAATTTTATTACACCTCCTGAGACCGGGCACTATAGAAGTACATACACAAGCCAAAAATTAAAAAAATAGTTTCCCGCCCTAGGGCAGAAATGACCTATTTTGCGCGGACTTATCAATGAACAAACCTTCGCTTTTTGAATACATGGGATGATAAAATCTTTTTCAAAAAAAATAAAACCGACTTCATTGCCACAAACAGGCACTCAAAAGCGAAAAATAAATTACTTAATATAATTATTATAAGCGCTACCCTACTATAGATAAGTATCTATTTGAAGTCGGTGCCAGCCAAGTCTATTGGATAGTAGATAGATACCTATGTATGTAGTAGTAGTAAGTAGGTAGATACATGTAGGTAGTATCTATCTACTACCTATTAGAATTGGGTGGCACCGACTTCAAATAGATAAGTGGGTAGCGCTTATAATAATTATATTAAGTAATTTATTTTTCGCTTTTGAGTGCCTGTTTGTGGCAATAAAGTCGGTTTTTTTTTTTAAAGATTTTGTTTTACCCTTTTTAGTGCAAAACAAGTTTTAATTAAATTACATGCATCTACTACTACACTGACGGATATATACTTTGTGAAAATTTCAAGTATGTACCTATTATGGTTAAGAAGGTACATCTGTAAAGTGCGCACATATAGACGCACGGATGGACGGACGGACGAACAGACAACAAAGTCTCAGAAAGTGTTCATTTGGTAACCTTTGGGTTCGGAACCCTAAAAATTGACTTTAAATGCCGTGAAAATATTCACTAGTCATAATGATGTCATTAAGGTATCAAAGGACATTGTCCAAAATGGCCCTGTGTAATAAAAGCATCTGACACACACGATAATTAATTGACTATTTTATTACAACAATTCCAAATGCTTTTATAACACGGACCAGTTGTATTCCAAAATGATTTTTAAAAAGTATTATTTGCGATTATTAACATTAATTGCCGCCGTATGGCCAACAGTCTGAATCACTCTACTACGTTATAAGAGTTGGCACTTCCTTACATTGTTAATACTCGAATTATGAAAGCACTGTGTAGCCAACCTAACAACGGAAAGTATGATTTACGTAGTAACTATTATATAATCTGTGGTATTACGCTTATAATTTTTTTTTGTAGTGTTGGTTGGTACAAAGTACGTTCATAATTCTGAGTTATTTATGTATGCCGAGTCGCGGGCGGGACTGATATGGCCGCCATCTTCGCCAAACGTCATGTCATGTCAAAAAATATTAGGTGCTCAAAAACTTTGCACATTAACAAGACTTTGACAGAGTGAAGACAAATTATTTCTCCCCAACTTTGTTTCTATCTCGCACACAGTCACCGTAAGAATATCTGTCGATAATACTTAAATTAAAAAAATTAAAACCATTCCCGACGGATTTGTATATATAATCCGAGTTTATAATCAAAGCATATGTGTCCACGAGTGTACGTGAGGGATAACGGAAGGGTAAAATGAAACGCCTTGTTCGTATCCCGAAGCTGGTTGTATTTCAAACAATCGAAAAATCACTCATACAAATCGGTGCGACAAACGATAGCGTGTTCTAATTTTTCTACTGGCGCCATCTATGTTGCCGTGCTCAAACTAAAAGTGTATGAACTCGAACATACCGCCCACCAAGGACATTATGTGAGGAATGTCCTTTAACTCATGCTATATGGCTACCGCCCACCGTTGCTTGAAGTTAAGCAGTTTGTTGTCTTTGGTGAGTGGTAAGAATTTTTACAAGTAAAATAAAAATGATCAATAAACGCAAAAAAACTTACAATATTGTTTATGACTATATCTAAACAAACTCAAACACAAATTAACTAAAAAAATCTAATTAGTGAAATATAAATTACCCATCAAATAAACTACTTACATGAAAGCCTTTTACCTTACTAAACATGAAAGATCGACTAAAATTCTTATAATCTATTCATTATTTACCGGAAGTATACATAATTTCGAAGTAGGCCGTTTTATTACCGATGACTTGGTACGCAATGTGACTACGCGGGTTAGATTGTCTGAACCTTTGTGAATTTCTGCCACGCGACCAAGTAACCACTGACCAGGAGGAAGGTCATCTTCTTTTATTAGAACAACATCTCCTATCTTTGGCTCCGAAGTTCGTCGAGACCATTTGTAGCGTTGCATTAGTGTTGCTAAATATTCTTGGGACCAACGCTTCCAAAATGTCTGCAGCGTCTTCTGAACAAGCTGCCACCGAGACAGAAGACTTATGTTGCTTGAACTGTAGGTATAGTCCGGTGCGTTAACCAATGCTTCTCCTATTAAAAAATGTCCTGGAGTCAAAGGGAGAGGTTCCTGTGGGTTTTCCCCATCTATTGCCGATATAGGTCTTGAATTTAAGCATGCCTCTATTTGAACTAGAAGCGTGCTCAGTTCTTCATACGTGAGCGTCAGGTTTCCGATAGCTCGTTTCAAGTGATGTTTGGTGGATTTCACTGCAGCTTCCCATAATCCCCCAAAGTTGGGAGCTCGAGGAGGGATAAAGTGCCAATCAGTGCCGTTTTTCTCCAGATGTTTGGCAATCTCTGGCTGAATGGACCCCAATTCTCGCAGTTCCTTAGCTGCTCCAACAAAAGTAGTGCCATTGTCCGACCACATTTTTGTGCACTTTCCACGTCGCGCAACAAACCTCCTAAAGGCTGCTATAAATGCCTGACTGTTCATATCGCTCACTACCTCTAGATGAATTGCTCTTGTGGCCATGCATATAAACAAGCAAATGTAACCTTTATAGGAACGATGGCCACGTCCTTTAGTTGTACGGACGCTTATAGGACCCGCATAATCAACAGCGCTGCAAAGGAAAGCACGCCCCGGCTTGCATCTTTCTGATGGCAGAGCTCCCATGAGTTGATGTTGAGTGGGTGCACTGTTCTTGATGCAAGTAACACATCGGCGAATATGCTGTTTCACCAAGCTCTTAGCTCTGATGACCCAGTATGCTGACCTTAAGTAGTTGATCATCAATTGCGGACCACCGTGAATGGTCTTTTCATGAGCTTCAGCCACTAACAATTTTGCTAATGGTGAATCATGCGGTAAGACTATAGGATTTTTCGTGTCAGTATCCAAAGAAGAGTGTTTCAGTCTGCCAGTTATTCTAATTATACCATTATCGTCAAGATAAGGACATAGTATCTTTAGCTTGCTGCTCTTCCTTGAAACTGGTCTTCCTTTTCTTAATGTGTCATATTCTTCTGCAAATCCTTGTTGCTGAGCAAGTTGGATGCAACATTGCAATGCTTCATCCACTTCAACCTTGCGAAGATATGGTGAAGTTCTGCTAGTCTTCTTTAACCACCTTCTGCAATAAGCAACAACTCTCAATAGTTTTTGCAGCGATGAATATCTCGAAAGTAAGTCATCTTCCGCGACTTCTCCTAAATGAGTTCTGATAGATTCTTCTTCGCTTGTGTGTAAGTCCCTTGCACTTTTGTAGGGTACTTCTTGTTCTCTCAAAAAGCTTGGTCCAGAAAACCATAATTCATTTCCGATCAATGCAGAAGGTAAGATACCTCTCGACGCGATATCTGCGGGGTTCTGCTTGCTTGAGACGTGAGACCACTTAGACGATTCCATAAAACTGATGATCTCTGATACCCTGTTGCCAACAAACGTCTTCCAGCGGCTAGGATGACTTTTGAGCCAAGCTAATACGATTGTGGAATCTGTCCAAGCGTGTAAATTATCCTTCGGAATGTCAAGAACTTCAGCAGTCTCATATAATAATCGTACCAACAAGACTGCACCGCACAACTCCAGTCGAGGTATGCTAACCTGTTTAACGGGTGCTACTCTGGTTTTTGCCACCACAAGCGACGTTTTAATATTATTCGAACCAGCAACGATTCGAATATATACTGCTGCTGCGTATGCGTTGCGAGAAGCATCGCTAAAGCCATGCAACTCTTACAGTGTGATCGTCGTTCTTCGTGCCAAGCCAGCGTGGGATTTGTACCTTGGAGAATTCACCGAACTCTGAACGATAAGTACTCCATTCTTGTCTTAATTCATCTGATATTGGTTCATCCCAGCTTACGCCTGCTAACCAAAGCTTTTGTATGAACATCTTTGCTAAAATCACACTAGGCGCAACCCATCCCAAGGGGTCGAAAAGCTTAGCTATTTCTGCTAATAATTTTCTTTTTGTTTCAGGTCCTGTCATCGGGGAGAGCTGCACTGCATACTTGAAAACGTCTTCGCTTCTATTCCAGGTAAGTCCCAAAACTTTTGTCGTATTATCTAACTTTATTTCTAGTTCTTTTTTTTCTTTCTCTTTTTCCTTATGTTTATTTTTATCAAACTCTGTTTTAACTTCTTTCTTTTTGTTTTCTTGCTTTTTTGTAAATAATGTTATGTGCTTTAAAATATTGTTGTCATTACTATTCCACTTCTGTAATTCAAACCCTCCTTTGTTAAGAAGTTCTTGTAATTCCTTGTATATTTCAACACCTTCCTGTACTGTTTCGCAACCAGACATAAGGTCATCCATATAGAAACATTTCAGAACCCGTTCCTTCGCGAGGGGATATTGCTCTCCTTCATCATGAGCCACCTGCTGCAGCGTTTTTACTGCCAAGTACGGAGCAGCTGCAGTGCCAAAAGTGACGGTAAGAAGCTCATAGTCTTTTATTTCAGAGGTGGGATCATCTCTCCACACAATACGTTGGTACATATTGGCTTGTGATTCCGACACGAGCACTTGGCGGTACATCTTAATAATGTCAGCGACCAAGGCTATAGGGTAAGTTCTCCAGCGCATCACGATGTGTCGAAGATCAGCTTGTAGCGTTGGCCCAACCATCAGAGCGTCGTTCAATGAGACTCCCAACTTATTTGGTTCCGATGCATTGAACACAACTCTAACTCGCGTGGTTGATTTGTCTTCGCGCACCACAGCGTGATGCGGTAAGTAAACAGCTTCTTGTTTCTTGTCATCGATGTCATTAACCAGTCTCATGTGTCCAAGTTGTAAGTACTCTTTCAGAACATCACTGTAACTTTGCTTAAGATCTGAATCCCTTTGCAGTCTTTTTTCCAGTGACTTCAATCGCCCAACTGCTACGTTCCTGGAATCTCCATTGCAGCAGCGTGGATTTTCTTCACGAAACGGTAAGTTTACCACATATCGTCCTTCTGGTGTTCTCTTCGTCGTATTCGCATAAATCATTTCGCATCCTTGTTCTTCTTCATTCCACATTTTCTTCTCGCTATAGAAAGTACTTTCTTCTACTTCCCAAAACTTTCTCAACATTTCACTTTCATTAATCTGTGCATGCATGATTCGTATTCTCATTGACTCTATCTCACTATTATTTACCTTGTTTATGACACCTGAAAGGATCCACCCTAAGGTGGTGCTCTGTGCAATGAGTGATCCACTAGGACACTTCATCAATCCTTCTTTCATAATAGTGCCATAAACATCCGCACCCAATAAAATGTCTATTTTGTTGGGTACGTTGTACTGTGGGTCTGCTAATTGCAGATGATCCAAATCAACCCAATTGATAACGTCCATCTTTTGTTCCGGTAGATAGGAAGATATCTTGTTTAAAACGAAAGCTTCTACTTCCATCTTGAAATTAAGATCAACACGAGATTGAAGTTGAACTCGTACCTTGTATTGAGCTCGTATAGTTTTGTCACTGGCTAAACCAGATATGGTACCATTGGCTGGTAGTTTCTTCAGACGTAAATGTTGAACTATAGCTTCTGTTATGAAACAGCCTTGTGAGCCTTGATCAATCAAAGCCCGTATTAATAAACGCTCGCCGTTTTTAGCTTCAGCTTGAATTAAAGCTGTAGCTAACAACACCTGTTTAGATTTTTGCATTTTCCCTGTAGACAGGCACGCGACAACGTGTTGTTCTTGAGACGTAGAAGGGGCAAGAATGCCTTGCTCTTTGTTTGTTTATGACAAATCTTTTTAAAATACAATTTGACAAGTATTTTTTATTGTCATAACGTTTTTCTAATAAGCCCCAACACTCCTTATAATTAGCCTCTGTTATTGGAGTGTGCCTCACCAGTTGAGCAGCCTCACCACTTAAGTAGCCCTTAAGGTAATGAAGTTTTTGGACATCATCCAAAGATTCATTTTTGTCTATAAGTGACTTGAATAAATCTCTGAATGAAACCCACTCAGAATACTTTCCCGAAAAAGTTGGTATTGAAATGTCCGGTAACTTGACCGCGCTTTTTTTACTAGCTAAAGTAGGGTTGTGTTGCTCTGTGAGTTGCTCAACAGGTTTGGATGAAAGCTTATTTTGTGCTGACTTTAAGAGACATTTGTAATTTATGTAGGTATCTTCTGTCTTATCATAAACCTCTGATTTTACATACTCACTTACACATATTTCATCAGGCTTTAAACTTCCATATATCTTTTTGTGGTTGGCCACAAACGAGTTCCAATTGTTCTCTAAGAGTTCTAACTTAGTTTCTACGTATTCAGCAGTTATGCGCTCTTTGGGACTTTTTTTATAATTGCTGAAGGCCTTTAACATACAATTAAAATGTCCTGTTGTACATCTAATAATTATACAAAAACTTCTTGAATATAGCTAATAGTACTAAGTTAATAAAATAAAAGTTAATTACCGTTTAAACTGTTCAAAGATAGAATTATTCTAAGTTAAATTTTAAATCGAAATTTTCTAAGTCCAAGGCAAGTCACTAAAATTTTACAAGTGTTTCAAATTAATAACTTCGAACGAAAATCGGGCATAGGTTCCCCGTATGTTCACTTTTCTTAAAACTATTCTAAGTCCCTAATTATTGCAAGCAAATTATTCTAAGTTAAGATAAATCTTACTAAAATTTTACAAGTCCAAATCAACACCAATATTATAAATGCGAAAGTCAGTTTGTTTATTTGTTTGTTTGTTTGTTTGTTTGTTTGTTTGGGACTTCTTCACGGTCAAACGGCTTGACCGATTTGGCTGAAATTTTGTATAAAGATAGAACATATAGCAGAATAGGATATAGGATAATTTTTTTTTGGCTATCGAGTCAGGGGGTCTAGATATTTTTAATTGAATTTTGTAAATATAAGATCTCTTTTCGAATAAATGGCTTGACCGATTTACCTGAAATGTTGTATAAAGACAGTTCATAAGGCAAAAAAGAATATAGAATACTTTTTTTCTGGCTATCGAGTCAGGGGGTTCAAATATTTTTAATTGAATTTTGTCAATATAAGATCTCTTTTCGAATAAACGGCTTGACCGATTTGCCTGAAATGTTGTTTAAAGACAGTTCGTAGGGTAGAATAGGATACAGAATACTTTTTTTTTGGCTATCGAGTCAGGGGGTAAATATATTTTTAATTGAATTTTGTAAATATAAGACTTCTTCTTGAATAAGCGGCTTGACCGATTTGCCTGAATTTTTGTGTGAATACATGTCATAGGGCAGAATAGGATATAGGATACTTTTTTTCTGGCTGTCGAGTCAGGGGGTCCAGATATTTTTAATTGAATTTGGTAAATATAAGACTTCTTCTTGAATAAGCGGCTTGACCGATTTGCCTGAATTTTTGTGTGAATACATGTCATAGGGCAGAATAGGATATAGGATACTTTTTTTCTGGCTGTCGAGTCAGGGGGTCCAGATATTTTTAATTGAATTTGGTAAATATAAGACCTCTTCTCGAATAAACAGCTTGACCGATTTGCCTGAAATTTTGTGTGAATACATGTCATAGGGCAGAATAGGATATAGGATACTTTTTTTCTGGCTGTCGAGTCAGGGGGTCCAGATATTTTTAATTGAATTTGGTAAATATAAGACCTCTTCTCGAATAAACAGCTTGACCGATTTGCCTGAAATGTTGTTTAAAGACAGTTCAAAAGGCAGAATAGAATATAGAATACTTTTTTTCTGGCTATCGAGTCAGAGGGTACAAATATTTTTAATTTAAGATCTCTTCTCGAATAAATGGCTTGACCGATTTGCTTGAAATGTTGTATAAAGACAGTTCATAGGGTAGAATAGGATATAGGATACTTTTTTTTTTGCTTTCAAGTCCAGATATTTTTAATTAATTTTTGTAAATTTAAGACCTCTTCTCGAATAAACGGCTTTACCGATTTGCCTGAAATGTTGTATAAAGACAGTTCATAGGGCAGAATAGGATATCGGATACTGTTTTTTGTCCATCGAGTCTGAGTGTTTAGATTTTTTTATTGAATTTTGTGAATGTGTGTCCTCTTATCAGCTAAACAGCTTGACCGATTCAGCTGAAATTTTATACATACGAGTATTACAGTTCATATTGCATAGAATCACATAGGATAATTTTTTTCTGGCAGTCGAGTCCAGGTGTCCAGAATTTTTAAATTGAAGTTTTTAAATGTGTGGCCTTCTCTCGGTCGAACGGGTTAACCATTTAAGCTGAAATTTTGTACACAGACAGTCAAAAAGACATAGAAGGGCAACGAATACTTTTTTTTTGGGTGGAAATTTCGGTTGTCTATATTTTTACTATGGAATTTTGTAAATGTGTGGCCTCTTTTTGGCCAAACGGTTTGACCGATTCAGATGAAATTTTGTACAAACACATTGAATAGGGCATAAAAGGGCAAAGAATACTTTTTTTCGGCAGTTAAGTGTGGGTGCCTATATCTTTTGTTAACTTTACATAGAGTTTGCATAATCATAAAAGTTTGACCTTAGGTTCATAGATTATGACTAAACTTAATAAGTACCTTAATTAGGCCATAAAACTGTCAGGGTCATTAAAAGTCATCAAAATTTACGCAATGGCTTTGCTTGCCCAACGTGTTTTATCTGCTTTGTGGGAAGTATTTCATAAGCATTCGTGTTTTAACAGCCACATTTAACCTTAGGGTCATCGGTGTTGACTTAGTAGGTTGTAAAAACTGTCAGCGTCATAAAACGTAACATTTTTTGCGCTCACTTCGCTCGCGCGGTGATAGCGCTCGCTGCGCTCGCGCAATAATTTGTTTGGTTTACTTTGTAGGTAATATTTCAGCAACTTTTGTATTTTAATAGCCACATGCATCAGAACGACTCCATAAATTAAAACAGTACAATCTTCAATATTCATAATTATTTCTATCCTTAAATAATTGGATATCAAGTTTAACCTTTGTGTTATCAGTGTTAACTTAGTAGGTTATAAAAACTGTCAGGGTCATAAAATGACGTAAAAATTTTCGCGCTCAATCGCGCGCATTGATAGCTCTCGCTGCGCTCGCGCAAGCCTTTGTTTTATCTACTTTGTAGGTAATATTTCAGAATTTTTTTGTATTTTAATAGCCGCATGCATCAAAACGAGTTTATAATTGGAACAATTACAACCTTCAATAATCATAATGATTTTTTTACCTTAAAATAAGTGGATATCAAGTTAAACCTTTGTCTCATCAGTGTTAACTTAGAAGGTCATAAACACTGTCAGGGTCATAAAAGGTCGTAAACATTTTTCGCGCTCGCTTCGCTCGCGCAGTGATGGCGCTCGCAAGTATTTGTTATATGTACTTTGTTGGATACATTTCAGCAACTTTTGTATTTTAATAGCCACATTCATCAAAACATGACACAAATTGGAACAGTACAGACTTCAATAATCATAATGATTTTTACCTTTAAATAAGTGGATATCAAGTTTGACCTTAGGGTCATCGGTGTTGACTAAGTAGGTCATAAAAACTGTCAGGGTCATAAAATGACGTAAAAATTTTCGCGCTCGCTACGCTCGCGCATTGATAGCTCTCGCTGCGCTCGCGCAAACCTTTGTTTTATCTACTTTGTAGGTTTTATTTCAGAATTTTTTGTATTTTAATAGCCACATGCATCAAAAGGAGTTTATTAATTGAAACAGTACTACCTTCAATAATCATAATGATTTTTACCTTAAAATAAGTGGATATCAAGTTTAACCTTAGGGTCATCGGTGTTGACTAAGTAGGTCATAAAAACTGTCAGGGTCATAAAATGACGTAACAATTTTCGCGCTCGCTTCGCTCGCGCATTGATAACGCTCGCTGCGCTCGCGCAAACCTTTGTTGTATCTACTTTGTAAATATTGATTCAGCATTTTTTGTATTTTAATAGCCACATGCATCAAAACGAGTTTATAAATTGAAAAAGTACAACCTTCAATAATCATAATGATTTTTACCTTAAAATAAGTGGATATCAAGTTTAACCTTAGGGTCATCGGTGTTGACTAAGTAGGTCATAAAAACTGTCAGGGTCATAAAATGACGTAAAAATTTTCGCGCTCGCTTCGCTCGCGCATTGATAACGCTCGCTGCGCTCGCGCAAACCTTTGTTTTATCTACTTTGTAAGTAATGATTCAGCATTTTTTGTATTTTAATAGCCACATGCATCAAAACGAGTTTATAAATTGAAAAAGTACAACCTTCAATAATCATAATGATTTTTACCTTAAAATAAGAGGATATCAAGTTTAACCTTAGGGTCATCGGTGTTGACTTAGAAGGTCATAAAAACTGTAAGGGTCATAAAAAAACGTAAATAATTTTCGCGCTCGCTTCGCTCGCGCATTGATAACGCTCGCTGCGCTCGCGTAAACCTTTGTTTTATCTACTTTGTAAGTAATTTTTCAGCATTTTTTGTATTTTAATAGCCACATGCATCAAAACGAGTTTATAAATTGAAACAGTACAACCTTCAATAATCATAATGATTTTTACCTTAAAATAAGTGGATATCAAGTTTAACCTTAGGGTCATCGGTGTTGACTTAGAAGGTCATAAAAACTGTAAGGGTCATAAAAAGACGTAAAAAATTTTCGCGCTCGCTTCGCTCGCGCATTGATAATGCTCGCTGCGCTCGCGCAAACCTTTGTTTTATCTACTTTGTAAGTAATGATTCAGCATTTTTTGTATTTTAATAGCCACATGCATCAAAACGAGTTTATAAATTGAAAAAGTACAACCTTCAATAATCATAATGATTTTTACCTTAAAATAAGTGGATATCAAGTTTAACCTTAGGGTCATCGGTGTTGACTTAGAAGGTCATAAAAACTGTAAGGGTCATAAAAAGACGTAAATAATTTTCGCGCTCGCTTCTCTCGCGCATTAATAACGCTCGCTGCGCTCGCGTAAACCTTTGTTTTATCTACTTTGTAAGTAATTTTTCAGCATTTTTTGTATTTTAATAGCTACATGCATCAAAACGAGTTTATAAATTGAAACAGTACAACCTTCAATAATCATAATGATTTTTACCTTAAAATAAGTGGATATCAAGTTTAACCTTAGGGTCATCGGTGTTGACTAAGTAGGTCATAAAAACTGTCAGGGTCATAAAATGACGTAAAAATTTTCGCGCTCGCTTCGCTCGCGCATTGATAACGCTCGCTGCGCTCGCGTAAACCTTTGTTTTATCTACTTTGTAAGTAATGATTCAGCATTTTTTGTATTTTAATAGCCACATGCATCAAAACGAGTTTATAAATTGAAAAAGTACAACCTTCAATAATCATAATGATTTTTACCTTAAAATAAGTGGATATCAAGTTTAACCTTAGGGTCATCGGTGTTGACTTAAAAGGTCATAAAAACTGTAAGGGTCATAAAAAGACGTAAATAATTTTCGCGCTCGCTTCGCTCGCGCATTGATAACGCTCGCTGCGCTCGCGTAAACCTTTGTTTTATCTACTTTGTAAGTAATTTTTCAGCATTTTTTGTATTTTAATAGCCACATGCATCAAAACGAGTTTATAAATTGAAACACTACAACCTTCAATAATGATAATGATTTTTACCTTAAAATAAGTGGATATCAAGTTTAACCTTAGGGTCATCGGTGTTGACTAAGTAGGTCATAAAAACTGTCAGGGTCATAAAAAGACGTAAATAATTTTCGCGCTCGCTTCGCTCGCGCATTGATAACGCTCGCTGCGCTCGCGTAAACCTTTGTTTTATCTACTTTGTAAGTAATTTTTCAGCATTTTTTGTATTTTAATAGCCACATGCATCAAAACGCGTTTATAAATTGAAACAGTACAACCTTCAATAATCATAATGAATTTTTACCATAAAATAAGTGGATATCAAGTTTAACCCTAGGGTCATCGGTGATTTAGTAGGTTATAAAAACTGCCAGGATTATATAATGACGTAAACATTTTCGCGCTCGCTGGTAAACCTTATTTAGGTTTACCAAGTACCAAGTAATGATTAATGACTTCAACAATTGACGATATCGAGTTCGACCTAAGAGTCATCTATATTGACTTGATGATTAGGTCATTAAACTGTCAGGGTTATAAAACGCCATAAAAATTTTCACTCGCCCAATAATAGCGCTCGCTACGCTCGCGCAGCTATTCACCTTATTTTCTTTGTAAGAAATGTTTGAGGAACTGTTGTATTCAGTCAAACATTTAAACAGCACAATTTCGTATACTAACCTAACCAAAATGATTAATGACTTTAACAATAGAGGATATTGAGTTCGACTTTGAGGGCACCTATGGTGATTTGGCCTAAGAGATCATCGATCTAGACCTCAATGGTCATAAAGACACAAATAACGCGGGCGAAGCCGCGGGTAACAGCTAGTATCTTCTATAAATATGCAAAGTTATTTTCTTCAAACTCACTAGGTTCACTTTTGCTAGTAATAAACAGTAAAAAGTACTCACAGTTTACCTGAATCACTGTCACCACTTGACGTTTGCTGTCACTGTCACCTTGACGTCTGCTGTCACTTTTGATGTTCGCTGTCACTGGCACTCGGTGTTTTGCGCCTAACTTCCGCCTGATGTCGTCACCGCCATTGCCTGACGTCACCGCCGCTTGTACGTCACGTCCGTCTCGACTGAAGTTGACGCGGACTCGCACTGCGATGATCTTGAACTTCGCCAACTAGCTCTGATGAGCTGGCTCCTCCCTCCACTGTACGGATGCTATCTCCGCGTGGCGAACGAGTAGCTACCGAAACAAGTGCCACGCGCTCTTATTGCAGCAATCCACTGCGAGCACGGGGGGTACGGACTCTCACGGTCCGTTGATCTAAATTACCTAACTAATCCGACTCGGTAAAGGACCTAATGTCCACGAGTGTACGTGAGGGATAACGGAAGGGTAAAATGAAACGCCTTGTTCGTATCCCGAAGCTGGTTGTATTTCAAACAATCGAAAAATCACTCATACAAATCGGTGCGACAAACGATAGCGTGTTCTAATTTTTCTACTGGCGCCATCTATGTTGCCGTGCTCAAACTAAAAGTGTATGAACTCGAACAATATGTATAACTTTGTAAATTGAGACCATTCCAAGGAGATTTCTCAGAATTAGATCTAGCTTGCCATATTTTTCCAATATCATTGAAGTAACAAGATACTGCGACAGCGCCATTTTGATTTTTTGACGTCCACGGTCATAGGACTACGAGCTTACGAAAGTTGCTATCGTAGTTTTTTTTAACCAAAAAAGAGCTTATTTAAACGGCTGAACAGATTTACATGAAATAAAGCGATGAACACTCTCGACGAAGACATATATCAAACAAAACAAACTAAATCAAAATCGGTTCATCCGTTTGGGCGCTACGATGCCACGATGACAGACACACAGATACACAGATACACACGTCAAACTTATAACACTCCTTCGTTTTGCGTCGAGTGTTAAAAACTAAAATCAACGTGAAGAAAGATGTAAAAACATTATTCAAGATCATATTTTTTAGTCTTCAAAAGTATATGCAATAGCAACTTCCATTGTGTATAATCTTCATGCGACTCTTTTTCTAAAACCAGTACATACTCCTATGTTTGAGATATTTATCTCCATATCTCTGAAGATACTAATCAGATCTCGATAAAATTAAAATGGAACCACCTCGGAAACGTACCCTACCTATTAAAAAAATAATCATTTGAATCCGTTCACAATTGACGGAGTAATCGCGTAACATACACACAAAAAAAAACATACAGACGAATTGAGAACCTCCTCCTTTTTTGTGAAGTCGGTTAAAAGGTACTGTTCATCTCATCTATTTGAAAAGCGATGATATTTTGTGATATTTTATGAAATTACGTGACATTTTATGACATTTCATTTCTTTTTATGACATTTCGTAACATTTTGTGACATTTCATGACATAAAGTAACATTTCATGAAATTTCGTGACATTTCATGACATTTTGTAATATTTAATGACATTTAAAGACATTTCTTGACATTTAACGTACATTTGATGACATTTATAACATTTAATGACGTTCTGTTACATTAAATGGCTTTTCATAACATTCTTTCTTTTCTTTTTTTTTGACATTTAATAACAAAGCATGACATATATGACATTTCGTGACTTTTCGTGACATTTGTACGATACTCGTATGAACTTGAAAAATGTCATAGGAGATCGTGTTTATACAAGTCGAGACTCTCATAAGCAAGAATCTGCTTACTATACTTTTGTTGTGTAAAAAAAGCAATTATCGCCTAGCGATAAGTCATATGCGAATCTCGTTGAACATAATCGTAGGCGAGATTTTAGTTCTTGCCTGTATGTAAACATTTTGATACGATTGTGTTATGGCGATTATTGCTTGTGATAGTAGCGTATGGTTACTTGTAAGGAAACGTACGAGAAACTCTCCCCGTCTAAATGGACCGTAACTGCTTTACTGGCACAGTACTTCTACTCGCCAATAGATGCCGAAGAGTCATATTTTAAGTTGATTATCAATAAAGTTGATTATTGAAAACACGAATAAAACAACATTTTCTGAAAATGACTCCTAGCTAAATCGATTTATCGCCCCCGAATTCCCCTGTTGGAGCCGCTTCCGAGATTCAGATTAAGGTAAAGATGAAAGCGCCATCTTTGATGCTAGGTAGATGGCGCTGCGCTATCGTAAAAAACTTTTTTTTTTTTAACTTTTCTTTAATTTTTAACTTTGTTCTGTTCTTAGTATTTGTTGTTATAGCGGCAACAGAAATACATCATCTGTGAAAATTTCAACCGTCTAACTATCACGGTTCATGAGATACAGCCTGGTGACAGACGGACAGACAGACAGACAGACAGACAGACAGACAGACAGACAGACGAAAAGACAGACAGACGGACAGCGGAGTCTCAGTAATAGGGTTCCGTTGGTACCCTTTGGGTTTGGAACCCTAATAAACGGCCTCGCAGAAAAGTACTATTTTGCACCCTTGTTATACAATCTACTATTTTAGTGTAACTGCTGTTTATCCATTCTGAGACAACCACAACTTTACCTTGAAGCGCATTGTCATTTATAAATGTGGTCGAGTGTTTGTCAGTCTACAGTAAAAAATAACACAAAGCACAAACCAGGGGTCACTAAACTTGCAACATGCATATTCTGATCGGGGCCAGAGAACTATGAAACGACGCTTTGCTACGCCGCGACCTTTGTCCGACATTTGTACATTTGTTTTTAACCGACTTCACAAAAAAGGAGGAGGTTCTCAATTCGTCTGTAGGTTTTTTTTTTTTTGTGTGTATGTAACGCGATTTCTCCGTCAATTGTGAACGGATTCAAATGATTCTTTTTTTAATAGGTAGGATACGTTTCTGAGGTGGTCCCATTTTAATTTTATCGAGATCTGATAAGTATCTCCAGAGATATGGAGATAAATACCTCAAACATAGGAGAATGTACTGGTTTTAGTAGAAGAGTCCCAAGAAGATTATACACAATGGAGGTTGCTATTGCATATACTTTTGAAGACTAAAAAATATGACCTTGAATAATGTTTTTTCATCTTTCTTCTCGTTGATTTTGGTTTTTAACAGATATTCTTACGGTAACTGTGAGCGAGATAGAAATAAAGGTGGGGATTATTAATATTTTTTATTTTTTTATATCTTATAGGCTAGCGTTTGACCACTATCTCACCTGTTGCTAAGTGATGATGCGGTCGAAGATAGAGAAGTGGACTAGAATGGGAACTGGCTCTCAAGGATAGCTGCCGGAACACATTAGATGTTTGGCGACAGATTTTCTAACTTGAGGGTTGTAGCTGGCCAGGCGGACACTAGATATGTCCTACCACCATGCGGGGGTTGTTGGTTTCATAACGATGTTTTCCTTCACCGGAGGGCAACTGTGAGAAGCGCACATATATTTTTCGATAGAAAAATTCATTGGTGCACGGCGGTTTGAACTCGGTACCACGGCATCAAAGCCGACTGTTCTCCCAATTACGCCACCGGGCCCTCAATATATAATTATATATTAATAATTATAATAAATAATTATATATAAATATAAATAATTTGTCTTCACGGGAATGTTCTACCGGGCAAAGTCTTGTTAGGGTGCAAACTTATTTAAATATACCTAAGATTTTTTGACATGACATGACTTTTGGCGAAGATGGCGGTCATTTCAGTCCCGCGACACTGCATACATTATTAAATAACTCAGAATTTTGAACATACTTTGTACCAACCAACACTGCAAAAAAAAAGTATAAGCATAATACCACAGATTATATAATAGTTACTACGTAAATAATACTTTCCGTTGTTAGGTTGGCTACTCAGTGCTTTTATAATTCGGGTTTCAACAATATAGGGAAGTGCCTTTTATAACGTAGTAGAGTGATTCAGCACTCTGTTGGCCATATGGCGGCAATTAATGATAATAATCGCAAATAATACTTTTTAATATTCATTTTGGAATACAACTGGTCCGTGTTATAAAAGTATTTGGAATCATTGTAATAAAATAGACAATTAATTATCGTGTGTGTCAGATGCTTTAATTGCACAGGGCCATTTTGGACATTGTCCTTTGATACCTTGATGTCATCATTATTACTAGTGAATATTTTAACTTTAGCGCGGCATTTAAAGTCAATTTTTTAGGGTTTTGAACCCAAAGGGTACCAAATGAACACTTTCTGAGACTTTGTTGTCCGTTCGTCCGTCCGTCCGTCCGTGTGTCTATACATATGTGCGCACTTTACAAATCTGTATCTTCTTAACCGTTATAGGTACATACTTGAAATTTTAAAAAGTATATATCCGTCAGTGTTTTGTAGTATGTTTAATAGATGCATGTAATTTAATTAAAACTTGTTTTGCACAAAAAAGGGTAAAATAAGTTATTTTTAAAAAAAACTAAAACCGACTTCATAACCACAAACAGGCACTCAAAAGCAAAAAATAAATTACTTAAAATTATTATAAGCGCTACCCTCTTATCTATTTGAAGTCGGTGCCAGCCAAGTCTAATAGGTAGTAGATAGATAATACCTACATGTATCTACCTACTTACTAACCTACATGTACCTACTTACTACTACTACATGCATAGTATCTATCTACTATCCAATAGACTTGGCTGGCACCGACTTCAAATAGATAAGTGGGTAGCGCTTATAATAATTTTAAGTAATTTATTTTTCGCTTTTGAGTGCCTGTTTGTGGTTATGAACTCGGTTTTTTTATTTTTTTTAAATAACTTATTGTTTCTCAACACATAGGGTCAGTTCACACCGATAGTTGACGCGTCGTGACTGATAAAAAAAGATACACATTTTATACGGGGCTGCGCTGGCAGGCGCGGCTTGCAGCCACGTGCCGCGCGTCGCCGCGCGGCGCGCACTAGACAAGTACCAACTTACAGGCTTCACCATCGTTGCGACTTGTCTCTACTACTTTATATGGGGCTGCGCTGGCAGGCGCGGCTTGCAGCCACGTGCCGCGCGACGCCGCGCGGCGCGCACGAGACAAGTACCAACTTACTGGCTTCACCATCGTTGTGACTTGTCTCTACTACTTTATATGGGGCTGCGCTGGCAGGCGCGGCTTGCAGCCACGTGCCGCGCGACGCCGCGCGGCGCGCACGAGACAAGTACCAACTTACAGGCTTCACCATCGTTGCGACTTGTCTCTACTACTTTATATGGGGCTGCGCTGGCAGGCGCGGCTTGCAGCCACGTGCCGCGCGACGCCGCGCGGCGCGCACGAGACAAGTACCAACTTACAGGCTTCACCATCGTTGTGACTTGTCTCTACTACTTTATATGGGGCTGCGCTGGCAGGCGCGGCTTGCAGCCACGTGCCGCGCGACGCCGCACGGCGCGCGCGAGACAAGTACCAACTTACAGGCTTCACCATCGTTGCGACTTGTCTCTACTACTTTCCGTCCAGATTTCGTGTAGAGTCAAATCCTAACTAATATTTTAATTGCGAAAGTAACTCTGTCTGTCTGTCTTACTTTCACGCCAAAACCACTGAACCGATTTAAATTTGGTACACAGATAGTCTAGAGCCTGAGAAAGGACATAGGCTACTTTTTAATGCGAATAAAGGGTTGTAAGGGGTTGAAAGGGGGGATGAAAAGTTGTATGGAAGTATCGTCATTTTAGGAGCTAGAAGCTTGAAACTTATTTTTTAGGCTGTTGATTTTATATAAATAATACGACATTCAAAGTTTGTGAGGGGGAAGGGGAAGGGGGAAGGGGAGGGAGGAGAGTGGAGGGGAGGTGGAAGTGAGGGGAAGGAGAAGGGGAAAGGGGGAGGGGAGGTAAAGAAAAGGGGAAGGTAAGGGAAAGGGGAGGGGAGGGGGAAGTGGGTGGAGAGAGGGAAGTGGGGGAAGGGGAGGAAAAGAGAGGGAGAGGGGAGGGATGAGGGAGAGGAGGGATTTGCGCGGCGTGGTACGGTGCGGTGTCGGTGTTAAGGTTTAAAATAATTTGCCCAAATAATTAAAAAATGCTACCCAAAGACACTATTCTACGCGGACGAAATCGCGGGCACAGCTAGTAATAAATACGTACAATACAGTTCAGTCGAGTGCTCAAGTAAAAATTGTAATGATAGACTAAGATTTTGTGATGATCGGGACTTCTTACAGAGGAGAAAAATAAATAAAAAATAAAAATAAAAAAACAGCTCGTGGCAAAGGCAGGCACGTTCCGCTGCGCCGCGCAGTGTCTCGTTGCGCAGCGAGTCGGCGTCGCTCCGTCAGCGACTTCACGTTGAGCCTCGCGACGTTGCGTTTTGTCTCGCAGCGGATTTCTGCGCGACACGGTGCGACACCACTGGCCTATTCAAGCGCCGTCGCGTCGCTTCTGTGTGAACTGACCTTTATGTTTTTATAACCTTGAAATCTAAATAATGTTTCAATATCCCTTACTGTAAGTTGAACCGTGCAGCGCTGACGCTAAGTGGATAGTAATATTTAATGGAATTGCACTCCGCCTGACTGAAATGTGACAGCAAGGGTTTTTGTAGCCAAGGTGAGCCATTTCGGACATCACTTTAACTGTTCTCTTAGTTTGCTGAACCTGGAGTTTTGTAGTAAAGAGGAATAAAAACTATACTGAGGTTCGCATCGAATGCACTGTGGATAATTCTTGATTTAAATAAAGGTAGATTAGTACCGTCAGGAGAAATAAATCTAGAGAAAATCCAGATAAACGCTTGCAAATCCAGTAAATGAGATGGTGTTGATGACGAATAATGGTGCAATTAGAAAAGGTATCTTATCTTTTTATCTATAAATTTGATGAAGTGTGGTGATCACATGTAAGTAACTGTGATCTTTGATCTTTAACTTAAACAAGTAACAAAATTAAAATGTGGAATAAACTCCCACGATAATTTCTATTAGAAAATTAACGTCATAACATCTATCTAAATGCACCACTGATTAATTACGAACCGTTTAAAGACAAAATCGAACTAGTTTTGGAGAAAATGGCAACATGGATTTGCACAAACAAATATTTACTGCAGCACCCCCTGGTGAGTTGACACCGTAACACCTATTTAAGAACATGCACCTGTCAAACACAAACCCATAACTGAAAACTGCATCAAAATTGGACTAGTCGTTTTGAATAAAAATAGCAACATCGATTTGCACCAACAAATGATGACTGCAGCGCCCCCTGGTAAGTTGTCACCGTAACACCTATCCAAAAACATGCACCAATTAAACCCAAACCCATAACTGAAAACTGCATCAAAATCGGACTAGTAGTTTTGGAGGCAACATGGATTTGCACACACAAACAAACAAACAAACTTCCTCTCATCCCAAACGCATATACAGTCTCCGTACCGTCGTGGGTAAAAATTAATCCTTTAATAAGTTTGACAATTACGGTGTGAATACACTTAACTGGTTACAGAAATGTTATTCACAACAAAACATCTTCTGAAGTCAGTGTTGCAGTTAATGTAGCAGCTAACTATTCCTCTTCCTGAAATCCTTTGTTTCTCGCTACAAGAACGTAGAACAGCTGTAATGAGGTAAAAAATGACAGTTTGGTGACGGTCCTCAATCGACCCTCGATCTTGTGCATTGGCAATCCTACATTAATCAGGGGAATTAAACATGTGTTTTAAGTGTGACGTTCGACGTCTAGATGAAATAAATGGCTCAATACCTTTGTTTTTTTTTTTTGTAAATTCAAAGCAATAAGTTATGTTTATGTTATATCTATAATATTTTTTCTTGAATATGATCTGTTTAATGTTATTTGACGTGTGTAAGTGCAAATTTTTAATTTGCCCATATACTGAATAAATGCTTTGACTTTGACTTTGTGCTAATAGATTCTACTAATTTACAACAGAACAACTTGCCGTTTCCGCTACTATTGGATCTTATCTCGAGTTTAAAGTGGGTTGTTTCTGATTTGTTAAGTTAGGATATTTACAGCCCTCGCCAAGGCACTCGCACCAAAGATTACACATATAAACACACACTGTGTGTGCGTGTGTAATGTATAGAGATGCGTCTCTATTTTTTTTTTTTTTTTTTTTTTTTTTTTGACCTCACTATTGACAAGGAATTTTCTCGAGTACACATTGAGAACAAAGTCGAAATCCAATAGTAATTCCGCAATCCAAGTTAGAGTAAGTCGATGGAATACTTAAGTTGCGTTGACTTGAAACTTCGGAACTCACTTACGGAACACGCATCTCATTTAGTGAGTGAATAGACTTGGGTGTTGTAGAACTTGGGTGTTGTAGAACTTGGCAAATTGCTTGTTGATTGGCCAGTTGTTTTGAAGGGTAATTAATGTTGTTACTTTGATAAATTTTGTGCTAAGTTTTGTAAAGGCACGGCCACAACGCAGCGTCCTGCGATCTGCGGGTGCGATCTCAGTATTCTTGTAATTGTTTTTTGATCACGATGGAGTGTGAACAAGTGGGTACAAATGCTACTGCGCTATACACACTTTATCCATTGGGCTATTACCGCCTGATAATTGAATGTGAATATTTTTTATTTTATATCAGTTATAGTCGGTTACTGAGGTATGTTTATTGAGAGTTTATCTACTCAAATGTACCGTTATTGAATAGATAAACTCTCCATAAATGTACTCAGAAACCGGACATTAGTCAACTTTACTTAAACGAACAAAAAAAACTGAAAGTATAATATTAAATGATTTCACTTCTTTGATTAACAAAGTAAAATCTGCATTAATTTATTTATAAAATCCCTGAGGCTTTTTGTGTTCAAGACAAATACTTGTATAGTAAAAAAATTACAGATTGTTTAGGATGACATCTACTTTTTTATATTTCTCAATCCATATTAAATATGATGATTATCGTGGTGGTAGGACACTGTCAAACACAAGCTGCTACCTATATAAAAAAACGAATTTTATAAAATATACATATTTTATCACTGACAAACATTTACAAAAATCGAATATGTGCCTATTTCCCTAGATTAAAACGTAGCTTACAAAGCCTACAATGTACATTATAGCTACCGAAGCGAGCCATTGGCAGAGATAGTTCGGCTTCATCTTTAAGATCAGTTTACGAAGAAGCAGCATGCCTCCCGAGGCAAACAAAGCGGGACAATGCTTGGATACCCAGATGGTAAGGCCGGTGAGGGGTAGATTTCATCCCCCGGCGGATATAATAGGGCTGTTTGGGAATATAAAAACATATTATTATGCTTCTAAGAAATATATTTTATAGGTCGTGATTTTATGGATCATTACAAACAATTTAGTGGTAGACTTTTGCTTTGGGGGTTAGACGTCTACTGACTGAGGCAAATATATTACTTTGCCAGTTATCCGTGAAGTAAATATGATTCAGTTTGGTAGGCAAAGTGTTTCGTGAAATTATATGATGTGTAAAAATGCTCAATTCTTCATATATTTCGTATTAGTTTAATCAACTAGCAAAGAGCTAGCTCTTCATAATAATCTCCAAGCGGCTGAACGGATTTGCTCGGATCAAAACTAGGAACACTCTTGAGTAAGTAACCTATCAAACATAAAAACTACCTAAATCAAAATTAGTTTATTCGTTTACAGATGCACACGTCAAACTAAGGACACCACTCTATTTAAGTCGGGGTTAAAATTCTCTGTATAAATTTTGTGACCCGAAACTGACAAAAACAATGTCAATACAATTTTTCAACCAGAGCCTGTAAAATAAAATCACTATTGTATTTTATTTCAAGGTATACAAAATTGAAATTTCAAACAATTTACCAACCGCCAGTCGTGGTTTCGTTGAAATATTAACCCGTATTCATAAACAATACTTACCATATAAGTCACGCAGTAATTTAGGGGCTATTTTTTTATATAATAATATCTTATAGGCTAGCGTTTGGCCACAATCTCACCTGTTGGTAAGTGATGACAGCTAATACGCTCCCGAGCCTATTTGTAGGTGGATTTTGAGCACCAATGGATTTTTCTACCGAAAAATGTATATGCAACTAACTTTTGGATGTAATCACATCCAAAAGTTAGTTGCATATACCTTCAGGTACATCATATTTTAAAGTAGTTTTTTTAATATAGTTTAGGCTAACGTTTGACTACTGTCTCACATGTTGGTAAGTGATGATGAGGTCGAGGATGATATCATTTAAGACGGCGTGTAAGAAACATTATTCTAGGCTGTGTTATAATCTCAGTTGCATTTACGTAACATACGTTAAGTACATTACCGTAATCACTATCTTCAACTACATTATCACTTACCACCAGGCGAGATAGTGATCACACGCTAGCCTTTAAGATTTTTTTTAAATCTAAGAATTAGCATTGCCTTCATACTGTTCTAAGCTTTGAGTATTCACGTTCTTGAAAAAGGTCGAATGACCCAGTTCGATTCACGAATCTGTATCAATACAAGGTGCGCGTCAAATAGCGAGCACAGTATTTCTACTGTGTGTCGGCTTTTGTTAACTACTCGTATCTATCGATTGCCTTTGTTTACACACATTCAAAGGAAAATTCATTGTAAATAAGCTGTTTATTTCATTTTAGCCGACTTAAAAAAGTTACTAATTTTATTTATTAACTAATTCTATTTTACTACCCATGACGGAACGGAGACTGTATATTATGCGTTTGGGGTGAGAGGATGTTTGTTTGTTTGTTTGTGTGTGCAAATCCATGTTGCCGCTTTCTCCAAAACTACTAGTCCAATTTTGATGCAGTTTTCAGTTATGGGTTTGAGTGTAATTGGTTTATGTTTTGGGATAGGTGTTACGGTGACAACTTACCAGGGGGCGCTGCAGTAATCATTTGTTCTTCAAAACGACTAGTGCGATTTTGATGCAGTTTTCAGTTATGGGTTCGAAATTGATTGGTTCGTGTTTGATTGGTGCATGTTCTTAAATAGGTGTTACGGTGTCAATTCACCAGGGGACACTGCAGTAAACATTTGTTTGTGCAAATCCATGTTGTTATTTTTCTCCAAAACTAGTTTGATTTTGTCTTTAAACGGTTCGTAATTAATCAGTGGTGGTTCTAAGATAGATGTTATGACGTTAATTTTCTAAAGGACATAGTCGTGGGTGTTTATTCAAAATTTTAATTTTGTTAAGGTACGGCCACACCGCGGCGTCCTGCGATCTGCGGGCGCGATCTCAGTACATTTCAATTGTTTTCTGATCGCGTTTGGTGAGAACCAGTCGGTACAAATACTACTGCGCTATCTGATCGCCGCCTAGATCGCGCACGCAGGACGCTGCGGTGTGTCGGTACCTTTACTTGTAATATGTATGTATCATAATCGTTTATTAATTGCATATACAGGTCATAGTGATCTTATAAAATTATTTCGTGCTGATGTATTTGACCAGTTGGCGTGCTAATTGCAATATATTATGTATAATGTTTGTGTGTCTGCAATTTTCTCAAAAACCACTGATCCTGTTTGTTTTCGTTATTTGGAATGGCTCCCTCAATTTTAAGTCTTTAAAATATGTTTTGACTTGAAGATTGTTGCCGCGTTGGCGATAGAGGGTCACCTGTTCGAATCCTAGCAAGGGTGTTCGGCTACAGGTGGTACTCGCCCACCGAGGCTTCCGTAATCCGTACAAACGTTGGTTATTACCAATTAAACTAGACCTCTAAATTGTATGAACGCTCATATAACTCAGAGGTCTACCTTAATTGGCCTAAACTATATATGTATGGGGGCAACCTTTAATTTTCAACTTTATTTATTTTGTGGGTTTTTTCTTTTATTTGAGCTGTAAGACCTTGCTTCTAAATTTCATGATTCTAGGTCAACGTGAAGTGCCCTATAAGTTTTCGACCCAAAACCTATAGGGTACTTCCGGTTGACCTAGAATTGTCAATTTTGGTGAAAAGCAAGGTCTTATTAAAGAAGTAAAGAAAAAAATTCGAAAAATAAAAAAAGTGAAAAATTAAGGTTAATTTTGGTACTTACAAGTTTTTGCGAAAATCTAAATTTGCCCATATCTTTTTATGGTGTTGACTCAGGACCTTGATTTTTATACACCTAATAGGGACTATAGACCTCAGTATCTGGTATAAATTTCAACTTGCTAGGTCCACCCGTTCCTGAGAAAATTGGTGGTGACACGCGGACAGATGGACAGACATACAGACAGACAGACATACAGACAGATAGACAGACAGACAGACAGACAGACAGACAGACAGACAAACAGACAGTCAGACAGACAGACAGACAGACGGACAGACGGACAAGAAAATGATCTTATAATGGTTCATTTTTTACTTTTTGAGGTACGGAACCCTAAAAGTAGTAATCAATTCATACGCATGGCGTATCTTCTTCATATCCTTCTTTGAATTTGGTTAAAATAAAATGTCAAAAATATACAGTTTAACAATATTTGAGCTTTATTATTGTTATATACCGGCTGTAATTCACGTACCTTTAGTCGAATTTTCTCGACCTAGGTTTCGAGCGAGTCAGTCGCTCTTCCTCGGGAGTGAGGTCACGCGGTGAGATCGCGATGTTCAGTCAGTGAGGTCACGCGGTGAGATCGCGATGTTCAGTCAGTGAACATCGCGATCACACCGCGTGACCTCACTCCCGGGGAAGAGCGACTGACTCGCTCGAAACCTAGGTCGAGAAAATTCGACTAAAGGTACGTGAATTACAGCCGGTATATAACAATAATAATGTTACAAATTCACGATAATTTTAAAATTAAAATATTTGAGCTAGTCAACTAGTTTAAAGTTAACCAGACTTGAACTATTTTTCATTCTTTGACACATTCTGTAAACTGATCACAATATTAAGAATCTATCATCATCATCATCAGCCGGCGTCAGTCCGCTACTAGACGTAAGCCTCTCCGAGGATACGCAGAAAATCTACCATTCATGTAATCCATGTACTCCGAAGAGGCAGACTTGAACAAATTTCACAAAACGTATTCGACAAAGTGAGCTTATAGCTGAATACTGGCATCCACCCCTTCCTCCCAACTACTCCTGTCGGGGTATTATTACAGGGGGAGTTTTCAGAAATTTTCAGGCATTTCAATTGTGTGACAGTTATTCGACATGAGATGGCATTCCTGAGATGAAATTTAGGTCTCTAGAGTTGTGACGTTCTGCTTAGTTATTGACTGTGCTTTATTGAAATTGTCAGTCGCAATCATATCATGAAATATGCAAAAAACTACCATCACTATCGTCCTACATTAGAAGTCTCCTACCGGATATTAGTCTTTTCAAGAAACACCACTAAGCCTAATCTTAGTACTTTTATTTCAGTCGTATGTCAGTCTTTCTTTCTTGTATCTTCTAATTTCACAATTTTTTGGATAAAAATTGTCTGAACTACTGAAACATGCATTGGGGGTGCACGTAATAGTACAGTTGGCAACCCTACATTAATCAGAGGAATTAAACTTTTTTTTAAGGTGACATTCGACGTTTAAATGAAAGCTGAATGGCTCATTACTTTTTTAGGGTTCCGTACCTCAAAAGGTAAAAAAAAGAACCCTTATAAGATCACTTTCTTGTCCGACTGTCCGTCTTTCCGTCTATCTGTCTGTCCGTGTGTCACCACCGATTTTCTCAGGAACGGGTGGACCTACCAAGTTGAAATGTATACCAGATACTGAAGTCTATAGTCCCTATTATCATTATCATTTATTTCTTAATAACATTTGTTATAGGTCAATTTTACAGTATAATAAATTTGATTTACATTAAGTAAACATCATTATAGAATTCATAATTGAGTAGAATAGAATTAAATTCATTAAACAAAATAAAATATTGTGTTTGTGAAACAATTGTTACATCAGCCTTATTTTTTCATCCAGAAATTCATTTAATGTGTAATATGCTTTTTTTATTTAGATGTCTTTTATTGTATTTTTAAATATTACATAGGATTCTATTTCTCGAATAGTTTTGTCAAATTTGTTATATATTTTTGGTCCCTCGTACCACACAGATTGTGAAAATTTTTTCAATTTTGTGGAAGTTAGTATAAGCCTGTCTTTATTACGAGTGTTGAAGTTGTGAATATCACTGATAGACTGAAAACTCTGTAAGTTTAGTTTAACAAATTTGCAGACTTCGAGGATATATAATGAATGCATTGTTAGTATACCTTGTTCGATGAACAATTGTCGAGCGGGTGTGTCCCATGGAACACGACACATAATTCTAATTGCCCTCTTTTGCAAAACAAAGGCTCTTTGGCGATCTGCGGCTTGGCCCCAGAGATCTATACCGTAGGAGAGGAGTGATTGAAAATATGCAAAATATGCATTTTTGACCGCTGATGCGCTCATCATTTGAGTCAGTCTCGATAGTGCAAAACATGCTCTGCTTAGCTTTTCACACAGATAGTCAATATGCATATCCCATTTCAAACCTGAGTCTATTATAAAACCTAAGTACTTAGCGTGTTTCACTTGGGGTATTTGAATGTTATTACAAGATACAGATAGATTTTTGGGTTGTCCTCTCAAATTGAAGCTTATTACATTCGTTTTCTCTAAATTCAATACCATTCCGTTTGTCTGAAACCAGTTACAGATATCAGCAATGGAGTGTTGCAACCGTAGTTGCAGCTCTTGTATGTTGTCAGCTGAGACTAAAAATGCACTATCATCCGCGAATGCGACAAGTTCAGCGGAGGTGGTAGACGCAGCAAGGTCGTTTACTAGTATTAAAAACAAGTAGTTACCTAGTACTGATCCTTGCGGTATGGAGAGATTTCCTAGATTACTGAACTTCGATCTTTTAATTCCATTCTCAGTAGACACTTCGACAAGTTGTCGTATTTGCGATAAAAATGACTTAAAGAAGTCATTACACAACCCACTAACACCATAATGCTTCAGTTTTTCTATGATAAGATCATGATTTACAAGATCAAAAGCACGACATAGATCACATAATATTAATGCTATTTGTTTACCATCTGCTAGTTTGTCAAGTACAGTTTTTATTAATTTTCGTGTTGCCAGTGTAGTTGATTTACCCTGCTGATATGCATATTGTTGATTTGATAAGAGGTTGTTAGTTTTGAAATAGTGTATCAATTGATTAGCTATGCCTAATTCTATGATTTTTGAGAAGACTGGTATTATAGAAATGGGTCGATAGTTTTTGATTTCACTCTTTTTACCTTTTCCTTTATAAATAAGAATTACTTTGACGTCCTTTAAGCAGTCTGGATATTTACCACTATCTAAACATTTATTGATTAGATAGCACAATACATCAATGAATACAGGAGGCATCTTTTTTATAATTCTTGTTGGAATATTGTTGCAATCTTTTGTGGTTTTATTTTTTATTTTGTGTATTAATTTATACATATCATAGATTGAGAAGTTTTTGAACGAGCTTATCTCCGGTACTCTATTTTTTGTATATAATTTTAAATAATCAATAGCATTGTTTACGTTCGCGTCTATATTATTATTTCGAGCAGTTATAACAAAATAATCATTGAAGGTTTCTGCAAGACTTTTAGATTTGACATCTACGTTATCTAACTGATTTTTTGGTATTTTGTAAGTTTCTCCCTTTATGAGAGTCCATACTGTTTTTATTGTATTTTTAGATTTATGAATTTTAGTGTCAAAATATTTGCGTCTATTGGCTATAATTAATTTAGAATAATGTTCTTCAAATTTAGATATTTGATTTGTTATGTCATTATTATCAACATATTTATTACTTATCATTTTTAAATCAGTGAGAAGGGCTTTTTTTGCATTGATTACCTCTTCATTAATCCAGTTATTATCTATTTTTTTGTCAGGATATTTACGATATGGAAAGCATTGGTAGAATATGTTACAAAAGGAAGTGATTACATTCTTTAACTGAATATCGGGTTGATCTTTGGATGAAAGTATATTACTCCAATCATAGTTTGATAATGCTATTTCAAAATTCGCAAGCTTTACTGGGGTTATAAGCCTTTTGGTGGTTGTGGTATTAATTTTTAGTGTGGATTTAGGTATCATTTTTAATGTTATCAATTGACTATCATGGTCAGAGAGGTTTGTTGATAATGGTGTTGCAACAATCATTTCACTATCTACATTGGAATAGGCGTGGTCTAAGCAAGTAGCAGAGCCCTTACAGGATCGAGTCACAAAATTAACTAAACAGTTTAGATTACTTGCAATTAACAGCTCGATGAGTTGTTTTTTACGATGACTATCAGACAGTAGATTTATGTTTAGATCTCCGACAATTAAGACTTTTCCATAAAAGTAATTTTTAATAAAAGTCGATTTAAATAAATATTAATGTTTTAAACGCGATAAGTCCCGTATTTTAATATTTATAACTACACTATCATCATACCCGCAAGTAAAACCACGAGCACAGTTGTTTATTTACAAGGCTGAATAAAAGTCAAGTGTTTGATCTGCATCTCCGTGCCCGTAAATAAATAATTAAGAGCTAGATAGAACATCCAGAGAGCTGGGGCGGTGGTACTATTAGTTATACTGTGTCCCGGATCTAGCCTTGACCGACAAACTTAGAACTAGGTGTTCAGTCCTTGTGCCTGAAACGATGTGTCCTGCCTTCTCAGGTAATGTGTGATATGACGTTATTAGTGAACGTGAGAGTATGCTAGCGACAGTTGATATATAGAGATTTACTACGATGACATGGCCCGCCCCTCAAAATTACTGTTTTAATGTGTGTAGTAACATCCTTACGAATGAGTTTGTATGTAGTTGTCATTATTCGTCTTCGCGAATAATGCATTCCCTGCAGACATATTATGTTATAAATAAAATATCTAACTGAAATATTTAACTGTAATATTTAACCGAAACACTCAACTAAAACATTCAACATAAATATCTAACTGTTATATATATCTATATCTATTATATATATGTATATCTATTATATATATCTATATCTATTGTATATATCTATATCTATTATATATATCTATATCTATTATATATATCTATATCTATTATCAGTTAGATATTTATGTTGAATGTTTTAGTTGAATATTTCAGTTGAGTGTTTCGGTTAAATATTACAGTTAAATATTTCAGTTAGATATTTTATTTATAACTATGTGTTCAAATCGCGAAAGTTTAAAGTTTACGACATATTATGTGATTGACATTTTATTCTTATATCTAATTTAGGCAATATGCTGCGTAATTAAATGTATTTCCCCTGTTATTATCTTTCAAACAAAATAAAACACGTCTTTTAACTCTTCATCGCTGCACAAAGTTCACAATTTCATTTCAGATAGAAAACTGCTAGAGATTCGTCCGCTCAAAGAAGTGACGATAAATTATAAGATCCTTTTATGATACCTAGACTTTTACGAGAGCTAGTTTAAAAATAACGACCAATAAGTTTTATGGCTAGTTTCAGAGGATATAAATATAAGCAAAGCCAGTACACGGAGAGACAGAGAAGAGATGCAATATGCGATGGTGGATGAAACTATGTTAAAATCCTGTTTTTTTCTAAGAGATACTTTCAGTGTCACAACATATTAAAATCCCGCATTTACAATGGAAACTTTCCTAATACTATACTTTTTTAAAAGTTAATTTAAATGCGGATGTCATCAGAACAGCCAAAAAATTGAATATTACCCCCTAAATACAATCTCGGAATGGTCAAGTCTAGAGTAAATAGGTATCTACTGAGCAATCGTGCTACACTTTCGGCTGCATCGTCACTTATCATCAGGTGAGATAGTGGTAGCCTAACGCTAGACTAATATAATATTTTTTAAAATGACCAGTATACGTCACAGAACTAACTCGTAAGAGAGGCTCGTCTGATGGTATCCTACGAGATCTGCTTCAAACAGAGTCGCATTGTTTGACGCAACATTTTGTAATAATACACATTATTTTAATTATTAAGCTAAAAATAATGATATTTACCTCGTTTCAAAACTGAATCTTAAAACAACTTTGTGTTTATATAATGGAAGTTAAAAAAAATAGAGCAAATATGTCCACATTTATAATATAAGTAGATAACAAAACCCCCTCGCAGTTTTGCCCGCGAAATATGGCCAATGTTATTTGCTGATAATGTAACTTTTGATAAGTATAAAAGTTTTTGTATACGTCTTAGTTTTTTTTTAGCTTATCCATTACAAAAAAACATACAAGAAATAATTTTGTTTTTCTCTTTAAACTATTGAGTTTTTTACGTACACTTGTGCGATAATTAGAAAGTATTCCAGTCTATCAAACTAAGTTGTCGACGGACAAACTTAGTATTCTGCTTATATAGGTGATTCGGTTAAGTCTTGAACTTTTTCACATAGTGGGAATGTGTGTGTGTATATCTACATGTAAACTGTGTGTACCTATGTGTTTGTGTCAACAAATGGCGGTCTTAAACGTAGCGTAATCTCGTTTAGTGTTCAGCTCTAACAGAAACTAATGTATCGGAAATGTTTATATGAGAATGCGTTTCACAACACTTTGTGCACAATATGCATTGCTTAAACTCTTTAACTGTCATCAGTAACATTTTATCAGTAATAGTTGAGGAGAGACACCTGGTGGTGTAGTGGGAAAATGGTCGGCTTTGATGCCAGAGGTATCGAGTTCAATCTGCGCCGTGCACCAAAGGATTTTTCTAACAAAAAATATATGTGCACTTTTCAAAGTGGCCCTCCAGTGAAGAAAACACATTGTTAAGAAACCCCCAAGCTCCGCATGGTTGTAGGACACTATCTAGTGTCCGTCTGGCCAACTACCACCCTCAAGCTAGAAAATCTGTCGCCAAACATCTAATGTGCTCCGGCAGCTATCCTTCAGAGCCAGTTTCCATTCTAGGTCTAGCGTGCTATCATCATCACTTCAATTCTCAACCGCATCATCACTTTCAAACAGGTGAGATAGTGGTCAAACGCTACCCTACCGATATTAAAAAAAGTTAGAAAGCGGTAATCTCGAGTGAGTTTGGTTTATTTTATTTATTTGTGTGTGTTGATTTTAAAGCACCGACCATGATTCCGATTTGCTATCGACTGCCACGACCTAGATTTTGTGCATGTTACGATGCAGTTTCTCCTGGGTCAAGACAGTCGACAACAAATATTAAATAATTTACTAAGTGGTACTTGATAATCATGTTTCGAACAAGAGCTATTAATATATGTATGTTACATACAATCTTCAACCTCTGTTGACCTGCTTGACTTTATGTTGGATAAAATGTGCTTGCAAAATGGCCTAAAATTGTAATAAAATCCTATGACAATATCCTATAAAGTAGAGCGAAACACCTTAGGAAATAACATTTCAAATAACTTGCGTCACATATAAGCTAATTTATAACCATTTCTATATTCATAATATATATATATAGATTATAAATAATCTATATATATATATATAGATTACTAGCTGACCCGGCAAACGTTGTTTTGCCATATAAATAAATGGCTATTAAAAAATAAGGGTTGATCGTAGAAGGGTAAAAATTGAGGATTGTATGTATTTTTGTATGTTGTATCATAAAAAAATAGAAATTAAAAATTTTGTCTAAAAAATAAAATAAAAAATTTAGGGGTGGACTACCCCTAACATTTAGGGGGATGAAAAATAGATGTTGGCCGATTCTCATAGATACCGGATAAGCACAAAAAATTTCATCAAAATCGGTCAAGCCGTTTCGGAGGAGTATGGCAACGAAAACTGTGACACGAGAATTTTATATATTAGATTTATAATCAAGCGTTCTGTTCCTAACTAATGAGCTCTCTAAAAATCTAATCCTACACATTATTTTACACTAATTTGAGTTCGTGATTGGATTTAGGATCGAATTTTTAATAATCTTGTTTCCATCAGAAAATTTAAAATGGTCGTTAATTAGCTAGGAGAGCAATACCTCAAAGAGATAAAACACGGTCACGTTTCATGAATTAAATAAGCCACGAGATAAATGCGAGTTTACACGGTACGACTAGATAGATAAGAGCCCAATGACTAATACGTCAGCCTAGCGTCGAGTTCAATCCTACCCATTGTACTATTGACGTAAACCCATTCCAGATACAAGTATGTTTAGCTTAGTTGGAAGGATTAACAAGACTACAAGTAATGTGCAAACCACATTGCAAAAAAGAAAGAATAATAGATAAACACATTATTGAACCCCATACAAATTTAATTTAAGAAAATATATACGGTCCAATTGAGAAACCTCCTGCTGTTTTAAGTCACTTAAATTACTTACTTTACAAAAAGCAATTGCAGAACAGGCGGTTTTATCGCTTAAAGCGATCTCTTCCGGACAACTTTAGGGTGAATAGGAGTAGTTAAACATGAATGTTGTTTCGGTATTTAAAACAATGCTATAAATAAATAATAACAATTACATTTTGGGGAAATCTTGGGGAATAATGGTAGAACTTCGTAACACGTTGAAGTATTGTCAATGGGAATCCTATTCAAATTGTAAATGTGACATATTGCATCTTTGTTACTCAATCACGCAATCGGCGAATGAATAGAATGCAATTTGGCGCACAGAAGTTTTCAACCGGAAACGCAGGCAAAGCCGCGGGGCACAGCTAGTTATAACATCCCCACAACTTACCAAAGGAGTTCATTGGAAAAATTATAATAAACCAACCTTTATGAAAATATTTTGGGCTAAATTTATAGATAGCTACAGAGCGTAGCAACGTAGCATCGTAGCATAAAGCCTCGTAGAGATGTAGCTCCGTTGACCGCTTAGGGCGTAGCGGGCAAAATTATTATGTTACCTTAGTAATGAGGTTGGTAACCAAATAATGAGGGGTTGTCAGATCTTAGATTATCTACATTGAGTACACGGATAGTATTTACTATTCTGATGTTCATGAACAGTTAGTTCATGTACAAAATAATAACCACAGGTGACGCAGCTTAATACTGTCACGATATCGTTCTTGTTAGCGACAATTTCTGTTATTATCTATTGCTTATTTATTTTTAATTTGATTAAGCAGTGTTTACCTTTAAGTGATTGTGCAATGAACCTAAAGATAGATGTACCTTTATTAGATGTGAGTATTATCGTAACAATCGTTGGTAGACCTATTAAATATTTAAAAAAAATTAGAGACTTCGAAACGGTAAGCTATCAACATAATGCTACATACAAATTTATTTTCTTTTAGGGTCATTGTTTCATTGTATACTAATGAACGTTATGAAATAGAAAAAATACGTTTTTTGTTTTAAACTCTTTAATATTTATCTTTGTTCTGTTCTTTGTATTTGTTGTTATATCGGCAACAGAAACACATCATCTGTGAAAATTTCAACCGTCTAACTATCACGGTTCATGTGATACAGCCTGGTGACAGACGGACAGATAGACAGACAGACGGACAGCGGAGTCTCAGTAATAGGGTTTCGTTGGTACCCTTTGGGTTCGGAACCCTAAAAATCTTACTTTCTTCAGCTTCAGCAGATACAGCCAAACAGAAAACACCAGTGGCATTATTTTATACAAAATCTGAAAGTAAAATTGCAATAAAATGAAGTCTGTAAAGTTTGAAAGTGATGTAAATTTGTTAACAAATGTGTCACTGAACATTGCAAGGTTATCATTGTTTCTAAAAAGTACACATCCCTCTCGTATTTAAATATCTCGGTAAACCAACAAGTACTGAGGCTGGTTCAGACTTAAATAATATCAAATTTAGGTAGAATTATTATATTTGAGAATATGAAGAGAAATTTAGAGATAGCTAGATTATTAGCTTTTTAGTAAAGCCTATGTGGAAAAACTAGGTAATATTAAAATATACTAAAATAGTGGATTATAGTATGTTTAAATTTAAATAGAGTATAATATAAGAACGTTTAGAAAACGAAAAAACTGACTTCAAATGCCGTCACCTTCATATCTCTCATATCTCTTCTCTCTTTATCTTCATATCTCACAGGTACATGTCAGATCTCAATGATTTGTATAATAGGAGGAAAAAAGGTTCGTTCTAATCGATTCATAATCGGTGGAGTAATCGCGTGACAAAAATACAATAAAAAGGTATAGACGGATTGAGAACCTGCTCTCTTATGGATGTCGGTTTAAACAAGACAAAAGTTCGATGTGGTAGGTAGATGTCTAATTTATTTAACTTATATACAACTAGCTGTACCCCGCGGCTTCGCCCGCGTTAAAAAGGTATCCTATAGCCTAATCCATAATACTGGCAATCGCTGTACAAAATTTCAGTTAAATCGGTCCAGCTGTTTGATCGTGAAGCAGTCCCACACAAACAAACAAATGAACATACTGACTTTCGCACTTATAATATTGGTGTTGGTGGTGTTGATGTCTATCACACTACTAGTATAGTATTATAGTATAGTATAGTATTAGTCCAAGCATACGGATCAATCACTCATATCAGTACGCAACATGTAATACATCCAAATTGTATGAATACATCAGTCTCCGGTACTAGACATGATCCTGTATTTACTGGCACACGAACTAGGTACAGACTCTACATGCCCTGAGCAATAACTACCTGGACCTGAGGATATTGACTGACGTAGCTCGGTAATGGGATCTAGGTCAGCTGGTAGTGAATGTACTATGTGTACTGAGATCGTTTTGGAGTATTTTGTTGGCTGCAGTTAGCAATATCAAGTTTGCAGCTATAGAAAAGAAAAATAATAGAAATATTCCTTTAGTACCATCATAGTACTGTATCTTTGAAACATTTTTTAAGTATCTGGTAGGCTAGCGTTTGACTAATACGTCGTCTGGTGGTAAGCAATGATGTGGTCAAAGGTGGTGAATACCCTAGGCCTATAATGATATGTCACTCAAGAGCTGTGTGCTGTCGAAACACCGTAAGGTGGCAGATTTTCTCCTTGTTGGTGGTAAGCTATTTTTTGGTAGTGAGTCAGACGGCACATCGATATAATGCTCCTACAACCAATCTGAGTAAACTTAATATATTCTATAATATGACAATGGTCTAAAGTATTATTGCTCGAAGCGATCTCTAGACAAACTTAGCAAGAATTGGCTGGTAATACAGTGTACTAGCATAGAAAAGATAATAATACTACGTATAGAACGGACACTCTGTTCCCCCCACCAATTCCGGGCTTCCTCACCCCGCCACCGCTCTGGAGCTGTCGAGGAGCTGCGCTGAGCAAGGACGCCACACGCGTACGACTATAGAACAATTACTACTCACGGATAGAAGAACATCAACTTCATACATTTATGTTGGGACCAGTAGACACTGGAGGTTCAAATTTACGTAGGTTCTTATTACGTAGGTATATAATAAACACTTAATTATATTAGTATACCTACCTACATATTCGTATTTTAGAATTCATTTTCATAAATGAAACAACGATATATATACTCGTGCGTAAATAACGCTTAATTTGTAAAATATTAAAAAAAACTTTCACGTTTAAACATTTTTATAACACAGCAATTGGGAACTTGATGTAGGTACGTAGTATTTATATTCTCTTTACTTGATGTCGCTCTAACGTGCGAGCAAGACACACGACATTGTTTCGTACAGCTCTGGCTGGCCGCCTAACACAGAATAAAAAATAGTTACTGTGGTGCAGTTTGTTCTATGCAAGTCGACTGGACCTTTACGAAATAGCGACTAATATTTTTAGTGTTAAAAGCTTTTTGGGTAAGTGTACAAAAAATATTCATACGGTCAGTACGTAGTACGTATGTACAAAGTAACTATTATATAATCTGTGATACGGTGATTACGGGCGACAACCTTAGACATCACGCACACAAATGCACGTATAGAAAAACGACCCGTGTGTAGTGTCTGTGTCGGTGTCACAGTGTCGGTCGTTAAAACGCTAGTTTGTATGGAGATTTAGCGAGTGTCCGGGGTGTGGTACTAGCTTTCTTAGTGGATCAGATTCCAGATTACCAGCTTGACGTGGGACCGCTTAGTCAAATAATCAACTGTAGGATGGATTCTTTCCAGTTTAAAGTGAAAGCGAAGTACACTTTTATGAAAAAGTAATAAAACTTAATATGCCAATTTTGATTTTTTTCTCTTCTTCTTGTTATGGCTTTTTAACGCTTCTCGACGTACTGCGTAACGTATGGCGAGTGTACAGTATATTTACAAGAAAAAAATCCCAGATCTTACGTAGTTTTTATATTCTATTTGATCCCGGCAAAATAAATATTAATTAATTCAATACAATTCCATCAAATCGCGTGGTTGACATTCTAGAATGTTCGCGTCACAGAGATAAGTTTATTGACCAGATGTGAAGGAGGTGACCGCTGCACGTAGGACCGTTTCTTATCGAATTAATTTTGGCCAACCACGTTGGACGAATAAATGGGCTAACTAAGGATTTCCAATCTATTCTATCTGCTGATATCAGTATGTGGCTTATATTTATTGACACTTAAATGGATATCAACGATATAATTTTATTTATTTTATCCATTTGTTTAAGTTTTAACAGCGGATTAAATTGTATTTGACACTTTGATTTTTTCCAAATATCTTCTTATTTATGTAAAACTAGCTGGCGCTAGCTCTATTCTATGTGCTGCTTTCACAAGATATTTTAACGAGATATTTACCATATTTTTCTTTATTTATGAACTCCCGATATGTCGGCTCTGTTGCAAGCGCCATGTTCACGGAGTAACTGTCGATTGCGGGTAAAATAATTATTTACTATCGCGTTATTTTTGCAGGTTCAGCGCTCCTACTACTTGCTTCTGCTGGAACTTGATCGCTTTACTGGCAGCATCTTTGCATTTGTTATCTTTGCCAACCACTGGATTCCAGGTATTCAACAGTTCGATTTTATATACTTTGTAATTTCAATCGCTTTCCTTGCCAATCTTGGTATATATAGTGGTGTTCAGTCGAAATTACTTGAGAGTTGTGCAACTCTATCCAGTGGTTAGACCAGGTCTCCTTCACATGTTTTGCATCGCTAATTTTTGTGTGTCATTGCTTTTAACCGCCCTTATGTATGCTGTGTTGCTGTATTAACCGCCCTTATGTATGCTGTGTTGCTGTATTAACCGCCCTTATGTATGCTGTGTTGCTGTATTAACCGCCCTTATGTATGCTGTGTTGCTGTATTAACCGCCCTTATGTATGCTGTATGCTCCTTTATACGGCAAGAATTGGTTTGTTTAGTTTGGCCTATGTAGGAGCTCCCATAGAACTTATATTTACACAGATATAGTGGTCAACAGGTGAGATAATGGTCAGACGCTAGCCTATAGATATAAAATAAAACATTAAATTAAAAAATCAAAAAACCCGACTGCGCAAAAAGTGAAGTGTTAAAAAACGAACTGATAAGAAAAAAACAAGTAAGTCTAGTAGTTTAGACTTCTGTTTAGGGATATCAAAAAACTATACCATTTAAATTCTTTCTCGGTCGATACACTCATAAAATAAATTATACATTGTTATATGGAATATAGAGACTTTAACAGTCGGGACACATTAATCCCCATTCGATAAGCCATTAATGTGTCCCAACTGTTAAAGTCTCTACATTCCATATAACAATGTAAACGACTATACCAAAAGGAAGAGGTTGTTTGTTACCTCAGAACTCCATCAATTCTTAACCGATTTGGAAAATTCTTTTTTTGTTTGAGTTAATATGATTTTCGTTTGGTCTCATTGTAATTTTATTGAGATCTGATAAGTAACTTCAGAAATAAGCACCGCAAACTTGTTACTGAAAGTGACTAACGCGGCATGTAAAATCGTTTTTTTTTCGATTTGTACGATCATAAATTATTTGTTATAAATATATTTTGAATCTCCATTTTAAGACCTTTAATTCGATACCACACTCGATAGGTTTTGAAAAAAAAAATTTTTTTGAACCCCAAATTTTGGCGTCTGAAATACGCCATTTTGAATTTTTAAATTTTTTATGTTTTAGTTGACACTCGCGCTAGCATGGCGAATCTATTGACGTGCCAATTATCAAAATCGGCCCACGCGTTTGGTCTCTAGTGTGCCACAAAGGAACAAACATACATACATACATACATACATACATATATAGACTGATAAACACATTATCTCTCCTTTGCGTCGCGCAGTCGGGTAAAAAAGACATATTGAGGCAATAAATACCGCTTGGTACGACCACACCGCGGTGTCTTGCGTCCGCGTGCGCGTTTGCGATCTGATTTTCTATTGTTTTCTAATCGCCGTAGATCGTTTTTGGTGTGAACCAGTCGGTACAAATACTACTGCGCTATCTGATCGCCGCCTAGATCGCGTACGCAGGACACCGCGGTGTTGTCTTACCTGCGGCGTCCTGGTCAAAACGAGAATTTTACTCACAATAACATCAACAAATAATAACAACATTATCATAGTCAGCTGATCTAAACACCATTGTATCAAAAAGTGTACAGAATATAGGAATTCAGTGGAACATAGTTCGTCCCGACGCCCGAAAGCACTCAGGAAACGACCGCATGCATGAAACGAGCCACTTTCCTCTGAAATTGCCTCAACTTGGACCAACTTACCTAACTTACAAGTTTTAACTTAGACCTTTCTTACATATTTTAGTTATGAAGTCGCTTTTGTTGTAGAGTTCTGTATTGTTTTGCATTTAAAGGGGTATTTTGACCTATTCGGGTAATGTGAAAGTATGTAAGGCGTGTTTGTTTATTTTTTTGAATGATAAGGAAAAGGAACGCAGTTATGTTGTCAACCACGCGTAAAAACGGTAAAAATTATAACATTTACATTTTTTCGCCAATCACACTTCTCTTATATCGCACGATACGCCCCTTAGTGGTTGAAAAAAATCGTCGAATGACAAATTTCGACAGTGATGTGATAATATAATAAAGCGTGGTTGACTCGAGTTTAATTTAAGAGAGCTCAGGCACAGACATAGAATGACTACGCTACAGATATCGATTAAATATCTTCTAGTATTTGAATGATGGTGAATGAAGGGTCACTTGTAGGAATAAACTGACTTTACTAATGTACTTAACCGTAACTATAACTATTAACCGGTGTTTTTGTATGGATTTTGACAGATTTTTGACGTTTGTTATAGTAAAAGTAAGATGGTGCAACTGAGCCTTAGAGTAGTAGGGCACTAGCTTGCCAGGTCACAGCGGTCAGGTCACCGCGGCCATGTCACAGCGGCCATGTCACAGTGGCCAGCAAGATACACATATTAGTATGAAATCACAACGAAGCACGTGCACCTGGCCGTACGCAGCCAGCAGCAAACCGCGGCGGCCAGGTGCACGTGCTTTTTTGTGATTTTATACTAATGTGTGTATCTCGCTGGCCACTGTAACCTGGCCGCTGTGACCTGGCCGCTGTGACCTGGCCGCTGTGACCTGGCAAGCTAGTGCCCTACTACTCTAAGAGTTAACTGGCCACTAGTGCGCTATTGGTCTTACGATATTTGATCCAATTAACAAGTCTGCTTGATACTTTCTTATATATATATTATCATCGCGCGATAAACAGAACACCCATTGGCGTAAAGGATAGATGGTTTGACTTCTAAGCGAGAGGTCGCCGGTTCGACTCTTAGCACGGGTGTTCGTCTACTATGTTCTGACTGACTTGTTACCAAAAAGTAGCCTACCACCATCAAGGAGAAAATCTGCCGCCATAATCTTACGGTGCTCCGGCAGCACACAGCCCTTGAGAGTCAGAGTATTCTAGGCATAGCGTGTTCACCGGCTTCGACCGCATCATCACTTACCACCAGGCGAAAAATTGTCTAAAGCTAGCCTATAAGACATAAAAAACAAGTAATTTTAACAACTCAATAACCGTAATGAAGCCTGTCCGTACTCCAGCAGTAATTTGATGTTCCGTCGAACATTGACAATTCTGTATTAATTGCGCCTTCATCTTGAGATCGGCACTTTAGTGACAGAAGACATTACACAGACGATCGTTTCACATCCTTTCAATACACGAAAGACGTACGTGGAAAACAATTGAGTTTTTTTAAGTTTTTTCAAGGTAGTGCATTGAATAGAACAAACATTTGCATAATAGAAAAAAAATCTAAATACACTATTTTGTCATTATTTGCTTGTATTCTCAAATATACCAAATATCTTAACTCAAAAGGTCTTTACTTTAAATACATTAACAGATCATCGCCACACAAAATTAATCTAAACGTCAATATTTTTTGCTCGATCAAAACCCGTATCATCCTACACCAAAATAGGCCTCTAACAATCGCACCCTGAATGAACAACAAATGCTAAATAGGCAAAATCACACATCCCACAGCCCGAATCCATTCGTACCAACAATCAGTAAACACGACCCACTGCGAGCGCTGTCACTGTGATCCGCGTCAGCGAATAATTATTCACGTTGAATATTGATGAGGCGTCGCTCGACGGTGCGATTCTATCGGCCCTTGAAAAATTGGAGACTAGATTGGATTGAAGATAATGCTCATTATTTGTACATTTTGTACTGACAATAATGACAAACAACTTTGATAGTCCTTTTACTAAGATATTTGAATTAATGCCAACATCTTAAAGCACAATTCACGATACTTATCATTTTCAAACAACTTCCAAAAAAGAGAAGGTTCTCAATTCGTCTCGAGGACAGCTCAGTCCTTTTCATCATCATCTAAGTAGTAGGCCTGAAGCGGCAGTAGCCCAATGGCGAAGGCGTCGGATTTGCGATTGACGGGTCGTGAGTTCGATCCCAACCCATTGCACTATTGATGTGAACTTACTTCAGACTTGGAGGGTTAACAAGACTACTAGTAATGTACACCCTACATTGCTGGCAGATAAACTTTTTAAAAACCTTTTTATTGTTAAACTTGCCACGTACACATTATTGGGTACATACAACATTAGATTGGATTTTCATTTAGGGTTTAATGAATACAGGCCGTTAAAGTTTTAAAGCAAAGAAGCTCTGATTAGTAAGCTGTTCTTCACAAATATATACAAAAAACCGAAAAAAAAATCCGATTCTTGGATAGTTTGCAGCTGTTTCTGCATATTTTCCGTTTATCTATACTAATATTATAAAGAGAGAACATTTGTATTTTTGTATTTTTGTATGTTTGTAATGATTTGGCTCAAAAACTACTGGACCGATTTAAAAAATTCTTTCACTTATATATAGAATGGACTTTTCGAAATGAAATGATAATAGCCCTTAAACAGCTCAAAAATGGAAAAGTCCCAGGTGAAGACGGAATCACAACGGAGCTTCTAAAAGCTGGAGGAGCCCCAGCTGTAAGCCAGCTGCAACAGCTCTTCAATTCTGTTCTCTTCACTGGGAGAACTCCACAGGCATGGAAAAGGAGCATGGTGGTTTTGTTTTTCAAAAAAGGAGACAAAACCCTCTTGAAAAACTACCGCCCGATTTCGCTTTCTTCGCTTCTGAGCCATGTCTACAAACTGTTTTCAAGGGTCATCACGAACCGTCTTGCGCGAAGACTCGACGAGTTCCAACCTCCGGAACAGGCCGGGTTTCGAAGCGGTTACAGCACCATGGACCACATCCACACAGTGCGGCAGATTGTACAGAAGACCGAAGAGTACAATCGGCCCCTGTGCTTAGCGTTTGTGGACTATGAGAAGGCCTTCGACTCAATCGAAACCTGGTCTGTTCTGGAGTCCTTGCAGCGTTGCCAAGTCGACTGGCGATATATCGAAGTGATGAGATGTCTGTATAATGCCGCAACGATGAGTGTACAAGTACAGAACCAGCGTACTAATCATATCCACCTGCGTCGAGGAGTGAGACAGGGGGACGTCATATCCCCGAAACTGTTCACTAACGCCTTGGAGGATATGTTTAAGACGCTGTACTGGAAAGATTGTGGCATCAACATCAACGGCAGGTACATCTCTCACTTACGATTCGCAGATGACATCTTCATTATGGCAGAGACGCTGCAGGACTTACAGAGGATGTTGAATGGCCTAGCTGATTCTTCTCGTCGCATCGGTCTCCGGATGAATTTGGATAAAACCAAAGTCATGTACAACGAGCACGTTGTTCCGGAACCGATTGCCGTAGATGGAATCCCACTCGAAGTTGTCACTAAGTATGTTTACCTAGGGCAGACGCTCCAACTAGACAAACATAACTTCGAAAAGGAAATCCAGAGAAGAATTCAGCTGGGCTGGGCAGCATTTGGAAAACTCCGTCGAGTCTTCTCGTCGCATATACCACAGTGCCTAAAGACAAAAGTCTTTAATCAGTGCGTCCTACCCGTCTTGACATACGGAGCCGAGACGTGGACACTCACGGTTCGACTGGTCCACCAATTTAAAGTCGCTCAGCGAGCTATGGAAAGAGCTATGCTCAGTGTTTCTCTGCGGGATCGAATCCGGAACGAAGTAATTCGCCAGAGAACTAAAGTGATCGACATAGCTCATCGGATTAGCAAGCTGAAGTGGCAGTGGGCTGGTCATATCTGCCGTAGGACCGATAACCGTTGGGGTAGACTGGTTCTAGAGTGGAGACCGTGAATCGGTAAACGTAGCGTAGGACGCCCTGTTACCAGGTGGAGCGACGACATTCGTAAAGCGGTGGGCAGTGACTGGAAACAAAGAGCCGAGGATCGGGCTCGGTGGCGTGACTTGGGAGAGGCCTATGTCCAGCAGTGGACTGATACCGGCTGATTATGATTTCGAAATGAAAATAGGCTATATATTATCCCGTTTAAATCAAAGGTACATTCGTGGAGACCTAATTTGCAACCTAAGTCGACTAAAAAACGGTCGAAAAAACACGTTTCTTACGAACGCTACTCAATTGAAAACAGATGAAAGAATATTTTCTATGGAAGAGTTGTACAACTTAATAAGACCTACAAAAAAGTCTGCAACAGCATTTGTCTATCTCTTAAGGTTGACTCACAGTAACCATTTTAAGCTTTAATTTTTTGTAAAAAAATATTACATAACTTCCAAGGCTATTTTCAAGTATATAGTATTAATCCTTATCCAAATAATTACGTTAATTAGCTTGGCCACATATTATAGATTAAAATTGTCCTTTACAGTATATAATTCAAATGAAAATTTTAGAAGATATCACGGATTTCACATACACGCATCGCAAAATTAATAAAATACAGTAGAGTCCGTTTATAATGACATCGAAAGGAACTGACAAACAAGTCATAATAAGCGGACGTCATACAAAGCGTTTTGTGAAATGAAAAACCTTTTTTATGTAAATATGAATGTACTTAAGTAGTTTAATACATAAACATAGTTCAAAACAAAAACGAGCCACGTGCCGAACGTCGTCGGGAATCAACGAACATTACCGAAGGTGTACAGAATCATGTCGGTCATTATAACCGGACATAATTTACATTTTTGTATTAAAAATGGGTCATAATAAGCGACATGTCACTGTAAAGGAAGTGGGAAGTCATTATATCCGACTATTTATAAAGAATTTCATATGAAAACCAAACTTCGTACTATAGTTACGTCATAATAACCGGTTGGTCAATATAGGCGGAGTCATAATAAACGGATTCTACTGTATTTGCAGTCAAACCACAGAATAGGTCATAGTTACTTCGAAAATATTATTATAGGCTTAGCTTTTCTGTAGATCCCCACCGATCGCAATCAATTTGAAGTCAATATAGTATAATACTATGATCTATTGTATAAAATAATAATGATCTATATATATAATATAATATTTTAAACCACCCCGACTGATCTATGTATAATATTGTCATTAAAAGCATTCCAATGACTCTAAACACGACATTTAAAATCTGAGCTGTAAGTTGGTGAGGATTTGAGTATTCTGTAGAGTCCAGGAGATGTCCCAGCATCAGGTCAATGCTTCCATGTTCTTACAATATCGTTGAAGAAGAAGATTTTCGAATTGATCAGACCTATTAATGTTGATTAAAGCTCATAGCTTTATAACGATTGAACGAATTTTCATGAATCAAAGCTAAGAACACTCTCGATGAAGACATCTATCAAAAAAAAACTATCAATAATAAAATCAAAATCGGTTCATTCGGTTGGGTGCTAAGATGCTACAGACAGATACACAGATAGACACACTAAACGTATAATACCCCTACTTTAAATCAAAATTGGTTCATCCGGTTGGGTGCTAAGATGCTACAGACATACACACAGATACACACGTTAAACGTATAACACCCCTACTTTTTGCGTCAGGGAACGCCGTAAGGTTGCGGCGGCGGATGTTCTCCTTGGTGGTAAGCTACTTTTTAACCGACTTCCAAAAAGAAGGAAGTTCTCAATTGATCTGTATGTTTATTTTTTCTTTCTTTTTTTGTGTGTGTATGTTACGCGATTACTCCGTCAATTGTGAACCGATTCAAATTATTATTTTTGTAATCGGTAGGGTACGTTTCCGAGGTGGTCCCATTGTAATTTAATTGAGATGTAATAAGTATCTTCAGAGATATGACGATAAACGTCTCAAACTTGCTACTGAAATTGACTCGCGGGGCATTGAAGTCAGTTGTTTTAGTTTTTAAACTATCTTAATTATTGGTAGATTTAATGATTCCACGAAAACCCATGATTCACGAATGCACATAAAACTTTTATTGGTAGGTATATAGCTAGGATTAGAACCAACGACCCTCGGGTCAGAATCAGGGTAACTATCCTTTACGCCAAAGGGCCGTCCAATATCACTACGTAAGTATTATAAAACAATGTCCATTACTGCGTTTGTCTGTCTGTTCGCAATAATCTCAATAGCATCTGAACGGATTATCATGCGGTTTTCACCAATAGCCAGAGTGTTTATGAGGAAGGTTTAGGTCTCAGGTGCATAATTCGTTAAGGTTTTGTGTAAATTGGTTGACATATGACGATGATTGTTAAATATGTTAATATTTTATATTCGATGCAACAAACTGATGCAAATTTTGTAGGCATATATGTTCTACCCGTGCGAAGCCGGGGCGGGCTGCTAGTATATAGATAAAGTACGAGGCAACCAGACCTAGTATTTGAATCAATTTTATAGTATAATACAGCCACAAAAATGTGTGACTATATTTTCCAGAAAACTGAGCATAGTACATATTAAACATTACAAAGCGGTATTTTACATTGCTTGAGGAAGTGAGGAGTTCAAAGAAAGGGTTCTTCAAAGTGATGACTACGAACATGATTTTCAAATTGTTACGTTTTTTGTAACAACATCAAAACAAAATTTCGTTTTAATAAAGAAAAGATATAAAACTGAGGGAACCTTTTGTGTATAGATCTCTGTGATGCAAGAACTGTCCAAACAAATGTTAACGACTTTTAACCATTTTATGCTATTTTCAACCGACTTACAAAAACAAAGGAGGTTCTCAATTAGTCTGTATGGTTTTTTTTAAGCTATTGCATAGCTTCTATCAAGGGCCTTGAGCGTGGAGACCGAATCCAGAAATTCCGTAACAAAAATAAAAACCTAACACCCCAACGAACCTCATTTTTAGGGTTCCGTAGCCGAATGGCAAAAACGGAACCCTTATAGATTCGTCATGTCTGTCTGTCTGTCTGTCCATCCGTATGACACAGCCATTTTATTCCGAAACTGTTAGGACTACAAAATTGAAACTTGGTAGGTAGATGTGTTCTGTAAAATCCGCTTTCCGATATTTATACAAATATAAAAAATATAAAATTTTAAGGGGGGGGATCCCATACATGGAACTGAAACAAGAAAAAATTTTTTTCTTCAAACCTATACGTGTGTGGTGTCTATGGGTCTTCAAAAATGACATTGAGGTTCCTAAAATCATTTTTTCTCAAAGTCAATCATTTGAAAGATAGGCGCGTCTAAACTGGTAAAATGTGTGTCCCCCCCCCCCTCTAACTTTTAAAGTATGGGAGTGAAAAATCTAAAAAAAATATATGCTGTAGATCTCAATAAAAACTAACAACGAAAATTGGTTTGAACGAGATACAGTCAGCAGTTTTAGAATATGGCGACCGCAAAGATTACTTTGTTTTTTCTTACAAACACTATGAAAAACAAAGTTAATTTTGTAGTTGCGAAAAATCATAGTTATGGAATACTTAACGGAACCCTACGAGTGCGAGTCCCACTTGCACATGGCCAGTTTATTTAAGCCTTGGCGTAGTAGAGATAGTTAGTATATATTATGTTACTCTTTGGTAGAGATACGGTCGTCCTGGGTTACACACATCATTCATTTTTTTAATGGTAAAACTTGATAAAGTGAAACACTTGCGTGTGTTAACGGTGTACAACGCCATCTATCGGATTTTAATTATATTACTGTATGTAATGCCTCCCCGCGCTGGCCCTCATAGCGTATGGGGAGCGTCCCCAAGGTGGCGGATAGGGGATCGGTCGGTAGTACAGCCTAGTTAGCTACCGGCTAAGTCCGATGGACTCGCCAGGACTCGGACCAACGTAGGGTGTGGTCCTCCAGCATTTTGGGGGTTGTGCGAGGGGCTAACAACCCTTCCACGGAAAAACAAACATGTTACGAAACCGACAAGACTAGAGAAAAGATCTGATCCCATAAACGACGACCTATTGCGAGGAATAACGGAAAACCGATTTGCTTCATGGAATGTTCGCAGCTTTTATCGACCTGGAGCACTGTACCAAGTTATTAATGATCTTCATCGCTATAAAATCAGCATAGCAGCCCTCCAGGAAGTAAGGTGGCCGGGCGTGGGTGAATGCGCTTTGGATGATGGTCAAATCCTCTTTTACAGTGGCAATTCTGAAGGTAAACACATTAATGGAACAGGATTAATAGTGGATAAGAAGTATGTAGCTAGTGTTCTTCGTTTTGACGCAGTTTCAGAGAGGCTAAGTGTGTTAAGAATAAAAGGTAGATTTTCCAATATCTCAATAATCCACGCCTATGCTCGAACAGAAGTGGCTGACGAAGAAAGTAAAGAAAACTTCTATGAAAGTCTAGAAATATTGTACGACCAACTACCAAAATACGATGTCAAAATGATGCTAGGTGACTTTAACGCAAAAATTGGAAGGGAAGAATATTTTTGCCAACCATAGGAAAACATAGTAAGCAAAAAGAATGTAACGATAATGGCATCAGGCTCGTTAGTTTTGCAGCATCAAAATCTATGGCTGTAAAAAGTACTATGTATCCCCATAAAGACATTTACAAAGGTACCTGGAAGTCTCCGGACGGACGGACAATCAATCAAATAGACCACATCCTCATAGATAACAGGCACAAGAACACGATAACAGATGTTAGAACCTTCAGAGGCGCCGACTGTGATAGTGACCATTATATGTTAGTAATTAAGGTGGCTACAAAGATAAATACAAATATAAAAAGAGCAACAAAAGAGCACAAGAAGAAATAATGGAATTAGAAAACTTAAAAAAACAAAGAAACCTTTTTGAAATTTCAACTAGAATTACATAACAGCTTTAAAGATTTGGAGATATCAGATGATGTTGACGACGCATGGGAATCCATAAGCCAAATCGTTAAAAGAGTAGGCATAAAGACGCTACGCAAAAGGAAAAAGCGGAAGAAGAGAAAATGGTGGACCGAAGAATGTGCTAAAGCTGTTATATAAAGAAGAAAACTTAAAATACTATCAGAACAGAATACAGAACTAAAAGAAAGAATATGAAAAAGCTCGTATATTTGCTATAAATACTATTAGATGTGCAAAAAGAGTACACTTGGAACAAACAATTATAAATATGGAAAATCAGGCAAACATGAAAGAGGCATGAAAATTTTATCAGGAAATAAGATCTGTTAAGAGAGGATTCCAACCGACATCACAAATATTGGAAGATGAAACAGGTAACCTCGTGATAGATGAAAACTCTATCAAAAAGATGTGGCAGCAATATTTTGAAAAACTTCTTAACTGCCCATCACCAGATCATGAAGGAGATGAACCAGCACCAACAAATGAAGAATATGTAGACCCACCTACCTTCGAAGAAGTTAAAGCCTCTATTATGAGACTTAAAAATAATAGGGCCCCAGGGGTTGATAAAATACCAGCCGAACTTTGGAAGTATGGTAGTAGAACTTTACAGTACAAAATATATGAGCTGATCATCAAAATCTGGGACCTAGAGCGACAGCCAAGGCAGTGGAACATAGGTGTTATATGCCCCATCCACAAAAAAGGCAGCCGAAGGATATGTGGCAACTACCGGGGTATAGCCTTATTACCTACAGCGTACAAAATTCTATCATACGTGTTACTAAGCAGATTAGAGCCATACTCAGAACAAATTCTTGGAGATAACCAGTGTGGTTTCAGACGTAACCGAAGCACGATAGACCAGATTTTTCTTCTAAGACAACTCATGGAGAAAAAATGGGAATACGCGCAAAGCATACACATGGTTTTTGTTGACTTTGCTAAGGCGTACGACAGTATTGATAGACCTGCCTTGTTTAGGATTCTAAGAAACTTTAACATCCCTGTTAAACTGGTGCGCATGATAGAAGTTGCCACGAATGAAAGCAACATGGTGGTCCACGTAGGCTCAGACACATCCGAAATGTTTAAAGTACTGACAGGTCTGAAACAGGGATATGCTCTATCACCTGTACTGTTCAATCTGGCGCTTGAGCACATTATCCGCAATCTTTTAACACTTGACGGAGGAGTACAGATTAACGGTCAGCACAAGGTGATGGGCTATGCCGATGACCTCGCACTTCTTGGAGAAAGAAGACAACAAGTGACCGACGCCGTTTCTTGCCTTCAAACAGAAGCTGCCAAAATTGGTCTTTATATCAACAATCAGAAGACAGAGTATGTCCATATGCGTAGATTTAAGCACTCCAGGCAAATAAGAGAAGATTTGAGTGTGAGGAATGCGTCGTATAAACAGGTTGATACATTTCGATACCTTGGCTGCACTGTCACTGAAACTAACAGTTACAGAGAGAATGAAATAGAAATTCGCATCCAAAATACTCTTCGTTGCAGTGCAGCCCTACACAAAGTACACGGCTCCAAATTGCTAAGTAGACGTACAAAAGTCAAAGTATACAAGACGGTTATTAGACCGATACTTATGTACGGATGCGAAGCCTGGACCCTCACCCAAAAAGAAGAAAATAAACTTCTTATCGCCGAGAGAAAGGTACTTCGGAAGATATGGGGATCAATACAGCATAATGAAGGCAGTTGGAGGATAAGGACCAATAAAGAACTGGAGGAGATGTATGGTGAACCAAACATCATTAGTGAAACTAAAGCACATAGGCTCCGATGGCTGGGACACCTCGCACGCATGGGAGAAGATCGGGCCGTGAAGCAAGCTTACTTGGGACGAGTAAGAGGCCGCCGCCCAGTCGGACGCCCAAGATACCGTTGGTCAGATGTAGTCCAAAAAGATCTGAACCAACTCCAGGTTTCCGATTGGCAAGAAGTCGCGCAATCCAGGAAGCTATGGCGTCTCTTATTATCGGAGGCCAAGACCCACTTTGGTGTCAGCGCGCCAGTGCAGTAAGTAAGTAAGTAATGTAATGCCTAACTACTAAAACTTTTCTTACTTACTTATCTTTTAACCGACTTCAAAAAAAGGGAGACGTTTCTCAATTCGACCGTATATATTTTTTAGTAGTTGTAGTTAGTAGTTTTTTAGTAATACTGCATAAATAAAAAAATGCTATGCAATAGCTTTACCGCGGCAGTCCCCGAGTGCCACACGTCTTTTTATGGTTCCGAACCCAAAGGGTACCAACGGAACCCTATTACTGAGACTCCGCTGTCCGTCTGTCTGTCTGTCTGTCTGTCTGTCTGTCTGTCTGTCCGTCTGTCACCAGGCTGTATCTCATGAACCGTGATAGTTAGACAATTGAAATTTTCACAGATGATGTTTTTCTGTTGCCGCTATAACAACAAATACTAAAATTAGAATAAAGTTTTAAATTATAGGGGGTCCCCATACAAGAAATGTGTTTTTTTTTCGGCATTTCAATATAACGCCATCTATGAACGCTTAGGTAAAAGTTCATAGATGACGATATTTTGAAACGCCGATCCCTAACACCTTTGTGTTAACTTTCACTTGTAACGTTGCGTCTAGCGCCGTTACTAAATCAATGCCAAATAATAAAAGTCTAATACAATAAAATAAAAACGACATAACTTATAAAATATAAAGAATTTATTTACAAACTTGTAACGTAACGAAACTGATGTGGATGGAACCTAAAAGGGGAAATCTAAACAATAAAATATAAAAGACGGGTTATTACAGTTATATTCCAATAGATTCTACCATACTCTACGATACTTATCTAAAGTTTATCACTGCTCTTCTACAAAAATCCTCTATATAGACCTTGTGACGTATATCAATTCATTAGCCAAAGTCTGCATCTTAGCTTGTCGCAACTTCTCCCGTATGAACATCATTTGTGACGTATATCAATTGATTAGCCAAAGTCTGCATCTTAGATTATCGCAGCTTTGCGACTTAGCGGTTGGTGAGCCTTCGGACCCATACCGATGGTCAGTTGAGGGTCTATGCCCGCTAGCTGCTGGTTGAATCTGGATCCCACATCGGCTTCCAGGATGGCAGCATCTATCATCATTATATCGCATTCTTTGTTCACGTTGAATTATTTTTCTCCTTTTTGAAACATTTTTTAGTACATTTCCTTGTCCAGACTCAAAATCGAATCCCCTAGACTGACTTCCTCCTCTAATCCGTCATAGTTTTTCCTTTTTCAAATTTTAAAACGTTCCGTAATATGAAAAATAAATTCTTTTAATACAAAAGAGTATATCGACGGGTTCCGGGCTAATTATATTAAGCGACACTCTGGGTGATATAGACTTTTATACATGTTTGGAATCAGCGAATTTTTCTGCGTCGTTTGAGCTGGGTTTGGTGACGATCGGAGCACTTTTTACACAACCATACACAATACAACCGCATTATTGGGCCCATTTTGAACTGCAATGTATGAAGTGACACAAAATATTGATATGTTTAGGAACTGTGTACTTAAGCTCACAACCAAATACCAGACAGTCGTTTAAACTATTTTTCCTGGAGCAACAATTTACAGGCAAGGTACGTTAAAGCATTTAGCCTGACCTTATAAATATATAAAAATGTCGCTTCATACAATTAGCCTCTTTGTTTAATTCTTATCCGGTGTCGCTTAATACAATTAGCTTTACCTTATAAATATACAAGAATGTCGTTTAATACATTTAGCCTCTTTGTCAAATTCATACCCAGTGAAAGTCCATACATTTAGCTCTGTACATGAAATGTAAGATGTTGTCACTTAAACCAGCAGGATAAAGATATATCGGTCGCATAAACTATTTAGGATTAAAACAATAAACATTTAAAGATTATGGTTAAACCTATTTTTCTTATTCAATGTTTGATTTGCAGTGTCGCTTCAGTTATAACAAAAGTAAAGTTCTAGCACTTTAAACAGTTTATCTTAAACGGAATAAAAATAGTATAAACATTGATACAATCAACATGTTATATGGATTGACTATTATGACGTTGGTTAAAACAATAATTTTGGCACCAACGCGGTAAACCGCGCGAATTTAAATACCCCCGGTATCCCGCGCGGGCGCTTCGGGTAGTCTCACACTTCGCCGTGTATTTCCTCGCCGCGGTCGATCAAACGATCGCTTTAGTTGACGCAAATCATGAGCAAGTTCGTACGAGTTTTAGTGTTTTGTGGGACCAAACCGTTGATGGGTCTGAAACATTCCAATTAAAATTGAAAAATCAATTCGCTGCCTTGGAAACCACAGATGACGTAGACCAGAAACTCGAAGAAGTGGTGGAAATCCTCAGGAATGAAGGGACGAAATTTTGCAAGAGCAAACGTAAGGGGCAAAAAGCCCAAACTTTCGGCAGAAGCACTTCGACTAATGGAAGAGAGACGAACAGACCCATTGTCCGCTTTGTCAATTAACCAGGTGCGCAACAAATCCATTAAGAAGCTGGTACGACGTGACCTCCGATTCTCTAACACGCTCTAGATTAAAGAATTAATTGAGCAGAATCGGGGGTCGAAAGTGTTTGTCCAACCTCTGGGTAGAAGCCACCTCACAAAGCTGACAACGTCAACGGGGAACATCGTCGCATCCAAGTCGGAGATTCTGTCGGAAGTTGAAGACTTCTACGGCAAGCTCTACGCATCGCATGCTTCAAGGCCCGAACCCAAAACTGAGGATTCTGGAGCCACCTTAACCCGCCACTTCACAGAAGATCTGTCCGAAATTAGCCGAGACGAAATCGTGACGGCCCTTAAACAACTCAAAAATGGAAAAGCCTCAGGAGAAGACAGAATTACAACAGAGTTTTTAAAAGCCAGAGGAGCTCCAGCAGTTCAACAGCTTCAGCAGCTCTTTAATTCCGTTCTTTTCACTGGGAGAACTCTACAGGCATGGAAAAAAAGCATGGTGGTTCTGTTTTTCAAAAAAGGAGACCAAACACTTTTGAAAAACTACCGCCCGATTTCGCTTCTGAGCCATGTCTAAAAGCTGTTTTCAAGGGTCATCACGAACCGTCTTGCGTGAAGACTCGACGAGTTCCAACTTCCGGAACAGGCCGGGTTTCGAAGCGGTTACGGTACCATAGACCACATCCACACGGTGCGGCAGATTGTACAGAAGACCGAAGGGTACAATCGGCCCCTGTGCTTAGCATTTGTGGACCATGAAAAGACTTTGACTCAATCGAAACCTGGTCGTTCTCGAGTCCTTGCAGCGTTGCCAAGTCGACTGGCAATATATCGAAGTGATGAGATGTCTGTATAATGCCGCAACGATGACTGTACAAGTACAGAACCAGCAAACTAAACATGTCCACCTGCGTCGAGGAGTCAGACACGGGGACGTCATATCCCCGAAACTGTTCACTAACGCCTTCGAGGCTATGTTTAAGACGCAGGACTGGAAATATTGCGGCAGTAACATCAACGGCAAGTACATCTCTCACTTACGATTCGCAGATGACATCGTCATTATGGCACAGACGCTGCAGAACCTACAAAGGATGTTGAATGGCCTGAGCTGATTCTTCTTGGCGCATCGGTCTCCAGATGAATTTGGATAAAACCAAAGTCATGTACAACGAGCACGTTGTTCACAGTTGAACAGATTACCGTAGATGGAATCCCACTCGAAATTGTCACTAAGTATGTTTACCTAAGGCAGACGCTCCAACTAGGCAAACACAACTTCGAGAAGGAAATCGAGAGAAGAATTCAGCTGGGCTGGACAGCATTCGAAAAACTGCGTCGAGTCTTCTCGTCGCCTATACCGCAGTGTCTAAAGACAAAAGTCTTTAACCAGTGCGTCCTACCTGTAATGACATACGGAGCCGAGACGTGGAAACTCACAGTTCTACTGGTCCACCAGTTTAAAGTCGCTCAGCGAGCTATGGAGAGAGCTATGCTCGGTATTTGTCTGTGGGATCGAATCCGGAAAGAAGTGATTCGCCAGAGAACTAAAGTTATCGACATAGCTCAAAGAATTAGCTGAAGTGGCAGTGGGCTGGTCATATCTGCCGCAGGACTGATAAACGTTGGGGTAGACTTGTCCTAGAGTGGAGACCGTGAATCGGCAAACGTAGCGTAGGACGTCCTGTGACCAGGTAGAGCGACGACATACGCAAAGCGGTGGGCAGTGACTGGAAGAGAAGAGCCGAAGATCGGGCTCAGTGGCGCATCTTGGGAGAGGCCTACGTCCAGCAGTGGACTGACACAGGTTGATGATGATGAGGTAGATATAAATTAAAAGGTACATATATAGGGTGTACCTACACCCTAAAACGTTTTAAAAAGTTTTAAAAGTTTTAAACGCCAATTTTTCCAAACTTCATCATTCAAGTGGGATTACAAACAATTTATTTTAAAAAAAAACAGTCGCATAAACTAATTAGCCATACATGAATAAGTTTAAGATATGGTTTTTAAATCAATTAGCTTAGGTTTGAAATATGACCAACTATTTGATTAAAGCACTTAGCTTAGATCCATTATTTGCATGCCTAGGCGGTTAAGACATTTAGCTTGGAACAATGAATAATAAACGTAGGTGGTTTAGTCATTTAGCCTGGAATAAGAAACAATAATCATAGGCGGTTAAATCATTTAGCCTGGAACAAAAAAAAGTAAAATATTGGTCATTTTGTATTAAGCGACATTTATCTTCGGTAAAAATAGGAATATTAGAAAAAAAATTAAATCAGATTATTGGGAATATGTTATAAAAACCGTTATATCCTTCTTTTAAAAAAAATAATGCTATTTGCTTATGTTTTATATTTTTTTCTAAAAATCGAAACTTTAAACTGCTCTGGTGTAAAGTTTCAAAAATGTCGGTTAATACAAATAGCCCGGAACCCGTCGATATGTATGATATGAACATGAAATAGGTGGTTTACGAAATGCCACAAACGTTACACTAATTTAATACTAACAAATAAAAACTTAACAATAGAAACATATAATGATTTCCTACGTAACTCGTGAGTTCGAAAGCAAACGCTAAACGGCTCGGGTTTCCTGTCCTACGGATCCCAAAAACCGCTTCTATTGTTCCGATGGTTCGAGCTCATTCGATCGCCTGCCTCGGCCACTAGCTACGAAACCCGCGCGGCGCACGCACGCGCCAGCCTCCAAAATTTTCTAAAATACTACGTATTCTTGAAGACCCGCTGGGGTGAGTTTTCATTATCATTCGACCCTATAAAACTGTGTAAGCTGTTCTGCCACGGTACGCTAACTGCGGTTATCCTACCTAACCGTAATCATCGGACTGAGCCGCTGGTACCTACCTACCACGACGCTCCACGCTGGCAGATCAGCTACGTTGAGGACGAGCGCTAATGCCGTACCGACATTAATTCCAGGTCTTAAACCGGGAGCTAGGTACCTGCAGTACCTACCTACAACCTGTGCCTACTTACTACTCGACGCTGGCCGTCGCCCACGTCACCGCTCACCACCGCTGCGCATGAGCTGACCAACAGCTTCGTCGCTCACCCTCCCAGCTGTGGGGAAGGGTCGCATCGCACCGGACGGACGAGCAGGCCAGTGCCGCTCTTAACTTTTGAAAATATATTGTGTGGCTGAGTAACTTTATAGGCAATATAAAAGTAAGACCCTACATCTGATTTTATTTACTCCGACCCTATATACCTATCTGCGGCTGGCGGGCCCTATCTTACCACCGCCGTACACTTAGATACCGTGCGTTAGACGTTAGATGGCGTTATAAGAAATAAGCACGCGGCACACAACTCTGTTTTGATAAAATGTTAATTAATTATTATTTTTTGCTGGCGAAAAATGTTAGTGGTATTTTTGCTCGATCTTATAAAATACTGTAGTGTGGTACAGAACCCTACAAGTGCGAGCCCGACATGCACTTGACCAGTTTATTTATTTAATAATATATGGAGTTAAAATTGATAAAACTAAAATTATCACGAAAATTTGAGCAAAAAAGATACAATAATAACTGTAGAGGCATGACAGTCTTCCATTACTGAGGTGGAGAAATATTTTCAATGAGAATTCCTTTCCTTTGCTGTTTGTATAATCATTTGCAAAAGGAGCTATATACATAGAGGTAACAGTGAAATAAGTTTTTTTAACGAACTATCCAATCACACCTTTTTATTGGGGAAAGACTATTCCAATGATTCCAATACCATGATACCTGATGTTAAATGACAATTTAATCTTATTTTATGGAGTCGTGCTTGTCTAGGATTGATAGATGGTGGTACTAGACTACCGACCATAGAATAACTAAGCCAATCTTTCCTTTCACAAGATAATTATGAGATGCGAAACCTAATTTTATAACAGACGAAAACCATACGAGACAATGTGTATAATAAGAGTTCACATATCATTAACAGCAAATATAGATAACGTATATCATCATCATCATAATCAGCCGGTGTCAGTCCACTGCTGGACGTAGGCCTCTCCCAAGATACGCCACTGAGCCCAATCTTTGGCTCTTCTTTTCCACTCTGCCCACCGCTTTGCGTATATATCGTCACTCCAACTGGCCACAGAACGTCCTACGCTACGTTTGCCGATTCGCGGTAGGTCCTATAAGACAAGTCTACCCCAACGGTTATCAGTCCTGCGGCAGATATGACCAGCCCACTGCCACTTCAGCATGCTAATCTTTTGAGTTCTCTGGCGAATTACTTTGTTTCGAATTCGATCCCGCAGAGAAACACCGAGCCTAGACCTCTCCATAGCTCGCTGAGGGACTTTAAATTGGTAGACCAGTCGAACTGTGAGTGTCCACGTCTCGGCTTTGTATGTCAACCCAGGTAGGATGCTCCGGTCAAAGACTTTTATCTTTAGATACTGTGGTATAGGCGACGAGAAAACTTGACGGAGTTTTCCGAATGCTGCCCAATTTTGCAAAAATATTTTCTGGATTTCTTTGTCAAAGTTGAGTTTTCCTAGTTGGAGCGTCCGCCCTAAGTAAACATACTGCGTGCAACTTCGAGTGGCAGAGACGCTGCAGGACCTGATGTTGTGTCAAATGTTGAATGGCCTAGCTGATTCTTCTACCGAATAATGTTATTATCCCCATTAACTCCATTATCTAAAAAATACTTCAAGAACAAAGCGTCTAAATTATAAAATGTGTACACACTGAATCTACAAATAACTGGAAACAAATAACCTCTAGCTTTATCGATTACTCTGAGATCGTTGCTGAAGCACCGTTCCATCGCTAACAAGTGAGAACGTAGAGCGCTGTACAAATATCTGCGGCCTCTCTTAATACGATGTCGGCACTCAAATTGACACGTGTGTCTGGTAACAACTCATAATATGGGTTGGATAGAATTTGAATGTGACAGCATATTTATTGTAAGAATGTTTGATATTTTGAAGCAAAATGATGTAAAGTTTAGTTATTTTACCACGTTATCACGTTTTAGTCGACTTCACAAAAAGGTTCACTTCTCAATTCCGATTAACCGATTTGAAAAAATCTTTTTTTTTTTTGAGAGAGATTATGCTTCCCGTTTGGTCCCATTAAAATTTTATTGTGATCTGAGTATCATCTCTAGACATGTGAGGACAAACAATATAAACAAATGTTATAACTCGATCGATGACATGATTATGGCTAGTGGATATTTTCACTATCGCGGCATGTGAAGTCGGTTATTGGTTTTGTTCGATCATAAATTATTATTAAGTCAAGTTCTTGTGTCTGTCTGTCGCTGCAGGTGGAAGAATCTCGTAACTAAAAAGTAGCTATCCGGCTGAAACTTTCAGGGAAGCTTACAACTCGATGACAATTCATTCTAAATACATTTATTAGCATGCAATGCCGAGCTAATGTAAACGCTATATCATGTAAAAATAGCGGGATAGGGTAAAAATAACACGTAAACCGTGGTTCTTAGATGACTTTATGATCGACATTAATTTCATATGTAACATTTACCTTAAGAGGTCGCACATGTGGATTCAGATGTCATCAACCTATAATAAAGTGGATAGAGCTCAGCCACGTTGACAAATGTTGACAATCTCTGGCACATGGTGGGTTGTGGGCGCTCGTTATCTTTGTTTTTGTTCTAAGGTTTTATGTTGTATTCATTGAGTTGGAATTCTACACTTTGATCTTAAAAGGCATTTTAATCCAAGCTTGCCTTAAGTGCCCCGGAGACGGTAAGTCGAAATTGTCAATGGGCTTCAATCAATATTTCCATCATTCGCCTTTTACCTTGAAGTTGCGAATGACAATGGCTTCAATTGCCTCTGTTGACGATCATTTGGTCCATTAATGACGAGAAAATTGACAATTGCGAATGACTGTCTCCGGGGCACTTTACAAAGAACATGTGTTGCGTTTAAAAGTTCAGAAGTGTCTTATAAATTATTTTCAATTACCAGTCAGTTGCGTAGCGCCTCCTCTCACTCATTAGACTGCATCTTCACTTATCATCAAGTGAGATATCGGTAAAGTGCATGTCTCTCCGAAATAAGAAAAAATATATTAGTCAAATGATAGATGCCGCTTAGAAAAATATCTTTCACTCTGCTCAGATTACCTACATTTGTGGGAAAAAAAATAAGTGCCTCGTATAAAATAAATCGCTTAAGTTGAGACAATAATTTATTTCAAGATTAACTTTCAGAGAGTTAGTCGAGAGCACGAGCAATTGCATCTACAGTGTTAAACAATTTTATAGATCTTTTAAACTGTTTTGTGAAACTTATTCCACTTAAAATTCTTACTTTGTTTTTAAAGTGATATAAAGTCGATGTAATTTGAATGCTGAATAAATCGAGAAATATAAAAAGATAAAGTGAGAAAGAATACTATATTATGGCTTGTATTACTATCACCAGCCGACGCTCAGAAATACGCATACAAACGCACTGACAAATAAATTCCTTAAACTGTTATCCGCTTTGTAGCGACTTCTTCTTCTATCAAAAGATTGACAAATTAATGCTTACATAAAAAATTATGTAAGTATGGATTTAACAGATACGATTTCATCACATGTATTACTATTAACACAAATATATATAAAATTCAGTTTGTATATTGCTGACATTTTGCATAAAGATTTACGGGTGAAATAAAACTTATATTTTTTGTAACGCAGGTGAAACCGCGGAGCACCACTAAGTCATATATATGTATATAAATAAATATATAATGCTGTTCGTTGCATAAGCATAATTAATTTTTAAAACTTGACTTTTTCTAAACCAATATTTAGTTTTTTTTTTTAATATTATATATATTATATTTTTTTATATTTATTATATATTATATTTATTATGTATATTATATATTACATAATAGTCCGAGTTTTTTTATCAAAAGGAATCAATGGATCTTTAATGAATTTGTAAGTTATTAAGAATGACTAATTTATGCATTTTATATTTATTTAATATTTTACAAAATCGACTAATTATGTTTTTTATCTAGTCTAATCATTATATTAATATATATCAATATATATTTTTATGTTTAGGCACAGAATAATGAATAGTACAAGTATTAGGGCCAGTTTGACCGGTTTCTGATAATGCGTATGCGCGTAGTTATCTGACACGTGACGCCATAAAAAAGCTGTCAAAAATCTGTCAGATTTCTATATATTAGAGCTATCAGGAACCGGCTAAGCTGGCGGCCCTTAATATCGCAAATTTTTTTGTACAATATAATAATATACTTAATTAACTGTATGTGTCTCTAATAAACAATTTTATTTACTATTTATATTTCTTAGAAACTCGAATCATTATGGTATGTTTTATTGTTGAAAGTAAAATAATAATCCCAGTTGCCGATAAACATAGATAGGATAAACAAGGCACGTGTGAACCTAGCCACACTCCAAATAATATCCTCACAGGGGTCAAATGAACAACAGTATTTCACAAACGGACTCTGGACCTCACGGTCACGATCAAAGGATATTTCAGCTATTGTTGTACGTGCGACTTTTATATCACAGAATACATAATACTACTTTAACCTTTAAATCACGCGTGACATTCTAATCTACACTTTTGTCCAACAGACTTCCAAAAAGGAAGAGGTTCTCAATTCATATTTTTTTTTTTTAAGTTTTATTAATGTTTGTTACGTGATTACTTCACCTATTGTAAACCAATTCGATTTTTTTATGGGTACCCATAAAAAAATTAAAAAACATTTTATATTTTCACTGTGGGTTCAATACAAGAGGTCTGATAAGTATCTCCAGAGATATAGAGATAAACACCTCAATCTTGTCACTGAAAATGAACCGATTTAATTAGTATTCTGTAGGTGTGTGTGGTCCTTTAGTAAATTTTTTTTTAGATCTGATGGGTGTCTCCAGATATTTATGGCAATTAAAATCTCAAATTTGCTACAGAAATGACTCGTGTTGCATTTGAAGTCGGTTGTTTAGTTTTTAAACCATTTTAAATATTGATTTTTCGAACGATTCTAATTATTAAGTCTAAAGTACCATTACACTTCAGATACGGCCTAAATAAAAGACAGTGCTTAGGAAGAAGTGCTTGTGTGGAAATAAAAGACGGCAGTGAGTCGAGCCACTGGACAACTGACTTTAGTACAATCTGTGAATTGTACTAAAGTCAGTTGTTCAGCGGCGGTCCAGTCCACAGATCACAACTATCCCTATCAACTACCTTACTTATTATTATATCAGATAGGCTAGCATTTGGGCACTATTGCCCGTTTGCACTAATCTTTAGAAGCGCCTAATACTTCAAAATATCTCAAATAAAGCAACATTGGAAATCTAAGGGCCAGTTTCACCGGTTTCAAATAGATAGATATCAGTAACTAATCTGACAGATTTTTGACAGCTTTTCTATGTCGAAATCTGTCAGATAACCATATGACACATTATCAGAAACCGGTGAAACTGGCTCTATATCTCGAAATATATCTTGCAGAAAGGCTAATTATCCTATATTAATCTATATTTTGAAATTTTGGTAGCCGGCTTTGTTTATTTTGCGAGATGTTGATAACCTAAGGCGATTCTTATGTTAAGTGCAAACGGGCATATAATATATCTTCATTGTCAGTATAATCAAGCGTTTGACCGCCATGTCATCTGAAGTTAGGAGACAATGCTGTCTACGATGTAGCACGCTTGCCTAGAAGATACATGTTCATTCGCGACTTGAAGAGCCCTGGATTGTAATTTAGGGGAAACACAGACAGACACCGGCAAAGAACTCCATTCTTTGGCAGTACATATGATATAAGTAAAAGCAAAATGTTTCGTGCAAACTTTTGTCGATCTACCCTCGTTCCCTCGGTCCGCTTACCCAGAGGAGTAAATAGCGTTTACTGTAAAACAGTTACAAAGCTTAGAATCCCTGTTTTTTAACCGACTTTTAAAAAGGAGGAGCATCTCAATTCGTCTGCATGTTTTTTCAAATGTTTTTGATGTGATTACTCCGCCAATTGGAAACCGATTTGAATGATTCTTTTTATCATTGGTCGGGTTTTATCTCCTAGATGGTCTCACATACATTTTATCAAGATCTTATAAGTATCTCTAGAAATATGACGATAAACATCTTAAAAATACTGAAACCGACTGAACTACTATTACTGAAACGGATTCTAGCGTTGATGAAATCGGTTTTTCAGTTTTTAAACTATCTAAAATATATACTTTTTTATACAATTCTAATTATTAAGTCTGATCACCATCAACATCATACGTTCCCATGCAATCTGTGCGAGACAACAGTGAGTCGACCCGCTGGACAACTGACTCTAGTACAATTTGTGAATGTTGTTTTCGCGGAACTCTATCTTTTTTAACCGACTTCAAAAAAAGGAGGAGGTTTCTCAATTCGACCGTATATATATATATTTCGTTTATGAACCGATTTTGATTTTTTTTTGTTGGTAAGGGGATATCCCAAATGCGGTACCATGGTAATTTTATCGAGGTTCGATAAGTATCTCCAGAGATATGGAGATAAACACCTAAAAATTGGTACTGAAAATTAATAGCGTGGGTTTGAAGTCGGTTATTTTTAGTTTTTTAAACGATCTTATATTCTAAAATAATAGAAGCCTAAGTTACTCCTTATAACATGAGAGAGGACTTTCAGCCGTTTCAGAGATTATTTGAAACAAACAGACGGACAGACAAACATTTAAAAAATTGATTTTTATATGTAAGTACCGTACATAATTTTTATATTATATAGGGAAAAGCTGTTAATTTAGAATCACAAACAGACACTTCTGTTGTATTTATCTGTATAGAAGACACATTTATAAACCTACTAAGTAGTAACTTACCAGAAGTGTAAATAGTTAAGTGAAAGTAAAAGAAATAAGTGTGATTGTTGAAAAGCGACGCCATATTTAACTCCTGACCTCGGTCTTGGCCAGTTGTCAGATTTAACTCCCCTGACCTCGGTCTTGGCCAGTTGTCAGATTTAACTCCCCCTGACCTCAGTCTTTGGCCAGTTGTCAGATTTATAATTTAACTTATAAACGTAGTTTCATATCCTAACGGCGAAAGTTTATAATTTGTTTAATTCTTGTATAATGTACTTCTGTACTGAATGTACTGGACTATGCAATTTTAACCCTAGAGTGTCCTTATGTGGCATCGTAGCTCCACGGCGGATTTATTTTAATTTTTTTAACCGACCACAAAAAAGGAGGAGGTTAACATACACGTTACGCGATTTCTCCGTCAATAGTGAACGGATCCAAATGATTCTTTTTTTAATAGGTAGGATACGTTTCCGAGGTGGTCCCATTTTCATTTTATCGAGATCTGATAAGTATCTCCAGAGATATGGAGATAAATACCTCAAATATAGGAGAATGTACTGGTTTTAATAGAAGAGTCCCAAGAAGATTGTACACAATGGAGGTTGCTATTGCATATACTTTTGAAGACTAAAAAATATGACCTTGAATAATGTTTTTACATCTTTCTTCTCGTTGATTTTGGTTTTTGACAGATATTCTTACGGTAACTGTGAGCGAGATAGAAATATAGGTGGGGATAATAATATATTTTTTTTAATATCTTATAGGCTAGCGTTTGACCACTATCTCACCTGTTGCTAAGTGATGATGCGGTCGAAGATAGAGAAGTGGACTAGAATGGGAACTGGCTCTCAAGGATAGCTGCCTGAACACATAAGATGTTTGGCGACAGATTTTCTAACTTGAGGGTGGTAGCTTGCCAGGCGGACACTAAATATGTTTTACCACCATGCGGGGGTTGTTGGTTTCTTAACGATGTTTTCCTTCACCGGAGGGCCACTGTGAGAAGCGCACATATATTTTTCTATCGAAAAATTCATTGGTGCACGGCGGTTTGAACTCGGTACCACGGCATCAAAGCCGACTGTTCTCCCAATTACGCCACCGGGCCCTCAATAAATAATTATATATTAATAATTATAATAAATAATTATATATAAATATAAATAATTTGTCTTCACAGGAATGTTCTACCGGGCAAAGTCTTGTTAGGGTGCAAACTTTTTTAAACATACCTAAGATTTTTTGACATGACATGTTTGCCGAAGATGGCGGCCATTTCAGTCCCGCTACACTGCATACCTAGGATGATGGATTATAATCCATCATCCTAGCTGCATACATTATTAAATAACTCAGAATTATGAACGTACTTTGTACCAACCAACACTGCAAAAAAAAATTTATAAGCATAATACCACAGATTATATAATAGTTACTACGTAAATAATACTTTCCGTTATTAGGTTGGCTACACAGTGCTTTCATAATTCGGGTTTCAACAATATAGGGAAGTGCCTCTTATAACGTAGTAGAGTGATTCAGTACTCTGTAGGCCATATGGCGGCAAGTAATGTTAATAATCGCAAATAATACTTTTTTATATTCATTTTTGAATACAACTAGTCCGTGTTATAAAAGTATTTGGAATTATTGTAATAAAATGGACAATTAATTATCGTGTGTGTCAGATGCTTTAATTGTACAGGGCCATTTTGGACATTGTCCTTTGATACCTTGAAAACATAATTATTACTAGTGAATATTATCACTAAAGTGATAATATTCAAAGTCAATTTTTTTAGGGTTCCGAACCCAAAGGGTACCAAATGAACACTTTCTGAGACTTTGTTGTCTGTTCGTCCGTCCGTCCGTCCGTGTGTCTATACATATGTGCGCACTTTACAGATCTGTATCTTCTTAACCGTTATAGGTACATACTTGAAATTTTCAAAAAGTATATATCCGTCAGTGTATAACGGCCCAGACACCAAATGTAAAAGATGCATGTAATTTAATTAAAACTTGTTATGCACTAAAAAGGGTAAAATAAGTTATTTTTCAAAAAAAATAAAACCGACTTCATAATCACAAACAGGCACTCAAAAGCGAAAAATAATTTACTTAAAATTATTATAAGCGCTACCCACTTATCTATTTGAAGTCGGTGCCAGCCAAGTCTATTGGATAGTAGATAGATACTATGTATGTAGTAGCAGTAAGTAGGTACATGTAGGTTAGTAAGTAGGTAGATATTATCTATCTACTACCTAATTTAATCGAAAATTAACATGATTATATTAGACATTATATGAAACTAACATTGTTTGAATCTATATACTGTCGCGCACGGTTGCGACAAACGTTTCTTTGCAAATTAACTTATGTTCAGCTAAATAAGTTACCAAGTTTGCGCAGAAGGTGTTAACGTACTTTAACTGTATTTTTTGGAATTTCTGTGAACAAATCTGAAGCTCTGAGATATTTAAATTGGATGTTTATTACACGCATTGAAATTACCGAGCGTGTGAGAGAGCAGATACAAATAGATAGATAAATAAACTCTGTAATACCTTACAAAATATTTACAAACGTAACAACAGGTAGTAAAAGCGATCTCTTCCAGATAACCTTAGGGTGGAAAAGGAATAACTTGACATAGTTCGCGGTATATCAGTGTTGAGGGAGTGGTATGTGTCCAGTATAATTACAGGCTTATCATCATAGCGTCTCAACGTAAGAGGCGCAGGGTGTGCAATTTTTTTTGTGCAGAATTCTAGCATATCCAGAGCTTCACGAGCCACAGTATTTGTAATAGGCAGACAGCTATTGACTTGTGCTTTTAACTTTTATGAAAAATATTTATATGATGCTGTTAGGTTTTTGTCGTCCAAGGGAGGGGGGTGTACACACAACATATAGCCGTTCCACTGTAAAAAGAAACAAACATAGTTATTTGTTATACAAGGTTGCAAAGTTAGTTTTTGGCGTGAGTACTTGTATTGAAACCTGAGCAAGTAAAGGATCCTAGGATTGAACCACGAGCGAAGCGAGTGGTTCAAATAAAAAATCCTGAGCGTAGCGAAGGTTTCAAAAGTACGAGACGCAGAAAAACTTGCAGTACACAACTTTTCACCTCACTATAGCGAGGAAAATGCTGGGTGCTATAAACAAAAACCAAAATGATTAAAAGTTAATTGAATAAAGAAGAGAATTGAGGGGTTTGGTGAAAACGTTAAAAAGTCTGTGTGCTTTTATTGGCTGAGCGATCGTAGCGAGCAAAGCGTATCAGTTTCGGGATTGGTCAAATAATGCTTTTGTCTGGATGTTTGTCTGTTCTCGCCTACAAGTCGCATTTTTCAAAGGGGAGAAGTCTGCTGTAGCGAGCCTTTCCGAGGTTGTGAGGTGAAAACATTTTTTTCGCATATCTTATATTGCCGCGTATATCAAAGAATCAAAGCATTTATTCAGTATGTAGGCAGTATAAATATACGCACATATACACGTCAAAATCATAAATCATAAAATAAATCATAACCAATTATCAAGTAAACATAGCAAAAGCAGAATTTAACGCTTTGAATTAGAAAAAAAAAGTAATGAACCATTCAGCTGTCATCCAATCGTTTACGTCAGAATATTTAAAAAAAAATAAAGTAGGTTAAAACCAACCATACATGTAACTGTGTGTTTCAGTACTTCAGACAATTTTTATATAATAAAAAATTAAAAAAAGTGAAATAGTGAAACACAACATAGAGAAACGCATACCGATCACAGTACATATCATGATCCAAATGGAACTGATAGTCCGTCTGTCAGCTGCATAATATTGTTTAAATAAAAATAAAAATGGCAAGCCTAGAAAGAAAATCTGCGGACAAAAGGGGAAAACTGAATGGCTGTTGAATCTACCGGTGTTTCGGAAATACTCCCATCAGAGAAGAAACACCAAGAAACTCTATAGGGCTTGTCTTGTCATTTTATCTTTTTTTTAAAATTAATTTTACATGTCAGCTTTAAAATTTTAACAATATATTAATAATTATAATACAATTTATATTTGTTCTTGGAACTTGGGGCATTCAGGCCATGCATTTTTGTCATCCATATAGTCACCTATTGTATAGTATGATTTTTTCATCAAATTGGATTTTACATAGATTTTAAATTTGCTCATAGGCAATTGATCAATATCTTTAGGTAGCTTATTGTAAAAGCGTACACAGTTCCCCATGAATGAACCACTAACTTTCTGCAGTCTGAAATTAGGTATAATTAATCTATTTTTATGTCTTGTATTAAAATTATGTACATCAGACCTTTTCTTATAATCATTTATATTCTTGCGTATGAACAAAATATTTTCATAAATGTATTGACATGCCACTGTTAGAATTTTAATTTCCTTAAACTTTTCACGAAGTGAATCTCGCGACCTCATACTATATATAGAGCGAATAGCTCGTTTCTGCAAAACAAATATTGACTGGATTTCAGCGGCTTTCCCCCACAATAAAATGCCATAAGACATTATACTGTGGAAGTAGCTGAAATAGACCAATCTTGCAGTGGCTTCGTCCGTTAAAAATCTAATTTTACGTACTGCGTATGCAGCGGAGCTTAACTTAACTATATAATAACTATGTATGGTTGGTACATTTTGAAATAAAAGCTTAGCCCGCATAAAGTAGAGTGTTGACAAACATTATCTCGGAAAATTATTATTTTCGTACATATTTGTTTTTCACTCGTACCGAAATACCCTCCTACCCAAACATCATTAGAGAGAGTATTTACACTGTTTTGTAAAAAGTTTTATTCATTTAGTCACGTATATTGCTCTGTACTATATAATTGTAAATAGTGACGTTTAGCAGCTTTACCTACGTGAAATGCCGTAAGTAAATACTCGTATATTTAATTATTTAAATGTATTGTGATAATATAAAGTATAAATAAATATATATTTATTATAAGAGGAGGGAGGAGTCCTTTTCACCCCTAAATTATCCTATTCATGATATCCTTCTTAACCGATTTTGCAACTTGAAATAGGAGGAGGTTCTCAATTCGTCGGAATCTTTTCATGTATGTTTCCCGATTACTCAAAGACGCCTGCCCTTCTATTCAAAATCCAATTGCTGTTTTCATTCACGCTAACGCAACTTCGAAATGTATGGAAATTACATTTATTTCTCCGAAACAAAGTTGTCATTGTAATACATTTTGAAGTTGTGTTATCGTGAATTAAAAGAGAAATTGGATTTTGTCTAGGGGGCCCAAACTAGTAAAATGTTTCTTGTTTTTTGAACTCCAATGCTCCAAAACTAATTGCAGGCACTAATTGCCGTGCAATTCAGTTCTGTTCGCTTCTTTACTTGATTGACCTATTTCAAAATAATTAATCAAAGAGTTTATTCATTAATAAGGAACCCTTGATAATTTTGAAGGTAATTTATTATCTAGATGTTCTTAATCTTTATAAATACGGTGTCGTTCAATTTGAATGATAAACGGATTAGGTAAAATTTATCGAAAAATAATAAGAGCAGTTTTTGTCTGTATTTTATTTTTTAGTACAATATTTAAGATTTTTTTTCTCAAGATTGTGCCCTTAGATTTCGTAGTCAAAAGCGGCACTTTCAAATTGGTTTAATTGAATTTCACGTCATAAAATCGAAACGTGTTTTGGCTCTGATGGCGACTCCATAACAAGTCTTTAACAGGGTGGTTATTATTTCCTATTTAACTTCTTACAAAAAAGAGGGTTGTTATAAAATTGTAATGTATATCTGTGTATGTGTGTGTCTGTCTGTGGCATCGTAGCGCCCAAACAAATGAACCGATTGTGATTAGGTTTTTTGTTGAAATGGTCTCTTAATCGAGTGTTAGCTTTGATGAATTAAAATCCGATCAGTTGTTTTAAGACTATGTTTTTTTTTCTAAATGATGACGCTGTGAGATCAACTTTAATTGCTATGATCAATTTGAAATGATCGTGAGATTGAACCTATAATGTCGAGAGTGGTTTAACATGTTGTATTATAGTTGCTTTATTAGTTTGTTTGTTAGCAAATCGTTTCAATATTTACTTTTGATATTATTTTATGATAGTGGATGTAGGTACGAGTATCAGGTCACAGTTTATACATTTCGATCCGATTTCTATAATAGAATCAACTTGTTTGTAGAATAATTATAATAATAATGCGTGAGCGTGCTTTCACAACATCCGTAAATGTTAATTAAAATAAACAAGCCGCTGAAGCTATTGTTTTGTTTGTTATTCAAAGATATTCGATGTTTAGACTGTATATATTATATCTACTTGACTATAGAAAAACGAGACAAACCAATAAACGGCATCCATCATCGTCATCATCAGCCAGTGTCAGTCCACTGCTGGACGGAGGCCTTTCACAAGATGCTCCACTGAGTTCGATCTTCCATTCTTCCATGCATCCCATGGGAGGGATATCACCGGCCTGTAATATTTATAGCTACGCCATCATTTGAAATGGTTATACCAACATATGTCGGTCGCCAGAGCCTCGTTTGTTGGTCAGCAGACGCACCGCGGGCAGGTGAGGTTAGCTGGGAGCACTGAGGTGGTATTTGTGGTCCCTTACATCCCAAACGGCATCCATACATGGAGGATATTCCAACAGTCCGTAATAAACGTTTTGGCTCCACGTTCATTATTATAACTGCAAAAGAAATGAAAGGAATACCCGGCCGACTTGATTCCGAGTAGGTATAACTTGGATATCTTCAAATTAAAAAGGGAACAGGTATCTCAACCATATTGTCACTCTCTATTAGGCAAGATGGTGATCAAATTGTCTTTGTGCAAAAAATACAAATTTAAAGCTGAAAACTTAATTATCAACTACCTTCTATAATATCATACTCACTACTGTTTATTGTCGACTAACTGAAGTAAAAAAACCTTCTTTAACATAAGGTTTATGCAAAGACGTTATCATGAATAATAAAAATAATGATAAGAATTTATCATATCCTAAATTCGACTGCCTACCATTTGCCATTAAGGAATTCTAGCCCCTCCAGCCCGGCTCAACCATTAGGTCAGCTCGATAGTATAAGTTATACCAATCATATGCAATAAATAGGTTTGTCTTGTCACTGCAGATATGCAAGTTTACCAGAAAGTCCAAACGATCGTGAATAAGTGGTTCTAATCAAGCTTTTAAGTTCACGAAGATACGTTAACTTGAATAAAAGCTTGTCAAAAGAATGTTCTATATTTTCCTCGGTAGTCTTTAAATAATATCAATGGCTTTGTAATCAATATATTTTGTTATAGCTTCTACATAATAGTGACGCTTTCCATCTCCGAAGGCTAACAGGGGTTTATTATGTTTGAAAACGTGACTTACGCGACGCGATACGTTAAAATATGTATCGATACATATGTTTCAGCTTCATCCGGAAGCCTTCATCAAAGTCGCCGACACGTCCAGCCTGGCAATGTGGGAGTTCTGAAATTTCCGTTTCAAATATAATAAATTTGAAATTAACGTGAATTTCATCATCCCACTGCCACTTCAGTTTGCTAATCCTTAGAACTATGTCGATCACTTTACTTTTCAGATTATAGTATATAAAAAAAAAATACGGGTAGGACGCACTGATTAAATACTTTTGTCTTTAGGCACTGTGGAATATGTGACGAGAAGACTCATCACGGAGTTTCCCAAAAGCTGCCCAGCCCAGCTACTTCTCGAAGTTATGTTTGCCTAGTTGGAGCGTCTGCCCTAGGTATACATACTGCGTAACAACTTCGAGTGGGATTCCATCTAAGCGGTGGAACCGAATGTTCCGAAACAACGTGCTCGTTGTACATGACTTAGGTTTTATCCAAATTTATTCGGAGACTGATGCGACGAGAAGAATCAGCTGGGCCATTCAGCATTTTTGTAGGTCCTGGAGCGTCTCTGTCACAATGACGATATCATCTGCGAATCGTAAATGAGAGATGTACTTGCCGTTAATGTTGATGCCGCTATCTTTCCAGTCCAGCGTCTTAAACATATCCTCTAAGGCGTTGGTGATACGACGACAGTTTTGGGGATATGACGTCCCCCTGTCACACTTCTGGACGCAGGTGGATATGCTTAGTCCGATGGTTTTGTACAACGCGACCTCCGATCCTCTAACACGCTCTTTATCAAAGAATCAATTGAGCAGAATCGGGGGTCGAAAGTGTTCGTCTAGCCTCTGGGTAGAAGCCACCTCACAAAGCTGACAACGGCAATGGGGAACGTCGTCGCATCCAAGTCGGAGATTCTGTCGGAAGTTGAAGACTTCTACGGCAAGCTGTACGCATCGCATGCTTCAAGGTCCGTACCCGATACTGAGGATTGTAGAGCCACCTTAACCCGCCACTTCACCGAAAATCTGCTCGAATTCAGCCAAGATGAGATCGTGATGGCCTTTACAACAACTCTAAAATGGAAAGGCCCCGGTGAAGACGAAATCACAACGTACAGCAGTTGAGTAGTAATAATTTTGGCGCTCACAGTATCGAATGTTTCTTCGGCTATATAATTTATTTGCATATATTTTCGCATACATATTTTCCTAGAGCTTTACATCTTTAAATGTATCAGGCCTAATAAAAAATGATAAAATTATGCTAAATCCCAAGCAATTGAGAATTATCGCGGCAAATTAAACACAGTAATGGCCGCCTCCCTTCCGGATAAAAAATGAGATTCGCGATACGCGGGAGACAATAATTTCATTTCAAACTGATTATTTTATATAAATACTATCTGCATCCATCATATTAATGCTAATGGTTCTGTGAGAACAATACAAGTCCAAAAAATAATTAGCGCAACAAAATTAACGAAGAAAGTCCAATTTTAAATCGAATTTCAGGTGATTGAATTATATAATACGCCTTACCTATGTAGACATTTGAGCAAAGTAGGGATATAAGAGTGAGCGATTACTCGCGTTCCCTTGTTCCAAGGAGATCAAATCTGGTATTATTACATACATCTATATAACAGCTGTATTAATAATTCGTGGTTGCAATACAAAATATTAAAAGTTGTAAAAATATGCATATTAGATACCATATATTAGATACAATAGCACATTTTTTAGGATCTAGTGAAAAGTGATAATTTTAATATAACTTACTTTTATTTAAAATAAAATTTATAATCTTGAACTTTATGACTTTAAAAAACAAATTGTCTATGTGTAATAAATACACTCTTTATTTCATAAAGCTAACTTCAGTATTTTTGAAGTTACTGAGGTTTTTGATACCGATCCTTGTAACCGACCCGCTTTCATTGCTTTCGAGTGTAGGCATATAATTTCCGAAAAAAAGTCGAAAATTGAAAGCCGTCCATGTACCGCAAACTTCCTTCATTTTCCCCTCTCCACTCTTTTTGGAATTTTCAGGTTTCCGTACCTCAAAAGGTAAAAAAAGGAACCCTTATAAGATCACTTTCTTGTCCGTCTGTGCGTCTGTCCGTGTGTCACCACCAATTTTTTCAGGAACGGGTGGACCTAGCAAGTTGAAATTTATACCAGATACTGAGGTCTATAGTCCCTATTAGGTGTATAAAAATCAAGGTCCTGAGCCAGCACGATAAAAAGATATGGGCAAATTTAGATTTTCGCGAAAACTTGTAAGACCAAATGTACCCTACTTTCAAATTTTTCTATTTTTCGGAATTCTTCCTTTGCTTTTGTTGTAAGACCTTGTTTGAGACCAAAATTGACAATTCTAGGTTGAACGGAAGTACCCTATAGGTTTTAGGTCGAAAACCTATAGGGTACTTCCCGATGACCTAGAAACATAAAATTTGGCAAGAAGCAAGGTCTTATAGCACAAATAAAGGAAAAACTCCAAAAAATAAAAAAAAGTTGAAAATTAAAGGGTTTCCCCATACATACATAGAATCAGCCAATTAAGATAGGCCTCTGAGTTATATGAGCGCTCAAACAATTTAGAGGTCTAGCTTAATTGGTACCTCCAACTTTGGTACGGAAGCCTTGGTGGGCGAGTCCAACTAGACTTTGCCGATTTTTTTTTCGCAACATCTCATGTAGAATGAAGTCCTTAGTGTGCCTCTCAAATTAATGTATAATAAATAAAACTACAGCAAACTTCCCCCCCTATTTTCAAATAAAGCTAGAATTGCTTTTATTAACCTACTTCATAAAAAAACAGTCGAATTGAGAACCTCCTCTCAATTCGACTGTTTTTTATGTTTGTTACCTCAGAACTTCGTCAAATCTTAACCGATTTGAAAATTTATTTTTTTGTTTGACAGATTATGCCTCCCATTTGATCCCATTTACATTTTATCGAGCTGTGACCAATTATATCCGGAGATATAAAGATATAAACAAATTTGTATGCTTAGATGACATGATTATAACTAGCCAGTACTTTGACTATCGCGGCATATGAAGTCGGTTTTTCGTTTTGTATGATCATAAATTATGTTTTGTAATAAAGTTAAAAAACCTTAATTGTTAAAAAACACACTGTTATAATGTGTAATTACAGTTCTGCTGGTATGCATAACTATTCAGATAGAAGAATACAGTAAGAAATGTATATAAACCAACACCAAAACCACAATAAAATAATGTTTTTATTACTAACACCAATATGATGCGAAGGTCAGTTTGTATGTCACATGGTTGAAAATGTTCACTATGGCAGGACATACATTTAATTTTAATTTTATTTTATACGCGGTAGAAGCCACGATCTGCAGTTAGTACACATACAACTTAATCAAATCTTTATAGATAATGTATCAGTTGTATATCTATCATAAGCTATCTAAACAGCTATAAAACGAGCGCGGTTCCCATCAGGTCATAATAATATATAGCTAGATGGTCCACATTAAGCCATCGCAGAGGTTTGACGAGCTGCCTCGTAACTTGCCGCCATTGTTGGCCGTGTAGCCATTAGGTGGACGTTCGATGCTAGTCGTTGTGGTAATTCGTCTTTTACCCTCTTTTACGTAGATAATAGAGGGTAGAAGACGATTAGTCTACTAATTTGTATAAAATTATAATAACTAGAAAGTAAACGGATATTTAAGATCGTTTACAAAACCAAAAAATTCGACTTTAAAATGCCGCGCTAGTAATTTTAAGTACTAAGTTGAGTTGAGTTTTGGGTTATTTATCTCCATATATCTGAAGATACTTTTCAGATCTCGATGAAATTACAATAGGATCATTTTGGAAATGTACCCTACTAATTAAATTATACTTAAATTAAAAATGTAAAACCACCCCCGACTGATTTGTATATCATTGAAGTAACAGGATACTGAATTTCAAATTAATACATCTATTTCTGTGGATTTGACCAAAGAGTAACATAATAGATTTGACTAATGTAAACTACGCTAAACAGACGGCAGCACTGTGACAGGTAAGTAGTGCGCAGATGCGCCATTTTGATTTTTTTTTGACGTCCGCGGTCAAAGGACTACGAGTTTACGAAAGTTGCTATTGTAGTCTTTTCAACCAAAAAGAGCTAATAATATTTAAATGGCTAAACGGATTTTCATGAAACAAAGCTAAGAACACTTTCGATGAAGACACCTATCAAGCAAAATAAACTAAATCAAAATCGGTTCATCCGTTTGGGCGCTACGATGCCACAGACAGACACACAGATACACACGTCAAACTTGTAACACCCCTTTTTTGCGTCGGGGGTTAAAAAGAATAATTCGAATCGGTTCACAATTACGGAGTAATCGCGCAACAAACACACAAACTAAAAACCTCCTCCTTCTTGGAAGTTACAAACCTTTTTAGAAGTTTATATTAAATAACGAACATTTGTCATCATAGTTCGTTTTATGATAAATCATTTGCTGTACCAGCTGTGAGGCTTTGGAACGCGCTTCCATTAGAAATTAAACAGTCACAAACTCTTTACACGTTTAAAGAACGAGTCTAATCTTTCTATCTCGCTTAAATGTACTCAGGCTCACGTGAACTATTCTAACCCATAATGTAAATTTATTCTTCTTTCCTTAACTTTGTAATTTATTAAATCGTTTTTTTCCCCTCTCTCTATAAAACACCACTTCTATCCACCATATCTAGTTACATTTCTCTCCATCCATAAGTTGTCTGGAAGAGATCAATTTAAGCGATAAGACCGCCTATTGTTACACTACTATTTTAAATTGTATTACATATAATGTTTGATTCTGTAATTAAAGGTGTTAAATAATAAAGTGTTTCTATCTATCGATCTATCTATCTATTTCTTAAAATGTTGGTATGCTAGCAAAATGCCTCAGCAAATAAGTAACATTATAGAGATATATAAAAGACCCTCGAATGTTAGCATCTGTTTTCATATCAAGGTAAAAACGGTTATCTTGAGAACAAGCTATTAGTCTCGTCGTCTGGTTGTATACGACGATGTCAGCTTAGAAGGAACACTATGGTTTCCTGCTTAGATATATTATCAAAGGTCTTACAGAGTTTCGTTTTGAATTACCAGAAGTGTAACTGGTAATACAATATGCTTGCCATAATTTGCAATATTATTATTTCACAGCTGATTGACAATATGGTGGTACAGTACAGGTATCTATATTAAAATTACAGAACAAACACACAAAACAGAGTATCTATATTAAAATTAGTTCATTGCTGATTTAATATGTATAACATTTAATAACAATAATAACCTTTTTAAGACCATTTTTACCAGTTTTGACAGTTTTGCAGTTATCTAACAGATGACGTCATACAACCAATGTCAACAATATGTCATATAGGGCTATCAGGAACCGGTGAAGCTGGTCCTAAGGCTAGTATTCTTTATCAACCAGAGCCTGTAATCGAAAGCAAAATCAGAAAATACTAAAGTAGCGTATCTGTCAGAGTATCATCGCAAAGTTTTCTTGAACGTTACTCCTTATGAATGCGCATATAAATGAGTAGATACCTAGGTTAGAGAAAAATCTATTGAATACACGACCTAGATTGTACTTGTGACTCTATCTTTTGAAGTAGGCCAGTTCAGTTCCTTGAGAGCCAGTTCCCATTCTAGGCCTAGCTTGGTTACCATCTTCGACCGCATCGTCACTTACCAACAGGTCAGATAGCGGTCAAACGCTAGCCTATAAGATATAAATAAACTGGCCAAGTGCAAGTCGGACTCGCACTCGTAGGGTTCCGTAACACAGCAAAGAATTTTATAAGTATGATTTTTCGCAACTAAAAAATTAACTTTGTTTTTCATAGTGTTTGTATGAAAAACAAAGTTATCTTTGCGGTCGCCATATCTCAAAAACTGCTGACTGTATCTCATTCAAACCAATTTTTGTTGTTAGTTTTTATTGAGATCTACAGTATATATTTTTTTTAGATTTTTCACTTCCATACTTTAAAAGTTAGAGAGGGGGGGGGGACACACATTTTACCACTTTAGACGCGCCTAACTTTCAAATGATTGACTTTGAGAAAAAATGATTTTAGGAACCTCTATCTCTCTCTAACTATCTATCCATAGAAACCCCACACGTATAGGTGTGAAGAAAATTTTTTTTTGTTTCAGTTCCATGTATGGGATGGCGCCCCCCTTTAACTTTTAATTTTTTAATTTTTGTGTAAAAATCGAAAAGCGCTTCACAGAATACATCTATCTACCAAGTTTCAATTCTGTAGTCCTAACAGTTTCGGAATAAAATGGCTGTGACATACTGACCGACAGCCAGACAGACAGATAGACTGACATGACGAATCTATAAGGGTTCCGTTTTTTGCCATTCGTCTACGGAACCCTAAAAAGGCACTCCACACGTAGTAACAGGACAAACAAAATACTATTTTGATAGTAAACGATGACGTCTACTGAGAATAAGATCAAATCACTCATCCTTATTTTGATCGAAGTATATTATTCTGGATTATATCATAATATACTAGCGACCCGCCCCGGCTTCGCGCGAGTAGAGCATGAATACCAATTTTTTTTTGCATTTGTTAGTTGTGTCGAGTGTTAATTAACATCTTCAACAATCATCGTCATATTTCAAACAATTTACACAAAACCTTAACGAATAATACACATAAACTTCCTTTTGAAACACTATGTCTATTAAAGGCCGTTCAGTAGTTTTTGATTTTATTGCAAACAGACAGACAGATGGACGTGATTGGGAATTTTGTTTTAAAATATGTAGTGATGACGATGATCATAAAGATCTGCAAGCTTTCAAATTGTTAATACTCATACGACCTATAATTTAACTGGCCACTTAGGCTGAGTTGCATCATCTTACTTTAACCGTAACTATAACTATTAACTGGTGTTTTTGTATGGAGTTTGACAGATTTTTGACGTTTGTTATAGTTAAAGTAAGATGGTGCAACAAACCGTAAAACGTTTCTATTTCATAAACGAATAACAGACACAGGGAGTAGATTACCATTTACTTACTACTTCATATGTTTTTGTTGCTGTATAAGTGTTTGGTATGCAAAACAAAGAGTGTTTGTATATTGTACAAATGTAGGCGGGGAAGCAGAATTCCTACCACTATAAAGACAGTGTATTAGATCGCTGGCTTCATGGCCCGAAAGTGCCATTATTCTATTCCAGACTTTATTGTCCGCTAAATTGACACAGAGGCGGCTTACGATGCAACCTGACGGTGGATAGATGGCTTATATTGTTCACATATATTGTATACATACAGAAACATATGATATATACTTTGTGAAAATTTCAAGTATGTACCTATTACGGTTAAGAAGGTACATCTGTAAAGTGCGCACATATAGACACACGGACGGACGGACGGACGGACGAACGGACAACAAAGTCTCAGAAAGTTTGCATTTGGTACTGGTATTTTACAGTCATTTTAAAGTCATTTTTTTTAGGATTTCGAACCCCTTTGGGTTCTGAATCCTAAAAAAATGACTTAAAATGCCGCGCTAGTGAAAATATTCACTAGTCATAATGATGTCATCAAGGTATCAAATGACAATGTCCAAAATGGCCCTGTGCAATAAAAGCATCTGACACACACGATAATTAATTGTCTATTTTATTACAATAATTCCAATAATTTTATAACACGGACTAGTTGTATTCCAAAATGAATATTAATAAATTATAAGCAAAAAATATTTTTAAAAACAAGCTTTTATCTGGGACAATGAACTAAAATGTTAAAAATAAATTCTAGTAAGTATTTGGCGTGTAGGTACTTACCTAAATTCTTAAAAACTTGAAGCACTACCCGTTTTTTAGGCTAGGTTATAACTATACTTCAGTGCCTCAAGCTTTTAAAAATATACCTACACGCCAAATACTTACTAGAATTTATTTTTAACATTATAGTTCATTGTCCCAGATAAAAGCTTGTTTTTAAGAATATTTTTTGCTTATAATTTATTTTTACTTTTTAGTAGGTATAGATACCGACTACCTTCCTACTACTAAGTATTTAAGAGAATGCATGACGTTTTAAAATATTCCACGGATATTTGATGTGAATATGGGTAAAGTGCTTTTCAAGGAAAATCAATCGACTCGGTGGGGCTATGTTGCTTTATAACAGAAATGCCATGGCCACCTTACAGCTTCATCATCAGATCCTGGCTATCATTTAAGTGCAAAATGCTCCTCAAGACGAATCATTTGAGCCCAAATTCACTGGGGTTACGTTATTTTATCACAAAGATGCCGTGGCCAGCTTCATCACCAGTCGCTAAATATCATCTAGGTGTAAAGTTCTCTTCAAGACGAATCAATCGAGCCCAAACTCGGTAGTGTTTTGTTTTTTTTATCACAGATATTCCGTGGCTGCATCCCAGCTTCATCATCAGACCCTGGATATTATCTAGGTGTAAAGTTCTCTTCAAGACGAATTAATCGAGCCCAAACTCGGTAGAGTTACGTTGATTTATCACAGATATGCCGTGGACACATTCTAGCTTCACCATCAGACCCTGAATATCATCTAGATGAAAAGTTCTCTTTAAGACAAATCAATCGAGCCCAAACTCGGTAGGGTTATATTTATTTATCACAGAGATGCCGTGGCCACCTTCCAGCTTCATCATCAGACCTTGGATATCATCTAGGCGTAAAGTTCTCTTCAAGACATATCAATCGAGCCCAAACTCGGTGAGGTTATGTTGTTAAATCACAGAGATGCCGTGGTCACCTTCCGTCTCCATCATCAGACCAGCTCCATGGTACCATATCCATTGTATTGTCACCGAAGATACATAAGTACACCAAATTTGAGTCTAATGGGACATCGGGAAGTGGGTCTAATTTAGCTTCCAAGATTCCACCCGAACATACATAGTAACGTACATACATACATTGCAAGTTAAATAAAAGCTTGTAAAAAGTATTATTTGCGATTATTAACATTAATTTCCGCCATATGGCCCACACAGTCTGAATCACTCTACTACTTTATAAGAGTTGGCACTTCCCTACATTGTTAATACCCGAATTATGAAAGCACTGTGTAGCTAACCTAACAACGAAAAGTATTATTTATGTAGTAACTATTATATAATCAGTGGTATTATGCTTATAATTTTTTTTTGCAGTGTTGGTTGGTACAAAGTACGTTCATAATTCTGAGTTATTTATGTATGCAGTGTCGCGGGCGGGACCTGATATGGCCGCCATCTTTGCCAAACGTCATGTCATGTAAAAAAATATTAGGTATGCTCAAAAACTTTGCACAATAACAAGACTTTGCCTTGTAGAACATTCCTGTGAAGACAAATTAATTCTCCCCACCTTTGTTACCATCTCGCTCACAGTTACCGTAAGAATATCTGTCAATAATACTTAAATTCAAAAATTAAAACCACCCCCAACTGATTTGTATATATAAGCCGAGTTTATAATCAAAGCATATGTATAACTTTGTACATTGAGACCATTCCAAAGAGATGTCTCAGAATTAGATCAAGCTTACCATACTTTTGCAATATCATTGAAGTAACAAGATACTGCGACAGCGCCATTTTGATTTTTTGACGTCCGCGGTCAAAGGAATACGAGCTTACGAAAGTTGCTATCGTATTTTTTTTAACCAAAAAAGAGCTGATAATATTTAAACGGCTGAACAGATTTTCATGAAATAAAGCTAAGAACACTCTCGACGAAGACATCTATCAAGCAAAACAAACTAAATCAAAATCGGTTCATCCGTTTGGGCGCTACGATGCCACGATGACAGACACACAGATACACACGTCAAACTTATAACACTCCTTCGTTATCGAGGTCGAGGGTTAAAAACCAAAATCAACGTGAAGAAAAATGTACAAAAATTATTCAAGTTCATATTTTTTAGTCTTCAAAAGTATATGCAATAGCAACCTCCATTATGTATAATCTTCTTGGGACTCTTCTTCTAAAACCAGTACATTCTCCTATGTTTGAGATATTTATCTCCATATCTCTGAAGATACTATTCAGATCTCGATAAAATTAAAATGGGACCACCTCGGAAACGTACCCTACCTATTAAAAATAATCATTTGAATCCGTTCACAATTGACAGAGTAATCGCTTAACATACAAACAAAAAAAAAAAAAATAATAAAAAAGAAAAATAAAACAAACAGACGAATTGAGAAGCTCCTCCTTTTTTGTGAAGTCGGTTAAAAAAAACGGGTTGCACTCCGGGAGTGCCGACAGAAGTGAAAACTTGAACACGTCATTTTTGAGTATTTTGGGATGACACCTCGCGCAAGCGCCCTATGCTTTGTTGGAATGACACCTCGTGCAAGCGCCCTGCGCTCCGTTTTACGAATTTTCGTCTTACGATCAGGACACTAGACCCTCACGCGAGCTTAACATTTTTTATCCATCCCAAGAAAAGTGCACAACGTTGCTAAAGATGTTTTCACTTCATAAATATTAGATAAGTATATAAATGTATTATTATATGGTAAAAGTAAGATGTTATTACGTAGTTTCATAATAATTGGACGGTTCCAAATGAACCACTATTTACAATTACTATAAATATTTCCCACGCAATGTCGTGACGCTGAAAATCGTCTCCAACTTGTGGTGGAGGAGAAAACGTGGAAAAACAGGAAACAAATACTTATTTGCATGCATGTAAGAAGTAAAAAAAGGCTTTTGAGATATTAGTGTCTTTACGGACCTGGGAGAATGGATGATGGCCTATGAACGTGCGTGAATAGGTCACATGTTCCGCATAATGTATTTGGATTACAATTTTTTGGAGAGTCTTTGCGATAAGATCTTAGCCAAATGTTTTAATTTTCCAATCACTTAATTACAAAGAATGCATATTTAAAGAAACAAACACAATGCAAATAGATAAGGTAGGTAGGTAGGTATACATTAGGCTATATTAGCTCTATCTTCTTAGCAAACAAACCAAAAATCTTTGCATTTTATTTTTTCTTTTATAACTATTCTAAGTGTTGCACAAGCTGTGTAAAACACAAACACATTATTTAGTAAAACCCATCATGTCCGCCCTAGTTTTCATAACTTAATTAAACCACTAGAAGCACAATTTAAACCGCTAAATTGACGATAGTAACTCAATATCTATAGAACGACGAGCACGTGTGAAATAATTTGGCGCACAGCCAAATCAGCTACAATGGAAAGATGTCATTTCAATCGGTAATAATTGATGGTCGTCGATTGTAACCTAGCTGTACACTGACGGGTGTATGAGGATGGTTTGGAGTGAGGCCAAATTTGATAGTACACAAGCTGCGATGGACATAATCAAACAATTGTGATCATCACAGTTTTTGTACTACTAGCTACTAGCTCTTAAACAAGAGCAAGCTTGAATTGCGGACTCAAATGTGTTTGTAGTGTGAGCAGTCGATTGTTCTCTAAGCATCTTTAGATTTCTGTGTATGTACTTATTAATGAAGCAGCGTTAAAATAAGGTACAATATATTTTTGGGGTCATTGTGACCCACGGCAAGGTCATTGTTGCCTTCCATGGTCTCTTGGCCTTAAACCCTACTCGAGATCCCTGGGTGGTGCTAATTGGGTGACCACTGGTGGTAGGTTAGTCGGTGTTATGTTGTATTTCGCTTATATATTTGGAGACTGCAACCTGAAATGTATATTTTAAATGTATTGTCACTTCAAAACGCGATTCAAAAAAGCATCCATCATTTCAGGTGTCTGAAAAATTTAATCTCAATTAGATATAAATACGTATGTTAGTAAAAGCTCCAATAAAAGCTTTATAATAAAAGGTGGGTAGTATGCAAAGTGAAGCTAAGCTGTGCACTCCACCAGCTTATCGAGCTAGCGTGTAGAGCGGCAATGGACCGCTATAATCCAGTACAAAGCCTCCAGTTAGCACTTACTGTGATCTCCGTACAGCCAAGAAACAGGTTAGTATCTAAGCTTTTACAAGCATTTGTATAACTTGCTGATGATCGAGCTCAGTTGCGTGCCATACGAGGGAAGTATCCAACAGTGGATGAATTCTGGACGAATACTATGAATGATGATGATATAACTTGCTTGGTTTTAGTTACCACTAGGCTTGTGGCCGTATTCATAAAGATTTGACTAACACATAATAGCGGATTTGATACAAGTAATGTCAATAATGGTTTGAATGATACTTTAATTTCGTGATCACCTCATAGTATTGGGAGTATTTCCGAAACACCGGTAGATTCAACAGCAATTCAGTTTTCCCCTTTTATCCGCAAATTTTCTTTCTAGGCTTGCCATTTTTATTTAAACAATATAATGCAGCTGACAGACGGATTATCAGTTCCATTCGGATCATGATATATACTGTGATCTTTGAGTTTCACTATTTCACTTTTATAATTTTTTTTTATTTAAAAAATGTTTGAAGTACTGAAACACACAGTTACATGTATGGTTGGTTTTAACCCACTTTAATATTTTTTTAATAGTCTGACGTAAACGATTGGATGACAGCTGAATGGTTTTTTTAAATTCAAAGCGTTAAAATTCTATGTTTACTTGATAATTTGTTATGATAAATATTTTATGATTTTGACGTGTATATGTCCATATAATCTAATACTATAAGAATCTTTGTCCTGACTGACTGACTGACTGACAGACAACGCACAGCCTAAACCGCTGGTCGTAGAGATTTGAAATTTGGAGGCTATATTTGTGTTAGTAAGTAGGGGTGTACTAAGAAAGGATTTTTCAAAATTCACCCCTTAAGGGGATGAAATAACCCCCATTTCAAAGTTTGTATGGAGAAACAAGATTAGATAGTCTTTTCTATCCGAAACTTCACACGAGTGCTCCAGTAAAAAAATAAGTAAATACGTGTTTCAGGTTTTTTTTTAATTACACCCTTAAGAGGGTGAAATGGGGTAACAAAGTGTGAAAATCAATATTGTTTCGGATTGCGCTGAAATTTGGCATGCAGATAGTTATTATGACGTTAGTTCCCTCGGAGAAAGTATTTTCCAAATTTCATCCCTGAAGGGGATGAAACGGGGGTTCAAAGTTTGTATGGAGAAACAAGATTAGATAGTCTTTTATATTTGGAACTTAACACAAGTACTTAAGTAAGTAAATACGTGTTTCAGGCTCTTTCGAAATTCCACCCCTAAAAGGGAGAAGTGGGGTAATAAAGTCTGAAATCAATATTTTTGTTTGTTTTTGTTTTTTTTAAATAAAGATTACTCGCAATGTGGGTTTCACATTACTAGTATTCTTGTTAACCCCTCCAACTAAGCTTTATATGCTTGTGTCTGGAGTGGGTTCACGTCAATAGTGCAATGGGTGGGGTGGGGTTCGAACTCACGACCTCTCGATCGCCAGTCCGACACCCTATCCATTGGGCTATTGCCGCTTGTAATTGTTTCGGATTGCGCTGAAATTTGGCATGCAGATAGCATTATTTTGACTTAGGTATCCGCTAAGAAAGAATATTTCAAAATTCACTCTTCAAGGGGATGAAGCGGGGGTTCAAAGTTAGGATAGTCATTTTATTCGACATTTCACACAAGTAAATGAATGAATAAGTAAATACGAGTTTCAGATTTTTTCAAAATGCCACCCTAAGAGGATAAACTGGGGTAAAAAAGTCCAAAAATCAATATTGTTTCGGATTGCGCTGAAATGTAGAATGCAGATAGTTATTATGATGATGATGTCCTCTTTGACGTGTCCGTCAACGGCAAACCTTGTTAGCTCCGAACGTGAGAGCGTAAATGGCTGGCAAAACCAAACTTAGTTTTAAAAAGTCTGTTGCAAGGCGCACAATACAACTGTCCTGATGAGTTGAAGGTATGTGTATATGAAGGCTTTGGTTGTTGTTTTTTGATAAAACGTTTAGCGTTGAGGTCTTGTAAGCGACGTTCTTCGTACGCTGAAACAGCTTTATCTACAGAGTCGCGCCATTTCTGCCTTTGTTTAGCAAGCTCTTTCTACTCTTCTATAGGGATTTTGCAGGCGGAAAGATGGCGCTTAAACACATCTTTGTAGCGTAGAAATTGTCCCCCGGATGTACGTTTTCCTTCTTTAAGTTGTGCATAGTATACTGATTTGGGAAGCCGGGCGCAATGTGTCCGCACCATTTAAGCTGTCCTTTGATGAGCAAGGATTCTATACCACTTAATTTTGTACGACGTAAAATGTCAGAGTTTGGGACTCGGTCTTGCCTCTTAACACGAAGAATCGAGCGTAGACATCTTAGATGAAAAGTGTCTAACCGCTTGATGTCATTTTTGTACAAGCACCATGTTTCGGTAGCGTAAAGTAAAATTGGCAAGATTATTGCTTTGTACACCATTATTTTTGTGTAAAGTTTTAGATCGTGTGAGTCCCAGACTCTGGTTCTAAGGCTGCCAAAAGATACAGCTGCCCTTGCTACGCGCGAGGAGATTTCGGTCTCCAAGCGGTTATCGTTACCGATGTAACTGCCCAAATACCGAAAAGATTGTACTTCCTCGAGAGCATTGCCATCCAAGGATATTTCAGTAGTATTCGTCGTGGTGCCATGCGGTGCTTGTTTTAACACCTGGGTTTTAGAAGAACTAATAACCAGACCGAACTTCATACACGAATCATTTAGGCGGTTTAAAAATTGCTGTAAGGTGCAGAGGTTGCCGGACATCAAACAGACATCATCAGCATAAAGCACATCTGAAATTGAGATGTCTTGTACTTTACTTTTGGATCTAAAGCATGACAGCTCAAATACGCTTTTGTCGGATCTGACATCAAGACGTATCAGTCCAGTGTGACCTGATGCATCTCTCAGTACTGCAGCAAAATAGACGGCACAAAAAGTAGGTGCCATTACACAACCCTGCTTCACGCCACTTGTGACTGAAAAACATCGCGTAAAGTCATTTTCGTGCTGTATTCTCGCCATCATACCGTCGTGAAATTGGCGCACTAAATTAACGAACTTTGCAGGACAGCCAGCATTTTGTAATATTGTCCAAAGGGCAGATCTCGGTACACGGTTAAACGTTTTTTCTAAGTCGATGAAGCACATATATAGGGGTCTATGTTGTTCTAAACTTTTTTCTTGTATTTGCTTTACGACGAAGATAGCGTCAACCGTCCCCCTACCCGGCCGAAAACCGTACTGGCTTTCAGGAAGTATTTTTTCGGCCAGTTTTCCTAGTCGATAATATGAGCCAGTACCTTGCTGGCTGCAATAAGCAAAGCTATACCTCTGTATGAACCGCAGTCAGAAGTATCACCTTTGCCTTTATAAAGTTTGCATATAGATGCATCCTTCCAGTCTTGAGGTATAGTTTCGCACTCCCATATACGTAGCACTAGTTCTAATAGTCTATTTTGTACACTTGGTCCTCCATATTTGTACAATTCTGCTGATAGACTGTCTGGTCTCGAGGCTTTCCCGTTTTTAAGGCGATTTATAGCACGACGGAATTCTTCAAAAGTTGGAACTTCATCCAACTCAGTGGACTTCGGTAAAGCTTGGAGCGAGTCAATGTGGACGATGTCATGTGATAGCACCGTGACTTACTGGATTGAGAACTTCACTAAAATGCTCAGCCCAGCGATCAAGCACCTCGCCATGCTCCGTCAACCGTTTAGATCTGCCTTTAGAATATATAGGGCAAGTCTTCTTTTGCGGAGGCCAAACACGGTTCTGAGGCATTCAAGGAACATGCCAGGTTGCCTAATATCAGCAAGATGCTGCAACTCCAAAGCCTTTGCCATCAACCAGTGGTTTTTGATTTGAGCTCTTGTTGAACTTTCCGCCTTTGGCTAGCATGTTGACATTCCTGTAGCAGGTGCCTCGAGTCTCTTACTAGTTTTACAATCTCGGCATCGGAATCATCAAACCAGTCTTGGTTCTTCTTATCTGGTTTGCCAATGACTCTGTTAGCAATTTGATGAAGTGATTGCGCTAGTGAGCGCCAATGTTCATCTATTGGTGCTGTCACATCAATCATGACATTGCCAATAGCAGAGTTGAGATGTTGTTGTGTTTGCTTTGAGTTGACAAGTTTCGCAAATGCTACCCTGGATGGTATAATATGTTTCGATCGGCGCGGAGGCTTATAGCATAGGTGAATTTTTGAACGTATCAGACGATGATCAGTCCAACCATCTGCACCCCGCATTGCTCTTGTGATAAGAATATGTTTAAGGTCAGTTCTGCGCACTATGACATAGTCAATGAGGTGCCAGTGCTTAGAGCGTGGGTGCATCCAAGAAGTTTTATTCTTTTCAGGTAAACGAAAGAAGGTATTAGTGACGCATAGTTTAAATTCTACGCATAGAGTTAGCAGCAGCTCACCATTTGCATTACAATTACCAACTCCATGCCGACCAATCACATTCTGCCAAATCTGGTGCTCAGAACCTACTCGGGCATTAAAATCGCCTAGTAGAAAGATTTTATCATTATAGGGTATACTGCGTAAAACCTGACGAAGGTCGGCGTAAAATTGAAGTTTGTCTTCATCGCAATGTCATCGTGGGTGCATAGACACTTATAAGATGGATGAATTTGTTCGTGTTAGTGCGAAGCCTAAGAACCATTAGCCTATCACTAATACCCTTTGGCTTCTCGTCTAGCTTTCCAGCTATGGTGTTGGCAAAACATACTCCGCTACTTGCTCTTTCATTAATAGATTTACCAATCCAGAAGTATGTATAGCCACCGCGGTCCTCACACAAAAAGCTTACCACCATCAGCCAAGTGCGTTTCACTTAAGGCCGCGATGTCTATGTTGTACTTGGATAACTCTCTGGCTATTAGAGCGGTTTTTCGTTCCGGGCACAGGTTGTTAGGACTGTCTCTGAGTGCATGAACATTCCATGTCGCAATATTAATATAGGTTTTCGGTGAAATGTTGATTTTATGTATCTTTTCACCGCTATATCTCGGTACCAAATGACCGCGGTTTGCCATCTGGGTGAGGGGCTGAAACGAACTATGCTTAGGCCACCTTTTCTAGGCCCCTCCCCTATGCAGGGGTAAGCAGAGCGATCCTAAATAGGGTGCTTAGTCGTCAGACGTGCTGCCGAACCCAAAATCCCGTTTCAGTCGATTTTGGGCCCACGGATCGGCGTGGTTTCCAGGGTGTGGCCACTGCGTACACTGCAGTTGCGTGGAGCCACTAGTGGAGAGATTATGGAGATAAAAGCAGCAGATCAGAGTAGTTGTACGCTTTCCAGACGTCGATCAACAGACTACATCACCAAATATGCTGCCAAACCATCCACGACACCCCACCAGTTATTATGACGTAGGTATCCGCTCAGAAGGGATTTTTTAAAAATTCCTCCCGGATACTGAACGGGGATTCAAAGTTTGTATGGCGAAATAAGATATAAAGTACGTGTTGAAGGATTTTTTGAAATGGGGTAGGTATCAAAGTCTGAAAATTTGGGTTTTTCGGTTTTTATAAATATGAATCCCGAATTGCCTTAGTCACGCGATAACATGAAAACGGGTGAACCGATTTGGCTAATTGTTATTTTATGTATTTAATTATAGAATCGTTTCTACAAAAGAAAAGTTTTAATTAAATAAAATAAGTTTTTAACGCGGGCGAAGCCGCGGGGCACTTCTAGTTATATACTCGTATATATATACATATATATTAATTATGTATAATTAATACGCGTATACCAATACCTATATATACGAGTATATTAATACCTACGTACTGAATAAATATACGCACATATACACGTCAAAATCATAAATCATAAAATAAATCATAACCAATTATCAAGTAAACATAGCAAAAGCAGAATTTAACCCTTTGAATTAGAAAAAAAAAAGTAAAGAACCATTCAGATGTCATCCAATCGTTTACGTCAGAATATAAAAAAAAAATTAAAGTAGGTTAAAACCAACCATACTGTAACTGTGTTTCAGTACTTCACACAATTTTTATATAAAAAAAATAAAAAAAGTGAAATAGTGAAACACAACATAGAGAAACGCATACCGATCACAGTACATATCATGATCCAAATGGAACTTTTTTTTTTTTTTATACGTTATAGGCTAGCGTTTGACCACTATCTCACCTGTTGGTAAGTGATGATGCGGTCGAAGATGGTAAGCACGCTAGGCCTAGAATGGGAACTGGCTCTCAAGGATAGCTGCCGGAACACATTAGATGTTTGGTGACAGATTTTCTAACTTGAGGGTGGTAGCTGGCCAGGCGGACACCAGATAGTGTCCTACCACCATGCAAAACTGATAGTCCATCTGTCAGCTGCATAATATTGTTTAAATAAAAATAAAAATGGCAAGCCTAGAAAGAAAATCTGCGGACAAAAGGGGAAAACTGAATGGCTGTTGAATCTACCGGTGTTTCGGAAATACTCCCATCAGAGAAGAAACACCAAGAAACTCTATGGGGCTTGTCTTGTCTTTTTTTTTTTTTTGTTTTAAATTAATTGTACATGTCAGCATTAAAATTTTAACAATATATTAATAATTATAATACAATTTATATTTGTTCTTGGAACTTGGGGCATTCAGGCCATGCATTTTTGTCATCCATATAGTCACCTATTGTATAGTATGATTTTTTCAACAAATTGGATTTTACATAGATTTTAAATTTGCTCATAGGCAGTTGATCAATATCTTTAGGTAGCTTATTGTAAAAGCGTACACAGTTCCCCATGAATGAACCACTAACTTTCTGCAGTCTGAAATTAGGTATAATTAATCTATTTTTATGTCTTGTATTAAAATTATGTACATCAGACCTTTTCTTATAATCATTTATATTCTTGCGTATGAACAAAATATTTTCATAAATGTATTGACATGCCACTGTCAGAATTTTAATTTCCTTAAATTTTTCACGAAGTGAATCTCGCAACCTCATACTATATATAGAGCGAATAGCTCGTTTCTGCAAAACAAATATTGATTGGATTTCAGCGGCTTTCCCCCACAATAAAATGCCATAAGACATTATACTGTGGAAGTAACTGAAATAGACCAATCTTGCAGTGGCTTCGTCCGTTAAAAATCTAATTTTACGTACTGCGTATGCAGCGGAGCTTAACCTACCTGCTAGAACCGATATTTGAGAACCCCATTGAAGCTTTGAATCCAGGGTGATGCCCAATAATGTTGTGGATTCAACAAGTTCTAATGGTTCATCATTTATTAATATACTTCTATTTAGGATACCCTTTTTTACATATGGTAGAGAGAAATTAATACATTTAGTTTTTTTTGCGTTTAACAATAAGTTATTGGTTGTAAACCAATTCAGAACCTGTGTTATTGATTTGTTTACATCGTCAAAGTTAGGTGTAGTCCTATCTATTTTGAATATCAAGGAAGTATCATCTGCGAACAAAACAATATCACGTAGGTTCTGTACGAATGACGGTAAATCATTGATATAAACTAGAAATAAAAAAGGTCCTAAAGTCCCCGTCACGAGAAGCTATAAATTATGTAAACAAGTGTTCAGGAGTTCACAACATTTGGACCATCAAAAAAAAAATTAATTTCGTACTCGTACGCATTCGAAACTCGAATGACGCGTTTATTTCAAAATGGCGTCCCGATAGTTTACAATCCCTGCGTCCGGTACCAAGAAACACAAACGATAGCGCTTTGCGTCGTTAAAATATGATCCGACTAAATTAAATAGGTTGTTACTTTCATATAACCCGTCTATATTTCATGTCGATTGAATATGGTCAATTTATTATTATCTCGCAGTATAAAATGTTTACTTAGTAAAAGATGTTTGTTTACATAATTTATAGCTTCTCGTGACGGGGACTATAGGATCGATCCCTGCGGGACTCCCATTTTTATGTGGGATCCAGATGACCTGACGCCATTGACTTCAACCATCTGTGTTCTATCACAGAGGTATGATGATACCAGATCAAGTGCCTTACCTTCAACACCGTAGTATTTTAATTTGTAAATTAGTGTTTCATGACAGACTCAATCAAATGCTTTTGATAGGTCACAGAACACGCCAATAGCATCTTGTGCTTTCTCCCATGCATCAAATATATGTTTAAGAAGACCTATTCCTGCATCAGTAGTAGAACGCCCTTTAGTAAATCCAAATTGTTTGCTATTTAAAAGATCATTCATGTTAAAATGTGTTAAAGGCTGGTCTAATATTACTTTTTCAAAAATTTTACTCAATGCCGGTAGTATAGAGATTGGTCTATAGTTAGATGGATCATTTTTGTTTACTGATTTGAATAAAGGAATCAATTTACTTTTTTTCATTAAATCCGGGAAGACACCTTGATCAACGCATCTGTTAAAAATAAAAGCTAAGTATGGGCTAATAACAGTAATAATGTAACTGAGAACTGTGGTTGACATTCCCCACAGGTCCTCGGTTTTCTTTTGTTTGAGCATTTTAAATGTTTTCACAATTGAGTCTGCAGTTACGTGTTTGAACTGGAACAAGGTATCACATTTATTTACATACTTTGATAATATAGAATAAGCATCAGCGGGACTAGAATTTATGGACTGAGTGGTAGTAATGGGTACTTGAGAGAAGAACTCATCAAATGTATTGGCAACCTCATTACTATCCATGATTAATTTATTGTTAACTTTTAAGGTCATCTTACTGACTCTTTGTTTTATTTTTCCAGTTTCAGTATTGATGATTTTCCATGTTGTTTTTATTTTATCATCAGCATGCTTAATTTTTCTACTAAAATGCAAAGATTTTGCTGTCTGACAAACCACTTTAATAGTTTTGGAATATAGTTTTAAGTGATTTATGAATTTAGTATTGTGTAAATTAATTTGTTTTTGTGAGTAAAAGTTGTACAAATTATTTCTACTTTTGTAAATACCAGGAGTAGCCCAGTCATCGAAACGAATTTTCCCAGCTCTTGTAATAGTTTTAAATTTAAAAATATTATTGAACTCTGCACCCAACATTTGAGATAAAGTGCTGCATAGGTCATCGGGATCCTCAGAAAATATTAGGTTCATTAGTTGCTTGTCAATGATATCCACAAACTGTTCAACCCGATTGGTTGTAATGGGCCTGTATGTGTATTCTTGACCTTTGGTGGATGTTTTACATGAAAATGTGACACTCTGTCCCAGATGGTCGGAGCCAAGTTTATCAAAGATTGCAATTTTCTCAGGTTCACAGTTGCAAAACACATTATCCAAGCAGGTTGCTGATGAGCTAGTGATTCTAGTCGGCTGGTTAAAAAGATGCTTTAAATTGAAGCTAAGAAATAAATTTTTTAACTTATCACTGTGCGGTGACTGCTCAATTAAATTAACATTAAAGTCACCGCAAACTATCAAAGATTTCGGGGTGTTGAAGACTTTCATCATGACTTCTTCCATAATTGTCTCAAACATTTTATAATCAGCATAATATTGTTTGTGAATATGGCGGTTAGTCCTAATCTCTGGGTGGTTCTGAGTGGATGACTACTAAAATAGGTTTTGACTGTAACTCAAACTACACATCGAGAAAAGACATGTTCCCAATCAGTTCACCGAGTTCCAGCATGATAGGAACTCAGACACCTTTATAATCATAATCATTTCTTCATTGTAAATACAGGTCATAGTGGTCTTATAAAATTATGTATTTTAATCGTTCTCGTCGCAAATTGCAATATATTGGAACTATTCAATATTCAAATTTAAACACAACATAAAATCATGAACACACGCTAAATATAAGTCAATAGACGTTATCGGCAAAATGTTTGAATCGATTTTAGGTCCAATTATATTCTAAATAACAGTAACTGTTACCAGGTGGAGCGACAATATACAAAATTCAGCGAGCAGTGACTGGAAATTAAAACTGAATGAGATTGTTTCAAAAACTAAAAGAACCGACTTCAAATGCCGCGCTATTAATTTTAAGTACCAAGTTTGAGGTGTTTATCTCCATATCTCTGGAGATACTAATCAGATCTCGATGAAATTACTATGGTATCACTCATAGGATATTTCATTTCCAACAAAAAAAAAATCATCAAAATAGGTTCATAAACGACTAAGTTATTTGCGAACAAAAATAAATTACTTATACATATACATATACGGTCGAATTGAGAAATCTTCTTCTTTTTTTTAAAAGTCGGTTGAAAACGGGTTAGTGGCGTATCTTGGAAGTGGCCTACGTCCAACAGTGGGCTGATTATGATGATGATTTTGAATATTCTAATAATAAATAATTATTATGAAATTGTGTCAAATCTTAAGGTGCGTATGCTATAATATGTATAGTCTTCTCAAAAATAGCTGTTCATATAATATGTTTTAGTCAGATGTAACATTTAATACGACAAACAAAATATTTTTTTGACAATGCCTAAATTCTTTATCATTAAGGCATTATTTGAATTTAATAGCAACTATCAAGTTTAGTTTAATTTGAGATGTTTGAAACTTTAATACTTATAAACTTCAGCCTAAACAAAGTTTGTGTAACGTTTAATATATCTTATTTACCTAACGTAATACGTCAGACGTAATACAATTCAGTAAAATAAATGATTTTGACATATATTTACATCATGGTATAACGTTGTCAGTTGTTAATAGTGGTGTCTCATAAGTTCTTTCTTGTGGTTAAAGACATTTATTTTTCAAAATAAATTACATTTCACAGCATGAGAAAGTAACAATATTGTTTAAAGTTAGTTTACAGCAAGTAATCAGATGCAAGTCGAGTAATAAACTCTAACGAATTTAAATAATTTAGTAGCTTTATTGTAGCAACTACAAACTTAATAATGTATAGCCTTGATAGTAGCAACACTAGAGCAGTGCTGCCATGGTGTCCCGTCACTCCACCGTCCAGTAGATCGAAGGAATTTTATATTTATATGACAAGGTAACTCGGTCCCAGCCACTACTATCGCGCAGATAGTTTGAAGACTCTCAGTACTCATAAAAAAAATAAACTGGCCAAGTGCAAGTCGGACTCGCACTAGTAGGGTTCCGTACCACACTACAGTATTTTATAAGATCGAGCAAAAAATACCACTATCATTTTTCGCCACCAAAAAATAATAATTAATAACCATTTTATTTCTTATAACGCCATCTACAGTGTAACAAAGGAGTTAGGGATCGACATTTCAATATAACGCCATCTATGGGACGTTTACATAACTAAGCGTTCATAGATGGCGTGAATGCTGAAAAAAACACGTTTCTTGTATGGGGACTTTATTGTATGTAACTTTATTCTGTTTTTAGTATTTGTTACTATAGCGGCAACAGAAATACATCATCTGTGAAAATTTCAACTGTCTAACTATCACGGTTCATGAGATACAGCCTGGTGACAGACGGACATACAGACAGACAGACGGACAGCGGAGTCTTAGTAATAGGGTCCCGTTTTACCCTTTGGGTACGGAACCCTAAAAAAACATCATCCTAAAAACTACACAAATAAAACAAAACTAAAATAAACCCTCAGCAGTCCACAGATCTCATTTCCATTTGAGTCGGGTTTCGTTTTGGGCGAGATATCATCCATCTCAAGTGTCCGTGTCCCAGATAACACTTATCATATTAAAGTCGGAAATGTCGGACAGACGTGCACGAAGGCTGAACTGATTCAGTGTAATTATACCTTTCTAAGGCTTGAAATGTTTGTTAGTGCTAAATAATTATTGAATTATAATAGTGATACATATACAACAATATCTAAGAATATTATATGCATGTTTTTTTTATGTCTAACAGAGATGCGCTTGACCTCTTTCAGATCTGATGTAAAATAACGATTATAAGACGAAATTGTGCTCATCTGAAAATATACGACAGTAATGAGACGAGCCGCAGGATAAATAAATTTAGCTCAAATCACACAGCGCAACACTATCTCAGCACGTTTTTTGAGCTTGCTGACAAAAATCTTTAACAAATCTAAACCCGCATGGTGGTAGGACACTCTCTAGTGTCCGCCTGGCCGCCACCCTTAAGTTGGAAAATCTGCCGCCAAACATATAAAGTGTTCCAGCTGTCCTTATGATACAGTTCCCATTCTAGGCCTAGCGTGCTACCAACAGATGAGATAGTGGTAAAAAAATAGCCTGTACGATATAAAATAAACTGGAATCAAACATCGCACCAGAACACGCAACCAGATAGCAGCATGTCTTTGTTTGGTGGGTAATATACGTTTTTTTCAATTCAATCTAAATCATATATTTAAATTATGTACAAGGTACACTTTTGAATGACAAAATATTACATAGTACTCATAGTTACTCATTTTTAACCGACTTCAAAAAAAGGAGGAGGTTTCTCAATTCGACCGTATATTTTTTATTTTTATTTTTTATGTTTGTTCGCGGATAACTTCGTCGTTTATGAACCGATTTCGATTATTCTTTTTTTGTTCGAAAGGAAATATCCCAAGTGTGGTACCATGGTAATTTTATCGAGGTATGATAAGTATCTCCAGAGATATTGAGATAAACATCTCAAAATTGGTACTGAAAATGAATAGCGCGGCATTGAAGTCGGTTGTTTTTTAGTTTTTAAACGATATTATATAAAGTTTGTACCACGGCCTATGCTTAATTAAAGAACCAGTCAACACTGCCCAAGGACTACATGTAAGATAAAAAATCAACCCTACCAACGCGGGTAGTGAAACAATCACCTTCCAGTCTCCTCGAACATCAGAGACCAAATTCAAGTCGTAATATACCAAAACTTCATATTTCAATGTCCCAAAAACCTTCATAAAGTACAATACGGACCCCAGAAACGATCACTGCCCTTCAACACGGTTGGCAGGATCTATCGGTGGTCATTTGTCATGTTCATAAAGAGCCGCGTCATTTACAAGGCTCCTGGAAGGACGCCGTGAAGAATTGATGTCGATTTTGAGGTTTTTTGCATCTTACCCCTGTGACTGATGGTATTGCTTACCTGGAATAATAAAGTAGTAGAATTAATAGTTGTAACTCTGAGAAATACTCGTAAACTGTGGCATAAAACCAATGTTTTATGGAAAAAATACGATGATTTTGTAGTCGATGCAATTATAGACTACAAAATGCTTGGATCACAAAAACTAGTATAGATATATAGAAAATAATGAAGTGCATGCGTGCTCTTATCTTGAATGAAGATTTTGTTTTTAAATTTATGACAACAACAAACGCTTGACCGCCTAGGTGGTATTGTGGCTTTTTGGAAAAGAAAGACGGGGTGAGACGAGGCGATGAAGTGAAATGAAATAAAATGAAATACTTTTATTGCTGGTACAAAAAATATGTAAATTATGTTCTTACATTCTACCACTGTGGTGTTCAATGCTTTGCCTGGTAGGCTACAATATGTTAATGATGTTCTTACATTCTACCACTGTGGTGTGCAATGCTTTGCCTGGTAGGCTACAATATGTTAATGATGTTCTTACATTCTACCACTGTGGTGTGCAATGCTTTGCCTGGTAGGCTACAATATGTTAATGATGTTCTTACATTCTACCACTGTGGTGTGCAATGCTTTGCCTGGTAGGCTACAATATGTTAATGATGTTCTTTCATTCTACCACTGTGGTGTGCAATGCTTTGCCTGGTAGGCTACAATATGTTAATGATGTTCTTACATTCTACCACTGTGGTGTGCAATGCTTTGCCTGGTAGGCTACAATATGTTAATGATGTTCTTACATTCTACCACTGTGGTGTGCAATGCTTTGCCTGGTAGGCTACAATATGTTAATGATGTTCTTACATTCTACCACTGTGGTGTGCAATGCTTTGCCTGGTAGGCTACAATATGTTAATGATGTTCTTACATTCTACCACTGTGGTGTGCAATGCTTTGCCTGGAAGGCTACAATATGTTAATGATGTTTGTACATTCTACCACTGTGGTGTGCAATGCTTTGCCTGGAAGGCTACAATATGTTAATGATGTTCTTACATTCTACCACTGTGGTGTGCAATGCTTTGCCTGGTAGGCTACAATATGTTAATGATGTTCTTACATTCTACCACTGTGGTGTGCAATGCTTTGCCTGGTAGGCTACAATATGTTAATGATGTTCTTACATTCTACCACTGTGGTGTGCAATGCTTTGCCTGGTAGGCTACAATATGTTAATGATGTTCTTACATTCTACCACTGTGGTGTGCAATGCTTTGCCTGGAAGGCTACAATATGTTAATGATGTTTGTACATTCTACCACTGTGGTGTGCAATGCTTTGCCTGGAAGGCTACAATATGTTAATGATGTTCTTACATTCTACCACTGTGGTGTGCAATGCTTTGCCTGGTAGGCTACAATAACTGGGATGGCGTTGCTGCAGTATAAAAATAATGTTTACAGACATTACTCATGACTTATGCATGCAGCAAAAAGTATCGTGGTATTATTTATCTATTAAATATCATACTGGACAACTGACTTCAGTACAATGCACACAGCGTAACGATCTCAACCCGTCTTCCATACTAAGATAACTAAATAGGTATTGTCATTAAAAGTGTTAGGAAACTAATAATTTAAGATCGTTTAAATTGCTAAAAGAACCGACTTGAAATGCCGCGCTAAATAATTTTCAGTACCATGTTTGAGGTGTTTATCTCCATATCTCTAGAGATACATCGTCAGATCGCGATGAAATTTAATTGGGACAACTGGGAAGTATACCCTTTTAAATGAAAGAAGATTTTTTCCGGTCCAAGCGTCTTTGAGTAATAGACAAATAGACATAAAGAAAAATACAGTGGAACATATAATCTCCTCTTTTTTGAAGTTGGTTTAAAATAGTATAATAAAACTTCAGAGAGTGTAAATGTACAAAATGTATCTTCACAAGTTAAAAACATTAGAAGGCAACGAGTCCAAAATCACAAAGTTAAAACTTTGTAAAGTAATAAATCACATTTGTAAGCTAGGTAGGTATCTCCGTAACACTCGCAGACCGCTAATTGATATAAATCGTCGCGGACTATAATAATTCAATGATTTATGAAACTCTAATTTACATTTGAAATCCAACTTACTGACTTTATAGTTATAGGGCTATTTTTAGCCTAGGACGGTACTATCATTTTATCTGCTAATTAACCGCCAAATAGAATTCGGTTGCGTTTTCACGTTTTCTACGACTTTCGACCGACTTCATAAAATAAACTGGCCAAGTGCAAGTCGGACTCGCACTCCGGTTCCGTATCAGTAGTTTTATAACTTTAATTTTTCACCACCAAACAATTAACTTTGTTTTTCATAGAGTTTGTATGAAAAACAAAGTTATCTTTGCGGTCGCTATATTTAAAAAATAAACTGTTTTCGTTGTTAGTTTATATTGAAATCTACAGAATATATATTTTTAGATTTTTCACTCCCATACCCATTAAAAGTTAGAGGGGGGGTTTTCACAAAACGCAACTATCCCATAAAATCTTCCTGATTATCAGCAAACATCATCCATGCCAAAACTCAGTGACTTGTACAAGTCACGATAATCCTATTAATATGAAATTAGTGTCTATGTTTGTTATTTCTTCACGCTAAAACTACTCCACAGAGTGAGCCGAAATTTGGTATTTAGATAGCCTAGACCCTGGAATAATACGTAGGGTAATTTTTATCTCGAAATTCCCATAGCAACAATGTATACGCAGGTTAAATCGCACGGCACAGCTAGTCAAGACTAAGACTTTTCAAAACATTTTGTATATCCCCATTTGTATATTTCCAGTCAGAATAGTGCGGTGTGTAACAATTTCCGTTTCCCCGCGTGTTTCCGCTCCAGGCGTATTTCCTCTGAATCTGCTTCCCGCTTGAAAGGAAAACACGTGAGGAATGTTAAGCTGTAGATGTACTGATGATATACTAAAATAAATTCCAGACGGACAAGCACTTGACCACTATCTCACTTGATGTTAAATAAAGATGCGGTCTAAGATGGAGTCGTGCTAATCCGAAAATGAAATGAAGTGTGTGTATGACGTAGCCTAAGAACTAACACATAGGTATTGACAGTAAGGTAATATAATTGTACGGTAGTGTGCGTACGCGTGCAACTTCATATAATGTAATACTTAGCATAATTAATTAGAGACAATAAATAGCTTCAATGGAGTGCAGTCGTGTCATTTTAACATAGTGATAAACCCCAACATTACAGCAAGACGGTAATGTGACGAAGCACGGGTTAACACAAGAGCTGACGACAGAGCTCAATGGCGTGCATTGGGAGAGGCCTATGACTAGCAGTGGACTGATGTGTGCTGATAATCATGATGATGAATAGTGGTGATAACAAGTTAACACATTTTATCCAATCGCACAAAGTGTAACTATCCCCACCCGTCTTCCAAACTAACTTGCACTGAACATTGTACCGGAATTAGACGAACCGATTGATAATATCTTTGTTTGGTGGGTGGTTCAAGCCACGGTTGAAGCCTGCCACCAGGGGTCGACAACTTAGCACCACTCACGTGTACTAAACTATTTGAAAATACAAGGTTAAAATATTATGATTTATTTGGGTTCCGTAGTTACCGAAAAGGAAAAATAGGAAACATTTTAGGATCACTTTGTTGTCCGTCTGTCTGTCCGTCTGCCAAAAACCTTTATCTCAGGAACCCGTAAAGGTATCAGGTTGAAACTTATATCAAATACTTGGTTTTATGGTCGGTTTTTAATTTGTTATATCTGATAGGCTAGCATTTGACCTCTATCTCGTGTGGTGGTAAGTGATGATGTGATTGAAGATCGTAAACACGTTAGAATTAGAATGTGCTGACTCTCAAAGGTGCTGCCATGTGTGCTGCCTGTGGTAAGCTACTTTTTGGTAGTAAGTCAGGCGGAACATCGATATAATGCTCCTACCACATGCCAGATAAGGTAACAGGACAAGCAACATGATAATATGAAGATGAGCAATAGCATTTACCTATCGCAAGAATCTATGGTTTACCATAATTTTACTTTCAATGCACTTCATTACACAAAGCATTCAAATCTTTTTTTTTATCCACAAATTATTAGGGACTTTTGCCAAATGGTATGCCAGCCCCAGCCCCATCATTACCTAAACATAAAAAATCTGCGTAAGAGTTATGATGCTTAAAAATGTGCAAAAATTTGGCAGCATCACCCGCAGGTGAAGCTAAAATATTAATATGTATACATACAAATCTTAAGTTTGGTAACTTTACCTAATATTGCATTCATTTATTCAGGTGTATGTCACCTCTATTAATTTAAATATTGTATACAATCTATTTACTAATTGAAGTGTCTGAAGTATGTACGAGTGTCGGTGGAGTGTCTTGAAGGAGTGTCTCAAGGAGCCAACATCTGTATTATTATATATTTTTTAATGACTGAATCACCCTGAAATCACCCGAGGCGAGATAGTGTGTAAATTGAATTTTGGTTAGAAAAAATCATAGAAAGTTCATTAATGTTTTGTTGCCACGTATCTCCGTAATTACTCGAATCGAAACAATCGGATTGGATGAAATTGGAAATATAGATAGTGTAGGTTTCAAAATCCATCCCCTAAAATGGTTAAACAGGGTTACACTCAAAACTCAGTAAACACTTATCCTAATAATATTATAAATGAAAAGGCGAGTGTGTGAATCTGGCCGTGCGGCTTCACTAGTAGGATATAGGTCGTTTACAAAATGAAATAATTTAAGATCGTTACAAAACGAAAAATAAACTGGCCAAGTGCAAGTCAGCATCGCGCCTCTTATCGCACACTTAGGGAGGGTTCCGTACAATACGAAACATAACAGTTTCAACCTCATATATTTGATTAATTGATATTACCAAGAGTATTTGGTTTGGTCGCGATCTAGAAAGACGGGGCTCGTTTACTAGCGCCATCTATGTCATTTTGCCGAAACTAATTAGATTGATGGCGTTTAAAAACACGTTTTTTGTATGGGGACCCCTTTAATTTTTTACTTTATTTTGTTTTTAATATTTGTTGTTCTAGCGGCAACAGAAATACACCATCTATGAAAATGTCAACTGTCTAGCTATCACGGTTAATGAGCTATAGCCTGGTGACAGACGGACAAACAGACAGACAGACAGACAGACAGACGGACGGACAGCGGAGTCTTAATAATAGGGTCCCGTTTTACCCTTTCGGTACGGAACCCTAAAAACGAGTGTGTACACGTATACTCTCGCCGAGAACATCATCGGCCGAGACTCTCGACGAGATCTCTCGACGAGTGTGTACAGCCGCCATCAAGGTATAATTTTTTTTTAATATTGTGTATCTCCATATCTCCGGAGATAATTTTCAGATCTGGATTAAATTTGAATGGGACCAAAGGGGAGGCATAACATTAAAAAAAAATCCAAATCGGTTAAGATTTGACGGAGTTCTAAGGTAACAAACATAAAAAAATATATACAGTCGAATTGAGAACCTCCTCATTTTTGGAAGTCGGTTTATAAAACGTAGGTAAATAGTGCACCATCACGACCTACTCAGGCTAAGTACGAGTATAATCAGCGATGTGTAGAGGTGCGGCGAGTAATATCACAGTGGTCGGCTGATGGGAAACTGTTTTTAAACTACGTCACTGAAACGTAACATTGTATCAATATAAAACTGGCCAAGTGCGAGTCAGCATCGCGTCTCTTATCGCACACTCAGGGAGGGTTCCGTACAATACGAAACATAGCAGAGTTTCAACCATTATATTATATTCATATATTTGATTAATTGATATTACCAAGAATATTTGGTTTGGTCGCGATCAGACGGGGCTCGTTTACTAGCGTCATCTATGTCATTTTGGCGAAACTAATTAGATAGATGGCGTTTAGAAACACGTTTTTTTGTATGTTATTTTGTATGTTCCTTTAATTTTTTACTTTATTCTATTTTCAGTATTTGTTGTTCTAGCGGCAACAGAAATACACCATCTGTGAAAATTTCAACTGTTTAACTATCACGGTTAATGAGCTATAGCCTGGTGACAGACGGACAGACAGACAGACAGACATACAGACAGACAGACAGACAGACAGACAGACAACCAGACAGACAGATAGACAGACGGACGGACAGCGGAGTCTTAGTAATAGGGTCCCGTTTTACCCTTTGGGTACGGAACCCTAATAAAATGTGTCAAACTTTACGGAAAATGAGCCCTATAAGCACATGAGTAAAGAAACGGTTTACTCATGTGCTATAAGCAAGAATGTAGCTTATAAATTTAATGTTTCTACAAATTCTTCACATGGTATAGTAAAATCTAAGTAAATAAAAATGTATAAGGGAATGTATGAAAGATTTCATTTTAGAACGGCTCAACCGATTTGGTAGATTTTTAGTTGTGGTTTATTTTTCATAGCCACGATACTTTTTAAGGTTCCGCGTAGTCCTGACAAGGAACCCTTATAGTTCTCGATGTCCAACTGTCTGTCTGTCTGTCCGAGGTTTTGCTAAGAGACTGTTAATACTATAAAGCTGAAATTTTGTAGGGGTGTGTATATCAATTATGCCGACAAAATGGTAAAATAAAATTTAGGAAAATATTTATTTAGGGTAGCTTCCCTAAATATGAAGTGGGGATGATTTTTTTTTGTCGTCTACCCCATTGTGTGGGATATCGTTGAATAGCTCTTTTGACTTAGGGGTTGCTAATACAATTTTTCGATTTAAAGCTCCATTTACTAAATATTAAACTTTAAAGTGCACATTTTCGTTGCCTGTTGTCCATATACAACTTTATGCCCAAGTATTGCAGAATGCAGACTGATCTACTACCCTAAAACAAATGAAGATACACAGTCGAAATGTTGGCAGGTGTGTGAGTATTAAACGAGTAAATAACATTTTTATTTTTATTTTATGTGCTGTAAACAGTGTGGCGTTGCGAAACAACGAAAGACGGATTTAAATCTCTTCGGATGTAAGATCTCGTATAATAGGAGTTGAAATTCACTTAGGTAAGTTCTTTCAACTATATATTATTTTATAATTTCGACGCGAATCTAAGAAACTGTACTAACATCTGTTTTGTCCAATTAATATTTCTAATTGTTAAAAACTCGTCTTCCAGCGTTTATCTACGACCAAATTAGAGAAAATAATTAGCTAGGAAAAAATTAGACTGTACAACTTGTTATTTAGTTATAGCTAAGACTTTAGCTAGTATAAGGGCCCTCTGGGCGCAGTGAACCAGGCCCGAGCGAATCCAGTAACGATACCGCTACAATCGCCCCTTGACCCGGCCCTTTAATTTCAACGGACCTTTTTTCTTTGGAGGCGAACAGTTATTGTCTCAATCACTCTATTATAGGGCGAGAGTTAGTGTTTCAAGTTGAACAGGTATTTTATTGATGCTGTATAAAGGTATGTCATGTCTTAAAAAAGATTTTCCGATAAATGAGTAGTTTCTTGTTCCACGAGAAGGCAACCTTGTCTGAAGACTCGCGGACAACAAAATATTGTGGCAATATTTTTAGTTTTAACGTAATTATATTAAACTAGAAGTGTCCCGCGGCTTCGCCCGCGTTAAAAACTTATTTTATTTTCTTAAAACGTTTCTTTTGTAAAAACGATTCTATCAATAAAAACATCAAAAAAGAATGAGCCAAATCGGTTCACCCGTTTTCATGTTATCGCGTGACTAAGGCAATTCGGGATTCATATTTATAAACCCCGAAAAACCCAAAGTTTCAGACTTTGTTGCCTACCCCATTTCGAAAAATCCTACAACACGTACTTTATCTCATCTTGTTTCGCCATACAAACTATGATTCCCCGTTTCGTATCCGGGAGGAATTTTTAGAAAATCTTTTCTGAGCGGATACCTACGTCATAATAACTATCTGCATTCTAAATTTCAGCGCAATCCGAAACAATATTGTTTTTAGACTGTTACCCCAGTTTATCCTGTTAGGGTGGCATTTTGAAAAAGTCTGAAACTCGTATTTTCTTATTTATTTACAGAAGTACTTGTGTGAAATGTCGAATAAAATGACTATCCAAACTTTGGACTCCCGTTTCATCCCCTTGAAGAGTGAATTTTGAAAAATTCTTTCTCCTATGTCAAAATAACTATCTGCATGCCAAATTTCAGCGCAATCCGAAACAATATTGATTTCAGACTTTGTTACCCCTCTTCACCCTTTTAGGGGTGGAATTTCGAAAGAGCATGAAACACGTATTTACTTACTTAAGTACTTGTGTTAAGTTTCAAATATAAAAGACTATCTAATCTTGTTTATCTATACAAACTTTGAACCCCCGTTTCATCCCCTTCAGGGTGGAATTTTGAAAAAATACTTTCTCAGAGGTAACTAACTTCGTAATAATTATTTGCATGCCAAATTTCAGCGCAATCCGAAACAATATTGATTTTCACACTTTGTTACCCCATTTCACCATCTTAGGGGGGTAATTAAAAAAAACCAAAAACACTTATGATATAGTGTAGTATACGATGTAGTGTAGTAAAAGATGGGAAAGGATATTTTAGATACTGGCCTGGATATGTACATATGACTACATATACATTACAGACCAATAGATGTGTATGAAATTATATATTTTGATCAAATTTAATAACTGTTAAAACATCAATTTTCAAAAATACATATTAAAGTTATACAGGGTTATTGGTAGGTGGGTGCAAAGCTGCAAGGTGACAATAGTGTACACTATTTAGAAGAATTTGAGCCATTGTTGTCTAAGACGACGATGATAAGTTAATTATTTTACATTTTATTTCATTAAAGTAATGTAAAACATGTTCTAAGCATCTGTGTCGTCAAATACTCTTTTTACAGTCACTTGAAGTTTACGAAAATTTTCTGAAATAATAAAAAAGTGTTACTGTTTCGTTCATTCATAAAAACGAACTTTAATCCATAGTAACAAGTATATACTTAATTACAATAACTCCTTAGCTCTGGTACTAGGCTACCACGTGGCATCGCCCCCCAGGTCCCCCTAGCAGAGACCGGAGGGAGGGCAGAGGAAGGGGAGGGGGTGTCGACTCAAATACACCCTAATTGGCTTTTTGTAGCGCCTAGTCAAGTCAAGACGCCTGAAAAACCTAGAAACAGAATCATTCTACAACTTTCTTGATCAAATTCACTGACAGTTTCTAACTAGTATTGCGCATAATAATATAGGCTAGCGTATGACCACTATCTCACTTGTTAGTATGATCACGATGTGGTCGAGGATGGTAGTATGCTACGCCTTGAATCATTACCATAATCAGCCGAATTCTGTCCACTATTGATCCTAAGATACGCCACTGAGCCCGATTTTCGGCTCTTTTGTAGACCCTGCCCACCGCTTTGCGATTGTCGTTGCACCATCTGGTCATAAGGCATCCTACGTTACGTTCGCCGACTTATGGTCTTCACTCTAAAACCAATCTACCTTATCGGTTATCAGTCCTGCCGCAAATATGAGCAGCCCACTGCCACTTTAGTCAGCTAATCCCATGAGCTATGTTGATTACTTTAGTTCTTAGGCGAATTACTGCGTTCCGGACACCGAGCATAGCTCTCTCTATAGCGAGTGACTTTTGATTGGCGGAATAATCGAACTTTGACTGTCTACATCTTGGCTCCGTATATCATGATGGGTAGGACGCACTGATTAGAGACTTTTATATTTTTATTTCGGTATAAGTAACAAGAAAACTCAACAGAGTTTTCCGAAAGCTGCCCAGCCTAGCTGAATTTTTGTCTAAATTTCCTTATCAAAGTTTTGTTTACCTAGTTAGAGCGTCTGCTCATAGTGAACAACATTATGCGTAATAACTTCGATTGGGATCCCATATAAGGCAATTAGTCCCGGAAAACGTAATACCGTTTTAAGAGAAGAATAAACTAGGCCGTTATTGCCCCTGGCTTTGATAGAGGCACAGGCTTCATCATAGTCTCCTAATGCTAGACATATTATGGGGCGAGTATAACCTCCAGTCTTCTGTAAATCGCTTCTCCTGTCGATTCACTATAACTATAACACTATATCTACTTAACATATTATTGAGATGGTATTAGCAACGAAAAAAAAACCAACTTCAAATGCATCATCATGGTGTTTATCTCCATATATCTGGAGGTACTTATAAGACCCAAATGAATTTACAATGAGACCACATCAAAACCTATTTTGGATTAAAAAAATAATTTGGAAAATGAGTCCACAATCGACAAGGAAATCGGTAATAAGTTCACCGATTACTTTCTCGATTGTGGACAATACATTAAAAAAATACACATAGATAAAACGAGAATTTTCGCCATTTTAGGGCTCCGTAGCCAAATGGTAAAAAACTAAACCTTTGTTGATTCGTCATGTCTGTCTGTCTGTCCGTCCGTCCGTAGGGCACAGCCACTTTATTCCGATCTATTAAGACTACACAGTTGAAATTTCTGAAATTTGAGATGTATTCTGTAAACCGCTTTACGATTTTTATACAAAAGTAGAAAAAATAAAATATTATAAAATATTAAGGGGGGGCTCCCCATCATCATCATCAGCCTATCTCCGTCCATTGCTGAACATAGGTCTCACCTATGGCACGCCACTGAGCTCGATCTTCAGCTCCCTGTTTCCAACCGCTGCCAGCCAACTTGCGTATATCGGCGCCCTACACTACGTTTACATGGGCTCCCCATACATGGACTGAAACTAAAAAATTTTTTTTCATCAAACCTATGTGCGGGCTTGCGGGGTATCTATAGAAAGGTCTTTAAAAATGACATTGAGGTTCCTAAAACAATTAAATAAATAAAAGAAACTGCTTCTATGACATCAAAGAATTAAGTGTGACTAAATAAATAAAAATGTGACTAAATAGCTTATGTTTTACACGATGACTTATTTAATGATTGAAACTCTTGTATATGTAAAGATAAATTTAAATATTTGCGCGTCTGCTTGCAGGCAGAATACTTGCACAAACCATATTTTTAAGAACCTAAATGTTAAACTGTATTCTTGCAAATAAATACTTGATTATGATTATGATTATGATAATTGTTTTTCAAAAATTATCATTTGAAAGACAGGCACGTCTAAAGTGGCAAAATGTGTGTCCCACCCTCTAACTTTCAAAGTAAGGGAGTGAAAACTCTAAAAAAATATATGCTATAAATCTCAACAAAAACTTTCAACGTAAATTGGTTTGAACGAGATACAGAGAGAGAGAGAGAGACAAATATAACGTTTTTCATACAAACACTATGAAAAACAAAGTTAATTTTTTGGTGGCGGAAAATTATAGTTATATTAATACTCACGGAACCCTACGAGTGCGAGTCCAACTCGCACTTGGCCAGTTCATTTGTATTCAGTTAAAAATATTATAAAGATAATCAAAATATGTTTCTTCTTCATTTTAAGCAAAATATTGAACTCTTATAAGAGATGCCTAGCGTGCCACATTTTGTATAGACCCGCCGCCGGCCATGTGTCGACCTCTCGTACAAAACTCTCTATTTTGGGACTTAATCGTGATTTAAGGGAGTTTATTATTCATGGCCTATGTCCTCATGTTAGTACTACTGAATACGTTATGATACAAGCAAGCCTCAGTTACCTCCACGCACTGAAATATAATAGCAGGTCGTCTGCTAATCCACCTAGGGTACTCTAATTATGTATTATTAAAGCACTCGCACTCGTAGTGCCAACTCTTTATGAGTTTGTCATTCGTGAAACAACATTGTGAATGGACTTATAGAGCAAAATGGCCATAATACATAGAACAGTGTACTTGCGTGTCCTAAAAGAAAGCCGTATTAATTTGTACTAAAGGAAGAGCCAAGTGCGAAGTGAGAATACAGATTCTTTATTTAGTGGTTTTAGGTCATTTGTTGGTTTATTTAATGCCAATAGTTTTCGTACGTTGCGTGTTAGATATGGCATCAACGAATGCTCCTTGACTTGCAATGTAAGTAATTTAAGAAAGAAGTAATTTTCTATTGAGTTGACTGCAATGTGGGTTGCACTCAACTTAACAGAAAATTACTTTGGGGGTCGTACATTGCGAGCCAAGGAGCATCCGATGATGCCATAGCTAACACACAACGAACGAAAACTATTGGCATAATATATACCAACAAATTACACTTCCGAAACACCAGTAGATTCAACAGTCAATCAGTTTTCATCTTTTGTTTGCAGATCTAGGGTTGCCTGTTACGACGGTATTATGCGGCTGATAGTCGGACAATCAGTTCCATTCGGAACATGATTTGTACTGCAATTAGTCTGCGTATTATTTATCTATTATGTTTCATTATTTCACAATTTTTTGGATAAAAATTGTCTGAAGTACTGAAACATGCACTGGGTTGCGGGTGCACGTAATGGTACGGTTGGCAACCCTACATTAATAAGGGGAATTAAACATGTGTTTTAAGTGTGACGTTCGACGTCTAGATGAAAGCTGAATGGCTCAATGCCTTTGTTTTTTTTTTGTAAATTCAAAGCGTTATGTTTCTGTTATATCTATATTTTTTGTTGAATATGATCTATTTAATGTTATTTGACGTGTGTAAGTGCTAATTTTTAATTTGCCCATATACTGAATAAATGCTTTGACTTTGACTTTGACTTTGACACAAAACCACTAAATAAAGAATCTGCACTCTCACGCATTTCGCTCTTCTTTTAGTAATGTGGGTAAGCTTTAAAATAAATCTTACATCATTTCAATCTAAACAGCATATAGTCAACCAACTTTCATTGCGGAGCTCCTTTTATTCAGAAATCGGTTTAGAATCGAAGGAATGTACACAACAAATAATTAAGACAGTTTAGAACTAAAACAACCGACTTCCATGCCCCGCGAGTCAATATCAGTAGCAAGTTTGAGACGTTTATCGTCATATCTCTGGAGATACTTATTAGATCTCAATGAAATTACAATGAAACCACCTCGGAAACGTACCCTACCGATTACAAAAAGAATCATTCGAATCGGTTTACAATTGACGGAGTAATCGCGTAACATACACACAAAAAAAACACAGACGAATTGAGGACCTCCTCCTTATTTGTGAAATCGGTTAGCAAAATAATTCTACTTTTAAATGTATCATTCTATCAATCTGAAACATCTTTCAGAAAAAAATCTACGAGTGACTGAGTTAGAAGCATTGAAAACTAAATTGGAAAATGTTCGCTTCGCCGTCGAACGACGAAGGAATAAAACGATCGAATTGAACAAACGAGCATAATGGATTGACTTCACTTGAACGAGTTCCTTTTATAATTGTTGCCAGCCGAGTGGACGTTTAATGTTGTATTGATAAATAATTATAATGTGCTGCGTGCGCGATTTTGATTCATACCAACTTGCCTAATAATTAAGATAGTTTAAAAACTAAAACAACCGACTTTAATGCCCTACGAGACAATTTCAGTAGCAAGTTTGAGACGTTTATCGTCATATCTCTGGAGATACTTATCAGATCTCGATGAATTACAATAGGACTACTTCGAAAACGTACCCTACCGATTACAAAGAGAATCATTCGAATCGGTTCACAATTAACGGAGTAATCGCGTAACTTACACACAAAAAAAAAAAAAAAAAATAAGAAGAAAAAAAACATACAGACAAATTGAGAACCTTCTTCTTTTTGAAATTCGGTTGAAAAGTGAAATAAATAACAAAAGTATGACTATATTAATGATGATGATGATAGCAATTATATTATATACTATAAAACACTAAGTATGTGTAAATCCCGCTTACTAGCTAATCGCTCGACGACCAACTCAGCTCAAGCAATGGGGCAGACTGAAAATCAGCCCTGCGTAGACCCAGTCTACGCAAAACAATGCTGAGTCTATCCCAGTTGCCAAAATATTATTGTGCGTATTGTATTTCAAATTTGTTTCTCTAGTGCACAATTTTTTTTGGCAATAAATTTGTTTTATTTTATTTTTAACCGACTTCAAAAATAGGAGGAGGTTCCTCAATTCGACCGTATATAGTTTTATTTTTTTATGTTTGTTCGCGGATAACTTCGTCGTTTATGAACCGATTTTTATTATTATTTTTTTGTTGGAAAGGAGTCCCTAGTGTGTGTGTGTATCATGGTAATTTTATCGAGGACTGATAAGTATCTCTAGAGATATGGAGATAAACACCTCAAAATTGGTACTGAAAATTAATAGCGCGGCATTGAAGTCGTTTATTTTTAGTTTTTTAACGATCTTATATTAATTACTAGAAGTGTTCCGCGGCTTCGCCCGCGTTAAAACCTTCTTTTATTTATTTAAAACTTTTCTTTTGTAAGAACGATTCTATCATTAAGCACATCAAATAAGAATTAGCCGAATCAGTTCACCCGTTTTCATGTTATCGCGTGATTAAGGCAATTCGGCATTCATATTTATAAAACCCTAAAAACCTAAATTTACAGACTTTGTTACCTACCCCATTTCGAAAAATCCTACAACACGTACTTTATTCCAACTTGCTGTGAAGGAATTTTCAGAAAATCATTTCTGAGCGCATACCTACGTCACAATAACTATCTGCATTCTGAATTTCAGCGCAATCCGAAACAATATTGATTTTTAGACTTTGTTACCCCAGTTTATCCTCTTAGGGGTGGAATTTAAAAAAAACCTGAAACACGTATTTACTTATTTTTTTACTGAAGCATTTATGTGAAATTTCGGATAGAAAAGACTATCTAATCTTTTTTTTCATACAAACTTTGAACCCCCGTTTCATCCCCTTCAGGGGTGAATTTCGGAAAATTCTTTCTCAGAGGGAACTAACTTCGAATAACTATCTGCATGCCAAATTTCAGCGCAATCCGAAAAAATATTGATTTTCACACTTTGTTACCCAATTTCACCTTCTTAGGGGTGGAATTTCAAAAAAACTTGAAACACGTATTTACTTATTTTTGTACTGAAGCACTTGTGTGAAGTTTCGGATAGAAAAGACTATCTAATCTTGTTTCTCCATATAAACTTTATACCCCCATTTCATCCCCTTAAGGGGTGAAGTTTGAAAAATCCTTTCTTAGTACACCCCTACGTACTAAGAAAAATATACCCTCCAAATTTCAAGTCTCTACAACCAGCGGTTTAGGCTGTGCGTTGTCTGTCAGTGAGTCAGTCAGTATGTCAGCACAAAGATTCTTACAGTATTAGAAGATTTGCTAAATAAACGTATCCCTTTACGGACTTTATACGAGCTTGAGATAGATATATCGATTTAGATATATCATTAGGCCTAGCGTGCTATCTTCGACCGCATCATCACTTACCAACAGGTAAGATAGTGGTCAAACGATAGCCTAAAAGAAATAAAAAAATCTTGATACGCATATTATTTTATTCCTAATTAAGCCTAATATGTGAATAAGTGTAGCGCATAATTTTAATGGCATTTTAGTACTAATGCACAACATTTATTAGTGTATTGTGTAAATAGGCATGAACATCATCAAACCGTATGTAAATTTATCTATACGGACAATATCGCTAACAATCACTCTGTATCTTGACTATCCAATATGTTCAATGTCACTGTATCTGTAATAGGTAGACGTCATTGTTTACCGACAGGCAAGCGTCATGATCGACCTGTTACCTTATACACGGTGTAACAAGAGGGGTGGATCATCGGTGGCTGGGGGGTGGGGAACCTTAGTACCTATCGATTTAACCCTATACCTAATACCTATCGATAAAGATTTTGAAAAAATAATTGCTATTTCTATTTTATTTAGAGTTTTATAAATCTAAGGCTCTGATTGGTTTAGGGGTACGAAAGACCCACTATTGATCATGTTTTTAAAAAAAAGGCAGATTCGCAGACCTGATAGTTTGGCCGCAATTGCAAAGTTCAGGCTGAAATCTGATTATGACTAAAATTTTACCAAAATCCAAATAACTTTTGAACCACTTAATATCGTAGAACATACAGGGGGGTTACATCGATAGGTACTAAGGTCCCCCACCCCCCAGCCACCGATGATCCACCCCTCTTGTTACACCGTGTATATGATAAAAAACTTACACGAGATTCCTGTGTGATGCAAGACCACTAGTGGAAGGTTTTAGCCGTGCCTCGGAAAATTGCAGCAGGTAAAAACATATTATGTAAAAAAGGTTATGTCCATAAATATTTATAAGAACCTCCTGTATTTTCCCTTTTCTGAGACACAAAGAGCTACAGGGCGTAGAGTTGGGTTTCATCAAAATTGTGCTAAATTATTTTCTTGATAATTTGCACACCTATTATAATTATTACGCTGTACTCGGTTTCACTGTATTAACCGCCTTCACAAAAAAGGAGAGGAGGTTCTCAATTCGTCGATTTATTTTTATTTTTTTACGTATCTTCACCGATTACTCGACGATGCCTGAACCGATTTGGAAAATTCTTTTTTTTTTTAAAAGGGTACCCTTCACAGGTGGTCCCATTTAAATTTCAACGAAATCGGCCGAGCCGTTTTTAATATACCTATCAACATTTCTATTACGACGCATGTACGTATCTCTGCGACTTACTTGTTACTATAGAAGAAGATTCCCAAGAAGATTATACACAATGGAGGTTGCTATTGCATATACTTTAATAATGTAACATCTTTCTTCTCGTTGATTTTGGTTTTTGACAGATATTCATACGGTAACTGTAAGCGAGATAGAAGATACAAAGGTGGGGAGAATTAATTTGTCTTCACAGGAATGTTCTACCGGGAAAAGTCTTGTTAGGGTGCAAAGTTAATTAATATTTTTTGACATGACATGACATGACGTTTGGCGAAGATGGCGGCCATATCAGTCCCGCGATATTGCATACATCACTGCAAAAAAAAATATATACGCATAATACCACAGATTATATAATAGTTGCTAATTAGATAATACTTTTCGTTGTTAGGTTGGCTACACAGTGCTTTCATAATTCGGGTATCAACAATGTAGGGAAGTGCCAACTGTTATAACGTAGTAGAGTGATTCAGTACTGTTTGGGCCATATGGCGGCAATTAATGTTAATAATCGCAAATAATACTTTTTAATATTCATTTTGGAATACAACTAGTCCGTGTTATATAAGTATTTGGAATTATTGTAATAAAATAGACAATTAATTATCGTGTGTGTCAGATGCTTTTATTGCACTGGGCCATTTTGGACGTTGTCCTTTGATACCTTGATGACATCATTATGATTAGTGAATATTTTCACTAGCGCGGCATTTAAAGTCAATTATTTAGGGTTCCGAACCCAAAGGGTACCAAATGAATACTTTCTGAGACTTTGTTGTCCGTTCGTCCGTCCGTCCGTCCGTCCGTCCGTGTGTCTATATGTGCGCACTTTACAGATCTGTATCTTTTTAACCGTAATAGGTATATACTTGAAATTTTCACAAAGTATATATCCGCCAGTGTATAACGCAAAGTTTTATAGATGCATGTAATTTAATTAAAACTTGTTATGCACTGAAAAGGGTAAAAAAAATCTTTAAAAAAAAACCGACATCATAACCACAAACAGGCACTCAAAAGTGAAAAATAAATTATTTGTATTGTTATTGGTATAGTAGACTCAACTATAATATTGTAGCTTACGTATTTCTGTTTATGGGATGAAACCATTTTGAATTTCGGCTAAGCCTCTGGATTTTATTATAATTTTTTTTCCTAAAATAAAAAAACCGACTTCATAACCACAAACAGGCACTCAAAAGCGAAAAATAAATTACTTAATGTAATTATTATAAGCGCTACCCACTTATCTATTTGAAGTCGATGCCAGCCAAGTCTATTGGATAGTAGATAGATATAACTATGTATGTAGTAGTAGTAAGTAAGTAGATACATGTAGGTAGTATCTATCTACTACCTATTAGACTTGGCTGGCACCGACTTCAAATAGAGAAGTGGGTAGCGCTTATAATAATTATATTAAGTAATTTATTTTTCGCTTTTGAGTGCCTGTTTGTGGTTATGAAGTCGGTTTTTTTTATTTTTGGAAAAAAAATTGTAATAAAATCCAGAGGCTTAGCCGAAATTCAAAATGGTTTCATCCCATAAACAGAAATACGTAAGCTACAATATTATAGTTGAGTCTACTATACCAACCGACAAACGACATTGTTGGACGACTCACATGAATTTATGTTATTATAGTGTATTTTCATTATTATAGTGTATGAATGTAATATTATAAAGTTATTCATATCTCAGTTAGAAAAGAGTGGCGCTGAAAAAGCTAAGCACAAATTAGCCACTCGTAATTGGCCATAATTGGTCGACTTTTGCTTAATTCCAACTTATGCTGCATTAATTTAAAACAATTAAAGTCATATTATGTCAAAAGTCAAAAGGCATTTTAAAATCTTGTTTGTAATTTGCACAGTGACAAGTTCAACATTCAATTACTGATTCTTTTTTTTGTCTAATTACAATTACTAATCCAAATTTATTTACAAATGATTGATGTGGAATAACCATACTGGATATTATATTTCACAATGCACGCTCCTGAGCTTGGCTCGCTACACTCTCATACTAACCGCCCGAAAACCAATACCATCAAAACGCAGCTGTGAGCTGTAAAAGCTCCTGTTTTAATTTAGGTCGCTGTTTTGAGGATTCCGGTTCAAATAACTGAATTCCAGGTAATCCACCGAGGTGGGATCGGACGCCCGGGAATTTTCTGCTTTACGCACTTTATAAGTGCAATCTCACCTACGCGGTGACGCTTCTGTTAGACTGGATTTTTCATTGTATTTTGATTTGTGTTAATCGATGCTCGTAAAAATGATATGCTCTAATATTTTTGGAAAATACTTAAATATTAATTTATATTTTGTTAGTGCTATGTAGTAGTATTTTCAACATTTGTTAGTGCTATGTATTGGTATTTTCAACATTTGTTAGTGCTATGTATTGGTATTTTCAACATTTATTACTGCTATGTATTGGTGTTTTCAACATTTGTAAGTGCTATGTATTGGTATTTTCAACATTTGTTAGTGCTATGTATTGGTATTTTCAACATTTGTTAGTGCTATGTATTGGTATTTTCAACATTTGTTAGTGCTATGTATTGGTATTTTCAACATTTGTTAGTGCTATGTATTGGTATTTTCAACATTTGTTAGTGCTATGTATTGGTATTTTCAATATTTGTTAGCGCTATGTATTGGTATTTTCAATATTTGTTAGTGCTATGTATTGGTATTTTCAACATTTGTTAGTGCTATGTAGTGGTATTTTCAATATTTTTACCGTTTATGATAATTAGATATATCACTGCTGTTACAAGTGTCGTGTCCATAGCATTGTTGCTTCGTGAAAGTTTGTATAAGGATCCATGCTAATATTATAAAAACGTGTGTAACCCTGTCACTCTGTCAGTTTGTTACCTAATCATGCCTAAACCGACTAAAATTTTACAAGGAGATACTTCATAGTATGACATTGAACATAGGCTACCAAATTCTTGGTGTATGTGAGCGGAATCGTGAGTATCAGCTAGTAATCTATATAAACATTATATATATCTAAGAAGTTTTACCAGAACCAACACATATCATAGTCGGATACAAGCTCAGGTCAATGCGTAAGTCAGTGGTAAGCTGGTCTATTATATAGGCCCTATACTTATATAATTACATATCGTCACCTCCGATCAATCAATTACGGGTAATTGGCGCGGGCTGACGCGATGGTCCCACCCTCACCTTTCACATTAGCGCCAGATTCACGTCGGACCCAGATTACTTACCACACGTGGTCAACGTCCGGCCGCGGAGCCGTCTGCCTATAATTGACACGTGAAGGATTAAGGAAGACTTCTGCCTACGTGTCAGGTATTAGATATAGCTGGACATAAAATAGATACAGACGTTTCTTTGATAAAATTTATGATCATTACGGTCCAGTAAGTTTGTAGAGGAATTTAAAGTGGAGAGGAAATAAAAATGAATCATAAGATGCAATTAAATGAAGTCGTTGCAGCTTTTGGAAATTTAACATCTTCTGAGAAATCAAAATATTGCTATTAGATTTAATATTTTTAAGGAAGCTTGAGAGCCCCTTCGTGTATGTAAGGGGTAAATGACTTGACTTCTAAGCATAAAATTGCCGGTTCAAATCCTAGCACGAGCATTTGGCCAAAGGTGGTAGGATCATATTATATCGATGTTCCACCTAACTTGCTACCATAAAGTGGCCTACAAATATCAAGGAGAATATTATCTACCGACATAACCTTACGGTATTCCGGCTGCACAACCCTTGAGAGCTAGTCCTTGCATGTTTAATATCCTCGACCACATCATCGCTTACCACCAACTGAGGTAGTAGTCAAACAAGTTTATTATACAAAATATAAAAAACACCAACTTGTCAAATTATTTTTTTACAAGCAAAGCTACCCTAAAGTTTGTAAACCAACTGACGATACGAAAACTTTATCACAATTTACAGAAAAAGTTGTAAATTCGACACGTAGGGTGTCATTGGCTTGTCATGTCTGGCGGGCTCACGTAGAGCCTGATTTTACTAGAAGAATGAGAGAGTGACACAAAATCGTATATTATACTCGTATTTTAGGGCCAAAAACAAAAAAGTTTGGTAAAAAAAAAACTTAGGTTCAAACCATGTTGTACACTTATCCATTTTTACTCTAGCAAAAAGCTGACGTCTAACTAGGGTTAATGCGAAAAGCCTTAATTTGACAGCATGAGGGCGTTATCGGGTGACCGACATGGACGGCCAAATGAGCGGCAGACGGATCGCCCTATGTTACTATATACATATACGTGTATACAACAGTTATAGGTGCAGAGAAACTATATACTCGTACATAAATGGAACGAACGAATCATGATTATAATGATATCTATCTTTGGTTTTTTTTTATTGTACACAGGATATCAAAGTGAACTTACGCAATGTGGATATCCGCGATCAAGAACAGGTCCGATCGTGTATAGAGTAGTGCTCTCACCTCTGGGATGGTTCGGCAAAATACCAACTGGAAACGCTGGAAACTATTGAGACGAGAGCCAAGAAGCTAATTAATAATGACGAGATAATAAGCAAAAGGTTCCAAAGCCTTGAGCATTACCGCAAAATTACTTGTCTGTCGGTTTTTATCGGATACATTTTGGAGTGGTATTTATTATATATTATATATATTATATATTATACATGTGGTGCTACCCAATTGTTCCAACTAATACCGTCATCCCCATTTGTACTGATATGCGACACCGTTACATGGTGGACATTCTATCAATACGCTCGAAGCGATTTGCTTCTACATTCCTCATACGCACTGCCAAGGAATGGAATTCCCTGCCTGAGTCTGCGTTTCCCGATAACTACCACCTGGGGGTCTTCAAGTCGCGAGGGAACAGGTATCTTCTAGGCAAGCGTTCTACATCTTGGCTTGAACCACATCGTCACTTAACATGAGGTGAGATAGTGCTCACTCGCTTGCCTATTGAGCATAAAAAAATATATAGTAGACTCGCACACGTAGGGTTCCGTGTTGTACCACAGTAAAATATTTAATAACACCGTGCGGTGACGAGTTAGGAATAAAACCTAAATATTTGCGTGCCACAGCAATGTAACAAGCAGATATCAGTGCTTACAATCAAGTAAGCTCGTCCCGTGATCTGATGTATGGTATGTCAACAACATAGCTCATTAAAAATAAAATAAAGTACTACCGCTGATTGAGTATGAAAGCCAATAAGACGACAAGATTTACCTGGCCATTCTTACAGCATACATTTTTCACATAAATTATACCTGCGTTTATTTGCGTGAATAACGTATAGTATCTAAAGCTTCAGAAGTTCATTTAAGTTATTAGAGATCATATCGGGTACGTTATGACTATTACTATAGTAACCTACAGCCATATCTGCGCTTAAATACATATTCATAGGTACCAAGGTAATGCACAGATTAGAACGTGCATTCAGGTTTATCTAAACTTCCAGTAGACTGCGCATTCACTATCCAATACAGATCCAAGGTGATCGGTGAACTCTGATCAGCTGAGCCGACTCCGTGGGACTCCGTTTAATAGAACTGTGTCAAGGACGTCGACGAGTTTTTGGATTAACAATTTTTCTTAATAACATATTTTTGTAATTTAATAATCAGCTTCTTATTTACTTAGTACCTACTTGTTTACATTGTTTACTATACACTGTCAAATTATATATTATGTTTATCAATGATGATGATAAAATAACCGACTTCAAATACCGCGTTAGTCATTTTAAGTACTAAGTTTCAAGTATTTATCTCCATATCTCTGAAGATACTCATCAGATTTCAATAAAATTACTATGGCACCAAAAATAGTGTAGGTATACCCTTTCTATGCATTCACTTGAATACCCTCTCAATAAAAAAAATATATTTCTAAATCGGTTAAGAGACCAAGAAGAAATAGTCGAATTGAGAACCTCCTACATTTCGAAAAATTTCTGAAAATGTAATGACTCTACAAATAAAAAAATATTTCGTTCCTGCATTTAAGTTTCGTCGCGATAAAGGAACAACGAAACGAAATATACAGAGTAGATATTCTAAGCCTAGCGTGTTCACCATCTTGGACTACATCATCGGTTACCACCAGGCGAGACAGTGGTCACTCGCTTACCTATAACATATTAAAAAATCGATTTAATTTTAAGATCTGCTACAAATGATTGTGGTGGATTATTTAGGAATGCTAACTGTGTAACAAAGCAGGGTGGTTAATGACTTGATGACTTTAAAGACGGGTGGTACTCGGAACAATGACTAAAATTGTTCCGAGGGGTGGTAGCTGTTGACGACAACCTCATGCCCTTGTTACCAGCTGTCACTCTTCGTTTGCGCTTACTTTTTAACCAACTTCACAAAAAAGAAGGAGGTTCTCAATTCGTCGGAACCTTTTTTTTTCTTTATGTATGTTCACCAATTACTCGAAGATGCCTGAACTGATTTGGAAAATTATTTTTTTGTTTCAAAGGGTACTCTTCCCAGGTGGTCCCATTTAGATTTTAACGAAATCGGCCGAGCCGTTTTAATATATCAACATTTGTATTACGACGCATTTACTTATCTCGACGACTTACTACTAATTACTGACACAGATTATGTAATAGTTACTTCGTTAGTTAGTTACTAGTTTCGGTTCTTTTAGTTTTTTAAACGATCTAAATTATTATAAGAATAATAGATCTCACAAAGCACTTGAGATTCAGAAATCAGGTTGTATCCATTGAATTACAAACGTTGGGTCTTATTCCCACGAGACCAATTTTCGCCAAGCTAGTCTGTCCGACAACATAATTATTTATTACGTTTCTTTGTTAAGTATCACCGCACTTTTGTATTTTTGTACATTGGTACTCACAATCCAAAAATGATTATCGTACTGATGGGATTCGAATTCTGGATTCGATTCGGATTAATTTCGTCTTATCGATAGGATTGTACCGTGGCTTAGTTGGTGAGAGCACCTAAGAAGCATGTTTTCCAGGAGATGGGGGTTCGATTCCCGTCGGTACAACGAAAGCTTGGATTGTGTGTAACAATGTACAAAAACATAATTATTGTTAAATAAAATATTCATTTTATTTATCTATTTCTATTAAATATCTCATAGGACGCCCTGTGACTAGGTAGAGCGACGACATTTGCAAAGCGGTGGGCAGTGACTGGAAACAAAGAGCCGACGATGGCGTGTCTTGGGGGATGCCCACGGACTGATACCGGCGGATAATGACAATGATGATGATTAGACTCATACACCAGTATTTCTACCGTTCTGAGGTGCCATGTAAAATAACGATCACATCGCGTGCTCAGTACATTACCAACATGCTGATATTCAAACAGGTGCTATTTACAGTAAACTGATATAATACTATAGAATTGAATATTAGATATAAGATTAGCAAAGTAACGATATGTGTTGAAGCTATATTTTATTTAGTACGGAAATGCTCTGAAGTGATGAACTCTGTATTGTCAGAATTTTGCAATTTAACACAGTACCACACCCTGTATATATATACTACCGTTTTTATTTGACTAGTTAGGAAGTTTTCTTGAAATAAATATGAAAAGAGAAGAATATATAAATCAATATAAGCAAATTAACACATATACAATTACTCATATGGACTGTTTTGTCCCTTGTAAAATAGTGCTCAACACCTTGACAAAAACGTATATAAAACATTAGAAGCTACTAGAATATTACTAGGTCAGTTCAGAGCACTTCGCCAGGGTAGGGTAGTAAAGGATACATACATACATTTTTCATGTACTGATCAAAGGTCCTCACCGCTGTCCGTCCGAGGAGCAGCGCGTCCATCTCACTCTCCGGCAGCGGCACCACGGCAACCGTGGGGGCGGGGCCCCCTTTCATGCTTCCGGACATTTTATTACACTAAAATCCTCTCACTGAAAAATCACAATTTGTGAGATACTTCACTTCTATCCCAGGCGTTCGATATCGTTTTCATGCTTTTGTATGGTTATTATCACAATTATACTTTTAAATCTTTCGCTGAATAATCTTTTTTCTTTTGAGTTGAGTCACTTTAATCCCAGAAGATCGATATAGTTTTGATTACTACATTCATTTAACGGCACAAACAGCCACTTGTATCACTCACAAAAAAATCACAATTTGTAAGTTATGGACACTTTGCCCTCAGCTGTTCGATAACAAGGTTACCTCAGTTTTTCATTTCGTATGATAGTGTCTTTTGAAACGGTAAGTACTTTATGATGTTTATAGAGTTAACGCGGGCAATAAAGCGAATTTCGGACCCTATCGCTGAGTTAAAGATAAGCACAACTTGTGCAACTTGTTCATCAGAAACGTTTACTTAACGCACTAACAATAAAGTTCAAAATTTAATGTCTCGTGATTGTGTCCAAGTATTGTAATTTGCACCTTATTGTATTTCAAACAAGGTAAAGTTTCCAATATCACAATGTTGAACGCTACGAACAATTTAGAATAATGTCCACTAATTAAATTACTTTCTGCTCACTGTTCCATTATTCCACGTGAAAAATATATCTCACTGGCTTCCCAACGAGTGAACATTTATTTACATTTGAAAATCAATGTTGGATCAACACTATTTTGCTGCCGATACAACACTACGTCCTTACATAAGCGGTCTTGATACTTTACTTTCAATTTGATATGAATTTTATTGTCATAAACACAATGTTTAATGTTTACTAGAAAATATGAGTTTCTAACTCTAAATCACTAACTAGGTAGGACTAATGTTATGTCACTAATTTATCTTTGGGGAACAAGTTTTCATACTTTAATCACTTCTGAATGTCGCATAAATCGTCTTGATCCTTTTCACTTGTAGTCTTGATCCCGATAGCGTCAGTCTTTACTCCACTCCTTGATTTACTACTATTGGTTCAGGATTTATTGTAAAAATATACTTTGGACCATATTTTTGTGATGAAAACTGCGAATTTATTTCATGTACCGTGCTTTCATTTTGTAAGAAATGTATTGACAAAAAAGCTTTTTAAGTATAACATTAATATATTTTACAAATACGTAGATGAATATATTATTTATTATTTCTGTCTATAATAAACTAATTTTAAGCTAATAAACATAACATCTTAATGACTACATTTCTGCTGTTTCAGTCATAGAGGATTTTTTATCTATGTCTCAGAAAATAAAAGATACATTATCAACAAAGTGATTTTTTTTATGTGAATATTCGCGTGGTCAAGCTCTGCCCATATGTTAATACATGTAATACGTAATAGATCTGAGTACTTTCCGTGGTAGTTTTGATTTTGATGATACTGTTTTAGTAAAAAATACTAACTGTTATAGCTAGCTTAATAAACTAGGAAGTTTTATTGGTAAAATGCACGCTTAATGACATAGTGTTTTTTTGAAAAAAAATTAGCATTAATCGTTAAAATTCAAAAAAAATCCTCACAAGTAATTGTTATTACATTCTAAGTTCTACATTTTTGGATATTTTATAACTTTTTAATCTTTATGACAAAGTTCCCTACGAATAAAAAAAAATATTTAATAACATTTAATCAGCCTTTATTTTTTTATTTTGTTAAACACCTCCAAAATCGGGTATATTTCCAAAAATTGGTAATTTCCAAATATCTCGTAACTATTAATTTTCGGTCATACATTGAGAGGGCTAAATATGTTGCATTTATGCCCCTCTATCTGCTCCTGCCGGGAATACGTCTAATTACCAATACTCTGTATAGAAACATGAAGTCATAATAAAGTAGTTCTTTTCATATCACTATAGATTTCCATCTTACAGATCTGTTACTCGAAAATAATAAAGAACTGTCTCCTGATTCTCAATAATTCGAAAGCAAAATCAAATTCGGAAGCTACCTTTCCTTTGACTCAGATCTTTGCGATTCACAATGCTCTAATTCGCAACAGTTGATATTTCAACTCGAAAACATTAGTGATTCTTATTGAAAAAATTTTCGCGACCAAATAGCTCACGAAATAATACATATTCGAAATTCAATAAAACTGGCCAAGTGCGAGTCAGCAACGCGTCTCTTATCGCACACTTAGGGAGGGTTCCGTACAATACGAAACATAACAGTTTCAACCTCATATATTTAATTAATTGATATTACCAAGAATATTTGGTTTGGTCGCGATCTAAAAAGACAGGGCTCGTTTACTAGCGCCATCTATGTCATTTTGCTGAAACTAATTAGATAGATGGCGTTTAAAAACACGTTTTTTGTATGGGGGACCCCCTTTCATTTTTGTCTTTATTTTGTTTTTAGTATTTGTTGTTCTAGCGGCAACAGAAATACACCATCTGTGAAAATTTCAACTGTCTAACTATCACGGTTAATGAGCTATAGCCTGGTGACAGACGGACAGACAGACAGACAGACAGACAGACAGACGGACAGCGGAGTCTTAGTAATAGGGTCCCGTTTTACCCTTTGTGTACGGAACCCTAAAACAACACAAAAGTAACAGAAAAACATTAGATATCGCTAGTACAATGGGCGGTCGTATCGCTTAGAGCGATCTCCAGTCAAATCCTTGAATGGACAGGATTTACTAATTACATGCCACTTCACTTAATTTTTTCTCGAGTCCTTCTACCTTTTCTCTCTATATGCATAGAACACATACTTACAGCTCATTTTCAAACTCGTAAAAATGTTAGTAGTCTGCCGTAGCTATAATAGTGTTTATAGTCTCTAGCTGAGCCGCGATAGTGTGGTTCACTTCACTGAGTGTTTTATTACGATGCGATAAATGAAAGCGATAGAATAAAAGTGCGCGACTGATGAAAAGCTATTATGACTGGCCATAAAATAATGTAAAATGGTAACTTATACCATATTATACTATATTGGATGTAAGATAATATTATATTACAGTAGGAGCAATAAAAGTTTTTCAGATTTTAAACTATCGTATAGACTTCTAAGTAAATAAGTATTAAATACTAACATCGTAAAGTAAGACAAAAAACATAACTTGTCTGAGAAACTGACATTCAAGTGAATTGAAAAATAAGTAATAAGTTAAAAATGTATATGATAATACTCGTATGATACAATTTTTATGGTTATATACTCTTTTGAGTAGCATAAAACTAGGTACACAGGTACTGTTACTAGTAACGATGCGATCTGTGGTCAGGATACATTACCGTGTTTATAGGGACATAAACCGGACTCTCCCTGCCAAACAAGCAATGAACGTTTTATTTGGAAGCTGACCGCTTGTCTGATGGACTCGGTGCGAGAGTAGTAAAGTTCGTACGTGAGACGTGATCTTGTATGATGAAAGGACGACCAACACTTTAACGCACAAGGAGATATTCTTGGAAGTTGCACCGATTTAGTGAACTATTCCAACAACAAAAAAAAATACCGTGCCGTTTTAGTATTACAACGGGCCATTATACATTTTGTCATGTCCGTCTGTCTGGACCATTTTGTCTTCTAAATTGATGATGTCCTCCACGTCGTGACCAGATCTTAATTATACAGTAAGGGCTAAGTTATTATAGTTATTCCATAAAATAATCTTAATAAAGATAAAATAAAACCGGCAAAGTCGAGTTGGACTCGCCCACCGAGGCTTCCGTACCAACGTTGGTAGGTACCAATTAAGCTAGACCTCTAAATTGTATGAGCGCTCATATAACTCAGAGGCCTATCTTAATTGGCTAAAACTATGTATGTTGGGGACACCCTTAAATTTTTAACTTTTTTAATTTTTGGAATTTTTTCTTTATTTGTGCTATAAGACCTTACTACTTGCAAAATTTTATGATTCTAGGTCAACGGGAAGTGCCCTATAGGTTTTCGACCCAAAACCTATAGGGTACTTCCGGTTCCGGTTCCAGTAGAATTGTCAATTTTGGTCACAAGCAAGCACTTACAACACAAGCAAAAGAAAAATTCCGAAAAATAAAATAAGTACTTATACTTACACATTATGCTATATACAGTATCGATCGTTTGTTCTCGACTATCTTTTAGAATGAGTTATATTATACTGTTGTTCCTACAAATTCGCATTTTGGAACAAATAATTCAGTTTTCTTACCTTTTTAGGGTTCCGTAACTCAGAAGGTAAAAAGGAACCCTTATAAGATCACTTTCTTGTCCGTCTGTCCGTCTGTCTGTCTGTCTGTCTGTCTGTCTGTCTGTCTGTCTGTCTGTCTGTCTGTCTGTCTGTCTGTCCGTCTGTCTGTCTGTCCGTGTGTCACCACCGATTTTCTCAGGAATGGGTAGATCTAAGGGAGAACAAATACCACCGTCAGGGGATAATAAAATTATTTAGATAAATAAAAAACCTATAGGGTACTTCCGTTTCCGGTTCCGGTAGAATTGTCAATTTTGGTAACAATCAAGGACTTACAACACAAGCAAAAGAAAAATTCCGAAAAATAAAAAAAGTTTAAACTTAAGGTAAATTTTGGTACTTACAAGATTTCGCTAAAATCTAAATATACCCATATCTTTTTATCGTGTTGACCCGGGACCTTGATTTTTATACACCCAATAGGGACTGTAGAGCTCAGTATTTGGTATAAGTTTCAACTTGCTAGGTCTACCCGTTCCTGAAAAAATTGGTGGTGTCACACGGACAGACAGACAGACAGACAGACAGACAGACAGACAGACGGACAGACGGACAGACTGACAAGAAAATGATCTTATAAGGGTTCCTTTTTTACCTTTTGATTTACGGAACCCTAAAAAGGTAAGAAAACTGAATTATTTGTTCCAAAATGCGAATTTTTAGGAACAACCGTATAATATCACACATTCTAAAAGATAGTCGAGAACAAACGATCGATACTGTATATAGCATAATGTGTACCTATGGAATTAATCACGACAAAAAAAAAACAATTTCGGTTTCGACATTCCGATCAATATAGACTCATCCCCATTATAAAAGGGTTAAAAATGCTTCGACGAAAATCCCCGACTAAGTACGTAGCCCACTGCTACATAATCTACGTCCCATCATCATGTAACATTTAGCGACGCTTTATATATAGCCCGTGTAGGCTTCTTAGGACACGTCTACACTGGCTAGGAAAACGCGGAGACAGTGCAATGAGACTAAGATCATCAGATAACGTCTAGCCGAAGCCATAATATTAGCTTTCAATGTAATGAACTTTACGATCCTAATAATAAATATGGCTACGATTTCTTAGCATTGAAACCACATTACGTACTATAGTGTCTAAATCATAAATCAGACTACCAACATAATGATGGTACAATGATAACAACGCTGACCTTTCAGTAACGACCGCGGCTATAGTGATTCTTAAGATCGAAGGGTGATGCAATCACACGGCCCTCTATGCTTTCTGTACATTAGTACTCAAAGTCTACGCCATTTGCGTAATCTAAAATTTTCATAGTGAAGGCAATTGAAGAGTAAGGTACATCATAAGGTCAAAATGCGCCAGCAGATAACTGATTTTTGTTAAATCCATATACTACAGTGTACAACTATCCGTAAAAACTGGCTTTTTTGTAAGTCACATTGCCTTCATAAAAAAATAATACTGTTAAAAATAAAAAAATTGAATCGCAGAAAAAATTGAAAATTAAAAATAATAAACCTTTGTTATTTAACCTTAATAACGAAGTTCTTAAACTACTGTTAATATACCTCAGTATATATATTTGTAATGGTTTTGAGTTTTTAACTAAACTTAATTAACTTAACCAAGTTCCTAACTTAATGTAAATGTAGCTACCTACCTTACTTTAGCTATTAACTGTTATATAATCCTACTTTATGTATAATTTGTTGTGAAATAATTGTGAGTAATTAAAAAAAGCAGGCTTTATATACCAACATGGGTAGGCCTACAAAAAATGCCGCTCGAATAAAAAAAAGATGATTCAGAAGAATCTAATAATTAGATTAACACGTTCACAGGCATCGAATTGCTATGAAGTCGATGTTCACAGGAGAGCTTCGATCAGCACGAGATAAGACTATAGAGGATGAGAATCTACGTTTAAGGTGTAATCACATCTTCACTTAGCAGCAAATTTTCTGTGCCACGTGTTATAAGCAGGCGTCATTGTGTACCCCTGGCCTAGACAAACGTTTTATAGGTCATTTATGCTTTATAATAATAAAAATCATATAAAAAACTAAAAGAATAGACTTCCAACGTCACGCTAATCAATTTCAATACTAAGTTTGAGGAGTTTATCTTCATATGTCTGAAGATACTGAACATCTTCAACATCTCTATGAAATTCAAATGGTACCACCTGAGAAATAATATCATCATCATCATCGTAATCAGCCGGTATCAGTCCACTGCTGGATATAGGCCTCTCCCAAGACACGCCACTGAGCCACAGAATAATGAATAGTACAAGTAACTGAGCCCGATTTTCGGCTATTTTTGTTTTTTCCAGTATGTTTGTAATATACATTGACGTTACGATGAAATCATCAATACAATAATACTTTTATCCATTATTTTAGTTGATTTACTAAAAGCCGCTCGCCCGATTTCGTTATAATTTAAATGGGACCACCTTGGGGGGTACACCATTCCAACAAAAAAGGAATTATCAAAATCAGATTACTCTGTAAAAAGTTATGGGTGGTCACACATAAAAAAAATATATACACGTTGACTTGATAACCTCCTCCGTTTTTATTTCGTCGGTTAAAAACATATAATATAAACATACGTTCAAATTGAGAAACCTCCTCCTTTTTCTGAAGTTGGTTAAAAAGAATTACGTGACGATGTTGTCGTGTACATAGGCCCTTATATGGTGTACATGGAAGCTTCCTACGTCCCGAAGTGTATCCTGAATGCTTGATCAGCTGTGTACGCAGCCAGTGGTGTAAGCTTCACGGTCTCACACTTTATATCCTCGTTAGATCCCCCTCTATGGGGAGAGTATGGTATGGTCGGAAATCAATCAAGGAAAAAAGCGTATATTATGTATTAGTGAGGCCAGTGGTTTTAGCTACGTTAGCTTGAGATTTTTAAAATATATTATATACTAGCTGTGCCCCGCGGCTTCGCCCGCGTCAAAAAGTATCCAATAACATAGTACTGGCTATCCCTGTGCTAAATTTTACCTAATTCGGTCCAGCCGTTTAACCGTGACGAAGCCCCGATCAAATAAATAAACAAACTGACTTTCGCACTTATAATATTGGTGTTGATTATGTATGGTTATATTTTTTTTATCCGTCGGTTTAAATGCTATGCATGCATTGGATTTAAAAAATAAGCAGTGCTGTAATGTTAAATAAAAACTACTTCTTGCTGAATACCGCATTCAAATCTATTCAGCCTTTTCTGAGATTTAAGTACGTAAAAAAATATACAAACTACACCTGACAAGTATTGTTTGAGGCTTAGTAGCGTATTATAAAAGTTACAGTTCGGTATTTTTCTTTAAAACGTTGAATATTTAGACTCAGCTTTTCTACGATTTTGTTTGAAAACACATAAAGGAGGGTACAGATTGGTGCAATGCAACATGTAATGTAATATTCTGCCTTACATTGCATGTTCCCTGCTGCCTTGGACGTGTGGCGCGCGCGGTACGCGCATTGACTACGAATCAGAACGTCCAGAATCGAAAATCCCTTTGTGTTCGTACTAAAAACCGACAAATCTCGGATCGAGCCGCGCACAAGTTGTAACGCTCGGAGCGTGCGGACCCAGGCGCAGTTCGTGCGCGCTAGGCGTCCACACTATGGGAATTCTGTTACATTACATGATACATTGCAGCAATGTGGACCTCAAATTCTTGCATTGCATGTTGCATTACATGTTGCATTGCACCATTCTGTACCCACCTTAAGATATTCAACCGGCCGCGAGTTCAGACTAATTTTTAAAAAAGGTGATAGTCACGATTATAGAACAGACTCTAGAGCAAACATGATTACATTATATTGGTTAGTTATATTGCAAACAATAATAGAACATTTTATAGAAACACAATCGAGTCAGTGATCAGTATCGACATTTCCTCTCAGTTGGCGTCTGATATTACGTAGACATACAAGGTGGTTACCACAGGCTCTAGGACATTTTTTTGACAATTTAAATACAAAATGCACTGGCTATTTGAAAGAAGACCTACTGAACATAATAAGTAAGCGTAACACCTTATTGTCAAGGGAGCATCGGTCGAGCGAAGCAATGTTTAAATCATACCTATTAACGTAAAGGTTATATACACTAGATATAACAATACCTATTGATACCAATAAAATATGGAACTTCCCAAAGTAAATCAGCCGACAAACGACAACAATCAGAAGAAAAACATGCTGAACACAATCGCTGTTTAGTACATTAATGTTGAGGCTATCCGGAGGTTTTCAGGCTCTAAGAGGTCTCTTTTAAGTATAAGGAGAAGACTTCTAGGACAAGTGATATTGCTGCTAGTGATATTAAACGATATTAAAAAAGAAAAAAAACGAGAGCAAATTTTCCTCAAAGAGACATTAAGGGCTGATTTCACTGATTCCTGATAGCCGTAATAGGAATTTATCTGTCAGGTATTTGAATGTTTTAATATGGCGTCATATGTTAGTTACTTATATACAATTGGCCCTTGTGTGTATTTACACACATCTTTAGTAATATTCTAATAGAAAATTAAATGACTGCCTGCACCTAGCCCATATTTAAGGCTAGATTGAAATTGTAATGTAACGTAACAAATCGTAACATCTATACTACGTTGATAAAAATATCATTTTACTACGGAGAATAGATACCGCTGCACGGCCAGTACAGCCGTATCAATGCTCCATTGTAGCAAGATTGTAATTAAAATATATTAGGGACTATGGTAGGCCTCCTGACGTGTCTTTGTATTATACGAGTAGAGCTATATTGTTTCACAGAGTATGAACTTATAATAGGGTACGGCAGAGTATTTATTTTTTTTATATGACTGTGACTGTTATAAAATGTTTACGTTGTAATCCGTTGAGATAATGTTGTACTTACTACTTATATCAATGGACTGAGTAAAAATATTTTATTATTGAATTTATTTGAGTCGTTTCGTGACCACGATCAATGCAACTTGGTCGAAACGTCGAGTTAAATAAAAAAATATGTTTTAGGCGCTATAAGTCCCGTATTTTAATATGTAACTATGTGCTTAGATCGCGAAAGTTTAAAGTTTACAAAAAATATTTTAATTCAAACCAAATAAAACCAAATCAAAGAGTTTTTTAATTCAGTAACTAATAACGATTGTAATAGATGTTAAGTATCGATATAAAGAATAATAGTTTATTTTATGTTTTTCGCTCTTTCTAAAAGTTCCCAGTTGATAAGATCAGAAGTTGAACGTAACAAAAATATTCCAACGTATACCATATACCAGCATACCTACAGATATTGAACCAGAATCACTTATTTTGTTTCCAACATTCTAAAGCAATATCTACACAACATAAATGAGTAACTTTCCTTTTCTAAAATTGGTCAAAAACATATTATTTTAATTGATAAAGCTACTAATTGTACTTCTGATCTATTTCATGTCTAAATACCTACGGTTCGGGTTGTAAATTAACTCTCTATTTATGTTAATATTAACCTTTTTCACAAAATAACGGTAATGTCAACAAATTAATATTCTGTTCTCTATTCAGAGAAAAGCTGGCTGGTTCTGTGATAAGACAACATTAAATTTTATGCCTTCAAGTAAAGGCCGATTTACAAGAGACATTTTGGACACCTCTGTTTGCTTTCATCTTATTAACATACTTAAAAGTAGATTTGGATATAAACATGTTGATATTCGAGTTTTTTTAGGGTTCCGTGCCTCAAAAGGAAAAAAGGAACCCTTATAAGATCACTTTGTTGTTCGTCTGTATGTCTGTCTGTCCGTCTGTCAATACCCTTTTCTCAAGAACGCGTGAAGGTTTGAAGTTAAAACTTATATCAAATACTCAACTCTACAGCATCTTTCAGCTGTGAAAAAATTAAACTTGTAAGTGAGTGCGATCAAAAGATATGACCGTTTTTTCGCATATATCACAAGGAAATCCAAAATCAAATAGGTGTAAGTATTTTCCGTTGACGACTAGAATCATGAGATTTAGCAAGAAGTAAAGTCTTGAAACACTAAAATAGGAATAAATCTGAAAACAGTAAATATATAGTCTGATAACACAAAACACGCAAATTTACAAACATATTATTTGCGGTTTGTACATGCACAGTGTCTAGGCATCGGTCTAAGGATCGACTGCAAAGTTAAGTTTGTACTTTAACCTAATTTGACTGGTTTGTACGGAAGCCTCGGTGTGCGAATCCAACTCGCACTTGACTAGTTTTTTTTTTATAAGAAGCAGCCAAGCATTTGACCCAAATTACAATGTATCTCACAGACTACATAAAGTACTGTTAGGTACATAATAATATGAATAGTTCTTCATAACTAAACTACTGTAACAGAACTAAACCCAACTAAATAATTAAGGCTGACTGAACTTTTCTCCGAAGTAGGTGATACAACCAGAGGTCTGGTCACTCATCTGAACATCTGATCGACTTTAATGCATTAATTATTATTTAATTTGGATTAAACCAATTAGTAGATACATACATAAAATTATTTCCACATGTTCGATCCTAACATATCTCTTTCGCTTCTTCCACTTTATTGTATAAATTGTATCATTAATGAATTCATCCATTTATTCATAATTAGACCGTTCATCGTTACAGATTTGATATGAAGGAAAATCCTGTTGTGGAATTCAGTTATTTTGACACCAAACATTGTAACAAACTCAAACACAACACAGAAAACACACACACAACCACATAAATATTAATACACACAATAAATACACACATACACACAAACACACACCAACACATAACATGTAAATTATAAGTACTTCAACTGTAAGCCTATATTTCATTAAAAAAAACTTACTCATTGTGCATATTATGATATTCATAACTTACACTTACTAAGGAAAATTCTTACCTACTAATTATACTAGAAATGGTTATAGTATACCTATAAAATATGGTCTACATTAAAACAGAGCCCCCAAGAAAAAAGCCTTAACCTAGATTGGGCACGAGGAACAAACATGTATATAATTTTGCTTCTTTAAACATGTTTAAATCAACACCAATATTATAAATGCGAAAGTCAGTTTGTTTATTTGTTTGTTTGTTTGTTTGTTTGTTTGTTTGGGACTTCTTCACGGTCAAACGGCTTGACCGATTTGGCTGAAATTTTGTACAAAGATAGAACATATAGCAGAATAGGATATAGGATAATTTTTTTTTGGCTATCGAGTCAGGGGGTCTAGATATTTTTAATTGAATTTTGTAAATATAAGATCTCTTTTCGAATAAACGGCTTGACCGATTTACCTGAAATGTTGTATAAAGACAGTTCATAAGGCAAAAAAGAATATAGAATACTTTTTTTCTGGCTATCGAGTCAGGGGGTTCAAATATTTTTAATTGAATTTTGTCAATATAAGATCTCTTTTCGAATAAACGGCTTGACCGATTTGCCAGAAATGTTGTTTAAAGACAGTTCGTAGGGTAGAATAGGATACAGAATACTTTTTTTTTGGCTATCGAGTCAGGGGGTAAATATATTTTTAATTGAATTTTGTAAATATAAGATTTCTTCTTGAATAAGCGGCTTGACCGATTTGCCTGAATTTTTGTGTGAATACATGTCATAGGGCAGAATAGGATATAGGATACTTTTTTTCTGGCTGTCAAGTCAGGGGGTCCAGATATTTTTAATTGAATTTGGTAAATATAAGACCTCTTCTCGAATAAACAGCTTGACCGATTTGCCTGAAATTTTGTGTGAATACATGTCATAAGGCAGAATAGGATATAGGATACTTTTTTTCTGGCTGTCAAGTCAGGGGGTCCAGATATTTTTAATTGAATTTGGTAAATATAAGACCTCTTCTCGAATAAACAGCTTGACCGATTTGCCTGAAATGTTGTTTAAAGACAGTTCAAAAGGCAGATTAGAATATAGAATACTTTTTTTCTGGCTATCGAGTCAGAGGGTACAAATATTTTTAATTTAAGATCTCTTCTCGAATAAATGGCTTGACCGATTTGCTTGAAATGTTGTATAAAGACAGTTCATAGGGTAGAATAGGATATAGGATACTTTTTTTTTTTTGCTTTCAAGTCCAGATATTTTTAATTAATTTTTGTAAATTTAAGACCTCTTCTCGAATAAACGGCTTTACCGATTTGCCTGAAATGTTGTATAAAGACAGTTCATAGGGCAGAATAGGATATCGGATACTGTTTTTTGTCCATCGAGTCTGAGTGTTTAGATTTTTTTTATTGAATTTTGTGAATGTGTGAATTTTATACATACGAGTATTACAGTTCATAATGCATAGAATCACATGGGATATTTTTTTTCTGGCAGTCGAGTCCAGGTGTCCAGAATTTTTAAATTGAAGTTTTTAAATGTGTGGCCTTCACTCGGTCGAACGGGTTAACCATTTAAGCTGAAATTTTGTACACAGACAGTCAAAAAGACATAGAAGGGCAACGAATACTTTTTTTTTGGGTGGAAATTTCGGTTGTCTATATTTTTACTATGGAATTTTGTAAATGTGTGACCTCTTTTTGGCCAAACGGTTTGACCGATTCAGATGAAATTTTGTACAAACACATTGAATAGGGCATAAAAAGGCAAAGAATACTTTTTTTCGGCAGTTAAGTGTGGGTGCCTATATCTTTTGTTAACTTTACATAGAGTTTGCATAATCATAAAAGTTTGACCTTAGGTTCATAGATTATGACTAAACTTAATAAGTACCTTAATTAGGCCATAAAACTGTCAGGGTCATTAAAAGTCATCAAAATTTACGCGATGGCTTTGCTTGCCCAACGTGTTTTATCTGCTTTGTGGGAAGTATTTCATAAGCATTCGTGTTTTAACAGCCACATTTAAGCTTAGGGTCATCGGTGTTGACTTAGTAGGTTATAAAAACTGTCAGCGTCATAAAATGTAAAATTTTTTGCGCTCACTTCGCTCGCGCGGTGATAGCGCTCGCTGCGCTCGCGCAATAATTTGTTTGGTTTACTTTGTAGGTAATATTTCAGCAACTTTTGTATTTTAATAGCCACATGCATCAGAACGACTCCATAAATTAAAAGAGTACAATCTTCAATAATCATAATGATTTCTATCCTTAAATAATTGGATATCAAGTTTAACCTTTGTGTTATCAGTGTTAACTTAGTAGGTTATAAAAACGAAATTATATATAGGTTATAAAAAAAGTCAGGGTCATAAAATGACGTAAAAATTTTCGCGATCAATCGCGCGCATTGATAGCTCTCGCTGCGCTCGCGCAAGCCTTTGTTTTATCTACTTTGTAGGTAATATTTCAGATTTTTTTTGTATTTTAATAGCCACATGCATCAAAACGAGTTTATAATTGGAACAGTTACAACCTTCAATAATCATAATGATTTTTTTACCTTAAAATAAGTGGATATCAAGTTAAACCTTTGTCTCATCAGTGTTAACTGAGAAGGTCATAAACACTGTCAGGGTCATAAAAGGTCGTAAAAATTTTTCGCGCTCGCTTCGCTCGCGCAGTGATGGCACTCGCAAGTATTTGTTATATGTACTTTGTTGGATACATTTCAGCAACTTTTGTATTTAAATAGCCACATTCATCAAAACATGACATAAATTGGAACAGTACAGACTTCAATAATCATAATGATTTTTACCTTTAAATAAGTGGATATCAAGTTTGACCTTAGGGTCATCGGTGTTGACTAAGTAGGTCATAAAAACTGTCAGGGTCATAAAATGACGTAACAATTTTCGCGCTCGCTTCGCTCGCGCATTGATAGCTCTCACTGCGCTCGCGCAAACCTTTGTTTTATCTACTTTGTAAGTAATGATTCAACATTTTTTGTATTTTAATAGCCACATGCATCAAAACGAGTTTATAAATTGAAAAAGTACAACCTTCAATAATCATAATGATTTTTACCTTAAAATAAGTGAATATCAAATTTAACCTTAGGGTCATCGGTGTTGACTTAGAAGGTCATAAAAACTGTAAGGGTCATAAAAAGACGTAAAAAATTTTCGCTCGCTGCGCTCGCGTAAACCTTTTTTTTATCTACTTTGTAAGTAATTTTTCAGCATTTTTTGTATTTTAATAGCCACATGCATCAAAACGAGTTTATAAATTGAAACAGTACAGACTTCAATAATCATAATGATTTTTACCTTAAAATAAGTGGATACCAAGTTTAACCTTAGGGTCATCGGTGTTGACTAAATAGGTCATAAAAACTGTCAGGGTCATAAAATGACGTAACAATTTTCGCGCTCGCTTCGCTCGCGCATTGATAGCTCTCGCTGCGCTCGCGCAAACCTTTGTTTTATCTACTTTGTAAGTAATGATTCAACATTTTTTGTATTTTAATAGCCACATGCATCAAAACGAGTTTATAAATTGAAAAAGTACAACCTTCAATAATCATAATGATTTTTACCTTAAAATAAGTGGATATCAAATTTAACCTTAGGGTCATCGGTGTTGACTTAGAAGGTAGATCATAAAAACTGTAAGGGTCATAAAAAGACGTAAATAATTTTCGCGCTCGCTTCGCTCGCGCATTGATAACGCTCGCTGCGCTCGCGTAAACCTTTGTTTTATCTACTTTGTAAGTAATGATTCAGCATTTTTTGTATTTTAATAGCCACATGCATCAAAACGAGTTTATAAATTGAAACAGTACAACCTTCAATAATCATAATGATTTTTACCTTAAAATAAGTGGATATCAAGTTTAACCTTAGGGTCATCGGTGTTGACTAAGTAGGTCATAAAAACTGTCATGGTCATAAAATGACGTAAAAATTTTCGCGCTCGCTTCGCTCGCGCATTGATAGCTCTCGCTGCGCTCGCGCAAACCTTTGTTTTGTCTACTTTGTAGGTTACATTTCAGCATTTTTTGTATTTTAATAGCCACATGTATCAAGACGAATTTATAAATTGAAACAGTACTACCTTCAATAATCATAATGAATTTTTACCTTAAAATAAGTGGATATCAAGTTTAACCCTAGGGTCATCGGTGATTTAGTAGGTTATACAAACTGCCAGGGTTATATAATGACGTAAAAATTTTCGCGCTCGCTGGTAAACCTTCGTTAGGTTTACCAAGTACCAAGTAATGATTAATGACTTCAACAATTGACGATATCGAGTTCGACCTAAGAGTCATCTATATTGACTTGATGATTAGGTCATTAAACTGTCAGGGTTATAAAACGCCATAAAAATTTTCACTCGCCCAATAATAGCGCTCGCTACGCTCGCGCAGCTATTCACCTTATTTTCTTTGTAAGAAATGTTTGAGGAACTGTTGTATTCAGTCAAACATTTAAACAGCACAATTTCGTATACTAACCTAACCAAAATTATTAATGACTTTAACAATAGAGGATATTGAGTTCGACTTTGAGGGCACCTATGGTGATTTGGCCTAAGAGATCATCGATCTAGACCTCAATGGTCATAAAGACACAAATAACGCGGGCGAAGCCGCGGGTAACAGCTAGTACATTATATATTTGATCTATAACTTATATTTAAGTAAACGCAATCTCATCACGTGGCTTTGATCAATTGATCAATTCGATTTAATATTTAGTATTATAATACATATTTGAACACACTATCACTTGTTTTTGCTAAAATTTATTTAATCCTACCAAAATGTAATTTATTTACTAAAAATATGCAATGTACGAATATCTCCCGTATGAATAGGTCCTTACAGAGCTGAAATATCTTAATATAATCCTGGGTGGGTGTTGTTTGTTCAATATAATATAAATAACGAATACCAGGAGGCCTTCCATTAGCTTCGGATAGCTTAGCAACTGTTTCTAGAAATATCCTTTAGGTGAATAACGGAAGGACTTATAAATAGACCTTAGTATTAAATTGTTCATCCTAATTGTAGTTTATAATTGACTACGGTTGCCTTTGCTCCTGTGAAATGAATAATAAGTCTTTTTTTTAACAAATTGTGCATACCTTACTAAATCGTTAAAGCGGCAATAGCCCAATGGATAAGATGTCGCCCTGACGATCGAGAGGTCGTAAGTTCGATCCCCACCCATTGCACTATTGACATGAGCCCACTCCAGACACAAGCATATTTAGCTTAGTTGGAGGGGTTAACAAGAATACTAGTAATTTGCAACCCATATTTCTGGTAATATAAAATAAAAGCTGTAAAAATAAATAAGAGAATAATAAATTAATTGATGCAGCAAAATTTTTAATCTTGATAATACATACTAAAAAGTTTTTTTTTTACAAGGAAAAAATTTAGCTTGCGCTGTATGTTTTGGGATCAAATTAAATCATTTGAATTTCACACTCTTTAAATAGTTAAAAGTTAAATTAAATAACAAAATTTTAGCTGAAATTTTGCATACATATAAATCGAATGTTCGTTTGATGATGGAGAAGAAAGATAGTTAAAGGAACTCCTAAAGTACACATAAAAAACCCATCGTGCTTGACTTGACAAGTTTTATAAATGTTGATGGTGTCTATGGACTGACTGAAGGCGGAAGGTAGTAACTTCTAAACTACAGCAACATGCTACTACAACCAAAGCTATACATTTTAGGTCACACATGTATTTGAAAGTAAAGTAAATACACATAACGCGTCCAAAATCCCTACCGCATCTAACAAAGGAGCTGATGATCTTGAATCGGCTGAACTTACTTTGATAAAACATATTTAAAATCCACCGCTAGAAAACTTGCTTTCAACTAAAAAAATGCATCCAAATCGGTTTATCCGCTTAAGAGCTACGGTGCTACAGACACACACACACACTCATACACATATTGTTATAACTCCCTTAGATTTGTTTTCTGTTTACGTAAATACTACCACGTTTCTGAATACCGAGCGAAACTTAAATTACCCATACGTGAAAGGAGAAACGTGAGAGTCATCTGCCTGCCTTACTCGACTTTGAAAGATCCGAACTACCCAAAATACCTGCAAACGAGCTTCCAATTTCTCACCGATACCCACGAGCGTCATCTGAGGTCCGATGACAATTTGTTTCTGTCTATTCCTCATCACGATACTTCCTTCTTAGAAAACTCCTTCTCTGTCAAAGCTGTATTGTTGCTGTATCAAGAATTCAACAGACGATGTCTGCGATCCAAAACTTTGTGAATTCAATTAATTTGAGACTAAAGCATTCATAAGATAATCAAAAGGATTCTTGAATGACAGAGTTACGGGCCGAAAGCATTCCAGTGTTTGAAAGACATTCAAGAGTATAAAGACCTCTTTCAAATTCTACAAGTACGAGTAAAATTTCAAGTACCTTAATCGCCGGTTATTGTATTTTGTAACTGTACATACGGGACTCCTTTATTAATATCAATTTTTATCTCTATATGAGTAATGCTAATTAGCTTGTAAAAACATCAATTCTTGCTAATGCACACTAATTAGCGAATAGTTACTTGATAACTGAAACCCAATACTATAAGAATCTTTGTCCTGACATACTGACTGACTGACAGACAACGCACAGCCTAAACCGCTGGTCGTAGAGACTTAAAATTTTGAGGGTATATTTGACTTAGTACGTAGGGGTGTCCTAAGAAAGGATTTTTCAAAATTCACCCCTTAAAGGGATGAAATGGGGGTTCAAAGTTTGTATGGAGAAACAAGATTAGTTAGTCTTTTCTATCCGATACTTCACACAAGTGCTTCAGTAAAAAAAGTAAGTCAATATGTGTTTCAGGATTTTTTTTAATTCCACCCCTAAGAGGATGAAATGAGGTAACAAAGTCTGAAAATCAATATTGTTTCGGATTGTGCTGAAATTTGGCATGCAGATAGTTATTACGACGTGAGTTCCCTCAGAGAAATGATTTTCTAAAATTCACCTCTTAAGGGGGAAAACATGAAACTTGAAACTTGAAAAACTTGAAACATGGGGTCAAAGTTTATGGGAAAACAAGATTAGATAGTCTTTTCTATTCTAAACTTCACACAAATACTTCAGTAAAACAAGGCAACCCTTTTCCTGCTGCATATCAACGATCTGCTTAAGCCCGGTATCTTTGGGTATGCAGACGACAGCACCGTTGTAGAGAGCTACACATCAAGTGCACGGACCAGTGCGGCTGAAATACAGTGTTTCAGAGAGGCGATGGTCGAGCGCATGAACTTGTCCTTACAGGGTGTCTCCGAATGGGGTGATGCCAACCTGGTCAAATTTAATGCTGCTAAGACCCAGGCGTGTCTGTTCTCCGCCAAACGGAGTCCATTCCATCTGACTCCTACTTTTCGAGATGTATCCGTGCCGATAACTAACCACCTTGAGCTTCTTGGCATTTCTTTAACACCCACACTCAACTTTGGGTCCTATATTGAGTCCAAGGCCCAGTTGGCTTCGAAAAAGCTCGGTATTCTGGCCAAGGTGAGACAGTATTTCACACCGGGACAGCTGCTCAATTTGTATCAAGCACAAGTCCGATCGTGCATGGAGTACTGTTCTCACCTCTGGGATGGCTCAGCCAAATACCAACTGGAGGCGCTGGAAATAATTGAGAGGAAAGCCAAGAAACTCATCAATGACGACAAACTTGTTGGTAAAAGGCTCCAGAGCCTAGGCATCGCCGCAAAGTCGCAAGTTTATCGGTTTTTTATCGGATATATTTCGGAGAGTGTGCCATCCAATTGCACGAATTAGTCCCACCATCCCCCTTTTTCTATCGGACAACCAGACGTACCGATGTGCGCCATCGATTTATGGTGGACATTCCATCTACCCGCACAAAACGTTTCGATTCATCATTTATCATACGTGCTGCCAAGGAATGGAATTCCTTGCCGGTGTCTGTGTTTCCCAGTAACTATAACCCGGGGGTCTTCAAATCGCGAGTGAACAGGTATCTTCTAGGTAAGCGTGCTACATCGTCGATCACATCGTCACTTAACATCGCTCACTTATCGCTTACTTATCCAGAATAAAAAAAAAAAAAAAAGGCTTTTTCGAAATTCAACCCCTGAGAGGGTGAAATGGGGTAACAAAGTGTGAAAATCAATATTGTTTTGCATTTCGCTGAAATTTGGCATACAGATAGTTATTATGACGTTAGTATCTGTTAAGAAAGGATTTTTCAAAATTTACCTCTGAAGGGGTTGGAACGGGGGTTCAACGTTTGCATAGAAATCAAGATAAGATAGTCGTTTCTATCCGAAACTTCACACAAGTAATTTAGTGAATAAATGATTAAATTCGTGTTTCAGGCTTTTATGAAATTCCACCCCTAAAAGGGTAAAGTGGGGTCACAAATTCTGAAGTCAATATTGTTTCGGATTGCGCTGAAATGTTGTATGCAGATAGTTATTTTGACGTAGGTATCCGGTAAGAAAGGATTTTACAGAATTCACTCTTAAAGGGGATGAAGTGGGATTCAAAGTTTGGATAGTCATTTTATTCGAAATTTCACAACAGTATTTCTGTAAAAAAATAAGTAAATACGAAATTCAGGCTTTTTCAAAATCCCACCCTAAGAGGGTGAAGTAGGATAGCAAAGTCTGAAAGTCAATATTGTTTCGGATTGCGCTGAAATTTAGAATGCAGATAGTTATTATGACGAAGGTGTCCGTTAAGAAAATATTTTCTTTAAATTTTTCCACGGATACGGAACAGTGATTCAAAATTTGTATAGCGAAACAAGATGAGTTTTCGAAATAGGGTAGGTAACAAAGTATGAAAATTTGGGTTTTTTGGGTTTTATAAATATGAATCCAGATTTTCCTGAGTCACGCAATAACATGAACGGATTTGGCTAATTCCTATTTGATGTCTTTTATGATAGAAAAGTTTTTACAAAAGAAAAGTTTAAAGTAAATAAAAGGAGTGTATGTGCGCTTCTCACAGTGGACCTCAGGTGAAGGAAAACATCGTTAAAAAACCAACAACACCCGCATGGTGGTAGAACACTATCTAGTGTCCGCCTGGCCAGCTACCACCCTCAAGTTAGAAAATCTGTCACCAAACATCTAATGTGTTCCGGCAGCTATCATTGAGAGCCAGTTCCCATTCTAGGCCTAACGTGCTTACCATCTTCGACCGCATCATCACTTACCAACAGGTGATATAGTGGTCAAACGCTAGCCTATAAAGTATTAAAAAAAAGAGTGTTATTGAATTCATTCTAGAATTTATAGATAAATTTTAGGATTATAATTCATTATGTTTGGATTATAAGCAGTAGAACGAGGTTTTATTTTTACGATAATATATTAGTGCTGTTTAGTGTCGTTCTCGGGGCAAGTATACCGAAAAACGGGGCAAAACCTCATCAGGAATCAATTTAGCTCATATAAAAACATCGTTTTACTAATTAAAAGACACGTCAAATTTTCTTTTTTAACTTAACATCATCACAGTTTTACAATCAAAATAATTTTCCATTGCCAGTGATTGGGACTGATATTTATAGGATTCTGTACCTCAAAAGGTAAAAAAAGAAACCCTCATAAGATCTTCTCCTTATCTTATCTCACTTTCTTGTCCGTCTGTCCGTCTGTCTGTCTGTCCGTGTGTCACCACCAATTTTCTCAGGAACGGGTGGACCTACCAAGTTAAAATTTTGTACCAGATACTGAAGTTTATAGTCCCTATTAGGTGTATAAAAATCAATTTCCTGAGTCAACACGATAAAAAGATATGGGCAAATTTAGATTTTCGCGAAACTTGTAAGTACCAAGAACCTTAAGTACCTTAATTTTAAACTTTTTTTATTTTTCAGAATTTTTCCTTTACTTGTGCTGTAAGACCATGCTTTAACCAAAATTGACAATTCTAGGTCAACCGGAAGTACCCTATAGGTTTTGGGTCGGAAACCTATAGGGTACTTCCCGTTGACCTAGAATCGTGAAATTTGACAAGAAACAAGGTCTTGCAGAACAAATAAAGGAAAAAATCCAAAAATAAAAAAGAAATTGAAAAAAAAATTCGCCAATTAAGATAGGCCTCTGAGTTATATGAGCGCTCATACAATTTAGAGGTCTAGCTTAACTGGTACCAACCAATGTTGGTACGAAAGCCTGGGTGGGCGAGTCCAACTCGACCTGGCCGGTTTTTTTTTATTGTACCACTAGCTATGCTACGTTTGCTGTGCTACGACTTGCTACAAAACGCTACGAGATGTTACGAGTTCTACGAATCATGATATAGTGAAAAATATATTGTAACGAGAAACAAGCGTTTGAAGTTGATCTGCTGAGTACATTCACATGAGTAAAGGAAGGGTATTCCTTTTCTTTACTCATGTGGTACTACATGCTTCATTATCTTACTGATCAATAATAATTAGTCAAAACAAACGGACTTATAAATATTTGTTTACCATGCTTTCTTATTTGATTGTCTGTCTGTGTACATAATTTACATAATTTTAATACAAGACACAAAAATAGATTAATTATACCTAATTTCAGACTGCAGAAAGTTAGTGGTTCATTCATGGGGAACTGTGTACGCTTTTACAATAAGCTACCTAAAGATATTGATCAATTGCCTATGAGCAAATTTAAAATCTATGTAAAATCCAATTTGATGAAAAAATCATACTATACAATAGGTGACTATATGGATGACAAAAATGCATGGCCTGAATGCCCCAAGTTCCAAGAACAAATATAAATTGTATTATAATTAATAATATATTGTTAAAGTTTTAAAGCTGACATGTACAATTAATTTAAAAAAAAAAAGATAAAATGACAAGACAAGCCCCATAGAGTTTCTTGGTGTTTCTTCTCTGATGGGAGTATTTCCGAAACACCGGTAGATTCAACAGCCATTCAGTTTTCCCCTTTTGTCCGCAGATTTTCTTTCTAGGCTTGCCATTTTTATTTTTATTTAAACAATATTATGCAGCTGACAGACGGACTATCAGTTCCATTTGGATCATGATATGTACTGTGATCGGTATGCGTTTCTCTATGTTGTGTTTCACTATTTCACTTTTTTATTTTTTTTATATAAAAATTGTCTGAAGTACTGAAACACACACTTACATGTATGGTTGGTTTTAACCTACTTTAATTTTTTTTAAATATTCTGACGTAAACGATTGGATGACAGCTGAATGGTTCATTACTTTTTTTTTCTAATTCAAAGCGTTAAATTCTGCTTTTGCTATGTTTACTTGATAATTGGTTATGATTTATTTTATGATTTATGATTTTGACGTGTATATGTGCGTATATTTATACTGCCTACATACTGAATAAATGCTTTGATTCTTGATTCTTCTTGTGGAGTTGTGCATAAATCACAACAAAACCTATCTGTTTAAAAGCTTTATTTAATTTTATTTAAATCTGGGTTCACTGGAAATTGTTTTCATTGTGCTATTTTACAGCTGAGAATAAATTTTTTTTTTTATTAGATATCAGATATCTGTATTTTCCCATTAAGAACACAGTATTTGACATTTATACCATTGTACAACTTATATCAATAATAAGGTAATCACCGATATAACATAACAAATATAGACCATTTTTAAAAACAACTTTTTTCAGTTTTGTTACAGATGACTGATCGTAGTAATTTTTCCACAAAATGCGGGTCTCCATACGATGAAACTTTATTTTTTAGCCCAAAAACGCTCATTCACACGGAAGGGCTACTGGAGAGCTTGGCAGGCTATTTGTCAATACAAACATGTACAGTTGACAACGTCATACTTACAAAGGAAAGCACAGTACATACGTTCACTATCCTAATATCCTAAGGGGTTGTAAAACGGGCTACAAAATGAAAAGTTTCTATAAAAAATATGATCGAAAACTTTGTCGCGGTTTAGAAGCGGGCAAGCGTGGCGTCGATGCGGAGCGAGCGACCCGCGGCGCGGCGGGGGCGTTACTGACGATCTGGGATTCTGGAACCTGGAACCTGGAGGTTCTAGTATCTAGAACACGAACCTTAGATCTAGGGTCTTGGCTGAATACATACATGCAACAGGATATCGCCGATGTAGGCTTCAAAACTCTTATGAGAACATTCTATTAGTCAATAGTGTCATCAGAATCTTTATTGTGTTCTCTTAAACATAATTTATTTTAAAGAGAAAAAAAAGCGCTGCCACTACGTTACTACGAGGTGAATGGTGAAGTAGTATTAGTAGTATAATCTACGTAGATAATTTATTCGTAGAGCATAATATATCTGTAGAACGTTAGTGACCAAAATGTTTCATTAATTAACGTTCTGGCGTAAATAAATGGGCAGAAATAAGATGGCCAATTTATTTTTTGATTAAAATTCTTATTTTTATTGTTACTTTATACATATATAGTAAAAAAAGGTATATTGAATGTGCATATAAGTGGAGATTATAATTATAATATCAGATTGACGTAAGGGTTCTATTTTATTACTTTTTTTATCGTGTAGGAGTCACAAATTGGATTTCGATAGGTTTAAGGGATATTGTGGAGTGTTATTCTTCGCAAAGTGGCTGGATAATTTTTTTTATACGTTTTAGGCTAGCATTTGACCACTATCTCACCTGTTGGTAAGTGATGATGCGGTCGAAGATGGTAAGCACGCTAGGCCTCGAATGGGAACTGGCTCTCAAGGAGAGCTGCCGGAACACATTAGATGTTTGGTGACAGATTTTCTAACTTGAGGGTGGTAGCTGGCCAGGCGGACACTAGATAGTGTCCTACCACCATGCGGGGGTTGTTGGTTTCTTAACGATGTTTTCCTTCACCGGAGGGCCACTGTGAGAAGCGCACATACCACGGCATCAAAGCCGACCGTTCTCCCGATTACGCCACCAGGCCCTCAAAATATATATATATATATATATATAGCGTGCACTTGGAGAGACCTATGTCCAGCAATACACTTGTATATAAGCTGATGACTATGGGATATTAAACAATAATGTCGCTGGCTTATCTAATGCCTGTTTAAAAAACCGTGTTTGCAATAAAACCACCTCGAAAACCGGTTAAACCGGTTAAAAAAAGAATAATTCAAATCGATTCATAATTGACGGAATAATCGCGTAACATACACAAAAAAACATACAGACCAATTGAGAACGTCTTTCTTTTTGAAATTCGGTTGATAAAAGCAGGTTGTACTGAAGTACTGTGAGTACTCGCGGTGACGGCCGGCCGAGGGGAAGTTGCCAGCGGAATTACTGAATTTATTTGTAAAAATTATGCCCCGCCATGTTTCACTGGACTCTGGAGTTTTTTTAGTTTGTGACAGGCGTGTATTTAATCACTCTCATGTTTTAAAGTTAGTCAATTAACATTATTTACATTTTAATTTTTTTTCTGAGATAATGGTAGCAAACTAGCAAACAGTCCACTTGACGGGAGTTTAACGCCCCTTTTGAAGGACTCCATGTTTTAGCTATGCGGAAAAACAGCAGACGGCAGCAAGTTTCACATTTTACAGGTGTACGGGAGAAATAACCGCTTGAACCAAGATGTGTGCAAAGTTTGAATTATTACAGGACAAGTAATACTGTCTCGGCAGATTTCTGTATCATTTTAGTATTTTCGCAATTTTACGTGGCACGTCAAATTCTCAACTACCAGAATCTTGTGTGTCACTACGCTGCATGTAACTTAAGACATCTAGATAAGTGTAATACATCCTCAATTTTATTGTACGTTTTAAGACGATTTTTTCCATGTCACGGGCTTAGTGGTAGGCTTAGGTAGCCACTACTAGTGGTTTCAGCTGTGGATAGAACCTCATATCAAACGAAGACTAGTTAGGCTGTTTCAGTTTTCAAAACCTTCTTTTACTTCTGGTCAGTCGATAGAGCTAAACAAGGGGTTATCGAGGGCCTTACCTTTTGGTACTAACTTAGATCGACAACAACACGAGAGGTGACAACCTGGACTGCAATGTTCGCTTTCATTGGAAGGGATCGCAGTTAAATGTCTTGTCGGTCTCTAGCAAAAAAAAACTTTTTGTAGTAAATTTACCAACGTCAATCATGAGAGGTAAATGTAGGTAACAGAAATAATAGAAGCGTATTCCAATGCCGCCACAGTTGAATGCCTTCTGCTCGCCGTGGGCGGCTGGCAGTGACGCGACTGTTCGTTGCTATGACAACCACACCGCTTATTTTGATCCTCATCCTTGTTGCCTCCCATTAAAACATAAATAGGCAGAGACAAGGAAACAATCTTCTTTTCCACTTATTTATATTTTCTATGAAATGTTGATTTGAAAGTAACGGGTACAGATCTCTGACACGCGAAATTCTAAAAACTCACCGTTGGTAGGAGCATATTATATCGACGTTCCACCTGAATTGTAACTAAAAAGTAGCTTACCACCATCAAGGCAAAAATCTGCCGACATAACCTCACGGTGTTCCGGCAGCACATAGCCCTTGAGAGTCAGTGTATTCTAGGCCTAGCGTGTTCACCATCTTCGAACACATCTTCACTTACCACTAAGCGATATAGTGGTCAAACGCTAGCCTATAAGATATTAAAAAAAACTGAGTTTTACATTAAGGTGGGTATTGTTTATATATTGCTTATTATTTTATGAAAGAAACTTCTATCATTATCACCACTGTATATATATATATATTGTATGCATATATATTTTTTATTTACTAATATGTATTGTATATTTATTATATATAATATTTAATATATATATATATATATATATATGTTTTCGCACTAGTCCAACACCCGCAGGCTTAGCTGAAAACCAGCGTCTAGGTATGCAACCTCAGACATATGTGCTGAGTTAAGCCTTTTTGGCACCTCACCTCATTTTTATCTGTTTTATGTTCTTGTTTTTTGTATGTTTACATTATTATAATATTTAGTGTTTTTGAATTTGTTATCATGTGAGTTTTTGCCAAATAAACGATTTTCTTCTTCTTCTTCTTCTTCTTCTTCTAGCCTTATGAATATATTCTTGTGAAAATAATAAATTGATTGAATAATTGAAAAGTAGCCAGGTGTGACTGCGACGTAAGTAATATCTTCATACTATCTTCATCAGAGCATTTGTATTCAGTTTAGTAAAGTATTAGTTCTGTTGTATAACATTGTGATTACACTATTTCTGATATCGTCTTTACTCTACGAATAAATTTTCTAAAATTGACAATTAATGATTGTGAGTTTTCTACTCGTTCGATAGAAAAAGAACAGAATATTTTTTTGTGGCATAACTTATTGTCAATTTGTTTCTAAAAACGCCATCTCGGTATCACTTTCTGAACGACGAGCACTTTAAGTTGCTCGAGAAAATTTTACTTTTGTTGAAGTTGGGTGGCAGTGACATAGCCTTGTACGCTTCAGAAGACTCCTAGCGGTAAGTAGCAATACTACTGAGTTTAAAAACTCTTCGATAGATGTCGCGATTAAAATACGATTTTAGCGCCACGTTTCAAACAAAAATTGTGATATACTAGTCGCAACCAAAACATTTTAGTTAGAATGAACTACATAGAAATGAAGAGTTATGTCGTTAGGTGTCAGCTGAAGAATAACTCGTCAGTAATAACTATAATCGTGATAATAATATACTTACCTCAAATTTCGCTATGTTACAAATTACACATCTGTGCTACTCTATGACACTATTTTTGTAATTCGCGTGGTAATTCGGTAAAGATCACAAAAGCATCCTCAATGAGGTGAGTGAAACCATTGGAAGCAGGCAGGGGGCGGCTGATGAAGACCGTTCTAATAACTGTGCAACATAAAAACACGACAAACAAATTTGTGTCACAACTTTCCTAATACTAATATTTTTGACTACACAACCAGGCATGCGTAAAGCAGTGACATATGACTATGGGATTTGCTACGAATAAACTATTTATTCAAATAAACTGTTTAGTGGAAGGCTGGACACAATAAATTATCGCAAACTAAAGATTTAGTTTCGTTTTATATCACTTTTTGTCTTAAAAAAAGAAAGAAGAGCCGAAGTTTAGGCTTACTGGCGTATCCTGGGAGAGGCATGCTTCCAGCTGTGGACTGACACCGGCTGATGAAAATGATGAAAAAAAAAAATGAATTTGCTTTACACTGTATTTCCGTGTTGATTGCTACGAGTCCGCGACGGAACTGCCGTGCGAATGCATGCTAACTTAAAATAGTACAAAAATGCTTACATCTAAGTAATCTGAGCGGCGGCCGGCACATCTTCCCCAACAAGAAAGGAGATGCCGAAAGCCACCGCTGTTTTGCTATGCTTATATATAATATGCTTATAAATGATACTTAAGAATTTCAATATAAAATGCTTAATGTAAATTGATATATCAAACGTGCTTAAAAATCTCAATACAAAATATGAAAACTTAAAAATATAAATTGTCCTTAATGTATCAATGTCTTTAATGGAATGGGGGAGGAAGATTTGTCTACTTTGCAACGCGTGTCAGAAATACGGTTTAACGCACGAGCACTATCTTGCGGTGGGTGGGGGAACGCACGAATACGCGGTGTGGGGGGCAACGCACTAGCACTGACAGTGGTGACACACGTGTTGTCGGCGGGCGAGGGCTGGCGAGCCACCTCGGCTCCGCGGGGCACCCTCGCCACTCGGCGCCGCAAACGTCTTCACAGTACCGCTGCTGCCACTAACACTGCTGCTGCCACCAGTATGTATGGTATGGTGTACTGGTGGATGTCATGGTTCGACATAGAGGAGTCCTCCTCCTCGGAAGTGTCATTTGCCTTCATGGCTTTGATACTGTTGGTGATGTCTGATAATGCTTTTGTAATGTCTAATTCTGCTGTCAAATTGTGTTCATGGGCCAGGGGTATTCTGATAATGCTGTTGATTGGATGCTGCTGATTAATAGGAGCGGTGATATGAACCGTGTTCGATGATTCACCGCGGGAGTAGGTAATGAATCTGTTTCCCTTGACGACACAGTTTTGCTCCAAATTAAAGATACCTGCTGCTTTCAGTTGTTTGATGGTTATCTGTTCTCCACATATAACATGAAAGGTACACTCGTCGCAACAAATGTACATGTATGTATTTATTTGCGTTAACTGTATCCACTTGTCTTCGCAAGTAGTTGTGCTAACTTTACATTTCTGTGTAATTTGATCGTTAATGCATAAATTGTGGTTTGACTTCAAATTATAAATGGTGCTATGTGAGTTACATTGATAGGTAGATGTGCTGATCTCTACACATTGCTGAACTTCGGTATGTTGCAGGGGTAGATATATGTCTTTTTGTAAGTTGATCGCTACGTACTCTGATATAGGTGTTATACTAACTGTCTTGTTGTTAATATGTTGAGGAACAGCTAGGAGGCGATATAACTCGTAGACATCCCTGCTGATAAATAAGTAAGTAAATAAGTAAATAAGTGGGATCTTGATTTCAAACATCAAATACTTTTTAGTCATTCGAGTTTTTATTTCCAAGACTTTGTATATTGAGGGCATGTTATGTTGTATATTCTGTACAGGTAATAGGAGATCTTTGGATAACAATCCAGATATCGTGTTTAGTTCATTTTGTAGTTGTTCAGGTGATAAAAGATGTACGTTGAAATTGCCGTGATGAATGTCTGTTATTAAATCGACTAATGTATCCTGTATGCTTCTTAGATTGGCCAATAAATTGTTGCTGATGATACTGGATAGTGTAAATTCATTCTCCATTCCTAATGTTTTTACTGTGTTCTCAAGGTTAGTTAAATGGTTTTTAATAGCTTCGTTTTGTTTCTGCATAACGGTTTGCATTCTGGTAAGTAAATTATTTTGTGCTTCAATTATCGATGTTTGGTTTCTCCACAGTGCTGCTAAATGCTTTACATTTTTTCTGATACGAGATATGTCGTTTTGATATTGTTCTGCAAATCGCTCATCTAAGACGCCAAATAGGCTGTTAGCTATGTAACCGACACCGTTTATCAGGCCGCGCCTACGTCTGGCACGAGCGTTGAAATGCTGACTGAGGAGAATGTTGTTGGAGTAATCAATTTCTGAGAACCCGTGACGTAGTTGAGTCATAATGATAGTGCAATGTGACGATATTTTTATTGTGTTGCTGTTACATATGTTATCTAGATATCGTATGTTGTTTATTAATGCTGTTATTCCATCCCAGTATGGTTTTAGGTCATAGTATGTTATCAATTTCCATTCATCTCTGACCAACTGCATGTTCCCAATCTTGTCGTAAAATAATCCATTGTTTTCATCGATTGGTGTGATGTTGTTAGAACCTTGAGCTCCGCAAATAAATGTCATAAATAACATAAAAGACAGACACAATGATAATAGCTTCGCGCTGGTTGTTTTGGTATTTGCTCTAGACGGGGGCGTGCTGTCTCTTGATTTTTGTTTGTCCTGCTTCTGTTCTGGTATGCTGTCTGCTGTTGATAATGGTAAGACTGATAACTTGACCACTGGCCTCTTCATGATCCCATTTTTTATTTTCAGGGTAACCACTCTGACAAGTCCGTCTTTCGAAGACAAAAGTTCTAGAATCCTTCCCATCATCCACTTCCCAGGTGGTAGATTGTCATCTTGAAAGGTGACGAGATCTCCCACCTTCACGTTCTCCTGTTGCTGACGCCATTTACTTCTGACTGATTGCTGTGCTAAATATTCTGTTTTCCATCTCTTCCAGATGTCCTGTGCTAATTTAGATGTCAACTGCCACCGAGTTCTTGCATCATGCTCTGTTTCGATGATTGTTTTTCCAGGTCTTCCACTAAGAAAGTGAGCTGGTGTTAAAAAATCCAAGCTGTCGGGATCTTCGGTCAAGGCGCATAATGGTCGGGAGTTCAGGCATGCTTCTACTTGTGCTAGTATTGTACTGAACTCTTCGAACGTTAGCTTCTGTTCTCCGATAACTCTTCGGATATGATGTTTTAAGCTCCTGACATTCCTCTCCCAAAGTCCACCTGCACTTGGCCATGAAGGGGCGTTAAAGTGCCATTCTATGTTCATGTCTGTTATTTCGGCCAAGGCGTTTTCATCTAAGATGTTTTGCAGGTCCAAATATTCTTGATTTAAGATCCTGCTTGCTCCAACAAAGTTTGTTCCGTTATCACTGTACATGTGAGCGGGTGCTGATTTTCTGGCCGCCATCCTGCGAAGTGCTGCCAGAAATGCTAAACTTGTCATGTCTGACACCAGTTCTAGGTGCACTGCTTTAGTGGCCATACAGACGAATATAGCCACGTAACCTTTCGTGGTTTTGATACCTCGACCTTTGTTTGCTTTTATTTCAACAAATCCGGTAAAATCCACCCCTGTACGAAAAAATGGATGTGCTGGATTACATCTTGCTGCAGGTAAGTTTCCCATTAATTGATGTAGCTGCTTAGGATTATGCTTTTTGCATGTTACGCATTTGCGTAATTGTTTCTTGACTGCTCGCATGCCTGTTACTATCCAGTACTTCTGTCTCAAGCATGCTAATGATAAATTAGGTCCACCATGAAAAGTTAATTGATGCGCTTCATCAATTAACAATGTTGTCAACCTGTGCTCTTTCGGAATGATCATAGGGTGCTTCATGTCTTTGCTGATGTTTGCGTTTTTTAAACGTCCACCGACACGTAGTATTCCGTGTTCGTCTAAAAACGGATTTAATTTTAGTAAATCACTTTTATTGTTCGGCCTTTTAAACTTCTGTAGATATTCAATATCCTTGCTGAATTCATTACGTTGCACATACTTGCTAATGAGTAGCTTAGCCACCTTTTATTCTTGTAACGTGATATACCCGTGCCATTGTTTACTATTAGCCGGGTTGTTATGAAACTTGATTGCTTTTATCGCTCGTAATATCCATGCTAAGATCTTAGCGACCTTTGTGAACGAGCCGTGTTTTTCTAATAGCTTTTTAATTATGCTATCCTCACAGCTGCTTGTCTGTGCGGTATTTACATGCTTTTTTCTGACTTTTTCTTCAGTGTTGTATGTATTTTGCTTGTCCAGTATAGGTAGTTGTTTTGCCTTCATCCACTCTGGAACTTTCCACCACATCTCGTTTGTCCTTAGTTGCGCTGCAGAAGTACCTCTGCTTGCTGAGTCTGCTGGATTTGATTCTGAGGGTACATAGTGCCAACGACGGGGCTCTATTACCTTTGTTATGCTCTGTACTCTGTTCGCAACAAAGGGTTTCCAACGATCTGGATCTCCTTGTAGCCAGCTCAAAACTACCTTTGAGTCTGTCCATCCAAGTACGCTGACGTTATGCTGTCCAAGGCTTTGCACTACTTTTTCCATCAGTTTTGAAAGTAATAATGCACCACACAACTCTAGCCTTGGCAATGATACTGTTTTGCTGACTGGTACAAGTCGCGTCTTGGCTGCGACTAATACCACTGATACTTGGTCCTCTTTGACAATCCTCGCGTGAACTACACCGGCGTAGGCCTTGCAAGAGGCATCACATGTTCCAATTAATTCGATCAGTACAGAACCCTGAAATCCGATCCATCGAGGTATTTTTATACTACTAATGTTTTCGAGGTCGTCTCGAATCTGTTCCCATTGAACGTTTATGTTGTCGGGTATAGTGTCGTCCCACTCTATGTTAGCGTTCCAAACTTGCTGAAATAGTAATTTTAGTTTTGTGCTAACTGGAGAGAGCCAACCGAGGGGGTCGTAAATTTTGGATATTTCAGATAATATTGAGCGTTTAGTTGGTTTGGTGCCTTGACTTGACATTTTGAATTGAAAGCTGAATTCGTCTTCCACTGGGTTCCATAGCAAACCTAATGTTTTTGATGTTGTTTCAGATTTGAAGTTGAATACAACGTGCTCTTTACTCTCGTTGTTTGTAATATTTTGTAATAGCTTTGGTTCGTTTGAAGTCCATTTCCTCAAATTGAAACCTCCTGCTTGTAATAAGTTGTTAATTTCTGATATTGATTGTATGCCTTCTTCTATGGTGTGACTTCCATGTAGGTGATCATCCATGTAGAAGGTTTCCTGAACGATTTTAGATGCTTCAGGAAAGCTGCTCTGCTCTGCATGATGAGGTAAGTGACACGATAGCTGCTCTTTACTGTTGCTAACTGCTGGTACCATATGACCCAAGGCCGTGTACTCTGACATGAATGCTCGGTATTTTTCTGCTAATTGATTTTGTCTTTCAAACTTTTTCTCTAAACTTTTGAACTGTCCTATAGCTTTCTCCTTTGATGATCCCAACTTCTCATTGATTTCTGGTTTTAATGGTAATCTCACTACGTATTTACCATCCTTTTGTCTGGTAGTGGTCGACTCGTAAAAATCGATGCATGCTTGCTCCTCTGATGATACTTCCGATTGCTCATTGATGTCTTCGATTTCCCAGTATTGCTGTATTTTATCAACATTACTTAATACAACATTGCAATGATAAGATTCCATTTTCCCAAATAGAATCCAGCCGAGCTGCGTCTGTTCGGCAATTGGCTGATATTGATCTTCTCCTCTACATATACCTGACATTTTGATAGACGCATAGATATCCGAGCCCAATAGCAAGTCAATGGGTCGGCTTTTGTTAAAGTCTGGATCTGCCAGTTGTATACTTTCTAAATGCTTCCACGATGGCTTCGTGAATGTATTGTTTGGTAAATTTTTGACTAACTGATTGATGACGTATGCGTCGATGTTAAAAGAAAAGTCATTGTGTAATGATGCGCATGCTATGCTGATGAGACCTTTACAGTTATTTTCCCGTTCACCTAGTCCAAAGACTACGCCTTTACATCTTTTACGTTTTATGTTTAACTGCTGTGCTGCATTTTCTGATATTAATGATATTTGGGACCCTTGATCGATAAGAGCCCTGAATGTAAGATAGGTACCATCTGCTGACTTGATGTTTACCAGCGCTGTTGCCAGTAGCACCTCTGATGAACCTTGAGATACATGCATGTTGCTGTTTTGGTTCCCACGGCCTTTTACAGGTAAATTGCTCTTCGTGCTAGAAATGCTAGCGTCGTGTAATAAGGTGTTATGTTTATCACCACATACTCGACACCTCCGGGTTGAAATACACGGTTTCCCGTTATGATCGAATAAGCAGTTTATGCATAATTTATGTTGTGAAACTGTTTTCAACTTTATGTCATTAGACATATCAAGGAATTTCCTGCAACTGAATAATCCGTGTCCCTCGTTACACTGTGGACATCGGATACTTTCCTGTTATGTGGAAAGATTTTGCCGTGGGAAAGTTGTTGTAATTATGGTTGCTATGTTGGTTTGCTGATTTTTTGTTGAAATTAGTTTCATTGAAGTTATGATTTTGAGACTTGATAGGCTTGGGTGATGAAAGTTCCGGCTTCCTTCTTGACGTTTCTAAACTTGTAAACTTGCTCTCTAAAAAATTGAGAAGGTCACTGAGAACTGGTATTTCACGTGGGTCCTTGAGCGACTCTATGTAGTCGCTGTAGGATTGCTGATCTAGTTTTTGAGATAAAATATGTACAAGGATAGGATCCCAGGTACTGATGTCTATTCCCAGGTTTTTGATTGCATGTAATGTTTCAACGGTGATGTCATGCATCTTTTTGAGTTGTCCTTGATTTTGCTGTTGAATATTTTGTAGCCCTAATAACATACTTATGTGCGATGTAAATATCAATTTTTTGTTGTCAAATCTATTGTTTAGTATCTGAATACATGTATGATAGTTTTCTGAGCAGATGGTTAGGTGCTGTATTAGTCTCTCCGCTTCTCCACGCACCTTCCCCTTTAGGAACTGCATTTTTTTGAGAGTCGGAAAGAGATGGATTTCTATGAATTGTCTGATAGAAGAGATCTTTAAAGGAAGTCCACTGTTGGTAACTGCCAGAAAAGATAGGTATTTCCATACTGGGTACGGATCGCTCCCTGTTTGTGATAGACCACAAATGCTTGTTAATGGCCCTTTTTATGTTGTTGTATTTTTGTTCGTGTTTGTTGTATATTGCTTCATAATCCTCGTCTTCACCGTTTAGCTCCAGTTGAATGTCCCAATGTAGTAAATCTATTGCTGTCCAACGAGCCTAAAGGGATTTGAGAATGTCCTCCAGTTCCCACTTCTCCTCAATTGCCTTCAAGCTGACGTTATTGATGGTTCTCATGAGTGCTTTATAGTTTATATATTGCTTACGTAGCATATCATCTACCCTGCTATGTGATCCGGTCGATACCATGCCCCTCGTGGCTGGCACCGGATCTGCTGGTGACCTCATCTTCAAAAGGTCCTGCTCTTGTGCTTGCTGTTCTACATCTGTTTGTTCGTGACTTGCAGATGTAAACTGCTTGCTGCTTGCTAAAGTCGGATCTTGCTCATTTATTTGAGTTTTAGCCGAATTGTATAAGCCACTGGTCCTTTTGAATAAAGCTTCCTCAAAGTACTGATGATGCGGGACCCCGAGTTGGCATATGCTGTCGTGATTACTCACGAGTTCAGACCAGTAAGCTTCCAGTAATTCTAAACGACGTTTATAATAGTCGCCGGTTTTTCTATCTGCACTGTCCTTCTTTATGTTGATGATAAGTTTATTGATAGACTGATAAATTTCCTGCTGGCTGATGTAAAGATTCTCCATTTTAAATAACAAGTTATAAATGGAAAGATCTTACTTGATATCTGTTGACTCCCTGGCCCTTGCTATGCTGAATGCTCTGCTGCTGATGCTATGCCGAATGCTATGTCCCTGTCGGCCGAATCCGACAAAGACCGATGCTGATGCTGGTGTGTCCTGCCGACTCCAGCCGGCAGAATTGATATTTGCTATGCTATGATAATTCACTGTAATCCTTTTGTAGTACACTGCACTTTATGCACTGAATGTAAGAAATTACAGTTTGTAAAAAAAAAAAGTATTTGTACGGGTCTCGGTCTCGTACAAATGAAAGATTATTAATTTGCTTTACACTGTATTTCCGTGTTGATTGCTACGAGTCCGCGACGGAACTGCCGTGCGAATGCATGCTAACTTAAAATAGTACAAAAATGCTTACACCTAAGTAATCTGAGCGGCGGCCGGCACAATGATGAACAGTGCTTCCTAGATTGATAAAAACAAAAACATACCATTTTCGCTTGATCATCTTAATGGCCCTCTACAAGAATAAGTCCAGACTAATTCAGACTAATCCTGATTATATCCAGACTATATAATATTATAAAAAAATGTTTGTAACTCTGTCCGTTTGTTTGTTTCCTAATCACGCCTAAATGGACTCCAATCTTACTGAAATTTAACAAGGAGTACTTTATAGCATGAAGATGAGGATGAACTGAAGCTACTTTTTGACAAAATGAAATCATAATTTTTACACATAACTCAAATCAAACAAATGTTGATTTACAAAGCCTTACAGTGATAAAATATTTGATGTACTTATATGGACGAAGTCGCGGTCCACAGCTAGAAATTCTTTGAAATAGTTAAGTTCCTTACCTCAGCGGTGTACCTGGCGTTGCCCTTGCCCTTCCCGTGGTCGGGCGAGTGGCGCAGGTTCTTCGAGTCGATCTGAACATTTGTCTGCATCTCTACTGCTCACTGTTCACGCTCCACACACTCGCCACCTGTCGAAGACAACAATTACGTTCAGTCTCACCACTGTATTTATTTAAGATTTAACATTATGCTGCTGTTATTATTACTAACTATAATGTATGACCTAGATTTAATGCAGATTAAGCCGCTACTACTATTATTGCACTTTTTTATTGCAAATAGGCATGCTTTTGACCACTATGTACCCTGATTGAGTGACGATGTGATCTGGAGTGTAGCACACTTGCCTAGAACATATCAGCCTCTTTAAACAAAATGAAATGTCTGTTTACATTCACGCTAAAGGTACGACCACACCGCGGCGTCCTGCGTCCGCGATCGCGTTCGCGATCTGAATTTCTATTGTTTTTTGATCGCCGTAGAACGCAATTGATGTGAACCAGTCGGTACAAATACTACTGCGCTATCTGATCGCCGCCTAGATTGCGCACGCAGAAAGCCACGGTGTGGTCGTACCTTTACGCAATTTAAAAATGTATCGAAATGACATTTATTTTTCGCAAGAAAGTTGTCATTCCCTGATGATGAAAGTTGTCATAGATATATGTTATACATACAGACTACCGTTTGAACACTATCTCACTTGTTGGCAAGTGATGATGCGGTCGAGGATGGTAGCACGCTAAGCCCAGAATGGGAACTGGCTCTTAAGGATAGCTGCCGGACCGGAACATATTAGATGTTTGGCGACACATTTTCAAACTTGAGGGTGAGATAGTGTCCTACCACCATGCGGGGGTTGGGGTTTCCTCATCATCATCATTATAATCAGCCAGTTTCAGTCTACTGCTGGATTTAAGCCTCTCCAAAGATTAGCCACTGAGCTCGATCGTTGGATCATTGGCAGGGATGTTGATGAGGGCTTAAGGGGGGGGGGGGGGGGGTAACGATTTGGACTTCAGCTTTTAATAAACATTTCACTATGTGAGATTGTAGTTTAGAAAGCATCCGAATGTCGAGAACTCAAAAATTAATAAGATCGTTTAAAAAACTAAAAGAACCGACTTCAAATGCCGTGCTATTAATTATTATTACCTAGTTTAAAGGTACGGACACATCGCAGCGTCCTGCGTGCGCGATCTAGGCGGCGATCAGATAGCGCAGTAGTATTAAGTACCGACTGATTTACACCAAACGCGATCAGAAAACTATTGAAAAGTACTGTGTGTCCGTACCTTAAGGTGTTTATCTCCAAATCCCTAGATAGATCTCTGTCCAACAAAAAAAGAATCACCAAAATCGGTTCATAAACAATGAAGGTATCCGCAAACACACAAAAAATAAAAATTTAAGCTCGAATTGAGAAACCTCTTTTTTTTAAATCGGTCAAAAAATATAACAATGTAATATATATAAAAATATAACGTCATATTCATTTTAAAACTTCTATCGTTCTCTCAGAACGATATTGGAAATATTGACTTATATAATACTTACTTGTATGAGCCAAGATATCAGCCCATTCTGACCATGCACACATTACATGTATACACAGACACAGACACAGACACAATAAACAGTAGTGTAGCACCGTCGTCGCATCGGGAGTCATCGCTGAACATTGCTTATGTAAGAACGGCCACTGTACGCGGGTGATAGCCACAGTTTTATAGTGAGCCAGTTTTGTAGGAAACTGGAAACAGCGTGGTTATTTTACACAATCATTCAGCAATTAAATCGGCTTTTAAAAAGGCCTATTTGCATTTTGAATTTTGTTTTCATAATTCGAATGTTGAACGCACCTTTAGAAATTTCTGATTGCCTATCAGATATATAAAAAAAACATAAAATTCAAAACCACCTCTACGTAAACCGAATGCACTAACTTTATATTTATATATGTAATTTAAAGCTATTTTGATTGATATTTTATAAAGATACCCGAATCGTATGTACACTCTTAGTAAGTAAATCAAAACAAGATTCATTTAATTCAATTCCAACTAACTTTACGGTTACCCTTTTCCAAAATTGGGTTTTAATTATGGTCATATAAAATTAACGACGCCGATATTTAAATTACGATATTTAATGTATGGTAAAATCAGTAAGTGTCCCTGCTGTCATATTTGCACTGTGTCGCGGAGCGTACCGATGTAAACAAGCTCGTAAATACGGCGGTCCTCGTGTGCTTGGTCATTAGAACAGGGCGGGGGGTGGGGGGGTTGGGAGAATTTATCTGTGGAATACATAAACACAGTAAATACATAAATCTACATTCAATTCTTTCTAGGAAGTTTTAAAAATTGTACTTATCATTTACAAACTTTTATTTAACTTTTCGTGTAAGTACGAGTATGTAAGTACGTTTATGCTTGTGCAGGTTAAATCTTGGAAACTATATAAGAACCACTTCCTGAGGTTCCATTGGACTCAATTTAGTGGTACCATCGAGCTGACCTGATGATGGACACGGGCTATAAGGATTGGAACTCTCTAATGGCAAATCTTAGTCATGCTTTAAAATCCCAAGAATAGACCATGTTACCCCTTACCTCGTCAAGAATAATATTTTAAATATGAAAACTAGAAGATAATTAAACCTAGCTTGTATTACTCAAAAGATACTCTGGAACAAGAATCCAGCGTATCTTTTCGAAAATTAACATGGAAAAAAGACACGCATTCACGACATACCCGTACCCAGTACCTACTCGATCTTTCCCTGCCGAAGAACAAAACTAGCAGGTAGTTTCAAATATAGTGCGGCAAAAATTTGGAACAACCTCCCTCCCCCCACGCGAAAAAAAAAGCAGTTATATTTCGTTTAAATTTAAAGTAAAGACATTTTTATTTCAACGCAACAAAAGTATATTCGAAGCTACCTTTAAAAGACCAAATAGCCGAACATCTACAAAGCTCCATCTTTCATTAACACACACAGACTACACACAAACACACACACACACACACATACACACACACATACACACACACACACACACACACACACACACACACACACACACACACACACACACACACACACACACACACACACACGCTGAAATGCAATTGACAATGAATGGTGTAGGTTTATATAGTTAAAATGTGTAAAACAATTATAATAAGAGTTAATGGTTCTATATAAAAATGAATCGAATATAAGTCCCGCTTACCTACTCGCTCGACGACCATCTTAGGGGTGGAAGTCTCTTCGTTAATATCGATGTGTCCTATCATCGCAAACGTTTAGTAGAAGGAGATGCGGCGAGCTGTATTTTCTTAGCAACCATTATTGCTCGAAATTAATCGCTATAAATGTAGAGAATACCGGCCCAGTTCGGGTAGAGGGGTAGACTGAAAATCAGCCCTGCGTGGACCCAGTCCACGCAGTACAGTGCTGAGTCTACCCCAATTTCCAAAATATTTCTTATTGTGTAATTTTTTTTTTTCTCATTTTATATTGTAATTTGTATTTTTGGCAATAAATTTATTTTATTTTTATTTTAAATAACAATGTTATAAAATGTTATGTTACAAAGTCTGTACGCACCATTAGGAACAGTTAGGCCCGGATTCCTCTGTCGCTGACGTCGGTCGCATACATACGCAGCGCGTAGCAACTCGCGCGCCGCTGATGTCAGCGTCACAGTGTGGTGCTATATAGAACACAACGTATATTCGTACGTGCGAACGACGTACGCGACCGACGTCAGCGACAGAGGAATTCAGGCCTCATAACGTTCTATAGCGCGTCAGTCGACCGACGTACGCGGCGCTGACGCGCGAGACCGACGCGCGCCATACGCGGCGCGTAGCAACTCGCGCGCCGCTGATGTCAGCGTCACAGTATGGTGCTATATAGAACACAACGTATATTCGAACGCGCGACCGACGTACGCGACCGACGTCAGCGACAGAGGAATCCGGGCCTAAGAATGCTTAAAAGGAAGTCACTAGATTCTGCGACACAGGATATCCTAGTGCAGGATCTAGGGATTTAATTATTAGATATGGCTGAAATGTTTCCTACAATTAGATAAGTTACGAAGCCTTGTAAATTTAGCAATTACAACAATAAATAAATAAAAAAATAAAAATAATACAATGATAATTTAACGTCTTTACAAAAACCTTGTCTGATCTGAATCCATTCCATGAAAATGTTAACTCTCCTAATTACTGTGAAATTGTTGCAAATAACTTTCAGCACTGGAGATGTTGTACCGTCGGTGAATAATAACTCGAGTAGCTACACTACTTTATTTAAGGAAAATGTGATTTTATCTTGTATCGACTCCGCTTTTCCCCTTTTATTTTTGTTAGAAGAGAATTTTTTCTCCCAAGAAATATAGCGTCCTAGAAAAACTACTGCATTGTTTTTGTAATCTATTTTTTGTTCCAAGCCTTTGCGTTATGGTTTATGAGCCGCGTAATGGTAGTACCTACAGTCATATTTTATGATAACGGTGCCCTTACACAGACTGTTTTAAATTACTTTGTTTTTACAATCATTTTAGTAAAATATTTGACTATTGAACCAGTTCGCTGAGTTCCGGTATGTTTTTCAGTAACAATGCTAATCTAATAGTGAGTGGTACTTATATTGCAAGCGTGCTACATCGTCACTTAACATTAGGTGAGATAGCGGTCAAAAGCTTCAATATCTTTACATAGAGTAAAACAAATTCGCTTCGTCCGTCTGTACGCTTGAATCTTCTAAACTACGCAACGGATTTTAATGCGGTTTTCATCAAAAGATAGAGTTATTTAAGAAGAAGGTTTATAATTAGGGTTCAACTCGGGCAAAACCGCGGAGCACGGCTAGTTATGTATACAAATAGTTTCGCTAGATTACATCATAATAATCTGTGTAAATAGAGGTCGAGATAGTTATAGCGCATTATGGAGTGTACTGTACTACTATTAATTATTCTGTAACTGTACTAGATTACATAAGATAGTAAGTTTATGCATAATAAAATTTAAACGTATTCTTCCATAATTCATGCAGATTCACCTTTTTTAAGAGCCTCAGTTTAGGCTCGCATACCACTTTTTCTACCACGAAAGCGATTCCATTTTATAATTCACGATACAACTTAGAATGATCAGGGTCATCAATATGCTTAACTATCACTGACAATGTAAGATCTTCCCTGGAAACAAATCCAGCTCATGTAGAACCTCCTTTACAACAGAGATGACCCTGAGCTCGCGTGGAATGACATCGGAATACTTGTCGTTGTCTCACTTTTAACGACCCTGTAGGGACGGATAACTGAATTCCCGACATAAACATACATTTATTTTAGTGCAAACTATCATTCGGTGAACGCTATCATTACATAGTATGCTTTAACTTTGTACAGTTAAAATTTAAAAATCTGTTTTTATGAGATTTATTTAATGGACAAAGGAATTATTTTTATTAACATTTGGAACTATGATAGGCTTTTAAGTAGAATAAGAATTGCGTGAGAATCGTGTCAAAAACGATTCAAACGAGTATTTCATTAGTTGAATTAAGTGAAAAACTACAGGAGTGGAATGTTTAAACTTTGTGCGTAGTCCAGCATGGATATACTAATTTAAATCTGATAAACTCAAAATCGGAATCCATAATCTAATATATAAAATTCTCGTGTCACAGTTTTCGTTGCCATACTCCTCCGAAACGGCTTGACCGATTTTGATGAAATTTTTTGTGCTTATCCGGTATCTATGAGAATCGGCCAACATCTATTTTTTATCCCCCTAAATGTTAGGGATAGTCCACCCCTAAATTTTTTATTTTATTTTTTAGACAACATTTTTAATTTCTATTTTTTTATGATACAACATACAAAAATACATACAATCCTCAATTTTCACCCTTCTACGATCAACCCTTATTTTTTAATAGCCATTTTAGTAATTTAATCATTTTTCCTCTCCGGTCGAAAACTGATCAATCGTCATTTAATTAGTTTTATTTATATGGCAAAACAACGTTTGCCGGGTCAGCTAGTAGGATATAGAATTTTTATATATGTGGGCAAAGCTGTGGGATGCATCTAATAATGTATAACCAAATAGGTTTTACACGGGCTAAGCCGCATAACACAGCTATTGTAAAATATTCATTTAAAACTAGACCAAAATCGAATAAAGTATAAAACTAGATATAAGCTAGGGCCGCATTGAATTGTGAAGTAATTAATAAGTAAAATAAAATTAACAAAATAAATATGTAGTAAGTATCACTTATATCACAGATAATGTTGTGTTGTGATAATAATTTAAAGAGCTGAAAGCACAGTACAAAGGCACCCTCTATATTTCATAGACTGTCAACCTTCACCACGTTCCATAAACAAACTATGCTTTCAATAACTTAAATTGTGGGAAGTGTCCAATAAACGGAACATTGTTTCCAAACCTGTCGTGGCTTGGGCGGTGTTGCTAGTGTTCAATAAATATTCGTATATTTTTCTTCAAACTCTACGGAACTCTTTAGACGTCGCATATCACGGACAAATGATAAATAATAGAACTTTTAAGTAGGTTATTGAATATTTTAATATAATCAACACCAATATTATAAATGCGAAAGTCAGTTTGTTTATTTGTTTGTTTGTTTGTTTGTTTGGGACTTCTTCACGGTCAAACGGCTTGACCGATTTGGCTGAAATTTTGTACAAAGATAGAACATATAGCAGAATAGGATATAGGATAATTTTTTTCTGGCAGTCGAGTCAGGGGGTCCAGATATTTTTAATTGAATTTGGTAAATATAAGACCTCTTCTCGAATAAACAGCTTGACCGATTTGCCTGAAATGTTGTATAAAGACAGTTCATAAGGCAAAAAAGAATATAGAATACTTTTTTTCTGGCTATCGAGTCAGGGGGTTCAAATATTTTTAATTGAATTTTTTCAATATAAGATCTCTTTTCGAATAAACGGCTTGACCGATTTGCCTGAAATGTTGTTTAAAGACAGTTCGTAGGGTAGAATAGGATACAGAATACTTTTTTTTTGGCTATCGAGTCAGGGGGTAAATATATTTTTAATTGAATTTTGTAAATATAAGACTTCTTCTTGAATAAGCGGCTTGACCGATTTGCCTGAATTTTTGTGTGAATACATGTCATAGGGCAGAATAGGATATAGGATACTTTTTTTCTGGCTGTCGAGTCAGGGGGTCCAGATATTTTTAATTGAATTTGGTAAATATAAGACCTCTTCTCGAATAAACAGCTTGACCGATTTGCCTGAAATTTTGTGTGAATACATGTCATAGGGCAGAATAGGATATAGGATACTTTTTTTCTGGCTGTCGAGTCAGGGGGTCCCGATATTTTTAATGGAATTTGGTAAATATAAGACCTCTTCTCGAATAAACAGCTTGACCGATTTGCCTGAAATGTTGTTTAAAGACAGTTCAAAAGGCAGAATAGAATATACAATACTTTTTTCTGGCTATCGAGTCAGAGGGTACAAATATTTTTAATTTAAGATCTCTTCTCGAATAAATGGCTTGACCGATTTGCTTGAAATGTTGTATAAAGACAGTTCATAGGGTAGAATAGGATATAGGATACTTTTTTTTTTGCTTTCAAGTCCAGATATTTTTAATTAATTTTTGTAAATTTAAGACCTCTTCTCGAATAAACGGCTTTACCGATTTGCCTGAAATGTTGTATAAAGACAGTTCATAGGGCAGAATAGGATATCGGATACTGTTTTTTGTCCATCGAGTCTGAGTGTTTAGATTTTTTTTATTGAATTTTGTGAATGTGTGCCCTCTTATCAGCTAAACAGCTTGACCGATTCAGCTGAAATTTTATACATACGAGTATTACAGTTCATATTGCATAGAATCACATGGGATAATTTTTTTCTGGCAGTCGAGTCCAGGTGTCCAGAATTTTTAAATTGAAGTTTTTAAATGTGTGGCCTTCTCTCGGTCGAACGGGTTAACCATTTAAGCTGAAATTTTGTACACAGACAGTCAAAAAGACATAGAAGGGCAACGAATACTTTTTTTTTGGGTGGAAATTTCGGTTGTCTATATTTTTACTATGGAATTTTGTAAATGTGTGGCCTCTTTTTGGCCAAACGGTTTGACCGATTCAGATGAAATTTTGTACAAACACATTGAATAGGGCATAAAAGGGCAAAGAATACTTTTTTTCGGCAGTTAAGTGTGGGTGCCTATATCTTTTGTTAACTTTACATAGAGTTTGCATAATCATAAAAGTTTGACCTTAGGTTCATAGATTATGACTAAACTTAATAAGTACCTTAATTAGGCCATAAAACTGTCAGGGTCATTAAAAGTCATCAAAATTTACGCAATGGCTTTGCTTGCCCAACGTGTTTTATCGGCTTTGTGGGAAGTATTTCATAAGCATTCGTGTTTTAACAGCCACATTTAACCTTAGGGTCATCGGTGTTGACTTAGTAGGTTGTAAAAACTGTCAGCGTCACAAAACGTAACATTTTTTGCGCTCACTTCGCTCGCGCGGTGATAGCGCTCGCTGCGCTCGCGCAATAATTTGTTTGGTTTACTTTGTAGGTAATATTTCAGCAACTTTTGTATTTTAATAGCCACATGCATCAGAACGACTCCATAAATTAAAACAGTACAATCTTCAATAATCATAATTATTTCTATCCTTAAATAATTGGATATCAAGTTTAACCTTTGTGTTATCAGTGTTAACTTAGTAGGTTATAAAAACTGTCAGGGTCATAAAATGACGTAAAAATTTTCGCGCTCAATCGCGCGCATTGATAGCTCTCGCTGCGCTCGCGCAAGCCTTTGTTTTATCTACTTTGTAGGTAATATTTCAGATTTTTTTTGTATTTTAATAGCCACATGCATCAAAACGAGTTTATAATTGGAACAGTTACAACCTTCAATAATCATAATGATTTTTTTACCTTAAAATAAGTGGATATCAAGTTAAACCTTTGTCTCATCAGTGTTAACTTAGAAGGTCATAAACACTGTCAGGGTCATAAAAGGTCGTAAAAATTTTTCGCGCTCGCTTCGCTCGCGCAGTGATGGCGCTCGCAAGTATTTGTTATATGTACTTTGTTGGATACATTTCAGCAACTTTTGTATTTTAATAGCCACATTCATCAAAACATGACACAAATTGGAACAGTACAGACTTCAATAATCATAATGATTTTTACCTTTAAATAAGTGGATATCAAGTTTGACCTTAGGGTCATCGGTGTTGACTAAGTAGGTCATAAAAACTGTCAGGGTCATAAAATGACGTAAAAATTTTCGCGCATTGATAGCTCTCGCTGCACTCGCGCAAACCTTTGTTTTATCTACTTTGTAGGTTTTATTTCAGCATTTTTTGTATTTTAATAGCCACATGCATCAAAAGGAGTTTATTAATTGAAACAGTACTACCTTAAATAATCATAATGAATTTTTCCCTTAAAATAAGTAGATATCAAGTTTAACCTTAGCGTCATCGGTGTTGACTTAGAAGGTCATAAAAACTGTAAGGGTCATAAAAAGACGTAAATAATTTTCGCGCTCGCTTCTCTTGCGCATTGATAACGCTCGCTGCGCTCGCGTAAACCTTTGTTTGATCTACTTTGTAAGTAATTTTTCAGCATTTTTTGTATTTTAATAGCCACATGCATCAAAACGAGTTTATAAATTGAAAAAGTACAACCTTCAATAATCATAATGATTTTTACCTTAAAATAAGTGGATATCAAGTTTAACCTTAGGGTCATCGGTGTTGACTAAGTAGGTCATAAAAACTGTCAGGTCATAAAATGACGTAACAATTTTCGCGCTCGCTTCGCTCGCGCATTGATAACGCTCGCTGCGCTCGCGTAAACCTTTGTTTTATCTACTTTGTAAGTAATGATTCAGCATTTTTTGTATTTTAATAGCCACATGCATCAAAAGGAGTTTATTAATTGAAACAGTACAACCTTCAATAATCATAATGAATTTTTCCCTTAAAATAAGTGATTATCAAGTTTAACCTTAGGGTCATCGGTGTTGACTTAGATGGTCATAAAAACTGTAAGGGTCATAAAAAGACGCAAAAACTTTTCGCGCTCGCTTCGCTCGCGCATTGATAACGCTCGCTGCGCTCGCGCAAACCTTTGTTGTATCTACTTTGTAAATAATGATTCAGCATTTTTTGTATTTTAATAGCCACATGCATCAAAACGAGTTTATAAATTGAAAAAGTACAACCTTCAATAATCATAATGATTTTTACCTTAAAATAAGTGGATATCAAGTTTAACCTTAGGGTCATCGGTGTTGACTTAGAAGGTCATAAAAACTGTAAAGGTCATAAAAAGACGTAAATAATTTTCGCGCTCGCTTCGCTCGCGCATTGATAACGCTCGCTGCGCTCGCGTAAACCTTTGTTTTATCTACTTTGTAAGTAATTTTTCAGCATTTTTTGTATTTTAATAGCCACATGCATCAAAACGAGTTTATAAATTGAAACAGTACAACCTTCAATAATCATAATGATTTTTACCTTAAAATAAGTGGATATCAAGTTTAACCTTAGGGTCATCGGTGTTGACTAAGTAGGTCATAAAAACTGTCAGGGTCATAAAATGACGTAAAAATTTTCGCGCTCGCTTCGCTCGCGCATTGATAACGCTCGCTGCGCTCGCGCAAACCTTTGTTTTATCTACTTTGTAAGTAATGATTCAGCATTTTTTGTATTTTAATAGCCACATGCATCAAAACGAGTTTATAAATTGAAAAAGTACAACCTTCAATAATCATAATGATTTTTACCTTAAAATAAGTGGATATCAAGTTTAACCTTAGGGTCATCGGTGTTGACTTAGAAGGTCATAAAAACTGTAAGGGTCATAAAAAGACGTAAATAATTTTCGCGCTCGCTTCGCTCACGCATTGATAACGCTCGCTGCGCTAGCGTAAACCTTTGTTTTATCTACTTTGTAAGTAATTTTTCAGCATTTTTTGTATTTTAATAGCCACATGCATCAAAACGAGTTAATAAATTGAAAAAGTACAACCTTCAATAATCATAATGATTTTTACCTTAAAATAAGTGGATATCAAGTTTAACCTTAGGGTCATCGGTGTTGACTTAGAAGGTCATAAAAACTGTAAGGGTCATAAAAAGACGTAAAAAATTTTCGCGCTCACTTCGCTCGCGCATTGATAATGCTCGCTACGCTCGCGCAAACCTTTGTTTTATCTACTTTGTAAGTAATGATTCAGCATTTTTTGTATTTTAATAGCCACATGCATCAAAACGAGTTTATAAATTGAAACAGTACAACCTTCAATAATCATAATGATTTTTACCTTAAAATAAGTGGATATCAAGTTTAACCTTAGGGTCATCGGTGTTGACTTAAAAGGTCATAAAAACTGTAAGGGTCATAAAAAGACGTAAATAATTTTCGCGCTCGCTTCGCTCGCGCATTGATAACGCTCGCTGCGCTCGCGTAAACCTTTGTTTTATCTACTTTGTAAGTAATTTTTCAGCATTTTTTGTATTTTAATAGGCACATGCATCAAAACGAGTTTATAAATTGAAACAGTACAACCTTCAATAATGATAATGATTTTTACCTTAAAATAAGTGGATATCAAGTTTAACCTTAGGGTCATCGGTGTTGACTAAGTAGGTCATAAAAACTGTCAGGGTCATAAAATGACGTAAAAATTTTCGCGCTCGCTTCGCTCGCGCATTGATAGCTCTCGCTGCGCTCGCGCAAACCTTTGTTTTGTCTACTTTGTAGGTTATATTTCAGCATTTTTTGTATTTTAATAGCCACATGTATCAAAACGAATTTATAAATTGAAACAGTACTACCTTCAATAATCATAATGAATTTTTACCATAAAATAAGTGGATATCAAGTTTAACCCTAGGGTCATCGGTGATTTAGTAGGTTATAATTTAGTAGGTTTCAATACAAGACACAAAAATAGATTAATTCTACCTCAATTCAGGTTGTGGAAAGTTAGTGGTTCTTTTCTGGGGAACTGTATACGATTTTATAATAAACTTCCTAAAGATATTGATCAACTGTCTATAAGCAGATTTAAAACCTTTGTAAAATCCAATTTAATGAAGAAATCTATATGAATGACAAAAATGCTTGGCCTGAATGCCCCAAGCTCCAAGATATAATATAAATTGTATGATAATAGAATTACTTATTGTACATTAAACATTTATTTAATATGAATTAAAAAAAATGAATTAAAATAAGTGACAAGCCCCATAGAGTTTCTTGGTGTTTCTTCTCTGATGGGAGTACTTCCGAAACACCAGTAGATTCAACAGTCAATCAGTTTTCATCTTTTGTTTGCAGATCTAGGGTTGCCTGTTACGACGGTATTATGCGGCTGATAGTCGGATAATCAGTTCCATTCGGAACATGATTTGTACTGCAATTAGTCTGCGTATTATTTATCTATTATGTTTCATTATTTCACATTTTTTTGGATAAAAATTGTCTGAAGTACTGAAACATGCACTGGGTTGCGGGTGCACGTAATGGTACGGTTGGCAACCCTACATTAATAAGGGGAATTAAACATGTGTTTTAAGTGTGACGTTCGACGTCTAGATGAAAGCTGAATGGCTCAATACCTTTGTTTTTTTTTTGTAAATTCAAAGCGTTATGTTTCTGCTATATCTATATTTTTTGTTGAATATGATCTATTTAATGTTATTTGACGTGTGTAAGTGCTAATTTTTAATTTGCCCATATACTGAATAAATGCTTTGACTTTGACTTTGACTTTGATAAAAACTGCCAGGATTATATAATGACGTAAAAATTTTCGCGCTCGCTGGTAAACCTTCGTTAGGTTTACCAAGTACCAAGTAATGATTAATGACTTCAACAATTGACGATATCGAGTTCGACCTAAGAGTCATCTATATTGACTTGATGATTAGGTCATTAAACTGTCAGGGTTATAAAACGCCATAAAAATTTTCACTCGCCCAATAATAGCGCTCGCTACGCTCGCGCAGCTATTCACCTTATTTTCTTTGTAAGAAATGTTTGAGGAACTGTTGTATTCAGTCAAACATTTAAACAGCACAATTTCGTATACTAACCTAACCAAAATTATTAATGACTTTAACAATAGAGGATATTGAGTTCGACTTTGAGGGCACCTATGGTGATTTGGCCTAAGAGATCATCGATCTAGACCTCAATGGTCATAAAGACACAAATAACGCGGGCGAAGCCGCGGGTAACAGCTAGTTTAAGATCGTTTAAAAAACTAAAAGAACCGACTTCAAACATCGCGCTAGTCAAAGTAGCCAGTAGACGTAGTAACTATTACATAATCTGTGCCAGTAGTAAGTAGTAAGTCGTCGAGATAAGTAAATGCGTCGTAATACAAATGTTGATATATTAAAAACGGCTCGGCCGATTTCGTTAAAATTTTAATGGGACCAAATCGGCTCAGGCATCTTCGAGTAATCGGTGAACATACATAAAAAAAAGTTCAATTGAATTGAGAACCTCCTCCTTTTTTGTGAAGTCGGTTAAATAGTAAAACATTTTTTAAACACAAGCTTTTTGTTAAGATGTCATGTGTAATGAAAAGTACTAACGATAACGGTACATACCAGCCCAAACTCTACTATCAAATGTAATGGCAAATGGTACCATTACTGAACTTTCATCCCTACAGCCCGGCTCCATCATCAGGTCAGCGCGATAGTACCATTTCATATTACATTGTCACCGACATTTTTATACCATACAAGTAAGCGCTTGATCACTAACTTACCTGGTGTTACGTGATGATGCGGTCGATATGAATATATTATGACTTACATAAATATACCAAATTTAAATTCAAGCAAAAGTCTGTGATTGGTTCTAATTTAACTTTCAAAATTTGACCTACACATACTAGAACGGCAAGCTTAATTGAAGTTTGTAAAAATCATAATCATCAGCCTATTTCTGTCCGCTGCTAGACATAGGCCTTAGTTTTATACAATATATATTTTTATGATATATTATAGCAAGCAAGCGGACGGCCAATCTTATGTTCAACGGCAATGCAATAGGCACTCGGAGATCTGTCACTAGTGTCTACTATGTGTATAATGTTTTCTTGTCCGGTAATTTTGTATCATTCACATTTTAACATCTTTTTAGCTGTTTGAACCAATGCATAATTGAGGTCCAGAATATTTAGATATTATAGTAGTCCACTTAATATCAATAATAATGGCAATAAAGTCTCAGAAATTACAGAAACAACATTTTTAGGTGTAACAATAGATTGTTTTTTTAAATTGAAAATCACATACACATAACATAAATAACAAAATTTCACAATATTGCTATATACTATCTCTACTGAGTAGTATAGCTTCCAAATCAGTTGCAATAACTGCATACTATGGTTATGTATACCCTCATTTAAAGTATGGGATTCTGTTTTGGGGAAATTCTGTTAATGTACAATCCACATTCCTTCTACAAAAAAGATGTTTACGTAGTATTTTTAATATGCAAAGTACTGAATCTCTTCGAGACATATTCACTAAATATAACTTTTTAACATTAACTAGTATGTACATATTAGAACTGGCAGTGTTTGTGAAAGAGAATGAACACCTGTATTTCAGCCAACAATCAAGTCGCTTGGCAAACCTTAGAACCAATTACAGGTACAACATGTGTATTCCCCAAATTAACAACACGAAATACTACAAAAGCTCTTTCGTAAGCGCAATTAAAGTATACAATCATCTACCAACAGAACTAAAATCTTTGCATGGGTTTACATTTAAGAATAAATTGAAACAGTGGTTGCTTTCAAAAGCATATTATAACTTAAACGAGTACTTTGATGTTAATTGACAATAAGTATAAAAATATAAATTGTAAAAGTTATATATCGAAAGTAAATATAGTTATAATTATTATTATTTATTAATGTCGCATTGTCATGTTGTAAATTGTATTTTATTTTAGATTTATGACTTTATCTCTAGCTAGAAAGTTATACATATTAATAATTATAATAGATTTAGACTCGCTTAACAAAGTGTGGTAATAATTGTTTATTTTAGGATTCTGTCTTTCTATTAACATAATTTTAAGATTTTGTAACCTATTATTGTATGTTCGAAATGAACAAACTGTTGAGACATATTATGTATTTTAACACCTTTTGTACACAGTTTTCACAATAAATATATTATATTCTATTCTATATAAGCACCACCCTGAGTTTTATTGAAATTTCTACAATCAACATCAATCATCAACACCAATATTATAAATGCGAAAGTCAGTTTGTTTATTTGTTTGTTTGTTTGTTTGTTTGGGACTTCTTCACGGTCAAACGGCTTGACCGATTTGGCTGAAATTTTGTACAAAGATAGTACATAGGGCAGAATAGGATATAGAATACTTTTTTTTTGGCTATCGAGTCAGGGGGTCCAGATATTTTTTATTGAATTTTGTAAATATAAGACTGCTTCTCGAATAAACGGCTTGACCGATTTGCCTGAAATTTTGTATGAATACATGTCATAGGGCAGAATGGGATATAGGATACTTATTTTCTGGCTGTCGAGTCAGGGGGTCCAGATATTTTAAATTGAATATTGTAAATATAGGACCTCTTCACGGTCAAACGGCTTGACCGATTTGGCTGAAATTTTGTACAAAGATAGTACATAGGGCAGAATAGGATATAGGATACTTTTTTTTTGGCTATCGAGTCAGGGGGTCCAGATATTTTTTATTGAATTTTGTCAATATAAGACCTCTTCTCGAATAAACTGCTTGACCAATTTGCCTGAAACGTTGTATAAAGAGCTAATATATTTAATAAAATAAAATTATATAAATAATAAAATTTCGCGCTCGGTACGCTCGCGCAGTGATAGCGCTCGCTACGCTCGCCCGGTGATAGTGCTCGCTACGCTCGCGCAAGCATTTGTTTTGTCTACTTTGTGGGTAATATTTCAGCAACTTTTGTCTATCAATAACCACATGCATCAAAACGAATCATAAATTAAAACAGTACAACCTTCAATAATCATAATTATTGTTAACCTTAAGATTAGTAGATATCAAGTTTACCCTGAGTGTCATCGGTGTTGACTTAGTAGATCATAAAAACTGTCAGGGTCATAAAAAGTCGTAAAAAATTTTCGCGAGTGATGGCGCTCGCTACGCTCGCCCAGAGATAGTGTTCGCTACGCTCGCGCAAGCATTTGTTTTGTCTACTTTGTGGGTAATATTTCAGCAACTTTTGTATATTAATAGCCACATGCATCAAAACGAATCATAAATTAAAACAGTACAACCTTCAGTAATCATAATTATTGTTAACCTTAACATTAGTAGATATCAAGTTTAACCTGAGTGTCATCGGTGTTGACTTAGTAGATCATAAAAACTGTCAGGGTCATAAAAAGTCGTAAAAAAATTCGCGCTCGCTACGCTCGCGTGGTAATAGTGCTCGCTACGCTCGAGCAAGCATTTGTTTTATCTTCTTTGTAGGTAATATTTCAGCAACTTTTGTATATAAATAGCCACATGCATCAAAACGAGTCATAAATTAAAACAGTACAACCTTCAGTAATCATAATCATTATTAACCTTAAGATAAGTAGATATCAAGTTTAACCTGAGTGTCATCGGTGTTGACTTAGTAGATCATAAAAACTGTCAGGGTCATAAAAAGTCGTAAAAAAATTCGCGCTCGCTACGCTCGCGTGGTAATAGTGCTCGCTACGCTCGAGCAAGCATTTGTTTTATCTTCTTTGTAGGTAATATTTCAGCAACTTTTGTATATAAATAACCACATGCATCAAAACGAGTCATAAATTAAAACAGTACAACCTTCAGTAATCATAATCATTATTAACCTTAAGATTAGTGGATATCAAATTAAACCTGAGTGTTATCGATGTTGACTTAGTAGGTCATAAAAATTGTCAGGGTCATAAAAAGTCGTAAAAAATTTTCGCGCTCGCTACGCTCGCGCATTCATAGCGCTTGCTGTGCTCGCGCAAACATTTGTTTTATCTACTTTGTGGGTAATATTTCAGCAACTTTTGTATATTAATAGCCACATGCATCAAAACGAATCATAAATTAAAACAGTACAACCTTCAGTAATCATAATTATTGTTAACCTTAACATTAATAGATATCAAGTTTAACCTGAGTGTCATCGGTGTTGACTTAGTAGATCATAAAAACTGTCAGGGTCATAAAAAGTCGTAAAAAAAATTCGCGCTCGCTTCGCTCGCGCAGTGATAGCGCTCGCTACGCTCGTGTGGTAATAGTGGTCGCTACGCTCGAGCAAGCATTTGTTTTATCTTCTTTGTAGGTAATATTTCAGCAACTTTTGTATATAAATAGCCACATGCATCAAAACGAGTCATAAATTAAATCATAATCATTATTAACCTTAAGATTAGTGGATATCAAGTTTAACCTGAGTGTCATCGGTGTTGACTTAGTAGGTCATAAAAACTGTCAGGGTCATAAAAAGTCGTAAATTTTTTTTATTGTAAAAAGTAATTATTAATGACTTTAACAATAGACGATAGATAAACTCTTTATTGTATACCAAGAAAGAAACTTAAGTCTAGACATATTAACATTTATTTAATCGGTGATACTATCGGCGGTCTTATCGCATAAAGTGATCTCTTCCAGACAACCAAGTGTGGAGTAGTAACAAAAACAAAGGGAGTTTCGCGATGGCGATTATATGATACAGGAAACTGCAATAAACATATTACTTATTAATATAAGTATAATACTTACTATACACATAATATATGCAGGTTCATACATACAAATACCATAGTAAAATATATATTATATTATACAGACACATACTTATACATTACTTACACTATACCTACCTATATAGGTATATAAATAAACATACATGTAAATATATACATAAATATATATCACCATATATATTTCAATAAATGCATACAATATATTATTATTTTAAATTATATATAATACATACTTTATATGTACAACAAATACATATATCGAGTTCTACCTAAGAGTCATCTACAGTGAGTTGATTATTAGGTCGTAAAACTGTCAGGGTCATAAAATGTCATAAAAAATGTTCGCTTGCGCAATGATTGCACTCGCTGCGCTTGCGCAGCTATTCACCTTATTTGCTTTGCAAGAAATGTTTCAGGAACTTTTGTGTTGAGTCAAACATTTAAGCAGCACAACTTCGTATACCTAACCAAAATGATTAATGACTTTAACAATAGAGGATATTGAGTTCGACTTTAGGGTCATCTATGGTGACTTGGCCAAAGAGATCATAGATCTTGACCTCAAAGGTCATAAAGACTTAAATGACGCGGGCGAAGCCGCGGGTAACAGCTAGTAATTGTTATAATTCTTAGCTTCTTAAATTATCATAAATGTTGTAGTGTATTATGTATTTAACATAATAAACTACAACATTTATGGTAATTTACAATTCAAGGCTAGCAACACTGCCTCTAAATAAAGCAGTTGCAATAAACCATCGCGTGACTAACGAAATGCTAATATTTTGTTTGGGCCGGCGTGCCTTTGAGGGTGGAGCTGTGTTAAAAGTTAACTAACTACCTATTAAGACATCCGCTCACGTACATAATCTCAAGTACATAATTATTTTTTAAGCGTTTTCGAACCCCTTTATTCTCCGCCATTTAAAAAAAATCCTAAAGACTGAATCGACAAAACAATTCCATATAATTTATCAAACCTGTTCACAAACTTTCACGAAAATCGGTTGTGAAATGCGACCTGTAGAGGAAAACAGTCGGTCATCCGGATATCCTGACATCCAGACATCCGGACATCCGCCGGACATACGAAAGCATTTTTGCCCAAGCTGCAACGGAGACACTTTGCTCGCGCTTCACGCTCGTTTAGTCAATTAAGCTTTAACCAAGGTTGATGAATATTATTAGGTATTAATCATAAAAATAATACATTTTATAATCATAACTACATATGCCCCGCGGTTTTGCCCGCGTTTAGTCCTAGTTATAAAATTCCTCTTGAATTTACTCCATCTATTGGTGAACATTGCATTACAATCCGTTTCGTAGTTTAAAAGAGACGCGTGAAGTGACTTGTTTTATGATATTAAATATATTAAAGATGATGATGATATTATATAAGATGATATTAAAGATTGGTAATTGTATAAGAATTAAGAAAATGTTCTTTTAGTAAAGTCAGTAAAAATAAAAATACTAATAAGAGAGCGTTGAACGTATTATTTGTACGCCCTTAAGGCCAAAACGTTTCAAGCTTTCTTTGATGTTTTAAACTAAAACATTTAGCATGTTTTGTACAAATGTATTAACTACTAGCTGACACCGGCGACTTCGTTCATGTACGCCGAGATTTTAGTAGCCTATGTTCATCATTATGCTATAAAGTATCTCCTTGTTAAATTTCAGTAAGATCGGATCCTCCGTTTAGGCGTGATTAGGTAACAAACAGACAGAGTGATAGAGTTACAAACGTTTTACCCGACTACGGCAAAGCAAAAAGGAGGGTTATGTTTTTGACCGGTATGTGGGTATGTATGTATGTATGTATGTATGTATGTAAGTATGTATGTATGTATGTATGTATGTTTGTATGTTCATCTGTTCCCTCATAACTTCTAAACTACTTACCATAATTTAACAAATGAGGTGTCGTTGGACGCGTCTTATTTTTTTGCTGGTTATAGGCTATATGACGTCACAACAAATTGAATGTGGCGCCCCCTAGAGGGGACGAAGTACAGAACTAAGAAAAAAATCTCACCCCACCCCATCGTGTGCGGTATCGTTGAATAGGGATTTTAAAATGAAGATAGGGTTTAGTACATCATATTTTGTCGGGCGTAGCGTTGGCGAGATATATCCCGCCGAAGTAAAGAAAACTATTTTTTACCCCACGGCGTCGCAAAGAAGCAGTTGGGAGGGTTATGTGTTTGTTGATCACTGTGTATGTATGTAAGTATGTTGACGTGTATACATGTATACATCTATCCAAAAACCCCAAAATGCTTTAAATAAAAAATAAGTTCAAGAACTAAAACCCGACTACTGAAAAATCACTCTCTAAAAAGTATGAAACAAGAAAATATTCTCATCTGAGATTGCTAAGTACAAACTATTCAATATGTATCGTGTATTATACAAACAACTAACTTGTAATAAATATTTTATTGTATTTCATAAATATTGTTAGTGGTGCTCAGAGGATAGCCGTGGTCGTATGTCACCTACCGTAACAAAACAATACACTCTGCAAAGTAACATACGACCACGGGCATCCACTGAACACCTGTAATAAAAAATTTTGGTTTATAAAAATATAAACGTTACTGGTTGTAACATGAAGGTTATAGAGTATAAAAAGCTAAAAACTAATGTTAGGTAGACAGTATTTATGAATATCGAGCGCCCTTGTTCTACCAAGATCTAAAACGTACCAGGATAAATCAGCGGTGTCATTGAGACTTTTAATCTCGGACCGGGGGACAGGCAAATGATATAACACTGTTTTGGGATTGTATGACAAATTTTAATACTTCGAAACGTCCCTTACCTCCAGAATGAGATACACATTATTTAGTTAAAGCCGGAATACTATGTCTAAACATTTGACTATAAATACCATTCGGTTTTCGTTACTTTTTAGGTTAATTTATTTTACATTTTACTACTGAAATTTGGTTATTGTCTTTCTTGCATCTTGCTAATATGAAATTAAAGTTTTAAGGGTAATAAAAAGAGTTATAATGAAATTAGCTTATCTGCAGCGTCCGGTGGCGTCTGAGCACACCGTTCAAAATAGACGACGACATCTAGCGTCGCTCAAACAGCTCAAAACTACGACGACATCCAAACGTGGTGCGTCGAACAAACATCTCAAAATAACGACGTCTTCCGGCGTCGTACAAACAGTTGACGACACCCATAGTCGCACAAACAGTAGACTACAGTCGTCCAAACAGCTCAAACAGCGCCATAGGCTGTAACCAAAAATCCGATTGTAATTTGTCGCCATGAAAGATGACGCGAAACATTTTAGGTTATCAAAAATTGACTCACCGCAAAATCACGTCGCTATTGCATACTAGGACACTATATGTACGCCAATTAGCGTCGCATTCGTTATTTAAAAGAAAGATTCATCTGGTTGAATCAGATTTAAATAATTTACCAAAAATGAGCCCTTTGTATGCCAAGGGGTAAGAAAAAGTGACGTCTCCGATCGAGAATTGACAGATGTCAAAGTCATTTTTTTTTTGAAAGATTGTCTATAGGATATTGAATGATCCACAGACCAAGTAATAACTCGATTATTTAAAATCGACTAAAAATGGCTAAATACGAAAATGTTCTAAATTATTTAAAACCAAAAGGTAATTTTGTCAGTCTTAGAAGCTGAAATGTGCTTCCAAACGAAAAATATGTAACGAGTCGAAATACCTCGTTACAGTACATACCTTCCCAAAAAAAAAATAAAAGAATGAAACTTCTTTTATTTTTGAGAAGAACTCCCAAAAAATTCCTAATAAAAACTTATTCAAAAAAATTAATAAACAGAAAATATTCCGCCACCAAAATATGAAATTTATTCAAACTAAAAGAAGACACTAATAAAGCATAACGTTAAATCAGTTAAGCTTCTAGCCACTGACTAAGTTGCTCTAGAAAAACAAGTTATAAAAACTTTCTAACTAAGTGAAAAACAATGTAAAGGTTTACCAAAACTAATCCATCAATATGACTCAATCCTAAAATCCATCACAAATTAATTATACTCAAGAGTGGATAAGCACCATAGCCTCCATCTACCTATCTGTATTACAAACCAAATAAATATTTCTGAAATATTTAACAAAAGTGTAGATAAGCACCATCGCCTCTATCTTTTATAATCTCAGAACGATTCTAACTAAATTAAAAGGTAATAACAAAGGTTATCCATATTGTAGTACGGTTAAGCATTAGCTGCCGACTATAGATAATTATTCACTGCAAAAGATTCAGTGAACAAGTTTTCAATGAAAAAGTTGAACAACAAAAGTTCAAATTATTCTCATAAAAATAGAGAACCAAAAATAATAAGTAGTGACCGGCTCAACTCTACCGACTTTCCGAACACTAACAAATTAATAAAAGGGTTTGTCAAAAAGACCAAAAATTGTATATTGTGACCGGCTCAACACCACCGACATTCCGTGCACAAAAACAAGTTAACAAAAGTTTGTTGGGAAAACAACAAAGTTGTATTGTGACCGGCTCAACACCACCGACTTTCCGTCCACAATATCTAAAGTTTCCAACGCTTGAACCAAAAATGTCAAAGCGAGGAAAAAATGAAGAGTAAAAAATTACCCAAAAAGGTTAACTGAGACAAAAGCTCAAAAGAGTCAAATCCGAGAGGCAAATCCGGGTAAAAATTATATAGAGCTCTAAGTGTCAAATCCGAGGCTTAGGTCTACAACAAACACAAACTAAATAATCTAAATAATATATAACATGCTTCACAAAGACTGAAACACATCTATATTAAAAATGTATTTACACTATGTGCAGGCTATTTGAAAAGTGGAAAGCTTTTCATAGCAATCTAAAACAATATTTATACTAGAAAAGTGGAAAACTTCTCAAAGTATCTAAAAGAAAGTTGAGTACTTGAAAAGTGAAAAGCTTTTCAAAGTAACCAAAATAATAAAATATACAAAAATATACATAAGATCTTTTGATGCCAAGAAAATTTCTAAAAGAAAATATAATCGTTAGATGTAGTTTTTAAAGTTGGGTAAAAGTTTAAAAGTAGGATAAAAGTATCAAAAATAGAATAAAATTACCAAAAATAGACCTAAGTTAGGTTTAGTATATTTAAAGTTGTATTTCAATAAAGTGTTGGTTTTCCTTGCAGGCAATCATCTTTCACGTTGAGCATCCTCTTCCATACATCAAATCTCATTCTTCCACAAACAATGCTCCACCCAAACAGAGTATCAAAACAAATCTAAATAAAGTGTTAAATCCAAGAATGAAAATTTTAATATTTAATTATATCTTTAACATGATAACGTCCAGTACTTGTTTTATTAAATTCCTTTAGTACATAAACGTTAGGAGAAATTCTCTCTACAATTTCACATTTAATAAACTTAGGTGCTAATTTAGCCGAAAAATATGCAGGTGCATTTGACTGTACAAAACTTCTACGCCAAACTACATCACCGACATCAAAAGAAATGACTTTTCTTCCCCTATTATAATAAAGAGCATTACGCTTATAAGCTTTCAAAAGATAAGCTTGAACTTTAACAAAAACTTCACTAAGTGAATTTAAAGAGTGAGCATAAGTATCTCTAGTACCAAGCTCAAGTTGATCTAAGTTATCAAAAGAGTTACTAAAACGGTGCAAAGATGCATCAAAAATAAGTTCTCTACCGAACATCAAAAAGTTAGGAGTGTACTCTGTAGCAAGATTTACACTACTATTTAAAGCTAATTGGACATGAGGCAAAAACCTTGACCAAGTTCGATGATCATTTTTAACAAAACAAGAAATACATGTTTCTATTGTCTTATTATATCTTTCTACTGGATTATTCTGTGGAGTGTATAGTGCATTATAAAATATTTTAGTAATGTTGAAATTTTTTAAGAAATCTACAAAATATTTAGATATAAATTGGGGTCCGTTGTCGGCCACTAAAATTTTAGGTACACCAAATTTAAGAAATATTTCTTTTTCAAAGATTTTACAAATTACTTTAGAAGTAGCATTTATCATAGGAAATATCCAACAATATTTAGTAAAAACATCTACAATTGAAAGAATGAATCTATGTCCAGAATAAGATTTAGGTAAAATCCCAATAATATCAACGGATAACATTACCATAGGTTGATCAACTTTCTTAGGGTTAACCATCTTACCAGCAGGAGCAGAAGTTGAATGTTTATAAGCTTTACAAATGTCGCAAGAAGAAATATATTTTTGAACGTCTCCGAACATTCCTTTCCAATAATAATGTTGTTTTATTTTATTAAGAGTTTTATGTATTCCAAAGTGTCCAGAATTAATATCATCATGATTAGAACGAATAGTATCTAAAACATGTTCTTTAGGTATAACAATTTTCCAATTCAAACGACTATTAGGGTCAAATTTATTTTTACAGTAACGATATAAAGTATTATCTTCTACTCGAAGGTTTTTCATTCTAGAAGGGTATTTTTGACAATTTATAAAGACTTTTCTATACCAAGGGTCTTCTATATCTTCATCTGGTGAGACAATATTTATAGCGGAAACTAATATTGAAGTTATATTGATTCTAGATAAAGCGTCAGGAACTTGATGTAAAGATCCTTTTTTATGAACAATATCAAAAGTAAATTGAGAAATACGTGCAGCCCATCGAGCTAAGCGTCCACTAGGGTTATTAAGTTTTAAAAGCCACTTAAGACTAGCATGATCTGTCACGACTGTGAATTTCATTCCTTCGACATAAGGTCTAAAATGTTCAATTGAATCTAAAACTGCCAAAAAGTTCACGTTCAGTGGTACTATAATTTCTTTCACATTTATTTAAAGATCTTGAATAATAAGCAATTGTTTCATCTAATTGTTGTTTCTCAGAAGGAGTTAAATGAACTGTAGAAGTAACAGCGTTCACTTGAATTTTATTATTGTGAACATATTCAATATTTTTCCACAAGTCTTTAGCTAAGTTAAATTTCAACCAAAAATCAAATCCCAATATAATAGGTGGATCAAAAGAGGGTATTATTAAAAATTCTACAAGTTTACAAACATTGTCAACGGTAACCGGTAATCGCATAGAACCGATAACTTTTCTTGATGAACCGTCAGCAGTACAAGCGGAGGCATCAATAGGTTTAATTTGAAATCCTAGTTTAGAAAAATGCAAGTGTTGGTTATTACCTAAAACACAGCTATTTGAACCACTATCTAGCAATCCAGAAAAAGTTTCATTATAAATGGTAAATTTTAAGAATGGTCTAGTATCATTTTGTTTAGTAAAAAGTATAGGAGCTGCTTTATGAACAGAAAAAAATGTTTTTAAATAGTCAAGCCATTCTGAAAATTCTCTCTTACACGTATCATCATCAGGTTTATAATTGGATATCGGAGCACCTGAAGTTTTTTTAAAAACTTGGGCCCGATGCCTTACAAGTTTTTTGAATTATTATTATTTTTAATATTGTCAGAATGACAAGTATCACAGTTCTTTGTCAAAACGCCTCGTTTATGACATTTAAAGCACACAGGTCCAAGAATCTCTGTACACTCTTTATAAGTGTGGTCAGTCGACTTACACTTCAAACAAGAAAGTTTGGTTTCAACCGCATGAAAGTTTTGTTTAATTTCCTTTACAGGTTTTCGGTTAACTAAAATCTCTAATTCCTTACTAATTCGGATAAACTGTTCAATAGTGTCTATTGATTTTCCAAATAAAAACGTTGTGTAAATAGGTAACATGTTGTGTTTAATTATAGTTATCAAAACATTCTCAAAAATTGGATTAGCTAATCTGCTAGACATATCTAAAATCTCAGTAATGAAATCAGGAAGTTTATTTGTTGAAGGCAAATGCTTTTTCAATTGTTCATTGAGTTGAACATTCATAGAGTTAAACGAAGGTAAAGGTGTAAAATTATGCAAGCTACTATGACCAAAGTTAGGTAAGAAAGGGTCAACGGCCTCTGTTGCATTCTGCATAACTAAATTATCCAACGCCGGATTAGAAATAACATCCCTAGAAGTACCAGGTAAATTCTCTTCCAACAAGGGTGGAAATTGAACCTGTTTGTCAGTCATGATGAATAATCAAAAATATTAAAGAAACAAAGACAAACAACCAACTAAAAATTCAAAGAATAGTTAAAACTCATCAAAGTTTATAAGATTTTTTGTTAAAACCGGTTTAAGTTATTATGTTTTAAAGTTTATGTTAATATTTAATAATGTTCAAAAGTATTTAAAGAAATTTGAATGTACAAAGAAACATTCAAATTGTAAAGTATGTAAGATGCAAAAAAGATTCACAATTTATCTTAATTTTCAAGATTATTAACAACGGCTAAGGTTATATCTATTTGTGAAAAGTAAAATCAATAAACTGGTTAATAATTATGTTAATAAGCTAGTATTTTCTAATATGAATGTAGTTTAATGCTTCTCAACAGTAAACAAACGTTATAACTTTATATAAGACAAAGTTATATCAATTCAAACAAAAACTTAGCACTTTCAATGTGGTCAAGGTCAGTTCCTTACAAAATGTAAACAACACATCTCAAATGTTATTATATAGTAAGTACACACTTAGATTAGTCTATCCAGTATATAAGACATATAAAGAACATTGTATGTTAATTAGTTTTGTTAAAATACAAAAAAAAGTTGTAAACAAAGTTACAATTCTGTTTTCAAAGTACAAAAACTGTAAAATGCTAATAACAAAAAATTGCACTAAATTGTGACAAGAAAAACAAAAATAAGATGCAAGAAAGATTATATATGTGGAGGTAAATCCGGTCCCTGTTCTCGCGCTAATTGTAATAAAAAATTTTGGTTTATAAAAATATAAACGTTACTGGTTGTAACATGAAGGTTATAGAGTATAAAAAGCTAAAAACTAATGTTAGGTAGACAGTATTTATGAATATCGAGCGCCCTTGTTCTACCAAGATCTAAAACGTACCAGGATAAATCAGCGGTGTCATTGAGACTTTTAATCTCGGACCGGGGGACAGGCAAATGATATAACACTGTTTTGGGATTGTATGACAAATTTTAATACTTCGAAACGTCCCTTACCTCCAGAATGAGATACACATTATTTAGTTAAAGCCGGAATACTATGTCTAAACATTTGACTATAAATACCATTCGGTTTTCGTTACTTTTTAGGTTAATTTATTTTACATTTTACTACTGAAATTTGGTTATTGTCTTTCTTGCATCTTGCTAATATGAAATTAAAGTTTTAAGGGTAATAAAAAGAGTTATAATGAAATTAGCTTATCTGCAGCGTCCGGTGGCGTCTGAGCACACCGTTCAAAATAGACGACGACATCTAGCGTCGCTCAAACAGCTCAAAACTACGACGACATCCAAACGTGGTGCGTCGAACAAACATCTCAAAATAACGACGTCTTCCGGCGTCGTACAAACAGTTGACGACACCCATAGTCGCACAAACAGTAGACTACAGTCGTCCAAACAGCTCAAACAGCGCCATAGGCTGTAACCAAAAATCCGATTGTAATTTGTCGCCATGAAAGATGACGCGAAACATTTTAGGTTATCAAAAATTGACTCACCGCAAAATCACGTCGCTATTGCATACTAGGACACTATATGTACGCCAATTAGCGTCGCATTCGTTATTTAAAAGAAGGATTCATCTGGTTGAATCAGATTTAAATAATTTACCAAAAATGAGCCCTTTGTATGCCAAGGGGTAAGAAAAAGTGACGTCTCCGATCGAGAATTGACAGATGTCAAAGTCATTTTTTTTTTGAAAGATTGTCTATAGGATATTGAATGATCCACAGACCAAGTAATAACTCGATTATTTAAAATCGACTAAAAATGGCTAAATACGAAAATGTTCTAAATTATTTAAAACCAAAAGGTAATTTTGTCAGTCTTAGAAGCTGAAATGTGCTTCCAAACGAAAAATATGTAACGAGTCGAAATACCTCGTTACACACCACTATGCATATTTATGAAATACAATAAAATATTTTTTACAAGTTAGTTGTTTGTACATACACGATACATATTGAATAGTTTGTACAAAGCGATCTCAGATGAGAATATTTTCTTGTTTCATACTTTTTAGAGTGTGATTTTTCAGTAGTCGGGTTTTAGTTTTTGAACTTATTTTTTATTATAATATTAGTATGGTATGTAAGTATGGATAAGTATGGATGTTTTTGGTTTAGTCTGTGAAAGGCAAGTAACGACGAATAAAATAATGCTTGTCATGTCTGTAAAACGTATATTGTTCATTATCATTATGTCAACTACACGCGCATACTTTTTGGATCCAATCTGTTATAGCTCGGGGGATACTGTAGAGGTAACGTGTGTGGTTGTAGTAGGAACGTTCATGTAGCATGTAGGTTTACAATCACGTATGAGTTTTTATTAAGATACTTGCTGAGCTCAAAGCCTTTGCCCGCGTTTAATTGTACTTTTTAGATATTTAAGCAGTTTTTTGGGGTTTGCTTTTGTCCGAAACAACTTAAATACTATGGCAAACAATACTATCACAAAATGTTTGTATCTGGTCTAGCCATTTTCAAAGAAACTGTGCCCCGCGGCTTTGCCCACGTTATAAAGTATCCTATAGCCTAATCCATAGTACTGGCAATTCCTGTACAAAATTTAAGCTAAATCGACTCAGCCGTTTGACCGTGGAACTGAACGTACCAAACAAACAAATAAACTAACTGGCTTTATAATATCGGAGTTCATTTGTTAAACAATCTTCTAATACTATTAGAAACTTTGTCCTGACATACTGACTGACTGACTGACTGACTGACTGACTGACTGACTGACTGACAACGCACAGCCTAAACCGCTGGTCGTAGAGACTTGAAATTTGGAGGGTATATTTGTCTCAGTACGTAAGGGATTAAGGATTTTCCAAAATTCACCCCTTTAGAAGATAAAATGGGGGTTCAAAGTTTGTAATGAGAAACAAGATTAGATAGTATTTTCTATTCGAAACCACACACAAATGCTTCAGTTAATAAATAAGTAATAACGTGTTTCAGGTTTTTTCGAAATTAAACCCCTGAGTGGGTGAAATGGGGTAACAAAGTGTGAAAATCAATATTGTATGGGATTGCGCTGAAATTTGGCATGCAAATAGTTATTATGACGTTAGTATCTGTTAAGAAAGGATTTTCTATAATTCACCCCTGAAAGGGATGAAACAAGGGTTCAAAGTTTGTATGGAGAAACAAGATAAGATAGTCTTTTCTATTTGAAACTTCGCACAAGTACTTTAGTAAATAAATAAGTAAATACGTGTTTCAGGATTTGTCAGGATTGCGCTGAAATTTGGCATGAAGATAGTTATTTTGACGAAGGTATCCGCTAAGAAAGGATTTTTCAAAATAAGCTCTTTAAGGGGATGAAGCGGGGGTTCAAAGTTTGGAAAGACATTTTATTCCACATTTCACACAAGTACTTCTGTAAATAAATAATTAAATACGAGTTTTAGGCTTTTTCAAAATGCCACCCTAAGAGGGTGAAGTGGGATAACAAAGTCTGAAAATCAATATTGTTTCGGATTGCGCTGATAGTTGTTATGACGTAGGTATCCACTTATAAGGATTTTCTAAAAATTCCCCACAAATATTAGGTACTTATATAAACTTATAGATTTACTTAAGTACTTCTGTAAAAATAAGTAGATACGTGTTGCAGGATTTTTGCAAGGGGTTGGTAAAAAAGTCTGAATATCAATATGGTTTTTCGGGTTTTATAAATATGAATACCCATTACCCATAGTCACGCAATAACTAGAAAACTGGTGAACCGATTTGGCTTCTACTTCATAGATGTCTTTTATGATAGAAAGGTTTTTACAAAATAAAAGTTTTGAGTAAATGAAGTCTTTAACGCGGGCAAAGCCGTGGGGCACTTCTAGTTAGTATGATATACTGGCTGTTATCTACATAACTAAGATAAGAACTTTGAGAAATATGTGATGTTTATTTATTTTATATTTTCTTGCGTTTTGGTAAATTTTGTTACTAACATAACAAGAGTGCAAGTCACCCCACCCCACCTTAATGTGTCAAATCTGTTCCAAAAATACATGCTCCGCAAATCTGGTCAGTGGTGGTCCCCTTTTTGAACATAGAGGTCCTTATCTCGGGATGGGCCCTTACAGGCCAGTAAGGACCCTCGAGGGCACAAATCGGGCACTTTGTCACGGGGCCCTTTACCTGAGGGCCCTTCTGATGTATTGCCTTCGTGATAAAATCAGGGTGCTTAGGGCTATGAGGTTTCTCTACTGAGGATTTTGGTAATTTATGCGATCCCCGTGCACCGGTGATCTTGTACGAGAACACCCGCTTTAATATTCTAGCACCTGCATATAAATGTTATCCTACTTTTTACTAATATTACGATAAGAAGTAACAAACATACACACGAACTTTCACCTTTAAAGTTCGTGTGTATGTTTGTTACTTCTTCACGCTAAAACTACTCAACTCATTGCGATGAAATTCAGTAAGCAGATAGCCTGGATCCTGGAATAACACATAGGGCGCTTTTTATCTCGATATTCTCACGGAAACCATGACTACGTGGGTAAAACCGTAGGCACAGCTAGTAGGCTACAATTGCGGCTCATTCCGACTAGTTCAACTGCGAAATAATTATTCAAATTTAATTCCCACTAGTACAATCACATAGTTCATCCGTTGAATACGCAAAATGGAATTGAATAAAGCATTTTTTTCGAATCGAATTAATTGATTGGTCAGATAATATTTTAATGAAATTGTGCCTCTAAGGGTATAAAATTTCTGGGTAGTATACTACCCAAAGTGATTCAAGTGGAGAGTCCCACCAAGAGATTGCTACACCTAGTCGGTGGCTGCAAAGATGTACTTTTTTGGGTAACTCGATTTTTTTTAAATATCTTATAGGCTAGCGTTTGACCACTATCTCACCTGTTGGTAAGTGATGATTTTTTTTTACTTTATCGTGAAGAAGAAACATTTTATGGGAATTTATTCCTTAAGAATCAATATTCATATAAGGCCCTACGTAAGGAAATTTTGTGAGGAGTGCCCACCTGGGCAGGTAAAAATACAGTATTTTTACCTGCCCAGGTGTGTTTATAAAATACATTGTTGGCTATAAAATATTTTTTTTTTTTGGGTCGACTAATTAGGTAACACTAATTCCTTGTTGACAACGGAGCTTAAAAAACAACTTCGTCTTTACACTGTGAGCAGTCTGCATGTGCCATAACTTATGCAAGTCACGATGTAAGCGCGGAAGCTCAAAATCCTACTTATCTATGAAAATCCCAAGAATCCCGCAGAAGTCCGGAAACCTGAATAATCCCGGATGTCTGGTAAAGGGTTACAGTTATTCTTTCTGTCAAATATTAGTTTAAAATATAAATAAATTTCTGGAGTTCTTTGTCTCTAGAATCTCGGTGGGAAAGGGTTGGTAAGTCATAATAAAATATGTACTTTTTCCGCTGATAGCGTCTTTTTCTTATTATTCATGAACGAAAATGGTTTTTCTTCTGAAGAATAAATAACTCCTTGTTTTTTTTGAGAATAATTTAAGCATATTGTGAGCTAGACTTTGTAGGAAACGTTAAAAGCTTACATAGCTACACAATGTTTCAGTGTTACGTGGAGTTTAGATTTCTCAAAATATATATACTTTTCATGATCCTACATAAGGATGAATGAAGGGGATTTCTATATATACCTTACTGATGTTAATTAAAGTTTATAACAAAAAAAAAATTAATTGATTTTATTTTTATTAAAATTTCAAATTTAGGCCACATAACTTTTATATTATATTGTGAGCGATGACGTGGCCGAACATAGATTTGGGATATTTTTGTATATTCCGGATGTTTTCCTTTGGAACATTTTATTCAAATATTGATGTCAGTCAAAACCAAAAGATATCAAAAAATATTAGAAAAACCAGCTAAACTTATAATACTATAATAGTGAAATTCTGGAAAACCGTACTCCGAAAGGAATTCGTAGATAGTCTACGCCGTAGTCAAGGTTAATATTTTAATCTGCCAAGAAGTTACATATTGTTATCATGCTTACAAAAAAAGATGTTTTCACAGTTTATTTATTTAATTATCATTATATTAATATATATTTTTTTGCAGGCTAATTAAGTTTATTGAAATAAATTGTATCCCAATGCCCATAGCCATCAAAAGAGAGGCAATAGCCCAGTGGTTAAGGTGTCGACCTGACGATCGAGAGGTCGCGAGTTCGATCTCCGCCCATTGCACTATTGACGTGAACCCACTCCAAACACAAGCATATATAGCTTAGTTGGAGAGATTGACTAGTCTACTAGAAATGTGCAACTTTCATTGCCAGTAAGTTTTATTAAAAAATAACCGGCTAAGTGCGTGTCGGGCCACGCGCAGTGTAGGGTTCCGTAGTATCCTGTTATTCAATGCAAGTCTTTACCCGTTATAAACAAGCAACTAGGTACTCCGTCTTTGTCACTTTAAAGGATTTATTCTAAGGATTTTGTATTTGTAAATTGTTAAACACAATCCAAAATTTCATCGTACCGACGGGACTTGAACCCGCAACCTCCGGAATAACATGTTCCGGTGCTTTGCCAATTAAGCCACGGTGCGAAGTATCGTTACGACGAAATTAGTGGATTGCATTTGTTAACCCAATTATGCATTGGTGGCGCCATCTATGACTACTTATTACGTAAGTTAATCATTCGGAAGAATACATTACAGTTTTCAAATCCGACGAGAGATGTTGCACTGCGTAAATCAAATATTATGTTTCTTTGAAGTGTTTCACACTTTATATTTTTGTAAATTGTTAAACACAATCCAAAATTTCATCGTACCGACGGGACTTGAACCCGCAACCTCCGGAATAACATGTTCCGGTGCTTTGCCAATTAAGCCACGGTGCGAAGTATCGTTACGACGAAATTAGTGGATTGCATTTGTTAACCCAATTATGCATTGGTGGCGCCATCTATGACTACTTATTACGTAAGTTAATCATTCGGAAGAATACATTACAGTTTTCAAATCCGACGAGAGATGTTGCACTGCGTAAATCAAATATTATGTTTCTTTGAAGTGTTTCACACTTTATATTTTTGTAAATTGTTAAACACAATCCAAAATTTCATCGTACCGACGGGACTTGAACCCGCAACCTCCGGAATAACATGTTCCGGTGCTTTGCCAATTAAGTCACGGTGCGAAGTATCGTTACGACGAAATTAGTGGATTGCATTTGTTAACCCAATTATGCATTGGTGGCGCCATCTATGACTACTTATTACGTAAGTTAATCATTCGGAAGAATACATTACAGTTTTCAAATCCGACGAGAGATGTTGCACTGCGTAAATCAAATATTATGTTTCTTTGAAGTGTTTCACACTTTATATTTTTGTAAATTGTTAAACACAATCCAAAATTTCATCGTACCGACGGGACTTGAACCCGCAACCTCCGGAATAACATGTTCCGGTGCTTTGCCAATTAAGCCACGGTGCGAAGTATCGTTACGACGAAATTAGTGGATTGCATTTGTTAACCCAATTATGCATTGGTGGCGCCATCTATGACTACTTATTACGTAAGTTAATCATTCGGAAGAATACATTACAGTTTTCAAATCCGACGAGAGATGTTGCACTGCGTAAATCAAATATTATGTTTCTTTGAAGTGTTTCACACTTTATATTTTTGTAAATTGTTAAACACAATCCAAAATTTCATCGTACCGACGGGACTTGAACCCGCAACCTCCGGAATAACATGTTCCGGTGCTTTGCCAATTAAGCCACGGTGCGAAGTATCGTTACGACGAAATTAGTGGATTGCATTTGTTAACCCAATTATGCATTGGTGGCGCCATCTATGACTACTTATTACGTAAGTTAATCATTCGGAAGAATACATTACAGTTTTCAAATCCGACGAGAGATGTTGCACTGCGTAAATCAAATATTATGTTTCTTTGAAGTGTTTCACACTTTATATTTTTGTAAATTGTTAAACACAATCCAAAATTTCATCGTACCGACGGAACATGTTATTCCGGAGGTTGCGGGTTCAAGTCCATAATATTTGATTTACGCAGTGCAACATCTCTCGTCGGATTTGAAAACTGTAATGTATTCTTCCGAATGATTAACTTACGTAATAAGTAGTCATAGATGGCGCCACCAATGCATAATTGGGTTAACAAATGCAATCCACTAATTTCGTCGTAACGATACTTCGCACCGTGGCTTAATTGGCAAAGCACCGGAACATGTTATTCCGGAGGTTGCGGGTTCAAGTCCCGTCGGTACGATGAAATTTTGGATTGTGTTTAACAATTTACAAAAATATAAAGTGTGAAACACTTCAAAGAAACATAATATTTTGTATTTGGTACAAAATTATCCAACACCCAAGTTCAACGACTATTAGTGCTAAAAAAATCTTAACCGCTATAATTTTCCTTTAAAGTTTATGAAATGCGCTATTATCACGAATTTTCCCAGATTTGTCAAGCTAGCAGTTTAGATTTTAGAGAGGGGGACGCCCTACTGGAACAAAAATTTGCACATTAAAGTTTAATATTTCGTAAATGGTGCGTTCAATCGGAAAATGGTATTAGCAACCTTTAAGTAATTTTAAAAGGCCTATTCAACGATACCCCACACGATGGGATAGACGATGAAAAAAAAATTCATCCCCACTTCACCCTCTTAGGGCGGCATTTTGAAAAAGCCTGAAACTCGTATTATAATTATTTATTTACAGAAGTACTTGTATGAAATGCCGAATAAAATGGCTTTCCAAACTTTAAACCCCCGCTTCATCCCCTTAAAGAGTAAATTTTGAAAAATCCTTTCTTAGCGGATACCTAAGTCAAAATAACTATCTTCATGCCAAATTTCAGCGCAAAATTATTTCGAAACGATATTGATTTCAGACTATGTTACCCCACTTCACCATTTTAGAGGTGGCATTTTGAAAAATCCTGAAACACGTATTTACTTATTTATTTACTAAAGTACTTGTGCGAAGTTTCAAATAGAAAAGACTATCTTATCTTGTTTCTCCATACAAATTTTGAACCCTCGTTTCATCCCCTTCAGGGGTGAATTTTAGAAAATCCTTTCTTAACAGATACTAACGTCATAATAACTATTTGCATGCCAAATTTCAGCGCAATCCCATACAATATTGATTTTCACACTTTGTTACCCCATTTCATCCTTTTAGGGGTGGAATTTTGAAAAAGCCTGAAACACTTATTTACTTATTTTTTTACTGAAGCACTTGTGTGATGTTTCGAATAGAAAAATGATGAAATGTCTAAGGAGCTGCTTTTAAAACCAGTTGCTTTAGCAAAACTTCTCAGGACTCTTGAGATTGAAAATATTGTAAGAATTAAATATAAAGGAAGTTTTCGAGTTCTGATTGCTTTTGACAACAAGGAAGATGCTGTTAAATTAATTAATTGTGAGAAATTGTCAGAGAAGGGTTATAGATGTCAGACGGACGAAATTAATGTATGCTATGGAATAGTACGAAATATAGATTTAGAACTGAAACAAGAAGAGATACAAGAAAACTTTAGTTGCGAGTCAGAGATTTTATCAGTGAAGCGATTAAAGAGACAAACGTATGAAGGAACCTGGGTGGACTGCGAGACAGTTCGCTTTTCTTTCAGCGGCACCACTATTCCCGCGTATGTTACAGCATACGGATGCCGGTTTTTAGTGGACCCGTATACATTCCCGGTCTCACAGTGTGCAAATTGCTGGAAATATGGTCACATTAAAAGGTTTTGTTCGATGAAGAAGGTCACATGCCCCAAGTGTGGTAAGAATCATGTCAACTGCGAGACAAAGAAGTATAAATGTGTGAACTGTAGTGGTCCTCAAATGTCTCTTGAGAAAATTATATGCCCAGCCATTATGCCCAGCATACAAAAAAGATCAGGAATTCAGAAATCTTATGAGTCGAGATAAATGTGACTACAAGAAGGCTTTGGAATTACATCGCGAATGTAATTATAATAATATTTATGAGAATGACATCATAAAGAAGCAAGTCTATGAAACGGAAATAATAAGACGTGATTACCCACAGTACGACGATATACCTACAACTGCGACGAGCTACAGTCAAATCCTAAAAAGAAATCTCCATAAACAAGACCAATTAAGACAAATAGAGCAAGATATCGTGAGTTCGAGTGAAGAATCACAGTCAGAAATTACAATCAAACATAATAAAGAACGTAAGAAGAAGCGCAAGAATAATAAGTTATTTAAAAAAAAAAAAAAACCGACTTCATAAACACAAAAAGGCACTCAAAAGCGAAAAATAATTTACTTAAAATTATTATAAGCGTTACCCACTTCTCTATTTGAAGTCGGTGCCAGCCAAGTCTACTAATAGGTAGTAGATAGATAATACCTACATGTATCTACCTACTTACTACTACTACATACATAGTGTCTATCTAATATCCAATAGACTTGGCTGGCACCGACTTCAAATAGAGAAGTGGGTAACGCTCATAATAATTTTAAGTAAATTATTTTTCGCTTTTGAGTGCCTTTTTGTGGTTATGAAGTCGGTTTTATTTTTTTTGAAAAATAACTTATTTTACCCTTTTTAGTGCAAAAAAAGTTTTAATGAAATGCATCTATTAAATTTCGTGTCTGGGCCGTTATACACTGACGGACTTTTTGAAAATTTCAAGTATGTACCTATAACGGTTAAGAAGATACAGATCTGTAAAGTGCGCCCATATAGACACACGGATGAACGGACGGACGGACGGACGGACGAACAGACAACAAAGTCTCAGAAAGTGTTCATTTGGTAGCCTTTGGGTTCGGAACACTAAAAAAATTGACTTTAAATGCCGCGCTAAAGTGAAAATATTCACTAGTAATAATGATGTCATCAAGGTATCAAAGGACAATATCCAAAATGGCCCTGTAGAATTAAAGCATCTGACACACACGATAATTAATTGTCTATTTTATTACAATAATTCCAAATACTTTTATAACACGGACTAGTTGTATTTCAAAATGAATATTAAAAAGTATTATTTGCGATTATTAACATTAATTGCCGCCATATGGCCAACAGAGTACTGAATCACTCTACTACGTTATAAGAGGCACTTCCCTATATTGTGGATACCCGAATTATGAAAGCACTGTGTAGCCAACCTAACAACGGAAAGTATTATTTACGTAGTAACTATTATATAATATGTGGTTTTATGCTTATAATTTTTTTTGCTGTGTTGATTGGTACAAAGTACGTTCATAATTCTGAGTTATTTAATAATGTATGCAGTGTCGCGGGACTGAAATGGCCGCCATATTCGCCAAATGATTGGTACAAAGTACGTTCATAATTCTGAGTTATTTAATAATGTATGCAGTGTCGCGGGACTGAAATGGCCGCCATATTCGCCAAATGTCATGTCATGTCAAAAAATATTAGGTATGTTTAAAAAAGTTTGCACCCTAACTTTTAGACTTTGCCCGGTAGAACATTCCTGTGAAGACAAATTACTTATATTTATATAATTATTTATTATAATTATTAATATATAATTATTTATTGAGGGCCCGGTGGCGTAATTGGGAGAACGGTCGGCTTTGACGCCGTTGTACCGAGTTCAAACCGCCGTGCAGCAATGAATTTTTCTATTGAAAAATTATGTGCGCTTCTCACAGTGGCCCTCCGGTGAAGGAAAACATCGTTAAGAAACCAATAACCCCCGCATGGTGGTAGAACATATCTAGTGTCCGCCTGGCCAGCTACCACCCTCAAGTCAGAAAATCTGTCGCCAAACATCTAATGTGTACCGGCAGCTATCCTTGAGAGCCAGTTCCCATTCTAGTCCACTTCTCTATCTTCGACCGCATCATCACTTAGCAGGTGAGATAGTGGTCAAACGCTTGCCTATAAATTATAAAAAAAAATTATCCCCACCTTTATTTCTATCTCGCTCACAGTTACCGTAAGAATATCTTATATGCAATAGCAACCTCCATTGTGTATAATCTTCTTGGGACTCTTCTACTAAAACTAGTACATTCTCCTATGTTTGAGGTATTTATCTCCATATCTCAAGTGATACTAATCAGATCTCGATAAAATTAAAATGGGACCACCTCGGAAACGTATCCTACCTATCAAAAAAAGAATCATTTGAATCCGTTCACAATTGATGGAGAAATCGCGTAACATACACACAAAAAAAAAAAAAAAACATACAGACGAATTGAGAACCTCCTCCTTTTTTGTGAAGTCGGTTAAAAAGAAGAATGTCATGAGGGAGAAAGAAGTGATTAATGAAGAATACAAAACTGAATTTGGGAATGAAGATGCTAGCTCAAAGCAAGAAAGAAAGTTTAGTTTTATTAAATGAAAAAATATTTTTCATAATTTTATTTCAGCACTTTATATATAATCGGCGTAATTTATATACATACTCCCACAAAATTACAGCTTTCTAGTATTAACGGTCTCTTAGCAAAACCTCGGACAGACAGACAGACAGACACACGGACATGACGAAACTATAAGGGTTCCTTGTCAGGACTACGGAACCCTAAAAATTAATTAAAATATTATGCGGACTTGTAGTTACCTAAAAAAATAAATGTAAGTAATGTTTGTACAGCCGCTAGTAAAACAACAAAATAAGTAATATTTTACCATTTCCCCGCCTCGGTGAACGTATAAAATATGTTATGTTCACAAAAAATGCGAAATATCCAATCCCACCATTTCGACTAGATTTATAGGGTTGTCGCCTGGCCCACAGGGTTGCGGGTAGGTAATTAAGTGACAATGAGTTTCAGCCCTAAGTGTGGGGATGAATCTTTGGGGAATCATTTGTTCGATATCGGTCCATTGTGTGAGATAAATTCTGTTCTGAATTGGTAGTTTAAGAAAGTTTGTAATAAAGTTTGTAGTAAAAGAATTTTATTATAATCGAATTTGATGATGAAATAAATTTTAATATTACCCGCGTCCGGTGGCTTAATTTGAATCGTGCTCGTGATTTAGGGTACTGAAAGGTCGTGGTAGATGTGTAGGTTGGTTTCGGCAGGGCACGAGTCATGCAATGAATGTGGAAATAACACGAGGTCATTTAGTCAAGTTCTGGCAGGATCTGCAATGCAAGTTACAATAGTTGCAGCGTGCGGAAGTTAGAAGTTAGAAGAAGCAAGTAGGATTCCATTTTATACATTATTTTACCTAAAATATGATATAGTATTTTTATGAAAGAAAGTTAAAAGCAAGACCTGATGGTAAGCGATAACGTCCGCCTATAATAGACACTATGGACACAAAACTTTGCATAGCCAGAAATTTGCGCATCAACGCACGCACGTGTGACCTTGAGACATTATGAGATGTTAAGTCTAATACGCTTTCTTCACATACCCTCATGCAATTGCACGAGACATTTTATTTTTCAAACCAAAACATAATTTAATTTTACAGATGCACAGCATCCAAATTAAGAAACAAGTAGTTGTTTCTCAAAGTAAAACTTAATACATTTCGGAAGATAATTTTAGAAATTATGATATTGTAATACGGGACTTGTTATGATTGAGAGTAGTTTGAAACTACCCTCATTTGATCTTGATCTGCTAAAAAAACCGCCAGGTTAATAAGTCCGCCATAGGCGAGTATTTGCTAGATTCGGGACCTAACCACTGGATCGAACTTCACGACCCTAAAATTCTCTCCACCAAACATCACTATTACTCCCGTATTGTACGTGAAGCGGTTTATAAAAAAAACATCCGAATTTCAACCGGGAAGATGGTTTTAGGTTTGCCACAACTTGGAACCCAGTGATTAGCAAGGTTTCCAGTCGAAGTTTAAATCAACGAAAATCTGCCGATGTCGTCATTATTGTGTCGCAATGGCAACTCCGGTCAAGATCGAATGAGGGTAGTTTCAAACTACTCTCAATCATAATAATGCCGATACCCACAACTTCAGTCTACTCGTGACTAATGCAACTTGATCGAAACGTCAAGATAAGTAAAATAATGTTTTTAGCGCGATAAGTCCCGTATTACAATATAATTATGTGTGTAAGTCGCGAAAGTTAAAAATTTACTAATTTCAGAAATATTTTAGTTTTGTATAATAGAGTCAGTTCGTTCCATTTTCTGAAATAAATCTATATATAAAGTCAATATGTTTAATCTGGAGAAGTGAGTTAACTCGCCATATTGGCTCCGTCCCGCAGTTAATTAATGGCGAAAGATTAATAATGCCAGTCGTAATTAATCCGGAGAACCAATTAATATGAGTTATGGAGGCTGTTTATGTTATTATTTCTAAATTAGGTTATAACAAGGACGTAATAGAACTATCAACTTATAATATTATGTTTCTTGAAGTGAAACACACTTAATTTTATTGTAAAGAACCGTTGTACCGAACCGGGTTCGAGTCCCGTCGGTACGATGAAATTTTGGATATGTATAACAATTTATCAACTTATAGATTGAAGGACTAACTTGATTTTAATTATTATGTTTGTTCTGTTTTAACTAGAACACTATACAGTGTAACCAGTTCGTGAGTCTATGGATCCAATTATATTTGAACCATACATTATGTCCATAAAGATATTTGTATTGTGCCATTATTTATTCTGTGATTGTACATTGAATATAAATTTAATCGTCGATAGAAGTTTCAGCACAGCGTTGTTGCGTTTATATTGTACCTACTCGCGTGGTCAAAAAAATAGGAACTATTCATGATTTAACGTGTCATCCTTGTACATAACAGACGCTTCAATCTCACCTCATGTTATTGACGATACGGTATAAGGGCTGGCTATGTGACGGCACAGCACGGCACAGCACGGCACAACACGGCACAACACCACATACAACACGGCTAGGCATGCTTCGGCTATATTAGGTGTAATCGTGATATTTGCAATTAGAAGGCGACATTCAGATAAGTTATCTGAAATATCAATCCACAACGAGGTGATCCGACAGAGAACCAAAGTTAGAGCTCACCTGATTAGTAAGTTGAAGTGGAAGTGGTCGCCACATTAGCCGGAGAACCGACGACCGCTGGGGTAAACGAGTTCTTGAATGGAGCCTCGAATCGGCGAATCGGTAAACGTAGGCCCTCAGACTAGTTGGAGCGATGATGTTCGTTGGCGAGGTGGCGTGGCTGGCTAAACTAGCTGTCCCCAGCTCATCAGTTGCTCAGTGAGCTGTGCTCAGTGGCTATTTTACTCTATCAAAATACTAATCTAATTAAATTATTTAAATGAGTACTCATTTAAATGAACGAAGTAAACGAAACCGGAAATATCGTCATTGTATAAAATCCTTTAAACAGAGTTAACGCCGCGGGATCCGAATAACAAACAACGGAACTGAATTACAAATGAAATCCTCTAACTTGACCGTCTCCAGAACTGTACAATGTAAATAGACGTAATTAAAAATGGTCGTTGGTTTCAAATTAGTCCGAATTCTACTAAGGTATGAAAAGGGATTGATAATAGAGGTAAAACTTTTAAGATAGTTTGTGTTATTGTTTATTGTAAAGTACTAGCAGACTAAAGGTACGGACACACCGCAGCGTCTTGCGTGCGCGATCTAGGCGGCGATCAGATAGCGCAGTGGTATTTGTACCGACTGGTTCACATCAAACGCGATCAGAAAACAAAAAAGTACTGAGATGCGCCCGCAGATCGCAGGACGCCGCGATGTGGCCGTACCTTAACTCTACAGCGCTTTCATTTACGCAATGTTTTTTTATATCATACGTTAGGCCTAGGATAGGAACTGGCTGCTCTCTAGGTTAGCTGCCGGAATACATTAGATGTTTGGCGACAGATTTTCTAACTTGAGGGTGGTAGCTGGCCAGGCGGACAGATAGGTAGTGTCCTACCACCATGCGGAGGGTTATTAGTTTCTTAACGATATTTTTCCTTCACCGGGACTACTGAATTAGTGCTAATACCATGTATTTAAAATTTTTTTTATATATTGTAATAGGATAAACACGTCGCTCGCCTGATGGTAAGAGATGACGTCTACCTATTAAGGTACGGCCACACCACGACGTCCTGCGTGCGCGATCTAGGCGGCAATCAGATAGCGCAGTAGTATTTGTACCGACTGGTTCACACCAAACGCGATCAGAAAACAACTGAAAAGTACTGAGATCGCGCCTGCAGATCGCAGGACGCCGCTGTGTGGCCGTACCTTTACAGATACAGCTTCATGCAAAATTCTGGCGGTCCAGAATTTTGCTTTGTCTCTGCACTGCGCCTGTTACCTTGAAACATAAAGCTGTTGAGTATCAGATGCCCTGTAATTTTACTGGATACCTTGCCATTTCAACCGAAAAACATTCCTATTTTACGGCTGAAAATTAATTGTCAAAGTGGTGGTACCGCCCCAGGCGGACTAGCAGAAGTCATACCACTACAATAACACCTCCTACCACTACAATTAGTAATGTCGTATCTTCACTTAACGTCAGATGGGATAGTGGTGAAGTGCATGTCGGTTAGCAATAAAAACAAATCTTCATCAACATTCCATTGCTGAGTGTTATAGGCCGCCTATTTTAGTCTTGTACCTGTCTTGTATATATACAATATATATAATGACTAGCTGTTACCCGCGGCTTCGCCCGCGTTATTTGTGTCTTTATGACCATTGAGGTCTAGATCGATGATCTCTTAGGCCAAATCACCATAGGTGCCCTCAAAGTCGAACTCAATATCCTCTATTGTTAAAGTCATTAATAATTTTGGTTAGGTTAGTATACGAAATTGTGCTGTTTAAATGTTTGACTGAATACAACAGTTCCTCAAACATTTCTTACAAAGAAAATAAGGTGAATAGCTGCGCGAGCGTAGCGAGCGCTATTATTGGGCGAGTGAAAATTTTTATGGCGTTTTATAACCCTGACAGTTTAATGACCTAATCATCAAGTCAATATAGATGACTCTTAGGTCGAACTCGATATCGTCAATTGTTGAAGTCATTAATCATTACTTGGTACTTGGTAAACCTAACGAAGGTTTACCAGCGAGCGCGAAAATTTTTACGTCATTATATAACCCTGGCAGTTTGTATAACCTACTAAATCACCGATGACCCTAGGGTTAAACTTGATATCCACTTATTTTAAGGTAAAAATTCATTATGATTATTGAAGGTAGTACTGTTTCAATTTATAAATTCGTCTTGATACATGTGGCTATTAAAATACAAAAAATGCTGAAATGTAACCTACAAAGTAGACAAAACAAAGGTTTGCGCGAGCGCAGCGAGAGCTATCAATGCGCGAGCGAAGCGAGCGCGAAAATTTTTACGTCATTTTATGACCATGACAGTTTTTATGACCTACTTAGTCAACACCGATGACCCTAAGGTTAAACTTGATATCCACTTATTTTAAGGTAAAAATCATTATGATTATTGAAGGTTGTACTGTTTCAATTTATAAACTCGTTTTGATGCATGTGGCTATTAAAATACAAAAAATGCTGAATCATTACTTACAAAGTAGATAAAACAAAGGTTTACGCGAGCGCAGCGAGCGTTATCAATGCGCGAGCGAAGCGAGCGCGAAAATTATTTACGTCTTTTTATGACCCTTACAGTTTTTATGATCTACCTTCTAAGTCAACACCGATGACCCTAAGGTTAAATTTGATATCCACTTATTTTAAGGTAAAAATCATTATGATTATTGAAGGTTGTACTTTTTCAATTTATAAACTCGTTTTGATGCATGTGGCTATTAAAATACAAAAAATGTTGAATCATTACTTACAAAGTAGATAAAACAAAGGTTTGCGCGAGCGCAGCGAGAGCTATCAATGCGCGAGCGAAGCGAGCGCGAAAATTGTTACGTCATTTTATGACCCTGACAGTTTTTATGACCTATTTAGTCAACACCGATGACCCTAAGGTTAAACTTGATATCCACTTATTTTAAGGTAAAAATCATTATGATTATTGAAGTCTGTACTGTTTCAATTTATAAACTCGTTTTGATGCATGTGGCTATTAAAATACAAAAAATGCTGAAAAATTACTTACAAAGTAGATAAAAAAAAGGTTTACGCGAGCGCAGCGAGCGAAAATTTTTTACGTCTTTTTATGACCCTTACAGTTTTTATGACCTTCTAAGTCAACACCGATGACCCTAAGGTTAAATTTGATATTCACTTATTTTAAGGTAAAAATCATTATGATTATTGAAGGTTGTACTTTTTCAATTTATAAACTCGTTTTGATGCATGTGGCTATTAAAATACAAAAAATGTTGAATCATTACTTACAAAGTAGATAAAACAAAGGTTTGCGCGAGCGCAGTGAGAGCTATCAATGCGCGAGCGAAGCGAGCGCGAAAATTGTTACGTCATTTTATGACCCTGACAGTTTTTATGACCTACTTAGTCAACACCGATGACCCTAAGGTCAAACTTGATATCCACTTATTTAAAGGTAAAAATCATTATGATTATTGAAGTCTGTACTGTTCCAATTTATGTCATGTTTTGATGAATGTGGCTATTTAAATACAAAAGTTGCTGAAATGTATCCAACAAAGTACATATAACAAATACTTGCGAGTGCCATCACTGCGCGAGCGAAGCGAGCGCGAAAAATTTTTACGACCTTTTATGACCCTGACAGTGTTTATGACCTTCTCAGTTAACACTGATGAGACAAAGGTTTAACTTGATATCCACTTATTTTAAGGTAAAAAAATCATTATGATTATTGAAGGTTGTAACTGTTCCAATTATAAACTCGTTTTGATGCATGTGGCTATTAAAATACAAAAAAAATCTGAAATATTACCTACAAAGTAGATAAAACAAAGGCTTGCGCGAGCGCAGCGAGAGCTATCAATGCGCGCGATTGATCGCGAAAATTTTTACGTCATTTTATGACCCTGACTTTTTTTATAACCTATATATAATTTCGTTTTTATAACCTACTAAGTTAACACTGATAACACAAAGGTTAAACTTGATATCCAATTATTTAAGGATAGAAATCATTATGATTATTGAAGATTGTACTGTTTTAATTTATGGAGTCGTTCTGATGCATGTGGCTATTAAAATACAAAAGTTGCTGAAATATTACCTACAAAGTAAACCAAACAAATTATTGCGCGAGCGCAGCGAGCGCTATCACCGCGCGAGCGAAGTGAGCGCAAAAATTTTTACATTTTATGACGCTGACAGTTTTTATAACCTACTAAGTCAACACCGATGACCCTAAGCTTAAATGTGGCTGTTAAAACACGAATGCTTATGAAATACTTCCCACAAAGCAGATAAAACACGTTGGGCAAGCAAAGCCATCGCGTAAATTTTGATGACTTTTAATGACCCTGACAGTTTTATGGCCTAATTAAGGTACTTATTAAGTTTAGTCATAATCTATGAACCTAAGGTCAAACTTTTATGATTATGCAAACTCTATGTAAAGTTAACAAAAGATATAGGCACCCACACTTAACTGCCGAAAAAAAGTATTCTTTGCCTTTTTATGCCCTATTCAATGTGTTTGTACAAAATTTCATCTGAATCGGTCAAACCGTTTGGCCAAAAAGAGGTCACACATTTACAAAATTCCATAGTAAAAATATAGACAACCGAAATTTCCACCCAAAAAAAAAGTATTCGTTGCCCTTCTATGTCTTTTTGACTGTCTGTGTACAAAATTTCAGCTTAAATGGTTAACCCGTTCGACCGAGTGAAGGCCACACATTTAAAAACTTCAATTTAAAAATTCTGGACACCTGGACTCGACTGCCAGAAAAAAAATATCCCATGTGATTCTATGCATTATGAACTGTAATACTCGTATGTATAAAATTCACACATTCACAAAATTCAATAAAAAAAATCTAAACACTCAGACTCGATGGACAAAAAACAGTATCCGATATCCTATTCTGCCCTATGAACTGTCTTTATACAACATTTCAGGCAAATCGGTAAAGCCGTTTATTCGAGAAGAGGTCTTAAATTTACAAAAATTAATTAAAAATATCTGGACTTGAAAGCAAAAAAAAAAAAAGTATCCTATATCCTATTCTACCCTATGAACTGTCTTTATACAACATTTCAAGCAAATCGGTCAAGCCATTTATTCGAGAAGAGATCTTAAATTAAAAATATTTGTACCCTCTGACTCGATAGCCAGAAAAAAGTATTGTATATTCTAATCTGCCTTTTGAACTGTCTTTAAACAACATTTCAGGCAAATCGGTCAAGCTGTTTATTCGAGAAGAGGTCTTATATTTACCAAATTCAATTAAAAATATCTGGACCCCCTGACTTGACAGCCAGAAAAAAAGTATCCTATATCCTATTCTGCCTTATGACATGTATTCACACAAAATTTCAGGCAAATCGGTCAAGCTGTTTATTCGAGAAGAGGTCTTATATTTACCAAATTCAATTAAAAATATCTGGACCCCCTGACTTGACAGCCAGAAAAAAAGTATCCTATATCCTATTCTGCCCTATGACATGTATTCACACAAAAATTCAGGCAAATCGGTCAAGCCGCTTATTCAAGAAGAAATCTTATATTTACAAAATTCAATTAAAAATATATTTACCCCCTGACTCGATAGCCAAAAAAAAAGTATTCTGTATCCTATTCTACCCTACGAACTGTCTTTAAACAACATTTCTGGCAAATCGGTCAAGCCGTTTATTCGAAAAGAGATCTTATATTGACAAAATTCAATTAAAAATATTTGAACCCCCTGACTCGATAGCCAGAAAAAAAGTATTCTATATTCTTTTTTGCCTTATGAACTGTCTTTATACAACATTTCAGGTAAATCGGTCAAGCCGTTTATTCGAAAAGAGATCTTATATTTACAAAATTCAATTAAAAATATCTAGACCCCCTGACTCGATAGCCAAAAAAAAATTATCCTATATCCTATTCTGCTATATGTTCTATCTTTGTACAAAATTTCAGCCAAATCGGTCAAGCCGTTTGACCGTGAAGAAGTCCCAAACAAACAAACAAACAAACAAACAAACAAATAAACAAACTGACTTTCGCATTTATAATATTGGTGTTGATAGGTTTGACCTAACATCTGGACTTTTTATTTTATGAGGTACAAGAATAAGCTGCACACTCGCCTGATGGTGAAAGATTATATTTGCCTAACGAAACTGTGGTACACAACACAAATCGCAGAAGTCGCAGATATAAGTTTAAAAATGTTTTGCTATTTCCTTGTTGCATTAAAAAAATCATCAGTCTTGGTATCCATACCAAATTTCTTTGAAATACATCTAGAAATTGGATAAAACTTTGAAATAAGCATCATTTAAAAAATAAAAAAAGGAGGTTCTCAACTCGTCTGCATGTTTTTTTTTGTATGTATGTTACGCGATTACTCCGTCAATTGTGAACCGTTTTGAATGATTCTTTTTTTAATCAGTAGGTTTTGTTTTCGAAGTGGTCTTATTATAATTTCATCGAGATCTGATAGGTATCTTCAGAGATATGACGATAAACGTCACAAACTTGCTACTAAAATTGACTCGCGCGGCATGGAAGTCGGTTGTTTTAGTTTTCAAACTATCTTAGTATGGAAAAATAGCGTTTACATACTTGTCTATCTACCTGCAATCTACCTGAGATACTATTGTACTGTATAAAACACACAGTGTGCACAGGGGCACTACGGATTAGAAGGAGAGTGGGGAGTGGTCGGAATTCGCAATTAGTACTCTACAAACGTAGGATCGAGATACACACCGGTGCAATAGTGACACAGTATACTACAGAACTATACCGTATGTGCCATACAATAGTGACACAGTATACTACAGAACTATACCGTATGTGCCATACAATAGTGACACAGTATACTACAGAACTATACCGTATGTGCCATACAAATTGTTTGTGGTATGTTTATAGCACTAATATTAATTACATTAATATATTGTATTTAAATTTTAAATAGTTTTGCAAGCTGGCTGGCAGCGGTTGGAAACAAAGAGCTGTAGATCGAGCTCAGTGGCGGGCCATAGGAGAGGTTCACGGTTCATCCAGCAGCGGACGGAGATAAGCTGATGACTGAACTGAAAGCGATGATGATGATGAAACTGTGAGTCATGTTTTTTACCCATTCTCTAATATCAGTTTCATGAAACTGCCGAAGATTGAGTACTGTATCTCCTTTCACAGTTATCAATGCTGAGCGAGACAAGTTAAACAAGCGCGGAATGACTTTCTTCTCCCTCGTTTGTTCCATCTCGCTAACGACGCAGATAAGCTCACATTAATGTTATCTCTGCGTAGCATTGTGTAGTGATAATATTAATGAGACAACAGTTTTTATATTTCATTATGAAACTTTTGCGAAAGAATAAATCTGTCGCCATAACCTTACAGTGTTCCGGCAGCACACAGATCTTGATTGTCATAGTTCACTTGGCCTAGCGTGCTCACCACCTTCGACGACATCTTCGCTTACCACCAGTCAAGATCTGAACTGTAAGATATAAAAAGATAAAATGGTTTTAAAAGATTTTTTTTTACATAATGTTAACTTCTCAATGATGTTTAACGTAGGTAAGCAATAAAAAATGCTTCCAAAAGTAAGCGATGACAGCACATTTAGGTGTTTAATAGAAAGTTATCGACACGATTCAAGTAGGTTACAGGATTAGTTTTCTGCGAAGAGTTATTTTAGATGTATTATATATAATAACTCTTCTATAGAAGAGTACTGGCGCAGGTACTATTTAAAAACGTTTGCATCCATATTATGATAAACTGATATTGTAACATCAATATAATAATAGCATGTTCTAACGTTGCTACCTCAATCTCCACCGTCGTGATGAATACAACCTTAGAAACCATTCAAAGCTGAAAATCTAGCAGTTATTCATAAAACAATATACATTTATTCATAAAACAATATACATTTATTCATAAAACAATATACATTTATTCTATGCAAAAATGATGCACAATTAATTTAGTTCGTCCAATGTTCCAACTGATAAAACATGCTCTAATTTTAATACACTTCACAATATCAAATGAAATTCAGTTAAATTCAATTTCCACTAAAGGTACGGACACACCACAGCGTCTTGCGATCTGCGGGCACGATCTCAGTACTTTTCAATTGTTTTCTCATCGCGTTTGGTGTGAACCAGTCGATACAAATAATACTGCGCTATCTGATCGCCGCCTAGATCGCGCACGTAGGACGCCGTAGTGTGTCCGTACCTTAAAACGCTGACGTTGCCTATATAAGTTAATTACACAATGAACGTAACAACATCGTTGACTACAACTTGCATCTGTTGATTTTTATTTTTATTTACTTATCAATTTTGGCTATATATTATATATCCTATATATACATATATGTATATATATATAATATATCTCCATAAGTTATATGCCTTTTTCTAAGTTTTAGAATCGCTATATGATAACTGAAATAAATTAAATAAAAATAAAAAACATGAACCCAACTATTTTCAGGCTCGTGAATGACATCAGTGACGACGAGGAGACCGCTGGGCCTCTGAATTTAAGGGAAATGGAGTCAAAGATATTTTAGCAATTATTATTATCTACTAGCTGGGTTCTGGATACATTCCGTACAAGAAGTTTAGTTACCTAATGAAAAATTAACCTCACCCAACTGTGAAACCTGCGGGCGGTAGAAGTTATTCACCGGTTTTCTATTGTTCCTGCAAGCTGACACTACACTTTTCTGATTGTAGAAGAAATAGAAGAAGAGGCGCCTATCTTTAGACATTAAATCCCAGACACATTTTGTGTGTATCACACAGCGCTACTGTCTCTACTAATGTTCCAAATTGTCTGTCACTGGACAAAATGCCAGAACGCAGCGTAACGGTTGGTGACATGCCATTTTTCAGGTTTTTTTAGTCACAGCTCAAGCTTACCACCGTTACAGTAGTTTCCCATGTACAACTGGAATCATATGGATTAAGGATTAAACCTACGGACGCAACTGCACTATAACCCGTGGGGGATAATGCAAATATCACACCTATCTCTATGAATACATATAAATAAATAAAAAGACTGGCCGCTAATCTTGTGGCCCCCACTAGAATCCATCACAGCGCGGTGCAGTGCAACCTATCCAGCGAAGCGAAGCTGACAATATACTTCAAGCTTTTATTTAATTTGTCGTGTTAGTATGTTTGTGCGGGACAAATCTTGGAAGTCAAAATATAACCACATAGAACCAGTTTCACCGGTTCCTGATAATGTGTATGATATTGAACATGTTATCTAAAAAATTAAAAAAAAAAAAAAAGCATAAAAAAAAATCATAAAAAAATAAAGCAAAACAGAAAAAGAAATAAAAGCAATAAAATAAAATAACAGTTATCAATAACAGATACATTTATGCAATATAAGTAGATCATTAATATAGAATAAGTATAATAAATACAAAACAAGATAATTTGTCTCAAGAAGCTAATGCAAGCTAGTGCGAGCATTGCCTTATCGCATAAAATAAAGTTGTATAAACATTGTACAATGGTTTACAACTGTGTACAGCTAAATAAGGACACCGATTTGTATCGGTGGATTAAAAGCTAAACATACAAAAACATGTTATCTAAAACATGACACCATATATAAGCTGTCAAAAATCTGTCAGATTTCTTCATAATAGCGTTATCATGAGAGGAAACGCGGGTGCAGTTTTCTACAAATGTATTCCCATGTTTCCTCCGTGATAATTTACAAAAAATTAAGAAATGCTATATATAGCTATGCCCCTGTTATTTGCTTTTTTTGACCAACCAATAGCAAAAAGATATATGACCCTGCAAAAACCTGAAAAATGACCTATTTTACTACCCTGATCTAAACGATAACCAGACAAAGAAAGGGTTTTAAGAAAAATAAAAATAAAAAACTCCTCTTTTTTGAAAGTCTGTTGAAAAACGAAATCAAAATCAGTTCATCAGTTTAGGAGCTGTGATGCCACAAACATACACACATAACAGATACATAGATAAACGTCAATCTTATAACATCCCTCATTTTGTGTCGGGGTTAAAAAGCTTAGAAAGTTTTTATGGTATTATTCAAGAATTCAAAGTTTCAATAACAACATGTTATAATATGTTTGTTTGTTGTCGATACACATACATACATCAAATTTACTGAATATAATTATATGATATACTGAATATGAAATATTATGAATTTCGTTTACTTATGGAATGTAAAATTATATAGTTATATTAGGTAGGTACTCTGGGTTTTGGTTACTCATTAAGACCATAGCTTAGAACTGAATAAAGATTATTGATTTCAGTAAAAGCTTTTCACATAACAGAAAACCTTTCCTTTATTGTCAACACGATGAAATTAATCCAATAAAATTCTGCCACGAGTAGAATCCGGATTCTGTAGTCTGTATTATTAAAATAAGTAGAAGCCGTCATCTCTATTAACCTAAAAAGTGAGCAAGTTGTGAACAAAGTCGCGGTTCCGCTGACAGTTAGTGAAACAAACGGTTTGTAAATGAACGAACTTTCACCAAATTACTGAAGTTTTTCAAATTATCAACTCTCAAATAAGTTCAGTGACTTTACCGTGTTTCATAATACAGAAGAAATTGTTTATTTCATTGCTTTGTGTTGCGCCCCGCCGTCACCCGCCTCGCAACTCGATATCGCGGTGAAATACTCATTCTTCTTTCTTTATTTCTGTTTTTATTATCTGTTTAGATGAGATACGGTTCGAGAATCTACGAATGACGCCTTAAATTAAATCGTCAATAAAAATTGAGGTGGTCGTTTATAAAAGCTAAAAAGAAAGGAAAGATTTTGATGGCACGACAAAATTAAATATGTTCAACAGAAAAAAAATATTATAAGTCATAGCATCACTAACTGTGCTCCACGGCTTTGTCTGCATTAGAAGTGTCCTATGGCATAATCTATAAATGCCGGCTATCCCTGTGCCAAACTGACTTTCGCATTTATAATATTGGCGTTGAGTAAACACCTATAAAAATTAGAAACAATGGCATCTCAAAATGAATTAAGGCGAATAGCGACAATAGCCCAAATTCCCAATGGATAAGGTGTCGGACTGGCGATCGTGAGTTCGGTCCCCACCCCACCTATGCACTATAAAAAAAAACCCACAACGCGATTAATCTTTATTTAAAAAAAAAAAAAACGTGTTTTAGCCTCGGATGGTCGCGTGTGATGTGTTCTCACAATATGTTTGAAGGTATCAGCTACAGAAAATTTGAGACAGATAAACATTAGTCCATCCGCAGGTGGTAGGAGTACTTATCAGACGTAACTAGCTATGCGGTTCTAGTCGGAATCCTGCTTGAACATGAAGTGGTAGATGGCACTATACAACCAAAGCCACAGTGCAGTTCTTACTTCGACGGTTGAGGATTGTATTTATTGTTTAATATTTATTAATTATAAGTTGTAAAACACTTTTAAGAACTGATCTCAATTCTTAAAATAACTTCTTAATAATATTATAAATGCGAAAGTAATGGTGTGTGACACTGATATTGTTCTCCACTTGCCACACAAACTGATATTGTTCTCCACTTGCCACACAAACTGATATTGTTCTCCACTTGCCACACATCAATTTCCACGCGGACGAAGCCGCGTGGCATCGTACTTAAGTATATCACAGACACAGGAGATACGAAATGATGTAAAAATATAAGATTCGTTTGCTTTACATTTGCTATAAGCGCTCTGAAGCAATATTTTTGTTCCAAAGCAAGGACAATCTAAGAAATTGAAAAACATTTGAGCGTCAACCAATCCGAACTCTAGTGATTCACCGTACGCTGTGTGGGTACAAATATACGTAACGGTTGTATCTAACCCCACCCGGGTGAGTGATGAGAAAATAATGGATATTAAGATTAAATATGAAATAAGTTGATCCAGTCATAACTTTGCGATTTTAGCACTCAAGCACCAGCTAGATGCCTGTTTCCTAGACTTGTGAAAAGCCTTCGATATGGTGTCTTACGATGTGCTTTGGAAGACGCTTAGAAACACCACCTTACCGCCGGAACTGTGCTCTGTTTTTAAATATTGGTACGACAATCAGGTAAATCATGTAAAGTGGGCTGAACAGCTTTCCGAGCCATACGGGTTGCGGTGTGGGATGAGGCAGGGAGGGGTAACCTCTTCCAAACTGTTTAACCTTTATGTGAACGAGCTGATAGAGGGTCTTAGTGGTATGCAGGTCGGCTGTTCTATTGACGGTACTTTTGTCAACAACTTAAGCTACGCCGACGACATGGTACTGCTGGCACCCTCTATTAGCGCTCTGCGGAAGCTACTGAATTTTTGTGAATCGTACGCTGTCTACCACGGTCTACGCTATAATGTCAAAAACTGAAATTATGGTGTTCTCTAAGGGTGGAAAAGGACCGTGTTATGTACCTCCTATTGAACTGAATGGTGCCTCACTTAATCGGGTAAAACAGTTTAGATACTTGGGGCATATATTGAGAGAGGATCTCAAGGATGACGATGACATTAACAGAGAGCGTAGAGCTTTGACGGTGAGAGCTAATATTATGTTGTCCCGTAGATTTCTTTCTTGCTCTGGGGAAGCAAAAATTACACTCTTTAAGGCGTATCGTCAAAGCTTCTACGGAAGTAGCATATGGACAACATACAAGCAGAAAACCATCAACGCTCTACGTGTTCAATATAATAACGCTTTCAGAATTCTGATGCGGCTGCCTAGATTCTGTAGTGCGTCTGGTATGTTTGCGGAGGCGCGCACAGGCGGCTTTGCTGCCATCGTACGCAAAAAAGTAACGTCTCTGTTATACAGGGTACGGGGCAGCAACAACAGCATTCTGAGGGCTATAACAGATAGGTTTGACTGTCCTATCCTTAGTCTTGACCTTAGACTTGAGAGTGCATGTCAATTAGAGATGGGCTGGAGCCGAGTATCAATAGTTGGTCTAGTCACGAGAGTGCAAGTCAATTAGAGATGGGCTGGAGCCGAGTATCAATAGTTGGTCTAGGTGACGAGAGTGCATGTCAATTAGAGATGGGCTGGAGCCGAGTATCAATAGTTGGTCTAGGTGACGAGAGTGCATGTCAATAAGAGATGGGCTGGAGCCGAGTATCAATAACAGGTATGTAACAATAATGATTTCAGTCGAAATGGCTAAAGTTTTCCGTCTTTGAATTGTACATTATATGTATACTTTTTATAAGAGTGGGGTTTGTAATCTGTGTGAATGTTTCTATAAATATGTTAATACCTCAAAACTCCAGTGGCTTGTCGTTACCGTTCAATATTACAATATAAGGTGTAGAGTGGTTCCCATTCAAATTTTCTAAACATTTTAAGGCAATCGATAGAAATATGAAGCAAAGCCTGGCCAGCTACAACCCTCAAGTTGTGATGTATTCACAACATGACGGTTGTAGCTGGCCAGACGGCCACTAAACATTATCCTACCAGCATGCGAAGTCGATATTTTCTGTTATACCCACAGAAATATTAATAATAAGGAAGTTTATATTTCTGTGGTTATACCGGTTCGTATATTTCAGCTGCTAGAATCAAACCGATCCGTCAGTCTCGTCGGGTGAGCGGGAGATTTATACAATCTGTCAAATAAATCACTCACGTCGGTTACTGGAGCGATTTGTTTGTTTCATATATTGGCTCACAATCTGACGACGAATTATACATTTGATAGAGTATGTACGATACAAGCTCTGCCAAAACAAATATTGTATGATACACGTAGGTATAGCTAGCTGTCTGGAAGATACCTTTCTGTGCTAAAACCACCAATCGTATGTTTTTGGCGCTTTTCTGTATGATGATTTTATTTACAGTAAAGTGTATTAAACAATTTATGTAACACTTTTTAGTGTAATGCATTGGCTCAAGCAATTAGGGACTACACTATCATCGATCATGTAAAAGATCTTCAGATGATTAAACAATCATAATAATTATTAGAACATTCAATGCTTTGCTTCATACAACTCATTTCTTCCGTGACAAAACAGATAAAAGTGTAAAACTATTTCTATAAACTCTATTTTAATACAAACTAATAACCCGCCCCGGCTCCGCACGGATCAAATTTATATGTTATGTCGGACGGATGGCTCATCGGCGTATCGGATAGACACATTGACTTCTAACCCGCAGGTAGCTTGTTCAAATCCCAGTCGTACATTATTGAATTTTTCTATGAGAATTCTTGGGTGTTCGTCAACAGCGATAAGAGCATTATATCTATTGATCCGTTTGAGTGCAGCAATGCCACAGACACACACATAAACAGATACACACGTCAATCTTATAACATCCCTTCTATTGCGTCGGGGGTTAAAAACAATCTGTCATACAATTAACAATAACTCAATACAATAACCAGAAGTTAGTCTCTTTGGAATTCTACGAATCGAAAGAGAAGACCCAAATTACCTACAAACGGTCAGACGTGAGTGGGGAATACGGCGGGCTGTAATTAAATTATGATAAAGAAACATTAGAGTCTCTCCTTGGAACCATAAGAAATAGTTCGGTTTCCAGCGCAGTAATAGGGCGTGCCGATTACTGTGGCCGATAATAGCCGCTATCAACGCGATGTTGCTTGAGTTTAGGTCAGAGGACAACTCAAACGTAAAATAAGAATAGATGTAGAGCTGTGAATGATCAGTGCGTTCGCCAGTGACTTCATTGGAAGGGCTGAAGATCGAGTTTAACGGCGTATTTTGGAAGGGGTTTAAGCCAAACAGTGAACTAAACAGGCTGGTTATTGTAATGACGCAGAATTATCAAGCAAGTTCATCCGAAGACCGATGCATCGAGAAAAATCACCTAGGCCATTCAGCATTATGCTGCAAATCTTGATAAAGATAAAGATCATTTATTTGCATAAAACATGGATATACATACAATTTGAGAATGCGTGCAATATGGTAAGAAGTTTAATGAAGACCTTAAATGTTTTACCAGCAATGGCGTACAAATAGTAATTGTAAATGATAAAGTTATCTTTTCAACTTATATAGGTACATTGTGATACATTCAAAATACCGAATCATTAATACATTACACATTACAACATAGTGAAAAAATCAGTAAAAAAAATTGAAATAGTATGTCTAGGTTTATTATTATCTTTATATATCATTATTATTAAAGTAGCAATTTAGAAATAATTTCTGATCAGTCAGGAAGTCAGATATTTTGTAATAACATTTTTTATTTAGGAAATTTTCAAGCTTTTTCTTAAATAGATTAACATTCAAAATCTTCCTGTCATTAGGAAGCTTGTTATAAATTGCTGGTGCCATGCAGATAACGCTCTTCTGCATGTGAGTGGTTTTAGCGCTATGCAAGCATAGTTTGCTCTTGTCACGTCTGTTACGAACAGATACATCAGCGAGATGTGGAAATAAATTGGGGTTGGTCTTAACAAATATTGCAGTTTCAAAAATATATAGCGATGGCATTGTCAATATAAAATGTTTTTTTAAAAAAGGGGCTTTCAACTGTCTGTTGGTTTTAGGCCAAACATTGCCCGTATGCACCGTTTTTGGGCTTAAAAATATTATCCTTATCAGTCGAGTTACCCCAAAAAAGTATGCCATAACGTAGGATAGACGCTACCAAGCCATGCCAAGCTGTCAGCAATGCTTCAGTGTTTACTTCCGAGCTTAATTTATAAAGAGCATAAGACGCAGTGCTTAGTAATTTACTTAAAATTGTAATGTGGACCTTCCAATTTCATTTTTTGTCTATGACAAGTCCTAAAGATTTTGTTGAGTCAACCTCGTCAACATTTATTCTTATAATTAACAATGATGTCAGTGGGTGTTAGGTCTCGTTGCTTAAAGTGCATTATATGTGTTTGGTCCAGATTTTTTTTTTCAAATTATTCTCCTCTAACCATAATATTAAAGCTGTCAAAGATTGATTAATGTCAAGTTGATATGTCAATGTGTCTTTATTTTTTATCGTTATTGAACAGTCATCTGCGAAGAGTGTCGTGGGTTGGTTAGTTGCTAATGGTAGGTTATTTATATATATGATAAATAAAAGAAGTCCCAGGACGCTTGCGGCACACCGTACCTAGGCGATCGTTCCGATGTTAAATACGATTCCTGCAATTTTGAAGCAAGATTTTAATCCCGTAGCCAATGCCGTAGCAACGTAGCGTCACGTAATACTGTAGCATGTGCTACAGAAATGAAAGTTCTATTTTAATGTAATGATCACTATAAATGTAAGAACTTGAGTGAGTTATTACATTTTAATTTTCGTGTAACTTTAAGCTATTTATGTTCAAGTGAACATTTATAACATACAGGCAGTTAAAAATTATATACATTTAATTTTGTCTTTGAATAAAATTGAACATTTGTGGGATTTTAAACAAAAACAAACGTCTAGTTATATTTTCATTTTACATAGAGATAGTTAAGTAACGATTAGGGAGCCTATTGCACTTCCAGTATTTACTTAAGTCCTGATAGACAAGCTCTTTATCGCTATTTATCTCATGTTCAAAATGCGTCTGAGAAGGGTCTGTGCTTCTCTGGATTTGAAAGACTGCTCTGAAACCCAATCCGAATTCCATTCTGGCTGGCACCGAACATCTTGCCGAAACTAGGCGACCCGATTCGCTACATGTCTTTGTCCGGTGGTTAGTTCGAGCCAAGACTGAAGCCAACCACCAGAGGTGACCAATTTATCTTTACTGAGATCAATAATTTAAGGTCTAAACCTACGGATGAAGGAAGGCAACAATAACCTGGGGTGGCCGTGTGTGTCAATCATTTATTTCAAACCACTTATTCTAGTAACCTATGGGCATTAGTCTAGTATAGGTATAGGTATAGTAGTATCCACACATTGTGATTTTTTTTCTGTCCCTTTGCGACGAGTAAGAGGACATTGTGAACTTTTTAATCCACTTTAGGGGACAGACCAAGGGGACAAACAGGAAACCATTTCTAACGCATTTTTAATATTTTTTATTGGTTTATTTATAATTTTAACCTTATCGTCCCACTGCTAGGCAAAGGCTTCCATTCCTTTCTTCCGTTCCTCCCGGTTTAAAGCAATATTTGATCAACTTACAACAGGAGTCAAGTTCGTCCCGCCATCTCCTCCTCACTTCATATGTTAGTACAGATTAAAAAAATAAAAGTATGTTCAAATGATTACATAATGTAAGAATATGTACATTTATTGATTGATTGATTGATTTATAGTTTATTCCAACGACCAATTTTACAAATAAAATTAATAATTTTGCTAAATCTAGCCAATCAAAAATAAAACACATTTAAAAAATATGTAAACATGATGTTGAGAATCGCTGACGTGAACATAGCCGTTGGAAATGGGTTGGGCTCAGCATATTGCTGTGACTCTGAAGAACCGCAGCACTGATTTTCAGCCCAGCCCTAAGGAGACGTACGGATTTCTATCTATGTAGCAGTTAACTAATGTACAGGTAACTAATTTCTAAATAAAAGTAAAAATATAGGCCTACATTTTTAAACACATTTATTTGTCCTTCTATTTTTCTACTCTGTGACAATCTACCAAGGGTACCTATGCTATCGAACTCCAATAGTCCCTAATTGGGTCCGAACTAATTTGATAAAATAATATAATAATGTGACCGGAGAACGATGGGGCTATATCGTGTTGTTGATAGTTATGTAATAAAAACAAGGGCCCTGGGAAATGTGAACAAATATAATTACTTATATATATATGTCCGAGATCTTCAGACATATGCAGTTAACAGGCTGTTCAGCAGAATCCCATCAGGTAAGTTTTTTTAGCACAGTCGAGAAATGGAATGGTGGAGGAAAACATCGTAAGAAACTTCAGGCCTTAATGGCAGCTCCACCTTACATTATACTGACACAAAACATGCTGTATATCCTAATTTTATAAAAATGTACACAAAATAATTATTAATAATTCATGTGACCAAGCTTTACGTGAGTTTTAACTGCCGAGTTTTGATTATGTTAATATTTCATGACCTTACGACCGTCGCACGTTGTACAGTTCATCACATTATGAGGGCGCTGTGGTAAACTGTAGGTAGATATCACTGCATATTATAAAACAGAAAGTCGCCCGCCGCAACTGTCACTATAATCTATGACCATTCACTGTTCACTGTTATTTCTATTCTTGTATTTCCTGTTTTTGGTGAAAACAAAAACAAACATCACTAGGATCCTAAATAAGCGATAAAATATCAATGTTTGTTACCAAAATATTTACTTCAGATAATTGATTCCGGGATATTATTCGTAGACTTATATAGGTAACTTTGAATGGCGTTTGTTTCGAGCAAACATCAACTAATAAGGTCTGAGACTCAAGTTTTGTTGGTATGGAAGAGAGGTAAGTACTAGAACTACTGATGTGATTTTGAATTATTTTGCTATTATTATTTCATTTTGCAAAGATCGAGCTCAGTGGCGTGTCATAGGAGTGGCCTTTGTCCAGCAGTGGACGAATACTGGCTGTTCCCGCTAACGCATTCAAACCAATATACATTATTTACAATACAATACTATGCGTTTTGACTAAATCTCCATAAATACGTAAGAGTAAGGGAGAATTAAATAGGTAGGGAGTGTGTGTAATATTATTTACGATCATCAACATCTGAAGTACTTGCCTAACTTTAGTCCGGAACTTGCCCTTTGTGGCGTCATCTGATCCGACCGCCGCCGCCTGTCGGAACTTGTCGGTCGGTATCGATAACTGGTTTGAAGATAATCCACTTTGATGGGGAGATCAATTAAGGATTATTGTTGTTTCATTACCTAAGGTACGAAAGGACGAACAAACGCAATAATGTTACAAGAGAATTTCCAACAATTTGTATGTTGTGTGAGAATTATATCAAGAACTCGTTTATCTTTGTGGTTACTTTAGTGGTAAGACAATTTCTAGATAAATAATATGTATAACATGATTATTTTCGATATTAAGCTGTATATTGTCCTGTAGTATTGTTTTGTTTAGATAAATTCACTTTTAGGACCCTCACTTGCCCATGTGAATATGCACGCACTTTGATGTATCGGTATAAGATCAATTAATTTTTTTAAAGTATTTTTTGAAGTCAAAACTTCTTTAGCGGCGTTGTGCAATTTACTTGGGATAGGTAACAAAAATTAAACTCGCGTCAGGTCACGTGTCCTGATCGAAAATTCGTAAGAATGAGCGCAGGGCGCTTGCGCGAGGTGTCATTCCAAAATATTCAAAAATTACGTGTTCAAGTTTTCACTTCTGCCGGCACTCCCGGAGTGCAACCCGTTGTTTTTTTTTTTTATTTGATATCATATTAATTAAGAGTGACCTAGGCGAACGTATCGCGACCAGATCGGAGACGTTTTAAAGAAAGGCCAAGTCAAAAGTACCTATAACCGGTGAGCATTTTACAAGAAAAAAATCGAATTTTTTTGTAATGTAATATTAAACTAAACCTGCCACAACTGATGGAACTTTTATATCCTTTGTATCTGTAGGGCTATTCTGTAAGCTAATCTCGGAAGCAAACTTCGCAGTGAGATTTGAATTTCATGTTACGAAATTTAACCGTATTACAATCGCTTTACGATTAGAATTTTGTAGTACGACTCACCGCGGATTCCGCTTGCGAGATGCGCAAACTAGCTTACAGAATAGCCTGGCTGATAGAGTAGTGTTAGGCCACTATCTCGCTGGTGGTGACCGACGACGTGCTCGGACATGGTGAACAACGCTAGGCCTAGAATACTCTGACTCTCAAGGGCTGTGTGCTGCCAGAACACCGTAAGGTTATGGCGGCACATTTTCTCCTTGATGGTGGCAAGCTACTATTTTGGTCTCAAGTTAGGCGGAACATCGATATAATATAATATGCTCGTACCACAATATGTGGACGATCCATGCTAGGATTTGAACCGGCGACCTCTAGCTTAGAAGTCAAGCCATCTAACCTATACTCACATATGAGGCAAATAATTAATTAATTATCCGTGATACAAGGCTGGCATCGGATTATATTTCTGAAGATAACCATCCGCACAAACATAACCACATTGAAACAGAAACTAATCACAAACGGTGTCAAAACCATAAATTCTAAATTCAAAGTGCGGCTGGATCAATTTACATGATCCTTTATCTAAGTGAGCGAGCTGTCACTGGCGTGAAGTGTTGTAAATCGACTTTCTAGTTTGACACAGTTCAGGATTTGAGGTCGCCCCTCACTTAAGATAGACGGCTCGATTCATCTCCTGACACCACGGGGATTTATAATAATATGGATATAATATATGAAAAATGAAAAGGAATTTCAATAACGAGCCGGTACTTGATATTTGGAGGCTAATAATAAATACTTAGGGTCAGCTCAAACCGCGACGGGACGCGACGCGGCGCACTTATTAAGAGAGTGATACAAAAAAAAACTTTATTTTTTACTACACAAAAAGATACACATTTCATTGAGTTAGTTCGGTGGCTTCAGGCTGCACCGCGCGGCGTCGAGCTGTACCGCGCGACGCGACGCAGCGGAAAGCTGCGTGATAAAAAATTTAACTTTATTACCTACACAATAAGATATACATTGCATTGAGATAATTTGGGATGTAAGGGAGAACAAATACCACTTCAGTGCTCCCAGCCAACCTCACCTGCCCGTGGTGCATCTTGCTGACAAACCAATGAGGCTCTGGCGACCGACAAATGGCGGTATAACCATTTCAAAATTATGGCGTAGCTAAATACTACAGGCCGGTGACGGGCAGCAGCGTCACCGGTGCGAGAAGCTACGTCCTGCGATCGCCAACACGCCTGCCCAGCGTGGCGATTAGGGCATCCCCCCCCCCACCCATCATGGAAAGTCACAATAAGCCGCGGCCCCCAGTTCCCGGCCACCCTGCTTTTCCTGACCACGGCGGCGGTCATGGTAACGGCAGGGCAGTGGGTGCTAAGAATCCCCGGGTTACGGTAGGCCGCCAAAAGAAACTGACCCTCGCTACGTTTAATGGACGCACGATTCGGCTGGATGAGCATCTGACGCAGCTGGAGGAGGAGCTGGGACACATAAGATGGCACATTCTGGGGTTATGTGAAGTCCGAAGACAGGGAGAGGACACCATAACTCTAGAATCAGGCCATCTTATGTATTACAGAGAAGGTGACTAGCCATCCCAAGGCGGCGTCGGGTTTCTGGTCAACAAGGCTCTCAGTGACAACGTTATAGAAATCTCCAGTGTGTCGACCAGGGTTGCGTACCTTATAATAAGGTTAACCAAGAGGTACAGCCTCAAGATTATCCAGGTCTACGCACCGACCTTGGCATACTTGGATGAAGAGGTGGAAAGTATGTACGAAGACATCTCCAGAGCCTTACATACCACCGCTAAGGCTCACTACAACGTTGTCATGGGAGACTTTAACGCCAAAGTGGGAGTACAGACCTGCAGTGAATCGACTCTAGGACCACACGGATTTGGGAGTAGGAATCACAGGGGGCAAATGCTCGTCAATTTCCTCGAGAAAGAGGGGCTTTTCTTGATGAACTCGTTCTTCAAGAAAAAGCCCCAAAGGAAGTGGACGTGGCAAAGCCCCGACACTGTGACTAAAGACGAGATTGACTTCATCATTACGGACAAACGGCGCATATTCAGAGACGTCTCTGTGATCACTAGGTTCAATACTGGAAGTGATCACCGACTTGTGCGAGGCTCTCTGGATATCGACTTCAAAGCCGAGAGATTCCGATTGATGAAGTCCACGCTCCGACCAAACCTACTCCAAACCGTTGTTGGGTCTGAAACATTCCAATTAAAATTGGAAAATCGATTCGCTGCCTTGGAAACCACAGATGACGTAGACCAGAAACTTGAAGAAGTGGTGGAAATCCTCAGGGAAGAAGGGACGAAGTTTTGCGAGAGCAAGCGTACGGGCAATAAGTCCAAGCTTTCGGCAGAAACACTTCAAGTAATGGAAGAGAGACGAACAGACCCATTGTCAGCTTTGTCAATTAACCAGGTGCGCAACAAAACTATTAAGAGGCTGGTACGACGCGACCTCCGATCCTCTAACACGCTCTTGATTACAGAATCAATTGAGCAGAATCGGGGGTCGAAAGTGTTCGTCCAGCCTCTAGGTAGAAGCCACCTCACAAAGCTGACAACATCAACGGGGAACGTCGTCGCATCCAAGATTCTGTCGGAAGTTGAAGACTTCTACAGCAAGCTCTACGCATCGCATGCTTCAAGGCCCGAACCCGATACTGAGGATCGCAGAGCCACCTTAACCCGCCACTTCACAGAAGACCTGCCCGAAGTCAGCCGAGATGAGATCGTGATGGCCCTTAGACAGCTCAAAAATGGAAAAGCCCCAGGTGAGGACGGAATCACAACGGAGCTTCTAAAAGCTGGAGGAGCTCCAGCTGTAAGCCAGCTGCAACAGCTCTTCAATTCTGTTCTCTTCACTGGTAGAACTCCACAGGCATGGAACAGAAGCATGATGGCTTTGTTTTTCAAAAAAGGAGATAAAACCCTATTGAAAAACTACCGCCCGATTTCGCTTCTGAGCCATGTCTACAAGCTGTTTTCAAGGGTCATCACGAACCGTCTTGCGCGAAGACTTGACGAGTTTCAACCTCCGGAACAGGCCGGGTTTCGAAGCGGTTACGGCACCATAGACCACATCCACACGGTGCGGCAGATTGTACAGAAGACCGAAGAGTACAATTGGCCCCTGTGCTTAGCATTTGTGGACTATGAGAAGGCCTTCGACTCAATCGAAACCTGGTCGGTTCTTGAGTCCCTGCAGCGTTGCCAAGTCAACTGGCGATATATCGAAGTGATGAAATGTCTATATAATACCGCAACCATGTCAGTACAAGTACAGAACCAGCGTACTAAACATATTCACCTGCGTCGAGGAGTGACAGGGGGACGTCATATCCCCGAAACTGTTCACTAATGCCTTAGAGGATATGTTTGAGACGCTGGACTCGAAAGATTGTGGCATCAACATTAACGGCAAGTACATCTCTCACTTACGATTCGCAGATGACATCGTCATTATGGCAGAGACGCTGCAGGACCTACAAAGGATGTTGAATGACCTAGCTGATTCTTCTCGTCGCATCGGTCTCCGGATGAATTTGGATAAAACCAAAGTCATGTACAACGAGCACGTTGTTCCGGAACCGATTGCCGTAGATGGAATCCCACTCGAAGTTGTCACGCAGTATGTTTACCTTGGGCAAACGCTCCAACTAGGCAAACACAACTTCGAGAAGGAAATGCAGAGAAGAATTCAGCTGGGCTGGGCAGCATTTGGGAAACTCCGTCGAGTCTTCTCGTCGCCTATACCACAGTGACTAAAGACAAAAGTCTTTAATCAGTGCGTCCTACCTGTCATGACATACGGAGCCGAGACGTGGACACTCACGGTTCGACTAGTCCACCAGTTTAAAGTCGCTCGGCGAGCTATGGAGAGAGCTATGCTCGGTGTTTCTCTGCGGGATCGAATCCGGAACGAAGTAATTCGCCAGAAAACTAAAGTGATCGACATAGCTCAGCGGATTAGCAAACTGAAGTGGCAGTGGGCTGGTCATATCTGCCGCAGGACCGATAACCGTTGGAGCAGAATGGTTCTAGAGTGGAGACCGCGAATCGGCAAACGTAGAGTAGGACGCCCTGTGACTAGGTGGAGCGACGACATTCGCAAAGCGGTGGGCAGTGACTGGAAACAAAGAGCCGAAGACCGGGCTCAGTGGCGTGTCTTGGGGGAGGCCTACGTCCAACAGTGGACTGATACCGGCTGATAATGATGATGATGAATTTGGTGGCGTCGCGCGTTTTGCTGCACCGCGTGCGCCGCGTGAAAGCAAAAGCATCGTCACGCCGCGTCGCGTTGTGGTGTGAACTGACCCTTAATCAATGCTGTCAGGCTTAATTGAAAACGTATGCAGCATGTAATTTATATTTAGATTAATTAGTCATCATCGGACGTAGCTCAAACTACTAGACAGAGCTACTATAGATTGTCACAGCAAACATAATTATATTTTGAAACCACACTAAAACACGTATATCCTCAAAAAGCAATGCCACAAAAGTATCTTAACATGACCACATTTCCTTTTCTTTACTCACGTGACATGACCTTAAAAAAGACGTAAATAGCTACAAAAAGACATAAGAAGTCATCAAATACCGCTGGTACTGCAGGCGTTCTTCACTAGCAGCGCAACCTTGGTTCATTCAAGTTGTGTGCACACCGCGAGGAAGCTTTTCATGTCTGCCAGAGGGCGCTCTGACACCAATCTCCTCGTGAATTGTGAATGACGAGTACGGTGACAATGGTTCAGTTAACTTCACGTGGATCACGTAACAATAATAACCACATTATAAGAACGATTTTTGATCGGTGATAGACTTTAGATAGGCAGCTCTTCTTTCTTTCCCTCATGGGTGTCGTCAAGACAAAATATTATACTTAGAGATACAGTTCTATAAAACCCTACACAGACTGCTAGTAACCTGAGGTCAGTTGTACAAAGTATCCTGAGTGAAAGTATCATGAAATAAACTGGCCAAGTGCAAGTCAACTCGCACTCGTAGGGTTCCGTAACACAGTAAAGTATATTGTTAAACACAATCCAAAATTTCATCGTACCGACGGGACTCGAACCCGCACCCCCCGGATTACACGTCCAGGTGCTCTGCCAATTAAGCCACGGTTCGATACATCGATACGACGAAATTAGTGGATTGCATTTTGTTAACCCAATTATGCATTGGTGGCGCCATCTATGACTACTTATTACGTAAGTTAATCATTCGGAAGAAATCATTACAGTTTTCAAATCCGACGAGAGATGTTGACGTATATGTACGATGAAATTTTGGATTGTGTTTAACAATTTACAAAAATATAAAGTGTGAGACACTTCAAAGAAACATAATATTTGATTTACGCAGTGCAACATCTCTCGTCGGATTTGAAAACTGTAATGATTTCTTCCGAATGATTAACTTACGTAATAAGTAGTCATAGATGGCGCCACCAATGCATAATTGGGTTAACAAAATGCAATCCACTAATTTCGTCGTATCGATGTATCGAACCGTGGCTTAATGTACGATGAAATTTTGGATTGTGTTTAACAATTTACAAAAATATAAAGTGTGAGACACTTCAAAGAAACATAATATTTGATTTACGCAGTGCAACATCTCTCGTCGGATTTGAAAACTGTAATGATTTCTTCCGAATGATTAACTTACGTAATAAGTAGTCATAGATGGCGCCACCAATGCATAATTGGGTTAACAAAATGCAATCCACTAATTTCGTCGTATCGATGTATCGAACCGTGGCTTAATGTACGATGAAATTTTGGATTGTGTTTAACAATTTACAAAAATATAAAGTGTGAGACACTTCAAAGAAACCGTAAAGTATTCTATAACTATGATTTTTCGCAACTAAAAAATTAACTTTGTTTTTCATAGTGTTTGTATGAAAAACAAAGTTATCTTTGCGGTCGCCATATCTCAAAAACTGCTGACTGTATCTCGTTCAAACCAATTTTCATTGTTAGTTTTTATTGAGGTCTAAAGCATATTTTTTTTGGTTCCGAACCCAAAGGGTACCAACGGAACCCTATTACTGAGACTCCGCTGTCCGTCTGTCTGTCTGTCTGTCTATCCGTCTGTCACCAGGCTGTATCTCATGAACCGTGATAGTTAGACGGTTGAAATTTTCACAGATGATGTTCTTTTGTTGCCGCTATAACAACAAATACTAAAAATAGAACAAAGTTAAAAATTAAAGGTGGTCCCCATACAAAAAACGTGTTTTTACTATAGCGCCATCTATGAACGATCGTAACCAACAAAAAGGTCACTGACCTCTGTGTTAACGTTCACATGGTGGGTGTTAGAAGTTCGTTTGACATTCGTTAGATGGCGTTGTAGTAAATATGTTTAGAATTGACACGGTATTTATATATATCGATGTTAAAACTATGTAGATACTTAATTTTTCCGGCAAATTTTGTTCAATCAGAATTCTACGTGTGCGAGTCCGACTCACACTTGGCCAGTTTTTTTTTTAGATTTTTCACTCCCATACTTTAAAAGTTAGAGGGGGGGGACACACATTTTACCACTTTAGACGCGCCTATCTTTCAAATGATTGACTTTGAGAAAAAATTATTTTAGGAACCTCAATGTCATTTTAAAAGACCTATCCATAGACACGTATAGGTTGGAAGATTTTTTTTTTGTTTCAGTACCATGTATGTAAACTTTTATATTTTTTATTTTTGTATAAAAAATCGGAAAGCGGTCCACAGAATACATCTACCTACCAAGTTTCAATTCTGTAGTCTTAACAGTTTCGGAATAAAATGGCTGTGACATACGGACGAACAGACAGACAGACAGACAGACATGACGAATCTATAAGGGTTCCGTTTTTTGCCATTTGGCTACGGAACCCTAAAAACGTCGTATTAACAATAGACAACATAATATCGTTTAAAAACTAAAAAACAACCGACTTCAATGCCGCGCTATTCATTTTCAGTACCAATTTTGAGATGTTTATCTCAATATCTCTGGAGATACTTATCACACTTCAATAAAATTACCATGGTACCACACTTGGGATATCTCCTTTCGAACAAAAAAAGAATAATCGAAATCGGTTCATAAACGACGAAGTTATCCGCGAACAAACATTAAAAAAAAAAAAAAAAAAAAAAAAAAAAAATATATATATATATACGGTCGAATTGAGAAACCTCCTCCTTTTTTTGAAGTCGGTTAAAAATACTGTCTGGCTGATATTTTTTATTCAACTTAGTATAATCCTTAGTGTAATCCAAAGGCATTTAGAAAGTAAAAAATAAAAAAAATAATAATAAAGACTAGGCTGCTTATTTTTATTCGCTAAAACCTCAACTCGTGGTCTCCTCAGTTGGTCTCGACCGCAAGTATGTGCACTCACGTGAGCCTACACCCGCTGAGAAACACGCTTTTACACTTCACTTCTAATTTATGGTTACGTTACAAAAACGCACGCATACATAGACATTAAAGTACACTGACCGAGCTTGAAACATTACAAAAAATAGATTATTAATACTCCAAGTGGCTAATATAATAATGCCTTCAGAATGTTGTTGGGTCTGCCTCAGTTCTGCAGTGCTTAGACAATGTTTGCGCAGGCTCTCACGGATGACTTTTTTGCAGTTATTCGCACAAAGACGACCTCCGTGCTCAGGAGGATTCCGCAGAAAGCAACCATTGTGCCTATAGTAAAATAATTATTTAATTTGTTGTTGCTAAGCTGACTCAGCTCAAGTCACTTTGTTTTGTATTTTAATTATAATACAAACTATCAATTACTATGATTTTAACACTATACTCAATTACATTTAATATTCAATTATTATGTTTACTTACATAGAAAATCAGACAACTACTAGCCAATAGATGTCATGTCTGGTAATAAATCATTTGAATTTGAAGACTGGTTTGTGGAATAAGATCAGTTTCAGAATTCCGGTAAGCTGTAGCTAAATTTCCAATAACAAGATGTTTATAATTTACTGGAAAATTACGAAAAAAAAACACGTGTAAATTACTAATTATAATATAGAGCGGTGACTCCGCTGGCAACCCACTTGATGGCAAGTGTATAATATAGAGCGGTGACTCCGCTGGCAACCGACTTGATGGCAAGTGTATAATATAGAGCGGTGACTCCGCTGGCAACCCACTTGATGGCAAGTGTATAATATAGAGCGGTGACTCCACTGGCAACCGACTTGATGGCAAGTGTATAATATAGAACGGTGACTCCGCTGGCAACCGACTTGATGGCAAGTGTAAAATATAGAGCGGTGACTCCGCTGGCAACCGACTTGATGGCAAGTGTATAATATAGAGCGGTGACTCCGCTGGCAACCCACTTAATGGCAAGTGTATAACATTGAGCGGTGACTCCGCTGGCAACCCACTTGATGGCAAGTGTATAATATAGAGCGGTGACTCCGCTGGCAACCGACTTGATGGCAAGTGTATAATATAGAGCGGTGACTCCGCTGGCAACCCACTTGATGGCAAGTGTATAATATAGAGCGGTGACTCCGCTGGCAACCCACTTGATGGCAAGTGTATAATATAGAGCGGTGACTCCGCTGGCAACCGACTTGATGGCAAGTGTATAATATAGAGCGGTGACTCCGCTGGCAACCGACTTGATGGCAAGTGTATAATATAGAACGGTGACTCCGCTGGCAACCGACTTGATGGCAAGTGTAAAATATAGAGCGGTGACTCCGCTGGCAACCGACTTGATGGCAAGTGTATAATATAGAGCGGTGACTCCGCTGGCAACCCACTTGATGGCAAGTGTATAATATAGAGCGGTGACTCCGCTGGCAACCGACTTGATGGCAAGTGTATAATATAGAGCGGTGACTCCGCTGGCAACCCACTTGATGGCAAGTGTATAATATAGAGCGGTGACTCCGCTGGCAACCCACTTGATGGCAAGTGTATAATATAGAGCGGTGACTCCGCTGGCAACCGACTTGATGGCAAGTGTATAATATAGAGCGGTGACTCCGCTGGCAACCGACTTGATGGCAAGTGTATAATATAGAACGGTGACTCCGCTGGCAACCGACTTGATGGCAAGTGTAAAATATAGAGCGGTGACTCCGCTGGCAACCGACTTGATGGCAAGTGTATAATATAGAGCGGTGACTCCGCTGGCAACCCACTTGATGGCAAGTGTATAATATAGAGCGGTGACTCCGCTGGCAACCCACTTGATGGCAAGTGTATAATATAGAGCGGTGACTCCGCTGGCAACCGACTTGATGGCAAGTGTATAATATAGAGCGGTGACTCCGCTGGCAACCAACTTGATGGCAAGTGTATAATATAGAGCGGTGACTCCGCTGGCAACCCACTTGATGGCAAGTGTATAATATAGAGCGGTGACTCCGCTGGCAACCGACTTGATGGCAAGTGTATAATATAGAGCGGTGACTCTGCTGGCAACCGACTTGATGGCAAGTGTATAATATAGAGCGGTGACTCCACTGGCAACCGACTTGATGGCAAGTGTATAATATAGAGCGGTGACTCCGCTGGCAACCCACTTGATGGCAAGTGTATAATATAGAGCGGTGACTCCGCTGGCAACCCACTTGATGGCAAGTGTATAATATAGAGCGGTGACTCCGCTGGCAACCCACTTGATGGCAAGTGTATAATATAGAGCGGTGACTCCGCTGGCAACCCACTTGATGGCAAGTGTATAATATAGAGCGGTGACTCCACTGGCAACCGACTTGATGGCAAGTGGTTTATGCTGCCTGTCGACATCCGCAATATCTGACATTTTACCGTGTGTCATCTTCTTACTGCAAGAGAGCTCTCATTACTCTTTCTTCATTTGAAATAATTCTGTTTTTTGGTGGAAAATAAAATTGTAGAGCCGAGCGCATTCTACAATTTGCAACAAGTACATGGAAAAGACAATTTTTTTTATCGAGATTTGTGAGAAGAAATATAATATATAAATAAATGTGTAGACTGTGGATGGAATTTCTGACGATGGCAAAACTAAATAGTAAATACATATCAGTACCGTTATAATATATAAACGTCAAAGGCATATATCATAGAGCTCTTCAGAGTATTCCCCGTATAGAACATGCGAAGGGACCCCACATCGCGACGAATACTTTATCAGTCAGCTTAGATAACTCTGACGGCTCCTCTCTGAAGGAAATGAAGTGGTTGTAATTGATACTGCGGTGCACCGCGCCATACATGAGAGCAACTTGAGGCCGTACTTGTGTTTTGTATAATAACATACGTTGGTCCAGTGTGAAGTACTGTTTGGCTCTACTATATCATCAGCTTTATTATTAGTCAATCTTCGCTAACCAATGTTTTAAGAAATAAATTATTATTTTATTATAAAAACTCGCGTTCATTTTAAACTTATAAATTTCAAATCGGGAATTTAACATGACTTACGCGATATCGATGTAAAAAATCGACATAATTATGTTGTGCGAGTGACAGTGCGAGGCTGAACGCGTCGGCGAGCGCCTTGCACTCGAGATCCTGAAGAAGGCCTCCGGATGAAGCCGAAACAATGGCGATCGCTATATCGACATCGCGTAAGTCACGTTTAATTCCCGATTCTAAATCTATAAGAAATTATTATTATAACAAATTATTATAAAGGTACACCGAGTTATTTTGCTGTAATTTTTGCTTTGCTTTGCTTTATATTTGCCCCCAAACCGGATTTCTCGCTATAAATATCTAAACTAAACAATATAAATCTAAAAAACTGACTGTTTTCGACAATGCTAGGGGGGGAATGCTCACTGTCGTCTTTTATTGCCAGGCAACCACAATTCTATCAAAACCACATTGTAAAGATAAAAATAGGATTTTCGAATCCCGTAAAAATAAAGTTATCATCCTCGAGCTCACGGAGTAGGTACAGTGTAGTGGTGCAGGCGACGCGTGATGTTTGATGTGAGCGCGCCGGCCGCGTTAGTTCGCGTCACCACTACACTAGTGACGCTACACAGATGATTGGTCGCATACTTGTGACGAGAGCTGCCGTTACTATACAGTGAGCTCGCTCAGTGGGTGCAATACTCGTACATGTCAGTTTCTACAGTCATAGCCTAGTTCATTGTAAAGCTGAAGATATGAAACTTGTATTTTTCTTCTTATCATTATTATTTTTAGTGTGTTAAGTTAAAATTAAAACTAATTGTAGAGGTGATTGCAGCTATAATGCTAAAATGCGAAAATGACGGGTTGAGTGCAAATTGACAGATAAGATGCATTTGAAATGTAAATAATGCATCTTGATATCTCAGTACAGGGTAAACGTACAATTTGTGGAAAGCGAGCGAGACAAACGACCACGATACGAGATAAGAGACAGAAGTCCGCTACGGTTTTGTTTGTTAGCTCTCTGAGCCTAACGAATGCGCTCTCTGTCGCCCGTTGCAGTCAAATGTTCTGCATAGAATTGCACACAGAGAGAATTTGTCGTGATCGTCTTGTGTCATGGCCGTACCATAAAAAGTGGACTGCAGACATCTGACAAAATATTTTTACCAATGAATAAAAACCTCCACGATAAAAACACGCTACGCTATGCAGGCAGAGCTGTTAGTGTTCAAAATTCAACATTGGTGTAAATGTCCATCCAGCTCTCCTAATGTAAACAGTAAACACAGCCTCATAGGTAATCGAGCGGAACACAGTGAACACAGTGCGGGGGTGCGGGGTGTGGTGCGGAGTGCGGGGGCGCGGGGCACTGCTCGGTACTGATATGTATTTACTATCGGCTACGTGATGGAGGAAACTTTCCGCTGTGTTGAGGTCATACTGTGACGAAAGGTCAGCTTACCACAGATCGTAATATAATACACATAAAATCACGCCTTTTTCCCATTGGGGCAGGCAGAGACTACTTCTTTCCTTGTGCTATGATCCTAACATACTTCTGTCGTTTCTTCCACTTTCATGAGTGCTTTCATACATGCTCGCCGGTTATAGATACTTTTGACTTGTACTTTCTAAACGTCTCTAATCTGGTCGTGATATAACGCTGGTATTTTTACAAGAAAATCTTTTTTGTGTTAAATCTATATATCTATATATCTATATAATCTATATATCTAATCGCGCGACGCGACTGCGGGTGACAGCGTCGATATATTGTACTGTTTTATGTTCCAGTTCACAACACCGTCTGTGAGCGCTCTTCTTGGGGTTATAAAAAGCAAACATATTTTTATTTGATCAACTCTAACCTGAAGCTATGATTTTCAATCTGGTAGATGCATAAATCAAAATGAAATAACTAAAAAACTCTACTAACCTAGCGAAATGAGATGCATTTCTGCATAGACACCATCTACGTCTATGATCTAGTTCTGACCAGTAAGTACATCTGAAAGACGTCATTACGTGCATACAAATGTTTTTGTTTGTTTTTTGAAGTAGTTTGTGTAGACTTTATCTACTGGTAACTTTGAGTATTCGGATACTCAAAGACTGGTTAGAACAGTTGCTCTGTATTATGTTTATTGATCATAAATAATAAACGTTATGAAATAGATTAAAGTGAATAGTCTAAGTATTTACTTGTATAATTTCCAAGCACTTTTTCATGAACAATTCCTTACATTTCCTTACATTTCAATTCCTTGCAGCTTTACACAGAAAGATAGATGCCATCGTCAATTTATATATTGAACTATCATATATACGACAAGATATTTAAATGGCAAAATATTTACCATGTTTTGGCACGATTTACAAGTTTCGGCCACAAGTATAGTTACAAGCACCATATTTACAGAGTAACATGATCGTGTGCTGGAGCTAGCGTATCTCCAGAAAGTAATGAATCCCATTTATGTGTAAACATGACTCATGTTTATTGATGTGAGGCTCGTTCTCAGTCGTCGCGCTAATATGCACGACGTGGTACCACTTCTGTAGTTAATCTGAGTGCTCGCACTTGTAGGGTTGAACTCAGTTACTTGTTGATAAGTTTCAACTGAGTTTTCTTTACGCACTATTATCATTAAGTGTCGAATGGCGCTTTGTAGCCGTGGATGCATTCTAAAGTAGGTACTCCCATATTAACCTTTCCCCATTATTTTATACTAGCAGCCCGCCCCGGCTTCGCACGGGTAGAACATATATGCCTACAAAATTTGCATCAGTTTGTTGCATCGAATATAAAATATGAACATATTTAACAACCATCGTCATATTTCATCCAATTTACACAAAACCTTAACGAATTATGCACCTAAACCTTCCTCATAAACACTCTGGCTATTGGTGAAAACCTCATGACAATCCGTTCAGTAGCTATTGAGATTATTGCGAGCAGACAGACAGACGCAGTGATGAACTTTGTTTTATAATACTTACGTATTGATATTGGATGGCCCTTTGGCGTAAAGGATAGTTACCCTGATTCTGACCCGACAGTCGTTGGTTCTAATCCTAGCTATATACCTACCAATGAAAGTTTTATGTGCATTCATGAATCATGAGTTTTCGTACAGTGGTAGTGGAATCATTAAATCTACCAAAAAGTAGCTTACCACCAAGGAGTACATCTGCCGCCGTAACCCTACGGCGTTCCCCGACGCAAAATGTAGGGGTAATATACGTTTAACGTACGTTTACTTTACGTACGTTCACTTTATAATATTAGTATAGAGTATAGAAGTATAGATATACTTTCCTAATTTTCTACACCACACAACACGTCTACATTATATAAGGGTTTATTATAATTGCACGTGCAAAATATCTGCTTCATAAATAAGATATCAACGCGTCAGCTCAAACAACGCATTGTGAAGAACAATAGGTTTAATAAATAAACAGAAGGCAGGTATCAGTCAACCCTGGCACGCCACCTGTTGCGGCGTGGATGAATTAATGACCCGATGAGGACCGTGGTGAGGGCTTCCGAACCACGTGCCGGTGCTCTGAGCTTTGTTCGGTTGTTCTCACTTACCTCTCTAGTGCTAAGTGTATGACTCAAGGATATAATAACCCTTATGATTCACACTAGTTATTTGTTTGCAAATATTATAAATGCGAAAATAACTGTGTCTATTACCTATTCATGGATATACACCGACTGAGCTCAAATGTTGCCAGTGTTTGACCACTGTCTCACATGTTGGTAAGTAACGTTGCGGCATATTTATTGTGGTTGCGGCCGAGGATGGTAGCATAGAAAATGCGAAGCTTACCAGTTTGGCTGGAATTTATAAATACAGATATAGACGATATGGTGGAAAAGAACGTAGGATACTGTTAATGAAAGGAAAAGCCGTGTGGCGCAGCAGGATATGAAATATGTGAAAAATTAGTTCTAATTTTAGAAATTATTGCCAATTATTGGGTCCAAGCAAGCAAAACCGTAAAAAACAACTAAAAGTATACATAAATATGGAAAAATATACATTTGGAGTTTTCTAATTGAGCCCTTTCGTTTGATAACGTGAATGAAATGTTTTTAGTTTATAACTTTATGTCCTCTAGGATGCGCCAATTTTAATGTGTAAAATGTAATCAATGTGACATCCCTTAGCCTACGAGCAACGGACTGCCAAGACGAAACCTCATTTCTCAAATTATTATAAGGAGTTGAGAAATTATGAGAGTACAGATCTGATGAACATACATATCGTGGTATATATAAAAGAAAGGAACACGATTACGTCATCTAAAAATATCGCTGTATTATGTTCTGTACTGAATTTTGAAGCTTTTAATTATTTCTCATAGAAATCAATCCTAAAAACGCTACTATTTCACCCTTACCTACCCTTAACACAAGTAAAATAGCAAACGATTAGAATCACAATTGACAATATTTGTCTTAATTGTGTTTCTATAATTTATTTGTATAAGTAAACTATAATGTTTTTAGTCTGGTACATGGCACATTATGGCTCGCGAACTCAAATTCTCAGTGTAATCACTGAACAATAATGACCCAAGTGTGATGCTAACTTCACAGCGCAAGGTCACATACCTCTTGACTTGACCGCCTCTAGAATAGAGCTCCTCTATTTACGTACCGCTCGACATCTCTATTATTTGTCAAAACAAGGCTATTCCGAGGTCATCGTCCAGAGTCTTTACATGAAAAGCGATGAATTTTGACCGAGAATCGTCGATAAGAAAAGAGATGCAGACAACAACTGTCTGCATCTCCTTCTACAGGTGTTTGCGATGACAGGACGCATCGCTATCAATTTAGAGACTTCCACCCCTGGTGTCTCGACGTATCTTGTGTGCTACTCTGGCTTTACTTGACATCTTTTTTTAATATTTCACGAGAAGACTTGCTTATATACGATGTTCTTTTTTTATATATTTTATGTTTCTTATTTTCTTAGAAATTTAATAATCAAGTTCCAACAGATCTATAACAAGCATCGACGTACCGACTGTACCAATACACTGATTTGCCAGTTATAGGACTTCAAAAGGCACGTGACGGCGCCTAAGTCGACCTTCATTCCACAGGATTGATCAGATTGCTGTTCTATGATGCTTTTATCTTCTTATATTATAAGAATCTTTGTCCTGACATACTGATTGACTGACGGACTGACTGACAGACAACGCACAGCTTAAACTGCTGGTCGTAGAGACTTGAAATTTAGAGGGTATATTTGTCTTAGTACGTAAGGGTGTACTAAGAAAGGATTTTCCAAAATTCACCCCTTTAGGGGAGGAATTGGGGATTCAAAGTTTGCATGGAGATACAAGATTAGATAGTCTTTTCTATTCGAAACTTCACACAAGTACTTCAGTAAAAAAATAAGTAAATACATGTTTCAAGCTTTTTCAAAATTCCACCCCTAAAAGGGTAAAATGGGGTAACAAAGTCTGAAAATCAATATTGTTTCGAATTGCGCTGAAATTTGGCATGCAAATAGTTATTACGACGTTCGTTTTCTCTGAGAAATGATTTTCTAAAATTCACCCCTTAAGAGGATGAAAGGGGAGTTCAAAGTTTGTATGGAGAAACAAGATTAGATAGTATTTTCTATTCAAAACTTCATACAAGTGCTCCAGTAAAAAATAAATAAATATGTGTTTCAGGATTTTTCAAAATTCAACCCCTGAGAGGGTGAAATGGGGTAACAAAGTGTAAAAATCAATATTGTTTTGCATTGCGCTTAAATTTGGCATGCAGATAGTTATTTTTTTTTTTATTATTCATTATTTCGGGTATCAATGACCCATACTATACAACTTAATTATTACTTAATTATTTCCGTATCATAAAGACTTAAATTTGATAACAAAATTACATTAATTAACATTTAATTGAATTGCAGAATAATAATGTCAGTTAGTCAGCACGCTAAAAATATAAACAAATTTCAGTCAAAAACAAAATTACAATACAAAATTACATTACAATACAAACTATGGCGAAAAAATATAATAAATTAAATTAAAATAAAATTGAATGTCATTAGATTTAAAAATGTCAATAAATTACAATTAGAATATGTCAAAATAATGTCTAGGCAACAATTAGAATAAACGCCTGAATGGCTGTGGTGATCTATGAATGTGCATCCAGTGTATTATACTGTAACCTATAACCCGGCTGTCCCAGCGATCCGACAACACGCTCAAAATAATGTTGGTGCTGCCGCGCACTCTGTTCCACAGCGATGCGCATCTTTTACGAATGATGGCATGAAAATCATCTATTCTAGCTTCAGCAAACATCCCTGAAGCACTGCAGAAGCGCGGCAGCCCCATCAGCATCCTGAACGCGTTATTGTACTGGATTCGCAAATCGCTATATGCCCGCTGCGTATAGTTCACCCAGAGGCTGCACGTGTAGAAAGATTGACAATAAGCCTTAAAAAGGGTTGCCTTGACTTCTCTTGTACAGCGCGCAAACCTCCGAGCCAACATATTACAACGGACAGCCAGCGACCTGCGCTCGCGTTCGACATCCAGGTTATCTTTCAGATCCTCGGTTATCCAGTGCCCCAAATACTTAAACTGCGACACGAGATTCAGTGCAGTCCCGCCAAGATTCACTACTGGTACTTTGTAGGTCTTAGAGCGAGCCTTGAAGACCATGACTTCGCTCTTCTTGGCGTTGTATTTGAGGCCGTGGGCAGCCGCATAGGTCTCACATATTGTCAGAAGCTTTTTCAATGCTCCAATCGACGGACTCAACAGCACCATGTCATCGGCATAGCTTATATTATTTACGCATACACCATCTATGTGACACCCGACTCTGGTGGTGCTGAGTTCCTCGATCAGATTGTTGACATATAAATTAAATAGCATCGGAGACGTCAAGCCACCTTGTCTCACTCCGCATTCGAGCTGGTACTCCTCCGATGTAGCATTACCCCACTTTACGCGGTTTACTTGATGCTTGTACCAATATTGCAACAATGATATTGTTTCTGGTGGCAAGGTTGTTTCGCGTTTTAATTTATCCCACAAGACATCATAGGATACTAAGTCGAATGCCTTTGAAAGATCCAAGAAACACTCGTAAATTGGGGTTTTTCTATCTGTGTAGTACGAAACGGTCTGCTTAAGACAGAGAACAGCACTCTCAGTTGACAGACCTGGTCTGAAGCCAAACTGCGCATCGTTTATTTTGAGGTGCTGTCTCAGCTGCCTGTCAAGCAGGCCGTCCAGCACTTTAGCAACAATGCATGCCAGTGAGATTGGCCTGTAATTTGACAAATCGGAGGCATCACCAGACTTGTTTTTTATAATATGCACTACCATAGTATACATGAGACTCTTCGGTAGATATGTATGTCTCAGACACAAATTAAAAAACATAGCAAGTACTCTGGGCAGATGGACGCCCGCGTACTTCAGATGCTCAATGCTGCGGCTGTCACAACCGGGCGATTTACCTCTGACCATTTTGGATATTACAGAGGTAACTTGCCTCGCGGTGAAGGTAACGCACGTTTCGGGTAAAGTTTCAGTCTCAACATCGAGCCCCCGCAGCAGACTCGCATCCAGCAAAGATGTCACCTTGAAATGCTTATAAAAAGATCTAGCAATATCTTGCGGCTCATGGACAACTCCGACACTAACGGGAAAGCTCGTATTAACATTTAAATCTTTTGTTTTTTTCCAAAAATTTGTAAAATCTTTATTTAAGTGAAGTTTAGCCAAAATATCCATTTTAATTTGGTGTTTATTGTCTTGGCACCATTTTAATTTGGATTTGAAAATTCGCCTTGATTCACACATGTTCTTATAGTAAACACCTGAGCTAGGTTTGCCATATGATAACCATATATCAAAACATAGCCGAGCCTTACCGTGGGCCTCCTTCATATACTTGTTCCAGCCAGTCAGATATTTTTGATTACAGCGGCGACGCTTAATACAGTGACTAAACTCCGCTGCTTCCGTCAACACAGAAATAATATCTTTGTACATGTCATCAAGAATTTGTTTGTGCTGTTCATCCGTACACATATCTGCACACTTGTGAAATCGTAAATCAAAATCTATGCATCTCAATTTTTCGTTACAGTAACTATGATATTCATTAATTTGATTTTGATCTCTAACACCCCACATAATACGATTTATAATAGAACTACGAGGCATCAATTTAGGAACAACACGGTCAATACTACACTTTAATGAAATAGGGAAGTGGTCTGACCAGTACGCATCATGTAGCACGTTTACATCAAGAATTGTCTGTCTAGCCGCCGTAGTAACAACGCAGTGATCGAGCCACCGATGCGAGCCGTGCGCTTCACTCACAAACGTAAAAGTGTCCGTCGGCAACGACTCGATATCAACGCACGACCAAAATTGTTCACTACAAAAATTCAATAGTTCAGAGTAAAACAACTCACCGGGGTGGGCGTTAAAGTCTCCGAGCATGTATACATACTCCGTGTTATAACTTTCGATGATCGCGGTCATTTCACTGAGACACTCCGTAAATTCTGTCAGATTTTCATTTGAATCGATAAGCATATAAACAGAAAATATAAGCAATAATTTATTATGTAAATTAACCGTAACAGCCGCAAGTCGAACACTGGTGCATTTCACAATGCTGACTACCGGGAAGCACGATTTCCGCCACAGTATAGCGACACCACCGTGAGGCCTCCCCCGCAGCACACCCGCCGAGGTATCCACAGCCGATACTTCGGTGTAAGAGAAACTGTCGTCAATACTGCCCAAAAATGACAGGTCATGAGGCAGTAGCCACGTCTCCTGAAGAGCTATTATATCGGCTTGTTTACACAAGTTCCCAATAGATTCACACGATCTCTTCACATTTTTACAATTGAATGTTGCCATTTTAATGTTTTGATCCATTACTAATAAGATTGTGATTGTTTTCATTCAGAGCATGTGGTGAACAGAGCAGAGAGCCGCTCTGTTCACCACATGCTGCCTGAACTTTACAAACCGACGATAGGCTACGCCTTCTGGCCAGAAGTTATCGTCCATAAAAAAAACCCAGGCTATGTTTAGGTATATAGATCTTGTATGAGTTATAAAACTTCTGCATCTTCATAGTTGCCTTTTCTACCTGAACTTTTATACTGGTCTTTTTCTCAATATATGATGTAATATCAAACACAGATACTTCTTTCGCCACATTATAAATGTAAATAGGAACTTTATTATCTGCTGCTTTAAACTTAACATCAGACTCGATCTTTGCTTTCCCTTTATTAGCTTCAAAACGATTCCTTAATCTTTTCCTCTGTACCTTGATCCAGTCTGCGTTAGGAACTTCTTTTTCCCATTCACCCTGTCGTATAATATCGGCTAATCGAGTGTCATTGTTCGGCGGAGCATGTACGTCGCACGGGACAACCGTGTGTCGCGCAGCCGGCCGGTAGGTAGGCGCGCGCTCGGATGCAACCGGTTGAGCGGAATGAGTCATCGGCTCAGCTGACGATTTATTTACCTTCGGCAACTTAAGATCCTCCTCCTGTGTTGGATAGACTGATTTGCTAATGCGTTTAGTATTAGACTGTTGTTTACTAGTCGATGCGAAGGTTACAGTCAATGGAACTTCAGACTGTGAGTGACTAGGCGTTTGACAAACATTCAGTGGCGATGATGTCGATGTAGGAGGATGCTTATCCACATTCACGTCATCTGCATACATATTAGGCAATCCCATAGGGCTGCTGTCACACTGGAAGCTTTCTGTAAGACAGGCACCGCGTCTGTTGTTCACATTTTGATAGATGACATTATTGGTGGGTGAGACTGTCTGCCGCTCGTCTAGTCCGCTCTGAGAAGATCTAAGTCACACTTAGATGCACTTGTTTCTCTAATATTTGTTACTTCTTGTTGTAATTTCAAAATATCTTTGAGTAGTTTAGTAACATCCGTATTATCAAACAAAATAGGGGGTAGTTTCTGCAGTTTACGCGCAACAAAAGTAGGCAATTCATCGGAGTTTGCTTCTTTTAACAGACAAATAATGTCGTCAATATCCCGAAGCTTCTTCCCATCACCCTTTCTGTTGATTTTCCGTTTGTCTGCAGAGATAGATGCAAACAGTAAATCTTTCGCATTTACTAAGTCCTCCTCCGTAAAAGCACTGGTACATATTCTGCTAATACTTTGTTCATCCATTAAATCTATCTTGTTACTAATAAAAGCAAGCACTTCACTAATAACAATATTGCAGCTCGAACATTTTGCAAGTTTTGAGGACATTTTGTCTCTCAATAACACTCGTAAAGAACCCGATAAGCGCAACACGTCACGAGCGTACGGATGCGCACACGTCACTGACAACGTTAGTTCCCTCTGAGAAAGGATTTTCCAAAATTCACCTATGAAGGGGATGAAACGGGGCTCAAAGTTTGTATGGAGAAACAAGATTAGAAAGTCTGTTATATTCGAAACTACTTTCACACTTCTTTATTCACACAAGTACTTCTGTAAAAAAAAAATAAGTAAATACGCATTTTAGGCTTTTCCGAAATTCCACCCCTAATAGGGTGAAGTGGGTTAACAAAGTCTGAAATCAATATTGTTTCGGATGGCGCTGAAATTTGGCATGCAGAAGTTTTAAATAAATAAAAGCAGTCTCTAACGCGGGCGAAGCCGCGGGGCACTTCTAGTTATAAATATCAGAACAAAGATATATTTACACTTCTGCTACATTGCTACAAGTGCTACGGAACGCCATATCTAGCTATAATACAAAACAAATAAAACTGTTCAATTAATTTCCTTACGTCCCACCTGGCTGTCAATAAGTAGACAATGTATCGTCCGGTGTATGATGGATGTCCCATTTGTGTGGTTCCGCTCAGGCGTCCCATTTGTCCCGTATTCATCCCATTAGCCCCGGACGCGGTCGACTGTGACGGATCGCGTTGTTGTCGGACATCCTTATATCAACAATGAAGTAGGGAGACTTTAAAATAATAATAATAATTTAAGATCGTTTAAAAAACTAAAAGAAACGACTTCAAACGCCGCGCTAGTCATTTTCAGTACCAAGTTTGAAATGTTTATCTCCATATCTCTGGAGATACACATCATATCTCGATAAAATTTAAATTGGACCACTGGGAAGAATACTGGATCTGCTTGCAACATGTATAATGGAATCAATATAAATGCTGTCATAAACCTGCTATAGCCTTCATTAACATGGCAAATTACTTATCAATTAAAATAATAAAGAAATTAAAATTAAAATAAAATTTCTCGAGGTTGAAACAGAAGGCGGGGTGTATCGAGGTTCATTATCCTGATTATAGCCCAGGAGCTCTCGTTTGATTATATGCAAGAGATGGTTGCCAGTAAATTAACTGCGACGTACTAAGGTAAGTAGAATAATACACGAAATTATCTATTTTAATTGCTGCTTGGTCAGAGAAATAACTGAAGGAAACAAACAAACACTTGCCTCTATCTATCTCACTGGATGTGAATTGTTATATTGAATTTAGCTGTAATTGTTATATTGAATGTAGCAGTAATTGTTATATTGAATGTAGCTGTAATTGTTATATTGAATGTAGCTGTAATTGTTATATTGAATGTAGCTGTAATTGTTATATTGAATGTAGCTGTAATTGTTATATTGAATGTAGCTGTAATTAATTGTAATAATATTTGATTATTTATACTTGACGTGATGAATTGTTATAGTCTATTTACAATTAATTTACCTTAAACTTTGAATGTCAAAAAACATAATACATAAGATGCGGCCACACCGCGGCGTCCTGCGATCTGCGGGCGCGATCTCAGTACTTTTCAATTGTTTTCTGATCGCATCTGGTGTGAACCAGTCGGTACAAATACTACTGCGCTATCTGATCGCCGCCTAGATCGCGCACGCAGTGTGCGCATATATATTTATCCGTACCTATAGACGTAAAAAATATTGTAAGTCGTGAATATGAGAGATAAGAAGCAATTATAACATTCTGTTGTATAAAATATGTAGATAAACTACAGACTGTTCACAGTTATTTTGTATTTGACCGCCAGAGATGAAATAACAGTGAATAGACTACCAGAAACACAATATTCTTGGCTCTTCCATCCCTAACTTTGACCATACAAATGGATAATTATAGACAGAACCCGTAGAGCGCCGAAAATGAGGTTCACTAACTATAGAATATCCATAGAGCGAACATGGTGTACATTTCTCCGTACAAGCGGCTTATCTAGCCTGATTAAAACATTAGAAGCGTAGCGGTATGTAAATTATACCTCCTCCCCCCGCCCCCTGTCTTGTACCCCTCCATTACCTTCCTCTGTGATGTCACTTTTCGGCTGCGAATAATGAAAGATCGCTTATTTTACGATGGATACAAGACCACGGGATTATTTGATATTCTTAGACCCGAGCTTTTAACAATGTTAATACACGTTTTTAATTTTTTAACCGACTTCAAAAAAAGGAGGAGGTTTCTCAATTCGACCGTATATTTTTTTTTTTTTTTTAATGTTTGTTCGCGGATAACTTCGTCGTTTATGAACCGATTTTGATTATTCTTTTTTTGTTTGAAAGGAGATATCCCAAGTGTGGTACCATGGTAATTTTATCGAGGTTTGATAAGTATCTCCAGAGATATGGAGATAAACATCTCAAAATTGGTACTGAAAATGAATAGCGCGGCATTGAAGTCGGTTCTTTTTTAGTTTTTAAACGATATTATCTTGACATGTGTTGTGACTGGTAACTTTTGTCACTAAATCAGAGTGTGTCGTGTTTGAACTACTTTGGTCATGGTCATGACTTCTTTCCAGACTTTGTACTGCAGGCCACAGAACATAAAATATCTATTAATGTTATTTTGTGCAGGCAATACAAATGCAATGTACAATAATAGAGCTTATTTTTCTAATTTCACAACAATTTTATCACATACTTAAAACATATTTTAGTTTATCAAATAGTACCTAATAGATACCTAAATATAAGTCATATGTCAGGCGAACAAAGTATAACATGGGGAAGGTTATCAAAGTAATGTTAGTACTTTTTGATACATCTAGGAACTAAATATTTAAACTTACCTTAAACTTACTACGCCGTACAGAGGGACTACCAAATATACGCCTATATAGCGACATGCCTTTCTCTAAAGTAGTAACACTGAATCAAGAATATTTTGGCCTTTGTGTAAAACCCTTTGTTAATGTTATCCCTAGTAATTGCAAACCCGCAGCCCGTCTGTGTACAGTTTAAATAGTTGTATCGTGTGTACACTACCTCTCGGAATAATGATTAGACCGTAACGTCTCTGTGGCTGCGGTGTCGGCCCGACTGACTGGTATTGCGGGTTGTACTCTACTTGGTGACGGAATACTTAAGTGATTCTACGACGAGAGTCAATTAGAGACTGACGGTCGCTGTCTTTTGCTATTCCAGAAACACGGATAAATGAAGTCATGATTACTGTTTACAAGTTGATGGTGAAAGTAGATTTCTTAGCTTAATTACGCGGACACTGTGTATGGATCACGATTGCTGTCTCGAACTCAACATTTAGTTCAAAGAGTACAAAACGCCTGTGCAAGATTTTGCTATAATATCCCCGCTAGAGGTCATGTCACACCTTTTCTTAACAACCACTACGCTTTGAAAATGAAATCTCGACGTAAACTCCACCTCGCGTCCCTTCTTTTCGGGATTCTTAATTACGGACAACCGTCATACTTATGCGACAGGCTCATCTGGAGATCTCAGAGAAGGTCGTGTCCCATAAGACAGGTCTCACAGCAACTCTCCACACCGCATCATCACTCAGCCGGTTTTAGGGGCTCTTTCCGCTACTCCGCTACCAGGTGCTGGAATAACATCCCTCCTCCGATAAGGAGTACTAAAACTTTAAGTTCTTTCAAGTTTAAGTTAAAGCAGTACCTGATAGTTGAGCAGCGGAAAAATGCTGATGTAAATAAAGATATGTCGATCATATAAGACATATACAATATATTCTCGCTCATCTTAATAATTTTATTTATTTAGTTCTGCCTTCCAAATGACCCAGCTATTCCTTTCTAAATTAAAAGCCTCCAAATGTTGTTCCTTTCCTAATTAACCTAAAATACATATTTATAAGTTTTATTATATTTTTTCGCTCCGACATATAAATTTTTTATACATATATTTAGTATCTAATATCTATATTTAATATTATTATTAAATATATTTATATTTAATATCTATCTAAGTGTACCTATTTTATCTATGTATCAATTTATTATTTATTTTTATTATTTTATTTACAAATATTTTCGCATTTTTTTCATCACCCGCAGGCTTGTCTGAAAATCAGCGCCCAGGTGTAAATCTAGACATAATGTGCTGAGACAAGCCTTTTTTGACACCTCACATTGTTTCTTGTTTTTTCTTGTTTCATTGTTTTAGTAAGTATTTTAATGTGTTATGTCAAATAAATGATTTTTCTTTCTTTCTTTCTTTCTTTCATTTCTACTTCTTTGCTTGAATGAAGATCCTGGGTGGACGAAATTTTAACAATTTTTGTAGGAATCCTTAAAAATATAAATTGAAATAATTTATTGCAAAATTGTAATACAAATTGTAAAATTAACAAGTCATATTTAAAAAAAACCTTTTTATACACAAGCTTTTACATAACCTAGGGCCAAAGTAAGTCAAGACAAATCCAACAAGCCCAAACACGACGGGTATAATATGTGTAGTTTAGAAGTTCCTTTAGCCACCTTCCAGCTCCATCATCAGATCAGCACCAAATTAACATAATATTGCATTGTCACGCGATTTACACATGTATGCCAAATTTCAGCGCAATCGAACCCCTGGAAGTCGCTCTTATATCAATCACAAGATTGGTGACGGACAAATAAATTCGCCGTGAAGTAGAGATAAAGCTTTTAATAATAATAACACGTAATATTTAAAAAAAAACTTTTTAACACAAGCTTTTATATAACCTAGGCCCTGAGTAAGTCAAGACAAATCCAACTAGCCCAAACACGACGGGTATAACATGAGTAGTTTAGGAGTTCCTATGGCCACCTTCCAGCTCCATCATCAAGTCAACACCATGTCATCACAATATTGAATTGTCACACAATTTACACAAGTATGCAAAATTTCAGTTCAATCGAAGCCCTGAAAGTTGCTCTAAAATCAATCGCAAGATTTGTGACAGACAAATAAATTCGGCGTGAAGTAGAGAAAAAAAATGGCCCTGTGCAATTAAAGCATCTGACACACAGGATAATTAATTGTCTATTTTATTACAATAATTACGAATGCTTTTATCACACGGACCAGTTGTATTCCAAAATGAGTTTTAAAAAGTATTATTTGCGATTTGCCGCCATATGGCCCACACAGTCTGAATCACTCTACTACGTTATAAGAGTTGGCAGTTCCTTACATTGTTAATACTAGAATTATGAAAGCACTGTGCAGCCATCCTAACAACGGAAAGTATCATTTACGTAGTAACTATTATATAATCTGTGGTATTACGCTTATAATTTTTTTTTGCAGTGTTGGTTGATACAAAGTACGTTCATAATTCTGAGTTATTTATGTATGCCGTGTCGCGGGCGGGACTGATATGGCCGCCATCTTCGCCAAACGTCATGTCATGTCAAAAAATATTAGGTATGCTCAAAAACTTTGCACATTAACAATACTTTGCCTGGTAGAACATTCCTGTGAAGACATATTAATTCTCCCCATCTTTCTATCCCGCTGACACTTACCGTAAGAATATCTGTCAATAATACTTAAATTAAAAAAATTAAAACCACTCCTCAAATGATTTGTATATGTAATCCGAGTTTATAATCAAAGCATATGTATAACTTTGTACATTGAGACCATTCCAAGGAGATGTCTCAGAATTAGATCAAGCTTACCATATTTTTGCAATATCATTGAAGTAACAAGATACTGCGACAGCGCCATTTTGATTTTTTGACGTCCGCGGTCATAGGACTACGAGCTTACGAAAGTTGTTATCGTATTTATAATATTATAATAAAAAAAGAGCTCTTCTGAGCTTAATTTGAAAAATCTGTTCAGCCGTTTGGGCACTACGATGCCACGATGACAGACACACAGATACACAGATACACACGTCAAACTTATAACACTCCTTCGTTTTGCGTCGAGGGTTAAAAACCAAAATCAATGTGAAGAAAGATGTAAAAACATTATTCAAGATCATATTTTTTAGTCTTCAAAAGTATATGCAATAGCAACCTCCATCTTCTTGCGACTCTTCTTCTAAAACCAGTACATTCTCCTATGTTTGAGATATTTATCTCCATATCTCTGAAGATACTAATCAGAAACGTACCCTACCTATTTAAAAAATAATCATTTGAATCCGTTCACAATTGACGGAGTGATCGCGTAACATACACACAAAAAAACAACATACAGACGAATTGAGAACCTCCTCCTTTTTTGTGAAGTCGGTTAATAAGGAAGCTTTTACATTTAACTTACGTATGGAACGCATTGCCTGGTTAGGCTACAGACCCCACCCCGGCCAGATTTTATGGTCTGGCCAAAGTTCGAGTAATATATTACTCAAATTTTACAGTTTTTTTTTTCAGAAAAAATAACATTTCATTCGTTAATAAGCAATAAAATATTGAGTTTAGCAAATCAAACATATTGAGAATCTACCATTACTTAAAAAATATAATTAAAGCGAAGAAATCATATAAATTTGTATACGTTTGTTTTAATAAAAAATACACACGCATCTTCAGAACAACCTCCTTTGAAGTCGTATAATAGGAATAGATATTATTTTATGCGGCTTTTTGGGGTAATAAGAAGTGTTTTATATTCTGGGATTCATTTAATATTCATTTGAAATTTAGTTCAAATAATAACACGTGAAAAGAGGCGAGCAGTTGAAATGGACATATACAACCCACATGGTCTGTCATCATTCCAGATCTCAGCGAACAAATTGTGAACATGGCTAAGTCCTGTTAGTAGTTCTGTGATTATATCGAGCCACACCCAAAGCCTACAGTAGACGCCCATACTCGTTATTAAGATAAAGATGTTTTATTTGTTCAAAACATGCGTTATACACATACTCAAACATTGCACGAAGTATGGTCTTATACATAAAATCTAGATAGATAGATCCTCACGTTTTGCCCATATTATGGGCGTACAACTGAGACGCGTGACGTTGCTGAATGTTGTTAAATATTTTTACAGTTTTATGAAACTGTAAAAAACTAAAAAAGTAATTTTTATTTATTGTATGTTGTGTTTCAGAGTTTATTAAAAAAAAATTATTGCTCGAATTTAAAAGAGCTAAATGATTAATAAAGTTATTGTAGTAAAAATATTTTAAATAATTATTTAGAAATGAAACGTTATTCGTTTTTAAAGATATCTAGATTTTTTAGAAAAAAACATAAATTTAAATTTTATATTTAATAATTTTAATTATTTAATTTTATTAATTCTAAATTTTATATTTTATTACAAGCTTTAAATTAAATTTTTACAATATATTAAGTTTAACATTTTAGATTTATAGTTATAGTGAGTTTGAATCATGATTATAAAACACCGACTATTATACTCACTACTGTTTGATGTCGACTGTCTCGAGCTAGGTTTCGTGCATGTCCGATGCACATCCTCGGGAGTTTACGCAGCGAGACCGCGACGACCACTGAGGGTCCACAATGTGGTCGTTTTTTAAAATTATTTATTTATATTGTTAATAAATTTTATTTTATCGTAAATAATTTCAATAAATACCAAATTTAATATAAAAATTTAATTATTAATTTCATATAAAGATAATTAAAATTAATAAAGCCAATTTGAACAAGTAAATTTGTCAAAATAATAATTATTAATTAAAGTTAAAATTTGTCATTTTAAAAGTCGTCAATAGAATAATAGCATTTCTTAACTAACATTTTCTTCAGGTGAATTTTGAACATTACTCTGTCAAGTTCTTTGTTATACTCGACTTATAACGTTTAGTTAGAATTTGAATACGTATTCAAGTCATACGATAATTTGAAATTCATAATGGAGTTCCAAAAACACTTTGTGGCAAACTTCTTCAAAGGCACATAATGATATTTACGTAAAGTTTCTGAAGTTACAGATCCCAAATCTGAGAGTTAATATAGTTATAGAGTATTGCGGAAGATAAGAACTGGCAAGAACGTTGCCTTTATGAATACGATCGTGTAGTCTGAGGGGGTAGTCCTATTGTCAGATATTATAGGCCATTTATGAATACGATCGTGTAGTCTGAGGGTTAGTCCTATTGTCAGATATGTTAGACCATTTATGAATACGATCGTGTAGTCTGAGGGGGTAGTCCTATTGTCAGATATTATAGGCCATTTATGAATACGATCGTGTAGTCTGAGGGTTAGTCCTATTGTCAGATATTATAGGCCATTTATGAATACGATCGTGTAGTCTGAGGGGGTAGTCCTATTGTCAGATATTATAGGCCATTTATGAATACGATCGTGGAGTCTGAGGGGGTAGTCCTATTGTCAGATATTATAGGCCATTTATGAATACGATCGTTTAGTCTGAGGGTTAGTCCTATTGTCAGATATTATAGGCCATTTATGAATACGATCGTGTAGTCTGAGGGGGTAGTCCTATTGTCAGATATTATAGGCCATTTATGAATACGATCGTGTAGTCTGAGGGGGTAGTCCTATTGTCAGATATTATAGGCCATTTATGAATACGATCGTGTAGTCTGAGGAGGTAGTCCTATTGTCAGATATTATAGGCCATTTATATACCTCTCAAATGACTGAAATATTACAATTATATTAATTACCAGAACAAACTACAGAAAACTTACGATGAAATTTGTCATCCCTTTGTTGGTGTGAATTATAAACTATATCTGTCTGAGTAAAGTGTGGACAGACAGACAGACGGCAGAACATGGCGAAACTATAAGGGTTCCTTGTTATATTCGAAACAAACGTAGAGCATCCTCAGAGGGATACATAAATAAATAGTACGATCTAAGGAAATGGTACATATATTCGTTGTAGATAAGCATTTTATTATCTTTTGTTTTATATAACTTTATGCTCTAGATTTTTGAAGTCTGCTATATTGTAGGTAATGCCGTCAGAGGGCTGGCGCTCGCACATTTATTTAGAGACAGAAAAAAACGGATACCGCTGATGAAAATATAAGTAAGATACGTTGTTTTGTTCAAAGAATCAAGAAGAATCTAAGCATTTATTCAGTATGTAGGCAGTATTAATATACGCACATATACACGTCAAAATCATAAATCATAAAATATATCATAACCAATTATCAAGTAAACATAGCAAAAGCAGAATTTAACGCTTTGAATTAGTAAAAAAAAAGTAATGAACCATTCAGTTGTCATCCAATCGTTTACGTCAAAATATTTGAAAATAATTTAAGTACGTTAAAACCAACCATACATGTAACGTATGTTTCAGTACTTCAGAAAATTTTTATATAAAAAAAATAAAAAAAGTGAAATAGTGAGTGTTATTAGTTTTCTGAAACCTTGCGCGTTTAGTAATCGCCGTTTAGTTTGCCATTCAAGTATTATCTTCATTTAAGTAAAGTAACGTCAAGAAACGTCAAGAAACGTCAAGAAACGTCAAGAAACGGTAACACTCCGCCGCAGGTAGTAGAGGCGTTATAGCGATGATGATGAATACATAGGTTCGCTAGCCACGCAAAAGTTTTAATAAAAGAAATTGTTACTATTTTCATTTCATTTTTATTTTATTTTAAATGTATTCTTTATTTTTTTATAATATTTATAATTTTACTTTATAATATGCCCCTGACAATAATGTTTATGTCTCTATTAAGGTGCGGCTACACCGCGGCGTCCTGCGATGTGCGGGCGCGATCTCAGTACTTTTCAATTGTTTTCTGATCGCGTTTAGTGTGAATCAATCGGTACAATAAATTACTGCGCTATCTGATCGCCGCCTAGATCGCGAACGCAGGACGCTGCGGTGTGTCCGTACCTTTAATGTTTAGTCGGTTTTGGTAACTTGATTGCATTATTATGTTGCCTGTGCCATTGCAAGGGGACTTTTTACCTGTTTGTCCTATTAAGGGGACAAACATGAGTAAACCGTTTTTTATACTAAAATAATAATTTTGTTACATTTTATTGTAAATATTATAATCCTTCTGTAAAAAATATCTGACTGATGGTGAAACCGCAACAAAATTCGTTGCATGGTTAAGGACGAATTAGCGGATATTATACAGACAGACAATCTGTTGTTTGATTGCGAGAAAATCTTACTGGATCGTTTAAACTGACTTCATACATAATGCTGTATAAGTGAGGCGTTCCTTATGTTTGATCTCAGGTTATATCTGTATGAAACGCCGCCATGAATAAGTGAATTACAGCTCAGACGGCAGTCGGCACCGCATAAATCATCACACAAGTTACTCATACAAATATATTACTGTGTTCGAATACATGAGTACAAAGAGAGAACAGCAAATGCGGATCGTCCGGACTGTAACTATTCAGTCCGGTATATAATGTAGTCATTATAGTATTAGTAATCACATTTATGAACATAATGTGTGTAAGAGCAGATTTTTTTATTTGCCCATATACTGAACAAATGCTTTGAGTTTTGACTTTTGACATAAAATGTTCAGTAAGTCACTATAATACCAACATTTTTAAGCTTACTAGCAATGTGGGTTGCACATTACTTGTAGTATTTTTAACCCTTCCAACCAAGCTAAATATGCTTATATCAGGAGTGGGTTTACGTCAATAGTGCAATGGGTGGAGATCGAACTCACGATATCTTAATCGCTAAGCCGACGCCTTAGCAATGGCCTAATTGCCTTTGTTTGTGTTGTACACTTATATAACTATACTTATGCTAGCTTTCAAACTATTGAAAATATATAATATCTATTTGTATTTTATTTATGTATAGTATGTGTATTATATGTGTATATTGGAATGTATTATATATTTGTAATTTTGTTTAAGATTATTTATTTATTCTATTATAAAATTTGTATAGAATCTTTTAAGATCTTATAATTGTACACCACCGTCTTCTACTTCCTACAATTCTCTGTCCATACAAAGGTTGTCTGGTAGAGATCACTTTTAGTGATAAGACCGCCCATTGTTATACTAACCTTAGACGTATTTATAATATAAGTTAAATTTTTATAATGAATGGTATACAATAAAGAGTTTTGTATTGTATTGTATTGTATTGTATTGTATGTATGTTTGTTTATGTTGTTGTATTCAATTCGTAATATTATTCAAGTAAGAGATTTATTTTTTGTTTGTCCACATTTTACTCAATATTGTTTTTCTGCTGTATTAAATGAGAATGTTACTCAATCCTGCCAATACGGTAAGGGTTTTTATACATTTATAAAAACCCGAGTCGAGTTGGACTCGCCCACCGAGGCTTCCGTACCAACGTTGGTAAGTACCAATTAAGCTAGACCTCTGAATTGTATCAGCGCTCATATAACTCAGGGGTATCTTAATTGGCGTATACTATGTATGTATGGGCACACCCTTTAATTTTCAACTTTTTTAAATTTTTAGCATATTCCTTTTATTTGTGTTTTGAGACCTTGCTTCTTGCCAAATTTCATGATTCTAAGTCAACTATAGGTTTTCGACCCAAAACCTATAGGGTACTTGCGGTTGACCTAGAATTGTCAATTTTGGTTAAAAGCAAGGTCTCACAGCACAAATAAAGGAAAAATTCCGAAAAATATAAAAAGGTGAAAATTAAGGTATATTTTGGTACTTACAAGTTTTCGCGAAAATCTAAATTTGCCCATATCTTTATTGACTCAGGACCTTGATTTTTAGGGTTCGTAGTCCTGACAAGGAACCCTTATAGTTTCGTCATGTCCGTCTGTCTGTCTATCTATCCGAGGTTTTGCTAAGAGACCGTTAATACTCTAGTATTAACGGTCTCTTAGAAAGCTGTAATTTTGTAGGAGTATGTATATATGTTACGCCGACAAAGTGGTGAAATAAAATTTTGAAAAATATTGTAGTAGCTCCCCTACATGGAAGTGGGGATGAATTTTTTTTTCGTTGTCTACCCCATTGTGTGGATTATCGTTGAATAGGTCTTTTAAAATAGCTTAAGGGTTGCTAATACTATTTTTCGATTGAAGCTCCATTTACGTCCTCCCCCCCCCCCCCTTCTAAAAGCTAAACTGCTGGCTTGAAAAATCTGAAAAAATTCGTGATAATAGTGCATTTCATGAACTTTAAAGGAAAACTATAGCGGTTAAGATAACTTTATTAGTTTTGCAGTAATAGTTGTTGAACTTGGGTGTTGGATAATTTTGTACCAAATACAAAATCCTTAGAATAAATCCTTTAAAATGACAAAGACGAAGTACCTAGTTGCTTGTTGTAACGGGCTACTACGGAACCCTACACTGCGCGACGCCCGATACGCACTTGGCCGGTTATTATACACCTAATATGGACTATAGACACCAGTATCTGGTATAAATGTCAACTTGCTAGGTAGCTAGGTGCTTGCAACCCGTTTCTGAGAAAATCGGTGGTGACACACGGACAGACAGACAGAAAGACAGTTAGACGGACAGACGGCCAAGAAAGTGATCTTATAATGGTTCCTTTTTTTACCTTTTGAGGTACGGAACCCTAAAAACCACAAAAAAAGAACTGTTCAGGCTTTAGTTTACAGTCTGCTCTCTTATCCCTCTTCCAATAGTCTCCCTAAGTCACCACGTGTTGAATCTCCGCCTCCTCACAAACTGAGATCCGATACGATCTCCAGAAGTTGATTTTCTAGATATTCTTTGATGTGTATGACGCAAGCAACACATAAAACAATGTACAAACGTGGTACAGTATATGTAGCAGAAACATGGATTTAGAAGTGTAATCCGAGCTATGTGAATATAACAGTAGATATTAAACTTTACGTGGTTATAAAGTTCAGATACACTACGTGACGTTGTGCAACGTTTAAAGCGTTTGTATGAATGAAATGGTGCACGTTATAAGATCCAAGGTCTTATGTGACATTGTGGACATGAGTCCTTTAATTGTATTTTAACACCACTCAGAACCAAACTGTTTTAGCGTGCTTACCATCTTCGACCACATCATCGCTTACCACTAGGCAAGATGGTATCAAACGCTTACCTACTAGATATAAAAAAACCCGTTGGCAGAAATTATAGGTAATTATACAGTAAAATGTAGATATACTTAAGTGAACTTACCCTTAAGGTACGGGCACACCGCGGCGTCCTGCAATCTGCGGGCGCGATATCAGTACTTTTCAATTGTTTTCTGATCGAGTTTGGTGTGAACCTGTCGGTACAAATACTACTGCGCTATCTGATCTCCGCCTAAATCGCGCACGCAGGATGCAGCGATGTGCCCGTACCTTTAGGCATAAATCTAAGTGCAAGTCATTTTCAAGCCATTCCTAACAAAAAAAATATTACATTCACAAGTTTTTTCGCACATTGCATATCAATATTTCAACTACTAACAAATCTCTAGATAATAAATCTAGGCTGATGTCGACCGATCTGATGCTATACAATGTCTTAAAGTTCAATATGTAAGTAATATTCTCGTAGCGACCAGAAGGTATTCGACCAAATTCAGGCCGTGAAGAACTTTGCAAATATCCCTCTATCCGGGACGACTTCATTTACATCACAGCACTTTTGTTGGTATTGGGTATATCTCTAGATACACACAATATTTGGCGTATCAGAATATACGCAGCTTATTGTAGGTATCAGAGAATACAACGAATTTATTATTCGCGGGTCCGGAAAAGCACTTCGCCAAATACGTTTCCCGGTTGCTGAGGTTTTCTTTGTGCTGAACGTATAAATTACTGCTTTGCCTTTCTGATGTCCAGTAATATAAGTTATTGAGTTTAGGATAATTATTATTTATTGAATTGTGTAGCTTCTGAAAAAATGCTCATATAGAAAATATAAATACTGAAGCAAATAGAATAGAGAATATTATTTGATTAGGCTCTGTTATTATATTTTTTCATCATCATCATCATAATCAGCCGGTGTCAGTCCACTGCTGGACATAGGCCTCTTCCAAGTCATGCCACTGAGCCTTGTAAGAAGCTTTTATTTTCAACTCAATTCAAATTATTTGTTCGCACATTGGAAACGGCAACTTTTTTTCTTGTAAAGGTTAAAATGTTGAAATTGCAACTCTGACGATGAATTAGACAACATTTCCTTTTGTATTTAATTCACGAGGTGATTTGAATGCTGTGATACCTGGACATGATTATTTGAGGCCAGCTTACCTCCTAGCACCGACACCATCCTCCCAGCTTAGTGTGAATAATCCACAAGAATGCTATGGTCGGTCATTACGTGTGCAATAGAATTGTTGAGTGGTTTTCACTCACGGTTTCCGTGCGCAATCAGATAGCGCAGTAGTATTTGTACCGACTGGACTGATTAAAACAAAACGCGAACTACGGCGATCAGATAGCGATTGAAAAGCAGATTGTGCCCGCACCCGCGCATGCAGATCGCACCGGTTTTGGTTGTACTTTTATAGTTTACGTTTGTTATTAGCAGGATAACAATATTTTAACGCACACATTAAAAAAAAGTTATTATGATTAATAAAACGAAGTCTAAAAAATATTTCTGAACTTTTCAAAATTATTCCTACTGCCATTTTATTCAGAAAACCCTTTTATAGAAAGGCATACTCACCCTGTACTTCACTTCACACTCTCTGATCTTCACTTCAGCTTTTGCACACGTACATCGTATAATTAAAAAAATGTATTCCATTATTTTCAAAAAAACGACAAAAAGTGCAAGCATAGACGTACTTTTAAAAGTTGTTCAAACATTAATGACTCGGGTCGTTTCCGGACGGTATCGGCAGATTACCGTCCAAAGAAGACCTCGATAGAAATCCTCGCTAGTAACTTCCAAACTTGTCTCATTGAACATAATAAAGTGCTTTAAAACCGGGGTACGTTGTGCCAGGTTGTATATGACAGTGTATAATTCAGCAGCCTTATTTGAAACGGCTACTTCGATACATGTGTTAGGTATTTAGGAGTTATAGGTACACCCCGTCTCATACCAAATGTAAATTCTGTCTTTAAGAACCAGTTCCCATTCTAGGCCTAACGAGCTAGCATCCTTGCCCACAATCTCGGCATTTAGCAATAGGGGAGACATTGCTTAAACTATAGCTTAAAACTAAAAAAAAACGAAGTTCGATTGTCATGGTTAGAGAGGCTAAAAACGGCTTTTAAAATGATGATGCTATCTGGATCGCCCATCGTGTTGGGTCCGTTGGTAACTAAATACAAAATCTATGGAGACAGTTGAATAATATTGATAAGATCTATACGGAAATTTTAACTCACTTGATTAAAAGTGTGCATCAAATTAAATAAATTAGTAAAACAATCAATGACAAAAGTGAAGGATAAAACTTAGTACCTAAATAATTAACATAGGAGGTACTCACCGGATAGATCGACTAATGAAACTTGTCCGTGAACTATTCACAAAATTGGATGATAACGATAAGGTCAGAAATAGACATAATATATTACTCCAATACATATTTATTGTTCTAAGGCCATAATATAACAGCTCCCTTTATCATTGTAATATTTAAACATTGTAAAGATTCCCACGCTGCAGCGCTGCCAAAACCAACTACTAATATAGTCCAAAGTATATTATTATACGCAAAACATAAAGCAAAACTAGTGCTAAATAGTTTGTTTGCGCATAAGCGTACACCCTCCATAGAACAACATGTACCTAATAAGTCTACAACAAAACCCAGACAAGAGCTAAAATCTCTAAAAAGTGGCTGGATCCAGTGACTATCGCCGTTTTGATCACGTTTGATATTCAAGAAACGTACCGGTTCTAGGACGCAATAAAACTTACTGAAGGACGCAACTGGGCGACTCAGTTCATTCAATTATGACTTTTGGAGTTGCCAAATCCTTTATAGGAAATGTTATTACAAGTACCTACCGAACTACGCTAGGTAATAAATAAGTGTGAAAGGTTGTATGGTTGGATGTTTGTTACTTAATCTAGCACGGTTGAACAGATTTCAAGTTCCAGAAGCATTATATCGATGTTTCACCCGATTTGCTACCAAAAAGTAGCTCGCTTACCGCTATAGAGAGAAAATCCGCCGCCATAACGTTACGGTGTTCCGGTAGGTAAAGCAACCCTGACTGGGTTGAAACCTGATTGCCTCAGTTTTTAACACTAGCTGCACCCCGCGGCTTTGCCCGCATTTAATCCATGGTTATTGTTGAGTATAGGGGTTTCTTGAGTTCAGGTAATTTAAAGTCTTCATATCGGCAGCAATCTATTTACTTCCTTACATTACACTTTGTTATGTTACATTACATTGCAGAAAGTTTTTAAAAGAAGAGAACGTATGTATAGTTGTAAAAATCACAGAATTAATATAAAAAATATGGCGTCGACTCTAGTGTTGCCAGATGGCCACAGATAAAAAATTACTGATGCGTTCCGTAGACTAAACGCTTGCGTTAACAGGCTCCCCCGGGTGGAACAGTCTGTTCCACGGTGCCGTCACAGGTAGGTAATAGGCAGAGACGATTGTAAGCTCTACGCAGGACTCCAGTGGCTGTCTTGACTTCTGCTATGCGTGTGCAGTTGTTGGCACCAGGGAAGAGGCGCACTACTCTACCGAGCATCCAGCGATTGGGTGGGAGGCGTTCATCCTTTATCACCACCATGTCTCCGAGGCAGAGTTGTTTTGTATCCTTTCGTTGCCACTTGACACGTCTCTGAAGTTCTGAAATATATTCCTGGTAATATCTATTCCAAAAATGCTTGACAAGCTCCTGGACTCTCTGGTACCGTTGCAGCATCCTGATTTTGTGTGGGTTCTCATCCAGGTGGCCCGGTGTACTTGGTAACATTGTGAGAGTTCGTCCCAGAAGAAAATGGTTGGGAGTGAGGGGGACTAAATCGTTTGGATCGGATGACAATGGAGTTAAAGGTCGTGAGTTGATGACTCCTTCTATTTGAATAAGAACAGTGTTCATTTCCTCATATGTTAAGTGGGCAAGAGACAACACTCTTTTGAGATGATATTTTACAGTTTTAACTGATCCTTCTGCGAGTCCATTGAAATGAGGACTGTACGCAGGTGAAAATTTGAAGTTTATAGCTTGTTCAGACGCATAAGCACTAATGTTATTGCATTTTGATTTTAGAAAATTTGACAATTCATTATATGCACCAATAAATTGGGTACCGTTGTCGGAGTAAATATTTATTGGCTTTCCCCTGCGAGAGATAAAGCGGTTTAACGCGGCAATATAAGCCTGAGAGCTCATCTCCGAAACCAGTTCAATGTGGCATGCTCGAGTGGCCTGCCAGCAAAAAATACACAAGTATGACTTGATGAGTCTGGAACCTCTACCTCTTCTGTCAGATATCAAAATTGGTCCGCCATAATCTACAGAAACATTGCTAAATGGAAACTCAGCATGAACACGTTCTTTAGGAAGACTGCTCATTATTGGTTGAATTGATCTCCCAGAAAATTTGCAGCATGTTAGGCATTCATGTGTGACCTTCCTAGCTAGATTTCTACCTCCGATTGTCCAATACTTGTGTCGCATGATGGAGAGCAACAGCTGAGGTCCAGCATACATGAGAATTTTGTGATAGTTTCTGAAGAGTAATAAAGTAATGTGGTGTGATGAATGAAGTAAGATAGGGTGTTTAGTGTTATAGTCATAGTTTAAATTGCATAATCGACCACCTACTCGGATGAGCATTTCCTGTGACATGAACGGGTTCAGGTTAAGCAATGATGATTTGTTTGGTAAGTTGCCATTCGATGCTAGCTCTTTGTATTCCTTTCCAAACTTGTCTAACTGGACTACCTTGCATAATGCGACAATGGCATTGTGCAGTTCAGGAATATGTAGGTGACCTTTGAATTTGTTGTTAGGTGATTTACAGTTATGTGCAAATCTAAGCATGTATGCTACTATTCGTTGTAATTTGTTGAAATCTGAAAATTTTGTTATTATGTCATGTTCACCTGCAGCTAAGTTGCAATGTGCAAGTTGCTTAATTTCAGGTAAGTCTGTAGTAACAGTGTTTGGCCAATCAGATTCAGAAAGTAATAAAAATTCTGGACCTGTCCACCACAAATTTGAATTTTTTAATTGATTTGCATTGCGTGTTCTAGAACCGATATCAGCAGGGTTCTTGGCAGTGGGAACATAGGCCCATGAAGAAGCATCTGTGGTTTCTGTAATTTCATTGATTCGATGAAGTACAAATGACTTGAGACTTGACTTTGGCATTCTTATCCAACCAAGCACAACTGTTGAGTCACACCAGAAATGCCAATTATCTACGTTGAGTCTTAATGCATTTTTTACCTTGGTGGCTAGCCGTACTGCTAATAATGATCCAGCTAACTCGAGACGTGGAACAGTCATGTTGCCTTTCAAAGGTGCGACTTTACTCTTTGCTGTAACTAGATGTACATGAACATGGCCATTTGCTGATACTGACCTTAAGTATATACAGGCACTATAAGCCTTTAATGATGCGTCACTGAAGGCATGAATGTCAATACAGACGGGATTATTACATATCACATGGCGAGGTATAGCAATTTCATTTAATGAAGCTATTTCTTTTAAGTATGAAAGCCATTCAAGTTCAATATCAATTGGTAGCCTTTCTTCCCAAGACAAACTGGAAGCCCAAAGCCGCTGTTGAATAAGCTTGGCTTGAAGGATGCATGGATTAATGAGACCCAACGGGTCAAAGATTTGACCTATGGTGGATAGGATTGACCTTTTGTTTATGTTCTTAATGTTTGTATTTATATTTATTGAGTAAAATAATAAGTCTGATTTGCATGACCATCTTAAACCTAATGTCTTAGCATTTTCATCATTAATTAATTTTAGTAAATCATCTGAACTATCACCCTGTATTTGGTTCAAGATGTTAGAGCTATTTGACCGCCACTTTCTTAGATAAAACTGGCCCTGCTGCAGCTGATTTATGACACCTTGACATATTTGCAGTAAGTCAGTTTCACTGTTGCTTCCACTAATGAAATCATCAACAAAGAAGTCATGTAAAATAGCTTCCTTTACATGTGAATCTGAGCACTCTAGCCCTAGCTGTACTAAGCATCGTGTTGCCAAGAACGGGGCTGAAGCAGTGCCGTAGGTGACTGTGTTTAGTATGTATAATTGTATTGGTTGAGAGGGATCGAACCTCCACAAAATTTGCTGTAGAGATCGTTGCTCCTCTGCTATTTGTACACAGCGGTACATCATTTTAACATCTGAACTGACAACAAACTTATGTTGCCTAAATCGTATCAGAATATTAAATAAATCATCCTGTATTGTAGGTCCTACATGTTGTATGGAATTTAATGATAATCCTGAAGTGGTATCGGCAGACCCATCAAATACAGTACGAAGTTTGGAGGTCAAGTTTGACTCCTTTAGAACCCCATGATGTGTGTGAGTACCTATCGTTGTGTTTCTCATTTAATGTCATGTGACCTAAGTCTAAATACTCTTTCATAAATTCGTAATATTTTTCTTTGTATGATAAGTCAATGATGAATCTCCTCTCTAATGAATGGAATCTAGTTAATGCTTGTTGATAGGAATCACCCAGAGCATCAGGTGATTGCTTTAAAGGAATTTTCACAACAAATTGCCCGTCACTTGTTCGGGTTGTTGTTTCACAAAAGTGTTTTTCACATTTATTTTCTTCTTTAGTAAACTTGTGAGGTGATGTTACTGATTCTAGCTCAAAAAATTTGTCTAATTGACGTTCAATATTTTGTGAGAAATGGACTGTATGTTTTTGTTTTGACGCCTTACTATTGGGTTTTGTAGGCACTATACCTGACACTAGCCAACCTAACCTTGTTTCATTAAGTGTTGGGCCCTCTTTTCCCAACGAGACACGGCCTACACCTAGCACGCTCCAAAACACCTCTGCATTTAATAACATGTGTATTTCATTTGGTATGATAGGCAGGGTCAGCAAGTTTGAGATTAGGTGATATGTTCAACTTTGATGTATCAACTTGAATAGTAGGTAATGACTGAGTTATTTTTGGTATAATAAAACAAACTACTGTTTTACTAAATGTCTCAGTGCGAGAACAAAGCTTGATCAATGATCGTTTAGTTATGTGCACAGGTTTACAACCTAGCCCTTCAACTGTAGTTGAAGTAGAACGAGTTGGTAGATTTAATTTCTTACTCAATGTTTCGGTTATAAAGTTTGTGGTGCTACCATTGTCTAAGAGAGCACGCACTGTGTGTTTTACACCCTGGCAATCGACAATGTCTATGAGTGCAGTGGACAGAAGTACTACACAATTTTTGTTGTTGTGATTAGTTGAGGACAAAACTATGTCATTTTCTAAAGTGTCATCATTGTTTTGTGTTTTTGGTTCAAATGATTCATTTGAGGATAGAACCACACGCTCCGTCGTTTCCTTGTTACTGGTAGAAGGACTAGAAGGTGTGTTATCATAGTGTATCAGTGAATTGTGGTAGTTGCCACAGATTTTGCAAGGACCTAACTTGCATTGTTTGACATTGTGACCATAGCGCAGACAATTTTCACAAAGGTTTAATTGTTTGACTTTCTGCAGCTTTGCTTGCTGAGAAAGTGCCTTGAATTTTAAACACTGGTAGATAGGATGGTCTTGTTTACAGTAAGGGCACTTAAATGAATTGCCTTGCCTATCAGAATGAGTGACAAATGTTTTTGGTCGACTATTTGCAGGCTCACTAGCCCTGCGTCTGATGTTTGTGTGTTCTACTGTCTCTAACAGCTCAGCATGGTTTTTTAAAAATGTGGGGAAAGAATTTAATGTTGGTAAGTCCTTGGAGAGGTTAGTATGTTCTTTCCACTGCCTACTAGTTAGCGCATCTAGTTTGTTAGAGACCATGTGGATGATCAGTATATTACATCCCAGTTTTCTGTGTTAATGTTGAGAGAATTTAATGCTCTCAAGTTCTTGTTTGTATGATCGACTAAGTTTCTTAAAGCAACTGACGACTCTTTTGTGATTTGTTCTATGTCGAACAATGATTGTATGTGATTATAAATGAGCAGCTTATCATTGTAATATCTTTCGCATAGTAGTTGCCATGCAACATCATAATTGCTTGCTGAGAAGTCTAAAGAACCTATGACCTGCCTCGCACTATCCTTTAATGCCGACCTCAGGTAATGAAATTTGTTTATTTTTGGTATACTAGGGTTCGCATGTATCAGAGAAACAAATGTGTCATGGAACTCCAGCCAATCCTGATACCGTCCAGAAAAGGTAGAAAGTTGTATAATAGGTAACTTTAAGCTAGGCCCACCTGCTACGTGCCGTACCGAACCTGTCTCGGAGTGAGTGCCCTCATCTCGTTTCGCAGAGGAGTTCCTGCTCAACAGCTCTCGCGCAGTAGCGATGGTTGAGAAGTACTGAGCCTCAAACTCTTCACGCTCGACATACTCAGCTGACTCATCACCATCTGAAATGTCCGTTTGGTTTTCTATATCAAGCTGTACACAATCATATTCATTGTACATCTCTTCTAACTTTGACAACCTTATATTAAGTTCAGTGATTTGAGTACTTTTTAGTACTGCACAAGATAAGATCTTGTCCAAGAATTTCTTGAATTGTGTAAGCTTTGCCTTGTAGGATGAGCGTTTTTTCTTTAATTCTTTGTAATTAGCTGACATTTTGGTAGCTTGATGCATATATCTTGTTTTGACAATAAATACTTGAATAAATGCAATTTGCAATGACTTGCAATGATGGAAAGAGTGCTTGTATGCTAATGCGTGCAAAACAAGCTGTTGGACTCTTGAATAAATGCAATTTGTAATGACTTGCAATGATAAAAACAGTGCTTGATGCTAATGCGTGCAAAACAAGCTGTCTGTCTTGAATAAATGAAATTTGCAATGACTTGCAACGATAAAAACAGTGCTTGATGCTAATGCGTGCAAAACAAGCTGTTTGTCTTGAATAAATGCAATTTGCAATGACTTGCAAAGATGGAAACAGAGCTTGTATGCTAATGCGTGCAAAACAAGGTGTTTGATTTGTAATTGAATACAATTGGTTTGTATTTGAATGGATTCTGAGTGATTGAATGTGGATGCATTTGCAGGTTAAGTATGGTGAAGATGAAGTATGGAACGAACTCACGTTTGTTTCATAGTTTTACGGGATTCTGGGAATCTTCCTGTGAATGCTGCGTGGCTGTGCTGCACTTAAAGACCACGGCGTTTTATGAATTTGCTTGTTTTAATGTACATAGTACTTGATTGAGGTTGATTGAGTTTTGTGCCTCGTGGTGAATTTTGCCTTTCGCCATCTTCTTTCGTCGCTAATGCCGGCGTTTGCGCCGGCCGGCGCCGCTGCGTGGCTCCATATTTGGCTCGAAGCGTCCAATTTTTGTTGATATATAGGGGTTTCTTGAGTTCAGGTATAATTTAAAGTCTTAATATCGGCAGCAATCTATTTACTTCCTTACATTACACTTTGTTATGTTACATTACATTGCAGAAAGTTTTTAAAAGAAGAGAACGTATGTATAGTTGTAAAAATCACAGAATGAATTTAAAAAATATGGCGTCGACTCTAGTGTTGCCAGATGGCCACAGACAAAAAATTACTGATGCGTTCCGTAGACTTGCGCTTGCGCTTGCGTTAACAGTTATAAAAGGCTAGGCTCCCTCTTGAGTCACTCTATCTATTGTTGAAAGCGCCATTAAAATCCGTTGCGTAGTGTAATAGATCTCAGCGTTCAGACAGCGGGAGCGACTTGGTTTTACACTATCAAAAGATAAAGGTATATTTGTAACATAAAACGTAACGTAACGTAAAGTTTATTCAGTATCATCGGTATATATGATAACATTGTATCGCGTTTCACATAAAATCCCTCCTTTGTGGCTCGATAATAAATGTAGACAACGTTCTAGCAACCGGATATTCGGTTCATTTGCATCTCCATCCATATTACCTCTGGTGAGTGAGTGAGTGAGCGAGTGAGTGAGTGAGTGAGCAATCGCATGTGACTCACTCGCAATGAGAACCATTTCCCACTCTTGCCGAGATAAGCTTGTACAGATCAATGTACCATTCTTATTTATTTACAGGACTTTTGCGAGACTGCGTTCGATTTCAATTTTATAATTGAGCTTTGTAAACCGACTTCAAAAAAAGAGGTTTCTCAATTCGACCGTATATATTTATATATTTTTTATGGGTGTTCGCGGATAACTTCGACTATTATGAAACGAATTTGATTTTTTTTTGTTGGAAAGAAAATATTCCAAGGGTGGTACCATAGTAATTTCATAGAGATTTGATATGTATCTCCCGAGATATGGAGATAAACACCTCAAACTTGGTACTGAAAATGAATAGCGCGGCATTTGAAGTCGTTTTTTTTATTAGCTTTTTATTAGCTTCACCTGTATGTTTGTATGTTTGTAACCGACTTCTTTGGGCGCGATTTTGACCCACTTTAAACGGCCAGATTTCGTTCAAATTTTGTAGATTTATCGAGGACCGATGACAATACACTAACTTGATAAAAACTATTCCATTTTTCAACTAAAAAGTAGAAAATAAATAATATTTAAAAAAACTAAAAACACGCTTTTTATAGAAAACCAAACAAAAAAAAAAGAATATAAATTTTAATAAATTTAAATTAAGAATAGTGTTAAAAATTTCAATAAATATAAATTAATAATAGTGTAAATAAAAAAATATATATTTTATTTAAAAAAAAACGTGGCGTGCTTTTTAGATATTATCAAAATGATAATCACTCTACTCATATCTGTCAATAAAATATTTATAACTATTGAAACCATGCACCTCACGCTTTTTTTAAAATAAAATATTTTTTTTTATTCACACTATTATTAATTTATATTTATTGAAATTTATTTTCTATTTTATAGTTCGAATTTCTATAAAAAGCGAGATTTTTATTTTTTTTAACTATTATTTAATAGTTTTTTAAACGATCTTATCTTATAATATAAGAATCTTTTTCCTGACATACTCATCGTAGACACATGAAATTTTGAGGGTATATTTGTCTTAGTACGTAAGGGACTTAGTACTAAGAAAGGATTTTCCAAAATTCACCCCTTAAGGGGATAAAATGGGGGTTCAAAGTTTGTATGGAGAAACAAGATTAGATAGTCTTTTCTATCCGAAACTTCACACAAGTGCTTCAGTAAAAAAATAAGTAAATACGTGTCAGGTTTTTTTGAAATTCTACCCCTAAGAGGGTGAAATGGGGTAACAAAGTGTAAAAATCAATATTGTTTCGGATTACGCTGAAATTTGGCATGCAGATAGTAATTTTGACTAGGTATCCGCTAAGAAAGCATTTTTCAAAATTGATTCTTTAAGGGGATGAAGCGGGGGTTCAAAGCTTGGATAGTCATTTTATTCGACATTTCACAATAGTAATTCTGTAAATAAATAAGTAAATACGATTTTCAGACATTTTCTAAATACATATCACCCTAAGAGGATAAACTGGGGTAACAAAGTCTAAAAATCAATATTGTTTCGGATTGCGCTGAAATTTAGAATGCAGATAGTTATTATGACGTAGGTATCTCAGAAAGAATTTTCTAAGAATTCCTCCCGGATACTGAACGGGGATTCAAAGTTTGTATGGCGAAACAAGATGAAATAAAGTACGTGTTGTAGGATTTTTCGAAATGGGGTAAGTAACAAAAGTCTTAAAGTTTTTCGGGTTTTATAAATATGAATCCCGAATTGCCTTAGTCACGCAATTACATGAAAACGGGTGAACTTCTTATTTGACTTCAAATTCTTATTTGATGTCTTTAATGATAGAATCGTTTTTACAAAACAAATGTTTTAAGTAAATAAAAGAAGTTTTTAACGCGGGCGAAGCCGCGGGGCACTTCTAGTTATTTTATATAGCTTTTATGTTAGCCGTTCAACAATGATGTTTCTGTTCAATGTGTATTCATGGCTCTTCATATACAGGTGTTAAGAGCATTAGATCAATGTCCCGCCTGACTTGCTACCAAAAAGTAGCTTGCCACTTTCAAAGAGAATATCTGCCACCACAACCTTACGATGTGCCGGCAGCACAGCTCAGGCTGTTCTAGGCTGTGATTCTAGCCCTAGTGTGTTCTAGCGCTTACCACCAGGCGAGATAGTAGTCACACACTCGCCTTTTTTATACAAATGATAAAATTATATTTCAATTAAATAAATGTATACAGAATATCAACGCTTACGTAGTTACTAATATAATTATCTAATACCTATTTGGTTTTGCTGCAAATATTTTATTGGATGCGATGCGCGTCATTTTAAATGTGTAATGTCTTTGAAAGTTTTCAGACGTACTGTTTTTACAATAAAATGGCAACATGAACGCCGTCCGCCAGAAGTCTAGACGTCTTATCATTAGAGCCTGAATTACACAGCTATTCTTAATATTTCTAGAAATTGTAACTCATAGCGCTTTTTGTTTGTAAAATGTATACGTTACTCAACAGTCAAGAAACAAAGGATGCTCGATTTAAATAAAGTATTGTTTCTCTTACACAATGGGTACCTATTTTCTTACTCTGTAATCAATGCATACCTTCTTCAGTTTTATTGAAGACAGGCAAACAGTTGACTTCAGTCTCAAATAGCTGAGCCCCGCGGCTTCGCCTGCGTTAAAAACAACTTTTATTTATTTAATTTTTTTTTCATAAGTACCATCTCCTGGAAACCATCTCCTCCTATCCATTGTTTAGCAAAACCAATAATTATTAGTTACAAGCTCACAATCCTACAGTAGAAGACTGGTCTCACAAACAGAGACATTATATTTAATACTCGAGCCGTTTCTACGACGAAACCCTTGTATAATGGAACTCATAACTCTGATCTGAAATCAAATAAAACACTTAAAGTGGAGCACTGAATCCCGTCGGCGTATATTGAACGTAAACCCGCGGAGCTATCTATGATATTTCTCAGAGAATAGGACTTATACAGACCTCCTTGCATAAATGGGACAGTAAAACAGTTATGACCGTCAAGACGCTTTTTAGTGAGATAAAAATGAAAATAGACAATACCTGTGACCTGTATAAATTAAAAATTAGATTATTTAATTATGTTATTTATTTTAATTAATAAATAAAAGATATGTCGATTAAAATCAAGAATCTTAAGCCTGAAGCATCAATATCGATGAATCTATGTAAAACCTTATTTTTGTTTTGAATGAACTGCAAGTAACATACATACTCGTGCATGCATACGAACACGGCAAATCAAATAAAAGCTTGTAATCATTATTTCAAATACCAAAACTGAGTTGAAAAAATTGGCAGTTTTCGGAGCTAAATGTATTATTCGAAATGATTAGGAATAAATTATAATTAATTAATTATATTTTTTTTACTTATTGGTGTCATAAGTTTCGCGGGGTGATATAGTATCACGGGGCACAGAAAAGAAGCGGTGCGTTTGTGCCCCGTCAGCTAAACAGGGGACGTTCAGACTTTATGTCCCATAAACACATTCCTCGTAAACTGTTACAGAGCACACAGTACTGTCACGCCAGTACCCATACTTGCTACTATTTTGTTACCATTTACCAGGTTCATTGGGTTTACCCGACTGGTCATTAGAAAAGTAATGTTTTACACTAGTAAAACTTTTAATTTTATTAACCGACTTCCAAAAAGGAAGAGGTACTCAATTCGTCTGTTTTTTTTTTATTGAAATCAAAGGAGTGTGTAGGTACTCATTTCATGTGTATTTTAAATACATTTTTTCAAGTATTACCTATGCCACAAGATTGTTCCACGTTTATTTTATCAGTATTACGACACTCCCTAGAGATTCGATAGACTGAGATGAATCTCTATGAATCTCATTCTATGAACACAAAATCATACGCGCGTTAATTACTATAACTTTAAAAAAATATACTACATTTCTTAACATGAGCTACAAATACTTTTCAATTGTTGTGCCTACGTAGCAACAACACTAACTTATGTATATTTCTTGTGCGCAATAACCCTCCTGGTGGCAGTAGTATACTTGGCAATAGGCCCCGATATCTGAGCGGAGGAGCGCGTCGTAAAACGAGTGATTACCACTGCCATGGAGGCGTACGAGTACCTTATATGAATAAATAAACATCAACTCTGTTTATATAAGAACATGCATTACAACCATTTATGTATTTATGTTTTGTACTGTTGTAGGTATTGTAAGTTAGAATACAATTGGAGATATGTGATGACATTATTATTATAATTTTTTTTAAAGATTTCTCGCAATGTGTGTTGCACATTACTAGTATACATGTTAACTCCTCCAACTAAGCTAAATATGCTTGTGTCTGGAGTGGGTTTACGTCAATAGTGCAATGGGTGTGGTGACCGAACTCACGACCTCTCGATCGCCAGTCCGACACCTTATCCATTGGGCTATTGCCGCTTGATTGATGCCGCTATTGACATTGATAATAATGTATATCTATCAACTACATGCAGGATATATTAATAGTGGAAACCCCTAATAATGTAATGTAATGTTTACAATCTGTGTTTACTGATAAGTATGACGCTTAGGCATTGTCACAATTGACTTTTGACTTTAAAAAAAAAATTGTAGTGGTAGGACTTCTGCTAGTCCGCCTGGGGCGGTACCACCACTTTGCCAATTAATTTTCAGCCGTGAAATAAGATTTTTTTTCGGTTGAAATGGCTAGGAGTCCAGTGAAATTACAGGGCATGTGAGACTCAACATCTTTATGTCTCAAGGTAAAAAAACGCAAGCGTGCAACCTCGTAGACCACCTACACCCACCACCACTCGACCGAGGTCGCGACATAACGCAATGTTGTGGTAATTTTCACCCACGGGAGGATTATCCTCCTACCTCCTACGTATCGCACCCGTCGGTATTCATAATGTTACAAATTCACAATAATTTTATAGTAAAGATCGAAATGTATTGATAACTAGCTGTGCCCCGCGGCTTCGCCCGCGTTGTATCCTATAGATAACTAGCTGCGCCCTGCGGCTTCGCCCGCGTTGTATCCTATAGATAGCCTAATCCATAATACTGGCTATTCCTGTGCAAAATTTCTGGTAAATCGGTCAAGCCGGTCAAACGACCGTGAAGAAGTCCCAAGTAAACTAATATATAAACTGACTTTCTCATTTATCATATTGGTGTTGATGCCACTCACTGTCAACCTCCCAAAAACTCAACTAAATGGACCGCCCATACTAGGAAGGAATGCCTACTCTAGCTAAGTACAAGCACTACATGATGGACGTAATTACATAAAGATACTTTTTTTTTATTTTCTGTGAGCACAACACCTACGTGTATTTTTATTCACGACAGGTAAGCACTTGTCATGCATCAAGTAAGTCGACACGTTATTCCATCTTTCGAACATTTTATTACCATTTCTAAAATATATTTTTATCAAAAATATTCTAACAATGTTTCTCTCTGCACGTGAACATTTTCCTTTGTTGCAGTACCTATCAAAATAATTACTATTGGTATTGAATATGGGCGATACCTATAAAGTTCCGTTTTCATATAATAAACACCTGTTGCTTGCTACCTCTACAGGGACGAGGTGTAAGCTGCAGACAACAGGGAAGTTAGTTCGCTGCCGGAAAATGGATGAAACGTGGCAAAGTATTATTACATTTTGTTCAAAAAAACTATAAGAACCGACTCCAAACGTCGCGCTAGTTATAGAAGCAGTACCAAGTGATAAGATTTTATTTCCATATCTCTGAAAAAACTAATCAAATCTCTTCTTGATTTTTGATTCCCAGGCAAACAATTTCACATGAGAATTGAGCTGTTGAAGCAGGTATAGTAGAGTATGTTTTGTGCTATATTTTGTGAGTACATCCATTATAAAGTGGCAGTGAATAAACTCAATCGCGTGCATGCTTTATACTTCAACTAGAAGTGCCCCGCGGCTTCGCCCACGTTGAAAACTTCTTTTATTTACTTAAAACTTTTCTTTTGTAAAAACGATTCTATCATTAAATACTCAAATAAGAATTAGCCAAATTGGTTCACCCGTTTTCATGTTATCGCGTGACTAAGGCAATTCGGTATTCATATTTATAAAAACCGAAAAACCCAAATTTTCAGAATTTGTTTGTTACCTACACCATTTCAAAAAATCCCACAACACGTACCTTATCTCATCTTATTTCTCCATACAAACTTTAAATCCCGTTCCGTATCCGGGAGGAATTTTCAGAAAATCCTTTCTGAACCTACGTCATAATAACTATCTGCATTCTAAATTTCAGCGCAATCCGAAACAATATTGATTTTTAGACTTTGTTACCCCAGTTTATCCTCTTAGGGTGGCATTTTGAAAAAGTCCGAAACTTGTATTTACTTATTTATTTACAGAAGTACTTGTGTGAAATGTCAAATAAAATGACTATCCAAACTTTGAACCCCCGCTTCATCCCAAGAGTGAATTTTGAAAAATTCTTTCTTAGCGGATACCTAAGTCAAAATAACTATCTGCATGCCAAATTTCAGCGTAATCCAAACAATATTGATTTCAGACTTTGTAACCCCACTTCACCCTTTTAGGGGTGCAATTTCAAAAGAGCTGAAACACGTATTTACTTACTTACGTTTTTGTGTTATGTTTCAAATATAAAAGACTATCTAATCTTGTTTCTCCATACAAACTTTGGACCCCCATTTCATCAGATAGATTACATTCAGATAGTTATTACGAATTTGGTTCCCTAACCAAATTCGTAATAACTATCTGTATGCCAAATTTCAGCGCAATCCGAAACAATATTGATTTTCACACTTTTGTTACCCCATTTCACCCTCAAAAAAACTTGATACACGTATTTACTTATTTTTTTACTGGAGCACTTGTATGAAGTTTCGAATAGAAAATACTATTCCTTTCTCAGAAGGAACTGACGTCGTAATAACTATCTGCATGCCAAATTTCAGCGCAATCCGAAACAATATTGATTTTCACACTTTTGTTACCCCATTTCACCCTCTTAGGGGTGTAATTAAAAAGAAATCTGATACACGTATTTACTTATTTTTTTACTCGAGCACTTGTATGAAGTTTCGAATAGAAAATACTATCTAATCTTATCTCTCCATACAAACTTTGAACCCCCGTTTCATCCCCTTCAGGAGTGAATTTTGCCTTTTTCAGAGGTAACTAACGTTGTAATAACTATCTGCATGCCAAATTTCAGCGCAATCCAAAACAATATTGATTTTCACACTTTGTTACCCTATTTCACCCTCTTAGGTGTGAATTAAAAAAAAAAGAAACACGTATTTACTTAATTTGTTACTGAAGCACTTGTGTGAAGTTTTGGATAGAAAAGACTAACTAATCTTGTTTCTCCAGACAAACTTTGAACCCCCATTTCATCCTCTTAAGGGGTGAATTTTGGAAAATCCTTTCTTCGTACACCCCTGCGTACTAAGACAAATATACCCTCCAAATTTCAAGTTTCTACAACCAGCGGTGTAGGCTGTCCGTTGTCTGTCAGTCAGTCAGTATGTCAGCACAAAGATTCTTATAGTATAAGATTAGAATAACTTATGACTTGGCTGCAAACAGTTTCACAGGGACAAAGGTCAGGTCCGAGATAGACGCTGTTATCAAATAACTAGTAACTTTTACTTATAATATCGTAACACCACGCGACTGATTTTATTTTATGTTGGTCATAACTTTGTTTCTTTCTATATTTCTAAAACATTCTACAAGACAATTAAAATAAATCATTTATAAGAATATTAAATTATGCTGTGCAAAATGACCAGTAAAATTACAGGTTGTTTGAAACATACAAACAAGGCTGAGGGCCAGTTTCACCGGTTCCTTAAAGAAACAAATTTTCTAAATCGGTCCAGGTGTGTTTGGGTAATAAGGAAACATACATAATAATTTACGATCGTACAAAACGAAAAAACCGACTTCACATGCCGTGATAGTCAAAGTAATAATCATGTCATCAATGTATACAAATTTGCTTATATTGTTTATCTCTATACCTCCGGAAATAATTGTCATATCTCGATAAAATTTGAATGGGCCCAAACGGGAGTGAGGTATATTAAACAAAAATAAATAATTTTTCGAATCAGTTCGGATTTGACGGAGTTCTGAGGTAACAAACAAAAAAAAAACAGTTAAATTGAGAACCTCCTCCTTTTTGTGAAGTTGATTAAAAATAAAATATTCCAACGATTTGAAAACTTCCTAATTTATTTTGAAGTCGGTTTAGAATTTTAAAAAATAAAATGGTCTTACACTCATGTGTAGTTTAGGCACTTCACTACACATTCCCTGGCGTGCTCAGTAACTACTTTTGTGCGTTTTATGAGATACAGTTAAATTGAACCTGTTCATTACAGATATCATTGTTATCGTTATCGCTTGAATTGCACGAACAGGCTGTTATTTCCACAGGTTTGTTCTTATTCCACTTTTAAATGATTTAAAAACAAAAAAAACTCAATGGGTTGTTGATATGAATTAAGATAGCGTTATTACTCAATTCGTATTTTTGTAGACTGTCCTGTGTTTAACTATTTAATTTGCCATATATTTAACATTTTTTTTACTATTAGAATCCCACATACAATATTCAGGTAGAATAAACAAAAATATGCGTACAACTACTGCAGCTAAGTATTTTAGTATTATTACGCTGAAACACTTTTGCGTGTATGTTGTAAGTTAACGAATAAAAAGCAATAAATAAAATATCTCAGAGTGTTCATAAATTCATTGACCGCCGTAGTGTCCTCGCGCTCCAATAAGGGACTCGACCCATTCTCACGTACTAGGCCCGAGATCTGCGCTATATTCATAGAACACCATTTACACATGCTAAGAAACGTTCGACAAATTCGTCGAACATTAGTACTTCTTCATTAGCGACCAGAAAATTTAAATTGTAAAACATAAATAGATCCACACATAAAACAATACGCACACTACAGCATATCAGAAAATCCCACTACAATGTTGAGTTTATTATTTTTACTATGATTAACGTATAATTTTGATTAGCAGGTGAGTCTGGCATTTTTACAGCGTTTGCGAGAATACTAAGAAACGAATGTTTGCATTCATTATTATTCCTGTTAAATATCGTGTAGGTAGGCGTACAGACAAACAAGCCGGTTGAAAGCACACTGATTTATTTCACAGCTACCTACTCGCTTAATAGTGGCGCAGCCACAATACATGCTGCTAATAGATATACACATATATATAACATCTTTCCCCCCTTCTAAAAATACTGTCTATAGTTAATTTTCTTCCTGTTTCGGAGAGAAGGGCCTGCTGCTCGTTTTGTGAAACATGAGGCGTAGATGACTGCGGAGTACGAAACTCTGGTGAAACATTCGATGGTGATGACTCCTGTCTCGGTGGTGTTGATTGAAGTGGTATGATTGGGGCCACACTGAGGCTGGGAGAATTCATTTCCACGCTCGGACCGGGTATGTCAGGATCGCATGGATGTTGTGACGTGACGTCATCGATTTGGCGTGGCAAACTCACGTCTGATGAGTCAGAAGATCCAATAGTACTCGAAGTGGCTTCTTCTTGCGGTAGGATCACATCCCATGCCGATGTTTTGCAGTGCATCTGACTTTGGGCACCATAAATTTTTGTGCCGAATTACGTATTTGCCACTATCCGACAATTTAATTGTATACATCACTCTGCCCATTCTTTTAAATATCACTCCATGTATCCACGTATGTTTATTTTTATTTACAAACAGCTTCAGAACTACATTTTCGCCCTCTTCAAAAAGTTTGTGTAATTTACTGCCATAGTGTCTAACCTGTGAGCACTGTTTGCGACGGACACGATCAGATAATTCCGTGGATGAGTAAGATTCAACTGTCGTCAGCAAGTCTAACCTTGAACGGAGCTTGTGGCCGAATACCAGTTGAGCTGGAGACGTTTCCGTTGTTGTGTTGTTAGAATTGCGGTAATCGAACAAGAACTTAGATAGTTGATTCTGTAAATCGTCTGCTTTACACCCCAAAAGGAGAAATGTTTTAATACCCCTTTTAATAATCTTTACGAAGGACTCCGCTTGGCCATTGCTCATTGGGTGGTAAACAGGTGAAAATAAGTGCGATATGTTATTTAGTTTACAAAAATTTACAAAGTCGGCGGACCTAAAGGAACACGCATTGTCACTCACTATAAAATTTGAAATGCCGAATCTAGACATAAAATCACATAGTTTAGTGATGACGGCCTTCGTCGTGATGTTATTGTTCATAATGTAGCATTTGACCCATTTCGAGTACGCGTCCACTATCACTTGAAACATTTTATTGCATATCGGACCTAAAAAGTCGAGATGAATCCTGTGAAAAGGGGCGGGTGCGGCCACGGCGCTAGATGCGCGCGAGGCGGTGATGTTCGCAGCTGCGTGCATATGTGACATGCTCCCACGAGCCTTTCTAACCACACACGGGCACGGGCTTCCGCTTTCATCTTAACAATACCGAAATGTGAACTATGCAATTCCTTTAATATTTTTTCTTGCAATTTAACCGGAATTATCACACTATGACCTCTTAATAAAATGCCATTTTCTAAAGAAATTTCCAAACGACACATAAAGCTATAAAAAAAATGGCTTTAAATTATCATTTGAAATTTTACGAGGCCATCCATCTAAAACGTATTTTGCCACGACTTGAAGTACTGAATCTTCAGCGGTCATGCTTTGCAGTTCTTTAATAGTGACCGGTAAGCAACCTTCAACTGCAAAATTAACATAAGCCGCCACTTCATCTCTCAAAACGCTGGCAATGCGATCCGCGCCGGCGCCGGACCCGCTGGCAGATTGTGTAACCGGTATTGCGCGCGATAAGAAATCGGTTGTATTAGACGAACTCTTTATGTATTCTATGGTATAATTATACGCACCTAAAAATATAGCATAACGCTTAAACGGTTTGCTGAAACTTCTGGGAAACCACGACTTTTGCCAAAAATTACAGTCAATGGTTTATGATCAGTGCGGAGTAAAAACGGCTCGGATCTACCATACAGATATTGGTGAAACTTACGCACACCGTATATTATAGCAGTAGCTTCTTTTTGTATCTGCGAATACTTTTTCTCTGCCGGAATAAGTGAGCGTGAAGCGTAAGATGCTCCATGCCATCGGTGCCTACTTGCGATAGTATAGCGCCCAGCCCGACGGGTGACGCATCCACAGTTAATATAAGTTTAGCGTTATTATCAAAATGCGCAAGTGTTGCATCCGACGCCAAGACATTCTTAACCGAAAGCATTATATTGTTCCGATGTCCAGTGCCAATTAACATCTTTTTGTAAAAGAATGTGTAAGGGATTTAAAATTGCTGCTGCATTAGGTATAAACGTTCTATAATAATTTATAAGACCTAAAAATGATTGCAACTCTGACACATTCTTAGGTACAGGCGCGCGTAAAATAGCTTCTACTTTTAGCGGGTTTTTCCTAATGCCGTTTTTATCGATAACGAAGCCTAAATATGACACTCCAGTGATAAAAGGAACATTTATCTCTACGTAGGGTTAACCCGGCGTCTTCTAGGCGGCGTAGTACTTCCTGTAGCCTACTTCTATGTTTCGATAAATTTCCAGTCACCAAAATATCATCTTGGAATGTTATGACTCCCTCTATATTTCCTACTATCGATTCAATGACGCGCTGAAAAATAGCGGGGTCACTTGATAATCCGAAAATCAGACGCGTATAGTTCATAAGACCGCGAGGCGTGTTGATACAGGTAATGCCTTGAGAACTTTCATGTATGCATAATTGATTATACGCCATAGACAAATCGAGCTTACTAAATATCTCCCCGCCACGTAATTTCGAAAATAATTCCTGAGCGGTATTTAGAAAAACGAAACTGAGCCGTGCGGTGGCCTTTATATCCACACACCGAATAATTTTCACTGCATTCCTGTGATCCTTTGGTGCTCCTTCCTTGCTGCTTGATTTTGAACACAGCATGTTGTGCGGCGTCGTCGGCGGCCAAAGGCGGCGCGGCGGCAGCGCCCGCTCGCGCACATTGCACGCTCTCCGCCAGGTCCACAGCCTTACTCAACGTCAAATCCTTGATGTCTTGAGCGAAGAGTTTATCTCGCTCATGTCCTGGTAGCATACCCATGACGAACTTGTCCAATAGCGAATCTTCCAGATTTTTGAACCCACAATGAGCTGCGAGCCCCCGTAGCCGCGCGGCCCACTGGGAGTGCGTTTCACCGCCTTGCTGCGACGCTGCATAAAACTTATATCTTTCTGCGAACCCGCAGCGTTTCGTCATGGAATGTTCATCCAAAATGCTTAGGATACTCTTATAATTCTTAGTATCCAAATCATCCGGTAAGGCGAGATTGCACGCTAGCTGGAAGGTGTTTTCCGTGAGTGCGCTCAATAAAACGGCATTCCTCTTCACTCCTGCTTTGTCCGTGACTTCATCGATACCATTTGCGATAAACCACTGGCACAAACGACTTTAATAGATCTTCCAATCTTGATTTTGATGATCAAAATTGTTAATAACTCCTAATCCTGAATTTAAACCGAACATTTTAAAATGTGGGTAACTCGTCGCCACTGTTATATATCGTGTAGGTAGGAGTACAGACAAACAAGCCGGTTGAAAGCACACTGATTTATTTCACAGCTACCTACTCGCCTAATAGTGGCGCAGCCACAATACATGCTGCTAATAGATATACACATATATATAACAATTCCCTTTCTATTTGGCTCTTGAATAAGTTCAGCGAACATTTCATACACCGTGTGACTGCGGTCTAAAATTTTTCCACATCTTGCCAGAATTCTCGATATTGGTCGCCACTCTCACGTACGCTGGTCACGACTGCTGCCTATTTGCCATTCAATTCCGAACCTTGCGTCAAAGGAATAAATCATAATACTTTCAAGTTGGATATTTAATTTACATGCAAATAGACTCGACTTCATTAATAGCGTATTAATAAGAGATATGGCGGACGTAGACGCCAAAGCGTAGACGTGTAGTGGGGCTACGATGCTACGGCTCGCGGCGTAGCTTTGCACTACGTCCACTGTAAGAATAATTTTATTGACTTATTGTTTAAAGTAAATTTACTTATTATGTAAGTTTTGTAAGACGAAAAGTGAATACTTCCATGAATTTTCAAGAAAATAAATTAGGGGAATATCTCAAAGATTAATTATTTGATACAAGAGAGACAAATAATCATACTTCGAGGATATTTCCTTATGTTGTTTTGTCGAATAATTAAACTAATAACGTCTGTAAAAGTTGACTTGTTAGGATTTAATAAGAACTCCTCTGAGGACGATAGATCTGTGGCAGGGTAGGTCGGTTACCAAGGTAACTTTTCTGTTACATTCTGTCATTATATTTTTCCGAGCCCGTTATAATGTTGAAGTGAAAACTTCTTTAGCGGCGTTCCGCACTTTTCTTGGGATGGGTAAAAAATGTTAAACTCGCGTCAGTGTCACGTGTCCTGATCGAAAGACAGAGCGCAGGGCGCTTGCGCGAGGTGTCTTTCAAAATATTCAAAAATGACGTGTTCAAGCTTTCACTTCTGCCGGCACTTCCGATGTTTTTTTTTTTATTATACATCAGTAAGTTACCTATTATATATATTTACTTAGCCGGTCGCCACTGTAGGAGGCTCTGATAACCTGTATGTAAACATTCAGGTCAACATGACTTGTTAATACACAAGTACTCAACCACGATGTTAATTCACCTTACTTGTCCTTTATTTGTCAGATTACTTGATATACTGCATAAAAATGTAGACTTAGTGCCAATCCAAGTACCGGCAAAACGTAAACATATGATCATTTACTTATACTTTTAATTTATTATTTTATTATACTTTTAATGTCTGATATACAATCTGTTTTATATGCGTTCACTTATACCATCATTATTTTAATGTTAAATAATGATAAATAGAATAAGATGGGTAAATTCTGCAGGAAAATGCTAATAAATATGTGAGGAAACGATTATATAATATTATATTATTATTTTTCAAAATAACGACTTTGTGAAATATACTAAGTTTCAGTTTATTATTATTATATAACATACATACATAAAATCACGCCTTTTTCCCGTTGGGGTAGGCACAGATTACTTTTGATTTGATCTTTCCACATGCTACGATCCTGACATACTTCTTTCGCTTCTTCCATTTTCATGAGCGCTTTCATATATGCTCGGCGATTATAGGTACTTTTGACTTGGCCTTTCTTTAAAACGTCTCCGATCTGGTCGTGATACGTTCACCTAGGTCGGCCTCTACCGGCTGGCCCATTCACACTCGTCTCATAAATCTGTTTCGTCAATCTTCCTTCATCCATCCTCTCTAGATGTCCAAGCCATCTAAGCATCCCTTTTTCTATCTTTGTCACTACTTCTAAGCTCATATAATCCGGTTCTAAACATTAAATTTATTTTAAACATCAGCGTTCGTTTCTCAGTGGTATACTGTTCAACCCCTCTCCTCCTTAAAAACTCGATTTAATTTTTTTTCCTCCTCTAAATACTTTCCCTAACTTGCTCCTCGACACCCCGGCTCATAGTACAAATATAGTGTATGAGGAGTCATAAAGATTTATGTACCTATGTATTTAACTCATCTATATAAATTTATAAAAAATATTTATTAGGGTTATATATTTTTATTATTATCTATTATATCTTCCTCGGTTTTTTGTGTTCTAACACATACATACGTTAAAATACATGCACTGGAAAACGATACGCCCATATTCGGCACCACGGTATTTTAGTAATATAGGATAATATAGACTGTCCTATATTGCGTCAGTAAGTCCACAAGCAAACAAAATAGATAAAGTGAACAATCTAAATCGGCGTCGGATCGGCGAACTGTGTCGATTTACAGCCGTCCGATAAATAACGGCCATTTACAGACGTTCCGGACGTTTAGCGCCAATGTATGTATCTGTCGCTGATTGACTCAACTGTTGATATTGTACGTCGTAAACTCGCCAGAGGCTTGATTTACTCTAATTGAGCTAAGTGTACTGTTTTATACATATAGGTATTTAATGTTATATTAATGTATATATTTTTCAAGATATTAGATATATAAATTACTAGAAATAAATTGTATTAATTACAATATAAGGAATACATTTAAACATATCTTACTAACCGGTAACATAGGTTACGTTTGTCAATATCTCATTGGCTAGCGTTTGAACACTTCTCGTCTGGCGTTAAGGGATGATGTGGTAAAAGATACAATATGCTAGGCCTAGAATACTCGGACTCAAGGGCTGTGTGCTGCTAGAACACACTAAGGTTACGGCGGCAGATTTTTTTTCTTGATGGTGGTAGGTATAAAATGCGTCTACTGAATAAATTAGTTTTAACTTTAACTTATGATTACTTATGACAGTAAGTAAAATTAAAAAAAAGATATCCTTTCAAAAGTTAAAAAAAGGTGCTTAGTAAAAAAATACAAAAAAAAGATTCTAATCTTAACTTCAGTTTTGAAAAAGTTTTAAAATAAAGTCAAAATTATCCGCGACGTTATTTAGACAGGTTCAGTCTCCGAGGAGTCCCAAAAATAAAGGAGTTCCTTGACAAATTAAATAACTCCCATCGGCGGAAATGCTATGAGGATGGTGATGTGGGTAACGATAACGGCAATTAGGTTCACATCCCACCGGGACCTGAACGATCATTATCAGTGTAGTATATACTTTGTACGTATGTACAAAATAAATGAAGCTTCGTTTGGCTTTAATAAGTAATTTTGTAAGTTTATTCAATTAATTATTTATAAAAAATGTTGTAAAGCTTAGCTACTTATTGAAATGAACGAGGCAGAATTATGATGAGATTTATATTTGTGTAACACCAACATGTACCAACATTCTGACAAATAAATTATTTAATTTCATTCAAAATAAGTACCTACGTACCTACTTTTTTATGTCATGAGAGTGGCAAGCGGTCACCATCGTTCATGGACACCTGTTTAAAAACGCTAATTTCCACAAATTTGGTGACCGTTGTCGGGATAACAGGAATATTCCACAGAAAAATTTTTCCTGTTCTGTGGAATATTCCAATATCAGGGGATCACTGGTGCGTTACCTACTTCTTACCTAAAGTGGTGGTGCACTTTGATGGTGATAAGTACCTCTAGCTATCAAGGAAGCTACCAAAACATCTCGAATAGGACTTGGCGGCAGATTGTATACTCGACCTCGGATAATTTTACGAGTAAGATATCTAAGTACTTATCAGTAAGTACCTTATACATACATTAGTTACGAATATAATTAGATTCAAGGCGATTGCTTATATAGTGGTAACGGGACAGGGTACAATCACCTCTATACAAAGTCAATACAGTTGTACAATAGTGATTCCTAGATATCATGTATAATATCACGTAGGTAACTATTGTCTTGATATTTGTAAATGAAACACGTTGACAGTCACGATGATTATGCTCAAATAAAGATTCACGGTCTCTTTGTACTTTCTTTTAAAAATAAATTTCTTTTTAGATGCGTATCAAGTAGCCTTGGATGTAAACAGCATTTTATGTTGACCTATTTTTGATGAGATAACACGAGAAATACAACTTACCGATATTAAGTTAGTCCTTCAGTTGGTTTACAACACACAGTTTTACATAAAAATCACTGACTTTCCACTATGAAGAGTATAATGTTCAGGCAAATATTAAAGGTACATCAAGTCAATTATTTCTCAAATTTTGATACTTTAACTTTCATCCCCTACTTCACTTAAAAGCTGTTTTTTTGTTTTTGCAGACGTATCATAGATTATAATGTACAAATGAAAAATACACCAAATAACACTGTTAAACAAAAGACAGAATCAAAACCAAATAAATCTTTGTGCACTCTCCGATCAACAAATAACAATGAATAAATCTGCTATAATTCTACGATGAATCATCCAGTAACAAGAGAAGCCAACAAGTGACGGCACACAGCAGGGTTCCCGCCAAAACCCACGAGGGTGCAATGTTGGCGCGTCACGACCGACAGCGCGGATGTCGGGAGAACACTGCCGCGGAAACAGAACCGCGAGTACCGCCTCTATGGGACATCACTGCCTGAAAACTTGTAGGGAATGGAAGCAGGATGCTAGACTTGAAGAATATATATGTTTAATTAATATCGCATAGGTTAGCGTTTGATAACTATCTTACCTTTTGGTAAGTGATGATGCGGTCGAGGTAGCACGCGAGGCTTAGAATGGGGATTGGCTCTAAAGACAGCTCGGAACACATTAGAATTCATTAGATGTTTACAGATTTTGTAACTTGAGTATGGCAGCTGGCCAGACGGATGGACAGTGTCCTAGACCACCATGCCGGGTGGTATTTTATGATGATTTTCCTTCCTCCACCGTGCAATGCGCACATAATTTTTTCTATATAAATAAATAATAAATTTAAAAAATGTTTATTTTCTCTCACAAAAGGATCTTAAATTGTATTACAGAGCTTACAGATAAGCTTAAGAATATCCATCTTCTTCTTTGTGAGAGACTGGTGACTGAAATAGGTTTAAAAAAACCTGTAGTACAGGTACAGTATATAAAAAATCCATTGGTGCACAGCGGGGAACCCGCTGGTCCCACTGTGCCATTGGGTGCTCATAAAACTAATCTCTAACGCAGCCGGTGTTAATGATGTATCTTTACCTATGCTTTCATTTCACGAGGCTTAAAAGATATACACTACGAATAAATTCCAAAACATAACATTTACTACTAACATTTTCTTATTAGCAGGTTGAATGCAATATTATTTTCGCAGTGCTTTCATGACATCTCTCTGATGGATAATGAGGATTTACCACCTACCATATAAAATAATGTCTACATCAACCAAAAAGTGGTATTTTAAGTCTATCAAGTGGAATGCTGGAGTTCCTGGACGTAGATAGATGGTACACACACCTACTCCATCCTAAAAGGAAAGAAAAACATTGTCGTTACGTCTGGAGCTAACTAGTCAGAGAGATACCTCGAGATGTGTTTCTTCACCGTGTGAGAACCTTTTTGAGTATCCGAGCGTTTAGAAGGTGGGCTGAAAAAGTTGCCCTATCTAAAACATTCCATCCACTTTACCATTATCGTCATTTAACATCAGGTGAGATAGAGTTCAAGTGTTTGTTTGTCAAAAAATACCTATAAATACACACATGGTGCACGATGGAGTGTGAACTCACGACCTCCCCTTAACAAACGCACTTTTTTATGATATTAGGTAACAGGGCAAGCACGACGTCAGCATGATAGTAAGCGATGACGTCTACCTATTAAAAATACAGTGGCATGCAAAGTTCTGAATAGCCAGAATTTTGCACGCCACTACACTGCGCCTGTTATCCGAAGACATGAAGATCTTAAGTCTCACATGCCCTGCAATTTTACTGGTCACTTTAGAAAAACTTCCTGTTATAGTACGTAGATGCGGTCATGTTGAAAGTCAGTGTTACCTTCCCGCGTCTGTATATTAGGTCTTCATTATTTCTACGCGTCATTCTTGGTTATTATTACTGAATGGGTAACTAAACTAGTGGTATTATCTTCGGCCGCTCGGCTCAACCCACCTGCCAACACCAGTTGGCTTGCCAACATCCAGCTTCATGTTTGATACCAGCCTGTTCAAAACACCGGTTATAATAGTTGCGCCCTGTCAATTAAACTAAAGTCCAGTCCAGAGTCTCATCTCACTGCCTTCATCCATTTCCAGATAAGCATAATTCCATCTAAGACCGCTTCGACACTTATCAAGTGAGATAGAGGTAACATGCTTCAGTCTGCGTTAAAAGAGGACCTCAACGCCGAGGCTCTGAATACGTGATTCTAGTTATTTCCGGCAAAAAGTGAGCCTATTTTTGTCCAAGCTCCTCATAAAGTTGTATGTCTGAAGCAATCGTAGGTTAGGTACCTCAGTCGATCGTCAGCCCTCGGCAGTTTTATCTCTACACGAAAACAATAAAAAGTTAGATCGTTCGGGCCCTCCCGCCCCGCGCCCCCTGTGTCGCTGCTTCGTAGCTACGTCGAGTATTTGACCAGGACACTGCTACTTAGATTGTGTTAAGAGATATGCTGAGAGAACTAGTTTTTTAGCTTAAGTGTTTTTAAAGTTGGATATATTAGGTTTTAGTTGTCCAGCGCCTCCTTTAATTCTCGCTTTCCACCTTTCGACATACATGATTTCCACCACAGACCATTGACATTTTTACATCAACTTTAATATCAATACAACATAATATATAGTATAAGTTTTTAAGTTTTCATGGTCACTGACACTATTATTAATATTGTTTTCGGGATATTTACCATGTTTTTCTTTAGATATGAGTTTCCGATATTTCGATGCTGTTACAAGCGCCATGTTTACGGACGATAATATCGGAAACTCATATCTAAAGAAAAACATGGTAAATATCCTGTTATGTACGGCACCCCTATGGAAACCGCTGCAGTTGCATCGACCTAATTCATTGCACACGGCACCAGCCGCCACGAGCCGCACCGTCAGCGAAACGCACCACGATTGACGTCAATGGTTTCTACCGACGGCCCGGCCACGGAAACGCTCTGCATTCTTTAGTCATACTTCGACTAGTAGATTCATATTTTAATTTAAATTAATTTTGTAATTTTTATATTGAATTATAATTTACTTTTAAATAAAATAAAACATTTTTTTTGAACCTCACGGCTGCTGGAATTATATTTGGCGCAGTCGGGAACGGATAGATCTGGAAGAGGACTGTGAATCGCTCACAGACCAGGATCTATTAAGAACTTACGGGAACAGCAGCTTGAGGGAATCCGGCAATCGATTCGACGAAGGAAATGTTGTAAGTGCTTTGAATCTTTCTCAGTCCTTGCTCTCCTTATCCTATTTTATATATTACTGTGTATTTTATCTTTTAGGTTTTTGAGTATTTTAATTTTTTGTGCATTTTAATTTTTTTTTGTGCATTTTAAAATTGTCTTTTTGTGTGTGTACTTTTACATTTACATTTGCATTTTAATTTTCGTGTGCATTTTAAAATTGTCTATTTATTGTGTGTGTACTTTTATATTTTTTGTGTTTTATGTGTGTGTTAAATTAAGTTTCCAAAATTTTCCATCCGAGAGAATCACGGAATATTAAATTAAGTATTAGTAGTAGGCTTAGTGCTATAGACGAACGTAGACAATTAGAAACTTCTAGCGAGAACGTAGAAATGGCGCAATCTGATATTGACTTAATTTATAAATCGCTTAGATTATTGCCAGATTTTGATGGTAATCCACATATTCTAACGCGATTTATTAACTTATGCGATCAACTAGTACTCACGCACTTTCGAACGGAGCCGGGTAGTGAGCTTACCAATTTAGCTCTTATAAACGGTATTTTAAATAAAGTAACGGGCCCCGCGGCTCGATTGATTAACTCCAACGGGATCCCAGACACGTGGCAGGGTATTAAAAATGCCCTTATCAATAACTTCGCTGATCACCGAGATGAAACCGCACTGTATAGTGATTTGTCACTGCAAACTCAAGGGAGCAGTACGCCTCAAGAGTTCTATGAGCGGTGTCAAAACATATTTAGTACGATTATGACGTACGTTTCTTTACATGAGCATGTGCCTACCACTGTTCAGGCTAAACGCGACTTATATCAAAAATTAACACTGCAGGCATTTTTGAGAGGATTAAAGGATCCGTTAGGTTGTAGAGTTCGCTGTATGCGACCGGAAACTATGGAAAAGGCCCTGGAATTCGTCCAGGAGGAACTCAACACTCTCTACTTGCAACAGCGAAACGAGGGTGGTGCTAGACCAAAAGAGGTGCACCAATCACCCCAGCATAGTCACATGTTGCCATTAAATAATTTTGTTCCTAAGCAAGTCCAATTTCAATTGCCTACAAGGCAGCCTTTATTCAATATGGCTGGACCATTTCGTCCGCAAATGCCGCCTCAGTCATTCCATGGCTATAGACCGGCTTTTCCATCTCACCTGCAACCGCCACGTGGTCCCACCAGGACTCAACAAATAATGCGTACCCCTCCTCAGAACTATAATCCTCAGCATAACTCTTTTAGAATGCCTATGCATAATCAGCAACCGTCATCATTTAATAATGCTAATAATCACCCTCGTCCTATGAGTGGCGTCAGTCACTTCGTGACTAAAACCTTACCACCCACGCGCACGTTACATGACTGGAGTAAATTCGGGAACCCACCTCCAAGTAATTACTTTAAAACCCGCGAGCTTAACTTCAACGAGTTTGATCACGGACTTGATGATTATTACAACTACGACGGGTATGCTGAGTATGATCAGGGTTACTATGCTTATGAATATCCCGAAATTGTTGATTATCAGGAATATCCGTATACAGAGACTGCTACAGTAGAGGAAATAGACCAGACTTCAACCCCTTTAAATAACGAAAATTTTCACAAGGAGTCGGGGTCCGAAAGGCCAAAATAGAACTAAACTTTCACATACAACGACAGCTGGGTTATGTGCAAATAGCTAACCCCCCATTAAAATTTCTAATAGATACAGGTGCTAATCAGTCATTTATTAGCCCTGAGGCTGTCGAAAAATACTTTAGCAATGTTCCGCTGAATTACGACCCTTTCGAAGTGACCAATGTACACGCAACAAGTAAAAATAACTATTCTATAACCTTGCCTTGTTTTAAAGAATTTCGTGAACAAGGTGACGTCACCTTATTCGTGTACAAATTTCACAACTACTTCGACGGTCTTCTAGGATTTGACTTACTAGACGTATGGGGTTCTAATATCGATCTGAGAAATAAACTATTGCTGACGCGTAATTCACAAATACCTATTCACATGTATGATTCTCGAAACGCTAATCTATACGAAGACATTATTCCAGCCAACTCGTCTAAGTTGATTAGGCTGCCCGTAAATACCCGCGACGGTGACGTAGTTGTTGAAACTCAAGTTATCTGTAACTGCCTCATATCAGACTGTATAACAAATGTTGTGAATAATCGCGGTTGGGTAGAAGTTACTAACCCTTCATCTAATGACGTCATATTCTCCATGGATAGGCCAGTAGAAGCAGAGTTGTTTAACATTGAATGTGAAAGTACTGAAATCTTGTCGGACCGTGCTAAAAAGGTTATTTCTCGTCTCCGGACCGACCATTTAAACCAGGAAGAGCGTGTCAATTTAGTTCGACTTTGCGAAAACTATGCTGACGTGTTCTACCTAGAAGGCGAAGCTTTGACATTCACGAATAAAATAAAGCATAAGATCCGAACAACCGATGAGATTCCAGTACATACTAAAACATACAGATATCCGTACGTTCATCGACAAGAAGTCCGAGACCAAATTAATAAAATGCTTGAACAGAATATTATAAGACCTTCAGATTCTGCATGGAGCTCGCCTATTTGGATCGTACCTAAAAAGGCTGACGCGTCAGGCAAAGTTAAATGGCGTCTTGTCGTTGACTTTAGAAAGGTTAATGAGAAAACGATTGATGACAAGTACCCCATTCCCAACATTACTGACGTACTTGACAAACTTGGCAAGTGTCAATATTTTACAACCCTCGATTTAGCAAGTGGTTTTTATCAGGTAGAGATGGATCCAGATGACATTCATAAGACCGCATTTAACGTTGAAAATGGGCATTACGAATTTTTACGTATGCCGATGGGTTTGAAAAACTCACCCTCAACTTTTCAACGGGTAATGGATAACGTCCTTAAAGACCTGCAAAACGAAGTGTGCCTAGTTTACTTGGACGATATAATTATATTTAGCACGTCACTCCAGGAACACATCTTGAATTTGGAAAAAGTTTTCAAAAAACTACGGGAATCAAATTTCAAAATTCAAATGGACAAGTCAGAATTTTTAAAATTAGAGACTGAATTTCTTGGGCATGTAATTTGCAATGAGGGTGTAAAACCTAACCCTAATAAAATCCACGCCATTCAAAACTACCCTTTACCAAAAACCACTACTGAAATCAAACGTTTTCTCGGCTTGCTAGGCTATTATAGAAAATTCATTCCTGACTTCGCACGCGTCACTAAACCACTAACTCAATGTCTTAAAAAGGGTTCTAAAATTTCATTAGATCAGAAATACATTGAATGCTTTGAACACTGCAAAACGCTTCTTACCAACGATCCAATCTTACAGTATCCAGACTTCACAAAAGAGTTCGTTCTTACTACTGACGCGTCCAATGTAGCTATTGGTGCTATATTATCTCAGGGCATTGTTGGTTCGGATAAACCGATTGCATATGCCTCTAGAACTCTTAATTCTAGTGAGTGTAATTATAGTACTATCGAAAAAGAGCTTTTAGCGATCGTATGGGCTACCAAATACTTCAGACCATATTTGTTCGGCCGTAAGTTTAAGATTGTCACTGACCATAAACCTTTACAATGGGTCATGAATCTAAAGGAACCCAACTCACGACTAACGAGGTGGCGTTTAAAGCTCAGTGAATTTGACTTTACTGTTATCTATAAACAGGGTAAAAATAACACCAACGCTGACGCCCTGTCGCGCATCGAAGTTAACAACGAAGAGCTTTTATCCATCGCTGTTAATGCTCCTAGTTCATCGCGTACTCTGGATAACTCCAGAACCCTTACAGCCGCAGATACAGATGATGGTTCTAGAACAGCTACAGTTCACACTGAAAGCGAGAATCCTATTCTTGAGATCCCGATTTCTGATGACCCGTTAAATCGATTCACGAAACAGCTTGTTTTGAACATAGTTGGTGATATTAAGGGTAGACCAGTGATAACGAAACCTTTTGAGACCCACACTCGTACCTCGGTTCAGATTTCTGAGTCTAACCTAGAGGAAGACCTTATTAACGCCATTAAAGAATATGTACGCCCAAAAATCAAAACAGGGTTACTAATATATCCACCTGCGGCAAGGTACACCATCATCCCCATCATACAACGCACTTTTAAAAGCTCTTGCATGAACCTAGTACTAACTAAATTTGAAATCGAAAATGTTAGAGAATACCTTAGACAGCAAGATATAATTAACAAATATCATGACGGGAAAACTAATCACCGCGGCATCAGTGAATGCTATCTTGCTCTTTCACATAGGTACTATTGGCCGAAGATGAAAGAGAACATTACTAAATTCATTAATGAGTGTACGATATGCGGACAAGCGAAATACGACCGCAACCCTATTAAACAGCAATTTAAAACCGTTCCACCCGCTACTAGGCCATTTGAACTAGTGCACCTTGACTTACTTACTATAGAAAGTGAAAAATTTCTTACCATCGTAGACTCATTCTCCAAATACGCTCAGGTTTATCATCTGAGAGATGGTACCGCAGTTAGCGTAGTACAGGCTTTATTAAATTTGAGCACGCATCATTCCATTCCCATTACCATAGTTACAGATAACGGAACCGAATTCACCAACCAACTTATTGCCGAGTTTGTTAGGATTCATAAAATCCAGCACCATAGAATTGCACCGCATACACCTAACGAAAACGGTATAGTTGAGAGATTCCATTCAACGATATTAGAACATCTACGCATATTAAAAGTCAACCAAAAATCAGAGTCAGTCATTACCCTCATGCCCTATGCCTTATTAGCATACAATAGTAGTATCCACAGCCTTACGAAATGCAAACCCATAGAAGTGATCACAGGACATTATGATCCTCGTGATCCTTTTGATATCGACATTTCGTCACAACTCTTGCAGCAGTATATGGTAAACCATAAAGATAAACTGGCCATAGCGTATAAAACTATTCATGATCTATCAAATTCTTCGCGAAAGGATCTCATAGATAACCGGAACAAGAATAGGGAGCCGGAAGCTGAATACTCACCCGAACAACAGATTTTCATCAAAAATCCGTTCGCTTCGCGTCAAAAGCTAGCTCCCCGTTACACTCACGATGTAGTAATGGCTGACCTCCCTATACACATTTACACAAAGAAAAAGAAAGGCCCCATTGCTAAAAGTAGATTAAAGAGAGTCCCTAAATCTAATCAATTGTTACAGAATGCTCCTGATCTTCAATCTCCTTCTGCAACCAGTTCTAATGCAGGAGATAAAACTTGAAAGTCTTAACGATGGACCTGGGATTTTACCGTTTAAATTAGGTACAGCCAGAATGATAAGTCATTATCATTCTTTCCTTCAATATATTAACCTCCAAGACATTAAAGATAAAATAGTTTCGACTAGTGACCAATTGGAGAGTGTTAGTCCAGGCCTTCACTATAAAACTAAATCTTTATTTGAACCTCATTTAGATTATCTCAGAAATAAGCTTGCTAATGTATTACATCAGTTAGAAACGTTCGAAATAAATCGTGCTAAAAGAGGTCTCATTGATGGCCTAGGGTCTGTAATAAAAAGTATATCGGGAAATTTGGATTATACGGACGCAGAACACTATAATAAAATGCTGCAATTACTTCAAAATAACCAGGACAAGTTAGTATCAGAATTTAACAGCCACGTTAGCTTATCGAAAAATTGGACCATTCAATATACAAAGGTTATAGATAGCATCGTAGAGAATCAGCATAAAATTACAGAATTAATAACAAAAATTAATGCTAGTGAAGCTACTAGAGACTACGACCTACTTAAATATGCACACCTAGCTCAAGTTTTAATGATATTAAGCGATAATGTAGACTCTATTTCTCACGAGTTGCATAATTTACAGAATGTCCTAGCTTTTATTAAGACTTCTACGGTACACCATTCGGTCTTAGATTTGTTTGCAATACGCGCTTTAATAAGCAAGTTGAGCACACTATATAGCAGTGAGAGAGTAGTAGATTTAGATAGTCGAGAATATTTCGACATAATTAGGATAGGATCTTATTATATAGGTAATCAGATAGTTATAGTATATAAATTCCCCATTGTCTTTTCTCATATATATAATATGTATAAACTATCTATTGTCCCGAATAAAAACCATGAAATCCTACCTCCACCTCGCCCTTTCCTAGCCATCTTTGAGAAAGAATTCAAGTACATAGAGGCTGAATGCCCGAAGACCAGCAAAGGTTATCTATGTGAGGAGGACCGGATTCTGCAGAGCCGAACGTCAGAGGATTGCATCGCACAGCTTATCAGGACGCAGCAGAGGAGTCCCATTTGCAAGCCAATCCAGGTCTCCCTAGACAAGCCAGCCTTCGAGGAATTAGACGAAAAACACTACGCTGTAAGCTTCCCTGCACCAACACAGGTTCATCTTTCCTGTGGTCAAGACTTATATAAAACTCTACAGGGTAGCTATGTGACTACAATACCACATCAATGCTACCTGGAGACGCCTGACTTCACGATATCTAACATCCACGATCGCCTGAAAGGACACGTGCTGAAGTTGTTGGACCTAGACAACAACACTGCTGCCATCGCACCCACTGTTCCAGCTTTGAAATTCAACTCCATAAATCTCGACAACCTACATACCATAAGTACGAAGATCGCCCTGCAGCCTACAATGAAACTGGATAGAGACGCCGACAACAGCTTATACCATACTACAATTCCAGTCTACACGGTACTGTCCAGTGCATGCGTACTCGCCATCGCCCTGTGTTACCGCAAGTATCGCTTGAAGCAGTTGAGAAAGTCTTCAGACAATGGTCAACCTCAGCTACAAGCCATCTACGCCACTCCAACTGCCAGATCCAGTCTCCCGGTTGACCCCAATGAACCCCCAGCTCAATTTACGACAAAGGTCTTCAATAGTCGCTGTTCTTCGAGGGGAGGTGTTATGTACGGCACCCCTATGGAAACCGCTGCAGTTGCATCGACCTAATTCATTGCACACGGCACCAGCCGCCACGAGCCGCACCGTCAGCGAAACGCACCACGATTGACGTCAATGGTTTCTACCGACGGCCCGGCCACGGAAACGCTCTGCATTCTTTAGTCATACTTCGACTAGTAGATTCATATTTTAATTTAAATTAATTTTGTAATTTTTATATTGAATTATAATTTACTTTTAAATAAAATAAAACATTTTTTTTGAACCTCACGGCTGCTGGAATTATATTTATCCTGTAAACAATATCAATAATATTAACAAAGTGGTCAGGCGCTTGTTGTGGCGTGCCGTAGAACAGACCTGTGTCCGACAGTGGACGAATACTGGCTGTTAATGATGATGATGAAGCGCTTGTTCGTCACAAGATAATAAAAATCTCTACCGAAATTACTTGCTGTCAACACTGTATGGCAAAAGTTGATTTATATTCCACTGCGGACGGCGTGGCAGGAAATTTGAATTTTCAAGCGTGAATTCGCACGTATCCGAACAGAAAGGTAAAGTATAAGCTTCTTGTTCGTATTAAACAGTAACAAGATACAGAGTCCAACCACCAGTGCTCAACGGCGCGGCGGTCGGCAGAGCAGGGCATTGAGGAGGATTTGACGCCGGACTTTGATATATCTAATACTATAAGAATCTTTGTCCTGACTGACAGACAACGCACAGCCTAAACCGCTGGTCGTAGACTTGAAATTTGGAGCATATATTTGTCTTAGTACGTAGGGGTGTACTAAGAAAGGATTTTTCTACATTCACCCCTTAAGGGGATGAAATGGGGGTTTAAAGTTTGTATGAAGAAACAAGATTAGTTAGTCTTTTCTATCCAAAACTTCACACAAGTGCTTCAGTAACAAATTAAGTAAATACATGTTTCTGTTTTCTTTTTAAATTCACCCCTAAGAGGGTGAAATGGGATAACAAAGTGTGAAAATCAATATTGTTTCGGATTGCGCTGAAATTTGGCATGCAGATAGTTATTTTGACTTCGGTATCCGCTAAGAAAGAATTTTTCAAAATTCACTCCTCAAGGGGATGAAGCGGGGTTCAAAGTTTGGATAGTCATTTTATTCCACATTTCACACAAGTACTTCTGTAAATAAATGAGTAAATACGAGTTTCAGACTTTTTCAAAATAAGAGGATAAACTGGGGTAACTAAGTCTAAAAATCAATATTGTTTCGGATTGCGCTAAAATTTAGAACGCAGATAGTTATTATGACGTAGGACAGGTAGGCTCATAAAGGATTTTCTAAAAATTCCTCCAGGATACGGAACGGGGATTCAAAGTTTGTATGGCGAAATAAGATCGTCGTGTTCTAGGATTTTTTGAAATTGGGTAGGTAACAAAGTCTGAAAATTTGGGGTATCGGTTTTTATTAATATGAATCCCGAATTGCCTTAGTCATGCGATAACATGAAAATGGGTGAACCGATTTGGCTAATTCTTATTTGATGTATTTAATGATAGAATCGTTTTTACAAAAGAAAAGTTTTAAGTAAACAAAAGAAGTGTTTAACGCGGGTGAAGCCGCGGGGCACTTCTAGTCATTATATACGTACACATTGTTGTTGTGTATCAATACGTTTTTGAAGTGCGCTAGCCTTTATTGTGTACCTCATAATTTAAGATCGTTTAAAAAACTAAAAGGAACCGACTTCAAACGTCGCGCTAGTCAAAGTAGCCAGTAGACGTAGTAACTATTATACAATCTGTGCCAGTAGTAAGTAGTAAATCGTCTAGATAAGTAAATGCATCGTAATACAAATGTTGATATATTAAAAATGGCTTCGCCGATTTCGTTAAAATTACAATGGGACCACCTCGGAAACGTACCCTTCCCATTTAAAAAAGAATCATTCGAATCCATTCACAATTGACGGAGTAATCGCGTAACATACACACAAAAAAAAACATACAGATGAATTGAGAACCTCCTCCTTTTTGTAAAGTCGGTTAAAAATTTAATTGTACCGACGGGACTCGAACCCGCACCACAGAATAATTAATAGTCTTTATAGTATAATAATATAGTCTAATATATTATTCTACTGAGAAACATGCCCAGCGGTATATTTTGATACGATGAAATTTTGTATTGTATATAACAATGTTCAGAAATATAAAGTGAAGATAACAATGAAAAGAAACATAATACTTAATTGTGTAGTCACTGTCCCTAGCCTTATTCTCCTAAATACATTTAGAATAGAATATACAAGTAATATTTTAAAAAATCTTTTTAAACACAAGGTTTTACATACTTAACCTAGGACTAGAGTAAGTCAAGACCTTTGAGTGTGATGAATACTCAAAGGTCAAGACAAATCCAACGAGCCCAAACACGATGGGTATAACATGTGTAGTTTAGGAGTTCCTTTGGCCACCTTCCAGCTCCATCATCAGATCAGCACCATGTCATCAAAATATTGCATTGTTACGCGATTTATACATGTATACAACATTTCAGCTCAATCGAGCCCCTGGAAGTCGCTTTAAAATCAATCGCAAGATTTGTGACGGACAAATACATTCGCCGTGAAGTAGAGATAAAGCTTGTACAAATAAACAAACTTCCTCACTTTCAGACCTCTCATGAAAAATCTATAAGGTGTGCGTATATACGAATAGATAACTGGTGCCAGGAGCAGAGCCTTCGTTACATAATCAAGTATTTGTAAGAGAGTCGGCAGGACGAGTCAGCTCGTTAGACCATCGATCGATCTTGACAAATCTTGCGGTAAAAGCTTTTTAGGCATCACTGAGAAAAATTATCTTCCTGATGGATTTGTTACAGAAATAATTTAAGCAGAAATACACTTTGCTCATGCTTTATTTATTTTATCATCAGTCATTCAGCTTTGTGGCGGAATTCTCAGAAAAGCGAGGATAATTTACAGAGATATCTGAATGCCTCAGCTTGAAATACATTACTGAAGAAAGATGCTCGGTGCCTGACAAGTTGGAAGCCAGGTCAGGTTGGTTGCACTAAGTGGGTTGGAACTCAACTCAGATTACTTATAGTACGTTTCACAATTATGTTCCACGTTCAGACAATCACTACACTTTAATGACTACTAGTTCGTCAGCACTACTCTAGCATCTGTCCTCAGGTGAAACAGTGGTCAAGTCCGTGTCTGTTTGCATATATAATAAAATTATACCAAAATAAGGAATACAGCGCGTATTAAAGCAATGCGTCTGTCGTAGCTTAATTAGCCGTTCCATCAACAGCCTAGCCTCTTTACTTTCAACTAGCGGCCTGAATGTTATTCAGCCGTAGCGTTTATTACAACAATTAATAAACTGGCTTAGTCTGACACTAAGGTAACACACTAGAGAACAGTGACCATCGCACCAGAACCGACGCTATGGCGTATAAATTAAGATACAGAAGACCTTCAAATGGCTTAATATCATTCAGACCGATAGTTGAACGGCACTGTTTAGTAAAGAGGCTAGGCTGTTGATTGAACGGCTAATTAAGCTAGTTGGATGCGACACGTCCATAGTAATTATTATCCATATTAATTGTTCGTAGAATGGTTTAAAAAAAGGAATTCCACTTAAAGTATTTAAACTATTTAAACACATCCTCCAAACTTGTTACTTACAAATAATACTGCCTACTCTAGGCGACCATTATGTTATTATAATATTTCGCCCGTAACAGTTTGCTAAGGCAAGATATGAAGGCAATCTGTCCGCTCTCAAGATCATAATCTCTTTTACTGAGAACATTAGGAGCCAGCCTATCTGCAAGTAACGGAATCTATCAGTTATCCCGTGATGTCATCGGGAACGTTAGCTCCAGCCATGTCCAAGTTTACATCATTAACAAGTTCCAATTAAACAATACGCCTCCAATGTTTCAAGATCATACATATAGCCTATATTTGTAAGGTTGGCATATAGAGATATGTGTTGAACAGGACTCATTTTTTTTTTAAGCTAGCATTTGACCACTTTCTCAGCCTTCTGTTTTAAAGTGATGATGCGGTCGAGGTGTTTTGAGTACCGTTGGGTAGGTGTCGTTGTCCTTGGAAACATACCTTCCACCTCGGTACAAATTTCAAATTGTTGTTCAAGTATTGTTGACCGTACATGTTAAGCCAAATATGATAGGTAATTGTTTAAATATAATTCACGTGCGACCGTAGCCATGGAGGAATAATCTCATCCTTGTAGATACATTAGACACATACCGCCCGCTGCCCGCCGCCCGCCGCCCGCCGCGCCGCCCTTCGTAGAAGCGCTGCGGGTCTCATTCTGATAAAAACTTTAAGGTAGAACTAACTTTGTGCTTAAGGTTTCAATTTTATCTGGCTACTAAATAATAAAGAGTAATTTTCGGAAAAATATTAAACAAAAGAACGTCGGCGTTTTTGATATAGTGCTCAATAAAGTTGCCAAGATTCTACAAACACCTAAAAACAAAGTGACGTCATTGAATTTTCTTTACTTGCAAAATTTTTAATCTAATTTCTCTTCAATTTTAAATTCTCACAGAAAACACATTTTAAGTGGTCTTCTAAGTCCTTTGAGTATTGACTCCCAGGCGAGCGATACAGTGCAACGGCAGTCCAGGAATATGACAATTTTGGATGTGGCTCACACGCTTGAGCACCCAAAATAATAAGATGGATTTTAATCATATTTTCACTATTTATGAGTTTACCAAGCTCATTTTGAATATAAATAATAAAACCGGCTAAGTCGAGTTGAACTCGCCCACCGAGGTTTCCGTATCAACCAATTAAGCTAGACCTCTAAATTGTATCAGCGCTCATATAACTCAGAGGGCTACATTAATTGGCGCAATCTATGTATGTATGGGGATACCCTTTAATTTTCAACTTATTTAATTTTTTGGAATTTTTCCTTAATTTGTATTGTAAGACCTTGCTTCTCGCCAAATTTCATAATTCTACGTCAACGGGAAGTACCCTATAGGTTTTGGGTCGAAAACCTATAGGGCACTTCCGGTTTACCTAGAATTGTCAATTTTGGTTATAAACAAGTTCTTAGTAAAGGAAAAATACCGAAAAATAAAAAAAGTTGAAAATTAAGGTAAATTTTGATACTAACAAGTTTTCGCGAAAATTTAAATTTGCCCATATCTTTTTATTGTGTTTACTTAAGACCCTGGTTTTTATACAACCAATAGGTACTATAAACTTCAGTATTAGGTATAAATTTCAACTTGCTAGGTCGACCCGTTCCTGAGAAAATCAGTGGTGACACACGGACAGACGGGCAGACAGACGGACAGACAGACAGACAGACAGACAGACGGACAAGAAAGTGATCTTATAAGGGTTCCTTTTTTTACCTTTTGAGGTACGGAACCCTTAAAATACATATTTTATTAAGGGCTAGTTTCACCAGTTTCTGATAAAGTTTCAGATAGTTATCTGACCGATGGCACCATATAAAAGTTGTCAAAAATGTGCCCGATAAGTTCCTAATAGGCTTATTAGGAAACAATGAAACTGGCCCTTAGTATTTAATTTAGGATTCGATGAGATAGGCTTCTAATCTCTGTTTCTTCTTAAATTCTCGGAAGGCGTACAATATTTGCCAAACAAAAAATATAACTCACTATTTTGCCTAGTTCTATCATTATGTTTGGTGCAGCTGTGTGTTTTCACAAAATAATTAACCTATGTCTTAAAAAGGGCAAATTTGCAAATCAAAATCAGTCCAAGCGTTTTAACAACAAATATTCAGTAAAACGGGAGCGAGTGTAGGATGTAGGACTCATTGGCATGTTTGCAGCATCATGTATTCACGCTACAATTCTGTAATGTGGCAGCAGAATGAAGCCCCGCCAGTGGAGGCTACACTCGCTATCAGGCGCCGCGCCACTAACGACTTCCCACTAATGACATTCAAATGAACGGTTATTTCCCACTCGGCCCCTTTCACCGCTGTAAGCCTCCTATTCACGCCCCGTAGGCTTTGTCCCCTCTATTTCATTAACTCCCATTTCATTTAAGCACTGAGAGCCTTACTTAGTTAGGCATTACTTAATATTAATTATGTTTTTACGTTTTACGATTTCCATCACTCTTACGGATAAATTTATTTTTAGCGTCAGTCATAGTTTAATTTGTGTAATTTTTATATTTATTTGTTTGATTTCCTGAATTACCCCCGACACAAACAAAGACGTGTTCTAACTTTGACGTGTGTATGTGTGTACCCGTGGCTCTATGTGTCTGTCTGTGGCACTTTAGCTCCCAAACGGGTGAACCGATTTAGATATAGTTTTTATTAATTGTTAGACAGGTGACTTAATGGGGTGTTCTTAGCTTTGATTAATGACAGTCCGCTCAGCCATTTTACGACCACGAGCTTTTTTCTTGTTGATGGTGTTGAGATCCACCTTCATAGGTCTGATAAATTTGGTATCCTCTACTTCAATGATATTGACATAATAACTTTGACTTGATGCTGGGACATCTCCTGGAATGTGCAGAAAACTCAACTTATCATCAACTTACAGCTGATATGTCGAGTTTGAGCTCATTCAAAGAGTCTCATTGAACATTTGTCTGGGGTGGTTTTATATTTTAAATTTAAGTATTACAAGTTATAATGCCAGTCGTCATAAAAGTGTGTAGCGTTTGTATGTACTATAGTTGCGTACAGTATTTTATATTGTCAAAAATGTGTTTTAGCTGAAAATTGATGGAATTCTTTTAAACACTGATTGTTTGACTATTGTTTTCATGTAAGACCGTGGTTTGTTAACTGTTGATATCAAAATTAAGCAAATATTAATAAAATAAAAATAAAAAACAAACGCTATCAGATTTAAATAAAGTGGCCAAGTGCGAGTCCGATTCGCACACGTAGGGTTCCGATTGAACAAAATTTGCCGGAAAAATCAAGTACATAGTTTTAACATCGATACATATAAATACCGTGTCAATAGTAAACATGATTATTTACTACAACGCCATCTAACGAATGTCTAACAAACGTCTAACACCAACTAAGTGAACGTTAACACAAAGGTCACCAGTGTTTTTCAACGTGTGGGTCGCGTTTATTATTTGTTTCCTGTAGGCCACACGAACGAAGCCGCGGGCAAAATCTAGCAATATAACAACATACAGATTATAAACAGTGCAAATAGGGGGTCGCGAAATTATGAGGATCATGAGATACAGCCTGGTGACAGACAGACAGACAGACGGACAGCGGAGGCTCAGTAATAGGGTTCCATTGGTACCCTTTAGGTTCGGAACCCAAAAAACGAACATTATTTTTATTAAATTTTGATTTGATAGATTTATAACATCTGAATTTGCTTTTATAAAGCTTACTAGCAATGAACGTAGCACATTACTAGTAGCACAGATTATATAATAGTTACAACGTAACTAGTAGTCGTGTTAACTCCTCCAACTAAGCTAAATATGCTTGTGTCTAGAGTGGGTTCACGTCAATAGTGCAATGGGTGGGGATCTAACTCACGACCTTTCGACCGCCAGGCCGACACCTTAGCCATTGGGCTATTGCCGCTTTTTCATTATGAATTATTTCACACATTCGATGAATGTGTACACCTAGATAATAATAAATGTTTATACTTGTATCTGTACGTGTGACAGGAAATAATATAACTCTAAAATAAAAAATAAGTTCAAAAACTAAAACCCGACTACTAAAATATCACGCTCTATAAAAGTATGAAACAAGAAAATATTCTCATCTGAGATCGCTATGTACAAACTATTCAATATGTATCGTTTATTATATCAAAAACTTACTTTTAATAAATGTTTTATCGTATTTTATACATATTCTTAGTGGCGCTCAGTGGATACCCGTGGTCGTATGCTACTTTTCAGAATATATTGTTTTGTTACGGTAGGTGACGTACGACCACGGCTATCCTCTGAGCACTTCTCTAAAAATTAGTTTTCTTGACTTCGACGGGATATATCGGGATGTACCAAACTATCTGCATTTTAAAATCCCTATTTAACGATACTCCACACGATGGGGTCAAATAAAAAAATAGTTTAGCTCTTGACTTCGTGCCCTCTAGAGGGCGCCACTTTCAATTTCTTGTGACGTTACATAGCCTATAACTAGCAGACAAATAAGACGCGTCCAACGACACCTCATTTGTCAAATTATGATAAGTAGTTTAGACGTTATGAACATACATACAAACATACATACATACTTACAAACATACATACCCACATACCGGTCAAAAACACAACCCTCCTTTTTGCTTCGCCGTAGTCGGGTAATAAATTATTTTTCAAAAAAAATATAACCGACTTCATAACCACAAACAGGCACTCAAAAGCGAAAAATAAATTACTTAATATAATTATTATAAGCGCTAACCACTTATCTATTTGACGTCGGTGCCAGCCAAGTCTATTAGATAGTACTTAGACTTTGAGTATTCAGTAGGTGAATACTCAAAGTAGATAGATGATACTATGTATGTAGCAGTAGTAAGTAGGTAGATACATGTAGGTAGTATCTATCTACTACCTATTAGACTTGGCTGGCACCGACTTCAAATAGATAAGTGGGTAGCGCTAATAATAAAATTATTAAGTAATTTATTTTTCGTTTTTGAGTGCTTGTTTGTGGTTATGAAGTCGGTTGTTTTTTTTTTTAATAATTTATTTTATCCTTTTTAGTGCAAAACAAGTTTTAATTAAATTACATGCATCTATAAAATTTCGTGTCTGGACCGTTAAACACTGACGGATGTATATACTTTGTGAAAATTTCAAGTATGTACCTATTACGGTTAAGAAGATACTGTAAAGTGCGCACATATAGACACACGGACGGAAGGACGAACGGACAGCAAAGTCTCAAAAAGTGTCCATTTGGTACCCTTTGGGTTCGGAACCCTAAAAAATTGACTTCAAATGCCGCGCTCGTGAAAATATCCACTAGTCATTATGATGTCATCAAGGTATCAAAGGACAACGTCCAAAATGGCCCTGTGCAGTAAAAGCATCTGACACACGTGATAATTAATTGTCTATTTTATTACGATAATTCCAAATACTTTTATAACACGGACTAGTTGTATTCCAAAATGAACTATTGATTATTTACATTAATCGCCGCCATATGGCCGCCATCTTCGCCAAACGTCATGTCATGTCAAAAAATGTTCACATCAAAAAACGTTGCACCCTAACAAGACTTTGCCCGGTAGAACATTCCTGTGAAGACGAATTAATTCTCCCCACCTTTGTTTCTATCTCGCTCACAGTTACCACAAGAATATCTGTCAAAAACCAAAATCATCGAGAAGAAAGATGTTAAAACATTATTCAATGTCATATTTTTTAGTCTTCAAAAGTATATACAATAGCAACCACCATTGTGTATAATCTTCTTGGGACTCTTCTTCTACAGTAACTAGTAAGTCGTCAAGATAAGTAAATGCGTCGTAATACAAATGCTGATATATTAAAAACGGCTCGGCCGATTTCGTTAATATTTAAATGGGACCACCATGTGAAGGGTACCCTTTGAAACAAAAAAAGAATTTTCCAAATCGGTTCAGGCATCTTCGAATAATCGGTGAACATACATAAAATAAAAAAAAGATTCTGACGAATTGAGAACTTCCTCCTTTTTTGTGAAGTCGGTTAAATAGTAATAAAATAATATTTTTTTAAATGAGTAAAGAAATAACAAGGACCTAAATATTATCAACCAATTATTATTTCATCAATATTATACACGTAATATCATTATAATATAAGTTATCACATTATACAATAAAAGCAACTTTGTAAATCAATACGAGTTCATAAATAGAGAGCGATAGTTATATTACCAAGGCCGAAGTTGAACCTATGCAAATTAGTACAGTTACTGCTAAATTTACTTCATTTAATATACATTGAATATTAATGACTACCTGCAATGAGTACTTTGAATATCTTGTTCCTAATATCAATTGAATTTGTTTGAATGTGTGTGTGTGTGTGTGTGTGTGTGTGTGTGTGTGTGTGTGTGTGTGTGTGTGTGTGTGTGCGCGTGTGTGTGCGCGTGTGTGTGCGCGTGTGTGTGCGTGTGTGTGTGCGTGTGTGTGTGCGTGTGTGTGTGTGTGTGTGTGTGTGTGTGTGTGTTACTCTTGTAGCAACGCTAAATTTAGCCACCAAAAATGTAAAAGAAGCTATGTGGTGCGCCAGAAAAATCGATTAATAGTATCACATTTTTTTACTACACTTGTTAAGGTACGGCCAAACCGCGGTGTCCTGCGATCTGCGGACGCGGTCTTAGTACTTTTCTATTGTTTTCTGATCGCGTTTGGTGTGAACTAGTCTGTACAAATAATACTGCGCTATTAGATCGCCGCCTAGATCACGCACGCAGGACGCTGCGGTGTGTCTATACCTTTAGCGAAAAGAGCTAAGCGCAGCGAGGTACAAAATACAACAATAAAAGGGAGGAATTTGTGCGAGAGATGCAAGTGACATCATTTCACAGCTCCGCATCCTCATAACGCTCAGCATGCTCGCACATTTCACAGCTCCGCATCCTTACAACGCTCAGTATGCTCGCACATTTCACAGCTCCGCATCCTCACAACGCTCAGCATGCTCGCACATTTCATAGCTCCGCATCCTCACAACGCTCAGCATGCTCGCACATTTCACAGCTCCGCATCCTCACAACGCTCAGCATGCTCGCACATTTCACAGCTCCGCATCCTCACAACGCTCAGCATGCTCGCACATTTCACAGCTCCGCATCCTCACAACGTTCAGCATGCTCGCACATTTCATAGCTCCGCATCCTCACAACGCTAAGCAAGCTCGCACATCTCCGATTTAAATGCTCACACATATTCATCGATCGTCTTCTAATTGAGATCAGTCGACGTCGATCGATAGTTTCTACCTATCACACCAATCGATCAGCCATCGATCGATCAATCGACGTAGTATCACCCTTATAATGCGTTACACACTAACTGCGAATACGCTGTGAGACGTGGCGGTCCTATATTATCTGTGGTGTGATGGTGTACGGCGGGCACAGTATAACCAGGTGTAGTGTAGTATGCTAGGTGTGCGTGTGGTGTGAGATGTGGTTATCGCGGAGCTGCCTGGCCAGCCAGGACACGCCGTCGGGCAGGCCGGCGCCGGAGAGCGCGCTCGTTGCGCAGATGTGCCACGGCTTGTCAGTGATACGCTCCAAGCACAGAGCTGGAATTATAACATGCTACATTACTACTTCTAGCTTAAAGAAACCATGGCACTACTCTAGGTAGTTGTAACACCGTATCGATTTCAATTATAGAATGGCATAATGGCGGTCAAGATTGGATAAGCGTAGCGTTGCTTGCCAGGCTGCATGGTGGGCCGAGCATATATACAACATCGTGCTCGGACGAGATAGGCACGAGACGAGCATGGAATCGGTCAAGCTGTGAATAATTATATTTTTATTTAGAGTAAAGCAAGAATCATTCACCATCACCATAGTCAGCTCATTGGCGCCCACTGCAGGGCAAAGCCTCCTCACGTTTACGCCACTCATCCCTGTCGTCGACCCACCTCTGTACTGATCTGACGCGGTCTTTTTACTACAGGAAACCATTATTCTATAATCCACCTGCCAACACCACATCTCGCAACGTGTTCTTTTCTCTGCCAGAAGATAAACAATGTCCAAGATACTGAGTAACTTACATATACCCCCAGTGTCTCACCGCCGACTACGCTAGAAATATTGCATTAGTTTTGGATATGCTCACTCCAATAAAGCACAGGTCTATTCATAAGCACAAGCAATTCTTTAAAATGTTACGCAAGGAATGGATGTAGCCTTATATTATAACCCACAGCAAGCCAATATGCCCAACATGAGCATTTGATTAGACGCTCTAACTTCGCCAGAAACGTGTATTCCGGCAGCTACCCTTGAGAGCCAGTTCCATTCTAGGCCTAGCGTGCTACCATCCTCGACCGCGTCATCACTAACTAACAGGTGAGATAGTGGCATGTGTAGCTACGTACCGGCCGCGACCTGGTGCGGCGCCAGCGCGTGCGGCGCGTCGCTCTTGTTGGCGAGCACCAGCAGCGGCACGCGGCGCGCGCACATGTCGGGGTGCGCCAACATCAGCTCCAGCTCCTCGCGAGCCACCACTGCAAATACAGATATCAAATTTCATCCCACCTCTACTAATCCTTTCTCGTCCTATCCCATCCCAACTCACTCTTCCCAATCCCGTATAGACAAAATGATAGTTTATGTGCAGTAGTGAGAATACGTGGTACTGACTGCAAATTTTTAAGTAAAAATATGAATGGATAAATAGTTCCGATAATATGGTCTTGCGTATGCAGTCAAGTACTGTAACACTGTTAAGACCCCAATACACAAATGCCTAGTAAGACTTTAGACACGCTACAAAAAAGAGCTTCAAAATTGAAACGCATCATAAGTATACATTCACGACAATATACTACAATCTATTAACGTTTGATGACAATGATGAGACGTACCCAGGCGCAGATGGTCGGCGGAGTCCACCACGAATATAACAGCGTCAGCACGTCGATAGTGGCGCTCCCACAGAGCGCGATGTCGCGGTGCACCGGACACGTCCCACGCTGAAAATGACACGCCCCCGCCTGCGAAACATCAATTGCCACAAAATCACATTTGACTTTCACTGCATGTGACCCTATCATATCACTAATAAATTTTCTCCGATTTCAGTCCATCAAGAATTATTTATTGTTATCATCTTTCATCATGTTTCATCTGGCATTGAGTCGCCTCGGGTTGATGCATTTATTTTCATTCAACTAATAGTTCTAATAGGCACAATATTACTGGTCCTCTAAAATCTAATTGATCTACTGTAGAGGAGCACTGCTGTTTCAAATCTTTATATTAATTATTATTGCGTCTATAGTAGGTGATCTACGGATATAATATAAATTAATAATTCAATTATACTTGGAATATAAACATTATATTTGATCCTCGTTTTTAGTTATTGGTATTTTTTAAATAATTTATGGTGTTTATATCATGTTTGTTTTATATCAAGTTATTGATCTCCTCAAATCACTAAGTTAGGTAAGGTTGCGCATTAACCGACTATTTAAGTCACGAAAAAGCGTGCGCAAATTGCGGGTTAACGTCAAACTGTACTATAATAATTATTTTATATTATAACTGAATGATCTTGTTGTCGCAACGTGTGAAACGTTTCTCAGCGCCTGTCCACGTTAAACGTATGCAAAGGGCTCGATTCTTGTGACACTCCATTAAATCGTAGGTTTACAAAACCAATATTTTGCTAAACATTATTTTCGAAATGTAGTAAGCTCATAAATATTGAAGACATTATCGTAATTTTTAACATAACAAAGAGGCTCATACATACATATTATAAATCTGAATAGCAATTTTTTGTTGGTTTGCTTACTTTCGCGTGTGAAACTGTGCTTACTTGCTTCCGGGCTGTGTCAGGATTAAACAATTATTAGCAGCAAAAAAATATGAAATTTACATCGGACAATGTTTTTTATGCTATCCGTTCTATCAATGATATATTGCACATTTTATCAGTTTTCAATTTCAATTCGTTTGTATCACACTACATAATTTTTGTAATGTTTGACTTTCATGTGTAAGGCCCGATTTTTTAAATAGAGATTTATCATTCTGGTAACTAACGACGGAATAAATGTATTTGTCCAGTTACTCGTCCAATAAGAACTTGCGATTTTTCAATGCTCTGATACTGATCAGATTGTTACCTGAGATTTTTTTGTTCCTACCTTCATACTGCTTTTGGAGGAACGAAATTAGCATATTATACAAAATTGCGGTCGAAAGAAAGAGCGCAAAGATTTTAAACTATTTGAAGTCCATTTTGAAGCTTTAAAATCACCACAACTTCATCAATCCTAACCCTAAACATATTAAAATAACTATCTTGTGTAGTAATTGTATTTCTCTGTGTCAAATAAATTGAAATTAACAGATGTAGACAATTCTTTCCGCTGGGAAACTTTTTTTTACGGCTTATGCAGCTGAGCTCAATCCTAGTTGACATTTTCTCAATATTACAATCTAATACTATAAGAATCTTTGTCCTGACATACTGACTGACTGACTGACTGACTGACTGACTGACAGACAACGCACAGCCTAAACCGCTGGTCGTAGAGACTTGAAATTTGGAGGGTATGTTTGTTTTAGTACTTAAGAGTGTACTAAGAGATAATTTTCCAAAATTCACCCCTTAAGGGGATGAAATGGGGGTTCAAAGTTTGTACGGAGAAACAAGATTAGATAGTCTTTTCTATCCGAAACTTCACATAAGTGCTTCAGTAAAAAATAAGTAAATACGTGTTTCAGGGTTTTTTGAAATTCCCCCCCTAAGAGGGTGCAATGGAGTAACAAAGTGTGAAAATCTATATTGTTTCGGATTGCGCTGAAATTTGGCATGCAGATAATTACAACGTTAGTTACCTCAGAAAAAGGATTTTTCAAAATTCACCCCTAAAGGAGATGAAACGGGGGTTCAAAGTTTGTATGGAGAGACAAGATTAGATAGTATTTTCTATTCGAAACTTCATACAAGTGCTCCAGTAAAAAAATAAGTATATATGTGTTTCAGTTTTTTTTAAATTACACCCTTAAGAGGGTGAAATGGGGTAACAAAGTGTGAAAATCAATATTGTTTCGGATTGCGCTGAAATTTGGCATGCAGATAGTTAATTTGCTGTAGGTATCCGCTAAGAAAGGAATTTTCAAAATTCACTTTTCAAAGGGATGAAGCGGGGGTTCAAAGTTTAAATAGTAACTTTATTCGACATTTCACACAAGTACTTCTGTATATAAATAAGTAAATACGAGTTTCAGACTTTTTCAAAATGCCACCCTAAGGTGAACTATAATAAAATAATAAATAAAAATCCATTTATTTTCTCTCACAAAATTGTAAAATTAGGTATAACTAATATAAGATATATTTGTACAATATGTAATGAACTTAGGAGGTAAAATAAAGTACACTTTGTGAGAGACTGGTGCCTGCTGTAGGTTTTGCAAAACCTGTATTGCAGGTCACCAGTGCACTCCCGCGGTATAACTATTACAATCCAAGTCCAGATTTGTAACGAGTCCAGTTAATTCACAAAAATAGTGAAAGCAATGGATTACTTTATAACTAATTAATATATGAGTAGGTATTCAAACTAAATAACTAACTAAGTGCAGTGTGTCATGTAGGTAGGTATAAATGAATGTGAGTGTGTGAGGGTTAACTTGTATTGTAAATAGTGGTGTATGTAGTGTGAGGTAAAAGTGTCATAGTGTGTGAATTTCATGTGATGGAGTTTTTAATTAAATGTGTAAGAGTTGTGTTGTGTTGTGTTGTGATGGATGTGAGAACTACTGTTTGAAATATTTTTAGTAGGCAGAAATTGGAGGTTTGCAAGTTTGACAAGAGTAAGTTTAGTTTAGGATATGTATAGGTAATGGAAATTATACTAGTGGGGTGAGCAAATTTTCTGTGTCTTGATATCCGAGTGTTTTTAAGTAATTGGTGACTGTTTGCTTGCATTGGTGCGAGTTAAGGGGGTAGATTGAGAGTAGTGCGTTAAGTTTGTTATACAAGTATGGTCCGAGAAAAATGAAGAATTTGTTTGAAAAAGATGTATTTAGTGAGTGTGTTTCGCATACTGTACCTATTCGTCTCCGGTTTTGTGTTAAGGTTGTGTCGTATTGCAGGTTTGAGTGTTGTTTTTGAATGGTGGTAAGAACGAACAGCTGTCTAACTGATAGTACTTCCCACAACTTGTACAAATCTTGAGTAGGATAACGAAAAGGGAGGCCTGCACCAACTTTTAAAATTGCCCGTTGTGCACGTTCCACCTCAATTAGATGTGTCTTACCTGCGCCCCCCCATGATGAGACACAATATTCGAGGAGAGATTTGGCTAACGCGAAATATACATTTTTTATGATATCTCGGTGTGCGACGTGGCGTAATTGGCTGAATATATAAATGAGTTTGCGTAGTCTCGTTACTAAGATTGTAATGTGGGGCTTAAAGTTGAGGGATTGGTCTATCGTTACACCGAGATATTTTATACTATCAGTGCGTTCGAGTTTTGAACATGCGCAGCTGCTGTTGAGGTCACATGTATGAGCAAAGATAGTATACGATGGTGGAGGTAGCAAATTAGATTTGATACCAAATGCAATATATTTGGTTTTAGATGTGTTTAGTGTTAATAAGTTAGATTGCAACCAGTGATTTACTTTATTGAATCCGTATTGTGCGATACTGAATACCTCCTCCCAGGTATCTCCACTAAAAAAAAGAGAGCGGTGTCGTCGGCGAAGGTCAGGATTTTACCACCATTGAGTTGTAGCTGGCAAAGATCGTTGATGTAAGTTAAAAACAAGGTCGGACAGGCACTGCTACCTTGAGGAATCCCATACTCCACAGTCAGCTCGTCACTTACCCACTTGTCTATCCTATAACTGGGGCAACATAGTCTTAAAATCAATATTGTTTCGGATTGCGCTGAAATTTAGAATGCAGATAGTTATTATGACGTAGGTATCCGCTCAGTAAGTATTTTCTAAAAATTCTTTTCTATTTAGAAAGGATTTTTAAAAATTCCTCCCGGATACGGAACGGTGATTCAAAGTTTGTATGGCGAAACAAGATGAGATAGTCTGTTTTATTCGATACTTTACACATAAGTACATCTGTAAGTACGTGTTGTAGGATTTTTCGAAATGGGGTAGGTAACAAAGTATGAACATTTGGGTTTTTCGGGATTTATAAATATGAATCCCGATTTGCCTTACTCACGCGATAACATGAAAACGGGTGAAGCGATTTGGCTAATTCATATTTGATGTTTTTAATTATAGAATCGTTTTACAAAAGCAAAGTTTTAAGTAAATTAAAGGAGTTTTTAACGCGGGCGAAGCCGCGGGGCACTTCTAGTATATATATATAAACCTATAGGTTCTTTTGTAAATAAATAAGTAAATACGTGTTGCAGAATTTTTGTAAGGGGTTGGTATAAATGTCTGAAAATCAATATGGTTTTTCGGGTTTTATAAATATGAAACCAATTTGGTTTTTACTTCTTTGATATCTTTTATGATAGAAAGGTTTTCACTAAATAAAGTTACAGTTTTAAGTAAATAAAAGAAGACTTTAACGCGGGTGAAGCCGCGGGGCTCTTCTAGTATCATATAAAGCCAAATTAATGTTGTCATTATACAGAGAATTTATTTGATAGTGCATATCCACGCATATTACCCTATTTGATAAATGCGATTGGATAAAGTCTCATCTCATACTAGCTAGGCTATTCTGTAAGCTATCTCGACAGCCGAATCCGCGGTGAGATTCGAATTTCGTAAGACGAAATTCAATCGTATCACGTTCGTAATAATACGGTTGCATTTCGTAATACGAAATTCAAAACAAACCGCGGATTCCGCTGTCGAGATAGCTTACAGAATAACCCTGCTGTACACTTGGGCTGAGCTGAGAGGTAATAATATCGTTTAAAAACTAAAAAAGAACCGACTTCAATGTTCATTTTTAGTACCAATTTTGAGATGTTTATCTCAATATCTCTGGAGATACTTATCAGACCTCAATAAAATTACCATGGTACTACACTTGGGATATCTCCTTTCGAACAAAAAAAGAATAATCAAAATCGGTGCATAAACGACGAAGTTATCGCCGAACAAACATAAAATATATATATATATATATATAATATATATACATATATATATATATATATATACGGTCGAATTGAGAAACATCCTCCTTTTTTTGAAGTCGGTTAAAAAATAAGAAGGCAAACTACTCACAGATCTACAAGTTACAAATTTCTCTATCTACAATATGGTCCAAGAAATTATAAGATTCTCTACGTCAAGCGGTCAAGCGGTCAAGGGGTCTGATCATAGAACAGAAATACCTAGGTACAAGAATTTCCTGTTCTTTTATCCTCATATTTCATGTGCCTCTGCAAATAGTGTGTTTCCCCAATGTTGTTTAGTTTTCGAGTAAATATAACAGTAAATATAACAATGAAGTATTTAAACATTTTCGGCTAGGTCGGCTTCAATTATTGTAGTTTCTGTACCCAATTAATCCTATTTATATTTAGAGAGGTTTCCTTCTGGACCGCCCTTTTTAATTCCGCTCTTAATTTGATCTTAAATTCTTATTTTATTTAATTGTCATGAATAAACGAAAATATCTGAGTCTTGTCTCTCTCTAAAATTATAATGGTACAAAAAGCAAGAAATGTAAAGGATCATTAACGATGTAAGTTAACCCATCATGTCAAAATGACGGAGGGTAGATACAATGTATCTTAGCTGAGAGCCAGTAGCTGGGAACTCGTTACGTTACCGAGTATGTCGGTGCTGACTCAGCGATAATCAACTGTGAGTGAAGCAGCGTCGCGCGTCATCTCGCGTGACGTCGCGAGCGCGTGACGCGACATTCACTTTGTCACCATTTTAGGAATTTAAATGTCTAAAACGTAACATAATATACATGTATGAGCTGTTTTGGCTTATATACACGCCGATGGAACATTATCAAAATGATACAGCGAACTTGGTAAAGTTCGCTGTATCTTGTGGATGTGAGCGCGAAGCAAAATCCAAAAAACACATTCAGCCTAATTAATTTCACCTACAGATTTTTTAAAATATCATATAGGTAAGCGTTTGACCACTATTTCGCATGTTGGTAAGTGATAATGCGGTCGAGGTGCACGCTAGGCCTAGAATACCGACCATTCTCCAACTACACCACTGGGCCCTCAAAATTCAAGATTAATTAATTCAATCACTGTAATAAACGTATGATACGACGCTGATCGCAACGATGAAGTGGCGGTCATCCATGTGGCCACCGTCTCATGTTACACGTGTGTACGCCTGAGGTAACCACCACAAACACCGTTAGATGGTCTCATGTTTCATCGAAATCAAATGGAATCAAAAAATACTTATATGAAAAATCCTCAAACAAATCGAGAGAAAATCGCTCACGTCGATTTTTCAACTGGTCAATTTCAAAACATAAATAAAACAGTCATTGTTTTCTTCAAATCTCTTTGTGAAATTAAGTAAATAGACCTAGCTCTGTTCATTGATAAGTCAAATAACGTGAGTTGTCCTTTCGAAGTCGAGAGCTTTAGCTCGACCGCGACGAGAGTCGGTTGTCATGGTAACGGCATCAAAGATATATAAGCTCCTATAGGTAGGTATACAAGTACCAGAGAAATATTTCCCTACAGAATCTCGGAGAATGTTCTCTCTATGATCTACTTAATACTCCCGGGTGTTTGAGATTCAAGATTGTAATTACAGGGGCTGATTATCAATTAATCTGCGAATCTCGTTTTCTTTGTAAACAACCGTATTATTTTCATACTACTATTTGATAAAATGAGAGCCTGTTTGTTTGTCTACTTAATTCAAGTCTTGGTGTAGCTTTACGTAAAATCCATTTAAAATGGCGACATTAGAGAACATGACAAACAAGGCGCTTGCCTGATGGTAAGTTATGGCTTCTACCTATTAGATACAGTTAAACGCAAAGGTCTGAACCATAAGTTACCCTGAGACACCTAGGTGTCTGATTCTCATATGCTCTTTTTATTTTGAGTGAAAAATAAAAAAAATGTCATGACTGTTTCATGGTTAGTAAACTGAAAAAACGGTAGAATGTACTGCGTAGAATATTAACTATAGCAGCTATTTCTTTTTTAATAATGCCTTCAAAGTCACGTGCATTAACTAGCGGTGAAGGTAAACCCCAAATATTTGATATTTTGTCAGTAAACTTACTCAAAGCAGCGGATCGTAATCAACTGTCTTATGTTATCTAATACTATAAGAATCTTTGTCCTGACATACTGACTGACTGACTGACTGACTGACAGATAACGCACAGCCTAAACCGCTGGTCGTAGAGACTTGAAATTTGGAGAGTATATTTGTCTTAGTACGTAAGGGTGTACTAAGAAAGGATTTTCCAAAATTCATCCCTTAAGGGAATGAAATGGGGGTTCAAAGTTTGTATGGAGAAACAAGATTAGATAGTCTTTTCTATCCGGAACTTCACACAAGTGCTTCAGTAAAAAAAAAAGTAAATGTGTTTCAGGTTTTTTTTTAAATTCCACCCCTAAGAGGGTGAAATGGGGTAACAAAGTGTGAAAACCAAAATTGTTTCGGATTGCGCTGAAATTTGGCATGCAGATAGTTATTACGACGTTAGTTACCTCTGAGAAAGGATTTTCCAAAATTTACCCGTGAAGGGGATGAAACGGGATTAAAACTGTGTATGGAGAAACAAGATTAGATAGTATTTTCTATCCAAAACTTCACACATGTACTCCAGTGAAAAAATAAGTAAATACGTGTTTCATGTCTTTTTTTGAAATTTCTCCCCTAAAATGGAGTAACAAAGTGTGAAAATTAATATTGTTTCGGATTACGCTGAAATTTGGCAAGCAGATAGTTATAACAACGTTAGTTCCCTCTGCGAAAGGATTTTTCAAAATTCACCCCTGAAAGGATGAAACGGGGGTTCAAAGTTTGTATGGAGAAACAAGATGAGATAGTTTTTTATATTCAAAACTTAACACAAGTACTAAGTAGTGTTAAGTAAGTGTTAAGTAAGTAAATACAATACATGTTTCAGACTTTTTCGAAATTCCACCACTAAAAGGGTGAAATGGGATAACAAAGTCTGAAATCAATATTGTTTCGGATTGCGCTGAAATTTGGCATGCAGATAGTAATTTTGACTTAGTGATGTATATTTAACCAGTTTCAACTGGTATTGTTCGGCGGTCGCAATGCGAGCGACGACGCCGCGGCTAGCCAATCACACATCAGTAATAAACCAGCGGTCCTACTATACGGTTGTTTCACTTCGTACGCCCATACATCCCATTGGCGACGGGATCGTTTTACCCACGTTTAAAAAAAAAATGTCTTATATCGGCAATTTATCTAATTTTGATCACAAAACGGGTGAATGGATGATTTTTCGTGGAAAATTAACACAGTTTTTCAAGATCAATAATGTAGTGGCGGAAAATCAAAGTGGCATCCTCCTTACGTATCTAACGGACGAGACCTACCGTCTGCTACGGAACTTAGCATATCCAAAGGAATTGGAATCACTTAGTTATACGGACCTGGTGATATTACTCGACGGGCATTTTAAACAGAAACAGTGCTCATTTGCGGATAAGGCGAAATTCTATGGAGCGATAAGAAACCCAGGCGAATCAGTGGGAGACTGGGTGGCGCGACTAAGGGGTCTAACAAGCTATTGTGACTTCGGCGCCGCCCTGGAAACGAATCTGAGGGATCGTTTCGTCCTCGGCATGGGCTCGAGTCCAGAACGCGACAAGTTGTTCGAGCAGAACGCCGCGACGCTGACGCTGGCGTGGGCTGTTGAACTGGCTGAGCAGGCGGGGTACGCCAAGCAAGCAAAAATTATGATGACCACGGCCGACGTCGATCTTATCAAGGAGGAACCGGTTTTTAGGGCGAAGTTTCAAGGCCACCAGCTGCGGTGATGAGCTGATATACATCAGTATGGCGCGAGCGACACCACCGCTACTTCAATTCGATGTTCGGTATGCGGCATGAAAAATCATGCAAGTGATAAGTGTCGCTATAAAAGTTACAAGTGCTTGAAGTGCGGTGAAAAGGGCCATTTAAAAAAAGTCTGCGATCGGAAACCCTGCGTATATCACATCGATAAGGAGAAGAATGAAAATGTGGACCAGGACACATCGAGATGTGAGGAATGTCAAAATTTTAATTTGAGGTACGTGTCGTATAAACCTATAAAAATTGATTTGTTATTAGGTGAACAAAGCGTAACAATGGAATTAGACTCGGGCTCCGGTAGCTCTGTAATTTCGGAGACACTGTATAGAGAGAAATTTTCGAACTATAAATTATCAAACAGTTGTGTTAAAATGTGTATGTACGACGGACATAAAATCGCACCCTTAGGTTATTTCACAGCAAAGGCAAAATTTAATAAACAACACAAAGACCTAAAAGTTTATGTCGTTCAGAATGGAGGCCCACCTTTATTGGGTAGAGATTTCATGTCCGCCTTTAAATTAATAATTACATCTGATATTCATCAAATAAGTGACGTTGACTCTGATTTGCAGAGACTTTTAGAAAAGTATTCGGATCTGTGGCGTGATGAGCTTGGTGCCTTTTATCAATTCAAGATCAAATTAAAAATTAAAAATAACGCTGTTCCGAGGTTTTTTAAACCGCGCACTGTACCCTTTGCTTTGAAAGATAAAGTCGAACGGGAGTTAAATAGATTAGTACAGTTAGGAATTCTAGTTCCAGTTAATTATTCGCAATATGCAACACCCATAGTACCCGTGTTGAAAGATAACGGCCAGGTGAAAATTGCAGGTGACTATTCGGTTACCTTGAATAAAGATCTTATTATAGAAAAATATCCATTACCTCGAATAGAAGAAGTGTTTGCCAAAATTGGAGCGGGGGGAGCACTATAGTAAAATCGATTTAAAAAACACCTATAATCAATATGTTCTAGATGAGGCTTCTCAAGAGCTGACAATGATAAATACTCACAAGGGACTATTTAAAATCACAAGACTTTTATATGGAGTGGCCAGTGGTCCGGCAATCTTCCAAAAATTGATGGAAACCTTACTCAGCGGTATAGACGGAGTCAGTATTTGGTTGGATCAGACGAAGTGACGATATTTGCATCACGCGCCTAATAGAACCGATCATTTAAAAATATTAGAGGATGTACTGTCTAGGCTGAGCAACGCCGGTTTACGTCTAGAACGAGGTAAATGCGAATTTTTCAAAGAGAGCTTAACGCTCTCTTTGAAATTAAGGTAGTAGTAAGTATTTAGGATACGTTATTAGCAAAGCAGGCATAAGAAGCTGTTCGGATAAAGTTCGGGCTAGAATTGAGGCTCCCGAGCCTACCAACGTGACCGAAGTTAAGAGATTCCTAGGGATAGTGAACTACTACAGGAGTTTCATTCCAAACGCGTCGGGCGTGCTGAGTCCGCTTCACGAGTTGTTGCGAAGCGGTGCGGCGTGGGAGTGGGGCGAACGGCAGCGGCGCAGCGTGGCGGCCGTGCGCCGCGAGCTGGCCTCGGAGCGCGTGCTCGCGCACTTCGAGCCGGGCGCGCGGCTCGTGCTAGCCGTGGACGCGGGTCCCGCCGGCCTCGGCGCCGTACTCGCCACACAGAACGACGCGGGCAGGGAGCGCCCGCTCGCATACGCCTCGAGGTCACTCTCTGCGAGCGAACGAAATTATAGCCAGATACAAAAGGAGGCGGCGGCTATTATATTTGGTGTAAAGCGATTTCACCAATATTTATACGGCCGCGACGCTCCTTTCGTGTTAAAAACTGATCATCGGCCTCTAGTATCAATTTTTAACAACAAAACTGTTATACCGGTCACGACCGCTCTGCGACTACAAAGATACGCAATTATAATATCCGCCTATAACTATGTAGTGCAATATGTTCCCAGCCACAAAAACCAAGCGGCGGATTATTTTTCTCGCGCCCCTATAGAAACCGGTCCGGCCGACGACGAGCCTAACGCAAACGAAGATACCTACTACGCGCTCAAATTCTTAGATGCGACATCTCCGGCGATCACGGCCACCGAAATAATGCAGATGACAGAGCGCGATGCAACGCTCAAGACTGCCGTTAGGTATATGCGAGTAGGGTGGCCGCGTAAAGTAAACTGTCCGTCGGTGTCACCATATTTTCATTGCAAAACCGATTTACAATTCGAGAACGGCTGTTTATTCAGGGGGCATAGAATAATCATACCGACGGTACTGAGGGACAAAATGTTAGGTGAGTTGCACGAGTCACACTTAGGTGTAATTAAAACTAAGAGTAACGCGCGAAGCAGGATGTGGTGGCTGGGCATCGACGCGCACATCGAGCGGTGGATATGGTCGGGCGAGGCGTGCGCACAGACGCGGGCGGCTCCGCCGCGGGACTCGCCGGCCCCGTGGCCCAATAACACAGGTTCTGAATTAGTTTACAACCAATAACTTATTGTTAAACGCAAAAAAATATGTATTAATTTCTCTCTACCAAATGTATGAAAGGGTATCCTAAACAGAAGTATATTAATAAATTATGTACCATTAGAACTCGTTTAATCCACAACATTCTTGGGCAACACCCTGGATTCAAAGCTTCAATGGGGTTCTCAAATATCGGATATAAAAAAAAAGAGTGTGTGTACTTATGTACACGCGTTAGAAGTTATACTTCTGTGGCGTAAATAACTAAAATGCAGTAGTGATTAACGATAAATATTAAAATTAATCAAAAAGATTTTATTTAAATAAAAAAGGTTTTATTAACGTAAAAATATGACGTTAAATATGACGTTCTTACGAAACACGTGTTCTAAATATAAAAATACTAGAATATACAACTTGAACATAGTCATGCCACCTAGAACTAACTTCACGGTGTAGAATGTAGGTGTCGGTTTGCGCGCGCATCGTAAAAAATCACTCTCATAATTTTTCTCTATCGTGCCAAAAGAAGTATAACTTCAAAAATTTCTTATGGCATTTTATTGTGGGGGAAAGCCGCTGAAATCCAATCAATATTTGTTTTGCAGAAACGAGCTATTCGCTCTATATATAGTATGAGGTCGCGAGATTCACTTCGTGAAAAATTTAAGGAAATTAAAATTGTAACAGTGGCATGTCAATACATTTATGAAAATATTATGTTCATACGCAAGAATATTAATGATTATAAGAAAAGGTCTGATGTACATAATTTTAATACAAGACATAAAAATAGACTAATTATACCTAATTTCAGACTGCGGAAAGTTAGTGGTTCATTCGTGGGGAACTGTATACGCTTTTACAGTAAGCTACCCAAAGATATTGTCTCAAATGCCTATGAGCAAATTTAAAATCTATGTGAAATCCAATTTGATGAAAAAATCATACTAAACAATAGGTGACTGACTATATGGAAGATAAAAATGCATGGCCTAAATGCCCCGAGATTCAAGAACAAATATTTTTTGCCACTTAAACAAAAAATATGACTCTTCCCGACATCTATTGGCGAATAATAATACAATTTTTTTTTAAATTGAGAGCAAATAACTGCTTTAACTACACAATAGCACTAAAGCTACTTCTACTCGCCAATAGATGTCGGGAAGAGTCATATTTTAAGTTGATTATCGATAAAGTTGATTATTGAAAACACGAATAAAACAACATTTTCTGAAAATGAATCTTAGCTAGATCGATGTATCGCCCCCGAAATCCCCTGTATACTAAGTTTTATTTAATCGTCGGAGCCGTTTCCGAGATTCAGATTCAGATTCCGAGATTAAGGTAAACACGATAACGCCATCTATGAATCTTCATGGATGGCGCGCTATCGTAAAAAACACGTTTTTTATTTTAAATCCTTTAATTTTTAACTTTGTTCTGTTCTTAGTATTTGTTGTTATAGCGGAAACAGAAATACATCATCTGTGAAAATTTCAACCGTCTAACTATCACGGTTCATGAGATACAGCCTGGTGACAGACGGACAGACAGACAGACATACAGACAGACAGACAAACACATAAACGGACAGCGGAGTCTCAGTAATAGGGTTCCGTTGGTATCCTTTGGGTTCGGAACCCTAAAAAGAGAAAATTACAAGACAAGCCCCATAGAGTTTCTTGGTGTTTCTTCTCTGATGGGAGTATTTCCGAAACACCGGTAGATTCAACAGCCATTCAGTTTTCCCCTTTTGTCCGCAGATTTTCTTTGTAGTCTTGCCATTTTTATTTATATTTTTATTTTTATTACTAAACAATATTATGCAGCTGACAGACGGACTATCAGTTCCATTCGTATCATGATATGTACTGTGATCGGTATGCGTTTCTTTAAGTTGTGTTTCACTATTTCACTTTTTTCATTTTTTTATATAAAAATTGTCTGAAGTACTGAAACACGCAGTTACATGTATGGTTGGTTTTAACCTACTTTATTTTTTTTAATAATCTGACGTAAACGATTGGATGACAACTGCATGGTTCATTCTAATTCAAAGCGTTAAAATTCTGCTTTTGCTATGTTTACTTGATAATTGGTTATGATTTATTTTATGATTTATGATTTTGACGTGTATATGTGCATATATTAATACTGCCTACATACTGAATAATTGCTTTGATTCTTGATTCTTTTTGAATTAAATACGAGTTTCAGACTTTTTCAAATTGCCACCCTAAGAGGATAAACTGGGGTAACAAAGTCTAAAAATCAATATTGTTTCGTATTGCGCTGAAATTTAGAATGCAGATAGTTATTATGGCGTAAAGGTATCCGCTCAGAAAGGATTTTCTAAAAATTCCTCCCGGATACGGAACGGGGATTCAAAGTTTTTATGGCGCAACAATTGGCTAATTTTTATTTTATGTCTTTAATGATAGAATCGTTTTTGCAAAAGAAAAGTTTTAAGTACATAAAAAAAGTTTTTAACGCGGGCGAAGCCGCGGGGCACTTCTAGTAGATAAATAAAAAGGGTAGAGGGAGTAAAACAGACAGGCCAAGCGAAGCAGGAAAGCAACTGAATGTCAAAAATATTAGGACAAGATACTTATGTTTTGTTTGGGTCATTGAGAACCTCTTCAATATAACGACAATAACCGAAAAAATACATATTTTTTTTTTTAGATGGACATTTTTTGTTATATGTTGTTTCGTATAAAACGCCTGCCTAGTAACTCGGCGTGGCTTATCTCTTCTTAGTCTCGCGGGGATGCATTTAGTTCTTAAGTTTTTTAGTATTTAAGTCTATAAATCCACGACCCAGTCGATGATGTAGCGGGTTCGAGTCCTGCACATTAGTGAATAAACATAAATTGGGTTCAATGTTTTCAGTGTCACTGCGCCCATACCTGCTCACTCCCTATACTTTACCTTTCATTTCTATAACGAATGTCCTGGTATTAAGTTATTATTATGTTTACTAATGAGCAACACAAACAAAACAAACACGACTGTATTTAATCACACGTTGCGTGTGCGTACAATCATTTATGTATTTAGTATTGGGTTCCTACCTTATAATATAAGAAATGTAAAAGTTTGTATGGATGGAATATTTGTTACTCTTTCACATATTAACGTCTGAACGGATTAGGATGACATTTTAATTCACAGATATTTTATGACCAAGTAGTCTAAAATTAAATGAATGGTTACCATAATAGCATTCTGCAAAGAGAGTTGTCACAAAATTCACAAACAGTTCACATCGAGTAGCGAATGGAAAATTCGGGGGTCGAGTGGTTAGTTCAGCTGACACCACAGTATAGGCAGGAGTTACCCCGCACATTATGCCTACTTTGTATTCGGTGAGCATATTATCTGGTTTATTTCAAGCTTCGGATAGCTTCACCACTCTAAGGACAATATGTAAATCTTAACGATGATTTCCTTCGCCGGAGAACCCTCTAGACACTCTTTATAAACAAAGGATTCAAGATTGGCAATTTATGAATATTTGACACTAGGCTGTGACTGTCACCCTGTTATTAATGTTGTAAAAAGTTGTTTTTTTTTGTATCTTAAAGACTTTTTAGGCTTTTAGACTTTTTAGGCGTTTGACCACTATCTCACCTGGGGCCTTATTCAGTATGACCATTTTAAAGTCTTACCGTGCCGTGTTACGTTATCTCCGCGTTATGGTATTCTCTATGCCAATTAAAACGTGGTAGGGTAAGGTTATGAGCGCGTTTTGAGCTGTCAAAATATCGTGACATATGAGGACGTGTAACGCGCGCGTTTTGTACAATTTACCTATCGTGTGGCATACAGAATACGATTTTTCAATAACGTAACGTGGCGCGTTAAGGAACGCGTTATCTCATTGGTCTTACTGAATAAGGCCCCCGGTGGTAAGCGATTGCGTGGCACAGTAACAAACATTCATCTTCAAAAAGATTTGCATTTATAATATAAGCACAGAATACATAAATTGTACCTACAAGTAATTTAAATAGGATATCCATACAAAACACATTTACATAAACGCAGTTTTTCAATAATCCTGTTGTCGAGAATTAAGAAACACGTGAAGTCGTAGACATTATGTAATTCGTAAACCTTCTCAGACTACATTGCAAACGACCATCGATAATAGCTAAGTTTAAAATCAATACACCATTGTCCCTCACGGTCGTGCAATGTAATATACCTACTGTCCGGTTGCCAGGAAGAAACTATCTTTATGCGATGAGACTATAGAGACCTAAAATACATTTAAGGAACGCAAGGGGCTTGCTTTTCTGAAACATAGAAGTAGGTTAGAAAATTATTTCTGTAACTCTTGGTATGTAAATAAAACATGTTATCTATCATCTAATCAATATCAACTAAATTATCAAAAACCAGACAAATCCCGCTATATCACGACGTTACATAGAAGACTATGCAATATGCATAGAGAACATACCCCCGAGCATAGAGAACATTCTCTATGGCAATATGCTACTGCAGCTCTTACAGTTCAAAAAAACAACGTTGTGAAAAACATTAAATGAATGTGTAATGATGGTCAAAATATCAACCTGGTCCCGCTGTCCAAACAAAGCAGTTTCCTTATCTGATACGAGCCCTTGTCCTCTAAATCCGGATTCACAAGTTTGATGTTCAGATGGCGATAACATATTTTGTCAGACATTGACATTGTTAAACGAAATGTTTCTTTTAATCCTGACACAAAAAGAGGGGTGTATCTGTGTCTGTCTGTCGCATCGTAGCTCCCAAACATTGAGGTGGTATTGTACCTCAGTGCTACCAGATGGATAAACCAACTTTGTTTTTTTTGTTTGATTGATCGGAAGGGTTCCTAGTTATGATACAAGACAACCTTTTCAGCCGTTTGAAGATGATCACCTCTTTCCTAGTTGATGATGAATAAGATCAACTTCCACATGTCTGAATGATTACACATTTAGATGATATTTTATACACTTACCTAGAGACAGCATTGGATTTTGAAATATTATAAAGGTCAAGTCGCACTCGTAGGTGAGGGGAGAAAGGGGAAGGAAGTCCCCCTCAATGTAAATAATAAATAATGTACAGTAAGCACGTACTAGTGAACTGGTCTCTCTGCGGCGCGACAGTGGGCGCGGCGTGGTGCGCGCGGCGGTCGGCGGGCCGCAGCGCGTTGAGCGTGCTGGACTTGCCGCTGTTGTCCAGCCCCAGCACCAGCACCGTCACCTCGGCGCGCCCCTTGCCCAGCCACACACTCAGCTTCTCCAGCAGACCCATCACTCACACTCACACTCGCACTCACTCGATGACAGGCCCGCCTTATTAGAAACTGTGAAGGAAGGTTGGTTGAGATAGTTGCGCTCGTGGATAGAACTAAAGTCAGCTGTCTGGGGTCTCGTCTTCTATTTATTTATTTAATAACAAGAATCTATCGAACACTGCATCGCCACTTAACTGTATGTTACACTTCTGTGTAGTAGTACGACTTATGCTAGTCCGCCTAAGGCGGTCCCACCACTTTATCAATAAATTCAGACGTGAAATAGGAATGTTTTCGGTTTGAATGGCAATGTGCTCAGTCAAATTACTGGGTATGGGAGACTATCTTTATGTCTCGAGTAACAGACGCAGTGTATTTGTGGTCATCCAGATTTTTTTCAGATCTTCACTCTCTTCTTCATTCCTAGAAGCTTGTGGATAATTTGGAAGCAGTTAGTAGACTCACATTAATAACAACCACAAACTACGAAGCATACCTCAATGCTAATTGATCCTTTAATTAAGATAGCCTTCCTGATTAAATTGAATAGCTACTGTTACCTGATTCCATTACTCTCAATCAATGTCCTTACTATATTTTTCCACCTTAGAAATATACAATAACAAAGTATCCACTTCCCCTCATGTGACCTCCATCCTTTCCTTCAAGTATGTGCCGATTCCAAAGTACTCTGCTAACAGCCGGCTGAGCCGTGAACCGTGAAATTAGTCGCGTATAAAGTCTCCACTACAGGCAGGACGCGCCTCGCTGAACGCAATTACCGCCCGTGGAGAGGGCGCCTAATGTCCCCTTCTAGGAAACTAGGCGACCCAGCTTTTGGGGTAGTAAAGACTTGCCGAGGCCACAAACTACTACGCTCCCACTACTGGGAATGTCGTTTAAGAAATAACTACATTGTGAGCTGTATGAAACATACATACATTATAACTATCCTCTTCCCTTGTGAAATACTAACTAGGTGGTAGGTATTATCTGTTTAAGAGCCGAGTTGTTTGATAATTAGGAAGAAATAAGCTCACGTCCTAGTAATAGAATTAATACAATAACCACAGACGGGTTGGAGTATTTACGCCTTGTAGATTTCCACCTTTTTATATCCGATAGATAGGCTAGCCTTAGACCTCTATCTCGCTTGGTGGTAAGCGTTGATGTGATCGAAGATAGTGAACATGCTGAGCCTAGAATGTTATGACTCTCAAGGGATGTGTGCTGCCGGAACACTGTAAGGTTATGGTGTCAGATTTTCGCCTTGGTAGTAGAAAGCTACTTTTTAGTAGATACTAGCGAGTCAAGCGAAACATCGATTAATAATTGCTCCTACCACCTAACACTCGTGAATGCACATAGAAAAATCCATTGATAAACACATTGGGTTTGAAATGGTGACCGCTCAGTTCAAATGCAAGCTATATTATAACCTGTACGTGTACGCCGACGGGCCGTCACCACCTTATCGCTGATAATCAGCTGTTCAGCTGTTCGTATCACAGCCAACTTTCGTCAACTTCTTGCATCAGTAGACGAACATAAGTACCTCATGTTGGACCTCTTCGCCACTTTACATCAGGTCAAATGATTTTCCCCATTGTTTTTACTTGTCATGTATTAAATACTAACAGTAGCTCTCAGTTTCACCCGTGTAATACCCGTTCCCGTGAAAATACGTGTATAATGTTACTTTCTGATAATGTAGAATGTAAGAATGTTTGAAATCGGTCCAGTGGTTTTTGGGTTAAATCGTACTTAACAAACAAACAAAAAATCAAATGTTTCTTCTTTATAATATTAGTTTACATTGTAAAATATTCGCATAACTCTACTCTCTAACTACAATCATGCAAACCTGCTAAACTACGACTATTAATGGAGATGTTCTGAACATATCTACAAAGTAACGGAGCCAATGCCGGACCGCGGACAGTTTACGTAGTATTTATATTCTCTTTGCGGACAGTAATGGGTTGTATGTGTCACAATATTGGTAAACTGTTATCATACAACTAGCGGCAACCCGCGGTTTTACCCGCTTAATCCCAGTCATAAACCTTCCTCTTGAATCACTTTTATCTATTGATGAAAACCGTATTAAAATTCTATTGCGTAGTTTAAAAAAACTAAGCGACAGCGGACAGTGACTTTGTATTACACTTTGTAAGGATTTTAATATGAAATGCACTTACCTATCTACTATTCCTAAGCTTGTAATAGCAGCAATGTCGCTTCGATCGATGCAGCACATCGTAACAGTAGCTCGGTCACTTTGTGTCGCATTACACGATTATACAATTAGGTACATTTTTACTATCCAATTGCCAATAATAATATTCAGGGCTTACTCTGTAAGTAATGTTATTTGCCGTGGTCAAGCTAAGATAATGTAAGAGAAGCCAATGCTAGTGAACACAGTATTGCGGTGTACTGTACCGTTACCATGACAACCCAGTGTTTGCAGACTTGCGTACAGAATGCTGGCTGTTATTTGTTTACAGTATCCCGCGACGCAATGAATGATTTATTTTGAAATAAACTTACGACTAAGAACAATACATTTACATTAAATCTAAAATAAACTGGCCAAGTGCCACACTACAGTATTTTATAAGATCGAGCAAAAAATACCACTATCATTTTTTGCCCGCAAAAATAATAATTAATAAACATTTTATTTCTTATAACGCCATCTAACGTCTAACAAAGTTATTAGGGATCGACATTTCAATATAACGCCATCTATGCGACGTTTACGTAACTAAGCGTTCATAGATAGCGTTAAATTGAAATGCCGAAAAAACACGTTTCTTGTATGGGGACCCTCTATTATTTTTAACTTTATTCTGTTTTTAGTATTTGTTGTTATAGCGGCAACAGAAATACATCATATGTGAAAATTTCAACTGTCTAACTATCACGGTTCATGAGATACAGCCTGGTGACAGACGGACAGACAGACAGACAGACAGACAGATGGACAGCGGAGTCTTAGTAATAGGGTCCCGTTTTACCCTTTGGGTACGGAACCATAAAAAGCGAATAAAGTATAGAGGTGGTCCGTGGACTCCACACAAGGATACCCTGTGTCGTGGCCGGTTACCATTCCCGACTGATCTGAGAAAAATGAAGATCTGTTCATTGAAATATTGCTTTATGTTGAACTCCTTAGATAATTTACTTGTCAAGATGTACAGTCTGAAAACCTATGGGCCAAAAAAAGTAACGGCTAACTGTTAGCCCTTAAGCTCATTCCGCCTACTTAGTAGTGTCACTGACATTCAGCAGTCAACATTGGTTCTGTGCCATTTCAAAATGTATAAATGTGCGATAAAAGTGTCCAGAAATTACAAAGGACGATTGGAAACCATTAAAAAAGCGAGCTTTTGTAGATAGGTACACATTAAAACAACGAAATGTAATTTTGTTCTGAGATACATCGCCATGTTGTCAGGGTTGCCTGAGTCCTTCGTTTAAAATTACCCATGCGAACGTTACAATCATAATGTGACTCATTTTTGTTATCTTCGTTTTATTTGGGAAACACGAAACTTACTACAAAGTTTTAGTGCTTTATCCTAGAACCACAGTATAAAGAAAAAAAAATTATAGAGTAAAGAAGCGCAAGAACTGAGAACGAGAAGTTGGTACGAAAGCCTCGGTGGGCGAGTTGACTTGACTTTCTTTTTTAAAGACCTATCTATATCTATAGAAACCCCGCACGTATATGTTTGATGATATTTTTATTTATTATTTTCAGTTCCATATATGGGGAGCCCGCCTTGATCTTTTATTTTTGTATAAAAGTCATGAAGCGGTTTAGATAATACATCTTTTTTAGGGTTCCGAACCCAAGGGGTACCAACGGAACCCTATTACTGAGACTCCGCTGTCCGTCTGTCTGTCTGTCTGTATGTCTGTCTGTCTGTCTGTCTGTCTATCTATCTGTCCGTCTGTCACCAGGCTGTATCTCATGAACCGTGATAGTTAGACGGTTGAAATTTTCACAGATGATGTATTTCTGTTGCCGTTATAACAACAAATACTAAGAACAGAACAAAGTTAAATATTAAACAAAAGTTTAAAAACAGTTTTTTACGATAGCGCCGCGCCATCTAGATGATCATTAAAGATGAAACTATCGTCTTTACCTTAATCTGAATCTCGGAAGTGGCTCAAACGATTAAATAAAATTTAGTATACAGGGGATTTCAGGGGCGATAAATCGATCTAGCTAGGAATCATTTTCAGAAAATGTTGTTTTATTCGTGTTTTCAATAATCAACTTTATTGATAATCAACTTAAAATATTACTCTTCCCGACATCTATTGGCGAGTAGAAGTAGCTTTAGTGTTACTGTGTGGGTACACACAGTAACACTAAGTAACTGCAGTGCTGTGCGCGCTCGGAAACAGACGTGCCTCGCTACACCGCATAGAATTGCACAATTCGCGTACGCGTGGCAGCCGCCGCCTGCTAACGTGACGCAATGAGTTCTGAACAACTCATAGCCAACGAGTGTCTGGCGTTTATAAAATACGCCATCGACTCTTTCGACGAAGTTACAATCCTGCGAATCTGCAGCTCGTAACTTTAATGAAGATGAGGTGAGCGGTGCCAAGACGCTGCTGTACCAGACGCTCGGGAAGAGCCACCAAATGCCGTCCCGCCGAAGGGATGGTGGCGAGAAGAGTCTCCAGGACATTATCACTCTCTTGAAGGAGACCGATCCCGACGACGTGCCTATCTTCGTCGCGAAGCGGTTGGATCGTGTTCCCCCTGTCACCTGGGAACATCTGGACTGCTGTAGGCTGCTCAAGGACATAACAGCCTTGAAAACCACCGTAACTGAGCTCGCGGTCAAGGTAGCAGTCTCTGAAAATATCATCGGTGAGCTACGTACAGAAGTGATGACATTACGCAATACCGCTTCAGTATGTAGGTCACCCGACGACGCGAACGTCAACACGCGTCGCGGTGCGCATAATGCATCCGTCGGCAGTTTCGAATCGGCGAAGCTGAATGCGTCACCGGTTGTCGAAACGCCATCTAATGCCCCGCGTGCCGCCGTTCGCTCCTCCACTCCGGTAGGGGAAACGTCTAATGTAAATGCGTCTACCCCTCAACGTACTTACGCCATCGCGACCACCAAGGAGGGGGCTACGAGTCGAATTGAACCTAAACAGGTTAGTACGTCCGTTCATCCTAGAAATGAGGACAAACGAAATGACGACGGCTTTGAAAAGGTCGAGAAAAAGAAGAAGCCGTCCGTCCAGAATAAGTGCGGCACCGCACCGACTGGTCTAAACGACCTTCTGCGTCCAGAAACACCGACGACGCTGCTGTACGTGTCACGCGTGCACTACGCCATCACAGCGCAGGAGGTGTCCGAGTACGTGCGTGTGAAGACCAATTTGAAGCTGAGGGTCATAAAACTGGAGTCGCGTCATAATGTGAGCTTCAACTCTTTTGTGCTGCGAGTTCCAGTTAAATCCCTCGATACGTACTTGGCGGAAGAGTTTTGGCCGAAAGGTGTTAAATTTCGTCGCTTTCGAGGTCGACTACCTGACACCAAGAATATGCGTCACACGTCGCAAACCTAACGTATCTTATTAATTAAAATGTTGTATCTATATGTATGTTAGTCTATAAGGTATATGTTTAGATATGGGCTAATATAACAGACATTGTAATCGCCTGAAATAAATGAATTTATTTATTTATTATTATAAATTATTATTCGTCAATAGATGTCGGGAAGAGTCATATTTGTCTGTTTAAGTGGCAAAAAATACCGAGCAAAGCTGGGTCAACCAGGTATTTAATAATATTGATTACTACAATTACTATTACTACTATATAATACTATTCTACCTTTGTTTTAACGTTTACTTAGTTGGTGTTCGGTTCGGAACCCTCCGCGTGCGGGACAAAAGTCTGACTCGCACTTGGCCAGTTTTATTTATATATATCTTATAGGCTAGCGTTTGACCACTATCTCACCTGTTGGTAAGTGATGATGCGGTCGAAGATGGTAAGCACGCTAGGCCTAGAATGGACTCTGGCTCTCAAGGATAGCTGCCGGAACAGATTAGATGTTTGGCGACAGATTTTCTAACTTGAACCCTCAAGGTAGCTGGCCAGGCGGACACTAGATAGTGTCCTACCAGCATGCGGGGGTTATTGGTTTACTAACGATGTTTTGTTTCACCGGAGGGTCACTGTTAAAAGCGAACATACATTTTTTTTTTTTTTATTAATACGATAGAAAAATCAATTTGTGCACGGCGGGGATTGAACACGGTATCTCTGGCGTCAAAGGCGACCGTTCTCCCGGTTACTGCACCACCAGGCCCTCAAAACATCTACTTATCAAGTTTCAACTGTGTGGTCTTAATAGTTTCAGAATAAAGTGGCTGTGACATGCGGACGGACAGACAGACAAACACATATATATATGACGAATCTATAAGGGTTCCGTTTTTTTTTCATTCGGCTATGGAACCCTAAAAAATATATTTACAACAATAAATTGAACGAATCAATTAAAATTATTTATATTGGTGTATTTTTAACCGACTTCCAAAAAGGAGGATGATGTTCCAAATTCGTCTGTGTTTTCTTTTTGTATGTTTGTTAGCCGATTACTCCACCAATTGTGAACCGATTTATGAGATTCCCTTTTCACAGGTAGGATTTATCTCTAAGATGGTCTTATTTAAATTTTATTCCGATCAGATAAGTACCTCCAGAGATATTATGATGATAATTGTCTCAAACTTGCTACAGAAAGTAACTAATAATAATAGGCTTGCGCTTGATTATTTTACCTGATGTTAAGTGACCATGTGATTGATGATGTGGCGCGCTTACCTAGAAGATACCTATTTACTCGCGACTTGAGATCCATAAATTAAATTTAACCGGAAACACAGAAAACCGATCAAGTCGAGTTGGACTCACCCGCCGAGGCTTCCGTACCAATTTCTCAAACTAAGTTAAAAGACAGACTTATCTTTGCAGTTGGATCCATAGGAAATGTACTGCGTGAAATACAAATCATAAGTTTGTAATACTAAATTTGTCTTTGTTTATAAACTACATATTCACGGTTTTCAGATCCATTGCTATCTATATAAGTGGTTCAAGAACCTGCTTCTTGCCAAGTTGTATAATTCTAGGTCAATGGAGAGGTTTTGATTTAATTCCCTTGTGAAATCGCAAAATATGCGAAAAAAAAATTTAGTATAGGTTTCAACTTGATACCTCTACATGTTCCGGAGATTTATCTCTATGCCTTTAGGGTATTGACAGACGCATAGCATAGATACGCATATACGCAGACGCATAGCATAGATACGCATATACGCAGACGCATAGCATAGATACGCATATACGCAGACGCATAGCATAGATACGCATATACGCAGACGCATAGCATAGATACGCATATACGCAGACGCATAGCATAGATACGCATATACGCAGACGCATAGCATAGATACGCATATACGCAGACGCATAGCATAGATACGCATATACGCAGACGCATAGCATAGATACGCATATACGCAGACGCATAGCATAGATACGCATATACGCAGACGCATATCATAGATACGCATATACGCAGACGCATAGCATAGATACGCATATACGCAGACGCATAGCATAGATACGCATATACGCAGACGCATAGCATAGATACGCATATACGCAGACGCATAGCATAGATACGCATATACGCAGACGCATAGCATAGATACGCATATACGCAGACGCATAGCATAGATACGCATATACGCAGACGCATAGCATAGATACGCATATACGCAGACGCATAGCATAGATACGCATATACGCAGACGCATAGCATAGATACGCATATACGCAGACGCATAGCATAGATACGCATATACGCAGAAGCATAGCATAGACGCATAGATGCGTCTGTCAATGCCCTTTAGAGTATTGCCTATATATGCCTCAAAACCAAAACATGTTTTTCCCTACTTTTATGGAAAATATTAAAGAGCTGGTATCACTCAGAATGCCATCAGTGACGTACCGCGCTTGTCAACAATGACGTGACACGCTCACGTGCGCTTCAAACCTGGCCTGTCGTTTAATTGCGACTGCAGCGCAACCCTCTATCTAGACAAGTCAATAATCAAAGAGCGTCATCAACTAGAAAATAAACTCATAATCTTAAAACGGTTGAAACTAACGCTATTAGAGCAACTTTCATAGGTCTGATCTATTCGAAGTACGGTATCCTCCTACTTCATTGATATCTAATACTATAAGAATCTTTGTCCTGACATACTGACTGACTGACTGACTGACTGACTGACTGATTGACAGACAACGCACAGCCTAAACCGCTGGTCATAGTGTCCAAAGTCATATTAGTTCGTCGTTGTCACTAGATGGCGACTGTAGAAAAGATAGCCCGCGGTGGTGAAATTTACCGAGAGTCCAGGTAAGGTGTTTGCGATTTGAATAAAGCACCAAAATCGTTCCGAATATTTGTCTGCGGTTTCATTTCATTGCACCCTTGTACAGGGTCCTTCGAGCCGGATTAGTAAAAATTAAGTGATAATTAGTTAAAAGGTGTTGTGACTGTGTACGAGGAGAACCGTGAGTACAATTAGTTAAGTGTGGTGTTAGCTCAGGGACTTAGTGAATTCAATAAGTGTTAGCCAGGGACTTAGAATAGTTTGCGAAAAAGCGACGAGACGGGGAACCTATGCCCGATTTCGCCTGGCCTACAAAGTGTGCTCAAACACTTAGAAAAATTCGAGCTAAAAGTTCATCGACTTAGAAAAAGTTGGAAGATAATTTTTATCACACTTAGTCTAATTATTACAAGTGTTGTAACTACAACTGTATTATAAAATGGAGAAAGACTTGCGTGTTTTGGTTGATTTAAAGAAGCAAATAGAAAAAGGTCTCGTTAACTTTAGAAAGTCTCCAAAGGAAAGAATCACAGATACTTACGTACAAGCAAGATTAGACGGACTTGAACAGATATTCGAAAAGTACTCACACCGTAACGAAATATTTGTATCTACCTATAGTAAAGATGAGTATGGGAAGTATCAAGATGAAATCTATGATGTAGGTTACGAGACATATTTATGCTACAAAGGCGAATTTAATGCAGAGTTGGCGAATCTCCAAAGGTTACGGCGACGCCGCCAGCGACAAGCGTCGCTAAAGAAGTTAGTGTGAGATTGCCACAAATTTCGTTACCGGTGTTCAGCGGAAATTATGCAGACTGGTCAACATTCCAAGACCTTTTTCAGTCGTTAGTCCATGACAATCAATCACTCGACGACGTTCAGCGACTACATTACCTCAAAACTCAATTGCGTGGAGAAGCGGAGCAGCTGATTAAGCATATTCCTATTACAAAAACGAACTATAGCAAGTGCTGGGAATTATTAAAAGGCAGATATGATAACAAGAGATTTAGGGCAAATTGTGCTTTAAAAAGGTTGTTTGATCAGCGCCCAATATCTTGTGAATCGGCTAAACTTATTAAAGAATTGTTAGATACTACGTCAGAGTGTTTGCATGAGTTGTCAAATTTAGGTATAAATATAGTATCATGGGAAATAATTGTGATATATATTGTAAGCTTAAAATTAGACGCTGAAACAAGAAAACAATGGGAGTTAAATGTTCATAGCTCAGGCGAAGACTTACCCTCATTTGTTCAGTTTAAAGATTTTTTGGAATGTCGTTTCCGCGCTCTCGAATTTGTTGAACCTGTAAAATCTAAACCTAGAATTAATACTAACCATTCAAATCCAAAAGTCATGCACGCTACTTCTCCCACCACCAATGCAATGAATTGTCCTCATTGCAATGAATGCCATCGTCTGTAAGCTTGTAGTCAGTTTGCCAAAGAAGACGTAGCGAAACGTCATGAAATAGTGAAGTCACTCAAACTGTGCTTTAACTGTTTAGGAACAAATCACTTTGGTAAAACGTGCCGCATTAAAACAAAATGCCGTCAGTGCAATAGTGGACACCACACTCTTCTTCATGGTTACAACAGGTCAAGGACTCACGAACCAAAAATGGAACCAAATCAAATTTTGGAATCGTCTTCTGAGACGAGGGAGGCCGAAAACGTTCGGAATCATTTTGCGACAGGTGATGGTCAGACACTGCTGGCCACAGCCTTAATTAAAGCTACGTCTCAAAATGGTTCACAGCTACTGTTAAGAGCCCTTCTAGACCAGGGCTCTCAAGCGTCCTTCATAACAGAAGCCGCAGTGCAACTGTTAAGGTTGAAGAAAATTGCAGCTAAGACTTGTATTGCAGGACTGGGTAGTAAGCAGAGTGACTTAACCTCGAAGGCTATGGTTAAGGTTAAAATTCAGTCTCTCTGTGATTCTACATTTATGTTAGAAGTCAAAGCGCACGTCCTCAATACAATCACAGCTTTATTACCTGACAAGAAATTTGTTATGCCAGAATGGGCAGAACTGGGTAGTCTGCCCCTAGCAGATCCCCAATACAATGCACCCAACAAAATTGATATTTTGTTGGGAGCCGAGGTATATAGCGTCATCCTGAAAGAGGGTTTACTACGAAACCCTCTCGATACCACAATTGCGCAGGATACGTCCCTCGGGTGGGTATTGTCGGGTAAGGTGGGCGGCCACGTAGACAACAATCAAAGTTGTCATAATCGCATTGTCAACATGCACGTCAGATTGGAAGATATTGAATTGCTTAAGAAGTTCTGGGAACTAGAATCGGAGCCTACATCCAAAGCACGGATTCCAACTCCAGAAGAACAAGCTTGCGAAGAACATTTTGAAGATACCACGAGAAAGGACGACGCAGGTCGTTACATTGTGGAGTTACCTTTTCGCCCGAACGCCGACCGGAATTATGGTGATACCCGAGCAGTAGCAGTAAATCGCTGGAAGAGTCTAGAGAAGAGATTAGATAAACATCCCGAACAAAAACAGGACTACGTCCAGGTGCTGCAGGAGTATCTTTCTCTAGGACATATGGCGGAGGTTCATCATGATTCGGAAAAGTCAGAAGGGAAGGTATGGCTGCCACACCATGCAGTCATTCGTAATGATAAATCCACAACGCGAACGAGGGTGGTTTTTAACGCCTCGGATAAAACTGCGAATGGAGTCTCATTAAGCTCGACACTGATGGTGGGCCCAACCTTACAGCCGGAGTTACGACATACGGTCATGCGTTGGCGATTGTATCCTATTTGCCTCACTGCTGATATTATCAAAATGTACCGACAAGTGAAGATCGCAGACAAACATGTTGATTATCAAAGAATAGCTTGGAGAGAAAATAAGGACGTCTGACTGTCAAAGCATTGCAAAAAGTGGCAATTGATGAAGGTCATAATTACCCGCTTGCCGCGAGAAAGGTTCACACGGACTTTTACATGGACGATCTTCTGACTGGTTGTCAATCTGAAAAGGAAGCAATACAGCTTTATGATGAGATGAATGGATTATAGAAAGCTGGTGAATTTGAGTTGCAGAAATGGACAATTAACCGGAAAGGATTGCTGAACCAAGGAAAGGAGGATATTGAGAATATGGAGTTAAAGGAAGATGATATCACAAATGTGGTAGGTCTTACCTGGAATCGCCGGACAGATGAATTTGACTATAGTGTCAGTTTATCGTCTGATTCTCCTATGCCTGCAACTAAAAGAGAAATCATTGCTGAAATCTGCCGCTTGTATGACCCGCTGGGTTGGATAGCACCATGCATCATCACTGCAAAAATATTTATCCAGAAATTGTGGATTACTGGACTTGACTGGGACGATAGGTTACCTGAAGAACTCCTGCAAGAATGGAAATTTTATCGAGATGAGTTATGTAAGTTAGTAAACTTCCACATACCTCGATGGGTTCATCGGGCTGACGATGATGCAAAGGTGGAGTTACATGGGTTCGGCGATGCATCAAGTTCCGCCATATCGAGTGTGGTTTATATTCGATGCATTGCATCCGATGGTACAATAAAAACTCACCTAGTAACTGCCAAAACCAAAGTTGCCCCAATCAAGCAGGTTTCAATTCCCAGGTTGGAATTATGTGGAGCTGTCCTAGTTGCCAAACTGCTGCTGCCAAGATGCACTTACCTGTTGTGTCCGACAGCACCAGCAGCACTCGTTGCACGACGAAATCACCAACCTCCTGAAACAGAAAGAAATTAGTAAACACAGTAAAATAGCAATTTTAAATCCTTACATAGATAAAAAAGGTATTGTAAGGGTTGGTGGAAGAATAGAAAACTCGGACTTACCTGACTGCAGCAAACACCCCATTATTATTAGTGGAGAGTCATATTTGGCTAAACTGATTGTAGCAGATGCGCACAAGTTGACGCTGCACGGTGGTCAACAGCTAACCTGTAATTATATTAGAACCAGGTACTGGGTTACTAAAGTAAAGAATTTAGTACGTACCCACATTCACCATTGTGTACCTTGCATGCGCAATGCCGCAAAGACGAAGACTCAGTTGATGGGCCAATTGCCGACTTGTCGAGTCACTCCAAACAAGCCGTTTTTGTGCTCGGGCGCAGATTTTGCCGGTCCAATCAACCTTCGTGTGTCAAAAGGCAGAGGTCAGAAGTCTTATAAAGGCTATATCTGTCTCTTCATCTGTATGGCTACACGCGCTATACACCTAGAAGCGGTTTCAGACCTTACTTCTGAAGGGTTCTTGTCAGCTTTTAAGCGTTTTGTCGCCCGAAGAGGTCGCTGTACACAGCTGTGGAGCGACAATGGATCTAATTTTGTAGGGGCTGTGAAAGAACTAAAGACTCTGCTAACAAGTGAACGTTCAAGATTTTCTAGCGAAGTAGCAGCTTCCCTAGCTAATAATGGAACAGAATGGCAATTAATCCCTCCGCATGCTCCAAATTTTGGTGGACTTTGGGAGGCAGGGATAAAAAGCACAAAACAACACTTGAAATGTGTACTTGGTGATTCTACGCTTACCTACGAAGAACTTGCGACCGTTTTATCCCAAGTTGAAGCGTGTCTGAATTCCCGTAGCTTACGCCGTTGGCAAGTTACACAGCGCATGGTACAACAATTCTGGCGGCGTTGGTCGCAGGAGTAGCTCACTAGTTTTTTTCAAAGATATAAGTGGAATACACAAACTCGAGAATTGAAACTTGGAGACGTTGTTTTAGTACGTGAAGACAAAATGCCCCCAGCTAAATGGCTTTATGGTTTGGTAGTACAGGTCCATCCGGGTAAGGATAATATCACGAGGGTCGTAACTCTTCGTTACAAAAATTAACTGATTCAGCGTCCAGTCTCCAAGCTCTGTCCACTGTCTATCAATGTTGATGATTAAAGTAACGAAAGATCGATGTACTTATGTATAATTCTTAAAGCAAATAGCATGTTAAGTCTAATTTGCTTATTGTTTCTTGATTTGTGTTGTTTTTTGTTTAGATTGTACAACAAAAAATTAATTGAAGATATGTATCAAAATTGCATTAGTTTTGTTTAATATTATGTGATTACAGTCCACAGAAGTTGTTAAATGTATGTAAACTTGATTAAAGAGTTTTAATTTAAAATTAATGAACGTTAGCCTTTAATTTGAGTTTGTATATTTGTATTGCAAGTGTTAAGTGAAAATTGCACATCTACCTATGTTTATAGCATTTATAGATGATTTGAACGGCTTGTAATGTATTGCGGGCTCTCGGTGTTTATCTTTGTATTGTTTAAGATTTATTATGTTTCTTACGTTTTGGTTAAGGACTAATCGTCCTTGGTGGGCGGTATGTCCAAAGTCATATTAGTTTCCGTCGTTGTCACTAGATGGCGACTGTAGAAAAGATAGCCCGCGGTGGTGAAATTTACCGAGAGTCCAGGTAAGGTGTTTGCGATTTGAATAAAGCGCCAAAATCGTTCCGAATATTTGCGGTAATTCTGCGGTTTCATTTCATTGCACCCTTGTACACATAGAGACTTGAAATTTGGAGGGTATATTTTTTGTCTTAGTACGTAAGGGTGTACACCCTACTACAAGAAAGGATTTTCCAAAATTCACCCCTTAAGGGGATTCATATTCAATTCGCATGCAGATAGTTATTACGACGTTAGTTACCACTGAGAAAGGATTTTCCAAAATTCACTCTTGAAGGGGATGGAACTGGGGTTCAAAGTTTGTATGGTGAAACAAGATTAGATAGTATTTTCTATTCGAAATTTCATACAAGTGCTCCAGTAATAAAATAAGTAAATACGTGTTTCAGATTTTTTTTTATTCCAACCCTAAGAGGGTGAAATGGGGTAACAAAGTGTGAAAATCGATATTGTTTCGGATTGCGCTGAAATTTGGCATGCAGATAGATATTACGACGTTAGTTCCCTCTGAGAAAGGATTTTCCAAAATTCGCCTCTGAAGGGGATGAAACGGGGGTTCAAAGTTTGTATGGAGAAACAAGATTAGATAGTCTTTTATATTCGAAACTTAACACAACTACTTAAGTAAGCTAATATGTGTCTCAGGCTCTTTCGAAATTCTACCCCTAAAAGGGTGAAATGGGATAACAAAGTCTGAAATCAATATTGTTTCGGATTGCGCTGAAATTTGGCATGCAGATAGTTATTTTGACTTAGGTATTCGCTAAGCAAGAATTTTTCAAAATTCACTCTCTAAGGGGATCAAGCGGGGTTTCAAAGTTAGTCATTTTATTCGACATTTCACACAAGTACTTCTGTAAATAAAATTAAGTAAATACGAGTTTCAGACTTTTTCAAAATGAGAGGATAAACTGGGGTAACAAAGTCTAAAAATCAATATTGTTTCGGATTGAGCTGAAATTTAGAATGCAGATAGTTATTATGACGTAGGTATCTGCTCAGAAAGAATTTTCTAAGATATCCTCCCGGATACGGAACGGGTATTCAAAGTTTGTATGGCGAAACAAGATGAGATAAAGTACGTGTTGTAGGATTTTTCGAAATGGGGTAGGTAACAAAGTCTGAAAGTTAGGGTTTTTCGGGTTTTATAAATATGAATCCCGAATTGCCTTAGTCACGCGATAACATGAAAACGGGTGAACTTCTTATTTGACTTTAAATTCTTATTTGATGTCTTTAATGATAGAATCGTTTGTACAAAACAAATGTTTTAAGTAAATAAAAGAAGTTTTTAACGCGAGCGAAGCCGCGGGGCACTTCTAGTTGTAATACAATTATTGACCTGATGCTTGGGCATATCCTGGAATCTGCAAGGATCTCAATAAATAGATTATGCGTAGATCAGTGGTTGGTGGTTTTGATAATAATTCTTGAGTAGGCGTGGTCCTTGTATGTGTTATCAAAATCTGAAGAATATCTCCAGAGATATGGAGACAAAAACCTCAAACTGCTACTGAAAAAGACTCGGTTGTAATTGTTAACAACCTTATTTACTACGTTCTTATGTGGTGGTTTTCAGAGTACAAATATTTCGCAATTATAATTGATTGATATTTAATATAAATGGTAACATTTTAAAATCTTATCTCTGGTAACGTTGGCATAAATGAAAAAAAAAAAACATTTTATTAATGCTTTGAATAACAAGCCTTCTTTTGTTGTTGGCGCACCAAAATTCAAAATAGTTGGTAATGAACGAGTAGTACACACCCTAGTATATAACTTATAAAGGTATGGACACACCGCAGCGTCCTGCGTGCGCTATCTAGGCGGCGATCAGATAGCGAAGTAGTATTTGTACTGACAAGTTCTCACCAAACGCGATCAGAATACAATTGAAATGTACTGAGATCGCGCCCGCAGATCGCAGGACGCGGTGTGGCCGTACCTTAACACAGGGAGTCGTATCATGAGAACTAGTGTAACTAATAATTAATACAAATCTTTAAAATAGATTTCAGCCATACAATTGATTTTTATTATATAGTAAGTATATAGCTATATTTGTCGCAACAAGTTTTTAAATAAGTTAAGTATCCGTCTGCATTATGAAAAAGTATGTTTATATATTTACATTGACTTTTATAATGTACATGAGATAACCTCGAAATTTCGTCACGACTTATTAACTAACTGAGGTAGTTGTAGTTATCTGGCAATCTTGAAACTTATATTCTAGGAGCAGTCATCATCACAGGCGTGTGCACCGCGTCTGTTCAGATAATTCACCAGTACTTAACGTCTGCACTCGAGCACGCACTACACTACACTTCGGGCAGGAGACGATTTTGTTTGAATTTGATTTACATTTAGTATTTAGATAGCTATCAGCCGGTTGAAGTCTGCTTGAGTTATTCACTTTGATCTCGCTCTGTATATTGCTGTAAGTCGCAACATTGAGTGACTTGGAAATATTGTCACTTATCTCTCTATCATATTCGCGTGTCCTTTGCTCGTCTATTAAATTGGGTCTGCTTAGGATTTTTTCAGTACAAACACAACAAACGTTACAATCGCCGTTGCGATCAAACATGTCTTTTGATGGATTATTCTTACCGCAGTTGCCAATTTCTATTGAACCTGTTGCATTTCCAATAATTGAAAACTGAAGAACTTTAAAACTAGCTTGTTTAGCGCGGGTATCATTCATATTTTTAGGATCAACTCCGACAGAGCTCGGTTTTCCGGGACAGATGAGATCGTATATTTCATCCGGTGACTTGCCCTTTGTTTCAGGTACAAGCTTAAGCGCGAACACAGCGAGCGCGAGCGTGGCGACGGCAGCGAGCGCGAGAGCAGCGGTTAGGCCGAATACCGCCGCCACAGCCGGGAACAGCAGCGTTTCCACGGTGTTTCCCGCGCTCGCACATAACATCACTAGCAGGACCGCACACTCGCTGTACTGTAATGGATAAATTTATTGAATGTACAATTTAATACATAACAGCTTCTATTCATCTGTTCTCTAAAACACGAAAAGATTATAATCATATGATATTTACTAATTATTAACATAATTGTATTACATACTCGTAGTTATAAATATTATAATACGGGACTTACCGACCTAGCGACTTATACATTATTTTTTATTTAACTCGACATTTCGACTTCAGTCGTCTCGTGACCACGATCAACGCAACTTGGTCGAAACGTCAAATCACGAAAGCTTAAAGTATACAATATTTTGTTAAAAAAAACAGAAGGTAGTACATTACATCATCTGATCTAAATATAATATGAACAGACACAATTTCAGACTGGAAAAAAACTGCATATGCATAATATGTATTTTACTATCGTAGACCACGGTTCACTAAAGCTTAAACGACATAAACGGTCGTAACGCCTCAAGAACCGAAGACATACCCGAGTAATACCGAAGTAGAAAAGAAACACTGCAGCGCTTAGCTGGCAGGTTGTAGCCCCAGCCAGTCTGCCACCACCGCTGGCGAGCGCGGCGACACAGACCTCGCCCGTGTCTATGTAGATGAACAGCCATACCCGGTAGTGGAACACATCCCCCAGCAGCGCGTAGCTGGCAGGTTGTAGCCCCAGCCAGTCTGCCACCACCGCTGGCGAGCGCGGCGACACAGACCTCGCCCGTGTCTATGTAGATGAACAGCCATACCCGGTAGTGGAACACATCCCCCAGCAGTGCGTAGCTGACAGGTTGTAGCCCCAGCCAGTCTGCCACCACCGCTGGCGAGCGCGGCGACACAGACCTCGCCCGTGTCTATGTAGATGAACAGCCATACCCGGTAGTGGAACATATCCCCCAGCAGCGCGTAGCTGGCAGGTTGTAGCCTCAGCCAGTCTGCCGCCACCGCTGGCGAGCGCGGCGACACAGACCTCACCCGTGTTTATGTAGATGAACAGCCATACCCGGTAGTTGAACACATCCCCCAGCAGCGCGTAGCTGGCAGGTTGTAGCCCGAGCGAGTCTGCCGCTACCGCGACGGTGAGTGCGGCGACACAGGCCGCGTCCCACGACCCGCCTGCAAGCCCGGCCCCCACCGCCAGGCCGCCACCCGTCGCTACAGCACCCAGTATCAACAACAACTGTGAATATGCACTGATGGTTAAGAATTTTCAGCCATTTAATCATCATCACAGCCTGCTGCCTGCTTGAACCCATATTTTTAGACAACTTAAAAATGCCGGGTATATGCCTCTCTCAAATGATAACATTATTTTCAATCTTGTCTTTCTTGTTTAGAGTAAGCAGAGTAGCACAGTGGAAGAGTGCTGGGCCCATAACCTCTAAAGAAAACGCGTTAAGCTTCTTATACAGTACCTAACGTATTACCAGAACTCCAAAAACACTCGCAGGACTAGATGGCGCTAGTAGGTACATTTTGAACACATCATAATTATTTTATATCATCATCATCAGCCGGTGTCAGTCCACTGCTAGACTGTAGGCCTCTCCCAAGATGCACCACTGAGCCCGAACTTTGGCTCTTCTTTTCCAGTCACTGCCCACCGCTTTGCGTATGTCGTATTATTATCAAATACTATAAGAATCTTTGTCCTGACATACTGACTGACTGACTGACTGACTGACAGACAACGGACAGCCTACACCGCTGGTTGTAGAAACTTGAAATTTGGAGGGTATATTTGTCTTAGTACGTAGGGGTGTACTAAGAAAGGATTTTCCAAAATTCACCCCTTAAGGAGATGAAATGGTGGTTCAAAGTTTGTATGGAAAAACAAGATTAGATAGTCTTTTCTATCCAAAAGACCACACAAGTGCTTTAGTAATAAAATAAGTAAATACGTATTTCTGGTGTTTTTGAAAATTCACCCCTAAGAGGGTTAAATGGGGTAACAAAGTGTGAAAATCTACATTGTTTCGGATTACGCTGAAATTTGGCATGCAGATAGTTACTACAACGTTAGTTACCTATGAAAAAGGATTTTTTCAATGAAGGGGATGAAATGGGGGTTCAAAGTTTGTAAAACAAGATCAGATAGTCTTTTCTATTCGAAACTTCATACAAAAGCTCGAGTAAAAAAAAAGTAAATACGAGTTTCAGGTTTTTTTTTAATTACATCCCTAAGAGCGTGAAATGGGGTAACAAAGTGTGAAAATCAATATTGTTTTGGATTGCGCTGAAATTTGGCATGCAGATAGTTATTACGACGTTAGATCCCTCTGAGAAAGGATTTTCCAAACTGTACCCCTGAAGGGGATGAAATGGGGGTTCAAAGTTTGTATGGAGAAACAAAATTAGATAGTATTTTCTATTCGAAACTTCATACAAGTACTCCAGTAAAAAAATAAGTAAATACGTGTTTCAGGTTTTTTTTAATTACACCCCTAAGAGGGTGAAATGGGGTGACAAAGTGTGAAAATCCATATTGTTTCGGATTGCGCTGAAATTTGGCATGCAGATAGTTATTACGACGTTAGATCCCTCTGAGAAAGGATTTTCCAAACTGTACCCCTGAAGGGGATGAAATGGGGGTTCAAAGTTTGTATGGAGAAACAAAATTAGATAGTATTTTCTATTCGAAACTTCATACAAGTACTCCAGTAAAAAAATAAGTAAATACGTGTTTCAGGTTTTTTTTAATTACACCCCTAAGAGGGTGAAATGGGGTGACAAAGTGTGAAAATCAATATTGTTTCGGATTGCGCTGAAATTTGGCATGCAGATAGTTATTACGACGTTAGATCCCTCTGAGAAAGGATTTTCCAAACTGTACCCCTGAAGGGGATGAAATGGGGGTTCAAAGTTTGTATGGAGAAACAAAATTAGATAGTATTTTCTATTCGAAACTTCATACAAGTACTCCAGTAAAAAAATAAGTAAATACGTGTTTCAGGTTTTTTTTAATTACACCCCTAAGAGGGTGAAATGGGGTGACAAAGTGTGAAAATCAATATTGTTTCGGATTGCGCTGAAATTGGCATGCAGATAGTTATTACGACGTAAAAGCCCTCAGAGAAAGGATTTTCCAAATTTTCCACCCCGAAGGGGATGAAATGGGGGTTCAAAGTTTGTATGGAGAAATAAAATTAGATAGTATTTTCTATTCGAAACTTCATACAAGTACTCCAGTAAAAAAATAAGTAAATACGTGTTTCAGGTTTTTTTTAATTACACCCCTAAGAGGGTGAAATGGGGTGACAAAGTGTGAAAATCAATATTGTTTCGGATTGCGCTGAAATTGGCATGCAGATAGTTATTACGACGTAAAAGCCCTCAGAGAAAGGATTTTCCAAATTTTCCACCCCTGAAGGGGATGAAACGGGGGTTCAAAGTTTGTATGGAGAAGTTATGGAGCGTGTTGTCAACACGCAGCTTCTGCGATACCTCGAAGAGCACCAGCTGATAAGTGATCGTCAATACGGTTTTCGTCATGGTCGCTCAGCTGGTGATCTTCTGGTGTTTTTTTTTTTTTTTTATACCGAACTGGGTAGCACTTGTTCACTATCTCACCTGATGTTAAGTGATGATGCGATCGATGATGTAGCGTGCTTACCCAGAAGATACCTATTCACTCGCGATTTGAAGACCCCCATATTGTACTTAATCGGAAACACGGACTCAGGCAGGGTATTCCATTCCTTAGCGGTTCGTATGATGAACGAAGAAGCAAATCGCTTCCTTCGGGTAGATGGTATATCCACCATAAATCGGTGGCGCCTTTTAGTGTCTCTGGATGTCCGATTATAAAATGGGGATGGTGGAATCAAATCATGCAGTTCCATTGCACACTCTCCGAAATGTATCCGATAGAAAACCGATAAACAAGCGACTTTGCGGCGATGCGCGAGATTCTGGAGTATCTTGCTTACTAATAGGTCATCGCTGATGAGTTTTTTGGCTCTCCTCTCAATAGCTTCCAGTGTCTCCAGCTGGTATTTAGCAGAACCATCCCAAAGGTGAGAACAGTACTCCATACACGACCGGACTTGTGCTTGGTAAAGATTAAGCAACTGTCCCGGTGTGAAGTACCGTCTCACCTTAGCCAAAATGCCAAGCTTTTTTGAGGCTAGCTGGGCTCTAGACTCAATATAAGAGCCGAAATTGAGAGTTGGTGTCAAAGAGATGCCAAGAAGCTCGAGATTGTTACTTATCGGAACGGACACATCCCGGAAAGTAGGAGCCAGTAGAAATGGGCTCCGTTTAGCGGAGAAAAGACACGCCTGGGTTTTCGCAGCATTGAACTTGACCAGATTGGCATCGCCCCAATCAGAGACTGCCTTCAAAGAAAAGTTCAAGCGTTCGACCATCGCTTCTCTATGAGACTGGATTTGTAATGCACTGGTTCGTGCGTTGGATGTATAACTCTCTACAACAGTGCTGTCATCTGCGTATCCAAAGATACCGGGTTTAAGCAGGTCATTAATATGCAGCAGAAAAAGTGTTGCAGAGAGTACTGATCCTTGAGGGACTCCGGCATTTATGGCCAATTGGTCGGAAGAACAGCCATCGATGACCACTCGAATCGACCGATCCCTTAAGAAATCTGCTATCCAAACACATAAACCAGTGGGCAGGCCGTATGAAGGAAGCTTGCTAATAAGGCTATCGTGCCAAACCCTGTCGAAAGCCTTCGAGATGTCAAGAGAGACGGCCAGCGCCTCGCCGTGGTTCTCGATGGCTTCGCTCCAGATGTGCGTGGCATACGCTAGAAGATCCCCAGTAGACCGGTTTCGGCGAAACCCGTATTGTCGGTCACTGAGGAGATCGTTCACTTCTAGGTATGCCAGGAGCCTGTGGTTCAGTACACGTTCCATAGTCTTACAGAGTATGGAAGTGACTAAGATAGGCCTGTGATTGACAGGGTCTGCACGACTACCCTTTTTCGGCACGGGTTGCACGTTTGCTTGCTTCCAGGAATTAGGCACTTGACCAGTCGTCATAGACAAGCGAAAGAGGCGTGTCAAAATAGGAGCCAACTCAGGCGCACACGTCCTCAAGACTACAGCTGGTATACCGTCTGGACCACTAGCTTTGTTCACGTCTAGATTGCGCAACGCTTTGCGTACTTCAGTCTGACGAATGCGGATTTCCGACATAAACGTCCCGCAAGTCGGCAGACTAGAAGGTACAGCATTGCCAGCATCTAAACGTGAAGACTCCGCAAACAGAGTAACAAATAAATTCGCTTTCTCTTCAGCCGAGTGTGCTAGTGATCCATCGGGTTTCAGTAGTGGAGGCAGTGAGGGACGGCAGAAGTTCTCTTCGATCGACTTCGCCAGGGACCAGAACGCTTTGCTACCCGAGGGGTAAGAAGCAAGTTTGTTCCCTGTTCGGCGTATGTGATCGAAGCGAGCCTTCTTGAGAGCCTTTTTGCAGGACTTGGCGGCTAAGTTAAAGGCTTTCTTCTTTTCGCGTACATCTCTAGTCTTGCGGGTTCTAGCATCAGCCCAGGCTAAGTAAGTTTCATGTTTTGATGCTTCTGCATCTCTACATTTGGCATTAAACCATGGACGAGCTTTGCTTGACACCGGAACGTCAGAAAATGGTATGAAATACTCCATACGCTGACGTAACACTTCTGTCACAGCATCCGCGCAAGCTGAGGGATCGCTCGAAGAAAAACATACCTGCCGCCAAGGATAAGACGCGAAAAAACAACGCATCTCATCCCAATCTGCTGACCTGTATCGCCACACCCGCCGGGTGCCTTTTTGGCTGGGATCGGGCGGGGAGTAGACGGATACAGACTTCACCAGACAGTGGTCGGAGCTACCTAAGGGTGATGAAACCGACACCGAGTAGCGGTCTGGTTCTGTTGTCAGCAGAAGGTCCAAGCAATTGGCTGTATGGCCATCAACGTCCGGTATCCTTGTTGCTCCCTGGACCAACTGAGTGAGGTCTAGCGTTAAAGCAAGCTTTCGCATCTCTCGACCAGCGTGGTCTGTGCTCTGGTATGGGTATAGCCAGTCTTGATGATGGGCGTTGGGCGTTGGTGTATCTCACACACCGATGGTCTGAAGCTGTAGAGAGTAGAGGGGAGGCTCTTGCTGTAAGCTTAGACATTGCGAAAGCCTTTGACCGGGTCTGGCACAAGGCGCTTCTTTCCAAGCTTCCATCTTACGGTCTACCAGAGGGGCTTTGCACATGGGTCGCCAGCTTCCTTGATCACCGTAGTATATCGGTAGTTGTTGATGGTTTCAAGTCCAACCAAATTCTTATCAAGGTTCTGTGCTGTCGCCTACTCTATTTATTCTGCATATCAATGATATGTTGCAAATTGTCGACATACATTGCTATGCAGACGATAGCACGTGTGAAGCACACTATGCCGGTCGTGTTAACGCCTCCCCTTCCGAGATGCAGGAATGCAGAGACAAACTTGTGTCTCAAATAGAAAACTCTCTTGAGAAAGTCTCCAAATGGGGCGAATGTAATATCCAACAGTCTTGGGATCCTAGGCATCGACATTTCTAGTGAGGTCCAATTTAAGAGTCACCTGGAAGCCAAAGCAAAACTTGCATCCAGGAAGCTAGGTGTGCTTAACAGAGCGAAGCGATATTTTACACCACGTCAACGGCTTGTGCTTTACAAAGCACAAGTTCGACCACACATGGAATATTGCTCACAGCTCTGGAATGGCGCTCCGAGCTACCAGCTTCAGCCTCTTGACTCCTTACAGCGAAGAGCCACTAGAATTGTCGACGATCCCAAGCTCTGTGAAAAACTGCAGCCACTCAGCCTCCGTGGAGACGTCGGAGCGCTATCCATCTTTTACCGTCTCTATAATGGGGAATGCTCTCAGGAGCTTTATGACCTGATTCCACCATCGCCATTATTTTATCGTACTGCTCGGCACCGTCAAAAAGCTCACCCTCAGATCTTGAAGACCTGGACATCTCGAACTACCCGTTTTAACCGAGGATTTAACCGCGTACCTGTAAGATGTGGAATGATCTACCCGCTGCGATCTTTCCATCTAGCTATAAGAGTCTTTTAAAAACGGTATCCACAAACTCCTCAAAGTTCGGCAACGCATCAACAGTACTCATTGTGTTGCAGTTGTCCATAGGCGACGGTAACCGCTTACGATTAGGCGGGCTGTCTACTTGTTTGCCAACCATAACATAAAAAAAAATTTAAAAAATGGAGAAAGTATTTTCCAAAATTCACCCGAAGGGGATGAAACGGGGGTACTAAGTTTGTATGGAGAAACAAGATTAGATAGTCTTTTATATTTGAATTTTAACACAAGTACTTAAGTAAGTAAATACGTGTATCAGGCTCTTTCAAAATTGCACCCCTAAAAGGGTGAAATGGGGTAACAAAGTCTGAAATCAATATTGTTTTGGATTGCCCTGAAATTTGGCATGCAGGTAGTTATTTTGACTTAGGTATCCGCTAAGAAAGAATTTTTCAAAATTCACTCTTCAAGGGGATGATGCGGGGTTTCAAAGTTTGGATAGTCATTTTTTTCAACATTTCACACAAGTACTTCTGTAAATAAATAAGTAAATACGAGTTTCAGACTTTTTAAAATGCCACCCTAATAGGATAAACTTTTTTTTTTTTTTTGTTTGTATGGCGAAATAAGATGAGATAAAGTACGTGTTGTAGGATTTTTTGAAATGGGGTAGGTACTCGTAACAAAGTCTGAAAATTTGGTTTTACGGTTTTTATAAATATGAATCCCGAATTGCCTTATATAGTCACGCGATAACATGGAAACGGGTAAACTGATTTGGCGAATTCTTATTTGATGTATTTAATGATAGAATCGTTTTTACAAAAGAAATGTTTTAAGTAAACAAAATAAGTTTGTAACGCGGGTGAAGCCGCGGGGCACTTCTAGTTGTATATATAACACGTTATAATTATTATAAAAAACTTGACCCTCAATCTTTACTATATCGGCGAACTACCATGTTGCTGAACGAAAAACTCAAAGTTTGCTGCTTTGGCGGCTATTGTGACCATTCTAGTTACATGCCGCAACCACGGTAACATTTACCGATGTACCATTGTGGAGGTCCTTACTACCAACTGGAATGTAATCGTTGCCTTCCTGCGTTCACATGCTTTTTTTTTTCATCATAAAATGATATTCCAATATAATGGCATATCATTAATATTACAATCTAGTCTTAAGACTAATAAGTAATTTACTTTGACCTAAACTGCAAATTTTTGTTAAACTAAGAATGTGTCCATTGGCACTTTTCTTATTGTCTCTATTAAAGCGAAGACACTATTGTATTGTGTTCTTTGAAAGCAGTGTTCACTAATTTACATGTGGTGCTAAATGCATGACCACCGGTAGTAGGCTTCGGCCGTGACTTCCACCCGCTGGACAAAGACATGTCGCCAATCGGTCCACCCAGTTTACGAGATAGCGGTAAAGAAACAAAAGTAATGTTAAACAGCCATTTGCTATCTTCTTTCGATCAATCCAGAATGCATTATAAATAAAAACAATGGGTTGCACTCTGCGAGTGCCGGCAGAAGTGAAAACTTGAACACGTCATTTTTGAATATTTTGGAATAACACCTCGCGCAAGCGCCCTGCGCTCCATCTTACGAATTTTCGTCTTTCGATCAGGACACGTGACCCTGACGCGAGTTTATCATTTTTTACCCATCCCCAGAAAAGTGCACAGAGCCGCTAAAGAAGTTTTCACTTCAAAAATGTATCTCACCCTGCGTCCAACACGTTCAACCAGATAAAGCGCGAGGAGCGAGGCGAGCAGCTGCACGGCGCCCAGCACGGCCGCACACCACGCCGCCGAGAACTCTCCCCCCGCCGCCACACCCCCCGCCCGCGCCAGCACGAACACGCGCTCCGCGAACTGCACGAGTGTGTGCACACCGCACGCCTCCTGGCCCGCCACCGCCACCGTCACCAGCAAGAACGCTCGACGACGGCGCACGTCGGATACTGTAAAGTAACCGCAACGTCTATTTACTGAAGTAAAACTTCTTTAGACGCGACTAGAAAGTAAAGGTCGTCGCCCCGCTCCCACCCGGCAAAATAATGTTCATTAAAATGTGAGCCTTAGGACGTCCTCCGTAGACAGACTTTACACTGACAACACAAATTAGCAGACAGCTCGCTGTAGCCAAGCTTACCGCCATGCCGCCATCGTTCTACTCGTCTCGCTTACCACGCGCAGACTGTTTTGTTTGAAGCATTTTACGTTTTGTAGACTGACAGCTGTAAGTGCGTGGACAGCTGGTGGCCTATTAGCTGTCCGTGCGTGGATAGCTGGTGGCCTGCTAGTTGTCTGCGCGTGGACAGCTGGCGGCCTGCTACTTGTTGTCACCTTTCTACCTCGTTACCAGGTATTTTTATAAGCCTAACCATCAACCTGACTAGAAGTCTTAAGCTTAGGCCCTAGCTGTGTCGTCACAGAAACCAAGATAGGCACAGAAGTCGAACCTGTACCACTAGCTGGAAACGACTACTAAGATCTTAGAGTCCACTACCAGGACTCCCCCTGCAGAGCTATAAGACAACAGGGCGTGGGTTTCTGCCGTGGTGTATCGGCGGATGCCGGATGGATCCAGTGAAGCGGTGACTAAGAGGTTAATTACCTATGGGAGACCCCTTAACAACGACAAGTCAAAACAGGGTTAACAAGTTTATTACATAAGTAAATAAGTAGGAAGTACTAATAAACCTAACTTAGATAGACCTAATCGAAAGCCCTAACCACCTCACCTAAAGCGACTATGAGATTGTGTGACCAGGTGACTCTCAACCCTCTGGATCTCCACCAATCGGGTTGGAGCATCTCGAATCATTGTCGCATATCTCCCAATCGCTGCATCTCAGCTTTGGCGGCCTCCAATGTCCTTCAAGCCCGGTATACCAACGTGACGAATCCAAAAACGCCCGGGCACCAATGACCCAGCTTTTAGCAGCAACATGTTATGTTGAGGCGAACGGCGGGAAATCTAACGGCGAATTCCACACCCACACATAAATACGAATGGACGGCTTTCGCCCGGACTGACCAATGGGACGAGTTGTGTAGTTCCTCCATCCATAGAGGTTGTAGGTATATACTTGTAGGCTATACGAGTACGATGCAATCTCATTAGTGGTGCTTATTATGTATCGCAATAACATAAGAACGAATAAAAAGTACCACTACATCGAGTGCGTTTATCCTGCGTTTAAAGTACCACTACATCGAGTGCGTTTATCCTGCGTTTAAAGTACCACTACATCGAGTGCGTTTATCCTGCGTTTAAAGTACCACTACATCGAGTGCGTTTATCCTGCGTTTAAAGTACCACTACATCGAGTGCGCGAGTCACACGCGATGTACAATATTCATCTATACATCCTATTATCTTACTTTCTACTATCCTATTCTACTAATATTACTACTTTTTTTATGATATAAGGTAACAAGACAAGCACGGCGCTCGCCTGATGGTAAGTGACGACGTCTATCTATTACAGATACAGCGGCATGCAACATTCTGGATTGCCAGAATTTTGCATGTTACTGCACTGCGCCTGTTACCTTGAGACATAAAGATGTCGAGTCTCATATGCCCTGTAATTTCACTAGACAACTTGCCATTTCAACCGAAAAACATTTCTATTACACAGCTGAAAATTAATTGGCGAAGTGGTGGTACCGCCCCAGGTGGACTATTACTGATATTATAAAAGTTATAAAGTTTGTGAGGATGGATGGAAGGATGTTTGTTACTCCTTCTACTAATACGGTAAGAATTATAGTAGAACGTATGATTGAGTGCTTGCCGCGCTGTGTGCGACCCGAACACGGGCAGACGTGAGGGCATATAGCCAGCAAAGTAAAATAGGACACAGCAAAATTATATAAGCTGCCAAAGCCGCGGGACACAGTTAATCAATAATTATAGTTATACACGTGTCTGTATGTGGTAGAAGCAGATAACACTAATAATACCGACACATCTCCCTGACGAGACGTAGCGGCGATCGAAGTGCCTCCTCCGGCGGCGGCAGAGCGCCGAGCTCGGCACTCAGCGCGGGGTGCGAGGCGGGCAAGCCGCGCAGCCACGCCAGCGACGCCGCAGCTTCCTGCAACATCAGTCACCACCATCATATGGAGCTCTTACTCTACCTTCTGCTGGGTAGAGGTCTCGTCTTTTATATTATGTCATGTTTCTCGATTCTGCGCTCTTGCTATCCGCGTCCTTTCTTTCAACTTAAAACACAAACAAAATAGTGCGCAGTCTGACGTCCAACTTTATTACCGAGATCGTGATATGATTTTTATGTAAGTGATGATGCGGTCGAGGATGATAGCACGCTAGGCCTAGAATGGGAACTGGCTTTCAAGTATAGCTGCCGGAACACATTAGATGTTTGGTGACAGAATTTCGAACTTGGCATGGTTTGTATGACAATGTAAGTAGAAGATGAGTAGAAGCAGCAGTAACAAGGCACCTCGTGTCGCCCCCTGGCGGCGAGGAAGGCGGGAGACTCGGGGGCCAGCAGGCAGCCGGCGCAGTGAGCCGCCGACAGCGCCAGGCAACACGCCTCCGCCGTGCTGCAACGTTACCACTGTTGTACCGCTGTTATGTCTGCATGGATCGTCAGATAACGTCCCATTACACTTACTAAATCATTCTTGTAAGCGAAAGCGACGGCGCTATAAAACAAATAAATCGCTTAATATTGTGCTGTGGTAGATTTGTGTACGATGTTGCAAAAGCAACCACAACCACCTCAATAGAATTAAAATGTCTCATTAATTAAATACCCACTAACAGACTTATTATAATACATACAGACATTTTTAGTTCTTCGACCTCTTCCGTTAAAAAGATTTCATTAGATTTTTTCTTAAATCAATCTCAAAATATTTATCATGTACTTTATTTCTTGACTTTGTAATAACTTAACATACTCGTACTTATGTACTTAATTCTCATTAACATTGTTTTAATTAATAAACGTTATTTTAATTTAAGAATATATTGTGTTTAGCCCAGATTGGTGAACTTAAAAAAAAAACGCCTCAGATTAGTTACTTAATAGTAGATTATACAACAAGTGAATAAAAAGGCAATTTAATTCGAGGGACTAAGTTGGATCCCGAGAGCAGCGAAGGATTCTAGAGCAGAATCCCGAGCGTAGCGAGGGATTACAGATTAGAATCCTGCGCGGAGCGAGGGATACAAGGACCGAGATTAAATTTTTTATTCACGAGTCGTGTAATCTTCTTTTTACCATTGACTGCGTGAAAATAAATAGTAGTACCAACTTATAGTACATATTTATATTTATCATTATGTTATTATTAATGTGTAATAAATCTGGATTATTAAGGTACGGACACACCGCAGCGTACTGCGTGCGCGATCTAGGCGGTGATCAAATAGCGCAGTAGTATTTGTACCGACTGGTTCACACCAAACGCGATTAGAAAACAATTGAAAAGTACTGAGATCGTGCCTGCAGATCGCAAGACGCTGCGGTGTGGCCGTACCCTAAATCATTCAGTGCTGGTGAATGTGTGGAAACAGCACAATGTTGAAAAAACATGCTATTTGCGTTCTCACCGAAATTGCACTGAAAATCTTCAGTAACGTTCACATCTTTACTAAGAGTGTGCCGGCCGCCGCTCAGATTACTTAGATGTAAGCATTTTTGTACCATTTTAAGTTAGCATGCATTCGCACGGCAGTTCCGTCGCGGACTCGTAGCAATCAACACGGAAATACAGTGTAAAGCAAATTAACAATCTTTCATTTGTACGAGACCGAGACCCGTACAAATACTTTTTTTTTTTTTACAAATTGTAATTTCCTACATTCAGTGCATAAAGTGCAGTGTACTACAAAAGGATTACAGTGAATTATCATAGCATAGCAAATATCAATTCTGCCGGCTGAAGTCGGCAGGACACACCAGCATCAGCATCGGTCTTTGTCGGATTCGGCCGACAGGGGCATTAAGCATTAAGCATAGCATCAGCAGCAGAGCATTCAGGATAGCAAGGGCCAGAGAGTCAATAGATATCAAGTAAGATCTTTCCATTTATAACTTGTTATTTAAAATGGAGAATCTTTACATCAGCCAGCAGGAAATTTATCAGTCTATCAATAAACTTATCATCAACATAAAGAAGGACAGTGCAGATAGAAAAACCGGCGACTATTATAAACATCTTTTAGAATTACTGGAAGCTTACTGGTCTGAACTCGTGAGTAATCACGACAGCATATGCCAACTCGGGGTCCCACATCATCAGTACTTTGAGGAAACTTTATTCAAAAGGACCAGTGGCTTATACAATTCGGCTAAAACTCAAATAAATGAGCAAGATCCGACTTTAGCAAGTAGCAAGCAGTTTACATCTGCAAGTCACGAACAAACAGATGTAGAACAGCAAGCACAAGAGCAGGACCTTCAGAAGATGAGGTCACCAGCAGATCCGGTGCCAGCCACGAGAGGCATGGTATTGACCGGATCACATAGCAGGGTAGATGATATGCTACGTAAGCAATATATAAACTATAAAGCACTCATGAGAACCATCAATAACGTCAGCTTGGAGGCAATTGAGGAGAAGTGGGAGCTGGAGGACATTCTCAAATCCCTTCAGGCTCGTTGGACAGCAATAGATTTACTACATTGGGACATTCAACTGGAGCTAAACGGTGAAGACGAGGATTATGAAGCAATATACAACAAACACGAACAAAAATACAACAACATAAAAAGGGCCATTAACAAGCATTTGTGGTCTATCACTAACAGGGAGCGATCCGTACCCAGTATGGAAATACCTATCTTTTCTGGCAGTTACCAACAGTGGACTTCCTTTAAAGATCTCTTCTATCAGACAATTCATAGAAATCCATCTCTTTCCGACTCTCAAAAAATTCAGTTTCTAAAGGGGAAGGTACGTGGAGAAGCGGAGAGACTAATACAGCACCTAACCATCAGCTCAGAAAACTATCATACATGTATTCAGATACTAAACAATAGATTTGACAACAAAAAATTGATATTTACATCGCACATAAGTATGTTATTAGGGCTACAAAATATTCAACAGCAAAATCAAGGACAACTCAAAAAGATGCATGACATCACCGTTGAAACATTACATGCAATCAAAAACCGGGGAATAGACATCAGTACCTGGGATCCTATCCTTGTACATATTTTATCTCAAAAACTAGATCAGCAATCCTACAGCGACTACATAGAGTCGCTCAAGGACCCACGTAAAATACCAGTTCTCAGTGACCTTCTCAAGTTTTTAGAGAGCAAGTTTACAAGTTTAGAAACGTCAAGAAGGAAGCCGGAACTTTCATCACCCAAGCCTATCAAGTCTCAAAATCATAACTTCAATCAAACTAATTTCAACAAAAAATCAGCAAACCAACATAGCAACCATAATTACAACAACTTTCCCACGGCAAATCTTTCCACATAACAGCAAGTATCCGATGTCCACAGTGTAACGAGGGACACGGATTATTCAGTTGCAGGAAATTCCTTGATATGTCTAATGACTTAAAGTTGAAAACAGTTTCACAACATAAATTATGCATAAACTGCTTATTCGATCATAACGGGAAACCGTGTATTTCAACCCGGAGGTGTCGAGTATGTAGTGATAAACATAACACCTTATTACACGACGCTAGCATTTCTAGCACGAAGAGCAATTTACCTGTAAAAGGCCGTGGGAACCAAAACAGCAACATGCATGTATCTCAAGGTTCATCAGAGGTGCTACTGGCAACAGCGCTGGTAAACATCAAGTCAGCAGATGGTACCTATCTTACATTCAGGGCTCTTATCGATCAAGGGTCCCAAATATCATTAATATCAGAAAATGCAGCACAGCAGTTAAACATAAAACGTAAAAGATGTAAAGGCGTAGTCTTTGGACTAGGTGAACGGGAAAATAACTGTAAAGGTCTCATCAGCATAGCATGCGCATCATTACACATTGACTTTTCTTTTAACATCGACGCATACGTCATCAATCAGTTAGTCAAAAATTTACCAAACAATACATTCACGAAGCCATCGTGGAAGCATTTAGAAAGTATACAACTGGCAGATCCAGACTTTAACACAAGCCGACCCATTGACTTGCTATTGGGCTCGGATATCTATGCGTCTATCAAAATGTCAGGTATATGTAGAGGAGAAGATCAATATCAGCCAATTGCCGAACAGACGCAGCTCGGATGGATTCTATTTGGGAAAATGGAATCTTATCATTGCAATGTTGTATTAAGTAATGTTGATAAAATACAGCAATACTGGGAAATCGAAGACATCAATGAGCAATCGGAAGTATCATCAGAGGAGCAAGCATGCATCGATTTTTACGAGTCGACCACTACCAGACAAAAGGATGGTATATACGTAGTGAGATTACCATTAAAACCAGAAATCAATGAGAAGCTGGGATCATCAAAGGAGAAAGCAATAGGACAGTTCAAAAGTTTAGGGAAAAAGTTTGAAAGACAAAATCAATTAGCAGAAAAATACCGAGCATTCATGTCAGAGTACACGGCCTTGGGTCATATGGTACCAGCAGTTAGCAAAGTTAAAGAGCAGCTATCGTGTCACTTACCTCATCATGCAGTGCAGCAGGCCGACTCTGTGACGTCAAAGTTGAGAGTTGTGTTCAACGCCTCTGCTCGTACCTCATCAGACTACAGCCTCAATGACCTTATGTTCAAAGGGCCTAACCTTCAGCAAGACTTACAAGCACTGATCATTAAATGGCGTCTCTATCAATACGCCTACACATCAGACATCGAAAAGATGTACAGACAGATTATAGTACATGAATCAGATCAGCAATTACAGCAGATAGTGTGGCGAGACTCACCCGAGCAACCACTACAATCATATCAACTAGCCACCGTCACATACGGTACTAAGGCAGCGCCTTTCCTGGCCATGATGACCCTTAGACGTCTTGCGGTGGATGAGCAGAACAGCTTTCCTGAAGCGTCTAAAATCGTTCAGGACACTTTCTACATGGATGATCACCTGCATGGAAGTCACACCATAGAAGAAGGCATACAATCAATATCAGAAATTCACAACTTATTACAAGCAGGAGGTTTCAATTTGAGGAAATGGACTTCAAACGAACCAAAACTATTACAAAATATTACAAACAACGAGAGTAAAGAGCACGTTGTATTCAACTTCAAATCTGAAACAACATCAAAAACATTAGGTTTGCTATGGAACCCAGTGGAAGACGAATTCAGCTTTCAATGCAAAATGTCAAGTCAAGACACCAAACCACCTAAACGCTCAATATTATCTGAAATATCCAAAATTTACGACCCCCTCGGTTGGCTCTCTCCAGTTAGCACAAAACTAAAATTACTATTTCAGCAAGTTTGGAACGCTAACATAGAGTGGGACGACACTATACCCGACAACATAAACGTTCAATGGCAACAGATTCGAGACGACCTCGAAAACATTAGTAGTATAAAAATACCTCGATGGATCGGATTTCAGGGTTCTGTACTGATCGAATTAATTGGAACATGTGATGCCTCTTGTAAGGCCTACGCCGGTGTAATTCACGCGTGGATTGTCAAAGAGGACCAAGTATCAGTGGTATTAGTCGCAGCCAAGACGCGATTTGTACCAGTCAGCAAAACAGTATCATTGCCAAGGCTAGAGTTGTGTGGTGTATTATTACTTTCAAAACTGATGGAAAAAGTAGTGCAAAGCCTTGGACAGCATAACGTCAGCGTACTTGGATGGACAGACTCAAAGGTAGTTTTGAGCTGGCTACAAGGTGATCCAGGTCGTTGGAAACCCTTTGTTGCGAACAGAGTACAGAGCATAACAAAGGTAATAGAGCCCAGTCGTTGGCACTATGTACCCTCAGAATCAAATCCAGCAGACTCAGCAAGCAGAGGTACTTCTGCAGCGCAACTCAGGACAAACGAGATGTGGTGGAAAGGTCCAGAGTGGATGAAGGCAAAACAACTACCTATACTGGACAAGCAAAATACATACAACACTAAAGAAGAAGTCAGAAAAAAGCATGTAAATACCGCACAGACAAGCAGCTGTGAGGATAGCATCATTAAAAAGCTATTAGAAAAACACGGCTCGTTAACAAAGGTCGCTAAGATCTTAGCATGGATATTACGAGCGATAAAAGCAATCAAGTTTCATAACAACCCGGCTAATAGTAAACAATGGCACGGGTATATCACGTTACAAGAATTAAAGGTGGCTAAGCTACTCATTAGCAAGTATGTGCAACGTAATGAATTCAGCAAGGATATTGAATATCTACAGAAGTTTAAAAGGCCGAACAATAAAAGTGATTTACTATAAGTTATTTTTCAAAAAAAATAAAACCGACTTCATAACCACAAAAAGGCACTCAAAAGCGAAAAATAATTTACTTAAAATTATTATAAGCGTTACCCAATTCTCTATTTGAAGTCGGTACCAGCCAAGTCTAATAGGTAGTAGATAGAAAATACCTATATGTATCTACCTACTTACTAACCTACATGTACCTACTTACTACTACTACATACATAGTATCTATCTAATATCCAATAGACTTGGCTGGCACCGACTTCAAATAGAGAATTGGGTAACGCTTATAATAATTTTAAGTAAATTATTTTTCGCTTTTGAGTGCCTTTTTGTGGTAATGAAGTCAGTTTTATTTTTTTTGAAAAATAACTTATTTTACCCTTTTTAGTGCAAAAAACGTTTTAATGAAATTATATGCATCTATTAAATTTCGTGTCTGGGCCGTTATACACTGACGGATATATACTTTTCGAAAATTTCAAGTATATACCTATAACGGTTAAGAAGATACAGATCTGTAAAGTGCGCACATATAGACACACGGACGGACGGACGGACGAAATGTCCAAAATGGCCCTGTGCAATTAAAGCATCTGACATACACGATAATTAATTGTCTATTTTATTACAATAATTCCAAATACTTTTATAACACGGACTAGTTGTATTCCAAAATGAATATTAAAAAGTATTATTTGCGATTATTAACATTAATTGCCGCCATATGGCCAACAGAGTACTGAATCACTCTACTACGTTATAAGAGGCACTTCCCTATATTGTGGATACCCGAATTATGAAAGCACTGTGTAGCCAACCTAACAACGGAAAGTATTATTTACGTAGTAACTATTATATAATATGTAGTTTTATGCTTATAATTTTTTTTGCTGTGTTGATTGGTACAAAGAACGTTCATAATTCTGAGTTATTTAATTATGTATGCAGTGTCACGGGACTGAAATGGCCGCCATCTTCGCCAAATGTCATGTCATGTCAAAAAATATTAGGTTTGTTTAAAAAAGTTTGCACCCTAACAAGACTTTGCCCGGTAGAACATTCCTGTGAAGACAAATTATTTATATTTATATATAATTATTTTTTATAATTATTAATATATAATTATTTATTGAGGGCCCGGTGGCGTAATTGGGAGAACGGTCGGCTTTGATGCCGTGGTACCGAGTTCAAACCGCCGTGCACCAATGAATTTTTCTATCGAAAAATATATGTGCGCTTCTCACAGTGGCCCTCTGGTGAAGGAAAACATCGTTAAGAAACCAATAACCCCCGCATGGTGGTAGAACATATCTAGTGTCCGCCTGGCCAGCTACCACCAGAAAATCTGTCGCCAAACATCTAATGTGTTCCGGCAGCTATCCTTGAGAGCCAGTTCCCATTCTAGTCCACTTCTCTATCTTCGACCGCATCATCACTTAGCAACAGGTGAGATAGTGATCAAACGCTTGCCTAAAAAAATGTATCCCCACCTTTATTTCTATCTCGCTCACAGTTACCGTAAGAATATCTTATATGCAATAGCAACCTCCATTGTGTGTAATCTTCTTGGGACTCTTCTACTAAAACTAGTACATTCTCCTATGTTTGAGGTATTTATCTCCATATCTCTGGTGATTCTAATCAGATCTCGATAAAATTAAAATGGGACCACCTCGGAAACGTATCCTACCTATTAAAAAAAGAATCATTTGAATCCGTTCACAATTAATGGAGAAATCGCGTAACACACACAAAAAAAAACATACAGACGAATTGAGAACCTCCTCCTTTTTTGTGAAGTCGGTTAAAAATTAAATCCGTTTTTAGACGAACACGGAATACTACGTGTCGGTGGACGTTTAAAAAACGCAAACATCAGCAAAGACATGAAGCACCCTATGATCATTCCGAAAGAGCACAGGTTGACAACATTGTTAATTGATGAAGCGCATCAATTAACTTTTCATGGTGGACCTAATTTATCATTAGCATGCTTGAGACAGAAGTACTGGATAGTAACAGGCATGCGAGCAGTTAAGAAACAATTACGCAAATGCGTAACATGCAAAAAGCATAATCCTAAGCAGCTACATCAATTAATGGGAAACTTACCTGCAGCAAGATGTAATCCAGCACATCCATTTTTTCGAACAGGGGTGGATTTTACCGGATTTGTTGAAATAAAAGCAAACAAAGGTCGAGGTATCAAAACCACGAAAGGTTACGTGGCTATATTCGTCTGTATGGCCACTAAAGCAGTGCAACTAGAACTGGTGTCAGACATGACAAGTTCAGCATTTCTGGCAGCTCTTCGCAGGATGGCGGCCAGAAAATCAGCACCCGCTCACATGTACAGTGATAACGGAACAAACTTTGTTGGAGCAAGCAGGATCTTAAATCAAGAATATTTGGACCTGCAAAACATCTTAGATGAAAACGCCTTAGCCGAAATAACAGACATGAACATAGAATGGCACTTCAACGCCCCTTCATGGCCAAGTGCAGGTGGACTTTGGGAGAGGAATGTCAGGAGCTTAAAACATCATATCCGAAGAGTTATCGGAGAACAGAAGCTAACGTTCGAAGAGTTCAGCACACTTGGACACACATCACAGCTTGGGTTTTTTAACACCAGCTCACTTTCTTAGTGGAAGACCTGGAAAAACAATCATCGAAACAGAGCATGATGCAAGAACTCGGTGGCAGTTGACATCTAAATTAGCACAGGACATCTGGAAGAGATGGAAAACAGAATATTTAGCACAGCAATCAGTCAGAAGTAAATGGCGTCAGCAACAGGAGAACGTGAAGGTGAGAGATCTCGTCACCATTCAAGATGACAATCTACCACCTGGGAAATGGATGATGGGAAGGATTCTAGAACTATTGCCTTCGAAAGACGGACTTGTCAGAGTGGTTACCCTGAAAACAAAAAATGGGATCATGAAGAGGCCAGTGGTCAAGTTATCAGTCTTACCATTATCAACAGCAGACAGCATACCAGAACAGAAGCAGGACAAACAAAAATCAAGAGACAGCACGCCCCCGTCCAGAGCAAATACCAAAACAACCAGCGCGAAGCTATTATCATTGTGTCTGTCTTTTATGTTATTTATGACATTCATTTGCGGAGCTCAAGGTTCTTACAACATCACACCAATCGATGAAAACAATGGATTATTTTTCGACAAGATTGGGAACATGCAGTTGGTCAGAGATGAATGGAAATTGATAACATACTATGACCTAAAATCATACTGGGATGGAATAACAGCATTAATAAACAACATACGATATCTAGATAACATATGTAACAGCAACACAATAAAAATATCGTCACATTGCACTATCATTATGACTCAACTACGTCACGGGTTCTCAGAAATTGATTACTCCAACAACATTCTCCTCAGTCAGCATTTCAACGCTCGTGCCAGACGGAGGCGCGGCCTGATAAACGGTGTCGGTTACATAGCTAACAGCCTGTTTGGCGTCTTAGATGAGCGATTTGCAGAACAATATCAAAACGACATATCTCGTAACAGAAAAAATTTAAAGCATTTAGCAGCACTGTGGAGAAACCAAACAACGATAATTGAAGCTGAAGCACAAAATATGCAGAAATAAAACGAAGCTATCAAAAACCATTTAACTAACGTTGAGAACACAGTAAAAACATTAGGAATGGAGAATGAATTTACACTATTCAATATCATCCGCAACAATTTATTGGCCAATCTAAGAAGCATACAGGATACATTAGTCGATTTAATAACAGATATTCATCACGGCAATTTCAACGTACATCTTTTATCACCTGAACAACTACAAAATGAACTAAACACGATATCTGGATTGTTATCCAAAGACCTATTACCTGTACAGCACATACAACATAACATGCCCTCAATATACAAAGTCTTGAAAATAAAAACTCGAATGACTAAAAAGTATTTGATGTTTGAAATCAAGATCCCACTTATCGGCAGGGATGTCTACGAGTTATATCGCCTCCTAGCTGTTCCTCAACATATTAACAACAAGACAGTTAGTATAACACCTATATCAGAGTACGTAGCGATCAACTTACAAAAAGACATATATCTACCCCTGCAACATACCGAAGTTCAGCAATGTGTAGAGATCAGCACATCTACCTATCAATGTAACTCACATAGCACCATTTATCATTTGAAGTCAAACCACAATTTATGCATTAACGATCAAATTACACAGAAATGTAAAGTGAGCACAACTACTTGCGAAGACAAGTGGATACAGTTAACGCAAATAAATACATACATGTAAATTTGTTGCGACGAGTGTACCCTTCATGTTATATGTGGAGAACAGATAACCATCAAACAACTGAAAGCAGCAGGTATCTTTAATTTGGAGCAAAACTGTGTCGTCAAGGGAAACAGATTCATTACCTACTCCCGCGGTGAATCATCGAACACGGTTCATATCACCGCTCCTATTAATCAGCAGCATCCAATCAACAGCATTATCAGAATACCCCTGGCCCATGAACACAATTTGACAGCAGAATTAGACATTACAAAAGCATTATCAGACATCACCAACAGTATCAAAGCCATGAAGGCAAATGACATTTCCGAGGAGGAGGACTCCTCTATGTCGAACCACGACATCCACCAGTACAGCATATCATACATACTGGTGGCAGCAGCAGTGTTAGTGGCAGCAGCGGTACTGTGGAGACGTTTGCGGCGCCGAGTGGCGAGGGTGCCCCGCGGAGCCGAGGTGGCTCGCGAGCCCTCGCCCGCCGACAACACGTGTGTCACCACTGTCAGTGCTAGTGCGTTGCCCCCCACACCGCGTATTCGTGCGTTCCCCCACCCACCGCAAGATAGTGCTAGTGCGTTAAACCGTATGTCTGACACGCGTTGCAAAGTAGACAAATCTTCATCCCCCATTCCATTAAAGACATTGATACATTAAGGACAATTTATATTTTTAAGTTTTCATATTTTGTATTGAGATTTTTAAGCACGTTTGATATTTCAATTTACATTAAGCATTTTATATTGAAATTCTTAAGTATAATTTATAAGCATATTATAGCAATTAGCAAAACAGCGGTGGCTTTCGGCATCTCCTCTCTTGTTGGGGAAGATGTGCCGACCGCCGCTCAGATTACTTAGATGTAAGCATTTTTGTACTATTTTAAGTTAGCATTTCGCACGGCAGTTTCGTCGCGGACTCGTAGCAATCAACACGGACATACGGTGTAAAGCAAATTAACAATCTTTCATTTGTACGAGACCGAGACCCGTACAAAGAATATAACTTGGACTATACTGTGACTTCAACTTGATCAGAAATGTAACTTTGACTCAACTTTATGGCTTGAATTCACAAAAACTTGAATAATTTTTATACTTCATTCTGGCTAAATACACTAATCGTATGGAGCAAAACAAAAACAAAAAAAATTAACCAAAATTGGCGGGATTTTTATTTCTATGTAATTATATAGCTTCTGTGGTATACCTCTATTTAGCCAGCTAGTAGGAACTTTCAGCAAGTTTTATTTATTTTTTGTACATAATTCGTATTTCGTGCTTGTTTGAAACAAGCACGAAATACGAATTATGTACTTTGATGATTCAAAATATTTTTATTCACCGAGTGAGTAAAAGAGCGTTTTATTTACTACTATCGATGAATAAAGTGCTCTTTTTTGAGTGGCAATGGTAAAAAGGTATTTATTAGAAAACAACACCTATAGGGATATGCGTGCGTAGCTGTAGGCGGGTTAGCTGGACATTGACATGATCGGGATTGTTAAGTAACAAATATTGAAGTAGTTATAATACACAGAAATACGAGTAAGTAGGAAGCAAAGTTTAGATGTGGACGACTCACTGCGCCCAGCGCCGTCAGCGCCGCTCCGCGCACGTCCGCCGGCATCGTCTGCGGCAAGTTACCTGACACACCTGTATACTTACTGCAGCGGCACGTCTGCGGTAAGTTACCTGACACACCTGTATACTTACTGCAGCGGCACGTCTGCGGCAAGTTACCTGACACACCTGTATACTTACTGCAGCGGCACGTCTGCGGCAAGTTACCTGACACACCTGTATACTTACTGCAGCGGCACGTCTGCGGAAAGTTATCTGATACACCTGTATACTTACTGGAGTGGCACGTCTGCGGCAAGTTACCTGACACACCTGTATACTTACTGCAGCGGCACGTCTGCGGCAAGTTACCTGATACACCTGTATACTTACTGCAGCGGCACGTCTGCGGCAAGTTACCTGACACACCTGTATACTTACTGCAGCGGCACGTCTGCGACAAGTTACCTGACACACCTGTATACTTACTGCAGCGGCACGTCTGCGGCAAGTTACCTGACACACCTGTATACTTACTGCAGCGGCACGTCTGCGGCAAGTTACCTGACACACCTGTATACTTACTGCAGCGGCACGTCTGCGGCAAGTTACCTGACACACCTGTATACTTACTGCAGCGGAACGTCTGCGGCCAGATACATGAGCAACACGCCCAGGGTGTGCGCCGCGCCCAGCGCCGCCAGCGCCGCGCCGCGCACCTCTGCCGATATCATCTGTGCCAAGTTACTAGATCTGATACCGGGTTACTCGTACCTATATAACTCACTATCTATGAAAACCTCTTTCTGTACCTTATAATAAACAACTTTTATGATTCAACTACTAACTGAAACCTAAGTTTGTATTAAAGTATTGTGATGTAAGGATCGACAGCTACGTTTTGCGATCATCCAACCCACCACCAGCTCAGCGTGCGATGATTACGGATGTCAATTAAAATAATAAGTCACGTGTATCACAGTTTTCCAAAATCATCCCCCACGCATTTGACTGACTGACTGATATATCAACGCACATTCTAAACCGCATGGTCCAATAGGCATAACATGTGAAGGGTGTGTTCTTTGCGAGGTGCAAGTATCCGATAAGAAAGGGTTTTTTGAAAATAGAGAGTAAAATGGGAGGTTGTATTTTCTGTGACTTTTATTTAAAAACATACCCCACGCGTTTGTCTGAGTCATTGACTGATAATATATATCAACGTTAGCCTACACCGCTGGTCTTAGAAAATGTAGGTATCCAGAAAAAAAAATCATTTGGAATTTCATCCCTGAGTCAATTTAATAGAAAGGGAGTGAGAGCGCTTATAGTACTTGCTTGAAGTAAAATATGTCATATTTCCTAACGTGAATGAGTCAAAGTCAAAGTCAAAGTCAAAGCATTTATTCAGTATATGCCCATATACTGAATAAATGCTTTGCTAAATTAAAAATTTGCACTTACACACGTCAAATAACATTAACAGATCATATTCAATAAAAAATATTATAGATATAACAGAAACATAACTTATTGCTTTGAATTTACAAAAAGAGCCATTCAGCTTTCATCTAGACGTCGAACGTCACACTTAAAACACATGTTTAATTCCCCTGATAATGTAGGGTTGCCAACCATTACGTGCACCCGCAATGAGTGTCAAGGTTGACATACCTCTCTAGCGAGAAGCGGCACGACGAGCCAGGCCGCCGCCCCGCCCGCCCCGGCGGCGACGCGGCCCGCCGCCACGCACCATCCGCCCACCAGCTTCAGCGACCAGCATAACTGGAAAGGTCAAACATAACTTTAACTACATTGTACACTAACACTCTGAGCTCATATATGTATAAGGATGGTACAGCTCTCATTGTCACCAGGTACGGGTTCAAATTATCATATAGAAGGTTTCTAGTAGCGAAGCGTCCTCCTAGGTCTATGGTTTCTACAGAAGATGCAGGTAGTGTCGTGTCGGTTTCACCGCAAAACTTCAACGCGTAGTATAGGACGCCTTCCAGCTAGATGGAACGACAACTGGTTTCTAGAACCCCCTAAAAATGCTGTCATTAGCTTGGATCATTGCCCTGTCTAATAAATGCATGGTTTCTATGAGAGTATAGTACTCACAGCGAAAGCTGCGGATGTAGCGACAAGGACTGGTTTCCGGCCGTAGCGCAGAGCGTGTGCCGCCAGGGGCACCCCCAGCAGCCCCGCGGCGAAGGTGGCCGCCGCCGCTCCCACCAGCGCCGCCCCTCCCTCGCCCTCCGCGCCCTCCGCGCCCTCCCCGGTGGCGAGAGACACCCATCCTACCGCCAGACCGAAAGACACGATCGGCACGTTTACTGAAACCAACGACACTTGAAATAGGAAATGGAAGACGATAGTGAGACGAGGCACAGGATAACAGGTCGGTTCAATCCTCTCAACGAATCTATCCTTTACCTTTTCATACTTGCTCGTTTCCATACATGCTGGTACCAAACACCATGCTGGAACTGATTGGCGACATCCGTCTGTCTGTCTGTCTGTCCGCTCTTTACAGGGCTGAAGTACATACTTGAAATTTTCTCGAAGTATGTATTACTATAGGGAGGGGATTTAACAATAAATTCTAAAAACAGAATAATATTTAATATTAAAGGGGGAGGGTCCCCAACAAGAAACGTGTTTTTTCGGCGTTTTTTGCTTGAACTTATGAACCATAATAGATAGAGAATTGAAATCATCACAAAATATGTATCACTATGTCTGCTATAACAACAAATACTAAACACAATAACATTTTAAATAAAATAATAGGTCCTCATACAAGAAATGAGATTATCAGACGTTTTATGCTCGATTTTAGAAACCTTAATAGATAGAGACTTGCTTATAGTCTGTTTAACAATATGCTATAACATCAAATAATATAAAATAAATAAATATAAAAATTCAAGGCGAAATCCATACAAAAAACGTATTTTTCCGGCAAATTTTATTCATACGGAACCCTACGTGTGCGACTTGCACTTGGCCAATCTATTTTTATCTTATAGGCAAGATTTGACCGATACCTTGCGTGGTGGTAAGCGATGATGAAGTCGAAGATGAACATGTTAGGCCTAGAATACTCTGATTTTCGAGAGCTGTCATTTGTGTTTATAGTATTATTTCACAGCTGAACACAGACCTTTTACTTGCCACTGAGCATGATCCTCGAATTTTCTCATCGTGCTATTTCCCATCTCGCGCATATCATCACTCCACCTATTTTCTACCGTAGGTACGGCTGTCGATTGTAGATCTGCAGTTCGCAGTTTCCAGCTCGTTCATCGCAACAGTAATATTTTTTCAATTATTCGTATGATACAGCCGGCCCACTTCATTCCAGCTTGCTAATGCAACAGACATTGCAAAAATTAGCAATCAGCACCTTCGACGTCAACTCTATTTGTGAACACGACGTTACAATAAGATAGTACCAAGCTAGAACTTGTGAACATAATTTCAACTTTTTGCGGCAGTTTTTTGCTGGCAAACGTTCTCCTCGGGCATTGATTTGATCGGTACATTAATAGGAGGTTTCGACTTAGTAGTTAGTATGTAGACTCCCTTTGTTTTTTGTTACTACTCCACGCTTGGTTGTCTGGAAGAGATCGCTCTATGCGATAAGACCGCCGATTGTATCACCGAATTAGGTTGTTATGTCTAGATATTAAGGTTCTTTCTGGTATACAATAAAGAGATTATCTATCTATCTATCTATCTATGTAGATGTTTACATAAATATTAATTACCTATTCTTTATATAGCACCCGGTCTATAGTGCGCGATGGTGTTGAAAAGTATTCATTAAAATGTAACAATACATATATTTTACAAGCTTTTATTATTTTTTTATTTTTAGTTGCACCTGTTTGTCATCAAATCTTGCAAATTAAATTTGATCCACTTCCCGGTTACTGATTGAGCTGAAACTTTGCATAAATGTGTAAATCGCATGACAATGCAATATTATGATGACATGGTGCTGATCTGATGATGGAGCTGGAAGCTGTCCCAATATTTGTTATCAATTCTTGCATTTTTTTTTTCGGTGGTAGGTGTAAACGTGACACCTATTAAAATTTTACGCGATCTTAAATTTAAATTAATACATATTAATTTAACTTTTTGACTAAAATATCATGTTAAATTAAAGTTTTGTGCACCTCACCTGCCGGGTTGTGTTATCTCCGTAATGAATACAGCATAAAGTGTGTATTTTGTGTCAAAAATTTGCACTGCACTACAACGCATCACTATGGAAGATATTAAAGAGTCAATGTCTCAAATGGAACAATTGTTTATGCAGCGAATGGAAGAGTTATAGGCTGAACTCCAGAAAACTGCTAATCCTGCTACCACGGCTAGCTTGGCAACTGATTTCACGACTTTTAAGGCCTTCATAATGGTGGCCTTAAATACACTTCAAGAACAAATTCAGATAGTCGCGCGTAACCAAGACAACTTAGAAATGCAAAGCCGTAGGAAAATTCTTCTCTTCCACGGCGTGCCAGAAACGAAGACCGAAGATATCTCAGCTGCTGTGGTGAAGATTGTAGTAAGCAAATTGAAAGTGGCAGACTTCTCCATAGCCAATATTAGTCGCTGTCACCGAATGGGCCATGCATCAGCGTCGGGTAAGCCCAGGCCTATCTTAGTAAAGATCCGAGACTTCGCTCTGCGCAGTATCTGGAGTGCTAAGGTTAACCTCAAAGGATTTGGATTTACACTTTCGGAATTTCTGACTAAGGAGCGTCACGACATCTTTATGGCGGCCCGTCAGCGTTTCGGCGTAACTAAGAGCTGGACTATGGACGGCTTCGTGTTCGTCTTGGGGCCTGATGGTGCCCGCCACCGAATAACTGCGCTTTCGGAGCTGGTGGACATCGGTGAAGAGGGAGACAGATCTTGGCTGCTTTCGGAGCTGGTGGACATCGGTGAAGAGGGAGACAGATCTTGTCTCAAAGAGGCCTCCACTGCATCAAGACTGGCCTCCAAAGCAGCTGGCGCTACCAAGACGCGTCGAGGTGGCGGAAATTTGAGCAAGAAGTAATATTAAAACGATTATGTTGCGATAACTAACTACATTTCTGCGAGTATCGTTTGTTTACATTTTGCTATACCCTATCTTACCCTCAATTTATGTACTTATTAATACCTTCTCTTTTTTCACCGGAGGGTATCTATCTCCAGTTTGATAATATGAAATAAAACGTAAGCATATTTCAATTAAATTTCAATTTATTTATTGTTCCATTTGGGTACATCGTACACTTATGAACGTCATTGAAATAAAATACAATTAAGTACAAATAGTGACTAATACATTGTAACACCAGTACTAACGTAAAATTACTAATTTATATACACTGAACACGACAATGCAATATACGTGTGAAGCCTATAAAAGAAAAATATCGTGCAAAAGTGAAGTAGAATAAAATGTTGCTATTAGTCATAAAAAGTTACAATAGTGTCAGAAAATAAAAAAAATGTCTCTAAGCACGTAAATAAACTACGTCAAAGTAGTACATTATAAAATAACTAATAAAATGTCACATTTAAAACAAAATAAAATTATTATGTCAATACAAAATGTAAAAAACTAAAAATTTATAAATGTCAAGTATAAAATGTAATATAAATGCATAAGGCATGTCACAAATCAGGAAACAATAAAACGAATATAATAACATCATTCAATATAAGATTTACATTATAAACTCATTGATTTTTTCCAATCTATCAATGTCATGCCATGCCCTTTTGTCATCAAGAAACTCTTGTACAGAGTTATACGATCGATTTATTAGCATACGTTTTATCATGGCCTTGAATTGTTTTTCCCGCAACTGGGTCAGGCATTCAGGAAGAATATTGTAGAAACGTATACTGTTGATAGTAAATGATTTACTTATTTTAGAGAGTCTGGTAAAAGGAAGTACGATTTTGTCTTTGTTTCTCGTCACATAAGAATGTACATCGCTATGTTTGTCAAATTTGGCCAGATGTTTTCTTGCGTATAAAATATTGGTAAGGCATGGTCAGGACATTAATATCTGTATAAAGTTTCCTCAGGGATTCTCTGGGACCTAGACCATATAGAAAACGAATGGCTCTTTTTTGTAATACCAAAACAGCGTTGGCGTCAGCTGCATTGCCCCAGAGAAGGATACCATAAGCCATTAAAGAGTGGAAATAGCTAAAATATACTACTCTAGCCGTCTGTAGACTTGATAACTGCCTAATCTTTTTCACTGCATATGCGGCTGAGCTCAGCTTTCCTGATAGTTCCTCAATATGAGGCCCCTATTGGAGCTTATAATCTAAATTTAAGCCTAAGAATTTAGTTTGGTATGTCAATTCTAGTGTATTATTATTAATTATAATAGGCGGTAGAGTCTTATCCCTTGTCAGAGAAAATTTTATACATTTTGTTTTTTTGGCATTTAAAGCAAGATTATAAAATTGTAGGTGCTGTAATATGGTGGAAATTAAAATTTGTATCAGTAGCCGGAACATTGTGGTGTAAAATTTGAGTGGCTTTTGATTGATTTGGTTGTAATGTTTTCGTACTCTCGTAGGGAATTCTATTAAAATAACCAGCGAAGATGTTTGATACTTCGATTTTATCTGTGATAACTTTATTATTATGAAATACTTCAATGTTGCGTTTTTGTTGATTTGATTTGCTGGTTTCCGCATTTATAATTGACCATACCGTTTTGATTTTATTTCTTGATTTTACGATTCTGTTATTTATGAACATGGCCTTTGCCACATTACATATATTCTGAAATGTCTTGCTGTATCGTTTTACATATCTTAGAAATGCGGATGCATCTTTGCGGAGATTTTTTTCACCATACAGCTCATATAAGACTATCCCGGCTTTTATAAATACCTTTTGTTGCCCAATAATTAAAGCAAAGCTTTTCTTTTTTCTGGTGATCAAGAATCACCAGAAAAAAGAAACACTTTGCTTTAATGATTGGATGTAGGTAGGGAAGATATAATCAAAGTTAGTTTTAATTTTTTCAATGAATTTGACAAGAAGACATTCGGGCAGTCAATTTTGTCATCGTCATCTATATCTTTAAGGTTTTAAGGTTACTTGTATTTTCTTTTTTTACAGATATTTTCAAAAATTGCCCTGAATGATCTGAGCTTAATTTATCAATTATTATTTGATCGAGAGTTTTACAGTTACAAAAAATATTGTCTATGCATGTGGCTGAAGTTCCTGTGACTTTCGTTGGCTCTATAAATTGTGCCTTGAGGTTAAAGCTATCAAATAAGTTAATTAGATTATTTTCAACGCAGAAGCTTCTAGCAAATTAATGTTAAAATCTCCGGCTACAAGTACACGCTTATTTTTAAGGTAATTTTTTTCAGATTCAAATATTTGATAAGTGCCTGATGGCGGTCGATAGACACAAACAATAATATAACTACTCAATTCTATACAAGCTATTTCAACATGACGTTCCACTGAGAACCCAACTACATCATCTCTTGACTTAAATATGATATTTATACGAATTAAAATCATGGTTCCACCTCTACAGGCTTTGGATCTACAAAAATAGCTACCAATATTATGATTATTCAAACCTATCTGTAACTCAGGCTTTGTTAGCCAGATTTCTGTAAGGCATAGTACATCAACCTTACTATGTTCTAAAAAAAGACTTACTTCTAATTCTTTATTATAAAACCCTTGAATATATTGGTGAACTATACGGATTGACGACGAGTCTGGCTGTGGTCTAAAAAAATAGATCCATTGGTTTCAGACTCTTTTTCTTTGTTTGTATTTACTAATTTGCACAGAGTCGTATTTTGCGCTGCCCGGCTAGAGGTGTATATGTCCGGCGTAATCGTTACATCTATTACTGTCTTAATCTTACCAAAAGGAGCGTCAATATTAGAAAATAGAAAATTACATAATGTATGGCGATATTTAGAGTTGAAGTTTTGTTTACAATTTGCGATATCTTTATTTAGATTAATATCAATAATGGCAATGTTAGCACTGCTACATGTCATGTTGTACATGTCTGTGTTCAATGTATATGTCAAAGCATTATAATAATCATTAGTTCTATAAGGGAGGGTGCACTTCATTATTTTCTGGGATATATTATTATTACTAGTATCAACTAGTTTTTGTAGACAACTTTTGAAGTCTTTGCGAGTGATTTTGTTATTTTTGCTTACAACCAAACTCCAAGTAGATGAGGACTGGGATGAGTTGATGCCGTTGCATAATTCGCGTTAAGAGCGTTTCAAATGTAGAACCCGGACTGCAGTAATTAAGTATCTTCTTTGAAGTACGACTTGTGAGAATGCTTGAGAGACCCTGTCCTGACTCGTCCGTGTAAAGGTAAATGTCATTATATCTCTCTGGTTTACCTTCAGTGGCATAGCTGGTCGGGTTTCCTTCGCTTGTTAGGATGGCGTTATTTGGATGGCGTTATAAATCATAACCCTGAAGTCATAATACATATAAATATTTTGTTGTGATAAGATACGTGTAAGTTTTTATAGTTGTAGCAACTGTATAAAATATACAGACAGCTATGTTTCTTGTTGTTATATTAATATATTATTTTAAGTTGCTATTTTGTATATGGTTTACGTCTCGTTATAAATGATTCTTTACTCGCTATAATTAGTTACCAGTTTGTGTACCGTTCTGTTATAAGTATCACTTCTTGCTATTACGTAATTTTAATTTTATTTGGATTAACTTAAAATGATTATTTATTCACTAGTTTCCAGTTATTTTTGGTTGATATCTATGTGTTTCGATCACAACATTATTCTTAGCTTAATTAGTCATACTTACCTATGCTATTTAATTTTGTTATTGCAGAGGGACTTTTTATATGCTCCTTTGTCTTTTATATCCGTAACGTAGAAAAATAGAATAATAATACTTTAGACTTAATTTATCTTATTACCCGACTAAGGCAATGTAAAATGGAAAGTTATGCATTTTTCTTTCTTTCTTCTATTTTTATCTTTATCTTGGTAAGTATGTGACTATCATTGTTTCCTGTCTATGGAGTTTTGTGTTTTAGTCATATATATATACAGGTTGGCCCAAAAGGTGACGTCTAAAAATTTTTTTTCGATTGCTGACGTCTGGTGCTACGCGAAAATACCCCATGTATGTTCCGCGGTTTTTTGTAGTTTACGAGATATGATTTTTTTGCATATTTTTTAAAATTGTCAACCTTAAGTATAAACAATTCTTCTTTGTATATTCAGCAGTATTTTTTATTTTTATTTTTGTGTCTTAGTCCTTATCAGTTGTACTCTCACACATAAAATACCTAGCTTCCTACTATTAATAAAAGTTATAAAAATTTAGACCGAAAATAAATAATTTAGGCTGGAGCGAGTCGGAGTTCAATTTAGAACTTTTAATAAAAATATATAAAATAAGTTTCATGACTTCTAACTTATTTTAAAACTTCCCGAGACTCTCAGCTTATGATTGTAATAAAAAAAATTGTACTTAATAGCCCTATTTTAGCCGTAAACTGCCTTTACATATTTGGTACAGGGACAAAAATATCCTAAACTAGAAGTGCCCCGCGGCTTCGCCCGCGTTCAAAATTCCTTTTATTTACTTAAAACTTTTCTTTTGTGAAAACGATTCTATCACTAAAGACAACAAATATTAATTAGCCGAATCGGTTCACCCGTTTTCATGTTATCGCGTGACCAAGGCAAATCGGGATTCATTATAAAACCCGAAAAACCCCTTTTTTTTGCAATCTCGGAACGCTTCGGTTTGAGGTGATCGCCAACCACTTTCAGTAATTCCTTAAAATTTTTGTTTTCGGGATCTTGTGGTTCACAAAGATCGTACGCACATCAAATCGTACGTAGCCTCTCCGACTAACGTCACTCAAGCAGCCACTTGTAACTCCGGTTTGATTTCATTTAACGTGATTTTTATATAAAAAAAAAATAAAAAAAGTGAAATAGTGAAACACAACATAGATAAACGCATACCGATCACAGTACATATCATGATCCAAATGGAACTGATAGTCCATCTGTCAGCTGCATAATATTGTTTAAATAAAAATAAAAATGGCAAGCCTAGAAAGAAAATCTGCGGACAAAAGGGGAAAACTGAATGGCTGTTGAATCTACCGGTGTTTCGGAAATACTCCCATCAGAGAAGAAACACCAAGAAACTCTATGGGGCTTGTCTTGTCATTTTATCTATTTTTTTTAAATTAATTGTACATGTCAGCTTTAAAATTTTAACAATTTATTAATAATTATAATACAATTTATATTTGTTCTTGGAACTTGGGGCATTCAGGCCATGCATTTTTGTCATCCATATAGTCACCTATTGTATAGTATGATTTTTTCATCAAATTGGATTTTACATAGATTTTAAATTTGCTCATAGGCAATTGATCAATATCTTTAGGTAGCTTATTGTAAAAGCGTACACAGTTCCCCATGAATGAACCACTAACTTTCTGCAGTCTGAAATTAGGTATAATTAATCTATTTTTATGTCTTGTATTAAATTATGTACATCAGACCTTTTCTTATAATCACTTATATTCTTGCGTATGAACATAATATTTTCATAAATGTATTGACATGCCACTGTTAGAATTTTAATTTCCTTAAACTTTTCACGAAGTGAATCTCGCGACCTCATACTATATATAGAGCGAATAGCTCGTTTCTGCAAAACAAATATTGATTGGATTTCAGCGGCTTTCCCCCACAATAAAATGCCATAAGACATTATACTGTGGAAGTAGCTGAAATAGACCAATCTTGCAGTGGCTTTGTCCGTTAAAAATCTAATTTTACGTACTGCGTATGCAGCGGAGCTTAACCTACCTGCTAGAACCGATATTTGAGAACCCCATTGAAGCTTTGAATCCAGGGTGATGCCCAAGAATGTTGTAGATTCAACAAGTTCTAATGGTTCATCATTTATTAATATACTTCTATTTAGGATACCCTTTTTTACATTTGGTAGAGAGAAAATTAATACATTTAGTTTTTTTTGCGTTTAACAATAAGTTATTGGTTGTAAACCAATTCAGAACCTGTGTTATTGATTTGTTTACATCGTCAAAGTTAGGTGTAGTCCTATCTATTTTGAATATCAAGGAAGTATCATCTGCGAACAAAACAATATCACATAGGTTCTGTACGAATGACGGTAAATCATTGATATAAACTAGAAATAAAAAAGGTCCTAGGATCGATCCCTGCGGGACTCCCATTTTTATGAGGGATCCAGATGACCTGACGCCATTGACTTCAACCATCTGTGTTCTATTACAGAGGTATGATGATACCAGATCAAGTGCCTTACCTTCAACACCGTAGTATTTTAATTTGTACATTAGTGTTTCATGACAGACACAATCAAATGCTTTTGATAGGTCACAGAACACGCCAATAGCATCTTGTGCTTTCTCCCATGCATCAAATATATGTTTAAGAAGACCTATTCCTGCATCAGTAGTAGAACGCCCTTTAGTAAATCCAAATTGTTTGCTATTTAAAAGATCATTCATGTTAAAATGTGTTAAAAGCTGGTCTAATATTACTTTTTCAAAAATTTTACTCAATGCCAGTAGTATAGAGATTGGTCTATAGTTAGATGGATCATTTTTGTTTACTGATTTGAATAAAGGAATCAATTTACTTTTTTTCATTAAATCCGGGAAGACACCTTGATCAACGCATCTGTTAAAAATAAAAGCTAAGTATGGGCTAATAACAGTAATAATGTAACTGAGAACTGTGGTTGACATTCCCCACAGGTCCTCGGTTTTCTTTTGTTTGAGCATTTTAAATGTTTTCACAATTGAGTCTGCAGTTATGTGTTTGAACTGGAACAAGGTATCACATTTATTTACACACTTTGATAATATAGAATAAGCATCAGCGGGACTAGAATTTATGGACTGAGTGGTAGTAATGGGTACTTGAGAGAAGAACTCATCAAATGTATTGGCAACCTCATTACTATCCATGATTAATTTATTGTTATCTTACTGTCTCTTTGTTTTATTTTTCCAGTTTCAGTATTGATGATTTTCCATGTTGTTTTTATTTTATCATCAGCATGCTTAATCTTAAATCGAGTTAACCACAAAACTAGAACGTATACTATACGAACGTTACAGTGCAGAAAGACAAGAGCGCCAAAAATTAAAAAGCCTCTTCGATGATCTAACCAGTCAAATAGAGATACTGCAATAGCAGTTAAAATGCCTTGCGGAATCAAGTGCACATGCACCCCCAAGTAAGGAGGCTCCTGAATCCTGTGCTGAATATAACACAGACGAGGAAGAGCTTGCCCAAGAAACTGAATGGATCAGACATAGAAATAAGTCTAGGAAAAAAAGAAAATTGAATATGTCACCCTCCCAAGACACTCAGGATGAAGAATCACAAAAAGATAATGAAGTTCAAGTTAAAATGAAAAAAATTCCCCAGCCCCCACCAATAATAGTAGACGGGGTTGTAGATTACCAAAGCCTATACGAGTTTCTGTCTAAACAGCAGCTACCCGAAGCATTTACTATTAAAATGCTAAATGGAGACTCCGTTAAAATTAATACTTACAACGAAGAATCGTATAGGGCTTTAACAAAGGCGCTTAGCCTCAGTGACCGTGTTTGGCACTCATACGAAAATAAGCAAGAGAGGCCTATTAGAGTTATGGCGAAAAAACTACACTCCACGTGCAAACCAGAGAAAATTGTTGAAGACCTTCAAAATAAAGGATTGAAAATTATAGAAGCAGTCAATAAATTAAGTTGGAAGAGTAAACAACCACTCAACATGTTTATGCTTACTTTCTCCAAAGAAGAAGACATTAAAAATATTTTCAATCTAAAGACAATAATGGGATGTAAAGTTGAAATCCAATCAATTAAGACCACTCAACTTGTACCTCAATGCAAGAGATGTCAAGCCTATGGACATACGCAGAGATACTGCTTCAAAGAACCTAGATGTGTAAAATGCACAGGGAAACATCTCACGCTGAATTGCAAAAAACCAAAGGACGAAAAACCAAAATGTGTTCACTGTGGATCTCCACATCCAGCCAATTACAGAGGATGTATTGTAGCCAAGGAGATACAAATCCTTCGGAACAAAAAAATTAAAAATAGTTCGACAGCACGCCATATTGAGGTACGCACTGAAAAGCCTCGTGAACTTAGTAATAACAAACCTCTTTCGGTTAAAAACACGAAATTTAGTGCAAACATTTCCTACGCTCAAGTTGCAGCAGGAGCCCAATCAAACACCCCTCGAGAGACCCACACAAATAATAATCCGGACAAAAAATTAGATGACATATTAAAGCTTATGTTATCATTTGACGAAAGATTGAAGAAAATAGAGTGTAGCACTAAAATAGCTACTTCGAAAATAAGAAAATGAATAAGCCACTTAAAATCATGACATGGAATTCAAATGGGCTACAGAAACACCAGAGAGAACATCAAGTAATCCTAGACATAGAAAATATTGACGTGTGTTTAATATCTGAAACACACTTCACAAAGCAATCTCACATTACATTTAAAGGCTACAAAATATACCACGCCCTGCACCCAGATAACACTGCAAGAGGGGGTAGTGCTGTTATTGTTAAAGAAAACCTCAATCACTATGAAAAGAGCAAATATGAATCGAGAGAAATACAATCGGTAGCGATATGTCTTAAAACTAGAACGTATATAATAACAATATCATCAATATACTGCCCCCCTCGGCATAATATAAAAAGAGATGTCTATAGCAGATTCCTGAAGAGCCTGGGAAACAGGTTTGTACTAGGAGGAGATTTTAACGCTAAAAATACTTATTGGGGTTCTAGACTTACCACTACTAAAGGCAAAGAACTGCTATGCGCTGTAAAGGATACAAAATGTCAAGTAGAATCATCTGGCTTACCTACATACTGGCCAACAGACCCTAATAAAATTCCAGATCTTATAGATTTCTTTATTATAAAGAACATCTCATCAGCTTACACCAGAACGTATCAAAGCTACTATATGAACTCAGATCACTCTCCTATATACTTAGAAATTAGTGAGAGCGTTGTCACCAAAGAAACAGCACCAACTATAATCAACAAATACACTGATTGGGAAAGCTTTAAAATCATTTTAGACCGTCGAATAAATCTTAAGGTGCCCCTTAAGACCACAGAACAACTTGATGCTGAACTAGAACAATTTATTCATGACATACAACAAACAGCGTGGCAAAATACACCAGACATTAGTAAGAAATCTAAAGGTAACACATATCCAACATCTATATTGAACCTTATAACGGAAAAACGGAAGCAAAGGAAAATCTGGCACCACTCAAGATGTCCAGAAGATAAGAGAAAACTTAATAATCTCACGAAAAGAATAACAATGATGATTCAAGAACACAATGATGACTACACAAATAACTATTTACAAAATTTAACTAGTGAGCGTACCACGGATTATTCTCTATGGAAAGCTACAAAGAATCTAATCCGGCCAGTTGCACAAGTTCCACCTCTAAAAGATATAAATAGCAGATGGGCAGTTAGTAACGAGCAAAAAGCAGCAAGATTTGCTACCCACCTTGAAACTATTTTTCAACCAAATGAAGGAGAACATAGCTCACTTCTACAGGATGATGAAAGTCTCCAAGAAGAAGAAACTAGCTTTAAACTAGCGACACCAAAACAAATTATTAGACAAATAAAATATACTATAAGTCCTCGTAAAGCTCCTGGTTATGACCTTATATCAGGACAAATACTACACAACCTTCCAAAAAAAGCGGTAGTTAAATTAACCACCTTAATCAATGCTTCCCTTAGATTGAAATATGTGCCTAATTTATGGAAAGTAGCTGAAGTTATAATGATAGTAAAACCAGGAAAACCACCCAATGAAACTACGTCATACAGACCAATATCTCTGCTCCCCGTAATGTCGAAGCTTTTTGAAAAGTTACTCTTAAAAAGATTGAAGCCGATATTAGAAGAAGCTAAAGTTATTCCAGAACACCAATTTGGTTTCCGAGAAAAACATTCTACAATTGACCAAGTACACAGAATCACAGATATTATTGAAAAGACACTGGAAGACAAAAAGGTCTGCTCAACTATATTCTTAGATGTGGCACAAGCTTTCGATAAAGTTTGGCACGAGGGCCTTATATATAAGCTACGAAAGAGTCTACCAAGATTCTTTGCAGATATTCTTGAATCCTACATCTCTAATAGAGTATTCAGAATAAGGCATGAAGATTCATACTCTGACGTCAAGGAAATAAAAGCTGGAGTACCGCAAGGAAGTGTTCTTGGTCCGGTCCTGTACCTTCTCTACACTTGCTATATTCCAGAGCTAGAAAATAACACCATAGCGACGTTTGCTGATGATACTGCGATAATGGCTGTAGGAAGTACCCATGCAGAAACATCAGAAAAAGTCCAGAAAGCTGTTGATCAAATCTACGATTGGACAAGACACTGGAAAATCAAACTGAACGAATCTAAATCAATACATATAGATTTTAGTAACAAAAAACATAATTATTGCCCAGTCATTATCAACGGGAACCAAATCCCCTACCATAATACGGCCAAATACCTTGGCATGACCCTTGACGTCAAGCTGCACTGGAAAGCACACGTCAAGAAGAAAAGGGAAGAATTAGAGCTACGGTACAAAAGAATGTATTGGCTACAGTCTAAGTTGTCAATACAAAACAAATTATTATTATACAAGCAAGTCCTAATGCCAGTATGGACCTATGGTATACAGTTATGGGGCTGTACCAAAAACAGCAATATATCAATTATACAGCGGTTCCAGAATAAAGTATTGAGGGAAATCGCAATGGTTCCTTGGTACATCAGAAATGACGATCTACATCGGGACCTGAAAATTGAGACCGTCGTCAAAATTGTCCAAAAGTATGCAGAAGCTCACGAAAAAAGACTTCACCATCATGTGAATGTCGAGGCAATCCAGCTCCTTGACCATACAAACATAGTAAGAAGACTTAAGCGGACAAAACCGTTCGAACTAGTGTATAAAAATAAAGTTTAGTGATAAAGTGCTAATAGTGCTATACGTATGAACACTTGAACAATGTGTATACATCTTTATTAGAGACAATAAGAAAAGTGTCAATGGACACATTCTTAGTGTAGTTTATGTATACAGTTTAGGCTAAAGTAAAATTGCTTATTAGCCGAAAAGGCTAGATTGTAGTTACAATAGGGACGTATTACTAACAAGTAATATGCTCTATAATATAAAAAAAAAAAAAAAAAAAAAAGAAGCAATCTTAATTTTTCTACTAAAATGCAAAGATTTTGCTGTCTGACAAACCACTTTAAAAGTTTTGGAATATAGTTTTAAGTGATTTATGAATTTAGTATTGTGTAAATTAATTTGTTTTTGTGAGTATAAGTTGTACAAATTATTTCTACTTTTGTAAATACCAGGAGTAGCAGTAGTCATCGAACCGAATTTTCCCAGCTCTTGTAATAGTTTTAAATTTAAAAATATTATTGAACTCTGCACCCAACATTTGAGATAAAGTGCTGTATAGGTCATCGGGATCCTCAGAAAATATTAGGTTCATTAGTTGTTCAGTTAGTTGTTCAGTTCATTTTATTCGACATTTCACACAAGTACTTCTAAGTAAATAAATAAGTAAATACGAGTTTCAGACTTTTCAAAATGCCACCGTAAGAGGATAAACTGGGGTAACAAAGTCCAAAAATCAATATTGTTTCGGATTTCGCTGAAATTTAGAATGCAGATAGTTATTATGACGTAGTTATCCGCTCGGAAGGGTATTTCTAAAAATTCCTCCCGGATACTGAACGGGGATTCAAAGTGTGTATAGCGAAATAAGATGAAATAAAGTACGTGTTGTAGGATTTTTTGAAAGGGGGTAGGTAACAAAGTCTGAAAATTTGGGTTTTTCGGTTTTTATAAATATGAATACCGAATTGCCTTAGTCACACGATAACATGAAAACGGGTTAACCGATTTGGCTAGTTCTTATTTTATGTATTTAATGATAGAATTGTTTTTACAAAAGAAAAGTTTTAAGTAAATAAAAGAAGTTTTTAACGCGGGCGAAGCCGCGGGGCACTTCTAGTAATAAATAAAACAATTAAAACAGTTATAACTGATTTTTATTTATTGCAAATTTTTGAAGTTATACTTCTTTTGGCGCGATAGAGAAAAATGATGAGAGTGAATTTTTACGATGCGCGCGCACACCGACACCTAAATTCTACACCGTGAAGTTAGTTCTAGTTGGCATGACTATGTTCAAGTTGTATATGTCATATTTAACGTCATATTTTTACGTTAATAAAACGTTTTTTAATTAAATAAAATCTCTTTGATTAATTTTAATATTTATCGTTAATGACTACTGCATTTTAGTTATTTTTTTTCCATACGCCACAGAAGTATAACTTCTAACGCGTGTACATAAGTACACACACTCTTTTTTAAAGTGTCTTTCCTTTCGCTTAAACATTAAATGGATACAACAAATATACAACCTGCAGATTATCCAAGGCTTACTGCCGAACAATCTTGGAAGGAACTGAGCGGGATCCTAATTTTTTCGAAAAATCCTGTAGATAGACGAATCGTGATTCTATAGGACCGGAGTCTTTTATATCCACAATTTTCATAGTTGGGCCATTAAAAACCCACACATGGCAAGATCATCAAACTTTCAAGTACGATTTAGTGTACATTTGTGGTCGGGAATTGTTTTTTTTTTTTTTTCTAATGTTTATTAATTTTAAACAGGGTTTTTCTTAAAAATATGCCACCCTTATAGACTATGTACCTACTAATATTACAATGGCAAAAGTAGTTACACAATAATTCTAAGTTTTAGGGCTGTTTGATAAATCTCACGCAACCTGGCAGCATCTTCAGATTTTGGCTCAGATAGAATAGCGTTACACCCACCCACCTGCCAGAAGGCGTGATCCTCAGCCAACAGCTGCGAACGGAGACTAGAAAACCTGGCACACTCCATAACAACATGAAATACGTCTTCTACTATTCCGCAACAATCTTAATTAGGGGAGACTATTTTCTTCATTAGATATCCGAACTTATTGAAGGGAATGTGCCCTGATCTAAGTCTAACTAACGAAACTATGTCATTCCTTTCCATGTCAGTTCGTGCAAACCACGGAAAGCGCAGTAGCGAAGACTGGACAGTTTTATACCATATGCCTTTAATTAGAGATCTCTCGTCATAGTATTCCGACCAGATTTCAAACGAACAATTTTTGGCATGTATAGTCAGATCTGTATAATAAGTAAATAATTAAAATGAAGTCCATCTACAGCAGCGTCTTTTGCCAATCTATCCACCTCCTCGTTACCGCTCAGACCGACATGAGAAGGAATCCACTGGATGTTTATACACTTATTAGAATTTTTTATATCTATGATACTGCGTAATGCATCATAAGCTATAGGAATGCCACGAAAGCTGGACCCGCTGACACAACGTGCTAGGTGTAAAATGGCGCTTTTAGAGTCGGTAAATATGACAAAGTTGTTGAACTCAATTGATTTTATATAAGACTAGAAGTGCCCCGCGGCTTCGCCCGCGTTAAAAACTTCTTTTATTTACTTAAAACTTTTGTTTTGTAAAAACGATTCTAGCATTAAATACTTATAGATTAACGACGGGAATTTAACGTGACTAACGCGATGTCGATATAACGATCGACATATGTTTCGGCCTAATCCGGAGGTCTTCTTCCGGATCTTGAGTGTGGGGCGCTCGCCGACGCGTTCAGCCTCGCACTGAATACATAAAATAAGATATAAATAAATAAGCATTAAATACATAAAATAAGAACTAGCCAAATCGGTTCACCCGTTTTCATGTTATCGTGTGACTAAGGCAATTCGGGATTCATATTTATAAAAACCGAAAAACCCAAATTTTCAGACTTTGTTACCTACCCCATTTCAAAAAATCCTACAACACGTACTTTATCTCATATTATTGCGCCATACAAACTTTGAATCCCCGTTCAGTATCCGGGAGGAATTTTTAGAAAATCCCTTCTGGGCAGATACCTACGTCATAATAACTATCTGCATTCTAAGTTTCAGCGCAATCCGAAACAATATTGATTTTTGGACTTTGTTACCCCAGTTTATCCTCTTAGGGTGGCATTTTGAAAAAGTCTGAAACTCGTATTTACTTATTTATTTACTTAGAAGTACTTGTGTGAAATATAATGAACGAATAAAATGACTATCCAAACTTTGTACCCCCGCTTCATCCCCATGAAGAGTAAAATTTGAATAATTCTTTCTTAGCGGATACCTAAGTCAAAATAACTATCTGCATGCCAAATTTCAGAGCAATCCGAAACAATATTGATTTCAGACTTTGTTACCCCACTTCACCCTTTTAGGGGTGCAATTTAGAAAGAGCCTGAAACACGTATTTACTTACTTAAGTACTTGTGTTAAGTTTCGAATATAAAAGATTATCTAATCTTGTAAATTGTTAAACATAATCCAAAATTTCATCGTACCGACGGGACTTGAACCCGCAACCTCCGGAATGACATGTTCCGGTGCTTTGCCAATTAAGCTTAATTGGCTTTAGCTTAAGCTTAATTAAGCTTAATTGCTTAATTGGCAAAGCACCGGAACATGTCATTCCGGAGGTTGCGGGTTCAAGTCCCGTCGGTACGATGAAATTTTGGATTATGTTTAACAATTTACAAAAAATATAAAGTGTGAAACACTTCAAAGAAACATAATATTTGATTTACGCAGTGCAACATCTCTCGTCGGATTTGAAAACTGTAATGATTTCTTCCGAATGATTAACTTACGTAATAAGTAGTCATAGATGGCGCCACCAATGCATAATTGGGTTAACAAAATGCAATCCACTAATTTCGTCGTAACGATACTTCGCACCGTTGCTTAATTGGCAAAGCACCGGAACATGTCATTCCGGAGGTTGCGGGTTCAAGTCCCGTCGGTACGATGAAATTTTGGATTATGTTTAACAATTTACAAAAAATATAAAGTGTGAAACACTTCAAAGAAACATAATATTTGATTTACGCAGTGCAACATCTCTCGTCGGATTTGAAAACTGTAATGATTTCTTCCGAATGATTAACTTACGTAATAAGTAGTCATAGATGGCGCCACCAATGCATAATTGGGTTAACAAAATGCAATCCACTAATTTCGTCGTAACGATACTTCGCACCGTGGCTTAATTGGCAAAGCACCGGAACATGTCATTCCGGAGGTTACGGGTTCAAGTCCCGTCGGTACGATGAAATTTTGGATTATGTTTAACAATTTACAAAAAATATAAAGTGTGAAACACTTCAAAGAAACATAATATTTTATCTAATCTTGTTTCTCCATACAAACTTTGAACCCCCGTTTCATCCCCTTCAGGGGTGAATTTTGGAAAATCCTTACTCAGAGGGAATTAACGTCGTAATAACTCTCTGCATGCCAAATTTTAGCGCAATCTGACACAATATTGATTTTCACACTTTGTTATCCTATTTTACCCTCTTAGGGGTGGAATTTCAAAAAAACCTGAAACACGTATTTATATTTTTTTACTGGAGCACTTGTATGAAGTTTCGAATAGAAAATACTACAAACTTTGGACCCCCGTTTCATCCCCTTCAGGGGTGAATTTTGGAAAATCCTTTCTCAGAGGTAACTAACGTCGTAATAACTATCTGCATGCCAAATTTCAGCGCAATCCGAAACAATATTGAATTTCAGACTATGTTACCCCATTTCACCCTCTTTGGGGTAAAATTTCTAAAAAACCTAAAACACGTGTTTATTTATTTATGTCCTGAAGCACTTGTGTTAAGTTTCGAATATAAAAGACCATCTAATTTTGTTTCTCCATACAAACTTTGGACCCCCGTTTCATCCCCTTCAGGGGTGAATTTTAAAAAGTCCTTTCTCAAAAGGAACTAACGTCGTAATAACTATCTGCATGTCAAATTTCAGCGCAATCCGAAACAATATTAATTTTCACACTTTGTTACCCCATTTCACCCTCTTAGGGGTGGAATTTCAAAAAAACCTATAACACACTTTTACTTATTTCTTTACTGGAGCACTTTTATGAAGTTTCGAATAGAAAATACTATCTAATCTTGTTTCTCCATACAAACTTTGAACCCCTTTTTCATCCCCTTCAGGGGTGAATTTTGAAAAGTCCCTTTTCAAAGGTAACTAACGTCGTAATAACTATCTGCATGCCAAATTTCAGCGAAATCCGAAACAATATTGATTTTTACACTTTGTTACCCCATTTCACCCTTTTAGGGGAGGAATTTCAAAAAAACCTGAAACACGTATTTACTTATTTTTTTACTGAAGCACTTGTGTGAAGTTTCGGATAGAAAGGTCTATCTAATCTTGTTTCTCCATACAAACTTTGAACCCCCTTTTCATCCCCTTAAGGGGTGAATTTTGGAAAATCCTTTCTTAGTACACCCTTACGTACTAAGGCAAATATACCTTCCAAATTTCAAGTGTTTACGACCAGCGGTTTAGGCTGTGCGTTGTCTGTCAGTGAGTCAGTATGTCAGGACAAAGATTCTTATAGTATTAAGATAATGCCTCAACTATTGCTTTAAGTTCTAAGTTATTTATACATATTTTAGCATTTATCGTGAGTTTAATATGGCAGCCAGTTTCAGCGTCCAAGAAAGATACACCACGGCCATCTGTAGTCAAAGACGCATCAGAAAATAATTTATAGAAGCCGGCATACTTATCCTGTAAATATTTGCTACATACAGTTTTGAGCTCGTAACTATTATACGATCTTTTAGGTTTGTCAATTACATTTATATTAGGTTCAAGTACATCGCGTAGGTTAATATTAGTTACACATATATTTAAACTAAACATTTCCAACTTATGACTTCTGTAAAATGTTTCAGATTTAAAAATGTTATGTATTGTCAATAATAAGGATTTCTTTTTACGATTCCAATATGGAGATTGCATGTAATGGGACAGCTCTTCTAACAGGTCTATAATAGGATTATTATGAAATGATCTGCACTTTAACCAATACTTACTCGCTAGGTAATGTCTACGTACAGATAAAGGTGAAATACACAGTTCTTATTTCATTACGTGAATAGGCGTACTCATAATAAAGCCTCCTATTACTCGTAGAAATACATTCTGTAATTGATTAAGCTTAGTAATTCTTGTATTGCAGCAATTATCATATAAAAAACTCGCGTAGTCGAGCCGGCTCCTGACTGTAGCTATATATAAACGTCTAAGATGTATAGGATGCACACCCCATGATGACACTGTCAAAGTTTTGAAGATATTAATAAATTTTATACATTTGCTATGTATTTCATTGACTTGCTTAGACCATCTTAGTCCCCGATCTAGCCCTATGCCTAAATATTTTATGTTATCTACGGTTTCTAATGTTGAATCGTTAACCTTGACATTTAAAATATCTCTATTATATCCCCGTTTAAATATACAAATTTTACTTTTTTGCGGTGAAATTTTAAACCTAAATTAGCTAACAGGGAGGATAATTTCTTCAAATAACCTTCCAATACGTTACCGCCTTGCGTTATACTTCTACACTGATTATAGATAACGAAATTGTCGGCATATTTTGTAATATTTATTTCGTTTTCTAATGACTTGCAAATATGCATTGTGGCGATGTTGAACAACATACTTGATAGTACATCTCCCTGTGCTAACCCGACACTAGTTATACGCGTTATTATATTATGGTCACCTATTGTCAAAGTTAATTTACGTTCATTAAGAAAATTCCATAAATATAAACAAATTTTAGGTCCTACGTTAATATGTGTCAAGGTTGAGATCAGCACTTTAACATCTATATTGTTGTAAGCATTAGTAACGTCTAGAAAACACCCGATCGTTGATTGACCTTCAGAGGATCCTAGCTGTATCTTACTGATTAATGAGCTCAGGTTATCCGCGCATGATTTAGCTTTTCTGAATCCAATTGTGTTATTGGATAAAATATTATTATATTCAAGAAACCACTCTAACCGTCGGCTAATTATTGTGTGAAATGTCTTGTATAAACAAGATAATAAAGATATCGGTCTCAGAGATGAAACGTCATTAGGATCGCGCCCTGGTTTCAGTATAGGTACAATACCTACAGCCCGCCACTGTGCAGGTACAAAGCCGTCAGTAAGACATCGATTGTACAATATATCTGAAGCCGACAAAGTGCTGAAATAAAATTGTGAAAAATCCATCGTGTGGGGTATCGTTATTATTCGTTTGAATGCTTCATTTACGAAATATTAAACTTTAAAGTACAAGTTTTTGTTTCAGTAGTTAAAGAAAAATTATAGCGGTTGAGATAACTTAATTAGTTTAGCAGTAATAGTCGTTGCTCTTGGGTGTTGGATAATTTTGTACCAAATACAAAATCCTTTCAATAAATCCGTTAAAGTGACAAAGACGGAGTACCTAGTTGCTTGTTTATAACGGGTAAAGACTTGCATTGAATAACAGGCTACTACGGAACCCTACACTGCGCGTGGCCAGACACGCACTTGGCCGGTTAATACTTGTTTCTGTATGATTTCATTACAGAGCACTAAAATATGCTGTTATTTGCTCTTTGTAGTAGACGTATTTATGAGAACAACCGGCAGACGGAATGTAATTAGAATTAATTTTGGAATATCTTTTTAAATAAAAACATATTATTATTTGTATATAGATTTATATGATTTATAAAATTATTATTTATTCATATTCTTGGTATGTTTAATATTCTTTTCCTTGATAATATATGTGATAATAGTGCAGATTGCACTGATGATGAATACGTTTCTTTGACAGACTGCAGCAGTCAAGGTCGTTGAACGAATGTTGAGTAGATAATGAGTTTTCTGATGTACCTAAAAATTGTAATGTACTACACATAAACGCCCAAAGTACTCCGACACACTATTCCGATTCTAAACATATTCACGCTATTTTAGTCTGCAAATCCTGGCTTAAACCGTCTCTCCCTTCCTCACTCTATCCACTTCCCGGTTTCCGTCTCATCCGCAATGATCGTACCAGCAGCGGTGCTGGTGGTGTTGCTATTTACCTTCGTGCTCACATTCCCTTCTCGGTAATTAGAATGTCAGCACAGCCGCCACCGTCTAACGCTGGTGAACACCTTTTCATTGAACTTACCCTCTCCCATACCAAAACACTACTCGGAGTCTACTATAGCTCTTCACTTCGCATAAACTTCTTCTCTTCTTTTGATAAACTCTTGGAAGACTTTGTTCCCTCTTATCAACATTCTATTATTATGGGAAATATTAACACATGTCTCATAAAAAAGGATTTTAGGTCTTCAACTCTTGAAACTATTTTATCTTCTAACAATATGAACATTGTTCTACTTAATGCTACACACCATTTTCCGAACTCAACTCCTTCTCTTCTAGACCTCATCTTTGTCTCCTCTTCTCATCATGTCGCCAAGCACGGGAAATTTCCCGCTGATGCATTCTCTTGTCATGACTTAATCTTCCTGTCTTACAAAATTCGTCCTCCAAATGCTAAACCCAAAGTAATTCCCCAATGCAACTTTAGTGGTATTAATCATGACTTATTTCAGACTGATGCTCAAAATATTAACTGGACCCCTCAAAATAGTAACTGTCCAGTTAATAGACAAAAAAGTTTAAATTTTCAACCCAATAATTACTCAACTTTATGATACCCATGCTCCTTTGAGAAATATTAAAATTAAGCATTTACCTGCCCCATGGCTTACATCTGAATTAAAAACTTAATAAATAAAGAAACGATCGCAAAAAGCAAAAATAATCGTAATCCTAGCGACGAAAACAAAGACAAATATGCTCGCATAAGAAACCATTGCAATACCATATTTAGAGATGCCCAACGCCGGCATATCCATAAGTCGGTTGAAATTCGGCGATCCGGCTGAAGTGTGGAAAATTCTGCGGTCGCTCGGCATTGGGAAGGCTCGCCAAGATTCTATCCCTAACAATTTAGATATTAACTCTCTAAAACTCTCTTCACTTCTTCGTGTGACTTTGACGATTCTATCAAAGTTAAAACTTTACAGCATCTTTCTACTCTGCCACTTCCAGATTATGACTTTTTCACATTTCGACAACTCTCTGCTGGTGAGGTGAAGAAGGCTGTATTGTCGATCACTTCTAATGCTATCGGCAGTGATGGCATTAAAAGAAACATGCTTGTCTCTCTCCTAGATACTATTCTTCCTATCCTTTATCATATTTTTAACACTTGTCTCTCCAACAGTTTGTTTCCTTCCCTGTGGAAGAAAACCCAATCCTAAGTCCTATTTCCATTCTTCCTTTTCTTTCGAAAGTTTTCGAACGCCTTGTTTATAACCAATTCAACTTTAACCTTAACCGACGTGATCTCTTTAATCCTATGCAGTCTGGTTTTCGTGCTGGAAACAGCACGGTAACCGCTCTTCTTAAAATTACTGATGACATACGTTTAGGGATGGAGGAAGGCAAGCTTACTGTTCTCACATTACTTGATTTCAGCAATGCTTTTAATGCCGTTAACTTTGACATTCTTCTAGCAATACTTCGATCTCTCAACACCTCTCCAGCAGTAATTGATTGGTTTCAGAGCTACCTTCGGGGCCGTCCGCAGAGGATTCACCTAGAAGACTCACGCTCTTCATGGTGCAACACAACGGCGGGGGTTTCCCAAGGTGGCGTTCTCTCACCTCTCTTATTTTCCATTTTCATTAACTCTATCTCCTTTGACATTTCTTCTTCTTACCACATGTATGCCGACGATCTTCAGATTTATTCACAAGCCCCACTTGTTGTTCTCCGAAGTGCTATAGACACCACTAATGCGAACCTACGTAACATTACCGAATGGAGCAAAGCTTATGGACTAAAAGTTAATCCAACAAAGACGCAGGTCATGATAGTTGGTAGTTCTAGGATGTTATTCAAGATTGACTGGTCGTCAGTGCCTCAAGTTACGTTTAATGGTATACCTATACCTTTCAGTAAAACTGTTAAAAATCTTGGATTAATAATGGATCAGTGTTTATCTTGGGGTCCTTAGCTTGAACATGTTAGTCGCAAATTGTTTGCGTCTGCAGGTTCTATTAGAAGACTTCGAAATTTTCTACCTACAGCCACTTAAGTTGCTTTGGCGCAGTCTCTTCTGCTTCCTGTTCTCGACTATGCTGATGTCTGCTATCTTGATCTTACAGAGGACCAGCTAAATAAACTTGAGCGTCTCCAAAACTTCTGCATAAGATTTATTTTTGGCTTACATAAATTCGATCATATTTCACAATATCGTACTAAACTCAAGTGGCTTCCTATACGTCTTCGCCGGGATACTCACAAACTTTTCCTTCTGTACAACATACTTTTCTGTCCTTCACCATATCTTAAAGAACGCTTCAAGTTCCTATATTGCACTCACACTCATTCACTCAAGTCATCAGAAAATCTTGCTTTGTTAATACCACCACATAGTAGTTCATGTTATGATTGTTCTTTTACTGTAAAAGCAATTCGCCTATGGAATAATCTCCCCTCTACTATTCGCCATGCATAGACTCTTTCAATATTCAAAGATCAGGTGAAAAAGTGTTATCTAACTGAACTACGAGACTAAAATGTTTCATGCCTTTACAATCTTCTTTGTTCTTTTACTGCTGGTTCTTATCTCTAGATATCTATTATTATTATTTTAGTTTTTTTTTCAATACATGCCAAATATGTATATGTATTTGTGTATTTGAGTATAAGTATGATGTATGAATCCATCCATCGTTCATCCATCCAACCAACCATCATCCAGCCGTTATTTATATATATAATGACTATTTATTTATCCAAGGTACATATAGTTATTATGTGTAATAATTATTACTATTACAAATTTGTTTTCTTTTGATATTTATCTTAATGATAATTGCTTACATATATTTATTTTTTGTTTCCTTTTTTTAACTACACCGCGCCGTCGATTTACCGTGATGTGTTTCTTCTCCATCCAAAGGTTGTCTGGAAGAGGTCGCTCTTTTAGCGATAAGAGCGCCCATTGTGCAACATAAATTAAGCCTATTATAGTTTAAGAGTTTCATTTAATTCGTGGTGTACAATAAAGAGTTATCTGTCTATTAAATTTGATCTCGCGTGACAATGCATTATTATGATAACACGGTGCTGATCTGATGATGGAGCTGGAAGGTGACCAAAGGAACTTCGCAATGAAACAATACAACCTCATCGAGTTTGGGCTTATTTGAATCGTCTTGGCGATTAGTTTTGTATTTCAATAGTAACCAGAGTCTGATGATGGAGCTGGAAGGTGGTCATAGGAACTCTGTAATAAAACGACGCAACCCCATCGAATTTCGGCTCTTTTGATTCGTCTTGGCGATCACTTTATTTTTAGATGGTTACCAGGGTCTGATCTGATGATGGAGCTGGAAGGTGGTCATAGGAACTCAGTAAAGAAATTGAGCTGAAATTTTGCATACATATGTAAATCGGGTGACAATGCAATGTCATGGTACCATCAAGCTCGTCTGATGATGAAGCCGGAAAATGGCCGTAATAATTTTATTATCTATGTACTTTTGAAACCATAGCGAAGTACTGGCTAGCAAGTCGAAACCGACGTCAAAATGAAGTAGGTTCTTACGGTGACATCCTTAGACTTCACGCACACAATTGCGCCTGTAGAAAAACGACATGTGTGTAGTGTCTGTGTCGGTGTCACAGTGTCGGTCGTTAAAACGCTAGTTTGTATGGAGATTTAGTCGAGTGTCCGGGGTGTGCTACACAGATAGATAGATAGATAAATACTTTATTTGCACACCAATAATACAGAAAATACTTAAGGTAACAGACTTATTCTAAGTAATGCAAAGGGCGGTCTTATCGCTTAAAGCGATTTCTTCCAGACAACCAAACTGATAGTGATATTGAGAGACTGTAACGAACGGTGGCGTATCTTTTTAAATCTTAGCTATTTATATAGTTATACATATACACAAAAATACACGTGTATACACAAACATACATGCAAATATACATAAATATTACATAAACATATACATTTACACAAATACTTACATATATACACACAAACATAGGTACCTATATCTATATCACATAATACATACACTTACATAATTTAATACATTAATACGATATAGAAAATAATAGGATGGGGAAGCAGGATTAAAAAGAATGCTATAAAGAAGAGAGAGGATGTGTGTATTCCGGCGGAGACGTATAGAAAGCCACTTGAGCTTGTGCCTGAAATAAGAGACGTGGTCATATTTGCGCAAACCAAATATGAACCTTATGCAGAAATTTTGAAGACGCTCAAGTTTATTTAGCTGGTCCTCAGTTAAATCCAGATAGCAGGCGTCAGCGTATTGGAGAATAGGAAGCAGTATGGATTGTGCTAAAGCAACTTTGGTAGCAGTAGGAAGAAAACTTTGGAGGCGTTTTAAGGCGCCCGCAGAAGCGAAGATCTTACGTCTAACGGCTTCTAATTGTGGACCCCATGTCAGTGTTTGATTGATTATGAGACCTAAGTTCCTTACCTGCGTGCTGTATGGAATCGTTATGCCGTCAAAAATAATTGTAGGAAGTGTATTGCGGTCCAGCTCCAGCTTGCTCAACATGCTGCATAGTGTCCTATTACTACACAAAAATGGTATGCGTTTGGGGAAGGGGTCGTATCACCAGAGGTCGACAGAGTAGACTCGGGGCTCTCTGGTGGCCTAACGGCCGCTAACATGAGACGCGTGCGTGTATCGCACCGTGGCGGTGTGTATCATCCGGGCAAAGTGCGGAATGCTACTCTATAAAAAATATGCCTACTAGTGGTCAGTACGACGCCTCATAGTTCTTATAATAGATCTGTTTGCGTACATCATTATTTAGCTTGTTACTCAGTTATTACATACCTACCTTATCATTACATACCTACCTACTACGTTAAAAGTGTACAACTTTTAGATCGTACCGCACGTGATGACGTCACAAATATGGGTATATCCCCAGCTAAACATAGGCTACGTTGACCGCAGCCATTCGTTATTGCACGTTTTTTGTTTGAGATAGTATTATTTTTATGTAATAATATGGGTATTTTCCACTGTTATGATGTCTATATCTCTCGTTCCGCGACGCTAAAATTGCTCAGGTAATTTGGTATTTTTACTTTTAGTACAGGTCGTCGCTCCTCGACCTTCACTTTTTGGTGCCTTTCGTCATTGATCTGTTATTTCAACACGCCCAATTTGAGTAGCTTGCTACGCATCATAAACAAATAGTTATGATCATCTGCAATACTGGTAAATGGAGGGCAAGGGCACGGCACGACACCGCTCTGTGAGGAGGTGCGGCAACCTCCGGTCCGGCCCGCGACTGCGGCGGCGCGCGATGCACGTCCGGAAGGAGGCTGCGCCGGCCTCGGTAGGCTCTGCACCTCAACTATATATGTCAGGTCGGTCGGTCGGACGGTCAGACGGTCGGTCGGCCGGCCAGCAAGCGCAGTATCACATAACACGTGTATAAACTTACGCACCGTTTCATCGTGATCAACTTTTCTTTAATAATTGTGTATTGCTTTACTAGTACGTATTTAGGTATCAGGCCACTGCCTTGACATAGGATAAAACAATATTCAAAGAAATAATAAATCAGACCTAAAGATAACATTACCCGGTGAACCGATTTAGCTTGGTACTTTTAATCAGCGGGTGTTTCAAGCTACGGCCAGACTCTACTGCCCTTTGATACCATAGAGTATACCAGAGTTCTGGATACATTTTTTAGAACTTATTGGCTAGCGTTTGACTACTATCTCACCTCTTGGTAAGTGATGATGCGGTCGATGATGGTAAGCACGCTAGGCCTATAATGGGAACTGGCTCTCAAGGACAGCTGCCGGAACACATTAGATGTTTGTCGACAGATTTTCTAACTTGAGGGTAGTAGCTGGCCAGGCGGACACTAGATAGTGCCCTACTACCCTGCGCGGGGGTCGTTGGTATCTTAACGATGTTTTTCCTTCATCGGAGGGCCACTGTGAAAGCGCATATATATTTTTTTGACAGAAAAATCCATTGGTGCATGGCGAGGTTTGAACTTAGTACGTCTGGTAACAAAGCCGACCGTTCTTCCAACTACGCCACCGGGCCTTCAAACATAGATCGACCATGTACGAGTCGTACTAGCAGACAAAGGGTTCCGTGCCATTTCAAGTGTCTAGCCTATTACGGTTCCGACGATACGACCCAGTGACAGACGAACAGACGGACGGACGGACTGACACCGGAGTTCCAGTAATAGAGTCCCGACGGCACCATTTGAGTACGGAACCCTAAGGCAACATTCAAACTTTAGAACCTTTCTTCTGTTGTGAGATAGATCTGAAAAGACTTACTCGTGAGCAGCATCAACAGCTGTATGAGGTACCCGCGCACCCGCGGAGCTGCCACCTTCATATCGGTGGTAACCACGATGACCACCAATGCCAATGACCACAATGACTCCTCACACTGACCACCACACAGCCTTCCACGGCTTTCACGCGAACACCTTATTGAGCTCCTTGATGATGATAACGCTAACGTAATTTTGAGCAATATTTTTTAATTATCTATCTCAGCATGATCTTTCAAGAATCGGCGAAATTATTCACAAATCTTGGCTTATTCATTTAAAAACGGGAATTTAAAATATTGGCTCTTTTATTATTTATATTAATTGTTGCCGCCGGCTTGGTGGGTCGGCCAGAGCGTCTTAACTGACTGAGTTAATTATTGTGTGAAGCCGGCTTATACCGTACCGTATACCACGGAGATAAACAAACCTACCATGAATTCACACGTGCTTTGCATTAGTAATATCGTAGAAACATGGCATAGCTCATGTTATCGCATCGAAGATTTATCGGTAGTTTAAGATACCTGGGGGGGCAGATTACGCTGATCATTATTGGAACATCAATGAAAGGCCGTGGTTGAGATCTGACTGTTTTATTGATCTACCGTCTAGAAAGACGGTGACATACAAGTAACTTAAAACTACCTCCTAATCATTATTATTAAACCTAACATCTTTCCCCTCTTCTAGGATCTAGATCTAGGATAAGTAGGTACTTAAAATCTGTAGAACAAATTAATAACATAGACAAACCGAATTTAACTACGTTTCTATAATATCTACCTGCAAGAATGAATAACGACTCCTTAGTCATGAAGATAACAAATAATTATTAATTACTTATGATTAAGTATTACGCTTCACTCGATTATAAGCCCTGATAGTACGGGCTGTGGCGGTCTGAGGCGGAGGCGTCGGTGACCGCGGCGGTGTGGCGGCTACCTCAGGCGAAGTAGGTCCACGCGTGGTCTGCCCACCCGGCGTCCCCGACTCTACTTCATCAGCCGCGTCCTCATACGTGTCGTCGTCATCGCTGGGAGGCCGCAGGGTACTCTCATCCATTACAATGGAGCTTAATTTAGGTCGCGATAAGGAAAACCTACTTTTTCGTTCCATAGGTATAACCTGATCTTTATGTCTACGCCACTCTAAACCTCTCCCTACGTCAACTTTGTACGAGACCGGTCCCGTTCTTTCCGTAATCTTCCCCTCGACCCACTTACTGTTTGGGCGGGTGTAGTCGCGAGCGAGCACCGTTTCTCCGAGCTGTATATCTCTGTCTCGGCCCGGCTTGTTAGCTCGCTGGCGGTCCTGCGCGGCGCGCACGACGGCCCCCACGTCGGGCCGCAGCGCGTCGAGGCGGCCGCGCAGCCGCCGCCCCAGCAGCGACACTGCGGGCGAGACGTTCGTCGTCGCATGTTCTACGTTACGATATTGGAAAAGAAATTGACTCAGAGCTTTTTGAACATTCTCGCCCTCGTGCAACGCCCTTTTTATCGCCTTCTTGACAGTCTTAACAGCGTTCTCAGCGGCCCCCTTACCCTGCGGCCTGTACGGTGCCGACGTCACGTGTTTAATACAATTTATTCTACAATAGTCTTTGAAGTCTTTAGACAAAAAAGGTGGACCGTTGTCGGTGACCAGCTGCGCCGGGAGCCCGAATCGAGAAAAAATTGATCTGAGCGTCGCAATCGTCGTCTCAGCGTCCGTGCGATTCATGATCACGGCTTCGATCCACTTTGAGTGGGCGTCTACCAAAATAAAATATTTCTTACCACCACACTCGGCGAAGTCGGCATGAATTCGCTGCCACGGGTTAAGAGGAAATTCCCACGGGTGCAGCGTGGCCCGCGGCGGCGCGTCCCGCACGGCGCCGCACGCCGCGCACGCCCGGCACGCGCTTTCAATGTCTCGGTCCAAGGTGGGCCAATACACGTAACTTCTGGCAATATTTTTCATTTTATTTACACCTAAATGACCTTCGTGAATTTCCTCGAGGACCCTTCTGCGGAGTGGTGGTGGTACGATCACTCGATATTTGTAAATAAGACACCCCGCATCTACTAAAATATCCTGTTTTCGTGCATAATATTGTTTCATATCATCGTCGCAGCCGGTGCCCTACGGCGGCCAACCGAACATAACATAACCTTGCACCTTACTCAACACAGTATCCTTCGAGGTCGCCTCCCTGATTTCTTTAAAATCGACCGGTATCGCGTCCCGAACCAAGTTGACATAAGTGGCGGTGTTTCCGTCGGAGGGACGACGCTCAGTCGGCAGCGGTAATCGCGATAGCGCGTCGGCTGGCCCGTTTTGTGTCGACCTCACGAACTCGACCGTGAAATCATAAGCCGCCAACCGAGCCGCCCATCTCTGAAGTCGGCTCGCAGCCGTTTGTGGGATACCTCTTTTGTCACCGAAAATATAGCTCAACGGCTGATGGTCCGTTCGAAGGAGGAAGCGCCGACCGTAAAGATATTGGTGGTGCTTTGTTATACCGAAAAATATCGCGAGCGCTTCCTTGTTTAACTGGCTGTAATTACTTTCCGCACTGTTAAGCGTCCGCGAGACGCAGCTGACGGGCCGCTCACTGCCGTCGGGGTAGCTGTGTGCGAGCACGGCTCCCAGCCCGTACGCTGAGCTGTCCACGGCCAGCACGAGCGGCCGCCCGTCATCGTAATGTGCGAGCACTTTCTCACCGGAGAGTGTCCGTCTCGCTTCACTAAACGCCCTGTCACATTCAGAGTTCCATTTCCAACTCGCACCTTTTTTAAGCAACGCATGTAACGGATGTAATAAAATACTAAGATTAGGTATAAATTTACCGTAATAATTCAGTAACCCCAGAAAACTTTTTAGCTGCGTCACGTCGGTAGGTCGCGGCGTGTTGTAAATGGCCTCTAATTTCATCGGATCGGGACGTAAGCCATTCCTATCAATTATAAATCCCAGATATTTCACACTTTTTTGAAGAAACGAGCACTTATTAAATTTAACCGTAAACCCCATCTCGCGCAACCGTTCAAATACCGCTCCCAAATTTGCGAGGTGATTTTTACGATTCGATCCGGTCACACAAATATCGTCCAGGAAAACGACCGTGTTCGGCACGCCTCTCAGAGTCTCTTCCATGATTTTTTGGAATTTTTCTGGTATCCATGACAGCCCAAAAGGCGTCCGGCGATAACAGAACGTACCTAGATGCGTGGTGATAGCAGTATACCGCTGGGAGTCTTCAGTTAGCAAAAGTTGTTGATAACTATTTTTTAAATCGATTTTCGAATATTCTTCCCCTGCACTGAGCGTTGCAAATAATTCCTCGATGCGGGGGAGGGGGTACGGATCTCGTTTTAACTTGGGATTTATAGTCACCTTGTAATCCCCACAGATCCGAATATCACCACACTGCTTAATAACCGGCACGATGGGCGTGCCGTACTCGGAGGACTCGACACGGTATATAGTACCCTCCCGCTCGAGGCGCGCCAGCTCGGCCTCGACGCGCGGCCGCAGCGCCAGCGGCACCGGCCGCGCGCGCACGTACACAGGCGTCTCCTCGCTCAGCTGTAGTTGAACGGTCCGCTTACATGTCCCTAGCTTATCAGTAAATACTTGCGGGAAATCCGCAATGAGTCGTTTCACAGACGAGTCGTCGCCCGGTTTGATCTCGTCTTTAATTTCGTTTAAAGTTATGACTATCTGATTAATTTTTAAAGCGCGTACCCACTCTCTGCCCAAGAGTGGACGGCCCCCGTGCCGAATCACGTGTAATTCACAATCAGTAACATCCACATCCCCTAGAGTTAAATCTACCGAGATCGAGCCCAGCGACTCCATTCGTGAACCGACATAGCTTCGCAAATGTAAATTATCCGGTTTTAAAACTTTATGTGAAAAGTAACGTCTATAAAAAGTCTCGTTGACTGTCGAGATTCGGCTGCCTGTATCAACTTCGAATTCGAATGGCTTTCGATCTACGCACACTTTCATTATATACGGTTTGTCACCTGTCCCGTCCACACGAACGTCCCGGATGTTGTAGAAGTCCTCTCCGGTGTCTTCGTCGTCACTTACGTAATTCTGCCGGCAAGCCGGCCCCCCGCTGGGCCCAGCGGGGGGCCGGCTCTTCTTTGCACATCACCTTCAAGTGACCGCGCACTCCGCACTCATCACAATTATACCGCATAAATCTGCACCGGTCCGCCCTATGAGGTTTGCCGCACCGCCAGCACCAGCGGCGGGGCGCGTCCGCTGCGCCGCTCGGCCCCGGCCGCGCCGCTGCCGCCGCGCGCCCTCCGTCATACGTCTCGCGCCGCGCGCTCGCCTTGTGCAGGCCCTCGGCCGGCTCGCCGCTGGGTCCCGCGCGCGTCGCCGCCGTGGCCCCGCTCATCTCAGCGTGCCGCTCGGCAGCTTCCAACGCCAAGGCCAGCTCCACCGCCTCCTTGTATTTGATATTTCTTTCAGCAAAAATTCGCGAACGCATAGCTTCGTTCGCCAAGCCTGACACGAACTGGTCGCGTAGATTCTCCTCCAGTGACGCTCCGAAGTTACAAGTGGTCGCGAGATGTTTAAGACCTTGTAAATGCTCGGTTAATGATCCGCCGCCATGTTGTGTTCTCAGACGAAGTACGTGACGCGCGGCAGTTTCGGAACGCTGGGGCACGCTGGGGCACGCTGGGGCACGCTGGGGCTCCAAATGATCCGAAACGAGCTTCACCAACTCATCGAAAGTTTTTGACTCCGGATGATGCGGCGAACACAAATCACTCATTGACGAATAAGTCGTATCACCGACCACCGTAATTAACAACGAAACCTGCAACTCCGTTTTTATTTCATTCAACAAGATATATTGTTTTACGCGACGAATGTACGCAGGCCATTGTTTAGAACACAGACCGAACGGTTCTAATTTGCCGATAGGCATCGTAAACACAATTAATTTACAATAATTCGCGTGGAAATCGACTCATCGCCAATGGAACATCAATGAAAGGCCGTGGTTGAGATCTGACTGTTTTATTGATCTACCGTCTAGAAAGACGGTGACATACAAGTAACTTAAAACTACCTCCTAATCATTATTATTAAACCTAACAATTATCAGCGTAATCTGCCCCCCCCCCCCCCCCCCCCCCCCAAGGCAAAATCTAATGTGTATTTTCACTCACGCTAACGCCAGTTCAAAGTGTAAGGGACGTAATGACATTTGTTTTTCGAAACAAAGATTTCATTTTTTTGTTTTTTTTTTATGGGAAAAGGTAACAGGACAAGCACGATGCTCGCCTGATGGTCGCGTCTACCTATAACAGATACAGCGGCATGCAAAATTCTGCAGTCCAGGATTTTGCATGTATCTGCACTGCGCATGTTACCTTGAGACATAAAGATGTCGAGTCTCACATGCCCTGTAATTTCACTGGACACCTTGCCATTTCAACCGAAAAACATTCCTATAATTTCACGGCTAAAAATTAATTGGCAAAGTGGTGGTACCGCCCCAGGTGGACTAGCAGAAGTCTTACCACTAGTACTATTAATTATTCTGTGCCACTACATTCCTATACATTCTGAAGTTGCATCAGCGTGAATGTAAACGTGGTCTACTGAAGTAATTAACAAGCTGGACCTGGGCGCAATGATGAGATGTTTTCCGTCTAGTGCACGAGATGTGCGGGAACTCATATTTTTTTAACTGAGTCAAGTCCGATTTTGATGCAGTTTTAAATCTCGTTTAAGTACTTACCTATTAAAACAGGGGTTCAAACCTCAGTCGCATGCCAGTGGAGTTATTTATAGAAAAACTAACTGCGCCCTGCGGCTTTGCCCGCGTTTGGGCCACCCTTATCACCTAGGGGTAAAAAAATAGCCTACGACCTATCAAATATACTTACACAAATAATATCGTTTAAAAACTAAAAAAGAACCGACTTCAATGCCGCGCTATTCATTTTTAGTATCAATTTTGAGATGTTTATCTCAATATCTCTGGAGATACTTATCAGACCTCGATAAAATTACCATGGTACCACACTTGGGATATCTTCTTTCGAACAAAAAAAAATATTCAAAATCGGTTCATAAATAACGAAGTTATCCGCGAACAAACATAAAAAAATATATATATATATATACGGTCGAATTGAGAAACCTCCTCTTTTTTTTGAAGTCGGTTAAAAATTCATTAAAATCGGTCAAGCCTTTTTGAAAGATTTCGATAATGAACGCTGTGACACGATATTTTTATATAGGTATATCAAGATGATGTGAGCATGCGTGGCAAAGGAATACAGTTTGAGGAAACCTCGTAGTAGACGTTTGTTGGCTCTCTGTGGGTTATTGTGGTCAGGTGGCACGATGATAATATCATCGCCAATCGCCAAATACTTACTAGAATTTATTTTTAACATTTTAGTTCATTGTCCCAGATAAAAGCTTGTTTTTAAAAATATTTTTTATTTATAATATATTTTTAACTTTTTAGTAGGTAGGTATAGATACCGACTACTTACCTACTACCTAAGTATTTAAGAGAAGGCATAATGTTTTAAGATATTCCACGGATATTTGATGTGATTATGGGTAAAGTGCTCTTCGCGGAAAATCAATCGACTCAGTGGGGCTATGTTGCTTTATAACAGAAATGTCATGGCCCCCTTCCAGCTTCATCATCAGACCCCGGATATTATCTAGGTGTAAAGTTCTCTTCAAAACGAATAAATTGAGCCCAAACTCGGTAGAGTTACGTTGATTTATCACAGAGATGCCGTGGCCACCTTCCAGCTTCATCATCAGACCCTGAATATCATCTAGGCGTTTACGCCTAGCAAGAGAGCTTTAGTTCTCTTCAAGACAAATCAATCGAGCCCAAACTCGGTGGGGTTATGTTGTTTTATCACAGAGATGCCGTGGCCACCTTCCGTCTCCATCATCAGACCAGCTCCATAGTACCATATCATTGTATTGTCACCGAAGATACATAATTACACCAAATTTGAGTCCAATCGGACATCGGTAAGTGGGTCCAATTTAGCTTCCAAGATTCCACCCGAACATATATAGTTACATACATACATAATACATTGCAAGTTAAATAAATAATAAAATATAAATATATATAGATAGGTCTTTAAAAATGACGTTGAGGTTCCTGAAACCATTTTTTCTCAAAGTCAATCATTTCAAAGACAGGCACGTCTAAAGTGGTATAATGTGTGCCCCCCCCCCCCCCCCCCCTCTAACTTTTAAAGTATGGGAGAGGAAAATCTAAAAAAATATATGCTGTAGATCTCAATAAAAACTAACAACGAAAATTGATTATTGATTGATATAGCGACCGCAAAGATAACTTTGTTTATGTACAAACTGTACAAACTCTATGAACTCTACTGTACTCTTTTTGGTAGTATATAAATTAAAGTTCTTAAATACTCTACTTGTTACTCTACTCTACCCTACGAGTGCGAGTCCGACTTGCACTTGGCCAGTTTATTTCCTTTTAAAGTACGGAACCCTAAAAATGTTGCAAACTACTGCATATTAAGGTACCTACGTATAATAACATTGCATTGTAATCTATAGGTAACTAAATGTGGTTTTACCAATGACGAACTCACGTGCTTGTCGTCGTGCTTGTCCGGGAGAGGAATCCGTCAGCGAGCTGGTGTGCCGCAAAACTAACATTATAATCGCGAGTGAATGCTATTTGACTATATTTTTATATCGATTGTAATTCTGTGCCTCCTGTGCAAAACGATATATAACTCGAGTTATGTCAAAAGTGCGTTTTAGCAGTTCTATGCTTTAATAAAAATTAAGACTTTTTTGGTCTAACTCACGTTCCGATATTTCTTGTAGTTTAGGAGATCGTTTGATACAACTCGAGCTTATTTTGCATTTTTTCGAGAAATTTTTGTGTTTAATAATTTATCACGAATTAAATCATAAGAAAAAACCTAATTTTCAAAATTCTTTTGTGTATAAAGATTCAATAAAAGTTGTATCTAATATCGATTCATTTTTTTTCACATTATTTTGTGTATTTTGATATAACTAGAGTTAACCCAAATAACATGATCACTGTTTGCGTACATGTTGGGTACAACTTGAGATCAACCACAACAACTTTTAATCCCAAAATACTTTTTTTTCGTGTTAGATAATACGACTCTAGATCAATCATTATACACAATAATTTACTTAGTGAAAGACTGTATAACTCAGTTATATCAAAAAATTAAAGACTTACAACAAAACACGAATAAATAAATTTGGTGTAAAATGATATACTTTGGTACTCTAAAGGGTTCAGGGGAGGTGAAGTGAGGCAGGGTGCGCTTGAGTGGCGCTCAGTGTTTGTATTCTCTTTTCTCAGTGTCGCCACGGGTTCGAGAAGAAGAGGACGCGCTCGATTTCGTCATAGACCGGCACCTTTACGTATGCAGCTGCTTAGTAATACAATTTGTCACAAAAATTTTAGACTGTTATTTAATGAAAAATCTTTTATAGCACAGTGTGACCTAAACCCGCGCTTTACGCACGCTTTTCCGTGACTTAAATAGTCGATTATTGCACGAAGTTTAGCACCCTCGCTGCGCTCGGGTGCCAACTTCACGCCGTGCTATAATCTTCTAATTGACGGAAAAGCGTAGCAAGCGTAAAGTGCGGGTTTATGTCACACTGATAGCTATAAAATAATATACGATAGTCGTGACTTAAGTTGTGTATTATTGCACGGCGGTTAACTTCACGCCGTGCAATAATAGCCCACTTAAGTCACACCCCAACCAGCAAAAACTACACTTAAAACAATCTCTAGACCACTATTTCTTGCTCTTATACCATTCTTAGATTGTCGTATAAGCCTGCATTTGGGCACCATTTATAAGCGTATTTTGCTTATATCTTTCTAATATCAGTCTTATTGAATGTTGTTTGCACTTAAATTAATCTTACCAAAACTAAAGCGTACGTAGGCTTACATTGTTTTAACGTTAGAGTCTTGTGAGCGTAAAAAAGCTTATTTTGATTTACATTAAGATGAAACACAATCGTAAAAAAACTGTTGGTATAGATAGTGTTTGTTTGAAAGTTACAACTAATAAAAAAGAAATCGAAAACTGTAAGGACAAAGGTATTTAATAATTATATTGTAATAACCGTACCATTATTCACAAGTGTTTCGTTTTATGCCTTTCGGTAAGTATTAGTATTGGAAAATATTATTTACTGTAAAGTAGACCCTAGTTTACGCTTCACAACTCGTGCGCCTCATCAAAATACAGTATTTAGTATTCTTGTTTAATTATTTTATTTGTTTATTTGTATTAAAAGCGTCGCCATTAGTATTGCATTTATTAGAATCACTATAAGACTATTGTAAGATCATTTAGAAGTAATCTAATTAATTCCAACATGGAGTCATGTTGGAATAAATTAGAGTTCTTTGAATTGACATAAAACATTATTTTAATTTAAGAGTGAACGTTTGGGATGTGAAATAGTATTTTATGTGACCACACTAAAATACTTTAAGTGAAATATAATAGTCAACATCAAATTTTATTCTCATAATTTTAGTCACAAATTTTATTTAAGATCAAAAATTCTTAAATTAGACTCGTTTTCTCTATTGTAAGCATGATGATTCAATATCACTCTAATACCGTGCCTATCCACTGTTGATCTTATAATAGTTTTGAATAAGATCAAAATGAGTGTACCTTTTGATCTTATTACTTTAAGTACTCTAACACAATGCTGATATTAGTCTAACATTCTTACAATAGCATTTAGAAAATATGTAATAAAACTAAATGAGCTCAGAAAATGTGGATATTAGATCTCAAGTGTGATAAGTCTTAAAAAATGCTTTTTTAGGAGAGTGTGGCTTACAACGGCACTGTAAAATAATCTTATATGCATAATTAAGACAAGGTATTAAGATCAAACGTATTAGAGCATGTAACGGCTTGTCAGAGACTAATATAGGCGCGATAGCAATGACGAAAACAGATAAGAGACCACTATAAGCTCAGAACTCTTATAAAGTGAGAAACGTAAGAGGATTTTTCTAGTTGGGACGTATTGTAATATACTATTAAGATATATCGTTTATATTTTACATTCATTTATTGGCAGTTTGTCAGATTTACACATAAACATCGGACTTGAGAAGGTTATATAAGCAAGGTTTTAGTAATGTATGTTTTTGTAATTTTTAGTTCCGTATGTCATAACAGGTAGGACGCACTCGTTATTAAAGACTTTTGTCTTAAGGCATTGTCGTAGCGGCAGAGGTTTGTTAAACATGATCTTGGTTTTATCCAAGTTCATCCAGAGACCAATGTATGCAGAAGAATTAGCCAGAGGACTCAGCAGAGGACTCAGCTATGATGACGATATAATCCGCATATCTTAGAGGTATTCGCCGTTAATAGTTACGCCCAGTCCTTTCCAATTCCTCTTGCATCTTGAGCATATTTTCAAGAGTATTTGTAAACAATTTAGGGAAGATAACGTCCCCTTGTCTAACTTCTCAATGAAGTGGGATAGGTTCAGTTTACGTTCGTACTTGGACGGATATAGTTGCAGCGTCATATAGACGTCTCAACACTTGGATGTATCACCAATCAACTCGGCACCGTTGCATTGACTTCAGAACAGGTTTTAATGGAGTCAAAGTCTTTTTCACAGTTCACAAACGCTAGGCACAGGGGCTGATTAGACTTTTTGGTTGTCTGTGTAACCTGCTGCACTATTTGAATGTGGTCTATGGTGAAACCAGCCCGATGAGGGCTAAAATTCGTCGAACCTACGCGCGCGACAATTCGCAATGACTCTCGAAAACAGCTAATAGATATGGCACAGGAGAGAAATCGGTCGATAGTTCTTCAGCAGTTGAGTTTGCCTCCTTTTTTAAAGAACGACCACACTCTTGCTCCATGTCTTCGAAATTCTCCTCGAAAAAGGGACGGATTTAAATAAATGCTGAATTTGAACTAGCGTTAGTATTTCCGCTAGTTTTTAAGAGCTTCGTTGTAATTCCATCCTCACCGAAGGCTTTTCCGTTTTTTAGCTATGTAAGAGCCATCTCGATTTCGTCTGGGTTGACCTCTGGGAGATATTCGGTATAATGGCGGGTAAGAGTGGCTTTGGGATTCTCAGAATGGGATTGAGGATGTGATGCTTGCGAAGTGTACAATTGGCCGTAGAAGTCTTGAACTTCCCTAAGAATCTTCGGCTTAGAAACGACAATATTCCCGCCGGGTGTGGTCAAGCTCGTCAGATGGCTTCGACCTAGCTGTTAAACGAAGACTTTTGATCCCCTTTGAAATATACAAAAGACTTTGCTTGTTTCTTTTACAAAGAAGATGGTGGTGCCGATTTATTATGTATGATGTCCATATGGTAAATATATAAAAGTACTTGAATGGAATACCGATTTTTGTAGAAAAGAAAAAAAAATATTTATGCCAGTTACTTTCCTTTATACATGCAAGTGCCCAAGAGTTCTATCGGAGCTTTTCATGTAAATCTGATATTCAGAAAGATACTTCCCTGCCGCATACTGTGACTACAGTTATCAAGAGTAAAAATTCTAATTGAGACTACGTTGAGAACCTGATAATTCTCACTAATAATAGGTACCTAAGTCATGACTGTTTAATATCTATAAAAGTAATGTCCAAACATTAAAATAAAATTTGATTTATATAATTAATGCTAATGTTAAATTAGATAAATCGTTTTCCTACATAAATAATTACAGTTAGTACTTGTTTATCTCCCTCCATGACAGTAACTATAATGTTTAAAACTACTTATTATTTTCCAAGTAAAATACTTATAAGGGTTGTGATTTATTTACTATTGATCTCTTAGTGCCCTAAAATTGTACCTTTTTGCTAAAATTCTAATTATCACAGGTGTTATTGATTACATACTTTTGTTTAATGTACTTCTTATATTCAACTTAACTCTATTTGGACATTTCTTTTGTAACATTACGATTGATACAACTTCAGATATATAATATTACACAAAAATTTTAACATTGCAACTTTGACTTTAATAATACATCTGGAAAAAATATTGGATTAGAGCATGCTAAGTAATACTATATTAATCTATTATTTATTTTCAGTCTTTTTGCCTCTAGGTCAGTAAGTGTATGTCTAATAATTATGATGTTATTCATTAAAACAACTCGCCAAATATCAATTTTCACGAAAAGGTTTTTTTTTTGTGTAATATGATACAATTATACTTTGATCATTAGACACGTAAAAAAACTTTAGTCAAATATTACATTTGGTATATCTCGTCGATTTTTATAGTTTTTCTGATAATGCTTACAATATATCATAAAAAATGTTGTGAAGCATGAAAATATACATTCATACGCCACATAATTCATTATTATTTTCCAGATAAGTGTAACCAAACATGAATAATGATTTTTCAAACTTTGTTTTTGCTCTCCTGAAAAGTTGTGATTTTGAAGTTATATCATTTTACACAGGAGGCACAGAATTATTTGTAATGTATGTTATGTGTACTATGTAATGATAATCAGTTTTTATGTAATTAATTAAGCAAAAACTTATCGATTTAATCTATATTTATAAAATCCAAAGTCCTGATTGACTGACTGACTGACTGACTGACTGACTGACTGAGATATCAACCCAAGCCCAAACCACTGGTCCTAGACGTATGAAATTTGGAGGGTGTGTGCAAACGCTAGCATATAAGATATTTTTAAAAAAATGTGTGTATCGCGCTGGCCGCTGCGACCTGGCCGCTAATGCGCGCCCGGTCTTAGGTCCTAGGTATTGTTGTTGTAAAATGTTCATGCACCAAAAAACAAAATTTTAAAAACAAAAAGTCAACCCCCTTGCAATTTATTCGTATGATAAATGTGTGCGAACAAAAAAGTTGCGTCTTATTACAAAGTTCAGACATTTTGAACATTTTTAGAAATGGTTGATGCACCACAGAATACTTAGGTATACGATGCACGGACAATATACAGTGCCACAAGTATAACTTGGCGGTGGTGGTTTTTGGAACTAATTATTTTAATTGAAACGGTGAGTTTGACGTTTGAGAGATTACCGCGACATTATTGTTGATAAATCTGCTACATTAAAATAGTTCAATAATGCCAAAAGTAATTAAAAGTGGTTTAAGAGAAACTGTTATCAAAGTACAAAGTAAAAGCACAGTGGCGCACAGGCACGCCAAGTTATACTTGCCGGACTGTACTACTTCATCCGTTGGCTGATGTATGGAATACTATGATTTTTGAATAGATTAAATAGTTAAAGGTTTTTATATATATATTTTTTAAAAGTTGACAAAAATTTTAGGCAAAATACAATGTTCAAAGCTTCATTAAAGTAAAAACACTTCAAAAACTGTCATTGTCAACGTCTCCATCTATTGTTATTGTCACATGTCTTGTCTTGTCAGTATTGTCAGTTGTCATTGTCAATGACGTGCTATTCTACCTACCTATCCCAGAGTGAGGCAGTTTTACACAGGGTCAGTAACTGTCGTCAGTGCTAGCACCGAAAACTGAGTCGTGCTATTTAGACGCAATCAGTATTTCGTCACTAGTCAACGTAAGCTCTTCACGGTGAGCACACGTTTGTGAAGTCAGTGCAGAAAAATGAATTCTCGAAAACAGCAAAAAAATATTATTTATCATATTTATTATCCCACAGGCATTCATTATCGCGGTATAGTTGAATAAGCTTCAAGCTCAGAGCAATATACTTTAGTAATTATTGCTCTGAGACTTCAAGTTTTCCGTGTCGCTCAGTTTTCACGTCATTTTGTGAAACGGTTCGTGCGTGGTGCGACTCAGCGTGCTCCCCGTACAATACAGTGGCAGCGACTGATTCGACATTTCACACGGCTTTATTTGCGCTGACGCGGGGGGAGCGGACTGACGCCGAAAATATAAAAGCGGGAATATTGAAGTCAGTGCTGACGCGACAGTACTGTACTGACTTGAAATTAATTTATACGATGGCAGTGCCAGTTCAGCACTGACTCGGCAGTCGACTGACGTCAGTTACTGACCCAGTGTAAAACTGCCTTAATAGTGTTCTGTGGATAAAGTGCAATTCGGTGTTTAATTAACTTAACTGATGATTATTTTAATTTATCATTGTACGAACATACATTCTTAGATAAACATTTTAACACAATAAATAATATACCGATAGAAATCTAAAGTGGAATCGTCAACGTTAATGTCCGAACACGTTTCGGCAATCGTAGAGTCGTGACTGTCGTGAGGGCGCGGTCGCGGGGAGAACAACACTGTAGTGCTCGGGTCGAAGATGTGGTCCCGTTTCGTGATGTCACAAGTGAAGCACAACTCGTACTTCATCGCGGGCGTGGCGCTGGGGCTGTGGGTGTCGCTGGCGGTGATCCCGCTGGAGGACGACGTGGAGCCGGCGCCGTGCGCGGCGGCGGTGGCGGCGGCGGCCGCGGCCGTGGACGAGTTCGAGCCGCACCGCGAGGACAAGCCGCTGGGCTCGGGCGGGCAGACGGCCGGCCGCGCCGTGCAGCGACCGCGGTACTACAGCACTGAGCTCGGCATGCGAGGTGAGTGCCAGCCCCGTCACTACCTTTCATGAGATCGGTTTTCCGTCCCCACATTGTAGTTTGTGACTACTTCAGTGTCAATTCTGAAATTCACCAAATTGATGCTGTTAACGATTAGATTATCTAGTTATTAATAACTAATGTTTATTTGACGGTTGAAAACTGAGATACATTTTTGAGACCACAGCATAAGAGTGATTGTTAAACAACTAAGTGACATGATTCCAGGGTCCCTGCTAACAGGCGTGCTGAGCTCAGAGGAAGCACTGAAGTCGCAGGTGGGAGCCCTGAACCACACACTGGCACGCCTGCAACCGGCACTTAAGTTCTTCATAACAGCCAGCGCCATGAGCTCGGTACCCGGCCTGGCCAATGTTGTCGGTAAGATAACTCAATGATAAATAATCCGATCAATAATTTAAGGCGGCAATAGCCCAATGGATAAAGTGTCGGACTGGAGATCGAGAGGTTGTGAGTTCGATCCCCACCTATTTTGTGGATATCCAGTAAAAGTGAACTGAAGAAATCTCAAGAACTCATGTCAAAGCATAATCTGACATTTGGTCAGGGATAGTGCAATACCGCGTAACTAACACAGGTAAAGAACGCGTATCTACACTTCACTTAAGTTTACAGGAGAAACATAAAACTGCCTATTTTCGTACATTTTGGGTCTAGGAATGTCATTTTGGTAGATTAATCACTAACAGGCCTGTCGCACTCCGCGCTGTAGCTATGAAACTACAAGTACCTCCGCGTGACCCTCCCGGGTTCATGTTCAGTCAGTTAAGTGTCACGCGCGCTCTCGATCGGCCGCGCGCCTTACTTGCACCTTGGACCTACCTCATTATTATATTCCTTGCTTACGATATTAACATACAAAAATGTTATTCAGTATGTCTAAACGAAGGGTTACAAAGCATTGTGTAGCATACGGATGCTTAAAGAACAACGGGAATAACGACATTTCATTTCATACATTTCCTAAGATTCTCGAGAGATAAGACATTAATAAAATTAATATTATATATAAGTAATGTAAATCTAGGTAAGTAAGGCTATCTAGGTGCTTTTTGTTTAACGATCCGGTCGTTTAGTAGTAGTTTTCGACTTTTTTTCGCGTAAAAGTCAATGACCTTAGAGATCGTTCACTGTAAGTATACCTCCCGGGTACTAGTGGCCACCTTCTAATGCAGGGTCAGTGTATACTAGTTTTTGTTTAATACTTATATCAATTGAACAATAAAAGAAGGGGGTAGAAAATGTCAATTTTTTTTTGCCCTATTTTAATTTTATTTGTAAGTTTTGTCGTCACGCGGCACATGTAGGTACTTATATAAAAAGCAAGGAATGTCACACATAAAATGGTAGGTAAGTATAATAGTATAATAGGTAATAATAGTATAAATAGGTATAATAAATAAGTCAGCTGAGTTTCATGTTTCAAGTTAAGATCTTTAGGGAATTTCTATCGACATTAAATCTTGCAAAATATTAATTGTAACCTACTTGAAATTGGTAGGTTATTTTATTATTTACTGTAGGTATGTTACGTAGATCCTATAGGTAAGTACCTACCTAAAAGAATAAATGTGACTGACTGATTGACTGACATACCTATCAGTGCACAGCTGAAACCAACAAAGTCATACCTACCTACCTACTTATCTAAATTGACTTGGCCTTTTCTTTGATTAACGAACCTTTAATACGATTTTGTCGAGTCAAATGTATAGTCCGAGAGCTGATGCAAGACTTGTACTCAGATAAATAAGTACGATTACCAATGTTTACTTAGGGTTTTATTTTATTATTTTTTAATAGTAATACTATATAACTATAGTTAGATTAGTGGCTTGAAAAATCTTTAAAAAAATCATGATGTTAGTGCATTTCATAAACTTTAATGGAAAATTATAGCGGTTAAGATAACTTTATTAGTTTAGCAGTAATATCACAGATTATATAATAGTTACTACGTAACAGATAGGGTCAGTTCGCTGGTTCGCGGCCCTTCGTTAGTTTGCGGCCTTTGAAGGCGGCCTGTTTAGATAATGGTTGAGAAATTGAGAATAGGAATGCCATCTCATTTTTTTTCAATATAACTTAACTTTATTATGAAGTTGGACAACACTAGGTACCCAATCTTTTGAAATTGCTAGAACAATAATAAAGCGAGAGCAACAAAAGCTTGTTCAATTCACCGGTCTCGATACACGATACACGTGCCCGCACGTTGCCGAAACTACGGAAAAAATAGCGGGCACGCACTTGTTCAAAGGTATGTAATATCGTAATACAATCATTTGTTGTGGTGATCAGTATATTTAACTACGAGCTTATGAATTATACATTGATTTTTTTATGTATATTGTGTATGAATTAAATTCGAAAGTCCATTCTAAACTTAAACAACTGTGCAAAATATTGGGTGGTCGCCTAGTGAATTAGGAAAAATACGATTGTGTTGGTTTACGGCCGGGTTACTGACGCGTCGCGAGTAATTTGATTTATGACCATACATATAGTACCTGGTGTCTCCCAATTGGGCCTTTTTGTTCTACAAAGCAATTACAACCTTATTGTTAAAGCATACGGATTAAATTGAATTTGTCAAAACATCTGCAGTGCACCATCCTTTTATTTAAGAGCCTTTAAATTGTTAATTATAAAATTATTAAATAAAGTTGATGCTTTAAAAAGTATATTTTCTGATATAAATCTCTCCCTAGTTCATTAAGTATCCCAAGTCCCATACATCAAGTCCCATCCGTGTATTGATTATAGAAAGTATTTTAAATCGGAAGTAAATTAATAAATGTTTTTTCATTCGAATTTTTTATTTAAAGATTAAACTATTACAAAATATAGTTTTCCTACAGTGGAATAAAATACATAGGTAACTGTTTTTGGTCGAAAAAGTGAGTCAGCTCCTAGACTATTATAATGTTACAAGTCAAATAACCTACGATTCTAGGCGAGTACTATTTTTTCGTACTATTTTACTTACGCAATCTAAAACTTTAATCAATTTTGATTGAACGTAACGTATTTTCAACCGACTTTCCAAACAGAAGGAGGTTCTCAATTCGTCTTGGTGTGTATGTTACGCGATTACTCCGTCAATTGTGAACCGATTTGAATGACTATTTTTTTAATCGGTAGGTTTCGTTGCCAAGGTGGTCCCATTGTAATTTCATCGAGATCTGATGAGTATCTCCAGAGATATGGCGATAAACGTCTCAAACTTGCTACTGAAACTGACTCGCGTGGCATGGAAGTCGGTTGTTTTAGTTTTAACTATCACATAAACTATCTTAATTATAGTATAACTGTAGTACTTTTATCCTACCTCGACATTAAACATTAATGTAGCACTTATTATCAGTAATGTACTCATTACATTGTTCTACCTCAGAGTATTCTCTTCATAACATTCAACCCTATAGGAGAGGCCGCGAGTTGACCGAGTTATTCAGACTCTCGCTGTGCGGACTTACGGTGCATTTTACTGTGCGCAACACGCGGTTCATAGTTACTATTAGTTGATACTGTGACGCAAATTCAAGGTCGCACTCGAGGCGTGAAGCGCATTTTGAACGTTACCAACGTTGTAACTAGGTTTATTCTCGCATTTTTGCCCTCAGGGAGTGCAACTTCTGTACTTGTACTATTAATTATTCCGTGTCACTAATAAAGGTGATTTACATTCTAGTAATGGTAATTTTGTATAAACATGGTTCGGTTTCCTTGTATGACACTTACGTGGTATTGTTTTATCTGTTATATGAGTATTTGAGTACATTTTTCGCCAGATATATATATTATTGGTCAGATCTTGCAGATCAGCGGCATAGACTAGATTTGCCGAAAATGTGCCTCCGCAGTTTTAGTTTTCACTCAATCTTGTTTTCTATTGGTCAAGTTTTTTTTTTTAATATAGGGAGATGACGAAGAAGTCGTGTGCATTGGTACAGAAAAATAGATTTGGCTACATACGTAGTTACGTGGTATTGACCGATCAATTGATGCTATTACGCGGTATTGCACTATCCCCAACGATTTCAGGTTAATAAAATATGTTTATTTTAGCAATGAAACAATATGTCTCATCGGCTAGCTAAAATAAGAAGCTATATTATTACCTAAAGTAGCCTAACAAAATATTTAACATAATAATTGTATCCTTAGTTTTACATTTCTGATACATTATGAATCTCACTTAATTCCAACAAATAAATAAATTAAACAAGAAACTTCATACATTTGAATTCAGGGTATCGCCTCGCTCTGCGGGATACAATTATAACACCAGAATACGTTTTAGCTTTCATTTAACTTTTGGAGTGTATTATATTCTATGGTCTTCTGTAAAGACAAACATGTTGTGCCCTCCACACCACATGTGTTGAACACAATATATCTCAGTGTTCATATAATACAAAGCTTTGTTTTATTTTGGGTGTACTTTTACTACTGCCTGAAACCCTAAAATTGCATTTTTATTTCCATAGGAGTCTTTGTTTATATTTTAAACATCAAAATTGTACTAGACGATATGTCCTGTTTCTGGCATTGCAGTCTCTAAGTTCTTCAAGGTCATGCTAATTTCTAATGTTAATTTGATGTTGAGTCGATACATCCTGCAGTGACGTTCCACTAGCGGTTTATTGTGCATTTACCCCTAAAAGCAAACCCAGCTCTTTTATAAAGCAAAGGTAATCCTGGGGTCCAAGGTACCATCAATACAATATCATGATTTACTATAATACATCCTCAGGGTTCACGGACACGAGAGAAATGTTAAAACCGTTCCACGCGCTCAAGTATCTGGCTGACAACTACCTGGAAGAGTATGACTTCTTCTTCCTAGTAACGGACACGTCGTTTGTGAACGCTCGCCGACTCACGGAGCTGGTGGCCAAGCTCAGCGTCAGCCAGGATATCTACATGGGGATACCTGACGATGGAGAAAGCCAGTACTGTTCTCTGGGTCAGTATATTTATATTATTGCTTACTTTACTCTATCATCTCGTAACCCGTTTGCTTAATTACAAGCTTCATATTTTTTACCAGTGTCTCTGTGTCAGTGGGTGATCAAATCTTACATGTGACTCACTTCCGAGTTCCCAGTATGACTTGAGCTTATGTTTTCCATAAAATATTACGTAAATGAGATGAGACTGCAATATTGTGGTTTGTGGAGCTGGTCTGATGTCTGATGAGACAGAAGGTGGCCGTGAGAACTCCTCAACTAATATTCAAATTAATACTTTAACTATTTTATGCTGTTGTTAGTTACTATGTTCGTGTTAAATAAGCCACGGTAAAAGCAAAAGTCTGCTTACTAAACTTTTTTTACTTTCTACTTCAATATAAAGCGTTGTATCACTTGTTAATTTGAGGTTACTGAATCGCTAGTCTGAGAGTCGCTGCACTCAGTTGAGTTGACTTAGTGTGTATCTCCACAGAGAGCGGCATCATCTTGTCTAACTCGGTGCTGCGCGCGGTGCACGGGGAGCTGGAGTGGTGCGTACGTAACTCGTACTCCCCGCGCCACCACGAGAACCTGGGCCGCTGCGTGCTGCACGCTGCGCACCAAGCGTGCACCACCCACGCACAGGTATGAAGCTGGAGTGGTGCGTACGTAACTCGTACTCCCCGCGCCACCACGAGAACCTGGGCCGCTGCGTGCTGCACGCTGCGCACCAAGCGTGCACCACCCACGCACAGGTATGAAGCTGGAGTGGTGCGTACGTAACTCGTACTCCCCGCGCCACCACGAGAACCTGGGCCGCTGCGTGCTGCACGCTGCGCACCAAGCGTGCACCACCCACGCACAGGTATGAAGCCCCTACCATGTTTTATGGTTTTAGTTAATAATTATAGACAGCTAAACTCTTTGGAGATCTGACAGAAGTTGGAACACAGATTATATCCTACAGAAAAATTCTAAGCTTACACCTCGGTACTTGGTATCGGGCCGTTTCCTATATATCCTATGCAGTTTCAGATAGTTATCGAACAGATAACATCATGTAAAAGTCGTAGTTTATCTGATCGATGTTTTGTAGAGTTCCATACCCAAAGGGTAAAACGGGACCCTATTACTAAGACTCTGCTGTCCGTCTGTCTGTCTGTCTCATGAACTGTGAAAATTTCAACTGTCCAACTATGAGCAGTTGAAATTTTCACAGACGATGTGTTTCTGTTGCCGCTATTGACGCCTTATCTTCTAATACTATAAGAATCTTTGTGCTGACATACTGACTGACTGACTGACTCACTGACAGACAACGCACAGCCTAAACCGCTGGTCGTAGAGACTTGAAATTTGGATGGTATATTTGTCTTAGTACGTAGGTACGTACTAAGAAAGGATTTTCCGAAATTCACCCCTTAAGGGGATGAAATGGGGGTTCAAATTTTGTACGGAGAGACAAGACTAGATAGTATTTTCAATTCCAAAATTTCATACAAGTGCTCGAGTAAAAAAATGAGTAAATACGTGTTTCAATATTTTTTTTTATTACACATATAAGAGGGTGAAATGTGATAACAAAGTGTGAAAATCAATATTGTTTCGGATTGTGCTGAAATTTGACATGCAGATAGTTATTACGAAGTTAGTTACCTCTGAGAAAGTATTTTCCAAAATTCACTCCTGAAGGGGATGAAACGGGAGTTCAAAGTTTGTATGGAGAAACAAGATTAGATAGTCTTTTATATTTGAAACATAACACAGTACTTAAGTAAGTAGATACGTGTTTCAGGCTCTTTCGAAATTCCACCCCTAAAAGGGTGAAGTGGGGTAACAAAGTCCAAAAATCAATATTGTTTCGGATTGCGCTGAAATTTAGAATGCAGATAGTTATTATGACGTAGGTATCCGCTCAGAAGGGATTTTCTAAAAATTCCTTCCAAATACTGAACGGGGATTCAAAGTTGGCAAAAATGGCGAAATAAGATGAGATAAAGTACGTGTTGTAGGATTTTTGAAATGGGGTAGTGAACAAAGTCTGAAAATTTGGGTTTTTCGGTTTTTATAAATATGAATCCCGAATTGCCTTAGTCACGCGATAACATGAAAAAGGGGAACCGATTTGGCTAATTCTTATTTTATGTAATTAATGATAGAAATCGTTTTTACAAAAGAAAAGTTTCAAGTAAATAAAAGAAGTTTTTAACGCGGGCGAAGCCGCGGGGCACTTCTAGTAATTAATAAAAACAGAATAAAGTTAAAAATAATAGGGGGTCCCCATACAAGAAACGTGCTTTTTTCAGCATTTCAATATAACGCCATCTATAAACGTCTAGGTAAACGTCCATAGATGGCGTTATATTGAAATGCCGATCCCCAACACCTTTGTTAGACGTTTGATGGCGTTATAAAAAATAAAATGTTTATTAATTATTATTTTTTGCTGACGAAAAATTATAGTGGTATTTTTTGTGCGAGTCTGACTTGCACTCGGTCAGTTTATTGTTAAATGCTAAATATGTTAGCCTCGATCTCTGTCTCACCCGATGTGAAGTGTATGGTGTATGTGGATGTATGTACAGGGCGAGCAGTACTCGTGGGTGGAGCTGTCCGGCGGCGGGGACGCGGCGGGCGCGCTGGAGCCGCGGCTGGCGGACGCGGTGGCGGCCGGCCCGGCGCGCGGCGCGCGCCACCTCTACACGCTGCACGCGTACGTCGCCAGGGTATGTACTGTACTCTACTGTACTCACACTCACACTCACCTCCATCCCTGTCATCTGTATAACCATCCTATTTTACTCAAATAAAGGCAGAGCCAACATTAAATTAAATCTTAACTAATATTATAAATGCGAAAGTAACTCTGTCTGTCTGTCTGTGTCACTTTCATGCCAAAACAAATGAACCGTGGACGGGAAGGGAGCGGAGGGGGGAGTGAAGTGAGGGGAAGGGAAGGGGGGATTAGCGCGGCGTGATACGGTGCGGTGTAGAATACGAATGTGTCTTATTTGTAAAATAATCAGCCTAAATAATTAAAAATGCTAGCCAAAGACACTATTCCACGCGGACGTAGTCGCGGGTACAGCTACAGTACAGTAATAAATAAACTACCAAGCAATTGACTTATATTACAAAACCACATTAAAAACTTGTATGTTAAACCCCGATCGTCGGCTGGAACGTGGTGTATCTACCCGGGCATGTCTCGAGCGGTCCGGTTCATGATACGATATAACGAGTCGAAATGAACGAGAAGCAGAAGAAGAACTCTCCCTCCAGGTGTTCCTGGAGCGCGACAGCGGCGAGGTGCGGCAGCTGCGCGGCTACATGTGGCGCAACTCGGCGCGCCACCCGCCACACTACCGCAACGCCACGTGGTGCGGCGGGGCGCGCGCCGACCCCGGGCTGGCGCCGCCGCCGCCCGACAACCGGTTCTCGCACCTGCGCTGGACGCTGTTCAACGCCACGCACGCCTACATGCCGGACGACGTGCGCGCGGTGCACGCGCTGGACGCAGGTATGTATGTGGCGCGTCAGGCGGGATCAGGCCGTGGTCAGTGTAGTGTCAGTGAGTGAGTGTGCACATGTCCGCACTCGGCAGGTCACCGCGCGGCGGTGCAGCAGGTGTGGGCGCACGCGCGCGCGTGGGCGGAGCGCGCGTGGGGCGCGGCCGGGGCCGTGCGGCTGGTGGAGGGCGCCTGGCAGTGGGAGCCGGCCGTGGGGCTGCGCTACCGCCTGCTGGTGCGCGCGCCGGAGGGGCCGCTGCGACTGCTGGAGCTGGTATGTTGTCTTACGTCGCTACGTGACGGAGAGTGTAGCAGTAGATGTATCTCGACATATATAGTGTGTGTGTTATAGATGCGCACGCTGGGCGCGGCGCGGCTGGTGCCGGTGCGCTACGTGACGGAGAGCGCGCGCGTCACGCTGGTGGTGGCGGTGCCGGGCGGCGCGGCGCCGGCCGACGTGAGCGCCGCACTGCACACGTACGCGGCCACCGGCCTCACGCAGGACAAGAACACAGATCTATACGTCGTGAGTACGCTACACTTACTTCCGTTTCTAACTCAGTTATTTGTTTCTAAACTTGTAACAGCGATGTACGTATCCCCCGATTTGTGGTATCCGTTAGAGTTGAGCTGAGACATGGTACATTCGGTGACGATGGTTAAGTTACCGTCGATTCGATCTCCATAGTGAAGCTGAAATATAGGGATTGGACGGGGTATGTTTTTTTTGTAATGAGTGGTAATTTTGCACGACGACGAGGGTCTAAACTAGCGGCTGAAGAATGCCGCTAGAATTCCATAATTAATTCCTGAAATTAATGCGACGTACATTCTTATAATTTGCTCCTATTTTGACACGCCTATTTCGTTTACTCGTATCTATGACGACTGGTCAAGTGCCTGAGTCCTGGAAGCAAGCTGACGTGCAGCCCGTGCCCAAAAAAGGTAGTCGGGCAGACCCTGCCAAGTGCCAGTGACAGGCCTCTCTCGGTCACTTCCATACTCTGTAAGATATGAAACGTGTACTGAACCCCAGGCTCCTGGCATACCTAGAAGTGAACGATCTCCTCAGTGACCGACGACACGGATGTTGCCGGTCTACTGGGGATCTTCTCGCGTATGCCGCTCACATCTGGAACGAAGCCATCGAGAACCACGGAGAGGCGCATGCCGTCTCTCTTGACATCTCGAAGGCTTTCGACAGGGTCTGGCACGATAGCCTTAGTAGCAGGCTTCCTGCATACCGCACGACCTTCCCACTGGTTTGTGTGTTGGATATCAGATTTCTTGAGGGATCGGTCGATTTAAGTGGTCATCGATGGCTGTTCTTCCGACCGATTAGCCATAAATGCCGGAGTTCCTCAAGGATCAGTACTCTCTGCGATGCTTTTTCTGCTGCATAATAATGACCTGCTTATACCCGGTATTTTTGGGTTCGCAGGCACTGTTGTAGAGAGTTATACATCCAACGCACGAATCAGTGCGTTACAAATCCAGTTTCAAAGGTAAGTGATGGTCCGGCGCTTGAACTTTTCCTTGAAGGCAGTCTCTGATTAGGGGCGATGCCAATCTGGTCAAGTGCGGTCAATGCTGCGAAAACCCAGGCGTATCTTTTCTCCGTCAAACGGAGCCCATTTCTACCGACTCCTGCTTTCCGGGATGTGCCCGTTCTGATAAGTAACCATCTCGAGTTTCTTGGCATCTCTTTAACACCAACTCTTAGTTTCGGCTCTTATATAGAGTCTAGATCCCAGTTAGCCTTAAAAAGAGCTTGGCGTTTTGGCTAAGGTGAAACAATACTTCATACCGTGACAATTGCTTAATCTTTACCAGGCACAGGTCCGGTCGTGTGTGTTAACTGTTCTCACCTTTGGGATGGTTCTGCCAAATACCAGCTGGAGACACTGGAAGCTATTGAGAGGAGAGTCAAGAAAGTCATCAGCGACGACCTATTAGTAAGCAAGAGACTTCGGAGTCTCGCGCATTGCCGCAAAGTCGCTTGCTTATCGGTTTTTAATCGGATACGTTTTGGAGAGTGTGCAATGGAACTGCATGATTTGATTCCGCCATCCCCATTTTATAATCGGACACCCAGAGATACTAAAAGGCGCCACCGGTTTATGGTGGATGTACCATTGACCCGAACGAAGCGATATTTGTTTCTTCGTTTACCATACGAACCGCCAAGGAATGGAATACCCTGCCTGAGTCTGTTTCCGGTTAAGTCATCGACATCCTAACCCTAGACACCGAAAGCTTATTAGTGCGCGGTACAAATAATTCCGCAACTAGCCGAGGTATGCGGTCGCGGGAACTGTTAGTGATTGGTGGATTGCACTAAATATCTTCTGTAAAGTCCACATCTTTACTGAAGATATGAAATGGACTAGACTATGACTTCAACTTAACCTGAAATGTGACTTTGACTCAACTTTGTGACTAGAATATACGAAAACTTTAACCATTTTAAATACTTGACACTGGCTAAATACACGAATCGTGTGAAGGCATATGGAAAAAAAAGTATCTACGCAAAATGTTACACGCTCGGCTTTCATATATAGTAACGTGCTTACTCTGTGGATCTCGATAAATGGTCTGTGGGATCAGGAGACACTACATCCATACTCACTACCTCATTGTGGATAATATTCCTAATTCATGGATATGTGTAGCACAGACCACTGCTGCAGCGGACACTGCGGCGCCACACTACATACACGCCTATTAAGAAAAGACGGGATGGAACTATAACATCGCCCGTGACAAACAGAGATAGAGATGAAACACAACTGACGCCCGGCAAATATAACCTGAGCTTTGCCTAAAATGTATTTTTGAAGATTAGATCGGCACATTTAATAACTGACTGGTGAAATGTTATACCGTTTGCCTTAAAATAAGAGTTTGTACTGGTTTTTCCACACCATCTTACACTGCAAGGAGCCATCACATCGACTTATTAGAATGATTTCAAGTATTTGAGCGCGGGGATGATTACAGGTCACCGTACTGGATGACACCAGTACTGGTCGAAACTAACATCACGGTTGTGGCCGTGGATGTATATAATACTAGCTGGCCCGGAGAACTTCGTACCACCTAACAGACGATGAATGTCGTGTTACCTTTTAGATTAACTTGTTTTAGGCATGAACGTAATAAATTAATACAAAAGAGATATTAAGTTTATTAATGTATTATGGCAATACAGATATGGTATAAAAATTTGTAAGAATGGTTTTTTGAAATATAAACTTTTTTAAGTTGCTTATAAGCATACATTTCTGACCGTACGCATATTTAACAATCAATAAATATGTCAAACAATTATCATTACTGACAATATTTGACATTTTTAAAATCTACATGACTTGAATTCACAAAAACTTGAAGAATTTTTACTTGACTTACTACTTGACACGGGCTAAATACACTAATCGTGTGGAGCCATTACTATACCAAAAAAAAACGCGATAATCCGAATATTGTAATGTTATCCACACATGGAAAGAATTTTTATACTTGACACTGGCACACAGTGTATTTAACACTAATCGTGTGGAGCTATAATTATACAAAAAAAATACGGCGGGATAAACAATTGTACATCAAATTATTGGCAGTTTTTAAACCCAGGAACATTTTGAAAAAATATTTTTTCTTATTTAATTTTTTTAGGTCAATTATTCATGGTTTTTTAACCGACTTCAAAAAAAGGAGGAGGTTTCTCAATTCGACCGTATATATATTTTTATTTATTTATTCATTTATTATTATTTTTTTTATGTTTGTTCGCGGATAATTTCTTCGTTTATGAACCGATTTTGATTATTCTTTTTTGTTCGAAAGGAGATATCCCAAGTGTGGTAGCATGGTAATTTTATCGAGGTCTGATAAGTATCTCCAGAGATATTGAGATAAACATCTCAAAATTGGTACTGAAAATGAATAGCGCGGCATTGAAGTCGGTTCTTTTTTAGTTTTTAAACGATATTATAATGCTTATTATCCTATTCCTGACAAAGACAATTCCAAAAATACAAATATCATAAAAATTGGTCCAGCCGTTCTTGAGTTATAAGTGTAGTAACTAACACGACTTTCTTTTAGAACAATATTTGCCGGAAAGATACGTTTCTCTTAAGGCCCCTCTTTAATTTTTAATTATTTTAGTTTTTATTATTTGATCTTATAGCAGCCATTGCAATACACACTATGAGTAAATTTCAAGTCTTTGTCTATTAAGGTTTTTGTAAGATCATAAAAAAAAATATGTTTCTTTGAAGTGTTACACACTTTGTATTTGTAAATTGTTAAACACAATCCAAAATTTAATCGTACCGACGGGACTTGAACACGCAACCTCCGGAATAACATGTTCCGGTGCGTTGCCAATTAAGCCACGGTGCGAAGTATCGTTACGACGAAATTAGTGGATTAACTTACGTAATAAGTAGTCATAGATGGCGCCACCAATGCATAATTGGGTTAACAAATGCAATCCACTAATTTCGTCGTAAGGACACTTCGCACCGTGGCTTAATTGGCAAAGCACCGGAACATGTTATTCCGGAGGTTGCGGGTTCAAGTCCCGTCGGTACGATGAAATTTTGGATTGTGTTTAACAATCATAAAAAAAGCCTCAAAATACGTTTCTTGTATGGGGACTCCCTTTATTAATTTATTTTATTTTTGTAGTCACTTATACACAAATAGCAAATACCCATGTATTGAAGCGCCATAATGACAACCATCAAAATATGCCAACACAATGACAAACATGTCTGAACCAACCAGCAATGACAACCTGGGACAACCATCAACATTCTAAATATTAACATTTAAATACCTACGCGATAATTCGAGTAATGTGGATATATTATGTAGTCGATGCAAAACCGTTAATTTAATAAGTGCTTCAAATTTTAATTCGAGAGTGGAACAGAGTCTACCTGCCGTACCGAAGGGTCGAACGTCAAATGTTTGACAGGAGAGTAGGTAGAACAGTTTATATGGGAAAAATGAAATTGTTGTTTTTACTTCCTAGCAATTTTTTTAAATCGTGTCACCGTTTAAACCTTCCCAGCAGGGCTAGCATGGCAAGTGGACTATTTTGTCTTTACTCCTATCCGTGTTTTGTTTGGTGGAGAAGGCAAATTATAAGTGAAGTTTTTCGACAATTATAAACGCCCGTTGACTTTTAATCAATTCTTTTTTTAAACTTTTTAATATGAAATAAAATCAAAACTCGGGGTTAAACTTCACCAAGCGTTTAAATTGTTGTGTCGGTCTCCTGTCAGGGGCGACAAACAGGGAAATAATGTTGTCTTTCCCCCGGGGCCCGGGGGTGAGGCCATGCTAGCCTTGCAGGACTACGACAAACATTTCAAAACCAAAATCAGCTAAATCGGCCCAGCCGTTCTCGAGTTTTAGCGAGACTACGAACAGCAATTGATTTTTATATATAAGTCCGACGATTTAGCTGAAAGTGCTCGCCTTTCAATCGGCGTCTAGGGTTAGGTTAGGTGAGGTTAGGTTAGGTTAGAATATGGTGGTCTTCAAATCGCGAGTGAATAGATCTTCTGGGTGAGCGCGCTCCATCATCACTTAACATCAGAAGAGATAGTGGTCGAGTGCTAACCAGTCCTTGTAAAAATATTTTTTCGCATATAAAACGCCTCATTTTGAAGAATGTTTCAGTAACTCAATAAAAATAGTATATAAAGTAACGTGCGGCGGTGTGTCCGCGTGCAGGTGTCGGTGAGCACGTCCGACAACGTGACGTCGGAGGCGGCGGTGCGCGCCGCCGTGTCTGCGCTGGGCCAGCGCGCGGCCGCCGTGCAGGTGCTGGCGGCCAGCGTGGCGCTGCCGGCGGCGGGCACGGCGCCGGCGCGGCTGGCGGCGGCGGCGGCCGGCGCGGCGCTCAGCGCGGCGGCCGCCAGGGCGCCGGACGGCCTGCTGCTCGTGGTGCCGCCGCACCTCGAATACAATCAGGACTTTCTGAACCGGGTCAGTGTTACCCGCCTCTATGTGCGACGTGTCTCGCCACTGTCGCTCCGTGTCGCGGCGGTGCGGTGTCACACGTCGCGTCCTACGCTGCGGCGCGAGCGACCGGTTCTAGCAAAAAAATAATAAATCCGTCTCGTTTGAGATTATTGGATTCGTCGTGACGAGAACTCTGGTCCTAGATTATATGAAAGCTGGTTTTTAAAAAAGGTTTTTAAGATATTCCTTTTTTAACGACTTTTATTTTATATCTTATAGGCTAGCGTTCGATCCCTATCTCGCCCGTTGGTGGGTGATGATGCGGTCGAAGACGGTGAGCACGCAGGGCCCGGAATGGGAACTGGCTTTCGACGGTAGCTACCGGAACACGTTAGATGTTTGGCGACAGATTTTCCGACTCGAGGGTGGTAGCCGGCCAGGCGGACACTAGACAGTGTCCTACCGTCGTGCGGGGTCGACGGTTCGAGATCGGCTAATGCGTGCTTAGAAACTATGTGACACTAGTTGTGCCCCGCAGCTTCGCCCGCGTTAATAACTATCCCATAATACTGGCTATCCCTGTGCAAAGTTTCCGCTCAGTCGGTGCAGCCGTCATGGCCGTCGACCGTGAGGAAGTCCCGAACAAATATACAAACTGACTTTCGCATTTATAATGTCGGTGTTGCTTAATCGCAGCGCGTAGTGACCGTCGCAGGACGTATGTTTACGTAGTTGAATGATTGATGTTGACGGCGCGCGGCGCGGCCGTGTGACTGCAGGTCCGCATGAACACGATCTCGGGCTCGCAGTGGTTCCTGCCGGTGCCGTTCTCGCGGCACTCCCACTGCATGCACCCGCGCGCGGGCGGCGCGGGCGGCGCGGGCGGCACGCAGCCTGCCACCCACACGGGCCGGTTCAACACCCGCACGCACGCCGTGCTCGCCGTGCACGCCGCTAACTGGCTCAAAGGTAACCTCACTTGTTACATTCGTGTCTCTTTGTCGGGTTCGTGTCCTAGCGTCCGCCGCTGAATGAGTTCGCTCGCTCGATGGATGATTCCAGCCACCGCTTTTTTTTGTACGCGAGGTCCTCTTAACGTTTTAGAAATGTCTAGTGTGACGACGAGGGTAGCGTATCTTGTGATCAAACTCACCGAGAGGAATGAGCCTCGAGGTTATCCAAGTTTACGCACCGACTTCGGCACAGTCGGTCGACGAAATGGAGGAAGTATCCTCGTACGTTTCCGAGGCCTCGTACTGTACACCACGCAGAAGGCTCGCATACACGCTAATGTCGGAGTACAGACGAGCGGGAAACACGTCGACGTCGATGTGGAGACATCATCGCTGACGAGCAGGCGAGATAGTGGTCGCACGTTAGCCTATCAGATAGTGGTCGCACGTTAGCCTATCAGATAGTGGTCGCACGTTAGCCTATCAGATAGTGGTCGCACGTTAGCCTATCAGATATAAAAAACAATGTTGACCGAGAACTCGACCTAGTGGTAGACTCCCCGGGGAGGAATGGAATCCTGCAAGACGCCACGTGCCGTGAGAACTCTAGCTTTTAGGAGAATTTCTGCAGCTAATGTAGATGCGACGGGAAAATCCTGCAGTCCCTACTTCAGACGACACTTCAGATAAGCTTTGAACAAACATTCGCTGACAATGTGTGGTGAGCTCCGACACACGCTCTGTTAAAGAAGCGATCAGGGGCAACCAGGGTCGAGACGCCTCGTTCGACAGCCGGCTCGAAGCCACCTTACACCGTGAGCACAGCTAACGGTGTACGGCACCATGACCACATTCACACAGTGCGGCTGGTCACACAGAAGACCGAAGAGTATATAACCAGCCCATATTTTGCGATTTGGACTAAGAGGCAGCTTTTAACTCCATCGGAACTCGGTCTGTTCTGGAGTCTCTGCAGCGTTGCCGAGTCGAGCGGGGAAACGTCCGAGTGCCGAGAGGTCTTTACGACGCCGCAACTATGGCCGTCGAGTCCGAGTACGAATGAGCAGAATGAACATATCCCAATGAGGAGTGAGAAAAGAGGACGTTATTTCTCTCAAATAGTTAACTAACGTTCTAGAGAATACGTTCAAGACGCTGAACCGTAAAGGACTACGGCTGATTCTTCTGCACGCCACGGTCTTCGGATTAAAACCAAAATCATGTTCAACGAACGTGTTATGCCGGAACCGATCGTCTCACACCGAGTTCCTCTCGAAGTCGCTCACGAATACGTCACCTTTTTTTGAGGGCCCGGTGGCTTAATCGGAAAAACTGTCGGCTTTGATGCCGTGGCAGGCCTCCCTCGCTCGCCCACAGCTACTTCCATTTATACCTAAACTTTCGTCAGCTTGCAGCTTTTATGTGTGTAGCGTTCTAATTATTATAAACAAATATATAAATAAAAAAAATTAGCATGGAGACGCTACAATCATCTTTTACCCACATTTTATAATATACTCAACACCAAATCTTTAACTTTTTTTTTTAATACTTTATAGGCTAGCGTTTGACCACTATCTCACCTGTTGGTAAGTGATGATGCGGTCGAAGATGGTAAGCACGCTAGGCATAGAATGGGAACTGGCTCTCAAGGATAGCTGCCGGAACACATTAGATGTTTGGTGACAGATTTTCTAACTTGAGGGTGGTAGCTGGCCAGGCGGACACTAGATAGTGTCCTACCACCATGCGGGGGTTGTTGGTTTCTTAACGATGTTTTCCTTCACCGGAGGGCCACTGCGAGAAGCGCACGTACATTTTTCGATAGAAAAATCCATTGGTGCGCGGCGGGGTTTGAACTCGGTACCACTCGGACTGGCTAAAATCCTTAGATTACGAAGACACTGAAAAACTTCTTGTTAGAATAGTAAAAATATTCATATACACGCACACATTCACACACACGCACACACACACACACACACACGCACACACGACACACACGACACACACACAAAATGCTTAGTAATATAATATGAAGACGATATGTATATACATATATATGTATATGTATGTACTTATAGTAATTGCTTGTTAGTCTACTTTGCTTATATAGTTATAATAAGTTCATATTTTTGGGAAGACACTGTCTTTTGCAACACAGTTTGAAGGACTAAAACAAAAGGCAGGGTACAATAAAACAATGTTTCAAAAACCAATTTATGAAATAAAGCAATTGGTGACGCGTCAATGCGCTTTATCTATTCTATATTTTATTTTACGCTTTATATATATATCGCCCCTTTCATATTTATTATTTATATAACGCCTTATATTATTCTACCTTTTCAAATTGGTATGAATGCCCGCTAAAAAACGCAGAAGCAGCCTGCTGATGCCTACCCGCCGTTGAAACTCGAACAGGTTTGCCAATGCTCCAATGGGAGATCAGCAGACCGCGTCTATTGCCACCACGACGCCCGTGGTTGGCTCTCGCCTGCACCGCACTCCAGGTGCAGTTCCGTTTTGGCCGCGATCCCGCTATGACGCATCGGACTCATTATTTTTTTTATAAAACGCTTATTTTTATTTTTATAAAGTGATCGTGCTGTGACTGTAAGGATCCTCCTAGTGAACTGTACAGATATATTTATTATTCGGTCGCATTATATGCGCCGACGCCGCCTGCAGCGATTCCTCGTCTGTGAACCCTCCACGGAGGGCTGTAGGTGTTCCTGGGAGAGTGGAAAGGTACGTGGGCTTTGTATGCTGATTCTCTGTGTTCTTACAGTGGTTTATTCATACCAAACGTCCCTCTTTTCACGTTGATCTTTACAGACCCGCCCCCGCTATATACTTATATTTTTACCGCTTATTTGTCTTACGCATTTCTATTTATTTTCACGGCACTTTCACCCCCGCATATGGTTGAGGCTATTTACACGCCCCACCAGCAATTTTGTATTTTTTTTTGTCAACTCCGGCGGTATTTTGCGCCAGTCGGTTGTCACTGCTCACGCGCGCGCAACGTATATTATTATTCAAATGACGGGATAACTGCGCATTCGTATTCTATATTAGAAACGATTTAAGTTTTTCATAGTCATTTTGCGGGTTTGACGAAAAACAAGCATAATATGTTTCATTTTTTTATGCTACCGATACTAAAATGACAAAACGGATTAAAATTCACATTCTCGACTTCAAATTCGACTCTTAGTTAGGAATTTTGATGTTATTTTGTGTGGTAGGTAATAAAAAGGAATCGTAAACTTTTTTTTATTTCATTGAGTCAACCCTTTACTGTATCAAGTGCGCGCCGGTACATCGCGCGCTGGACGATGTAATAACAACGCTAGGTCGAGCGCCTTAGACACATTTTTGCTTGTATTGTCTGAAATAAACGTTGGTATTGTGTTTTTTGTAGGGGAGTTAAAGTTCTGTTGCGTAGTAACTATTACATAATCTTTGGCCGTGGTATCGAGTTCAAACCCCGCCGTGCACCAATGGATTTTTCTATCAAAAATGTATGTGCGCTTGTCACTGTGGCTCTCCGGTGAAGGAAAACATCGTTAAGAAACCAACAACCCCCGCATGGTGGTAGGACACTATGCAGTGTCCGCCTGGCCAGCTACCACCCTCAAGTTAGAAAATCTGTCGTCAAACATCTGTGTTCCGGCAGCTATCCTCGAGAGCCAGTTCCCATTCTAGGCCTAGCGTGTTAACCATCTTCGACCGCATCATCACTTACCAACAGGTGAGGTAGTGGTCACACGCTAGCCTATAGATAAGATATTACAAAAAACCTCCGGCGAACCTCGCAACCGGGTTGTAACAACTTCGAGATGGAAGCTCGCAGACAGAAGGATGCAGCCGGGACGGGCAGCATTCGAAACATTTCGTCGAATCTTTCTATCGCCTGTACTATACCACAAAGCCGAAAAAGTTTTCTACGAGCGCGTCCTACCTGTCTGGCTCAGGGGCGCATCTCGGGAGAGGCCTGCGTCCAGCGCTGGACTGACTCAGGATGATGATAATGTCCTACCTGTAGTTAGTAACGGAGCCGGGCCGTGGCTACCGAGGGTGCGATCGCAGCCCCCCTGCCGCCACGGCCGGTGACGGTAATGATGTCCGTCCCGCAGCGCTGTCTAACTGGCGCGGCGAGCTGAGTGAGCCGGCCGCCGTGCTGGCCGCGTCCCCGCTGCGCTGCATCCGCGCGCCCGAGCCCGGCGCCGTGCTGGCCCCGCGGCCGGCGCCGTGCGCGGGCTGTGTGCTGCGCGACGCCGACGTGACCGCGCTGGACCTGGGCGCGCGCTCCAAGCTGGCGCAGCTGCTGCTGGAGACGCAGGCCGAGGCGGCGTGATGTCGACCACGTGTACACGCCGGGCCGGTGACACTCTCCATACAGCGTTTCTCTCCCTTCTTTGTGTCACACACGATGCGGAAACGTGCCGCATCGTTATCGTTTACAACGAACCCGCGCCGCCCGGGTAACCGCCCGGGTAACCCGCGCCGCCCGGGTAACCGCCCGGGTAACCCGCGCCGCCCGGGTAACCTGCGCCGCCCGGGTAACATTTATAACCCGCGCCGCCCGGGTAACATTTATAACCCGCGCCGCCCGGGTAACATTTGGCTCGAATGTTATCTACACCTATCGTTCTAAATTAAATCTACTTCTGTATAAATTATTGTCCGCGATTTTGTCAGTATTAAGTCAGTACAGTTTTAAGTCAGAATAATGCCCAAAAATGGTGTTATAAAAACCTGTAAACGCCATGCTAGTGCTTTCTCAAAGCCTTGGAGCCTCCGTCAAAATATGCCTCGATCGATGTATTAATGAAAGATATTTTCCAATGTAACTGGTTTCATTGAACCGTCAGCTTCTATTCCCAGTCCACAACACTAGAACTAAAACGACTCCATACCGTAAGCTTCATACATGAAAGTGTCCTTCAACGTTAATAGTTTAGGTGGCGCCACTGTAGCCAGAAGGTAAGGTATCTTTTTACGACTCTGTTATCGTACTCCCAGTCGACACTAGCGCCAATCCGGTACTTTATTGAACTAATATGTAGTACATTTTGCCGGACAGGTCGCACTCTTCCCTCCAGAACTAGAATGTTTGTCATCATCGGTAAAGTCAATAATACATATTTAAACAATTATATTAAAAAGCGATTTGAGAACCCTATATTATATTAAAGTAAAGTAAAAAAAAAAAACTTTTTTTTATTTTTTTGAGTGGAACTTACACAACTAAAATAAAATATCTGCTTTTAAAGAAATTAATTGATGGGTATAGAAAACAAAATTTAAAAGTACTATGTTATCTACATACCACATCTGGTATAAGACTCCTTAGTTCCGTGATGTATGCTTGCACTGCACTGCGAGTGAACTCCATATTATCGCGTGTTTTGAGGGTACTTGTGGTTTATATTGTTATATTTTGTAAATATTAGTTTATCGTCAGTTTATTTATATAGCATTTAATATAATATAATAATGTGCAGTCCAAATAAGTGTTATATTCATATGTATTGTGTAAGTTTATTAAATGTGTGCATAAATTATGTCGAATAAAGATATGTCGGACATGGAACAATACGGTTGGTAAGTCTACTCGATTTTTTTTTTTTTTTTTCTCTTTAATAGATTCTTTTAATATTGTATGTTAAAGTTTATTTTCTTATTTGCATCAGTAGAATATTTCAAGTGCTAAATTTGAGTATTAGAAACATAACGATAGTATTTCATAATTTAGCTAACTGTTTGGAAACAAAATAATATTTTCTACCTTACCCTTAATATAGTATTAATTGTTGATTGAGTAAATTGCATCTTAAAAAAAAAATAACTACACAATTTAAAATCAAATTAATTATTCGGTGACTGGAAAGGTTATAATATCCTAAATACAGGGAAACCTAGTTAGGAGTTAGGCCGCAGACATGAACCTATACTAATATTTAAGTGACCCGTTTGAGCCAAGTTAATGTTAAAATTATAACATGATATCCAAATTCTTTTAAATACTTACTGCATAAAAAAAAACTATTATTGTTTAAATAGTGTACGGCTGTTTATGGTCTGTTGTATTACTATGATTATGAGCAAATAAAATAACTTTATTATTATATATTATTATACTCGTATTTGTTCTTTTTTCTGAAGTCTAGGTTTTTTTACAATATAGATATCAAAACAACAATACAAAATATTATGTTTCTTTGAAGTGTCTCACACTTTATATTTTTGTAAATTATTAAACACAATCCAAAATTTATATCGTATCGAACCGTGGCTTAATTGGCAGAGCACCTGGACGTGTAATCCGGGGGTGCGGGTTCAAGTCCCGTCGGTACGATGAAATTTTGGATTGTGTTTAACAATTTACAAAAATATAAAGTGTGAGACACTTCAAAGAAACATAATATTTGATTTACGCAGTGCAACATCTCTCGTCGGATTTGAAAACTGTAATGATTTCTTCCGAATGATTAACTTACATAATAAGTAGTCATAGATGGCGCCACCAATGCATAATTGGGTTAACAAATGCAATCCACTAATTTCGTCGTATCGATGTATCGAACCGTGGCTTAATTGGCAGAGCACCTGGACGTGTAATCCGGGGGGTGCGGGTTCAAGTCCCGTCGGTACGATAAAATTTTGGATTGTGTTTAACAATTTACAACAATACAAAAATCATTATAAAATAAACAATACTATAAAAAAACCTAAACCTAGGGTGCCGCCGGTAGCGGGGCAGGGCCCAAGCTACCGGGGGTTAGGGCTGCAGAGAGAGGAACCTCCTGACGATGCGTGCCGTGTCAAGAAGCACTGCCTTCTGTATCTGGCCCTTGATCCAGCCGTCTAGCGAGAGCCTCTTGAGATGTTGGTCGAGACTCTTCGCTATTAGGCCGTTCGCAGAGACGACTATCGGTACAATGATAGTCGAGTCAACATCCCACATGGCGGTAACCTCGTGGGCCAAGTCAAGGTACTTGCTAAGCTTGTCCTTCTCGGCCTTTACGAGGTTCTCGTCATGCGGGATGGTGATGTCGACCAACACTGCCCGCCGCTGGGACCGGTCGACTATCACGATATCAGGCTTATTGGCGACAATAGTCCTGTCCGTGATAACCGATCGGTCCCAATAGAGCAAAGCACGACCATTTTCAAGAACTGGTGCAGGTGCGTACTTATAGTACGGCACCTCAGACTCGACAAGGCCGTATTGAAGAGCAAGTTGCTGATGGATGATCCTGGCTACGAGGTTATGTCTGTGCAAGTACTCGCCGTTAGCAAGATGAGAACAACCGGAAATAATATGCCTGAGTGACTCTCGGGGACGGCGGCATGCCCGACAAATGTCGACCGTAACGTCCTTCATGATATATTTCCGGTAGTTGTTCGTCTTGATAACTTCGTCCGCAATTGCACAAACAAAACCTTCGGTTTCCCCAAAGAGGTCTCCGAATCGTAGCCAGTTCACCGACGCGAGCAGGTCCACATCGGGTCCCGTTAAGACTCGATAGAACCTCCCGTGCAGCTCCTTGCTCTTCCAGACGCCCTTGCGATCTTCGGTGCTCAGCACTTGAGGTTTGCGCCAGTTCTCTTTGCCTAAAGAGAGAGGTGTTAAGGTCCTGTCAACCGTCACCACATCTCGATGCATCCCACACTCGTTGTTTAGGAAATATTCCCGGAGACGGTATACCTACGGTTATGGAGAGTCTTGGCATTTAAAAAGCCTCGACCGCCCCATTTCCGTGGAATATACAGTCTCATAACAGACGAGCGTGGGTGAAGCATGCGATGTGACGTCAGTTGCTGTCCGACCTTTCTGTCCAGGGCGTCTAATTCGGTCTGAGTCCACCTTAGTATGCCAAAGGTGTATGTATATAAGTAGGGGCATAACCCAGCCGTCGAAGGCACGTACCTTGTTGCCTCCTGACAAAAGACTGTTAAGTACCTTCGTCAGACGACCAAAGAAACGCTCCTTCACCGACTGTTTTATCCCCCCACTCTCGATACCTAATGACTCTGACATACCAAGGTATTTATAGGTGTCGGCTTCGGAGAAAGATCTGATAGTCATTGTCTGAAAGTTGAAAATTCAATGAATTCACAAGTTTCCCTCGCTGTACGTACATGACTGCGCACTTATCTACACCGAACTCCATGTTGATGGCGTTGCTGAAAGTCTCAGTGACTTTCAGTAATTCCATCAAATCATGGCGCTTCGGTGCAAAAAGTTTGAGGTCATCCATGTACAGCAAGTGTGAAATGACTTCACCCTCTCTCCTAAGCCGATAGCCCAGCCCTGAATCTTCTAATAGTGTGCTTAGAGGATTTAGGGCTAGACAGAACCACAACGGACTCAGACTATCACCCTGGAAGATTCCTCGCTCAATCCTTATAAAGTCCTGCGGATCAGAGAGGCTGTCTCCATCACCCGGTTGACGAAGGATTGTGGTCCACTGCCTCATACAAGAACCTAGAAAAGATCTCAGAGTTGTATCAATTTTATACAACTCCAAGATCCTCTCCAGCCAGGTATGAGGCACTGAATCATAGGCCTTCTTGTAGTCAATCCAGGCGGTGGAGAGAACCCCTCTGTTCCGCCGGACTTGTTGGGTCGTGTCAATGAGGAGGAGCTCCTTAGTACCACGGGACCCAACCTTACATCCATTCTGAGAGGGGGCCAAAATATTGTGCGCAACAATGTGCGAATTAATTTTAAACCTCAGAATAGATGTAAGAAGCTTGTACAGCGTTGGCAAGCATGTAATGGGTCTATAGTTCTTCGGTTCCGTGGTACTACCGGACTTGTGGAGCAGGAAGGTGACACCGGTTGTCATGAATGTTGGCAAGGAACCAACCTCGAGGGCTTGTTGGAATTGCGCCGCTAAGCAGTCGTGTGAGCATCGGATCCACTTTATCCAAAAGTTGTGTAATCCGTCCGGTCCTGGACTTTTCCAGTTCTGGGCCGTACGGATCGCACAACTAACGTCTTCGGGGCTAATACTAATAGCCCCCATGGATTCGATAGGCTCACACGCGCGCTCGACGACGCTCATCCAATCGCCCTCCGTGTGTTCGACGGGCACCGACCAGATACTACGCCAGAAGTTATTCATGGTAGTAGTATCCGGACACTGCTCCTCACTCACACGTTGATTGGTTCCTTCCCAACCTCGGTATACCTTCCTTTGGTCACTTTGGAAGAGGCGGTTTTGATAATAGCGATCTACACGCGCTCTATAGCGACGAATACGGTTTGCCAATGCATAAACTTTCTGCTTCAGAAAGTCAATGCGTTCCGTGACACAGGTCATGTAGTCCCGGGGTCTAATCCCAGTCCCAGCAAAGGCCTGGATCACGAAACGCATGACTCGGGGGCGATGATTACCCCCTCTGAAGCAGATCAACTTCGCAATAAGAGTCCTAAACATATTGATGCGACAACTTGATTCGTTCTTGCCACGCAGGGATAGCGGGGCGTCGCGGTATTCGGTCAGTATCCGGAAACTTGACGCGAACAACGCGACACGCCGCTATAGCCGCGCAGTAAAGAATCGAGTGTGTATCAACTAATGTTTCACTAGTCTGCATATATGGGACTAGCAAAACGTTTAGGGCTCCCATTAACGCCAGGTTACGTTTATTCATTGGCAAACGTGGTAGTCGCGGCCTAGAGTCAGGAGTAGTGCGATACTCCAAAATCGCGTCTTCCAAAGCCCTCCTCAAATGCTCATTAGTCTGGGTACTTACGTTAGTATTCGTACAATCGTCTGCGTCTAGCGCGGCATCCGCCGGGGCAGACGTCGAAGCCGAGCCTGTCGGCCCCTGCGTCGACGACACACTGGGCGGGTCCCGCGCTAAAGCAGAAGTAGTAGGAATAATAGGTAACGCCTCCAGACGCAGCCGATCAAGCGCAGAGTCGTCCAACAGCTTGAGCCGCTGGATGGCCCGCACCTGATCCGATAATCGTTGTGCGGTATCGGTGACGGCTGGTTCAAGGGCCTGAAACAGAGGTAGTATCCTATCGCGGTACGCGGTCAGGTTAGTTCCTCCCTCTGTAGCCCCGTAGTAGGCGCGCATGCAGTTCTCATTTAAAGACTGGGTCCATCGCATGCGACGCGCTACACCACCGGTAGCGAGGGCCGGGCGCGGAGCAGAATGCCCCACGGTGCCAGCGGTGGCCGTCCTCGTCGCCGCGCAGGTGGTGGTGGCGGCGGCGGCGTAGGCCCGTCGTCATCACTCGACGAGCTGCCCTCCGGGGGAGTGACAAGCTCGTCTCCCGACGATGTGCTCGGAGATGATGCGGCGGGCGGAGGTGGTGGGTGCGCGCTATGTACCGCTTGTTCTCGACGTGCTTTCAAACGAGTTATCATTTCTTCTATTTACTTTCATCTCGTTTATTTATATATTATTATTATTATATCGGTGGCAAGCGACACAACATCCCAGTTATCACTGGTACACATGGGATATTGTAATTCTCGGATGTCTCTCGCTATATTTTAGTTATTATTAAGTTCATTTCAATTTCTAAAAGGTCACAACTCATTCATTATATATTGTGTTAGGTGGCACGAAGTTCGCCGGGCCAGCTAGCTGGTAATAAAACAAACATAAATGAAATTCAAAAGGTCGAAACAATCTTTGACGTTTCTAATATGAAAATGGCGCGAAATTGCAATTGGAGCCACGTGTATTAAAAAATTAGAACTACATCTTTCGTCTCATTTACTCTTTAGTATTAAAGTGAGACAAACGTATCAAGCAAAAGCGCTTTCAAGGATGTGCTGTCATTCAGCATATTTACTATCGAATCTATTTAAATTTATATATCTATATAAAAAAATCTATTTAAATTATTATTTATTATCGATCTCTTTAGTAAAATTCTTAAGTAATTTTTACGGAAATTAAAAAACCGTAAAGGAATAAGGATTCGTACAGTGCCATACAAGGAAGCGTGCGGTAAAATCTTACCGCACGAGTGCGGTAAGTACTTTCTGCACGCTCCAGTGTATGACACGTAGAACTATAATAAAATCTGTGGTATGGCACCGTGCGAATACTATACGGTTTATTTTTAATTTTCGTAAAACCTACATAAGAATTCCACCAAAGAGTTTCATATTGCGAGAATAAATCTATACTAATATTATAAAGAGAGAACATTTGTATTTTTGTATGTATGTAATGATTTGGCTCAAAAACTACTGGACCGATTTAAAAAATTCTTTCACTTATATATAGAATGGACTTTCGGAATGAAAATAGGCTATATATTATCCCGTTTAAATCAAAGGTACATTCGTGGAGACCTAATTTGCAACCTAAGTCGACTAAAAAACGGTCGAAAAAACACGTTTCTTACGAACGCTGCTCAATCGAAAATAGATAGAAGAATATTTTCTATGGAAGAGTTGTACAACTTAATAAGACCTACAAAAAAGTCCGCGACAGCATGTCTATTTCTTAAGGTTGACTCACAGTAACCATTTTAATCTTTAATTTTTTGTTAAAAAATATTACATAACTTCCAGGGCTATTTTCAAGTATATAGTATTAATCCTTATCCAAATAATTGCGTTATTTAGCTTGGCCACATATTATAGATTAAAATTGTCCTTTACAGTAAGTATAATTCAAATGAAAACTCAAGAAGATATCACGGATTTCACATACACGCATCGCAAAATTAATAAAATATCTGCAGTGAAACCACAGATTAGGTCATAGTTACTACGAAAATATTATTATAAGCTTAGCGATGCTGTAGATCCCCACCGATCTTAATTAATTTGACGTCAATATAGTATAATAATATATTCTTACTGTATAAAATTTTATTGTATAATATAGTTATGATCTATATATAAACCACCCCGACTGATCTATGTATAATCTTTTCAATAAAAGCATTCCAATGACTCTAAGAGCCCCCGCACACTGGCCACTTAGTGGCGGCCACGCTTCAGCCACTAGTGGCCGCCACAACCTGCGGACGCGTTTCTTCATACATTATATAGAATCGGCGCACACTGAGCGCTTGAGTGGCCGCGTCCGAGCCACAAGCTGCGAGAGTCGAGCGCGCTCGCTACTTGTGGCTGCGTTTTGTCGTTCGACTCGTGCGCATACACGGCCACAGTTGCCGGCTTCTTCCCACCCCTGCGCGCCGCTCCCCAATCCCGTCTCCCGGGTCTAGTCTTGTTGTAAGCTGCGTACTGAATGCACGTGCATGATGTCCACGGATCCGATTCCTCATTTTGATGTAGACGCTTTTATTTCCGATGTCGAAGAGCGACCCGCTATTTGGGATTTAAAGTCAGATTTGTATAGCGACAGGGGTAAGATGGATAAGCGTGATGTCAGAATTGGATGTACCCAGTGACGCCGATGAATTGGTCGTCGATGGTTCTGAATTCGGCGCCGTTTTCTACGTTTTAGAATAATAAGCAACAATAGCGAAATCAAGAGTGCGTCCATTCTTGGGCAACACACGTCTACCTCTGTCGAGATACTTGCAGCTAGTGTCTGACGCAAGTGGCAGCCACTGGTGGCTTGATGCGGCCACTAGTGGCTGCCACTGGTGGCGGCGTGTAGTGGTCTAGCCGAACTACTGGTGGTCGCGTTTAGTGGCGGCGACTGGTGGCCGTAATGTGCGAGGGCTCTAAACACGACATTTAAAATCTGAGCTGTAAGTTGGTGTGGATTTGAGTATTCTGTAGAGTACAGGATCAGGTCAATGCTTCCATGTTCTTACAATATCGTTGAAGAAAAAGATTTTCGAATTGATCAGACCTATGAAAGTTGATTGCATAGCACAATTAACTAGAAAAAAGCTCATAGTTTTATAACGATTGAACGAATTTTCATGAATCAAAGCTACTACTAGAACACTTTCAATGAAGACATCTATCAAACAAAAAAAAAATATCAATAATAAAATCAAAATCGGTTCATCCGGTTGGGTGCTAAGATGCTACAGACAGACACAGATACACACGTTAAACGTATAATACTCCTTTGATCCCATGATTTGATTGATTTTGATTCAATGATCCCACTACCTCTGTACGAAAACCCATGATTCATGAATGCACATAAATCTTTCATGGGTAGGTATATAACTAGGATTACAACCAACGACCGTCGGGTCAGAATCAGGGTAACTATCCTTTACGCCATAGGGCCGTCCAATATCACAGTATTATAAATCAAAGTCCATCACTGCGTCTGTCTGTCTGTTCGCAATAATCTCTATAGCTACTGAACGGATCATCACGCGGTTTTCACCAATAGCCAGAGTGTTTATGAGGAAGGTTTAGGTGCATAATTCGTTAAGGTTTTGTGTAAATTGGTTGAAATATGACGATGATTGTTAAATATGTTAATATTTTATATTTGATGCAACAAACAGATGCAAATTTTGTAGGCATATATGTTCTACCCGTGGGAAGCCGGGGCGGGCTGCTAGTAAAACATAAAATTAAAAAATCAAAGAACCCGACTGCGCAAAAAGTGAAGTGTTAAAAAACGAACTGAAAAGAAAAAAACAAGTAAGTCTAGTAGTTTAGACTTCTGTTTAGGGATATCAAAAAACTATACCATTTAAATTTTTTCTCGGTCGATACACTCATAAAATAAATTATACATTGTTATATGGAATATAGAGACTTTAACAGTCGGGACACATTAATGGCTTAGGGGATTATATATAGGGGATAATCAAGATCAGAAGATTGTTTATTTCGACTTTTTGATTATTGATTTGTGTTTATTTTATTACCAATTGTAGTTTTCTTGCAAATTTGCTGAAAATGTTGTATGACACACGTGCGGATATTGGTTTTAACAAACTCGTGGTAAGCCGCCGACATTCGTCTACTCGTTCGTAACAACCAACTTCCCGCACTAGTATCATAAATAACTATTAATGAAAGCATATTTTGTAGATCTTTCGCTTTACTTTAATTTTTTTCTTAAAAAGACCTTTTGGTTTACCATTATTTCACTTTGTATTTATTTCAATAAAAAAATATTTTCGCAAAACAAATAACTTGTTTTATTCTAAAGCATAGTCTGATAAATGGGCTCTATAATAATTATAAGATCGTTTAAAAACGAAAACAACCGACTTCAATGCCCCGCGAGTCAATTTCAGTAGCGAGTTTGAGACGTTTATCGTCATATCTCTGGAGATACTTATCACATCTCGATGAAATTAAAATGGGACCACCTCGGAAACGTACTCTACCGATAACAAAAAGAATCATTCGAATCGGTTCACAATTGACGGAGTAATCGGGTAACATACACACAAAAAATAAAGAAGAAAAAAGAACTAATTGAGAACCTCCTCCTTTTTTGTGGTCGGTTAAAAATATATACATGTTGTATGTTAGTTGTAACACATTTGGAATAAATTTAGAAAATCAGAATATCCCGTCTAGCTAGACATGTCTAGCTAGACAGGGCTGATGTGGTAGTCGCGACCACTAGCAGATAGACAATGTAGGTCCTGAATCGAGCCACGTCTGCAGTACAACCTGGATCCCGAGCTAGCTCGCACACCGACAAATAAAAAACTCAATAAAAGACAAAATGCTATTTATTTATGTTAAAATGTAAACAATAATAATACTCGAGTTAACGACACCTCCGGCGCGCGTCGCCCGCACCTACACGCTTCTGACGACGATTGTATACCAAAATATAAATATATTCTTAATTTAGTGTTGTGTAGATGTACGAGTACATTGTGACCGCTCCCGCCTGACTACCGTAACATTACCGTGTCGTGTCGCGACACACGCCGGCGCCTTCTGATACAAAATATACTATTAGCCCTCACACTCCCATTTAACCAAACCAAACTTAACTTAATTATAAAATATTTCAACCTCTCGCCATACCTTATTTATATAAATTTTAGTAAAAGATCGGTGCAGCGCTACGCGGCCGCTGCGTGCTTTGTCAATGTGGCATAGACACCGTGTCGACGTTACAAGGTATCGGTTTTACTTCAAATTTATACTGTGTCGACGTCACATTAACAATGTGTCGACGTCACATTAACATCGTGTCGACGTCACATCAACAATGTGTCGACGTCACATTAACATCGTGTCGACGTCACATTAACAATGTGTCGACGTCACATTAACATCGTGTCGACGTCACATCAACAATGTGTCGACGTCACATTAACATCGTGTCGACGTCACATTAACAATGTGTCGACGTCACATTAACATCGTGTCGACGTCACATCAACAATGTGTCGACGTCACATTAACATCGTGTCGACGTCACATTAACATCGTGTCGACGTCACATTAACATCGTGTCGACGTCACATTAACATCGTGTCGAGGGCACATCAACAATGTGTCGACGTCACATTAACAATGTGTCGACGTCACATCAACAATGTGTCGACGTCACATTAACATCGTGTCGACGTCACATTAACATCGTGTCGACGTCACATCAACAATGTGTCGACGTCACATTAACATTGTGTCGTCACATTATAACATCATGTCGACGTCACAATTGTGTCCGCGTTACATCGACATTGTGTCCACGTCACATCAAAGTAACACCGACACCGTGCGGGTCGGCCGCGTCCGTGGTAGGAGATCGCGTTACAAACACACAGTCACACACACACCGAGTGATCACTCGGAGACAGGCGAGTATACGGCGTCGCGCGGCGAGGGACGACGGACGGCGCCCTACTTTGTACTACTTACACCTAGGGAATGTACCGAGACGGGGCGAGGCGGCGCTCACAGGTCCGCCGGGGGCGGCTGCTCGGCGGCGGGCAGCGCGCGCGGCGGCGGCGGCGGGTCGCGCAGCGCGGTCCACTCGCCGTCGGGCTCGTAGAGGCACTCGAGGCAGGCCAGGAACTCCTTGCCGTCGAAGCCGCCGACCGCGTAGAGCACGTCCTGCAGCACGGCGAGTCCGAGCGCGGCGCGCGCGCGCCGCAGCGGCGGGCCGGCGCGCCACGCCTCCTCGCCCGCCGCCAGCCAGTCCGTGCGCCGCAGCGAGGTGGCTCCGTCCGAGCCGCCGGCCGACACGAGCCGGCCGCGCCACACGGCGCCGCCCACCGAGCGCCGCGCCGTGGGCAGCGCCGGGCCCGCCTGCCAGCCGCCGCCCGGCGGCCGCAGCGCCAGGCGCTCGGTGCCGGCCAGGCAGTGCCACGCGTCGCACCCGCCCAGCGCCCACAGCGCGCCCTCCCAGCACACGGCCGCGCACTGCGACCGACCTGCGTACGGTGTACACACACTACTGTTACTGGAGGAACTACGAGCTTCACCGCATATGTTCCTTGAGTAATTCTAAGCATTTCTAGTCCGGGAGACGATTAGAAATGTGCGGCTAGTAGGGGAGAGGAGGGGTACGGAGATGTCCGCCACCCGTCTTCTTTTAAAAAAATCTATTCTCGTTCGGGTGGCTTCTAGGGCAAGTTTGGTATCACTCTCGTATAAGCCGAAGACGTAAAATTCATTTTTTCAGTTTCATAGAAATTTTACAAAAAAAACGTAAAAAGGTGAAAATGTTGATTTGAGATTTTTGCTTCATATTCTGCCAGCCAAGTCCATTGGATAGTAGACAGATACTATGTATGTAGTAGTAAGTAGGTAGATACATGTAGGTTAGTAAGTAGGTAGATACATGTATTTAGGTAGTATCTGTCTACTACCTATCAGACTTGGCTGGCACCGGCTTCAAATAGACAAGTGGGTAGCGCTTATAAAAATTATATTAAGTAATTCAATAAGCCAACGGTAGATTCAACAGCCATTCAGTTTTCCCCTTTTGTCCGCAGATTTTCTTTCTAGGCTTGCCATTTTTATTTACAATATTATGCAGCTGACAGACGGACTATCAGTTCCATTCGGATCATGATATGTACGTACTGTGATCGGTATGCGTTTCTTTAAGTTGTGTTTCACTATTTCACTATTTTTATTTTTTTATATAAAAATTGTCTGAAGTACTGAAAACGCAGTTACATGTATGGTTGGTTTTAACCTACTTAAATTTTTTTTATATTCTGACGTAAACGATTGGATGACAGCTGAATGGTTCATTACTTTTGTTTTTTTTTCTAATTCAAAGCGTTAAATTCTGCTTTTGCTATGTTTACTTGATAATTGGTTATGATTTATGATTTCCACGTGTATATGTGCGTATATTAATACTGCCTACATACTGAATAAATGCTTTGATTCTTTGAATGTATTTTTCGCTTTTGAGTGCCTGTTTGTGGTCATGAAGTCGGTTTTTTTTAAATAATTTATTTTACCCTTTTTAGTGCAACACATGTTTTAATTAAATTACATGCATCTATAAAATTTCGTGTCTGGGCCGTTATACACTGACGGATATATACTTTTGCGAAAATTTCAAACCTATTACGGTTTAAAAGATACAGATCTGTAAAGTGCGCACATATAGACACACGGACGGACGAACGGACAGCAAAGTCTCAGAAAGGTGTTTATTTGGTACTCTTTGGGTTCGGAACCCTAAAAAATTGACTTCAAATGCCGCGCTAGTGAAAATATTCACTAGTCACAATGATGTCATCAAGATATTAAAGGACAATGTCCAAAATAGACCTGTGCAATAAAAGCATCTGACACACACGATACCTAATTTTCTATTTTATTACAATAATTCCTAATACTCTTATAACACGGACTAGTTGTATTCCAAAATGAATATTAAAAAGTATTATTTGCGATTATTAACATTAATCGCCGCCATCTTCGCCAAACGTCATGTCATGTCATAAAATATTAGGTTTGCACAAAAACGTTGCACCCTAACAAGACTTTGCCCGGTAGAACATTCCTGTGAAGACAAATGAATTCTACCTTTGTTTCTATCTCGCTCACAGTTACCGTAAGAATATCTGTCAAAAACCAAAATCAACAAGAAGATGTAAAAACATTATTCAAGGTCATATTTTTTAGTCTTCAAAAGTATATGCAATAGCAACCTCCATTATGTATAATCTCCTTGGGACTCTTCTTCTAAAACCATTACATTCTCCTATGTTTGAGGTATTTATCTCCATATCTCTGGAGATACTAATTAGATCTCCATGAAATTAAAATGGGACCACCTCGAAATCATTTGAATCCGATCACAATTGATGGAGTAGTCGCTTAACATACACAAAAAAAAACAGACGAATTGAGAACCTCCTCCTTCTTTGTGAAGTCGGTTAAAAAATAATTAAATGACTAGCTGCGCGGCTAGCTGGACTCGCGCTAGGCGGCGTTTACCTTACAAAATGGTTGAGTACGAGTATCTGTTTACGCTTACTTTGTTACATTTTATGATGCCAAATTCTTTCTATATATTTTAACCGACTTCAAAAAAGATGATCTCAATTAGACCGTAGGTATATATTTTTTATGTTTGTTCGCGGATAACTTCGTCGTTTATGAACCGATTTTGATGATTACTTTTTTGTTGGAAAGGAGATATGAGATAAACATCTCAAACTTGGTACCTTAAATTAAAAGCGCGGCATTTGAAGTCGGTTCTTTTATTTTCTTAAACGATCTTATTATAAAACAGTTTAATGTCCGCAGTTCCCGGTACACAGACACAATTCTGTGCACTTTCTTATTCTTTTAATACAGTTGCAACGATTTTTACAACCTGTCTTGCACCTGCCACTGTGAGTTCCAGGCACACACTTGCGACATCTGGTAAATCTGACTAAACGGGAGCTCATTCACTGTCTTCCATTCTCCAGCCCCAAGAAGATCGACTCTGAAGCTTCTGGAGAGGAACTAAGGCTTGTCCCCAGACATGGACTCCTTGATATATTACCCGAAGTGTGTGCTGGCGAAGAGCGGCGTTCGTTGGAGGGATGTTTAGTTTTGTAGCTGTCTTACCATCTTCGTATATACATATTACCTGCATTCGGTGACTGTTGTGCAAGGGCTCGAGCTGAAAAATAAAATCTTAGAGTCATTCTTACGTCATTTGCTACAAAATAGATTGAATTGAAATAGATTGAGGCTGAATTTGTATCAAAATCTCCTCAATCCTTTTCAATCCGGTTTCCGCCCAGGCCATAGCACAGTCAGCACGAGTTAAAGTTACAGATGATATCCGCCTGGGTATGGAAAACCGGCATCTTACGGTACTAGCACTGTTGGACTTTAGCAATGCTTTCAACACTGTCGACTTCGACATCCTACTAGCAATACTACGTTCTATTAACATATCTCCAATGGTAGTCGACTGGTATCACAGTTATCTGTTCGGGCGCCGGCAGCGTGTTCGCCTTGATGAATCATTTTCATCGTGGTGTTACACGACAGCTGGCGTTCCTCAAGGCGGCGTGCTTTCTCCTCTTCTCTTTGCTGTTTTTATAAATTCTATCACTCGAAATCTTTCTTCTTCCTACCACCTGTATGCAGACGACCTTCAGATATATTGTCAAGCCTCTCTTGATAATCTACCCAATGCTATTGCCTCCATTAACACAGACCTACAGCGCATATTAGACTGGACGAAAGCTTTTGGACTCAAAGACAATCCAACAAAAACGCAGGTCATGGTTACCGGAAGTTCTAGACTTATTGTCAAAGTTGATTGGCAAATGCTTCCTAAAGTTAATTTCAGCGGAATAGATATTCCTTTTAGCAGGTCTGTGAAAAATCTTGGTCTCATAATAAATCAATGCTTGAAATGGGATTTACAAATACAAAACACCAGTCACAAGCTCTATGCAGCTGCGGCGTCACTAAAAGGGCTACGCAACTTTCTTCCTACAACCACTAAAATAGCACTCGCTCAATCTCTCCTACTTCCTATTCTTGATTATTCTGACGTCTGCTATCTAGATCTTAGGGGAGATCAGCTAGATACACTTGAGCGTTTACAAAATTTATGTATTAGATTCATATTTGATTTACGTAAATATGATCATGTATCTCAGTTTCGCACAAAGCTCAAGTGGCTTCCTATTCGCCTTCGCCGGAATACTCATATTCTTTCTCTTCTCTATAACATTCTATTCAATCCTTCTACTCCGCGTTATCTCAAAGAACGCTTTAACTTCCTCCACAGTTCTAACTCACTTTCTCTAAGGTCATCAGAAAACTTAACCCTGAACTTTCCCGCACATGGTTCCAGTTTTTATGATAAATCTTTTACCGTCCAGACTGTTAGGCTCTGGAACTCTCTTCCCGAACCTGTGAAATCTTCACAATCCCTTCATATTTTCAAGAGCCGTTTAAAAGCTTATCTTTCATTATAAATAGTGTCAAGCTGCTTCTCTATTCTGTCAATCTGTTTAAAATTTAAAGAATGCGTGTTTAGGAATTTATGTAAGTAACCTGTGTTTATTGTTAAAGGTAAGTAGGTATGATTATGTTAGTTTAGGTATAATATGTTATTGTTATTCTTTTCATTTTATTTTAAATTAGGCGCACTCTGCATTAAGCTATTATTTCGATCCTCTCCATACAACGGTTTGTCTGGAAGAGATCGCTGTTAGCGATAAGACCGCCCATTGTTACACGTTAAATTTAAGCTGTAAAAGTTATATGTGTCTGTATCTCTGGTGTCGCAATAAAGAGTTCATCTATTTATCTATCTATCTATCAAACTAGTTTATACATGTCATACACCGTAATAATAAACTCCTGAATAAAAGTGTCCGCTTATGCCAATTCTCCGACCAACAATGCATTGAATCCGCAAGTTACTTGAGTCACTCTCGTTACCTCTCCCATTAAAAGAAGACACCGCGTCGCATCCTGTCAAGGCATGGAAAATTGGCAGTACTTTAGCTCTTTCTGATATGTAGGAATACATTTGTTAGTATGCATTTACTGCGGAAATGCAGGTATACGTCTGTGAACCGAGGACATAAAAAAGTTATGATTCATTCTGTAGATACAAACGCGGCGGTCACAGCGGTCTCGTGTATTCAAAAGATGCCGGAATTATATGAGTTGTGGATCCACATGGGTACAGGCAAACACCATACCTTATTCCATGCCACTCTATTGCCAATACACTCGGTACGTGTTTGTCATGCCCATAGTAATGAAAACGTGTCAATTTCCGCAGTAAATGCATATACTAACAAATGTATTCCTACATATCAGAAAGAGCTAAAGTACTGCCAATTTTCCATGCCTTGACAGGATGCGACGCGGTGTATTCTTTTAATGGGAGAGGTAAAAAGAGGGCTTTTAATGCCTGGAATGCCCCACACTAAAGAATCTTGCGAATTCAATGCATTTTTGTTTGGAGAATTGGCATAAGCGGAACCTTTTATTCAGGAGTTTATTATAACGGTGTATGACATGTAAGTATAAACTAGTTTGATACAAATTCAGCCTCAATCTATTTCAATTCAATCTATTTTGTAGCAAATGACGTAAGAATGACTCTTAAGATTTTATTTTTCAGCTCGAGCCCTTGCACAACAGTCACCGAATGCAGGTAATATGTATATACGAAGATGGTAAGACAGGTAATATGTATATACGAAGATGGTAAGACAGCTACAAAACTAAACATCCCTCCAACGAACGCCGCTCTTCGCCAGCACACACTTCGGGTAATATATCAAGGAGTCCATGTCTGGGGACAAGCCTTAGTCCCTCTCCAGAAGCTTCCAAGTCCTTCTTGAAGGACAGTGAATGAGCTCCCGTCAGAAGTGGCAAGTGTGTGCCTGGAACTCACTAGTGGCAGGTGCAACACAGGTAGCAAAAGTCGTTGCAACTGCATTAAAAGAAAAAGAAAGTGCACAGAATTATGTCTGTGTACCGGAAACTGCGGACATTATATTGTTTTATTTTATTTTTAATATATACAAAGTGTTTTATTTGACATCATAAAATGTAACAAGTAAGCATAAACAGATACTCGTACTCAACCACTTAGTAAGGTAAACGCCGCCTAGCGCGAGTCCAGCTACCCGCGCTGCAGTCATTCAATTTTTTTATTCACCATATATATGCAGCAGGACAATATAAAAATTGTAAAATTTTAGAATTTGCATAAATTGCGCTTTATTGTAGTATTTTTAGCAAAAATCTCCATCCAACATTTTCACCTTTTTACGTTTTTCTTGTAAAATTTCTATGAAACTGAAAAAAAAACGAGTGCCAGCAATGAATTCTACGTCTTCAGTTTATACGAGAGTGATACCAAACTTGCGCTAGTAGCCACCAAGCAGGGCTAGCATGGCGAGGGCAATATTTATCCCGGGGAATAGATAAAAATCTTTTCCCTATATGTGATTTTGTCCACACTCAGAGCATGGGCGCACAGGTGGATACATTTGTCACGGTGGATATGGAAGGAAAAGCCTTGTCCCCTTCATTGTTGCCATACATAGAAAATAAATTAAAATTGTATTATCAGTCATCATTATTTGATTCAGTTTTGATGTTTTGTTTTTCTTTTTAGTTTCATCATGACTCCACACAGTTAGTGTATTTAGCCAGTGTTAAGTACATTATTATCTCTTCTCTATCTTTATATATATAATTCGACTGTACGTGTGTATGTCACTGAACTCCTACTAAACAGCTGGACCGATTTAGATGAATTTTGGTATGTGTGCGTGAGTTAGTCCGTAGATGGTTTAGATACACAATTGGACCCGAAAGGTGGCGCTGCGAGACAACGTCTGTCGGATCCACTAGTACATATATAAAATTCTTATGTCACAGTTTTAGTGTTTATACTCCTCCTAAACGGCTTGACCGATTTTGATGAAATTTTATATGTATATTAAGTAGGTATAATAATAGGATTCTCAAAAAAAGCTCAAAAAGGATTTTCTAAAAATTCCTCTCGGATACGGAACGGGGATTCAAAGTTTGTATGGCGAAATGAGATGGGATAAAGTACGTGTTGTAGGATTTTTCCCAATGGGGTAGGTAACAAAGTCTGTAAATTTAGGTTTTTCGGGTTTTAAAAATATGAATCCCGAATTGCCTTAGTCCCGCGATAACATGAAAACGGGTGAACCGATTTGGCTAATTCTTATTTGATGTGTTTAACAATAGAATCGTTTTTTACAAAAGAAAAGTTTTAAGTAAATAAAAGAAGGTTTTAACGCGGGCGAAGCCGCGGGGCACTTCTAGTATATAATATTTCGTGGTTTCATTTTCGATATAAATTAACAGGTAGCTGTTCAGAGATCAAGTTTTCCATATTTGCTGTGTATTCTATGTAAGATAAATACACTGTAAATGAAACACGAGGGATATTATTATTATTCTTATATGTTTCAATTAGGTATATATATAATACATTCGAAAAGTTATGTCTACGTTATCAGAAACAAAAATATTCGAAATATTGGTCGTAGCATAATGCTTACTATTGCTTACAGGAATCAAATAAATGATCATTGGTATGATCTTAGACCTGAAAGATCGTGATATACAGGGTATGATAGAGCAACTACCCGGTTGTACAATGTTTGATTCCTCTCTAATGGGTCTATTATAGGATTTGACAACAATGTTCGGGAAGACACAGTCTAGCCGGCTGTGTCGCGGATCACATCTGAGTGCACACCGGCGGCGCGGCGCTGCGGCACGCCCTGTGTAACTGTACGCCGCTGGCATGTCAACGATGGCTTGATTCACTTGCTTATAGTCTGTGCTGTTTCGTGCTTGTGAGGATGCTTCACAGTAATTAAGAGAACAGATCACTTATAGGTATGAAGGTAAGAGAAGTCTACGTTCAAAAGTAATAAATTATTATTTACTGTAAGAGTTTGAAATTTGTTTTAAGAAAATATTGATTTGTTTTACATTTTAGCATTTGATAATATGGGCATTGCCTGAAATAAACGGATTTTATTTTATTTTATTTACTTATAAATCCTCTGTTGCAAATGTATTTTCCCGGAAAATAGTTAAAATGGAACTGACTGATGTCAGACAGCTCCAGAGGTTATAAGAAAATAAGAGATCACGACTTTTCAACAATCTGTTACCTCTAATTAAAATGATTTAAATTTGGACTGCACTGTATACAAGTGCACAAGGCAAGTAAAACTGAAAGTTTACCGAGTCTTTCAGCCTTAATTCATTATGGGTCGCCCCATATGACTATTCATATACATAACTTAGCACTTACCGAGAGTACCAATTACCTGAGTATTTAGGTAGCGATGGTCTTAATTTAAACACTACTTTGAGGAGTCTTGTAACAATTATTTGAGGCTAAATTATTTCCTAGAAGCAAAGACAGGGCTGAAGGATGACTAATAAGAAGCGCTGTTCCCGATCTGAATATGTGAAGAAATAAGACCCTAAAATCTTATTTTCTCGTCAGTAAGTCCCGTCCGGTGAAGCGGGACTTCTTGCTTGAAATGTGACAACTAAATTGGGACGAGTTCTGCAGAATAGCAACATCCTCGGTTACTAATAGACCCATTAGCCGGAGATAATCAGGCTACGCGAGCCACATAGGGCAACTAGGATACCCGTTGCCTTGTATTAAATACCTTTTTGCACGCAGTTTAGCAGTACTGAAAACGGTGGGAATGCGTAAAATAACTTTTGGTGCCAGCTAATCGTTATCGCGTCGGACACATATTTGAGACGTTCGGCGTCGGTGTGAGATGCGTATAAGTCGAAAGCTAACTATTTCTTGAATTCAAACCGTGGTGTAGGCTAATACGTTACTCTCTGTCGGCTTCTCTATTGCATGATTTGCACATGACACATCACTGCCAAACGTCGCAAGAAAGTGTATTTGAATTGAGATATCTATTATCGCCCATGCGATGTATCTATATAGCATATTGCTATAGTGGAGAAATATGAAAGTATACAGCGCATCCTGATGAATGTTTGGTGAAACACTTGAGAGCCAAAAATACGGCAAGCGATCACATTCTTGCCGAGCACAATCTACCCTTGACCCGATACAACATGCCCCCTGTTTGGGATGCATCTGTGTATATTCCTAAGCCATAGCTGGTGGCTTCAATCGGTTTGTTAACATTGTGAATATTTTGACACCACTAGATACCAGCATAAATAACTTATTTATATGTTTAAAATAAATGTTCTGTTCAACTGTCGAGAGTTTTAGCTCACAACCGGCCCGAGTGCAGCATTGTGCATGTATTCATACTACTTTATTCACATTATTATAATACATGTCAATTGTAAATAATCAAAATCATTTAAAATAATATTAATGTCAACAATATAATAAAAAGAAAATAATATAATAACATATAATGAATAAAATAATTAATCCTTTACAGAATTTATAAATTCGCCGAATGTATAGAAGGCCTGGTCGATAAGCCAGCACTTTAGCCTTATTATATAAAAAGCGAGACTCGGTGCCTGCTTTACTGTATCAGGAAGTCTGTTGTAAACTGATGGGCCCATGACATGCGTCAGCTTATCACATTTTGCCATGTTGCGTGATACAGACGCCAATTTCCCCGCGCCGCGTGTGTTGAACGGATGGTGGTCTCCATTTTTTGCAAACAAGTCAGGGTGCAGTCTAACATACACTGCCACCTGGTAGATTACCATAGATGGCAGTGTCAGTATACCTAACTGTTTGAAATATGGCCCGGCTGGTAGGCAGTGAAACCAAATCAATACTTTTGAATCGATATTTAAGTAAAAGTCGATTTACAGTAGTAATTAAGCTTAGTAATTTATTAACAATTTAAAGACTTGCGAATGTTGCCTAGTAGGTCAAAGGACTACCTGTTAATTTATATCGAAAATGAAACCACGAAATATTATTCATTTACGAAAACGTTCACAAGGTCGATAAGTCAGTTTGAAAATCGTGAGATTGAGTTTTTTTCGATTTATTTGTTAATTTTGAAGCATTATTCTAACTTCGTTCGTTCTTTGGTACTGGTCTAAGTCAAGTTCCGTGTCTGGCAATTCTTTGGTACTGGTCTAAGTCAAGTTCCGTGTCTGGCAATTCTTTGGTACTGGTCTAAGTCAAGCTCCGTGTCTGGCAAGTCAGGGCTAGCATGACGAGGGGATAACATTTTTGTCCCCTGTTTTTCTCCTCTGAAAAGAGATAAAATTGTTTTCTCTACCAGTCAGAGCATGGCTAAGCGGAAAGACAATATTTATCCCCGTATATAATTTGGCGATTAAGTATTTCCACCTTGTAAAGCATGGACGACAGAGGGAAAGGGAATAACTGCGATATTTGACATTTAAAGAGGACAAATGTATCTACTACCATAAGAGGTGGGTTTATGTTTATCTATCACCGCAATTTGCCTAAAAATGTCGCGTGCGTATTAAATCTACATTTTCTCGTTATTAGAAACGCACAAAATGGAGCGTAAATAACATATTTTCGGATTTTACCGTTACATGGACATGTTAAAGATATACACAATACTGACTTACTTTTTCCCACTCGATCTATGCATTTCTTTTAAACACTTTTTTGTTTTTATCGCGAGGTATGCCGAACAAATCGCCAGACACGGAACTTGACTTAAACCAGTACCAAAGAGTAAGTTAGAACAGTGCCTAAATATTAACAAATAAATCGAAACAATCTCAATCTCACGATTCTCAAACTAACTTATCGACCTTGTGAACGTAACTCGTAACTAAAAAATATATTGCAATTTAGTAGATTTTTTCTCATTTAAAACACTTATCACTCGCGGAAGAGCAAAGTTTGAGGAAAAACACATTAAGAGCATTTTCGAAAACACAAACAATTTTATATATATACTAGATGCGTCCCGCGGCTTTGCCCGCGTTTGGGCCACCCTTAACACTTAGGGATATAAACATTAGTTATAAACCTATTATCATACCTACTTAATATATATATAACATTTTATCATAATTGGTCAAGCCGTTTAGAAGGAGTATGAACACTAAAACTGTGACATAAGAATTTTATATATGTACTAGCGGATCCGGCAGACGTTGTCTCGCAGCGCCACCTTTCGGGTCCAATTGTGTATCTAAACCATCTACGGACTAACTCACGCACACATACCAAAATTCATCTAAATCGGTCCAGCCGTTTAGTAGGAGTTCAGTGACATACACACGTACAGTAGAATTATATATAAGAAGAGATAATAGTGTACTTAACACTGGCTAAATACACTAAATGTGTGGAGTCATAATGAAACTAAAAAGAAAAACAAAACATCAAAACTGAATCAAATAATGATGACTGATAATACAATTTTAATTTATTTTCTATGTATGGCAACAATGAAGGGGACAAGGCTTTTCCCTCCATATCCACCGTGACAAATGTATCCACCTGTGCGCCCATGCTCTGAGTGTGGACAAAATCACAGACGGGGAAAAGATTTTTATCTATTCCCCGGGATAAATATTGCCCTCGCCATGCTAGCCCTGGACGAGAATAGATGTTGTTAAAAGATGACGGGTGGCGGTGGTGGCGCACATCTTTGTTTGCAATTATTTGCTAATTCATCAATACACTTCATCAGAATAGAATAGACATTTGCTCTAAAATGAACTTACGATGCCTGTATACGAGGGTCATTCAACAAGTACTTAGCCTCATCGCCCAATGGCACTGCGATTACAAAAAAAAATTACCATAGTACAGTGCAATGTTTTTGAAGCCTATTGTCAAAGTTTTAAACAATGACCTCTATTAGTTTTGTTTTAATAGCCTTTGAAAGCGAACGTGTCGGTCAGTTTAACAAAAATGGAAAAAGAGCAGTATCGTTCGGTGATTCGATTTTTATTTTTGGAAGGGAAAACGCGCAGTGAAATTAAAAATCGCTTGGATGCTGTGTACAGTGACTCTTCTCTTTCGATGGCAACCGTCAAGAATTGGTTTAACGAGTTTGCTCGTGGCCGCAAGTCGGTTTTTGATGAGCCACGCCCAGGTGCCCCGAAAACGGCTACTACGGAGGAAAACATTAAAAAAAATCCATGATCTCGTGTTGGCAGACCGCCGATTGAAGGTTCGCGAGATAGCTGACACTGTGGGCATTGCAGAAGGAACGGTGCATCATATTCTCCACGAAGAACTGGGCATGAGAAAGCTGTCAGCGCGATGGGTGCCGCGTTTGCTCACACTGGACAACAACCACGACAACGCGCCGGCTCACACCTCTGCCGTCGCCATGGCCAAATTATTCGAATTGCGCTACGAATTGCTGCCCCATCCACCTTACTCTCCAGACTTGGCCCCCTGTGACTTCTTTTTGTTTCCAAAGCTGAAAAAGTCACTCACCGGAAAAAGATTTGGGTCGAATGAGGAGGTCATCGCCGCCACGGAGGCCTATTTTGCAGACTTCAGGAAAACGTATTTTTTAGACGGGTTAAAAAAGTTGGAGCATCGCTGGGCCAAGTGTATTGAGTTAAAAGGAGATTATGTAGAAAAATAAATCGGCACTTTCCGAAAATTTTCGTTTTTCTTTTTTAGGCTAAGTATTTATTGAACGACCCTCGTACCTACATTGTTCGAAATTAAAATTACACACCATACAACGCAGCGTGTGGTAAAATAGGCACTCTCACCAAAGCGTCTACTTTACCGCACGCACCGTTGTATCCTTTACGGATTTTTTGAAGTGAAAACTTCTTTAGCGGCGTTGTGAACTTTTTAGGATGGGTAAAAAATGTTAAACTCGCGTCAGGATCTGATCAAAGATTCCTAAGACGGAGGGAGAGTAGACCGAATGCACAACGTTAATGTTTTTTTTTTTTTAACTTAGGTTCACCAAACTGGGCTTAACACAAAATATTCTTAAGTATTATAAATGTAAAATTAAAATAACAAAGTGCAAGCCCTTCTAGAGGCGAACACAGCATGCTTTTAAGGTTTTGTGTGTTTGTACACTATCACAACAAAGTTAAGTGAGAATTAAGGACATATGAATGTTCAAGTTTTCACTTCTGCCGGCACTCGCGGAGCGCAACCCGTTGTTTATTTTTAAAATTCCATAAAAGAGTCACATTGCGAGAATAAATAAGCTTTCCGACTTTCCGACTGATACTATTTATGTATGTTTTATTACCAATATTTATTACCATCTCTGCCTAGTGCCTACCCCGGCGGGAATCAGGCGCGACCGTATGTGTCACCGACATCACCGAGCGTACTGTTTACTGCAAACGTGTCGAAAAATGTCGTATTACAAAATACTGGCAGCGGACGATTCGCTCATCGGTCGTTCACGGTAATTCTACTCGGAAGGTAGTTCGAAGAAAATAGCCGGGAAACATAAAATTAAAAATGCGGTCAGAATCGACAGAGTTTTAACGATTCGGTTCAACGAGTCGGTCGGAGCCTAGCGCGGAGCACTCACCGGTGTTGAGCGGCGGCGCGTCCGTCCACGCGTCCGCGTCCGGCGAGTAGCGCAGCACGCGCTTGAGGTGCGCGCCCGCCGCCCACCCGCCCACCACGTACAGCGCGCCGCCCGCCGCGTCCGCCGCCGCCGCGCCGTGCGCCAGCGCCTGCGGCAGCCGCGCTCCCGCCGCCCACCCGCCGCCCTCGCTGTACACGTCCAGCGAGTCCAGCTCCGCGTGCCCGTCCGAGCCCGCCGGCGCCCACACGCGCCCGCCCAGCTCCGCCGCGCCGAACCGCGCGCGCGCGCCGCGCAGCTCCGGCAGCGCGCTCCACGCGTCCCGCGCCGGGCAGTAGCTCTCCGCCGAGCGCAGCACGCGCGCGCGGTCGTACCCGCCGCACACCACCAGCCGCGCGCCCAGCGCCGCCGCGCCGTGCGCGCTGCGCGCCGCCGACATGCTGGCGCGCCGCTCCCCGCGCGCCGCCTCGCCGCCGAGCGCCGCGCCGCGCGCCACGCCGCCGCCGCCGGCCGCCACGTCGGACCACAGCACGCGCGCGGCGGCCAGCGAGCCGCGCAGCGCGAGCAGCGCGCGCGCTCCGCCGCCGGCCGCGCGCCGCGCCGCCACCACGCCGCTGTCGGCGCGCACCTGCCGCGCGCCGAGCCCGCGCGCGGGCGGCGCGGCGGGCGCGGGCGGCGCGCGCCGGCGCTCGGCCGCGTCGAGCCGGTACTGCTGCAGCTCGGGCGCGTCCCCGCACACGGCGGGCAGGTCGCCGCAGTCGCGCAGCGCGCCGCCCGCGTCCACGTACAGCAGGTGCGTGCGCCGGCACAGCTCCGCCACCTGCGAGCGAGGCGCGCGTGAGCGGGGGCGGGCGCGGGCGCGGGTGTACACGTCGGGGTGTATACACTCACGTCAGCGGGCGGCAGCAGCAGCAGGTAGCTGAGCGCGGCGAGCGCGACGGCGTGCGGCGCCTCCTCGCCGCCGTCGGCGCTGGAGTCGCGCATCATCTCGATGCGCAGCTGCGGCAGCGCGTTGAGGGCGCCGCTCGAGCAGATCTCGTCGAACTGGAACCGAACGTACCTCGGTCACGACTCGACACCCGCGACCCTCGGTCACGACTCGACACCCGCGACCCTCGGTGACGACTCGACACCCGCGACCCTCGAATACGACTCGAACCGATTAAAAAATAAACCGCCTCCCTCCACCGACGTATGGATAGATTTGTAATTCTGGTAAAATTTTCTAATTTAAAAAGCGGTCGATCGTTTATTGCGAGCTTTTTTTTAATATTGTCGATGTTAAGTACTCTTATATACCGACTGTAATTCGCGCACCTTTAGTCGAAGTTTGTCGACCTACGAGTAGCATTCGAGCGAGCGTGCGTGCGCATCTCGCGGACGCAGCCCGCTTTATCCGATTCGATAGAGGCTCCGTCCTAGCTAGAGAGAAGTCGGGAGGAGTAGAGGAGTACGCGAGGTTATCGAGATAAATAGACAACCCGACTTCGACCGAGATAGTGGATGGACCTCGCCGTTAGCGTGGAAACCGATTATTAATGCGTCCTCGAAAAAAAAGCGTCGGTCGGTCTGGGGTGGGACACGGTCGGTAGATCTGGGGTGGGACACGGTCGGTCGGTCTGGGGTGGGACACGGTCGGTCGGTCTGGGGTGGGACACGGTCGGCATCGTCAGCGACGGTACTATCACTGGCGCTAGGAGTAGCGGCGACAAACAACCGACGATGGCATCGCTCGGGCTGTCTCGGGCATGCTCGGTACCGAAAACGAACGGACGTTCCCGATCGCCGGCCGGCCGGCCGGAGCAGCGAGCGGCGGCGCGCAGTGAACATCGCGATCTCACCGCGCGACCTCACTCCCGAGGAAGAGTGACAGAATCGCTCGAAACCTAGGTCGAGATAATAGGCATGACGACGGTATCAAAAAATTGTAGATTAAGTGATTTTAGGAGAAAATACATATAAAAAAAATTAAAACAGTAGTTTAGTTTTATTTAAAAAATTGAGTTTAATAAGATTTTCAATAAAATAAAACATTAAAATACTGCAATCGGCCATTTTGATAGAAACACCAATCACAGCGCATGACGTCACGCTAAAGTAAACTCCTCTGTTTTGTTGTTGTGAATATTAGTGATTACGCATTTGGATAGATGTTTTATACGTTTACGTGTGTTTTATACGTTTATTTATACGTTTACGTGTGTTTTATACGTTTATTTATACGTTTACGTGTGTTTTATACGTTTATTTATACGTTTACGTGTATTTTATACGTTTATTTATACGTTTACGTGTGTTTTATACGTTTATTTATACGTTTACGTGTGTTTTATACGTTTATTTATACGTTTACGTGTAATTTATACGTTTATTTATACGTTTACGTGTGTTTTATACGTGTATTTATACGTTTACGTGTGTTTTATACGTTTATTTATACGTTTACGTGTTTTCATACGTTTATTTATACGTTTACGTGTGTTTTCATACGTTTATGTTTTTTACGTTTTCATACGTTTATTTATCGACTCCACTCGACTAGTACAATGGAACAAAACTTTGTTAAAGCAAACAACTCAAATTTGCCCAGGATTGATATAATTTTGCACGTCTGAGTTTAGGAACGTGAAAACTTCCTTATAGTAAATATAAATAAAAATACTTTTTTTTATTTATTTTTACTACTCAAGTAATCACACAACCAACTTAGATATATTCTAACTCTTTTTGAACTGATGTGAGTTTATTTGATTAACTATCATAGCTTATTTTTACGATAAACTTATCATTATTTATTTTTGAGGTTAGCTCCCTCACAACTTGTAACTTGTTACTTTAGAGTTAATACCCAATAAAATGAGTAAATGTCTATAACTATAAAACACCTACTAGTGCTAGTAGTATTTTTCCTCGTAGTAAACAACATGTGGAAAGAAGTAGTCTCTGCCTACCCCAACGGGAAAAAGGCGTGATTGTATTGTATATATATTGTAAACACTTAAAATCTGATAAATCACCAAGTCAATGTGTATGTGTTGTTCTAAGTAATTTCAATAATTTCAGGTCTTCTAGACCAGCATATGGGGATGACGCAATTATTTATGTACAACTAAAGGAAAGGAAGCATTCATACAGTAAAGTGCAACATTTGCCCAGAGCATAAAGTCTACGCAACACTATGTGTGTTACATTGATGGTTGATCAAAATGTACCTAAGTGGTCTAAATAAGTGTCACTTTTGTATTACAGACCCAAATCACAGTTTTACAATCATACAGTTTGGAATCGAATGTACTTGCGCAGAGCAACGGCGAATACCCATTCGCGGGGAGGCGGGCGGCGCGGACCGCGTCCCACAATCTCGCCGGGGAGGCGGGCGGCGCGGACCGCGTCCCACAATCTCGCCGGGGAGGCGGGCGGCGCGGACCGCATCCCACTATCTCGCCGGGGAGGCGGGCGGCGCGGACCGCGTCCCACAATCTCGCCAGGGAGGCGGGCGGCGCGGACCGCGTCCCACAATCTCGCCGGGGAGGCGGGCGGCGCGGACCGCGTCCCACAATCTTGCCGGGGAGGCCGGCGGCGCGGACCGCGTCCCACAATCTCGCCGGGGAGGCCGGCGGCGCGGACCGCGTCCCACAATCTCGCCGGGGAGGCGGGCGGCGCGGACCGCGTCCCACAATCTCGCCGGGGAGGTGGGCGGCGCGGACCGCGTCCCACAATCTCGCCGGGGAGGCGGGCGGCGCGGACCGCGTCCCACAATCTCGCCGGGGAGGCGGGCGGCGCGGACCGCGTCCCACAATCTCGCCGGGGAGGCGGGCGGCGCGGACCGCGTCCCACAATCTCGCCGGGGAGGCGGGCGGCGCGGACCGCGTCCCACAATCTCGCCGGGGAGGCGGGCGGCGCGGACCGCGTCCCACAATCTCGCCATGGAGGCGGGCGGCGCGGACCGCGTCCCACAATCTCGCCGGGGAGGCGGGCGGCGCGGACCGCGTCCCACAATCTTGCCGGGGAGGCGGGCGGCGCGGACCGCGTCCCACAATCTCGCCGGGGAGGCGGGCGGCGCGGACCGCGTCCCACAATCTCGCCGGGGAGGCGGGCGGCGCGGACCGCGTCCCACAATCTCGCCGGGGAGGCGGGCGGCGCGGACCGCGTCCCACAATCTCGCCGGGGAGGCGGGCGGCGCGGACCGCGTCCCACAATCTCGCCGGGGAGGCGGGCGGCGCGGACCGCGTCCCACAATCTCGCCACGTCGCAAAATCAGTTTGTGGGATCGCACGAGGGACGCCGTGAACGTGTTAATGCACGAGCGAGTTTTAGTTACGACTTTTATTGGGGGACACTGGCGAACTTCGTACCGCAAATTTAATTAAACTGTCCGAGTGCGAGTCGGAGCCGCACACGCAGGGTTCCGATTGAACAGTATTTGCCGGAAAAATACGTTTCTTGTATGGGGACCCCCTATCATTTTAAATGTATATTCATTTTTATTATTTGATCTTATAGCAGCTATTCTAGTACACCCAATGAGTAAATTTCAAGTCTTTGTCTATTAAGGTTTGTAAGATCGAGCATAAAAAGACTCAAAACACGTTTCTTGTATGGGAACCCCCTATATTATTCTATTTTATTTTGCTATTATCGGGTTTTATATACGAAAAAAGCGAATACCCATGTATGGAAGCGCCATACTGACAACCATCAAAATTCATAGTGATTCATAAGATCGTTTAAAAAACTAAAATAACAAATATTTTTTTCCAAATGTTTTCACCGTTTAAACTTTCCCAAGACCAGGCCTGTCGCACTCCGCGCTGTAGCTATGAAACTACAAGTACCTCCGCGCACCCGCTAGGGTACAAGTTCAGTCAGTAAAGTGTCACGCGCGCTCTCGATCGGCCGCGCGCCTTACTTGTAACTACCTCAATATTATATTCCTTGCTTACGATATTAACATATAGTAACTGTAAAGAGTAACTATGTAAAAAGCAAAGAATGTCACACATAAAATGGTAGGTTATGGTAGGTATATATCAGCTGAGATTCATGTTATGATCTTTAGGGAATCTTGTTAAATATTAATTGTAACCTACTTGAAATTGGTAGATTATTTTATTATTTACTGTAGGTAGTTACGTAGGTCCTATAGGTACCTACCTAAAAAAGATAAATCTGACTGACTGATTGACTGACATATCAGTGCACAGCTGAAACCAACAAAGATATACCTACCTACCTACTTATTTGAATGATTTTGTCGTGTCATACGATAGTCAGATTTTTATAATCCGCGAGTTAATGTAATTAAAGTACTTATAGATCTCAGATCACTGAGATTCAATGAGATTTGATAATCTGCAGAGATATGACGATAAACGTTTCAAACTTGCTACTGAAATTGACTCGAGGGGCATGGAAGTCGGTGTTTTAGTTTTTAATCTACTTTACAAAAACCGAGGAGATTTTCAATTCGACGGTTTTTAGGGTTCCGTAGCCGAATGGCGAAAAACGGAACCCTTATAGATTCGCCATGTCTGTCTGTCTGTCCGTCCGTATGTCACAGCCATTTTATTCCGAAACTATTAGGACTACAGAATTGAAACTTAGTAGGTGGATGTATTCTGTAAACCGCTTTCCGATTTTTATACAAAAATAAAACATATAAAAGTTTAAGTGGGGGCGGCATCCCATACATGGAAATGAAACAAAAAAAAATGTTTTGTTCAAACCTATACGTGTGGGGTGTCTATGGATAGGTCTTTAAAATTACATTGAGGTTCCTAAAATCATTTTTTCTCAAAGTTAATCATTTAAAAGATAGGCGCGTCTAAAGTGGTAAAATGTGTGTGTGTGTCCAGCCCCCCCCCCCCCCCCCCCCCACCACTCTAACTTTTAAAGTAAGGGAGTGAAAAATCTAGAAAAAATATATTCTGTAGATCTCAATAAAAACTTTCAACGAAAATTGGTTTGCACGAGATACAGTCAGCAGTTTTTGAGATTTTTTCATACAATTACTATGAATAAATTATAAGTAAAAAATATTTTTTAAAACAAGCTTTTATCTGGGACAATGAACTAAAATGTTAAAAATAAATTCTAGTAAGTATTTGGCGTGTAGGTACTTACCTAAATTCTTAAAAGCTTGAAGCACTACCCGTTTTTCAGGCTAGGTAATTACTATACTTCAGTGCCTCAAGCTTTTATTTTATTATAAGAATTTATTTTTAACATTTTAGTTCATTGTCCCAGATAAAAGCTTGTTTTTAAAAATATTTTTTACTTATAATTTATTTTTAACTTTTTAGTAGGTAGGTATAGATACTGACTACCTACCTACTACCTAAGTATTTAAGAGAAGGCATGATGTTTTAAAATATTCCACGAATATTTGATGTGATTATGGGTAAAGTGAAATCAATGAAATCAAGGAAAATCAATCGACTCGGTGGGGCTATGTTGCTCTATAACAGAAATGCCATGGCCACCTTACAGCTACATCATCAGATCCTGGCTATCATTTAAGTGTAAAGTGCTCCTCAAGACGAATCATTTGAGCCCAAATTCACTGGGGTTACGTTATTTTATCACAGAGCTGCCGTGGCCACCTTCCAGCTTCATCACCAGTCGCTAAATATCATCTAGGTGTAAAGTTCTCTTCAAGACGAATCAATCGAGCCCAAACTCGGTAGAGTTACGTTGATTTATCACAGAGATGCCGTGGCCACCTTCCAGCTTCATCATCAGACCCTGGATATCATCTAGGTTAAAAGTTCTCTTCAAGACGAATCAATCGAGCCCTAACTCGGTAGAGTTATGTTGATTTATCACAGAGATGCCGTGGCCTCCTTCCAGCTTCATCATCAGACCCTGGATATCATCTAGGCGTAAAGTTCTCTTCAAGACAAATCAATCGAGCCAAAACTCGGTGGGCTTATGTTGTTTTATCACAGAGATGCCGTTGCCACCTTCCGTCTCCATCATCAGAACAGTTCCATGGTACCATATCATTGTATTGTCACCGAAGATACATAAGTACACCAAATTTGAGACCAATCGGACATCGGGAAGTGGGTCTAATTTAGCTTCCAAGATTCCACCCGAACATACATAGTGACATACATACATACATTGCAAGTTAAATGAAAGCTTGTAAAAACAAAGTTATTTTTGGAGGTGCGAATAATCATAGTTATAGAATACTCTACTGTGTTACGGAACCCTACTAGTGCGAGTCCGACTTGCACTTGGCCAGTTTATTTTAATGTTTGTGACCTCAGAACCACATGAGTAAAGAAGGAACAGAGACAAAGCTTCATACAACTGCGCTGTGATGATGACGTAGACGCACGTGAGTGCGTGAGCACCAGCGGCCTGTGTGCCGCCTGTCACGTACGGAGTGAAACCGGTTTATAGTGGCTCGGCTGGTGCTTTAACACAGGGCTGTCGCTCGCGACGCGTTACGTTATATTATTTTTCATCCCATCTTTCCGAAAAGTGATGGTTTGTTCCTCGATAAGTGCGCGCAAAATAGGCCATTTCTGCCCTAGGGCGGGAAAGTATTTTATTTTTATTTTTGGCTTATGAATGTTCTTCTATAGTGCCCGGTCTAAGGAGGCTCAAAGAAGAAGAATCAAAGAATCAAAGCATTTATTCAGTATGTAGGCAGTATAAATATACGCACATATACACGTCAAAATCATAAATCATAAAATAAATCATAACCAATTATCAAGTAAACATAGCAAAAGCAGCATTTAACGCTTTGAATTAGAAAAAAAAAGTAATGAACCATTCAGCTGTCATCCAATCGTTAACGTCAGAATATTTAAAAAAAATTAAAGTAGGTTAAAACCAACCATACATGTAACTGTGTGTTTCAGTACTTCAGACAATTTTTATATAAAAAAAATAAAAAAGTGAAATAGTGAAACACAACATAGAGAAACGCATACCGATCACAGTACATATCATGATCCAAATGAAACTGATAGTCCGTCTGTCAGCTGCATAATATTGTTTAAATAAAAATAAAAATGGCAAGCCTAGAAAGAAAATCTGCGGACAAAAGGAGAAAACTGAATGGCTGTTGAATCTACCGGTGTTTCGGAAATACTCCCATCAGAGAAGAAACACCAAGAAACTCTATGGGGCTTGTCTTGTCATTTTATCTTTTTTTTTTAAATTAATTGTACATGTCAGCTTTAAAATTTTAACAATATATTATTAATTATAATACAATTTATATTTGTTCTTGGAACTTGGGGCATTCAGGCCATGAATTTTTGTCATCCATATAGTCACCTATTGTATAGTATGATTTTATCATCAAATTGGATTTTATATAGATTTTAAATTTGCTCATAGGCAATTGATCAATATTTTTAGGTAGCTTATTGTAAAAGCGTACACAGTTCCCCATGAATGAACCACTAACTTTCTGCAGTCTGAAATTAGGTATAATTAATCTATTTTTATGTCTTGTATTAAAATTATGTACATCAGACCTTTTCTTATAATCATTTATATTCTTGCGTATGAACAAAATATTTTCATAAATGTATTGACATGCCACTGTTAGAATTTTAATTTCCTTAAATTTTTCACGAAGTGAATCTCGCGACCTCATACTATATATAGAGCGAATAGCTCGTTTCTGCAAAACAAATATTGATTGGATTTCAGCGGCTTTCCCCCACAATAAAATGCCATAAGACATTATACTGTGGAAATAGCTGAAATAGACCAATCTTGCAGTGGTTTCGTCCGTTAAAAATCTAATTTTACGTACTGCGTATGCAGCGGAGCTTAACCTACCTGCTAGAACCGATATTTGAGAACCCCATTGAAGCTTTGAATCCAGGGTGATGCCCACGAATGTTGTGGATTCAACAAGTTCTAATGGTTCATCATTTATTAATATACTTCTATTTAGGATACCCTTTTTTACATTTGGTAGAGAGAAATTAATACATTTAGTTTTTTTTGCGTTTAACAATAAGTTATTGGTTGTAAACCAATTCAGAACCTGTGTTATTGATTTGTTTACATCGTCAAAGTTAGGTGTAGTCCTATCTATTTTGAATATCAAGGAAGTATCATCTGCGAACAAAACAATATCACATAGGTTCTGTACGAATGACGGTAAATCATTGATATAAACTAGAAATAAAAAAGGTCCTAGGATCGATCCCTGCGGGACTCCCATTTTTATGAGGGATCCAGGTGACCTGACGCCATTGACTTCAACCATCTGTGTTCTGTTAAAGAGGTATGATGATACCAGATCAAGTGCCTTACCTTCAACACCGTAGTATTTTAATTTGTAAATTAGTGTTTCATGACAGACACAATCAAATGCTTTTGATAGGTCGGTTTGATAGGTATTGATGATTTTCAAGGCTCAATGAAATTCCTTGACATTTCATGAATTTTTTTTTAAGCTGGATAGGCAAGCATTTGACCACTGTCTTACCTGATGTTAAGTGACGATGCGGTCGACGTGGCCCGCTTACCTTGTAGATTGAATAGAGATTGAACGGGTGTTCAATCTCGATTTTTTATTTTCTTTTATTTCATAACATTACATGACATTTCGTGACATTTGATGACATTTCGGACATTTCATGACATATTATGAAATTTAATGACATTTTGTTACATTTCAAGACATTTCGTGACATTTTATGAAAATTCGTGACATTTCGTTACTTATTATAACATTTCATGACATTTATGACATTTCATGACATTTCGTAACATTTGAAGACATTTCGTTACATTTGATGATATTTCAAGCTATTTCATGACATTTAATGCCATCTTGTAACATTTCATGACATTTCGTGACTTTTCTTGACATTTCGTGCCATTTAATGACATTTCGTTACTTTTCATAACATTTATGATATCTCGTGACATTTTGTGACATTTCATAACATAACATGACTTTTATTGACATTTCATGAAATTTCGAGACATATCATGACATTTCGTTTCATATCATGACATTTTGTTACATTTCATAACATTTCGTGACATTTCATGACATTTAATGACATATCATGACATTGAATGACATTTCGTGACATTTATGACATTTCATGACATATGGCACATCATGACATTTCGTAACATCTCAAGATCATGATCGACATACATCGTTGTCGACAATGATAAAGCTTGAAAAATTAAAAAGCAGGTGTCATGTTTACTTGAAGGAGGATTTTATTACGATGAAGATTTTTCTTGTTTTATTTTTTGTACCAACCCTACAAGAATAGGTAAACAATTTTTCCGTTCCTAAGAAGGTTTGTCTCTGTTCCTTCTTTAATCATGTGTCAGAACTCTGTCAGATCTTAACCGATTTGAAATTGAAAGTTATTTTTGAAGTTATACTTCTTTTGGCGCGATAGAGAAAAATTATGAGAGTGAATTTTTACGATGCGCGCGCACACCGTCACCAAAATTTTTTTTTTAAACTTTTTTTTTATACTTTATAGGCTGGCGTTTGACCACTATCTCACATGTTGGTAAGTGATGATGCGGTCGAAGATGGTGAGCACGCTAGGCCTAGAATGGGAACTGGCTCTCAAGGATAGCTGCCGGAACACACTAGATGTTTGGTGACAGATTTTCTAACTTGGTAGCTGGCCAGGCGGACACCAGATAGTGTCCTACCACCATGCGGAGGTTGTTGGTTTCTTAACGATGTTTTTCCTTCACCGGAGGGCCACTGTGAAGAGCGCACATAAATTTTTCGATAGAAAAATCCATTGGTGCACGGCGGTTTGAACTCGGTACCTCTGGCATCAAAGGCAAGCGTTCTCCCGATTGCGCCACCGGGCCCTCAAAAAATTCTACACCGTGAAGTTAGTTCTAGGTGGCATGACTATGTTCAAGTTGTATATTCTAGTATTTTTATATTTAGAACACGTGTTTCGTAAGAACGTCATATTTAACGTCAAATTTTTACGTTCATAAAACCTTTTTTATTTAATTAAAATCTTTTTGATTAATTTTAATATTTATCGTTAATCACTACTGCATTTTAGTTATTTTTTTTCCATACGCCACAGAAGTATAACTTCTAACGCGTGTACATAAGTACACACACGTTTTTTTTTAGGGTTTCGTAGTCCTGATAAAGAACCCTTATATTTTCGTCATGTCTGTCTGTCTGTCCAAGGTTTTGCAAAGAGACCGTTAGTACTAGAAAGCTGAAATTGTGTAGGTATGTGTATAGGCAAGGGAGTACTATTTTTCGCGTTATTTAACTTACGCAATCTAAAACTTTACTCAATTTTAATTGAACGTCACGTATTTTAGTATAACTGTAGTACTTTTATCCTACCTCGACATTCAACATTAATGTAGCACTTATTATCAGTAATGTACTCATCACATTGTTCTACCTTAGAGTATTCTTCTACCAATTAAAGGCTTCAACAAGTTTACTCATAACATTCAACCCTATAGGAGAGGCCGCAAGTTGACCGAGTTATTCAGACTCTCGCTGTGCGGACTTACGGTGCATTTTACTGTGCGCAACACGCGGTTATCAGTTACTATTAGTTGATACTGTGACGCAAATTCAATGTCGCACCCGAGCCGTGAAGCGCATTTTGAACGTTACCAGCGTTGTAACTAGGTTTAATCTCGCATTTTTGCTCTCAGGAAATGCAATTTCTGTAATTGTACTATTCATTATTCTGTGCCTGGACTACGACAAACATTTCAAAAACAAAATCAGCTAATTTGGCCCAGCCGGTTTGGTTTTAGCGAGACTAACGAACAGCAATTTATTTTTATACATAAGAAGATAATTACCCATACCTAGGTATTTAGTAAAATTGAGTTGAGGTTAAAGAATGACATCAAGAAGCTTTTTGAAAAAATGACTATCGCCATCATTTATATTTGGTACGAAGGCAATGATCTTCTATATAAACTAAGGTTTGTAAGTACATACGGATCACCTCGCTATGATCTTGTGTGAACCAGAGTCACAGTTTTACAATCATATAACAAATCAGTAACATTTTTTGTCTCTTTATTATAAGCTCATAGATATTTTTTGACAACCCTTACACATTTGCGGCTGATAGCGTAAGTACTACCTACGCGGGCGGCGGTGTCGCCCAACATCAAAGGCGATTCTCAACTGTATGATTGTAAAACTGTGCCCAAATTTTGCTGATAATACAAATGTTGAAATTGTATGTAACTTTTGATGAGCAATAGTCATAGCAATAGAGTCAGGTTTTCTAGAAAATGTTATTAAATTTTGGGAAACCCATGTGTATATGTCATTTACCTCAGTGTGACGTCACAGCCGACGCCATACAACCTGCGAGCTGTTTTCACGCATTATTGAAAAACTATTAGAAAATTGCTTTAAACTTCGTTAAACTTAAGTTTATTACCGAAATAAAGGTTTTTTCGTAAATAGTAAATGTATTCCCACATTACGGAAGAAGATTTCAAAATCTTTCGGCACGCCTATTTGACTAAAGGTACGTGAATTACAGCCGGTAGGTATATAAACAAAAATATGTTATAATTGGAGTTAGGTTCGTGCGCGCGGTATATGTATAAAATGAGCCCAGGCACCGCTCGGTATGAGTATGGGATGGGGGGATGGGTGGATGGATGTGAACTCACGTTGTCGGCGATGTACGAGTCGAGCGTAGCGAGGTGGTGGTGCGGCAGGTCCGGCAGGCGGCGCGCCTCGAGCGCGGCGGCGGGGCTGAGCGCGCGCAGCAGCGCGGCGGCCAGGTGCTTGCGCGCCGCGTCCACGCGCAGGCGCCAGGCGGCGCGGTAGAGCGCGCGCGCCGCGCCAGCGCCCGCCACCGCCAGCCGGCCGGTGTACGTGTACTCAACCAGCGCCCGCAGCGCGCCCGCCTCCACGCCCTCCACGCGATACACGCCGCACGACTCCTGCAACCCCATACTTATACTCGACTCCCGCCGGCACGGAACCTATACATGCGAGCTGTTCACGAGAAACCCCCGACCGCCGCACGGTGGTAGGACGCTATCTAGTGTCCACCCGGCCGGCTCCCACCCTCGGTTAGAAAATATGTCGCCGAACATCTGATGTGTTCCGGCGGCTATCCTCGAGAGCCGGTTCCCGTTCTAGGCCCGACGTGCTCACCGTATTGGACCGCATCGTCCCTTACCGCCGGATGAGACGGTGGTCGAACTCTAACCTATACGATATGAAATAAAAAAAGTATAAAACACGCCGCAGCTAACTAATGTCATGTGAAATATATGAGACCTGCTGCCCCAAAAATATCTGAAATCTTAAAGATACCATTTTTATCTGGTGAAAAGTGCAAAAGGTACGAAGTTTTTGTCGGAAACTGTATGCATTTATTGGTTTATTATGTTCTTTAACCGACTTCAAAAAAAGGAGGAGGTTTCTCAATTCGACCGTATATATGTTTTTTTATTTTTTTATGTTTGTTCGCGGATAACTTCGTCTATTATAAACCGATTTTGATTATACTTTTTTTGTTAGAAAGGAGATATCCCAAGTGTGGTACCATGGTAATTTTATCGACGTCTGATGAGTATCTCCAGAGATATGGAAATAAACACCTCAAAATTGGCACTGAAAATTAATAGCGCGGCATTGAAGTCGGTTGTTTTTAGTTTTTTAAACGATCTTATTTATGTTAGTCTTTCACGATACTATACTCTTGAATTGCTATTTATAGACCCTTTTATCTAATATTCCATTTTATCATAGAGGGTGATGAAAAGCGAAGTGTATGACTCGGCCGTAACATTATTTTCTTTCGGCCGACTTGCTTGAAATCCCTCGCTATGCTCTGGATTCAAAATAGTGGCCTCGCGAAGGACCAAAAACTGGAGCGTTTCAACAGTTATATCTAAGATTTTAAGTAGGTAGTGGGAAAGTTAAAATCGAAACAAAGCCCACGAGTGCTCGTTTCACACTGATTTAATTGAGTTATAACAAAATAAAGAACGCTAAGTACAGCAAAAATACTTAGCAATAACTGAGCAAGTTAACTAAATGACCTGTCGTGCGGTTAGCGGTAGTAGCGGTGCTCCGCACAATACGAGTTATATAGCGGTTACGTATCGGAGGCGATCGTCCCATTCAATACTTATTTTACAATGTTTACCGACTTTGCGCGAGGTTGTCGCATTTATTTCCGGTTATACTTTTTGCGTACGGTTCATTTTGAGTATTTTCGAAAGAGTACCTACGGCGGGAGGACGGTGACATATGAGCAGTGTTCAGGTCTAATAGGTATCTTTGAAGATATGCAGAGTCATATCTCGCGACATTCACACGATACGATGATGATCCTATGTACGCAGTATTAGTATCCGTTCTGCGCCTACGGTACACCACCGAGGCTCCTTCATCGTTTCGTTTCCAGTCGCTATCTGAGCAACTATATCATCTCACCACCTCGACGGAGAGCGTTCAATACTATGTTTCTCCAATCTATAAAACGTATACCGAGTATCGTTGGAGCGAGGAAGGTCTCACCGTATAGTAGTGGAGGGAGTGGACACTGACCTTGAGCTCCTCGAGCAGGTAGGGCGAGGCGGCGGCCAGCACGGCGCGGTGTGCGGGCACCTCCGCGCCGGCCGCCAGCAGCACCACGTCGTAGTGCTGCCGAGACTTGCGCAGCGCGTTGAGCGCCGCCAGCGCGCGCGCCGGCGCGCCCGCGTCCCGCAGCGACAGCTCCTCAGCGCCCTCCTCCGCCGAGCTGCCCTCCGAAGCGCCCTCTGCGCACACACACGCACTCATCTTTACCGCGCCCTGCGCCCTGCGCCCTGCGTCGCCTACTTAACTCGATTATGAGAGATTAGATACGACGCCGCGTGACCGGATATCGATCTCGTCGGCGCGCGCCGAGAGGAACCCCGGTCAGGTCTCTCCCCGACGCTTTCGAAAGTGCCGCTCGAAGAAACTACCGATGCTCGTTCGTAGAAAAACTGAAGAGACTATGTGAACGCCGAGCGAGAAGAGAGCCGTCGCTCGCCGACCGAACGCGGAACGTCTCCATATCGGTCTCCGTCTCCATATGGACGGAACGAATCGATGCGAACGATGATCGCGATCGCTCTTTCGTTTTCGGCTCGACCTTCGCCATCATTAGGGTCTAATATCTCGGGCGGCCGGGGGGCGCGTCCCGGCAGGTGGACGAGGTTCGATCGGCACGGATACGCGACGCGTACCCGCCGCGGACGGTGTGACCGCGAGACGCGTTATCGAGCGCCGAACGAGGTCGAGGTCGACCTATCTACCGGCCTCGTAATTGAGGCTCGAGGCTCTCCGCGAGCGTCGCGGCCCGTCGTCCGGTGACACGCGACGGTATCTCCGACCACGTAACGAGCTCAATTGGTTTTCGGCGACGGCGGCGGCGGCCGGTACCGACCGGAGACCTCAAGGTCGCGACCACGCTCGCCGCTGAGACAATACTATTGTAATGCTCCGATGCTCGCTAAGTAGACGTATTATTGTGCGAGTATAATATAACTGGAACATTATTCTCCGAGCGCCGGTTTACATTTAAATGTATAGTTTCTCTATGGAGCTACCAGCGTCGCCGGCCCTGACGCCGACAGGTTTATGTTATAATGAATGCGATCCTAACACTGCGACTCGTCTATTTCATTACACAGACCTGACTGCATTGATCCGGCAAACACTGACACGGCATCGCTGAGACCTATTGAAACAATTTCCCCAGTTGAGTGGGAAGCACGACATAATACAAAATAAAATTATATACTCAATGATTTTTCAAAAACTACAAAACAACTAATACCTAGGTATAGGTAACTAATTACTTTGTAACATGTAATATACTAGTCACCCGCCCCGGCTTCGCACGGACAGAGCTCCAATGCCTACATTTGTAGCATGATCTAGTTGCGTCCATGAATTAACCTCTTTAACAATCATCCTCATATATCTCTTGATGAAAACCACATGGAGATCCATTCAGTAGTTTTTAGCTTATCGCAAACAGACAGATCTGGGGGATCGTGTTTATAATATTTAGTGATGTAGCTTAGAATATGTTGTTGGCATACTTACTACCAGTCAATGGGTATGTTATAGTTAGTAGGCGAGCACATTATGTGGACAGACCACAACCAGCTGCATCGGTAGCTACCTGCTGTCAGGATCTCATCTCACCAATCAAATTAACTCACTTGGTGGGCTTTTGTGAACATAGATGAGCAAGAGAGTTCTGTCATCTCACATGTTTATTGATTGTTGTCATTTCCGAGTTACATTTTATTCTTAGGGATTCAGAATATGTGCTGTTTGCCAATTCGGAAAGTAGGCTCACAAATTAAGATTAAACCTTCTGAAACTTCAATAATATACAATCTCAATCATATTATATAATACAGTTAGATGACTTGCAATTATTTTAATTATTTGTAATTTATAAATAAACTAGCTGTTCCTGCGACTTCGTCCATGTGGAATAGTGCTTTGGGTAGCATTTTAAATTATTTTGGCTAATTAATTTACAAATAAGGCACATATGTATAAATACTTTAACTTACATACGCACACTTGTACATTTAGGTATATTTTCCCACCTACACCGCGCCTTAACGTGCTGCGCTTCATATGTTGTCTCTTGTAGCAAACTTATAAAACATTTACATAAACCTTACATATTTCCATACAAACTTTAATCTCCTACTCCCTTATGTTATTTTACACCCTTGAAGGTAAAACTTTTACAAACTTTGAATGTCATATTTATTTATATTGAATGAACAGCCTAAATAATAACTTCTAGCTCTTAAACTGACTATACTTCCATACAACTTTTCATCCCCCCTTTAAACCCTATACAACTTATTTTTCGCATTAAAATGTTCTTTCTCAGGCTCTAGACTATCTGTGTACCAAATTTTGAACCGACTTCACAAAAAAGGAGGAGGTTCTCAATTCGTCTGTATGTTTTTTTTTTTTTTTTTTTTTTTGTGTGTATGTTACGCGATTTCTCCATCAATTGTGAACGGATTCAAATGATTCTTTTTTTAATTGGAAGGATACGTTTCCGAGGTGGTCCCATTTTAATTTTATCGAGATCTGATTAGTATCACCAGAGATATGGAGATAAATACCCCAAACATAGGAGATTGTACTAGTTTTAGTAGAAGAGTCCCAAGAAGATTATACACAATTGAGGTTGCTATTGCATATAAGATATTCTTACGGTAACTGTGAGCGAGATAGAAATAAAGGTGGGGAATTTTTTTTTGTAATATCTTATAGGCAAGCGTTTGACCACTATCTCACCTGTTGCTAAGTGATGATGCGGTCGAAGATAGAGAAGTGGACTAGAATGGGAACTGGCTCTCAAGGATAGCTGCCGGAACACATTAGATGTTTGGCGACAGATTTTCTGACTTGAGGGTGGTAGCTGGCCAGGCGGACACTAGATATGTTCTACCACCATGCGGGGGTTATTGGTTTCTTAACGATGTTTTCCTTCACCGGAGGGCCACTGTGAGAAGCGCACATATATTTTTCGATAGAAAAATTCATTGGTGCACGGCGGTTTGAACTCGGTACCACGGCATCAAAGCCGACTGTTCTCCCAATTACGCCACCGGGCCCTCAATAAATAATTATATATTAATAATTATAATAAATAATTATGTATAAATATAAATAATTTGTCTTCACAGGAATGTTCTACCGGGCAAAGTCTTGTTAGAGTGCAAACTTTTTTAAACATACCTAATATTTTTTGACATGACATGACATTTGGCGAAGATGGCGGCCATTTCAGTCCCGCGACACTGCATACATAATTAAATAACTCAGAATCATGAACGTACTTTGTACCAATCAACACAGCAAAAAAAAATTATAAGCATAAAACCACATATTATATAATAGTTACTACGTAAATAATACTTTCCGTTGTTAGGTTGGCTACACAGTGCTTACATAATTCGGGTATCCACAATATAGGGAAGTGCCTCTTATAACGTAGTAGAGTGATTCAGTACCCTGTTGGCCATATGGCGGCAATTAATGTTAATAATCGCAAATAATACTTTTTTATATTCATTTTGGAATACAACTAGTCCGTGTTATAAAAGTATTTGGAATTATTGTAATAAAATAGACAATTAATTATCGTGTGTCAGATGCTTTTATTGCACAGGGCCATTTTGGACATTGTCCTATGAGACCTTGATGACATCATTATTACTAGTGAATATTTTCACTTTAGCGCGGCATTTAAAGTCAATTTTTTTAGGGTTCCGAACCCAAAGGCTACCAAATGAACACTTTCTGAGACTTTGTTGTCTGTTCGTCCGTCCGTCCGTCCGTCCGTCCGTGTGTCTATATGTGCGTACTTTACAGATCTGTATCTTCTTAACCGTTATAGGTACACACTTGAAATTTTCAAAAAGTATATATCCGTCAGTGTATAACGGCCCAGACACGAAATTTAATAGATGCATGTAATTTCATTAAAACTTTTTTTGCACTAAAAAGGGTAAAATAAGTTATTTTTCAAAAAAAATAAAACCGACTTCATAACCACAAAAGGCACTCAAAAGCGAAAAATAATTTACTTAAAATTATTATAAGCGTTACCCACGTCTCTATTTGAAGTCGGTGCCAGCCAAGTCTATTGGATATTAGATAGATGCTATGTATGTAGTAGTAGTAAGTAGGTACATGTAGGTTAGTAAGTAGGTAGATACATGTACTCGTAGGTATTATCTATCTACTACCTATTAGACTTGGCTGGCACCGACTTCAAATAGAGACGTGGGTAACGCTTATAATAATTTTAAGTAAATTATTTTTCGCTTTTGAGTGCCTTTTGTGGTTATGAAGTCGGTTTTATTTTTTTTGAAAAATAACTTATATTTAAATCCGTTCAGTAGAACATTCACATAACCTTACATATTTTCATAAAAGAATTCCATAAATTGAGGGTCCAGTGGCATAATTGGGAGAACGGTTGGCTTTGATGCCAGAGGTACCGAGTTCAAACCGCTGTGCACCAATGGGTATTTTGTTGAAAAATGTGTGCGCTTTTCACAGTGGCCCTCCGGTGAAGGAAAAACATCATTGAGAAACCAACAACCCCCGCATGGTGGTAGGACACTATCTAGTGTCCGCCTGGCCAGCTACCACAGCATCTTCAACCGCATCATCACTTACCAACAGGTGAGATAGTGGTCAAACGCTAGCCTATAAAATATATAAAAAAAATAAAAATAAAAACTTTCATCCCCTATTCCCTATTTATATTTTACACCCTTGAGGGTAAAATGTTTACAACATTTGAATGTCATATTTATTTAATATCGAATCAACAGCCTGAAAAATAGTTTTCATACCTCCTTTCAACCCTTTTTTCGCTTTAAAAAGTAGCCTATGTCCTTTCTCGGGCTCTAGACTATCTGTGTACCAAATATCATTTAAATCAGTTCAGTAGAACATTCACATAAACCTTACATATTTCCATACAAACTTTCATCGAATATTGTTATTTTACAACCTTGAGCGTAAAACTTTTACAAACTTTGAATGTCATATTTATTTATATCGAATCAACAACCTAAAAAATAAGTTCCAAGCTACTAGCTCTAAAAATGACGATACTTCCATACAACATTTCTTACCCCCTTTCAACCCTTGTTTCACATTAAAAAGTAGCCTATGTCCTTTCTCGGGCTCCACTATCTGTTTACCAAATATCATTTTTTCACATAGTTATATGTGGTCTAGTGTGTATCACAACATAATTTAACTACAATATTACCAACCAATATTAATAAAACATAATGTATGCAGTATCTGTAATGTTCTCAAACAACACAACAAATGGAAGAGTCTCACTAAACAATATCTGATATACAGTCATGATGACGGTGCAGGGACAACACACATGTTCATATTGTTATCAATACATTATTATTTCTAATGCATCATCCATTCCTTCTGCTAGCAGCACGACCACACATTTTATACACGTTGATTACTTGCATAAAATGTGTGGTCTCAACGTGTATAAAATGTGTGGTTGTGATGGTGTTATATATACTAATAATTTTATGATTGAGGTATCTATGTACTTACATGTGTTGTAAGTACGACAAACATATGACTCGTATAAACCAGCCTAACATTTAAATTATGATTGATTTAATGATTTCAATGATTGTTGAGTAGGTGAGATCTTTTAGTAAATATTATCAAGGTCTGAGGAGTGCTCCCTGAGATATGGTGATAAAAATCTCAAACTTGCTTCTGAATATGACTATCACACCATGTCCAGTTGGTTTTTAACTGACATCAAAAAAGGAGGACACTACACTCTGCTTTGCTTTGCCAATTAAGCCACGGTGCACCGGGTGCACCGTGGCTTAATTGGCAAAGCACCGGAACATGTTATTCCGGAGGTTGCGGGTTCAAGTCCCGTCGGTACGATGAAATTTTGGATTGTGTTTAACAATTTACAAAAATATAAAGTGTGAAACACTTCAAAGAAACGTAATATACTACACTCACATATGCAAGTAGAAAAGCTGTCAAAAGTTTATAGAGCCATACAGTTCAAGTTTCTATGAATAATTGTAGTGTGTGTTTGATTTTCTTAAACTATTTCCTTCACTTTTAATAGAAATATAAGCAGATAAGTGCTATGGTATTTTTTGTAATAGATGAACATTTGAAAACACTAGTCCTTGATAAATACTGTGTTTAGGATAAGGCATCTCGTAGGATCGGGTGTGCGAGAGTTTAGTAGGCAGGAAGATAAGACTAGGATAGGGGGAGACTCACCGTCGCCGTTGGTGAACTTGTCCGGCGTGTTCATATCTGCGAGTGGCGGATTAGCGGCGAGGGCGGGCGCGCGCGGCTCGCGGCTCCTGCGGACGGGACAGGCTGGTCAGGTCACACACGTCACGGCGCGGCGCACGTGGCGAGCCTCCGCCCGGTCACATGGCCGCGTAAACAAACCCACCTGATGCGCCGCACCACCTCTCACACGACTACGCACATGATTATCGATGCTGCCGCTCGCCGCGAGATACTGGACTCCACGCGCTGTTGCGCTCGTTTGCTTTCCTCTCCTATTCACAACAACCACGCCACGGTTCGCAAATAAAAAACAACGCTGACTGAATCTGATGTGCTCCGCACGACACCGCCCGAAACTTGTTTTTATTTTGTCAATTCTGAATTTGATTGATTGATTTTATTTTGACGTTGATCTAGCAGTGGCTACTGCTAGTGACAGCAGTGACGTATGTTTTTTTGGTGTAGAATAGCACCACACGATGAATATATTCAGTCAGTAGCAAGTAATTGGACAATTAATTAATAATAATATAATATGCATTGGGCATATTATATTATTATTAATTTGCCTTCTCTCTCTACGTTATTCATGTACTACTATGTTCATTCTGTTGACAGATTTATCATTAATTGTTACATACTATATATAGTCAGCAACAGAATTTTTGCTGCAGTCGCGACCTACAACTAGGCTACGCAAGTAAAAGGATGAACTCCTCTTACTTGAGCATAGACGCCCAAGAGGCGGCTGTTTTGTTTTCGTAAGCGGACACTTGTCTCCGATTAACGAAAAGTTACACGCGGCTTGCCGAAAATTCGCCTAGACAACAACATTTGGTTCGTCTGGGAGCGAATCGAAAGTATTATTTAGAGTCTGTGCAAAAAGAGAACCGTCGTGGCGTTACGATAATATAATATATCCATTTATTTCTCTCACAAAAATTACAAATTACAAAAAAACAAATTACAAATAGGGCTTAAGTTTATAGGACATAATTATAACATATGACATAATTACAACACGATGAACTAACATTCAAAGGTAAGGAAGGAAGGAAGGGACATACCTACCTAGTAGTACACGATAATAATAAGAGTAGGTACCTACCAAGTATCAAACATTTTAGTCGTACTAGTTATGACAGCAGGGCTCCGTTCACGTCCTCCGGAGAAGGATTTTTGGTTGTTTTGCAACTCGCTCGAAGGTCCGGAACGACCACTGGTGTTTTTCACTCAAATTGTGACTTTGACATTTTGTGCAGACTCGAATTTCGAGGTTATGTTAATTTATTTTTCTATTTGTAAATATCTTCCGTTTGTTTTTACGATTAATATCTCGTCATATCACGTCTTGGTCTCGACGTTACAAATTTCTTCTGATCCCCTTTATCTATATAAAAATTACGGCTTTTCCCGCCAAATTTACTGTCACAAACGTCAGAGCGTTTTTTAACCATCAAATTCGATGGTTAAAAAGTTGCAACTGGAGTGAAACAACCGAGGTCGTGAACGACACAGTTGCTACAACCGAGTGCGACGCTCTGAGGTGCAACAAAAACAATAAAACGAGCAACGACCGACGCGACCTCAATTTCTACGATGGTTCTCTTTTTGCACAGACTCTACATAAATTACTAGCTGATACCCGCGACTTCGTTCACATACACTTACACTACTGAATTTATTAGCATATGTTCATCCTCATACTATAAAGTGTCTCCTTAATTAAATTTCAGTAAGATCATCGACATTCGCAAAGCGGTGGGCAGTGACTGAAAACAAAGAGCCGAAGATCGGGCTCAGTGGCATGACTTGGGAGAGGCCTATGTCCAGCAGTGGACTAATACCGGCTGAGTATGATGATGGGTGTTCGCGGATAACTTCGTCGTTTATCCGCGAACACGTATCGAAATGTCATATAATGTCACGAAATTTAATGAAATGTCATGAAATGTCACGTAATGTCATGGTATGTCACGAAATGTCATATTATATTTAATCACCCTCACTTGAACAATAACAGATATTTATATCAGGTTACAGCGCCAGGGCATGTTTCTCAGTAGGCGCGGGTTTGAATCCCGTCATAATTCGTATATATGGTATTTGAAATTAATATTAAACTAAACTTAAATTAAGACTATGACTTCCTAAAATGTGATATTGACCCCTTGTTCAGAATTGAATTCTCAAAAACTCAAAGATTTTTTACACGATTTACAATTAGTGTATTTAGCCAGTATTGACACTGGCTAAATACATCTAATCGTGTGGAACCATAATGAAAATATAGGACAAAATAACTACCTCAATAAACGGGGACTATCGTGACGCTTACTAGTGGCAACACTTGTGGGGTTTTTTTTTCCAAGCTGTCATAATAATTACATACAATTTATTTATGAAAAATGTGGATTTTTATGTTCATTTACGTATGAAATGTGATTCCATCCTGCTATTTTTTTTCGAAGATTGCTTTTTACACCCTTTCACAAAACAATTCGGCATTGTTTTCCATAAAAATGTGAATTATTATACCGTGACATTTCACGCGCCGGAATAGCTCGACTGACAAGGTAAGGTGTAATTTCGTTATATACGTGTGTGTGTTACTGTGTATGTACACGGCGAGGTGTAATTTTACCGGCCTCAGTGCGTTGTTTGGCGGGCCTCGGTCTAGACTTTTAGTCTGAGGCTAAAGTCAGTTTGTATATTTATTTGTTTGGGACTTCTTCACGGTCAAACGGCTGGACCTTGGATTTATTTTGCACAGGGAAAGACAGTAACTACTTATTAATGGATAAGACCATATGATACTTTTTAACGCACGTGAAGCCGCAGGACTCAGCTAGTTTTATAAGATAGATCAAACTATATTGATATCAAATTGATTTATATCGGTTGGGATCTACAGAAATACCTAAGCTAATATTTTTTACGTAGTAACTATTTTCTAATCTGTGGTTTCGCTGCAAATATTCTATTATATGATTATTGTTAAAAGTGGGGTTGTTAATTAAACCTTGTCATTAATTATATTAATAAAAAAAAATACAAATAAATATATTTAAAAAAACTCAGTACATGGTTAGAAAGTATAGGAAATACCTATAATTACGTATGTAGATTTAAGTAAAACTATATTCAGATAATAATAATAAGCAAAGTACCTAACTACTTAAATGATAAAAAAATAATAATAATAACAGTATTGTAAGAAAGCATTGAAAATACCTTATTACGTATGCAGAAATAAAATACTAGCAGCCCGCCCCGGCTTCGCACGGGTGGAACATTTATGTATACAAAATTTGCATCAGTTTGTTGCATCGAATATAAAATATTAACATATTTAACAATCAACGTCATATTTCAACCAATTTACACAAAAACCTTAACGAATTATGCACCTAAACCTTCCTCATAAACACTCTGGCTATTGGTGTAAACCGCATGATTACTTCTGATTCTGACCCGACGGTCGTTGGTTCTAATCCTAGCTATATACCTACCAATGAAAGTTTTATGTGCATTCATGAATCATGAATTTTCGTACAGAGGCAGTGGGATCATTAAATCTACCAAAACTGGCCAAGTGCAAGTCGGACTCGCACTCTTAGGGTTTTACAACTTTAATTTTTCGCCACCAAAAAATTAACTTTGTGTTTCATAGTTTGTTTTAAGTTTTTATTGAGATCTACAGAATATATTTTTTCTAGATTTTTCACTTCGTTACTTTAAAAGTTAGAGAAGGGGGGGGGGGGGGGCACACATATGTGACCTACGGACGGACAGACAGACAGACATGACGAATCTATAAGGGTTCCGTTTTTTGCCATTCGGCTACGGAACCCTAAAAAGTAGCTTACCACCAAGGAGAACATCTGCCGCTGTAACCTTACGGCGTTCCCCGACACAAAAAGTAGGGGTATTATACGTTTAACGTGTGTATCTGTCTGTCTGTCTGTAGCATCTTAGCACCCAACCGGATGAATCGATTTTGATTTTATTACTGATAGTTTTTTTTGTTTGATAGATTAGATGTCTTCATCGAGAGTGTTCTTAGCTTTGATTCATGAAATTTCGTTTAATCGTTATAAAACTATGAGCTTTTTTCTAGTTAATTGCGCTATGAAATCAACTTTCATAGGTCTGATCAATGCGAAAATCTTCTTCTTCAACAATATTGTAAGAACATGGAAGCATTGACCTGATGCTGGGACATCTCCTGGACTCTACAGAATACTCAAATCCTCACCAACTTCAACTCAGATTTTAAAATGTCGTGTTTAGAGTCATTGGAATGCTTTTAATAAAAAGATTATACATAGATCAGTCGGGGTGGTTTAAAATATTATATTATTATATATATAGATCAATATTATTTTATACAATAGATCATATTAATACTATATTGACTTCAAATTGATTGTGATCGGTGGGGATCTACAGAATAGCTAAGCTTATAATAATATTTTCACAGTAACTATGACCTAATCTGTGGTTTCACTGCAAATATTTTATTAATTTTGCGATGCGTGTATGTGAAATCCGTGATATCTTCTAGATTTTTCATTTGAATTATATACTGTAAAGGACAATTTTAATCTATAATATGTGGCCAAGCTAATTAACGAAGCGAATTAAATTTAATTATTTGGATAAGGATTAATATTATATACTTGAAAATAGCATTGGAAGTTATGTAATATTTTTTAACAAAATTTTAAAGATTAAAATGGTTACTGTGAGTCAACCTTAAGAGATAGACATATGCTGTCGCGGACTTTTTTGTAGGTCTTATTATATCACAGTTTGAGAATGTATTATTCGCGAGTCGCACGGCGATAGCCGTTGCCCGCGCTGCGCTATGGGTTCTCAGCAACTTTTAGCTAATGAACTTTTGGCGTTCATACAATACGCCATAGACTCGTTTGATGAACCCACCATCATTCATATATGCAAGTCGAGTTTTAAGGAGGAGGAAGTCTGCAAGAGCAAGACCCTACTCTTCCAGAGTGTCGGCAAGCTGGATGCGATGCCATCCCGCCGGAGAGACGGAGGCGAGAAGAGCGTGCAGGACATAATCACTCTGCTGAAGGAGACTGACCCGGACGACGTGCCCACGTTCGTGGCGAAGCAGCTGGATCGCATCCCTCCTATTTCGTACGAGCACATCGACTGCACCAGGCTCCTGAAGGATATCGCATTCCTGAAAACGAGTCTAGCCGAAGTGGTGGATAAGTTATCGACGTCGGAAACCACCATTTGTGAACTACGTGCTACGTGTTTTTTCGACCGTTTTTTTGTCGACTTAGGTTGCAAATTAGGTCTCCACGAATGTACCTTTGATTTAAACGGGATAATATATAGCTTATTTTCATTTCGAAAATCCATTCTATATATTAGTGAAAGAATGTTTTAAATCGGTCCAGTAGTTTTTGAGCCAAATCATTACAAACATACAAAAATACAAATGTTCTCTCTTTATAATATTAGTATAGATAATATTAGTATAGATAAATCAAGACTATCAGTATCCACAATCAGTAATACATTCAAACTCACTTGGACTTGTATCTACTAATTATCTTCCTGTGAGTGCCAGCACAAGCTACCGGCTTATTGGCACAATATAAATGTACTTAATAATAAAATTTAAAAAAATTGTGGCGAATAATTTTGAATCTGTGATATCTTCTAAAGTTTTCATTTACATTACATACAGTAAAGGACAATTTTAATATATAATATGTGACCAAGGTAATCAGGTAACGTAATTATTTTGATAAGAATTAATACTGTATCGTAGAAAATAGCCTTGGAAGTTATGTAATGTCTTTTACTTAAAAATTAAAGATTACTGTGAGTCAACCTTAAGAGATAGATAGACATGTGCTATTGCGGACTGTTTTATAGATCTAACTAAGTTCTATAAATATTCTATAACACTTTTCTCATATCTATTTCCGTTTAAGCAGCATCGCGTAAAAACGTGTTTTCTCGACCATTTTATTGGAGACTTAGGTTGCAAAATAAGTCTCTACGAATGTACCTATGATTTAAACCGGATAATATATAGCCTATTTACATTTTGAAAGTCCATTCTATATATTAGTGAAAGAATCTTTTAAATCGGTTCAGTAGTTTTTGAGCCGTATCATTACAAACATCCATACAAAAATACAAATGGTCTCTCTTTACAATATTAGTATAGATATAATATAATAATATTTTATCTAATAAGATCGTTTAAAATGCCGCGATAATATTTTATCGAATTATCTATGTATCATTGTATATTCTGTTGCTGACTCATAACTTTTATTGCTAACGTATAAAGTGATGTGTACATTTATTGAAGCAACTTGCTCATGAGAATATATGTACTCATGTACCGCTTGGTATATATATATAGCTCACCAAAGAATATATGTAATCGTGTACCGCTTGGTTTATATATAGCTCACCAAAGAATATAATTATGTACTCATGTACCGCTTGGTATATATATAGCTCACCAAAGAATATATGTACTCGTGTACCGCTTGGTATATATATAGCTCACCAAAGAATATATGTATTCATGTACCGCTTGGTATATATATAGCTCACCAAAGAATATATGTACTCATGTACCGCTTGGTAAATACAGCTCACCAAAGAGGCTTTACGGCTGACCTGGATACTGACATTTGGCTGAGTTGAATGATATTACTCGTATCGTGCCAAGTATTGTCGCGCGACCGGCGCCGCCCATGCCAGACAGCCTTACGATAATTTACACAGATTTAAAAAACTGTAATTCTCCTAAATATGGTAGGAGACTCGGGTTTCGGCTAGTACTTACCTATATTTTTAGGGTTCTGTGCTTCAAAAAGAAAAAAGGAACCCTTAGTAAAGAATCACTATGTTATCCATCTGTCTGTCTGTTTGCCTGTCTATCCGTCCGTCTGTCAAAGCCCTTTTTTCTCGATAAAGATACCAAATTGAAACTTGTACCAAATGTCAGCCTTACGATAATTTACACAGATTTAAAAAACTGTAATTCTCCTAAATATGGTAGGAGACTCGGGTTTCGGCTAGTACTTACCTATATTTTTAGGGTTCTGTGCTTCAAAAAGAAAAAAGGAACCCTTAGTACAGAATCACTATGTTATCCATCTGTCTGTCTGTTTGCCTGTCTATCCGTCCGTCTGTCAAAGCCCTTTTTTCTCGATAAAGATATCAAATTGAAACTTGTACCAAATACTTGGGTCTACGGTATCTCTCAGCTGTGAATAAATTAACTTGTAGGTAAACCAACGCGATTAAAAGACATGACCATTTATGTTGCAGATTTTCGTATAAGTATTTTTCTTTTTCACAAAGGAATAAATAGTTACCTAATGACAGTACTACGTATAAATACAAAACAAGAGCTAGCTACCTGCCGGTAATGATCCCAAAAAGGTAACGACGTTACCTCGTTGTATAGCTAGGCTAATATGTTGGCCGAGGTAAGCGCCAGCTCTTTGCTCACGGGTGATGTCAATTAGGCGTCTGGACAACTCTCCTTAACAAAACCCTGGGCATCTCGACCCCTTGGGCCCATTGTTTCGACCCCAATCGGAAGAAATATGTATACATCAGCAATAGTAGCATATTTCCTCCGTTTGAGCTTTTCTGCTGCATCGGCATCCCCTGCCGCGCCCGCTGACCGTGAGGATCGCATATGTGGGACGCCGCTAATGTGTCAGCAGATGTGACGTCCCACACCAACGGTCTCCCTCGACTCTTACCGACACGTAATAATGATACTATACCGTTCGGCTCTAATATAGCCGGCACGTTCACGGTGGCAAGGGCCCAACGTCGCTTATTGTGGCGAGGTGTGAGAGACGCCCTGCACTGCGGCAGCATGGCAGGCCGAGGTTGCCTAATCTGTCCACTTCACATTCACAAGTGCAAAAGCCGCAGTGAATTAAAAAACCAAGGAATTAAAATTTAAACCTATAGAGTACTGCCCGTTGACCTAGTATCATGAAATTTGGCAAGAAGCAAAGTCTTGTAGCACTTATATAGGAAAAAATGGACACCGTAAATATATACCTAGTTAGTCTAATTACAAATAAAAAGCGGCCAAGTGCGAGTCGGGCCACGCGCAGCGTACCGTAGTAGCCCGTTATCACAATATAGAACGCTTGTTGTTTGTGACTTCTAATACTCGAACACGGTAATATTTTTATAATATTACCGTGACTCGAACTCAAACGGAATAAGAAGTCCAGACGCCAGCCACCAAACAACGCACTGAGGCTGGTTTCGTAAACATGTGTGCTCTTAGTAAGTGTTGCCATGCAGTATAAACTTATTACCCTAATATATTGTTACATCGCGTCGTCGAGTCGCGATGTTTCGCCAAGCTTCTCGAACAAAAATACCGTGGGAAAGAATAGACTAATTAGGGGCTATAAACACCCGACCCGACCGTCATAAAAGTTAACCTTCCGGGAATTCAGACCCTAGTCAATGTACCTAGTTTTGTAGTTAAGATTGAACCTTATTCATAAGTAGTTAGAGATCAAATTAGCATGTATGGTAAAGTTGTTTACGTCAGATGCTCAAAGGAAAGCCGCCCCTTTTGTTTGTGATTGTTATTGCTTTGTTTTGAACGTCTTTTGTCTATTGTTTCGAGTCAATACTGGAAATTTCTGTAGAAATATTCTCGTCCTATATAAGACGTTGAAACCGCGGCTTGAGGCAGTCTTTTCTCTGGAAGCGACAGTGTAACTATCTAAGCGCGAATAGCGACCAAGTGATCGTTAAGTGTTATCAGTGAACTAGTGTTGTGAACTGTAAACAGTGAAATCAGTGATTGTGATTACCAACGACCTCAGTGCGTGTTAACGGACTTTTGATAATTGTGCAAGACGATTTGGACAGCTACTGTGGAACATTGTGCTAACCTAGTGATCAGTGGAAATAAACGTTCATCTCATCGGATTGGCATTTTAATACCACCCCGCACGTAACAATTGGTGTCAGAAGCGGAATGCCAATCACTCCGAGGGAAGATACGCGTACTCCACGCACCAGGCGCCAGGCGGAGATGGATGCAACCCGGCAGAAGGAGCTCGAAGCATCGGGAGCAGGAACATCCACATTGGAAGAGCCAGCAGCAACACCGATGGCACCCACTATGGCAGCGCCACCTACAGCACCGCCGGTGAGTCTAACTACGGATGGAGGCCTGGAGGCCATGTTAGCCGCTCTCCTAGCTGGACAAGAAGCTGCACGCCAGGAACAAAAGGCTGTACGTGAGGAACAACAGGCCGCACTACAGGCTGTACAGGCGGCACAGGAAGAAGCTAGCCGTAAACAGGAAGAAGCTAGCCGCAAACAGGAGGAAGCTCGCCAGGAACAACAGGCTGCACTACAGGCTGTACAGATGGCCCAACAAGAAGCACGCAAGGAACAGGAAGAAGCTAGCCGCAAACCGGAAGAGACAATTGGACGTCAGTTGCAGAGCGGGCTTGCCGGTATGGGCGAGAAGATCAAAATGGTGGAAACCAGTATCAAGGAAGTAGAAGGGCGGCTTGACATACATGAGCAGACCGTGAATGACTTGGCCAAAGAATTTCAGAAACTGAAGTTACGAGGAATTGGACCTAGCAGCCAGGGTCCCACTATGAACTCGCCCTTCAAGCTAGATTTGCCGCACTTCGACGGAACATCTTCGTGGGCAGCCTACAAATTTCAGTTCACGACGCTTTCTAAAAGCTGTGGCTGGACAGATGAGCACGCAAATACAGCGCTCACATTAGCGCTGAAAGGAGACGCTCAGCTTATCCTGGAACGCATACCTGAAGAGGAAAGGACGTTGAAGACCCTGCTGGAAGCCCTCGAAACGCGCTATGGAGACAAGCACATGGAGCATGCGTACAGGGCACAACTACGAGAGCGCACCCAGAAATCCACAGAGACATTGCAACAGTGGGCAGACGAAATCGAGAGGTTGGTCCGACGAGCCTACGTGTCGACGCCATCAACCATTGAAGTGACATCTCTACAGAGCTTTGTGGATGGAATCAGGGATGATGAGGTACGCGCTGCGGTACGATTGGGGCATCATCAGACACTCAAGAACGCCCTTGCTCATGCCTTGGAAGTGGAAGCAGTGCGACGAGACACCAAACCATACAGAGTTCGGGAGCTAGTGACTGAAACCAGGAAGCCCCGTTATGGACCGACATGTTATGGGTGTGGAGAAAAAGGGCATATTCGGATTGATTGCCCGAAAACGAAGAAACGGGTCAGAAATTGCGAGACCCAAGTGGATGAGGAGGCGTTAAACTAAACGTCGCCAGGGCCGCGGGGCGGGCGCTGGCTGGTCAAGAGAGAGCCCCCACCATCACTGTGACACAAGTGTGCAATGGGAACAGCTTAATCGTCGAGGGCACCCTGAACAACAAGACCTGCAAGTTCACAGTGGACACAGGAGCATCGCGCACAATTGTGAAGCCTGAATTCCTGCAACGATTTATATCTCGGAAACATCGATCTGCAGCATGCTCACTACGGACAGCAACCGGCCAGTCAGTTCCTGTCCTTGGCGATACAGATGTGGAGATAGTCATCGGTGAGCACTCATACATTCATCCTGTGCTTATTGCCAACATAACTGATGATTGCATTCTGGGATTGGACTTTTTGGAGAAGCAGCATTGCATATTGGATGTGGCCCGTGGTGTTCTCCGGTTTCCCGAGCAAGAAGTGTTCTTCGAAGGAACGGCACCGTGTAAGCTTTACTGTCTCAAGGACGTCGTGTTGGCTCCAAAATCGCAAAATATTGTTCGAGTGAAATTTCCAAATACAGTCAAGAGTGGACTATGTGTAGTTGCCGAAGATGAGGGCACACATCCGACCTGGATTACTGCAAGAACATTGCTCATGACAAACAGAACGGCCAGTGTACGAATTCTCAACCTTGGCAATGAAGAAGTTCATCTGAAGAAAAACAGCATAATTGGGAAATGTCAAGAAGTGAAGTACCTGCGACGAACGGATATTACTTCTACGGAACCAAGCTCGGAAGACCAAATATCACAGCTGCTGGAATCATCCAAAGACAACTTAACGTTCGCTCAGCTGTCACAAGCAAAACGTCTGTTGATGCGGTTTAAAGACGTCTTCGCCGCTGGAAACAACTGTGGACGTACCGGACTTGTTAAACACAAAATTGACACTGGCGACGCAAGACCTATACGACAGAGGCCACGAAGGATTCCATGGGCGAAAGAAGCTGAAGTTGCAGACATGATACGAGACATGGCCAAAGAAAAAGTCATCGAACCATCTACAAGTCCTTGGTCATCACCAGTGGTTCTGGTGAAAAAGAAAGATGGCTCCACCAGATTCTGCGTAGATTACAGAATGCTTAATGAAGTCACAAAGAAGGACAGCTACCCCTTGCCTCGAATAGACGATACACTGGACATGCTCAGTGGAATGAAGTGGTTTTCAACGGTTGACCTGAAAAGTGGCTACTGGCAGGTAGAAATCAGTCCAGAAGACAAAGAGAAGACAGCATTCAGTACGGGCATTGGAAATGGACTCTGGCAATTCAACGTCATGCCATTTGGACTGTGTAATGCTCCAGCAACGTTCGAACGTCTCATGGACAGAGTAATGGTTGGATTACTGGGAGACGTATGCTTGGTGTACCTGGATGACGTCATCATTTTGGGCCGTGATTTTACTGAACATCTGCAGAATCTGGAGAAGGTTTTGAACCGTCTACGTGAAGCAAACCTGAAGCTGAGTGCCAAAAAGTGTGACTTCTTTAAATCCAAAGTCAGCTACCTTGGACACATCATTTCGGAAAACGGGGTACAAACTGATCCTGACAAAATCAAGGCTGTTCAAACTTGGCCTACCCCGAAGAATAAAACTGATGTAAGGTCGTTTTTGGGACTATGCGCTTACTATCGGCGGTTTGTCAAGAACTTTTCTGGAATTGCCAAACCCTTACATCGGCTGACAGAAGAAAAGCGCACATTTGTATGGGACTTGGAGTGTGAAACCGCCTTCAACGATCTAAAGCAGCGACTGTGTGAAACGCCGATCTTGGGATACCCTACCAGAGATGGAAGATTTATTGTGGACACTGATGCCAGCAACACGGGAATTGGAGGAGTTCTCTCACAAATCCAAGGAGACAAAGAAGTGGTCATAGCATACTTCAGTAAATCATTATCCAAACCAGAACGAAACTACTGTGTCACCCGCCGCGAGTTGCTAGCTGTGGTGAAGACTCTTCAGCACTTCAACAAGTACCTCATCGGAAGAGAGTTTACGCTCAGAACTGACCACGCTGCTCTTAAATGGCTTCTTCAGTTTAAGAGCCCGGAAGGTCAAGTGGCACGATGGATCGAGCAACTTCAAGAGTTCAATTTCGTGACAGAACATCGCAGTGGAAAGGGCCATAGCAACGCCGATGCCCTGTCAAGAAGACCTTGTGCAGATGACTGTAAACACTGCGAGAAGCACGAGTCTCAAGAAGAAGTCAGAGTCATCAGGATGGACAGAACAGATGACGAATGGAACGGCGAAAATATGAGACAAGCACAATTGGAGGACAGAGATTTACGACCTGTACTGGATTGGATAAAGTCTGGAAACAAGCCCCAGTGGAGCGACGTGTCAGCCTGCAGCCCAATCACAAAAAGTTACTGGGCTCAGTGGGACAGCCTGACTCTGGAACAAGGAATCTTGTACCGAAAATGGGAAAGCATCAATGGAAAAGAAACTACGATGCAGGTCGTTGTTCCCCGGAGCAAAGTGGCATCTCTACTACGACACATTCATGATGGAGTTTCTGGTGGACATCTAGGAGTCAAGAAAACTCTTGTGAAGGTTCGTCAACGATTTTACTGGGTACACAGCCGCGAGGATGTGGAAGATTGGTGCAGGAAGTGCACCGCGTGCGCATCAGTAAAAGGACCGAAGACAAGAAGTAAAGGACAACTAAAATTGTACAACGTTGGAGCACCATGGGAGCGCATTGCCGTGGATGTTGCCGGGCCATTTCCCGAGACTGAAGAAGGCAACAAGTACATCATCGTAGTACAAGATTACTTCAGTAAATGGCCTGAGGTTTTCGCGACACCAAACCAGGAAGCAAAGACAGTCGCAAATAAGTTGGTGCAAGAAGTGATCTGTCGATTTGGTGTACCGATGGAACTGCATTCCGATCAAGGAAGGAACTTCGAGTCTGCCCTATTTCAGGAAATGTGCACCCTCCTCGGGATCCAAAAGACGCGGACAACGGCAGCTCATCCACAGTCAGACGGAATGGTTGAGAGGTTTAACCAGACGTTGGAGAATCACCTGGCTAAAGTCGTGGACGCACATCAACGTGACTGGGATCAGTACATACCTCTGTTCTTGTTGTCATACCGTTCCGCTACCCATGACAGCACTGGTATGACTCCTGCAAATGTGAATTTTGGACACGAACTAAGACTTCCTATCGACGCCATCACTGGTTCCCCGCCAGATGCTCCGAAGCCTGTAACCGACTATGTCAGTGATCTTCGTAGTCAGCTGGACGAAGTGCACAGGATAGTTCGAGAGAATAGTTTAAAAACTGGTGAAAAAATGAAGACCCGGTACGATCGTAGAGCGAATACGATGGGTTTCGAAGAAGGAACTCTCGTCTGGTTGCACAACCCACTACGAAGGAAAGGAAAAAGTCCGAAGCTGCAGGCTCATTGGGAAGGACCATACCAGATTATCACGAAGATAAACGACGTTACCTACCGCATTAAACGAGGCCAGAGAGGAAAGCCGAGGGTAGTACACATCGATCGACTTACACGATACCATGGAACAAATGATGATCGGGACGATCATAACTAAGAAGGGGATAATGTTACATCGCGTCGTCGAGTCGCGATGTTTCGCCAAGCTTCTCGAACAAAAATACCGTGGGAAAGAATAGACTAATTAGGGGCTATAAACACCCGACCCGACCGTCATAAAAGTTAACCTTCCGGGAATTCAGACCCTAGTCAATGTACCTAGTTTTGTAGTTAAGATTGAACCTTATTCATAAGTAGTTAGAGATCAAATTAGCATGTATGGTAAAGTTGTTTACGTCAGATGCTCAAAGGAAAGCCGCCCCTTTTGTTTGTGATTGTTATTGCTTTGTTTTGAACGTCTTTTGTCTATTGTTTCGAGTCAATACTGGAAATTTCTGTAGAAATATTCTCGTCCTATATAAGACGTTGAAACCGCGGCTTGAGGCAGTCTTTTCTCGGGAAGCGACAGTGTAACTATCTAAGCGCGGATAGCGACCAAGTGATCGTTAAGTGTTATCAGTGAACTAGTGTTGTGAACTGTGAACAGTGAAATCAGTGATTGTGATTACCAACGACCTCAGTGTGTGTTAACGGACTTTTGATAATTGTGCAAGACGATTTGGACAACTACTGTGGAACATTGTGCTAACCTAGTGATCAGTGGAAATAAACGTTCATCTCATCGGATTGGCATTTTAATACCACCCCGCACGTAACAATATTATTGTCTATGTACTGAATGAATGGATAAGTAAATAGATATGTTAGCAATTTTTTTAAGTGTGTACCTCGCTTTTCAGAGTACTGTAAGTATGTTTTCATCCCATCTATTCGAAAAACGATGGTTGGTTCCTCGATAAGTGCGCGCAAAATAGATCTTTTCCGCCCTGGGACGGGAAAGTGGTTTTTAAATTATGTTTTATATCTTATAGCGTTTAACCACTATCTCACCTGTTAGAAAGTGATGATACGATCGAAGATAATATAATTTTTGGCTTATGAATGTTCTTTTATAGTGCCCTGTCTTGGTGGTGGTTCAATTAAATTCCGTTTCATTTCCTGACATCACTTAACATTTTATAACATAACATGACATTTTATGACATTCCATGTCATTTCATGATATTTCGTAACATTTCATGACATTTTGTGAAATTAGGTGACATTTCATAAAATTGCATGACGTCTCATGATATTTCGTAACATTTCATGACATTTTAGACATTATATGAAAATTTCTAATATTTAATGATATTTTGTGACATTTCATGACATTTTGTGAAATTTGGTGATATTTCATAAAATTGCATGACGTCTCGTGATATTTCGTAACATTTCATGACATTTTAGACATTTTATGAAATTTTCTGACTTTTCATGACATATTGTGGTCTTGGTGACTTTTAATGAAATTTCACGACGTTTCATGATATTTCGTGACATTTTAGACATTTTGTGTCATTTCATGACATGAGAGACTTTTCATGACATTTCATGAAATTTCATCGCAAAATATCATAAAATGTAACGAAATGTAACGAAATAATACGAAATGTCATGAAATGTCCTGAAATGGCATGAAATGTCACGAAACATCATACAATTTCATGAAATGTCCAGATATATCACGAAATGTCAATAAATGTCAAAAATTTCTAAAATGTCCTGAAATGTTACGAAATATCACAAAATGTCAGAAAATGTGACTAAACGTCACGAAATGTCATGAAATATCACAAAAATGTCATGAAATATCATGAAATGTCACAAAATATAACGAAATATCATAAAAAGGCATGAAATGTTACGAAGTGTTACGAAATGTCACAAAATGTCAATTAATGTCATGAATTATCATGAAAAGGCATGAAATGTCATGAAGTGTATCGAAATGTCATATAAAGTCACGAAATTTCATGAAATGTCACGAAATGTCATGAAATGTGATGAAATATCATGAAATGTCACAAAATGTCATGAAATGCCATGAAATGTCACGTTATGTAATGATATATCACGTTATGTCATCTAATATCACGTAATGTCATGGTATGTCACGAAATTTCATGAAATGTCGTGATTTCTCACGAAATGTCATAGCAAATGTTATATTGTATTTAATCACCCTCACTTGAACAATAACAGTTATTTATATCAGGTTAGAGCGCCTGGGCATGTTTCTCAGTAGGCGAGGGTTTGAACCCCGTCATAATCCATATATAGTATTTGAAATTAAAATTAAACTTAATTTAAATTAAGACTATGACTTCCTAAAGTTTGATATTGACCCCTTGTTATGAATTGAATTTTCAAAAACTTAAAGATTTTTCACAATTTACAATTAGTTTATTTAGCCAGTATTGTGACACTGGTTAAATACATCTAATCGTGTGGAACCATAATGAAAATAGAGAACAAAATAAACTCAATAAACGGGGACTATCGTGACGCTTACTAGTAGTGGCAACACTTGTGGGTTTATTTTTTCCCAAGCTGTCATAATAATGACAAAAATTGATTTCTGAAAAATATGAATTTTTATGTTTACTTACGTATGAAATGTGATTCCGTCCTGCTTTTTTAACCGACTTCAAAAAAAGTAGCAGGTTTCTCAATTCGACCGTATATATATATATATATATATATTTTATGTTTGTTCGCGGATAACTTCTTCGTTTATGAACCGATTTTGATTATTATTTTTTTGTTCGAAAGGAGATATCCCAAGTGTGGTACCATGGTAATTTTATCGAGGTCTGATAAGTATCTCCAGAGATATTGAGATTAATATCTCAAAATTGGTACTGAAAATGAATAGCGCGGCATTGAAGTCGGTTCTTTTTTAGTTTTTAAACGATATTATATTTTTCGAATATTGGTTTTATCTACTGTTTCACAAAACAATTCGGCATTGTTTTCCATAAAACTGATATGATGATGAATTTATACACACATGGGAAGAATTTTTATACTTGACACTGGCTAAATACACTAATCGTGTGGAGCTATAATTATACAAAAATTTACAAAAATATAAAGTGTGTGACACTTCAAACAAAACATAATATTCAATTATTCATTGTTTTTAATACGTATTATCCTATTCCTGACAAAGACAATTCCAAAAATACAAAAATCATAAAATGTGGTCCAGCCGTTCTTGAGTTATAAGTGTAGTAACTAACACGACTTTCTTTTATATATATATATAACGGGGCATTAATCCCCATCGAGCTTTCAAAAATGGTGACATCAGGATTGCTGACGTCACCATCCTCGTCCCCAGGATCTGACATAATGATGAAACAACTTTATCAACTTTTTATCAACAACTATATTTGCCCCAATAATTACACAGTAAATAGCTATAGAATAGGCCGCTTGCACAATTTATTAAATATCACCGAATCACATCACATACTTCGATATTTCAAATTAATATTAACACCTATTGTAAAAAATCACAAACACTCTAAAAATGTAATGAAAATAGTTAGTTAAACAGAACTCACACGATAAGTGTATCTGGAGATCCGAACTCTTCGTCCTTTTGAGGTAAAGTGAAGGCAACGCCCGTGCTCTTCACCATACCCAACATGGCCTCTCTAACACGCCATTCGTCATATCATTCTATTATTTTCAACTTCCGTTGAGTTCAAATAATTTAAATAAGTTTACAAACACATTGTGGTAAATCCTATTTCGATTTTAAACATAGATTTATGTTATTTAAGTAATTTTCTAAACCCTAAATAACCCTAAATTCTTAAATCTAGGTATCACTCACAACTTCCGTTGGATTGAAATCATTAAGTAATTTTACACAAACATTGTTACAAATCTTGATTAAATTTGGAGTGATTTATAAGTATTTCTAAACCCGTAAATAAGAATTATTCATAAATCAAAGATTTAAAAGTAAGACATGCAATGTGTTTTTGTTTTCGCTACTCTCAAGGTTAAGTAATCCATAATTCTTTCCATAAAATATTGGTTATCCCAAAACCGAAAAGAATACATTGCTTGTCACTTAAAAATCTAATTATCATTTTACAAAAGCCTTTACTTGACCTTACGTTAATTTAACACACTCGCTATATTAGATTTTAGGAATTGCATATTGATAAATTCAATCTTACAGTAAACATTGAGGTATTGATATTCATAAATCCTTATTTTAATTAAAACTAATGCTGAGTTATCGTAAATAATTAATTAAGTCTACAGGTAAATAATAAATATAAAATTTGTTTCATTGAATATGGTGGTGCGTCGACACGGCCATTCTGCGAGTTGGTGCGTGCTCTGCACCAATCTAGTATACAGTTATCTGTGGCACCAATCAGTCCAATCACGGAGTATCAAGTGTACTTATCTGAAATAGAAAATGTTCTTTGAGCTAGGTATCCGTGAATTGGTACACTAGCTGATATCTAGGTTTGTCAAGTGTGAAGTATGAACCATAGTTTTTGTAATATTGATATAGCTATTAAACATAACCTAGTCATCAGCTAATTTATGTGCCAGGCATGTATTAGAATTATTAAAAATAAACATGCAATAAATTTCATAACAACGCTATGCACATTGTGATGATTGAATATAATAATTATTGTCAAGTTCTCGTCGATAGGGAGTGATGCTGTGGTCTGGGCGGTCCTGTTCGCCGTGGTCCACAGAGGCCCTAAAGGAAATGGGAACAAGGTTGATGCTGTGGTCAGGGCGGTCTTGTACGCCGTGGTCCACAGAGGCTCTGAAATGTTTTTTTTTTTTTTTTTTTTGCTATTGTCCTCCACGCAAACTTGCATTATTTTATATTCTCGACGATAGGGAATGATGCTGTGGTCTGGGCGGTCCTGTTCGCCGTGGTCCACAGAGGCTCTAAAGGAAATGGGAACAAGGTTGATGCTGTGGTCTGGGCGGTCTTGTACGCCGTGGTCCACAGAGGCTCTGAAATGTTTTTTTTTTTTTTTTTAATGCAATTGTCCTCCACGCAAACTTGCATTATTTTATGTTCTCGATGATAGGGAATGATGCTGTGGTCTGGGCGGTCCTGTTCGCCGTGGTCCACAGAGGCTCTAAAGGAATTGGGAATAAGGTCGATGCTGTGGTCTGGGCGGTCATGTACGCCGTGGTCCACAGTGGCTCTGAAATCGATGCGGGGGAGAGGTAGTAAGAAGAAATAGGAAAATTACACATATTCCTTATACCCAGATCGTTTAAACTCCACGTTCATTCTGAGCGAATTGAATGAATGGAATAAACATACTAATGCCTGCAAGTGAGTGTATTGCAAAAATCTGTAGTAAATACAACAGATGTTTGGTAATAACCTTTATAGGTTGTAGAAACGGATTAGACTAACCGTAATATTTTAGCATCCAACGCTGCGGCATCTCGGGATGTAGACGGCTGTGGCTCGCTGGTGGTGTGAGACGACTGGATCTCAGGTGTAGCAGTGATGCTTTGCGTTGAACCTGGCTGCTGGTGATCCTCACGAGGGTTCGTCGACACGGTATTCTGGTCTCCAGGTTGTGGAGCTCGGCGTAACTGGTCGTGAGCTACTTTGCGTGGTCGTCCTCTTCCTGTTACTCGTTTTACCATATAGCGATCATTATCCAATACTTTGTAAATCTCATAAGGTTCACTAAACTTCAGGTCAAGGGAAGTCTGATTCCGTGGATTATTCTTCACGAGTACGTAGTCACCTCTTACAAACGGTTGAATCTTCGCCTTATTCTTATCAAAACGTTGTTTTTCGTATTGAGCTGCAGCAGCCAACTTTTGCGACACGTGTTCCTCTAGTAACTCAAAGTCAAGGGCTTCATTATCAATATTTATCAATCTAAGGAGTTCAGGTGGGACGCAGTGCTGTCTGCGAGTAAGAAGAGTCAGGGGAGCAACTCCTGTGACCCGATGTGAAGTACAGTTGAATGCCAGCTGCAATGCTTCTAAAGCTGTGTGCCAATTTTCAGTTTCATAGTTTCGTATCATGGTTAAGGCGTTTTTCAATGTACCCATCACACGTTCTACTTGACCGTTTGCTCGGCTTACTCCTGGAGCTATCGCATGGATATCGATACCGAATCGATCACAGTATACCTTGAATTCTCCGAGGAATTCCCTGCCTCCATCCACAATCACTTGAATTGGGGTTCCAAATAGGTGAACCACCCGCTTCAGCGCTGCAAGACTGCTGCTCGGACTTTTATCAGTAGAGTAACTAAGAAATATATACTTCGTATATGCATCAATGGTTACAATGACATACTCGTCGTGTCCCTGCAAATCTTTAGTACCGAGCTTACCCGTGATGTCCATGTGGACTACTTGAAATGGAGCTGTAGCCGTTTGGATGGGGTGTAACTGTGCTTGAACAGCACCAGAGGGACCTTTTGAAGTTCTGCATATGACGCAATTGTCAATGAAGTTTCTGACTATTGTGCTCATCTTATCAAACCAATATGATTCTCTTAATTTTTGTAGGGTTTTTTCCCACCCCGGGTGATGAAGTGACGTGTGATAAGAGTTGATTAAACTCTATTGGAACGCTCTAGGTACGACTGTGACATTACAGTTTCCAAGGACAGCATCAGTGATACGTTTCTTCAGAACGCCGCTTTCTAATATATAGCCAGGCGTAGGATGGTCAGTGGTCATGCTGTCAATTAACGGTCGTAAAATGTCGTCACGCCTTTGCTCTATCTGAAGCCATTCAGTGTCTCTTGTCATAACGTTCACCGATTTTTCAACAGGATGGTTCCTACTGAAGAAATCGGCGTGTTGCAATCTCTCACCTTTTCGATATTCAACTTCGAAATCGTAATTTTGAAGAAATGCCCACCAGCGATGCACACGAGGGAGAAGATCTTTCTTATGTTTGGATGCCTTGAGGGCATTGCAGTCGGTGATTACCTTAAACTTACGCCCATATAGATACTGCCGAAAGTGTTTGATAGCTCTTACCACTGCGAGGGTCTCGAGCTCGTATGAATGATAACGGCTCTCCGTGTCGGTGGTGCGTTGACTCATGTAGGCGACTGGATGTTGACGTCCGCCGATGGTCTGCACCAGAACCGCTCCGTAGCCGATGCTGCTCGCGTCCGTGTACAATTCGATCGGTGCGTCTTCCTGAAATAGTGTAAGGGTAGGCGCAGTAGACAAGTGTTGTATCACTTTATTTCGTGCTTCATCATGTCTGACGGTCCATTCCCATTTCGTGTCTTTTTTTGTTAATTCATAAAGTGGAACCATAATGCGCGAGAAATCGGGAATAAATCGTCTGAAATATCCTGCGAGACCGTTAAATTGCCTGACTTGTTTCGGCGTTTTTGGTACTGGGCTTTTCGTTAGTGCTTCAACTTTCTTAGGACTAGGACCAACTTGGCCGTCCGATATGATATTGCCCAAATACTCAATTGAACGCTTAAAGAAGGCAGTTTTTTCAATATTAATAGAAAATCCAGCCTCCTGTAGAGCATTAAGTATTTGTTCAATATGACTCAGTCCCTCCGTAAAATCTCGACATTTCGACAAAACATCATCGACGTATACCTGGCATACTTGTTGAATCAAAAGAGGCATAAGCGCTTTGTTGATACAACGTTGGTACACTGAGCAAGCGTTACTTAAACCAAAAGGCATAGCTAAAAATTCATATAAACCGTCTGGCGTAACGAAAGCGGTCTTTTCTATAGAGCTATCTGATACCGGAATTTGGTGGAACCCTGCTGCCATATCAAATGTCGTATAAAAATGACCACCTGCCAATTGGTCTATTTGATCCGAAATTATTGGTAAGGGATAGTGGTCCCGTAGAGTGTTCCTATTCAACTCGCGATAATCAACACACATGCGATCCTGGCCATTTTTCTTTTTTACTAGAATTATCGGGCTTGAAAATGAGGATTTACTCTCGCGGATAATATTCTTTTCAAGCAATTCGTTAACGATATCGCGTACTTTTTCGCGTTCAACTGGACTTAAACGGTAAGGCCTGCGTTCTACCCGTTTCGTTGAATCTTTGAGCCGAATCTCTAATTCCCCTGTATTAACTCTAGTACTTGGATACCCACGAATGAACAAATGCTCATATTTATTTAGCAGTATTTTCAGTTCACTGATCTGGTCATCATTTGTTAGACCACAGTCTAAATTGTCGAATTTCTCGCTACGAGATCGCACATGGTTGACAACCGGTTGATGGTATAGTTTAGCTCCCTGAGAAGTGACAACTACCCCCAAGTTTGTAGTGTTTATAAGGTTCATGCCAATTAGAATATCGGCACATATTTCATAATCAGGTACCACATGAAATTCTAGTTCTATCCGTAAATCATCTATAACACAAACGGTTGTAAGTGTTGTTAAAGACACAACTGTAAATTGACCGATACCCTTTAAGTGGTGCACGATATTAGTTCTTTTTCCCGGTAGTTTTGCCGCTAAAGATTCACGTACCAATGAACATTCTGCCCCACTATCAAATATAGCATGAATCTTCAAATCTCCAATGGTCACTGACATGGTTTTTAATTGAGTTGAACCAACACAATTGACCCTAGAAATGACAGCACGTTGGCGTTTGTAACAAGTCTCAAAAGTATGCCCCATTTTACCACAAAATGTACAATCAGGCTTGCCATTGGTTTGAGATTGAGTTCCAGTTTTATTTTCCTGATTATGTGGCTGAAGGCCATCGCCCGTTTTATTAAATCGACAATCGCGTGTATCATGACCAGACTTCTTACACGTATGACAATAAATATATGGCCTATCAGAAACCCGAAGTCGTTTATTTGGATTTGATAGAACATTTGGTGCGCTAGCGCTAGGTCTTTTTACACGTCGGATAGCCGACGCCACTGAAATTAATTCTGGTACTGACTTAGCCCTCGCATTCAATAGCTCTACCCTAAGTCGTTCATCACCAACGCACCCTATAACGGCTTCAACTGCGTCATCATCAGATAATTTATCTTTCGTAATACGCCGCCATAACACCCAACCCTGGGACAAAAATTGAGCAATATCTTTTGTATTGTCATAATTATGCTCCCTAAACCGGACAATATCACGAGAGTACCGATTCTCGGGTTCAAAAGTCGTGATTAACACTTCTCGTAAATCTTGCCACGTGTGTGTTGTAACTAACCAATTGTCTACCCACAATCTGGCGCGCCCTTTGAGTAAGCTACCAACTTTCATCCTAACGTCGTAATCGCTCAGGTTATAAGTATCCATGGCTGTGGTTACATGCTGACACCACTCACGTACTCCTACACTAGCATCTGGATCATAGGTAGGCAAATATATGTCATTTATTTTCATTTTAGGTTGTGCTGAGACCTTATCTGACATTTGCTTCATCACCCGCAACATCTGAGTAAAAAACTCGGTGGGTACCCCGCTAACAGAAGCAGACTCATTTTTATTCAATTGGTCAGAATGTTCGGCAGAAGTGGGTAGTTGCGATCCCACTTCTGATAACGGGGCATTAATCCCCATCGAGCTTTCAAAAATGGTGACATCAGGATTGCTGACGTCACCATCCTCGTCCCCAGGATCTGACATAATGATGAAACAACTTTATCAACTTTTTATCAACAACTATATTTGCCCCAATAATTACACAGTAAATAGCTATAGAATAGGCCGCTTGCACAATTTATTAAATATCACCGAATCACATCACATACTTCGATATTTCAAATTAATATTAACACCTATTGTAAAAAATCACAAACACTCTAAAAATGTAATGAAAATAGTTAGTTAAACAGAACTCACACGATAAGTGTATCTGGAGATCCGAACTCTTCGTCCTTTTGAGGTAAAGTGAAGGCAACGCCCGTGCTCTTCACCATACCCAACATGGCCTCTCTAACACGCCATTCGTCATATCATTCTATTATTTTCAACTTCCGTTGAGTTCAAATAATTTAAATAAGTTTACAAACACATTGTGGTAAATCCTATTTCGATTTTAAACATAGATTTATGTTATTTAAGTAATTTTCTAAACCCTAAATAACCCTAAATTCTTAAATCTAGGTATCACTCACAACTTCCGTTGGATTGAAATCATTAAGTAATTTTACACAAACATTGTTACAAATCTTGATTAAATTTGGAGTGATTTATAAGTATTTCTAAACCCGTAAATAAGAATTATTCTTAAATCAAAGATTTAAAAGTAAGACATGCAATGTGTTTTTGTTTTCGCTACTCTCAAGGTTAAGTAATCCATAATTCTTTCCATAAAATATTGGTTATCCCAAAACCGAAAAGAATACATTGCTTGTCACTTAAAAATCTAATTATCATTTTACAAAAGCCTTTACTTGACCTTACGTTAATTTAACACACTCGCTATATTAGATTTTAGGAATTGCATATTGATAAATTCAATCTTACAGTAAACATTGAGGTATTGATATTCATAAATCCTTATTTTAATTAAAACTAATGCTGAGTTATCGTAAATAATTAATTAAGTCTACAGGTAAATAATAAATATAAAATTTGTTTCATTGAATATGGTGGTGCGTCGACATATATATATAGATATAAGATACGGTCGAATTAAGTAACCTCCTTTTTTAGAAGTCGGTTAAAAAAGGAGGAGGTTCTCAATTCGTTTGTATGTTGTTTTTTGTATGTATGTTACGCGATTACTCCATCAATTGTGAGCCGATTCGAATGATTCTTTTTTTATTTTATTTATTTATGAATGCAAGCCATAACAAGTGTCCTTATTTCTAAGTATACTATATACATGGACCCTGTTACTAGGGTATGGCATTTATAATAGGTAATCATTGACATGACAGGTTTATCTATCATACTATACTTATTTATTAAATACATACTATGATATATTTACTTAACATACGCGTAGGTACCTATATGATATTCATCTCTACATTTTAATCTATAATCTAAGTTATTCGTATCTAAACATTAAAAGCTAGTGTAAATATTATTAGCTTCTATTATATTGCTTATTTAATCGGTAGGGTATACTTCCGAGGTGGTCCCATTGTATTTTCATCGAGATGTGATAAATATCTCTAGAGATGACTATAAACTATAAACTATAAACGTCTCAAACTTGCCAAAGAAAGCTTTAACCATAACCACATCTTAATTATTACCATGAATGCTTTCCGTTACCTATACATTTCCTATACAATGACATGGTGACGGAGGTTGGGTTTAAACGATGCTGCTTTAAAAAAGGGTTCCAAAGCCGAATGGCAAAAACGGAACCTTTATAGATTCGTCATGTCTGTCTGTCTATCCGTCCGTATGTCACAGCCACTTTATTCCGATACTAGTAGGACTACACAGTTGAAACTTGGTAGGTAGGTTTATTCTGTGAACCGCTTGATTTTAAATTAATTTTAATTTTTGAAAAAATAAGATATTAATTGGGAGGTACATGGAACTGAAACAAAAAAAATCAAACCTATAGTGCTATAAGATAGGTCTTTAAAAATGACATTGAGGTTCCTAAAACAATATTTTCTTAAAGCCAATCATTTGAAAGATAGATATTTCTAAAATGGTAAAATGAGTGTCAGCTGCAGTTGACGTAACAATCATTAAAATCGGCCAACCGCCAACGTGTATGGTTTCTAGAACGCATAGAACACATAGAAACCACATAGAAACAAACAAACAGCCACATAGTAAAGAAAAGATTGATCGATTTGATTGATCATGACACTTTACTCGAAAGGAACGAATTGCTAAAATAAGGGTGATTAAACGCCTATTTAATAGCTAGAGCTGCACTGAATCGTCAAGTAGGTAGGAACTTACGAAGTGAAATTAGCAAATTTTATTTTGTATATAATAAAAATGTACATACATTACAGACATTACCCACCCGCGCAGACGGGTAAAGAGGCTCTTAAATATGCTAAAAATACATATAACTCTCAATAGTACTGAGACCTCCGGACTTACTCTAATCTTCAGCCTCCGTGACTGCTGCCATCTAACTTCTAACTCGATAATGACCAACAGTTGAGCAGAGACGGTATGTAAGCGCGCGCGTGCAGTGCACGGTGCGGCGCGGCGGTGCGGTGTGCGTGTGACGTCAGCGGAGTGCGCGCGGCGCGCAATCGATCGCGGTCGGCGGCTCGCGGCGGCGGCGGCGGGCGCGGCAGTGCGCCGCCCTGGGCCGCCGGCGACGCGCGCCGACATGTGCGGCCTCCGCACCGCCCCGCTGCTGCTCGCGCTGCTCGCCTCCCTGCCGCACGCCGACCGTGTCGCGTGAGTTTCGCACCTCCGTACCTTCCGCACCCGCAGGCTGCACCGTCCGCTTCCACACGGGACACCAGCGAGGTGACCGGGCTCGACCCCGCCTCCTCGACCTGCCTGCATTGTCGTAGCGAGCGGACCCGATACTCGAACGGAACAGAAGCGGTGCACTCGCTTATTATATCCGGCCGCCGACCTGCACTGCGCTCGGATACCGAAACGATTAGATACCCCCTTAGGACGCTCCGAGACCTGGCTCCGACTCATTGTTTGGGTAGTGTTCGGTCCGCGCGCACCTCGGCGCACCGCAGCGTCGATCCTTCGGCCCGATATGAATCGCTCCCGATGACCTAGTATGTACGGACTGGGGAGTCCATAATAACACCCGGACACGAACACGTTTCGACGTCGCCGGTAACCGTGACGTATCGCGGCTAAGTTTCCGTGAGCGTGGGTCGACGAGCGGTGAGACCGTGCTACGTGCTACGCGCTACGAGCAACGTAGCGGTGAGGTTGGTCGGTGCTACGATGTTGATATCATGTGTACGTCTGGTACTCGTAACTGAAGTCACGATTGCGGCGGAGATCGGAGACAGTTAGCCAACAGTCTGAAACTCTTTGTAATTTAATTATCATAAACGCACACATACTCTCACTTTCTCCTCGATCCCTTTCTGTACGCACCTCGTCAATCTAACACATGCATAAGAAACCCAACGTTGGATTTTAGCAAATGTGGATTACAATTATTTGAATTGCATTATAGCTATCGTGACATTATAGCTATCGTGACATTATAGCCATCGTGACAGGCACCTAAACACTAGACTAGGCTCTGAGTTTAGAAGAAATCTAGTAAAAAACTAACAGCTATTTTTCTATTTATTTAATTGATTTTAGAACTTATTAAATGGGTAATAATAAAAATTACGCATAGGCTCGATCGACGTATTCAATTTGTGTGCGTATTTAAAGCTGGAATAAATGACCGGGACAGTTCGACACGTGTTATGTAATGTCGTTGTGATAAAGTTGTACAGAACCGGACGGTATGATGATGACAGATTACCGCTCTATCTATTTACTACTGTTATGTTGGAATAAGTAATATACGAGACACTATAATATGTAATAAACGCCAAAACAATTGGTTTGAGCTAAATTGAATACACAAATACAGCTCGCTCTGGTCGCCTCACACGGATAAAGCTGATGCCATTTTTGAAAAAGTGGAGCAAGATCGACATCTTAATAGTTACGACGTAGCCGAGGAACTGAGGATTTATCACAAACAGTTTTGACTTATTTGAAAAATGCTGGCTACACAAACAAATAATCTATACTAATATTATAAAGAGAGAACATTTGTATTTTTGAATTTTTGATTTTTTGTATTTTTGTATGTTTGTAATGATTTGGCTCAAAAACTACTGGACCGCTTTAAAAAATTATTTCACTAATATATAGAATAGACTTTCGAAATGAAAATAGGCTATATATTATTCCGTTTAAATCAAAGGTACATTCGTGGAGACCTAATTTGCAACCTAAGTCGACAAAATAATTGTCGAAAAAACACGTTTCTTACGAACGCGCCTCAATTCAAAACAGATGGAAGAATATTTTCTATGGAAGAGTTGTACAACTTAATAAGACCTACAAAAAAGTCCGCGACAGCATATGTCTATCTCTTAAGGTTGACTCACAGTAACCATTTAAAACTTTGTTTTTTTTTTTTTTTTTAAATATTACATAACTTCCAGGGCTATTTTCAAGTATATAGTATTAATCCTTATCCAAATAATTACGTTAATTAGCTTGGCCACATATTATAGATTAAAATTGTCCTTTACAGTATATAGTTCCAATGAAAACTCCAGAAGATATCACGGATTTCACATACACGCATCGCAAAATTAATAAAATATTTGCAGTCAAACCACAGAATAGGTCATAGTTACTTCGAAAATATTATTATAAGCTTAGCTTTTCTGTAGATCCCCACCGATCGCAATCAATTTGAAGTCAATATAGTATAATAATATGATCTATTGTATAAAATAATAATGGTCTATATAAATAATATAATATTTTAAACCACCCCGACTGATCTATGTATAATTTTTTCATTAAAAGCATTCCAATGACTCTAAACACGACAATTAAAATCTGAGCTGTAAGTTGGTGAGGATTTGAGTATTCTGTAGAGTCCAGGAGATGTTCCAGCATCAGGTCAATGCTTCCATGTTCTTACAATATTGTTGAAGAAGAAGATTTTCGAATTGATCAGACCTATGAAAGTTGATCAAAGCTCATAGTTTTATAACGATTTAACGAATTTTCATGAATCAAAGCTAAGAACACTCTCGATGAAGACATCTATAAAAAAAAAACTATGATTCATGAATGCACATAAAATGTTCATTGGTAGGTATATAGCTAGGATTAGAACCAACGACCCTCGGGTCAGAATCAGGGTAACTATCCTTTACGCCAAAGGGCCGTCCAATATGACTACGTAAGTATTATAAAACAATGTCCATCACTGCGTCTGTCTGTCTGTTCGCAATAATCTCAATAGCTTCTGAACGGATTATCATGCGGTTTTCACCAATAGCCAGAGTGTTTATGAGGAAGATTTAGGTGCATAATTCGTTAAGGTTTTGTGTAAATTGGTTGACATATGACAATGATTGTTAAATATGTTAATATTTTATATTCGATGCAACAAACTGATGCAAATTTTGTAGGCATATATGTTCTACCCGTGCGAAGCGGGGGCGGGCTGCTAGTAGATAATAAACTAAAAACACACTTTACTAAAAAATCAACGACTGATATCTATACTCTATGTATAATCTGTTCATTGAGACCAATCCAATTTCAATGACTCTAAACTCGATATCTCTCGACTAGTTGAGGAGTTCAGTATTCTGCTGATTCGAGAGGAGATGTCCCAGTATCATATCAATGCTACCATGTTCTTACTATAATATCGTTGAAGTAAGAGGATACCAAGTTTTGAATTGATTAAACCTATAAAAGATTAGATTAAGATTAAACCTATATATTTCATAGCGTCATCAAATAGAAAAAAGTTCAGTCTCAAAACGGCTAAACGGATTTTCATAAATCAAAGCTAAGAACATCAGCGTATGTTTTATGATTGAATTTGATAGGGATTGAAATGAACGAAATGATAGACAGGGAGCTACACGGCCTGCATAGCTGCGTCCCCGTCATTTACTTCATTTTGTTCATTCAATAATGAACTGTCAAAGTGGGTCATAAATATTTCTGCTTGGACATCTCATCAAGCTTAACTCTTTAGAGGTGAGGAGGTGCGCGGATCAATCAGCGACGTGCTGCTAAATATTGAGAGGTGCTGTTGACGCAATTTGTCTGCATAATCGCCTATGCAATATTTTTGTTCCGGAAAACTACATACGTGACAGAGCCAGCCGACGGCGTAGACTGTTCGCTGTCCGCGGTTCTCGGACTGAAGCCGGCGCTAACTCGCCGTTGTGTCGCGCTATCAACTCCCTGAATGCATTCCTGACTGCTGACGCTGAATGTGATATTCGTTATGATACATTGAATGACATTTTAAAATGTTTATTGACATACTTTACTGAACATTTGGATAAATTATAACTGATAAATAATGTATTCGCTTGTGGTTCTACGTTGTACATAATATGTGGTGTTAGTTAATTTGACTTATATCGCTAGATCCGCTCAAGTTAGTCTAAAAGCATTTAACTTAAAATAACAAAGGTATTTAGAACTACAATCAAATACAAAAAAATATAGTGGGCTAGAAGTGCCCCGCGGCTTCACTCGCGTTAAAAACTTCTTTTATTTACATAACACTTTTCTTTTGTAAAAACGATTGTATCATTAAAGACATCAAATAAGAATAAGCCAAATCGGTTCACCCGTTTTCATGTAATCGCGTGACTAAGGCAATTCGGGATTCATATTTATAAAACCCGAAAATCCCAAATTGTAAGACTTTGTTACCCACCCCATTGCGCAAAATCCTACAACACGTAAGTACGTGTGATGAGATAAGTATCTCATCTTGTTTCGCCATATACATTTTGAATACCCGTTCCTTATCCGGGAGGAATTTTTAGAAAATCCTTGCTGAGCGGATACCTACGTCATAATACATCACTTCACACTTCCAACCCTAAAAGTAGGGGTGGAATTTCGAAAAAGCCAGAAACATGTATTTACTTACTTAAGTACTTGTGTTAAGTTTTGAATATAAAAGACTATCAAATCTTGTTTCTCCATACACACTTTGAACCCCAGTTTCATTCCCTTCAGTGGTGAATTTTGAAAAATCCTTTCGAAAAATCCTCAGGAACTAACGTCGTAATAACTATCTGCATGCCAAATTTCAGCGCAATCCGAAACAATATTGATTTTCACACTTTGTTACCCTGTTTCACCCTCGTAGGGGTGGAATTTAAAAAAACCTGATACACATATTAACTTATTTTTTTACTGGAGCACTCGTATGAAGTTTCGAATATAAATAAGGTATTTTTCAAAAAAAAATAAAACCGACTTCATGACCACAAAAAGGAACTCAATAGCGAAAAATAATTTACTTAAAATTATTATAAGCGTTACCCACTTCTCTATTTGAAGTCGGTGCCAGCCAAGTCTAATAGGTAGTAGATAGATAATACCTACATGTATCTACCTACTTACTAACCTACATGTACCTACTTACTACTACTACATACATAGTATCTATCTAATATCCAATAGACTTGGCTGGCACCGACTTCAAATAGAGAAGTGGGTAACGCTTATAATAATTTTAAGTAAATTATTTTTCGCTTTTGAGTGCCTTTTTGTGGTTATGAAGTCGGTTTTTTTTTTGAAAAATAGCTTATTTTACCCTTTTTAGTGCAAAAAAAGTTTTAATGAAATTACATGCATCTATTAAATTTCGTGTCTAGGCCGTTATAACTGACGGATATATACTTTTTGATAATTTCACGTATGTACCTATAACGGTTAAGAAGATACAGATCTGTAAAGTGCGCACATATAGACACACGGACGGACGGACGGACGGACGAACAGACAACAAAGTCTCAGAAAGTGTTCATTTCGTAGCCTTTGGGTTCGGAACCCTAAAAAAATTGACTTTAAATGCCGCGCTAAAGTGAAAATATTCACTAGTAATAATGATGTCATCAAGATATCAAAGGACAATGTCCAAAATGGCCCTGTACAATTAAAGCATCTGACACACACGATAATTAATTGTCTATTTTATTACAATAATTCCATATACTTTTATAACACGGACTAGTTGTTTTCCAAAATGAATATTAAAAAGTATTATTTGCGATTATTAACATTAATTGCCGCCATATGGCCAACAGAGTACTGAATCACTCTACTACGTTATAACAGGCATTGAGGCACTTCCCTATATTGTGGATACCCGAATTATGAAAGCACTGTGTAGCCAACCTAACAACGGAAAGTATTATTTACGTAGTAACTATTATATAATATGTGGTTTTATGCTTATAATTTTTTTTTTGCTGTGTTGATTGGTACAAAGTACGTTCATAATTCTGAGTTATTTAATTATGTATGCAGTGTTGCGGGACTGAAATGGCCGCCATCATCGCCAAATGTCATGTCATGTCAAAAAATATTAGGTATGTTTAAAAAAGTTTGCACCCTAACAAGACTTTGCCCGGTAGAACATTCCTGTGAAGACAAATTATTTATATATAATTATTTATTATAATTATTTATTATAATTATTAATATATAATTATTTATTGAGGGCCCGGTGGCGTAATTGGGAGAACGGTCGGCTTTTGATGCCGTGGTACCGAGTTCAAACCACCGTGCACCAATGAATTTTTCTATCGAAAAATATATGTGCGCTTCTCACAGTGGCCCTCCGGTGAAGGAAAACATCGTTAAGAAACCAATAACCCCCGCATGGTGGTAGAACATATCTAGCGTCCGCCTGGCCAGCTGCCACCCTCAAGTCAGAAAATCTGTCGCCAAACATCTAATGTGTTCCGGCAGCTATTCTTGAGAGCCAGTTCCCATTCTAGGCCTAGCGTGATTACCTTCTTCGATAGTAATTGTAAGAATATCTTATATGCAATAGCAACCTCCATTGTGTATAATCTTCTTGGGACTCTTCTACTAAAACTAGTACATTCTCCTATGTTTGAGGTATTTATCTCCATATCTCTGGTGATAATAATCAGATCTCGATAAAATTAAAATGGGACCTATTAAAAAAAGAATCATTTGAATCCGTTCACAATTGATGGAGAAATCGCGTAACATACACAAAAAAAAAAAAAAAAAAACATACAGACGAATTGAGAACCTCCTCCTTTTTTGTGAAGTCGGTGAAAGACTATCAAATCTTGTTTCTCCATACAAATGTTGAACCCCTGTTTCATCCCTTTCAGGGGTGAATTTTGGAAAATCCTTTCTTAGTACACCCTTACGTACTAAGACAAATATACCCTCCAAATTTCAAGTCTCTGCGACCAGCGGTTTAGGCTGTGCGTTGTCTGTCAGTCAGTCAGTCAGTCAGTATGTTAGGACAAAGATTGTTATAGTATTAGAGAAGAGATAATCATTAGATTTCAAATGCCAAAATCAAGAAATTTAAATAAACAGCTATTAAATTGCATCTCATTGTAGTTACTTAATATTGTCATTAAAGAATTCGTCAACAGAATAGTAGGCCTTTTCTATCAAAAAATTGTTCGACATAGTTTTAAATATAATCGCATTACTTTTGGCTTTAATGTATTTAGGCAGTTTGTTGTATATTGTTGGTGCCTGACAGATAACACTAATACTAAGCAATCTTGTTTTCGCTATATCGAAGGGTCTCTTCTCTTCTAGTACCAACAACGTGTGTCGCAAACAGAAATGGGTTGCATTTCACAAAGTTAGCAAATTCACTTATGTATTATTAAGAATGAAGAACATTATAACAATTTATAAACTTGCTAATTTGAAATTTACTTTTTATTCAAATAATTTAATTCTATTTTTGTATGATAATTACATTACTTTTATAATCTTATTGTTTTGTAATTATTTTTTGTATTCGTTGAGTAATATTATGTTATAATGTTTTTTTTTACGGTTCTGTCTGTACGTTAGCAATAAGTAGAAGTGGTAGAATACCGTTCTTATTGTAATAAATAAATATATAAAAAATAAGGGGGTGGTTCACGATGCCACCGACAGACACGCACGTAAAACTTATAATTTGTTTTTCGTCGGGAGTTAAAAAGCGTGCGGTGTTTGATGACAACTTGTTATAAATCTTTCATAGATATGGGTAAAAGTAGATTTATTATTAAAATACCTCAAAAAACACCTCACGCTTTTTAACCGACTTCAAATAATAAGAACGTGATTATAAAACACCGACTATTATACTCACTACTGTTTGTCGTCGACTGTCTCCACCTAGGTTTCGTGCATGTCCGATGCACATCGTCGGGAGTTCACGCAGCAAGATCACGACGAGCATAAATCTTAAATAATAAGAACGTTTAAAAAATAAAAGGAACCGACTTCAATCATCATCAGCCTGTATCAGTCCACTGCTGGACGTAGGCCTCTCCCAAGATGCGCCACTGAGCCCGATCTTCGGCTCTTCTCTTCCAGTCACTGCCCACCGCTTTGCGTATGTCGTCGCTCCACCTGGTCACAGGACGTCCTACGCTACGTTTGCCTCTAGGTTTGCCTATTCGCGGTCTCCACTCTAGGACAAGTCTACCCCAACGGTTATCAGTCCTTTTTTTTTGACTTAGGAAAATCCTTTATGGATACCTCTCGCCCGGGGGAGCGAGATAGTTATGTGGGACTCGCTGCCTGAAGGGCAGGATACCGCACTAAAAACCTGGGGCACACCCCGGACACTCGCTAAATCTCCATACAAACTAGCGGTTTAGCGACCGACACTGTGACACCGACACAGACACTACACACGGGTCGTTTTTCTATACGTGCATTTGTGTGCGTAATGTCTAAGGTTGTCGCCCGTAAACACCGTATCACAGATTGTATAATAGTTACTTCGTACATACGTACTACGTACTAACCGTATGAATATTTTTTGTACACTTACCCAAAGAGCTTTTAACACTAAAAATATTAGTCGCTATTCCGTAAACCATCATCTCCAGGTCTAGTCGACTTTATTTTTTATTCTGTGTTGGACGGCCAGCCAGAGCTGTACGAAACAATGTCGTGTGTCTTGCTCGCACGTTAGAGCGACATCAAGTAAAGCGAATATAAATACTACCTACCTACATCAAGTTACCAATTGCTGTGTTATAAAAATGTTTAAACGTGAAAGTGTTTTTAAATATTTCACAAATAAAGCGTTTTTTACGCACGAGTATATATATATATATATATATATATATATATATCGTTGTTTCATTTATGAAAATGAATTCTAAAATACGAATATGTAGGTAGGTATACTAATATAATTAAGTGTTTATTATATACCTACGTAATAAGAACCTACGTAAATTTGAACCTCCAGTGTCTACTGGTCCCAACATAAATGTATGAAGTTGATGTTCTTCTCTCCGTGAGTAGTAATTATTCTATAGTCGTACGCGTGTGGCGTCCTTGCTCAGCGCAGCTCCTCGACAGCTCCAAGTCGGTGGCGGGGTGAGGAAGCCCGGTATTGGTGGGGGGAACAGAGTGTCCGTTCTATACGTAGTATTATTATCTTTTCTATGCCTGGGGTGAACCGTCATCCACCGTGGTAGGGCAAGATGGGGTTGCGCTAGCATTCACCAACTTGCCCCGGTGGCAGACCCAAATGGGCCTCTGCCGCTGCGGAGGGCTGACCCTGTTCACCAAGGTCAACCCTCAACCGTCATGTGGGGAGTGCAAGCCGTTGGAGAGTCCCCCGACCCTCCAACAGTTACCCCACAATGACAGAGGAGTGTGGCACCCGGCCTCACATCCTCCGTCCCTCTGATGACATGTGTGCGAAGAGCAAATACCCCTACTCGCACACCGTCCGCTGTTCGACCCGCATGCCAGTGCCAGTGGCATGCGAGACCCCACTCTTCGACCGTCGCCGGCCCCACCACTCGGCCCATTGGACCCACGGCCTGGAACACAAGTGCACCCCTCTATTACAGAGGAATGCGGCACGCGCAAATCTGTGCAACGCCCCACACCGCCCCACCTCCGTCCCTCAAATGACTAGTGTGCGAAGGGCACATACTCCTACTCGCACACTGTCCACCGTCCACCTCGCACGCCAAAATGGCATGCGAAAAACCCTCCATCGGCCGTCACCAGCCCCTCCACTTAGCTCGAGCATATGCTCGGCCCCACCACCGGGCGGCTCCCACCACCGAGCCCGCCCTGCTCCGCCACACTGTGCCCTCTGCTAATATCAGACGGACACGCGGAGGAGCCCCTCACGTCGGAACTTCGCTATCGGTCGACAACTTAGCCCAGTAGACTAGGAAAAGTTGTCGGCCGATACCCAGGCTACACCACGAGTAGGTGTTCCGACCCGCACCCCAACGGTTATCAGTCCTGCGGCAGATATGACCAGCCAACCTACGACGAGAAGACTCGACGAAGTTTTCCGAATGCTGCCCAGCGCAGCCCAGCTGAATTCTTCTCTGGATTTTCTTCTCGAAGTTGTGTTTGCGTAGTTGGAGCGTCTCCCCTAGGTAAACATACTTAGACTTCAATGCCGCGCTATTCATTTTCAGTACCAATTTTGAGGTGTTTATCTCCATATCTCTAGAGATACTTATCAAACCTCGATAAAGTGAGCACGGTACCACACTTGGAATATCTCCTATCCAACAAACAAATAATAATCATAATAAATTAATAAACGACGAAGTTATCCGCAAACAAACATAAAATATATATATATTATATACGGTCGAATTGAGAAACCTCCTTCCTTTTTTTGAAGTCGGTTATAAAGAAGGAGGAGGTTCTCAATTCGAGAGGAACTATTTTTAGGGTTCCGTAGCCGAATAGCAATAAAACTGAACTCTTATAGTTAACTGCTTACGAGAACACAACAAACCAGACGTCTGAAGTTAAAGCATAGTTCTACAATCCACATAGATTGTAGAACTGTGGTGAAGGCGTCTATTTTTAACACCCCAAGAAGGGGTGTTATAAATTTGACGGGTGAATCTGTATATCTGAGTATCTGTGTGTCTGTCTGTGGCATCAAAGCGCCTAAACGGATAAACCGATTTCGATTTAGCTTTTTTGTTTGATAGGTCACTTAATCGAGAGTGTTCTTAGCTTCGATTCATGAATATCCGTTCAACTGTTTTAAGCTTTTTTCGAGATGATGGCGCTATGAAATCAATTTTTATACGTCTGATCGATTTGACATTTGGTATCCTCTTAATTCAATGATATTGTAAGACTATGTAGCATTGAACGGATTCTGGGAAATCTCCTGAAATCTGCAGAATACTTAATTCCTCACAACTCACAGCAGAGATATCGAGTTTGGGCTCATTGGAGTGGTCCTAATGAACAGATTATAAGTAATAAGTATCATTCTACAATTTCTACGTATAGTAGCAGTTAGCCTGTAGCCCAAAAATATAGTCATTTTACGCAAACACTTTTTTGATGACGATTGTAATTCTTAACTCGCTATGCTCAAAACTTGTAATTGTGAAAAATATCATGATGTGATTATTCGGTATTAAACTATCTGTGTGCCAAATTTCATCTAAATTCATTCTGTAATTTTTAAACCCCGACGCAAAAAGAAGTGGTGTTATAAGTTTGATGTGTGTCTGTGTATGTCTGTGGTATCGTAGCGCCCAAACATATGAACCAATTTTGATTTAGTTTTTTTTTGTTTGTTACGTGTCTTTATCAAAAGTGTTCTTTGAAAAAGAGCTTCGATTCATGAAAATCTATTCAGCCGTTTTAAGACTATGAGCTTTTTTCTAGTTGATGATGCTATGATATCAACTTTCATAGTTCTGATCAATACGACATCAATTCGATCAATTCGACACAAGGTGATGGCAGCATTGATCAAATTTTACATGACCATTGCCAAAATTGTGTGCTCGTCAATTTTCTCGAGAGCGAGGGGCTTTTCTTGATGAACTCGTTCTTTAAGAAACATTCCCAAAGGAAGTGGACTCGGCAAGCCCCGACGATGTGACTAAAAACTAGATAGACTTCATCATTACGGAGAAACGGCGCATATTCAGAGACGTCTCAGTTATCACTAGGTTTAATACTGGAAGTAACCCCCACTTATACGAGGCGCTCTTGATATCGACTTTAAAGCCGAGAGATTCCGATTGATGAAGTGCACGCTCCGACCGAACCTACTCCAAACCGTTGTTGTGTTCGAAACATTCCAATTAAAATTGAAAAATCGATTCGCTACCTTGGAAACCATAGATGACGTAGACTAGAAACTCGAAAAAGTGGTGGAAATTCTCATGAAGGTAATCTCTCTCTCAGATATCTCTTATTCAGATGAAGGGACAAATTTTTGCGAGAGCAAGCGTACGGGCAAAATGTCCAAACTTTCGACAGAAACACTTCGACTAATGGAAGAGAGACGAACTGACCCTTCGTTAGCTTTGTCAACTAACCAGGTGCGCAACGAAACCATAAAGAAGCTGGTACGACGCGACCTCCGATCCTCTAACACGCCACTTCACAGAATATCTGCCCGAAATTAGCCTACACAGCTCAAAAATGGAAAAGCCCCAGAAGAAGACGGAATCACAACAGGGCTTTGGTGGTTCTGTTTTTTAAAAAAGGAGACAAAACTCTTTTGAAAAATTACCGCCCGATTTCGCTTCTGAGCCATGTCTACAAGCTGTTTTCAAGGGTCATCACGAACCGTCTTGCGGGAAGACTCGACGAGTTCCAACCTCCAGAACAGGCCGGGTTTCGAATAGGTTACGGCACCATAGACTACATCCACACGGTGCGGCAGATTATACGACCGAAGAGTACAATCGGCTCTTCTGTGTCGAATCTGTGTCGAAATTCATGCTGCACCAACACAACCGACGAATGATTGCGCAATAAATTATTTAAAAAAAAAAAAAAAACCTACTTCATAACCAAAACAGGCACTCAAAAGCGAAAAATAAATTACTATAATTTAAAAATTAATATAATTATTATAAGCGCTACCCACTTATCTATTTGAAGTCGGTGCCAGCCAAGTCTATTGGATAGTAGATTATTTTTTTATTATTATATTTTTTTTATCATATATTATTATATTTTTTTTATTATATATTATTATATTTTTTTATTATCCATTGTGTATAATCTTCTTGGGACTCTTCTTTTAAAACCAGTACATATTCCTATGTTTGAGGTATTTATCTCCATATCTCTGGAGATACTAATCAGATCTCCATGAAATTAAAATGGGACCATTACTTCTCAAATGTCAAAACCGAATTGACATTTGGCGCCATTTGCAAAAGTTATAGCGTTTTTCAATAGGGTGATTACTTTTGCCCCACCCAGTATAGGCATCTTAGTTTGGGCTATGTTTGAAAGTTAGATTTTAATATTTGTGAGAGACCGGTGCCTGCTGTAGGTTTTGTAGAAAAACCTGTATTGCAGGTCACCAGGACATCTCCCGCGTATTATTACTTAAATTCAAAAACAATAAAACTGGCCAAGTGCAAGTCGGACTCGCACTCGTAGGGTTCCATAACACAGTAGAGTATTTTATCATTATAATTTTTCGCCACCAAAAAATTAACTTTGTTTTTCATAGTGTTTGTATGAAAAACAAAGATATATTTGCGGTCGCTATATCTCAAAAACTGCTGACTGTAACTCGTTCAAACCAATTATCTTTGAAAGTTTTTATTGAGATCTACAGCATATATATTTTTTAGATTTTTAACTTCCCTACTTTAAAAGTTAGAGGGAGGAGATGGTGGGGAGAACCCCCATTTTATCACTTTAGACGCGCCTATCTTTCAAATGATTCATTTTGAGAAAAAATGGTTTCAGAAACTGCAATAGACACACCCGGCTTGTATAGGATTAATGTTTTTTTTTAAAATTTCAGTTCCATGTGTGGGATATGTATCCCCTAATATTTTATTTCTTTTATTTTTGTATATAAATCAATCGTAAAGCGGTTCACAGAATACACCTATTTACCATGTTTCAACTGTGTAGTCTTTATAGTTTCGGAATAAAGTGGCTGTAACATACGGACGGACGGACAGACAGACAGACATGATGAATTTATAAGGGTTCTGTTTTTTGCCATTCGGCTACGGAACCCTAACAATGTAGTCACTGGTGGGTAAAACATGTAGAGGAATGATTGGTTGTTTAGTAAAGGATTGTGATAATAATATTTCCTTAGTCTATGCTTTATTAAGTGTGATGGGTTCCGTGATTAGTAGGTTTAGTGCATACCATGATAGCATACATCAGTAAAATATAATTGAGTGTGTTTGTGTGTGAGTAACGTTTTTGTGTGTAATGAATTTATGTGTGTGGAGTAGGAAGCATAATATGTAGGTAGGTAGGTAGGTATATGTGGAGTGTGTGTTGTGAGGCTGATAGGGTAAGTGGGCAGTATGTTTTGTGTGTAGAGGTATCTAATCAAATCGTTAAGTGAGTTAAATTATTGTTAAATTATTGCCCGCATTATTGTCGGCCAAGTGAGCAATTCGTACATCTTGGGAAGGATAGACTTCGGGGCCCCAGACAACTACGTTAGAGTACGTCAGCGTAAGTTGTTTGTGAGCTCATACTGTAGGACTAATCTGAGCAAGTATGCACCTCTTCCTCGCTTTTGTGTTTTGCTGTGCTTTACCGAGACCAACAACTAGATATATTCTATAGTTCATTGAATGACCTTCGCAAGACACTATTCGTTTTTCTAACGTCAGAAACTATATATAAACCACCTAAATAGTTTGTATTAAATAGTTCTTTAGTCGTAAGTATTAGTATTTGTCACTATTTATTGTTAGTACTTTTTTACTTTAAAAAATGTATTGTAATTTACAATAATGAAAACTAGGAAGGCGACTTGGTTCAACTGTAATGCTCCACTAGTTATTTAAGGAATAAATATTTAAATAAATATGTATACTGTACTGTGTGTAAATATGTGTACTTATGCGGCTTAAATTAGCCGAGTAAATAAGTTTTCAATTTTCTGATAGTTAAGAGTTTTTAGGTAATTGAGGATGGATAGTTTACATTGATAAGAGTTTTAGGGTTATATAGAAAGTTGTTGTTCATGGTACAGGTATGGTCCAATGTATAAATATAAAAGTTGTGGAAAAAGAATGTGTTATCTGACTTTGTTTGGCAAACTGTTCCTTTCCGTCTTCGATTTTGGGTCAACGTGGGGTCGTACTGCAGCTCGGAATGTTGTTTTAGAATAGTGTTGAAGATAAGTGTCTGCCTCACTAAAAGTACTTCCCACTTATTGTATAGGTCTTCTGTGGGGTATCTAAATGGGAGACCCGCGCTGACGTTCAGCCGCAGTGAGTTGTGTTTTACCTGTGCCTCCCCTGAGGAGACACAGTATACTATAAATGGGAGACCCGCGCTGACGTTCAGCTGCAGTGAAATGTGATTTACCTGTGCCTCCCCTGAGGAGACACAGTATACTATAAATGGGAGACCCGCGCTGACGTTCAGCCGCAGTGAGATGTGTTTTACCTGTGCCTCCCCATGAGGAGACACAGTATACTATAAATGGGAGACCCGCGCTGACGTTCAGCCGCAGTGAGATGTGTTTTACCTGTGCCTCCCCATGAGGAGACACAGTACACTATAAATGGGAGACCCGCGCTGACGTTCAGCCGCAGTGAGATGTGTTTTACCTGTGCCTCCCCATGAGGAGACACAGTATACTATAAATGGGAGACCCGCGCTGACGTTCAGCCGCAGTGAGATGTGTTTTACCTGTGCCTCCCCTGAGGAGACACAGTATACTATAAGGGATTGCGCTATTAATATAAGTCAAACAAAATAATGCAATTTTATTCATATAATACTCATAAAACACCACTTGATATTCAATCATTCTAATCAAACAGTAGATAAGGTAAAATGTTTTAAATTCTTAGGGATTATATGTTATCTAGACCGACACCCCAATTGGAAAGATCATATTAATATGATCTGTACGAAACTCGGCCGCTTTATCTTCGCCTTGGGCCGGTAGTCTCTACATGAATATCGATGAATTTCGAGCGATAATCGTCGATACGAAAAGAGATGCAGATTACAATTGTCTGGCTGCATCTCTTTTTAGCAGATGTTTGCGATGACAAGACGCATCGCTATCAATGTAGAGACTTCCACCCCCGAAAAGACTTCAACAAACGATATCAGCAGAAGCAGCCTCAGTTGCTTATCATGGGTACGTGTCTTCCGTCCTTAAGAGGGAACGCGGGGTGCACTTTTCCTTACGAATGTATTCCCCGGTTTCCTCCCTGGAAAATGCTTCTAGAGCAACATTTGTTTCCACAAAAAATCAAGGTCTGCTGTAGCAACGCCCCTATCATTTGCTTTTTTTTTGAACAACCAATTGTAAAAAGAACATAGCTACAGCAGACCTTGATATTTTATAGAAACATTATTTTCTCTAGAAGCATTTTCCAGGGAGGAAACGGGGAATACATTTGTATGGAAAAGTGCACCCCGCGTTCGTTCTTAACTATGGGTACGAAGTATTATTATCTTTTCTATGCTATGGGTGTAGTGTGTGAGGCGACACCATTGAATCGGAAAGGGCATTTCAAATCCTGAAAAATTAGAGTTATAGATAAGGCAAACCACTTTTTAGGAAATATAAAATCCTCCCCTTTGACTTGTATGCACGTCAAAGAATTGTATTTTTTCGTGAAAAGAAATCTAAGTTATTTCCAAAAACGCAGTGAGGTAATGACACGACAATAAATAAACTGGCCAAGTGCAAGTCGGACTCGCACTCGTAGGGTCCCGTACAACACTACAGTATTTTATAAGATCGAGCAAAAAATACCACTATCATTTTTCGCCAGCAAAAAATTATAATTAATAAACATTTTATTTCTTATAACGCCATCTAACGTTTAACAAAGGTGTTAGGTATCGACATTTCAATATAACGCCATCGATATAATGAATGATGACAAAAAAAAAACACGTTTCTTGTATGGGGACCCTCTATTATTTTTTAACTTTATTCTGTTTTTAGTATTTGTTGTTAGAGCGGCAACATAATTACATCATCTGTGAAAATTTCAACTGTCTAACTATCACGGTTTATGAGATACAGCCTGGTGACAGACGGACAGACAGACAGACAGACACACAGACAGACAGATAGACAGACAGACAGACGGACAGCGGAGTCTTAGTAATAGGGTCCCGTTTTACCCTTTGGGTACGGAACCCTAAAAAAGAGCGCAGTATACACATTTATTATTTCAACCTCCTTGTCATAAAGATATCGACATGCGAAACATGTATAATATGTGCATCACAGTCTATAATAAACTGCTAGATGAGATAAAGACACGTGGTAAGGTTTTTAGAACTAAGATAAATGAATGGCTGCTAGACAAATGTTTTTATAGCATAAAATAATTTGTAGACAATAAATCAAAATGAAAATAATATATATTTTTTTTAAAAGATTACTAGCAATGTAGGTTGCACATTACTAGTATTCTTGTAAACCACTCCAACTAAGCTAAATATGCTTGTGTCTGGAGTAAGTTCACGTCAATAGTGCAATGGATGAGGTTCGAATAATGTTAATGTATACCTATTATTACCCAAGCATAGAGACTAAATATTAATATTTGTACGTAATAATATTATGTAAAATAATAATAACTTTATCTCCCTATATAACCCCTTTACGAGATGATTTTCGTAAATAAGATTAGCCTGTGTTTTATTGTACAGCTTACACTATGTTTCAATTTAGTAGTAAAATAGTGTGTTTTTTAAAGAAATGTTTATGTTTATGTGTAGCTATGGTAGCTAGTTACTACGACAGCGGTTGATATGACGGAGTGGAAGCGTCCGCCAATCACAGCTAGACCTAAATTTCATACATCATATCCACCAATCAGCACCGGCTGTAATCATGTCCAGCAATCAGCATCGGTACATCATGCATGTCGCGACATGCGATAGATGGACGAAAAAATTTGAGGCGATGTAATTAAAGTTTCACTTTAAAATTCAAGTACCAAACTTGTTTGTTATTGTGGTTTGGAGTTCAGGCACTCATAGAGATAATATTGTTACATGCGGGGTGGTATAAAAATGCCAATCCGATGAGATGAACGTTTATTTCCACTGAACACTAGGTTAGCACAATGTTCCACAGTAGTTCTCCAAATCGTCTTGCACAATGATCAAATGTCCGTTACACACACTGAGGTCGTCGGTAATTCACACTTCACTGTTCACAGTATACAACACTAGTTTACTGTTTATAACACTTAACAATCACTTGGTCGCTATCCGCGCAGAGATGTTTACACTGTCGCTTCTAAAGAATGACTGACTCAAGCCGCGGTTTCAACGTCTTATATAGGACGAGAATATTTCTACGGACCATTCCAGCATTGACTCGAAAACAAAAGACAAAAAACGTTCAAAACAGAGCAATAAAATCACAAACAATACGCGGCTTTCCTTTGAACATCTGATGCAAGCAACTTTACCATACATGCTAATTTTATCTCTAACGACTTAAGAATAAGGTTCAATCTTAACTACATAAAACTTTTTAACAAAAAAATTAAACCGCCGAAAAAACTGAAAAGCAAAAAATAATTAAACTTTTTTATTAAATCTTAATGACGAAATTCTTAAACTACTCTTAGTATACCTAAGTAAATATTTTTGTAATTGTTTTGAGTTTTTAACTAAACATAACAATTTTAACTAAACATTAAACTAATGTAAATATGTATACCTAAGTAATTTTGAGTCGGCGCCAAACAAGCAAATTAATTAATTACGTAAAGCGTGATGCACGGCGGAGCCATGGCGCGACACGCCAGTTCGCCGGAAAATGCCGAGTGTTGACGAAGTTAATGTCAGCGAGACTGCAACCCGAACGGGCACCACATAATATAGTAATCTGTGACGTGACGAGCACACGTCGTTTCGAGTGGTCGTGCATCTCTATTTAGTCTGTGAGTCGTATGGAAGCGTATTTTTTGAAATGTTTATGTTCATCGCTGGAGATTTCACGTTGCATTGTTAATTTGATTTGATTATTTCTTTAAATTTAAGAGGTTTTTTAGTGATTTTTGCTTATTGATTATTTGGCGCCGACTCAAAATTACTTAGGTATACATACTTACATTAGTTTAAGAACTTAGTTATTATGTTTAGTTAAAAACTCAAAACAATTACAAAAATTTATACTTAGGTATACTAAGAGTAGTTTAAGAATTTCGTTATTAAGGTTTAATAAAAAAGTTTAATTATTTTTTGCTTTTCAGTTTTTTCGGCGGTTTAATTTTTTTGTTAAAAAGTTTCATTTTACAATTTTTTGTGGCCATAATCTACTATGTTAAAAGCAGGCGTCATTGCCTACCCCTGGCCTAGACAAACTTTATATAAAACATTTATGCTCTATAATAATAATAAAAATAATTTAAGATCACATAAAAAACTAAAAAAACCGACTTCCAACGTCACACTAGTCAATTTCAATACTAAGTTTGAGGTGTTTATCTTCATATCTCTGGAGATACTGAACATATCTCGATGAAATTTAAATTGTACCACCTGTAAAATATCATTATCATCATCATCCTCATAATCAGCCGGTATCAGTCCACTGCTAGACATATGCCTCTCTCAACACACGCAACTGAGCCTGATTTTCGGCTCTTTGTTTTTTCCAGTGTTTGTGGACATACATTGATGACATGACAAAATCATCCAAAAAATGATACTTTTATCCATTATTTTTGTTGATTTATTCAAAACGGCTCGACCGATTTCGTTAAAATTTAAATGGGACCCCCTTGGGGTATACCCTTTCCAATAAAAAAAGAATTATCGAAATCAGACTCCTCTGTAAAAAGTTATGCGTGGTCATACATAAAAATAAAAATAAATATACGCGTCGACTTGATAACGTCCTTCGTTTTTTTTTCGTCGGTTAAAAACAAGGTACATTGACTAGGGTCGGAATTTCAGGAAGGTTACTTTTATGACGGTCGGGTTTATGACAACTAATTAGTTTATTTTTTTTCCGCGGCTATTCACTAGAACATTCTGGCGTAACGATATTGATGATGTAGTGTGCCGTCCATGTTACGTAGTTCTAGCGATCGTGTAGATTTTGACTTGCTGTCAAATGATTGCGCGCCCTTAATGTAATATGTGTTTAACAAATAAATGATTAATTTGATTTGATTTGATATATAGAGGCCTAGAGGCACCATCGCGTTAATAAAAAATAAAATATTAAAGAAAAGAAACATACATACATAGAATAGTCACTTTTTTAGGAAACGATATCATCTTAGCTCATATAGCTTTTATAGCAGTTTATTGAGTTCTGCCTGCTAGCACTGCTTGAACGACGGACATGGCGCTGAGCTCATACGCGCGTTTGTTGATTGCAGGGGAGGCGGCGGTGGCGGCGGCGGCATGTTCGGCGATGTCAACATCTCCTCCATCCTCGACTCGTTCAGCATCAGCTACGACAAGCGCGTGAGGCCCAACTACGGAGGTCAGTGGCCGGCCGACCTCGGCCCCGCCGCGACCGACCGATCCTCCCGACCGTAGGGCGCGAGCGCACCCTGACACTCCATCTCGCTCCGTCCCACCGCGCTCTGTTCGCGACGATCGAACGCAAGCGACGGCTCCGGAGTGTCATAGTTCGCTTCCCGAGTGGAGCCGATCGGGAGTGTCACGATGCCGCTCGCGCCCGTGTTTTTAAAATGTGTGGAATTTTGCAGGGCCACCCGTGGAAGTGGGGGTCACCATGTACGTGCTCTCCATCAGCTCTCTGTCTGAAGTTCAAATGGTATTTGACTCTCGTATTAACAGCGTACACTGACACCGCCGTCCCCGCCCCCGGCCACGCCGCGCCCTCGCCGGCCGCACGCGCACGTCGCGTCACGTCCGCCCCACCCACCGCCCCCCGCCCCCCTCCCGCTGACCGCGTGCCTTGTTGCAGGTCCGCCGGTGGAGGTGGGCGTCACGATGTATGTGCTGTCGATCAGCTCCGTCTCGGAAGTGCTCATGGTACTGTCCCGTGCTTGTGTCGGTCAGCTCTCGGCCGAACGCAGCAGCCCCAGACTCGAGGCTGCGCGCATGCGTGCGTTGTGCAGGATCCGCTTCCTTCTGTCGTAGTGACTGTCCACTGTCGCCGGGCCGCCTCAGACGCGGCGACGGTCCGGTAGCTCTCGGCTCGCGCCGCACGACCGTAACGACTCCGAGTCGAGCGTCCGCGCCTCGCGCACCGCGCACTGAACCTACCCGTTTCGTCACCCGACACACCTCTCTGCACCGGTATTAGTTCCGAGCTTTGTTTGACCGCTATTTGTTTATCTGTATGTTGAATGTTGTGCTGTGTCCGTATTTACGTTTGGATATCGTTTCCGTATCGCCAACCCCCGATGGACGGCGGCGGCCGTACATTTTGACGTCGTCTCAGTACTTCACGATGCGTCCGCTGCGTGCTCTGTGTGCCGCGTACGGTAGAGCTGGCCGCGGGGGTGGGCCGCCAGTAACCGCGAGACGCCTTGCAGGACTTCACGCTGGACTTCTACTTCAGGCAGTTCTGGACGGACCCGCGCCTCGCCTACAGGAAGCGCCCTGGGGTCGAGACGCTCTCCGTCGGCTCCGAGTTCATCAAGAACATCTGGGTGCCGGACACCTTCTTCGTGAACGAGAAGCAGTCGTATTTTCACACCGCCACCACCAGCAACGAGTTCATCCGCATCCACCACTCGGGCTCCATCACGCGCAGCATCAGGTGAGCTCCTCCCCCGCCGCTCTCCTGACTCCCCTCGGCTCGCCCTCACGTGCCACTCGTGTTACAGGTTGACCATCACCGCGTCCTGCCCTATGAACCTGCAATACTTCCCCATGGACCGGCAGCTCTGCCATATAGAGATAGAGAGCTGTGAGTATCCGCCCGCACCGACGCTGCAATCTGAGATTTCTATTTCTTCCGTTACTGACCGTGTCGCGTCCGCGGTGACTGACCCGTCCAATACGATCCTATTGGTATTCAATTTTACGCGTGCGCGAGGCGAAGGGGTCGTTTTTAAATCTGGATGACCGAATATGATTAATCTATGCCACATTTATCTACACAGATGATAGAAAAATAATACTGAGAGAAGCGCTCATGTGTGTGTGTGTCTGTGTGTATGTGTCGTGCTCACCGCAGCGATCATTGGTTCGATACCTGCTCACAATGCAATCGACTCACTTGTCGTTCGACGGGCTTGTTCCCATGTGCCGTGACCACCGAATGACGTACCTCACTGGGCGCCGGGCGCCGGACGCTGGGCGCCGGGCACCGACCTCGGCCACGCGCACCGACTCGACCTGGCACGTGCCGCGCGCCGGCCCCACCTCCCTTCCCCGCACGCCCCGCACGCATCGCGCTCACTCGCACCATCGCCGTAGCCTCCGCTTCTCACTTTCGTTTATGTTAATCGTGGATGGCCCGCAGTCGGTTTTGTAGCCCGCGTAGCTTTCATCCCACTGCACGACGTAGACTAGTCTTTTTTATTTTTCTATCATCCATGTCGGAGCGCGCTCGGGCGGAGCCCCGTCGTGACGTGACCGCCGCCGCAGCGTAAGTGATAGCGTTTGTGTGTTTGGCATGTCTCCGGAGTTGGATACACGATGACAGACATACTGTACGTGTGGAAGGACGGCGCGTCGAGCGTCGGCATGAGCGGCGAGGTGCAGCTCCCGCAATTCCGCGTGCTCGGCCACCGGCAGCGCTCCACCGTCGTCGCGCTCTCCACAGGTAGGCCGCCCCAACCCCTTCCCGCGCCGGCCGCAGCACGCGCTGGACTCAACCCGGCCCGCTACCGGTCACCGACCCCGCCGCCCGCCATCCGCCGCCCGCCGCCCTAGCGGAGCGTTAGTCACTCACAATATTTGCTGCGCACAGTCGGCTACACGATGCGCGACATCCGCTACAAGTGGAATGAAGGCCCTAACTCCGTGGGCGTCTCGCACGAAGTCTCGCTGCCGCAGTTCAAGGTGCTCGGTCATCGGCAACGCGCCATGGAGATCTCCCTCACCACAGGTTCGTGTCTCGTTCGATGGTATGTTTCTCCGGGTGCTCCTCGGTCGAAGGCGCGCTCGGCAGCGGAAGCCAATAACGCGCCGCTCGGGCGGCCGTGTTCACAGGAAACTACTCGCGGCTGGCGTGCGAGATCCAGTTCGTGCGCTCGATGGGCTACTACCTCATCCAGATCTACATCCCGTCGGGGCTGATCGTGATCATCTCGTGGGTGTCGTTCTGGCTGAACCGCAACGCGACACCGGCGCGCGTGCAGCTGGGCGTCACCACGGTGCTCACGATGACCACGCTCATGTCGTCCACCAACGCCGCGCTGCCCAAGATCTCGTACGTGAAGTCGATCGACGTTTACCTCGGCACCTGCTTCGTTATGGTGTTCACTAGCTTGCTGGGTAAGTATCGCCTTGGCCGCTCGCTCTCACTCTCGGTCCGTTCGTCTCACGCCGTCTGTCGTTTCGCAGAGTACGCGACCGTCGGATACATGTCGAAGAGGATACAGATGAGGAAGCAGCGGTTCGTGGCGATCCAGAAAATCATGGCAGAAAAGAACGTGCGGCCGGAGCCTCCACCGTGGGACTCGCACTCGCTCTCCAAGATGAGCTCCATGAGCCGCTGCCCGCCGGGCCGCTCTTCGGTGTGTACTCTCACCTCGGCTTTGCCCCATCTTTTAGATTTGTCGTCGGTTACGTAATCACGAGTCATCGTCTCATCTCATTCCATTCGTCTTGTATGACAACGTTAAATACACCTACTACAATCACAACAGAGTCAGGAAGGCGCGGTTTGTTACAGGAGGTGCGCTACAAGGTGCGGGACCCGAAGGCGCACTCGAAGGGTGGCACGCTGGAGAACACGCTGAACACGCGCGCGCCTCCCGGCGACGACGCGCTGCCCACCATGCACCCGCTGCATCCCGGCAAGGTGTGACCCCCCTCCCCTCTCGCGCTCTCCCCGCACCCACTCCCGAGCTCCTCTGACCGGATGGTTTGACCGCAGGACCTGGGCAAGTACATGGGCATAACGCCTTCGGACATCGACAAGTACTCGCGCATCGTGTTCCCGGTGTGCTTCGTGTGTTTCAACCTGATGTACTGGATCGTGTACCTGCACGTGTCCGACGTGGTGGCGGACGACCTGGTGCTGCTCAGCGACAAGTGAGGCGCCGCGCTCCGTCCGGGCGTCGCCTCGCCCGCCCGCGGCGTCCGGCGACGCTCGTTACCTAATATTAAAAGTCTGATGCTCAATTTTAAATCGCTTTACTCGGCGGGTGGCGCCGGCTTGAGCCGGCTCCGCCTGACGTGGCGCCGCCCCGCGTCACTCGCGTGGGCGCGCGCTTTATTCGGATACGGTCGTTATCGATATTGCACTTTCTACTCGTTGTTTTGTAATATATGAGTATTCTGTCGAGAGTTACGTTCGGTTCACGTGGTATATTTTGGAGTAGCATAGTTATAAGCGAGTTCTGTGGGACGGCTCGGCGAGTAGCGCCCCGCGGCCCCGCCTCGGCGGACACTCAACAGGGTTTTGATACATCGTTTACACTGGTGACGCGGGCGAGCGCGCGCCGGCACCGCGACCCGACACCACCTGACGCCACCACCCAACGCGACGTGTCGCCGCCCGCTCCCGCCGGCGCGCCGCTCGCCGATCTATTCTCTCACGTTTACTTCTTTTGTATATAATGTAAGACGGAATGTTCCTTAATTTTAGATCAATCTTATTATTAATTATTGAATCGTAGTCATAAGTAGCCAGATAAGGATCACTTAGCACTCGTCTGTAAAGCGATATAATAATTATATTACAAAGCGTTATATCCATACAATTATACAAAATGATTAGCTTAGCATAGATCACACGTAGGTTACGGAACCGGTTCTAAATTATGTAAGTAAATAATTATCTCGAGCAATGAATATTATAATAATATTGAAAGTGATGGTATGACGTATCGTAAGCGAACAGATATTTAATAATAATAATAGAGTGAACGTATTAGTCGGTATGTCCAGATGTAGTGTGACCCGCACCGTGCGGCGTGCGCCCGCCCGCGCCGCCCGCTCGCTCGCCGGCTGCCGACGCCGGTAGAACCCGCGGCAAGAGACCGCGCTCCGCCCGCTTTCCCTTTATATTCACTCGTTGGAGCTCAATCGGACCAATGCATATTTTGGAAGGCGCTCTATAGTTTCGGTTTTGGTATGCATTAGTACCTAGTCCCGGGTCTCTGCCGACAACGGCCCGCGCAGCGAGCGAGCTCGGCGCCGCGTCGGACGAAGCTATCTGTGATGACGTTGAGCATCATCGTAAGTCGGCACTGATTTATTCTAAAATTAAAGGTACAAAGTGTAAATATTTACGGACCGCACGATTATACCGTGCACGTACTCGTAGCGTAGGAAGACCCTAGACTATTGTAAGCCTTAGCCGTAAGATTACGCGCTAGTTGTTTGTCGCCACCGGTGGCCTCATGATGGTGAAGCGTCGGCGCTGCACTGACGCAGGCCCCGCCCCTGTGTCATAGCACCGTCGGAAGCCCCGCCCCTGCGGCGAAGCACCGTTGCACGCCCCGGCCCCTATAACTCGTCCTCCGCACCGTCGGCACCGCTGTGTTACTTTCTCGAAGTCCTTTCTATTTTTTGAGATAAATCTTCTTACCTCCCGCAACTAGAACAACGCGTCGACGTGTCGCGTTGGCTTCACTTTAGGCGTAGAAAGAATATAGAGGTTAAGGTACGTGAATCTGAATATTCTAAAATACATATAATTATAATATAACTACCAATCTTATTTGTATTAATTAGTGTCATCGAAGAAAAATTCGTTCAACAATCGATAGAAATAAAGTTTTACCTATAACGTCTTGTAGTTTTATTGAAACTATCTGCCTGCCGCTGGCGGCTATTTCCTCCCAACAGTGTGGTCGGTGCCGTTCGGTTCCGGCTATCACATAAGTGTCAGGTATACGGAAAGTATTCGTCCGAAGATATTAAATGGCGGTATAACCGTAGTAGTAAGTACGTCGTAGTAACGCGTCGTGGGTGTTTGGGTGTTTGGGAGCACAACAGCACCTGGTGCTCCAAGCCGACCAAACCTGCAAGTAGTCATCCTGCTGTTTAACGGACGAGGCGACGGTGACCGAAAAATGGCGGGATATCCATCTCACAACATGCGTAGCTAACGAAATGCAACAGGCCGGTGTCGGGCCGGAGCGACACCGGTGCGAGTAAATATTGCGAGTTATTAATGCGATTGCCAACCCGCCTGCTCAGCGTGGCAATTACGAGCTAACCCTCCATGGCAAGCCAGAACAATTACGAGCTAACCCTCCATGGCAAGCCAGAACAATTACGAGGTTACGAGGGTTCCTGGTAAACAAGACCCTCTGTGAAAATGCTGTAGAAGTTTCCATTGTGTCGAGAAGGGTCGCGTGCCTCGTAGTTAAGCTGACGGAGAGGTATAGCCTCAAAGTCGTGCAGGTTTACGCACCGACCTCGACACACTCGGATGATGAAGTGGAAGATATGTTTGGTGATACATCGAAAGCCTCACACTTCACTACAAAGGCTCACTACAGCGTTGTCATGGGAGACTTCAACGCCAAAGTGAGAGTACAGAACTGTAGCGAATCGGTAGTAGGGTCTCCATGGTTATACAAGAAGCGCATATTCAGAGACGTCTCAGTGATCAATAGGTTTAATACCGGAAGTGATCACCGAATTGTACGAGGCTCTCTGAATATCAATTTTAATACGCCGCTTTAAGCGCCTCCGGTGCTTGATGCAGGAAGCTTACTATGCATGTGTGCGTGAATTAGACACACACATACGCTCGCTCGCACATATGCACACGCACGCCCACAATTGCAGCTATATGTATATTACGTACCTATATAGGTATATTAGCTACTTATATTGATATTACTAAAGTATAGATCATACTTTATTTTTATGTTGAGCTGTTGAGAAATGATCAGTAGGTATTTAGACTCACTATGTGACATGTATTATCAAATATACGTAACATTTTATGGTTTGATATATTTTAATTAATAGTTACAAAAAATACCTACCCAAGTAGGTAGGTATAAGCATGAAAATGTTTCGAATAGTAATAACATCATCTCAAAACTATTCAACTATATATGTATATATAGTTAATTACTTTGTGAAATAAATACAGACACCTGGCTAAAATAATATTCTACTGAATAAACATTGAAATATCAAATATTTCTTTAACAATGAAAAAAAGTCACATTTCCTTATCTTGTTACTCTACACACTCTTTAAAAAAAAATATCGTATCATAATTTCAGTAGGTACTTAACTACAACAATTTTCTGAGCACACAACTTTTGTATTGTGCATACTATTGTACTTACCAGCTAAAAATAAAATAAATGTATATTTCTAATTTTATTTTTAGGTACTTTTGTAGAAATATTATAGGTATGGGTATCGTTGTAAGCCTTCTTCTTGTGATTCCTTGCTGTAGTACAGTAGTGATACAAAAGTGCTGACGCGGCACTAATGTGGCTACTTTCACCTGAAAATAAATAAAACTTAAGTGAATGATGAGTATCAGTGTTAGTTTAGTGGAACACACTAAACAATCATGTCGGAGAAATCAAGTCGAGTGCGCTTTACTCGCGGCAATTGTTATTCAGAATTAATAACAATTGCCGCGTGCTTGCGTGCGTACCTAGTACATGTTCCTATTCGTCTATATGTATATTTTATTTACCGACTTCAAAAAAAGGAGGAGGTTTCTCAATTCAACCGTATATATATATATATTTTTTTCGCGGATAACTTCGTCGTTTATGAACCGATTTTGGTTATTCTTGTTTTGTTCGAAAGGAGATATCCCAAGTGCGGTACCATCGTAATTTTATTGAGGTATGATAAGTATCTCCAGAGATATTGTGTTAAACATCTCAAAATTGGTACTGAAAATGATTAGCGCGGCATTGAAGTCGGTTGTTTTTTAGTTTTTAAACGATATTATATTACTTATATACTATATGTACCCATTATGTTACACACTCAGTGATTTAATGATTAAGATTGTTTAAGAGTAACATAATATATACTAAGACTAAGAGTTAAACTTATAGAACCCCTTCTTTTTGCGTTGGGGGTTAAAAATAATGATGTGGTGTGGTAGAGCGTTAGGCCTAAGTGCGTGTCGGGCCACGCGCAGTGTAGGGTTCCGTAGTAGCCCGTTATTCAATGCAAGTCTTTACTCGTTAAAAACAAACAACTAGATACTTCGTCTTTGTCATTTTAAAGGATTTATTCTAAGGATTTTGTATTTGGTATAAAATTATTCAACACCCGAATTCAACGACAATTACTGCTAAACTAATAAAGTTATCTTAACCTTATAGTTTATTATATATTAGTTAGTTTATATATATTAAGTAATCTTATAGTTTTCCAAGAACTTTCAAGAACAAGTTTAGAACAAAAATTTGCACTTTAAAGTTTAATATTTCGTAAATGGAGCGTTCAATCGAAAAATGGTGATAGCGACTTTTAAGTCATTTTAAAATATCTGTTCAACGATACCCCACACGGTTGGGTAGACGACGAAAAAAAAACTCATCCCCACTTCCCATGTATGGAGATGGGGAGCTACCCTAAAAAAAAAATTTTTCAAAATTTTATATTACCACTTCGTCAAAAACCTCGGACAGACAGACAGACAGATGACAAACAGACAGACAGACGGACATGACGAGACTATAAGGGTTGCTTGTCAGGACTACGGAACCCTAAAATGACGAAGTTTAAGGCATTAATTCATACTCAAAACAAACTGATTCAAAAATACAGGCATACAATGCTCTACCCGTGCGAAGCCGGAGCGGGTCGCTAGTAACTATTTAAGTTAATATTAATTTAATCAGGTTGAAAAGAAATAACAGAAAAAGCGACAGTGAAGTTTTAAGTAATAGGGTTCCGTTGGTAACCTTTGGGTACGGAACCCTCATAAGATCGCTTAAAAAAGATAAGATCGTTTAAAAAACTAAAAATAACCGACTTCAATGCCGCGCTATTAATTTTCAGTACTAATTTTGAGGTGTTTATCTCCATATCTCTGGAGATAAACACCTCAGACCTATCAGACCTCGATAAAATTACCATGGTACTATACTTGGGATATCTTCTATCCAACAAAAAAAGAATAATCAAATTCGGTTCATAAACGACAAAGTTATCTGTGAAGAAATATAATATATATATATATATTTATACGTTCGAATTGAGAAACCTCCTTCTTTTTTTGAAGTCGGTTAAAAAGTAAAACAACCGACTTCAAATGCAGCGCTAATAATTTACAGTACCAAGTTTGAGATGTTTATATCCATATCTCTGGATATGCTAATCAGATCTCGATGAAATTACTATGGTACCATTCCCGGAATATCTCCTTTCGAACAAAAAAAAACATCAAAATCGGTACATAAACGACGAAGTTATCCGCGAACAAAAATAAATATACCACATATAACATATATATAAATAAACCTACTTTTTTAAGTCGGTTAAAAGCAGATGAATTGTGAACTCTTCCTTTTTGGATGTTGGTTAAAAAGTAAAATAATTACCTGATATAGCGGAGCCTCAGAATCCAGAGCTGGTGCCAGGTGCATCGTCAGCTGAGTGCCTCGGGGTGGGAGTGTGCCCTTAAAGTTTATAAATGGGTCAATTCAATACAATACAATACAATACAAAAACTCTTTATTGATCACCAAAGAAATTACAAATTGTACATACTATGTGATGAAAGACAGTAGAATAATAAGGCAATACAATCGGCGGTCTTATTGCATAAAGCAATTTCTTCCAGACAACCTTGGCATGGAAAAGAAGAATACAAACAAAAATTGGGGGTAGCGTACAATACAAATTAATGATGTCAGAAAAAAATAATAATAATAATAATACACAAAATAGACTACTAAAATTATAGTATATTAAGATATAATACATAAAATACCCTACATATATATAATAATGTTCCCAAATATATTAATATAAATACATATATATGTATATATTATATTAAATACACATATACATAACCATATATATTAAATCACAGTAGTGTTGCAGTTTTAACATGTTTGGAACAAGTAATGGGCTTTTACCATGGATTTAAAGATAGCCAGCGATTTGGCATGTCTAATCTCCACTGGTAGCGCGTTCCATAAATGGACCGCTTGCACAGTAAAATATTTATCATAAGCAAGTGAGGAATGGATAGGGGTTAAAAGTTGTAGAGTTTCAGCGGATCTCAAGGAAAACGGATTTGAAAGGTGAAGGAACGTGAAACGTTCCTTAAGGTAGGAAGGGGTAGACGGGATAAATAGAATAGAGTATAGAAGAGAAAGGACGTGACTATTCCGGCGAAGACGAATAGGTTACCATTTAAGCTTTTTACGGAATTCTGAAATGTGGTCATACTTGCGTAATCCAAATATGAACCGTATACAAAGGTTCTGCAGTCTCTCAAGCTTACTAAGCTGTTCCTCGGTTAAATCCAAATAGCAGGTGTCAGCATAATCTAGTATAGGAAGCAAAAGGGATTGCGCAAGCGCAGTTTTGGTGGAAATTGGAAGAAGATTACGTAATCGTCGTAACGAACCTGCAGATGCGAAAATCTTACGACTAACTTCAGCTATTTGGGGTGCCCAAGAAAATGTCCTATCAAAGAGTATCCCAAGGTTTTTGACTGTATCGCTGATAGGTATATGTGTTCCGTCGAATATTACCTGAGGAAGGCGGAACCAGTCAATCTTGGATATCATCCTGGAACCGCCGATGACTATCAATTGTGTTTTCACCGGATTCACACTTATGCCGTACCATTTACTCCATTTGAGAACACAATCTAAGCCAGAATTTGTCTGTGTGATGGCATCTGATAGCTGAGAGAGTGGTACTTGTCTGTAAATTTGCAAATCATCTGCATAAAGGTGGTAGGAAGTAGAAAGCTGTTGAGAGATAGAGTTTATGAAAATAGCGAAAAGAAGAGGAGATAGAACGCCGTCCTGAGGGACCCCCGCAGTCGTGTGACACCAAGATGAAAAGGAATCATCAATGCGGACACGCTGCAGACGTCCATACAGGTAAGTACGAAACCAGTCAATTACTGAAGGAGATATGTTAAGAGAGCGGAGAATTGCCAGTAAAATGTCATGCCATAGGCAGGTTAGGTTAGGTTAGGTTTTTTTTTTAAATTCCTGCACTGGGTCCTCCCACGAAATGGGAGCCTTTTCTGCGCTTCTCTGTCATTCCAGTTCTCTCTAGTTCTCTGTCAAGTACATTCCGCATACGTTTTCTTTCTTATATTCATCCATTTCATTCTTTAAATTGGTGGGATTCCAATCTACGGCCCTACTCTACTCTAGCTACTTTATTATATTTCTTAATTCTTTATGACACAGGTTTAATAAATATGTACAAGTGATTTTTGTTTGCTTACAAGGTTCTTATAACTAATTACATGCTATTTATATCTCAAATGCACGATACCTATATATTTAAATATATGGCTGTACATTTATGACTACTATTTATTTTTACGTGCTACTTTTACAATAATTTCCTTACAGTAAACTATGAACTCGTTACATATATCCTCATTTGCTATAATTTCACTAAGATTATTAACATTAACAGTAATATTTAGTTTTTGCTCTATGTTATATTTATTCGTAGCAAACATGGGGCATTCAGTAATGACGTGCAGAACGCTCTCCTCCGCATTTGGATCACAAGGACTTGCCGGGCTCTCCTTGCACTTAAAACGATGCAGGTAGGAAGAGAAGCCGCCATGTCCTGTCATCAGCTGTGTTAGTACCGGATCAACTCTCATTTTCCTTATTTGGGGGTACGCTCTGATTGCATCCGGATAAAATGTTTTTGTCACCGATGCTGTCTCTTCGCTTTTATACCGCCAGTTCCATTCGTCTTTTCTTCGTCGTCTTTCGTCTTTTGACGAATGAAACCGGACATTTGTCATAATGTGACTTTATTTTAAGTTGTAGCGCCGCACTTTTTCCTAGCTCGTCTGCTCGCTCGTTTCCCTCCAACCCTGCATGAGCTTTAACCCAGAAAAATTTAAGGGATTTCTCAGCATCTCTGATTTTTCTCATGTTTGCTCTTGTTGCTACTGCTAGGGGGTGGAGGGAAACGTTGTTAGCGACGGTTTCAAGTGCGGATCTAGAGTCACAATATACTCTACAGTTTTTAAAATTACTTTTTATTGCCTGATTTGTGGCCTCATATAGAGCCAGCAATTCAGCCTGAAAGACGGTGCAGCACTGCTCTAGCTTAAACTTTCTGGTACTTATCTCCACGGCGCTGTCCCATATGGACAACGCCGCGCCGACTTTCCCTTCCAGTTTACTGCCGTCGGTGTAAATATTAAGGCAATCGGTATTGTGTTCTTGCAGTGCTGCATCGTCCGTCAGGCACTCGAATCGCGACTCTACCTGTTGCGCTGGATGGACCACATCTTTGAACTCTACCCTTTTTTCGATCTCTCGATCCCCGATTGCTCGCAGTAGCCTTTCTTCACCTCGTAAAGCGAGGCTGCCTCCCGAACCCTAATGTCCAAAGGTAGCAGCCCAGCGAGCAAAAGTGCCGAGTTTAGGGATACAGTTTTATAGGCCTTAACGATTTTTTGTGCAAAGATGCGTTGAACGGCATCTAACTGCTTTTTTATTCCTATTTTATTGGTTGCAGGGGCCCATGCAGCGGCGGCATACATTATGGTTGGTTCAACTACAGCTGTATATATAATCCTAATTATTTCGGAGTGCAGTCCCCATTGGATCTTGGCTGCCCTCGAAAGCTGTTTATATAGGCTTATAGCCTTGCGACAAACGTTTGCGGTGTGAGAGTTGAACGTCAACTTGTCATCGATGGTGAGGCCCAGCAGTTTAATCTCTCTGGACATACCAATGCCGATCCCTCCCATGCTCAGGCGTGGGGTGTCATACTTTAACTTACGCGTGATAACCATGGCGTTGGTTTTTTGCGGGGCAAGCTTAAGTTTATTTCTGACACCCCACGTCCGAACATACTCAAGAGCCGCATTAGCACGTCCTTCGATTTCTAGAGCCGTCTCACCATCGAACACAAGTATGACGTCATCCGCAAAGGCCTGACAATAGTCCCCACGCTCTTCAAGGCCCTTGAGAAGTGGATCAAGTATGATGTTCCAAAGAAGGGGTCCACCGATAGATCCTTGAACGCATCCTCTGTTTGTGGTTTTGATGTACTGTTCTCCTGCATATCTGACATGTACCTTTCTATCATTCAAATAGCTATCGATGGTTTTCCTTAAGTTTAGCGGGCAACTTTCCTCTACCAGCCGGATTTTTATAGCCGGCCACCAGGCGCTATCAAAGGCCCCCTCTATGTCTAACGATACCAGTGCCAAGATTCTTTTTTGTTTAAGCTTGGAGTGGATTCGTTGCATCAGGGCATAGAGGGAGTCTTCTGTGCTCCTTTGTCATAAAACCATACTGATGAGTACTAAGACGTGGTATCAAATGAAACTTAATGCGGGCCATCAACATTTTCTCATAAATTTTTCCCAAAACAGGCAGAAGGCCTATTGGTCTATAAGCTTTAGGAAGAGTGTAGTTATCTTTTCCTGGTTTTTTAAGGATAACTATCGTTGCCTCTTTCCAAATCCTTGGGAAGTAATGGAGAGTGAAACATTTGTTCAGGAGGGCTAGGAACAGATCAGGGTAATTCATGATCGCATGGCTGCATATATCAGCCGTGAAACCTTCAGAACCAGGGGCTTTTTTGGGATTGAAGGTATTTACAGCCGTTAAAAGCTCAGTTTTTGTAAACGGTGGATCGCAATACTCAGTTTGTTCTCCAGCGTTTGACATATCTGCTAGGTTTCTTATTCGGCTGTGTTCGGAACTATCGCTTTCTTCTAGGTCTTCTGCGTAGAATGTTTCTGCTAGTAGTCTAACAGAGCCTTTTGCGTCTAGTATCTTACCTTCGTTCACCAATGGAATGTCCTCCCCTCTAGTTTTTGTCCTACCTATTACTCTGTAAATTCCCTCCCAAACCCCTTCCCTGTCCTGTTTTCCGCAGAATCCTTTCCAACTGTCTACTTGCGCCTTAAGCGCTTCCAACTCGTACTCCTCTTTGTACTTTAAATAGTCGGCAACAACTTTAGCCCTGCGTATCGGCGCCGCGCATCGTATTCGGTGTTTCCTGGTGGTGACTCCCCTTTTCATCTCCTCGAGCTTTTCGGACCACCATGGAATATTCAGTATTTCTTTGGTTTTCTTGTTAGGTATAGAAAAGCTGCATGAATTTTTAATTGCTTTTGAGTAGTCTTCTATTGCTTTTTCTGTATGTTCTCTAGTTTTTATTTGTTCTAAGTTTATTAATGTTAAGTGAGATTGTTCTTTTAATTGTTTGAATTTCATATGAAAATTTTCCCAATTCGTTTTATTGGTGTAATACTGTCTAGTAGTCCTAACAATGCTCATACCTCTCGACTTTTGGAGGTTAATACTAAATGTTATTCCATTGTGATCCGAGCTCGTGAGATTTTCCTCCACCTTCCAGTCATCCACCAGGTCAAGGATGTCTGTGGAGCAAGCTGTTACGTCCACATAGCTGTGGAATCGCTGACCTCCTCTTATAGTGTCATAAGTAGGGGTATCGCCTACGTTTAGCACCTGGAGGCCCAGGTCGTTCAAGGTTCCTGCCATTTCTTCACCCCTATTATCAATTGTCTTACTTCCCCACCACGCACTTTTTGCATTTGAATCCCCACCTATTATTATTCCTTTTGACCCAATCTCCTTGCATACTCTTGCTAGCTGCTCCAGATAGGGACCGATCGGTTTGTCCGGTTCAAAATAATAAGACACCAGCGTGATCCTCCAAGCACGAGTTCGGATCCCCACCACAACGATGTTGTTTGTGGTGAGTTTTGGGTACTGTATGACGTCAAGGTCGGAGTTGAAGACAGCTACTGCTGCTTTGACAGTACCCTCTCCTTGCTCTATGCTTTGGAAGACCCGCGCACCTTGATGACTTCTCATTTTCCGATCATTTCCTACGTATGGCTCTTGAATAAGTGCCACCGCGGTTTTCCTTCTATTCGCCTCTATCAGGAGCTCATTCGTGGCCAGTTTTTTGCGCTGTAGATTGGCTTGCATAATCTTGTGGGCAACTTTAGCAATAGGCCACAGTGGACCTCGCCAGTGCCTCCCACTTCCCTCTGACTGGGCACTCCTTGCTGAAAGCATTATGGTCCGCTTTATTCGCCTTTTCTTTTATGCAATTTATGCATCCAGGAGATGTGCCTGCCAGCCATTCTGCGCACTCAGATTTCATGTGCTGTCCTCCGCAATGGCTGCACACGTCAGCTGCATCGTGACAGAATCGACGACTGTGCCCGTACCCGAGACAGCGAGAGCAGTGAATCAGGGGGGAATGGTCGGCGACCCTGACCCTCTGCAAGTCAACGTGCACAGCCCCCGCGTTTGTCAGGCGTTGCCATATTAATCGCGATACCCTAATGATTATGTGGGTAGTGAGGGAGTTTCTTGCCTTGCGACGAAATCGCACTTCAATCCGGTCGTCGTCTTCTTTCATTCCTCTTAATAGCCCTTGGTTTTGTCCCCTTATTGCTTTCACGATGTCTTCATCAGAGTTTTTCTGGAGCACATCGTAGAGCACGATAAGGGCATCCTTATTTTTAATGTCTTCGACTTGAAGCTGCTCTCCTTTTTCTCTAAGTCGTGTTTTTACTTTATTTATCTCTTCCTGGCTGCGGTATCCTATAATGACTTTCCTGTCCTTTGCTTTCCGAACTCTGTCCACTCGAATCCATCCGTCTTGCGCATTTACGGCTTCCCGTATCCTATCGACTACTTGCTCACCGCTTTCTGTGTCGTCCTTAGAGGTGACCACCACGGAGTGCAGCGCTGTCTGTTGCGGGAGTTTCTTCTCGCAATTTCCAGTAACTACGCTCGCATAGGTAGTCTCCTTCAGGATGTTTTGGTGTTCCTTAAGTTCCCCCTTCAGTGACTCCATACCCGCATTGTTTTCCATAATTAATTTCTTATGATCCTCTAGAATTTTACATAAGTCGTCGTATCCAGGAAAAGAAAGGGCAGGTAGAGTCGGGGTGGACTGCTCTACATTGACTGGTACTCTATCCGTAGTCGTGCCGGTGGCAGTTTCTTGCACAGGTAATTTCTGCCCCTTGGGCTGTCCTTTTCCCGTCCTTTCGGCCTCCGACTCTTTAAGGAGTCGAAAGAGCCTCTCAAGTGCCTCACTCACGGCCTCTTTCTTTTCTGTTTTCATCGTTTTGGAGCTGCTAAGGTTTATCTTTCCCTTGGTAAGGGCAGCTCTTCCTTCAGCAACTCTACTAACTTTATATGTAATGGGAGAGACACTTTGGGATGTTCCCGAGGCCAGATTTATGGTTCTTTGCTCAGATGGCACAGGATTTGATTCGCCCTTTGGTGGGACAGTTATTGTCGTGTTAAAAGCTGGGGATAATCGGCCTGTCTCCCATTCACTTATACTGGTTCTTACATTGTTTTGAGTGGGCTCTACCTGCGCGTCTACCTCCGACGATTTCTTAACCGGAGTGCGGGTAGCGGCAAACATTGTCGATTAGTTTTAGTAAACGTAAAGTTTAGAAGTATAATAAATTTGTAAAAGTTGTATATATTTTTAAAAATTAATACACGAAATTATAACGAAACAAACAACAAAATAACAATAATAACAATAGTATACACAAGTAATAAGAAAATTATTTTCCCACAGGGAAGAGGTCTGTGTCAATATTACGTCGGGAGCGTTCCGCAGTGTTAATACTGTTGCCACAAAGTAATAATAGAATTATAATAGTAAAAATAAAAATAAAATAAAGTGACTCCCGCTGAGTGTGTTAATGTGAATCGTAGTCAAAGTATACAGATTGTAACCATATGGTAGTCTTATCAACAGAAGTCAATATTGGCGGATGTCACATATAAATGACCCCTATACTAGTAACTAGAAATAATAATTTTAAAAATAATAATAATTAAGTAATCATTTTTTAAGAGTCAACGTGTTTTTATATTAACAATAGGGTCATAAATTCTATTTTCACAAAAAACAGAAAATTTTTAAAAACAAAACTTTTTGATACGGAATTTTTTTACAATTTTTCCGAATAAAATAAGGATGTCTAATAAGTCAATTTTTGTAGCTAATAATTGTTTAAGACAAAAGAGTTTTATTGTCAAATAAAAAAAAAATTTGTGAAAATTTTCAAAAATTTTTCAGCACCATGTGTGTGATGTGTGCAATCCTCTATTACGTACAGCAAAGAAAACCCCGTAAAATTTGGCCAAATAGTCTGCGAGTTATTGAATTTAGAAAATTTTTGTAAGTTTAAGGTTACGTAATTTGAAAACGAAAATCGACCCCCCCAATTTTGAAGTTAGAATTTTGACTTTTGCACAGTAGCTTAGACTTGTCTAAAAAATGAGTTCTGCGATGAAATTTTTCAAAAACCACCCCTTTTCATGATTTTACACTGTTGAGAAATTTTTAAAATATAGAAGAAAACTAAGAAAAACTAATAAGGGAGTGGCCTGTTGCCAATTTGTGTGCGAAGTGTGCAGTTTTGTTTACAGTATAGTTCTTTAAAAAGTTCTTTAAAAATCGAAAAGATAACACTTTTAGAGTACTTTCAAAATTTTTGAAAATTTTTTAAAAACTTTCAACACAAAAATTTTGTGTGTTATGTGTGCAGTCCTATGGAACGGCTGTACTCCGGAGTCATCCGGAGTATGGCTTTGTATGGGGCACCCGTCTGGGTGGACGCCCTCAGTCGCGGCAACAAAACCCTGCTGCGACGTCCGCAGCGGGTTGTAGCGACGAGGGCAATCCGCGGATACCGGACGGTGTCCTGGACGGCGGCGTGCGTGCTGGCCGGTGATCCCCCCTGGGAGCTCCAAGCAGAGATCCTCGCCGAAGTTTACCACTTCGTGGCGGCGAGGAGATCCCGAGGGGAGCCTCCAGCGTGGGAAGAGGTCGCACGCATGCGTAGGCAGGCGCAGGGCGCCCTGTTGCGGCGGTGGACTGAGGACCTGGCCGCACCGGTCCCTGGACAGTGGACGGTGGATGCGGTGAGGCCGGTCCTTCGGAGGTGGGCGAGGCGGCGGTTCGGGTCGCTGACCTTCCGATTGGTGCAGGTGCTTTCCGGGCATGGATGTATCGGCAAGTACCTGCACCAAATCGCGAGACGGGAGGCGACCCCTGCCTGCCATGAGTGTGGAGCGCCAGAGGATACGGCGCTCCACACGCTGGGGGTGTGTGCCGCATGGAGCCCGCAGCGGCACACACTCTCAGCGGTCATAGGGCGGGATCTCTCTCTGCCGAGCGTGGTAATCTCCATGCTCGACAGTGAGAGATCGTGGCAGGCGGTGGTCTCCTTCTGCGAAGAGGTAATGACGCAGAAGGAGACCGCGGAGCGGGCCAGGGAGGACGACGCCTCCTCTGACCCGATCCGGCGCAGACGTACGGGGGGAAGGAGGAGGCGGTTTGCCCGCCTCCTCCCCCCTCACTCATAGTGGGGTCACTGGTCGGGGGACTTTCGGCTGGCTTGCACGACCCCACACGTCTGAGGGGTGGCCTTGGTGAGCGAGGTCACCCCTACTTGTGCCGTGGCCCGGAATTATGATCCGGGCCTACCGCCGGGGCAAGATGGCGAATACTAACGTGGCCCCATCTTGTCCCATCTCGGCGAAGGACTGCTCACCCCAGGTTTTTTTTTTTTTTTTTTTTTTTTTTAGTGGGTATACTGCCCTTCTGGCAGGGACTCCCACATAATCATCTCGCTCCCCCGGGCGAGGTGGTATCCATAAAAGATTTTCCTGGGTCACAAAAAAAAAAAAAAAAAAAAAGGTTAGGTTACGTTAGGTTGGGGTGCGGGTCGGAACACCTCCTCGTAGTGTACCCTGGGTATCGGCCGACAACTTTTCCTAGTTAACTGGGTTAAGTTGTTGACCGATAGCGAAGTTCGGACGTGAGGGGCTCCTCCGCGTGTCCCTCTGATATTTAGCAGAGGGCACAGCGTGACGGGGCAGGGCGGGCTCGGTAGTGGGAGCCGCCTGGTGGTGGGTCTGAGCATAATGCTCGGACTTAGAGGCGGGGCCGGTAAAGGCCGCATGAGGGCTGCTCGCATGATTTTGTCATGCGAGCCAGACGGTGGACGGTCTGCGAGTAGGGGTAGTTGCCCTTCGCACACCTGTCATTTGAGGGACAGAGGGTGTGGTTGTTTTATGCTTTTGTTGTGTGTTGTGTTTTGTTGTGTTTATGCTCGTCTTCTCCTCAAACTCAGAGGAGAAGACGAGCCACACTCCTCTTAGGCTGTGGGTCCGACATGCTCGGGCCGAGTGGTGGGGCCGGCGACGGTCGAAGAGTGGGGTCTCGCATGCCACTGACACTGGCATGCGAGTCGAACAGCGGACGGTGCGCGAGTATTTGCTCTTCGCACACGTCATCAGAGGGACAGAGGGTGTGGTAAGTTTGACGAGAAGACGAGCCACACTCCTCTGTCATTGTGGGGTAACTGTTGGAGAGTCGGGGGACTCTTCAACAGCTTGCACTACCCCACGTGACGGTTGAGGGGTGACCTTGGTGAGCAAGGTTATCCCTCCACAGCGGCAGAGGCCCATTTGGGTCTGCCACCGGGGCAAGGTGGTGAATGCCAGCGCGATCCTATCTTGCCCCACTACGGTGGATGACGGCTCACCCCAGGTTTTTAGTGCGGTATCCTGCCTTTTAGGCAGCGAGTTCCACATAATCATCTCGCTTCCCCGGGCGAGTTGGTATCCATAAAGGTTGGTATACATAAAAAAAAAAAAAAAAAGGTTAGGTTAGGTTAGGTTAGGATAGGTTAGGTTGGGGGGGTGGCAGGCGGGTGACCAAAGCCTATAGACTATACTTGGTTGCGAGTCGAGAGAACTTAGAATGTCTAAGCCTTTGCGAAATTCGTCTGGGAGGTTTATAAAAGGCCCTTCTCAGGGCCACCTCTCGGACACGACTGAGAGTGGTGTGTTGGACAAAGGTGTCCAAAGGGACACTGTTTCTGATCCAGAAATGGAGTTAAGTGGCAGTGTCCAAATCGAGGCAGGTAGCAGAAAGCGGCCGTCTTCTTCGACTGTCATGCTAGATGACTCGGATACGGAGGTTGAAGGGGTGGCGGCCCCTAAAGTGAATACGGCCAGAAGAGGGAGAGGAAGGACTCCGAAGGCAGGTACCTCAAGAAAAGAGGATTTTTTGAGGCCGCGTCCGTTGTCTACCGACGGAGAGCTGGAGGAGGTTCTACGAAACAGACAGTTTCAAAAGAAGCAAGCCTCTGTGGTAAACTGTCTGGATGACGTAGGAAGCGAGTCTGATGCCGCCGCTATTGAAGACTTTAATGTGCTGAACGCTCAAGAGCTGAGGGCGCAGGCGGGCGAAAAGCTCGCCTGCATTTTGGAGGTCGCAAAAAAGTCGGGCCACCTCAAGGGCGAGTTTGTTGGCCGCCTGAAGAGGTCCGCTTCCATCCTCAGGGAAGTAGTGGATGCTTTGGCGAGCAGAAGCGAGGCTGAGGAGACGCGTCGCCTTAGGGCACACAATAGCCGCCTAAAACTGGAAGTAGCAGCTATGAAGGTGGAAGTAAAAGCGCTGCGTCGTGGCTTTACTGAAGCCAAAACTGCTGCTGCCGCCGCAGCTGCCAACGCCGTCGTGGTGGAGTCACAGGTTCCCCTTTCCACTCCACTAGAGGCAGACTTCCTCGAGGAGTTAAAGCGGTCTCTGAGCATCACGTTCGGTGAGATGCTTAACGCCCGACTCGCGGGTATAGAGGACCGTCTTTTGCCGGCTGCGACGGTCCGCCCGCCACTAAGGGCCGACGCTAAGAAAGCGGCGGGTGCTGCCGGGCCACCAAAGCCAACGCCTGCGCCGCCGACCCAAAGCCCTAAAATGACTGCCAGCCCATCGGTGGCACCGGTTGCGGGTCCTTACAATAAAGGGCAGACCCAAAGTGTCATAAAATCCGTACACCCCTCGGTTCCTCATGAGGAACCGTGGACCACGGTGGTGAGGAAGGGCAAGGGGAAAGGTAAGGGGAAGGGGAAGTCCTCCGCCTCCACCCCCTCGGCTGGAACCCACGCTGCTCCACGCACACCAGCGACGAAGAATGCTGCCACCAAGCCTAGGAAGGTGCTGAGATCCCCCAAGACCGCGGCGGTCGTGCTGTCGTTGCAGCCAGAAGCCGCGGAGAAGGGGATCACGTACAGTGCCATCCTCCAGACGGCACAGGAGAAGGTCGACCTGCAGGAGCTGGGAATCGACCGACTCCGCTTCCGCCAGACGGCCACGGGAGCCAGGATTCTGGAGATTTCTGGCTCCAAAAACAGTGAGAAGGCGGATAACCTCGCGGAGAAGCTTCGCGGGGTTCTATCCGACGTGGCCAATATCGCCAGGCCCGTGAAATCCGTTGATGTCAGGGTTTCGGGCTTGGACGATACGGCCACGAAAGAGAGTGTGGCTACGGCGGTAGCAAAGGCCACCGGGTGCGATGTGGGTCTGGTCAAAGCTGGGGAGATTCGCCCTGGCTTTGGCGGCACCGGCTCCGCCATAGTTTCCTGCCCGATTGCGACGGCCAAAGCGCTTTCGCAAAAAGGTAGGCTACTGATTGGGTGGAGCTCGGTGCGAGTGGTGGCTTTGGAAGCACGGCCCATGCGCTGCTATAGATGCATGGGGCTGGGCCATACGCGTCCTCAGTGCCCAGCGTCGGCAGACAGGGGAGATTTATGCTTCCGGTGTGGGGGCGCGGGACACAAGGGGGCCGATTGCGAAAGGGCCAGCCCGCGTTGCGCGATATGCGCGGAGTCGGGCAGGCCCTCTGGGCATATGATGGGGGGGCGCAGATGCGTACCCCCAAAGACGAAGGGAAAGGCCCCTAGGACCCAGGCCACCCCTGCCGCTGCTAGCCAAGCCACCGTGGAGGTCGTGCGCCGAGCGACGAGCGAGGAGGTTGTGATGTCTGAATAAGATATGGATCAGTTCGGACATCACAAGTTCCTCCAGACGAATCTGAACCACTGCGCCCAGGCCCAAGACCTGCTGATGCAGGCTATGGTGCAGTGGCAGATAGACGTGGCGGTGGCGGCGGAGCCGTATTATGTTCCGGCTTCCCATCCCTGTTGGGCTGGGGACTTGGACGGCTCCGTTGCCATAATTGGGCAATCCGGCGGAGGCGGCCTGCCCCTCTCAGTTGAAGAGAGGGGTTCAGGGTACGTGGTGGCCAAGAGGGGAGAGTGTGCAGTTGTGGGCACATACTTCTCCCCCAACAAGACCGCAGCGGAGCTGGAGGTCTTTATGGACCTCCTAGCCGCTGCGGTTGGGAGACAGGCGCCACGGCAGGTCCTCCTTCTCGGGGACCTGAACGCGAAGGCCCGGGATTGGGGCAACCCCTCCACTGACTGTCGCGGGGAGATAGTCAGGGAGTGGGCGGTTGCCACAGGACTGACCCTGCTCAATGTTGGGTCGGTCGACACGTGCGTGCGACACAACGGGGGGTCCGTGGTGGATGTATCGTTCGCCACCCCGTCCGTCGCCGCACGTGTGCGTGCCTGGAGGGTATTGTCGGAGGTGGAGACTCTCTCGGACCACAAATATGTTAGGTTCGAGATCTCCACCTCCCACAACCAAGGAGAGCCACGGCGTGTGGCGGCTTCATTCCCGCGCTGGGCCGTAAGCCGCCTTGACGCGGAATTGGCAAAAGAGGCGGCGATAGTCCAATCGTGGTGTGCTGCTCCCACGCACCCAGAGGTGGACGAAGCGGCCTGCTGCTTCTGCGAAGCGGTGACGGCCGTGTGCGACACGGCCATGCCGAGGTCCCGACGCCACTCTCACCGCCGCGAGGTTTACTGGTGGAGCTCGGACATCGCGGAGCTCTGGGCTGCCTGCGCGGCGGCACGGCGGCCTTATGGCCGTTGCAGGAGACGGCGTCATGGCCGGACCGACGAACAGATGCCAGCGGTCGAGTTGGAGGTGGAGCGCCGACTGTACGAGGCGTACCGCGTCGCCAAGCGAGGACTGCAGCTGGCGATCGCCATGGCCAAGTCGCAGGCTTATGGCGAAGCCCTGGCGAGCCTCGACAGGGATCCGTGGGGGCGTCCATATAAGGCTGCCCGGAATAAGTTCCGGCACCAGACGTCCCCGGTTGCGGAGTCCATGGATCCCAGTCGCCTGGACAGGGTGTTGGGGGGGCTCTTCCCCGACAGAGACCCTAACCACACCCCTCCAACGATGGCCGTCTCCCCCGTCGTCGAAGAGTTTGACGGGGCCTCCATCCCGCCTGTGTCGGAGGCGGAGATGGAGGTTGCAGTCCGCCGCCTGCGGGGTAAGAGGACGGCGCCTGGCCCGGACGGAATTCCGGGCCGGGTGTTGGGAATTGCCCTTAGAGAGATGGGTGATCGGCTTCGGGAATTGTTCAGCGCGTGCCTCACGTCTGGGCAATTCCCGAAGCTGTGGAAAGAGGGCAGGTTGTGCCTGTTGCGGAAGGAGGGACGTCCTGTCGACTCGCCTTCCGCATACAGGCCAATTGTTTTGCTGGATGACACGGGTAAGCTGCTCGAGAGAGTGGTGGCTTCCCGGGTCATCCGGCATCTAGAGAGGACTGGGCCTGGGCTGTCTGAGGCCCAGTACGGGTTCAGGGCGGGGCGGTCCACAATGGACGCCCTGCTCTGGCTAAAGGGGTGGACGGAAGCAGCGGTCCGTGAGGGGGAAAGGGCGTTGGCTATCTCGCTCGACATAGCTAACGCCTTTAACAGCCTCCCGCACGCAACGATACAGGAGGCGCTCCGTTATCATGGAGTGCCCCTGTATCTGCGGAGGCTGATCGCCGACTACCTAGAGGACCGCGAGGTCCTTGTGCAGGGACGCGACGGTTTGAGGCGCCGTCGTGTCTCGTGTGGAGTTCCGCAGGGGTCGGTGTTGGGACCGCTCCTGTGGAACGTCGGCTACGACTGGGTGCTTCGCGGCACGCTTCCCGCAAGTGTGCGGGTTGCGTGCTACGCGGATGACACCCTAGTCGTGGCCAAGGGAAGGGACCTCGGGGAGGTGGTGCGGTCGGCCGAAGTGGGCACAACATTTGTGGTCGGCCGCATACGCGCCCTGGGGTTGGAGGTCGCCCTCTCCAAGACCGAGGCCCTACTGTTTCATGGGCCTCGAGGGGGACCTCCTCCAGGTACGCGGGTGTTACTGGACGGGGTCCCAGTCCGGGTTGGAACCCAGATGAAATATCTGGGTCTCATCTTGGACGGGAGGTGGACTTTTGGGGCCCACTTTGCCGGGCTGGCCCCAAGAGTCGTGAGGGCTGCCGCCTCTCTGGGAAGGCTGCTGCCGAACGTGGGCGGCCCAAGCGCCAACTGCCGACGGCTGTACTCCGGAGTCATCCGGAGTATGGCCATGTATGGGGCACCCGTCTGGGTGGACGCCCTCAGTCGTGGAAACAAAACCCTGCTGCGACGTCCGCAGCGGGTTGTAGCGACGAGGGCAATCCGTGGATACCGGACGGTGTCCTGGACGGCGGCATGCGTGCTGGCTGGTGATCCCCCCTGGGAGCTCCAAGCGGAGATCCTCGCCGAAGTTTACCACTTCGTGGCGGCGAGGAGATCCCGAGGAGAGCCTCCAGCGTGGGAGGAGGTCACACGCATGCGGAGGCAGGCGCAGGGCGCCCTGTTGCGGCGGTGGACGGAGGACCTGGCTCCACCGGTCCCTGGACAGTGGACGGTGGATGCGGTCAGGCCGGTCCTTCGGAAGTGGGTGAGGCGGCGGTTCGGGTCGCTGACCTTCCGATTGGTGCAGGTGCTTTCCGGGCATGGATGTTTCGGTAAGTACCTGCACCAAATCGCGAGACGGGAGGCGACCCCTGCCTGCCACGAGTGTGGAGCGCCAGAGGATACGGCGCTCCACACGCTGGGGGCGTGTGCCGCATGGAGCCCGCAGCGGCACACGCTTTCAGCGGTCATAGGGCGGGATCTCTCTCTGCCGAGCATGGTAAATGCCATGCTCGACAGTGAGAGATCGTGGCAGGCGGTGGTCTCCTTCTGCGAAGAGGTGATGACGCAGAAGGAGACCGCGGAGCGGGCCAGGGAGGACGACGCCTCTTCTGACCCGATCCGGCGCAGACGTACGGGGGGAAGGAGGAGGCGGTTTGCCCGCCTCCTCCCCCCCCAATCATAGTGGGGTCACTGGCCGAAGGTCGGGGGACTTTCGGCCGGCTTGCACGACCCCACATGTCTGAGGGGTGGCCTTGGTGAGCGAGGCCACCCCTCCCTGTGCCGGGGCCTGGATGTTTTCATCCGGGCCTACCGCCGGGGCAAGATAGTGATTGCTAGCGTGACCCTATCTTGCCCCATCTCGGCGGAGGACTGCTCACCCCAGGTTTTTAGTGGGTATACTGCCCTTCTGGCAGTGACTCCCACATAACCTTCTCGCCCCCCCGGGCGAGAGGTATCCATAAAGGATTTTCCTGGGTCAAAAAAAAAAAAAAAAAAAAAAAAAAAAAAAAAAAAAAAAAAAGGTTGGGGGACCCCCCCAGTCCGGGTCGGGACTCAGATGAAATATCTGGGTCTCATCCTGGACGGGAGGTGGGCTTTTGGGGCCCACTTTGCTGGGCTGACCCCAAGAGTCGTGGGGGCTGCCGCCTCTCTGGGAAGGCTGCTGCCGAATGTGGGCGGCCCAAGCGCCAACTGCCGACGGCTGTATTCCGGAGTCATCCGGAGTATGGCCATGTATGGGGCTCCCGTCTGGGTGGACGCCCTCAGTCGCGGCAACAAAACCCTGCTGGGACGTCCGCAGCGGGTTGTAGCGACGAGGGCAATCCGTGGATACCGGACGGTGTCCTGGACGGTGGCGTGCTTGCTGGCCGGTGATCCCCCCTGGGAGCTCCAAGCGGAGATCCTCGCCGAAGTTTACCATTTCGTGGCGGCGAGGAGATCCCGAGGAGAGCCTCCAGCGTGGGAGGAGGTCGCACGCATGCGGAGGAAGGCGCAGGGCGCCCTGTTGCGGCGGTGGACGGAGGACCTGGCTCCACCGGTCCCTGGACAGTGGACGGTGGATGCGGTCAGGCCGGTCCTTCGGAAGTGGGTGAGGCGGCGGTTCGGGTCGCTGACCTTCCGATTGGTGCAGGTGCTTTCCGGGCATGGATGTTTCGGTAAGTACCTGCACCAAATCGCGAGACGGGAGGCGACCCCTGCCTGCCACGAGTGTGGAGCGCCAGAGGATACGGCGCTCCACACGCTGGGGGCGTGTGCCGCATGGAGCCCGCAGCGGCACACGCTTTCAGCGGTCATAGGGCGGGATCTCTCTCTGCCGAGCATGGTAAATGCCATGCTCGACAGTGAGAGATCGTGGCAGGCGGTGGTCTCCTTCTGCGAAGAGGTGATGGCGCAGAAGGAGACCGCGGAGCGGGCCAGGGAGGACGACGCCTCTTCTGACCCGATCCGGCGCAGACGTACGGGGGGAAGGAGGAGGCGGTTTGCCCGCCTCCTCCCCCCCCAATCATAGTGGGGTCACTGGCCGAAGGTCGGGGGACTTTCGGCCGGCTTGCACGACCCCACACGTCTGAGGGGTGGCCTTGGTGAGCGAGGCCACCCCTCCCTGTGCTGGGGCCTGGATGTTTTCATCCGGGCCTACCGCCGGGGCAAGATAGTGATTGCTAGCGTGACCCTATCTTGCCCCATCTCGGCGGAGGACTGCTCACCCCAGGTTTTTAGTGGGTATACTGCCCTTCTGGCAGTGACTCCCACATAACCATCTCGCTCCCCCGGGCGATTTGGTATCCATAAAGGATTTTCCTGGGTCAAAAAAAAAAAAAAAAAAAAAAGGTTGGGGGACCCCAACAAGCAAGCGCCTCGGCACCGGCGGCGAGGAAAACTGCGTCCACCAAGCAAAAGAAGGCGCTGAGATCCCCCAAGACCGCGGCTGTCGTGCTGTCGTTGCAGCCAGAAGCCGCGGAGAAGGGGATGACGTACAGCGCCATTCTCCAGACGGCACAGGAGAAGGTCGACTTGCAGGAGCTGGGGATCGACCGACTTCGCTTCCGACAGACGGCCACGGGAGCTAGGATACTGGAGATTCCTGGCTCCCAAAATGGTGAAAAGGCAGATAGGCTCGCGGAGAAGCTTCGCGGGGTCCTATCCGAGGTGGCCAATGTCGCTAGGCCCGTAAAAACTGTTGATATCAGGGTTTCGGGCCTGGACGACACGGCCACAAAAGAGAAGGTGGCTGCGGCGGTAGCCAAGGCGGCTGGATGTGACCTTGGTCTGGTCAAGGCTGGGGATATTCGTCCCAGTTTTGGTGGCACCGGCTCTGCTGTCGTCTCTTGCCCGATTGCAACAGCCAAAGTGCTGTCGCAAAAGGGTAGGATTTTGATTGGGTGGAGTTCGGTGCGGGTTGTGACCTTGGAGGCGCGTCCCATGCGCTGTTTCAGGTGCATGGGACTCGGTCACACGCGCCCGCAGTGTCCCGCGTCGGCCGATAGGGGTGACCTGTGCTTCCGGTGTGGAGGCGCTGGACACAGGGTGGCCAATTGCGGAAGGTCAAGCCCACGCTGCGCGATATGCGCGGAGTCGGGCAGGCCCTCCGGGCATGTGATGGGAGGACGCAGCTGTATCCCCCCAAGGACGAAGGGCAAGGCCAACAGGACCCAGGCCAACCCTGTGGCAGCAAGCCAAGCCGCCCCGGAGGTCGTACGCCAAGCGACAAGTGAGGAGGTTGTGATGTCTAAATAAAATATGGATCAGTTCGGACATCACAACTTCCTACAGACGAATCTTAACCACTGCGCCCAGGCCCAAGACCTGCTCATGCAGGCTCTGGCGCAGTGGAAGATAGACGTGGCGGTAGCGGCGGAGCCGTATTATGTTCCTGCTTCCCATCCCTGTTGGGCTGGGGACTTGGACGGCTCCGTTGCCATAGTTGGGCGATCCGGCGGCGGCGGCCTGCCCCTCTCAGTTGAAGAGAGGGGTTCAGGATACGTGGTGGCAAAGTGGGGAGAGTATGCAGTTGCGGGCACATACTTCTCCCCCAACAAGACCGCAGCGGAGCTGGAGGTCTTTGTGGACCTCCTAGCGGCTGCGGTTGGGAGACAGGCGCCACGGCAGGTCCTCCTTCTCGGGGACCTGAACGCCAAGGCCCGGGATTGGGGCAACCCCTCCACTGAATCTCGCGGGGAGATAGTCAGGGAGTGGGCGGTTGCCACAGGACTGACCCTGCTAAATGTGTGGTCGGTCCACACGTGCGTGCGACACAACGGGGGGTCCTTGGTGGATCTATCGTTCGCCACCCCGTCCGTCGCCGCACGTGTGCGGGCCTGGAGGGTGTTGTCGGAGGTGGAGACTCTCTCGGACCACAAATATGTTAGGTTCGAGATCTCCACCTCCCACAACCAACAAGGGCCACGGCGTGTGGCGGCTTCATTCCCGCGCTGGGCTGTCAGCCGCCTCGACGCGGAATTGGCAAGGGAGGCGGCGATTGTCCAATCGTGGTGTGCTGCTCCCACGCACCGAGAGGTGGACGAAGCTGCCTGCTGCTTCCGCGAAGCGGTGACGGCCGTGTGCGACACGGCCATGCCGAGGTCCCGACGCCACTCTCATCGCCGCGAGGTCTACTGGTGGAGCTCAGACATCGCGGAGCTCTGGGCTGCCTGCGCGGAGGCACGGCGGCCTTACGGCCGTTGTAGGAGACGGCGTCACGGCCGGACCGACGAGCAGATGCCAGCCGCCGAGTTGGAGGTGGAGCGCCGGCTGTACGAGGCGTACCGCGACTCTGCCTCGGCATACCGGCCCATCGTTCTGCTCGATGAGGTCGGTAAGTTGTTTGAGGGGATTGTCGCCAATCGGCTAAATAACTTGCTGCGGAGGGAAGGGCCGGACCTGTCGGACGCCCAATTCGGCTTCCGACGTGGGCGTTCGACAGTAGACGCGTTGGCCTGACTCAAGAATCAAGTGAAGGAGGCGATCGAAACAGGGGGCGGAGTGTTGGCCGTGTCATTTGACATAGCCAACGCCTTCAACTCCGTCCCCCACACAACGATCTTGGAGGCACTCCGGTATCACGGCGTGCCTCTGTACTTGCGAAAACTTCTGGCCAGCTACTTGGAGGACCGAGCGGTCCTCCTGGTAGACAAGACGGCCAGGGTGAGGCGGTATGGCGCAGAATCCGGTGTTCCTCAAGGGTCGGTCCTAGGGCCACTACTGTGGAACATCGGTTTCGACTGGCTTCTGCGGGGAACCCTTCTCCAGGGCACGACTGTCATTTGTTATGCGGATGACACTCTTCTCGCTGCCCGGGGGAAGGACTTTAGGGAGGCGTCGAGTCTGGCTTCGGCTGGCGGATCCTTAGTCGCAGGACGAATCCGCCGCCTAGGATTGACGGTTGCGCTGCACAAGACCGAGGCCGTGTTCTTCCACGGGCCTCGGCAGCGCATCCCTCCTGACGCCCATATTGTCGTGGACGGCGTCAGGATTGAGGTCATTCTTGACAGCAGGTGGCGCTTCGGCCCGCACTTCAGTGCGCTGTCGACGCGCCTGCTAAAGGCTGCAGATGCCCTCTCATGGCTCCTTCCAAATCTGGGCGGGCCCAAGGCCCGATGCCGGCATTTGTATGCCGGCATCTTGAAGAGCATGGCCCTTTACGGGGCCCCCATCTGGGCGGATTCCCTCCACAGGAGAGAGAACGCCACCGCCATTCGCAGGCCCCAAAGGGCCATTGCTCTGCGTGTAGCGAGGGCCTACCGCTCGGTGGGATTTGCGGCAGCGTGCGCTCTGGCCGGCACCCCTCCCTGGGAGCTCGCGGCGTGGGTGCTTGCCAAAGTGTACGAGTGGGGCGTAAGGCGCTCGGGGAGCTCCCCACCGCAGTAGAGCGGGAGGCCGTCCGGCAAGAGGCGAGGGTTGCAATCGTCCACCACTGGACGGAGGAACTCGCCACCGCCGCTTTTGGCCGACGAACGTTGGACGCGCTTGGGCCGGTCCTGCAAGACTGGCTCGAGAGGTCCCACGGTTTCCTGTCATTCCGTCTGGTGCAGGTGTTATCCGGCCATGGATGCTTCGGAACACACCTGCACCGGATCCGAAGAGAGGAGACCTCTTCATGCCATGAATGTGGCGCGGCGGAGGATACGGCGCAACACACGCTCGAGGCGTATCCGGCCTGGTCAGAGCTGCGCCGCAGCTTGATCGCGGTGGTCGGACAAGACCTCTCGCTTCCTAGTGTAGTCAATTCTATGCTGGGAAGTGAGGGCGCCTGGGCAGCGGTCGCCTCCTTTTGCGAGGACGTTATGTCACAAAAGGAGGCGGCGGAGCGTGCACGGGAGGATGACCCTCTCGCGTTGCCGCTCCGCAGGCGAAGATTGGGTGGGAGAAGGCGATTGTATGATCGTCGTCTTCTCCTTCCTGGTGGTGAATAGCGGGCGACAGGCGCGGGGGCGCCTTCGTTCGCATTGCACTATTCACTACCCTCGTCGGGTGGGAATGGCCATGCACTCGTGGTCATTCCCGGGTCCCTCTCTGCCAGGAGGCACGTGAAGGCCCCGCTGTAAAGGCGGGTGGTCGTCGGTGGGGGACTGGATAAAAAGGCTCTGCCAATTTCCCAGTCCCCCCCCCCCACACAGACGATGCGGGAGTGCCGCTGGGTTGTTTAGTGGGTATACCGGGCAACCGGGGAGTCCCACATAACCCTCTCATTCCCCCAATGGGAGGGTATGCGTAACGCATTTTTCCCAGCGAAACCAAAAAAAAAAAAAAAAGTTTAGGTTAGGTTAGGTTAGATTAGGTTAGGTTAGGTTGGGGGGGAATTCGGTAGAATGTCGAAGCCATTGAGAGATGCGTCTGGGAGGTTTATTAAAGGCCCTTCTCAGGGCCACCTCTCAGACACCACGGAGGTAGTGGTCGTTGTGGACGTCCACGATGACGTTGTCTCGGCTGACCCCGTCGTCGAGAATGGAAAAGGCCCTTCTCAGGGCCAGTCTGAGGAGTCAGACATGGATACCGCGTCCTGCGGTGTTCAGTCTGCACTCGGAGATGGACGTAAGCGGCCGTCTTCTTCGTTCTTCGTGCCTGGATATTTAGGTTCGGACACGGAGACCGAAGAGACTGTGGCCGCCAAAGTCAGCACGGCGAGGAGAGGAAGGGTGAGGGGCACCAAGGCGGGCCATTCGCGCGAGGAGTTCCTCAAGCCTGCTCCGGGGTCGGATAAAGAGCTGGAGAATATACTGCGTGGCAGGCAGTACAGACAGGGGACTGTTGTCGTCACTGACGACAACACTACCGACGGCAATGAGTCTGATGCCGCCGCAAGGGCCGATATCAGCATACTGAACGCGCAGGAGCTGAGAGCGCATGCGGGCGAAGGATTGGCCAGCATCTTGGAGGTTGCCAAGAAGTCGGGCCACCTCAAGGGTGAATTTGTCGCACGCCTGAAAAGGTCGGCGTCAGCCCTAAGAGAGGTGGTAGATGCTCTGGCGAGTAGGAGCGAAGCAGAAGAGACGAGGCGGTTAAGGGCGGAGAATGGCCGCCTTAAACTCGAAGTTGAGTCACGCAAGGCGGAGGTAAAGGCGCTGCGGCGCGGGTTCACCGAGGCAAAAACCGAGGCAGCCGCGGCCGCCACCGCTGCTGCCGCCGTAGTCCGTGGGACGCAAGCGCCAGCCGCAACCGTGATGGGGGTGGAGCTCGTTGAAGAGCTGAAGCGGTCCTTGACCTGCACGCTCGGGCAAATGATTAATGCCCGACTCGCGGGTATAGAGGACCGTCTTTTGCCGGCTGCGACGGTCCGGCCGCCACTTAGGGCGGACGTTAAGAAAGCGGCGGGTGCTGTCGTGCCGCCAAAGCCAACGCCTGCGCCGACCAAGAGCCCTAAGACGGCGGCCGCTCCTTCAGTGGCACCGGTTGCGGGCCCCTCCAATCGTGGGGGGACCCAGAGTGCCACAAAGAGGGCCAACCCCGCTGTTCCTCAAGAGGAAACGTGGGTCACGGTGGTGAGAAAAGGCAAGGGGAAAGGGAAGGGGAAATCCTCCGCCCCCGCCCCAGCGGCTGCCCCTGCCTTCGCGGCTGGTGCAAGCGCCTCGGCATCGGCGGCGAGGAAAACTGCGTCCACCAAGCAAAAGAAGGCGCTGAGATCCCCCAAGACCGCGGCTGTCGTGCTGTCGTTGCAGCCAGAAGCCGCGGAGAAGGGGATGACGTACAGTGCCATCCTCCAGACGGCACAGGAGAAGGTCGACCTGCAGGAGCTGGGGATCGACCGACTTCGCTTCCGTCAGACGGCCACGGGAGCTAGGATACTGGAGATTCCTGGCTCCCAAAATGGTGAAAAGGCAGATAGGCTCGCGGAGAAGCTTCGCGGGGTCCTATCCGAGGTGGCCAATGTCGCTAGGCCCGTAAAAACTGTTGATATCAGGGTTTCGGGCCTGGACGACACTGCCACAAAAGAGAAGGTGGCTGCGGCGGTAGCCAAGGCGGCTGGATGTGACCTTGGTCTGGTCAAGGCTGGGGATATTCGTCCCAGTTTTGGTGGCACCGGCTCCGCAGTCGTCTCTTGCCCGATTGCAACAGCCAAAGTGCTGTCACAAAAGGGTAGGATTTTGATTGGGTGGAGTTCGGTGCGGGTTGTGACCTTGGAGGCGCGTCCCATGCGCTGTTTCAGGTGCATGGGACTCGGTCACACGCGCCCGCAGTGTCCCGCGTCGGCCGATAGGGGTGACCTGTGCTTCCGGTGTGGAGGCGCTGGACACAGGGTGGCCAACTGCGGAAGGTCAAGCCCACGCTGCGCGATATGCGCGGAGTCGGGCAGGCCCTCCGGGCATGTGATGGGAGGACGCAGCTGTATCCCCCCAAGGACGAAGGGCAAGGCCAACAGGACCCAGGCCAACCCTGTGGCAGCAAGCCAAGCCGCCCCGGAGGTCGTACGCCAAGCGACAAGTGAGGAGGTTGTGATGTCTGAATAAAATATGGATCAGTTCGGACATCACAACTTCCTACAGACGAATCTTAACCACTGCGCCCAGGCCCAAGACCTGCTCATGCAGGCTCTGGCGCAGTGGAAGATAGACGTGGCGGTAGCGGCGGAGCCGTATTATGTTCCTGCTTCCCATCCCTGTTGGGCTGGGGACTTGGACGGCTCCGTTGCCATAGTTGGGCGATCCGGCGGCGGCGGCCTGCCCCTCTCAGTTGAAGAGAGGGGTTCAGGATACGTGGTGGCAAAGTGGGGAGAGTATGCAGTTGTGGGCACATACTTCTCCCCCAACAAGACCGCAGCGGAGCTGGAGGTCTTTGTGGACCTCCTAGCGGCTGCGGTTGGGAGACAGGCGCCACGGCAGGTCCTCCTTCTCGGGGACCTGAACGCCAAGGCCCGGGATTGGGGCAACCCCTCCACTGACTCTCGCGGGGAGATAGTCAGGGAGTGGGCGGTTGCCACAGGACTGACCCTGCTAAATGTGGGGTCGGTCCACACGTGCGTGCGACACAACGGGGGGTCCGTGGTGGATCTATCGTTCGCCACCCCGTCCGTCGCCGCACGTGTGCGGGCCTGGAGGGTGTTGTCGGAGGTGGAGACTCTCTCGGACCACAAATATGTTAGGTTCGAGATCTCCACCTCCCACAACCAACAAGGGCCACGGCGTGTGGCGGCTTCATTCCCGCGCTGGGCTGTCAGCCGCCTCGACGCGGAATTGGCAAGGGAGGCGGCGATTGTCCAATCGTGGTGTGCTGCTCCCACGCACCGAGAGGTGGACGAAGCTGCCTGCTGCTTCCGCGAAGCGGTGACGGCCGTGTGCGACACGGCCATGCCGAGGTCCCGACGCCACTCTCACCGCCGCGAGGTCTACTGGTGGAGCTCGGACATCGCGGAGCTCTGGGCTGCCTGCGCGGAGGCACGGCGGCCTTACGGCCGTTGTAGGAGACGGCGTCACGGCCGGACCGACGAGCAGATGCCAGCCGCCGAGTTGGAGGTGGAGCGCCGGCTGTACGAGGCGTACCGCGTCGCCAAGCGGGGACTGCAGCTGGCGATCGCCATGGCCAAGTCGCAGGCTTATGGCGAAGCCCTGGCGAGCCTTGACAGGGATCCGTGGGGGCGTCCGTATAAGGCTGCCCGGAATAAGTTCCGGCACCAGACGCCCCCGGTTGCGGAGTCCATGGATTCCAGTCTCCTGGACAGGGTGTTGGGGGGGCTTTTCCCCAACAGAGACCCTAACCACACCCCTCCAACGATGGCCGTCTCCCTTGTCGTAGAGGAGTTTGACGGGGCCTCCATCCCGCCTGTTTCAGAGGCGGAGATGGAGGTTGCAGTCCGCCGCCTGCGGGGTAAGAGGACGGCGCCTGGCCTGGACGGGATTCCGGGCCGGGTGTTGGGAATCGCCCTTAGGGAGATGGGTGATCGGCTTCGGGAATTGTTCAGCGCGTGCCTCACGTCTGGGCAATTCCCGAAGCTGTGGAAAGAGGGCAGGTTGTGCCTGTTGCGGAAGGAGGGACGTCCTGTCGACTCGCCTTCCGCATACAGGCCAATTGTACTGCTGGATGACACGGGTAAGCTGCTTGAGAGAGTGGTGGCTTCCCGGGTCATCCGGCATCTAGAGGGGACTGGGCCTGGGCTGTCTGAGGCCCAGTACGGGTTCAGGGCGGGGCGGTCCACAATCGACGCCCTGCTCTGGCTAAAGGGGTGGACGCGGGCAGCGGTCCGTGAGGGGGAAAGGGCGTTGGCTATCTCGCTCGACATAGCCAACGCCTTTAACAGCCTCCCTCACGCAACGATACAGGAGGCGCTCCGTTATCATGGAGTGCCCCTGTATCTGCGGAGGCTGATCGCCGACTATCTGGAGGACCGCGAGGTCCTTGTGCAAGGACGCGATGGTTTGAGGCGCCGTCGTGTCTCGTGTGGTGTTCCGCAGGGGTCGGTGTTGGGACCGCTCCTGTGGAACGTCGGCTACGACTGGGTGCTTCGCGGCACGCTTCCCGCAAGTGTGCGGGTTGCGTGCTACGCGGATGACACCCTAGTCGTGGCCAAGGGAAGGGACCTCGGGGAGGTGGTGCGGTCGGCCGAAGTGGGCACAACATTTGTGGTCGGCCGCATACGCGCCCTGGGGTTGGAGGTCGCCCTCTCCAAGACCGAGGCCCTACTGTTTCATGGGCCTCGAGGGGGACCTCCTCCAGGTATGCGGGTGTTACTGGACGGAGTCCCAGTCCGGGTTGGAACCCAGATGAAATATCTGGGTCTCATCTTGGACGGGAGGTGGACTTTTGGGGCCCACTTTGCCGGGCTGGCCCCAAGAGTCGTGAGGGCTGCCGCCTCTCTGGGAAGGCTGCTGCCGAACGTGGGCGGCCCAAGCGCCAACTGCCGACGGCTGTACTCCGGAGTCATCCGGAGTATGGCCATGTATGGGGCACCCGTCTGGGTGGACGCCCTCAGTCGTGGAAACAAAACCCTGCTGCGACGTCCGCAGCGGGTTGTAGCGACGAGGGCAATCCGTGGATACCGGACGGTGTCCTGGACGGCGGCATGCGTGCTGGCTGGTGATCCCCCCTGGGAGCTCCAAGCGGAGATCCTCGCCGAAGTTTACCACTTCGTGGCGGCGAGGAGATCCCGAGGAGAGCCTCCAGCGTGGGAGGAGGTCACACGCATGCGGAGGCAGGCGCAGGGCGCCCTGTTGCGGCGGTGGACGGAGGACCTGGCTCCACCGGTCCCTGGACAGTGGACGGTGGATGCGGTCAGGCCGGTCCTTCGGAAGTGGGTGAGGCGGCGGTTCGGGTCGCTGACCTTCCGATTGGTGCAGGTGCTTTCCGGGCATGGATGTTTCGGTAAGTACCTGCACCAAATCGCGAGACGGGAGGCGACCCCTGCCTGCCACGAGTGTGGAGCGCCAGAGGATACGGCGCTCCACACGCTGGGGGCGTGTGCCGCATGGAGCCCGCAGCGGCACACGCTTTCAGCGGTCATAGGGCGGGATCTCTCTCTGCCGAGCATGGTAAATGCCATGCTCGACAGTGAGAGATCGTGGCAGGCGGTGGTCTCCTTCTGCGAAGAAGTGATGACGCAGAAGGAGACCACGGAGCGGGCCAGGGAGGACGACGCCTCTTCTGACCCAATCCGGCGCAGACGTACGGGGGGAAGGAGGAGGCGGTTTGCCCGCCTCCTCCCCCCCCAATCATAGTGGGGTCACTGGCCGAAGGTCGGGGGACTTTCGGCCGGCTTGCACGACCCCACACGTCTGAGGGGTGGCCTTGGTGAGCGAGGCCACCCCTCCCTGTGCCGGGGCCTGGATGATTTCATCCGGGCCTACCGCCGGGGCAAGATAGTGATTGCTAGCGTGACCCTATCTTGCCCCATCTCGGCGGAGGACTGCTCACCCCAGGTTTTTAGTGGGTATACTGCCCTTCTGGCAGTGACTCCCACATAACCATCTCGCTCCCCCGGGCGATTTGGTATCCATAAAGGATTTTCCTGGGTCAAAAAAAAAAAAAAAAAAAAAAAAAGGTTAGGTTGGGGGGGTATGCGGATAACTGCGACACCTGCGGAGGCAATGCCAAAACCTACGCGGGATGCCTTCGGGCGTTTCATTCCAAAAGGCCCTTCTCAGGGCCAACCCAAAGGCTCTTCTCAGGGCCAACTAGAAGGCCCTTCTCAGGGCCATCGTGATCGGGACGGTTTGGTGGCATTGGTGTCACGGACTTCCACAGACTCCCCTCCCCTTTCACTCCTAGAGAGAGGATCGGGATACGTGGCCGCCGCGTGGGGGGATATAGCCCTGGTAGGCGTATATTTCTCCCCAAATCGCCCTCTTTCGGATTTCGAGAATTTTCTCGAAATCCTCACCGCGGTGGTTGGGAGGGCGTCGCCACGCCAGGTCGCCGTATTGGGCGACCTTAACGCCAAGTCGACGGTATGGGGCAACCCGGCTGCCTCTTGTAACGTCCGTGGACGCGCCGTTGAATTCTGGGCGGCTTCGTCTGGCGTGTCTCTCTTAAACAGAGGGACAGTTCACACGTGTGTGCGGCAACGGGGAGGGTCAGTGGTCGACGTTTCGTTTGCCACTCCCTTGCTGGCCGCCCGCGTTGTGAACTGGCGGGTGGAGATGGCGGAGACAATGTCGGACCACAAATATGTAAGGTTCGACATCTCCTTCCAGGCCCCCGGGGAGAGGACACGCCCGGGCCAATCTCCCTTCCCACGGTGGGCTCTCACTCGCCTAGACCGAGAGGCTGCAGAGGAGGCGGCGTTTCTTCAGGACTGGCTCGCTCCTCCTTTAGACGTCCTGGACGTGGACAGCGCAGCGGTCCAACTAAGGAGGTCCCTGACCCAGGTGTGCAACTCCAGCATGCCTCGGTCTCGCCGCCCACCTCCACGTCGCGCCGTCTATTGGTGGTCGGAGGAACTGGCGGGGCTCCGGGCTGAATGTGTGGCGGCCAATAGGGCTTATACTCGAAGCCCAAGCCGGGGGGCCCAAGGCCCGATGCCGGCATTTGTATGCCGGCATCTTAAAGAGCATGGCCCTTTACGGGGCCCCCATCTGGGCGGATTCTCTCCATAGGAGGGAGAACGCCACCGCCATCCGCAGGCCCCAAAGGGCTATTGCACAGCGGGTGGCGAGGGCCTACCGTTCGGTGGGCTTCGCGGCGGCGTGCGCTCTGGCCGGCACCCCTCCTTGGGAACTCGAGGCGTGGGTGCTCGCTAGAGTGTACGAGTGGATGGCGGGGCGTAAGGCGCTCGGAGAGCACCCCACCGCTGTAGAGCGGGAGGCCGTTCGGCGAGAGGCGAGGGACGCAATTGTCCACCACTGGACGGAGGAACTCGCCACCGCCGCTTTCGGCCGTCGAATCTTGGACGCGCTTGGGCCACTCCTGCAAGACTGGCTCGAGCGGTCCCACGGTTTCCTCTCGTTCCGTCTGGCGCAGGTGTTATCCGGCCATGGATGCTTCGGATCACATCTGCACCGGATTCGAAGGGAGGAGACCCCGTCGTGCCATGAATGTGGCGCGGCGGAGGATACGGCGCAGCACACGCTCGAGGCGTGCCCGGCCTGGTCCGAGCTGCGCCGCAGCCTGGTCGCGGTGGTCGGGCAAGATCTCTCGCTTCCTAGTGTAGTCAATTCTATGCTGGGAAGTGAGGGCGCCTGGGCAGCGGTCGCCACCTTCTGCGAGGACGTTATGTCGCAAAAGGAGGCGGCGGAGCGTGCACGTGAGGATGACCCTCTAGCGTTGCCGCTCCGCAGGTGAAGATTGGGTGGGAGAAGGCGATTGTACGATCGTCGCCTCCTCCTTCCTGGTGGTGAATAGCGGGCGACAGGCGCGGGGGCGCCTTCGTTCGCATTGCACTATTCACTACCCTCGTCGGGTGGGAATGGCCATGTACTCGTGGTCATTTCCGGGTCCCTCTCTGCCAGGAGGGACGTGAAGGCCCCGCTGTAAAGACGGGCGGTCGTCGGCGGGGGACTGGATGAAAAGGCTCTGCCGATTTCCCAGTCCTCCTCCACACAGACGATGCGGGATTGCCGCTGGGTTGTTTAGTGGGTATACCGGGCTACCGGGGAGTCCCACATAACCCTTCCATTCCCCCAATGGAAGGGTATGCGTAACGCATTTTTCCCAGCGAAAACAAAAAAAAAAAGGTTAGGTTGGGGGACCCCCCACAGTGCTTGCGTCCTCGTCGCGTTCCCTGGGCAACGACCCGGTTCTGACCACCGTAACGGAGTGGCAGGCCGTGGCTCGGCTAAAGAGCACTGTACCGTCGCAGCTTTATGCGGATAACTGTGACACCTGCGGAGGCAATGCCAAAACCTACGCGGGACGCCTTCGTGCGATTCATTCCAAAAGGCCCTTCTCAGGGCCAACCCAAAGGCCCTTCTGAGGGCCAACCACAAGGTCCTTCTCAGGGCCAGGCTGACGAAGTCACGTCAGCGCTGGAGACTAGTTGCACACCATCTGCGGCTAGAATTTTCGAGTTCTCGGGGGCTCAGGGCAGCGCTAACGCGGACCTCTTTGCAACCAAATTGCAAGAGGTCATCGCTGATGCTGCTAAAATTGCAAGGCCCGTCAAGACTGTGGCCTTAGAGGTGACCGATTTGGACGATTCGGTCACCAAAGAGGAGGTCGTGGCGGCGGTCGCAGCAATAGGAGGCTGCAATGTCGCAGCGGTACAGGGCCGGAGCATCAGGCCCGGTCGCGGCGGCATGGGTACCATTCGCCTTGAGTGCCCAGTTACCGCGGCTAAAGCCGTCTTATCCAAGGGACGGCTTCCTGTCGGCTTCAGCTCGAGTGCGGTCCGGGCACTTGTAGATCAGCCTCTGCGTTGCTACAAGTGCTTCGGAATCGGACACACGCGGGCCCTCTGTCCATCCAAGGTGGACAGGACAGATTGCTGCTACCGCTGCGGCAAGGAGGGGCACAAATCCGCCTCCTGTAAGGCCACTACGCCGCACTGCGTTGTGTGCGCCGCCAGTGGTCGCCCAGCGGGCCACGTTATGAAGGGGAGGAACTGCAATCCTCCCCCTAAGAAGGGCAAAGCGCAGGCGCCGACCCAGCCTGCCGCTGCTACCGCCGTTCCAGAAGCTGGAACCTCGGCGGCGGTTGAGGAAGGAGCGATGTCCGACTGATGGATAGGGTCGAACATCGCATCCTCCAAGCAAACACCAACCACTGCAGAGCCGCCCAGGATCTGCTGATGCAGACCATGGCTGAGTGGTTGGTGGACGTGGCGGTAGTCGCTGAGCCGTACTCGGTCCCAGGCCGCTGGCTGGGTGATCGGGACGGTTTGGTGGTCTTGTAATGAGCATGCTCATAAATTGAACTTGGCACTGTACAATTTGACGTGTCGCTTCAGCGACTTTTTGTATTTTGAAACCAACAAATTTATTAGTAAAGTAATATTGACAAAGGATACTTTGTATCTCAATAAGACTAATAAGTCGACCATTGCTAAGTTATTAGCATACAATATTTATGACCCTGTTTTACATATTGTAACAGATCACAAAGACGAGCCCCAACGTAGTGGTGTTACTATGCAGGGTAATTGTAGCGTAGTAGACTTAGTTAGTTTAAACTAATGTCTAAGACAATGGGGAGGCCTGACTCAATCAACATTTTTCATCAGAATATACAAGGTCTCTCCAGCAAAGCCTTAGAGTTAGAATTATTTCTCAATTATTATAAAGTTGACATAATGTGTATTACTGAACACTGGTTTGTGAAAGGTACTTTGTTACCAATATTAAAAAATTATACAATTGCCAGCACATTCATTAGACAAAAGGCAATTCGTGGTGGCTCACTAATATATGTAACTGAAAATTGTAACTTTAAAGAGCGTAAAGACATAGTAGCTTTGTCTGTGGAACGATGTGTTGAATTATCTTGTATAGAGCTGGGGCAACATATAGTCATCTGTGTATACAGACCTCCATCGGCTGATTATAAAATGTTTGAAACAATTATGGAAGAAGTAATGAGCAAAGTCTTCAACACCTCTAAATCTTTAATAGTTTGTGGCGATTTCAATGTTAATTTAATTGATCAGTCTCCGCTCAGCGACAAATTAAAAAATTTATTTCTAAGCTTCAATCTGAAGCATCTTTTTAATCAGCCAACAAGAATCACTAGCTCGTCAGCTACCTGCTTGGACAATGTGTTCTGCAACTGTGAACCCGAAAAAATTGCAATTTTTGATAAACTTGGCTCGGACCATCTGGGACAAAGTGTCACTTTTTCATGTAAATTATCCATCAAAGGCCAAGAACATTTTTACAGGCCCATTACCACCAAACGGGTTGAACAGTTTGTGGATATCATTGACAAGCAATTAATGAACCTAAGATTTTCTGAGGATCCTGATGATGCAGTGCTTTATTTCAAATGTTAGATGCAGAGTTCAATGATATTTTTAAAATTAAAATGGTTAGAAAGGGTGCGAAGGTTCGTTTCGATGACTGGGCAACTCCTGGTATTTATAAAAGTAGAAACAATTTGTATAACTTGTACTCACAAAAAACCATTAATTTACATAATACTAAATTCATAAATCACTTAAAATTGTATTCAAAAACTTTTAAAGTTGTTTGTCAGACAGCAAAATCACTGCATCTAAGTAGAAAAATTAAGCATGCCGATGACAAAATAAAATCAACATGGAAAGTCATTAATACAGAAACTGGAAAAATTAAGCAGAGGGACGGTAAAATTATGTTAAAAGTTAATAATAAATTAATCATAGATAATAATGATGTCGCTAACACATTTGTTGAGTACTTCTCACAAGTACCTATTATTACTACTCAGCCTTTAAACTCTTCCCCTAAGGATGCTTTTGTTTTACTATCGAAGTGTGTGAATGTATGTGACTCTATGTTTGAGTTCAGACACATAACTTCAATAGCAATTATCAAAACTTTTAAAATGCTCAATCAAAAGAAAACCGAGGATCTGTGGGGTATGTCAACCAAAGTACTTAGTTATATTATTAATGCAATTAGCCCTCACTTAGCGTTTATTTTTAACAGATGCGTCGATGAAGGTGTCTTTCCTGATGTAATGAAAAAAAGTAAATTAATTCCCCTATACAAATCAGTGAACAAAAATGACCCTTCAAACTATAGACCAATCTCTATATTACCGGCGCTCAGTAAAGTTTTTGAAAAAGTTATATTAGACCAGCTTTTGGCACATTTTAATATTAATCATCTTTTAAATCACAAACAATATGGTTTCACTAAGGGGCGTTCTACTACTGATGCTGGAGTAAATCTTCTTAAACATATATTTGATGCCTGGGAGAAAGCACAAGATGCTATCGGCGTTTTCTGTGACTTATCTAAAGCGTTTGATTGCGTCTGTCACAAAACGCTAATTTGCAAATTAAAACACTACGGCGTTAACGGAAAAGCACTTGATCTGGTCTCATCCTACCTCAGTAATAGAATACAGATGGTTGAGGTCAATGGCGTCAGGTCATCTGGATCCCTCATAAAAATGGGAGTTCCGCAGGGATCGATCTTAGGACCATTTTTATTTCTAGTTTATATTAATGACTTGCCGTCTTTCGTGCAAAACTTATGTGACATTGTTTTGTTCGCGGATGATACATCCTTAATATTCAAAATAGATAGGATTGCGCCTGGATTTGACGATGTTAACAAATCAATCGCACAGGTTTTGAATTGGTTTACAACCAATAACTTATTACTGAACGCCAAAAAAACTAAATGTATTAAATTCTCGCTGCCAAATGTAAGAAAGGGTGTCATTAATAGCAGGATATTAATAAACGATGTACCGATAGAATTTGTTGAATCCGCTACATTCTTGGGCATCACCCTGGATTCAAAACTACAATGGGGTTCTCAAATATCGGCTCTGGCAGGTAGATTGAGCTCCGCTGCATACGCAGTAGTCGAGGCTAAGATGGTCCTCAAGCAGGCAATGCGCGTCGCTGACGACTTGGCTAAGGCCGAGATGCTGGAGGGTCTAGACAGGGACCCGTATGGGAGACCATATAAGGCGGCGCGAAATAAGCTGCGCCCATGTGGTCCCCCACTAACGGAGACCCTCGAACCGGCATTGTTGGATGGGGTTGTTCGGTCCCTGTTTCCGTGCAGGACCAACTTCACCCCTCCAGTAATGGACCCCCCGCGGAGCGTGGATCCATCAGAGGAGGAGGTCCCTCCAGTCACGGCGGCGGAGTTTTACGCAGCGAATCTTCGCCTCCGTGCCAAGAAGACGGCCCCTGGACCAGACGGCATCCCCGCACGGGTGGTTGACATCGCCGCCTCCCAAATGACTTAAAGGCCAAGTGAAGGAGGCCATAGAGACAAAGGGCGGAGTGTTGGCCGTGTCATTTGACATAGCCAACGCCTTCAACTCTATCCCCCACTCGACGATCTTGGAGGCGCTCCGGTACCACGGAGTGCCTCAGTACCTGCGGAACCTCTTGGCCGATTACTTGGAGGACAGAGCTGTCCTCCTTGTAGACAAGACGGCCAGAGTTAGGCAGTATGGCGCGGAGTCCGGTGTTCCGCAGGGATCAGTCCTAGGACCTCTACTGTGGAACATCGGTTTCGACTGGCTGCTGCGGGGAACCCTCCTCCAAGGCACGAGTGTCATCTGTTATGCAGATGACACTCTCCTCACTGCCAAAGGTAGGGACTTCAGGGAGGCAGCCAGTCTGGCCTCGGCTGGCGGATCGTTAGTCGCAGGAAGGATCCGCCGCCTGGGATTGACGGTGGCGCTGCACAAGACCGAGGCCGTGTTTTTCCACGGGCCTCGGCAGCGCATCCCTCCTGACGCGCATATTGTCGTGGATGGCGTCAGGATTGCGGTCACGGCCCAGATGAAGTATCTGGGCCTCATTCTAGACAGTAGGTGGCGCTTCGGCCCGCACTTCAGTGCGCTGTCGACGCGCCTGCTCAAGGCTGCAGATGCTCTCTCATGGCTCCTTCCGAATCTGGGGGGGCCCAAGGCCCGATGCCGGCATTTGTATGCCGGCATCTTAAAGAGCATGGCCCTTTACGGGGCCCCCATCTGGGCGGATTCTCTCCATAGGAGGGAGAACGCCACCGCCATCCGCAGGCCCCAAAGGGCTATTGCACAGCGGGTGGCGAGGGCCTACCGTTCGGTGGGCTTCGCGGCGGCGTGCGCTCTGGCCGGCACCCCTCCTTGGGAACTCGAGGCGTGGGTGCTCGCTAGAGTGTACGAGTGGATGGCGGGGCGTAAGGCGCTCGGAGAGCACCCCACCGCTGTAGAGCGGGAGGCCGTCCGGCGAGAGGCGAGGGACGCAATTGTCCACCACTGGACGGGGGAACTCGCCACCGCCGCTTTCGGCCGTCGAATCTTGGACGCGCTTGGGCCACTCCTGCAAGACTGGCTCGAGCGGTCCCACGGCTTCCTCTCGTTCCGTCTGGCGCAGGTGTTATCCGGCCATGGATGCTTCGGATCACATATGCACCGGATTCGAAGGGAGGAGACCCCGTCGTGCCATGAATGTGGCGCGGCGGAGGATACGGCGCAGCACATGCTCGAGGCGTGCCCGGCCTGGTCCAAGCTGCGCCGCAGCCTGGTCGCGGTGGTCGGGCAAGATCTCTCGCTTCCTAGTGTAGTCAATTCTATGCTGGGAAGTGAGGGCGCCTGGGCAGCGGTCGCCACCTTCTGCGAGGACGTTATGTCGCAAAAGGAGGCGGCGGAGCGTGCACGGGAGGATGACCCTCTAGCGTTGCCGCTCCGCAGGCGAAGATTGGGTGGGAGAAGGCGATTGTACGATCGTCGCCTCCTCCTTCCTGGTGGTGAATAGCGGGCGACAGGCGCGGGGGCGCCTTCGTTCGCATTGCACTATTCACTACCCTCGTCGGGTGGGAATGGCCATGCACTCGTGGTCATTTCCGGGTCCCTCTCTGCCAGGAGGGACGTGAAGGCCCCGCTGTAAAGGCGGGCGGTCGTCGGCGGGGGACTGGATGAAAAGGCTCTGCCGATTTCCCAGTCCTCCTCCACACAGACGATGCGGGAGTGCCGCTGGGTTGTTTAGGGCTACCGGGGAGTCCCACATAACCCTTCCATTCCCCCAATGGGAGGGTATGCGTAACGCATTTTTCCCAGCGAAAACAAAAAAAAAAAAAAAAAAAAAAGGTTAGGTTAGGTTAGGTTAGGTTAGGTTAGGTTAGGTTAGGTAGGTTGGGGGAGCCCCCAAGTGTTTATAGGTACGTCCTCGTCGTCTCCCCTGGACCCCGTCCTGACCCCGGTAACGCAGGTGGCAGGCGGGTGACCAAATCCTATAAACGGTACTTGGTTGCGAGTTGAGAGTGCTTAAAATGTCTAAGCCGTTGCGATGCTCGTCTGGGAGGTTTATAAAAGGCCCTTCTCAGGGCCACCTCTCGGACACAGTGAATGATGCTGTTGTGGACGAAGACGTCCATTGCGAGTCTGTTTCCGCTCCAGAAATGGAGGCAGGGTGTAGTGTTGCGATGGAACGGGCTGATCGTATTCGTCGGAAGCGGCCTTCCTCTACGACTTTCGTGTCTGGGTTTGACTCTGACACGGAGGCCGAGGGGACTGCGGCCGCCAAAGTCAGTACGGCAAGAAGAGGGAGGGGCAAATCCAAGGCGGGCCCTTCTAGAAAGGAAGATTTTTTAAAGCCGCGACCTGTGTCTGCAGACGGAGAACTGGAGGAGGTTCTGCAAAACAGGACCTTCAGAAAGGTGCCAGCCGTTGCGGTCACCTGCCTTGATGACGCCGGCAGTGAATCCGATATCGTCGTGAATGACGTGAGCGCACTGAACGCTCAGGAATTGAGGGCGCATGCGGGCAAAGACCTCGCCTCTATATTGTACGTCGTCAAAAGGTCTGGCAATCTCAAAGGCGAATTCGCCGGACGCCTGAAAAGGTCCGCATCGGCGCTTAGAGAGGTCGTCGATGCTCTTGCTAGCAGGAGCGAAGCGGAGGAGACGAGGCGGCTAAGGGCGGAAAATAGCCGCCTCAAACTCGAGGTAGAGTCGCGCAAAGCCGAGGTGAAGGCACTGCGGCGCGGTTTCAACGAGGCTAAAACTGAGGCAGCCGCGGCCTCTACCGCTGCCGCAGCCACCGCCTCTGGGACGCGGACGCCACCCACGACTCTGATGGGGGCGGATCTCATAGAGGAGCTGAAGCGATCCTTGACCTGCACGCTTGGGCAGATGATGAATGCCCGACTTGCGGGAATCGAAGACCGGCTTCTGCCAGCCACGATGGTCCGCCCGCCGCTTAGGGCAGATGCTAAAAGAGCGGAGGTGGCTACCATACCACCCAAGCCAATGCCTGCGGCGACCAAAGGCCCCAAAAAGACTGCCAGCCCATCGGTGGCACCGGTTGCGGGCCATTCCAATAAAAGGCAGGCCCCAAAAACTGCACACCCCTCGGTTCTTCAAGAGGAATCGTGGACAACGGTGGTGAGGAAGGGCAAGAAGATAGGGAAGGGGAAGGGAAAGTCCTCTGCCTCCACCCCCGCGGCTGGAACCCACGCTGCTCCACGCACACCAGCGACGAAGGCTTCCAAGGCCACCAAGCCTAAGAAGGTGCTGAGATCCCCTAAGACCGCGGCTGTCGTGCTGTCGTTGCAGCCAGAAGCCGCGGAGAAGGGGATCACATACAGTGCCATCCTCAAAACGGCACAGGAGAAGGTCGACCTGCAGGAGCTGGGGATCGACCGACTCCGCTTCCGCCAGACGGCCACGGGAGCCAGGATTCTGGAGATTTCTGGCTCCCAAAACGGTGAGAAGGCGGATAACCTCGCGGAGAAGCTTCGCGGGGTTCTATCCGAGGTGGCCAATATCGCCAGGCCCGTGAAATCCGTTGATGTCAGGGTCTCGGGCTTGGACGATACGGCCACGAGAGAGAGTGTGACTACGGCGGTAGCAAGGGCGACCGGGTGCGATGTGGGTCTGGTCAAGGCTGGGGAGATTCGCCCTGGCTTTGGCGGCACCGGCTCCACCATAGTTTCCTGCCCGATTGCGACGGCCAAAGTGCTGTCGCAAAAGGGTAGGCTACTGATTGGATGGAGCTCGGTGCGAGTGGTGGCTTTAGAGGCACGGCCCATGCGCTGCTTTAGATGCATGGGGCTGGGCCATACGCGCCCTCAGTGCCCAGCATCGGCAGACAGGGGGGACTTGTGCTTCCGGTGTGGGGGCGCGGGACACATGGCGGCCGATTGCGAAAGGGCCAGCCCGCGCTGCGCAATATGCGCGGAGTCGGGCAAGCCCTCAGGGCATATGATGGGGGGGCGAAGGTTTGTACCCCCAAAGACGAAGGGAAAGGCCCCCAGGACCCGGGCCACCCCTGCGGCTGGTAGCCAAGCCACCCCGGAGGTGGTGCACCGAGAGACGAGCGGGGAGGTTGTGATGTCTGAATAAGATATGGATCAGTTCAGACATCACAAGTTCCTCCAGACGAATCTGAACCACTGCGCCCAGGCCCAAGACCTACTGATGCAAGCCATGGCGCAGTGGCAGATAGACGTGGCGGTGGCGGCGGAGCCGTATTATGTTCCCCCCTCCCACCCCTGTTGGGCTGGGGACCTGGGCGGCTCCGTGGCCATTGTAAGGCGATCCGGTGGTGGCGGCCCGCCCCTCACAGTTGCAGAGAGGGGTTCAGGGTACGTGGTGGCTAAGTGGGGGGAGTATGCAGTCGTGGGTACATACTTCTCCCCCAACAAGACCGCGGCAGAGCTGGAGGTCTTTGTGGACCTCCTAGCCGCTGCGGTTGGGAGACAGGCACCACGTCAGGTCCTCCTTCTCGGGGACCTGAACGCTAAGGCCCGGGATTGGGGCAACCCCTCCACTGACTCTCGCGGAGAAATAGTCAGGGAGTGGGCGGTTGCCACAGGACTGACCCTGCTCAACAAAGGGTCGGTCAACACGTGCGTGCGACACAACGGGGGGTCCGTGGTGGACTTATCGTTTGCCACCCCATCTGTCGCCGCGCGCGTGCTTGCTTGGAGGGTCTTGTCAGAGGTGGAGACTCTCTCGGACCATAAATATGTAAGGTTCGAGATCTCCACCTCCCACAACCAGGGACGACCTCGGCGAGTGGCGACGGAATTCCCGCGCTGGGCCGTCAGCCGCCTCGACGCTGAATTGGCAAAGGAGGCGGCGATCGTTCAGTCGTGGTTTGCCGCCCCCACGTCCGCAGAGGTAGACGTCGCGGCGGGCCGCTTCCGCGAGGCGGTTACGGCTGTGTGTGACACGACCATGCCGAGGTCCCGGTGCCGCCCCGAACGCCGCGAGGTATATTGGTGGAGCTCGGAGATTGCCGATCTCCGAGCTGCCTGCATAGAGGCGCGGCGGCCTTATGGTCACTGCAGGAGACGGCGTCACGGTCGGACTGATGAACAAATGTCGGCCGTGGAGTTGGAGGCGGAGCGCCAGCTGTATGGGGCGTACCGCACTGCCAAGCGGGAGTTACAGCTGGCAATCGTCAGGGCCAAGTCACAGGCCTCTGGCGAAGCGCTGGCATCCCTCGACAGGGATCCGTGGGGGCGTCCTTACAAGGCGGCCCGAAAGAAATTCCGGCAACAGACGCCCCCGGCCACGGAGTCCATGGAGCCTGGGCTCCTGAACGAGGTGTTGGGGGGTCTCTTTCCCGACGGAGACCCCAACTACAACCCTCCGCCGATGGCCGTCTCCCTCGTCGAGGAGTGTGACGGGGCCTTCATCCCGCCTGTTTCAGAGGCGGAGATGGAGGTTGCAGTCCGCCGCCTGCGGGGTAGGAGGACGGCACCTGGCCCAGACGGGATCCCGGGCCGGGTGCTAGGAATCGCCCTTACGGAGATGGGTGATCGGCTTCGGGAGTTGTTCAGCGCGTGCCTCACGTCTGGACGATTCCCGAAGCCGTGGAAGGAGGGCCGATTGTGCCTGTTGCGGAAGGAGGGACGTCCTGTCGACTCGCCTTCCGCATACAGGCCCATTGTGCTGCTGGATGACACGGGTAAGCTGCTCGAGAGAGTGGTGGCTTCCCGTGTCATACTGCATCTGGAGGGGACTGGGCCTGGGCTGTCCGAGGCCCAGTACGGGTTCAGGGCGGGGCGGTCCACTATAGACGCTCTGCTCTGGCTCAAGGGTTGGACTCAGGCGGCGATCCGTGAGGGGGAAAAGGCGTTGGCTATCTCGCTCGATATAGCCAACGCCTTCAACAGCCTCCCGCACGCAACGATACAGGAGGCGCTCCGTTACCATGGAGTGCCTCTGTATTTGCGGAGGCTGTTGGCCGACTACCTCTGGGACCGCGAGGTCCTGGTGCAAGGACGCGACGGTTTGAGGCACCGTCGTGTCTCGTGCGGTGTTCCACAGGGGTCGGTGCTGGGTCCGCTCCTCTGGAACGTTGGATACGACTGGGTGCTTCGCGGCACGCTTCCTGCATGTGTGCGGGTTGCGTGCTACGCGGATGACACTCTAGTCGTGGCCAAGGGGAAGGACCTCGGGGAAGTGTTGCGGTTGGCCGCGGTGGGCACAACACTCGTGGTCGGCCGCATACGCGCCCTGGGGCTGGAGGTCGCTCTTTCCAAGTCCGAGGCCCTTCTGTTTCATGGGCCTCGGGGGGGACCGCCTCCAGGTACACGGGTATCACTCGATGGGGTCCCAGTCCGGGTGGGGACCCAGATGAGATATCTGGGTCTCATCCTGGATGGGAGATGGACTTTTGGGGCCCACTTTGCCGGGCTGGCCCCGAGAGTCGTTGGAGCTGCCGCCTCATTGGGAAGGCTGCTGCCAAATGTGGGTGGCCCGAGCTCTAATTGTCGTCGGCTGTACTCCGGAGTCATCCGGAGTATGGCTTTGTATGGGGCACCCGTCTGGGTGGACGCCCTCAGTCGCGGCAACAAAACCCTGCTGCGACGTCCGCAGCGGGTTGTAGCGACGAGGGCAATCCGTGGATACCGGACGGTGTCCTGGACGGCGGCGTGCGTGCTGGCCGGTGATCCCCCCTGGGAGCTCCAAGCGGAGATCCTCGCCGAAGTTTACCACTTCGTGGCGGCGAGGAGATCCCGAGGGGAGCCTCCAGCGTGGGAAGAGGTCGCACGCATGCGTAGGCAGGCGCAGGGCGCCCTGTTGCGGCGGTGGACTGAGGACCTGGCCGCACCGGTCCCTGGACAGTGGACGGTGGATGCGGTGAGGCCGGTCCTTCGGAGGTGGGCGAGGCGGCGGTTCGGGTCGCTGACCTTCCGATTGGTGCAGGTGCTTTCCGGGCATGGATGTTTCGGCAAGTACCTGCACCGAATCGCGAGACGGGAGGCGACCCCTGCCTGCCACGAGTGTGGAGCGCCAGAGGATACGGCGCTCCACACGCTGGGGGTGTGTGCCGCATGGAGTCCGCAGCGGCACACACTCTCAGCGGTCATAGGGCGGGATCTCTCTCTGCCGAGCGTGGTAATCTCCATGCTCGACAGTGAGAGATCGTGGAAGGCGGTGGTCTCCTTCTGCGAAGAGGTAATGACGCAGAAGGAGACCGCGGAGCGGGCCAGGGAGGACGACGCCTCCTCTGACCCGATCCGGCGCAGACGTACGGGGGGAAGCAGGAGGCGGTTTGCCCGCCTCCTCCCCCCTCACTCATAGTGAGGTCACTGGCCGAAGGTCGGGGGACTTTCGGCTGGCTTGCACGACCCCACACGTCTGAGGGGTGGCCTTGGTGAGCGAGGTCACCCCTCCTTGTGCCGGGGCCCGGAATTATGATCCGGGCCTACCGCCGGGGCAAGATGGCGAATACTAACGTGGCCCCATCTTGTCCCATCTCGGCGAAGGACTGCTCACTCCAGGTTTTTAGTGGGTATACTGCCCTTCTGGCAGGGACTCCCACATAATCATCTCGCTCCCCCGGGCGAGGTGGTATCCATAAAGGATTTTCCTGGGTCAAAAAAAAAAAAAAAAAAAAAAAGGTAGGTTGGGGGAGCCCCCAAGTGTTTATAGGTACGTCCTCGTCGTCTCCCCTGGACCCCGTCCTGACCCCGGTAACGCAGGTGGCAGGCGGGTGACCAAATCCTATAGACTACACTTGGTTGCGAGTCGAGAGTACTTAGAATGTCTAAGCCGTTGAGAAACTCGTCTGGGAGGTTTATAAAAGGCCCTTCTCAGGGCCACCTCTCGGACACAACTAATGATGTTGTTGTAGATGATGACGTCAATTGCAACTCTGTTTCCGCTCCAGAAATGGAGGCTGGGTGCAGTGTCGCGATTGAACGGGCTGAGCGTATTCGTCGGAAGCGGCCTTCCTCTACGACTTTCGTGCCTGGATTTGAATCGGACACGGAGGCCGAGGGGACTGCGGCCGCCAAAGTTAATACGGCGAGAAGAGGGAGGGGGAAGACCAAGGCGGGCCCTTCTAGGAAGGAAGAGTTCTTAAAGCCGCGTCCTGTGTCTACAGACGGAGAACTGGAGGAGGTTCTGCGAAACAGGACCTTCAGAAAGGAGCTAGCCGCTGCGGTCACCTGCCTGGATGACGCCGGCTCTGAGTCTGATGTCGTCGTGATGAACGCCAAGGCCCGGGATTGGGGCAACCCCTCCACTGACTCTCGCGGGGAGATAGTCAGGGAGTGGGCGGTTGCCACAGGACTGACCCTGCTCAATGTGGGGTCGGTCCACACGTGCGTGCGACACAACGGGGGGTCCGTGGTGGATCTATCGTTCGCCACCCCGTCCGTCGCCGCACGTGTGCGGGCCTGGAGGGTGTTGTCGGAGGTGGAGACTCTCTCGGACCACAAATATGTTAGGTTCGAGATTTCCACCTCCCACAACCAAGGAGGGCCACGGCGTGTGGTGGCTTCATTCCCGCGCTGGGCCGTTAGCCGCCTTGACACGGAATTGGCAAGGGAGGCGGCGATTGTCCAATTGTGGTGTGCTGCTCCCACGCGCCCAGAGGTGGACGAAGCGGCCTGCTGCTTCCGCGAGGCGGTGACGGCCGTGTGCGACACGGCCATGCCAAGGTCCCGACGCCACTCTCACCGCCGCGAGGTCTACTGGTGGAGCACGGACATCGCGGAGCTCTGGGCTGCCTGCGCGGCGGCACGGCGGCCTTATGGCCGTTGCAGAAGACGGCGTCACGGCCGGACCGACGACCAGATGCCAGCCGTCGAGTTGGAGGCAGAGCGCCGGCTGTACGAGGCGTACCGCGTCGCTAAGCGAGGACTGCAGCTGGCGATTGCCATGGCCAAGTCGCAGGCTTATGGCGAAGCCCTGGCGAGCCTCGACAGGGATCCGTGGGGGCGTCCGTATAAGGCTGCCCGGAATAAGTTCCGGCACCAGACGCCCCCGGTTGCGGAGTCCATGGATCCCAGTCTCCTGGACAAGGTGTTGGGGGGGGCTCTTCCCCGACAGAGACCCTAACCACACCCCTCCAACGATGGCCGTCTCCCTCGTCGTCGAGGAGTTTGACGGGGCCTCCATCCCGCCTGTTTCGGAGGCGGAGATGGAGGTTGCAGTCCGCCGCCTGCGGGGCAGGAGGACGGCGCCTGGCCCGGATGGGATTCCGGGCCAGGTGTTGGGAATCGCCCTTAGGGAGATGGGTGATCGGCTTCGGGAATTGTTCAGCGCGTGCCTCACGTCTGGGCGATTCCCGAAGCTGTGGAAAGAGGGTAGGTTGTGCCTGTTGCGGAAGGAGGGACGTCCTGTCGACTCGCCTTCCGCATACAGGCCAATTGTGCTGCTGGATGACACGGGTAAGCTGCTTGAGAGAGTGGTGGCTTCCCGTGTCATCCGGCATCTAGAGGGGACTGGGCCTGGGCTGTCTGAGGCCCAGTACGGTTTCAGGGCGGGACGGTCCACAATGGACGCCCTGCTCTGGCTTAAGGGGTGGACGCAGGCAGCGGTCCATGAGGGGGAAAGGGCGTTGGCTATCTCGCTCGACATAGCCAACGCCTTTAACAGCCTCCCGCACGCAACGATACAGGAGGCGCTCCGTTATCATGGAGTGCCCCTGTATCTGCGGAGGCTGATCGCCAACTACTTAGAGGACCGCGAGGTCCTGGTGCAAGGACGCGACGGTTTGAGGCGCCGTCGTGTCTCGTGTGGTGTTCCGCAGGGGTCGGTGTTGGGACCGCTTCTGTGGAACGTCGGCTACGACTGGGTGCTTCGCGGCACGCTTCCTGCAAGTGTGCGGGTTGCGTGCTACGCGGATGACACCCTAGTCGTGGCCAAAGGAAGGGACCTCGGGGAGGTGGTTCGGTCGGCCGTAGTGGGCACAACACTTGTGGTCGGCCGCATACGCGCCCTCGGGCTGGAGGTCGCCCTCTCCAAGACCGAGGCCCTACTGTTTCATGGGCCTCGGGGGGGACCCCCTCCAGGTACGCGGGTGTTACTGGACGGGGTCCCAGTCCGGGTTGGGACCCAGATGAAATATCTGGGTCTCATCCTGGACGGGAGGTGGGCTTTTGGGGCCCACTTTGCCGGGCTGGCCCCAAGAGTAGTGGGGGCTGCCGCCTCTTTGGGAAGGCTGCTGCCGAATGTGGGCGGCCCAAGCGCCAACTGCCGACGGCTGTACTCCGGAGTCATCCGGAGTATGGCCATGTATGGGGCACCCGTCTGGGTGGACGCCCTCAGTCGCGGCAACAAAACCCTGCTGCGACGTCCGCAGCGGGTTGTAGCGACGAGGGCAATCCGTGGATACCGGACGGTGTCTTGGACGGCGGCGTGCGTTCGTGGCGGCGAGGAGATCCCGAGGAGAGCCTCCAGCGTGGGAGGAGGTCACACGCATGCGGAGGCAGGCGCAGGGCGCCCTGTTGCGGCGGTGGACGGAGGACCTGGCTCCACCGGTCCCTGGACAGTGGACGGTGGATGCGGTCAGGCCGGTCCTTCGGAAGTGGGTGAGGCGGCGGTTCGGGTCGCTGACCTTCCGATTGGTGCAGGTGCTTTCCGGGCATGGATGTTTCGGTAAGTACCTGCACCAAATCGCGAGACGGGAGGCGACCCCTGCCTGCCACGAGTGTGGAGCGCCAGAGGATACGGCGCTCCACACGCTGGGGGCGTGTGCCGCATGGAGCCCGCAGCGGCACACGCTCTCAGCGGTCATAGGGCGGGATCTCTCTCTGCCGAGCGTGGTAAATGCCATGCTCGACAGTGAGAGATCGTGGCAGGCAGTGGTCTCCTTCTGCGAAGAGGTAATGACGCAGAAGGAGACCGCGGAGCGGGCCAGGGAGGACGACGCCTCCTCTGACCCGATCCGGCGCAGACGTACGGGGGGAAGGAGGAGGCGGTTTGCCCGCCTCCTCCCCCCTCACTCATAGTGGGGTCACTGGCCGAAGGTCGGGGGACTTTTGGCCGGCTTGCACGACCCCACACGTGTGAGGGGTGGCCTTGGTGAGCGAGGCCACCCCTCCCTTGCCG